>OU696531.1:23433855-28433855 GCA_916048285.2 Bellardia pandia
TTCATCTGCAAATGTGGAAAGAATATTTCCTTTGTTTGGATTAGATTGGAGACAGTTGAAACAAACAGTCTGTTCCTTTCTTTGGTTTTTAAATATTATATTTTGATACGAAAATATCCTTTCAAATTTGCAGATGAATGTAGAATGAATAATAATCGTTTAGCAATTCTTGAGATATCAATAATATAGGGACGAATTTTAAATAGTGCTAAATTAGTCATTGGGGTGCTATTGTACTTTTGACTCTCAAATAGTGCTAAAAAAAAGTACAATTGTACCAACTTTTGCATCCCTGGTACACACTTGATTGTACTAGCAATTCGTGTTACACTCTTATTCGTATTAAGCTTTATCATATAAACGTGTGCATGTAAAAAGCCACATTCACATGTGGCTATGATGTAATTTTGACGTCACCATGAAGCTGCATTGGCAGCATGTCGTGTACTACCAATTTTTGTGACAATCACATGCAGTACACATTCACATGTGTGCGCCTGCTGCTTTGTAGAAACATGCACACATTACATAGGTGTTCACAAATGTGTGTGTAAAAATGAGAGCGATTTAAACAAGAAGAAAAAAGCCGAAGAAATTTCATGGGAAAATTTGTAGCAATCTTTTTAATAAGAATTGCTTCGTGTAAATTGGCACTTAACTATATTAGATGTATACTTTGTCGCTCTTGTCTACAAAATCTTAAAGTTGAGTTTGTAATATAAGCAGTTAGTCTTCTTTCCTTATTATTCCTTTGATTCTTTGCAGTGGTCCAAGGTGCCACCATATAAATAAACCCCATGTCACGACGCTAGCTTTACCGTACTTCAATGTTTCCTTAACATTGTGCTGTTCGGCGCCAACAATTGGATTTATCTTAGCAAATTACCTGTATCCAGTCATTTGCTGTCCAATTTCTATGGTCTCTGGCAAACTTTAACCGTGAATTAACATTTTTTACCGCCAATGTAGGCAATATTTCGCAGGGCATGTCTTGATGTCTATTGACTAACGGATTTGCCTATTGCTATAGAACAGGAGTGCCCAAGCCCTATACTCTTGGTGCTCTTTTGTATTTGTAAAAACTCTTAGCTATAGGCTGTGTGTTTTTTATAGTCATTACAGCACTCAGCCCTAGCAATACGAAATACACAAACAACTTTGCCCTATTTGTTTTTTTTGTCGTACTTCACTCTATACAAGCAAGCGCAAAGCAAGAACACTTTCGTATGCTCTACTGATAAACATAGGTGACTGCGATCGTCAATGTAGATTTTGTTTTTGTTTAACGTATGATACCGTTTAAAAAAGTGTGTTGTTTCTTTGTATATATTGGCTTTTACAACAAAAAATTCTGAATAAAAATTAGTTTTTATTGAAATGTATTGGTGTTTGCTCTTACATAAGCAACTTTTGGGCACTCCTGCTATAGAAACATCTTTTGCTGCTTCTGCCCAGCCGAGTTTTTTACAGAAAATCTTATGCTTAAAACACTTTTTAATAGGAAATCTTGTGCCTGACACAATTTTCTTAAACTGTTACACAATTAATAAATAAAAACTTCCGTGTACTCAAATCAAACAACTAATAATTTTATACGATTCAATTATTCTATATCATTTATTTTTCAAAAAACTATTAAATTATTTAACAACAATTCAACAAGTGTTCCACATCATTGCCAGTCAAACACTTAATGTTGGGGTTGGGGCAAATGAGCACCTTCGGGTTGGAAACCGTTTTCATCAGCAACATAGTTGACGGTGAATTTTTCGCCAGTCTTCTCATCAACCCAGGAGTAAGTACCGTGAACAACGATGGCTTCGTGTTCAGTGCCAACATCCTTCAATTTACCTTCGGCGGTCTCGTAGGTGCCATCGGAGGTCTCTGAAACGTAGTGGAAGCCCTCAGGTTCTACTTCGGATTCTTGTTTAAGGATTTCAGCAGGGGCGGCCAAGGCAACGGCGAAGAGAGCAACGAAAACAATGAAGAATTTCATGTTGTTATTATTCGGTTAGTCAAAAGAAACTGAATGATGATTTTCTGTTAGAATCTTGGAGTTTTTATATGAAATTTGTATGCAGTATCACAATTCCAATATATTAACGTTTAGAAATTGTTTTATGCTAATTACTTAAATAAAAAAACTGGTTCTTAATTTAATAGTTTGGCTATTAAATTATTGCATTGCGGCTTAAATTAAAAGTTAACAATAACTTTGTTTTATTTTGCTTTGTTTGGTTTTTAGAAACCAGATTATTTCTCTGCAAACATTATGAAATGTAGTAGTTCAGAGCAAATGAAGTTGAAAATGTGTTTAGCCTTGCCGATTTTTGTTATTCCAGATATTGCACTAAGATGTTTATAACTGGAATATTAACCTATGCAACAAATATATGTATGTTTGGAGGGGGGATCTGCAGAAATTTGACTATAATAAATATCTAGTTAGTTGGTTTTATGCTGGTATTTCAAAATGTGTTCAATATGGTGTCGTTTGAAAAATCAATCGTATTTTTTCAAGTACATGAAAATAAACTTTAGGAGTTTTATATTAGTATAATAATTAATCATGAAGCAATATATAGTGTTTATAAACACAGATGGCGCATTGCTCTCTTCAAAAATATTTCCTACTGCGCATGTACGTCATCAGAGCGCACAACTGCTTGTATGTTATGAACATGGTATGAGATTTGTGGTGAAAATGAAAGAATATTATCGTTAATTTTTTATTTTTAATAAAATAAAACGAAAAATCATAGATTTTGTTTTTTCATATTTAATTTTGTTTTAATTTTTGTAATTGTTTTCTACTTGTTTGTTTTTTATTATTTATAAATTGATATATTGATTTTTTATGTTTTGAATACTTTTAATTATGAAAAAAAATTTATTGAGATTGAGACATTGTAATAAACTTTTTTGCTGTGTTTTTATTTTTAAATAATTATGTTATTAATATAAAATAAGAAATTTAAGTTATTATTTTTTTATATTTTCTTTTTCTCAAACTCGATTTGTCTATAAGCTCCTGGTTTCATTTTGTTATTTTAAAATACATTCGAGATCTAAACAAAAGGTTTTTTACTTTTTTGTCACATTCAATACGATCAGCCTGTTGTAAGTGAGACTTTGTCTTTAATTAGCAAGCCTTGTCTTTGAGTCGGCTTTGATAGTCCGCCCTCACACAAATGTTGAACCCACGAATACGATAAAAATTTTTTGTTTTCTGCTACGGCAATTTCTGGAACCACATCTTTTAATCTATGGCTTTTGGATTCGCTGTACACGGCCCTTATCATCTTCGTCCGCAGAAGAAGCTTTACGGACAGAAGGCATAGCACCGCGCTTCAAAAAACGTCTTTTGGTAAATCCTTATGCAGGATTCGTAAAATTTATACATTTTATTTTTATACATATATACAATACGTATATAGTAACTTATTACTTGCCCATTTCATATTGCAAATTGTTTTCGAAGTCCTCTGGTTGAAAATTTTCCATACATATGCGCGAAGTATTTGGATTTATTTTATTTTTCCATCAACAAAAACTTATTCATTGCTTTAATAACTTTGGAACTGCCGGTAAGGTTAATAAACTGATAGTACACGGCTTTTTTCTATTATTGTTACAACAATTTTTCACTGCACACCGCATTTTAGTTTTTAATTTACACGATTTTTTTAACTTTAATGACTTTTTACTTTTCACAATAAACCACAATGTCCTCTGTGTACGTCTCTCAATCAGCTGAGTGAAAGCAACAACACTAACAGACCTGCGCAATGCGTAATCTTGTTTCTTTCATTCATGATAATTAATATATGCAACTGCCAAAATTTTAAAGTTTTATTAATATTTCTGTTATACCCGATTAAAACATTCCAACAAATGATTTATTTTTTATTTATTTCGGGTTCAGAATTTATGTACTTAAATATATGTATAATATTATATAATGTATAAATAAATATATGTATGTATATGTATGTAAAAACCAAAAACACACACACATCCATCCATATGTACATATGTACATACACCTTCAACACTTTATTAATTGTTAGCCTTGCATCATTGCCACACCATCAGAAGATGTTGAGCATAAAAATCAAATGCAGACACATGATGTTGAAAAAGTGAAGCTATAACAATAACAACAAACTTTTTATTATTATTATTATTTTTAATACAATTTAATTTGCAATTTTCACACACTCAACAACTAACAAACATGTTCAATCCTGTCTTACACTCATGTGAGCAACCAGCCAGCAAATAAAACAAATAAGTAATGTGTTATAGACGATAATCAACGACTTTATTAGACACTATAAGACGCTGCGTCATGCAGCGCTTAGAATATTGAAATTATCAAGAGTTTACAAACAATGCACAGTGGAACAGAATCAAAATATGTTGGACATATGTACAGTGAGTCACAGTCAAAAGTATCCAATTGAGTTTCCTATATTAAAAATGCGATTGTTGATAATTAATTAATGAATTGAATTTTATTCTTTTTTATATTTCAACATTAACGTCTTAACTTAAAATTAATGAAATAAAATTAGCAATATTCAGGTAAATTCAGATAAAAAAAATAATAATTCTTAAACAACATCAATTTCTACCTGGTTGGTTTACGTGGTAGTTCACAACGTGCGAACACTTAAGTAGAGTCGAAGGGACCCCGTTTTAAAATCAATTTCTACCTCACAGTGAAAAGTATCCACGATAAAAGCTTGATTAAAAAAAGGATTTTCTTAGATGTTTAATACTTTGTATGATATCCTTTGTTATCCTTTATAGCTTTGAGCATTTTTGGCATAGATTTAACCAAATTTTTCGTGCAAGAATCCTGAATTTTCCCCCATTCTTCTTGCAAAGCATTTTTTAGACTTCCTATGCTTGAGATGTTATGATTTCTAATATTTGTCTCCAAAATCCTCCATAAATTTTCTATAGGATTCAAATCCGCAGATTGGGGAGGTGTATGAATCACTTTTGAACAGTTATAAAGCATCCATTCTCGAACGATATGTGATTTGTGCTTGGGGTTATTATCTTGATAAAATTGGAATGTTGTCCTCAATCCCAATTTTTTAGCGCTACATTTTAAATTATCTCTCAAAATGTTTAAATAACACATCTTATCCATGATACCTTCGATAAAGACAAGATTCCTACACCGGCAGCACTCATACTTTTGACTGTGACTCACTGTATGTATATACATATGTAAATACATATGTACATCTACCATTTCCAACTGACTGATTTAATTAATATGAAGTTTTACATAGGTACTTGAATTTTAGTTTTGATCTCGAACCCCCCTGAAGTGGTGGGAGCAACACGAAAATTATCGGTTTTTAATTTGTGCTGCGGTAAAATTCAAAGATATACTTTAGTATAAGATGTCGTATTTAGTATAAGACGTCCTCTTTAGTATGAAACGTCGCCTTGAGTATAATATTTCGTCCTTAGTATAAGACGTCGCCTTTATTATAAGACGTCGTCGGTTTTAGTATAACGCGTCGTATTCAGTATAAGATGTCGTATTTAATATAAGACGTCGTCCATAGTATAAGACTTTATCCTTAGTATAAGACGTCGTCTTTAGTTCAATACGTCGTCCTTAGTATAAGACGTCGTCTTTAGTTCAATACGTCGTCCTTAGTATAAGACATTGTCTTTAGTATAAGACGTCGTCTTTAAACATTGTCGTCTTTAAACATTGTCGTCTTTCAACATTGCCAATTTTATTTGAAAATTGAAATATTTTTATACTAAGACGCCGTCCTTAGTTTAAGACTTTATCCTTTGTATAAGACGTTGTGTTTAGTATAAGACGTCGTCTTTAAACATTGTCACTTTTATTTAAAAATTGTAATATTCTTATACTAAGACGTCGTCTTTATGAAACTTCGTCGCCTTAGTATAAGACGAAAGGGTGAAGTTTGACAATTATAAATGAAAATGATGTGGTATATGATGACAGATGTCCATCAATTGGCAAAGTGACGGTTCTATTTCTTTAATCATGTTACAAATTTTAAGTTTTAAAGATTCTGTAAATAATTTTTCTTTAATATAGCCCCACACAAAAGTAATCTAGAGGTGGAGATGTGAAATCGTATGATAATTTAAAATTTAGTTGTTAACATCTTTGTATATGGTATTTCATTTACTGAACCGCATTTAAAAAAAATTGCCTAATCACGCCTTCAAACTACATGGTGCATATAGAGTGACACGTTCAGCATAATGCAAAGGCTTCTCAACAATTGCTCTTGGGTTTTCAGAAGTCAAAAGAAAAGCAAATTCCTAATACCGATCGAAGAATATTGATCGAAAATATCACGAATTTTATGAAATGTTGCACTTTCATGTTTATCTATTATGCTTCGGTTGGAAATCAAAGTTCTTGTTGAAAACCCTTTTATTAACGTGATTAATTTCTCAATAAGAATCTGTATTAGTTTTAAAACTAGATGAATTTTTGTGTATTTGTTCATTATTTTAAATTATTACAAAATTTAGCGTAAATACTTAATAACCTGCAACCTTTATGGCTGTTGTAGGGTATAATGTGGTGTAGGGTATAATAAAATAAAATATATTAAACGAAAAATTTATGTACGTCTAAACGTACAAAAGGTCTCTCTTAGAGTGTTTGTATATTAGGATGCTCCCGAAAACCTTAACAAAATTTGTGCTCTAAGATTAGTGGCTTATGTCTTATGTGAGAACGCAAAGAATTATGATGAGAGAAAGTGGTGTTTCTCGAAACATATGTAAATTCAACCAACAACCCAGGTTCGAATCCTAAGCCAAGAAAAATTATCAATAAATTTTAATAATAATTTTCATGTAACAATTCCTACCTTCAGTAAAAATAATTTAATGAACATTAAATTTAATGAACTCGAGCCGAAATAAGAGAAATATCAAAGATTTAAAATTAACAGTTCAAATAAAAATAATAATTGTTCTTAATTTTTCAGTTTTTTAATAATTTTCTCATAAGAAAAAGAATTATCGAAAATTTTGAGTTTCCGTTTATAAAACATTTTAATTATTGAAATATTTATGTATATGAAGTTACACTAAATATTTGTTTATGGTTTCCATACAAATGGGGCCCACCCCAATGAGCACATGCGATTTTAAGTGAAAATGTGAGTGTGTATTTATGTTGGTGTGTGTGGTTAAAATATTTTTCTACCTGTAAAAATGTATTGTTCCCCCATTGTGGCTGCTCCTGCTGTTGCAGAAATATTTGCTTGTTGTTTTTGGTGGTGCTGCTGCATAAAGCACAACAGCATCAAACGTTTAAGCCGTGTTCTTTACTATTCAAAAAGGCTCTTTCTGAATTTTGTTTCCCTTTGGTTTTGTTGTTGGTCTTTTGAACCCCGAGTACGCAGTATGAAACTTAAATACATAATAATATTAATAATAATGTGAGTGTGTGGGGCCCAGGGTTTGTTGTTGGTGTTATTGCTTCTTTGTTTATTGAAAACTGAAGAATAAAAAAATCAGCAACTTTATAATTTCACAAAAAAAATATTACAATTTTAAAATAAAAGTGACAATATTTAAGCCATGAATATGAGGATCTTTTCGACATAGAGTAAAACTAAGTCTTTCAACTTTCGAACAAAACAATGTAAATTAAATTTTAATTCATTGCACATCGGGTATACAATAAGAATATCAGTAGTCTTTAGGAGAAGACGTAGGCTTTGGTATAAGACTTACCCCCTGGCTCACTATGTCGAACGATAACGTTCGCTCAGATAAGACTTAAGACACAAACTTTTTATCGTATCTATTTTTTACTCAATCAAGTTTGTTTATTCCACAATCAAGTTTGTGTCTTAAGTCTTATCTGCGCGAACGTTATCGTTCGACATAGTGGGCCAGGGGGTTAGTCTTTGGTCTACGACGTAGTATTTGTTATAAGACGTAGTCTTTGGTATAAGACTTAGTCTTATGTACAAGACTTAGTAATTTTATGAAAAATCGCTTGTAGCTTCAATAAATATAAGGCAAAATATAAATTTAATTGTGTCTTTAAAACTGCACAACATTTTCCAAACAACTAAAGCCACACATTTGCGTAAAATATATATTAACCCTGCTACTATGTTGGAAAATAAATACACATGTTATGTTTGGGTCATATTTTGACCATACATTTTTTTATTGAAAAAGTTCAAATTTGTACATTTCGAAACTATTTTTAAGGCTTGTGATCATTGCAATATATCGTCGTTAGAGTGATTGTGTGTCAATCTGACGGACAAACACGTTTTTTTGCAAGTTATGCAATGTTAAATTCGAATGGGTCATCAAAAGACCCTAAACGTAGTAGCAGGGTTAAGTAAAAACCATACTGCAATAAACAAAACCGTTTGCCAATACTTGCACACTTACTCTCGTACTCTCTTCCTGCCGTGGTATTTTTCCCACAGCTTTAGAGCACTGAATATTTTCATGGCAACTCCTCAATAACTAAACACAACAACAACTTAATTAGCACACGGGTTAAATCCCAAAAGTGAAATAAAATTAATTAGAGTGTAAAATAGACAACAAAATTAGGTAGTGATGTATGAAGTTGGACTGAAGTTATTTTTCACTGCTGCAAAAGTAGTAAAGGTATTCAGGTAGTTAAATAGACAGACAGACGCACAGATTAAAGCACACATCAATTGCCAGTTAGCGGCTTAAATCAAACAACCCCAAAAAGAAACAAATACCAACAGGAAAATGCAGAGAAAATAACAAAATCAATGTGTCCTTCAACTCCATTCAAATTAAGGCAAAAACATTGAAATGAAATTGTTAGCGAAGAGACAGAAACAAAAAAAAAAATAAAATTAATATACGAATCGAATGAACAAAATAAAACCGCAACAACATTATCATCAGCATCAATAAAAAATAAAAATAATTTTTGCATAACCTAGAGGCTGTTGGCGAAAATAAATTTACTTAGCAGGTAAATGTTCATAGATATACGAAAATTTTCTATAGAAAATCTGCAGTATAACAACAATTTTATAAATACAAAAACAAATACAAGACGTCTTTACCACAAGACGTAGTCTTTGGTACAAGACATAGTCTTGAGTACAAGACGTAGTCTTGAGTACAAGACGTAGTCTTTGGTATAAAACGTAGTCTTTAGTACAAAACGTAGACTTAAGTACAAGATGTAGTCTTTAGTACAAGGCGTAGTTTTTAGGACAAGACGTAGTCTTTAGTATAAGCCGTAATAATATAAGACGTAACCTGTAATACAATACATTTGTCTTAAAGTTGAATTTTACAATAAAAAAATAGCTATATTTTGAATGACACTGGTCCCCTCGGTAATAAAGTTTTTAATTTTTGTTTAAAGTTTGCTTTCCGAAAAATATAAATACGTTATAAGTCTTCCCGGAAATTTCTTAAATAATGTAAAAATAAAAAAAAAATTACAAAAACTAAAGTTTTAAAATTTTTTAAATAAGCACATAATTTTGGGCTCTATGATGATTTTTAAACAACTTATTTTACTTGTTTTACTACGTCCAAAAACTATTAAAAAAAATCCGAAAACAAATTTGGTTATATAAGTTAAAAATGTACTTTTCACATGATAAACTATAATAAATAATACTATTCGATTTCAGATATAGTAATGTATACTTTTTGAACTCGGATCACAAACAAAGAATTGGGATCGTTTTTTATTTCTCACATACCCTAGGTGCTCTGGCACCGACCCTGGTGAGCTTATGAGGTCAAAATGTAAAACCTAAACTTGTTAACACGTCCTCGTTTTTTATTGCATTCGGAGTTACCGTTTACAAATTACAGATTTATTTCCCTTTTTTCCAAATTCCCCCACTGTGCGTTGTGTTTAGTGCAAGACGTTGTATGTAGTACAAGACGTAGTCTTTTGTACAAAACGTGGTAAAATAAACTTTGTTAATTGTTTTACTTTTATTAACTTAATACATATCGATAGTCTCATGTAGAAAGGCCCTAACTCGCATATTTGAAACTTTATAGGAGAAGGTAAAAACATAAGAGAAACTGTAATATTCAACATGTAACTTTTTTTGTACAACTGCTGATAAAAGCGTTATTTTTACACTATTGCAATAAATTTTTGTGAGGAGGTGGATTTGCGTTAAATTTCGAAAAAATAGCTAGTTAGGGCCTTTCTACATGAGACCAACGATATGTACATAAATATTATTTGTCGCACTGTTTATTTTCGTGTCTAGTCCTAAAGTGGGTTTTATATTTGTATTAAATTGATTATGTCAAGACAGGATTAACCCATAAAAGCAATAAACAGATACAAAAACCTCAAAGAACATAAAGGAATTAAGAAACAAAAATAAAAGTAAAAAGAAAGAGCAGAAGAAGTAAATACGACACATGAGACGCCAAACTTTAAATTCAAATGTGCTAATTGAGGCGAAAAATGGCGTTAAATACTACAACTAATACAAAAAAAGAAAGCAACAACAACGACAACTTCAACAATAACAAGAATATTTTATTTTTAGCAGGTATGAAGAATATTAAAAACAGGTAAATTTGAAAAATAAAACACAAACAAACTCAAAGATACTAATCAAAGTTGGATGAGACAAGTATGAACCTCAAATCGGTATGGGTTCGATGGCAACATTTGGAATTTGTATAAATGAATGAATTGCATTCCACAGTTTTAGCACAACATGTGGAGAAGTTTGATCCACAGCTAGCAACTGCATAGGTCGGAAGCACATTAATTTTGTCTAGCTGTTTCAGTTGTGAACGAGCATTCAAAGCGTTGAGACGTGTGGGTTGGTTCGTACTAAACGTGAAATTTCGAAAAAAAATTTCGATACTTGCAAAAAAAATATAAAACAGGAAAAAGATTCTTTTTGAAAAAAAAAGAAAGAACACAAAAGTGTTATTGTTGTAAAACAAAAAGAAATAAACCTGGATTGCTTGGCAAATAAAAAATGTTAAAAAAGATTTTGCAATAAATTTAAAGTAGACCTAACAAGATATTATGTCATTGGAATTAAAGTGTAAGAATTAAGACAAAAAAAGTTTACAATTAAATGAATTATTGCAAAAATAAAGTCAAAGTATCTTTAAGAAATTTGTGAGCGAGAAATTTGAGTAAAACAAATTTTAAGTTAAATATACATACATACATATGTACATATTTATATAAAATGCAAACAATTTGTTATTGCTAAAGCAAAACGTTTGACAATGGCTTGATGAGACTGACAGCCAGTGCCACTACCAAGGCGGCAGCGTTTACTGCCACATAATGCTGCTGTGACTGCAGTGCCACATCAAGTTTTTTATGCCTTTGGCACTTTATAACATTCATACAACTACAACCTGCGTAGAGTCAAGTCAGTCTATCATTTTGTCTAAAAAAAACGTAAAAGAATAAAAGCAAAAAAAGCGATACATTAGTGGCACCGTGGGCCCGTGTTACCAACAATCAAACGTTGGCCAAGCAAACAAAAAAAACTCAACTGCCGTAGTGTCTGGCTGACTTCGAACCGTTTCTTTGCGAGTTCTTTTTTGGGTTTCTGTTGGTATCCAACACAAAGCCAACCAGTTGTTGTGGAAGCACTAGGGTTGAGTTGTGGTTGCAAAAGTATCCACCGCTGGCCCCGCTGTCTATGCTGCTGCTGTTGAATTGTATCTGCTGCTTTTTTGTTTATTCTTTTTTCGCTTGGCTTTTTACAGCAGACATTTGCAAATGTTTTAATGTTGTTGCTGTTGTTTTTGATGTGTGATTAGAGTGACGGTGAGTGAGATTTGCGCGTGTATCTCGCACTTTTTGCTCGTTGTTGCTGTGATTGTTCGTTGTGTTTGTCAGTCCCTACGTCCGTCAGTCGCTGGCTCTTTGGCTATTTTGTCTTTGACAACATACGTTTGTCAGCGTGTGTTTTAGCGTCTCATTGAATTTTATATTATTTTTGTTTATCTTGCTGTTTGCTTATTGTTTTTGTACGTTGGCATTGCAAACGTGAGTGTCTATTTGTGGCAGTGTTTGTGTAACTGTATCTGTGTTTAATCTATGTACATAGTATGTGTGTATGGATGTATATTATACAACCAAATTGTCATCGTAGTGTTGTAAAAATACATAAATAAAAATAAATAAGAAAACCGGCAAAAAAAAAAAGAAATGAAAAGCAAAACATTTTAAAACATACCAAGCGAATTGTTTGAAATTTAGCCAAAATAAATGAAATCAGCTGTTAAGCAATGAATATTTAACAAAAATATTATCTAAGAGATATTTTTTGTGCAAAACGAAAATTTTCATATAAATAAATAAAAAAATCAACCAAGAGTCTGTGCAATAAGAAAGTTTAAAAAGTTACAGCCAAAACTAAATTAAAGTTAAGTATCTTTTAGATACAAGCTTTTAAAAACCGTAAAAATTTAAACAAAATTTAAGAAAATTAAAAAAAAATAAAAAAAATTTTGTGCAATAAAAAAACAAAAAAAATGTGTACTAAGAAAATTAATAGTAAATCTTAAAAGAATAAATAATAATTAACTAAAAGTTTACTTTTTTTAATAACACCAATTTAACAAAATTAGCAGCACAAATCTTTAAACCAGAAATTTTAAATAAATTTAAGAAAAACTTTAATTTTAGAAGCTATTTTTTATAAATAAAGAATTCATATAGTGAAAACATCCAAAAAGTGAGCTGTTTTATTTTAAGCAAATAAGTGTTTTTCATAAAAAAAATATTTAAAAATGTATTTAAATGTTTATTATCAATGAATTTTGAAATAAAACAAATACCTATTTCAAAATTTTGTGACTGAAAGACCAGCTAATTTTGCTGCAGATATTTCATAAATCGTTAACAACCATCTTCAACTTAAAATTTTACCTATGAGTAAAGCTACAAATTTTGTGGAATTTTTTATTTTAAAAAATTTTAAAACTATGTGTGACATGGTAAAATTCTCTTAAAACTCTAAAAAGAGGACTTAAACACCTTTCAAAATTTTCATAAATGGAAAAATTTTGAGTTTAATAAAAATAATTATGAACGTTTGAAGTTAAATACATTTAGGAAATTGTTAATTTTTCATAATATGAAAACTAAAGGTGGATTCTAAACAAAAATATTGGCAGCACGATTCACCCATTTGGAACGATTTTTCTGGAAAATCAAAGCTGCCATATGTAAACAAAACCTATTAGTTTTACAAGTTGTAATACTAGGGCCATTGATTTATTAACTTTGGTTTTTAAGTGTCA
This sequence comes from Bellardia pandia, assembly GCA_916048285.2. NCBI lineage: Eukaryota > Metazoa > Arthropoda > Insecta > Diptera > Calliphoridae > Bellardia > Bellardia pandia. Next base: position 23,447,170 of record OU696531.1, read on the forward strand.
AAAAAAAAAAACAAATATTAAATTATTTTAAAATATTGTAGATATTTTTCTCAAACAATTTACAAAATTTTTAATGAATAAATGATTGAATAATTTAATGTCACAAACATCACAGTTAGGAATGTAACCTATTGGCAACTCAGTTCACTTTTGTCCAGACAAAATTTTAAATTAAACCAATTCATGCTGAGAGTTGTTCGTAAAAACTATTCACCCCACATGCAATTTGTTCCCTCTTATTTTTTTAGCATTGAATTTTAATAGGAAAAGTGTGAAAAGGGAACAAATTTCATGTGGAATTTTTATTCACGATAGGGGTGATTATCTCTATTTCCTAAAGAGAGACGTTGTCCAAACAAATATTTTGTTCAGAACGAATGGATGAATCCACCTTAAGAATAAAAAACAATAAAACTAGAACTAAATAAGTAGAACATATCACACGATCTTGATGGCCAATCGACCGGCCCAAAACATGAAATTATATGCTCACCGAAGTATTCTCTCAATAAATACATTGATTGATGCGATGTGTGGGAAGTGGCAACGTCTTGCTGAAACCAAATGTCGCCGAGATCACGAGCTTCAATTTCAGGCATCAAATAGTCGGTTATCGTGGCACGATAACGGTTGCCATTGACGAATCGACTCTCCACGGTTTTTGTGTACACTCTCAGCTACGGCCGCTATATATTTTCTTCACAGCATGCTAGACGTGATCTATTCGGTCGAATATTATCCAATAATGAATGCTGGGTCTCTAAATGGCTGCTGGTGTTGCGAATAGTACGCTCAGTAGGCCGATTATGTTGATCATAAGTTGAGCGAAGTGCACGAAACACATTCCTCACAGAACGTGAATTTTCGTAATAAAGTTGAACGATTTGTAAACGTTGTTCAGGCGTAAGTCTTTCCATTACGAAATGTGAAACACTACAAAACAAAAATAACTGTGACGTGATCTGTCAAAAAAATGCTATTAAAAAAAGTATCTCTACTTGAATCGCCCTATATTATCAACGTTTCTGTTTCATTTGTTAAATAAATGGTCGCAAAAGTAATCCCTTATTATATGTTTAGATTTTTAACTTGTATTTTCTAATTTGTGGTTTTGAAAACTTTAAAATTTGAAAAATTTTGAAATTTTCGCAAAGTAGACATTATAATAATTCTTTTCACATAAAATAATATTCTCTTCTTTGTTAAACAAATTAGCTAAATTAGCATTACGAATAGTGGGTGTTATAAAGCAACGTTTTGTAAAAATTATTTCAATAAATGCTTATTTAAAAATTTTTGTGTAACAGCTGCTTTTGCTATACTAAAAAATGGCACCAAAATTTACACCAAATACCAAAGTATCTCATATATTTTTGTAAGCAAAGGCTAACAGAAAACATTATAAAGTACAACTCAAAAATATACATTTATTGGGCATAAATTAAATCAAATACAAATGACAACAATAACGTTTTGTTTTTTTTTTTTTAAAGATTATGATAATCTAATAAATCTACAACAGCAAAATAAAAAAATAGGTCATATCAAACAATGAGAACAAAATTTGATTTTTAATATTTCATAAAAAAAAAACAATTCAATGTTGTTTATATACATAAAAATACTTGATTTTCCTAAAACATCACAAAAGATACAAATGTATCTACAGCCATTAATTAATAAAAACACGCACATTCAAAAGCCAAAAATTGCCATAAATAATCTTTAATAAAAAATGTATTCAATAGAGCTGAAAAACAACTTTTTTGCATAAATTCTTGAAATGATTGTTGATTTTCCTTAAATATCTTAAAGATACAAAATAATATATTAGAAAAAGAACGATATAAATAATAATAAATGTGGTAATAAAAAAAAATACAGTTTAACAATGCTAAATTTATTTTATTACCAACAATCTAAGAGTGCTTACAAGAATTATAAAAATTAAATATCTTAAAGATACTTTAAAAAAACTTTTAACTTCTCTAAAAAAAACGTTTTTAAAACGTATTCAATAACAAATATAATACTAATAAAATTTTTTGTTTTGTTTTTTCCACAGATACATGAAAAAATCCATAAGATACAAATGTATCTTATGCTCAAAGCATTTAAACTACGCACAAATTGAGGTCAATAACATATCTTCTATTAACAATTATTTGCTAAACGCATAAAAAAGACTAGATTTTCCAAAAATATTGCAAATATATAAAAATAAAAATTTAAAAAAAAACCCAACCAAAAAAAATTTGAAAAGAATTAAAAACAAAAAACAAGTGTTAAAAAATATTCAATTTAAAAGAATTAAAAAAAAAAAATTCCCAATAAATAATTAAAAAGTGTAAGCAAAGTGCAATTAAAGCAAATAAAACAGAAGTGTGAAAAGTTACAGCAAATATCATTAAATACTTTGTTTTAAAAGAAAAAAGCACCAACTTTTATAAAACATGTAATAAAATTTGCAAAAGTAAAATAATTAATAAGTGAAAAATTAATGCCATATTAAGCTAAAAGTCACAAAATAACAACTTAAAAAGTTTATTAAAAAGAATTGCTAAAGAAAATAATTTTGTTTAAGAAAAAAAAAAATACAAATATAGATTAAAAAAAAAAGAAAAAATCTAAGCAATTTTATTCTGTTCCATTTATAATTTCATCGAAAATAAAGTGTTTTCTTTAAACCAGTAACTTATTTATCATTTCACCATGGCCTTAAAACAGAATTTATGCCCCCAACACCTTAATAACTGTCTTATCAAATTCTCCATTATCTCGCTGATATTGGCTTGCACATTTGTTGCCTTAACAACGGCTAAAAATTTTGATTTCGACTCGCAACAGCCACAGCAATTGCATCATAGTCATCATCACAGTCATAATAGACGTTTGCAGCGTCGCGACTCCAGCCTTAAGGAGGCAACGAATCAACATTGTAACGAGGTTCGCGGTTATTTCGAATCGATTGATATAGAATTGCCGCAACATTTTAATGAAAAAGGTAAGTGCGTATTTAAAGCTAATGAAAACATTTTAAGCTCAGCTTAAAAAAAACGTTCAAAGTTAGTTATAGTTATCATATACAACAAATTATAAACGTTAATTACAATGTTCATTATAAATTCAGTGAAACTAAATTCAAAGTGCTATTATTGTTGCCGGCACTGTATGTATCTATAATGTATAGCCTCCACTTAATTTTCATACAAATATCGTGCTCCTGAAACTGAAAAACAAATATCTTATGATTTTGCTATACCTACAATGTTGTTCCTGTTTTCTACACCATATATAAAAAATCTATTTAAAATTTGTAACACACATCTATCGTGTGCTATAGATATTCTATAAAAAAAATAAAAATCTTTTTACTTTATTAATTCGGCTTGAGGTCTCTTTTATTAAAAATATAAAAACTCTTGTTTGTTTATAATTTTTATTATATTTTATTCGTTTCCAATATTTCGAGCAACTTTGTTGATCATCTTAAGGGAAGAAATATAATCTAAAAAACATGATTATTATAATTGTAACAATTTTTTTAAAATTATATTAACAAACAATTTACTTACCCCCATAACATAAACGATTATTAAATTTAACAAACGTTTATTAAGTTAAATTTTATATGCAAATCTGTCTTAATAAACGTTTGTTAAATTTAATAATCGTTTATGAATAAGGGTGTTAATGTTTAATACATTGTTTAATTAAAAACGAACAAGAGTTTTTATATTTTTAATAAAAGAGACCTCAGCCGAATTAATGAATTAATAAAGTAAAAAGATTTTTAACAATATAAAAGGTCTACATAGCACATAAAAAACAATCGAAAATAAAAATCATTAAATTTAATGTTACTTTTTATGTGTCATAATTTGTGAGACTCCCTTCACACACAGTCATTCATGGTCATGTCAGGAAATTCCATAAAGTGTTAGTTATAACTCAAAATATGTTTTTCTCTCATCCAAATATTTACTCAGTTGCTGTAAAGCTATAAAAATATTTCTATTTTTTATTTCCATACTAAATTTACATATTTAAAAAAAAATCAGAATACTGTTTAACTAGATATTTTTAGGCAGACTGATTATAAACAACATGTTTCCACTAACTCTACACTTTTCTTCTCCGTCTAGACTTGGCTGTTGTTACCTTTTCACCTCTTAATAACAGCAGCAGCATATTAATATTCTTTCTTAAAGAAATTAAGTAAACTGAAACTAAATTATTTTTAATTACTTTTAGTCTTTTATTATTATTTTGCTTTTGTTGTTGTTTATTTTCCTTAAGAAATATTTTTATGAGGGTGGCATACCTCATTCCTTCCTTCATTTCCTGAGTGTTGCTCTATCTCTCTTTTGCTTTTAAATTACTGCCAAAGCATTGATTATTATGTGGCACTCTGGTGGCAGGCTAGAGCACGTTAATGTTGCTGCTGTGTGGTACAAAGCAGGTAATAGATTTAAATTTAATGGTTTATTAATTGTGTTGGTTTTTTGTTGTTGTTATTGGAACATAGAAAAGCAAAAGTTTTAAATTTCATTTGGGAAATTTGTTTGAAAAATAAAAAAACTTTATTTAAATTAATAAATAGGACTAGAGAAACAGAAAAAAGAAAACTTTGTTTTGAAAATCTGAATTTGTAATTAAATATTTAAAGAAAAACTTTTCAATAATATTTGGAAAAAAAAAACACAACGAACAAATACGGAGGATGTATGGCAGATACTCCTAGATTTGATAATGTGTTAACAAAAACTTGCAGTTGATTTTGTAATTAAAAACAGTAATAAAAATTAAACCAAAAGAACATGGTTAAAAAAACAGTTTACCCCCTGGCCCAAGATGTCGAACGATAACGTTCGCTTAGATAAGACTTAAGACACAAACTTTTTATCGTATCTATTTTTTTTACTCAATCAAGTTTGTTTATTCCACAATCAAGTTTGTGTCGTAAGTCTTATCTAAGCGAACGTTATCGTTCGACATCGTGGGCCAGGGGGTAAATAAATTTACTATAAATAGAAAATGTTTCTCAAAAATTTACTATAAGTTGAAAACTTTTCTGCACAATTTACTATAAATAGCAGCAGTTTCTTGATCATTTACTATAAATAGCTTCAGTTTGTTTAGAAATGACTAAAGACTTTCAACTACATAAATGTATTAGAAATAAACAAGGGAAATTCCCTGTTTCTATTTTGTTGTATTTCGTACCAGACGATTTCTAGTGCTGCCAACTAAGTGTTTAATTTAAATCCTCCAAATCTAGTGCAAATAAAGATTTGTACATTTTTAGATCGTGTTAAATCAAATCTAGTTGCATAGAAACAGAATAAAATATTTATTTTGAAATGCGTTAAATTAAATTCGCGTAAAAACGGAATTAGTTGCATTTAGCAACAGTTTTTTGAAAATCGCTGCAAATAGCATCGGTTTTTTTTTTAGAAATTCCAATAAATAATATTTTTTTATAATTAGCAATAGGTTTTTTTTAATTACAATAAATAGCTACAGGTTTTTTTACAATTTATTAGAAATAGCATTAGTTTCTTGAAAATTTACTAAATATAGCAGAGTTTCTGAAAAATTCCTAAAAATAGCAATAATTTCTGGAAAATTTCTTATAAATAGCAACAGTTTCTTGTTCATTTATCATAAATTGCAACAGTTTCTTGATATTTTAACATAAATAGCAACAGTTTATTGAATATTTTTTTTTTTAAATAGCAAGAATTTCTTGAAAAATTCCTATTAATAGCAATAATTTCTTACTCATTTGTCATATATTTCTACAGTTTCATGATAATTTTCTATAAAGAAATAACAGTAAATAACAACAGTTTTTTATTACTATAAATAGTAACGGTTTCTTTATAATCCTAAAAATAGCAACAGTTTATTGTTTATTTATATGTTTATCAATAGTTTCTTGCTAATTTATCATAAATAGCAACAGTTTCATGTCCACTTCCTATAAATAGCATCAATTTCTTAATTTATTATAAATTAATTAATTTATTATAAATTGCAACAGTTGCTGGATAATTTACTATAAATAGCAACAATTTCTTGAATCTCTTTCCATAAATAGCAACATTTTCTGAACTACAGTTTCTCAAAAATTTACCATAAAATACTGAAAACCTTAAAAATTTCGTGATCTCTTATTAAGTAATTTCTTTTTATTATTTTTTATTTATTTTTTAAAATATTCAATTTCTCTCAATTCTCAACAAATTTCTCCACAAATCAAAATAATAAAGCAAAAAAGAAACCAATGACGTTGATTAGAATTTTGTTTTTCAGAAATAATAATTAAACAGAAATTTTGTTTTATCCAACAAAAAACAAAACAACAACTAATAACACATCAACAGACAATGTGTTGGTTAAGTAACTGCAAAAAGCTTTTTGATGTTCTTCCTAATGTTTTGTTGGTTTTGGGTATTCATAAGATTAGAAACAACAACTACAAAACAAAAAACCAAGAAAAAACACACAAAATTATTGTTCTTGTTGTTGAAGAGAATTTGGAAAATTTATTTAAAATTTAGCCTTTGTACCTGTATTGAGAAATAAACAAGTGAAGATCACACACAATTTCCTTTGATGTTGCCATTTGTATGTGCGTAATTGGTGGAGAAGAACTAAACATAAGTGTGTGTTTGATGTTGTTGTTTTTGTTTTTTTTTCTGTTATAGAGGAAAATTATGTCAGGTGTTTTAGTATTTAAACAATTTGCTGGCGTAATCTCTTTAAACATTTTTATAAATTCTTAATTCTTCATAAAAGGCCTCTTGCCTTGTTAAGGACAAACATTATGGAATCTCAGAAATGTTCAGTTTAGAGACATTTACCTTTTTCTAGCTGTCGGTAGATTTTATTGTGTACGTTGTCTTGCTTGTGTCTGCGACAAGGTCGAGTAATCAATAATCATTATTTTACACTTAATTACCCTTACCATCTTTAGAAATTCTCTTTACCATTTTTGTCTCATGCATTTGCATTTATATTTTCTTGTTACTTTTTTCAAAATCATTAGATTATTTTTACAAATGAAAGCAAATTATTTTTTCCAAGACATATTTCTTTAAATATAACAGACAGTCATTTAGTAGGTGTTCGGTTTGTTTTCTCATACTGTTGGTACACAGAAATCAAATTAATGGCAAAAACATTTTCTAGATTTTCACATTTATTATCTACTGGGCCATGTTTGCCACATAGGCGTATGAGGGGAAGTGAACAATAGAAATACATTAATCATTTTCAGTTAGGAAAGGTTGTCTTTATAATAATTTCTTAATTTAATAAGAAATTTTAATTCACTTTCAATTAGATTTTTAAAGATTTTCTGCAAAAAACTCTCAATCAAATTATTTTCATTTCAAAAATTATTTAAACATGTTTTTAATTTATATCTAAAGATATTTTAAATACTTCAATATAAGCTTTCACAATCTTTAAAATCTGTATAAACAGACATTTTTTTTAAATAGCAAAAGAATCTCGAAAACTTCTTTTAAATTTATTGGAAAGTTTGCTATAATTAGTAAAAGTTTCTCCAAAATTTACTATAAACAGCAACAGCTTCACAAAAATTTCCTATAAATAAACAAATGGATCTCAAAAATATCTTATAAATAGCAAAGAATTCTCTCAAATATCTTATAAATAGCTGAATTTTGAAAAAAGTAGCTTTTACGATGAAATGCACTAGAACGAATTTCCAAAATCGTTTAATTAAATTTCCAAAATAATTTCAGAAATTCGACTATTGTAGTCTCATTTAGCACCCTTTGGACTACCCTCTCTATATAGATGATGCGTGTGCAACTCGATATTTGTCCAAATTCTTCTAGAGAATTGCATCCTAAAAGCTACTTTTTTCAAAATTCAAGTAAATATGACTGTTAAGTGCTTAACAGTGATCTGTTGACTGTAACATTATCAATGTTAAGAAATGTGGTTTTTGTCTGTGCTAGTTAAATTCGAATTTATCTTCACACACATTAGAAAAGATGAACGTTTCCGTTTTAGCTTTACAAATATTTTATAAAAAAAGGTCTTCCAAAATCGGAAAATGTCCTTTATCATTAAATATCCTTTTTGCGGATCTCTTTTCTGGATATTTAAAGATGTCATTTTTGTGTGAAAATTACCAAATGGGATCTCAATGGATTCTACTGTAATGGTAGTTTTTCTTTAACAACTTACGCAATTTTCAATGAAATGGGTTTCATTTAGATATTTTAGTTCACCTAGAGCAGTGATGGGCAAACACATTGTATCTAGTTTATAATTGTGGTTGTTAAACAGCATAGACCTTTGTGTATTAAAAGAGAAAATAAACATAAACATTTAAAATATTGAGTATCAAATCCTTGCTTGCACAAGTGCTAAACAGCAACTGATTTAAGTTTGATCTCTGAGATCACAATAAAGCAGGGAACAAATGCTTATTTAAGTAAAACACACAAGTAATCTTAAAATCTACGTATGTATGTCAACGTAGCGCAAGCAAATGTTGTGGCCAAGCACATGTGATAGGGAATTTTAATCTTGCCTATGATTGATTTAGAGTCTGGTCAATAAATAATAAATAAACAGATAAATAAATTTTAGCAGACAGCTTCACCTTACCGTGTTTAATACGATGGCAAAAGCTTTAATAAATCAAACCAACATTACCCGATATACTGAAGGACAAAGGTCACAAAAATCTATTTATGTAATTTAGCTATAATAGAATTTTTACATTTTCTTTTTTGGATATCATTATTCGTTTTAAAGTTATAGACAATTTTTATATATCGTCACCTGAAATGCGTAACCATCAAAAAATTAAAATTCGTTTTTTTATTGAATCTGGAACACAAGGCTAAAATACAATAAATAAGAAATAAGTTTGTGGTCTATCTTAGGACAAGTTGTGAAGAAATCGCGAGTTTCAATTAAACAGTTTTCATTTTATAACGTTTTTTGCTTCTCCTGTAAAATTATGATACTGAGGGTTACGTCTTGTATGTAAATGTTTTCTAATTGATTTTTTGTTTCTAAACAAAGCAAATATTAAAAAGTAAGAAAATGATGAAAAACTTTCATATTTGGACGCGATTGTAATAAGAAAAGACAATCATTTAAAAGTCAACTGGTATCAAAAACCAACAGCTTCAGGACGATTAATTAATTTTCATTCAAAACACCCTAGAAGGATCATCATAAATACAGCATCCAATTTTATAAGACGAGTACTTCAAATAAGTGACACGGTATTCCATGAAAATAATAAGGCAAAAATAATGGATATTTTAAAAATGAATGACTTCCCGATAAAGACAATTAGGGATCTAATAAAACGTGCAAAATCAAAACGACAGGAGGCAAGAGAACCAAAACGATATAAAAGCATAACTTATATTTCTGGACTTTCTGAAAGATGGAAAAACACCGATATTTATAACGCCGAAGAGTTTGAATTAGCATTTAGGTCAGACAATACTGTGAATCGGCTGTTTAGTAAAACAAAATCTAAACTAAAAAAAGAAGAAAAATCAAATGTTGTGTATCAAATTCCTTGCAATGGTGACGGGACCAATATATGCGAGAAAGTATATGTTGGGACAACAAAAACAAAACTAAAAACTAGACTATCATCTCACAAAACTGACCAAAAGACAACTGAAAAACCAATTGACCAAAAAACTGCATTAGCAGCCCATTGTGCACTAACAAACCACAAACCAAAATTTGAAGAGGTAAAAATATTACAAGAAGAGAGAAATTACTCAAGGAGATACACATTGGAGATGTTACATATAATAAATGTAAGACCGGAGCTTCGTCTCAACTACAGACAAGACACAGAGAATTGTGCACACATATATAGACAATTAATTAAAAAACACAGACGATGGACAAATTAGTTTAGTAACAAAAATCCAAGCAGAAGGACAATAAATGTAAAATAAAGAAAAATTTTTTGTGTTATTTATTATTTTTAAATGTAATTATAATCAATATATTATGTTCGTTTTTTGTTTAATAATAATAAGAAAAATTGTTCTATGTATTTATTTAGACCCCCGAAGATGATTAGCGACGCTAATTGAAATATTGGGAACAACAATAAAAATATTTAAAATAAAAATCAAAAGTTTTTATTTATTCAACGACCTGTAGCCGAACAAAACCAACAAATAATTAAAAAGTACCCAAAATGTTACTCAAATTTCACTGACGCATTTTTGGATTTGATGAATATCATATTGATGACATCTAAATACAAATATATTTTACATTTAAAACATTTTGAAAAAAAGCAAAGAAATTAAAAAGTACCAAAAGGTACCATAAGGTACCAATTTAAAACAAAATAAGAAAAGTACCAAATATGAGAAATTGTCGTATCTATATGTTAAAAATTAAAAAAATAATACCACAACTAAAACTTACTTGACGTTTAAAGTTCTTAAATTAAAATAATTTTCTTATTTTCTGAAATTTTTTATATTTTCTGGACCCTTTCTAAACCTGAATAAATGATAATGATATGTTTTAATAATTTTATTAATCCCTTTTTATAAGAGGCATTTTTAGTACTTTCCTGACTTGCTCCTTGCTTTAAAAATGTTTTGTATTCGTAGTTGTGTGTTTATTGTGGGTTTTTTTATTATTAATAAAATGTAGATATGTATATAAAAGCAATTTTCTACAGCTTTGTTAGTCAAAACTCCTGTGTTGTTTCATGCTTTTGCTACCCCAAAATATGTTCCCTTTGCAGCAATTGCATTTTCTCAAAAGATTACAAATACACATAATCACAGCTTCATATATATACATATATACTTATGTATGTATGAATGTGTGTATGTATAAAAACCCAGGGAAATATGAAAACAATAAAAAACCATTTAAAACAACAACAAACTAACATATTGAACAACAACATCAACTTAATATAAATATTTCAACATTGAGCTTTTACAGCAAACACAACAATAAAACAAACAACCATATGTATAACCCATACAACTCTTTACTTACATATGTACATATGTATATATACATTCCTTTTAATTTTAGTCTAACTGTAAGAGAGCTTTATTGTTGTTATTATTAATGTTTGTTTTGTACTGTGTAGGAGGCAGGAGTTGTAAGAGATTTTACAAAAAAAAAAATAACAACCCAACTTTTTTACTACACCATTAGAGCTAGAGAAATTTGTTCATGTGTAAATTTTGTTTCTTTTTTATACCCTTCACCATCATGAGAAGGGTATATGTATATAAGTTTGTCATTCCGTTTGTAATTTCCACAATATAATTTTCCGACTCTATAAAGTATATATATTCTGGATCCTTAGAGATAGTATATTATAGTCTATAAGCCGTCCCCAGATATCTTCGGGATTCAAATCTTCAATAATTCTGTCAGACATGCTTTCGAGAAGTGTGCTATTTAAAATCAGCAAAATCCGTCCATAAATAACGGAGATATGAGTAAAAATCCGAGACAATTTCATCAAAAAAACTAAGTGTATTAATATTGTTACGAACAAATTCATCAACAGATGGCGTGTTTATCGACATAATTATGCATAATATAATTATGCATCCACAACAAAGGTGAAGGGTATATAAAATTTGGCATAGCCCGAATATAACACTCGTACTTGTTTTTGCTGTTGTTGTTTACGTAGTTTCTATGAGCATTAGAGAGTGCATTGAGTGAGATGTTTTGCAAGCAAGTGCTTGCATGTGCCAGGTTTTAGTTATTGTGCATACAACATACACACATATGTATATTAAATTTCATTGCATATGCTATCCAGATATAAGGATTTATGAATCTTTGTTTTATAAAAAAGGATTTCTAAGTGCTAATGGGAAATTGAATAAATTAAATAATACATTAATTGATTAGGAAATGTTAGGGAATGTTGCTATTGAATATTTTAAATGGATAAATGTTTAACAAACATTTTTATAAAACTGCTAAAAATACCAAAATAATGTTTGGTAGATTTTAAAAACTACATACTTTTTAAAGTTCTTAAAAATTCTATACTAGTTTTTAAAACAACAAAATGTATGTCTGTATGTATGTACATATACTTACTTATGTATGTAAGTATATTCTTGGTACTTTTTCATATTTTTTCAAAAATAACTTAGTAGTACTTTATATGTACAAAAATATTTCAATGTAAAATGTATTTATAACCCATCCAACTACTTACATACCAACTTTTTTAATTTTAAAATTGTTAAAAATTTTTAAATTATAAAATACAGTGTGGAGCACAAATTAGTACATGCCGGTACTTTTTGCACTTGTTATTGCATAAAACTAAAAATAATTGAGAAAATTAGAAAACTTTTATTTTATATTTAATATATAAAAAATAATGTATAAATCAAAACTAAAAGTATCAAGTGACAAATGAAACGAAAATAACCCGCATGCACTCAATATAGCTCTATACAAAAACTTTTGGATAACAGTATTTTGAATACACCTAATTCGTGTAAAAGATATATGATTGGTACCTATTGTAATTAGTGAAAAACAAGGATTTTTTAAGAACAATTATTCAGATTTATAATTTTAAATTACATATACAATGTGTTTTTACACAAGCATAGTTATTTAAGATATGCACTCTAAGCTAAAAAGTAATGTAAAAAACATGTATGTATAAGTTCATTTGAGTGTATGCAATTCCCCTAAATTTGTGCTATTTACAATTGCTCTGACCAGTAAATTTGATTGTATCCACAAAAAAGAAATTTCACTAAATTTGTGATATGAACATATTTCGCAAAAATTTAATTATACAAAAAAATTTAAGCCCAAAAGATTTGGAATCGTGCTAAATGGAATAAAATCGCGTAAAAATTAAAAATTTGTTTATTTTAAACCGTGTTTAATCAAAATCGTATAAAACAGAATTAGGTGTATTTAGTCCAAAGCCTGTTATATCGTAAAACTCTTTTTAGATGTTTCGGCATTCAGTTTTCAATTAATTCATTTGGAATATTCCCTCACTCGCCCTGAACCCGCTGCAAAGCTCATCCAATTGGTTTGGAGTTGGCATCGGTAGTGTACAGAGATCGGCAATGAATCGTTTTTTAACGATTCACAACTACTCATAACATTTTAAGTATAAGTGGTTTTACATCATTGAAATTTAACTACTCTGAGTTACTCAAACTCACAACAACGTTGACTTATAAATGCGGGTGGATATAAGTATGAGTACTACGCCGACTTCGAGCTCATACCATTCCCAATATGTTTGATTCATAAACAACGGTATTTAGATTTACATTTTAAGAAAAATACTCACATACTCATAAAGTATTCAACTCAGTTAAGTTTATACAAAATAAGTAAAAAAAAAATATAAAAACATACAAGTAAATTTATAGGAAAACATATTGGGGAAAATATAACATTTATTATTTTATATAATTTTTATAAGCGGACTGTAAAAATGAACGACAGTCGCATGAGTGTATGCGAGTCATACTTATTTTTTTATCGTCTACGTACATTGAGTTAAGGAGAGTCAAAATAAGCAACATCATACATGAGATTAAGTCTGAATATAATGAGTACTTCAAACTTTAAATATGAATATTGGTTTAATGATATTGACACAAGTATGAGTACGTATAAGTATAACAAATTATAAGTCCTGATTCAAGTATACTCACTTTTTCAGTACTCATAACTGATCTTTGGTAGTGTATCAACTGTCTCTTCACGATTGACCACAAAATCGCAATCGGATTGAGGTCGAGACTCTTTGCTAGCCACTGCAACAAAAGAATATTCTGCTCGCTAAGCCATACGATTTTGAAAGTGTCACAGGTTAGGTAACCATACAGCTGAAAAGACGCACTTATCAACAAAACCAGGAGATGATGAGTTTGGAAAATACGCAGATGGTCTTGTTTTCTCATTATTCCTTTGATTTCTTGCAGTGGTCCGAGGTGTCACTCTGTAAAGCAACTCCCTATCATGACGTTGCTCCCACCGTACTTCATTGTTTCCTTAACATGGTGTCTTTGAATTTTCTGAGCTGTTCGACGTCAACAAAATTGTTTACCGTCGGATTGAAAACGATTAAATTGGATTTGTCTGACCAGATGACATGTATCCAGTCGTCTACTGTCCAATTTCCTTGGTCTCTAGTTAACTTTAATCGTTTAATTTTTTTACTGCTGAGATGTAGCCAATATCTTAAAGGGCTCGTTTGCCTATTGCTATAGAAGCATCTTGTGGTGTTAAACAATTGTCGGTTTTCGTTTGTGTTATCATGAGAAGTTAGTCCACATACGTTAAAAGCTTTTTGCGATCTCCGATTTGTGATTTGGGAACAATATAAGGCCTTTTTTTGGTACTAAAAGTGTTTGGTACTTTTTAATATTTTCGTATTTATTTTTTTTGTACATATTTTTTGTTGAAATATTCTGATTTTGTACTTTGCAATACAAATACTTTGTTTATAGATTTAGAATTTTAGTTTTATAATCAATGTAGTTTTTGGTTTCATACTTTAACATAAAATATTATTTTGTCACTTACTGAAAATTATTTATCGAATAAAGAACACATTTTGTATAAAATCTAGAAAATAGATTTGTTGTGTTATTATTTGGCCTTTATCAAAAGATAAACTTCCAACAGGTTATGGGCCTATAAATCTTTGAAAAAAGGTCAAAGAATTATTCAAGATGAGTTCCGGATTCCAAATAGAGAAATTGGATTCAAACAACTATGAATCATGGTGTCTTCAAATGAAGAGTATATTAATTCATGCCGAATTATGGAAGATTGCAAATGGTGAATTGGCAAAACCTCAAGATGCTAGTGAATTGGATCAATGGTTAGGAAGAGACGAAAAAGCTTTGGCAACAATTATGCTGTGTGTCAAGCCATCGCAAATAAATCACATCAAGAATTGCAAAAGTTCGTTTCAAGCATTGTGTAAGTTAAAGGAAATTTTTCTTCCCAGCGGTCCTGTAAGGAAAGTAACACTTTTCAAACAATTAATGCAACTCAAAATGGAAGAGGATGATGATGTTTCTAAATTTCTAGATACATTTTTTGGAATAGTAGAAAGGCTAGCCGAGATAAGTGTCATTATTTTCGAAGAATTGGTTGTAATCATTTTATTGTCGAGTCTTCCTAAATCGTATGAATCGTTTGTCATTGCTGTTGAAACTCGTGATGTATTACCAACACTGAACATGCTTAAAGTCAAGTTGCTAGAAGAAGGTCAAAGAAGAGCATCAGATGGTAAGCGTACCGATCAAAATGCATTTTCTGCATTTAAGAAGAAAAACAAACCAGAATCAAACACAAACAAGAAAAAAGGTAAATGTTTTAATTGTGGTCGTCAAGGACACTATGCTGCACAGTGTCGTGAACGAAAAAGAGATCAAAATAGTAAGTCTGATCAAAAAGCATTAGCCAGTTATGCATTTGGAACAAATCCATTAAACAAGAATACTTGGTGCGTTGATAGTGGTGCTACATCACACATGTGTTGTAATCGTAATTTGTTTACATCGTTCGAAGAAGTCGATGAAACCATAAAATTAGTTGGTGAGCACACTATAAAATCAAAAGGCAGAGGTCAAGTTTCTTTTAAAAGTGAACATTTTACCATAAACCTACAAAATTGTATGTATGTTCCTAATATGCAAGGCAATTTCATATCTGTCGTGTCTGCTGTACAAAATGGAGTAAAGGTAGTATTTGATGCCAAAAACGTTGTTTTTATAGAAGATGAGGCAGTCATTTTGAAAGGTAGAAGAGAAGATAATTTATTTATTGTAAAAGAGTTCGAAAATTCGAGTTTTTATTCAAGTTCAACGAATGAAACCGCAGAAAGATGGCACCAAAGATATGGTCATGTAAATTTTCAAGCATTGAAAGATTTATCTGCAAAAAATATAGTTTATGGTCTTAACGTAGAAACAATTCCATCCGATATAATTTGTAAAACGTGTGCTAAAAGCAAAATTTGTTCCAAACCTTTTCCGCAATCTGAAACTCGATCAGATAATTTGTTAGAAATAATACATAGCGATGTATGTGGGCCGATGAATGTAAAATCGATTGGAGGTTCAAGATATTTTATTACGTTCATCGATGATATGTCAAGACAAATGTTTGTATATTTTTTGAAAGAAAAGAGTGAAGCATTTCAAATTTTCAAAAACTTCAAGGCTTTGGTAGAAAATCAGTTGAATAAAAAGATTAAAGTTCTTCGCACCGACAATGGCGGTGAATATATTAGTAATCAATTTGATAATTTCTTGAAAGATAATGGCATTAAAAGGCAGTTAACCGTAGCTCATACACCACAACAAAATGGCGTTGCTGAGAGAGCCAACAGAACTTTGATAGAAATGGCTAGGAGTATGATAGTAAATTCCAATTTAGAAGAGTATTTTTGGGCGGAAGCTATATCAACCGCGGTTTACATTCGTAATAGATCATTAACAAAAATACATAGAGATAAAACGCCTCAAGAAATATGGTCTGGTAAAAAACCAACAGTAGCGCATTTTAAAGTTTTTGGATCAACAGCAATAGCTTTAGACAAAACCGTAAAGAAAAAGTTTCGTCCGAAAGGCAAGGAATACATAATGGTAGGATATTCCGAAGAATCAAAAGCCTATAGATTATACGACGTTGAAAATAAGGAAGTATTAGTAAAAAGAGACGTAATTTTTATTGAAACTGAATTCCAAAGAAGAGAAGAAAATAATGAACGTGAAAACATTTTGATAGAAATAAATTCAAAACAGGATGATGGTATAGCAAATTTTACAGAAAACTCCTCTAATACAGAAGCAAAAGATGCAAGTTCTCATGCAAACTCCGAGTGTGATTCTGAAATTGAAGAATTTGACAGAATAACTGATATCAGAAAACGGAGAGGAAGGCCGAAATTAATAAAAACAGGTAAGCCTGGGAGGCCAAGAAAAGAGAACAATGCCCTAAATATGATGACTGAAGAAGAAATCATCATTCCTCAATCTGTAAATGAAGCATTGAGTGGACCTTATTCGGAAAAATGGATAGAAGCCATGAAAAAAGAGTATAATTCTCTAATTGAAAATGAAACTTGGACCGTAGTTCAGCTACCAGAAACTGACAAGGCTATTGGTTGTAAATGGGTTTTTTCATTAAAGAAAGATAAAAATGATAAAGTTGAAAGATTCAAGGCAAGGCTCGTGGCAAAAGGATGCAGTCAAAAGTACGGAATTAATTACGCAGAAACGTTTTCTCCAGTAATTCGATACGAAAATCTAAGATTGTTGTTCGCAATTGCTGTAGAACATGAACTTCATATGCATCAAATGGACGTTACAACAGCCTACCTTAACGGAGATCTTCATGATGAAGTTTTTATGAAAATGCCAGAATATTTTGAAAATGAAAATTCTAAGAATACAGTTCTTAAACTCAAGAAATCTTTATATGGACTAAAACAGTCTGGTCGGGAATGGAATTTCAAGTTAGATAGTGTTTTAAAAAGCCTTGGATTTGTAGCATGCCAAAGTGAACCCTGTTTATATACAAGACATCACAATCAAAGACTCAACTATATTGCAGTATATGTTGATGACATTATCGTAGCAAGTTCTGATAAAACCGAATTAATTGCAATTAAAAAACAAATATCAAGTAAGTTGAAAATTGTTGACAAAGGTCCCTTAAGTTATTTTCTAGGAATGGAAATCGAAAGGGATGGAGAAACTGGTTCGATTACACTGTGTCAGAAAAATTATATTAAGGAACTTTTGAACGAATATCAGATGGAACAATGCAAACCAATGTCTACACCTTTAAATGAAGGATTTCAGTTAAAATGTTCCAGTGATAACTTCGATAAGGTAAATGAAACCGAGTATCAATCACTAATAGGTACTTTAATGTACCTTGCCCTTACAACAAGACCAGATATATTGCATTCAGTTAGTAAGCTTTCGCAAAGAAATAAAAATCCTCATACCGAACATGAAACAGCAGCAAAACATATTCTTCGTTATTTGTCGAAGACTCAAGATTTCAAACTGCACTACCATAAAACTGGTAACCCAATCGAAGCTTTCGTTGACGCAGATTGGGGAGGTGATCCGATAGAACGCAAATCATACACAGGATACGTATTTTTTTATGCAGGATGTATATTCTCGTGGGAATCTAAAAAACAAACAACAGTAGCTCTCAGTAGTACTGAAGCTGAGTATATAGCTTATTGTGCCGCAGCTAAAGAAGCCGTTTATTTGAAAAAACTGTGTCTGGAACTTGGATTAAGTAATATGCGAGAACCTATAGTTGTAAATGGTGATAATTTAAGCGCGCAACAACTAATAAAGAACCCTGTATATCACGCGCGTAGTAAACATATTGATATAAAATATCATTTTATCCGCGATATTTTTAAAAATAATGATATTGTCTTAAAGTATGTACCAACTAATGAAATGATCGCTGATATTTTAACAAAGAATTTAGGAAAAATTAAACATTATAAATTCACTGATTTAATGGGATTATATTGATATTTTTGAAGGTATTTTGTATTGAGGAGAAGTGTTGAAATATTCTGATTTTGTACTTTGCAATACAAATACTTTGTTTATAGATTTAGAATTTTAGTTTTATAATCAATGTAGTTTTTGGTTTCATACTTTAACATAAAATATTATTTTGTCACTTACTGAAAATTATTTATCGAATAAAGAACACATTTTGTATAAAATCTAGAAAATAGATTTGTTGTGTTATTATTTGGCCTTTATCAAAAGATAAACTTCCAACATTTTTCACAGTTTTTGAAAATTTTTTTAACGACTTCAGACTTAAATTAAAATATTATATTGTTTAGTTCTTTTCAATTTTTTTTTTATTTTTTCTTAAAATAATTTTTAAGATTTTGAAACCTTTTGTTCAAATTTAAAAAAAAAAAACCTTTTTAACTTATAAATCAAGTTTTAATAACACTTTTGATACCTCTATATTACTAAAATGGATCCTAGAAATATAAAGGTAAAGAAATATTGGTACTTAATATTTTAGTAATTATTTAAATTTTTTCTCATTTTTTTAAAAATATCTAAAAGTATAACATATTTATTTAAAATATTAGTCAAGCGTTTTCAAATTAAAAAAAACTACTGAAAAAATAGTAAAAATAAAATGTTACTTTTTAAAATTTTGTTACTTTTATAATTTTTCAGATTTATTTTTAAAAATTTTACGCCCTTTCATTAAAATTTCAAATATTTTGTTCTTTTCCATCACATTTCATTTACCCTGAACATGTGACATCATTTTAAACACGAATTAAATAATGCCATTTAGTTTTAGAAAAAATTTTATAAATTAATGGTTTTATGAACAAAGAAATGAAAACTCAACATTAATTAAACCGACTTTATGACAATTTGCTGGATTGTGCAATTTATAGTGGGTGTAAAATGTATAAATAAAATTCAAACGTCCAATAAAAAGTTTATTAATAATTTCACATTAATTTTAATTTTTTATTAAACAACATTTTGAAGAAAATTTTACAAACCGCCGGCTTATAAGGGATTATTAACAAGTAATACATTAAACAAATTTTTATAATTACAAGGGTTTGATAAATTAAAGTCATAAAAAGTCTATAAAACAAATTCAAATTGTGTAGGCTGTTTTGTTTTGCTTTGTTATCACTTTAAAACTATTTTGTTTTGTGTGTTTTAAGATTATTAAGGTTAAATTTTTAGTTTATGTGATCTGTGTTGATGATCATCAAAATATTTTTAATCAGCTTAAATTCATATCAAACTTATCAATCTTTAAATCGTCAACAAAAAAAAGTGTGACATAGAGATTTGTGGCTCATTATTTATGTATCAAATTTACAGGTATTATTACATCAAAAAATACCCTACCAAGTAATCTAAATATTAAAATTTTGTTTTATTAATTACTGAATTTATTTGCTAATTATCGTTTAAAACTGTAACTAGTCTCCAGGGAAATTATTATAACATTTTTCTAAAATTTCATTTAATAAAGAAAATTACCCAGCAAAATGTTTCGCCATAATATCACCAAAACTAGTTACAAGTAATGACTATGTATTTTTATTCGACCTTTATTATTTATTTTATTACTAATTTTCCAAGCTTAAGGTCTTTCTTTTAAATATAAAAGCTTTTTAACTTTATTTAAAACCATCAACCAATCAACTCATTGTGCTAATCTAAACCATTATCCAGATTTTGAAAATGCAACGGTTTTAAACACAGAAAATAATTATAAACGTAGATTTATGTTAGAAATGTTACAAATTATAAAGGTTCCGACAATTTCGAGAATTAATTTTAAGTCAGACACTGAAAATGTAGCACAAAATTATAGACACTTAATTTATAAAAATAGAAACGGAAGTTAAAAAATAATTTATTTACATATACATAGATCAATTTTCATTTGAAAAATATTTCTTTGTTTTTTGAATTTTAAAATTTTTTAATTTGTCAGTTATTATTTAATTTGTTATAATTTGTTAAAAATTTGTAAAATTAGGAAGAAAAAAACCCTGATGAAGGCACTCAAGGAAGTGCCGAAATATTGGTTTTAAATAAAGTTAAAAAGCTTTTATATTTAAAAGAAAGACCTTAAGCTTGGAAAATTAGTAATAATACAAGTAATGACTTTAATAACAACTCTGTGATAGTAGTTAGGTCTCAAAAAAGTTGTTATCAGTTGAGACTAAATGTGTTTTTGGAAATGACTGGAAAATAAGCATTTATTTTGCCAACAACTACATGTGGCATTCTTTTTAAAAAGGTACCAAATAAAGGGGAAAATATAAAAACTCCATGAGAAATTAACTATTTTATTGGTAAATTGTGAAAAATTCAAAAAAGTATTTTTTTGAAAAAGTACCCAATTTAAAAAGTACTTTTTGCAAAAAGTACCAAACTCGAAAAAATAACTATTTTAAGTAACAAATCCCAAAGAAAAGTTAAAAACATAAACATTTCACTGATCCTTTGAAAAAAATTATTACTTCTAAAAAGTACCAAATACAAAAAGCTAATTTTACAGAAATTTGTTTAACAACATTTAAAGAAATGATAAAATGTATATAAACAATTTATATTTTAGAGAAACAGTTTGAATTAATTGAAAAATAAGTCGTTCTAAGTAATGCACGCGTAAGTAAGTTTTTTGAAAAGTAAGTTATTTATTAATTTTAAGTAATTATCCAGGTTTTGCTGGGTAAATTCTCATCTGACTAAATTTAGTTTAATATGAAATTAATAAAATTTTTTCTTGCTTGTTTTTTTTCTCGTTTTTTGTTAATAATATAATTTTGTTTATAAAATGTTAAATTATATATACCTCACTCTCTTTCTCTAAAGTAAACAATTTTTATATACATATGTACATAATGCAGGAAATGTCTATGAAAATAGTACATAGATACAAAACGCACAGCAACAGCTATAATTTATTATACAAAACTTATAAACAGCCAACAAGTATGTGTGACTGATTAGTTTCGTATGAATATCTAACTATGTACACATCTATTATCTATCTGCAGGTGCGTACTTTGTTTATACGAGTACATATTTATATGCTGAGCTATAAGTATCTCAAGTTAAATAGAGAATAAAAAAATTCTAAAAAAAGAGATAAATACTAAATAAATAAACAAATAGAGTAAACAAAAGTGTTTAACTATTGTAAAACGTTTTTTCTCTCGTTTTGTTTATTATTTGCACTTTTCATTTACTTAATAAATTATACAAGCATTTTTTTCGTTATTTTCAGCTTCATTTTCTTTAACATGTTTTTTTTTTTATCTATGAGTTTTTGAAGAGTATTTGTTTTAAATTTTTTTTTCATCCGTATGTGTATGAAATCTATAATAAAAATAATATCAAGCATGTGAGTAAAATTAAATATTTTATTTATTTTGTATTTATTTTATGAGCAGTTTAATAAACATTATAATGTACACGCTGTGTTGTTTATACTAGAGCTAAGTTTATTATACCCTACAGACGCAGTCAAAGATATACAGAGAAATTAACACGTTTAGTGTAAGAGATAAAATAAATATAGGTCATTTATAGTCTAACATATAAATGTGCTTTATAAATTAGTAAAAAACTAAAGACTTTATTAAAGGTAAAATTTTAAATGTTTTACAAACAACATAGTTGAATAATCAGTTATTTATTATCTAATATATAACTAGTACATATTTACTATTAAATGCAGTTGCTGTTTAACATAAATCTCAGTAACTATTTAATGTCACCTGCTTTACTTACAAGGACTTCAATATATATCACATAACAAGTAAGAAAGTATACCCTACACTTAATATATGCGTCAAAAAGATTTTCAGAAATGGCCTCTACATAGTCGGTCAAGCCCGACCATATTATACCCTATACCCAGTGTATGCTTCAAAAAAGATTTTCAGAAATGGTCCTATTATGGACCGACCGATCATCCAAATATGTAGTGACACGATTTCTGTGTTAAATTTTATCTCGATATAAACACTTAGAAAAGATTTATAGATGTGAAAGTGATATTCGAGAGGAATTATGACTAATTGTGGACCGACCGTTAGATGGCATATGAAACTTATTTGTGTTGAATATGATTTGGGATACCAACATTATTAGAAGATTTATGGTTATTAAACCTTATATAGGAGATATGGGCAATTATACACCGATCTGCACATATTTTGTTAATGTTATTAGGCTTCATGTACAACTTATTTCTGGAGAAATTTGTTGCGATACGTGCATAAGTGAAACATTTATGACCGATAAACCCTGGGGGCTAGGTGAAATAATGGACCGATTTCAACCAGTTTCTTTCCCAATCGTCCTTGGGACACAAAACATATCATATACCAAATTTTATTGAAATATCTTCAATAGTGCGACCTGTACTCTGCGCACAAGGCTTACATGCCAGCCAGCCAGCCAGATGGACGGACATCGTTAAATCGGCTCAAAAAATGAGTCTGAGACGATCGGTATACTTTAAGATGGGTGTTGGACTAATAGTTTTGGGCGTTACAAACATCAGCGCAAATACAATATACCCTCTCCACTATAGTGGTGTAGGTTATAATAAGTAACTCATTACTCAACTACTTCCATGTAATATACACTGAATGTAGTAGTCATTGAAAAGTATGTTATTATGTAATAGCAACACATTACCTGGGTTTTGCGGGTATTTACGACAATTACTCTCTGTAATAAAAATTAAAAATTTTGGCGTTTACCTATAAAATCCTGATCAAATCTTTTACATTTCTTTTTTTTGTTTAAATTTGAGAGATTTTTTACAAATCAAATAGATTTTTTCTCACTGTAAAGAAACAATATTCAAGCCAAAATAAATAATTGTAAACTCGCATTAGTTGGTATTTGAATAAATATATAACAAATAACAATTTATTTACTTATTTTCTCAGTTTGTATTTAAATTAAGCAAATATTTGTGAAAATGAACTCAGAATTTTAACATGATTGTGTTATAATTCGTTAGATATAATAAATACATATTCCAGATAAAAAAGAAAATGTAATTTTGTAGGAAGAAATGTTTAAAATGTTCCCCAAAAACTGTGCTAATGACTGACAATTCCTGAAGAAGTTGTTTTTCAATTACTGTTTACCAATTACTGTTTACCATCCGCATTACTTAGAAGAACTTGTTTACCAAATTCGTTCATTCATTTATAATGAAATCCTTTCAACGTTTAAATATTTACTCTTATTAACTCAAATCTAAACCAAATTGATAAAAAAAAATAACTTCCTTAAAAGTTGTGAAGAAGTAGATTTTAAACATGTTTTATTTTTCAATGGCGCATTAGGGGGGCCTCGCAAAATTTATAGCATATATATAGGATAGGAGGATTACTTTTGCGCCACCTTATAGTTGAGAAAAAGAACTTTCTTAGAATTTGAAAAGAAGTAGATTTAGCAATTCCAAAGAAGTGAATAAAAAATTAAAACCCACAATTAAGTGCGTGAATGTTGTTTAATGAATGAATGTTCCTATGGCTATTTTGCATTGTATCAGAATTAATATAGTTTCAATGTACTGATAAACTGATTACCTGTAGGTTGTTTTTGAATTCCCTAATACATCAACAGTTTCCAACAAACAATTATTAGATTAATAAAATAAATAACTTTTTATGTATAACATTGTCATTAGAAATGTTGCTCTCTTAAATTCATAAAATTTAAACCCCCGACTAAGTTTGAATAAAACTTCTTTTAATTATTACATTTTGTTTATTAACTAAAACAATTGTTGTTGTAAAACGATATCTTATCATATAATTTTTTTAAACATGATTAAATTTATGTGCTAAATGCAGTTTGTAAATATTTGCTTTGTGTATTACTGTTTTCTTTTCTATTTCTAACTTTTTAAAAATAACTCAAGAAATACACAGGAAAATAAAACATTTATTTCTCCCAGAGATAAGATAAACTGTTTTTTTTTTTTGTTATTTATAGTATATATTTTTGGTATTTTAAAACAGACAACTTTTTAAATGTTTAAGGCAAGTTATGATTTAAAAGAAAAAATCTGACAAATGTTACAAAACAATAAATAAACGGCAAAGTGTCATATCCCATAAATAAAACAGTTAAAGGTGGAACAGTTTGATTAAAAGAATTTAGTATTAATTTACTTTGATATCTTTTCAAAATATTTTAAATAATATATTATTTCTAACTAAATATCGCCAGCAATAACTTTCATTACATTTCATTACCTGGTAATGAGTTAAAATGCTAACATTTTTATACTTCATTAGTCATCTACATATGACTCATTATTTTAACATGATAATATAATTAGAGGCATATACCTACCACAACTGCTTATAGATAAGTCATCACTTTAATATTTCTAAAACTAGTTACTAGTAATGACTTTAATAAATAGGTTATTGTAAAAACACTTTTAAAACAATTATCTGTTTTCGCAAATGTCTTATAAATAATTACATATATATATGTTTAATAAAAAATAAGTCATTACTCTACCACTTCCAAGTAATGCAAAGTTAAAAACCCTGTTACTCAGTAATTACCAGTCATTACCAAAATTTAGCTGGCTACTTTTAAAATTTTCTCTAACACAATCATAAAACCCCTATCTGTAAATAATCTAGACCGAATGCCATTCATTTTCTTTATTTGCAATTATAAATGATTTTTTTATTAATAACAACAAAATCTATTAATTTGCCTTTCAATCATAATCGTCTTAGATTATTGTATACAAAACAAAAAAAGAAAAATTATTTTATTTTAAATATGAATTTCATTCTAACACATGTATTACATTGAAGAAACAATGTTTATTTAATTAAAACTACAAATAACAACAACAACAATTTTATAAATGCTCAGTTTTGAAATAAATACGAGAAGAAAAAAATAGAACTACACCAAAGCAAATTAAATAGAAACTATAAACAAAATCATGACAATTTATAAACAATAGCAAAATTGCAAGATCTTTAGACTCTTTCGGAAAGTTTAAAACAATTTTAGGGTGAGCGGATAAGAAAAATAAAAAGACTTTGTAAAACTTAACAACAAATTTCAAAGTTTTGCAATGTTTTCCTTGTTAAATTTCAAAGTTGTTTTAAACAAATACATAATTGTTTAACTTAAAAATAAACTGAGAAAAACATAAATAAATTAATTGTAACATCTTGTTTTATTTTTTATCTAACTTAAACAATTATTTATTTGCTTGAATATTGTTTCTACACAGTAAGAAAATCCATTTGATTTGTAGTAAATCTTTAAAATTTAAACAAAGTTTTTAGAAATTTAAGGCCAAAGCAAAACATGTTAAGATTTTATCAAAATTTTTAATATTTTTTTAATATTTAAAAGTAATTGGCATAAATTTCATGCCAAAACTTTGAAATGACTTGCAACTGCCGAATAATATAAATTTCCATAACTATTATCTACTGTGTGCATTACTTGGAGCTAGTTGAGTAATTATTTGTTTATTAAATCATATAAATAAACAATACCTATACAAAAAACGATGCAATTCCCGAGGTTTTAGCTCTTTTTGAGTCATTGTGCAGCGTACAGTGTAACGACTTTGGTAAATTTTTAATATGTTTCTCGCTAAGCTACTTTATATGAAAACTATTTTGCAAAGACAGTTATCTATATTAGAACGAGTTTGTAGAGACGGTTTTCTGTTTAGAAGTGGTTTTGTGAAGAAAGTCTTCTATATGAAAACTGTTTTGTTTTCTGTACGAAAACTGTTTTATAACAGTTTTCTATATGAAAAGTGTTTTATCAACACAGTTTTCCATATGAAAACTATTTTCTAAACACATAACGGTATGATAACGGTTTTCTATGTGAAAACGATTTTGTAGAGACAGTGCATGAAAACTATTTCTGTGTGCAAACTGTTTTTTAAAGACAATTTTCTATAAAAATAAAAACAGGTTTCTATATGAACACGGTTTTGTAAAAATAGTTTTTTATATGAAAACGGTTTTGTAAAAGCAATTTTCTAAAAGAAAACGGTTTCTATATAAAAACGATTTTCTATATGAAAACGGTTTTGTAAAAACAGTATATGATAACGGTTTTGTAAAAATAATTTTCTATATGAAAACGGTTTTGCAAAAACAGTTTTCTATATGATAACGGTTTTGTAAAAATAATTTTCTATATGAAAACTGTTTTGTAGAGACAATTTGCTGTATAAAAACGGTTTTGTGAAGACAGTATTATATATGAAAACAATTTTGTAAACACAGTTTTCTATATAAAAACTGTTTCTGTATGCAAACATATAGAAAACGGTTTTGTAAACAGATCAAGAGAGATAGTTTTCTATATGATAACTACTTTGTAAAGACAATTTTCTATATAAAAGGCAACGAGAACGAAACAATTTTTATGGTTCAACAAATTTAAAAAAAAGTAATTTCCATAATCTATTGCCAATAATTTGGTGTTGACTTGCAATCACAGAAAGACATAACTTTTAGCAAAAGCTAAGAAACTTCTAAACACTGTCTGCATTACTTAGAAGTAATGTAGGTACTTTTTTATAATAAAACATTATATTCAGTTTTTACTAATAAGGGCTTCTATGAATACTTATGCTTGGTTTTCACTATGTCAGTTTTGTTGTCAAATTGTCCAAATTGTTGGTAATTTCATAACAATTTGGACAATTTGACAACAAAACTGACATAGTGAAAACCAAGCATTACGATCAATGAATATTAAAGTCATGGCAACTAGTTTTATTGATTAATTTAGATAATTTATTTTTAGCACAAATTTGTTTGACGTTGTTTACTCTTGTAAATGTTTTGCAAGATCAAACATCATCACATAAAAAAGAACTTATTATATGTTGTTTGTGTCTTTTTCTAAATAAATGAAGTTTTTTTAATAAATAAACGAATTGAAATATATTTTATTTAGTGGTTACGTCTTTTTCGGCAAATATTTGCCAAGTGTGATCGTACCTTAAGTTAAAATGCTTTTGTGAATATGTGTATTGAAGTAAATAATGATTTACAGAACTAGACACCCTATTTACCTTCACATTTGTCTCAAGTCTGTCCCGCTCCGTATAGCTGTATTCAAGTGTCTGTCTGTCAATGTCTCTATGTAATAAAATTACTGTCTATATTTGATTGTTTATGAAAAACAGCACTCTTTGTTTATATTAAAAAGTTGCTAATCTAAGCGTAATTTTAGTATAATTTATAAAATGCAAATCACAAATTGGTAGAAAAAATAAAAAAAATGTTTCAATAATAAAAAATCACATATAAAAAAACCATTAGGTAGTAAACAATTATGATATGTTAACAAAATATTTATTATTTTAAATTTAAATAAAAAGTGCTAATAAACCAACATGCAGATGTTTAAGAACAACAAAATTGTTAATAAAAATTGACTCACGTAGAATTCCGGCAACAAGAAATATCTTCGTAAAAGCCATATTCATTTATTTATAACAAACAAATACTAGATGAAGTAAGCAAGTGAGTAAGTAAATATACAACATTATATTTTGTAGTTTTAGTTGAAAAATCATAAAAATCAAACGGAAGTACCTTTACAACTAGTGTAATCTATAACCATGAAGAAGGGTGTATTCATGGCTATACAAATGTTTACTAGCATGTGAACTATATGAACCCATTTATAATGTTTTATTAAAACAGAAATTGTTGGTGAGAGGTTTTCTTTTCTTTTTTTTTATATTAAATGTTCATTTCATTTCTTTTCCTGGTATATAAATTCCATAGAATTTGTTTGTTTAATAAAAAAAAACTATCTAACGTTTTTGGTCTTTGTATGGCTGAGTGTTTTAAACAAATATATAAAACAATGAAAGAACATAACAAAGAAAAAACACACACATACGGAAAACCTGCTGAAAAAATAAATTGAAAAGTCATTTTCAATAAAATTGAAACAAAAGAAAAGCAACAGAAATTACTAAAATGCACAAAAATTGTTATAAATACATATAAAATGTTTTATACAAGTGCAGGAAAATTGACTTTTGATGGAGTAGAATAGAAATCCTAGAGATTATAAGTAAGAAAAACATTCAACAGGGACGGGTAATTTAAAAGAGTTGCATAAGAAATTTATAAAATAATAAATAAACCCAGCAAAAACTAAGTAATCGCATACGTTCTATATATTGCACTAAGAAGTGAAACTGAAATCGTTTTCAATTCCTTATAGACAATTTCAAGGCATTCAGAAAACGGGTGAAAACAACTGGAAATTATATTTATATTTTTTTTACTTATTTTCACTTAAATTATAAAATTTCCCTTCCACTTTGCTTTACTAATGTGGAACCCAGGTGAATGACTTGAAATTAACGAATAACATAACTTTTCAATCGCTACTAATTACCGCTTGCATTACTTGCAGATAACAAAAAGTTTCTGTTGAGTTGTTAATGAGTTGTTCAAGTCATTACTAGTAACTAGTTTTAGTGTTTGCAAAGTAATGACTTATAGAATTTGCAAAATACTTGTCTACAATGATAAAACCGTGTTGAAATGATGGGTAAAAATTCTATTTTTTAAGTAGCGAGATACCAGCATATTAGCATTTTAACTTATTACTTGGTACTCAAAGTTTTGAAGGGAATGTTATTGTACTGCAGCAAAAATTATCAAAGTTTTAAAAAGGTTTATGAATATAGATATCAAATATGTTTATTATTTTATTTTACTATCAAAAAATAATGATATTTATTTTTAATAAACTAAATTATATTTTTTTTATTATTTTTTCAGGTAAGCAATGCAATTTAAAGAATGCCGTAAGTCAAGGTAAAAATACAAAATTACAAGAATTTTGCTTTTGGCAAATCCCTTTTAATTTCATCGCTTCTTAAGGATGTGAAAATATTTTCAAGTTCAGCATATCATATTTATCTGCAGTATTATTTGGATAATTTCCATAACCGGTATAATCTTAATTTAATGGAATTAAGCCTGCAGAAATGCAAACATTGTATGTACTTTTCATGAAATTATTATGCTCTCGATTTTTACATGTTAAGTGATCATAAACTAGAATTGGTAAACTCATTTATGGATTTAGGGATTTTGTTAGACGCAAAGTTAAATTTTGTAAAACGTTTAACGATGACTGTTAATAAAGCTGGTGGTCTTTTAGCCTATATAAAACAATGGACAAAAGAATTTAATGATCCCCGCATCACTAAATGTTTATATACTTCTCTAGTACGACCGATTTTAGAGTATGGTTCCGTTGTGTGGAACCCGCACTATATTCTCCATACTGATCATATTGAATCTGTTCAAAAACAATTCCTTCTTTTTTGTTTGAAGGTTATATATCAAGGATATGCATCACTTCCATTACACTTTCATTATACTCATCAAGACTATGTTTGATAAAATAGCCGATATTAAAATGCCGTAGAATAATGCTTAGCGTCTCTTTTTTAGTAAATCTTATAAATGGAAATGTCTCCTCTGAATTTCTATTGAAAAAATTATTATTTAATGTTCCACAACGATAGAATTTATATTAAATGTAAATACCATAAAACGTAACATTATCTTAAATTTAAATAATTAAGTGTACTAAAATGTTATGTATGCATGTAGTTTTAAAAATGTCAGTAAGGATTTTATCCATAGACTAAATAAATAAATAAAAAATAAATATAAAAAGTGCCATTCTAAAAACAGTTTTCTCTATAATGAAAAGTGTATTTTCAAACAATTTTCTCTATAATGAAAAGTGTGTTTCTAAAGAAAGTTTTCTCTATAACGAAAAAAATCTTTCTGAAGAGAGTTTAGAGAGTTTCCAAACAGTTTTCTCTATATAAAAGGTGTCTTTCCAAAAAGTTTTCTCTATAATGAAAAGTGTGTTTCTAAAAAGAGTTTTCTCTATATGAAATGTGTCTTTCAAAAGACAGTTTTCTCTATAATGAAAAGTGTGTTTCTAAAGAATGTTTTCTCTATAACGAAAAAAAATCTTTCTGAAGGCAGTTTTCTCTATATGAAAAGTGTCTTTCCAAACAGTTTTCTCTATAATGAAAGGTGCCTTTCAAAAGACAGTTTTCTCTATAATCAAAAGTTTCTTTCTAAACAGTTTTCTCTATAATGCAAAGTGTTTTTCTAAAGACAGGGGCCAACTTACCGCATTCGTGATCGAATGAGCTATCGTATCGAAAAATGATTTCTATATCGAAATTATGATAAAAAGTACTAAATTTCTTGCTCGATATCGAATGACATAATCTCAAGTAAGAAAATTACGATAAATTTTACTCGATATCGAATGCGGTAATTTGTGTTTTTCTAAAGACAGTTTTTTTAAATGAAAACTTTGTCTTGTTTCAGGACGGTTATCTCTATATGAAACAGTCTTTGAAAGACTTTTAAATCACCCTACTTAACTACGCTTCTGCCTTAAAAACTCAAAATTCACAATTCATTTTCGTTATCTGACAAGTGCACTCACAACTATTAAACAATTATTGTTGAAATTTTTCTAAATAACTAGTTTTAAAAAGTCAATTGAGTTTTAGATTTAATAAATCTTTTTTACTCCATTGAGGTTCTTTCCCTTGGCCTTCTCTTAAATTTACACATTTATAAACACTTAGAAATGAATAACAGGTAGTTAAGGTAGTTAATTGTTTAGTTGTTACACAATTTCATATTGTTTAGTTTAAGGGTGATAATTTTTATTTTCTATTTAATTTTTCTTTATATCGTAGTACAAAAAGCACAAAAATTACCTGCATAAGATATTATATGAAAAATAAATCGGACGGAAGAAAGACAAACAAATGTTAAAAAAACGAATTGTAAGTAATTCTAAAGAATCTTTATAGAGTATTGATCTAAATGTTTGAATGAGTGATGGCTAAACATGTTTCTTTTTTGGGGTTAGAAAGAGAACGAGAAAAAAACAACATTTACCTTTCACACGATCATTAGTCATTTGGAATCGAAAAAAATAAACAATCATCAATATCATGCCAAATGATTCAGCTGAGAATGATGAGATATGAGAGTTTTTTTTTTGGAATTATATTTTTCAATAGGGTGTGAAATTTAGTTGTTAGTTTATAAGTTATATTCTAAAAATATTCATTGAAATTTATATTTCTGTTAAAATATCATTTACATAGATATTGTTTGTTTCTTTGTGTTAGTAATTTATAAAAATATTGATTGATTTTTTTATTATACTAACTGCTCTTTGTTTTTCAACTTTATTGAGGCCAAATTAAAACAGACCTATTTTTTGTATTTGTTGGCATATGTTTGTATTGTATGTATGTACTTGTGTCATAATTTCAGTATTTTCTTTTCATTACAAAAATGAAAAATCTACGTTTGTTTGTTTGTATTTTATTTTTCATTTGTATATTTCGTTTTGGAAAAAATAAATGCAAAATAGTAAAAAAAACATAATCAAAGTGTTTGGCTCCCTTTGGTGCAAAAAAAACATGCATATCAAATGTTTACTGGCAATGGAAACTGCAAATAATCATATGGTTTTTAAAATTAGGGTAGTGCATATTATTTTCTTAAAAAGAAATTGTTGTAAAAACAAACAAAATTGGAATTTCAGTGTTGCACAATAATGTTTAACAACAAAATCAATTTAAACCTAAACTCCGGTAAATATATCTGCTGAGTAAGACTCAAAGAAGTAGAATCCCCTTTGGATTTAATCTTAAAGTTGTTGGAATAATTAATTACTTACCTTTTTATTTTAATTTATGAAGAGCACCCCTTATATATCTGAACTGGCATTCATTCATTAAAACTAGAACAATTTTCTTTACTCATTGCTGCTGAGTATAAATATTTCGTTATTACTACTATACATACATACGTACATATATACTCAAAAATAAAAGTATATATGTATATACATAAATGTGTATATAATAAATTGTAGATGCAGTAGAGTATGTACATAATGTTACTAAAATGGACTAAATGACAGAGAGACAGACAGCTAGGCAGGCAAGGCAGTAAGTAAAAAAAAATGCATAAAATGAACATATGAATGCAGCTTGAAACTTATAACAGTGGAGCACAAAAAAGAACAAAAAATTTAAAAATGATATTTCTTTAGTTAGGCTTGAGTTCATCAAATTTAATTTTCATTAAATTATTTTTACTGAAGGTAAAAATTGTTACATGAAAATTGTTATTAAAATTTATTGATAATTTTTCGGCTGAGTTGGGAATTGAACCTGGGTTGTTGAATTTACATGTTTCGAGAACCATGAAAATTAAATAATAAATATAATAAATAATTGTTCTTAAAATTTAAAAATATTATTTACATAATACACACTTGCAACTACATAGATTACTGACATACAGTGCGGTAACTGGTACTAAGTAATCAAAGTATAACAATGTACTTTCTTGTTGTTAACTGAATAGCTATTTAAATGTTTAATATAACGCTAATGGAGCCCTAGTAGTCAGTCAGCCTAAGTAGTGGTGTATTAACTATGGAATACAGTTCAATAGTCTGTTCTAAATACCTAACTTGAGTATATTATTCTATAAACCGAAATAATAAATACTTAGTGCCAATTGAGACAGTTTTCTATATGAAAAGTGTCTATATGAAAAGTGTCTTGTGAAGACAGTTTTCTATATGAAAAGTATATTGTGAATACAGTTTTCTATATGAAAAGTGTCTTGAGAAGACAGTTTTCTATATGAAAAGTATCTTGTGAAGACAAATTTCTATATGAAAAGTGTCTTGAGAAGACAGTTTTCTATATGAAAAGTATCTTATGAAGACAGTTTTCTATATGAAAAGTGTCTTGAGAGGACAGTTTTCTATATGAAAAGTGTCTTGTGAAGACAGTTTTCTATATGAAAAGAGTCTTGTGAAGACAAATTTCTATATGAGAGTGTCTTGAGAAGACAGTTTTCTATATGAAAAGTATCTTATGAAGACAGTTTTCTATATGAAAAGTGTCTTGAGAAGACAGTTTTCTATATGAAAAGTGTCTTGAGAAGACAGTTTTCTATATAAAAAGTGTCTTGAGAAGACAGTTTTCTATATGAAAAGTGTCTTGAGAAGACAGTTTTCTATATGAAAAGTGTCTTGAGAAGACAGTTTTCTATATGAAAAGTGTCTTGAGAAGACAGTTTTCTATATGAAAAGTGTCTTGAGAAGACAGTTTTCTATATGAGAGTGTCTTGAGAAGACAGTTTTCTATATGAAAAGTATCTTATGAAGACAGTTTTCTATATGAAAAGTGTCTCGAGAAGACAGTTTTCTATATGAAAAGTGTCTTGAGAAGACAGTTTTCTATATGAAAAGTGTCTTGAGAAGACAGTTTTCTATATGAAAAGTGTCTTGAGAAGACAGTTTTCTATATGAAAAGTATCTTATGAAGACAGTTTTCTATATGAAAAGTGTCTTGAGAAGACAGTTTTCTATATGAAAAGTGTCCTGTAAAGACAGTAAAACAGTTTTTTTTTGCATATTTTCTTAATTTCTCCTACTGTTTGTACTGTGTATACTCTTGTAATAATTTTCGAAAGGGGAAAAACTGTAACATATTGACTGGCTTCCACTGCAGCACACGGTTTTTTTCATTCATTTTTGTACATTCGTACATATTTGGGCTACATTATGCATGATTTCATTATTATAATGATGATGACGTTCGTTGTTGTTCTTGTTGATGTAGTTGATGTTTTAAAGCTCGGAAAAAACAACAACAACAGCAGCAACAATCACATTAACATCAAGCCAAAATAGCGCAGTAATTATAAAAATAAGGAACCTTGAAAGTTTTCCTTGCAAATTGTTTTGTTATTGTTGTTGCTGCTGCCGTTTTGTTTATTTCTTATAAACAATGAGTTTTAAAACAACAATAAACAACTTAATTTTTAACTTGTTTTCTTTTTTGTTGTTGTTTGCCGTTGAAGAGAGGAAAACTTAAATTTAGGTTAAGTATGACTTGGTTTTTATAGCATTTAAAATAAAAGAAAGAGTTTTTTTGTAACATGATTTTGACAATGTTGTTGTTGTAGCTGAACATTATTAAAATTAAGAACTTTTAAAGCTTTAATTGTTGGTTTATCTTAAAGCAGATGAATAGTGAGAGTAAAATTAACCCCTTAAAGTATGTTATAACAACTTCATATACAAAAACAGGAATGTAAGACGGTTAAGCAATCTATACATAGGGATGCCAATCCCGATCCCGAAAATCCCGGGAAATCACAGATGACAGATGATGAATTTGCTTTACTTAAACAAATAGTTGTAATTTTAAATCCGATTAAAGTAACAGTTGAAGCCATTTGTTGCAGTGATATGAATCCCTGTAAAACCGATGCTGCACTTTCGTTTATGCTAAAAGAGGTATCAAAAAGTGATTGCAAATTAAGTGATGAACTGGTGAAAGCTCTCCTTAAAAGAATCCAAGAAAGAAGAACGATTTACTCAACACTCTTAAATTTTTTGAAAAACCCAAAATTGAAATCAGAATTTGATAACAACGTAGAAATGTTTGTTATTAGAAATGAATTAAAAACGTTGATTGCTCATTTTAAAGGAAATGAGATTTGTGGCTCACCTTCAAATGATTCTGATTCAAATTTATCAATGATTGAGGAAACAAATGATGATTCTAATATTTCAATCATAAAAAAATTAAATAATGCAATTGAAATGTGCAGAAGTCCCAACAAAACACCTAATAACGTCCGTAATGGTATGGAATCAAACATTGAAAAAGAAATTGAATTATTTATTTCCGGGGGTGAGAGAGAACTGTTTTTGCAATCAGCATACAACAATTTGCTAACAATTTTGCCCACAAGCGTTGATTGTGAACGATGTTTTTCGTCGGCATCATATATTGGTAACAAAATTAGATCAAGATTAGATGCCTTAATATTTTTAAGAAGCTTTTTAAAGAACGATCGTTAATATTCTATTATTTTTAAATTTAAAAATATAGAAATTAAAAGCCAAATGACATATAATTTTTGTCTATCTAATAATTTATACATATATGGTGAATTTCACATCAAGTGATCCAATGTTAAAAATCGATTTGGATGAAATTTGCACCAAGGTTAGTACTATTGGATAGTAGGCCAGACACAAATTTTCAGCTCTATCAGTTCAGAAGTGCCGGAGTTAGAGGGGGTCAAAGTTGGAAATTTTGGTCATACAGGATTTTTTTAAAATGAGTGTAACTTTTCACCTATTGTCCCCAAGGACTTTTTGCTAGGCCCAAATTGAAAAAAAATTAAAAAAAAATAATTTAAAAAAAAAAGTAAAAAAAAATTTTTTTTTTAAATTAAAAAAAAATATTTTTGAAATGATTGAAGAAATAGCTATCTAAAGTCCTTTGGACAATTTTTTCTAGGACCACTAGGTGAAATTACACTCATTAAAAAAAACCCCTGTATGACTAAAATTTACTAAAATTTCCAACTTTTAATAAATGAAAAAACTTTAGCTTTGAGACAATTTTTTGTTTTTAAACAAATTAATAATAAAAAATATATGTTACTTTTTTGTTTCTTTATTACTTTTATTCAATGAACTAATTTTTTTTGTTATATTTTTATTTAAATTTATGAATTAAATAAATAGTTTTTTCATTAATACATATTGTATTTTTTTTAATATGAAACAAAAATCCCGAAAATCCTGATTTCGGGATCCCGGGATTTATTTATGAAATCCCGAATCCCGGGATTTAAAAAACCAGTCTCGTTAGGCACCCTAATATATATGTATGAATATATTCAGGCGAATTTCTTGCTGAGTTGTATTTTAAAGTAATAAGAACCACTTTAAGCGGTATTTTATGTTTTGAAAACAATTATTAGCTTTATTAAATTATATAAAATCGTTATGTTTTTGTCAAATTTGTGTTTTTTTACTTTGCTAAACAAATATCTACTTAATTTTATTAATTATTATGTCTGCATATAAATTCGATGTCAACTTCCAAAGTGTTTTGTGTGGCTGTTTGTTAATAAAAATTTTCAATTTGATTTAAATAAAAATAAAAACAAAATTTGATACCTACCCGTTTCTTGAAATTCAACAAAAAAATTATATTGCTTTTATGTAAATTTAATCGCTTGATATTTTGACAAAAAATTATAACAATATTCCAACGACAGTAACGACAAAATGGAAATAAACAAAAAAAATAAATACAATATCTATACATATATAACAAAAGTAGAAACATTAACTCATAAATTATAATAAAAATTTCATATGCAAAATATATTTTTAATATATATGTATATACATATAGTATATTTGTTCTCCTGCGTGGTCTGGAATAATACACAGTGGGCTAAGGGCAGAAAAAATAAGCTTTCAATGAAGTGGATACAACAAGATTTAATATTTCGTAGTATTGCGTCCACATACGTATCTGTATGCACAATATTATCTTTCTTTCGAAAAACAGTATGAAAAGTGTGCTTTGGAAAAGTTTATTTCCAAGACTGTTTTCTATTGAGAAGTTTCAGTTCTAAGACAGTTTTCTATGGGAAAAGTGTCTTTTCCAGATGGTTTGCTATAGGAAAAGTGTCGTGCGAAGACTGTTTTCTATATGAAAAGTGTATTGTGGAGAAGTTTTCTATATGAAAAGTGTCTTGTGGAGAAGTTTTCTATATGAAAAGTGTCTTGTGAAGACTGTTTTCTATATGAAAAGTGTCTTTTTCAGACGGTTTGCTATAGGAAAAGTGTCGTGTGAAGACTGTTTTCTATATGAAAAGTGTATTGTGGAGAAGTTTTCTATATGAAAAGTGTCTTGTGGAGAAGTTTTTTATATGAAAAGTGTCTTGTGAAGACTGTTTTCTATATGAAAAGTGTCTTCTGAAGACAATTTTCTATATGACAAGTGTCTTGTAAAGCCAATTTTCTATATGAAAAGTGTCTTATGAAGACAATTTTCTATATGAAAAGTGTCTTGTTGAGATGTTTTCTATATGAAAAGTGTCTTCTGAAGACCATTTTCTATATGAAAAGTGTCTTCTGGAGATGTTTTCTGTAAGAAAAGTGTCTTGTGAAGACTGTTTTCAATATGAAAAGTGTCTTCTGAAGACCATTTTCTATATGAAAAGTGTCTTGTGAAGAAGTTTTCTATATGAAAAGTGTCTTCTGAAGACAGTTTTCTAAATGAAGAGCGTTTTCTGAAGACAATTTTCTATATGAAGAGTGTCTTATGAAGATAATTTTTTATATGAAAAGTGTCTTATGAAGACAATTTTAATGACAAGTGTCTTGTAAAGCCAATTTTCTATATGAAAAGTGTCTTATGAAGACAATTTTCTATATGACACGTGTCTTGTGACAGTTTTCTATATAAAAAGTGTTTTGTGAAGACAGTTTTCTATATGAAAATGTTTTTTCCAGAGAGTTTAGGAAATATAAAAAATGTTCATTGAGGCTTTCTTCTTATTAACTTGCCTATACATTTTTAATCGACATATTGCCACTGTACATTAGCATGCTAAACATATACACAATTGATATTTTGTTTATAAAAAAGGCAAAAAAAAAGTATAGTAATATTACTAACATTCAGGCACATCTTATAATCTACTTATAAAAGATATGAATTTTTTAAGATATAAAAGAAAATAAGCCGCTTCTGACACTGGCTACAAAAATACACTGCATGCGAAATGAGTAAAGTATGCCCATTTAAAAAAGTAAATGTTTGTCATATGAAAAATTAGCAAATTGAGCTGAATCTTGAGACAATAATTTTGTAGCTAAATTGGAACATTTTTCTAGTGCCAATTGATTTCAACTTACACTTTGTCAGGATATCTGTACTTATGTTTGGTTTTCAGTATGTCATTTTTGTTGTCAAACTGTCCAAATTGTTGGTAATTTCATAGACATGCTGGTAATTTAACTAGTGTAAATGTGTCAAAAATTAATTTATTCTAATTATGAATATTAAACGTATTTCCTTAAAAAGTAGTTTTGAACCACAGCTTTTTTAACTTTACCCTAATCATTGGCACTGCGCTGTAGAAAAAAAAACCTAGCAGAAATATGGAAGTAAAAGCGACAAAACAAAAATTATGATTGTATATGTTGACACGTTAAGATGACAGTGGCACCTGTTTAAA
This sequence comes from Bellardia pandia, assembly GCA_916048285.2. NCBI lineage: Eukaryota > Metazoa > Arthropoda > Insecta > Diptera > Calliphoridae > Bellardia > Bellardia pandia. Next base: position 23,485,988 of record OU696531.1, read on the forward strand.
TTCATACCAATTCTTTGTTTTTTGTTTGTTATTCATTTTCAGCTTTTATTTTATTTTCACATTATTTTTTATAGAATGGTTATTTCTTTATAAAATACATAATTTTTAAAAGTCGTTTGTAATATATGTATGTATATAAAAAAACAAAAAAAAAAAAACGATATCTAGAGGCTCACAAATGTTCGCAAACACCTTCAACAAATACTTAGCTCTAAGTCTCTTATCTGTTCCAGTGAATATGTAAATATGTTGCTATTGCTGTATCTATGTAGATGAAAATGTGTTCGTATAAAATTATTGTAATATTTTAGAGGATTTACATAAATTTCTTGAGTTTTTTTTTCAGTCAGTTTGTTTGGTGTGGACTCGTTATAAATATTAAATATATAATATTTGCTAACATGTTTAAGGGTGTTTACAGGTGTAAAATGTTACAGCACACCATTTTTCAAAATCATTTATTAGCAACAAATTTCATAAATATTCTATTGAATTTTCACAATACAGTTTTTCGAAAAATGCTAAAATGTTGCCTATTTCTGGGAGCACTCTCATTATACTACTTTATTAATTTAAGTTCCTGAAAGTAGGCTATATTTTTAATATTTTCTTTAGATTTCACTTTGCTCTTGTTAATATGTTAAATATTTTTTGTTAAATAAACATTAAACATAACATTCGTTTCAAACTTAGAATTCTCAAATGAGGCCTGTGAATCCCGTATTTCTTACCCCTCTAACTGATCTTTCTGTTTTCTGTGAATATTTGTCATCATTAAAATTAACTCATGAAAAGGTTTGCTTATTCTTTTTTTAGTAACGAAAACATTTTATATTTGAAATTCAAATTTTATTCTTGTCTTGTTGTTTTTTAAGCAAAAAAATATAATAATTTCGGTAACTTTATCTTATACAATTTAGTGGTAGTTCTTGGCTTTAATATGACATCTACTTAGGAATATATTAAAAAAGATGAACTTTTATTTAATTGTGTGTAAACGTAGGACTAATTTGTTTAACAAAATAGAAATTATAAACGACATCAGAATTAATTTATAAAGATAAAAAGTAATAAAAAAAAACAACCTAATTTGAAGAAGGTTAAAACAAAAATATCAAATTACAAGACTAAAAAGTTAATTTGTTGGTAAAAGTATGGGTCACTCAATTATTATTTCCAAATAAAGGTGTTTTTATAAGTAGAATGAAACAAAATTTAATAAAAACTGACTTACCATTTCAAAGTTAAAGAATATTTTGAGCACAAACAGTCACCTGCAATAAATAAATTTTAAATCAGTTCTAAATTTCTTTGATATGTAAGTTTGATGTTACATTTAAATTAATTTTCAATTGCCCGTTTTTTTTATTTAAAAATGTTTCCATTTTTGTTTAATATTATTTAAATTTCCCCGAAAATTATTACCAGGATTTGGTATTATTTATGAATTTTTGTTGGAATTAACAATTTTTTTAATTATTGTATATAACATTTTCTTAAGGTAAAATAACACTCAAACAATTTTGAACTTTCCTTAAAAAATATTATCTGGGATTTGGGGGTTTTTGTTGAAACTTTTTGGGAATTAAAAATTTTTCTTTTATTCTTGATGATAAAATTATTATTGATAATATAAAAACCATGAAAAAAGTTAAATAATAATAAATTCCCCGAAAATAATTTTTGGGATTTGGGTATTTTGGAAATTTTTTTAAAAATTTAAAGTTTTTGTAATTATTGGAAATAATAGTTTTACTTAAAAATGTGTAAATTTTCAATAAAAATCCTCTGGAATTTAGGGATTTTTGGTGTTACTTTTAAGGATTTCCCAAATTTGCTAAGAAAGAGAATTTTTATACAGAAATCATTTATATAACTGTATTTTTCTAATAGAAAACTGTCTTAAAGAACCACACTCTTCCTATAGAAAATTGTCTTAGAGAAATACACTTTTCCTATAGGAAATTGTCATACTTTTTCCATAGAAAACTTTGGAAAATGATACAGTAACTCTAATATACAGTTTTCTCCGATTTTCCTTAAATCTTTCTCAATAGCTTAGACGTTTAAGCATCTTATTTACTTAATATGCTTAAGTGTCCCTAATGCTATAATTTACTTTGTCATTTTTAACCTTGTTTGCCTCCTTTTCTACGGCCTTTTGTACTCACTTTCCTTTCTTTTCTTGAGTTTCTTCTAGACTTAAGTTTAATACAAATATTTAAAGCATACCTTTAGGCTGGTAAAAAATAACAATCTTAGTTGTTTTTATGTAAATTATATAGAAATGCTAAAGGCATTTTTGTAATACTGCCAGCAGATTTGTATTTAACATAAAAGCAAATTTTTATTTTTATGTGAACGTTTTTCTAAATAAAAAATTTAATTAAAATTGTTTTTATTTGCAGGTGGGTAAAAAATATGAAAATAAATATAAATTGGTATGTAATTTGGAAAGAAAACATAAACAGTTTTGAACAAACTTTTAAAATTAAAATAAATATGGATAAATTTAATAACTTTTCTGATTAAAGCTTGACTTAAGTTACATTTTACAAACAGTGGCACTTTTATATGCACATTTTAAGAAATTCAAACTCATACAATATTAAAACGTAATCGAAATAAAAATTGCATTACAAAAACGAAAGTGGCTAAACCACCTTAAAGTAAAAACCAACAAAAAATTGAACTCAATTTAAATATTTTTACAATTTGAAAAGAATTTTTATTTCAAAACACTAAAATTCTGTGTTAAAATAACCCGTTTTCTATTTACATAAGTGAACATTTTAGTTTCAAATGGAAAAAATTTAGCTAAAAGATACTCGTTTATCTCTCCACTATATTATGTATAATACATACATACTTTTTCAGTTCCTCTTTACATAGTTTTTTTTTTTTTTGTACCAGCAAACAGATTCAGAATCAAAAAAAATCATCATCATCAGAATCATATGTGAGTGCGTGTGTTTGTGTTTGAGTACGTTTACGAGAGTTCATGTACATTTAGACCAGAATGAATGACGACTGAGACTGACTCTATTGGACATCTAAAGAAAAATGCCGACAGCAAGAAAACAAAAAACTATATGGAAAAAACTATACACACACACATTAATGAAACGAAATGAAGTGAACAGAACAAAACAGAACAGCAGATACATTTTTTCCAAATTAAAAACTAAAAAAATATTTTAATGATTTGAAAAGAAGTGGATAAATTACAAATTTTAGTTTAAAATGACAAGATTTTATGAATTAATTTTAAAGTGGTTTAACTGCTGGTTTTAAATTAAATAGGATTTTGAAAATGTTTTTCGTTTAAATAAATGGTCAATAAGACCTTTTCGCTTTAAACACATCTGGCAATGTAAAACTGTAATGGCATTTTTTTTTCATTGCCAGTTGTTGAACTTGAAAATGGCGAAAAACGTAATATTCTTTCTGACCAGTTCTGTTTCTTATTTGTTTGTTTTATGAGCAAATGCTTATAACAACGTACTAAAGTTTTAGGAGAAAACTATTAATAATACTTTTAATTTCATGTTGAGTTTTTAGGGAAAATTCATTATTAAATTCAGAATTGTAAAACTGAAAAAAATATTTAAGTGATTATTTGTTAATCATATTAAAATATAAATAATATAAAACTTAAAATAATTGAAATTCCTTAGAAAATATTTTTTCCTGGGATTTGGGGATTTTTATAAAAAATTTTTGGAATTCAAAGATGTATTTTTTAGCAAATAAAATTGTTTAAATAACTTTAAATAACCCTGATAAAACCAAATTAATGCGCTTTAGACCACATGCTTTAAGTATAAATAGTGATTTCAACGTGTTTATTAATGGAAAAGCTGTTTACGAAACCCATTCCGTTAAGTGTTTGGGAATCAGATTGCAAAGTAACTTGTCATGGGATTTACATATAACCGACTTGAAAAGGAAAATTGGAATTTTATATAAATTAAAAAATAAACTGGATCAAGGATGATGATATTTTAATCTTTGATTCAATCGCATTTGAATTACTTAGCAATTATATATGCTTACAATAAAAATAACATTTCACTGAAATCGCTTCAATGCATGCAAAAAACATTAAAAATTGTTTACAAACTTATAATACTTATATATAATACTTATAATTCAACTGTCACATTGTTTAAAGATATAAGCAAAACAATTTTACAAATTTATGGATTGCATGAGTATCAGGTGTTAATGTTTGTTTTTAAATGCATTAACCATATTGGTCAACAAAGCATGACATTTTCTCAACATCAATTAAGTTTTACCACACGAAACAGAACAAATTTAGGAATTCCTCGATGTAGACTAGAAACTACTAAGCAACGCATTGATTATGTGGGTGCTGTAAAATTTAATAATTTACATGCAGATTTGAAGTCAATTAATCGAATTTCACTATTTAAATCGTCTTGTAAACAACATTTATTTAACAACATCGAAACGCTTTTGTAATTTTTATTTTTTGTAAAACTGTTTTTATACATATTTTTTGTAATTTAATAATTTTAACCTTAAGTTAAATCTTTTATTTGTACTTTTGACAATGAATTAATTTGCCAACTTGCCTCAATAATGCCTTACGGCGCTGAGGCCGTAATTGAAATGTATTTAAAATATATTGCACAAATAAAAAATATTTTCCGTAGTAATAATAATAAAATAATAATAAAAATAAAAAATAATAATAAAAAAATAAAATTTTTGGGATTCAAAATTTGTAATTTAATTTAGATAAAATTATTTGAATAATATTAAAAGCAAACCAAACCATTTTTAAAATTCCTTTATTAAAAATTATTGGGATTCCAAAGTTTTGGGTTTTATTTTAGATAAAATTATTTAAATTATATAAAAAACCAAATAAATTTTGAAAATTCCTTAGAAATTTTTTGTGGGATTTTCGGATTTTTATTAAAAATGTTTGGGAATTAAATTTTTTTAATTTTATTTTACATAAAATTAAAGGAAAATAAAATGCCTAACAAAACAACTTGTGGGATTTGGGGAGTTTCATTAAATGTTTTTGTGAATTAAAAGATTTATATATTATAGCAACTAAAATTGTTTAAATAACTTAAAAAATCATAAAAAATCATATTAAATATTAAACATTTTTGGGCATTCAAAACTTTTAATTTTAGTTTACATAAAATTATTTAAATAATATAAAAAACAAAAGAAAAAAGTTCCTACAAAAACAAATTGTCTGATTAGTGGAGTTTTATTAAAATTTTTTAGGAATTCAAAGATGTATGTATTTTTTATAGCAAATAAAATTGTTTAAATAACTTAAAAAATCATAAAATATAAAATTTCCTTATAAATTTTTACTGGAATTTGGGGTTTTTATTAAAAATTATTAGGAATTCAAAATTTTGTATTTTATTTTAGATATAATTATAATGACTTTTTTAATTATTTAAGCTTGAGGTCTTTATATTAATAAAATATTATATTTATTATTTTCGATATTTCGCTAACCTTTGGTTAGCATCGTCAGGAAATTAATTAACAAATTTTATTAAAAATAACAAAAACGATAACAAATTTATGAAAAAATATTTTTCTTTTTTGTCATAAATTAAATTCAAAAAACTATTTGTCACAAAAATTTCTTAACCTAGTAATAATACCTATATATCTTACATACTTATAAATAAATACATTTCTAATTAAACTTATTTTATTCTAACATACATATCGTGACCTAAGAACAAGAAAATCTTAATTTTTATGTAATTTAATTTGCAAATTTAACCTTCCTGTTCCAAGGTCAAATAAGAATAAAATAACATTAGATATAATTATTTAAATAATATAAAAAACCAAATAAATTTAAAAGTTCCTGACAAATTTTTCCTGGGATTTTCGGATTTTTATTAAAAAATTTTGGGAATTAAATTTTTTTTTATTTTATTTTACATAAAATTAAAGGAAAATAAAATTCCTAACAAAACAACTTGTGGGATTTGGGGAGTTTCATTAAATGTTTTTGTGAATTAAAAGATTTATATTTTATAGCAACTAAAATTGTTTAAATAACTTAAAAAAATCATAAAAAATTAAATTTAATTATAAAGTATTTCTGGGATTTGGAGATTTTTGTTATTTTATTTTAAATTAAATTATTTAAATATTATATAAAAAAAATAATTAATTTCAATTGAACAATTTTCTGGTATTTGGGAATTTTCATTAAAATATAGAAAAAATTAGTTAAAATGTATAATAAAATGTCGGTTATTAAAAATAAAGTTTAATCAAGTGACATCACTGTAAACAAAGAAATTGATTTCAAATTAAACCAAAAAAATTAAGTTAAAAATAAAAATCATACAAGATGTTTAAAAAACAAAGAATCATTGAAGCTTAAATAATAAAACGGAAAACCAAATATTAACTAAGAGTTGCTGCATTCACTACAAGGAGATACATATACACAAAGAGAGAATGAAAGTTAAAAGAAGAATCTTGAAGTTTTAACAAAAACCACTCAGCCAAACAAACCATCAAGCAAACAAATATCTAAAATAAAATGCTTATTCATTCAACGTAGCAGTGAAATGCAGTTTTTTTTTTAATTTAATAAAATCAAAACGTATAATTTTTCTGTGAGTGTAGAATTTGGTATTGAACCGGTTTCTTTTTAGCCCCTTTACACACAAACACTGACACACAAAGATCTTTTAAAAGGAACTGCAGCGATTTCATTTGTTTTTCTTACTGAAAGTTTCTTCTCTTAAACTAGTACCAGATGAGTTGATAAGAATCTGAAATTTTTGTTGTATTTTCTTTTGTAACTCAAAGATACAACGGCAACAATGCATGATAAAAAAACAACCTACAATGGAAAAATCTTCAAAAACATGTTAAGAAAAAAAATAAACATTCAAACCGGCACATTTAAGTAATATACTCGTGCATATACAAAATGCAGAAAGAAGAAAACAACATTGCTAAAGGAAGTTGTGTTCAACCATTCATTCTTGGCCACCACATAAATTGAACACTCAAGGAAAAAAATCTGTTTAAATCATACGGCCAGATTTTGTAATAATTCGTACAAATCATCAGTTGCTAAATTTTTAGGTAATTCCAAAAATTTTCGAACCAAAAATAAATTTAAATTGTTTCTCTTTATTGATTTTGCTAAAATTAAAAATCCTCTAATCTTCTCTTAAATGTGCATGACGTATTATGTTAAACTCATATCATTTTAAGTCCTCCAAGGTTGGAAAACTTAGGAAATTTTTGTAAAAAATTTGCTATGTTTAGGATAAAATAACTTTGGAACAAGTAGTGCGATTTAAACAAGGTTGGTGTCATCTGGGAGAATTTTGTTTTAGCTTCATATTTATTTTATAAAAAGTATATATCTTCCTAACAAAAAGACCTCCAAAATCGTAAAATGTCTATTATCCTTAAATATCCTAAAAAAAATATTTCTATTTTCTTAATTTTTTTACACAAAATAGAAAATCTAGTTATAATTATGAATACTTTTGGGAGTATTATAGAATCTCTATTATAGATTACCCCCTTTAATCTTGTTATATATCAACCCCTTTCTCATCATCACATTAGTTAACATCTGTAATAGAGATTCTATAATACTCTCAAATTATTTTGTGAAAATTACAAAAAGGAATCCCATTTCTTTCTACAGTTATGGTAGTTTTTCTTTAACAACTTCCACAATTTTCAATGAAAAGTATTCAATTTGCCATATTTTAGCACTATTTTATAGTTTGGTCAAACAATCTTCAGTTTTAATGCGAAATTAAATAAAAATTGTCCGACAACTTGGTATTACCATTCCTTATACGACGGTAAAAGCTTTAATGAATTAAATCTACGCTATCCAAAATACTGAAGGTCAAAGGCCACAAAAATCGATTTTTTACTTGTAAAATTATATTAGTTATGAAACCGTAACTGAAATGAAGTAGTCTCCCATATTTTAGACAAATAGATATCATAAATGTGACTCTTAAAAAATTGTATACGTATTAAAAAACTATTTGTAACTTTAAAAATAAATCATTATTTTTATGTTTTTTAAGGAATTTGTAAGGTTTTAAATAATTCCTAAAATGTTTTGAAAAATCCCCAAAATTCTCATTTGTGCTAAAACTCTGAGAATACTGAAAAAAAATCGCATATATAAATCACTTTATATCTAACAACAACTGGCAAACACCCAGTGTAATTATAGTAATGAAACAGTGTATTTTATTCATTCTATACTGTTTTTCCAATTTCAAAATTAGTATTACTTAATATTCTTACAATATCCATAACTGAATATGTATATTAAAAAAAGTATTTATAAAAAATTCAATAATTCCCCAGAGTTTTTCACTAATTCCTCAAAAAAAAAAATTAAATCCCCAAATTCCCCAATTAAATAATTCTTCTAATTTTATATTTTAACATCTTCCAAATGTAATAAACTTATTTTCAAGTATTCTCTTCATTATCTACAGTTTTTCAATTAATACTAAAAGTTTTTTTAAAAATTCACAAAATTCCCAATTAAAAAATCTTCTTACAGTTTGAAATATTTAACTCATTAAATTGTATCGTTCAATAATTCCTAAGAGTTTTTTCTGCAAAAACTGCCAATGAATCAAGTCCGTTTATTTAACATTATTGCATCTTAGTTACCCAAACAACATATAATTGGGGGATTTAAAACAAACATTTGGCAACTTCCTAAAACTATTTAATATAACATTACATATGTCGTTATATTAATCAAGCTTCTTTAAAAAATCAACGAATTTTAAACAAAAATATACCTTACCCTGTTAAAAAATGAGAATTTAAAAAACAAATCTGAAATTATTTTCATTAAATCACTGGATAAAACCCAGCTTTTAATTAAAGTTAATGATTTTTTGTGCAATACTAAAAAAAAATGATTTACCCTGCTATTTTTTTCCTGACACATTGACAAAGAATTTTTTGTTTAATTATTTGCTGATTACTCTAGAACTTTATAAATTAATAGTATTTTTTCAGGCTTAAACAATTAATTGAGTCATAATATCGTAAAACATAATTGTTTTAAATAATAAGCTCACACAAAAACACATTTAAACAAATCAAGTCTATTTAATTATTTTCATTTAAATGGTTTTGTAATTTAGTTGTTTTGTTTTTTTGCTAGTTTTTTAAAACAATTTGAAATTCATTGTGAGTTGTTGTTAATTTGATTTTGTTTTTATTCTGCTACAGCTTTTAATTTAAATTAAACTTCATTTGTTTAATTAGATTCGTTTTAAAGGCAGAAAAAAATAACAAATTTATTTAGTTGAAAATAAAATTTAATTTCACAAAGAGTAGATGCAAATAATTATGTAGTTAGAGAAAAGTTCAAGGTTTTTTTGGAGTTAGAAACTATCGGAAGTTTTGGGCTAAAGTGGGAAATAATGAAATCAGGATTCAATAATGGGTTTTATAACGCAAATGTTCAATTTTTCTATAGTTAATTACAAGCTTTTTTATCAGGAAACTTGTCATAAATATAGTACAGACTTTAATTATCATTATAGCTTAAAAAAATATATGAATTTATTTTAAAAAGCGGCTAAAACAAAAGGTCTAACTAAAAATAACCTTTGACCTTTTTATATAAAACAGCTTATTTCCAGCTTTAAAAAGTCTTGCAAGAACAAAGCCTCATATTTCACATTTCTTTGACAAATTACAAAATATCAAACCCTTTACTTCCGCCATTTTATATATTACTAGCTAAACCCGGTGTGCTTCGCTACCCCCCCCTCGTTATAAAATAAAACGTGTTTATATATATATATATTTACAAACATTTATTTATACTGAAGTGCGTCATATGAGCGATGCATTTCAGTGGGCGAGGCCATGCCCCTTTGTCCACTTACATAGTCAAGAATTTATTATTTCGTAAGAATATCCTATTGTGAAAATTTAATGACGATCGGTCCAATAGTTAAGACTATATTACGATTTTTAATTTTCCTAAAAAGGGGCGTGGTCCCACCCACTTTTTTCCTAGTACGTATTCCTAACTATGTCAATACCATTGTACCACATATCATTGACGTAGGTAAAAAAATGCCCAAAATATGGCGATTTAATTTTTTGGTTATATGGGCGGTGCTACGCCCCTTTGTCCACTCATAACTTTATATGTATAGTCAAGAATTTATTATTTCGTAAGAATATCCTATTGTGAAAATTTAATGACGATCGGTCCAGTAGTTAAGACTATGTAACTATTTTTAATTTTTCTAAAAAGGGGCGTGGTCCCACCCAATTTTCTTCTGGTATTTCTAACTATGCCAATACCATATGTACTAAATATCATCGACGTAGGTCAAAATATGGCGATTTATATTTTTGGGTTATATGGGCGGTTCCACGCGCTTTTGTCCACACAACTTTATGTAGTCAAGAATTTATTATTTCGTAAGAATATCCTATTGTGAAAATTTAACGACGATCGGTCCAATAGTTAAGACTATATTACGATTTTTAATTTTCCTAAAAAGGGGCGTGGTCCCACCCACTTTTTTCCTAGTACGTATTCCTAATTATGTCAATACCATTGTACCACATATCATTGACGTAGGTAAAAAAATGCCCAAAATATGGCGATTTAAATTTTTGGGTTATATGGGCGGTGCCACTCCCGTTTGTACAATCAAAACTTCATATAGCCTATTCCTTCCAGGGTCACAGTAACATGCTGTGAAAATTTCATCAAAATCGGCTCAGCCGTTTTGGAGTCTATACGTTACATACATACATACATACATTCATTTTTATATATATAGATGATTACTTTTCAAACACTTTTACAAGAAATCCCCTTTCAGTTACGTGTGTGTGGTAAAAAATATATTGTATGTATATGTAGGTACAAAAACAAATTTAAATTATTTTACTTAAAATTTTCTCTATTATTTTCTTTTATGCAACAATGTTATAAAAATGTATAAAAAACCGAACTATACAATAGCTGCTTTAACATGACTGTAAAACTATTGACGATGTGTTGAATCCGTAAAAAATGTGTTCATTTAAAATCACCTTGTAAAGAAACAAAAAAAATCCTCTCTCACGCGCTACATACCTTCATAGTCTATTATATTTACTGGCATTTATAAAAAAAAAACAATAGAAAAATTTAGTTTTTATGAGGTGTTATTTTGACAAGTGGGGAAAAATGGTTTTGCTTGCTATAAACAAAAACAAAGCTTAGAAAATGTGATAAATTGAAACCAGTTTTTGTGACGAAAAGCCCTTTTTACACAACAAAAGACCTTCACCTTTAAACAAACAGTTTTAAATCAAAAAATTCATCAATATTACAATATTTGACAAGACAATGAAATTAATGCAAGAAGTGGGCAGAGTGAGCGAGAGATATAGAGGGGGAAAACGGAAATTGTTTAACACTTAATACAAAGTAAAAAAAATGTACTATAAAAACATTCGTCGCAACGTTAAAATTTAATTTTTTGTTATAAGTAAGAAAATGGTTAGCCATAGAATAGATTTTTATATTTGAGTCATTTCCCCTTCTTTGTCATTTGTATTAAAATTTTTTTGTAATATTAACCTAAAAAACATGAATTAATAAGTCTTGAAAGTTGATTCTAACAATTACCAGAACGTTATTTAATTAATAACAACTATTTCTGAGTGTATAATTCATTTCCCCATATTTGTCAAAAATTCCTAAAAAGTTTTTGTAAAATCCCTAAAATTTCCAATTGCTGAAATATGATTTTAAAACTATGGGAAACCACAAAATTAACACATAAATTATTAACAGAATATTTTCTAATTTTTTAAAATATTCCCCAGTTATTTTAATAATTCCTAAATGGTGCTATAAAATCCCCACCTTATAAAAATTTATCAAACACTTAGACTATACTGAAAAATTTTATAAAAATTATTGCTAAATTATTTTCAACATTGGCAAAGAAATTGCTTAAAGCTTTCCCGAGTTTTTTAAGAATTCCTAAAATTTTTTGTAAAACCCAATTGTAAAAAAAATTGTATTGAAAAATTGTAAATAAATCATTGTTTTTATGATTTTAAGGTATTTGTAAGGTTTTTAATAATTCCTAAAATGTTTTGAAAAATTCCAAAAATTCTCATTTGCTTTAAAACTCTGGGAATACCGCAAAAAATAAATATAAATCATGTTTACAATGTTTGCTAAGCTTTTGCAGCACTCCCCAGTTGCCCTATAATTCACCAAAAAAAATGTTAAGTCCCCAGATTAGATAAAAAGTGTTCTGAGACAAAGATTATATTGAAAAATTCCAAATAAATTATTATTTATAAGTTTTTAAAGCATTTGTAAGGTTTTTAATAATTCCTAAAAAAAAATTTAAATATTAAATTCCCATTTGCTTGAAAATGGTTTTAAAACTCTGGTAATATACAAAAATTTCAACATTTATTTCCGAAATTCCTAAAAAAAAAAATTGTAAGTCCCCAACTTTAAAAAAAATGTTCTGGGACAATAATTATAGTGAAAAATTCGAAACAAATCATTGTCTATAAGTTGTTAAGGCTTAAACATGGTTTTGTAATTCCTAAAAAGTTTAGAAAATTTTCAAAAATTGCCATTTGCTTGAAAGTAGTTTTTAAACTTTGGGAATACAAAACACTGAAATATAAATCAAGCTAACAATGTTTGCTAAGCTTCTACAGCACTACCCAGGTAGTCCTATAATTCCCCAGATTAAAAAAAGAATTTCTGAAACAAGAATTATATTGAAAAATATGGAAGAAATCGTTATTTATAAGTTTTTAAAACATTTGTAAGGTTATTAATAATTCCCAAAAAGTTTGGAATAATACCCAAAATTTCCATTTGCTTGAAAATGGTTTTAAAACTCTGCATATAGAAAAAAACTAAAATATAAATCCTGTTTACAATATTTACTAAGTTTTAAAAGAAATCCCCAATTTAAAACAAGTTGTTGTAAAACTAGATTTATTAAAGAATTCTATAATAATCGTAACATTTTCAATGTTTTTAATAATTCCTAATATGATTTTGAAAAATCCCCAAAATGCCCATTTGCTTGAATGTGGTTCTGGGGCATTATAGAAACGAGAGATACAAATCATTGTTGAAAAAATTTTTACGTTTTTGAAGCATTTGCCAGGTTTTTTAAAATTTTTCAAAAATATCCAAAATTTCCAAAATCCGTAAATTAAAAGTTCAATTTATTTAAAACTTTTACACTAGCCAAAACGTAATTAAATGTATAAAACTAAATTTTTCTTAAACATTTTCAAAAAAAAATCATTCAAAATCACACGGAATAAAGAAAAATTTAGCTTGTCGAACAATTGCTTTTCAAAAATTTTAAAATATCCCCTCAACTTTTAGTAGAAAGTCTGTCGATGATGTACATATGTTTATTATATGTATGTATGTATATATTTTACGTACATACATATATACAAAGCACACCAACCACCATGCAATATTGTAACACACACTGCTGTGGCTCCAGGTCTGCAAACAATTTTTATGATTTATTTGACATTTTAATTAACAAACGTTCACATAAAAGAAGCAAAGACATGTGAGTGTGTGTGCATGTCAAAAAATTATTGAAGCCTCAACATAAAACAATTTGTATGTTAAAGAAAAAAGAAACAATCAAACAAATAAAAAAATTAATATAATTAAATAGTCCAGCAAAAAAGTCTTGGTTTTTTGTGTTGAGTAAAAAGTAAATAAAAAAAATAATGAATACTGACAGTTAATTGTCAACAATTTATATTGATTGAAATCAAACAAAAATATGTATGTATGCCACAAAACAAAAATGAAAACAAAGAAAACTTTAATTCAATAAATATTTAATGAAATCAAATCAAACTTGCAATACAGAAAAAACTTTTTACAACAAACTTAAATTTCATTTGATTCTAGCAAAAAAATAAACATAAAAAAGCCTTTTCAAAGTTTGTTAACCCTTAAAAAAACATTTTCACTTTTTTACAACAATTTGATAAATTCTATTTAATTTTCCAATGACATTTACAAATTTCTGCTAAAGTTTTGGAGTAGTAAGGACGAAACAAACACAAAAAACATTGTGAAAAGCAAAAGTTTGCTGCCATATCACATGGATTTTGTTTTATTTTTACCATTCGTTTTCATTTTCCTAATGCATACATAAAATATTAGCTACTACTCAATTTCAAGGCTTGTTATTTATACCCTCCTTTAGCTGTCATTTTTTATTTTATAAAGGAGTTGTGGTTGGGGAACGGTGTTTCATGTGCTGCTAAAACACAGGCCTTTTGCTGTTCTTTATGGTAGTAAGTAAGTATGTAATCAAAATTGATTTGAATGATTTATTTTGCCTTCAGAAAAATGTGTAATACTACTACTCCAGTTTTATTTTATGTCATTGTTAAAATAAATTTAAATAAAAAAAAAGAATTTATTGCTGTTATAAAGGGAAATATACAGTGATATACAATTGTTATTGCATGGAAATAAAACTCACAAATAAATTTAGAAAATATTTTCTGTCATTTATTTTATGTTTCATATTTAGCAAAATTATTTATAAATCAAAACAAAAAGTTTCAAGTTCTAAGAAAAAATACAAACCATACAAAGTCTTTAGGGAATTGTAAAATACTTTTTATACGTTTCGCCATACTCTCCACCAATTAATTACATAATTTGGAATACTCCTTAATTCGCATTAACCCCCTGCCAAAGCTCCACCAAATGGGTATTGTTCCAACTGTCTCTTCACGATTATTTCCAAATTCTCAGTCGGATTAAGTCGGGTTTTTACTGGCTACTGCTTCGGGTTACCATCCAGTTGATAAGTAACTTCATCCATATGATGACGCTTTCCTTATTATGCCTTCGATTCTTTGCAGTGGCGCGAAAAAAGTTTTCAAAATCCCTAATTGCCTTTTCCTTTCAAATGTTTTTAAAACTTTGGAAACTGAGTTAAAAATCATGTTTACAATGTTTGCTAAGCTTTTACAACACTCCCCAGTTTGTTGTTAAATCCCCAGGTTTTGAAAAAATTGTTTTGAGACCAGGAATATATTGAAAAATTTCAATTAAATAATTATTTATAAGTTTTTAGTTCATTTGTAATGTTTTTAATAATTCCTAAATATTTTTCTAAAAACCCCAAAATTTCCATTTGCTTGGAAATGGTTTTAAAACTCTGGGAATATAAAAAAAACTGATTTACAAATTTTGCCTACAATATTTACAAGCTTTCCGCAGTTATTTCAAAAATTCCTAAAAATGTTTAAAAAATCCCCCACTTTAAAAGCAAATGTTCTGGGGCAATAATTATATTGGAAGATTTTAAATAAAGCATGCCTTATAAGTTTTTAAGGTTTTTTTCAAGTTTTTAATAATTGCTAAAAAGTTTTAAGAAATCCCCAAAATTCCCATTTCAAACTTTGGGAATACAGATATACAAACTAAACGAAAAATTAGCTGAATATTGCTAAACAATCATGGTTCAGAGGCCCTAAAACAAAATTTATATAAAACATTGTGCTAGTTTTGCTTTTTATACTAAAAACTGTTTTTAAAATCTCCAAAATCAGAAACCCAAAATTTTAATTCTAGACTTTCAAATTAACAAAAAGAAAAACAAATCTTTATAATTTAATTTTTTTTATTTTTGAAAAAAATGCTGGCATTTACAGAATTTTTTTAAAAATTATTTTGAGATTTTACAACTACTAAAAAGGGTTTTAACTTAAAGTAATCCTCAGGTTTTGTTAGGAAATCCTATAAAGTTTTTAAAAATTCCCAACTAATGTTCAGGCAATTTTTATGCTGGTATTTTAAAAATTATCAAAAAGAAATCATGACAGATTTTAAGATTGTTATTTGTAAATGTATTTTGACAAATCTTCAAAATCCCCTCATAAAATAACCTGGGATAAAAAAATAAAAAAAAATAAAAGGGAACAAATTTCATGTGGAATTTTTATTCACGATAGGGGCGATTATTTTCTTTTGCATACTTTTTTTGTAGTTCTCCAAATAGCTTGTCTGAAATAACCAGGATTACAAGTTAAGTATTTTCCAGGCCAAAGTGCCAAGCTAGTTTTTGTTAAACATAGATAAAAAAACAGCATAAATAAAAGGTATTATTAATAAGGCACCTATTTGACCAGATATATTTTTATATTACTTATTTGTTTGATGCTTTCTTTATTAGAAACAACTTCTTATGAATAGATTTTTAAGTAGCTTGAAGTATTTGTATTGCAATCTATTAGTATGTCCTTAAGTTTTGTGATGTTTTCTTAACTGCAAACTATGCATTACCCTAATAATAGTTGTAAATTGTTTGGTATGTTGAGTTTTATGTTAAAAGCTTATTTGTTTTAAACCAATTCCGAATGTTTTCTTTTGCCTTAAAAAATTATTTTACACACAGACACTTAGTGGTGGGTGTGAGATTTTTGTTTTTGCTCTGATTGTTTCAGATTTATATTTCATTTTCTTTTTGTTTGTGCATGTTTTTGTCACTATGTTGTTGTTCTTTCTGTGTAAAATGTTGTTGTTTTTGCAAATTACTCACATTGTTTTGTTTAGGTTTTTTGTAATACATACATACATAGATAGTGTTAAATATTTTGTCAGCTTTTTTTAGCACTTAAACATTAGAGGCGTTCACATTTAACAAATATTCTAGTTGCATGACGAAAATTTTTATTTTTTTGTAAGTTAGGCTTAGAACTAAAATTTTCACGCATCAATCAGGCCTTAATTTGTAGGTTTCACTCACAAAATTTTCTTTCACGAGCCTGCCTAATATGAATGTAAAAGCATGTGTATGAACTTTTAAGTGAAACATTTTTGTTTAAAACTTCTTTTTTTTCAATGGTCATTTTTGAGCTCTTCTGTGACAATAATGGCATGTCAAAATAATCCACTTATCGTATGATAAAATATAACACTTTTTGTTTACTCTCAAATATAAAATTGCTTTTGTTTTTTTTTTTTTGTTACAGCAACATTGTATACTAGATTCTCTTTTTCAAATATTTATTTAAACAATAACAAAAAATGGGCTTTTTTAATAAATTTTAAGACTGAACCTAATGATAAATTGAAAAAAATCTTTAAAAATAGACAGAACTTATAAATATAACAAAGAAATTGTAAAATCTTTAATATGCTTATTTTTATATTATTCACAAATATTCATGTATTTATATTTGACCAAATATTTATTTTACTCCCACCAAATGAACACGCTTCCCCACAAGTTGAATACAACTATCGGCCCTATCTTATTTTCCCAGTAGAGCCTTTATTATTTTTAACAACATTTTATTTTTGTTTTGCTTAAAATCAAATAAATATTTAAACATATTTCTCTACTTTTTTCAAAGTGCCATTGAATATTTATTTCAATTGTTAAGAGTTTATGCTTTTTCAGGGCATAACAATTGTTTTTTTCTTTCAATTCTTTGTATGGAATTGTATTCGTTTTTTCGTCTGTATTGTTTGAGTTATCAGTTATGTTCCTAACAGTCAATGCCCAGCAGTTTAACAAGTAATCGAGCTACCCATTTCAATACACAAAACTTTCAATTGAAAAAGGTTTCGGAATTATTGCAAAATATATTTTACAGACTTTGAAAATAATGAAATATGTTGAATAGGTTAAATTGGCAGCTGGCCAAGGCACAGCTCACTTGGGTTCAAGTATAGTTACCGTTGTGGTGTTTTTTGGTCGCCTGAATTTTCCAGCCAACCTGTAGCTTCAATGAAAGTATAGATTTTTTCTTCACATCTTCTCTTGATCGACAGGTTTTGTTAATAATTATTTGTTGCCCGATAATATCCTGTTTTAGGTTTGCAAATGCAAAAGTACAAAAGTCATTTTAAGGGATCCCCAAAACCATGGGCCGGGCCGGCCTGTGACCGATGAAGACCGCTACTGTGTTTCTTAGTTGAAATCTTGGCAGTTGAATCATAAATTTGGTTCTCTGCATATCCAGATTTTTCTGGTCTCTTTGCAGGTGGATTCTCTCTCTCATCTTTCCTTGGTATTTAAGTGAAGTGCAACGGGGGAGGTTTAATGGCTACTTTAAATTTCCAGAGAATATAGCTCGATATTTTAGTGTATTTAATTAGTCTAGCGTTTAGTCACTTTAAATTTTACAATTGAAGGAAATATTTTCTCAATTTTACCATAAAAAAAATCCTACCATAAATAACAAAATTACTTTAAAACGACCTGCGAATAAACTTCTACAATTAGGGCAACATTTTACCATAAAATCATATAAAATTGAGGTCAAATTTTACTATAGAAAGACCTACGATTGAGGGAAAAATTTTACTATAAAAACTGCTATAATTAAGGGAAAATTTTACTATAGAAATACCTACCATCTTCCACTATCATTACAAAAAGAACGATTAAGTGCATCATTTTTTTATCACCCCTATCGTGAATAAAAATTCCACATGAAATTTGTTCCCTTTTCACATTTTCCTATTAAAATTCAATGTTAAACAAATTTCATGTGGAATTTTTATTCACGATAGGGGTGTATAAAAGCTGCTAGAATTGACGCCAAAATTTTTACTATAAAAATACCTAAGATTAAGGGGTAACATTTTACATCATTGATATTTCTTTTATTTCGGCTCGAGTTCATTAAATTTAATTTTTCATTAAATTATTTTTACTGAAAGTAGGAATTGTTACATGAAAATTATTATTAAAATTTATTGATAATTTTTCTTGGCCTGGGATTCGAACCTGGGTTGTTTGTTGAATTTACATATGTTTCTAGAAACACCACTTTCTCTCATCAGAATTCTTTACGTTCTCACTCTCTGCACCACTGCGGCGCCCGCTAGCCAAAAGTCAAACATCAATCCTTAAACCAGTATCACTGGTGGTTCGAAATTTGCTAACATTGGGTAACATTTTACTACATAAAGATCTGAGATTGAGAGAATCACTTTACTATAAAAAAAATACGATTGAGACTAAAATTAACGTCTACATTTTACTTCACAAAGACCTACGATTGAAAGCAAATTTCTGCTTTACAAAGACCTCCAATAAGGGCTACATTTTATTTTACAAACCTACGATTGAGGCCTAATTTTTTCGACAAAAAGACCTACGATAGAGAGCAACATTTTGCTTTACAAAGACCTACAATTAAGGGCAACATTTTACTTTTACACAGACCTCCAATGAGGGCAACGTTTTATTTTACCAAGACCTACAATTCAGGGCAACATATTATTTTACAAAAACTTACGAGTAAGGGTAAAATTTTACTTCGCAAAGACCTGTAGTTGTCCAACATTTTTCTACAAAAATACCTACGATTAAAGGCATTAAACATCTACTACATCATCGAAATATGTAGGCTGTTCTGATCCTAAAACATATTTAGTCTTAGGAAAATCACCCAGAACTGCTGGATGATATTGACAGCCAAGTAACAAACTATGTGGAAGAGGGAGTACATTGTGCCTAATAGATTTAAATGGCATGGAAAAATATCGCATATATAATATATACATACATTTTTCGTTTTAAAATTTTCTTTTCACATTAAAATATTAATATTTAATAATAAAAACAAAACTACATATTCATAAATAAATATCAAATGCAATTTAGTGGAAACAAATTGTATAAATATTTTTATATTTCGTTTTTTAAAAGCCAAAAGATATATTAAAGGAACTTAATGTTTGTATTAAAAATCAACAAAAATAGCAAAATTTAAGTTTGACCAATAAAAAATTGTCTTAAAAACAAAAAATATCAAAAATTTTTATTCAAATTTAAATTTTTGCATATAAATTTACAAATATACTCGTATTTGAAAATGTACTAAAAATAAAAAATATTTACAACTATTTCCACTTTTTTTAATTTCTATTTCCTTTATTAAACATCTTCATAAAATCAAGAACTCACCCAAATTTATTATTTCCTTAAACTAATGAATTAGTAGTGCTCCTCACGCTGCATAAACCAACCAAATTTTAGTTCAAAGGTTAGCAAACTTCTGTCATCTACCTTATCTTTTGTTTAAATGACTGCACAGGCATCGTCTATCTTTATTTCAATACAAATACAATTTTATATAAATATTTTCAATATTTTTTTAATAGTTTATTTTTATGTTTATTTAACACTTTGCACGTGTCTAGCTGGGGGGTGTGTGAGAATGTATAAAGTCAATAGAAATGAAACTAAAAAGAACAAAAAACAAAAAACCCAACATATTTAGCATTTGACATTGACATCAATATGTACAAATCCCCGGAAGTTTAGTTTTATTTTGATTCCACTATAAACAAATTTATTGAGTATCCACAAGAAACTACCAACAATACAAAAAAACAATTTTGTTTTTTGTTTATTAATACTACAAGATACAGAGTAGATTGAAAAAAACCCAATTTGACATGCTGATAATTTGGGAGATTTGGGGGTCTAACAACTGGCAATCTTACACACAATATAAAAGTCGTAAAGAGATTTATTTACTTTATGGTTATTTAACCTTAAGACAAGCACGAGCATGTGATGTATCCGAGGCTGTAAATAATAGAAAAGATCAAAAAGTTCATAAACACAAAAGTACATGTATGTATCTATGTATTAAGGATTTTAATCCAGAAAAAAGAATAATTTTAAATGAAAACTAAAAATATATGAATACATCCTTAAATTAAAAATTTTGCATCAGAAGGAACTACGATTCAGGAAAGAATTTTAGAATAAAAATAACTACGATTCAGGAAAGAATTTTACTAACAAAGAGACAATTTTAGTATAAAAAACATACGATTCAAGAGAGAATTTTAGTTTAAAAAAATAGAATTCTGAAGAGAATTTTAATAAAAAAACAGAACTACGATTCAGGAGACAATTTTAGTTCAAAAGGAACAGCGATTCAGGAGATAATTTTAGTATAAGAAGAATTGCCATTCTGGAGAGAATTTTAGTATAAAAATAACTACGATTCAGGAGAGAATTTTAGTATTAAAAAAATTACGGTTCAGAAGCGAATTTTAGTATAACATGAACTACGATTCCAAAGACAATTTTAGAAAATTATAGTGAAATACAAAGAAAATTTTACTATAAAAAAAACTAAAGGCTCAGTTAGCCGACTGTAATGGAATGTAACTGCAACAGTAAGAAACAGCTGATAGATATTGTTATGTGTAAAGTAATCCAAATGGTTATGGAGATGTAAAGTAACGCAACACCGTATTGTATGAATCTGTAAGAAATAGAATTTCCTTACATTTTTACGTCATTACACAACAATCCGTTACAGTCGGCTAACTGAGGCTTAAGATTTAGTATAAAAAGACATATTCGCTGGCTTAACATGTAAAGGCTCCAAGTCCACAAAAAAAAATACAGTTATCTCATTTGTTGTTGTTGTTTTGTAGTGATGGAGTAAAGGCGCTAAGTACAATTTATCACATTTTTGTGTAACATCTCATTTCTTCCAATGTTGACATATCAATTGTTTCGCGCGGAATAGTCTTAAGCTAGATTTACATGATTGAAATTTTCTTCAAAATTGCTCTTCAAAATGCTTCAAATTCGTGTAAACAGCAAAAATTTCAAAATTTATTTATTTAATAGTTAGTAATAGTTATTAAATAAATAAATTTTGAAGAAATTTTGCTGCTTACATGAATTTGAAGCATTTTGAAGAGCAATTTTGAAGAAAATTTCAATCGTGTAAATCTAGCTTTAGAGTCCAACCAATTGACATAATATTATTTCTCATTGGCTACACTCTCTTTTGAGTATCAACACCATTGACAGTCATGACATTAATCGTCATGATGTTACTTATTTGGATCATTCATTTTTTAAAAAAAATTTAACAATGTACAATTTTGTAAAAATATTCGCCCTGGCCGTGGAAAATGCAATTCCAAAGTGACGGACAAGCGAGGAATACAAATGGTGAAATTAATTTCAAACTTGGATTTCCTGATGAATGAAAAAATCTCCACCAAAAAATAAATGAAAATTTAGTCGCACTAGAGTGGTCGGATTTACATCAACTTCCTCAAGAAAGAAGAAAAATAAAGACTAGAAAGTTCGAAGACTTACAATATCTAAAATCCACTTTGCCTACAAAACACCATAAATTTTATGGCGATTTGCCATACGAATAAAAATATTCGTCGCCAGTTAAATCCATTAAAAATTTAAATTAATATTACTTTTTTATAACAGCAATGAAATAAGACAGAATAATTTTTGTTTTCATTATGTGCAAGTACATACAGTCATGTGAAAAATAATAAGGACAGTGCCCACTCAAACCTAGAATTTATTTACAACCGGATAAAAAATCGAAAATTCTTTCTTGTTTAAACGATTTATTTTTTCTTAAACGGTAGAAAAAAGATTAATAACAAAATGTTTGCTATTCCCATAATATATTTTGATTTTTTGTAATTTTGTATGAATTCATATAGTTTAGCGTGTGAAAAAAAATAGGGACACTTCATGCAATTTTAAAACTATAACTAACTTAAGTAAAACTAAATAGATATTTATACTGAATATTGTTGCCTAAAGCCTTAGAACTTTGTTGCGGATTTTTTGTTATCCAGAACAGTAGAACATCTTCTAGGCATTGAGTCGACTAAATTTTGACGAGCATGTAGCGGTATTGCATTCCACACATCCTTTATAAGATTTCAAAGCTCGTCGAAATTTGATGGACACTTTGCCCTGATTGCCCTTTTAACTTTTTTTCACACATTTTCTATTGGGTTCAAATCAGGGGTCTGTGCTGGCCATTCTAAAATATTGATTTTGTTGTCCTGGAACCACTTCTTTGTGTACATTGCCGTATGCTTTGGGTCATTATCCTGCTGGAAGATCCATTTGAGTGGCATATTTTCTTCTGCATACGGCAGCATTGTATTTTTCAAAAATTCAGTGTAATCAGCCGATTTCATTACATTCTGGATACGATATAGAGGACCCACACCATAATAAGAGAATGACCCCCATACTATGATGCTACAACTACCATTTTTGACCGTTTTTAAAGTATATTTTGGATTGAATTCTTGATGGATAGATCTTTTTACATGGTGGATACCTCAATCAGAAAAAAAAACATGTTTACTTTTGTTTCATCGGACCACAGAATGTTACGTCATTTTACTTTAGACCTTTTGATATGATTTTTAGCAAACTCTAATCGTTGTTTTATATTCTTTTTGGATAACAATGACACTTTTCTTGCACTACGGGCTCTACATTCCTCACCGATGAGTGTTTTTCGAATAGATGATGTGTCAACCATCGTTTTTGAAATACCGAGCATTTCTGAAATTTTTCTATACGAATGTCCGCTTTTACTTAGATTTTTAATATTATTTCGAGTAGCGTGGTCGCAATGCATACTTCTACCCATATTTGCCTAAAAAGTTACAAAATTCAATTTATTTAGCAATTAATGTGAAGTTATGAATTTGTTTTACTCATTCACTTACAAAAAAAAAGTTTTTTTTTAATTTTTATTATTGTCTTTTTACCAAAACGAGAAACTGTCCCTATTATTTTTAAAGCAGAAATAAAGCACTTTACAAATAAAGTAATTTATTATCAAAACGAAGGAAAAAAACACAAATTGTAACAGGATTTCTTAATGTCGTTTACAATGATTGCAAAACAACTCTCTTTTATTACTAATTCGTTAATTTTATATGAATACGGAAGCACCAAAGACGGTGAATACAACTGTCCCTATTATATTTCACATGACGTATGTATATACAAATATCGAAATTGAAATTACATTAATAATGTTATTCATATTTTTGAATAAATTCTGTTTCTTTTTTTACAATAATCAAAACAAACTTTAACTTTTTACATATTATTAGCTTCTTAAATAACAACAATAAAAAAGCAACAAACATACACTTTCATTGTAGTAAGTAAGAAATATAAGTAGAGACAAGTTTTAAGAAATAGATCTAAGTCCATGAAAACATACAAACCAGAGAACAGAAAGAGACCATTCACATTTGCTAACCATTCGCAAATTCATTGCTTTTGCATTGCTTTTACTCGACAATAATAAAAATGTGCATTGCTGTTTGTTTACGCATTCTTTATTACTGTTTGCCATTTTACATTCCCTTTTTGTTATGCGGTTATACATCAAGCAACGAAATAATTCAATGCCACATGAAAAAACTAAAAACATTCACACCATTCGTCCAGTATTCGTTGCTTTCAGTGAATGAAAACATAAAGAAAGAGCAAAAGCAATGCAAAACCTAATGAGAAAATAAATATTTTTTGGTTGTTGCTTTATGTGCGATTTGTTGACACTAAACTAGTAAAGTTTGATATTTTTTGTTAGTATGTACAACTTATACAATCAGCATTGAAACCATTCATACCAATCGTTAACCATTCGTACCAATCGTTAAGTATTCATTGCTTTTGGGAGTATACGTTTACATTTGTGCAAGGCATGCAATGCAAGCATCATTTTGAGGTTCATCAACTGAGGTTCGTTTTTTGTGATTGTATTTAAAATCTAAAATTAACCAATCAATCCGTTCTCTGATACAAACTAAGCAACAGAAAAAGCTCTAAGTCCAAAAAAGCTTTTATCTCGGCAAATACTTATTTTTTCATTTTGCTTTAAAAAAAAACAAAGAAAAATACAAAAACAAATTGCATTTACAGATTTCAAAAATGTTTATTCAAAAAAAGTTTGATTGTTTTTTGTCTCTCCTGTAATATTGTAATATATGGACTTAGAGCCTTTTCATGTTAAGCCAGCGATATGATTGTACCCAAAGTGTTATTATAACATTTTACTTAATAAAACTACTATTAAGGGCAAAATTTTACTACCTAGGCCTACGATTGAGAAAAAAAATTTGGTCTCAATAAACTCCTTTATCAGGAGCTCTTTTTCCTCAACATTGAGTTTAATAGCCAACTGTTAAACAGTCTCTATTAAGCTCATTAGTAGTGCTAAATAACCCCAACTACAAGTATGTCCCATTAATCTTGGCTTAATAAACTAACAAAAACATTGTTCTCCTTAATGGTTTTAGTTTTTGGGATAAATCTCTTTTAAACACCGCAAATAATGTAAGCAGAAAAAATGTTTTCGTTAAACAAACACTACTAAATGTTGACACATTTTGAACAGAATATAACTACAAGCAAATAACACAATATAAAAAAGAAGCAAATGAAATGTAACTTAAACAAAATACTTTGTCTCTAAAACTATTTAAGCCAAGTTATGGAACTTTTTCACACACAGATATACTCCGAGATACTTGCACTAAACAACACTTATTTAATCTCTCATTTTATTAATGTTGTAAATATTGTAAGTATGTGTGCAAATGTGTCTGTACAAGTGTTTGTATTTTTTGTAACAACATAAAAAAAAACTTTTTTTATTACAAATCTTTATTTATCTTTGTGATATGTTTGCCAGAGTGTGTACTTAGTAGTATAGAAATATATCTTTTAGTTGCTTGTATTAAGTAATTTTTTATGTTTAAGCTGATTTTGTTTTTTCGGCTTCTCTCTTTTATATCTATAAATGATGTTAAAGTCTATAGCATGTCTAACACATCATTGTACGTTTCAGAATTAAAAAAAAAAAAAGATAAATAAAAAAAACGTTAAAACTACACTTTGAAGTATTCAAACAGACACATACAACCAACTGCCTTAAGCGCCTAAAAGGCTGCTTTAAGTTTTTTGTTTTTGTTACTTTATTTTATTTGCATTCATATACTAAGGAGAGAGAGAGATGTCTTTCATTCTCTGTGGGGATAAGCAAAACAAAAAAATTTACGCATTTAGTTATAGTAAAAGCTATCTTGTTATTAGCTGTCATAGTAAATGTAGCACACATAGTTAAACAAAGCAAAATTAGTTAAATCTTGAGGGGAAGGTAAGCTTACTTAAAGCAATGAAATTATAAATTTGTTTGGAATTGTTAACAAATGTATTTATAATTATTTTATCAATTTGAGTAAAGATTCATCCACTTTTGTGTGTACATTTTTTTAGATAATATTAACAAATAAAAATCGCTTTGTATGCCTTAAAGTATTCTCATCTTTTAAAGAAACAGTGAAAGAGAAAAATAACTCTAGAACAGGAAATAAAAATACATAGAGACAGTTAATGGAAGCATGTAGTACGAATGTTTAGCTAACAGTGAATGTTAAATACCCTGTCACAAAGAAAATTTCTTAAAAATTTTACTATAAAAGACATATGATTAAAAGCAAACTTTTATAATGGAAAGAAATACGAAAAAAGGAACTATAAAAAGATTGATGGCAAAATTTAAAACAAAAATTTAATATAAAAAGAACTACGATTCAGCAGAGAAACACAACAAGTCAAGACATAATTTAAGTATAAAAAGAACTACAAAGCAAGAGAAAATTTTAGTATAAAACGAACAACGATTCAGGAGAGAATTTCAGTATAAAAAGAACTGCCATTCAGACGAAAATTTTATAATAAAAATAACTACGATTCAAAAGAGAATTTTGGTGTAAAACGAACTGCGATTCAGGATAGAATTTTAGTATAAAAACAACTGCCATTCACGCGAAAATTTTATAACAAAAAGAATTACGATTCAGAAAAGAATTTTGGTGTAAAACGAACTGAGATTCAGGATAGAATTTTAGTATAAAAATAACTACGATTCTGGAGAGAAATTTAGTTTAAAAAGAGCTACAAATCAGGAGAAAATTTTAGTATAAAACGATGTACGATTCAGGAGAGAATTTCAGTATAAAAAGAACTGCCATTCAGGCGAAAATTTTATAATAAAAATAACTCCGATTCAGGAGAGAATTTTGGTGTAAAACGAACTGCGATTCAGGAGAGAATTTTAGTATAAAAACAACTGCTATTCAGGCGAAAATTTTATAATAAAAATAACTCCGATGCAGGAGAGAATTTTGGTGTAAAACGAACTGCGATTTAGGATAAAATTTTAGTATTAAAATAACTACGATTCTGGAGAGCATTTTAGTATAAAAACAACTGCTATTCAGGCGAAAATTTTATAATAAAAATAACTCCGATTCAGGAGAGAATTTTGGTGTAAAACGAACTGCGATTCAGGAGAGAATTTTAGTATAAAAATAACTACGATTCTGGATATAATTTTAGTATAAAACGAACTGCGATTCAGGAGAGAATTTTAGTATAAAAATATCTAGATTCAGGAGAGAATTTCAGTATAAAAAGAACTGCCATTCAGGCGAAAATTTTATAATAAAAGTAACTACTATTCATGAGTGAATTTTGGTGTAAAACGAACTGCGATCCAGGATAGAATTTTAGTATAAAAATAACTACGATTCTGGAGAGAATTTTAGTATGAAGAGAGCTACAAACCAGGAGAGAATTTTAGTACAAAACGAACTGCGATTCAGGGGAGAATTTTAGTCTACGATTCGAAAGAAAATTTTAGTTTGAAAAAAACTAAGATTCCAAAGAAAAAATTTGTATAAAAAGAACTTTTATTCTGTTTCACTTATACTACAAACTTTTACCCAAAATCGCTGTACATTCTGTATTTGATACAGTAAAATCCTTATCACTCCCCTAGAATAATGTGTACAAAAATTGTTAAGAGTATGAAAATAAAACTAAGTACTTACAACCAAAAGCAAAAGAAAAAACACAAAAAAATCTTTTAAAGTGTTGGTTTAGTAATTGTAAGTCGTAAGGATTATAGATTTAAACAGAATTTTAGCAGATTTTTTTTGTTCGCTTTTCTTTCACATTTGTGCATATATTAAATGTCTGTTTTTAAACGTACATATATTTAAAAAGTAATCAACACGTTTTATAAGCGGGTATACTTTATTGTGGCTTTTTTAAATAAAACTGCTACTTTTTTAGCATAGTTTTCAGCTGATAGTAGCTGTTGGTTGGTTATCAAAAATCTCATTTAAAGTTTTTCCATTAACTTTTTTTTATTTGATTACAAGCCACTCAGTTTAGCTCTTGCCGAAAGTTGAAACAAAAATTAGCAGACTGGCGTATATTTCTTTGCTATTACTCTGAGATATTCGTAGTTCTAGAATATTAAATTGTAATTTTGGAAAAGTATTTGTTAATTTTGTGTAGAAAAGCGAAATGTAATGAAAGAAAGGAAACTTATAAGAATACAGCAAGTTTGCGAAATTTAAATGTTTTTTTTTTTTGTTTGGTAAAAGAAACAAATAATTGAAATTAACAAGTACATTAGTAATCAACATTTACTTAAAGTTTTAAGAATAATTGTTAAAAGAAAATTAGTTAAAATAAATAAGTTAAAGCAAATAAAAGTAAATGTTTATTAACTGAAATGCATTGCGATAAAAAGAAATAATTTAAAAGACAATATTGTTGAATAGTATTTAATATTTTTTGTTTCATTTGAAACAGTTTTTCTGCCACTTGAAATCTTTTCATTATGAAATCTACCTCTACATTCATTTAATTTCCATTTACTTTTAATTGTGAAATATACCTCATATATAATTTCTTTCCTCTTAAGTCTTAAACTATATTTAAAATGTTTGCCTAAAAGCTTTTATTTTTTATTCATTTAAACTCAAACATGGTCCTTCGCTTTAGATGCAGCTTATATAGCACATTAATTTTTACACAATTTGACTGTTAAACCCCAACATTTTGTGTGGTTTTAATGCCGGGACAACTTTCGCCTTAATATTCATATTCACATTGTTTTTGAATGCTGCCCTGCTTGTTAATCTTTATACATATGTATGTATGTATTGTTTTACTTTTTGACTGTTGGGTGTCACAATTTCATTGTAGTTTATTTCATTTATTTATGTTGCTTGTTTTATTTTTTATTATATTTTTTTTATTTTTGTTTTATTGTTGCTGTTAATGATGACATTGCCGTTGCCATGAGGATGATGTATGGCGAGGATGAGTAGCTTCCATAACTTAATTGTCAGTTTGGTTATTATTTTTATTTTTTAAGTAAAGATTAACTAAAGTGCCATATGTAATAATAATAAAAACAATACTGGAGGAACAAAAATATGCAAAAACAAAGGGAAAATGCAGGCTATGAAAGGAAGAAATTCGAGAGATTTATAAAAATTGCAAAAACTATTAGTTTAGAGGCAGGATTGGATTGTGAAATGATTGAGATTGGACGAGACCTACGATTAAGATCAAAATTTCGGTATAAAAAGACCTCCTTAATTTGAGCGCCAAATGTTTGTATAAAAAGAGCTGAAAAATTTCACTAGAAAAGGAGCTAAAAATGTTGACAAAACACTAAAGATCGAATATTGAAGCTGGAATATGATTGAACAATTTCTTGCCCTGACAAATTTATTTCCCTTTGAGTCTTTTAAAGTGCTGATTGGAAATATTACAATGAAATTAATGTGAACAAATATATCAAAAGTTCATGCAGCAGATGGAATTGCTGCAAACTTTCAGCATACAGCAACCATATGTACAAAGCCACACAGTGGAGCAAAAATAAATATTTAAAATATGTTTTTAATTTTATTTGAATTTTAACAATATCAGCATTTTAAAATCTTAAATTTATTGCAAATTAATTTCTTTTATTATTTTTTTTAATTTTGTGCAAATGCTTATTTTGCTTTTTAAATAGCAGTATTATCAGTTTATATTGTATTTTAAATTAAACCATTATCTATTGTTTATTTTTTAAACACTGTAGCTATAAGTAGAATTGTATTTTTTGTCTTTGTTATACGTCTACGTGGAGAGTGTGTCGTAGTTGTGTGATAAATACAATCCATTGTTAATGAGTGCCATAATAATTAATAAAGTCATGTTTTAAAAGCTGTTACTGCAAATGATTATAGTGATGATAATGAGCATCTTTAACATTATCATAAGTTTGTGGTTTTGTAGTAGCATTTTATTGTTTTGCTTGAGCACTGGGTCAGGCTCACGTTAAGTAATAATAATTGTAATTATTTCGTTGCAGCTTTTAGAACAAAAATTAAAAAAATTAAATTGTATTAACATTTGCAAATTTATTAGTTTTTTTATTGTAATACAAATAGTTGGTTTTTAGCTTTTATACATTCCAACTTCCTGGCTAGTTTAAGTTAAATCTCAAAATTTATTTAAACTCCTCATAAATTTTCATAAAAATTCTGTTGTAATTCATGTTTAACTACAAAATATATTTAATATTTTACTAAAACTCACTCGTTATGTGTTTTTTATTAAAAAAAAAAAACATATTTCAGTTTGCCAACTTACTAGAGTTTATGTGTGGGTGTTGCCCGTCATGCTTCTGTAAATGCAGTTTGTTTTAATGGCAACAGCAGTGGCAAATAAGTTTAAAATATACAAGAAAAAAAGCATGTACTGTATTATATTGGTATGTAGGTATGTATGTAAAAAAGAAATCCCTAAAGGTTTTAAATACATGTTTGCCATGTACTTTAAACATGCAGCACAATGGGATATAGTGTGTGGATAATTAGGGTGATAACATTTTAAGTTTAAAATTCGTTAACAGAGTTTGCCATAAAAAAAGACAAAATAGTAAAGTTAAAAGCTTAATTTAAATATCTTTGACTACAAGCTAAAGTATCTTCAGATTAAGGGCAGCATATAATTATTAAAAATACAACGATTGAGGGCAAAAAGTTTATGTGAAAAGACAAACGATTTTGGGCATAATTTTAGTATAAAAACCAACGATTGTGGTCAACAGTTTAGTACCAACGATTGAACGAATATTTTTACTGTAAAAAGCCCTACGATTGAGAACAAACTTTTGGTATAAAAAGGCCTAAGATTGCGGGCAAACTTTTGTTATAAAGAGACTCACAATAGAGGGCAACATCTTAATATAAAAACACCAACGATTAAGGCCAACATTTTAGTATAAAAGAACCAACGATTCAGGGCATATTTTTGTGTAAAAAGACCTTCGATTAAGGACAAAAATTTAGAATAAAAATACCAATGATTGAGATCAAAATCTTAGTATAAAACAGACCTCAATTGTGGGCAAAGTTAAGAGATTGTTAAATGAGGTCTACAAATGAGATAAAAATTTTAGTCTAAAAAGACCTTAATTGTGGGCAAAAATGTTAGTTCAAGAAGATTTACGATTGTAACATTTTTGTAAAAAAAAGTCCAACGATTAAGAGCAAAATGACGGTATAAAAACTCGTACGATTGAGGGCCAATTTCTTTACAAAACCCTTAACATTTATGTCAAAATTTCGATAAATAAAAACAGCCATGATACAGGGCAAAATTTCGATATAAAAATACCTGTGATTGAAACAAAAATATTACCTATAAATAAGACCTGTATCATTATGTCCCACCTTAATAATTATTTGTTCATAAAATATAAACTGTGCTGCATACTGATGTTAACACAAAAAAACACATATAATATGTAATTGTATAAATCTAGAGGTCATAAAACTTGAAAAAATGCTTCATATAACTATATGAATATTGAAAGGCTTACTGCAGCCAGGTTTTTTCTTTTGTCTTTAACATATAAAAAACGTTTATAATTTTATTTATATCTTTCAGCATGAATTTGATTTCAGTAGAATGTTGTAAGCATTTTCGAAGCTAAATAGTTAATAAACAACAAAAATTGCTGACTATTACATGTTATATACTCGTAGAATATATTACAAGACACTTCTAGACATCTAGACTTTCTAAATAGATAAAAATAAAACAGACTTGTGCTCATTTGAAAATGCCCTTAAACCTAAATATTTTCCGTCATTTTGGTTTTTTGTTTTGTTTTATAGAAATTGTTTGTAAACATTTATTTTTTAAAGTAAATTAAAAAGTAAAATTAACAATTCTTAACCCCACATTAGTAACACAGTATTTCAAACCGAAGTTTGCTTATTTATTAGACACCTTTTATTCTAAATACATATTACTAAGTTTATTTGCATTTAATTTAAACATAACAAATATTAAACTGTATGGCGCCACCAAGAAAACTTCTAAAGTCTGTTAAAACAAAAAAAAAATATTTCTATTTCCAGAGAAAAACTAAACATAAAAATAATGTTTAGTCGCACATACATATGTTTTTTTAGAATGTGTTAAAAACTAACACAACATAAATAAAACTAAATTTGTTTAAATTATGAAGAAATCAAATTTTTTTTTTTCAAATATGTTTTTGTAAATATGTAAAAGAAAAAGATTTGGAAAAAATTACGAAATCATTCAGCCATTGCAACGTAAATTTCACACAACCGAAAAAACATTATAAAACAAACATAAATTCATGGTAAATCAATGTTTGTATGTATGAGAGAGTGATTGTGTGAGTATGTGCGTGTGTTGCAATTGTATGTATTTTATGCTGCAGCATGAGGATGATGATGATTATAATGTTGCTGATGGTTGGTGTTGTTGCTGTTGTCGTTGATTACTCAAGCGTCAATGATGCTAATGACGGTGATATTTTAATGTTTATTGTATGAGTTTTTTGTTCTGTTGCTGTTCTTGTTGTTGAGTTTTTGATTGCTGCTTTTAGCTTGCTCTCTCGCTCTCACACTATTTGTATGCTCTTCACCTTGAGTAATATAAGTTTAACATTCTATTTGCAATTTCGTTTATTTTTATTTAAGACCCTATAAGTTTATATATAAATTTTGAATCTTTATGAATAAAGCAGTGGTAGTAGCGATGGGGGTATGTTAGTGTAAATCAATTTACGGAAGGCCCCAGCTACATTACGGACTCCAGACCTTTAATAATATATCACATATATATTTCAGAATATTGGTATTTAAAATCAGCTAAATCAATTCATAACTGGCGGATATATAAGCAATAAATTGCGATAACCTGATTTTTTTAAGTAATTGTGTAATTAAGTACAAAGTATTGTACGTATACAATTTATATATCAAATGAAAGGCATTTCAAAGACCTTTATAATGCCATTGAGTATTTTTCATAAAGTTTCTCAAAAAGTTTATATATTCTGTTTCAATATAGATGAAAAGTTGCTATATGGATTTTAGTGGAAATGAGTTTATCAAAGCAGCCAGATATTTTATGGACCCCAGACCTCCATCAATATATCAGATATACATTTAGGAATGTTGGTATTCAAAATCAGCTAAATCAATTCATAACTGGCGGAGATATAAGCAATAAATTGCGATCCTGATTTTTTTAAGTAATTGTGTAATTAAGTACAAAGTATTGTACGTATACAATATATATATCAAGTGAAAGGTATTTCAAAGATCTTTATAATGTCATTGAGTATTTTTTATAAAGTTTCTCAAAAAGTTTATATATTCTGTTTCAATATAGATAGAAAAGTTGCTACATGGATTTTAGTGGAAATGAATTTATCAAAGCAACCAGATATTTTATGGACCCCAGACCTCCATCAATATATCAGATATACATTTAGGAATGTTGGTATTCAAAATTAGCCAAATATATTCAGAACTGTCTGAGAGATAAGCAAAAACCCACAACTACCTTGATTTTTTTTAAGTATTTTATTTCAAACGCCTTTACAATGTCATTAAGTTTTTTCCTAAAATCTAAATACTCTAGTTCTAGATAAGAAAGTTGGTATAGAGATGTTAGTGTAAATCAGTTCTCCCAAGGGCCCAGAAACCTTATGCACCCCTGACTTCTATCAATTTATTACATATACATTTAAGAATTTTTTTTATTGAAAATTAGAAAAATCGGTTTATGACTTTCTGAGATATAAGCAAAAAAATAACTTCGACTAACTCAATTTTTTAAAAGTATTTTTGTAACTTGTGCGCATAGTTGTAGCAAATGAAAGGTATTTCAAAAGCCTTTAAAATGTTATTGACATTTTTCATGAAAACTAAACATTTCACCTATAAATTTCTTTGTAATTATACCAAGCTAAAGGGTGCATAAGATTCGGCACAGCTTAATATACTACCCTTACTTGTTGTTTTTGCAATTGTTTAATTACTGCAATGCATTGTGCATGTTGTACAGAGTACTTGATGGCGCGGTACAAGAATTTTAAATTTAAAAGCCCGTGTATTCATTTGTTTAGGCAAGAGTTGTCTGTCCACCTTTTTTTTGTACATATGTATTGTTCTAAATGTTGGTGTATTTTATATTTAAGTTTACACATACTCGTATGTGTGTTTGTTATTATGCTTATGTTTGTTTTGTTGTAATTTTAATTGGAAATTGTTATGATTATGTTTTATTCATTGCAGTGCTATTTTTTCTGTTTGTAACTCTCTCACTCTCTGGTGTATCTAATAATATTTATGATAAACATGTCATGTCATTGTCATGTGCATGGATTTGCTATAATAAATAAAATCTCATACCAACTTGTAAAGAAAAGGGTCATGTTACCCTATCAAAGGTGGTAGTTAGCCATGCTTGATGTTTTGTAATAATTTTGTTTATAATTAAGTGAAAATGTGCATATAAATTCAAAATTTTATTAATAACTCAAAATACGAAGTTGTTTAAATTTTTTTTCTACATGAGCGATTTTGCTCATTTTCAATACTAAACATTTCTGATCAACAGCGAATAAATGTCATAAGCCCTATACTATAATTAATATTTCAGAAATAAGCTTCTATATTCCAAATTATTTAATTTAAAAAAATTTACAATTTTTATATTTAATTTATTAATTTCTTATGTTTTTGTTCTTTTATTTGCAGGTAACTAATTTGACTTAATAAAATTCCTATTAAAAGGCGCAGTAAGTTGCTATTAAAACATTTAAGCAATCTGCAAAATTTTATTTAAACTTGCTTCTACGGCAAGAATTAACTAATGTAAGAAATAAAAGAGCATTTTATAAAAGTCTGCATTCCCATGAATGCAATATTTTCTGGGGTTAAGCTTAGAGGAGAGTTTAAACTTGTAGTTCTGCATTGATGAGTTAGAAAATGCTAAACCATCTAATTAATCCAGTTTAAACTTAGTATATTATTACTGCATAGTGTGCGTTTCAAGGCTTTTACAAACCATTACATAATGCATTACTTAGAAGTCGTCCAGTAAGGTCTTCTTAATTAAATGCTACAGTTTTTTAACAAGCATTTTGTTTGTCAAAACAAAACAAAACATAGAATTTACATGAATATCATTAAAATTTGTATTGTATTAGAAAGAGTAAGGTTTGAGAACTATAAATATAAAATTCAGTCCACCATTAGCACACATACAGATGCTGATTTTTTTAGCAAATTTTCAATTACATTTTATAGATGAATATACTATGTCCTTAATAATTCTTCACTAAAAATCGCTTGTTGGGGGGCGGCCAAATAACACCTAAAATTCGAGAACTTTTCGATGTGAAAATTAGGTTTGCAATAAATTTTGATGGCTGTGTGAGACTGTCCTATTGAAACCTTATGCCAATTACAGACCAAAATATCATTATTAACATCTCTCGATAGCGTGATCCATCTACCGCAATCGCATTTCCAAATGAACTTTCCAAAATAGAAATGGTCTAGACCACATAGCTCACGATACAGTGACACTTTTAGCATGCAAAAGCTTTTCTTGGATTGCTCTTGGATTTTTAGAACTCCAAATGCGGCAATTTAGCTTCATGCCATACCCAAACAAATGAAAATGGGGAAAGACTATTATGAATTGTATAATTCTAATGTTTTTCAACACAGTTGCGATATTTTTAATTGAACTACCTGTACGGCGCGTTCCAATTTTCTCAAATTATGTCAGTCGTCTGAAATTTGCCTAGCAAACTCTTAATAGCGACTTTAATAGAACGGAAATATCACGAATATCTATTTAATATCTTTCAAAGTGATTTTTTTAAACAAACATAAACTGCGAAACCTTTTGACTGGTATGTAGAAAACTATCGATGTCTTTGGTGGGAATCAAACCCGCAACCCTCTGAATGATAGTCCAGCACATTGTCGCCTAGTCTCTTGGGGCATCTTCTATCTCTTGCTCTTTCTTCGCAATTTTTGAGCGAAATTGTAATAATTGCTAAATATTCCATATGTCAGCAAGTAAAATGTTAAAAATTTCATTATATTCCAATATGTTTCTGTTAGAATACCAACTTTCTTACTTGAAAGTGGGCTAGTAATTTTTTTCTTTATTCTCAGTTTCTGTTACTGGTTTGAAAATATGAAAATATGTCTTCAGAAAATTGTATTTTCAATTAGAACACTATTGTGAATGATTGTGGTCTAAACTAATGTTATTCATTGCCATGTCAGCTTTCTCCATCGAAGTGTCTTCTGGAAATTAACTTAAAAACAAAAAAAGTCGAATAATTGTCGGTTTTCGATTCCAGTTATGAAACATGATAAACCACAATTTAAATTCCGGTTAAAATCGAATACGAATTTCTAAAAATAACCCCTATCAATTCTACTAAATTACACAATCTAGAGGGCTAATTCTAATCACCGTAACCCTAGAGTAAATAACAAGGAAGTGTCGGTAAATTCTTAACTTAAACAGATCATTTTGAGGCCCCATTTTTTCTCGCATTTTAATGCGTACAGGCCCCTTTTCCACCTCAATGCGTTAAGCAAATTAAATAGTTTTTACCTTTTTAAATTGGTCTTTAATTCAGATTTTTTTGTATATGGTTATAATTCATTGAAAACTGTCTACAATTGCAAATAATTGACATGCCATTCGTTGCTGCTACAATAAGTAGTTTATAGCATTTTATCTGTTGGTTTACCCCCCTCTCTACACTATGCCGCACTCTCTTTCTCTGTGCAACTCTTTTATGTGTAGCAACCATATTTATATAAAAGTAAAATAGAACAGCAACAAAAAAATACAGAATTTCCAGGGAAAAGAATTAGAACATTATCATGATGATGATGATGACGATGATCATTGTCATCATTGCCATTACTAGGTATTGTCATCATTGGAAGTAATGCAAACACACTTTGCAAAAAACCCGCTAGTGTTTTGTGAGTTAAAGTAAAACTTTGTGATGATTGATGATTGATACTCCTTGGATTGGTAAATTCTATAGAGGCTAGAATTTCACTGTTATGCTATTAAGTTCGCTTGTTAAAATGTAAAATAGTCCCTGGACTAGTCCGCTATTAACTGCCAGCACTATCGGGCTACTTATGGTTCATACATATTTGTAATGTATGTTTGTCTGTGGAATGTATAAAGTTGTTTGCCGTGGTATTTCAGCCATATTATCTCTACTATTATTTTGCAATACGACAAACTCATTAAAACTTATGTTGCCATATAGCTGAGGTTGTAATGCTGCAGCAATTGTAACACAGACAGACAGTCAGAAAGTCAAGAACACCCAACAAACATTCAAATAATTACAAAAACTATTACCAATACGTTTCAATAAGAATTTGTTAACCTACAAAAACTGTTAAGTACGTAACATTTATTTTGTTTTAAAAAACAATATGGTTTGTTGGGTTATTAGAATCTATCTATATATGTATGTATGCATGCTTTAGTTTGAAATTGTATCGAGTTTTGTTGTCGTCACTAAGTCTGTGACTTACAAGACTCTATGGCTGTGTTTTCTGTTACAAGTTTGTAATAGAATAGATAGAAATATTTTAAATTTTTTTTCTTCTCTTTCTAGTTTTTTTGCCTTTTAATATTATTTGCAATTGCTAGTGTTTTTTTAGCATTTATAAGCAGGTGGCTTTTTTGCTTTTAAGATAAAATTGCATTGATTTTTTT
Organism: Bellardia pandia; assembly: GCA_916048285.2. NCBI lineage: Eukaryota > Metazoa > Arthropoda > Insecta > Diptera > Calliphoridae > Bellardia > Bellardia pandia. The sequence continues at coordinate 23,523,856 of OU696531.1, forward strand.
TTTTTTTTGAATTTTTACTGCATTATCATAAATTTTAAATTTTATAAATGAAATCTGTAATATTCTGTTGATTTATGAATATTTCAATTTGTAATACATATTTAGAAATATTTGTGGGTTGAAAGAGAAAGATTAAATGCTGCATTTGGATAATCAATCAAGGGAAACTTAAACGTTTAGAAATATAACAATATAAATGAAGCTGAAATTTGTTAAAAAAAAGTTTAAGCTGTATTTTAAGAGTTTGTGAAAAATGTCTCTACCTACTTAGTGCTTCTCTTAGGGAGTTTTGTTTAGTGTATAAAAAGGGGTAAGAAATGGTACATTTAGAAAACTTAAAACTTTAAAATGCAACTGCATCCATTTAAAATAAGAACAGATAGGTGTTTTTGAACTTTTTCGAAATTCTATGCATTTAAAAATAGCAAACCTTTAAAAACTATATTTTGGTAGTTGTTTTTCATCACAACTATGAATTGTAGGTTACTTTTCCCACATGGTACCACTTCAACAGATTTTGGGAAATTATGATGTTTAGGGAATAATACAAAGTAAAAACTGGTGAATTTGATAACCATTTACCTTCAAAGCTAATATAGATACAAAAAATATTCCAAATGCAACGTTATCCATTTAATAAAGAGTGACTTGTGTTTGGTACTTTTATGAAAACGTGTTTATTTGGTTAGCTTCTATATTTTTAACTAATAGAGATAACAAAATCATCCCAAATGCATATTTATCTATTTAAAAGAAGAGCTGACAGGTGTTTGGTACTTTTTTAAATTCTGTACCTTTTAAGGAAGAATACGGTTAAAAGCAATATTTTAATACTTTATTGTTACCACATATGTTGAATTGCTGGTTCCTCTCTCTCTCTACATACTTCGACTAAAAGCAGATTTTTGGAAAATTTGGTAAATTTACTTATTCTAAACTAAAACACATACAAAAACATTTAAAATTAGTCTTCATCCATTCAAAAAAGAGCTTCCTTATTTTGGTACTTTTTTCAAAAAAAGGTAAAAAAAATCTTGTAAATGCATCTTTATCCATTACAAAAAGATTAAGCCAGTGTTTGGTACTTTTTTGAAATTTTAACTTTTAAAGGGCGAAAACGGTTAAAAATAATATTTTGGTACTTTTTTGGTACCCTGTGTATCTTTGAGACCAATAAACATAGAGACAAATTTAAAATCGTATTATTTATTTAACAAAAAATACCAAATACAAATTAAGTACTTTAGGGAAATTCGAATTATAAAGGGATAAAAATTTTAGCAACAAAAATGAATAAAATAGACTAAATTTGGTAAAATATTTAACTGTTTATGTTCTAAACAAAAACAGATACCAAAAACATTCCAAATCCATCTTTCTATATTTAAAAAAAAGGCAGATAAGTGATTGGTACATTATTTGAAATTCAAATCTTTTAAAGGAGAAAATGGTTAAAAATTAATGTTGGCATTTGTTTGTAACTTTTAAACCAATAAACGTAGTAACTAGTTGTACATCATCCTATTCTTTATCTAGCAAAAATACCAAATGCAAAGAAAGTACTTTTTGGAAATTTGAAACCTTTAATAATAATATATTATATATAGGTTGCCATAGACATGTAAATGTTTTATTATGAATTTCCAATACATTACAAATTTTAAAAATTTTATACTCCATTGACTCAAAAATAATTTTGGAATTATTGTATGCATAGGTGTAGATTAGACCAGTGTGGTACTTTTTTAAACTACTTTTTTATAGAGCCCATGAACACATATTTAAAGCGTTTAAGACTTATCTTTGTCACAAGCAATTTCGCCAAAATGTTGTATTTGGTAATTTAAAATTTAAGAGGTGTTCAACAGCGAAAAGGAAAATTGGTACTTTTTCTTGCAAAAGTATTTTTTTTAACAATTTTAAATTATGGAATTTATCTACTTCAAAATTAGCTGAAATGCTTCTAAATGAAATAAGAATCTATGATAGGGGACTTAAGGGTTTTTAGGTACCAAACAAGCACCAACAATAAGGGTACTTTTTCAATCTCCTAAAGGTACTTTTTGAATTTTCTATAGTAATTAGCCTCAAATCACGAAATTAGGCATATATGATTCTGATTGAGTTTAACTCTACAAAAGTCAGGTGCTGTTTCTCCTAGAAATCTGATTTTGAGAGAATTTGACACCAAAGGGGAAATTTTAACTAATGGTACTTTTTCCTTATTCTAATCGTACTTTTTGAATATCTTCTAATAATGAAACTAAAATCGTTAAATTTTATACAGACGATTCTAATCGAGTTAGAATCCACTTCTTCTATTTTCGAAAAAAAAACGTTATTAATGCTTTTTAAATTATTTAGCTAGAAATATGAAATTAATCATACATTAATCATGTTATTGTCTGAATTACAAGTGCGATAGGCTGATACAAATGTCAGATAATTTAAAAAAATAGGTCCTTATTAAGTAAGAAAACTGTTAGTGATTTTTAAACTGTGATTTCATGAAATAACTTCCTGTCATACAATATGGAAAATTTTTAATTTAAAGAAAACTAGCTTTTGATATAAGGCCCCCTGCACTACTCCCTTTTAAAATCCTCAACACTCCAAAATAAGTATTCACTCAAATTCCACGCTTAATACTAAAATAAGACAATCAAGGCGATACATGGTGACAAAGACACTAGCGACGACTAACAACAAACAACAAGTAAGTCATTTATGGTTAAAAAATGTGTTGACAACTAGAGGCAACTTATTACTTACTACATACATTATTGTACACGTACTAGTACTACGAATGTGTATATCTTCATACCTAGGTGAACAACTACTTACCTACACACTTGGCTAGCGCGACATAACCACATACATACATGCCTGGCACTCACTTCCTTTTAAGGAAGTTGTTGCATTTGGTCTGGTTGTTTTCCAGAAAAGAAGCAAAAACAATTTTTAAAATGAGGAAAATATTGTGAGCTGAGTTAAATGGTAAACATTTTTATAGAAAGTGAAAAGAAAAATTTTTAAATTATTTGAAAAGACAGAAGAAAAAAATATATGAAATAATCTTAATGGAAAAATTATAATTTCAAATTAAATTATAACGCGTAGTAACCACAGTTTTAATTGAAAACTCTAATAGAAACTTAATAAGTTGAAATATAAAATAAAACTTGTATTAGGATTTTATTTCCTGTCGGTTAGATTTGCTTAAAGGTTTAATAAACTTTCATAAAAAAAAAATATAAGAAAATTTAACAAACAAGTACTTTGAGTTTATTAAATAAAAATAATTATATTATTTAAACATTAATCTCAAAAATATAAATATTTTAAATTGAAAATGTATTAAAGAAGGGCAGTAAACGGTTACATACTATATATTGGTACTTTTTTGTTACCACGAATATTGTATTATATTTTCCTGTCACTCACATGGAGCCATTAACTAGAGATTTTTGGGAAATTACAATGTTTAGGAAGTAAAAAAAAAATAAAAACTGGTAAATTTGATAACCTTATATCTTTTAAGCCAATAGCGATAACAAAAGCCTTTAAAACACTACTTCATTCTTTTGGTACTTTTTTGAAATGCGTACTCTTTAGCAGAGAAATTATGTAAAAACAATATTATGGTACTTTTCTGACACCCTTTTTATCTTTTGAACCAATAAACATCCACATGCATTTTGAAAATTACTTATTACTTGTACAAAAAAAAACGAAAATAAATTTGGTACTTTTTGGAAATTCAAGTCCTTAAAGGATAAACTTTTTTGTTCTCCTCGTACCTTTTAAACCGACAAACACAGACATGCATTTTTAATAATATTCTTTATACAGCAAACATAAGTTTGGTACTTTTCGGAAATTTGAAAAATTAATAATAACTAAAAGTGCCAAAAAGGGCAAAAACTGAGAAAATGCATTTAAAAATTTTTAAGACAATTTTGATAAAAGTTGAAATATTGATACCTCCAGTATCAATGCAAAAAGGAACTAACAGGGTACTTTTCATTCTTGTACTGATACCTTTATAAATACATATTAAAAAAATTATGCTTATACGTTCCTGAATGAAGTGTAAATTCCCAAAGTGAAATTGAATACCATGTTTTGTACCCTTAGATATAACAAAGGACCTCTCCATTCATTCATTCTCCTAATTATAACTTTTGAATTTTCTATAATAAAGAACCCAAAAACATGAAATTAAGCATATAATTTCCTGAAAGTGTGAGAAATCGTTATGATACAGAATTAAGAAAAAGCACACAAAAGCTGTATTAATGGTACTTTTTTTTAAATGTACTTTAATTTTCTAAATTATAAAAAAAAACACAGGGATATTGTGTATTAATTAAACTACTATTTAAAAGCATATTTGCCCAGAAGACTATACTAAGTTTGAAGCAAACTTGCAACATGTCTGAAGGTTCAACAGACGTTAAACAAAATCAAAAGACATGAGACAAAACATCACAACTATTACATATTGCTAACAGACCTTTTCTATAAAAAATATTTGAAATTCTGTAAAAAGTAGAAAACAAATTTTAAAATTTTCTCGAAAACAGTTAAAAAGCATAAAATAAACTTTTAACAGTGAAATATAATTGAACTATAAATTTTATTTTATCACAAACTTTAAAATATTCAACATAAACAAGAAATCTATTCAAAAGAAAGTACCAAACTAATCTAACTGAATCTTCACCGAGTCGAGTTTCCAATTCCTATCCTGTTAGTTAATATTATATAATTGAAAGTACCAATGTTTTAAATTTTATCAAAATTAGCTTAATACTTTTCACTAAAATGTATTTTTTTTTTATTTTTGGAGCCCTTTTTGGTACTTTTTGCGTTTCAGTTTTTTAGTGGCTAAAAGTAATATTTTACCCTTTAATAATTCCAACTTTCAAAAAGTACTAAATTTATATTTATATTAAATGTATGAAAATACATTTTGTTGCATATCAGTTTTGTAGTGCTAAAAAGCACCTGTGTTAACCTTAAAGAATTCAAACTTCCAAAAAGTAACAAATTTATATTCGACATTTCTTGATAAATGGAGAATATGATTAAAAATCTTTGTCTGTGTTTATAGTATTTTAACCCTAGAACACACAGCCGGGTACAAATGTATCCATTTTCAGGTTTGCAGTGCTAAAAAAAATAATGAAATTTTACCATTTAAACATTAGAAAAAGCCAAAATAAGCCAGTAGGTACAAATGTAACCCGGGATTGTGTTCTCGTAGAAAAAGTTAAGTATGCATCGTACGGTTAAATGTGTTTTGTAACTAAATTAGTTTAGAAGGTGGCAGATTACCTATTTAACACCAAAAGCGTTTCCAAAAATGTCTGCTGCCGCAGTCAAACAAGTACAGAAAACAGTAATTTTTATTTTAACACAGTTTTATAAAAAAAAAAACTTTAACAAAATAACAGTTCCATTATGCATAAAGGGCTTAATACAAATTCTTTAAATTAACCTCAAACTTAAAAAAATTCCTTTAACAAAATTGTATTAAATGACATTTACCCTGCCTCTCAACATATTTCTGAAAACTAGTTTAATGCAACATATTGTTGTTTTGATGTTGATTGTATTTAAAATGTCATTAAACTTTTTTTCAAATACAGTTTTTGTGGTGTCATGTTGTATTTTTTATTAAAGACTTTACAAAATTGTTTCTCCTTTTTTGCGCTCTTTCATCATTAAAACATCAACATTTATGCAACTCAACTCAGCAACATTATTATTATTTTTTCCTTCCAACATGGCTAAAGTCTTATTATCCCCCTTGAATTCATAACGGCTGTCTGTGAGTACGTCCGTCCCACCGTCCTTCTTCACTTCCTCGTTGGTTCTATTATCCTGTGCATAATGTTGTTTTTTTTTTTTTTGTTGCTGTTCAAAATGAAAATCATTTAACAGTGACATGTGCTGATGACACTGATATGACACTGACGTTGATATGGTTGATTTTTTTGTTGCTGTTTTTCTCTCTCATATATACCCATATGTATGTAGTATGTATGTATATAGATATATAACATATGTATGCACGTGTGTCTGTTTTAGTGTTATAACAACAAAGTGTGATAGTGGTTACCAAACACATATTCATGGACATTAATATTTTGTATAGAATATTGTAACATTTGACATTGTATGCTATTGATGTGTCTGTCTGTCTGTCCGTGTGTCATTTTCGATCTGTCATGTTGTTATATGTAAGTGGGGTCGTCAATTGTTTACATCATCTATGTATGTATATCCATTCTTCCCTGCACTCTCCGTAAACACTTCTTCATATTTCGTTTATGTTTTTGTTTAAGTCTTCTCCTTATTCCTTTGCACTCTGTAATCAAGAGGGTTGGTTTGTTGTTGGCAAAGATCAAGTCATTGTTTGCTGTTTCAATTGAGAACAAGTATCGAGAGTTGTGAGACTTTTACCCCAGTTTTGTTTATTTTATTTTCGTTTTTTTTTTTTCTTCATTTAGAAACTTTTACTTTAAGGGAGGATGTTATAAAAACTATAAATGATTTTTGTTACTTTACATTGTTATTGTTATTTTTGGATAAATTCCAACAACAACAAAAAAATAACTGAAACATTTATATTGTATTTTTATAACAAGAAACTTTTAGCAATATCATTTTTGTTAATTTAAAGCAATTTAAGATATTATTAAAAAATTCCTCCAATATATATTCAAGAGTCCTTAAAAGTTTCTACATATTTAAGAAAACTTACCATTCTGAATTTGCTACAATTTAAAATCTTAATGACTCAAAAGTTTAGCATTATTTTCCACTATCTACAAATCAGTTTAAACCTCTAAACATTTAAAACGTATTACAATTTCTTGATATATACTTTCTTAAAACCTCGCCACACATTTGCGTTGGCCAGAAAAGCACCATAAAACTATAAAAGTTTTAAATTATATTGAATATAAATAGATGACCACCAAAACCATACGTTGTTTGTTAAATTTGTTTAAACTTGGTAAAACAAAAATTCATAATAGTATTAAATGTATTCCTTACAAATATTTTAACAGATTTAGCAACAATGTGTGGTTCTTATGGTCAAAATTTCGTAATATCAAGATATTTATGGCTAAATTCACAGTCTTTAGTTAGCTAATGGCAAATGCTTAACTAATGATTCTTTATTCGCCATAACAATACCAAGTAATAGTTAATGACCGAGAATTCGGCCATTATAGTTTTATGACGAATGCTTTACTACCAAATACACTCAATTTCACAACAAAACCTCAATACACTTTTACAGCTTTCAGAACAGCGACATAAAATATTAAAGTCTTGAATTACATCTAACATATTAAAATGGCCACGAGAACATTATGAAAAGGACTATATGCCCGACTATAGGACAGCATATAGTTACGAATAGAGAACAACCTCTAGTCCACACTGCGGTGAGCACATAATTTCAATTTTTGGGCCGGTCGATTGGCCACCAAGATCGCGTGATGACACACCGTTAGACTTTTTTCTGTGGGGATATGTAAAGTCTAAAGTGTATGTGGACAAACCCGCTTCGATTCAGGCCAGTTACCAGTCGAATTGCTCGAACGAGTCATCGCAAATTGGACTCAACCATCTGCAACGTAGCAACGCCCAACATTTGATAGACATAATCTTCAAAATATAAATGCCAAAGAATATTCTTTCAAATGATAATAAACAAGTTAAAATCTCTTACTTGTTATGTTAAGTTAAGTATTTTTTTCAATGTTAAATTAATTTCGTAATTTTAAAAAATGTTTTAAATTAAACTTACTCAATTCTTTTGCGCCATATAATTTCTTACCTACAAAGAAAAGAAAATTGAAAATATTGATTAATACTTATACAATACATTCGTTGAAGGTTCTGCTTTATAAATCCTTAATAGGCTAAAATGTTTTCAAAACTAATGATTAGTTTTAGCCAGGTTTTTAGAAATGTATCAAATAACATTTAACAAATAAAAACAGAAATAGAAATTAATATTTTTCATAATATTTCCTGTTGCTGTGTTGTATGTTTTGTTTTCTCTATAATTTTCCCTTAAGTCACCATCATTTATCAACAGACAATTTGTTTGTAAAGTTTTTTTTTGGTAATTCAAAAATTGCTTGGTAATACCAGTCATTTCTGCAATTTTAGCTGTTTGTTTCTAATGTGAAAAATATTATTTTTAACCTTGTAAATCTATGAGCCATAAGATATTTTTGCCTTAAACGAAAACAGAAAACCAAAACCAAACCTAAACAGCTAATGGTAGAGGTAGAGGAAATAAACACAGTCCAGGAAGGGCTGGATGTTGGAAAAATACAAAAAAAAAAATAGAACACAAAAGTTTAAATCCAACAACATAAAGCCAGGAACAAAATAAACGTAACGTAACAATTTGCTAGTGTGCTTAATAATAGAATGGTTGGTTGGCTGGCTGACTGGTGGGGCCCATTATGTCTTCCATTACATTAGAAAAACATAAAAACAAAACCATGGTTGAGTGGTTAAACAACAATTTGGCACGCGAAACGAATTTTCTTTACTCTTTCCATTTGTTATTTCTGCCCCGATTACTCCTACTCCTCAGTGACTAACTACCTCATCCTTCACACACAAAGACCACAATTGTGAACACGGAATAAATAAACCATATTTCAAAATTTTCGGTTATTTGTTGTTGAATGTTGGAAACATGAGCAAACAGAAGACACAACAACACCAACAAGAACTCGGCACTCAAACCAATTGTTTTTTGCACATAGCGTCGTCCATAACCCAGCGAAATGTTAAACCAATAAAATATATTAAAGCAAAAAGGAAGCGCAGTCAAAATGAGACTTGAAAAATTAGCGCTGGGTTGTGTTGATAGCTGAAAGGAAAAAGGAAATACAAAATATTGCTAAGCACGTGTAAATTTTCGTATATAAAGCCAAAAATCATTCATTCATATTTTAGTCATCTTTCGTTATTGTTGTTGATATTGCTGTTGTTGTTATTATAGCTAGTATTGTTGTATGTGTGTTGTTTCTTTGCACAACTACGTCGACAATGGCAAACAATGACAGTTAGTTAATACTGAATTTTTCCTTTTTACAAAATTTCCTCCCTCTTGCTCTCACACTCTTTGTCTAACCCGGCCATGGTCTTCATTCAAGTTTTAGTCTATAATTTAGGGTTGTATTATACAGCAACTATTGATGATGTTATTGTTGGGGTTTTTATTGCTGCTATTGTTGTTGTTAGGCTGCTTGTAACATGGAGAAGGGTAATTTAGCGATAATGTTGAGCCGGCCTTTTTGCAGTATATTTTGTTGGGTTTTTTTTTTGGTTTTCTTTTGTTGTCAGAGACTAAGTAAGTACGCAGCCAGACATTTCGATATTTGCAAGAAATATTTATAGATTGTGGGTTATGATACGCCTTCTTAAAAATTTTATTATTTTATTTTGTTTGAGTTTTGTTTCCTTTATGGCAAATTGTAAAGAATTTTGTGTTTTAGAAGGAGTATTCACAGTTTTTCACAGAATTAGAAATTGTAAATGTTTTAAGATTATAGCACAGACTGAACTGGGAAATGTAGTCTTGATTATAGAACAGTTTTAAGCAGGAAGAGAAAATAGCTATTTGGATTTTGTACCAACTATATAAATAAAATGTACTTTTTAGATCTCCACGGTACCATTTTTAATATTTATTACCTTATATAACAAATGTTTAAACAATTTTTTACTCGATATAATTAACGACCAAATTTTTTATATTGACAATTATGAAGATCATCGATCTCTAATGGGGATTGAGCCTTTGTATTGATTTTTCGGCAAAAGCAAAAACAAACAATATTTCAAGTAATTGAATTTCTTTAAAAATTAAACCCATAGAAATATAAAAAGTCTTTACAATGGTGTATTTATTGCAAAAAAGTACAACGTACGAGTATAAGACTTTTAAGAGAGAGCAATTATCATACTGCTAGCGCATAAAGCTTTTGTTCACGCTAAAACAAAGTAGTGCTCCAGAAAGAAAGTTATCGAGGGAAAGAGTAACAAGTTTCATTTGCGATAATGCATTTGAAACAAAGAAAATTAAAACTCTTCTGCTTGAAAGGGAAAGAAATAAATCTCATATCGTAATAAAATGTTCCCTATAAATTATCTTCATTCAAATAAATCATATTTAAAATAATATTTATAACCTACAGAAGTCTTCATGACATGTTATGCATCCTAATGTGACACCCATTAAAATATATTAAAATAAATCTCAATATAACGAATTTTTTGATTTAACGAAAAGGCTTGACTATATGTATATCGTTCATTAAAATTTCCTGTATTTGTTTAAATATGCAGTTAGTTATAAACGGTGTTTTTTTAATTGATTCAATTCACGGGTCCGAAACGTAAAACTATATGGTTACCAAACGTTTCCTTCAATAACTCAATTGTGGCACGAACTGTATGAAATGTTACAGAGCCCGAAACGATTGACCACTTGGAAGACAATATTCGCAGCATTATTGCCGATATACGGCCACAAATGTTGGTCATCAAAAATTGGACCTCCAGATAAGACTACGACCGATCCAGTAATATGTATACCAGAAGTCATATTGAAATCATAATGCCAGTCAATTTCATGTCAATTTTAAAAATCATGTTTGTTTTATTCCATTTCAAAGTGCTATGCATATAAAAAAGCATTCTTCTTCATAAGGTACATCGGTTTATTTGCGAAAAGTTATCTGATATATATTTATATATATATTCGTGCATCCTCGGATTGCATTTTAAGGTTTATTATTTTACCAAATACTGTTTAACTAAACTTTAAGCTTTCGTCTTTAGATTCAAAAAACAACTTCTCATCGTGATAACCAACTTTTAAATGCATATAAGATCATATGAATATCAGTTCCAAAATGTCTATGAAATTTAAAAAAATTGTATCATTCAAATGACTCCTGGTAGTTCGAAGGTACCAACTAAGTCTGAAATGTATGAAAAAAGTACAAATTTTCCATGTTTGCCAAACCTGGTCTAAAGTCTTTCGACTATAGAACAGTCTATTCCCTATAATACGGTCTAAAGTTTCTAAAGTTTGATTATAGTTCAGAGTCTCTTGACTACAGAAGAGTCTCATGACTATAGAACAGTTTATAGTCTATTGATTATAGAACAGTTCATAGTCTCTTCACTATAGAACAGTCTATAGTATCTTCACTATAGAACAGTCTATCGTCTCTTGACTATAGTCTTTTGACAATATAATAGTTTATAATCCCTTGACTATACAACATTCTATAGTCTCTTGACTATAGAACAGTCTTGACTATTGACGTCTTGAATATTGAATAGTCTGGACTCTCTTGCCTATAGCATAGTTATTACTCTCTTGACTATGGCATAGTTTATTCTCGCCTACTAAAGATTATAGTCTCCACTGTAGTTTTAGCTTTTTTAATTTAACAGCAATTCATCAACCTGTGAATACCCTTAATAAAACTCTTTTCTTAGTTTAATAATTTGTATTAAGGATCATTCATATATATTTAATTTCGACGGGTTTAAATATTTATTAGTGTTTTTGCTAGCAATTGCGTATTTTAGTAATTGATTCTAGCAGCCAAAAAACACAGAGTCCGTCAAATATGACTAGCAGCTACTACAGTAAAGTTCAAGTAGATCTATAACATAATTTCTACTTTTATTAACTGAATGTTTTACATTATAGATATAGTTTAGAAACTACTTAGCATACCATTCTAGGAGCGCTCCTTAAAAAGAGTCAGGAAGAGTCCAACTAAAGAGCATTTTTGGAGCGAAAGAAAAATTTGCTTGTTACTGTCCTGAGTCGGCACGCAGTATGACTCAGAAATTTCACTTAATTATGTGTGTACAAAAGCTTTGTTGTCCTGTTATTTGTGCTTTGAACAAAAAAAAACATAGCTGTACCACAGAAGAATGATAAAAACAAGATTACACAGAGTCCAAAAAAAACCTCAAAAAAGACTCTTTTCTGACATTATCTAAGAGCACTTTCTGACGGCCCATTTTCGAATGTAATGCCCCTCTGTTATGAAGGTTTTCGGAGCAATTATGATTGGTTTTTGGGCTCATAAAGAGCGTTAACGCTCCGAAAAAGGTGTCAGAAAAGACTCTTCTCGGACTCATATGGCTTGCTGGGTATTAGTTGCAATATTTGTATACATAATATTAATTACTAATTAATTTGCCACAAAACGTAAAGAAAAACTTTATACGAAAATATCAAAGTTTGAAAAACTAACAAATAAAAACTTCTTACTCCAGAATAATAAAAAAATAGAATATATTTATTATAGTTTTTTTTTTAACAAACAACAACATTTGTTTATAATTATGTCAAGAACAAAAGTTTTCTGTAGTAGCAGCTAGCGTGCAACGAACATAAATAAATAAATAAATAAATAATAGTAAGTTTTGCTATATGCAAAATAACAACTTATTTAAACTTATTTTTTTATTTAAATTTATTTATTAAAAAAAACAAGAAGCACGCACTCACACTTTTTGCACTTTGTTTAATATTTTTTTTTTTTTTTGTTTTTATTTTTTTGTTCGCACAACTTTTGATTGTCACATTTGTTACGCATGACGTCGTCATAAATTAAATGTCTAGTTTTTTTTATTTTATTTTATTGAAATACAACGCAATTAAAATATTTAACACTTGGTAATTAATGGTTGTAATAAATTATTAAATTTTACTTTTAGCTTGTGTTATTTTTTTGTAGATTATTAAATAAAATTGAGAACAAAAACAGGTTGCTGTTTGAGATTTGATGTGTGTTTTACTAATGACATTTCTGCAAAACAGCTGTTTAAAAGGGTGACCAGATTGTTAATTTAAAAAAAACAGCTTTTAAATAGTTAAGCTTAACCTTTTAATTGGTATGTCGTTAAATATATTTTTATTTAATATATGTAATTATTCATTTAATTTTCTTTTTAGACTTCCTGGTATTGCTAAAAGTAGTTTCTTTCTAATAAAAAACATTTTAAAAATATTTATTTTATCTTTCGTGTGTTTTATTTTAAAATACATTTTCTTTTTCTTAGAATAAGCTAGCAAAATAAATTAAAATGATTTTTTTTTTCTTGCCAAAATTTAATCTTTCATGTTGATGGCTAAAATCTCACATCACTGTGTTGTTATAAATAAATACAGTTTTTTTCTTATTTACTTAAAATATAGGCGTTTGAGTTTGTTTATTTAGAAAATTAAAATTATGCATATTATTTGGTCGAAAAATAGCGGCAACAACAAAAGCTATACAAATTTCTACACGTGGTAAAAAAACGAATTTGAAAAACACTCTTTTATAGCAGAAATAATAAATTATATACGGCTTTTGTTTACTTTATTTACTGCAATATAGCATTAAATGTAGACTAAACTTTAATATCGACTATAAATTAAAGTATAATTTTAATTATAATATAAATTATAGTCTCAACTTGCTCAAGACTGTATTTATATTTGCAGACTTAATTATAAACTGTACTTTGAGCTAATCTATACCTGAACTAGCAAGTACTAGGCTATAATCTCATATTTAGAACAGACTTATAGTCTTAATTGTAGGCCAAACTATAGACTCAATTATACAACAGGCTATAGTCCAACTAAGAGAAGAATTTAGTCTCAACTATAGACCAGACTATAGTTCCAATTATAGAACTACTACAGTCTCAACTTTAGTCCTAATTAGAGACCACACTATATTTTAAAACAAAAGCAGAACAAAGTTTCAAATATATACCGAGACTATAGACCATAGTTCCCACTAACACCAGGTTATGGTCTCAAATAAGTTCCAACTAAGACCAGAATATAGACTCAAATATAGACCAGACCATCATCTCAACTATAGAACAGACTATCTTCTCATTTATAGACCAGAGTGTAGTGTCAACTATGGAAATGACCGTCGTCTGAACTATAGACGAGAATATAAACTCAAATATAGACCAGAATATAGTCTCATCTGTCGAGACTATAAAACAGACTACATTCTTAACTATAGCCCAAACTTTAGTCCCCACTAACACCAGACTATTGTCTCAAATATAGAACAGACCATCGTTTGAACTATAAATGCAAATATAATCTCAAATATAGACCAAATATAGAAGAGAATATAGTCTCAATTACAGAACAGACTATCGTCTCAATTATAGATCCGACTATGGATCAGACTGTAGTCTCAAATGTAGACCAGAACAAATATAGACTCAACTATAGACCCAACTATAGTCTCATCAACTATAGATAATTTAATAGCTCTTATCCCTTATATTACAACCATTACCTACAGCTCTCTAAAACACAGGGTACCGCAACCCACCCAAAATACTGCTTACAAAACTCAAAATAATTTATGCAATATCCGTTTCAAACCGTCATATAATGAGTGAAATATTTTTTTAGCGAAACTAAAAACACTAAAAAAACATACATAGATTTTTATTTTTGTTTATAAATGCAAAAATAATACAATTTATTCTGAATTTTCCGTTTGTTTGCCAAAAATAAAACATAACAAAATTAAAAGAAAATCAACAACAACAACACAAGAATATTCTTCACTTCACTGTGAAAAAGTCAAAGACCGTTTGACCGAATTGACTGGCGTAATACTCGTATGTAAAATGTTTATTTAATATAAAGAAACAGAGGCAGGCAGGCGTTGATAATCACGAGATCTTTTTATGTTGTTGGCATCAGCAAATAGAAATTATACAAACGAAGAAAAATGCTGAAAATTTCTATTCAAAGGTATTAAAATTGGGGAATGTTTCAAAAAAAGGAGGATGATGAGAAATTCACACATAAAATTCAAAATCAAATAAAATTGTACGTTTTAAACCATGACTCATTTGAAACAAGAAAAACAATATAAATAAATATGCAGATTTTTTTTTTCATAATTATAAAGAGAATATTTATAAAATGACTGACTGACAGATATCAGTTTGAACACCTTGTCTGCAAACTTTAAAAAGACAATTCAAAATTTCGTTTATTTTTTTTTTTTTTTTTATATTAAATTATGACTCATTTATTTGCTTTAATCTGTGTTATTTTTTAAATTCTTTTTTTAATTTGTTTCTCAGCTTGAATTCATTTATTTGATGGTGCTGCCAAAAACACTACAATTTGTTTTCAAATAAATGCATTTTTATTTTAGCTGATATTAGTTTGTTTGTTAGTGTTGTGTGTTGTATTTTTTAAATGTTTTTTTTAAATTAACACATAAATCTTCTGTTTAAATCCCAATATTATATATTACAGCATGTTAGAATTTGAGTATTTCTATTTTATCATTCGATGGTATAGGGGAGTATAGAAAAAGGTGTGCGACATACTATTCAGAGTTAAATAGAATAAACAACAGACTTACAGTCTTAACTGTAGACCAGGCAGAGACTTAACTATAGCCAGAGTAGAACCTCAACTATAAACCAGGCTATGTCCACGATTTCATCTCTATAAACCTAGATGACCTCAAACGCGCAGTCAATAAACTGAGCATTGGCAAGAGCCCAGGAGCTACCGTCTGGTATGTGACATTTGGCCTGAAATTTTAGTTAAAATCTTCAACTCATGCTTAAAGACCAGTATCTTTCCAGCTTAATGGAAGATACAGAAATTAGTTTCATTACGAAATGGTAATTAACCACTGAACGAACCTAGTACATATAGACCACCGAGAATGATGCATAGAGTAGAAAAACTTTTTGACTGTGCAATATTGAAACGGCTAGAAATGTGTAATAGATAAGCTTAGAGGTTTATTTCTTATACAATACGGTTTTTGTGAAAGGGGAAAATACAGTAGATGCCGTAAGTGAAGTTAGCAACAAAGATATACAAGACAAAACAACTGGAGAATTACTGAGCAATAATAACACTAGATGTGAAAAATGCTTGCAACAAAATAACAAAAATAAAGGAGTGGACAACTATCCCTTCAACATAACAGCAGATTATCTAAACAATAGAATTCTATTATAGGAATAAGAAATAAGAGCTAATGTACCATTCCTCTGGAATGTGATATACGATGGGTTATTGAACTTAAATCTACCAAAAGGAGCAGACCTCATAGGATATGCAGATGACATCGCTCTCGTTATAAACCAACTGCCGAACTGATCGAGATTGTTGCAAATGATAGTCTATGTCGCTGCAGTCTAGCAAAATAGCAGTGCCATAAATAGAGGCAATACTTCTAGTGACACATCGAAGATTCTTTAACTCTTTGAGCCACAGTTTTACATATATAACTTTATTAACAAAACAACTTAATTTTTAGTTTGATTAAGGTTTATTTATTATATAAAAAGAGAAAAAAATAAATTTGCGCTGCCGGATTTTGTGGAACAGGGTGGTTAGTTAAGTAACCACCGTGACGGTTGGCATAAAAAGTATTACAGTAAAGTGTAGTATCCGCAGCCAAATTTTATAACAAAAAATTAATTCTGATGAAATTCGAAGAAAAATCTCTTATTTGTACGTATGCAAAGAGGAACTTTGCAGGTTCTGCATTGCCATATAGTACGCACCGGCTTCTTTTTCGTGTTGCATTTTGCACATCTTCGTGATGTCGATCGCTCTGGTTGATGCATACTGTTTTCCAAACGCAATTCTCTTGCTACTGATGGTTTGTGTTTCTTTATTTGTACCGGTAGTGGAGAAGAGGGTTCAGAAATTGGGCGCCTGAACTTGTGCTAGTATCCCGAAGTAAACACTTCTTCGAAACTCTTTGGCACTGAGCTGATCAAGTTATGGGTGGTGTGTTTTCTGGAGATCTTTATATATAATATAAGAGACGGCGCAGTCCATAAAATAAAAAGATATTCGATGCCACCATTTCCGTGATTTCCGGCATAATGGCATAAGTTCTTTTCAGCTGATCAAATTTATCAACATAGTTCATACATCTGTTATATTGTATGACAGCTTCAGGACAATTTATTTCATTTAGCTCTCCATTGCGTTCTATGCTAGTAACAACACCTACCTTAGTTGGATCTATGTTGTTGGTGAGAATAAAAACTGATCTTTTATCCTTCCATTTTAAAAAAGCCACATTCTCATCATTGACCCTGTAATCATGTTCCCTTCGTTTTAGATGGTTATCCTCTTTCAGCTGTGGTAGAAATTTGCGATTTGAGTTGACAGTGCCACAGGCCAATATATTGTCCTTAAACAAGTCTACTTGCAAAGAATAGCTATTGAAATAGCTATAAAAAAATACTTTATGATTTTTTTCAAACAACTTTTCCTTCTAAATCAGTTTGTATCTTCTCACCATCCTTTCCAGTATTTCGAAATCTAAACAATATCCAGACTCAGCACACATCATCCAAACTTTATATCCTCGTTTTTTTCACCATCAGAAGGTATATCTTCAAACAAAATATCTGAGATGTCTTGTTCATTGAGTATGCGCGGCATTCTAATTATATACATAACACAAAATTATGTGGGAAAACAGATTATTTAGAACGTACTATAGTCACAGTGGTTAGTAATCTAACCACCATATTATTTACGTTATTTTTTGTATATTATGCTCTTGTTACATATATATGTTATCACAAAACAATAAAAAAATACTAAATAACTAAATACCGCTGCTTTCGTTTAATAATAAACACGCTATGCTTCTTTATTTCAATCACAACCGATCTCTTAGAAAAAAAGGGGGTGGCCCGAGTTCAAATAAAGATATAAATATAACCGATGCATCCTGGCGCCAAAGTCTCGCAACAAAAGAACAACGATGTCTTTAAAAATGTAATTATTTAATAATTTGTGAAGAGGTGTCACTAAAACAAGTTTTAAACAAGCAACAATAAGTGGTTAGATAACTAACCACCAAACCTGAAAGAGTTAAAATACCAACGATCCGTTTTTAAGGTAGTGAAGTTCCCTTCAAACGAAACTTGTGCTATTTATATGTGCAATTGGCTGACACTCTCAGCTTTGGACAACATGTACTGGACATTCTTGACAAAGCCATGCGAACGCCTAATTGTGGCGGTACTAAAACTCAAATAAGGAAATCAATAAACAACTAAAACTCCTATATGCAGCCCTAACATTTACCAGGGCATTGAAATTAAAGTTCAACTTAAGGCAACTACAGAAACCACAGTGAGTTACCGCTCTCCGCATCATTTCAGCATATCCTACAGTATACACAAGTGCGGCAGGTCTACCTCCTATAGATCAACTAATATTGGAAAGATAGGAGATATATCCAAATTAGACGCCGAGCGATCAAGAGAAATAAGGAAACCTTTCAGAGACAATTTAATAAGCAAATGGCAAGAACGTTGAAACCAAGGAGAGAATGAAAAATGAACATACAACCTGATCCCAAATATAAAATCCTACATTGAACGCCAACATTGCAACGTGGCTTATTTCTTAACTCAAGTGTTAACCAAGTAGATAGGTAGCAGTGACTCATGCGAAACGTTAGAGGAGGATGCAAAGCATATACTTTTTGAATGTGAAAAGTGGCTGGAGTAGAGACAAGCTTTAAATAATACGTTAGGTATAACCTTAACACCCGAAAATATGATGAACGCAATGCTACATTCCGTAAATTCATGGAAATCGTATGAAGAGAAAGTTGCGCAGCAGTTCCGAACCTCCTTACATAGTAAGGAGGACTTAGGAATGATACTGAGAAAACTACCCATCCTAATGAAATACTGAAGTAGTCCCAGTGTATTGTTAGTGGAGTTAACCACTGGAGTGGTAACTAGGAGTGAAGCCACTACCACTACGAAAAAAAGCTATAGTCTCAGGCTATAGTCCCAGGTTTTAGACTATAATCTCAGCTATAGTCTGAACTATGTATGATTTGTTGCTAACATTATAGAACCCTGTTAAAAAAAAATGTTTTTTAACACAATTCATATTGCCTTAGTTATTGCTCGTATTTTATTATTTTTACTAATGCAACTATAACTATTGGCATGCATGAATATACTCTCACACTATTACATTGCTACATAAAACTACATACATATGTATGTATGTAAGTATGTATGAAATTCTAGCATCTCTGAGTATTTCTATAATTCTAGTCTATGTTGCTGTTTGTTTTTTTTTCGCAATTTTGATGCAATTTTAAGCTGTCTATTTGTCTTGCACGCATTTAATAGAAAATAAAATTGTTAGAAAACACATGTGACCGAATGTTTTGTTTGTCTTGTTGTTGCTATTACTGCAACAGCAACAAATCGCCTAATATTAAGCAAAAAAGTCAGATGAACAATAAAATGAAATAAATGGCAGAAGAAACCAAATTACATGTTTTAGATCAGAAAAATGATGCAACTGTATGATGTAGTTGCAGTTAGTTGGGTGTGTGAATGTGTATGCTCTGAGACTGGCTAAAAATACTTATTATATTTGTATAGTTATTTATAATTTCAAAATTAATTATTTCTATATAAGTATGTTTGCATAGTTTAACGTCATTTTATCGGCAAGAATGTATTTCAATTAATTATTTTGCTATATTATAACAAATGCCTGCGGTTTGGTTTATAATGGTTTATTGGAAATTATTTTAGATGCCAACAATTATTTGTACTGAAGGCACGGTAAAACAAAGTTTTGAATTGGTATTCGAAGGAATTTTAAACATTTTAAGTAATTTGCTATAAATGTATGGCATATGTTGAGGGAAAGCTTAAATATTGTTTACAAGGTATATCATTAGCTATAAAATTAAAAAAATAATCGTAGAGCAGTTTGTATTGCGAAATTCGATAAATCATTTTATGTAATATAAATCATTAAATATACGATTTTGTTTTGAATAATGGTTATGTAAAGAAAATAAAATTCGTTAAGTTGTTGAAAGTCTCATTTAAGTAACACTTCATTTCTGTAACAAACTTAAAAAAATAAGAAAATTTAGTTTATGGCAGAGGTCGACATAAAAATAACATTTAACATGGATTATAAACATCTGTTATGGACTTTAGTTTTCTTTTATAATCTTTGATAGTTACATAGATCTCAATGAATTTAGTTAATATTCGTGTTGTTTGTCCCCGGTGGCTATGATAGCCAGCCACTGGTTTATAGTTTTTAGTTATTATGTAAATATACAAAACAAGTTGAATAAATTATTAATTTGTAGTAGTTTCATTGATACGAACAAGTAAAGCTATAATTTAGCTAATAAATTGTTTTTTATATTTTGTGCAATTATTGTAAGTGCAAAGTATTTGCTTTAAAGACTATGCTTTGAAATAAACAAACAACAAAACTTTACTACTTAAAACACTCAAATTTCATCTTAAGTATATTCCTTATATAAAACTCACTCATAAAACCCCAAAGGAAACTGAAATGTTTTACAAGCCATTTGCCAAAGATTGTAATTAAAATTGCTCATTCTATGCAAAGATAAAGGGTTTTGTTAAGAACGGGCAACACTTGTCACAGGCCTAATAGGTACTTGCATTTTTACTTGTTTTTGCATTTCAAATAATAACCATTCCAATAACTTTCATCATTAAGTAAGGTCATATATTGATTTAAAAACAATAAATATAACTGATTTTTACTGCTATACTTGAATACCAAAGTACCAAGACTTTTTATTGTTGATATTCCACTAATACTTGTACTAAAGTACCAACAGGTTTTTTAACAAGAACTTTGTTTTCCATTAGAGTCATATATAAATAACATAAAAGTTTCGGTATTGTACTTGTTGTCACATCAGTAAAAAGAAACTTTGACAAGTGTTACCATGAATTCAATTTCGCTAGAAAATCGCAATGAAAAGCTACATTTCGTAAAATTCGTGATATTTTCACTCAACAGAACCGTGCTTTTGAGACCGCTATTAAGAATTTGAATCGACTGGCTCGCTTAATAAGGAGCAAATACCTATGGGAGTTCGACCAGGTTGTTTAAATGCAACTATCGCAGCCGTGAGCCGCATTCTAGAAGAAAATCCAAATTTGCCAATTCCTTCATGTTCTCAACTGTTTCAGGTATCCAAACTTCGAACTTTGCCTAAAAATTTAGCTTTGAAGCTTTACAAGATACAACCGTTGCGGAAATTAAAGCCGGCTGATGAATTCCTTCAATAATAACACGCAATTAACAAAATTGGCCCATTTGAGCTTCTGGAAATCCAAAAACAATTGTTGAGTAGCCTGAGCATGATTTTACGTATCTGGAAATGCGGTTACAATAAATGGATCGACAACTGAATGTTGGTCTATTCTTGATAATATGGATATTACTGGCATGTGGTTTCAAAAGGACGGTGCCACATGTTGCACAACCACAATAAATTTACTGTATACCAAGTTTCAATAAAGACTTCAGCTGTTAATTAGCCGCCCCGATGTGGGGTTATGTTAAAGATAGAGTCTATACAGAGCCAATAGAATCGATTATAGCTCAAAATCCATGCATAATTAACGAAAATGACCTGCTATTTTGACAAAATGTAATAAAATAGTCGATACAATTTTTCACTTATAATTGTCAAATCTTAATCTTTCTCATACAATAATTTTTTTTTGATTCTCTTATAAATTCGTTGTTTACAAAAACAAAATTCTTATTGGAAACTCCAGAATAAACAATATAATACATGTTTACATAAGCAGTTACGAGTGTATAAGTAATAATAAAAAAATATTTGTTTAAGAATATTATATACATAATTTATATTACAAAAAAAAAAACACACACACACATATTTATTTACACAACAATAATCTGCAAATACAAACAGACTTACTTATAATATAAATAAACCCCTTTTCTCAAACACCCCTTCCTTTTTAACTATTTGGCATGAAATTTTATTTTTATTTTATGTACTTTTTTTGTCGTTAGTTTTGCTATTATTATACCCGTTTCAACTAAAAATGAAATGAAAACATTGCAGCAGACATTTTGACGCTTTTTCGTTTAAATGGTAATAATAATAATAAATACAAATACATGCACAAAAGAATACCAAATATAATAGTATACAAATACATTGACAAAACTAAAAATTGATCTATAATAACAAACAATAAAAAATTAGTTGTAGTTTGATCTGAAAAACCATCACAAGAGAAAATGAGCAAAGAAAAAATAATGAAAAAGCAAAGAAAAACTATGAACTGTTAAAGAAAAAGTATAATGATGATAAAAAAAAGTTTTGGCAAGGCTAACAAGTTCGGTTTTTTTTTATCGAACCAAGATCGCTCCAACAAATGTAGCTGAAATTAGGGCACATTTTTATATTAAAATGATAAAATAATTAAATTAAATGTAACCTTATGAATTTAACAAATTTTCTAATTTAAATCCAAATATGAATATGTTTTAATTCGCTTGGAATTATAAAGTAAACCTTATTATTAAGTGTAATTTATTAATTTTATAAAAATTTGTCTAAAATTGTCATGTTTGTTAGTAATAATTTATTTAAAGATCTTTTTTTTACTCTATTAGCTTTTGTTTACGCTTTTTGCATGAAACAAAATGTAAAGAAATCAATTTCATTCGTTTTGTTCTCTGTTTACTATAACAATGCATATCAATAGAAATCCAGTTATAACACTCTTCTTCTCATACTGCCGAACTTCTCTTCAACAAAAAAAAAAAAACATCACACACACGCTTCTAATAACAAAACAATAAAACATTCATCAATAATCATAACATCAGCATCATGGTGTAACTATACAAGGTGAGTGCAGTAGCCCAGCTGACTGACTTTGTTTACAATTTACTTATGTCAGAAGTAATACTTATTCAAGTGTTTTTGACAGTAGTACGTTATTTTACACAAACAAATTGCCTGTTGTTTCTGTTTTGTGTTGTATTTGTTGTCGATTTGCACTCACCTTGTATAGTTGCATTCGAAAATGGAAGTACAAGCTACTTTTTTGAAATGTTTAAACATCGGCTCATTAACAACATTTTTTAAATTAAACTCTTTTTCCCAATACTCATCAGCGGCCATTTCGAAGATCTTCGTGATTGAGGAAAGCGTGCTCACGCCATTCCTTATGCAAAGCATTCTGGTCGATAAAATTTAACAAAGACGGAAATTTTTTAATACAACAGTTAAATCCTTTTCTTTAAAAGATTGAGGAAAGTTTAGTATTTTATTTTTGTACATTTTGTGTCCAGATTCAGAAGATACGAAAAATGCCAGGATTATACATGGTACCTGAAGTTATCAAAAGATACGAAAAACGTATCTTTCGTATCCTAATGGCATCACTGATCAGCATCATCCTGATTAAATACCGTAACTTGTTTAAAAATGCTCAATAAATGCTCTCTGATACAGAGAGACAGAGTTTAGTGGGTGGAATATAAATTGCAAGTGAGTCATAAGTATAATATATGTAGTTGTTTTTATTGTAGTTTTAAAGTTTTTACAGTAATTTGAAGTGGATGTGGGGGTGGTTAGGTAGCTGTAAATATAATTTCAATTGAATTGTGTTTTACGTAAGTGACGTCATGTATGCTGATGATTCTTTGTTGTATGCAAATAGTAAATTAATGATTACACTCAAGTAAATTGCTTTCGCAAATGAAAATGTTTAATCTTTTCAACAATTTCTAATGAAATTTTCTATCATGAAACTTTATAAAACAAAACTGCAGCAGTAAAAACAACAACAACGAATTACAAGAAACTTTTATGGCAAATTGAATTTTAAAGTTTCTTTGAATGTGGCTGTGAAGTTTATTTAGAAAATTATTTATATTTTAATAAAGTTATGGCAGTAAAGACAAACGTTTTAAGTTTGTATGTATGTTACAAATGAAAATATACACTGAGAAAAAACAGCTTGGTTTAGTTGCTAATTTCTAAAACATTATTTATTTTTGGGATATTAAAAAAATGCGGTCGGTGACTTTGGCAAAAAACATCGGAAGTTTACTTTTGCGCCACCTTGTAAAACAAATGCAAATACATTTTTTTCAAATAATTTAATAATGACTTTTATGAAAACACAAGCATTTATGTATTTAATTTTAATGTATTTATTGCAATGCTTTAGGCGAGGCCATGCCCCTTTGTCCACTTACATAGTCAAGAATTTATTATTTCGTAAGAATATCCTGTTGTGAAAATTTAATGACGATCGGTCCAGTAGTTAAGACTATATTACGATGTTTAATTTTCCTAAAAAGGGGCGTGGTCCCACTCACTTTTCTCCTGGTACGTATTCCTAATTATGCCAATACCATATGTACCAAATATCACCGACGTACGTCAAAAAATGCCCACAATATGGCGGGTAAAATTTGTGGGTTATATGGGCGGTGCCACCCCCGTTTGTACAATCAAAACTTCATATAGCCTATTATTCCTTCCAGAGTCACAGTAACATGCTGTAAAAATTTCAGGCAGATTGGTCCAAGGGTTTGGCCTCCTATTAAGCACAAACATACAGACACACATTCATTTATATATATATAGATTAAAAGCAATATAATTTAAGGTGAAATGGGGCGAAAAATGGGGATTTGGTAATAAAAAAATGTATGTAGTTAAAAAGTATATAAAACTTTAAATACATATTACAAAAAAAGTATTTTGTATAGCAAACATTGTTAGTGGTATAAGTAAGTATCTGAATTAAAAAAAGGGGGCGATGAAGTAGGCGTAGTTCATAGTTATATGGCGACGTTAACAGTATTAAGAGCAATATACTACCAAATAAAAAAAATACATTTGAATGAACAAATTTATATAGAGAATAAAACTTTCAAAAATTTGGCGTGAAAAGGGGCGTGAAAGGGGCGTGGCTTAAGAAATCTTTATTTTTACCTCGCCTGGAGTATATAATGTGTATACAATTTGAAGTAAATCTGTTAAAAACTATATGGGAGCAATTACATAATTTTTAAAAAGTGGGCGTAAAAATGGGCGTGGTCAAAAAAAAGTACCCTATTAATCATACCAGAGTCCCAGTTAAATGCTGTGAAAATTTCAAAAATAGCGGTCCAGAGGTTTGGTCTCCAATTACAATATTTAAAAAAAGTGGGCGTAAAAGTGGGCGTGGTAAAAAAAGAAGTACCCTATTATTCCTTCCAGAGTCACAGTAACATGCTGTGAAAATTTCATCAAAATCGGCTCAGCCGTTTTGGAGTCTATACGTTACATACATACATACATACATTGAATTTTATATATATAGATTTAACACTTTGGGAAAAATGCCTAATGCATTATTTTCGCGTTCAAACTAGAACCTACATTATCAAAAAATTTATAAGAAAACAATTAAAATTTGTATTGTAATGGAAATAGCAAGATATGACAATTATAAATGTAAATTTAACCACGCCTACAGATCTTGAAAATTTCAATCATATTATGGCAAAATGGCGGAACTATTTCTTAAAGTAAGTCACGGATATTAATTTTTAAACCTGCAGTCGATTCGATTGACTCTGCATAGTGTCTATCTTAAGCATTACACTCAAAAAATGATCGGGGATTTAAAGTTGAATTCCATCACGGATTTTAAGTTTTAAAGATAACTAAGCGATTGGCTCTGCATTGACAAAAAAAACATATAGTGGCATTAAAACATATAATCGAAAATGCCAATTAACAGCTGACTTTTAATTGGTTTAAATTAAATTATTTGGTGGCATCGTCCTGCTGAAACCACATGTCAGTCACCGCGGCCGCATGCGGCTTACATTGGTCTTCCACTATAACAATTGTCACTTTGTACAAGTAAAATAAAATCTTTCGTGTTGTTCGAATATGCCCCTGTGGAAAACCAAAGTTCTTGTTAAAAAAAACCCCCCGTTATATAAATATGAATATCCTTAGAAGTTTCTTAATTATCACTTTAAGAACTTAACATTTAAAATTCATGTTTTAAACAAACATTTTCCTGTTGTTGTGACTCACAGCAATTCATTTCAGTTGCAATAAAAAATATATTATAGGACCTTGAGAAGAAAACGTTTAACGAATTATACCAAAATGTGGGGGAATTCTCGTAAAAGAACTCTAGTAAGCACACAATAAAATCAATAAAATTGTGTCAATGTCAGTGATTTTTAGTTTATCACACTGAAACAAAACTGTAACTTGAAGAAGAAAACTTCTTAAGAATATCACGAAATTCCCGGAAATTTTTTCGCAAATAGAAACTTTTGGTTAACAACAACCATTAATAAAATTTGATAAAATATTGATTCGTTTGAAAAATTTTTACAAATTTTTAGATTTTTTAAAAATTAAAAAAAAAGAAATATTTAGGAATGCCTAAATAATTTCGCTAAATGACATTTTAAGGGCTAATATATGTATGTATTTAATATGTATATAAAATTTTACCTTTATAAATCACTGACTTGTTGACATATTCAAATGAGTTTTTAAAATTTAATGTTTCCGATGTTTTTTTTTGTGCTTTAAAACAAATAAATTGTTGAATTTATTTTTTAACTCAATCCTTTCTAAAACAAAACTTGGCAATAAAAAAGATAAAAACAACATTAAAACAAAATAAAACCAACGTCAAAAAATTGGCTTATCTGTTTATATTTGTTTTGTTAATAAAAACATAAGTATAGCCACACAATAAAATTATTTTAGCATAAATTTTCTAACAAATTGATTTTGTTTAGCCGCTAAAAATTAACACAAGAACTATATATTTTTTTGTGTACAAAAAAAAACTCATAAATAATACAAACCTACAAAGAAAACTAGAATTCTTGTTTTTTTTTTAATTCTAATATTAAAGTATTAAATAGAAATCCTAAAAAAAACACATGTACATATATATAAATAATTTGTTTTAACCTTCAGCTAAATTGAAATAAAAAGTTTCTATTTCTGCAAAGATTTTACAAAAAGAAAATATTAAATAAATTTATTTCTTGCTGTTTTTATTATTATTTTTGTTTTGATTTATGATTTATAGTTATTTTTTCTTTTGTGTTTGAATGTGAAGGCGGGTGTTGGAGATAATGTACATATTTGTGTCATATAAAAATTAATAAATGATGCAATACACCCAACTCTTTTTTTACACGGTAGATACGTTCCTCAGAAAACCGTGTAAAAGAGAGGCGTTTCCTATAGTAAAATGGGGGATACGTTCCATGTCATCTGAAAACCGTGTAAGATGAAATAAAGAACTATATGTATTTACTTCGAAAAACCGTGTAAAAAATGTTGAAAACTATAAAATTTCAGATATACATACAAATTGAATGTTCATATGGCATTTTATTGAGCATTATTAATTAATTAATAATAATTAAGAACAGAAAGATTAGAATAGAATAAAACATGCGAACAAAATATGTAGGTAAGAGTTATCGAATAAGGGGATTTCCCAGTTACTACTATGTATATATGTTCATTTCAGCAATGATGCCAAGTGTGGTAAAAACAAACATAATTACAAGACAGTGATTTTGAAACCGTACTAGATTAAAAATTGTTAACAAACATTTTTTTTCAACCGTGTAACTAAATCCGTGTAAAAAGAAACCGTGTAAAAAAAGAGTTGGGTGTATTTATAAATGATATAGAGGCACTACTCCCTTGCTTACTAGAACTATAACTAAACATTTCTTCTTTATACTCTAGAATAACTAGAATGTTGGGAAGAAGTAGGGTAATTCCAAAATATTACGACCGAGTCTCGATTTTAAGCAACACTGATTTTATTGAAATTCAAGCCAGACACATTATACTCTTAAATAGGCATAAATTTTGCAATAAAATTTGATTGGCTTTCATATGACACCAACATTGCGAAAATCGCAGGACTCGTTTCAATGTTATTCAATCCTAATCATTGCAAATTTTTTACACCAAAATGTCCAAATTTGTTGGGCTATAAAAAATGAGCTACATATGATATGAGTTTGATTTATACGCCATGAAATGAGCACCTAAGAAAAGAATACATGATTTAAATTTTAGCAAAATCAAAACGGAGAAAAATATAGAACCTGTACTAAACCAAATGTGCGTTAAAAGAGCCGCTTGTTTTTTTTCTAACTTTTACCAGTATGACCTATATTACAATTTAAAACTGTATACAAACAATGATAACAATTTTTTCCTATACATTTTTTTATTATACTTATTCTTATACACTCCCCCAAACAGTAAAAATCCTTATTTATCCCAATCTATTTACATGCATTCAATTACAAGCAGAGACCTGTGCCGACCAAATATGACGACGGCGGCGGCGGATGACGTCGGCTTAAAGTCGGCTGTTAGGCGGCTATTGAAAAACTGCTCAAGTTATAAAAATCTGAAATTCTGAAAAATTATTGAAATTACTAGGAACTTCTATTAAAAACGACGGCTAGTTTCAAGTCGGCGAAAGTCGAACATTATTGCACCAAACTATTTACAATAAATTACAACCAGAGATCTGTGCCGAACAAATTTGTTGGCGACGGTGTCAGATGACTCTAAAGACATTCGGCGTCGGCTGTGAAAAATTACTCAAGGTATAAAAAAATATAATCTGATATTCCAAGAAATTAGTGAAATTACTATGAAGTTCTATTAAAAATGGTGGCTAGTTTCAAGTCCACAAAATTCGTAAATTATTACCACAAAATTTTAGGGCGGCATCTTAAAAATGGTTAATAAAAAATTTAAATTCCTAAAATTTTATCAAATTACTAGGCGGCAAGTTTCAAGCCAAGAAATACTTTCGGCCGCAGATGTTTTTACCTTGATTGAGATCGACTCTGCCGTCTTACAGCTCTTTGATTACAAAACAAGTATGTACTGGCCCATTTTTTAACATATCTCATTTCAATTAAAACTTAATTTTCTCTTTCTCAAAATTTAACAAACAAATAATAATCAACTGATAATTGTTTGAATAATTTTCATTAAAACAAAAAAAAAAATCGATCATTAAAACTCTTAGCCAATGCTGGGAATACATAAATTTTCATTAAGAATATAAATAAAATGTGTAATTACAAACGATTTAAGTGCTCACACAGTATCTGGCGTATCTCTGTGGGGATTTAATGGCTGTCAGAGCAATAAAAACTAATGACCTTTTGAACAGCTTAACGTATGGAATCTATATAGTATAAGTAATTTTTTTAATAATAAATATTTAAATCAATTTAAACAGTCTGTGTTTTGTAATACAAAAAGTTGTCAACGAACTTGTTAGAGATAAAGTTTGTTTTGGGGTTAAAGTTTTATTAATAAAAAATAAATATTGTTAAAGAATTTATATATAAGTTTTATAAAGCATAAGAATGTAAAGAAATTAATAGCGAAAGTGTTGAAATTTATAAAAGAGTAGATTAAAAAGACTTCAAATAACAGATGACCATAAATAAAATTTACGTTTATAGTCTTTAAAATAACAAAATTTGTTAAAATTTTTAATAATTACAAATAAAACTTAACAAAAATGTAATGTGCTTTTGATAGCTTTTGAGTATTATCGTTAAAAGAAATTAAAATTTATGACACATTTATTTTCATATTGAAAAATAAAATTAATCTATTGAAACAAAATTCTGTTGAATTCTGTCTTTTATGTTTGCTTTTAAAGATTTAAAACTAAAATCCTTTAAACAATTTGTTTACTACATTCTAAGATTTAATTCCTTCCCTACTACTAAAATGATTAATTAACTAATTACTTTTCTCTCTCTCTCTCTTTTCTTTCTCTTTGCAGGTATGTTTGTATAACAGAATGTAGCAGTATTTAATTAACATTTGCTAAAAACTGTGTCAAATGCAAAAGTATTTAATTGTAAAAGACAAATCTAAGTCTAATGTAATGCATAAGTGAAAGTATTCCATGTTCTTTGTTTTATATAAAGCTTTAAGCTTAATTTTATTGAACAACCTCAAAATGTATTGCCTACTTTAGGGCTTATGGTATTAAGCATAGTTAAAGTATACTTTAAAGGTTTCCAGCACTGAAGCAATGAAAGCACAATAATGATTCAATGTAAATGTATAACAGCTGCAAATAAACTACTTAGTTGTTGCAAATTAAATAAATTTAAGGCTTAACCTTAATAAATTAAAACCAACACAAAAACTGATATGATTTTGATGACGTTTTATAAAGCAATTAAATTGTTTCAAATAGAAATCCTACAGACCTTAATTCTATAAATATTTGTAATTCTTTAATGTTTAATTAAAAAGAAAACGGGAACAATTTTTAGCTTTTAGTGTAAACTGACACTGCAATAAATATTTAGAGACAAAATGGTATTTTAGCTAGTTTCTTCATGTTTTTCTCGTTATCTGCCTGCTTTTCAGTCATGATATCACATTTACAGCAGCACATGCCCGCAACTTAAGTCCAAACTTTTGCCCAGTAACAAATACAATACTTTTTTCACACACAGAAAAAAATTACCAAAATCTTCTACTTTTTCCCTACAAGTATCAAGTGCAAGCAGGAGGTAGTCAGTCACTCATTCATTTATTCAGTCAGCCAGGCAGGCCTCGCAGCATTCATATGAAGATTTCGTCTGTTTCATTTCTTATGTTTCCCATTTTCCAAATAATGAATACTACATGTTTTGAAGAGTTGCATGCATGCATGCAACAATTGAGTTAAGAAATATAAAACGATCTAAATAGAAAAACAACAACACACAAACAAATTCACCAACAACATCATAAAATTTTTAGGTTCGTTATCTTTTCTATACACAGGCTAAATCTGAACAAAAGAAACAAAGCAGCTGAAGACTTTAGAGAAAGTAAAAAAAAAATAAATAAAAATTCCAACATAAAGCTTGTTAAACTTCCAATGTTTAGAGTTGCATAGAAACTAATTCTGATTTATATACACTCGCAGAGAATGTTGTGTGAAAAGTTCGAAATGTAAAAATAAGTATATAGAACAGGTGACCCCCAATTCATCAGTGCCGAACATTACTTATACTTCCTTAAGCTTTTTATATAATATAATAATAAAAAGCTTTTTATTATAAGACTTTTATAAAAAAAACTTTTTATTAGAAAGCTTCAATAAAAACCGTTTTATTATAAAGCTTTTTTAAGAAGATTCTTGCCCAGTTAACTTTTATCAAAGACTTGTATTTAAAATATTTTTATGATAAAGTTTTTTACAAATAAGTTTTTCATTTAAAGTATTTTTATACAAAAGTTTTTATTATGATAAAAACATTTTTACGAATAAACTTTTTGTGGAAAAGTAGTAAATAGAAGCTTATAGAAAAGCTTCTATTAAAAATGTTTTAATACAAAATCTTTTTTTATAAGAAATCTTTTGAGTAAATGTTTTTATAAGAAAGACTTCCATATACAATTCTGTTTATCAAACAGTTTTTCTAAAAGAAACTTTTTTGTGGAAAAGCTGTTCATACGAATGGTAAAAAAAAAACTTTTTATTTAAAAGAAAACTTTTGTTATCAAATATTTTTATGAAAAAGCTTTTCATAAGATAGTTTTATAAATCTACCATCTACGTTTCACCATCTACCAATTCACGAGTGTAACTCCATTTCACATATGAGATGATAAATTGCAAATTGTAAAGATTCCAAAAGGGAACAAACACAAAGACCAAACAGACAAGACAAAAAACGAAAAGATTGTAAGTAGTACTACATTGTACTCGCTCGTACGTACAAAAGTAAGAGACGATTGTTTACTCTACATACAACTATGCCACTTACAACCTAACAAATATATCTGCAAAGCCTAACAAGAGGCAGTAATTTATCATATCAAGTCTGAGAGGGAAACCTCCACTAAACAAATACCAGCCAAACCAAGCACATCCGAACATACGTATAATACAAGATTACTGGAGTACAACTACTCCAACTCTATACAAAGATCCACAGGCCTGGAGGGGGATGGGAGGGGAAATCTGAAAATATAAACTAACCAGCATGTGACTGACTATTACTTGGGAACACTAGTGCAGAGTAAATTGTATGCTAAAGAATTTTTATACGTTTTCATACCGATTTACATGATATACACAAATGGCAATGGGTCAAATTAGTTAAATACAAGAAGAAAAAAAAGGCAAACAACAAAAAATAACACAAAACAAACGTAACAAGATCGAGAGAAAATATGCATTTTAAAAGGAAGAACTCGTAGGTATGTTGTATAGTAAGTTGGTACCTTTATGTGGACAGCTCCCAGGGGTTTGTGCAGCTTTATGAATGATGAAGAATTGTTGTACAAGCACTGGGAAAATATGTTGTTGGGTTTTTTTTTTAAATAGAATTTAAAATACATGCATAAAATAAAATTGTGTTTATTTATGGTTGAATTTATTGAAGTTGAAGGTACTTGATACAAGTACTTAGTAAATTAAATTGGGTTACAAAATTAATTTAAGCCTGAGAATTATGCACAATCATTTCTGTATAAAAAAAAACATTTTATTGTAATTTAATAAACAATGTAATTAAATTTGTTGACAGTTAACTCTAATTTATTATGTATAAGATGAGGTATACGAGTATATCTTTAAAATGTCTTAACAATTGGTAAAGTTCTGCTAGGCTTTCTGGTAAGAAAATTAAAATTTCTTGTGCAAATTATTTACAGATTTTTATAAATAAAAACCATATAAATATTTTGAAAATGGGAAAAACTGGGATTAATATTGTACAAATGTTCAAAATATCAACCATCATGTCGAGGTTGATGGGTACAACTAATTCGACCTATATCTGTTTTCTGTTTAATTGTAATTGAGAATATTTTATTTAGTTGTTTATATTACTTTGCTTATAATTTCTTATTTCTGCCCTGATTTTTTTAAATATTTATACAAACGTGCTGTAAAGTAGAGTACTACTACTACTACATGTTGCAATGTTGAAAGAATCATTACAAAACTAAAGATATTCTGTTTTTTGTACTTTAAATTTTTTTACAAAATCAGCAGCAGCAACAAATTCAGTGATGAATTGGAGCCAGTCTAGAGTTAAAAATATATCGTTGGTCTCATGTAGAAAAGCCCTAACTCGCTATTTTTTCGAAATTTGTTTTTTTTTTGCGATTCCAATGCATTTAACGCAAATACACCTCCTCACAAACATTTATTGCAATAGTGTAAAAAATAACGCTTTTATAAGCAGTTGTACAAAAAAAGTTACATGTTGAATATTACAATTTCTATTATGTTTTTACCTTCTCCTGTAAAGTTTCAAATATGGGAGTTAGGGCCTTTCTACGTGAGACCATCGATATGTATTGTATATGGTTTTTATAATATTTTCTGCTGCTGCTGTTGTTGTTTAGTTTAAGGAAGTAAAAAAGATTTTCTTGAGTTGTATTTACAAATGAAAACAACACTTGACGAGCAATTGGTGTACAACACTTGAAGCGTGTTTTTGTGTGTGGAATTTATGAAACTGTGTATGTGTGTCTGCTGCAACTGTTTGTAGTGTCAATGACAAAAGTGTTGATAGCTAAAACAACACCATTTAGATATTAACATATGTATGTATGTTGCATGCTTCTTTTGAAACGAATAAAAACAATGTTGGTTATATCCAATGAATTGACTTACATCTCTGTGTTCACAATCTGCTTCAAGGAAAATTAACACATTTTTTAGGCAGTAGGCATGTTTTTTTTATGAATTATATTTTTTGAATTCACAACTGATGTTGTAGTGTCGTAGGAGTTTTACGTCGTCTAAATTAGCAATAGTTGTACAAATGTTTTTAGTAATTTTCAAATAAATATTTTGTACAACACCTACGGCATTTTTACATACATATGTTTTTCTAATGTTGTATGAAAATTTAAGTATGTATTGCCAAAAGTTTAGTTTAAAACAAGTAAAAAAGCATAGTCGGTCAAGCCCGACCAGTATATGTGTAAAAACGGTTTTTCAGAAATGGCCGGTATATGGTCCATGATAGGTTATTATCTAGGTTATTACCTATTATAGGCCGATCGTCCAAAACTTTAGTGCCATGACTTCTGTGAATATAAAAATTATGTATGCTATACTTTATCTCGATATAAATACTTTTAAAAGATTTATGGACGTTAGGGCAAATTACGAAGAGGGTCTTATATGAGAGTTTCGACTAATTATGGACGGACCCTTATAAAATTAAGTGTCATCATTTCTGTATATACATATAAAACTTATTTTTGTTGAATTTTATTTGGATACCAACATTTTTAAGAGATTTATGGTCGTTAAAGTGATTTTCGGAAGTGGGTCTTATATGGGAGCTACTACTAATTACGGACCGATCGTCATAAAATTCTTGGATACCATTTTTAAAAGAGTTATACTCTTTAAAGTGATTTTCGATAGTGGGCCTTATATGGGAGCTACGACTAGTTTTGGACCAATCATCATAAAATTCCACCATAGTATTTGGATATATACGAAACAAATTTGTATTCAATATTATTTGGATAACGAAATTTTTAAGAGAGTAATGCACTTTAAAGTGATTTTCGGAAGTGCGGCTTATATGGGAGCTATAGTCAATTATAGACCGATCTGCGCAAAATTTGTAGATATGAGTAGGCTTCATGTAAAACTAGTATGTGATGGAATTTGTTTGGATATGTGCATAAATTATACATTTATGATCGATAAACTCCTGTTTTGGGAGGACATTTATATGGGGGCTAGATGAAATAATGGATTGATTTCAAAAAATTTCAATCCTAACCGAACTTGGTTCCAAAAAATTTATGTATCAAATTTTATGAAATTATCTTCCAAATTACGACCTGTACTCTGCGCACAAGCTTTACATGGACAGTCGGCCAGACGGACGGACATCCTTAAATAGATTCTAAGTCGATCGGTATACTTTAAGGTGGATGTTGGACTAATATTTATTCGCGTTACAAACATCAGCACAAATCTAATATACCCTCCCCACTATGGTGGTGAAGGATATAAAAATAACCAAACGGTAACACTCAGATCATAAACGCATTGACAAATTTAAAACAAGAAAATAAAATTAATAAACAAAAACTTTAATAGTGGATATTGTTGTATGTTTTAATTTTGGAAAATATTCATATTTTATGTTTTGTATATTTGTTTTTAAAATATTTCCCTTTTGTCATTTTGAAGGTTATCTATTATACAATGTATAACATACAACACCACTTGTGAATTGAACAAATATAAAAACTAAAAATTTTTTGTCATACAGTGTTCTTGGAATTTTTTTTAACATTCATAAAACAGCTGTTTGTTTATAAGTACATATATTGATGTCATTTTGATTACAAAATAAAATCTTTTTTATTAAAAACTCTAGCTAACTATAGATTGTTATTTCTTAAACAAACATATACATATTCTGTAACGAAAATTGCATCATGAAATTAATAGAGAAAAAACAATGAATAAATCATCCAGATGAGATTGGAATATTTTCCATTATAATTTGTATTTTTGTTTTGTTTGCTTGCTATATACATATGTAAATACATATGTACTCGTATGTACATATGTATCGACATGATTTCTATGGTGTTTTCATATTTGTTTAATAAACACTCTCACACGTTGCTGACGCTGTAATTTTATGTTGCAACTAATAATTATGCAAATTTTGTTTTAGCAACAATAATAGATACAAAAACCCGATTAAACACACAGATTTATTAGAATAAAATAGAATAATAGATGTATCTGGTTTATACTTTAAAGTTTTCAAAAATCTTTAAAAATTGGTTTGTTTTAAATAAAAATTTAGAAAAATCGTTAAACATTTAAAAAATTTAGTTTTTAGATCAGACTTTCTAAGAAATTTTATTTTAAAATTAAATAATTATTTTAGTTGGAATGATAGATAATGAGAAAATTTGTATAAATAAATTGTATCTTGTAATAAAATAATTATTTTAGTTGTGATTATAGTTACAGGTACCTCCCTAATGTACAAGCATGAGTAATACTCAATGTTAGTTTTCATTTAAATGAAATTATAATCTATTGTTTAGGGTCAGGTGCAGATTCAGCTGAGGTATTTGGGAGGTGCTTCATGGTAATAAACATATGCATACATATTATTTATCTTCTTAACTTTGTTAGCAGTGGTCGGCAACCTTCACCAGCAGGGGACATCGTTAAATTGGGCAATATGTTTTTTAATTTACAAAGTTTAATTTAAAATTGATTATTTAAACATATAAGAGATTAAAAAAAATTAAAAATAAATTTGAATTTCAAACGAATTTTATTTCAAAGTTGTCACACATTTTCTAAGCAGAGAAACGTAAATTTTATCTGGACAGAATTTTAGATTTTGTTAGATTTTACTTATTTGGCCAAAAAAACTGTAAAGTTCGATTTAATATTGTATGATTTTATTTAGAACTAGCGGACCCGGCGAACTTTGCCTCGCCCCAATTTTAGGCCTTCAGACAAACTTTAGAGTAATAATATAATACAACAGGAATAATTTCACACAAAATTTCGTACAAAAAATTCAATTTTCCAATTTTTCCCATTTTCCGACTTTTGCGAAGAGATTTTCCAATTTTCCGCGTTTCGCATTTCGCATTTTTCATGATTTACACTAAGAAATTTCTATTTTTTTAGTTGGAAATCCATTAAGTCCAAATTTCATATAAAAACTCGATTTTCCAATTTTCCGGAGGGATTTTCCAAAATTTTCTTCCGTAAGAACCTTCTCCTCGAAAATACGAACAACTGACAAAAAATTTTATAGAAATCGGTCCAGCCGTTCTCATTTGATGAATTACTATACATTTTTTACACCATTTATATATATATAGATACATCAGGAATTCAGAATTTTTTTTAAAAATTTTGAAATTTTCTAACTCGAAATTTGAAAAATTTTGAGAAATAAATTTGAATTTCCAGTGAATTTTATTTCAAAATTTTATTCGAAAATGAATTAATTTATTTGCGTATTCTGAATTTGTGATATATTTTGCATAAAATAAATGTATTTAAATTGTTTGAAAAAAGCAGAGAAAGAAATTTTATCTGGACAGAATTTTAGATTCTGTTAATTTTTGTTATTTGTTCTCTAAAGTTTAATTTAAAATTAAAATAAAACACATCAGTAATTCAAATAATTTATACAAATCATGGTGATTTCTAGCAAAAAAAAATTAAAATTTTCTAATGCCAAATATGAAAACTTTTTTAAAATAAATTTGAATGTCGAACGAATTTTATTTAAAAATTTTGTTTCAAATGACTATAATTTATTTATGAGTTTTAAATTTGCGAGTTATTGTTAATAAAATAAGCTATGAGTTTTTTAAATTGTTTATAATATGTCCAAGTTGTTGTACTTTTTCTAAGCAGAGAAATGTAATTTTTATCTGGTAAAATATTGATTGT
Source organism: Bellardia pandia (assembly GCA_916048285.2). Lineage (NCBI taxonomy): Eukaryota > Metazoa > Arthropoda > Insecta > Diptera > Calliphoridae > Bellardia > Bellardia pandia. Next base: position 23,561,332 of record OU696531.1, read on the forward strand.
TTGAATTTTTGTTATTTGATCTGTAAAATTAAGTTTGAAAGTATTTGATTTTATAAGGAATACATCAGCAATTGAAAATATTTACACAAAACAGGGTCATTTCAAAAAAAAATTTTGAAATTTTCTTACGCCATTTTGGAAAAATTTTGAAAAATTAATTTTAAATTTAAACGAATTTTATTTAAAGATTTTATTTCAAATGACAATCATTTTTTTATGTATCATGAAATTGTAATTTATTGTCAAAAAAATAAGCTATGATTTATATAAATTTTTTGAAAAAGCGCAAATTGTTGTAATTTTTTTAAACAGATTTTTTAATTTTTCTTATTTTTTAACAAAAAGTTGTAAAGCCTAATTAAAAATTTTATAATTTCATTCAAAATGAACCATAAATTCAAAATAGCAAATAAAATTTCCAAATTTACAAATTTAAAAAATTTTTAAAAATTTTATTTTATTTTTAACAAAATTTATTTTAAAATTTTCAAAATTTTTTAAGATATTTTGAAATACATACTGTTTTATTGTGAATAAAGTTAGTCTGGATTATATAAAAATATTGTATAATCTCCAAGTTGTTGTATATTTTCTGAACAGCGAAATTGAAATTTTATTGAAAAAAATAATAATATTATTAATAATAAAAAATTAAGAATTGAATATATTTATACAAATCATGGTATTTGCAAACAAAATTTTTAAATTCTCTAAAGCCAAAGTTGAAAAATTTTGAAAAATAAATTTTAATTTTCAACGAAATTTATTTCCAAATTTTGTTTGAAATTTTCAAAATTTATTAAGATATCTTCAAATTCGGTTTTATTGTGAATTCGTAACTTGTTTTACGAATTATGTAAATAAATTTTAAAATCCCTAAGTTGTGGTACTTTTTTCTGAGCAGCGAAATTTAAATTGTATCATAGCAAAATTGTTGATTTTATAAGTTTTTCGAAATTTTTGCAAAATTAATAATATTATTAAGAAAAAATTAAGAATGGAGTATACTCGTATTTATACAAATCATGGTATTTGCAAACAAAATGTTAAAATTCTATGCAGCAAAAGTTAAACAATTATGAAAAATAATTTTTAATTTAAAACTAAATTTATTTCAAAATTTTGGTTGAAAATGTCAAAAGTTAATCATCCAGAATTTAAAATCCTGTTTTATTGTTGATAAAATAAGCTAGGATTTGTTTAAAGTGTTTGTAAAATGCCTAAGTTGTGTTACTTTTAAGCTATGAAATAGAAATTTTATCTGAAGAACATTCGTGATTTTATTGAATTTTTATTATTTTGGTACAAAAAATTAATTAGTCTTATTTTAAATTTTGTGATTTTATTGCAAATAATTAACTTATTTAAAATAGTTATACAAATAATGGTCTTTTCAAAAAAAATTTTCAAATTTTTAAATTAATATCCCTCAAAGTTGAATATATTTAAAACAAGAATTGTTAAATTTTGTTGTAAATTATTTCTGATTTTGTTCAAGTCAATATTGGGTCGAATTATTCATTCCGTTCCGCAATTGCGGAGAGAAATTTTTTGTGCGAAAGTATTATTTGAAATTATTCATTCCGTTGCTGTGGTTTTTTCCTTTTTGCGGTATCATCTCTACACAGACAGTATTGCGGCAAGCCGCAGAAATGAATATTTACATATTCCATATCGCTCGATATATCTTTTCGCTTAGTTTTCCTTTCCGTGCGTAATCAATAATACCACCCATTATTTGTTTAGATATTATGAAATGTTGTTTTATAATGATTAAAATAAACTATGATTTATTCAAAAATTTGTTTGTAAAATGTCCAAGTTGTGAAATTTTCTACAAGCAACATTTCTAACCGATTAATATACATATAAAATCCAATTTCCCTGCTAAGAAAAATTTAATTAATACAATAAATCAAGATTTCAAAACTTTTATATAAATTTATATCACCTTGAACAAAATATTGAAATATTTTCTGCCACTAATGTTGACATTTTTTTTGGAAAAACTCTATGCCTCATGATCTAATAAAAAACTATTTCTTAATAGCTTGATTTCTATAAAAATATGTCTATTAACTATAAAATACTAGGCAAATATATTGTCTGTCTATTTACATTTACACAGACATTGTTTTTAACAATCTTTAGAAAAAATTCTAACAAAATGTCTGGTAAACAATTTTAATCACTTTATTTAAAATATTCATCCATCCTACAATAGTTTTTTTTTTAACACTTGTCATTTAAATATCTGTTGCATGGCTGTAATTAATTGACACTTTGAGACCCAAGCAAACAGCACTCAGCCCATTTTGTACCACAAACTCTACCCACCAAATGTCACATACAGTTGAAAAAAAAAGACGAAATAACTGCAACAAAAAAAAATCGAAAAAACGAACACTTGAAAAAAGAAACGCCTACATATGAACAACAAGTTTTATGGCTTGAAGCTAAAAAATTTTGTATAAGTCAACTGGTTGTTAAAACAAAAAAAAAATTAAAAAAAGCTAGCAACAAAAAATAGTCGAAATATGTTTCAACAAATTGTTGGTCTATCAAACTACTGCAATTAACGCACCTTAAGGCAGAAAATACAAAAGTTGCATGTGCAACTTTACACTCCATGTAGCAAACACAAAAAATGCTAACAAATGTATTTCTTTTATCATCTAAATATGGCTAAAAATTCACAGAAATATTTGTGAAAAATTGTTTAACAACTTGTTAAATTTTGCTAAAAAAAAAAACAAACTAAAAAACATAACTGGCTGTGGTTATAATGTCCTGTATAATTTTGGTTTCTCTAAAGCTTTTCTGGCATTCTTGCATTGCGTGTGGCAAGGAGAAAGTCTGGCTTTGTGAGACCCTGGTAGCTGTATATTCAATTATTTTTCTTACTGTTTTTTTTACAAATTTATCTACTGGACTGTGTTTGAGTAAATTCGGAATTTATTTTGTTTGGTTTGTTTTGAAATTAATTACCTTACTTGGTAATTGGTTTCTTTTCGTTTTGTGTGTGTGTTTTTTTTTTGGTTCATTGTTGTGTGCTGCTCTTGATTTGGTGGTAGTAGGTCAAAATGTATAAATTTTTGTGACCACATTATTCAGTAATGTTTTCGTAGTTAAGGTAAAAGCCCCCTTGTTATTTTTCAAGCGTTTTCAGTTTAGTCTTGATAATGGCCAAAAAATAAAGTTTTCGAATTTTTTATTAAAATGTATTAATTAACAAAGCAAGTAAAATGATTTAATGAAAATAGTTTGGTCGTATAAGGAAGCTTGTTACTTATTGAACAAAAAAATATGGAAGGTAATTTTAGGAGTATATTCTTGGCTTAATCTTCATTTCAAAAGCAAGATAATGGTCACATGTTGACCATAAATAGTAGCAAGTAATTATTTTCCCAAACTGGTGCTGTTTGGCATCACACCAGCATTGATGTAAAATTCAGAAAGATTTATAAGAAAACTTCTGGTAAAATGTTAAGAGTATGATAATGATTTGTGAATACTAGCTTTATCAACAATTAGGGAAATTGTTTCACAGTTTGTGAAATGCGTAGCGTTGTCAACTTTGCAATGAATTTAAAAAACAGCGCACCAAGTTTACAATTTTTTTTTATCGAAAACTTTAACTTTAAATATGATTTCTTTTAATAAACAGAAGTTTTATTACTTTTAGTTTTACAGCACTTTATATAAAAGTTTCATACTTATTTTACACCGCACAATGCAACTTTTACTACAAAAACAATTATGTACTATGAAAATCAAAAAGTGACACCAAATTTCATATTTCACAAAATATCTACAACATCAAGACCGTTTTACTCTGTGCATATGATTTGGTACATCTTAAACATCATTATTTGTTGTTCTTATTGTGGTCTATAAAATAGATTGAAAAAAATTTTCCACTGTTGAATAAAATAGTATTGAAACAGGTGTATTGTATTTTACAGAGATTTGTTCTTACACTAAAACGAAAAGTTGTGTTGAATTTGCTTTGGTGCCACCAAAAATTAAAAAACGCACCGAAATTTAAAAAAAAGCGAAAATGGTGCGAAACGCACCAAGCTGACAAAGCTGAAAATGTGTTTGTTCTCAAGTTGTTTTTAAATAAAGATTCAACTAACAGTGAAACTTACAATTTAGAATTGAGAATCATATTGTGATATCAAACATTTAGCAAATGCTTTAAGCTTTAACCTCAAACTTATTAAAAATTTGAAACTTAAACCTTTGGTCTGTGCTTAAATTAGGTTTGAGTGTCATGTTTTATTTGCAACGCTAAAACCTGCAGATATCAATCGTTTGACTTTGTGTCTCTGGCCTTAGCTTGATTTAAAAAATTCAAAATCAATTAAAGTTTGAAGCTCATACTTCTGGTTTGTCTTTGTGTTTGTTATGTCAATTACGTGAAAAATTCATAATTCCTTAAATAATATTTTTAATAAGTAATTAGGTACTGTAAAACTATTTCTATACTTGCAAAAGCATCTCAATATACTTAGTTGTGATTGACTTCAGTCTCATTATTTAGAAGTAGTTTAAGAAAAATATCAGCGAGTTTTTGTGACTCCTTAACTAAGTTTTTTAATGAATAATCAAGGATTAATAGAACATGTTTAAGGCTTGTCATTACTGATTAATATACTTTGTTAGCATTTACTTAAAGTCCGCATTACTTAGAAGTAATTTAGTAATGTACGAGTATGTTATATAATCTGCTAAAGATTAGGTTATGTAGATCACTTGTTGTCAAATCCTTTAAATACATTATGATATCCATTTTCATATCCGTTTAACCTAATATCAGCAAATTTGTAAACCATTAGTGCCTTCATCTAAATTTGCCTAGATTTATCAGTGATATGTTTTTGAAATAGCCCTGATTATGTTATTCTAATCTGAGCAAATTTGTAAATCTTTTGATGTTTGTAAAATCCATCAGAAAAGACTTCATCAAAATTACCGAGTTATCTTACTCAAAAGTCTTGCAGAACATACAAGATTCCGTACGGATTCCTCCACCTGTTCGTTCAACTCGCTAACATTTAAATGATATGAATGAATTAAAATGTTATAAATGTCCCAATGCCCCACAGTTTTGACCAAAAACAAAACGCCCTCGTGTCCTGAGATTCATACTAACACGAGATGATGGTGATGCCTTAGCAGGGCCAAAAGGATGAATGCAATGGGAACATATTTTCTCCTATAAATATTAGTTTAAATCATTGTAGTCTTATAGCTGCTGTAAAGATGATGTAAATTTTCGCCTGTTAACTGCTTAAGGTATTGGTCAATCTGAAACGTAACCTCTTAAACCAACAAATAAAGACTGATGTCGCACTATTCCGGAGAACAGAGTTTGTAGACCGGTACCAAGAAGACAAGTTTAATAATGAAATATCCTGCAAACGTGCTCGCTTAAACCAACAAATAAAGACTAATATTTGGGCACCGTAACATTACGTTTGATTCATCCCACAGCGCTAGTTCTGCTTACCAAAAGTGGCCCAATGGGCACATAATATCGCAACTGCAACCCTCATACCATTTTTAATTTTAGAATAGGTTAAAATCGTTTCGACCCTATGACCTCTAATCATTCGCTTCACCAGATAAGATTATTTTACATAATTCTAACACTATTCCGGATGACAAAGTTTGCAGACCGATTATATCGTGGCTTTAAAGATCTTGTCAAAATTGGGTGTATAACAATTTCGTTGCAACAAAATTTGTCCTGCTTCTACTACTAAGTTCTAAAGGCACTAGAGATTGGAGAGAGGTTTCTTAAAATAGAGTGGTATATCACCCTCCACTAGACAAGATCACCCTAGTTCAAACTTTAATACCCCTTCAATTGTCACAGCTCTGCTTATGATCTGTTATATACAGAAGTAGTGGAAGATAAGCTCGCAGTTGATTGTTTAGAACATAACTTCGAAGATAGTTGGAATATCAATTGGTTATGTTCTAAAAAAATGTGGCATTCGTAATTATTTTTAGGTTGGAAGCTTTCTGAGTTTCATTAAAGATTCGCAGGAATTGAAAATATAAGTACATAGTTATTTTTGTATGAATTCTTGCATACTCAAGAATCGGTCTGACATTGTCACATTTGGATTTATAAATTTCTTGGGCAAAGGTTTTATAAAGCGTTATTGAAAGTCATAATGATTTTATAGTTAAAGTTTAGTTTTCTATCTAAATTGACTACTAAATCATTGATAGAGTCAAGCGATCTTCAAGCTGAAGATGATGATGTCGTCGTTGGAGAACGGACTATAACTCAAGAACGATATAAGATAGTGAGTATAATGAAACGTGATATTAGTATTTCTGTAAAAAAAAATTTGAATAATTTACTTCTAAACTACCAATGATAATAATTTTTCTAAGCAGAAATAAAATTGATATTTCTTCAGGTTCAGTTCCATCAAATTAACAATTAAATTATAATATATATCATCTATATATATATTGGGTTGCATATGGTATATTGGTAAAGGTAAAAGATAATCAGAGTGAATTGTGGAACTGGAAATAATAGCCATTTATTTTCGAATTTTTAGAAGTAACGCAAATTCAACAATTGTGAAAAGTTATATCCTGGGGAAAGAACTTTCGGTTGATACATTCAACTCTGAGTTGACAATTTTTTGTCGAGTGATACGTTCCAAAACGTAGACCTAATTGTTCTGGGACAATTTGCAATTTTACAATGTTATTGATATCATGTAGTTAGAATAATGAGTTAATATGTCAATAAATAAATCATGAAGCACTTTATTTCATTAATTGGTAATGGAAAATTTTCCTGGGAACATATTCAAACATATTATAACATTACAAAGTATGCAGTCTAAGATCTCTTTAACACCTACGCTAAATCAAACAAATCACATTCATTAACTAAATAAAAGCATCTCTTTTCCATTGTTTTACCTGATCATTAAAGTAATTATTACATTTGTCTCAACAAATCTGCAAAAAATTATAGGTTTCCATAACGAGAAGACCAAAAAAAAAACAGCTAGTACAACTACATGTTAGCCAAGTGTGAACAGTATTTGCAAAAACTAACTATACAAAAACAATCAATTAACTGGTTGTTTAGAGTATTTGCCTTTTTTAGTTTTTCTTGTAAATAAATAATAATGATGTAAATTTGTTTAGCTGTTGTTTTTGTTACAATTATGTATGTTTGGCAGCAGTGAGTGAGTAAATGAGTGTGTGTGCCGTGGTAGGTAGTATTTAGTTTTTGTTAAATTGCTATAATTATGCCATAAAACTAACGGTGTTTTACAAATTTCAATAAAAAAAAAAGCAAACTCATATGAAAGACCTCCAACAACAAGTGCTCCATTGTGCTGCTGGGTCGGATGGCTAAAAATGATTGTGTGGAACACATAATAAAATACTCATACACAATTAAATGTTTATGTTTTTATTTTATAATTATGATAATTAAATGTAATTACAGGAAAATATACTAACTCGTTTATGTCCTTACAAATTAAACACCCAATGTGGATTATGAATGTAGAATTAACCCTTTAATAGAGGTTATAGGTTTTGAAAGACCAAGGAATGTTTATAGTAGTTAGGCATATTGTACATACATACATACATACATAATCGTAGGAAAGAAAATTAAGATTTGTTTGAAATGTTATTTACACATTAATTTAAAATAACAAAAGAAACAAATTTAAAAGCATGTCTTTAAACAAATTATTAAAACTTTATAACAAATTCCCAAATTTTGTTCATATTTTTACAATTCACTTTAATACTCAAGCAAACTATCATTACTTACGATTATTTATTATTTTAATTTGCTGCATTAAAATCAATCAAAAATAACAACAACTAAATAACACCAACATTCCCCCATTTTGTTTTGTTGTTTTACTGCACTCTACGTGCATGCATACATACATACATACTCGTGCATATGTCATTTGTAAACAAGCCATAATATGTTTTCTCTGTTTTTGTTTTATTTCTATTTAAATATTAGTTTTAATGAAATCACTCTTTTAGCAATGGTTCTCAGTTATTATGTCATTCGAAATATATGTACTTATGTATCTGTATGTTTCATATGTCACGCAGATTTTCCTTTTCTTTTATTATTTATATTTCAACATTTGAGGTCATATCAACAGCAAACAATATTTGTCAACATTATTATAAATCTCTGCTCCTGGTTGTTGGTGTTGTTGGGCTTTTCAGATGTTAATGCATGTACTCGTACATACATACATATGTATAATAAAGGTGGCCCCAAAATAAAATTCTCAACCATAAATTTTATTATTTCAAAATTGTTCTAAATACTCTATTTTAACGTGAACGGCATTCGACCCTATAATTTTTATAATTTTTTATTATACATTTATTCAGTATTAATTCATTTAAGACCTAGAAGACAAATTAGTGAAACCTGCAAAAGGAACTTTTTGCATTTGATTTAGTTAATAATGAGTTATGAAATTGCTTTTTAATTTATTAATAAAACATTAATTATAGTTGACAACATTGATTAGTTTTAGTTCGTTCTTTACACATGGGGCCACCCTAATATACACATATGACAAAAGTTCTGATGATCGAATAGGGAAATAAACTGGTAAAAAAAATTTATTACATGTTATTTATTTATATGAAGAGATCTACACTGTGAAAGAAATGAAAGGAGAAATAAAAAACACTGCATGGCGATAGGTTGCATCATTTTTTATGTGCTTTCTTTTCATTTTTGTATTCTTTTGTGAAAAAGCTCTCAACGAGAACTAGCAACAATTACAATCTAAAGAAGAGAATTAATGTTCTAATTTTTATGAAAATCCTGCCTTTTAATACAAATAGTTCAAACACCTAGTAATAATGTGCACTTTGCCGGTATGTACTAGGAAGGAACTTTGCTGCTACTAGGTCATGGAAAGGAGAATATAGGGATTAGTGTTTGAGGATATTAGATTTAAACTTTCTTAGTATTAAAGGAGCTTTATTTTGGCATAAAAATTCTGGAAAGAAGAAAGATTTTTTGACTATAAATTAAATGTGTCTCGGACATTCATACCAAGTTGTGTCGGGAACAAAGTCTTTAAACAGAACACATTCCAATTCATTAAAAGAACAGAAAAACACTACTTTAATTACTCAGTTAATTTTATTATCACCTGATCATACATCATAGTTTTGTTTTGTTGGTTATAAGTCATATAAATTTTAAGGCATTCAATACTTCTTTTAGAACTTGGGAACTGTACTTATTCCGTTAGATACTGCACAGAATACTCTTGAACAAAGCTTTTAGCAATGATTACACTGTGCTAGAATTTGACACTTTTTTTGTGACAAACGGGGCACCTGGCGGGTTAACCTAATTCGGGTACGCTGAATCCAGTGGTGCTAACCGTTTTTTTAGGTTAGCTCGTTTTTTCGAAATATACCGTTATTTCGAAAATGGAGGAGGTTGCACTACATATATTCGCGTAACTCAAAAACGGTTTAGTTTATTGAATAAACTAAAAAAACCGAAATTCCGTAATAAAATTTTCTTTCAGTAAGATTAAACTTTTTTCGTTGTAGAAACATAATTTTTTTTTTACCAAAAAAATAGTTTTTTTTAGCAAAATTTCAAAAATTTTGTTTTTAAAACGGCATAAAAAATTGGAAAACGCAGCTGTGCTCCTAATTTTTTCTGCAGGCATAGCAAACAAAGTTCCAAACAAAACAAGACATAAATAATTAAAATCTGTCTACAACTTTTGATTTTATTCACAAAAGATGAAATATATAATAACCAGACGAAACTTCAAAAATTAAAACATTTATTTTTGTTGTTAATTAAAGTTTAAGTTTTTATTTACAAATTTATTCTTCTTCCTCCTGCAGATTCCAACAAATATCCCCTAATAGCGAATCAAGTTGTTTGCCACTATACCAGTGTTCGAGTCTGGCTGTTACTTGGTGAAATCTCTCGCCATGTTCATCAGACTCGGCTGGTGATTGTTCATTAAATTTTTCTGCATGACAATGCAAAAAATGTATTTTCAATCACATTTTGACGTTTAAGTTTTTAAATGCTGTTGGCATATCTCCAATTAAAATTCGCCAATTTTCAGACCGATGATTTCCTAATACATTTTCTATTACTGATTTCACAGAATTCCAGCCCAATAGCTCCATATCATGCAATGCAAGTTCAAATTGTTGGTTCTTCATTAGACGACGAATGTCCGGTCCATTAAGAATTCCTGTAAAATAAAAACATTATGATATGAAATATAAATCTAATTTAATAAAGTAGCTAGAGTTCTTTTACTTTCATGCCGCTTAATCGTGGAAAAATTCGGCGCAATTCGGTACAAGCAATTCCATCTGGGTTCAATGCTTTTATAAAATTTTTTACAATACCCAGTTTGATGTGGAGTGGAGGAAGCAAAATCTTTTCCATATGACATTGAATGGGTTGAGGAACTCTTATTTATACTGTATTTTTTTTTATCAAAGTACCTGTCAATACCTTCATGAATATAATTTGTAAAAAAAACAAAGCAATAAAAAGATTCACGATTGAGCTAGAATTTAAACAATAAAAGAATCACGATTGAACTAGAATTTGAAAAATAAAAACATTTGAATTTGAACAATAAAAAGCTTCACGATTGAACTGAAATTTGAACAATAAAAAGATCCAAGATTAAACTAGATAATAAAAAGATCCACAATTAAAAAAAAAAAATTACAATGAATTAGGAATTGAAAAATATACATACATTTAAGTACATACTGATACAGCAGACATCATGTTAAATCATATCAATGTGAGAAACACTATAGTGTACAAAAGTTAACTATCTAGCGTGTAAAGCTGTATTTTAAAATGTTAAAGGATTTAAAATAGTTTTTGTTACTCATGACTACTAAGAATTTTAAAAACCAATTTTGCATTTTCTAAGGACTAGAAAACATTTTGATTTGAATTTAATTGCATAGGCTTAAGTGCCTTAATCTTAAAAACTTTAAATAATTGCAATTAAAATTTTATGTTTTTATTAGTTTTTTACACAACACTATGAAGTGTTATTAAAACAATTTAATTTAATAACTATTATTTTGTTCTTTTATTGCAGGTAAACAATATTCACAACATAGAAATTGGCACGTTTTGTAAGTTTTAAAAAAAAAATATTAAATATAAAAGTCCGTTTAACTTATATTTGATCAATAAACTGACTTTGAGGTTTTCATGCATGGCAAAAACGTGGCAAATTTTAAAAGTTTTCTCTTTCTAGACTGATTTTCGGAAATAAGGCAACGGGGTTATAAAAAAAAACGTTTTCATAATGAAAGCAACATTTGCAAAAACCTTTTTACTTCTCCTGTATAGTGCCGTCTAATTTGCCTGCACTCTTTTCTAGCTAGCTTTCGGAAGTAAGGTAACCGTAGTTGGGAAAACTGGCCATGATCTGTATAGGCCTAAAAATAGTTTTTCTGAATAAAAGCTACAATTATTGATCTTTTTCTATACTCAGCTTATTTTGCTATTTTCTGACAACAGGCAACATTGTGTACCGGCAATACGCCATTTTCTATTTAAATTTTCCTAAAACAGCAAGAAGAGCAATATTTTCTGGCCTCATTTTTACCACACTCTGAGATTTATGCTTTTTTTTAACTCAAAAAAGAAGCATTTTACGTTCTTAAAGCATAGTTTCGTATTTTAAAAGCAAATAACAACCTAGGCTTGGCTAGAAAGCCACGCAGTCTTTAAAGTTATAGCAAAAAATGCTAAAAAAAAAAAAATCTATTGTTAAAATTAGCAAAAATTACCTTATATTACCCTTACACTTGCCCTATTGAAATGCACCGAAAAGTACCGCCAAGAAAATAAATAAATACATGTTGGTATTTATCAAATAATCAGTCATTCACCAAACAAGCTGTAAGCTGCAACATTAAAAAAGCCAACAACAACATGCGACTTGCAACAGCACTTTAAATATGTGCAGCACTTAATCATGCCATATTTGTACTGCAACAACCACATGCTACCAACAAACATAAACATACGAACCCATTGAAATTGTAGGAGCTAAACGCGTGAAGTGCGTGTCAAAATGTGTCACAAGTTAAATTTATTGATACACATAGAGAAAATGCATACATTTTTTCAAGTTTTGACAAAACAAAGCACAACAGCACACAAGGCATAAGTGCAGCAGGCATTTTGCCCTGTTTCGGCTACTTTACACTGCCACTTAATGGCATCAACCAGCAGTGTGGTGCAACAATGTGTGGCTATGAGTTTGGTCTGGGCTAGAAGGCGACATTTATCAATAAATATGTATAGTATGTATGTATAAAAAGAGAAAAATTTAAATAAATATGTTTGTACTTATGTATGTATGTATGTATGTGTGTGTGTACATTCATACATACTCTTACATATGTATATGAGGTAATTAATAGTGACACTTGTGTGTCAAAATACTTTCATTTAAAAATACTATGTATATGCATGTACCTATACGAGTATAACAGCAAATACTTGTGAGAGTAGATATTTTTAAATAGAAAAAAAAACGAATTTAGATTTATATTAATTCAAAGGTCTCATGTTTCTTTTTTTATAGCTGGTACCCACAGCAGCTCATTTGATTAATTAAATAATAATGTTAATGGGTTAATTGGAAATTTATAGAATTGTTAATTAGGTGATTGTTTTTTATGTGCTATGTAGACCTTTTATATTGTTAAAAATCTTTCTATTTTATTAGTTCGGCTTGAGGTCCCTTTTATTAAAAATATAAAAACTCTTGTTCGTTTTTAATTTTTATTATATTTTATTTATTTCCAATATTTCGACCAACTTTGTTGATCATCTTCAGGGAAGAAATATAATTTAATGTTTAATACAGTGTTGTCCGATGTTAATATTCTAAATTTCTTTCACTGACTGGTCAGTCAGTCAGAGTTTTTATATTTTTAATAAAAGGGACCTCAAGCCGAACTAATAAAATAGAAAGATTTTTAATTGTTAATTAGTTTATTATTTGCTGTTTATTTGAAATTTGTTTATAAATAAAATCACTAATATGCAAATTTCTTTTTTTTTTTTTCTTTTATAAAACTTTAAATATGATGACAAAATTTAAGAAAAATCGAATTCCCCTTTGGAATATTAATTGCTATACGTTATACATTCAGTTATTGTAAAAAGTATGAGTAAAAATATTGACGCAAAAGTTAACTTAAGTGAGTAGAAGGTTTAAAATAGAGTAAGCTGCATTACCTTGCACCAACCACATCGCTAGTACGATGTCTACATTAGGTAGACAGCACAACAAAATCAACTGAAAGAACTAGACACCTAACATGTATTTTTAAGCATTTATTGTACAAATTTTTACAATCATTCACTTCATAAAATGTTTTAATTTCAAACAAGTTTTTGTTCATGCTTTTTCAAATTAAAGAGTGATTTTTTAAGAGCTTTCGAATTTGATTTAAAAATAAGCACATAAAATTTAGAGAAATATTTATTTCAGTCGATAGAACGTTCTATCAAAATCAATGTTTAAAGATGATTTCTATAAATGTTGCCCAGATCTACGCTTCAAATGGTTCATGCGCTGGGTCTAATTTAGACATACTCTCTCCGGCCAATAATCCACACCATTGGCAGTTCGGCGTGCATTGACAGTTCTTGCAATGCTTCTGGCTGCTCTTCACACCAAATACGACAATTTTGCTTGTTAACGTATCTATTCAAACAGAAAATACATTTTCTTAACCGAGCATGAATTTTGATAATAAAATTCAAAAATCTGCGAGCGTTGTTCGTTTGTAAGTTGATTTATTGCTAAATTACACACCAAACTGAACATGTTAAACAGTACCATATGTTACACGAAAACAACTGAGCTGCCAAAAATATTCTTGCCAAAAAGAAAGTTTCTAAAAAAGTACCCTTTACAATAGGCCAGAAAACACTTTCATATTGTTAAGCAGACAATAAATAATAAATCAACAAACAACATTTTGTAGATGATTTAACTTAAATAATTGTAATTTGAATTTATTAACCCAGGTTCTAAAACTCTCAACAGTTATTGGCAAACAAACAAAAAAACAACACAGCAGCAGAGAGGGATGGATAAAGGGAAAGAGAGCGAATTGTGTACTTTGTATAGAAATGTTGTAAAAAAAAACATGTAAAATTTACATGCGAATGTTAAACATTTAAAAAATCATAAAATAAAATTAATGTACACAATAATACATAAAATAAACGGTTAATAAAAAACATATCAAAAGAAATTTACATACACACACAGGGTGTGAAAATAAGAAGAGTTACTACAAAAAAAAAATTAATAATATTGATGGAAAATTGCGTCCTGGCTAATGTTAAGAGGCCTTATCGCTTGATTTGTACAATTGTTTATTAATGAATTTTGTTAAACAAATTGGTTAATTTTAATTCAATCAGTATTATAACAAACAAAACAGAGCCAGCTCATTTGAGTGATCAGTCACACAGTAACTACACAGTGTCAATTCATTACCTTTTAAGTTAACGACACGTAAAAGTAATAAGCAAAATATCTAAATTAATATAAACAAAAGCTGTATCTTTAGAATAGATCTGCTAGGAATGTAAATTATATATAAACAATTTGAATATTGAATTCGGAATTGTATAGTTCGAAACCTAATCCATACTTTCCCTCTTGATCATTTCATTAAAGACTGCGCCAATATAGAATAAAATCCTGCTAAAGAACTTTTGAATTGGAAATTGTGTAGTTCCAAACCAAACTAATACTTTCCCTCTTGATCAGTTTAATAAAGAGGACAACAATTCAAAATAACATCTCGCTTAAGAACTATTAAATGGAGGAATAGTATAGCTCCCAAAATAGTAAACCTAACCAATACTTTTCCCTTATCCTAATACTTAAAATCCATTTCTTAATTTCAAACCCTGTTAACATTTCATTTGTACATTTACATGTCATAAGCATGATTTTTTTTTAACATTTACATTTAACCAAACAACAAAAAACAGATTTTTTTAAAGTTGCAATAAATACAAGTAGAATATTTTTTTTATATTTATTGGCAATTTCTATATCTATGTTTAGATGTTTTTTAGAACAATGTTCCTGTTATTGTAATTTATTTTTATTACATTTTATCTTAAGCGGTTTTTATACTTCATACATATATAGAAAAAACTATTTCTAAGAGGACTGACTATTAAATAAATATAATTGAAACGATACATTACCAAAGATTGAAGAACATTACGAATTTTATAAATTAAACAGACTTTAAATCAAATGTATAAATATATCTCTAATAGAAACGGAAATTTGTTTTGGCCGAAATTACGTTTCTTACCAACACTCTATACCTCTTCAATACTGTAATAACAAAATAATGAGTTTGTCAAATATTAATTAATAATTAACTTTGCATTCTTGTAAAAACAAAAATAAGATTCAATCAAAAAGACAATTTCATATTAAAAATACCACATTTCTAATATTCCTCATCTACATAAAAACAAAAACACGGCCTTAGGTTGAGAATACGAACATTCTCTACCACCACATAAATTACAAAATTCCGATTCACCGGTGACGCCAAAGGTATAATACGAGTAGTACTTTTGGTGTTACAACATTTCGCCAATATTAAGAACAAAACTCCGAAGAAATTTTTAGAGTTATCATTTCAAAATCTTATCAATGTTGGTATACCTTAGCCAACGGCGAATCAAAGCTGTAGTGATTGTGTTTTTATGCTTCACCACCATTTGGGGAGGGTATATTGGATTTGTGCTGATATTTGTAATGCCAAAAATTATTTGTCTAACACCCACCTTAAAGTATACCAATCGACTCGGAATCACTTCCTGAGTCGATGTCCGTCTGGCTGGCTGGTTTTCTGTCCGTGTAAAATTTGTGCGCAAAGTACAGGTTGCAATTTTTAATATATTTCGATTACATTTTGTACATTATATTTTTTCGGCCTAAAGACATTTGGGATTGAATTTGGTTGAATTTCAATCCATTATTTCTCCTAGCCCATAAATTTCGCCACAAGTAAATTATATATAAAATGTAATCACAGTTACAAATTTTGTGCAGATATGTCTATTATTGACATCCATATAAGGCCCACTACCGAAAATCACTTTAAAGAGTATAACTCTCTTAAAAATGTTGGTATGTATCCCAAATAATATTCAACAGAAATATGTTTCAAAAATCATGACACCTATTTTGTTTTTGTTTTTTGTAAATCAGGTTAACATGCACAAAGTGTTAAAAAGTGTTTGTATTGAAATAAAATTTAACACAAAGAATATTTATATTTACAGAACTCATGCCACTAAATTTTTTATTGATCGGTCTATAATTCTATGATTTCATTTCTGAAAAACTGTGTTTGCACTCTTTTTTCCTTTCAAAATTTTTTATTTCCCAAGAATTTGTCTTAAGGAGAATTGTAACTAAAAAATCTCCCCACGAAGTCATATTCTTTTCCAATTTATTAAAAACTACTAATTCTTAATTCATTTCTTATTATAAAATATAGTTAACATTAGTGGAAAACACTTAAACTAAAAACCATGGAAATTGACATAATTTTTTATGGCATTTTATTAAAAAAAATTCAGACAATTTAAAGATAAAATCTATTTTTTTGCGAAACCACAAACTTAATGTAGAAGAGAGGACAGAGAAAAAGATGTGAAACGCTTAATTCAAAGTGTGCGTCTAAGACTTTAAATGTAAAAACGAATAAATACCCGGCAGAGCAGGCTGACCTAGAAAGGGTCACTTGCTAGGGGTAGTAATTTGACTTGATAATAACACTAGTGTGGAGTCAAGTAGTTGCTAGATTTAAATATTATAAAACTTAAAAAAAGTCGAAAGCTTGTTCTAGCCACGGAAAATAAAGTGATAGGTACGGTCATACTTGGCAAATATTTGCCGAAAAGACTTAACCACTAAATAAAATATATTTGAACTCGTTTATTTATTTAAAAAAAAACTTCGTTTATTTAGGAAAAGACACAACAAATATTTAGTTTCTTTTTGATGCTGTTCGATCTTGAAAAACTCTTGTAAGCAGGGCTGCCAGATGAATTTCGGAAAAAATCGTCAAAATCCCGATAAAAAAGAAATAAATCGTCATTTCGAAATTTAAAAAAAAATCGGAAAAATAAAAAGTCACTGTTTCTAAATTTTCATTAAAACGAAAACATAAAAATTCGAGTTTAAATAGTTAAAATAGTCAAACTTGACGGTACTAGTCCATTTTCTTATTTCCTTTTGTTTTTTCTTTCATGCATGTTGATTTGCATTAAAAAGTACAAAAATTGAATTGACGTGTGTGAATGAAATGACAAGTTCAAAAGAGAATTAAACAAAAACTGGTCAGCTAAAACTGAAGAGTGTGAAACAAGACTTACAGTATTTTATAAAAAAAATATCTGAATTTAGCATATTTTATTAATTCAGGTTAAATTACAATGTCAAAACAATTTAGTTTATTAAGTTTTAAATAATATTTTGAGTATGAAATCTAATTAATTTATTATATACAGGTATACTTATTTTCAAAGAATTTTTGTTATTTAAATTTATTTGGCTGAATATTCTTTCGACGTTTTTTTTTTTAAATAATATAAGTTTTTGTAGAATTTCCCCGCTGAAATCCAGAAATTGTTTTCTCTAAAAATTTCAGTTCATGGAATTCAGCATTTAAAATTTCTACTATCCTGACTCAATATTATTTTAAATTATTGTATTTAA
This sequence comes from Bellardia pandia, assembly GCA_916048285.2. Classification (NCBI taxonomy): domain Eukaryota; kingdom Metazoa; phylum Arthropoda; class Insecta; order Diptera; family Calliphoridae; genus Bellardia; species Bellardia pandia. The sequence goes on from OU696531.1 coordinate 23,579,196, forward strand.
ACTTAACAATTGTCAATAATTAAGAAATCACTACTATTACTTAGTTTAGTTTTTGAAATATGTCATGTTCTTCTTAATATTTATGATATTAAATGAGGAAAATAGTTTTTGCCTCAAAAAAAGAGAATTTGGTAACAAAAACATTAATAAAACAAAAAAATGATAGAATATTTTAAAAGTTCAGAAAATCGTCACTTTTAATGAAAAAATCGTCAAATCATCACTTTGCTACTTTTGAAACAAAAAATCGTCAAAATGACGATAAATCGTCAAATCTGGCAGCTATGCTTGTAAGAGTAAACAACAACGTCAAACAAATTTGTTCTAAAACAAGTGGTTACGCTTGTACATGAAACCTAAATTCACCTACAAATTTTGTGCAGATCGATTCATAATTGACCATAGTTCCCATAGAAGAAGCACTTCTGAAAATCACTTTAAAGATAAATCGTTCAAAAATTTCGGTATCCAAATAATATTCATCACAAATATGTTTCATAAATACACAAATCATTCGGCTCAATTTTATGATGATCGGTCAATAGCTCCCATATAAAGCCCGCTTCCGAAAATCGTTTTAAATCACAAACAAATTTCATATATACAGAAATCCTAACACGTCATTTTATAATGGTCGTTCCATTATTAGTCAAAGCTCCCATGTAACATGTATAGATCTTTTATATGTGTTTATATCGAGATAAAACTTAACACAAAAAACCTGCTACTAAAATTTGGTGATGATCTGTCGTTTATAGGTCATAGCTCCCATATAGGACCCATTTATGAAAAACTGATTTTTCACATATTATGGTGTTATATGGTCGGACTTGACCGACTATATTTTCTTACTTGTTTTTTTTTATTGTTAGTGATTTCTTCTAACGGTTTTAACAATTTTACACAAGTATTTACCATTTCTATGAAAGTCTATTATGATTTGATATTAACGCTACAACTTAGACCCCGATTACCGTTCACAACACTAAGTATTTTGATGTTGTATGTTGTAAACTGCGATTACGATTCCCAACACTTATCATCTTAATCGTATGAAAAAATAAATTAATTTCTACATAATATTCTAATATAATATTATTTATCTATATATATAAAATTGAATGTATGTATGTATGTATGTATGTATGTATGTAACGTATAGACTCCAAAACGGCTGAGCCGATTTTGATGAAATTTTCACAGCATGTGACTGTGACTCTGGAAGGAATAATAGGCTATATAATGTTTCGATTGTACAAACGGGGGTGGCACCGCCCATATAACCCAAAAATTTAAATCGCCATATTTTGGGTATATTTTTACCTACGTCAATGATATGTGGTACATATGGTATTGGCATAATTAGGAATACGTACTAGGAGAAAAGTGGGTGGGGCCACGCCCCTTTTTAGGAAAATTAAAAATCGTAATAGTCTTAACTACTGGACCGATCGTCATTAAATTTTCACAATAGGATATTCTTACGAAATAATAAATTCTTGACTATGTAAGTGGACAAAGGGGCATGGCCTCGCCTATAGCATTGTAATAAATACATTAAAATTAAATAAATAAATGTTTGTTAATATATAAATACGTTTTATTTTATTTTATGACGAGGGGGGGGGGGTAGCGAAGCACACCGGGTTTAGCTAGTATTAATATATAATTAAGCTTTTCTTTTAATAATATAAGGTATTGACTTTATTTTGACGCTCACAGTATGTCTTACCGTCTTTCAAAATTTGTAAATACATATCGTTGGTCTCATGTAGAAAGGCCCGAACTCGCTATTTTTTCGAAATTAGTTTTTTTTGCGATTCCAATGCATTTAACGCAAATACACCTCCTCACAAAAATTTATTGCAATAGTGTAAAAAATAACGCTTTTATAAGCAGTTGTACGAAAAAAGTTACATGTTGAATATTACAGTTTCTATTATGTTTTTACCTTCTCCTGTAAAGTTTCAAATACGCGAGTTAGGGCCTTTCTACATGAGACCATCGATATGTATGTCTGTAGGAAAACGCATTTTCACAGTTATTTAAATGCCAGAGTACATATAGAAGAATTCAGAAAATCCTGTTATTCACTGTTATGTCTGCTTTTTTAATTCTAAAAGAAAAGATTTTATTTTTAAGCCGTGCAAAACACCATTTCGGTTTCAGTTCCAGTTAAAGACGAACACGAAACTGCAGTCAAAGAGAAACTCAGATTGACTATTTATAAAACTGCCGGGTATTTATGTACGTGTACTGCTAATATTTGTATTTAAAATACAAAAAAAAAACAGTCATAAACATTTGGCGCACATTGGCGCCATTTAAATATGTGTGTTTACGGTGAAATAAAGACATAGCACTACCCATATAGTTATGTAGCAAATACCCGACCAACCTTCCCTCTTCCATACATAGATATTTGCAAAATCATTTACAACATTTTGTAGTTGCTTATTTTTGCATAATTTTTGTATGACAATATATATTATTTTGTTTAGTTTTTTTTTTATTTTTTCTAGTATCTTTTGGCTGTCTACATTATACTAATGAAAATATTGTACAATTTAGCAAGTAATAATTTATCGCAATGCAACAGCTACACAACAGTATTAAAGAGAAAAAAAAAAGTCAAAAATATAAGTATGTATGTACTCGTAAGTTTTTAATAAAAGTCTATTTAATTGCACAAAAATTTAAAGCTGCCATAAAAAACATACATATTTATGTGCATGTTCTCCCAAAAAAAAAAAAAAGATATTTGATTAATATTGATAGATTGCAAAGAAAATAAATTTAAATTTAATGATAGTTTTATGGTAGAATAGTGCTGGGTTTAAATTAAGTGGGCTGGCTGCTAAAAGCCAGAATGATTAACGTTAAATGCTGGATATGGTCAGGCGGCATATAATAGCCGGCATAGCAGCAAATCAAAGAAATTTAAATTTAAAAGTGTGTAATAAAAACTAAAAACATATGGATCGTTAAGGATTTAAAGGAATGATTATGGCTTAAAACCGCAAAACCCAACATTATTCTTGGGTTTTCGGTTTTTTTCTTTCCGAACTAATTTCAAAAGAAAAATTCAAAATTTAGAACTTGAAAATTTAGATTTTTAATTTAAAAAACCAAACATATCACGCAAAATTTTCTTCTGATACTTTTTTCTGAAAGAAAAAAAAAAAGAACAGGTTTTCAGTTACGATTTTAATTCAAGAAAAATCGGCTTCGGTTTGAGTTTCAGTTAAAATCGAACTCGAAAATCTAGTGAAATGGATTACATAACAGGAAACTGCGTTTTTACATGACATAAAACCAAAAGTCTTTCTTCGGTTTTTTCTTTTACTACTAAATGTAGGAGAAATATTTATATGCAAAATACAAACAGAACAGTGAATAATAAATATCCTGATGATTCAGCATCTAAATTCTTTTATTTGTAATCTATCATTTAATTACATATTTGTTATAAATAATAGCAGATGAGACATAGGGTTGTTTTTTAGATGTATAGAACTTTAGAACTGGCGGCCATTTGGTCAGCTGTCAAGTGATTTATATATTTATTTTATAGACTGTCGCCTGAACAACGCTTCGAAATTTTGCAAATTTATTTTGAAATCATGGTTCTTTTCGAAATACGTATACAGGCTTTTCTTTAGATGTATAGAACTTTTAAATTGGAATCATATTTGTTTGACTTTTTTAAATTGACAAGAAATTTCCTTTATTCAAGAGATAATCTTCTGGCAACGCTCTCTCGGACGTAGTCTAATCTGTAGATCCAATTTTCGATAACTTTTGACAACATTTGTGGTCGTATATTGGCAATAACGCAATGAATGTTATAATTTCAACAACACGGCACAACATGTAACACTGCTCGTGCCACAATTGATTTATTGAAGGAAAATGCATAGTTTCGCTTTTCAGGCCTCCAAAATCGTGCGATTTAACGCAGCTTGACTATTTTCTGTGGGGATATCTGAAGTCTCTAGTCTACGCCGATAAGAACGAAACGATCGACCACTTTGAGGACAACATTCGCCGCGTTATTGCCGATAACGCGTATAAATTAAATTCGGAAAATATTAGTATTTTAAGGATATTTCTTTAAATGAACTAGAGAATAGCCAATAGTGACTAAGAAAAATTCTTTAGAATTAGTTGTAAAGCTATTGCTTTGTACTTTTTGCTATATACAGATTCCCAAGAACTAGTTCCGGAGTTAAATCTTTGATTAAAGAACTTGCTCCAGAACTATAACAAATAACCTATTATAGCTCTTAAAAGCTTCTACAGATCTTGTTCTAAAACAGACAAATTCCGCAAAAAAAAAACAAAAAACATTAAATTAATATGGATACTGGCTACAAGCAAGCATTCTAGAACTAGTTGTAAAACTAATACACTTTTATCTGTCATGTCTATCTTAAACCAAAAACCCTTATATTAAAAGTATTTAATAATATATATAAATAATTTTAATAATATAGCAGTTTTGCATTAATTAAATTCATTTTTTTTAAATATTCAAAGCTTTGGGAAATCATAATTTATCTTTTGAAAAAGAAACATTGCATAATTATTAATTAATTACAGCAAATGGTGGTCAATAATTGCTAATAAATTTTAATTAAATATTAATAAAAATAAATTAACAACAGTTGAAACTGTTAAAATTAAATTGTGCATATTTAATTAGTAGAAAAAAAAAACATTTTTAAAACAATAAAACTACATATCGTTGGTCTCATGTAGAAAGGCCCTAACTCACTATTTTTTCGAAATTTGTTTTTTTGCGATTCCAATGCATTTAACGCAAATACACCTCCTCACAAAAATTTATTGCAATAGTGTAAAAAATAACGCTTTTATAAGCAGTTGTACAAAAAAAGTTACATGTTGAATATTACAGTTTCTATTATGTTTTTACCTTCTCCAGTAAAGTTTCAAATATGCGAGTTAGGGCCTTTCTACATGAGACCATCGATATGTAGTTAATAATTTATATAATTTTAAACACTCTCATTAAATCTGTGCAACCCGAAAAATGGCTTAAAAATTAATTTTAATAGTTTTGTTGTAGACAGGTTATAAGGCAATATTTGTACTGATATGTGTTGAACCCAAAAATAATGTTCTAATCTCCATCTTATAATAAACCATACGACTCAGAATCGCAGAATCAGAAACAAAGAACTAGTAAGTTGGAAACATTACAACATTAGGAACCATTCTGGCACTAGTGCATTCATAAGTGAATTTCGTTAGAAATTTTCCTGATTGAAACAAATTCACGCAAGCTGAGGAATCAGTTAAACTTCGTAGATCTTCAATATACTATGTATATTCAATATAAATATAATCAACACAGGTTAGCAGATACACCTACAAACTATATGTAGGCTATTTTTACTTGTTTTATTTGAATGATGACTACCCAGCGTGAAAATTTTCAAGTGTTTCCATTTGCAGGCCTTATAGACCTGTTTGCACACTCTAAAAGATTCGATATTCATTTCACTATGCCTTCTCTCAAAAAGAAGGTGTTTCATACACATTCAAAATTGCATTTCAAAACAACGTTAACAACCCAGCATACCATTCTAGGAGCGCTCCGAAAAAGGAGTCAGAAAAGAGTCCAACTGAAGAGCATTTTCGGAGCGAAAGAAAAATTTGCTTAAAAAATTAATTTTTTTCCATTTTTATATATTTTATTTAAATAAATTCCATTTTATTTTTTTTACTGTAAATACAATTTATTTATTTTTTCCCCATTACTAATTTAGTTTATTTGTATATGAATTCCCTTTTTGCTCTTTTCGTTTCTTTTGTTTCCGATCAATGTTTTTATTTTATATTATTATTGAGGTATTTGTTTCTCCTCACGGGCTATTTGATCAATAATTCTTCCTTTTTCTTCTAACAAATGTAAATAAAAAACATTTATGGTTTTTTATATATATATTTGTTTTACCCAACGTTTCGTTCGCTTTTTTCAAACTTCCTCAGGAGTACTTTTATTTTCGTTTTTTTTTTGTTTAAGTAAAAACAATTAAAAAAAAAATAATATATGTGAACTTTTAATTTTTTGTATTTAAAATTGCAATGACTCTTTTCTGACATTCTCTAACAGCTCTTTCTGACGGACCATTTTCGAATGTAATGACCCTCTTTTCTAAAGGTTTTCGGAGCAATAATGATTGTTTTTTGGGCTCATAAAGAGCATGAATGCTCCGGAAAACGCTCATATGGCTTGCTGGGAAGAGAGACATCAAACACTCATGTGTGACCATAAGCGATAAAAATGTTTGTATTCATTTATGAGTGTGATGACAATTTTTTAGCAATTGTCAGTGATTTATGAACTGGTTCTAAGATGTGTTTGCTTGGAGAAACTAGTTCTAAAGTGTCCATTTGTTGTAAATCAAATTGGTTCAAAATAATGTATGCAAGATCCGCAATCCTTGTTTAGAACCGGCTCTTGAAGTGATAATTTCAAAAAATATTTATTTGATGCAATTTTCAATTGTTTCTAAAAAACTTTTTCTTAATTAATAAATTATTTTCATTATTGTTTATGGTTATTGTTGTCTGGCTGTTTAAATAAAGCTAATATTATTTTTATTTATATTATAAATAACTGCAAAGTATTTAGAAAAATGTTTTGTTTTGTGTGTGTATTTTTTTTTTTTTTTTTTTTTGTTTTATAATATTATTAAATTAAATATTCTGCTCACATTTTTGTTTTAATGCTTTAACTACAACCTTTTAGAATTGTATCACCCTTTTTCATACAATACAATACGAGTATAAAACGATTTGTTTTGTTTCAGTCTTTTTATTACTTTTCTAAAGATTGAATTGTTGTCTTAACGTGAGGTGATTTTTTAATTACCTTAAAGTTTATTAAATTATTGTATTTGTTAATATTTTTTTCTAGCCATATATAAAAAGTAATGTGAACATTTTTCCCCTGATTCCCAATAAAAAATTCTCAGAAAGGGTTAGTGTTTTTGAAAGACAAAATACAAAGTACGTTTAATAAAATTATAATTATTTATTTATGTAATAAGTAAGTTTTTTTACATTACTGTGTATTTAAAATTAAATTACGTGTTAGTTTTAACATGTAAATTACATGTTTAGAGCCATAATTAGTTTTTAAACAAGATATTGGTAGTTTCATTAACCAATTGACAAACGAGTGTAGGGCATTCATTCGCTTAAAATCATAATTTCAAGCTCGATTACGTTTAACAATTTCTCATAAAATTTAATTGGTTTTTTATTAATGATCATTAAGTTTAGTTAAGTTAAGAAACATAATAATTTCAAATACTTCACGATGTTGTATTCAGTCAAGCTGATCGATTTTCGCTTAAGTTGTTTTAATTCTTTGTTTTGTCAATTTCCTAAATTCTGTAAATTGTTGTTAATTTGTCTATTGTTTGTAAAAACCATTAATTTCATTTTGGATATTGAAACGATAAAAGACATATGGACGACATTACTTACATTTGAAAATAATTGATAATAATAATAATGAATAAAAACTAGTACTGAAACAACGAAATAATAAACAAATAAATATGTACGTTTAACAAATTACTAGCAGTGGGTGGTTCGTTTCACATTCTTAGTTGCTAAATGGTTATAGACTAAAAAGCACCACACCCTCTTTAAATAACACAAATTAAGAAATTAACTACATGACAATAGCAAAGATAAGAAAACAAACTTCCAAACTATTAATAAATTCAATTAAAATATCGAAACAACTAGAAACAAAATGTATTAGCGTCACAACTAGATCTAAAACGCATAAATAAAGCGTTTATTTCAATGAATTTTATTTGAAATTGACACCTTCAGAACTAGTTCAAAAGAACCTTCTGGAATAAATAAATTCAAGATATATGTTAGAAATTATCATCCCCAGCACTAGTTCACACACCTTCCTAGGAACCTTTATAGAACTAGTTCTTTCATTAGTGATATTTGTTTGAAATTCTCACCTTCAGAACTAGTTCTAGAGAAGCTTTAAGCAGATAGCACACGTTATTTGGAACCAGTTTATTAATTAATGATTTTTGTTTGTAAGTTTCAGACTGGGACTAGTTCTAGAGAAACATTACAGAACAAATACAGTTTTTTAGAAACCACTCTAGAAATACTTCTTGTATCATTAATTTTTTGTTGATATTATCACGCTTGAAACAAGTGCCTAAATTCTTATTATTTCTTAAGAATTCTTATTATTTATTTGATAAAATTATATAAACAGAAGGTCACAATTTGAAAATCCTTCAAATTCAGCAAGTCTTGTAAAACATTTACTGCCGTACAAACCCAAAAAAAAATAACACAAAAGCCCAATAAGTCTCTAATAAATAATTGCTATTTTAGTTAACTCCCAGTCCGAAAAGCAATACATAAAACTTTTTATTCATTAATTTTTATATTATTGTCACAAACGTTTTATTATTTAGTTTTAATTGTAATTTAAAATTTTGTTTCACTAATTGTTATAAACTCGTAATAGCACTGTTGGTGTTTGTTTTTCAATTAAAAGTTCATGATAATTGTCATGATAGATGCTTTTAAAATAAATATAATTTGTTTTCTTTTTTTGAAATAACTGTAATTTAATTGTTAGCTTAAGTCCTTACAAGTTACGCCTAAAAGTAGGGAATGATAGAAAGGGAAATTTTAATTATTTATGTTGTAGTTATTTGTTGCTGGCCTTTGTTTATCATTTTGTTGGCTACATTAAGTTATTAAAATAAATACGACAATTTAACCTTGACCTCTACACTTAAGACACCCAGTTACCCCTTAATACATCCAGCAGTTTTACAAGTAGTCAATGTTTCTCATTCACTAATGTTAAATTAGTTATTTGACTTAATTTAAGTAATCTAGAGTATATTAATCAATAGTATTTTATTAACTTAGTATGCAAACGTTTAATCTATTTTTTATATGTATATTGTATGTGATATAAGAACAGAATATTGCGCATTCAATTCAATAGTTAGGTTGAGTTGTAGGAACTTCCCATAAGACTGACTATAAGGTATCTTTAGCTAACTTCTGCACATTCACGCATACAGTATAAATTTTCTTTAGATAAATGTAGGAGCCATTTTGTTAACGAATAGAGAATATTTAATAAATATCATAGCAGCATTCATGAAAAACTAATTTTCAAAAACCAGTTTTTTAATCAGTAATTTTTGTTCAAAATTATTACCCACGGAAGCAATTCTGGGAAAGCTTGACTAATCAAAGATACTTTCTTGAGAACAGTTCTAGCGGATCACTCATGGTTGCAACAAGTTCTAACTAGCCGTTAAGAAATATTTGCGCTTTCCTTGATTTTTATTCAACTTACCCAAGAAAAACTGTTGTAGATCTACAACAAATTTTAGAATGAATGTTAGGCATAGAGACCAATAATTTTTGAATTGAAACCAGTTGTTTGATCAATGTTTTTTTTCAAATTCTCATCCTAGGAAATAGTTCGATAGAACCCTAGAGAGAAAACACATTTCTAGAACTAGTTCTTTCATCAATGTTTTTCTTTGAAATTATCATGCTTAAAACTAGTTCTAAGAAACCATTGAGAAATGTATATTTTTTTTATTTATATTAAATTTACTCAAGAAATTATGTTTGAAAGTATCACCTCTAGAACTAGTTCTAGAGAAACTTTATGGAACTAATATCCGCTATTTGTAACCAGTTCATTAATCACAGTTTTCTCCTCGAAATTGTCATCCTAGGAACTAGGTCAATAGAAGCCTTAGATAGCAAAAACATCTTCTTAATCACCACTCTAGGACTAGTTCATTCATCAGTGAGTTTTTTTTTAATTGTCACGAATGGAACTAGTTCCTAGAAGCAGAGATTTGTATTATTTCTTTGGTTCGATTATAAAATTAGCTTAAAAAAACGTATGGCCTATAATAATCGAGTAACTTGAATGACTATATTTACAATATTTACAAAAAAAAAAAGCCTGATAACCAATTTTGTCATTTTCTCAGCATTCTCTACATTCATCATGAACTTTTAATTGAAAAACAAACACCAACAGTGCTATTACGAGTTTATAACAATTAGTAAAACAAAATTTCAAATTACAATTGAAATTTTTATGACAATTCTTTCATACATGCCCCATATAAGAACCTATTGAAAAAGGTTCTTAAAACAAAGATTTCTTTTCCAAATTGTGTATTTCATGTTCATTCGTTGGAACCATGCCCCATATAAGAACCTATTGAAAAAGGTTCTTAAAACAAAGATTTATTTTCCAAATTGTGTATTTCATGTTCATTCGTTCAATTTCTTAATGCCTTAAAATTTATAATTATTAGAAAAGATTCTTTCAATTTATTGTCATATAAAATCTTCCCCTAAAATATAAGTGATCTATATAGAACTAAACTAGAAACAATGTATCGTTAGTTCTAAAGAACTGGTTTCTAGAAAACTCTAATACCGCAATAGTATTTTACAGAGTGGGTTACAGAAATAATTCGGATATTACTAGTTTTAAAGCTACCATTACAGTAAAGTGAGCTGGTTTTGTTTGCTCTCATTCTAGAACTATTTATGAATCTGTTTCTGATTGCACTCGTCTTAGAATTAGTTAGTTTACTACAAATTTTCCAATAAAATTTAAATGTTACATATATACATATGTAGATAGAAATAGAAAACTAGTCAAGAACCAATGTATCACTACATAGTTTACAGAAAACTTAATAGAAGTAACTCAGAATCACAATAGAATTCCAAAAAATAGTTCCAAGGCAGCCTTTAATGGCTTTACTGAAATGCTTTTGACTGCACTTGTTCTAGAACTGGTTATTTTTCAACAATTTCTGAAAATGTTCCAAGAAAATACAATTTAGTTAAAAAAAAAATATTTTTTATTCTTTCTGTGAAGTCCTTTCGGAACTAAGTTGTGATATATACAACTAGTCCACAATAAAAATATCACTAGTTCTAAAGAACTTGTTACCAAAAATCGCTATAGAAGTACATATTTAAAATTACAAAAGTGTTTCACAGAATGAATTGCAGAAATAATTGTTACATCATGCTTCCGAAGCACTCATTAAATTGGTTCTTATTGCGCTCTTTATAGAACTGATAATTTGAGAAAAAGCTTCTTAAAAGTTTTCCTAGCTATTTTTCTTTCTTAAATCCCCGAAATTTTTTGAATTCTTTAAATTATCTTAAGACCTTAAAGGTTTAAAATAATTTATTTCTGTATTTACATAAAACGCAAAATAATCTTGACACACTCTACCAAACCAAACACACATACATATTAAGTACCTAAACAAATATAAACCAACACACAACATCAAACCTAAAAATATGCAATGCTTTTTGTATTTCTCATTATTTTGCATTTTTTTTCTTGCTTTCACAAACAAACATGGTTGCTTTATGTTCTTGTTGATGTGGGGAATTTTTATGATGACAATTAAACAAAAACAAGTAGAGAAATAAAGAAAATTCCTTTTGTGACTCTTTGAGTTGACATATTGTAGAGTTTTGAATTTGAATGAATTTTTCTTTTAATAAAAACACCCTGAAATAAGAAAAAAAATATATTTCTGTATAATAAAAGTGTAAATATATTTAAATCTTCGCTTTGTATAAAGCAAAATTGTTGTGAATTTAACAAATATTTGATAGTTTTGGGGAAAATTAAATAAAGAGGAAGGGAGGTATATTCTTAAACACCTAGCAATATTATATTTTTGAATAAATGTTGAAGTGCAACCATGAACAATTTGCATATAGAGAAATTATTGAAACACCCGCATTATTAAGTTTTGTGTTTATATACATACATATGTATATATTTATTAGTGTAAGTGTGTGTGGAAGTGTGTGAGTAAATATGTAAATCTGTAGGTGTGTGTTGTTAGTACATACACACATACGAGCACATATATACCCTGCAGATAATATTGGATTACGTGGTCCATTGTGGCTTAAATGGACTAGTTACAACATGGTCCAATGTTCTGCAGTATGGACCATGTTGTGACAAATGGTTGTATTTTTACATGCAGTATTGCCAAGAACTGTATGATCTATAATATTAAATTATATGTTGGTAACCCTGATGGCATCCATTATTAATTCTTTATTTGAAGTTAAAAAGTGAATTTTGTGAAATTTGTGTTTAAAAAATAATAAAATTAAAAATATATAAAAATTAATTATAGTGAACGCCATAAAAGACGATTAGTGAAAAATTAAAAAGAAAAATGTTTAAATATGTTAAAAAATAAAAATAACACAATTGAATGTGCAAGTGGCTTAGCAGAATACGGCCAATATAGAATCTACTGAGGCTGACATTTAAGCGCATCAGGATTTACATGTGGAATGCGGCAATAAAAAATTAGCACTGACTCTTGTCAAAAAAATAGATATAGCACCAAACATAGTGCCTGTGCATCCAGGTCGATATGCACATTTCGGCATAAGACAAAAAGAAAGAGTCACATTTGTTAGAAATATATAATGAAATCTTTTGTGACATTAATATAGATGGCCTGCCAATTTTCAAAAGTTCAAATACGCAGTTAGTTTTAAAACTAACCCTCTTGAGTACTCCATAGAGTAGAGACATGGAGTAGTTTTGGCACTACTCCGATATATATTATATGGTCCAATTCTAGGACATCGCAATGTTAAAACGACCACCTTTTTTTCATACATTTGGAGTAGTTTTGGAGCACTCCTACTCCACTTTGGTCTAGTCTTTACATGCATGTATGGAGTAGTCGCGTTATCTGCAGGGTATGGATTAATGGTATTGTGGTATTTAGTGGTTTTTTTTTATTCAATGTCATGAGGGATTTACTGTCAATACATTGTATTGTTTTACTCACACTCTTACAAATGCTTTTAGTACCAATACCAAAACCCACTTAATACATATGTACACATACAGTATACAGGTTGTAGAGTATCCATGTAAATTGTAAGTTTTATTTTTATGTTATTGAAATGCTGTGATACAATGTTAAAATATTATTGTTGTATTATTTATAACTATGCTGGTTGGCTGGCTGTTGGTTTTATATGCAGCATTTGTGGTTTTCATGGGCTTGTTTGGACATCTAAATGAAACTAAACACTAGATTATTGATTTTCCCTGACAATTGTTTTAGATTGTTTTCCCGCTCTGTAATGTCTGTTAGGTTATTGGTTTTCTATTTGTTGTTATTTTTATTTATCTGCTTATTATTTTCAATTAGTATTGAGGTGTTAATTGGTTGCTTAGATGTGTAATGTTAATTGTTGCTTAGCACCCGCCCATTTGATGTATGTATATTATTCAAGTATATTAGAAAGAAAAATATGATGAAATAGCATTTCTGAAGGATGTGGTATTCCATTACAATAATTTATAATTTCAATAGAAATTTGTATTGCAATAAACAAAAGTTAAAGCATTCTTTTGGGATTTTCATGAAACATTTAAAAAGTTTAGCATACTTAAGGGATTTAATAAATTTTAATGTCTAAAACGAAATTAACAATCAATTTCCAAAAAAATAAAACTAATGTATAAATATTATTTAAAAAATATAGAAATAGTTTAAAAATCATATATTTCAACTAAAACAGTCTGATAGGATTTTTTGTATTATTTAATAGAAAAATGTTGAATAATTTGTAATTTCGTTTGAAAATTATGAGATTTTTAAAGCTATAATAATGGAATTTCAATAATGTTTTATAAAAAACAACATTTAAAAATATAGCATACTTAAGGGATTTTCTTAGTAAAAATCAATAAATTTAAAAATATTTAACAAATTTAAAAATAATAATAATACTGACACATAGTCAATAAAGGCAAAGAAATAGTAAAGAAAATATTTGCAATCTTGTAAAAATTGCTATTAGACAATTTTTCAATAAATCAACTGGAAAAGACTAGCTTTTTAATGCTATAAAAATAAAAATGCCTTAAATTTTTATTTCAGTGAACAAAAATTAAAACATATTTTAAGTAATTTTCATGAAACATTTAAAAAATTTTAGCATACTTATGGGAAGTTTTTTGGGCTTCTCAAAATTGAGAATCCTTTGCATGGTGAAAGTATCACTCTATAGTGGGCTATGTGGATTTAGAAAATTCGGTTAGAAATGCAGTTCCGATGAATGGATCTCGCTGCGAAGAGATGTAACAACTAATGTCACACAACCACCGAAACAACAAACTTATTGCAAAGACAATTTTACGAATTTAAGCTGTTAATTGGCTGCCCCGATTATGTGATTTAAAAAAAAAAACTCTATTATTATTTTTTCTAAGGTTATGTTAAAGGTAAAGTCTTTTAAAGAGAAACGAAACGATTACAACCTTAAACTCTAAATCCGTGACGTGATTAACGCAATACAGCCACCATTTTGCAAAAATTTAAATACAAATTTTAATAAAAGATTCGACATGTGTATGTATGTATGCTTGGTCGTGATGGATATCTGTCCGATATAAGTTTTCATTTATAATTTGTCAACCTTACTCGTTCCAATACAATAGAAATTTTGTATAAATACCATATAAATTCTTTGTTTTATATTGTTTTAAAAAAATAATTATAGTTGAACAACCCTTAATATGTTATAAAAACTGCCAACAATTTCTATGTTCCATTTTCTAACCTAATTATAAAAATTTATAGATTTTTCTCGAAATTCATACCGACTTTTAGTTGAAAATCTTAGAAAATCATAAATTATTTTTAAAAATGCCATAAAATACAATCTAATTAAAGCAGTCTTCTTTTAAAATTAATTATTTTAAAAGCATAATTTTAAAACACAACCCTTATAAAAAAATATTTGGCAAATTATCAATAAAATAATTAAAAGCCTTATATGCGAAAAAAAAAACTTGGCTTGATTATTGTTAAACACACACTTGTACCCATACTAAAACAGAAAACGACTAAAAGTCTGCTGCATGATACCATAAACCAAATAACATATAGGAAATTTGTTCCCAAAACAAATAAAAAACTTAAAAATAGAGAAAAACAATAAAAATTGCATAAAATTTAAAAACGACCCTGACACTATAACAAATACATGAAATGAAAAACTGCAACAGTAATTTTTCTTGCTTTGTTTCTTTGGAAAATACCCTAAATACCCCTTACAGCAATTTACTCATACTCTGTATAGAGCAACAACAACAACAGCTCTAACAACCTTACCAACAATAAGAACATAAACAATTGAAGTAATTGTATGCATTACATACACTCTTTACTTACACACATCCTACTTACATTTAAATGCCAAGAAAAACAAAAATATTGCTCATACAATAATAATTATGCAGTAGTAAGCACAAGTATAAAGGAAGATAGCAAGTGCCTGTATATATGCAAGAGAAAGTTGGTAAGGAGTAATAGAGGTAGTGAGAGTATGAGTAAGAGGAAAAACACTTAAGGTGAATGAAAACAAAACAAAAAAATATAACGGTAAAGTAAACATGTAAAATTATTTAACATGCACAAACACTACCAATAAAGTTAACTAGTATAAACAGTAAAAAGCAATAACAACAACATAACTACATACACATACATATGTAAGTATACATACATATATAGTAACCCAGCGAAGCAAGTACTTCTAAAGAAGTGCAAAAGAGAAGGAAGTAATGAAAAATAGTTAAAAAAGCAAACAATTAGGTACATCAAATAAATATAGTATGTATGTACATATTTATAGGATTGTTTTAAACAAATAAATTTTCCTTAGAATTATAAAAAATTTTTACCTGAATGTTACAAATTGAAGATTTTAATTTTTTTTTTTGCTTCTGTTTAAGTTCTGCTGGGTTTATGTTTGCAAATATAATAAGGATCTTTTGCGAATATGAGTGTTTTTGTACTGATTATCATACATATAAAATGGCAAACTAAGAAGTAAAATTTTAACTTGTTTGTTTATTTTCTTTACTTGTCTGTATATTTATACTTATGTCGTTGTAGTGTTTGTATTGTTGGCGGAGCATAAAAGTAAACATTTTTATTGTATATATAAACATACAACAAAAGTACTCATATCAGGTATGGGGAATTCAGTAAGATTTAGTTAGAAACATAATATTAACCTTTTATCCTGCACTTATGGGTCAAAATTGCTCAAACAATAGTTAATTCATTTAAAGATGAAGTTTTCCCTTCTGTTAAACAGGATCAGGGGTTTTCAACGAAAACATTGTACTTCAAAACAATAAAAAACAAAGAATTCATATGAAAATCGGCGGCGATGTGAATGCTGATAACATCAAGGAATTGGCAAATTCGGACATTTAAACTTTATATTATTTTTGCTGCTGTGTTCTGTTTGCTTTGATGAGCTCATGTAAATTCCTCGTATATTTTATGAACATTTCAACAAACAGCCAAAATATTATTTTTTCATTTGTTTTCTTTATATCTTAAGGCAATAATATTGAGTTTCTTGTAACGGGTTATTGTTAACAACCAGCAGTATTTTCATATCAATGCCATTAGGTATGCTGTAATAATTATTTAAATACAATAAACGCCTTTAATATAAGCAATGACAACGCAAATGAAAAGTTTTAAGAGCAATAGTAAATGGAACAAGCCAAGTTTTAAATTTGACAAAAAGTTCAAAATTTTTAAATCAATTTGTGAAAATAAAAATCTTGTTTTAAACACAAAATACAACTTAAATAGTGCTCTTAAATTTAGGCAATATTTTTATTTTTTATAAAACTTTTGTTACGAACTGTAATAACATTTAAAAATATGTCTCTTTTTAGACATAAATTTAATTTCAAATAAAATAATTTTTTAATATATTTTATTAATTGCTTTAATTAAAATTTATAGCAATTGAAAACATTACCTTTAGACATCCTCCTGAAACTATGCTATGTTATAAATTAAAACAAATATTAAATAAAAAATGCCTAGAAACCACAAACAGCGTTTTCAACTTTGAAATTTCAAAACGCACTAAAATGGAGAAAAAAGCGCACCATTTACAAAAAAACGCACCAAGTTAAGAATTTCGTTTTTGTTTCAAATATTTATTGAATTAATTTGAAATTTTTTAATATCATAAATTCTATAAAAAACTTTTTATCAACGATTATTATTAAAAGTACTAATAGTAAAAGCCTTTTTTTAATAAATGAGCTAATAGAGATAAAATAAGCATTTAACCAGTCAAAATTTAACTCACAATATGATACATATTCGGAACTAAAGTACTAATTGGTAAAAAAGCTAATTTCATACATATTTGGTACTTTTTTTTATATATATTTTTGTTTTCTATTTGATTTTTTCCAATAAAATTTGTTAAGATTCCACTGGTACTCTAACCCTGGTTGTTCGTCTACAGTTCAGTAGACCAAACCATCAGGTTATACTAGAATTTTTATTTAAATGTTTGAAAGTTAATTTGATTTTCAAACAAAGATTTTTGAAGAATTTGATTTCATTTATCATACATTCGTATTTAAAATACATTTTTTCATCGTATAGATTTCATGAGTTATGAATTATTAAAAACTGCAATTAAAAATTAGTAAAAATTAAGATTTCATCCCATTTTCGAAAAAATTAAAAAACACTCAAACAGGTGTATTTTATTGTAGAAAGATTTTTTCTCACACTGAAACAAAAAGTTGTGTTGAATTTCCTTTGGTGCCACCAAAAATTAAAAAGCGCACCAAAATTTAAAAAAAAGCGCACCGCGCACCAACTAAAGAATTTTTCGCACCAAAAATTTAAAAAAAAAGCACCAAAAATGGTGCGAAACGCACCAAGTTGACAACGCTGACCACAAATGCTATTACAGAACAGGTTTTTTAAATATTTTAACTTTTACAGACACACCGCATCTACATAATTGACCACAAATTTTGTTTAGCCCTGAAAACAACTTGAAATATTTGAACCCAACCTTAAGAACACCATCACCACCCACTTTCACTTGCACTCTTCCGCTTGCTCTCTATATAATTATAATGTCTCTCCCTCTCTCTCTTTTGTGTAACAGTGTGGTGACAAACTATGCTCTATGTTTTTTAACAATGTGCAAAAATGCAATAAATAATTTAAATTGTACCTAGTTGGCGAATTGCCAAAAGAATTTTTTATGCAAAAGAGTTATTTGCAACAACTACATACCAACATATACAAACTAATAGTCAAGCACATCTTAAAGTTACCTTGACATAATTTTACAAATATTTCCAATACATACAATTTTGCAAAAGATTGTAAACGATTTAAATATGTTTTTGAAAAATTTTAACACTCTATCGTTAATACTCTATGTACCATGGTTGATAAAGTTAGTACAATTGTACTTTTTTTGATACAATTCAAAACTAAAAAGTACGATGGTAACCCCGTGGCTCATTTGGTACTATTTCCAAATTTTTCAAACCCAAACATATTTTTAATTGATATAAAATGACAACGCTTATATACTGAAAGAATATTGTGAATAGCTTTTTGTACTTGTTCATTGGGAATAAATAGCAGGTGGTTTTTAATATTCGGCTGATGTTTTCTTGTTGTTGTTAAACTTCATATAGAAAATAAAGAGAGCAATTGTAAAGTTTATGCAGGTTAATAAAAAAAGGGAACGAAAGCACTATGAAAGCGTCGCACTGTGGGAGAAATGGTCAATCTAGCTCCGATTAATTAAATATTTCAAAATATATTTTTCCGCCAAAATCGTTTTGCGTTCGATAACTGATACATCAGATAGATGATTGACATTTTTCATTTTGTTTTGCTCTCAATATTCGCATGTCTATTAAGCTTCAAACACAACATATGTTGCACCAGCTGCATTCAAAAGCTTTCCCGCCATTTTTAGCACCAGCTGCAATTTATAATAATATTTTTTTGAGTTGAAATAAATTGATATTTAGTTTTTGTACTTTAAATTAAAGGTATGTATTAACTAAAAAAACATGTTTGTGTTCTGTGATTGTGTTTTGTCTTTTAAATTCGTTGTTCTTTATAGTGCTAGTAAGAAATATAATGTTTGCTATTAATTTCACCTATTGAAGAGTAAAACTTCTGTGATTCGACTGGATTCGGTCTAATTTTTGTTTTTAAATTTAATATGGTGTCTTGTTATGTGAAGTGTCTAATATGAGCTGCAACTTTTCGCAACTTTTTGAAAAATAATATTTTTTAGCTACAATGTCAGTGTCAAAGTGTACACTATTTTTGGTTTGGATTAAGGAAGATGAAGCTTCAAAAAAATGTTCTGCTGTCGAAACCTATGTTTATAACAACATCATAGATATAAGTAAATATAATGATGGCCAACGCACTGAAATTTCCTAAAGGGTTAAAAATTTCGTCTCCAAAATAGGTATGAAGTGGAGAGAAAGCCACCGATCTCGGAGGATTTTTTAGCAAAATAATAAGATGTGTTTAGATGATGAAATTTTATTAGTAGACTCAACTTCAAACTCTGGGCGACCCGAAATAATAGCCTGTTCGCCGATCTCGAACGTTAACGTTCGCTTAGATAACACTTAAGACATAAACTTGATTGTGGAATAAACAAACTTGATTGAGTAAAAAAATAGATACGATAAAAAGTTTGTGTCTTAAGTCTTATCTAAGCGAACATTAACGTTCGAGATCGGCGAACAGGCTATAAGTTTTAATGACTGCCAGGTAAAAACAAAAAAGAAATCCCTTGTGACGAGTTTATGTCTGCGGCAAGCACTAGTTTATAGTGATGAAAATTTGCCAAAAATATTAAAATCTGCCATTGAACCGGATGATAAAAAAAATCATTAAATATACAGCAGAGGAAGCTGTAAAATTTTTGGAAACAAAATGTAAGCATTAGTTCAGAAGTTATTAATAAATCTCCGCTAGATTAGTAATTTCTCCCACTGTGCGTCGTCTTAGTTTTTTGCAAGTGGTACTAAAATAAAACTCTTGTTGTTACAACTTTAATATAGCAACTGGTTTGTTATCAAAACATTTATAGATTTGATCTCATTTATTTGAATGTACCTTACTAATTTTTATATGACCATAATTATCTACATATGTATAATTAATGAACATGTATTTATTTATTTTTTGTTATCTTTACATATTGGTACATGTAACCAATGTATTGAACGTACTTTTTGTTTTTGTTGTATTAAATTTTTTTTATTAAAATAATATTAAAAAAAATTATTAAAAAATTATTTAGTACTATTGGGGTCAAAAAAGTACGATTTTAAAAGTTCGTTGGTACGATATTGCTTTCCTCATTTATCATTCCTGCTATGTACTAACAACAACTTTGTTACTCTTTGCAGGTTCACAATGTGGCGGTCAATGTTGTTCGAATTCAACGGAAATTGATTTAAGACAAAAGGCGACTACAAAATTTGAGCGTCTATTGCATCATCATACAAAAAGTTTACGTGGCATTTTGGAATCAACAGCAAATTTATTTCAATGTAAGTACAAACAAAAAAAAAACCTATTTTAAATCCCTTATAAATCATACGAATTTTGATTGATTAAGAAATTTTTAGTTTGAAACAAAAAACTTTTCGACAAATACATATATTTTATTTATAAAGCCATATCAACAATACACTTTTTATGAATATTAATTAAATGTATGTATAAGTCCGTTAAAAACAACGGCGACAAAGCAAATTTTGTGCACATCGCTATAAAAAAAATTGCCAAAATATAAATTATGATTTCCTTGGAATTGCTGCATATGAATAAAGTCATGATTTAAAGAAATTAATCATTAAAATAAAATAAATATAAAAAAAATACGGCAAAAACTTATAAAATTCATTATTTTTGTTCTTGCCAAATGTTTGTATCATTGCATAATAAATATTTCAAAAAACTAACGTTGTGAATTTAAAATGAATTTAAAATAATTCAAAGTGTGTTTTCAAAAAAAAAACGGCAATTTGTTTGTCAAATCAAATGTTGGCACACTTGAGCATTATTGTTTGTTAATTATACTTTTATTGCAAAACAGGAAATCTATAAATCCTTAAACATATATTTTATAAGATAATAAATACTAACAATCATACCAGCAAAGAATAATAATAATTATAATAGAAAGCGTAATTTCTCCTCTTATCAACTTATTTAAATAATCACATTTGTGTTTTGCATTAGGTGGCTTATCCAATTCTTAAACTTATAACAATATATAAACGTTTAAATCGTAAATGTAAAAATTATTTAAAAGTTATACAAAATCGTGTAAAATATATGTACGAGTATGTAAAGGGTTACTGTTACTGTTTGGGGAAGATTTTAGGCTGGTATATCTGTGAACCGTACTTCTTTCATTGGTACCAAATTGAACGATATTGACATGGACGGCATGTGATAATTCTACGTGCCACACAGCGTACGCCCCAACGGAGATTTTGCATAAACAATTTCATAATATGGTTATATTTTACGGAGGTTAAGTTATCTGCAGTTTCAATGCCGTGACAATAACGATCTTAGGTTATGGTTATCTCTAACAGAGATAACATGAATTGTCTTTCTAGATCGTACGCTTCAAACCCGCTAGACTTTATTTGTGGGGTTTTCAGTAGGTTCCGTGCCATGCCAATAATGATTTGAAGATATTAACCATATCTGGTGAATTAGCACCTGGCTCATTAGCATGCAAGATCGTACTATTCGAACACGCAAAATTTTATTTTGTGGGATTTTATGTAGTTTCTGTTATATTTCAATCACGTTTTGGGAATATGATTATCTCTGATAAACACCAAGATTGTGCAATTCGAACCCGCTAGACTTTGTCTAGTGGGGATTTCTGTCGTTTAAGTTCGATGCCAATAACGGTTTGAGCATATAGTGGAGGTGAGGTGAATTTTCCGCCAAGATCGATTCGATCCCGCTAAAGTTAATCTAATGGCATATTATGCAGTATTAGTTCTATGCCAACAACGCCCTAGTCTCACTCAGCCAAAAAATGCTAACTTAGCGACAGCTATATCAACCGGAAGTATTTTCCCCAGGGAAGAACTTTCGACGAGAGCAGATCTGTTGCAACAACAGCAACTAATATTCAGTAGCCATTTATGACTAAGGTGTAGCAGGATAGCAGAAATTTCTACGACAGCAGATCTGACACAACAACAACTGTTTAGAAGTTCATTGTTTTAATCACAATAAACCCAAAAATCACTATTTTCTTAACAATTCTCATTAAAACTAAGTAGTTTGAAACAATTCCGTATTTAAACTAGTCCAAACATTTTTGAGAACAAGAATGTTAATAACTTGAATGTTTTAAATTTATTAGCAGCCATAATGGGTTAATAAAACCAAACCATTTTAGTTAATTATAAAATATTTGCTTAATAAATAAGTATAATTCAACAAATAATTAAAATCACTATAATTAAAACATTTCTATAATGCCAATTTTATAATTGAATGTAAATAATAATGTATGGAAAAACAACCCAGAAAAAATTGTACAATGGTCACGTTTTAAACATTTTAAAAATTCACTCAGTGCACTAAAAATTATTGTATCAATGACGATTTGTTTTGACATTAGGGTTGAACATTAGACAGGGCTTAACAAAAAAAAGTATTTTTTACAACTGAGAAATTAAAATTTGCTTGATATAAAATTTGTTTTAAATTGTCTGCTTCCTGGTTAATAACAACTTTATCTAACATTCTAAACTAAGCAAGAAAGTCTCAAAATCTCCTGAGATGTATTAATACCTATATATTACATTATTACGAGATTCTAATTGTTAAGCTTACGCTTTTATAAAACTATAGATTTTTTAAATTAATAATGTATCGCCTATGTTCTATATTCCACTACGAAGTGAAACTAAATCGTTTTCAATTCCACATGGACAATTCCACGGGGTTCTAGAAAACGAGGTGAAACTTTTAACTACGATGAACGAAACTAAAAGTTATATTTTACTTTTCAAATCATTTTCACAAAATTTAGAACACAAAATTAATGAAAATTTCACTTCCACTTCATTTTACAAATGTAGAACCCAGGTGTATGTCTTCCCTAATTAATGAAAAAATCTTTCAAAATCATAAAAATAAAAACATTATAAAATAGTAGTAAATTAATAAATTTAAGTCAAAATTTAATTGCAGAACTTTAATTATCACGAGTATAACAAACTTTTTACTTTTGCCCAAAAAGAGTAAAACTAAAAAGAGAAATTACTTTCCAAAAGCAATAAAAACCAATAAATACAGCAACACTCGCACACAACACAAAATAATAATGGACTACCACAACTTTACTGTTTTCTATTAACAGCCCCAGGGTAGGCAATATATATTGTGCTGTATTAATTTAAAATTTCACAACGAAAGTAGGCTATATTTAAAAGCAAACATAATGTAAATGTAAGGGAGATTTGATGTATACCAGATAATATATAGAAAGAAGGAAACAAAAATTTAATTTCAAAAATAAAAAAAATTCTAAAGTTTATAATCATTGTATGATTTATTACGTTTCTATATTTTAACATAATTTTTTTTAATTCAAATTCTTAGCAAATACCTTTCACCGTCTCCCCCTTTTGCAGCTCTCTCTTGAATATGAAAATTTCTAAGAACTTTATAACTCTCAAACTCTCATGTTTCGTTTAAAAAAAGCAAAAACTTTTTTAATATATTTTTTATTTATCTTCAATATTACGCCTTCAAAAGGGTGAATGAATAATGAATGTATAAAATAAAGAAATGCACCAAAAAAGCAATAACACATTTAAGAGACATAATATTTGCTTCATTTATGTAGCCAAGTCCAAAATATTTTTATTAAAAAAATAACTGAAAAAAGAATCGACTAAAAAGGTAACTAACCTTAAAGAGGCAAACAGAGAGCTGTTATGAACAGCAGCACCAACAGCTTTTGGAACAACAGAATATGCATTAAAACTTATAAATATTCTCAGGCATAAACTTAAAAATATTATAAATTCTAAGCTTTTACTACAGCGTATACGCACGCCCCGTATTACTCGCAGCAGTCGTTTATAATGACAACAACACCAACAACAACGAGTACAAAAACGCAGCAGTTGTTTCATTATTTGTATGTAAAACAACAACAGCTACACTTACTCGAAGCTAAAAATACTCGCTAGGAAACTTGTAGCAAAAAAAATTATTTGAACAACAAGGAAATAAAATTGTAATGCCAATTGGAATAACTACTGGCAAAATATTTTTCAAAAGCCTAAAGAGAATAAATGTGAAACAGTTTAAAGACTCAAGATGCAATCAAGACTGTATACGCCATGTAGATGGTCCAAAATAGTTAGAAATTACCAAGAGACTGCGTAAGCTCTTAAAATGTTTTAACTGTAGGCCGAAACGTAAACGGAATATACATACGTTTGGTTGTACAAAAATAATATCCGTCATATTTGACCAAATATCCCTCATATGAGGCAACGTGAATGTTGTGTTCATTCCAAAGTCTGACAATAGGTCGACTGATTCTGTGTGCTGTGATGAAACTCACTTTATATCCCAGTTACATTCTTCATACTATAAAAAAATAAGATGAGATTCTAACCTAGCTTAAAGTTTGAATATTTTTAAAGAAAGTTTCGTTATACAAAATCCAATCTTATCCTTTGTGTACCCCCTGGATATAACTTAATCGATATGTAACTTTCGATCAATAGCTGTCCTAAGGTTTGGGTTCTTTTTTCACTTCATTTGTCTTTATGAACCTTCTCTATATTTCGAGTGGACAGAGAAACTGGAACAGTAAATTTAATAACATCGTGCACTAGTTACGACATAAACCTATTTACGTTCAAAATTATGGTTATTGCGATCAATAGCTGTCCTCTCCTAAAGGTGTCTTCTGCCTGTCATTCCCTTAGTCGTTCGTCCTTAATGGTTTTCCAACTACTTTGGTTTTTATTCCCTCTAGAGATAACACAATCTGGAAAAAATTTTAATGAATCCAAATCAAAAACAATTTAGGTTTATTTTCCTCTTAGAATTTGGAAATGCGCGGAAGTAGTTTTAAGGAGGTACAGAAAACTAACTGTGAATCCAATTTGGATACCATTTCCTCTTAATATAAGTAATATATATTGTTCCGAGGTGATATAGAAAAGTCACTTGAAATTGGATTGAAGCTGGGGAATTAGGATGATTGTAAAGGAAATTTGTTGGGCAAATTAATTATTTTATACACTAAAATATTGTTGCCATAATTGCACCAACGATCTGCAGTCTTATATTAGTAGCGATCTTATATTAGTTATCAATGCTTAAAACTTTGAGATATATTCTTGGTATTAGAATACACAGAATTAACTCTATCTGTACTAAGGTGGAGTATAAGATTCGATTGTTAGGAGAATATGTGCAAAATCCTGGGCTATTGTTTAATCCAGAAACATAAAATAGTAAATAAATGTTGTTTTCTTATTTCGGCTTGAGGTCAGATTTAAACAATAAAAAAAATTCAAAAAAAAACTTTTACTTATATTCATCTGTTTATTATCTTATTTTTCCAATATTTCGGTCAAAATCTTTGTAAATAAATGTTATGCAGAGTAGGCGATTGGATCTTTTCGACTAGATAGAAGAAGATCTGTGACAGTGGTCTGTCGTCCAGTCTGAAATTCGAACAATAAACACTAACAAATATTAGTCTTAATATGAACATGGTTCTGACAGATACACATATATCAAACTTTTAGGAACTTTTAGCCAAGTGGTCTTGAAAAATCATATTCCAAACTTGTTCTGCATTGTTTATGCCCATATGATATTTCAGAAACCAGAACCCGTCCCATATTTCAATACAAACAGAAGATTCCGAGTGGATGGAAAGAAGTTTTGAAAGCTCATATTCAAAACTTGTTATGCAGTGTTTATTTTCAGAGACTTGAATTCTCTCATATGTGAATACGAAGAAAAGATATTGGGTGAAAAGAAAGCGGTCTTAAAATCTTGAAATCCAAAAAAGTAACCCATCTGATATTTTAATACGATGAAAATATACTAAATGCTTATTTCAATTATCATTTCTAAAAAAGGATTAAAACTTCTGAGTAAGTTTTATTTGTATGTGTAAAATCTTGGACTGCAATATGAATGATATCAATCTGATCATGAAACTCCTGTCTTCTAACTTTAGTTTCAAATATTCTGTATTTATGGTTACGCTTGGACGCACTAGAAATGTTGCTCCTCAAAACTAAGTAAAAAAAAGTTGAACTAATTTTTCCACTTTCAAACACTTGAGTTAGATTTGATCGATAAACAAGGACCTTTCAGCATTGCCACATCCAAAGTCTAACTACTAATTTTTTAAAATTTCCTTGTGGGTTTTCTCATAATTCGTAATCATCTCTTTGGATACTTTAATACGTTTAGTATCGAGTGTATAATGGTGTGTTTAGCAGTTGTAGTGGTATTAGCAAAAATATATTAATATCTATGTACAAGTAAAAAATTTTCTGTGAGTCTGCTTTCATAAGTGCTAAGATGAGAATAACAACATTAAATGAAATTCATAGTTAAATATAAATAGGGGCATCATCATTTTTTTCTGTATTTTGCGTGCTTTCTTTTCATCTTAAAGGAATTTCGCATGTTTTACTTAGACGGAAGTTGGCTGGTAACTGCTAAGAATTCCAGTATAGCAAGCAAAAGTAGCATGAGAAAAAAGTAATAAAACAAGAATCGTACTGCTAAAGAAATTAAAAATTGTTATGTAGTTAACCCATTAAGAGAGTAAGTTTTAATTTTGGTGTTTTTTTGTGGATTCTAAATGGATTTTATAGTTAAATCAATAGCTAGCTTTTTAACATAAAATTTGTTGGAGAGCAAGGGTCGATAGTTAAAAGATCTGAAGATAAGAGGGAATGGGGCCAATTTGTTTTCTAAGTCCACATATTATTCTTTTAAGTGGTTGGTATAGTACCCTATCCAATGCTAACAGTAACTTGTTACCTGCAAACTCCAGGGGGGTTACCCTCTATTGCGATGCGAAAGCAAATTCGATGCGATAAGCGTACTAATTGATACTCTTACGCATCGAATTTGCTTTCGCATCGCAATAGAGAGTAACCCCCCTGGATCGGTTGGTCCTGTACACATACCTTTTGATTATATCAGTGATATTACACCATCTAGAGCAAGTTTATCCGCCGTGGAATGCAGAACAACCTAACAGTGTACAAAATCATCATCTAGTCCTAACGGAAACCGTAAAGTCCTTTGCCAGGATTGGTTGCTTGTACCCAGACGATCTATAGGGATCTCCAAACCTAATACAACCCTTCTCCTCTAAGCTTATCCTTGTGCGAGTTCTTTCGAATCGCATTGCCCTTATCGCAGTAGCCAGCACAACCCAATAGGTTTTTCTACAGTGCCTAACTAGTTTGGATACGCCTACTTGGCTCTTTAAAGCCTTTAATGCTGCTTGACTATGTTAGCCATTACGAATTCTGAAGCTTTTAAGAACGCCAGAGTATCAGCTTAAAGGGACTACATTATTTGTGAAGTCTATATAAAGTCGTCCTAGGTGGTAAATAGAGCAATAATGTGTTAACAACTGTTGGAAAACTTCCAAAATTATTCTATCCTAAAAAATTCAGTGCCAATTGTAGCACACTTGTGCTTTATATATTGTATATAATTCTTTAATTTTGAAAATCCATAACGACTCATTTTTTAATTTGTAAAGAGACATGACTGAAGCATACAAACAGAAAAATAAGAAAAAGGATTGTATTGCGTTGAGGGAACAAAAATCTGGTTTGTTGAAATATAATTTTTACAAGTATAACTACTTTTTTAGGATTTCAAAACGATAAAGATTTTATAATATTCACATTTATATTTTTTACCATATTCCCACGCTTCTTACGCGAGCTCCAACTCTATCTATATCTCTCTCTCTCTCTCTCTCCCTCTCTCTCTCTCTCCCTCTCTCTCTCTCCCTCTCTCTCTCTCCCTCTCTCTCTCTCTCCCTCTCTCCTGCACTCCCAACTTCCTAACATTCTATAGCACAGTCAAACCCATAAAAATGTTGTTTGAATTCCTTTGGGTTTAAAGACTTCTTTTATTTTATGTATATTTTATACTCATATTTATTACATATTTATGTGTATAAGTAAATAAAAATATAAATTTATATAAATATAAATCTTTACGTATGTACACGAGTATAATATGCATCAATGATTTAGATTCAAATGTAAATTTACTCTTTGCTTGCATGTACTCGTATGTGAATATTTCATTGCAAAATACAATTTTATATGATTTTATTTGCAATTTTCTAAAGCAAATATTTACATTCAATACAAAAATGATACATACGGGTAGAAATGAAAAAAAAAAAAAAACGTATAGAAATCTATATTTATATTAAACAAAAAGATAAATACTCATACTAACACTTGAATGTTATTTTGAAGTGTCATTTTGAGGTGTGTCATATGTGGTTTTAGTTCGAAGATCTCTAAATAATAGTTTTAAAATATATTGAGAAATTTCTAAGTTGTTTAAAATCAGGAAAACTGTTGTATTTTACTATTCGCCAGAAAAAAATTTATTTCATAGCATGTATTTTTAGCAATCGTATTGTAAAAGTAAAAATATATAGTGATCTTTGCTCACAAATATGTTTCTAAAGAGAATTTTTTTGTTTTATAGGCCATTACTCATAATTGTGTTTTATTTTATTTTATGTTAAATGTCGTGTTTTAAAAAAGTAGGATTGAACAAATTGCTCAATTCATCATTTTTTTAACAAAAGATATTTGACAGATCTAAACAAGTATTAGCGTTTTTGTCGACATTCAGCTGACAAATCTGCCACTCAAATTTTACACTACTTCATCTTTAGTCTAACAGTGTAAAGAAGAGCTGCCCAGGGATCGTCTGTCTGATATTATTTTAATTTGTCGAATTAACATTCAATATTTCCGACGCGATATCTATCGTAAAACAGAGTCCTTACAATACTTGAGCTTGTAAAAAAGAGGGATGTTTAAAGACGATTTAAATTATTAAAATTTTGTCTGCTTGTGCATCAGCTACCTTGCAACTTGTTTAAGCTAACAAATTTGAGTTGTTTAAATTAATATGTACGTAATTTAGATCCATAATCTCGTTTCTTTAAATCAGTTATCTGTCAATGCTTGCTCTTTAAATAGCCTTATAAAAAAGCTACATATTAAAAAATTTAAATTAGGAAAGTCAGCGATCAAAAACTAAGTCCAATTTGACCCGATTCTCTTATTCTTTAGATCAGTGATCTATTTGCTAGCAGACGAGTTACATAACAACTTTTTACTATTACAAAATTAAGCGACAATATTTCGCCAGTAAATCAGGTGAATAAACGACAGCAGAGTTGGCTAAGAATGGAGTGGGTTTTAAGTTGATAGTCCCTCTTTTTTCTTATATTTCTTAAACTTTTATTTTCAATGAAACTGTGATCGCAATGCAAGTATATTTAAGAATTTTATATTTATTTTCTGTATTCGGAACATATTCGTCTGGCAATCGAATGAAAACCTTTTGACTAACTTATTTTTGGACAATCTTAAGTATTGTATTCTGATAGATACCGCGTTGGAAATATTGAATATTTGTTTGGCAGATTATTGTAGAATAATATCTCTTAGACGATTTAGCCTGGGCTGTTCTTCCTTAAGCTGTTAAATCAAAGAAGGAGTAGTGTAAAGTTTGAGTGACAGATATGTCGACAAAAATGCTAATACTCCTCTAGAATTGTCATATATCGTATGTTAAAATTTTAGGTTTGAGTATATTGAGCCAATCAGTAAGACCGGTCAACATTTATTCAATTCACTCGAAACCTACTTTTTTAACACACAACATTTAACAGATTTAATAACTAAACATGATAATGAGATAATGGCATATAGAACAATGGTCAACAGTCGGTTATTTACCTGTAAACTAAGAATTAGCAAATAACAATCAATAACTGGTCACTGCATATAAAAGCTCTACATCCCAAGACAATGCCACATTTAAGCATCATTAACCAAAAAACTCCCCAGCTAATGTTTTATGGCTAAAAAGCTTTAATTAAAATACCTGGCTTACATCCAGTCCAACTGAATTTCTTCATTAAAACAAGCCAACAACATCTTGCAGAAATGTTTCATTACTGAAAAGCAAAAAAGAAATAAAACACAACCTTAACCATGATGCAAAAGTAGGAAAATTTAAATTAAATTGCTTGTTGTAGTCGTAGTTCATGTTGTTAATTTTGAAAAGTCAAATAAACTCATGTACAAGCCCTAAAACACACTCATACTCATAGATTTCTGACACATAGAAAAGGACAAAAGGTAATTTACACATACATTCGAAAATATCCTCGCAGCAAGAGAGTGAGAAAGAGGGAAATAGCTGTTTGTATATACATATGTATGTGCATACGTGTGTTGTTTAATTCATTAAAGTTTTAATAACATGTTCACAGAAACTTACACAATATGGGCCAAAAGAATAAAACAAGATGTTGAGTATTGTTTGGCTTTATTTCCCTTACCCGCTCACCCATTCCTTTCCTAGTTTTTCATAGGAGTTCATACTCTTTCGTACACATTCCTTCATGAAAATGTTCGTTGTACTCCAACATGCTGTTGAGTTTATGTCAACTAAGGAATAGAAATTGAAAAAAAAATACAAAGAATTAACCAGAACAACAAAAGTTATGAAACTATACTATAGAGTTTTATATAAAGGGTGTCCCAACTAGAACGCAATTTTTAAATTTTAAATAAAATACAGATATTTAAAAAAAAAATCGTGAAACATTATTATATCGTAAAGTAGACAGAATGAGGTTATGTATGGAACAAGATATCGTGCAGATGGCCGCCGCGGCTTTGCTGGCACACACGCGAACTTTTAATAAGATTTTCAATGACCTTTTTGCATAAATGCTGCGATATTTCATTAATGCAGCGTCCAATTTCCTCTTTTAAGGCTTGAGTCGTCGTCGGGTTATTCGCGTAAACCACCGACTTCAAAAAACCCCAAAGAAAAAAATCTAAAGATGTTAAATCGCACGATCTAGGCGGCGAATTCTAATCTCCAAAACGCGAAATAACACGACCAAGAAATGACTGATGCAGCAATTGAATTGTTTCTCTGGCTGTATGACATGTGGCGCCGTCTTGTTGAAACCACATGCCCTCCACATTCATTTCTTCAATTCTAGGCAAGAAAAAACTGGTTATCATTTCACTATACCGAACACCATTGACTATTTGCGCTTGACCTGCCTCATTTTCATAAAAAAAATGTCCAATGATTCCTCCAGCCCAAAAACCACACCACACAGTGACACGTTGAGGATGCATTTGCTTCTCGTGAATCACTCGAGTATTTTCCTCACCCCAAATGGAAATGGTCCTCGTCACTGAAGATGATTTTATCGGCAAAATCAGCATTTTCATGTTGTCTCTCCAATACCCAATTAACGAACGCCCTTCGCTGTCCATGGTCAGCTAGCTTCAGTTCCTGAGTCAATTGAACTTTGTATGCATGAAGATGCAAATCTTTTGTCAAAATTCGCTGCACAGTGGATTTGGAGACAGCAACTTGCTGAGCTCGGTGTCACATTGAGGTGGATGGAGTTTGAGCGACATCATCACGTACAGCTGCGACATTTTTGGTCGATCGACCTGGTCGAAGGCGCGTTGTTGTCTTTACATCACTAACAGACCCAGTTTTGGCAAATTTATCCATTAATCTCTTTACAGTTGACTCTTTTGGAGCATTATTGTGACACCAAATTGATCGCAATTTCCGAACTGAAGCCGCAAAACTTTCACCATTTTCGTAAAACAATTTCACAATGATAATGCGTTGGTCATTCGTGTAGCACTCCATTTTTACTAACCTCGTACCTTCTACTAACAAACAATAACAATTGCTCAAATGTAAAACAAGGAATTTAAACAATAATATGTACTTGTGCACTAGGCCGGGTCGATTTGTGGGGAGGCAAAAAAATCGCCCATGGCTCAGTGAAAATCGTATTCTAGGGATCAAAATAAGAAACTTTGCCGAAGAAACCATACCTCTAAAACGAATTCTACTACCCCCCAACTGTTGACTTTTGTCCCGTACAAACATTTAAAAAAATCACCATTTTGGCACTTATTAAATTATTAAATCGACCCGCCCTATTGTGCACAAATATAAACCCAGCAAAACAAACATGAAATACTTCATATAGAATCACATTTTTGTCAATACAAAAATAGTAAAATCTCAAAAAGTAAAAAAGTATTCTAAAAACATGTTTCTTTCCGTAACTTAAAATGAACATCACATAAATTATTCTTTCTTATTCTAGCATTATGATCACATACTTCTATCACCTAAATAAATATGACTAAAATCATTTGCGATGCTATTTTCCAACGCTGCTAAATAGTAAACTGTATATCTTGTATAACTTTTTCGCTTCTTTGGAAACACTATTTTTTTGCTGGGTTTAAACATATTTTGTGCACGTGTATGTATTGCAAAATATTTAATAAAAACTAAAGTTTAAATTTCAACAAATATAAACAAGTGTTGTTACAACACTATGGGGTTTTGAAAACTATGAAAATATGAATTATAAAAAAAATAAAAAAGTTACATAATATTGGAGAACTCTAATAAGACTAGGCTTGCCAGATTTGTTTGGATATTCAGAAAATAAAATTACTTGATTTTAGGGGGTTAAATACAATCACATTGATTGTATTCTCTGTTAGATCGTTTAATATATATTGGTCTAGAATTCAGTGTCTTGTAATATGAAGAGCTGGATATTACCAGAGATGTTGAAAATATGTTTACTCATTGCCATGATCCTGACTGCTAAGACAATAACTGTTGAAAGTATGTTTATTTCTGATTGTATACTTTCGGACGATTAGTCGATGGCATACTCTTTAACAACAAAATCTTTATTCATATTCAGTCTTCGGTATATATCTTTCTGACAACCCTTCCATTAATGTAATCTATTGCCATTCACGCGAAGATGGTAACTAAAGACTCTACTCGTGATAGTCCCTAGATAGCTCTATTAAAAACATGGGTAATTTCAGATATATGATCTAGATAGCTCTTCCACACTGGCAATCCAATGAATAAGTACGTGT
Source organism: Bellardia pandia (assembly GCA_916048285.2). Lineage (NCBI taxonomy): Eukaryota > Metazoa > Arthropoda > Insecta > Diptera > Calliphoridae > Bellardia > Bellardia pandia. Next base: position 23,612,479 of record OU696531.1, read on the forward strand.
GAGATTTGAGGGCAATGTTCCTACGAATATTGTTGTCATTTACGTGACTTCCTAATTACCAGAAATGCACCAGATTTAGCTAGAATATAAAATGAGATATTTACTCCGAGTTCCTTGGAATGCTGCATACCCTGTTGCAACATCCCTTCAACATATTATCTCCTCTTCAATCCCGTAAGGGAGGAATTACAACTTAAAACAGACATAAAGTTTCAATGCTGCTTAATATGTTTATAGAGACTTGAAAATAAACAGTGAATACCTTCGTTCAATAACTCAATTGTGGTCGACATTGACAGCTGATTGAATTTTATGAAAGTCTTTTAAAATTAATTTTTTTAAGAAAACATTGAAGCTTTGTGGGATCATTGTAATTTAGGTACGCTTAGTCATTAGTTAAAATCGGTTGTGGTCATGTTTCACGAATGTTTGGCTATGAAAGTCTTTTTTCCGTTTAATGTTTTATTGGATGTACTATATTATCTAAAGAAATATAGACATATTAGAATGCAATGCTTCAAAATAGGGATATAAGCAGTCGTCCAGATTATTTAAAACTCTAAAACCTCGAACCAATTCTAGCAGGAGTATATGTTCGGAAAAACAGGATAACCATTACAGAAATGTTAAACAGTCAATATGCAATTCTAAACTTCTTCACTACATCAAAGGTTGTATCAATGACTAAATTGATAATAGATATCGTTGTGATTTGTCCTTCGTCGGTGATTGTATAACTGTATACTTTCTATACTTTCACATTTATATTTTCAAGAATTTCAAGTATCAAATTGATATTTAAGTCCATATAGTTATTTCAAACAAAAATCTTCCGAAGTTTTTATATTTGTGCATTGCACCTATAAAAAGTAAAGTAAGCTTTATTTTTAATTTAAATAATTAATTCCTTCTAAATTCTCATTTAGCATTAATAACAATTTAAATTTTAACAATTTCCCAGCTACAATAGAAATAGTGGTGAAATTATGTATTTTAAACTGTTTCATAGTACAATACTATACTTTAAACCAGAATTAAGCCCCGCAAACTATACTACATATTTTCCAAACGACAACAAAGATAGAATTTTATGTTGAATGCTACATATATTTACTGTGACATACATTACATACACTTCTATTTATGTATAAGCTTTGAAAACATTAACAGGATGTCGGTTTCTTTTTTTTTTTTTTTTTTTGTTGTCTGTAAAATGAAACGTAAATTATGCTAAATTTTCATTTTCTCATATCTAGTTACACAGAGCTAAATAGATATCAGTGCCACAATAGATACACAGATACAATACATGAGTAGAATGATATTTGTCGCATGAAAATTGTAATATAAAAGAGAACGAATCCTATAAATTAGCAACAAATTTAAACAGTTTAACAAAACTGTCACAGTTAAAATTTATTCAAATTTGTGTAAGGAATCTTTCTCTGTCTTCGGTATATAAAAAAGGAAGTTGTTCACTTTTTATGTGTGTATAGGTGTGATGTAAAAATTGTTGTGGTGTTTTTGATGTAAATTAATTTTTAATGAAGTACAGACATTTTCCCAAAATAAAAGCATAACTTATATATAAAGTTATTTGAAAATTTTACGCATTTGTTCCTCAAAAACATAGAAAATGTAACTTTGTGCAAAAAAAAAATAAATATTAAGACAAGTTGAATCAAAAAGTTGTTGTGTTACAAATGAAGACATGCTATAATAAATTTTGAAATTTGAAAATTGAGCAAGTAATGGTGCTGCCGGCACTGGATGTGTAAAATTCTTTGGAAAACACATGACTCTGAGGTCGACATTCAATCTCAGTATTATAAGGGCATGGGGGCAAGAGATCAGTAATGGGAACATTTTGGTATTTGTTATTCGCATCCTTCAATTACAGATAATGTCTGCATCGATCGATGGGTCATCTTCGTTATGGGATGCGTTGTTCGAGATCTGTACAGATGGACTTATTGTTAACTCCTCGCTTTCAATACTGTGATATCCTGAGACCTAAGCTGTAAATATAGCGATGCAGCGCTGGTACTACAGGTTATGCGATGAAAATATTGGGACACATACCGACAGTAAACCCAAGATTTTCTCCGGTATCTACACGACATATATGTAGACTGAAGGTATTCTGACTTCCGAAAGATGGATACGTTCATTAGTGCATTGGGTTGTTTTCGTATCGAACAGCAGACGAACATAGTTTCAGAAGAAGCAGCTAAGTAATCTAACCTAATCCCGTAAATTAAACACAAATATAGTTTTATTCTACCATGACTCAACTTGCCGCAATAAATAGTGAAACTTGAACATTATTTATTTTAAATATTTAATTAAGCGATTTTATTTACGTTTACAAATTAAATTATTTATTCCGTTAATTATTTAAAATTATATGTTAAATGATGGCCACCCATTTACACAACCACTATTTACATTTACATACAAATATTTAGCCAGCAAAACTGACATGGTCACATCAAATCACACGGCTGCATATAAAATTAAAATACCACAATCAATTTTATTTAAAAACAAGTAAAAGTGCTATATTCGGCTGTGCCGAATCTTAAATACCCTCCACCTAAACGTAATAAGAAATACAAAAACTACACTGGTTATAGGACTAGAATATCCTTATTCTGTGTTTTCTATTCAGTCTTAGTGCAAATTTTATTAGTATTTGATATATTGTTTGAAAGACAATTTTACGACCAACATAATTTATGTTAAATATTTTGAAATTTTGTCTAATGGTGTTTTCTTTTCTGAAATAAAATGTTACACCTTTATTATGTACATTTTTATAATGTTTACCCCACATTTTAAAGATGTCGCATTTTTATTGGTCAGAATAGAACATAAAATCACAACAGTGTAACACTTTTTTTCATGTACAGCTGTTTTTGTTTTTGTTCAAAAAGAAGAAGCAGATAGCTCCCTGGTAAGATCGCTTGAAATAAGACAATGAATATCTTTCAAAAAGACCAATGGCCCCTTCCCGACTAATACGCAAATTCTTCTTAAACTATAAAAATTATATACATAAACATACATTACAGTGTTGACATTTTTTTTAGAAAAGAACACAAAAAAATTGAAAAAGGTGCGAAATGGGAAAAACGTGTAACATTTTTGCAAGAAAAGAAAACGCCATAATTTTCATCATTTTTAACTGATTTAATTACCAATTCTTACCATAATTTACAGAGTTTGTCTGATGTTCATAATAATCTTGAGTGTAATTTAACAAACAGAGTATAAAAAGGGGAACAATTCGGTTTTAGTGACTTTGCTCAAAAAAAAAAACAATTTGTTGGCGGTCACGCCTATTTTCGGGCCCGTGAAGTTGAAAATATATAGGCCTATATCTCGGGAACTACTGGGTTTTTAATAATTTGTAATACATTAAATAAAAGGTATTAAAAATACCTTTCCAACGATATATATCATGATTATGGGTTAAATCCGAAAAGAATATTTTTTGACCCGAATTTTTTTGTTTTTTGGAAATGGTTCTTATATGGCAGCTATGACAAATTATGGGCCGATCTTCTCAAATTTTAGAACAGTTATTTTTTTATGCATATGAGGATATTTCACGTCGAATTTTAACATAATAACGGTATATTTACGATATAATATATGAAAATGATATGTGCAAAGTTTTGAGTCGGTACCGATATTTATACAATATATATAGGGGAAAATGTCTTTTTCAGATGTGGTCCTTGTATGGGAGCTATGACCAGTTCTGGGCCGACCACCATAAAATTTAGTACAACAATTTATTTGCCTATAAGGAGTATTTATGTCAAATTTTAGACGTTTAACATATTTTATATCTGTTTTATACGTATTTAAATGAATTTTGGAAGTGGACTTTATATGGGGTCTAAAACATGGACCGAACTCAAAACAATTTCGTTTTGCGATTTCTTTTTGTATAAAACTTATTTTTGCTGAATTTTGTCTTGATATTCCAATTTTATAGGCATTTTTTTATCATTAAGCCATATTTCGGGAATATATATATTTGTATGGGGGCTATGAGGAATCATGGACCGATTCTTACTATTTTCTTCTTTTATCATACAAACAACGTATACAAAATTTCATGGTATTATCTGCAATATATTTCAAAATATTGCAATAAAATGGACAAAAAATATCAAATTTTTTTGGAGGTTGTGTCACATATTGGTCCATAACTCCGGTTGACCTAAACCGATGTTGCTGATTTTAAATAGCAGACTTCTCGAAAGCATTTCTGACAGAATTATTAAAGATTTGGATCCCGAATATATCTGGGGACTTCAAAAAACAGATTTCAACACTCAGACAGACAGATAGACAGACAGACATGGCTTAATCGACTCCGCTATTTATAAGGATCCAGAATATATATACTTTATAGGGTCTGAAAATTATATTGTTGAAATTACACACAGAATGACAAACTTATATATACCCTTCTCATGAAGGTGAAGGGTATAAAAAGCAGCAACAGGTTTTTCTTTTCAAGTTTAAAAGCTGTAAAAATTATGAAAATTACATGCAGTCCATTAATGAATAAAAGTTTTTCAAAGGCAAACAAAAAAGAGGCGATTCTTTAAAAGAAGTGTGTAAAAAACAGGATTTCATTTATGCAACAATAATTAATTTAACAGATAATTTATTTATTTGTAAATGCAAACTTACAAACAAACAAAATATTTACACAATGTATAGCACAAGTTAACAGAAACATGAAATATGCACAATATTAAAATAAAATAAATTAGCGCAATTCACAATCTTGTGCAAATGGTATTGCATTATTACCTTTGCAAAAAGGTTAAACATATTTGTGCTCTTGCTGTTTATTTTGTTAGTATAGACCAAAATTTTTTGCAATTGCAATATGCAATACCATTTGCACAACATTGTGAATTGCACTATTATTTAATTGGTTTTAGGTATACTTTTTAAAAAGTAGTTTAAAAAGTAGTTTAAAATTTTATTTTAAAATGTGAATGAAACATGTTTTATAAAGAGAAATAACAATATATCACAAACTTGTTAAGATGTTGGCATTAATCTTTAGGACACTGCTTACATCTTAACTTTGTGTAAACAGTTGTGTAACTAGTTACATAATCCTATGTGTTACAAGTAGATACAAATTAAGACGAAAGAAATTAAGAACTTTTTGCTGGGTTGTATGAAATATAAATATGAAGAATTTCTAATTAAAATTTTACACAAACTTTTGTTTGCAATATTTGTTCATAAATTTGGCTTTAGGATTTTTATTAATGGCCAATTTTAAAAATCCCAATAAAATAGTAGTAGTATTAATTTAATCACTCGTTTTTGAGAAAATCTAACAAATCAAATATTAGAAAAATAATTTAATTTTAACAAAACAAAAACAAAAAATGTTTAGGGAGAAAAAATATAAAAGTGGATTATGATGATTAAGAACAAAGACTTCGACAGCCACATTAAATATAAAGTTAAAATATAATTGGATTTTGTCTTTGACATAAAATGGCAAAACATACACATAAAATACAAAACATACATATGTAGCCAATATCCGGTCAAAACATATGTTATTATAAACATATATAGAAATATGTATGTATAAATAAATGCAATGCCCTTATAATAAATCGAATTTTAATTAAGAAATGTCTACAATACCAACAACAGCAAATAAAAACCAACAAAACCATATGACAAGCAGACAGTTGGTCCAGAACAAAAGACCACACAATATGTAATAATAAAACAAGAACACATAATATTATAAATATGAAAATAATCGACACTATAAAGACAATAAGATTTGCAGAAAAATAATTCTATTAAATCAATATATGTATGTATGTATGTAATATATAAGGACAGGGGCTACAGATGTAGTAAAACCACATAAAATTTCATAATTTAATAAAACTGAATATACCAACCAGATTTGCTACAATTTAAAAATTGCAAAAAAAAAAAACAAAAAAACAAAAGAGATTTTAGTATCCCCTATGATGCTGTAAAACAAAGAACATGTAAAGTGTATTTTTAACAATGTCAAATTTGACACTTAATAAAAGCAACGACAGTTAAAATGGAATACTTTTGTTTATATGTATGTATGTATGTTATTAACATTTCAAGTATGATTTCATTTCCAAGATATCATAATTATATCATGTTTTTTTTCATTTTATTTCTTTTTAGCTCACATTTTGGAATTGGCCCAACAATCAGAGAATAGAACAATAAATATATTCTCCCAAGTGTATAAGCGCATGTTACCTCTATCACGAAAATTGATTGGTCAATTATATTCGGAGATTATAAGGTAAGTTTAAGATAAATTTAGAGAAATATCATATTAAACATATCAATTCGTAACAGTTTAAACGTAATGATATCGTTGATGTGTTTATTATAAGTTACAGTTACCTTAGTAAGTTAGGTTTAGTTTATCTGGCAGCATACCCACGGAATTATGTGATCTTAGCCCGCCATCCACATCCTAAAGCCAACGTTTTGAGTTCATAATTGTGTTTGTTACACACACTCAAATAGTAGGCTTTTTATGAATTGCTCAACAAAATACAGAATAGCCTAAAATTTTGTGATCCATTGGGTAAAACTGTTTATTAGACTTAAAAGACCAGTAGAAGGAGAAGTCGTTGAAGATTCTTAATTTGTTTTTTATTCATAATATGTAGGTGGAGGAGATATTTAGTCGTTCCTTTACCATCTTATTCCTGCATAACTTAGTGCCATACAATTTCATAATTATTGCAGTATCTACAGAATGGCAATAGCAATCTAAGGGCACAAAAAAGCAAATGGCCCGTTATCACCGTATTAAGTTTTAAATTTGCCACAGATACCTTTTGTCTGCGTTCGTTGCCTATTCCTATAGCAAGAACATGCGATTAAGATGCATTAGCTGTTTCGCCTTTTTAGGATACATGGTAGTTCCCTACGTTTGTTATATCTCAAGTTATAGATATTACTGCCTGATATTCTACGATACTTGCTAAAAAAAATCTTTATTTTCCCTTTGGTGTTTTTCTTATTATCCGCATGTCAAGGGATCTTTGAATTATCCTCTTAATGTCCTCTTAATACATGCAACATTTATGCACAATTTTCCAAGTTTTCAAATATTATCAAGACCATTTTGCTATCCCTTCCCGGTATAACGGTGAAATATGTTTCTATTTACCGCTTCCTCTCAAAAGTCCTTTGATTGGCTAGCTAGTTATTCTTGATGTCCCCATGTCTAGGGATCTCGCTTTCTCCTCAAGATACATGTTACTGAACCCAGTTCAAAAATAAATATAAATTGCTTTGCATACATATATTTTAATTTAAATCATTTACTTTATCATTTATTTAATTTTTTTCTCATTCATTTCAGCAATTTAAAATCAAGTGAAACGGTTAGTGCCACCTCTTTGGAAAATACCATTCATAAGTTCTTTGTAAATTTATTCCCGGTGGCCTATCATCAAGTGGTACATTTGAATAAACAAAGTTATGGTGAATTGCATGAAGACTATATTAATTGTTTGAAACACACATACGACGATTTGCAGCCATTCGGAGCTATACCCAAAGAAATAACACGCAATTTAGTGCAAAGTCTACAAACGGCCCACATTTTCATCAATGCTTTGTATCAAAGTGCTGAAGTTCTAAGTGAAACTGATGAATTATATGCCACACATTTGAGTGAAAGCTGTCAGAAGCATTTGCTCAAAATGAGTTTTTGTCCCAGTTGTAATGGTCTACAAAAGGAGCATGTTAAGCCCTGTTACAGTTATTGCATGAACGTATTAAGGTATGTATTTATGTAGTATTGTGAATGTATTGGATAGACAGATAATTGGTCGAACCATTGTGTTGCCTGTCTCTTTGTCTCCCTGTGTGTTGTACTTAAGTATTACACAATTTAATATTGTAACATCACTCTCATCTAGCTTTCTAAATCAATTTAATTTTGTATTTTACATCTTTTTGTTGTGTTTTGTTTTGTTCTTACTTGCAACAGAGGCTGTTCGGCTCAATATGCTGGTGTCTTGGATAGTCCTTGGTCAAATGTTGTTGATGCCATTGATAATTTGGTCACAACTCATATACGTTCTGATACTGGCATTGTTACAGTCATTAAACAATTGGATAGTAAACTATCAGAAACAATAATGAGAGCTATGGAAAATGGTCCTGAATTGGAAACAAAGGTAAGCTTTTTTTTCTGCCAGACATATGTACACCTACAAATCGTCAGGGCAAAAAAAATTTAAACACAATTTACAAATTGAAATAAAAATCTATTTTTTACAGTAATAAAAATCTATTTTTTTAATTTGTGTGTAACAACTACAGAGAATAAATAGAAAAATAGAAATAGAAAAATAAATAGAAATCTGAAGTCATTAACAACTTTGTAAATAAGCGTTTAATCGAAAAAAGGAACTCGATCTGTGATCTCTTTGCAACCAGTCGGCATTGGGAAACTTGTCTCCTTTTCCAAAAAAATGGAATCGTGGCAGTTATTACTTATTTCCTTTGCGATCACATCAAATCAAAGTGCTATATTAATTCTAGGGCATAGTAAGTCATTGTATTGTATATCTGGCTATACTTCCACATTTTTCTACAGTAAAACTTTCAAATCTAACTGTTTTTGTTGCCGATAATAATGAAATGTACAGATAATGAATAAACTTCCTCTTTTAATCATGTAATGGTAAGACTTTTAGACTTCTTAATTATTGTATATAAAAAAGACATGATTAAACGATTGCTGAAAGAATCCCTGAAAGTACTTGTTGCTATTGAACATTAGCATATTGTACAATCACAGATCTGTCAAAAGTGACCCAAATCTGTGCATTCATCGAAACGATGTCCATATGTTTGTTAAAATCAATCTACCGAAGTCCCCAAATAACTTACTGACATTTTTGGAACGTCGCTATATCGAGCCCGATTCCTAGAATTTTGCTATTGAGATTGAGCATATTCTCAATCTATTAGAAATGAACTAAGTCTGCTCATGCATAGAAGAGACTTAAGCTAAAAACAATGGTAAACATTTAATACTAGATATTTCCAAAAAAAAGAAACTTGGCATGGCAATTTGGCATGAGTGACAGAAAAATAAACAATAGATTTGACAGAAGCCGCCAAAACAGCATGACTTCTCCAGACTGTCAACAACGACGCATACTTAAAGTGAAAACCTATTATAAAAATTTAATCAAATTAAGTTTCAAAACATTTCTATTAAATTTTTTTAACATTTTATAAAAAGATTTGACAGTGATTTCTCGTAATTTAATAAATTTCAATTAGAAAAAAATTGTATTAACAATCTTTAAAACGTTCTTTAATGTAAATACATAGTTAAACATCTAAAAATAGTTTACATAATCAGCATAATTGCATCATATTGTCAAATGTAGAAAACTAATTCAAATAAAAGCGAGATATTTTATAAAACTCTGTATAACTCTACCATTTCACTTCAACACTTTTCACTTCCTGTTTTGGACAGTGCCTTTGGAATACATAACATGACTTAAATCCTAAAGGCATTTTGCAGCAAGGAATATTGTTATATACATAAAGCATTGTTTATATAAAAAACGGGCACACTACCGAAGCCTTTTCCCAGTAATTTGTTTTAAACACAACATAACCGTTATTATGACAAACAATTTAATATTTTCACAGTCTAATTCATAAAAACTTATCAAGGGTTTATAACAGGCTTATAAAGCAAATATCCATACAAAATTTGCTTTATAAGCCTGTTATAAACCTTTGACAAGTTTTATGAATAAGGGGGTCAGAATATATTTGTAAAAAAGCTTAAAAGCAAAAGTACTGTAATTGTTGTTAAAAATTATTTCTTCTTTTAGACTTTCTTAAATATTATTAAATAAATTGCTGTCAATTTATAGTTTTTAATATGTTTGCAACCGTATTTTAAATGAACTACTAACTTTCTTTACATAAACGAAATAACAAGAAATAAATGCTAAAAGAACGAAATAGAAAATATAAATGAGCACTTGTACTTTCGTCATGAAATGATTTTCAAATAAATTGAATATTTATAAATTGCATAAGAAATAATCCTTTCGCATCTTGCATTGACTGCCTTAATGTACAACTACTTACTCCCTCATTATGTTACAACAATAGAGTTGAAGAATATTAAGCAGTATAGAGAAATGTACTTGGAGGCAGAAGAAGTTGTTGTAGACTTAGTTGCAGCATAAATTATTTGCACAACACGCAACACTAGTGGCTAGTTTAACGGCCGTAATAATATATGATTGATAAAACCTAAAGTTTGTGTCATCAGCGAAATGTTCATATATTTTTTGTTTGGCCTATTGTGTCAAAAGAATTATAGCTGTGTATTGCATAGAATTATCGTAATGTTACTTGTAAATACATACATTCGTAGAAAAAAAACACTCGCATAATAATGAATATAATGTAGTGTTAACATGTTTTCCAGCATGTTGGTAAGGACTAAATACAAATTAAATTGAAGTGCATAGAACAATATAAATTTATAGTTTGTTTATTTGTTTGGCTATGTTTTTAATAGCAAGAAAATAATAATAAAACAGCAGAAATAGTAAAATATTTAGTTAAGTACTGGGGATATACATATGTATATGTATATTGATATTAAATGCAAATATTTGCATACAATTTCTATAATACAATTTAGGGTGCTCAATATTTATATTTTTGTAAGAATTTTTCAGAAAACGAGTGTACAAGGTACAACTTTTCCTTTTGATGTATTCAAACATTTTTAGATTGTTTTTCATAGAAATTTTCTACTGAAATCAGTTCTTAATAGTGTGTATAAAAAAAATTTTAACATCTTAAGATAAGGACCAATTTAACTGAACTTTACGTTTCTTATATACTAACCAATTGGATAAAGAAACTTTTAACAGCTACATATAAGGATTAATTTAAATGAACTTTAAATTTATATACACCAGCTAGAGGACAATGAAAACTGATTTCCAATATGAAAATTCTCGAACGTTTCCGTTTCATAACTCAACTGCCAAACTTACACCAATATAAGGATCCACGTACAGTATATTGAATAAATATTTTGCGTACACATTTTTAGGAGAAATTTGTTTTTCATTCATACATAAAATTGTAAATTGTAAAAAAAATTTATTGAAACCCCAAAAAAACATTAAAAAATTTTAATTTTTAATTTGTTATTGTTGCATTTCATTAATTGACATCATAATTTGAAGGTCACAAAAGTATTTACGTTTTTTGTTAATTTTTTTTTTATTTTTTTTATTATTTTTTAATTTTTCATGGAATTTTTTTATTTATTTTGTTAAAAAGATACGTATTATACATATTCCAATTGCTATTAGTAATAATTTATTCCATATTTGTGAAGAAATTTGTGTTAAACTCGCCGAAATGAAGAGAATTAAACATTTCCGAGAAAAAAATATACATATTATACTTCTACGATTTCTATGGGGCTCAGGTTCAAGTATTGAGCAGGTGTTTGCTACTGTACAAAAGCTAAATTTTAGCATCTAAAACTGTGTATTTCGGATCATTATAATGTTAAAAATAACAATATTTCTTTGTAGATTACTTTTTCGGCTCTAAAGTTAAGATTTTCTTTCGGAATGGGCTAATATCCATGGTGTTCCATATTATTATCAGTATATACAAGACTATTAACTCCATTGGCAGAATACAGCCCCATATCACCCTGCGTTCAACGATTTTGGACAACAATTCCGTGTTAAATTTTAAATGCTTCCGCAACTATAGACCAATTTATTAAATATTATTGACTGCTTGACAACATCTACTAAACATATTACATATGTTTTTAATTTATTTGCCCTAGTTTAAAAGCTAAAATAATTTTTCCTTTGGAAATGTTGAATTACTTTCCCTTCGGCCTTTTTAACACAAAGATCTTCATACCTGGACACAATAAGGACAAAATTACATTACAATACATGACACGAACCCTTTTAACAAAACAACATTAAAAAATTATAAAAACAAGAAAAACGCCAAGAAAATCGCACAAAAAACCACCAAAATTAACAAATGCAAATTACTTTTATGACCTGCATTTTTCAAAGCAAATTAATTAAAAGCAAGAAAAGCTAAACAAAAAAGCACATTGTTAAATTTTTTTTGGGATTTTCCAATTTGTCTTCTATCAACTGCAAAAAAGAAAAATTATTTTACCTGCTTTTTACAATTATACTCGTATGTTTGAATGAAAAAAATTTCTCTTGAAAATTAATAGGCAATTTAGTTTGGTGATACTCTGTATACTTCTAGTGTCTACACAGAACAACAATTAGAATACTATTTTAAATAGGTATAATTCCATAACATTTTTCGTTGTTAACCCTTCTGCACTCCTTGGGTCAATTTGACCCAATTTTGTTTTTCAAACAAAAAATTTTTGCTTTTAAGTATAAGATATGAATGTGAAACTTTATTTTATCCTCTACAGCGATGAAATTTATGCTTTTAAGACAAAATAATAAAATTAATACTTTTACTCCCCCCTCCACATCCCTAAATACGATTTACACACATATAGTATCCTTTGGGTCAATATGACCCAAAATGCGGTATTCCAATCAGCTTCATATTTATCTAAGGATAAAAGTGTGGAATGGAAGGAACAACCACCAAGTCATACAGGTAGGATACCAAAAAATCAAATTTTATCTAGTAAGCCTGGAACTACCAGAAGTGCCACATCTATGGTAACAGATATAAAGTCGTCGTTTGATTTATTTATATCAACATATATAAAAAATATTGTTATTCAAATGAGAAATAAAAAAGGGGTAGAAATATATGGAAATGATTGGAAAAATATTGATATAATTGAACTTGACGCATATCTTGGATTGCAAATTATGGCCGGAGTTTGAAAATCTCATGGAGAAAATTTGAATAGCTTGTGGAATGAAAAAAAAAACGGAAGACCAATATTTCGAGCAACCATGAGTCTTAAGCGATTTGCGAGCATATCAAAGTGCCTGAGATTTGACAGTTCTGAAGATAGAGAAGAAAGAAGACTTGATGACAAACTAGCACCGATAAGAAGCGTTTGGGATAAGTGGAGTAATCAGCTTAAAGTTTTTTACAATCCACATGAAAATGTTACTGTTGATGAACAATTAGTTCCATTTCGAGGCCGGTGCAGTTTTAGGCAGTATATTCCATCAAAGCCCGCCAGATATGGCATTAAAATATGGAAACTGTGATTCCACAAGTAAATATGCCTGGAATATGGAAGTGTATACAGGTAGAGCAAGAAATCATTACAACCAAACGAAAATTATTATTTGATGCGCTTGACCAACTAGTTGCAAATTACACATGTAAGCGCAGGACTAAGCGTTGGCCTGTTGCATTATTTTCAAATATGATTGATGTATCAGCTTATAACTCCTATGTCATATGGACTGAAATGAATCCTGCCTGGAATTTCAACAAAAACTTCAGACGCAGGCTTTATTTAGTAGAACTTTCCGATCAGCTAATAAATGAACATATTTTGCGAAGAAAGGTTTTGCCACATGGACCCTCAGCCATTAAAAATATTCAAGAACAAAATGATTCTACAAGTGCCTCGCAATTTTCTGGAGAAAAAAGTACAAGTACATTATTATCGAGCACTTTACCAAATAAAAGACATTTTTTATATATAACTTTTTTTCTTAGTAATTGCTCAGAAAGGGCAATTTTTTTTATTATATTTTTTTATTATATTATTTTTTATTATATTAAACAAATAAAACCACAAAACAAATAAATTTCCTACATAAAATAAAAAAATGTTGTTTAAATTTTCCTGTTGGGTCATATTGACCCAAAGGACCATATGAAGGGCACATATCCAAGGAATGCAGAAGGGTTAAGTTCTTATTCGTTGTTGTTGTTGTTTTTGAATGTAAACAAACATTTATTTAGTTTATTAGTTTAGTTAGTATGCAGTACAACAAACAATTAAAATCTAAAAAACATGTTTTATTTGCATGCAGCAGAAGAACAAGAAAGAATCAGCAACAACAACAATACACAGCCCCTTCCTTCACACAACTACATATGTATATATGTAAAGTCAAGTTCATGGTGAAATCACTACAAGGTGATATCAATATTACAACAATACAAAAGCAACAGAAACAACATGGTATTTTTGTTTTTGTTTTCATGTTTGTAATGTCAAAAACAGCTGACTATTGTTTACAAACATTCCTATAGAAAAAAAAATACATACAATTTTTAATTTCAAGATGACACATGTGTTTTTTTTTTATACAGTGGCGAGCACACATGGCTATGTTTTATAACTATGACTTAAAAAACGAATAAACTCTCAAATTTTTAAAAATAATAATGGTTTTTATTTAAAATGTTAAATAAATAAAACAAAAATGAAAATAAATTGAAATTCATTAATTATTAAAGCTAATGTGAAGTTTAGGGTAAATTTATGTGAAATGGCAATGTATCCACTTTTGACCGTTAAAGTTCATTTAATCTGGCAGCAAGAATAAATGGAAAGTTGCAGCGAATTTATGTACATAAGCACCGTTACTTGATATTTATAATTTTCATAATTCATAATTTTTTTTTGCAAATTTTTAGCTTATGGCGTGCTTTTAATAAAAATGAGAAAAATTTCAGACTTTTTAGAAAACCAAGTGGTGGGTATTGCAAATAATAATTATTCAGCACGCGAAATTGCTAAGAAGTGAAGAATCTGTCATTTGTTATAGCAGCTGCAGCCTTTTATGGGTGTTTTTCTCTGTCTGGAAGATAATAATCGTTAAATTGTCCTGGCATCTCGTACCGACAGCAGACAAGGTTGTGATTTTTTTAGAGTTTATGGACTAATTTTTTTTATTTTTATGACTTGTAGCACTGTTCAATGACAGATTAACAACATCTTAGCAATTTCGCGGGCTGAGTAATTATTATTTGTAATGCCCACCACTTGGTTTTCTAAAAAGTCTGAAATTTTTCTCATTTTTATTAAAAGCACGCCATAAGCTAAAAATTTGCAAAAAAAAAATTATTAACAATTTGAAAAATTACATTTACTGTTGCTTTGATATTTTTATAAATATCAAATAACGGTGCTTATGGACATAAATTCGCTCCAACCGTCCATTTATTCTTGCTGCCAGATTAAACGAACTTTAACGTGCAAAAGTGGATACATTGTCATTTCACATAATTTACCCTAAACTTCACATTAGCTTTAATGATTAATGAATTTCAATTTATTTTCATTTTTGTTCTTTTTATTTAACATTTTAAATAAAAACCATTATTATTTTTAAAAATTTAAGAGTTTATTCGTTTTTTTAAGTCATAGTTATAAAACATCTATCATGTGTGCTCGCCACTGTATATATACAAACAAAACAAAAATGAATTGTCATATTTTTTGTTTGCTTGTCTTCCTTTTTTCTTCTGTCCAACACACTCTTCTACAAACACATTAATTCCTTTTTGTTGTTGTGGCAATTTATTATTACTTAAAAGAAAATATAAAAACTTTATAATAAATGCATACACATATTTACCTTTTTTCTTTTATCCACATTTAAGCAGAACTTTTGTAAAATATGAATTAAATTTGCAACTCAATAAATAAAGTCTATACAAATGTGGTGTTATTTTTTTTTTGCTTTGGCAAACTTTATTTATTGTTTTTTTATATTAAACTTAATTAACACTTAAACACTAAACAATTTCACGAATAATTCATAATTTCACTTAAACACTCATTTTATAAATTTATTTTGAATTTTCATTGAAATATCAAAAGAAAACATGGCCAATTCTTAATTCGCGTATTTAACACTAGAATAGCTATTAAGAGACTAGTGATGGTGTGGTCAACAGGTGCGTTAGGTGGGTGATGGAAAATCGCCAAAATAATAATTAGACCGAAAAAAGCTTAACTAATAAGAATTTTAGGAGAACTCATAATTTTTTTAATAAAATTGGCGAATAAAGATGTTTTTAAAGGCAATAACATAACAAAACATTAGATTAATATTGAATATTTGGGAGAAATTATTCGTTGTAATAGAATTTTTCAAATAAATGGGTTTGTTATATTAAACCTGTGGTTTTCATTAAACCTTGAACATTTTATAACTTATTGTATATTAATTTTAAACTAAACAAATTTAATTTGTAGGTGAATTATAAATGTTTAAATTGAGAAGTTTTAAAAACCTTTATTTTAACAAGAACTTTGTTTACCAATAGGCACAAATTATGGCTAATTTTTCTGAAAATGAGATATATTAACAATTAAATTATTATTAACGATATGGATACAACTGACATATGGTTTGAACGGTAACCAAATTTCCCGATCGAATAATTTCACGAAATTTAGTTGTTAATTGGCCATTCTAGAAAAAAAAACGAAAAATCTTTTCGGAATGAAACCACTTTTAATTTGATATGTGGAATTGTAATTTTAAGCATTTCTATGTTCCATTTTGAAAAAGTTGTTCGTTTTACTTTTTCTATAGGAGCGAAATGCGGAATGAATTCCACTTCCAAACGAAATTAAATTCTATGATATGGCTGAATATTTCTGTTATATGTATTTGCATAATTTTAAAAAGGAATAAGAACATTTTTTAATATTGAGTTAATCTAAATGTTGATATATGTATGTTTTTATGCACAATTATTATTTTATTTCAGGTCAAGAAAACATGTGGTACTCCTAAATTATTGGCCTCATTAAGTATGGAACAAGAAGCTAAACCACCTATGCCACACAATATTAAATGGGCCACACCTGCTGATTCTGAAATTTTACGTTTCTTATCCACTATTGATAAATCAAAGGAATTCTACTCAAACATTGTAAATAAGTAAGTAACCCCATGTCATTGTTGTGTGCGCACAAGAAAAAATATAGTCGCAATTATGGAACACAATTTCATTTATGTTCTTCCGAGTGGGGAGAACGTGTTATATGTGAACATAAATGGCATAAATAATTGTGCAAATAAATGTTCGAACGAAAACATGACATCTACAAAAGTTGTACACACGAGACAAATTTATGAGTGAACAAAAAGTTGTTGGCATTGCAAGACCGGGGGTAACCCCATGTCTTGCCGAGTTTTGTGCACACAAGAAAAAAATGTTGATCCAATTACGGACATAAGTTTGTTCATGTCCTTCTGAGTGGGGAAGTTTGTATAACTTAACAAATACCATTAATTAAAAATCCAAAACTGCTGTTAAAAATTTAATTATTTTTTAATATTAACAATTTTATATTTATAACTGCATATTTTACGTACAATATCGCGTATTATGCAAAAATACAATGGAGCAAATATCCCACCGCCAAAAAATATCACATCCAATATAATATCTCTTAAAGACTGGGAACAGTAGGTCTATATTTAAAATGAAACAACATAAATTTATTTAAAAATAAAATACCAAAATTTCTTAACTACTGAAAACTTACTCCGCAACCTTGAGTGGGAACTAAAAAACGGCCCATCATGATATCATGAATAGATGTCTTTACTTTTGTTATAATATTAATAAGCATAATTTGAGTTCAGTTAAGGGTTTTTGAAAAAATTAAAAAAAAAATATTTTTAAATTATTATTATTTTAGACAAATATTACATTCTGGTTTTTGACAAAATACTGTGGAACAAAAAATTTTAATTAAGTTTTAAATGGCAGTATTTAAATATTTAAATCTTTTGTATCTTAAATTTGTATTTTCAGTGTCTGCGAAGATGAGGATATTCAAAGAAATGATCGTCATTGTTGGATTGGTGATCGTGTTGGTGACTATACACAATTGGTAATGACAACTGGCATTGATACGCAACGTTACAATCCTGAAGTGCCATTGGAACCAAATGTTCAACCAACAAAACTTAATGAATTAGTTGATAAATTACTGAAAATACGCAAAAATATTGCAACAGCGGTAAGTTGTTAAAGATGCAGGCATTTATATACTTTAAAAAATACGTTAAAAAGTTTGAATATTATATTGTGGCTTTAATTTTAAATTCCTATAGAAAAATTAGTTTTTGAAGAAACGAAATATTTTTTACCTTGTTTTTTCTTAGATACCATCAACCACTAGGACAATCAATGATATTCAAAGTGATATGGCTGGTCATGATGATGAGGGTTCTGGACGAATGACTGATGATGTCGACGATGAAGAATACCATATGCAAGGGTCTGGTGATGGATCTGGAGGCGGTAAGTTTATTTTTTTAATCAATTTTACAGGTTTTCCTTTAATAAATATTTGTTTATTTTCTCTTTTTTATTTAGGTCATTCTTCCCAACCATTCAATCCTCGTTCTGAGGATGATCCTATCGAAAATGAGATTTCACCTGCGGTAGGAACTGGCAGTTCTTCCAACACAATACACTTATTGAGTTTGTCACCTCTATACTGTGTACTAGTCACCACACAATTTTTAACAACGATACGATTTTTTAAGTTATATTAAAAATATACTTCAAAAATCCAAGGGTGCAACTCTGTTTTATAAATTATGTAGTTTATATATAAATATCTATTATATATTTAAAAATTAACGAACTCGACTAAATGCATACAACTTGCTCTTAAACGCTCTTAGAGTATTAAAGAAATTCTTTAAAAACATTTTACATACAAACAAACAAAATACCAACCAGCAATAACAAGTGCATGAATTCATTAAAGAAAAACAACACAACGTATTTCATAATAAAAAAAAACAAAAAGTGATAAAATAAAGTTTAAAAACTTTGTTGAAATTTTAATAAAAAATTAAAACAAAATCATTGTTGGTTTTTTTCGAAAATATAATGGCATACAGAAAATATAAATACCCTATGTACGTACATAATTCGAATCTAAAGAAAGTCCAAAGAGCTAAATAAAAATGTAAATCTTTTATTAGAAATTAAAACAAAAATAGAATTTGTTTTTAGGCAATTAACAAATTTTTAGAATTAAAAAAAAGAAAAATAAATTAATTTAAAAAAACTACTCTACATGGCGTGAAAGTCTCTTCATGATTCCCTTAAACTGAAAATGCAACCCTGTATAAATTAAGTAAACAAATCCGTTAAAAACAGGGTTGCTTCTTGGTTTTATTTATGTTTTTATTTATTACCAACACACATTTACTCACAGAATAAACATACAACAAAAAGAAAAAAGGTGCCATAAACATAAACAACCCAATCATGAATAAAAATTCCGCGGGAGTTTTTTTTTACTTTTCTCATTTTTCCTATTCAAATTCAATATTAAAAAAATAAAAAGGAAAAAAACTCCCGCGGATTTTTTATTCATGATTGGGCTGAAATTCTTTCAATACAACATTTCTAAACATAAATTGCTCATAATTACTGAAATTTATAATTTATAGAAAAGAAAAGAATATATAATTAAATAAATAATAAACCAAAACCACACCTAAAACACAACAACTAAAGAAGTTTAAAAAAATAATGAATAAATAAAAAACTATAATTGTTCCTTTTTTAAATATAAAGTTTAAAATATATAAAATACAACAATAACATAGTAAAAGAAAGGTTTTCTTTTTTCTAAAAAGCACAATATAAGTAAAAACAATAGATTTTGTGAAATTTGTAAAAAAAAAAAGAAGAAATAAAAATTCAAACAAATAAATTAAGTACGTACATGAAGAACTGAAATTTACTTTAGTAAATTAATAAAAAAAAACTTCTATTAAAAAATTAAACAAACAAAAAAACTTAGAAGACTACAAGCTTTATACAATTGAAAACATAATGAATTAAAAAAAAAACGAAATATTTAATAAAATATATTGATTATTGTTGTTTTAAAGTACATAAATTATTATTAAATTTTAAAGTGGGTCGGTCGATCTTCATGTTCATAGTTTTCTTTGTAATTGTTTAAAATTGCGTTTTTTTTTTTTTGTATGAAAATGACAAAACTTGTTCAAACCAGAACATAACATCAACATGAGTTGTTCACACAAGACAAATTCATGTGTGGACAAGAAGTGTTCGACGAGTACACAAATTGATGGCATGTCAAGACCGGGATTAAATGGCAAAATGGAAAGGAAATTTATGCATAAACATCTAGGAATTGTAACTAGATTATAAACACAATATAAAGAGCAAATTTACGAAAATAATTTTCAAAATTTCAGTAGTTGCAATTGTGTTTATGTTTAGCCTTTTAGGAATTTATTAAAAACAACTAAACTGAACTTATACTTTAAAAATAAATTTCTAAATTTAAAGTGGAGGATATATATATACATACATATATATTATAATTGCAATTCAAGTTCTTCCTCAAAATCTGACTAATAAACAATTTGTTTTTAATTTTTTTATTGTATTTTTATTTTATTGTTTAACTTCAATTCCGTTTTGTTCGTTTAAGGGTTAATAATTAGTTATAGGTATAGTGAATAATAGATGAAATCTGTAATACTAACAGTCATATAAAAAGCATGTCGAAAAAATCGTTTAAAAAACGAAATGTTACAAATATTTTAGAGGGTTTTCTATAAAATTTGTTTAAAATTAACATTTAAATTTCATCTAATACTCGCTATATAAATACTTAGAACATAAAACGAATATTTCTCTATATTATTAACTCGGAAATCTTCTAGGATGATTGAAAAACAAACATCTTTAATTATTAATGTAAAATGTTTAAATGTAAATTATATTTCAAATAAACTAAAAGTAACACAAATTAAACTATATAAATATAATACTTAGTATAAACGAAATAAAAAAAGCTTAGTTAGTAGCGAATAATTATTAAAGTAATTTAAATAATAAATTACAAATAAAAAAATAACTACAATGCACAACCATAACGACAAGTTTTGCATAATTATTATGAAATTGCATAAATAAAATAAAACAAATCTATATTTTCTATATGTTAATCTCTCTTTATATATATTTTTTAAAATTTAAATTAAACAAAAAAACAACAATTGTTTTTGCATGTGATTAATAAAATATAAGTTAATATTTAAATTTGTTTCAATTGTTTATTGAAAACAGAAAAGAGGAGAAGAGAAAGCAATTTTTAACAAAAGTTTGAGATTATTTTTGGGACAAATTTTTAATAAATTTTATATAAGAATTTCTGGTCTTTCACATTATTCGAAATGTAAAATTTTATATTCAAATATTTAAATCCCAACATTTTTGTAAATTGAAAGAATTATTTTTTTGAATAAAAATCTATTATAATTAAAATTTTAAAAACTTTTACCACTAAAAATCCCATCATTTTTCTCAAATAAATTTAATTTTTGTAGTCTTTTCTAATAAAAATACATAATTTATTAATTTAGTACAGAAAATATATAAAAAAAACTACTTTATATTTAAGGCGTTCACAGTTTCTTATGATTTTTTATCTAACCTGTTAATAATGTATTATTTTATTTAAAAAATACAAAACAAATATATACAAAAATTTTTTTCAAATCATTAGTTTGTTAGTTAAAAAAACTAAAAATAGGCTAGTTTATTTTTGGGCAATTCAACAAACTGTAAACCCTTAAATTATAACAATTCTTATTATTTTATAGATTATTATTATTAGCAGTATAATTTTAAATGCAAAGAAAAAAATGGCCGTATATATAGTCGCAATTTAATTTAACTATAAAATATTATTAAAAAAATACAAAAAAATTGTTAAATAAAATAAATGTCAGTAAAAACAGCAATAAGAAAAACATCAGCAACATAATTATTGTTCACTCAATAAAAAAATAGTTATTATTAACAAATATATATAAAATTAACATTAATTATATTATATACTATTACTAATCAAATGATAAAATAAATGTGCAACATTTAAAAAATTAATAATTATTATTAATAATAAAAAAACAATTTATGTAAAATTTCTTTTTGTAAAAAAAACATTTTTATTTCGTAAAACAGAAAATAAACATACAAATAAAAAAAATAATAAAAAACAAACGTGTTTTATTTCGAAAGAATTGAAAATGAGATATTTAGAATTTCTGAACCTCATGTGAGTGTATTAGTAAAAAAGTGTGAATGTACCCTGCCAGCAATTGGAAGTTTCTTTCATCGTCCATCGTCAAAGGCGTTACGTCTTAAGGCCCAACTATAATGTGCATATGCTAACTTAAGCAAACGTGCGAATACATATAAATTGTATGTGGCAAACTATAATGTACTTAACGAAACTTTTCGTTAAGTTTTTCAACTGTCATTTGCTTAAGCAAAAAGCGAAACTGATCGCATATTCCGTACGGAATCAGCTGTTTGTTGTTTGTTTGTGTTTTTAACAAAATGGAGAAAGAAGAAAATACATTTGTTTTAAATTTAATAGAAAATGTGGAAAAAATAAGTGCCTTTATAATAAAAGGGCCCTTTATATTTTAACAAAAATGTCTCTGTCGTGGTTTATTTCTCTGACATAACAAGAGCGTCTTCTTCTTTTACAGTATAGTTCACTTATTTAGGCATTCAAGCGCTAACTTTAATATTTTTATATTATTTAAATTTTTAAGTTTTTTCTCCATTTTTGCAAACACAATACGAAAATTAACAAAACATATGTAAACGTTTATTATTATTTACAATGTAGTGCTGCCACAGCTGTACATTTTAGTACTTTTGCCGATAAATTAAAAAAAAAAGAAAAAATTATGCGTTTCTGGTACGAAGTTTTCTTTTAATTATAAAATAATATAATAATATTTATAAAATATAGTCATTTAATGGGTTTTTGTTAAAATAAAAACATTTTTTTTAAACATAAATGAGCAACTGTGGACAAAAAGTTTCAAAGTTTCATTTTAGTACTTTTGCCGATAAATTAAAAAAAAGGAAAAATTATGCGTTTCGGGTACGAAGTTTTCTTTTAATTATCAAATAATAATATAATAATATTTATAAAATATAGTCATTTAATGGCTTTTTGTTAAAATAAAAACATTTTTTTTAAACATAAATAAGCAACTGTGGACAAAAAGTTTCAAAGTCACGTAAGCACATTGTAGTCACCTGAAAGTTAACTCTGAATTGCTGTGCATTTGACAGCCTTTTCGTTAACTTTTGCAATTTGCTTAATCTTGCTTATGCATATTATAGTTGGACCTTAATACTTTTTCAAATGTTTTTGACAGTAGTACATTATTTTACACAAAAAAATGTCTGTTGTTTCTGTACATATTCTGTTGTATTTGTTGCCGATTCGCACTCACCTTGTTTAACAGGGTTTAACAGGTTGCATTAAATTACACAAAAAGGGACAAAAAAAAACACATACTTTGTATGAAACGAAAAAAATAATAAAATACTTTTATCATATAAGAATTTAAAAATTTTAATGCAAATAAAATCTGCTTCTTAAGTACATTATCAAATTAAATAATATTAGTTCAAAAAAACCCATAGCAATTTTGTACAAAAATACTACAAATAGGATAATTAATGAGTTAAAGTTGGTAAGGAATTTATTAATGTAAATATTTCTAAAAATAAATATCGGCTGGATAGGTCGACATACATATGTGACTGTACTTCAAAAAATCTCAACTAAATAACTTTAATAATAGAGCTCTAATTTTTTTCTTAATGAGAAAACATTACACAAATTTACAAAATTTTAACCAAAATATTTGGGAAGAAATTTCGAATGTCAAGAAAAATCCATTATATAGAATAAACTTAGAATTATTGACATATTAATTAATTAAGTATATAAAAATGTGCCCTAACAATATTTACTCAATCTCCTAACAAATTTATTCCACTCGAACTGGCAACACTGCTAAAAAAAGAAAAAATCACGCGGACAAAATTTTTTTTTGAGATTGACATAAAAACGCTATTTTAGTAAGAAATCTCCAAATTGACCACAAGTCTGAAGTGCAACACTGTATTAACAAACATTTGTTTTGACTTTTGGCGCGCTAATACAACAAAATAAAAGCGTGCCGTAACTCTTTGGTGGTGGAATGCAGATGCAATTTCTCTAAACAAAATTAAAATTTGAAGACATTATTAAATTTCAAGACGAGCATTTAACAACAGCGGAACATTTAACCCCAAGTGCAAAACAAAAATTTCTGTATATTAAATATATAAAGTGAATTAAAAATGGCACGACGTGACTATGCCCAAGATAAAGGTAAACATCTTAAAAAATAATGCAATTATAATAAAAATAACTTGAATATTCCATTGTTTATGATTTATAATAGAATCCATCAAAAGCTTTCTGAGTGAATTTTGCAAACAAGACGATGACGGCAAGAAAACCTTTATCTATGGCCAACAACTAGTGAAAATTGCTCATCGCGAACAGGTCTTGCTGAACATAGATTTGGATCATTTGGCCGAGTTTAACGAAGGTTTAGCAGATGCAGTTGTTAGTAATAGTCGTCGTTATGCCATTATGTTTAGTGATGTTATCGCAGAAATGCTGCCCAATTACAAGGAACATGAAGTACATGCAAAAGACGCTTTGGATGTGTACATAGAACATCGTTTACTCATGGAAACGCGCACTAGAAATCCCATGGAACAACATGATCAAAGAAACCATTTTCCTTCGGAACTAATGAAAAGATTGTAAGTGTTGGGAAAATTATAGTAAAAAAAGTATACCCATGAATTTAAATATGTATTGTCGGTTACAGTGAAGTGGGTTTCAAGCCCCAGTCCCATGTTAAGGCAAATTCTATACGTGAAATAAAAGCAGAACATATTGGTAAATTAGTAACAGTGCGTGGCATTGTTACGCGTTGTACTGAAGTCAAACCCATGATGGTAGTGGCCACATACACTTGCGATCGTTGCGGTTCCGAAACATATCAACCCGTCAGTTCTTTGTCGTTTACTCCCGTATCGGATTGTCCCTCTGATGATTGTCGTGTGAATAAGGCGGGAGGGCGACTTTATTTACAGACTCGTGGCTCTAAGTTTGTTAAATTTCAAGAAGTTAAGATACAGGAGCACAGCGATCAAGTTCCAGTAGGTCATATACCACGTTCTATGACCATTATGTGTCGTGGTGAAGTCACACGTCAGGCTCAGCCTGGAGACCATGTTTTGATATCGGGTGTTTATTTGCCTTTAATGCGTGGTGGTTTCCAACAGATGGTACAGGGTCTATTGTCGGAGACATTCTTACAAGCTTATGTGAGTGTTAAAGAAATGTCTTAATTTAATTTATATACCTACATTTATTACAAAACAATTATCTCATCTCTCCCCTACAGCGCATTATTTGCATCAATAAAAACGATGAAATATCCGATAAAGATTCTGAATTGACACCTGAGGAATTAACAGAATTGGCCCAAGACGATTTTTATGAACGTTTAGCTACTAGTTTGGCACCGGAAATTTATGGTCATTTGGATGTTAAAAAAGCTATGCTGTTATTGTTAGTGGGTGGAGTTGATAAGAGGCCAGATGGTATGAAGATACGTGGCAACATAAATATTTGTCTTATGGGTGATCCCGGTGTGGCCAAATCGCAGTTGTTGGGTTATATCAGTCGTTTAGCCATACGTTCTCAATATACCACTGGCAGAGGTTCTTCGGGCGTAGGTTTAACTGCAGCTGTTATGAAAGATCCTCTAACAGGTGAAATGACTTTGGAGGGGGGTGCTTTAGTGTTGGCTGATCAGGGTGTTTGTTGTATTGATGAATTTGACAAAATGGCAGATGTTGATCGTACAGCTATACACGAAGTTATGGAACAGCAGACCATATCAATTGCTAAAGCTGGCATAATGACCACTTTAAATGCTAGAGTTTCGATTTTGGCTGCTGCTAATCCTGCTTTTGGTCGCTATAATCCTCGTCGTACCGTTGAGCAAAATATTCAACTACCAGCCGCTTTGTTGTCACGTTTCGATTTATTGTGGTTGATACAGGACAAACCAGATCGTGAAAATGATTTACGTTTAGCCAAACATATCACCTATGTGCACAGTCATTCCAAACAGCCTCCCACCCGTGTTAAAGCACTCGATATGAATCTAATGCGTCGTTATATAAATCTTTGCAAACGTAAGAATCCAACCATACCCGATGAATTGACCGAATACATTGTGGGCGCTTATGTAGAACTCAGACGTGAAGCCCGCAATCAAAAAGATATGACCTTTACCTCCGCCCGTAATCTGTTGGGTATTTTACGTTTATCCACAGCTTTGGCACGTTTGCGTTTATCGGACAAAGTTGAAAAGGATGATGTAGCAGAAGCATTGCGTCTTTTGGAAATGTCTAAAGATTCGCTCAATCAAATTCATGAACATCAAAAGGGACAGTAAGTTTACTTTTTAATAACACTTTGTTTTCAAGAATTATATTTATTAATATCTTTCTATTTTAGCATTCCTAATACTTCTGACAAAATCTTTGCCGTGGTTCGCGAATTAGCAGGCACTTCTAATACGGTTAAAATTGCTGATGTTATGGATCGTTGTACGACCAAAGGTTTTAAACCTGATCAAGTAGACAAATGCATTGAAGACTATGAAGAACTTAATGTGTGGCAAGTTAATATGGCTCGTACGAAAATTACTTTTATGTAAAATAATCTTCAAATTTTGATTGATCTATTATATTATTTGATTATTTTAACAAACAAACTTTATCTACGTTTAAGTAATTGATGTTTTTTTTGTCATGTGCAGATAAAAAGAACAAAGTTTAATATTTTTTACAATAAATTTAATGTTTACTTAATAAAATTTTTATTATTTTTTCGTATTTAAATAATGAGATATTTAACAAATATGAAATTAAACACTTTCTTATTAAAATTTATTGAATTAATTCCTTATATCAATCGTAAAGATGAATTAGATTCTAAACATATTGGAGAATAATTTGAGAACATCTAAAGAACATTTAAACATATTTATGTTTCATTTTTGTCCAAAATCATTATACACTTCTATATTTTATAGTGGTTATCTTTATTTTGAAAATTGTTTTAACATTAACATAACTTATATTAATTTGTTAACATTTCATATTTCAAATAAAAATCTTTAAATTGTTTTAGAATTTTTCTCCCATTGGCTTAATAATGATATTATGAACCTAAAAATACAACAAATACTAATTTTACACAACCACTCTTAAAACTTAAATCCTACAAATAATTACCTGCACATTTGGTGGTGTACCCAAAGCCCATAAGACAGCATCGGCCACATCAGCAGATTTTAACATAGGTAGGGATGCTTTCACCACAGTTAAAATATCTGGAGGTAAAATATCAGTATCAACTATACCCGGACTTATGGTCTAGAAAACCCATTAAAATTTTAGTATTTTGAAAATATCATCATCACTCCAATACCTACAGTAACTCTAACTTGTGTCTTATGACGTTGAAATTCTTGACGATATATTTCATTCATGGCCTTCAAAGCAAACTTTGTGGCTGGATATATGTTAAGAGAAGGTAAATCTGGACCCAAATTTGGCACCTGATGACCAGCTACACTATTAACAATCACTATATGGCCATTTCCATTTTTGTGCGAGCACATGGACTGAAATGCTTCGCGTGTGCAGAAAACAGTACCCAAGAGATTTGTATCAATGGTTTGACGTATTTCCTTGGTATTATTGCGCTGTGATAATTGTGTCGTTGCTATGATGCCGGCATTATTTATTAGCACATCACAGCCACCCAATTGTTTTTTTGTCCAGTCGAAGGCTTGTAGTACTTGATCCTCTTGGGTAACGTCACAACGTATTGCATGTAGATTTTTGTGTAAGATTTCGGGCAATTCATTTTTCAGTTTTACAATAAGTTCTTGTCTTCTAGCCAAGCCAACAACAATCATACCAGATGTTATTAGAGCCTTGCAACAGGCTGCTCCTATACCGGCACTAGCACCGCTAATTACAGCCACTTTATTAGAGCAACGTTCCATAGTAAATGAATTATTAGAAATATTTTTTGCAGAGCCAATTAGTGAAAAATATACTCAAAGAAGCCAAAAAAATGCTATAGTAAAAAAGTCAAAGAAAGTGAAAATCAAAATTGAAACTTTGTAAAGGTGTCTGTACTTTATTGTGTGCAAGAATAGATAAAAAAAACAATTACAACCAGCGCAATGATACTATTTCCCTTCGTAAAGTTTTTAGCGAAAAAAATTAAAACCTTCCTCATTTCAAATACATACATACATATGTATGTACATAATTTCTAAATCAGTGTTTTACATAAAATTCAAATATTTTGTTAGTATGTAAATATAACAAAAAAATTTTAACTATAACATTTATATTCATTTAAAATATTTCTAATAAAGCTGTTATCATAAATCGACTTCATTGACTTCCAACGGTGGCGTATCGATTGTTGTTGCTGTCGTCGTTAAATATAGTACAAATGCATAGATATGGCCTGGTATATAGATAAATACTGAATAGAAGATAAAACATAGCGACACTATAATCACACAATCTGAAAAAAGTAAAAGTAATAAAATAAATTTTAAAAAATGATTCATTAAACAATAGTAGGTACTTGTTTAGATTAATGACGTGATTTGTGGTAATTTACTTGGAACATTTGACCTTACAACAAAGTTCTGTGTGTTAAAGAATTTGAGCCATTTGTGAAAAAAACTGATTTCACTGATATGGTATGAGATTTTCTATATACAAATAAGAAATTTAATATGAAGAGATACATTTAATAAAGAACTTTACAATATTGTATTAAGTCAGAAATTTAAGGATTACTAGAATCATATTAAAAGAAAAAACAGACTAATTATTTTAAGAAAAGTATCCACAAAAATATTAAATTATTCAACTACATACATATGTACATATGTATATTAAAAATCGTAATATTTTGATCTATATCTAGGGAACTATCATGGTGAAATTAAATACCAGGTGACCGCATTGCTACAACAATTACAACAAGGCAAGAACAACAGGCATTTTTCTATATGAAAAACTTTCGTCACTGTCAAAAAGTTTTTTTTTTATATAACTTTTTGGCATTTTCAAATTCACCATGAATAATCAGCTGGCGCTACGCTATCACCTAGTATTTAAATTCACCTTGGGAACTATTATATTTTGTACATTTTTAAAAGCAGTTACCTACAATATTAAAAATCTTTTTCAGATCGAACCAGTCTACTATGGTTTTTTCCGTTTATTTTGGCATAAACTCTAATTTTAAAGCTATTGAATTGAAATTTTGTTTGTGTACATTTTTTATGCTTTTTATGCTACCAAGTTTCATATAATTTGGTGCACTATTTCATAAAGCTGCTATATAGCCGATCTGGCCAACATGCAACTAGGTTTTTGACGTTACCATTAAAAATATTATTTTTAAACTTTCTATTATATTTGATGAAAAGAAAAAATAATAATTATACAAATTCAAATTTCAGTATTCATCTCCATGTATGAGGAGTTAGGGAGCTAAGCTGTTATTCAAATACCTTAAAAATTCTACAATGTTCGTGTTAATGATTGCAAAAAAGCTAAAGCTTTCAAAGAGTACTATAATTTATGTTATAAAACGATGCAAGCAAACCTTATGCACTTTTGCTGCTCAACTTTTGAGTTTGTTGGTGAGAGGGGAACTTAGTAAAAAGTAGAATGTTGTTGAAAAAAAAACAGGCGTGCATTCTTTACAACGTGTAAACAAAATTCAACTGCCATATTATGGATGATGAAACATATGTATGTATGTAAAAATCAACCATATACAAAGCTGCCGGGATTAAAATGGAATATGTCTACCCAAAATAGTAATATACAAAAATTAATAAATTTGTTAAAAAAAATGTCCATGGTTTGACAGCAATTTGCAGTTGTGGTGTAAATACTTACATACATATGTATATATACCTCTTTTGTTAACATTTCAACTATAACTTTATAACTTTAGCATAAAAGAATGCCTAAAGATACGTTTGCTGCCTCATATTAGACGTCAATCAATTTAGTTTTTGTTCCATATCTTTTCGTTAGGTCGGTTTCAAAAGACTGAATGAATCATAAAGCGATAAATGCCCATTTACCGCTCTATGATTCATTTAAATT
This sequence comes from Bellardia pandia, assembly GCA_916048285.2. Taxonomy (NCBI): domain Eukaryota; kingdom Metazoa; phylum Arthropoda; class Insecta; order Diptera; family Calliphoridae; genus Bellardia; species Bellardia pandia. Next base: position 23,642,725 of record OU696531.1, read on the forward strand.
TTCAAGATCATTCGTCCATTGAACAATAAAATTTAAACTTGTTAGAATTGAGTTTTTTTGTTGTTCTAACTTCAAATTGCTCTTATTAATAAAGAGCTATGAAATTGAAAAATTTAACATTAATATTTCAAGTCAAGTTTTAGCAAATATTTTTGCATAATACTGCCTATCTGTAGTACTACACATTTAGCCCAAGCGGGAGTTTTTTTCCTTTCCCCATTTTTCCTATTCAAATTCAATGTTAAAAATTTAAAAAAGAAAAAAACTCCCGCCGATTGAATACAAATCACTTTCACACATTTAACATTTCATTGGTATTTTCTGTTAGTTCTTTTGTAGGTACTCACTTAGAAATACTTTTTCCCAAGGTTCACACATGGACAGATAAGTGTTTAATTCATAGAGCATGTGCAACCGCTTGATATAACGTACAAAACGATGAACAGATTCTTTAATTTTGGTAAACATTTTTGTAGCAATTTAACAAAAATTAACACAATTATTTATACTGTACAAGCCCTTTGACCAATAAATCTAATAAATATGTAATAAAATTTTGTTTTTGCAGAATCCTTGTGAGCGGTTAACCAAATGGTAAGTTGAATGGGTTAAAATCATAACTACACTAAATAATAGCCAAATATAAAATTTATACCATAGATATACATATGTACGTATGTAGTTGTGCTTATCAATTATTGGTTTATGATGATAAACGAGGAAAAGTTATAATAAATTGAAACATAAAATAACGACTCACCTGTATAAATAGTTAGGTTTGTGTCTCTCAAGAGAGAGTGAAATTACCAAGTAAATTTCGGATATGTGTGTTAAATACAACAACATTATTAGAAATAACTTACATACATATATGCTTCTGTTATCACACCCCTGCAAATAACGCGACTAGTCCATACATGCTTGTAAAGACTAGTCCAAAGAGGAGTAGGAGTACTCCAAAACTACTCCAAAAATATGAAAAAAGGTGGTCCATTTAACATTGCGATGTCCTAGGACTGGACCATATAACCCATCGGATTAGTCCCAAAACTACTCCATGGAGTACTCACGAGGGTTAGTTTTAAACAACAACTCAATATGCAATCGTGTTAATACGAAACCATGTCGTTTAACTACAAACTCTTGTTTAACTATGACATGGTCCATGACTGCATTACATTGGACCATGTTGTGAGTAGTCCATATCATCTAAAATGGATCACGTAGTCCAATATTATTTGCAGGGACTGCCTGCATTTACATCCGCACTATTTATGTATATATGTATGTACATATGTAAGTATATAAAAATGAATGTCTGTCTGTCTATTTGATTGTGCTTAGTAGAATGTCAAACCCTTGGACCGATCTTACTGAAATTTTCATAGCATGTTAATATGACTCTGAAAGGAATAATAGGCTATATGAAGTTTTGATTGGACAAACGTCAGTGGCACTACCATATAACCCAAAAATTTAAATCGCCATATTTTGGCATTTTTTGACCATCTCGATGATATTTGGTACATATGGTATTGGCACTATTAGAAATACGTACCAGAAGAAAGGTGGGTGGGACCACGCCCCTTTTTAGAAAAATTAAAAATAGTTATATAGTCTTAAACTACTGCACCGGTCGTCATTAAATTTTCACAATAGGATATTCTTACGAAATTATAAATTCTTGACTACATAAAGTTGTGTGGACAAAAGCGCGTGGAACCGCCCATATAACCCAAAAATATAAATCGCCATATTTTGACCTACGTCGATGATATTTAGTACATATGGTATTGGCATAGTTAGAAATACCAAAAGAAAATTGGGTGGGACCACGCCCTTTTTTAGAAAAATTAAAAAGAGTTACATAGTCTTAACTACTGGACCGCTCGTCATTAAATTTTCACAATAGGATATTCTTACGAAATAATAAATTCTTGACTATACATAGCTTGCTAATGCAAGTGTTTCATTAATTTAAGCAAAACGTGTCATTCTCGCTGTTAAAAATTGTGCTAATAAGTTGTGTTAATAAATAATGTTAAAATGTTGTTAAAGTTGTTAAATTAAGTGTGTTTGATACTTTTAATTATCATTTGCTATTAAAAAAGGTAATTATTTACTTTTTTAATGTCTTTAGCAAAAAGGCAGAAAAGTGTTATGCGCAGAAGCACCGAAATTTTTGAGCATATATGAAACGGTGCGGCTGCAAGTTCTGTACTGGAAAATATAGATAAATTTTCCTTGCTTATATTTGAACACTTATTTTTATATGTAAATGTTGGCTGGGTGTTGATCAAAAAAAAAATTAAAAGAAATTAAATTAAATATAAATGTCATTAAAAGAACTGACAATCGATTTTGTGAAAGGGTTTCCCCAATGTTTATTGAACACAGCTACAGACAACATACTACATTTATACCACGATTATTTTCGTAGTATTGATACCAGATATAAACCAGCTTGTTTTATGGTTTAATTGTAGTACAAGTTGACACACATGTAGTATAGTATACTAATATGGTATGTAAATCCTATGTCTGTCTAGGGTATTATTTTTCAGGTGATAATTCTTCGGTTTCATCTTGCTCAATAAAAACCTAAACCGAAGTTAAAAAATATTATTGCATTTAAATAGATTCAAATATGAAAAAATAAAAATACTTCTTATCCATTTCGCATTTGTTTAAAATAATTTAATGCGCGTTTTTTTCGTGTATGACAATTCAAAGAAATTTTTACATAAAAATTTTTACGTAAAAAAACGTGTTTATAACAACGTTTATTTTTAAATAATATTAAAAAGCAAAAAAACAAGCAAATTTATCAAATTAAATAGACAACAAAACATTTATATTTTTGATTCCCCATAAAATTACCAAAATGAAAAAAGTTCACATCTCCACATTGAAGAAAAAATAACCATTTTTGGTTAAAAATAACCAAAACGGCAACGCTGATTTACACATTTGTTATGAATTTTTTAAAAATTCATTTAGTTGAGCAAGCGATGAGAATGCATGCGGATGGTCATCGCATTTTTTTTTCAGAAATTTAGTAAGCATTTTTGTTGGTTCTTGTTAGACGAAGCATAGCAAACACACGCGATTCAATTACAATTGAACACGAAAAATAAAAAACTGCTTTAGATGGACTTGTTTTTGTTTTTTTTTTTTTAATACCTGTTCTAGAATTATTTTTTAATATTGATAATTGTTATATACGGTCCCTGATGTTTTTTCTTTAGGTGTTTATATCTGGCATAAACTTTCTTTTTTTTTTCTTATATTAAGTGTTAGACAATATGTTTGCTGGGCAAAATCTCTTACCAATACATCTTCATTATTATTTTTGAACACAACTGGTGTAAATATCCAAGGTGAGTGCAAATCGGCAACACAATACAGAAACAACAGGCATTTTTGTTTGTGTATAACAATGTACTACTGTCAAAAACACTTGAAAAAGTATTACTTTTGACATAAGTAACATGTAAAGAAACTCTGTCAGCTGGGCTCTTGCACTCACTTTATAAATTACTACACACATTAGAAAATTTTCGAGTGGCAATATTGAACAAAATGAATAAAAGTCAATTGAATAAAAGACCAAGTGAACGAAAAGAACAAACATACAGAAAAACTGATAGAAAAGAAACAACTATAGTATAGTGAGTTCATTTAGTTGCATGCAGCGTTACCATTTGTCAAGTTTTCACTTTTTTTTTTGCAAGTTTTTTGAGATGCCAAAAAGTTTTATATTTATCGGGTAAAAATAAGTTTTTGAAAAAATATAAACATATAAAAGAAAAGGCTTTAAATGTAAATAAGAAATAAATTTATAAATGTATGTGATATTTTTTAAAGATCTCATGTTTTTGGCTTAAGTCGGTTTTAGTAACTTTTTCCAAATCACTATAAAAATTTTATCACTAATAGAATTTTAAATTCTGATTAAAATAAAAAAAATTGGGGCTTGTAATATATTTAGCTATATCTTGAAAACTACATTTTTTTATTAGACGATATATATATCAATAGGCATTTTAATTTTAAATGTTTGTGTTTTCTTTTAAAATTTTGGTACTTTTGTAACAAAAAAAATTTTTTGGAAACGTAGTTCTTTTTTTCAGATATAAGAAGTTTTTAAAAAATATATATGGTAACGCTGGTTGCATACTATATAAACCTGATCTAAATGAATTGAACTAAATGAACTGAACGATATAGTATAAATGAACTGAACTAAATGAACTGAACGATATAGTTCAGTTCATTTAGTTCAGTTCATATCGTTCAGTTCATTTAGTTCAGTTCATATCGTTCAGTTCATTTAGTTCAGTTCATTTAGTTCAGGTTTATATAGTATGCAACCAGCGTTACCATATATATTTTTTTAAAAACTGCATGATGCAACTAAATGAACTCACTATACTATAGTTGTGTCTTTTCTATCAGTTTTTCTGTATGTTTGTTCTTTTCGTTCACTTGGTCTTTTATTCAATTGACTTTTATTCATTTTGTTCAATATTGCCACTCGAAAATTTTCTAATGTGTGTAGTAATTTATAAAGTGAGTGCAAGAGCCCAGCTGACAGAGTTTCTTTACAAGTTACTTATGTCAAAAGTAATACTTTTTCAAGTGTTTTTGACAGTAGTACATTGTTATACACAAACAAAAATGCCTGTTGTTTCTGTATTGTGTTGCCGATTTGCACTCACCTTGTATATTTACACCAGTTGTGTTCAAAAATAATAATGAAGATGTATTGGTGAGAGATTTTGCCTAGCAAACATATTGTCTAACACTTAATATAAGAAAAAAAAAAGAAAGTTTATGCCAGATATAAACACCTAAAGAAAAAACATCAGGGACCGTATATAACAATTATCAATATTAAAAAATAATTCTAGAACAGTTATTAAAAAAAAAAACCATAATAAGTCCATCTAAAGCATTTTTTTTATTTTTCGTGTTCAATTGTAATTGAACCGCGTGTGTTTGCTATGCTTCGTCCAACAAGAAGCAACAACAATGTTTAATAAATTTCTGAAAAAAAATGTCAATAACCATCCGCATGTGTTCACATCGCTTGCTCAACGACGACTAAATGAATTTTTAAAAAGAGCATAACAAATGTGTAAATCAGCACCATGATACAATCAGCTGTTCAGTGAACAACTGAACGAAAAGAACGACCTAGTTCACTTTTTTCAACTGAACTAAAATGAACAATCACTCAAATGAACGATTAAGCCCAAGCCTAGTAAACGAATAAATCAGAAGGTTTTACGACGCGTGAACAGGCCACATAAAGCTGCCCATGTGAAAAGCGTGGATTCTCCAAATTTGATCGACACACTTGCACTTTGTTGATAGTAATTGCGAAAGCAAGTCGCACTGGGAACTGCAAACGTTTGAATTCGAATGACAAGAATTTGCAAAATTAGGTATTAATTTTGGTTTTTAGAAAGTGGTGAGCAAAAAAGTTCTTCAATTTTCATAATAATTTTGAATTCAAAATGTACAATATTGTTTGAAAGCATATGTATGTACCATGCGCGCGTTGCTACGCCAATTAAAATAAATTTAAAATAAAGACATTACACAAATATTCAATTCATTTTGAGTAATTTTATTGATTTTTCTCATTTTGAACAAAAGTAGAAGTATTCTTAGTCATACCGGAGTCTTGGTTATATTCCGTAAAATTTTTAGTGAGATCGGTGCAGCAGTCTGGCCTTCCCGGCAGGCGTTGTCCTGCAATAGATGGGTATGAAGTATGAATCTTAATTTTTACCTCACATAGAGTAACACGTGAAATTTGTCCACTTTTATTTTTTAACACTGAATTTAAATAGGAAAATGTGAAAAGTGAACAAATTTCACGTGGAATTTTTATTCACGATAGGGGTGAATATTTCTAGTATCACGATATTTATTAAACGTGTAGCAGTGCCCTATGACACCAAAGCATTTTTTCTTGTCGGTTTTAAAACCAATTCTGACAGTATTGGTTTCTATGACACCCCTGAATATTTTTCGACCATGTAGATTTCTGCACCTTCTTTTTTACAACGTTTATTAAAGGCTTTGCCTCAAAGGGGTTAGCGAAGCACACCGGGTTCAGCTAGTCAATTATAATAAATAGAATAATTACCATTTTTGTTTCTTTTTTGTCCAGTGTATTTTTATTGGATTTAATTTTGTTGCTTTTTCTAGGGACATAAGTATGTATTAGTATTTCAGAATAATTAAAATTATGTTTGGTTTTCTTTTATACTAATTTATATATTTTAATTAATATTATAAATACAAAAAAGTTATGTTTAGATTTTATGATCTTATTTTATTAATAAAATACACTGTTTTATTGTTGGTTGTTGTTTTAGTTTATTTAATATACTTGTACGACACTTGCTTTTCTATGAATACATATATGTATTTAACTTTTTTTGAATTTTTATTGCGTTTATTGGCTGATTGAAATATTATTTAATATCAATCATTCACCAATAAAAAAACAGCAAAAAGCAAGTAAATTTGTCGTTTTATTATGTGATCAGCTGAATGTTTGCGGATTATATTTTGCTGTTAAAATACTATTGATTATAATTAGGACAAATATGCTTAACACTTAATTGAACTACTCAAGTACGGTTGTTTCTTCTTTGACCAAAAATTCAATAATTTCTTCATCAACTTCTTCGGTATCCAAACTATCTGTATCGAAATCTAAAAAAAAAAATTGTGGAAAGAAAATAGAAATTGCAATTAATAAAATAAAATAAATAGCTGTTTTCATTGATTTCAAATGAGACAATTATAAAAGTCACATGTACATAAATTCATGAGTAAATACAATTGTCTATATAGAAAATCATGTGTATAGCACAATTTTCTATATTGTAACACAATTTTTTATACAAAAATATTGTTTATAACCCAATTTTTTCTGCGTAACACTATTTATAAAACACATTTTTTATAAAAAATCTTCAGTGCAACAATAGTTTCTATAGAAAAATCCTCTTTATAACAGTATTTTCGACAGAAACTCTTGCGTATAACAGTATTTGTCATAAAAAATCTTGTGTATAACAGTATTTGTCATAAAAAATCTTGTGTATAACAGTATTTTTTTCAATTTTCTATCGCAACATGGTTATTAAATTTCAAATTATTAAATAAACAATAAAAAAAACCTAAACAAATAAAACATACGATTTCTGAGCTGCATACGCCTTGCCTTCTGTTCTTTCCATTCAGCTTCGCGCTTGGTACGGTATTCCGTAAATTGATTGCGCAATTGTGAACGTTTTTCTAACAATTCCTTGGAGGCACGAGTCATACGCATGCGATCCTTTTGTTCGAATATGAAGTAGTATTTCTTCAAATTCTTCTTAATCTCCTTGATTTCCTCTTCGCTGAGCAGAGTAGTTGGACGTGGACGCCACAAGAACTGTACGAAACTCTTGAGAATGTTACGACGAATAATGCGACCTTGGAAGGTGTACATGTTAAAGCCAGTATCTTCTTTAACCTTCCATGAAGAGACGCCGGTAACAACATAACGACCAGTAGGATCCCATTCCACTTCCGAAGCGCGGAAATGATCAGGTGAAGCGGTGATTAGGAAGTTGTTGTTGGTATCAACAAATTCAAAAGTACCGGTGGTCAAATTGGCCATAACAATAAATTGACCTCTGGGTGACCAGAAGAGATGAGTGCAGGATTTCTTTTCCAATTTTTTCACCAATGCGGGCTTGACACCATTGTTGACCTCATAGAAGCTGACATTGGAATTGTTGGTTTCACCATGAATTATTGCAAACTTGTTGCCTACAGGCTCCCAGGCAAAGGCCAATATCAGTTCTCTGATCTCTACAGAATCGACAGGAACCTCCTTTTCACGCATGTGGAAGATTTCAAAATTATAGAACATACCCAAGAATTTAACATCCGAATCCTTTTTATCCTTCTTCAATTTTGAATAACGATCTACTTTCACGCACAAATAATCACCAGATTTTTGCCAGTGCAATTTACAATCAGCGACATGGAAAAGATTCTTATTACGAATTTCACGTTTCTTGGGAATTTCGAGCAGAGTGACACGTGCGGGAATTTGATTTTGTTCCTCCACCCAGTAGGCAATAACATTATCAGTTGGTGACCAGGAGAAAGCACGAATGCCGGGAACTTTGATGGACTTCAAGTCGAGCAGGTAGAAAGATGGGGTTTCATAGATGTGTATGGAATTGTCTCCCAAACGTGCAACATATTTGTCATCGTGAGACCAACGGAACATAGAAAACATTGATACACCGTCGGCAACAAAGGAACGCTTTTCAGCACCAGAACGTATGTCCCAAATAACCACCTTCTGACCAGTGGGAGTAGGACCATAGGTAACCAAATAATTTTCGCAGGGAGAGAACTCAACAAATTGTGTGCCAGAGTGGGGGAAACGTTGAATACGTGTAAATTTACTTCCGCCCCAAATGGCAACACCAGGTTTGTGGAAAGTCACCACATATGTACCCAAAGGCGACCATTTAACAAAGGTATCGGTAAAGTTTTCTCGGGATTCCAATTCATTAGGTTCGGGTAGAGTATTTTGCCAGAAAGCCACTTGCACACTATTGGGCGAACTTTCAGCAGCCACACAATATTGGTCGTATGCATCAGGATCCATAAGAAAACTGTATAAATCGTTTTGCATTTTGAAGGGCTGAGGGGTTGGTGGTTCCCATTTCTCGGGAATATTGTCGTACTTTTGGAAATCAGTAAACAAATTCACAGCAAATGTATGGTTTTTATCCAAACGATGATTATTTAAATTCTTGACGGCCTCCTCAGCTTGTTGCGAGTTTTTGAATTCCATGAAAGCAAACCCCTTGGTTTTGCCCTCATCATCAACGGGATACACAGAGTTCACAATTTCGCCAAAATTGGAAAACAACTTGCTAATAACCATTTTCAGTTTTTCCAAACGTGATGGCTCTACCTTGGGTATATTATCCACAACTACAACATTTTCAACACCATCTGCTTCAGATGGACGCTGCTCTAACTTGTCCGCCAACAATTCTGCAAAAACCAATAATAATCATGATTAATATTCACTACACAATTGCCAATGATTTTAAGGTTATGTTTTTTGTAACACTTACCATCATCGCCAATATCATCTACAAATCCCTCGGGATCTTCGAAATTCGGCTCCTCCTCGAAGTCTTGATCATTCGTCGACTCTTCATTTTTCTTTTTAGCCATATTTCTAATAGTTTCCTCGCTTTTTGCTTTTAAAATGTATAAACTTGGAAAGAAATTGAGAAAACGAACGCCACGCCAGTTGTCACGTCAAAAGTAAAGGGAGCCTCAAACTATATGATGAAGAAATGTCAAAAATATGCATTCAATAACCGGATCTAGTTTGAGGACCATAGGGAAAATATTATAGAATATATAGTTGGCAATACTTATATTTATATATGGTTTGTGTCTTAGATATATATGTTTATTTAACCCAGATAGCGCCGGAATTTTTTTTTTTTGAAAACTTAAATTTTTATTTCTAAACTTAAATCATCATAGGTATTTAAACATTTTTTATTTTATAAATTTTTTTCTAAAAAGCTATAGTTTTCCCGGAATCGGGTGTTCTTTTAAAAGGACGGTAGCTAAATATACTACTTTGTTTTTATTAAAAAAAAAAACTAAATTAACAAGTCAATATTAAAAAAATAACTTGTATAATTAAAATTAATAAAATAAAAAAGAAATAATAAACTTTATGTTCTAAGTTGGGGTGTGATACGCCAAGAAGCGCTCCTTTGGATATATAACATCATCAAATAACTTTAAAAATATTTCCATTGGATCTGGATTTTGAAAGCATTCTGAAAATACCTCCCATTGTGGCAGGCTTGGAACAATATCCACTTGCTGCCACGTTCTTGAATTGTTTTTATTACTAGGCCTTGGCTCTGCAATCCTTTTGCGCTTGCTAACATCCCATAATGCAATATTGTCATCGCTATCACCATCGCTCTCGCATTCAGGAACATATTTGTACCTCATTTCTGCCTCTGCACGTAGCTGACAGCCTGGCAAATTGTTGAGGCACATATTATCTTCATCGCCACTGTCTTCATCTGTTATAACTGCATTAGCGTTATCAGGCGGTGCGATGTAAATGGCCCCACAAACGTCATCATCACTCCATTGCTCAAGATCTTCCAAAATTTCATTAAGTTTCAATGCCTTCCGGTTTTATTTACTACATAATAACACATAAAATATTAAGTAATGAAACTTAGATAGGTAGTATATTTTGCCACTGTCCTTTTAAAAGGACGCAGTGGGAAAATGGATCGTGGCGCCACAATACAGCATTGAGCTCGGTTTCCATTTATTTGTTGTTTACCTAAGATGTTTCTCTAATTACTTTTTAAACAAAAACAAGAACTAAATATATGTAAATGATTTAATTACCAGTTTGTCCCCATTGTGCACAATTTAAGAAAAAACACTTTCAGAAAACACTCAATATACAATTCAAACACGACAAACTTCTTTTATCAACTGACGCTATTAGATTCAGAAGACACACAACAAAGAATAAACAATGACAATATAAAAAAATGTGCACTTAAATGCACGTACAAACCCGGTATTCCCCCGTATTTTTTATGTGCTTTTAAAAGGACGGTTGCGCCAAGTGGGTTAAGCAATTTTAATTTGTTTTTATTAAATTTTGTGTATTATTTTTACAAACGATACATAGGTACATACATATTCTGATTTAGAAACTATTATTCGAAATTATCTCAACGAGTTTAGTAAAATCAGATAACAAAAATTAGCGATCGTTATTTTCTGCATTCAAAGTATTTTGTCTTACAAAATGTTTACATAGATTAGTAACGATTTCTGTTTGTTTTAATAAAACACCTGGCATTTTATATTTAGTGGTTTTAAAAATAAATTATAAGTGTACCTGCGGTAACTATGGTTTCTAATCTGTGCTATGGTAACAATTTTTGAAAACACAAAGCAACGTATTTGTCACATCAATTACGAAAATTTCAATAAAATACTTAATACAATTAATATGAAATTTGTACCACTACATGCCACAAATACAGCCATTATTTATAAAAATGCAATTTGTTCGGCGGCCACGCTACTTGTATTAACATTTTTGGTGTTGTCCGTAATAACACCAGTGCTCTTAGTATCATTGCTGAGTCCATATTCAGGCATAGCAGAATCTCGTGTTTTATACGAACAACCACAATTGCAATTTAAATACCATTCCATACTTTTGGCCGAAACAATGGAGAGTGAAAATCAAAAATCTGGAAAGGCTACTGATGTGTTGGCATGCAGTACATTTCCAAATTTAAATAATGCCTTGGTGAATGATAACAACGACAAATGTGATGGCATTAAGGTGAGAACATAACACAATGTAATTACATAATATACAATTGTAGAACTTATGATTTTTATTGTTAAGTATTGGACGGACGATTTGGATTATGATGGCAATGTAGATCGTGTACATTTTGTGCAGCACATGGAAAATTTAAACCACAAACTCGTATCTTTTGATGTTGCTTTATTATTTGAGGCCACTTTAAAAGTAAGCATAAACAATAACTTTGTTACACATTTAGTTTATTATGTATTATTATTTTTCAGCACAAGTGCCTGTTGTCTCCACCTGCCTTGCTAATTCATCATATTGATTTGTCAATGGCTTCACAACTAACCAGTGGTATTATTATACTACGTGCTGAACTAATGCTTAAACAATATGTAGAATTTACTTGTCCATTTCCAGGACGAAATACTAAAACGGCTTTTCGTAATATAAAATTTCAAACGAATACTTCCAATATGCAACAATTTCAAACAGAATCCATGTGGGATCAAGTCAAATCAAATCCCGCATTCTTTCAACTAGATGTTCAAGAATCATATGTGCGCAAAGCCCCCGCAGAGCAGGGTCTTGCCATACAACTAGATTTAGATATTTTGCAATTGGGTGCTCGTTATCATTTAAGCATATGGGAGAGATTGGGACAATTTTGGCTGTACTTTGCTTCTTTCTTTGGCATTTCGTTTTATATCATGAATAAAATGAAAGACTTTCTATTCGGAAATCATATTGTGCGTTCTTGGGAAATAATACCATGGAAAAAATTATACTGACATAGAAATGGAGAGAGAATTTATTTGGATGATTATTCAGAAACGTGTGTATTTTGAGTGGAATAAACTATTAATTTAATTTATTCATTAATAACGCAACAAACAAAAATATTTTAATAATTATTTTTTAAATTATCTAGTACATAAATATTTATAAAACGCAATTTTTTCTGAGAATAAAAATATCAAAAACTTATTACAACAGTCTAATTTATAGACCCAATTTTAAGTGGATATTGAGTCAAAGAATATTTCCGTGTGCTTTAAATCAAATTCACTCTGGTTTACTCGTTTTTTTCTTACTAGTACAAGAATATATTCGAAAAATTTGGAACAGTAATTACAAAATTAAAATAACATCTCATTTTATATTTAAGGCAATTTTACTTACCACTGATTTCTTATTTATATGTATAAAATTAAACAATTCTTTCATTTTTTATTTATAATTTACGCACAACTTATGCATATGCGTTTCCACAAAAAAATATTTTTAAACTAATTAAGTAGTTTTTAAATGATATTAAAAAATAACATATGCACTTATTATAGACATTGACTTAAATATTGGTGTATATCATAAACGTTAGTCTGTGTCATAAACTATACTAAGAATGTTGGGAAAGTGTAAAGGATGGGGGATTCATTTAAAGATTTACAATAACTACACAAACATTTATTTATAAAAGATACTACAATTTCAAAAAAAAAAAATATATATATGTATATATACATATTGATATATATATATATATATATATATATATAGTATATATACATACATATATATATAATTTTTTTAAACAAATACTCACCCTTATTCCAGTTGTCGTCATTGACACTTAACGACGTCGTTTTGTATCGTTTGTTTCAAATTGGTATTCTAGTTGTCGTTATTGAAGATTATCGATAACTATTGACAGATATTTGGTATTCTGCAAGAAAATATGATGACGATATTGTGTTGAAATTTTTTAAGAAATTTTTTAAGAAATAAAAAAATGGAAGAACAACAAAAAAAGAAAGTAACAAATCTGCAACAATTTTATGAACTTATAGAAGAAATGCAAAAAAATCCTTCTCTTGCAAAAGGATTTCAGAGAGGTACAGTTAATAGTAATTTCAAAGAAAAGTAGAACGAAATTACCAAAGCATTAAATTCCCTTGACCCGCCAAGAAGAGATGGAGATGGTTTGCATAAAGTAAGAAAATCATTTAAGGAGTGTAGTATTAAAATATAAAAAAATTGTATTTACAGGTTTGACGAGACTTAAAATTTAAAGTCAAAAAGAAGTTGATCGCCAACAAAAGCCCTTTTCGGTTGAAGTATATATGCTGGTCGTTTTTGTTTGGAGCCAGTATTTTAATGTGGGTCCCATCCACACAACCAATAACACCGGGAAAATCTATTTTTTTTTCAAAAAAATGTAGTTTAGCTTCATTTTTCTCCGCATTGGTCATTTCAAAATTTATTCATTGGGGTTTCTTTTATTTTGTTCATCACTCGAATCCGAATTTGATTCACAATTTGATTCGCAAATAAAAAACATTTTTGAACAAAAACATGAAACAAATGAAATATACCACAAAAATTAAAATTTTAATCAAACTGAAAATATTTTTTTTGTATCAAATACCAAAACAAAATAAATCAACTGACAAGTATTATACTACGTTTCCACGGTACATGCTTCGCTCTCTATTCATGCTTCACACCCCAATCAAAGTGTGAAACAACTTGATTCACCATACAAAATTTTAATAGCGAATCAAGTAGATTCATATTGAATCCACTTGCGAAGCACGAAAAATTGTACTCTTCTCTAATTTTTATCGCAAGTTTATCTGCACTAGCTGTAAAAATTTAATATTATTGTAAACAAACGTGCGCCAAGATAGCATCGAAAAATAGCAACGCCGGAAATGAAAACGAGGGAATTTTCTAATATCGTTTAGGGGAATCGAGTGGCAACAAATGATTTTAGGAATTCAGGGGCAACGAAAACTGGAACAAATTTTAGCAATTTCGGGAGCAAGAAAGCCCGAAAACGATGTTAGGAATTAAGCGGTAATGTAATTATTCAGCATAAAAAAAATCCAGAGAAATTCGAGCTCCTTTAAAAATGGTCAGAAAATCTGGGATTCTAAATAAAATAGAATCTGGGCAGTGTCAGGGCATAGACTCAATGGAAATTGAAAGTATACATCCCACTGAATATAAAACGCTTTCCGTGCAAAAAATTGTCAGAGCCGTTCCAGAGAAATTCGAGCTCCTCCAAAAATGGTCAGAAAATCTGGGATTCTAAATAAAATAGAATCTGGGCAGTGTCAGGGCATAGACTCAATGGAAATTGAAAGTATACATCCCACTGAATATAAAACGCTTTCCGTGCAAAAAATTGTCAGAGCCGTTCCAGAGAAATTCGAGCTCCTCCAAAAATGGTCAGAAAATCTGGGATTCTAAATAAAATAGAATCTGGGCAGTGTCAGGGCATAGACTCAATGGAAATTGAAAGTATACATCCCACTGAATATAAAACGCTTTCCGTGCAAAAAATTGTCAGAGCCGTTCCAGAGAAATTCGAGCTCCTCCAAAAATGGTCAGAAAATCTGGGATTCTAAATAAAATAGAATCTGGGCAGTGTCAGGGCATAGACTCAATGGAAATTGAAAGTATACATCCCACTGAATATAAAACGCTTTCCGTGCAAAAAATTGTCAGAGCCGTTCCAGAGAAATTCGAGCTCCTCCAAAAATGGTCAGAAAATCTGGGATTCTAAATAAAATAGAATCTGGGCAGTGTCAGGGCATAGACTCAATGGAAATTGAAAGTATACATCCCACTGAATATAAAACGCTTTCCGTGCAAAAAATTGTCAGAGCCGTTCCAGAGAAATTCGAGCTCCTCCAAAAATGGTCAGAAAATCTGGGATTCTAAATAAAATAGAATCTGGGCAGTGTCAGGGCATAGACTCAATGGAAATTGAAAGTATACATCCCACTGAATATAAAACGCTTTCCGTGCAAAAAATTGTCAGAGCCGTTCCAGAGAAATTCGAGCTCCTCCAAAAATGGTCAGAAAATCTGGGATTCTAAATAAAATAGAATCTGGGCAGTGTCAGGGCATAGACTCAATGAAAATCGAAAGTATATGTACATCCCACTAAATATATTGAAAGCTTTCCGAGCATTTGGTCATATACCACGTGCTCGTTGCTATTCTTTTTTTTTATTAGGAATTGCGATCGATTTAAGTAAGTTTGAAGTCGACCTATACCTTCATATAGGGAAATCATAAATGGTACAGTTAAACGACACCAATCATTAACTAATGCAAGAGTGAGACGCAAATCTCTCGTATGCAGCGAAAAAAGGACGGCCTGATTACCTTTAATGCAATAATGAGCGCGAGTTCTTTTTTACCCAGAGTTGTATTATGGCACGTGTTTAGCAAATCAACCGCAGACATAAAAAAGACTTGCAGGCATGTGATGGAAATCGATATCGAAAACAAATCAGTTTTGGAAATACATTTTAATGCATTTATTTATTTATTTTTAAAATTTTTGTTTTAAGATTCTCTTTAGTAGCCCAAGATCTTTATATTTTATGTGATAAAACTTTTTCAATACAGAAATATTACGAACAAATTTACTTCTAAAACTCATTCGTTTTCGATTTCCATCACATGCCTGATAGACTTAAAGACAGTAAATAGTAGCAATAATTATGAAAAATTTATTTGTTTCTTTACTTACCAATACGGCGAATCTTAAATAACTTATTTTTACAAATGAATAGGAAATTAATTCATTAAAAAACAATAAAATTTGCGGTTGATTTCTTTGTTTAATAATACCTTAAGGTATTTATATACTCGATATTTTTATTTATGGTATGATTAGAAAATTACAATAAATACATAAATGAGTACTACAAAAATTAAACTTCTATTAATTCCACATTTTAGTTGGTGCACTATAAATCTTTTTAGAAAAAGTGTATTGTTTGCCTTTTTTTCAGATATTTAAAAAAATTTTATTCCAAAAAAATGTCTAATTTTTTAAAAGTAAAATTCCTAAATTTCGTTAGCCGTGGTTTTTTCAAAATGTTTTCAAAAAATATTGTTATTGATAATTTTGTTGAAATTTAGCAGTTTTTGCATTTGGAAATCTGATTTTAATAGGCCTGAACCCTGAACAATATTTTTTTAAAAAATACATAAATGAGTATTTATTGTAATTTTCTAATCAGTGCACCAACTAAAATGTGGAATTAATAGAAGTTTAATTTTTGTAGTACTCATTTATGTATTTATTGTAATTTTCTAATCATACCATAAATAAAAATATCGAGTATATAAATACCTTAAGGTATTATTAAACAAAGAAATCAACCGCAAATTTTATTGTTTTTTAATGAATTAATTTCCTATTCATTTGTAAAAATAAGTTATTTAAGATTCGCCGTATTGGTAAGTAAAGAAACAAATAAATTTTTCATAATTATTGCTACTATTTACTGTCTTTAAGTCTATCAGGCATGTGATGGAAATCGAAAACGAATGAGTTTTAGAAGTAAATTTGTTCGTAATATTTCTGTATTGAAAAAGTTTTATCACATAAAATATAAAGATCTTGGGCTACTAAAGAGAATCTTAAAACAAAAATTTTAAAAATAAATAAATAAATGCATTAAAATGTATTTCCAAAACTGATTTGTTTTCGATATCGATTTCCATCACATGCCTGCAAGTCTTTTTTATGTCTGCGGTTGATTTGCTAAACACGTGCCATAATACAACTCTGGGTAAAAAAGAACTCGCGCTCATTATTGCATTAAAGGTAATCAGGCCGTCCTTTTTTCGCTGCATACGAGAGATTTGCGTCTCACTCTTGCATTAGTTAATGATTGGTGTCGTTTAACTGTACCATTTATGATTTCCCTATATGAAGGTATAGGTCGACTTCAAACTTACTTAAATCGATCGCAATTCCTAATAAAAAAAAAGAATAGCAACGAGCACGTGGTATATGACCAAATGCTCGGAAAGCTTTCAATATATTTAGTGGGATGTACATATACTTTCGATTTTCATTGAGTCTATGCCCTGACACTGCCCAGATTCTATTTTATTTAGAATCCCAGATTTTCTGACCATTTTTGGAGGAGCTCGAATTTCTCTGGAACGGCTCTGACAATTTTTTGCACGGAAAGCGTTTTATATTCAGTGGGATGTATACTTTCAATTTCCATTGAGTCTATGCCCTGACACTGCCCAGATTCTATTTTATTTAGAATCCCAGATTTTCTGACCATTTTTGGAGGAGCTCGAATTTCTCTGGAACGGCTCTGACAATTTTTTGCACGGAAAGCGTTTTATATTCAGTGGGATGTATACTTTCAATTTCCATTGAGTCTATGCCCTGACACTGCCCAGATTCTATTTTATTTAGAATCCCAGATTTTCTGACCATTTTTGGAGGAGCTCGAATTTCTCTGGAACGGCTCTGACAATTTTTTGCACGGAAAGCGTTTTATATTCAGTGGGATGTATACTTTCAATTTCCATTGAGTCTATGCCCTGACACTGCCCAGATTCTATTTTATTTAGAATCCCAGATTTTCTGACCATTTTTGGAGGAGCTCGAATTTCTCTGGAACGGCTCTGACAATTTTTTGCACGGAAAGCGTTTTATATTCAGTGGGATGTATACTTTCAATTTCCATTGAGTCTATGCCCTGACACTGCCCAGATTCTATTTTATTTAGAATCCCAGATTTTCTGACCATTTTTGGAGGAGCTCGAATTTCTCTGGAACGGCTCTGACAATTTTTTGCACGGAAAGCGTTTTATATTCAGTGGGATGTATACTTTCAATTACCATTTTCCAATTCCAGACAATTTTTTGCACGGAAAACGTTCTATATTCAGTGAGATTCGTTGTTATTTTTCGTTGCTATTAAAAATCTCCTCAATTTCCTCAATTCATTTCCGGTGATGCCACTAAAATTCAAGAAAACGGGATTGCAAATTTCATTTCCGCCGTTGCTATTTTTCGATGCTATCTTGGCGCACGTTGTAAACAAAGCAAATTATTTTCTTGTTGCTGGAAATAAAGAAAGTAAATACATACGAATGTATGTTTTTTTCAAATAAGCTAACTAATTTTCACTCAGTTTTTTTGTCCATTAAAAAAAAATATTTTCCACAAATTGTAAATTCTGTTTTTTTATTCTGTTTGTTTATTAAAAACAACTGTCAAATCGAATCAAGTTTTTTGGTCATGTAAACAGCATGATTCATAAACATGATTCAGAGAGCGAAGCAGGTGATTCAAGTCGTCGTGGAAACATAGTATTAGAGATGTGTTTACAAAAATCGATAAACAGTCGTCATCGTCGCAAGATGTTTATAGAATACCAAATTAGTGTCGATGTCGATACGAAGTGATGTCGACTAAAAAACGATGACGATATCGACGACGACAACTGGAATAAGGGTGATTTTTATAGACCATAAATTTTTTTGCTGTGGTTGACATTTCTGTGGAAATTCCCATTTGTTCTTCTACACTAAATCACTTACTAATTATTATTTTTATTACTTTTGTACTTATAGTTATTTTCATAAAATAGTCACCCTTATTCCAGTTGTCGTCGTCGATATCGTCATCGTTTTTTAGTCGACATCACTTCGTATCGACATCAAGATTCTGTCTGAAACATTAGATGTCTTAGAAAGCAGAATTTGTCCCCAATGAATCAATTTTGAAATGACCAATGCGGAGAAAAATGAAGCTAAACTACATTAAAAAAAAAAAAATAGATTTTCCCGGTGTTATTGGTTGTGTGGATGGGACCCACATTAAAATACTGGCTCCAAACAAAAACGACCAGCATATATACTTCAACCGAAAAGGGTTTTTGTTGGCGATCAACTTCTTTTTGACTTTAAATTTTATGTGTCGCCATACCTGTAAATACAATTTTTTTATATTTTAATACTACACTCCTTAAATGATTTCCTTACTTTATGCAAACCATCTCCATCTCTCCTTGGCGGGTCAAGGGAATTTAATGCTTTGGTAATTTCGTTCCACTTTTCTTTGAAATTACTATTAACTGTACCTCTCTGAAATCCTTTTGCAAGAGAAGGATTTTTTTGCATTTCTTCTATAAGTTCATCAAATTGTTGCAGATTTGTTACTTTCTCTTTTCGTTGTTCTTCCATTTTTTTTATTTCTTAAAAAATTTCTTTAAAACACTTTAGTCGTTAAGAAAAATTATGACGATAAGAACAGAGTCGCATCAACACAATGTCGTCATCACATTTTCTTACAGAATACCAAATATCTGTCAATAGTAATCGATAATCTTCAATAACGACAACTAGTATACCAATTTGAAACAAACGATACAAAACGACATCGTTAAGTGTCAATGACGACAACTGGAATAAGGGTGAGTATGTTGTTTTAAAATATTTTTTTAGAGAATCTATCAAACTTATTTAATTTAATGATCTTATTGAGAGACATTATGCATTGACATTTGCTTTTATAAATCTCAGTTTATATTTAAAGAATAAAATAATATTTAAGACTGAATTTGTATAAAAAGAAGAAAAAGACTGAATTTGTATATTAAAATATTATATAATCTATTAATAAATAAATAAATAAATATTTAAAGAATATGAGAAATATGTAAAAGGAACGAAGCGATTGCTAATTACGGTAAATTTTTTCTTTGCTTTTTTTTTATCAGTGAGTCGAAGGTATTTGAACAAAACGCATCAAACGCAAGTAACAAATATATATTTTTATTGCAAAATAAAAAAAAAAATTTGCTGCAAAATAATCAGCGCTTTGTTCTCTTCACTTATTTAAAGTTTGAAGCGTGCGACATCGTAAGTGTAAAATGCATAAAATAAAAAAAGAAAAATTCTAAAATATATTTATTTGTATATGTTAATATAAAAATTTCGAATGTAGATGAGTAAAAATGGCGGAGAAAAAAATAAAGCCAACTGCAAACGATGGAGAGGTGGCAAACAACCAAATCTAAAAAGATTTTTTTACCCGATGCACTATCGTTTTATGAATGTGCAAAAATCAACATAAATGGAATCAAAATGCATTTTATGCTATCTGCTCAAATTGAAAATTTGTCTCTGCAATATAAGTTGGACGAAAAATGGAAGGAAGTGAAAAGCATTCCAGGTATATCCCAGTTCCATTCGTTTTGTTGCGATGGCCAACAGGTAGCGGCAGCTAGGACTGCATATTCCATTAAAAAAACTTTTTTTGATCTTAGTAATACTATTCTCAGTTAAGTTAGTTTCTGTTTTTGTTGGAACATACATTAGATGTATATAAGTATTTTTTTTTCTTTATTGAAGATATGTTGTTAAGTTTATAATTTTTGCTGTGAAAATAAAATATACTGAATATATTAAAAATCATTTATAATCATATTTTGCATTTCTTAATATATAAAAAGTAAAATAATAAACATAAAAAGTATAATGGAACAAAATGTTGCATGTGACATGTCACGTGCGACAGTGATAAAAAATTAAATAAAAAATAAACTTCTTAATATTTTTAAATAAAATAGAAACATTATTGAGATACATCAGTGCATTATATTTATAAGTCGCGTTAAAATATTCTTTCAAGTTTCGTTGATTTCAGTGTTTGATTTGTTTGGTTTGAAAGCGACTGCTGTTTTTGTCGCGTGCGAATGGCTTGGTTTTTTGTAATTATCTTGAAAACGAAAAATTGGCGAAAGTTAACCTTAGCACCAACTAAAGTGCTAATCAAGAGCTATAGGTTTCGCCTCTTATCAAAATAAAATCATGTCTTGACATATGTTTTTTTCACTTTGAATGCGTACGAATGTCGCAATTCGACATTGGAGAAATGCCCAAATGTATATAACAAGCTTCACAACTAAAAATTTCTTCGAAATACAAGCTCAAAAATTTTTGACGACTTCTTGATTTCATTTTCCGTTTCTTTGCAATTTTCTTGTAAATTACTCACAAACACACTAATTTTAAGCACAATAAAATATAAAAGCGTGTAGTATGTTTAATCAACGGATCCCTAAATAAATAACTAAAACTACACCATTTCCAATTATATATCAGTAGCTTATACTGTATTTCAGACATTTCCAAAATTGTATTTTAGAAGTCTATTAGTACGTTTATGAAAAACAGTTTTTAAATCTATTAAAAATCCATAGAAAATTTGTGAGGATAAAATAATTTTTTCCATACAAATTTTATTAACCATTTATCATTTCATATCATATATGTATCATCTTTTTTAAATTTTCTTAAAAAATTAAAAGAAGTCACTAAATAACATTAAATTTCAAAAGAATATTTTTACAGTTTTCTTAATAGATAGTGTAATTTTGTTAAAATATTACACTTTGAATGTACATTTCTTAATTATTTTATTAAAAACATATTTATAAATAAAAAGTTTTCTTTAAGTTTTCGTCAATTTACTATTTTTAAAGGTTTGTAAAAAAATAACTAACATTTTATTTATTAATTTCAAAGAAAAAAAAATGTTCTAAGTTGTTTTGTGTTTTATTAATATTTACAGTATTTACTTCAAAAATAGTTTATTAACCAGAATTAAAGAAAAATATACATATATTATAGTATAGGGCTAAAAGTTTTAGTAAATTTATAGTAGTATATTAGTTGAATATTTTCGGAACAAAAAATTAAAATATTAAAAAAATAAAAACATTTCAACATCACCAGTAGTAAGACTTTGTCTTCTTTAGACTATTTTTCTTTTTATTTCGATTAGCAGAAGTTTGAATTTGCATGGAATTGAGAGTAACCTCTCTGTTGTATTAGTATTAGGTATCAGTGAAATACTATTCGCATAAATTCATTCCTTAAATCAAATTTGTGCACTACTAAGGAAACATATAACGAATTCGAATTTTCATGTGTTTCAACTTGCTATACAAAGTTATAGGTCAATTGGTGCGTTTTCAAGAACCTCCAGTTGAATACCATTATTATAAATTTCTATTCATTTGATTCGATATGGAATAAGAGAATCCTAAAGTATTCGATCTTATACAAAACGAGAACAAAACCCTAGGTTTAGTATCTAATTCACGAACAGCTTGTGTTCAATTCTATTAAATATTCTTAAATACAGAGAATTTAAAAAAATCTATGAACTTTAATTAAGTGTGTTTTCGTAAAACACATGTTCCTTTCAAAATACCGAAAGTTCTTTTTCAATTAATTAAACAAATTTTCTAATTTTCAAACGAAATTGTTTGGACATTGGAAATTTTGTCAAAAAAAAAATGAATGCAAAATAAACAAATTCTTGTGATTTATAAGAATTTGTTTAATTTTATGTCTTTCATAATTTTTAAGTTGGATTTTTTCAATTAATTTCTAAAGAATGTAAAAATGTAAGTAGTACTGCTAATTTTGGCCCCATGGGCTTGCGGCATATTTTTTAAATAAATAAATAAAAAAAAAATCATTATTTTATAACATTAAGATCACAACTGCAACACATGACCTATAAATTTGTATATAATCTGTATACATCACTTAAATTTGTTTTAACTATTCCAAAGAAAGGTTAAAATTAAAAAGATTGTAATATATGTATATTTTTTGTTTAATAATTAAATTTTTAATAGAACTTTTAATATGATTTTATAATTTGCGCAAATCACGGACAAAATAATTTGTCTGAAAGAAATTTCACAAGAATAAATAAATAAATATAAAAATAAAATAGAATTTTTAAAACAAAATATGTTTATATTTTTCATTTAAAAATTTGTTTACCTTATGACCTTATGCCGAACAAAATTTACAAACAACAAAACTAAAGGTCAACAATTTACAACTTTATACAAATTAATGAAATTTTAATTTTTAGTTAAAGTATGTAATTCTAAAATTTTCAGAGATTTCATAAATTTTATTTTTTACAAAATTTTGGTAATACACATACATACTTTAACGTTTAGCCCTTTTACATTTTGAAAAGAAAAATCTATAATAATTATAAGTTTAATTAAGATACAAATCAATTGGCAACACATCTTTTGTGACTTAGCTTATATAAAATATTTTCATTGTATATAATATATTTTTTTTTGTATGTATATTCTCTGTCTTAATTTATGATTTACTAATATGAATTTTAATAGAAGAATAATAAACGCTCTTGAGCCGAAGTGGATAACAAACGCCAAGTACGCTTGATACTAACATATTGTATTAAAGCACGGACACAAATTAAAAAGCCAAATGCCATTATTAGCCACCATAACCAGGAATTTTCATGCGAAGCCAAGTCAGTTGAATGTTTCACAATCAGTGTCCATTTAGCCAGAGACAAACCGAAGCCGGATAAGGCACCATAACGAGCCGCAATGGTATGACAGAAACATGTCAACATTAGAAAGCCAATCCAATTAAATAAAAATGCCACCACAAATGCCATAATAAACATGATGTCTGTACCCAAGAGATTGTTATCACTTGAATTAGTTAGATTTTCAGCCTCTGAGGCATCAATTGCAATAAATGTTAAACCAGATGCGCCACCACCATTTGTTGCTCCAGGCGGATCACGCAAATTCGCCAATAATGGGTTTGGCGGAGGTGCTAATGGTGGCGGCTGTAAGGTATGTGTTGTTAAAAATCCCGGTGGCAATTCTCCGTTTAGTGACTTTTCCATTTGAACTTCTTCGTATGTGGGTAATTTACCATGATGCATGGGAATTTCTGTTAATGTGGGTGTTTGCTGAAGGGTTTGTTGGTTCAATGGCATTTGCGATTGTTGTTGTAGGTTTATATGACTATTGGTTAATTCATATGGTGGTGGAGCACTGAAATCTGCTTTGGGTGGACCCAATTCCGGCTCGGGCGGACCTTGATTATTATCTGGCATTTTTAATTAATAAAATTGTTGGATTAACTGTAAATATACAAGAAAAATTACATAAATTATTCAAAAAACTCCCACTGGATGAATTAAAAACTGTTAGAAGGTCAACACTATTCTTTATGTTTTCTGTTCGGAAGTTGCCGTCTTTGGTTTAGGCCTGGTTTTAATTGTAGTAATTTGTTAAATGCATTTAATATAGCAAAGTATTTAAACAGTTTTCAAATTAATAAAAAAAAAACACACATGACATGTCTAAAATTAATGACTTTGGGTGTTTTCGAATTTATTTTTAGATATTTTTTATATTTTATTTTTTTTTAATAAAACTCCAAAAATTAGCAAAAATGCATTTTTATTTTCTTTTTTCAGAGAAATACCAAAGTATAGACAATGTGGTCCCAAAAGAACTACCTTGTCAATAGTAAATATGTCAGTAGTGGATTTTCAATGACACGCACATGTTAAATGTCTATAGTAATTAGCATTGTCTGGGGTATACTAAGTCACTAGTACTGGTGACTGCGTCAATAGTAAATCAGTACAGTTTCACTATTGACATTTTCTTGCAGGGTATGCACATTCAAACATATACAAACCTAATTGTTTACATCCCAGTAAAAAATATATGGATTAATCCATAATCGAGCAATAAAGGAGTAATGACTTGTTCATCCATTTGGAGTAATAAGCGAGCTATCAAAACGTTTTTTTGTTTTGTTTTCTATGCCTCGCTTAATACTCCAAATGGATCAATGAGGGATGTATCAGTTCGTTTTGGTTCTTTTTTTTCTTTGACATAACTGTAAAATATTTTCGTTTTGTTTTTCTATTTAGAGCTAGTTTCTGGTAGTGCTGGCAAATTCTACTACTTTCCATTACTCAATAATATTCAATACTTTTCATTTGGGTACTCAATACTACTCGATACTTTTAACGGATTTTTTGAAAATGTAACGCATAATTTCTATCTGCAAATTGAAGTAGTTTCTTCAAAAAATAAAAATAGATCTTCAACTATTACTGGTTTTGTATGTCTTTTATTATTAAATCAAAAATAAATGTAAAGCTAACTTTTAATTCAACGTTAACAACAACTTAAGAAATAATTAAAATAAATTCTTTGGAAAATTGATGAACATTGTTGTCTTTTTATACACTATTTTACCCACTCAACTTGCTTAAAAATACAACTCAGAAAGTATCGAGTAACTACTTTTGAGTATTGAGTATCCAAAAAAAAAAGAGCAAATACTCGATACTCGGTACCCATTACTCAATACTTTGCCAGCACTAGTTTCTGGGATAAAGATAAAAATCAGACAAGTTTTTACACGGAAAACTTTCTATATTCAGTGGGATTCGTTGCTATTTTTCGTTACTGTTAAAAAATCTCCTCAATTCATTTCCGGTGATGCCACTCAAATTCAAGAAAACGGGATTGCAAATTTCATTTCCGCCGTTGCTATTTTTCGAGGCTTTCTTGTTTTTGTAAAAAATAACCAAATTTGTATTTATGCTCTTTTAGAAGACAAAAATGATTACTCCCTTTATGTTCTTTTAGGAGACAAAAACGATTACTCCCGCTATGCTATTTTAGTAGACAAAAACGATTACTCCCTCTGTCGTCATTTTCAAGATCAAAGGGAGTACTCCATAAGGAGCTTAAAAGGAGTACTCGTGTCTGCGGACATGCTGTGTTAAAAATCCTATGAGGTTCGGAGTTTTATGGAGTAATCCATTACTCGCAAAGGAGCGCTCCAGGATTACTCTTTGGATGATCCTATTTTTTACTGGGATATGTATTTAATTTACTTGTTTTCTAATTAACGTGTAGCAGTAAATTTCTCATACAAAAATTTTATCAAATGTTCATTCATTAGCTTGAATTTATTTATATTTTATTAAATCTTAGAAATAGCTTAATCGAGTTCAATTTAAAAATATGACATATTTTCTATTAAAATTAAAAATATATGGTTTGTCTTCCTTAATGTTTTGATATTGGTATTTGATCGTAGTTCTTAAATCTAATCAAATATCTGTATTTCACATTTGAATTCGATTCGAATTGGATTAAAAGAATTTAAATGCTATTTCATTAATTTAGTATATAAATTCAATTCAAGCCTAATCAGCAAACATAACAGGTAACAAAGTACATATTATAATGGATTCAGCATGTAATTTCGTCATGGCTAAGTTCCAATGGATCTGATGTTATTCTAGTTATAGTTCTAAAACTATTTATTTTAACACTATCCTGTTACTTGTGTTGAAAGTTATTCTAATTAACATAACAAATAAAAGTCTCCTTCAAAATTTCCAAAACAAATAAGAATTAATAACGATTGCCCGATTAAGCTACAAACCGACAAATATTGAATTTACTTTTCAAAAATAATTTTAATAAATTCGTGTTTAATAATTCACATCACTCTGTGTATTCTACAAGCTATTGACCAATAATATATGTATACGAAAAAGTATGAAAAAGACGATGCTGCTGATTTAAAAAAACAAATTAATAAAACAATTTTCAATATAATGTTAATTAAATTAATACTTGTTTATTGTTGTTAGGTATATTATTTATTCACTACTAAAAGTAATAGTATGCAATAACGTAAAATATCTCTGCTACAATATGAAGAATATTATAATTTTATGAAATATTTAAATTAAATAATTCGTTGTTCATAGGAAATACAAAGAAAATGTGAATAAATAAGTATAAAGAAAAAAATATTAAATACAACAGGTATTAATTAAATGATAATATACTCTTTTAATGTCTTTTATAGTTACAGGTAAAAAGAAATACTTTTTTTTTTTAAATAAATACATTAAAATTAAATGTAACTAAAACAATAAGCTGCAAAAGAAATAAAAAAACAAATAGTAATAGTTATAAATAAATAAAAGAGGTATAAATAATAAATAAATACATTAAAACTTAGGACAAGATAATATTGAACAGTTTAAAAAATGTTAAATAAAAAATACAATAATTTAATGCCAAAAATAGCTGCTCTAAAATGAAAAATTAAAATTGTAGTTGCTATTTCAAAATTTATAAATATATGTAGTTTCAGTGCATAAAAAGTGTAAATAGAAATATAGTCATATGAAAAGCCGTTAACTTGATTTACTGTTATGGGGCAAATATTATTATTATTTTATATTTTTAACGACCTATACTATAACGATTGGTATTAAAAGTGACAACTTGTGTTTTGTATTTTATTAAACTTTAAGTTGAACTCATCATAAAATTCTGACATTAATATTTAAAAGAAATAGCAATAAATATGTTTAACTAATACTACGCTGCATCTTTTCCAAAGATAAGTTACTGTTAACGTTTAAATGACGATGATAAGGGTAAAACTTGATAATGATGAGGACCGAATGGTCGCATTTCTGGAATTTTCGTTATGCCATCAACCTCATCCATACCAGCATTTTCGTGCGCCATTGTAGAACTTTCGCTCAGTTTTAGTTTTTGTTGCTTCTCATGTCGTATATAAAGCGAAAAGCACAGAACAAGCATAAATATTAAAGCTAAAGTTGCACCACTAGCTATACTGGCAGTTTCCAACATGGCACGTTGTCTGGTTGGCAAATAACTACCATCGATCTCTTTGTACTCACATCGTGGTCCCATATAGCCATTAGCACATTCACAATTGTACAAGACCTCATTATGGATCTCGACCTTAAAGCAAGTGGCATCGTTTAGACAATACCAGGCCGCATATGGCGGTGGACAATTCAGTATGGGGAATGTTATATTCGGCCTTGGTGTTGTCATCGGGGCCATGGTAGAGGGCGTTGTTGGTCTAGGTTTGGGTGCTGCTCGTGAAGAACAACCCAGACATACTGTGCTCATCGTTACTAGTAGTTGTAATATATAAAAACCTTTAAATTCCTTCATCATCATCATCGTGATCGCTATGTAAATTGTTTCGTATAATTTTATTTTAATAAATCCAACATTTTATTCCGGATGTTGTTGTCGTAGGTGTTCGTTTCTTTTCGTTTTTGTACTAGCGTTTATTATGTTTGTTTACAAAATGAAAAGGCTGAAAATTAATACAAAATTTTTGAAATTAATGAAATGAAAAATCAAAACGAAATTATTTAAAATCATTTTTTTATTAATTATTAATAATAAATAAGACAACTCATAGCATTAATATAAAAAATTAAAATGCATAAATAAAGCAGCTTTCTTTTTATTCAATCACTTGTTTAAGTAGTGTAGTTAATTAAGTATTTTTGCAAAAAAGGTTACACAAGTATTTCCTCAATTTCCCACAAAAAGTCCCTGGCTAGCGGATGCGTTGTTAGTTGTTAGCGTTTTGCCATTAGAGAGCGACCTATTAAAGAAAATAACGAACTTAATCATTAAAATTACATTAAACAAACAAAACAAAAAAATTGGACTTTTCACAAAAAGTTGTATTTACCTGGGAATGTTTTCTCTTTCATATACATTTATTTTTAATATGCACAACTTAAGAATGTTTAAGAATTTAATAAATTAGAAAATATTTTGGATATACTCTTTTAGCACAACCGTTTTTCGCACTTAATTAATATTAATTAGAAAGCAATTATCCAATGAATATTATGCAATTTAAACAGAATTATTTTTATTTTACAATTTCCATTGAACAAAAAATTACATATTTTAGAAAAGGGTATTTTTAAAAAATACACATGTCTATAAATAATACCACAAAAAATAAAAAATAAACGAGTTTTAACCAATAACATTAATTTTTTTGCACAAACTCAACAGTGAAAAGCTCAATATTCAAACTAAAGTGTTATGCACTAGTAGTTGGAAATTATGTAACATCCATCGGTTTATATTTGCATCAAGGACCCATATAGTCATTAAAACTTTCATCAAAATCATTCCATAAATGAATTACTTGTGATAGTTTTAAAAAAACGCGCAAAACATTTTTGCTACTATAGCGAGTGAAGGTTACAAAAACTGTTCAATTATAGTAAATAAATCCTAAAAATCCTTGATATTCTTAAAAAGATAAAACAATTTTAATAACAAAACGTGTTTTTATATACATATATTTTCTCGTAAAATTAACCTTGATTGATATTCGCTCTACTAAAAATAATAAGTACTTTTAAAAACAAAACTGCCACTAAAAATTTTAAAATATGCTCTTATAATTCAAAATACATAGTTACGATTCTACAATTCTCAGTATGTAATTGGAAAAATATCTAATTTTTCGATCAGCATCTAAAAACAATTGTCTCAACTCTAATCTAATAACAGAGTTATTAAATTACAATATATTCATATAAATTATAATGTAACAAAGAGAAAAAATGTAATACCATTAAATGTTGTAATAACTTCTAAGCTCCTATCATAGGAGTCCTATGATATATAATAAGCAATATACAAGGTCTGATCAAAAATAACTGTTATTATCAAATTTCGTGAGTTACGTATGTTCGTAACAGTTTGTTTTTGGCAGATAAAAAGGTTAGTCGTGTTTTGGTGTGCTCTTCGATTTTTTACTATTCGAAAAAATGGATCAAAGAAACTGTATTAAGTTTTGTGTAAAAAATTTAATTAAATGCGCAAGGACATTTGAAATGTTGACTGTGGCGTTTGGCGAGTCTACTATGAGCAGAACACAAGTTCAATTATGGTATAACCGGTTTAAGAAAAGCCGAGAAGATGTCAATGACGTGCTCGGGCGGTCAACCGATGAAAACATTGAAACAGACATAGCTGCCAGATTTGACGATTTATCGTCATTTTGACGATTTTTGGTTTCAAAAATAGCAAAATGACGATTTGACGATTTTTTCATTGAAAATGACGATTTCCTGAATTATTAAAATTTTCTATAAATTGTTAGTTTTATTAATGTTTTTGTTACCAAATTCTCTCTTTTTTTGAGACAACAACTATTTCAAAAACAAAACTAAGTGATAGTAGTGTTTTCTTAATTATTGTTGTTAAGTTCAAGTAAAATAATTCCAAATAATATTGAGACAGGATAGTCGAAATTACTTATTTATCTGCAAACATAAAAATCAATTTTAAATACTGAATTCCATGAACTAAAATTTTAAGAGGAAACAATTTCTGAATTTCCACGGGGAAATTCTTCTACAAAAACTTCTCCTATTTTAACAAAACGTCGAAAGCATATTCAGCCGAATAAATTTAAATAACAAAAATACGGAATTCTTTGAAAATATGTTGAATTCTATACTCAAAATGTTATTTAAAACTTAATAAAATAAATTGTTTTGACATTGTAATTTAACCTGAATTAATAAAATATGCTGAATTCAACAATTTATTTATAAAATACTGTTTCACACTGTTCAGTTTTAGCAGACCAGTTTTTGTTCAATTCTCTTTTGAACTTGCCATTTCATCAAACATGTCAATTCAATTTTCGTACTTTTTAATGTAAATCAACATGCATGAAAAAAAAAACAAAAGGAAATAAGAAAATTGACAGTACCGTCAAGTTT
The DNA here is from genome assembly GCA_916048285.2 of Bellardia pandia. Lineage (NCBI taxonomy): Eukaryota > Metazoa > Arthropoda > Insecta > Diptera > Calliphoridae > Bellardia > Bellardia pandia. The sequence continues at coordinate 23,673,450 of OU696531.1, forward strand.
GTACCCCTTTTGTTCTTATTTCCCTTCTCTTCCAAAAATACTTGCCTTGACGAGTGAGAATTATAGAAGTGAAAACGGACTAAGATATTAAATATTAAATATTACACAAGTTGTGTTTAACATAAAATTGTTTGTGATTTGTTTTGTAAAAAGTTAAGATTTACGTATTTTGATATGTATTGTACAAGAGACTATATAAAATTGAATTTTTATGTTTTCGTTTTAATAAAGATTTCAAAATACTATTAGAAATAGTGAATTTTTATTTTTCCGATTTTTTTGACGATTTTTAAAATTCGAAATGACGATTTTTTTCTTTTTTATCGGGATTTTGACGATTTTTTCCGAAATTCATCTGGCAGCCCTGGAAACAGTGAAGTAAATGATTTTGGATAATCGCCGAATCACTATCAGAGAGGTTGCTAATGATGTTGGCATATCGTTCGGCTTATGCCAAGCAATTTTTACGGATGTTTTTGGAATTAAAAGTGCAGCAGCGAATGGGTGTATCGCTATGACATTGAAACCAAAGCCCAATCTACCAAATGGAAACGTCCAGAATAGCCAAGACCAAAAAAAGTACGTCAAGTTCGGTCAAATGTGAAGGTTTTGCTCACTGTGTTCTTCGACTTGTCAGATATGGCAACCTCTCCAATTAAATTGTAACTGCCACTTTTTACAACCCTATATAGACCCTACAAGATGCTCAATTGATGCCGGAGTCAACAGTTGTTGTGAGATACGCCACGAGGAAGTTCTTAAAAACGCGACGGATAATTTAAACTAACAAACTGTGTTTTATTTTTTAATTTTGTTCTTTTACTTTTTTTTGAAATAAACATCCCCTGCTGACTTTTTCCTCTTCCCAAAACTGAAGACACCGATGAAAGGAAAGCGTTTTGCTACGATTGAGGAGATAAAAGAAAAATCGAAACAGGAGCTGTTGGCGATACCAAAAAGCGCGTTTCAGAAGTGTTTCGAGGATTGGAAAAAACGCTGGCATAAGTGTATTATATTATATTATAGATAATTATTGATGAATAAATTAATACTTTTTGAAAAAATTGAAAATAACGGTTATTTTTTGATCAGACCTCGTATTTAAAAAAATTGATTTTTGTGACCTCTTGTGTTGCAAACATATAGAGCAGATGGAAGGTATATGCCAGTTTTTATTTCATTATCTTTCATTTTGCCATTAAAATTTTATTTAACTGGACTAACATTCCTTCGGGTAATTTAGATTACATTTACAGAAGAATTTAACAAAGAAAACGCGACCAGTTAAAATAAAAAACAACAAAATTTTTTGGAATTATTAAAATATAAATATATAATTATTAAATAGGTAAAAATATGAACTTTCATCTTAAAAAATTTTGATTTTTACATTTTTATATCCTCTACCACCATAAGTGGTGAATGAAAGAAATATTCATTTGAGACCCAACAAAGTACATACATATATACATATATTCTTGAACCTTATGAAATTCTAAGTCGACTGAGCTATGCCCGTCTGTCTGTCTCTGTAAAACACTATCACTTCCAAAAGACACAACCAAAATCAACAAAGTTCACAAAACACCATTTATAATTCTCCTAAGCAGTTTGGTATTGAAAATCAGCAAAATCGGTATAGTATAACAAGAGTTATGGACTAAAATGTAAGACCACCTCCATAAAAATTTAATATTTTTAACCAATTATCTTGCAATTTGTTTAAATATATTGCAGATATTGCCATGAAATTTTGTACACAATATTTTTATGATAAAAGAAGAAAGTATGAGGAAAATAGTAAGAATCGGTCCATGATTTCTCACAGCCCCCATACAAATATCTTCTAGAAATATGGCTTAATGATAAATAAATGCCTATAAAATTGAAATATTAATACAAAATTCAGCAAAAATAAGTGTCATGTAAAAAGTAATCGCAAAACGAAATTTTGTTTTGTTCGGTCCATGTTTGACCATAGACCCCATATAAAGTCCAGTTCCGAAAATCACTTAAATGCACATAAATCCCTTGAAAACCCCACTATACAGTTTAAATTCAACACAAATAGTCCATGCATATATAAAAATCGTCCATCTCAGTATGATAATGAACGGTCCATATTTAACCGAAGCCCCCATATAAAGTCCAGTTCTGAAAATCACTTAAATGGTCATAAATCTCTTATAAATCTCCATAATAAGTGATTTGGTGGTGGGTATACAAGATTACTTATTTTAACTTATTTTAACAAATAGTTTAAACAAAGTATTTAGTTAAATACATATTGTAAATATTCTTATTATCACGTCATTCTACTGACTTTGTTCATTATTGTTTTTCATTTGTATTCCAACACCCTTCACTCAATTGTGGGGGTATTTTATGGGGGTACCCTTCACCTTCATGAGAAGGGTATATATAAGTTTGTCATTCCGTGTGAAATTTTCACAATATAATTTTCCGACCCTATAAAGTATATATATTCTGGATCCTTATAGATAGCGGAGTCGATTAAGCCATGTCCGTCTGTCTGTCTGGATGTTGAAATCAGTTTTTATAAGTTTGTCATTCCGTGTGAAATTTTCACAATATAATTTTCCGACCCTATAAAGTATATATATTCTGGATCCTTATAGATAGCGGAGTCGATTAAGCCATGTCCGTCTGTCTGTCTGGATGTTGAAATCAGTTTTTTTAAGTCCCCAGATATATTTGGGATCCAAACCTTCACCTTCATGAGAAGGGTATATATAAGTTTGTCATTCCGTGTGAAATTTTCACAATATAATTTTCCGACCCTATAAAGTATATATATTCTGGATCCTTATAGATAGCGGAGTCGATTAAGCCATGTCCGTCTGTCTGTCTGGATGTTGAAATCAGTTTTTTTAAGTCCCCAGATATATTTGGGATCCAAACCTTCACCTTCATGAGAAGGGTATATATAAGTTTGTCATTCCGTGTGAAATTTTCACAATATAATTTTCCGACCCTATAAAGTATATATATTCTGGATCCTTATAGATAGCGGAGTCGATTAAGCCATGTCCGTCTGTCTGTCTGGATGTTGAAATCAGTTTTTTTAAGTCCCCAGATATATTTGGGATCCAAACCTTCACCTTCATGAGAAGGGTATATATAAGTTTGTCATTCCGTGTGAAATTTTCACAATATAATTTTCCGACCCTATAAAGTATATATATTCTGGATCCTTATAGATAGCGGAGTCGATTAAGCCATGTCCGTCTGTCTGTCTGGATGTTGAAATCAGTTTTTTTAAGTCCCCAGATATATTTGGGATCCAAATCTTCAATAATTCTGTCAGAAATGTTTTCGAGAAGTTTGCTATTTAAAATCAGCAAAATCGGTTTAGGTCAACCAGAGTTATGGACCAATAATACATAAAAATTTGATATTTTTTGTCCATTTTATTGCAATATTTTGAAATATATATGAAATTTTGTATACGTTGTTTGTATGATAAAAGAAGAAAGTGTGCGGAAAATAGTAAGAATCGGTCCATGATTTCTCATAGCCCCCATACAAATATATATATTCCCGAAATATGGCTTAATGATAAATAATTTATTTATAATAATAATGTTGGTTGGCCCAGAACTGGTCATAGTTCCCATACAAGGACCACATCTGAAAAAGACATTTTCCCCTATATATATTGTATAAATATCGGTACCGACTCAAAACTTTGCACAGATCATTTTTATATATACAAAAATCATCCCACAAAATTTTGTGAATTTCGGTCTATTTTAAACCGTATGCCCCATATAAAGCCCTCTTCCGAAAATCACTTTAATACTCATAAATCTCTTATAAATAAGGGTACCAATCCAAAATTTTACACGGATCATTTACATACATGCCTAAATCAAGCTGTTGGATTTTGAGAATATCTGTGCATATTTGACTATATCCCCCACATAAGGTTCACTACCGAAATCCACGTTAATACTAATATATATCTAAATATACCGTTATTATGTTGAAATTCGACGTGAAATATCCTCATACGCATGAAAATAACTGTTCCAAAATTTAAGAAGATCGGCCCATAATTTGTCATAGCTGCCATAAGAACCATTTCCAAAAAACAAATAAATTCGGGTCAAAAAATATTCTTTTCGGATTTAACCCATATTCGGTTAATACCTTTTTATTTATTTAATGTATTACAAATTATCAAGCACCCAGTAGTTCCCGAGATATAGGCCTATATATTTTCAACTTTACGGGCCCGCCACCTCGGAAATAGGTGTGACCGCCAACAAATTTTTTTTTGCTGGCATCTCCTCTAAAAGCCCTATTTGATGAAGTTTTTTTTGAGCAAAATCACTAAAACCGAATTGTTCCCCTTTTTTATACTCTGTTTGTTAAATTACACTCAAGATTATTATGAACTTCAGACAAACTCTGTAAATTATGGTAAGAATTGGTAATTAAATCAATTAAAAATGGTGAAAATTAGACAAAATTTTAAAATATTTAACATAAATTATGTTGGTCGTAAATTTGTCTTTCAAACAATATATCAAATACTAATAAAATTTGCACTAAGACTGAATAGAAAACACAGACTAAGGATATTCTAGTCCCATAACCAGTGTAGTTTTTGTAGTTCTTAGTACGTTTAGGTGGAGGGTATTTAAGATTCGGCACAGCCGAATATAGCACTCTTACTTGTTTTTATAATTAACTCAATAACCAGAAAACTTGTATAAAAATAAACTTTACACACAAATAGCAAACAACAAAATATAAACTAAGCAATGATTACCATGAAATTACTAAATTAACCTAAAACAAAGCATTGATAGAAAATACTTGCACGGTACTTTTATGTTCATATGAAGATATTTACGTTCATACATATACTTATCTATATATACATACATATGTATATATATTTATGAATATATTTTGTATACTACTAAAAATATTTGAAATTTACGGTTTGTTTCAATTCATATGAATACAACGAACAAAACAAACAAAAACAATGGTATTTTAAATTTATATATTATATGTTGTGGTAGATAATAAATGTGATGATATGATACGGCACGATAAGGTTAATTAGATGATTAATAGACGAGTAAATGCAAATATCATAAAAATGTATTTTTTTTCTTTTTGTTCTAAACAAATCATATTTAAATTGTTTAAAACAAATTGTTTTTCATGCAGTATGAACTGTTGATATGGTCTAAATCATGGATATGAATATAATTATTTTACAGTAGTTTTTGTATACTAATGGCGGCAACATACAAATGGGTAGTTATCAAAAAACTTAACTTGACTATATTTTAGTTAAACATATGTATTAACATTTGACTCTACTTTGACTTTGCAAACAAAATTAATTCCATAATTTAAATGTGGTGGTGCATAGCGATCAACCGCATAAAAAAACACAAGCTCAATGCGATAAGAAAATCACAGTTTACCTACAAGCTCTACTCACACGAATGAGACAAGATACAACCAAGTTAAATTATAACGATTTTACGTTACATTCCCTCTACAGCCGGTTCCACGCTCCGGAGTAAGCCGAAATCACTAGGCCAAGGGCTGTCAACTCAGCAACCACTATATTAAAAAGACTATATTTGATATTTCAACGATTTTTAAATTTTCTTTATATATTTTTATTTATCTATCATATTTTTGAACTGAGTTTTTTAAAGCTTTGATCGTTTTTAAAACGGTCGATTAAGTAACAATTTACTCAAAGTACTCTGATCATTTACACCAATACTATTTCCCGGTGCAGTTCCGAAAAGTGTAACACCTGTCTCAGGTGTTACCGACGAACGTACAATATTTCTCAAACTTTTAGAAAGTTTGGCAGTTTTCCGTATGGTTTCATTACGCTGCTGTTTTGTTTCAACAAAATGTTGTGATCGACAACGTTTACGAGAAATCTCTTCTTTCAATTGTTCGCGTTTCAATTGCTCGTTCAATTGTACTTCACGCCAATGCTCTTCATGTTGCAATTGTTCAATGTAGTTGTCATAGCGTAAACGTTTTAGATAGTTTTCCAACATTTTATTGCGTATGTGATCTGCTCGTTTAAGGCGCTCCGTTAGACGGTGACATGTTTCAGTTTTACGTAGCATTTCATCCAAATTGTGCTCTTCTTGGTGTAGATTGACACATTCCATTTTACGCAATTCCTCACATCGCTTTTGATTAACAGCTAAGTCACGTTCAATGCGCAAACTTTGTAAACGTTTCTTAGTACGATCATCTTTTTGCTGTAAGGATTCCTTTAAACGTTGCAATTCAGATAAGTCACGTTGTGCGATCTCATTAAGTCTGGCTTTGGTCTGAAGATAATCTTGAAATTGTTTGTCCCGCACGGCCTTTTTATATTCTTCCATTTGTTCGCATTTTAAAAGTTCTCGTTCATAGCGTTCATTTTCCCAATATTTACGTGCCAGCCAAGCATTCTCCTTTGCCAAGGCCTGTTCGGAACGTTTTGTTGCCATACGATTTAAAATGCGTTTATCGTGATCAGGTACTTTATTATATGCTTCTTTAATGGTAGGAGCTAAACATAAATTGGCCATAGATTCGCTAAGTCTTATGGGCGCAAAACTGGTGTCTGTATCATCTAGATAGGAAAACGAATAATAACTTTGTGGCAGTGATAGTAGAGTTCTGGAAGTACTTATCATAGTATTTTTGTTGGTATCAACTAAGTCCTTTTGAGTCTCTGTTGATTTGCCTACAATTTCTAAATTCGATAAATGTTTGTCATCCAGGGAAGTTAAAAGATCTTGCAAAATTTCACAATCTCTAGAATAATGGCGTTCTGAACATTGACTTTGACTTCTTTGTAAACCAACACTTTTAGAGCGTTTCTTTGCTTTACGTTTCTTACGTAAATCTGGCTCTCTGGATTTTATTGTATTCAATGCTTCAAGAGTTAAATTTTCATTTGGCAGTATTGTTTCATTGGAACGTTGTTTTAATTTAGTTGTACGATTTGACTTTGTGGGTATGGAAGCACATTTCTTTTTCCTAACTTTTGTGTTGACCGCTTCTCCCAGTGTATGGTTTGCAGTTTTCTTACTGTCCTTGTTAACTTGTTTGCTGCTATTGCAGCACTCATCAGTTTCACGACGATGACTGTTGTAGCAATCACAATGACATATATCACAGCAACTATCTGCCAGTGGCAGTGTTTCCAATTTGTCCAACAGTTTAAGATGTTCTTCAATACGTGTTTCACTTAGCGAATAACGCCTATTTATACTCATTGCTGCAAAGTTTAACTAACTATTACCTTACGGCAGTAGTATTATCCATAACCATTTCTTTCTAATTTTTAGGCATTTAAATTAGCTGCTTTCTTTTTTTCACGAGGTATTTAGGTTAATTGTTAAATTTTTAAACTATGTATTGCAAACCGTATTATTTTTAGACATTATACTTTTAGCTTTAGCTCGCTGTCCTTTTTTATTTTGTATAATTTTTCAAAGACTGGTTAGGAATTTGTACAAATGGATAAATAAGTAGAAGAATTTCGTTTGCTGCTTCAACTTTATTTGTTGGTTTCTTATTGATTTCCTGTTGTGTTACCATGACAACGGTTATATTACAACGAATAGTTTAGTAACGTCTAAATGTCAGGATATATAGTGAGTGACAAAAATAGCCAGTTGTGTTTTCGTGCGTTACAGAAAAGATATCTATGTATATTCCTATTTATTTGGTTGTTTTATAAACTAGAAGTTTCATGTCTCATTTAACAACTTTTCAGTTTATTATTTATGTGAAAGTTTTTTAAAAATATATCATATCTTTGGTTTTAGATGGTCGAATAAACACTTTTTTAATTATAGATGAGACTTTTTGATGTGTGTGAAGATAAATTCGAATTTGAGTAGCGCAGTCCAAAGGGACCTAAATGAGACTACATTAGTCGAATTTCTGAAATAATTTTGGAATTTGAAAATACATTTTTTTCAAATTCGATTTATTAATTTAATTTTTTCAAAAATAATTTTTTTTCAAATTCGATTTATTCAAATTCCAAAATTATTTCACAAATTCGACTAATGTAGTCTCATTTAGGACCCTTTGGACTAAATGGGATATGTGTGCAACTCGATATTTGTCCAAATTCTTCTAGAGAATTTCATCCTAAAAGCTACATTTTTCAAAATGCAAGTAAATTTGACTGTTAAGTGCTTAACAGTGGTCTTTTGACTGTAACATTATCAATGTTAGCAAATATGGTTTTTGTCTGTGCTACTAAAATTCGAATTTATCTTCACACACATGACAATGAAGATGAAAATATTGTCGTTCCACAAAATCCTTAATAAAAACTATATTTTTCTCCCGATTTTTTTCAAATTACGCTTAAAATGTTGGTAATTAAATAAACTATTTGGATAAAAAATAAAACATTCCAGATATTAACTGTAACGTAGAAAAAAAATTAAATAAAAAAGAAACATTTTGAAAAAAACGTAAAAAATAGGCAAATTTCGAACTTTGAGGTGCCATAACTCAGCTATTTCTTATCAGATAGAAATTTGCAGCATATCGGCGGAAAAGGCATTCGATTACCTTTCCAACGATATGCCATTCATCTCGATCGGGCTCTTCGGTTGGGCTCCACAAGGGTTTGAATGGGACCATAGACCGAAAAACACAAAAGTACCGTTATCTAAAAAACGGTACTTAGAAAAAAAAATTACAGCGTTTTTCGTGTTCAGGAGGTCCTAATTAACTTATCTAAGCAAGTGGCGTTCTTGGTATTTTTCCAAATTAAAAATTTGTAAAGCAGTGTAATCAAAGTTTGTAATACTTTTAATCAGGTAATACAAATCGTTGTAAAGCTTGACATGGTCCGCATTGGCTGACTCGAAAGCTAGATTTACTTTTTGGACTTCTTCCAAAACTACACCAAAAAATAGAAAAAGCGTGAAAAAAATAAAAGGGTAACGAGACCAAAAAAGCGTCATAAAATACCCGAAAAGCGTCAAAATGGTGACACTGGCAAAAACGATATATTTTTGTAATAAACAAAATTACTCTCTTTTCGCACGTATGTATGTTACAGTCAGAGACCGAAAATAACTCGTCTATATAATCAATAATCAAAATTGTGATTTATATTTTGCTTTTAAAAATAAATCTCTCATAATAACTGTTATGAAATTATTTTTGTTTACATAGATTGATATGGCCTTTATTAGTTACAAACGTTAACATTCTTTCTATTTTATTTACATACTATAGCCTATTTTTTATAAATTTTTAACAAATTGTAAATTGAATATAAACTAAAGCAGTGCCGATATTGGGCAAGACGTAAAAAAATTAATTTTATATTCAAGTTTCATTGGTTTGCAATAAATGAACTTTTGCTATTTATTTAAAAGTTCAAAAATAAAAGTTATAACCTGACCTTTACGAAACCTAATGGTCACCACAAACATTGGCCCACGTGAGATGCAATTTAAACGAAACCACAGTAGTGAATCTGGCCGCATTTGGAGCTTGAGGACAGTCCCGCATTTGTATAGTGCCAAGCAAAATAAATGCTAAAATATAGTACATACATATGTAGATCTTGTAGAAAATAATTTAATAGACTTTGCAGATGAGTTATATGGTAATAGTTAGACATTCCTATTCATGTCTCACGTAAAATAAAGAATTTTTTAACACCCATAGTATTAGAGTGGACAGCCGTAAGTTTTGATCTCAATTCAATAGAAGACCTTTGGGGAATTCTTTCCGGCAAAGTGTTTTCAAAGGCAAAACAATATACAACTTTAAAAGATTTAAAAAATACAATATTGCCAGAGTGGGAAAAACTTGGCAGGATCAATGCCTCGTAGGTTGCAAGAAATTTTAATACAAATGGGGAATACCATATCGTATTAATATTATAAATATTTGTTTAAAGAATATACATTTTGTAATAATAATAGGTAATATTATTAATACAAAATAGAAATATTTTTTATGAAGTTTATGTTATATTTTGTTTTTTTTTTATGAAATAAAATATAAAAATAATATTTTTTATTAATATTAAATCACCGTAAGAAATACTTAAAAATGAAAATAATTACTAAAAAATTTGTTTTTTACATAATAACTCATTGAACATAAAATTATTTCTCATATGTATGTTTTTAGCCCTTAGTTAACTCTCTAGTTGTTGATGTAGCAGCTCTGGTTTTATCGAAAGTTCTTCACCGGGGAAAAACTTGCGGTTGATACTGAATTGACAATCTTTATTGTAGTGAGGTTTAGGTCGTTCCGGATTGTTATCATCTGTAAATTACCCATTCTCATCTTAGACCAAAACTTACTATACAAAAAGTACATAGTTTGAAGAGAATAAAAATGAAATATGTCAATATTACTTCTATAATTTAGTCGTACGAGCGGTTTCTTCGCTAAAACTTGAAAATGCACAGAAAATGCATTCATTAACTACTTGTTAACAATAACTCTTAATGAAATCATAGATATCACATACATATTTACAAATTTAACATCATTGTAGACGAACGTGACCTATAGGAAATAGATTATTGCAATAATGCCACCTTAAATAAGCAATTTAGAAGTAGATACTTCAAATATAAAAGAAAAGAAAATAATATCGATAAAAATTAACTAAACCTATTTTTAATGACAAAATGAGAATACATAAAAACAAAAAGAAAATAAAAACGAGCACATCTGTTTGAAAGACTACATGAATACAAGAAGGAGGTCCACACACCTAAATATACATATATTTTTATGTACAATAGACCTGCTCATAAAACAAATTTGTCTTGCACTGGTCTAATCTTGCTCCTTAGAAACTTGATAGATTGAAACTTAAAAAAAAAAAGATTATGAAAATGTCCAATACTAGGAAGGGCCGGCTTAATGATTTACATTTACATTTACATGAATATCTAGACCACAAAAGGCATAAAAACACTTATGTACATACATATACACCAAAGAAAAATAAAATTAAAACATGATAAAAAGCTTAAAAATAAATTCAACAACATCAAAAATATTATTTGTATGTTTATTCACACAGAAAAAACACGAAAGTTATAAGAGAGCAGGTGTTTTATAATAATATAAAAAGTACAAGTACAAGTAGAAGCTTATTAATTGAAAAACAAAACATGATGAAATTCATATTTCTGGACTCGAAATTCAACTATTGAAAAATAAAGCATTTATATAAAACTTCATTATTTTGTTTTTATTTTACAACCTTATTAAGAGATAATTATAGTTTAGCTTTAGTGATAATCGCTTATGATAAAACAGGCATGCCATACTTGTGGATTTACACGTGAAAGTTATGAAAAAGCTCAGAAAATTGTAAATACAGATAATTTAAAATATTAGAAACTTAATCTAATTACCTATTACCATTTAAAGTGCAATTCAATGAGTGGTTTGTAATTTATAATTTACTAGGTCACTTTTGCGATGTCCATGTCATTATTTTTAAATCAACATTCTGAGATCTGCAAACATGTACATTAGGGTGGCCCCAAAATAAAATTGCGGATGTTCCCGACTTATATGAAAATTTGATTCATTTTAAGACTACGTTTCTCAATTTTTTTGTCCTGGGGTCAATATTTGGTGAGCTGGATCAAAGGATAAAAAGGTCCTTTTTAGAGGTTTTTTGATTTTTTCACATTTCCCCCAAGGGAACTATATGTATTTTTAGTATCATATGAAAGGTCTTTAAGAGGCGCATTCAATGGGTTATCAAAAATTAAAAAACTATTTTTTTTTAATTCAAAAATTTTAAAAATTTCAGAAAAAATTTTAGTGTTTTTTATTGCTGATTTTAAATAGCAAACTTCTCGAAAGCATGTCTGACAGAATTATTGAAGATTTGGATCCCGAAAATATCTGGGGACTTCAGAAAATTGATTTCAACATCCAGACAGACACACAGACGGACATGGCTTAATCGACTCCGCTATCTATAAGGATCCAGAATATATATACTTTATAGGGTCGGAAAATTATATTGTGGAAATTACAAACGGAAGGACAAACTTATATACATATACCCTTCTCATGAAGGTGAAGGGTATAAAAATAGATCAAAATATGTATAGTAATAAACAGTGTTAATTTTTTTTCGATATTGATATTTGTAAGATGTTGGTAAAAGTATTTTTGTATTTTAAAAGTATTCGGATTATAATATGAAATTTTATCTTGATAACTAACTTCATAAAAGATACATGCGTATTTAATGGCCGAATTCTCAGTCATTAGTTAATCATTGGTAAACTAATATACTAACTGTTCTTTAACTAATACTTGTTATTCTTATGGCAAACTAAGCATTGCGAATAAAGAATCATTAGTTAAGCCTTTGTCATTAGCTAACTAAAGACTGTGAATTCGGCCATAAGTGATTTTTGTGAACTTTGTATGGGTGCTATACTAATTATGAACCGATTGTCAATAAGTTGGGTACAACGATTTTTATATATTGTGTAATTTTAACCCGAATACGATATATATAAAAGAATTTCAATTTTTAAGAATAATGTTAAAGAATACTTATTTGACAACCTGGAAATGCTTCTATTGTAACAATATTCATTTTTTTTTTTAAATTTAATTCTAACTATGTATATATTTTGCAAATACTTATAAATTTAATAATTTGATAAGCTTTTAAACTATTTGCAAACTGGCCTCAAAAATGTCCCTATGGACGCTGAGGCAATCATTATTTTGTAATAATTAAATTTGTTAATGAATAAATAAAATAAAAAAAAAATAAATAAAAAAAGTGATTTTCAAAAGCGGAACTTATATGGTAACTATGACCAAATATAGAACGATATTTACAAAATCCAGTGGTTTGATGTTTGCATACATATTACGTCTCTGTGTAAAATGTTGTTGCAAAATCGATATTAATAAGATATTTTTGCGCATTTAAGTAATTTTCAGAAGTAGACATTATTTGGGGTCTACGGAACAATATTTACAAAATCCAGTAGTTTGATTTTTGTATACATATACTAATCTGTGTAAAATGTTTTTTCGAAATCAATATTTATAAGAGATTTTCGAAAGTAGACTTTATTTGGAGGCTATAGCAAAATATATAATATAATAGTATTAATATAATATAATAATAGTTTTATACTATTGTAACTTGCCGACACGCCCAATGAAATCTATTGAACGAGTAGATACAACAATCAATGATAACCATATCGACAAGCTACTTAGTGTAGTATTCTATGTCATAGCCTACTGAGACGGGATTTTTCTCAAGCATATTATCAAAGTAGTTTCCCAACAAGTAACATTATAAGAAATCTTACAACTCGGCCATCCTGTCCTATCACTGTCCTCAGTGATAACATACCAAAAATAATTATAACAATTCGCTCAACGTGGGAAATCAAATTCTCCACGGAACCAACAATAACTCGCTGAACGTGGGAAATCACACTCACCACGGAACCAACAACGACTCGCTCAACGTGGGAAATCACACTCACCACGGAACCAACAATAACTCGTTCAACGTGGAAAATCACACTTACCACGGAACCAACAATACTCGCTCAACGTGGGAAATCACACTCACCACGGAACCAACAACAACTCACTTAACATGGGGACTACACCCACCATGTTATCTTAAAAGATTATCAAACTAAAGAACAAATCATTCATTATACAATTTCACACTTACCATCAAAATTAGTACTTCATTATACACAAAACCGACATTCTCAAATATTTATTAATATATTGTACCAATAAAATGGTTCATGGATATATTCTTTAATGTCTGATGAAATTATATCTTCCTCCTCTTGCACTTCCATAAATTCGTAGAGATCACACCATGGTTTCATCTTATCTGCAGCTTGAACAGACTCAAATTTTCTTTGATTCACTTGGGAAGTAGCAGTATCCACTATTAAATATCGATCGTTTCCTAAAACTTTCTTGACAGCATAAGGGCCTTTAAATCTAGCCAATAACTTCCTTGATTGGCCAGTTGATGTATGTTCTGCTTTAATTAATACCAAATCACCCTCAGAATAAATTCTTGGTAATCTATGTTTTTCATTAAATTTCTCAGCAATCTTCCTCCCTTCATTATCAATGCGACTTTTAACAATTTTCTTTAATTCATCTAAAGGAATGCCATCTTCTTCATTCAGATCTTCATGCAAATCTATACTTAACTGATTTCCCAAATAATTGCGGGGAGTAAAAGTAAAAAGTAATCTTTGAGGAGTTTGACATGTGATCTTGTGTTCAATGCACTGAATAGCTATGTGAGAATATGTTTAATAGCATTTTCCTAGCAGAAAGATTTAAAAATATTTGATGTAAAAGAAGTACCGCGTTCACTTATAATTTGAAAAGGTATACCCACAAATTGAGATATATCCAAAAGGACTTGAACAACAGCTTTTGAAGTTGTATTGCGTACGGGACGTAGTATTATAAATTTTGTGTATGCATCAATAATTCCCAATATATATTGATTTCCTTTTTTAGATTTTGGAAATGGACCTACATGGTCAATATGAACAGTATAAAAGGGAATTGCACATTTCTCTATAGGATATATATTAAAAATTGTTTATTCTTTGGACTTTTGGTTATATAAACATTGAATGCACGAATTTAAATATTTAGCTATTACTCTTCTCATTTTAGGAAACCAATACATTTTCTTCACTCTATTCAATGTTCTCTCAAAACCACTATGGCCAACATTATCATGCGACGACTTTATTACTCTCCATCTAAGGCCGTATGGCACAACGAAACGTATACCACCTTCTGTTTTCTTAAATAATCTGTTATTTTTCAAAACATATTCCTTCTCAAAACCTTTACGTACGTTATCCTCTTCGCCTTGTTCGAGTTTGTCAATAATATCTCTTATGGTATTGTCCTGACGTTGCAAAGTAGCTATCCAATCCGTTTCGTTCATACCTATCAGCATTATATCACATACATTTACATCAGGTTCAGAAGCTTCCTCCTGAGGGTTGCGACTTAGAGCGTCAGCATGCGACATCCGAATACCTGGTCTATGAACACATTAAAAATCAAATTCCTGTATTCGAAGCCACCATATAGCAATTCGTGGAATTATATTCTGCTTATTTCCGGTCTCTTTCAATGAATTGCAATCAGTCATGACTTTAAAAAGTTTTCCAAGTAAATAAAAACGAAAACGTTTCATACTTTCCACTACGGCCAGCGTTTCCAGCTCATAACTATGATATTTTCGTTCAAGAATGCTAGTTTGTCTACTAAAGTAAGCTACTGGACGTTTTAAACCCAAACGACATATTTGTATTAAACCCCCAGCTAATCCCGTTTGACACGCATCCGTATGTAATTCATGTTCCTGATCTGGATCATATATAACCAAAACAGGCTTTTCAGACATTCTATATTTTAATTCTTGAAATGCACTTTCTTCATATTTACCCCATATAAATTCTGCATTGTTCTTGAGAAATTGGTTTAGCGGAAATGCGATTTTGGCATAGTTTTCGATAAATTTTCTAAAATAACCATTCAGACCCAAAAATTGCTTTACTTCTCTCACATTTGCAGGTTTGCGATAATTAACAATTGCTTGAGTTTTTAATATACCCGGATATATGTATTCCTTTATCAGTAATTACATGCCCGAGATATGAAATATTATTTACAAAAAGTTCACATTTTTTTAATTTAAAAGTTATTTTCATTTCAAGACATATTATTAAAAAATCTTCAAATAGTTTAAAAAGTTCATCAAAGTCTTTTCCAAATATAACAATATCTATATATATAATATTTTTAGTATTAATATTTCCAATTAACCGATCAACTAATCTCATAAATACTGCCGGCGCGTTAGTTAGTCCAAATGGCATTCTTTTAAATTGATAATGTCCATTAGATGTCACAAAACCGGTTAATGTCTACACGATTTATTGATCGCTATTTGATGATAACCGTTCATCATATCAAGAATAATAAACATTTTGTTATTACGTATTTGATTTATATTTTCTTCGATATTTGCCATTGGAAACACTTCGCGGACAGTTATTTTGTTTAATTCACGATAATCAAAAACCATACGAAATTCACCATCTTCTTTAGTGAGCTCTGCTGGCAAAAGAAGAATTTGGTTTTTCTATTATATTATACTTCAAAAGTTCTGACACTATATTTTCCATTTTTACGCGTAAATGGTATGGTACTCGATTTGGTTTATGAATTATAGTTTTATTACAATCTTTTAGTACAATATTCATCTCGATTGCATTCGTTTTTCCTAACTGTGATAAATCTTCGGCGAAACAATTTTTATATTTTTTAATTAAATTTAAAACTCTTAATTTATTCTCCTCATTTAATTCATTTCCAATTTTTAAAGACGAACAATTTAACAAACTATTATTAAAACTGCATTTACTTATACGACTTTCTAGTCAAATTTGATTTTCATTTGAAATTAAAATTGTCAATTCTCCGTTTTCCCGAATAATTTTAACGCCTTTATGATCCAAAAAATGTTGTCCAATAATCATTTCATAGTCTTGGTCACTAATATTAACCACCAATATTTCTATTGAAAGGATCACACTTTGAATTTTTACAGTCTTGATAATTTTTCCGACTGCATATACTTCTTTATCACCAAAGCCAATAAGTTTAGTATTGCATTTCTCAAATTTCCAGCCCAACTTTTCCACTATGGCAATTCTTATAGTAGAACATTCACTGCCAAGATCACAAAAAACCTTAATACAATGTTCATCAATCGATGCATTTTGAATTAAACCACAGCTTCTATTAAAAGC
This sequence comes from Bellardia pandia, assembly GCA_916048285.2. Classification (NCBI taxonomy): domain Eukaryota; kingdom Metazoa; phylum Arthropoda; class Insecta; order Diptera; family Calliphoridae; genus Bellardia; species Bellardia pandia. The sequence goes on from OU696531.1 coordinate 23,690,351, forward strand.
TACACGAGCTACTTTTGTATTCGTATAATTTTGTGGTGACCTCTCGTATCTCTTACGTGATTTCTTGCAACCTCTTGAAAAATGTCCAACTTCTTAACAGTTATAGCAGGTAATGTTAGTTTTAGAATTTTTCTGTGCATAACGAGGCAAATTTCGATCAAATTTAGTAGATGCAGTATAATTCTTATTCAAAAACAATTCATGATTACGCTGTTGCTCCATAATACACAAATGGCATTTCCGGCGAGAGCTAACACATCATAAAAATATTTTTCAATACTTTCATTTGGTTCCTTCACACGACACATTAGCCTCAAATAAATATCTGATTCGTCACTTACACACGGAAAAGCAACTTTTAACAACTTCTTAAAATCTTACCGAGATAAATCTTCTTCTTTGATAGAAGAAAACCAAGATGAAGCAGCTTCTTCCAATCGCAGTGCAGCATAGAAAATTGTAGTTTTATTATCCCAATTAAAAATATGTTTCACTCTTTCCACATTTCCAATCCAATCACTAGCAGATTTCGAATTAGTATGTGAAGGATTGAACGCTGGAATTAATCGTTTACATTCCTCAATGCCACACAGTAGTACACCAGACGAAGTTGGAATAATCGGAACATCTTCCAAAGTCGTTGATTCAGAAGTATTATCACGAACAATTTCATTATTTTTCTGCGACATTTTATTAAAATTATAATTTTCTTCTTTTATATTTCGTAAAACAATTTTCTTTTTTCCAATTTCAATATCTAATGAAAAAAATTATCCCACTTCTGATATTTTATACTATTTAGGGGTTACATTACCGGTAAACGGTTAACCGGTTTTCCGGTTTTACCGGTCGTATTGATTACCGAATTTACCGGTAAATTTAAAAGAAAAATACCGGCAATTTCGGTAATTGTTGATAAATATTTCATTCCAATTGAAGTTAAATTTAAATATAAAATGTTATATTTTAAGAAATATTTTATTTTTATTATTAGGTTAAAACTACATAAACCTTCATTGATACAAACTATTGTGACGCTTCGTTCTATATTGAACATGAGAAATGAATGTAACTCGACAAATGATTCAAACGAGTCTTCTGATGATGTAGAAAAAATCCCTGAATCAACCCAGTTAACAATGATTATATTAATATATTTTGGCGTTTTCGACGCTAAAAATCGACGCTATCTTTGCGCACGTTAAGTATTACACAACCAAAAATGCCTGTTGTTCCTGCCTTGTTGTAATTGTTGCAGCAATGCTGTCACCTGGTATTAGGGTTGCCATATATAAAATCGACAAAAAAAGTACAGATATCAAATCGAAGTAAAAACAGCAGTACAAATAAGAAAAAAAAAGTGCACTTTTTATTTTAAAAAAAAATCATAAAATTCAGTACGTGAAAGAAATAATTGATGTAACTAAGAACTAGGAAATTCAGTATTAACAATAACAATTCAATGAAGAAAATAACAAATAATATAAACAAAATAAGAGATCATATATATTTTTGTGTAATAAAAAATAACTTAAAATTAGTCAGGTGTGTATTAGATTTTTTTTTTAAATAAAAAAAATTTTTCTATTCTATATTAAATGTTTTAATACAACTTGTTTTTTTGGCAACTTGAAAAAATTATAAGTACATATTTATCGCCTTTTTGGACTTGGTTAACTATTCCATTTTTACCATCTTTCGTTTTTAAAAAATTGCAAAATTTATTACAAGTGTACTCAAAATTTGTTTTTATTATTAATTCGTTTTCTACATTTTCAATTAGAAACTTGTTTCGTTCCTTTCTCTAAAAATTTAACATCAAACTAAAAATTCTCTTTTAATGCGGCAAGAATGAGGAATTGAAAATATAAACATACAAATTTTTTCGAAATTGGGATATGATCCACTTTTTAGGAATGTTTTCAATTTTTCTTCAACAGAATTTTCTTCCGGAATATTTTGAGCAAAAGTCTTTAAAGATAAAAATATATATAGATATATTTGCTATCAAATAAGAAATTGTTCCTTAAAAAAATAAAAGAAGTACAGAGGCTGAAAAAAGTACATTTGCGTACTTCTTTAGGTCTTATGCAGACAGAAGTACAATTAGTAAAAAAAAAGTACGCGTACTTCTAAATGCAGTACGTCTGGCAAGCCTACCGGTATATACATAATTTCACCATGTTTATTGTTGATAAATCAAGTATGTGACAACCGTGAATTACCAAATCGTTTAAAATTATGACAATTATAAGACAAAAAAAAAAACAACAAATGAGACAAAACTTAATACGAATTCTAGACAAGGGCAAATAAATTTAAAATAATAAACTATTTTATATAAATATATTTCGTCTTAAAACATACAGATTGCAGTATAACTTTCGTTATTAGGTTTTAATTATAAATATACATATGTACCAGATTTATGGTTAAATTATGTTACTAAAAATTAGTTCAAATCATTTGTATTATTTCATATAAATCCATAGGTATATTATTATTTCATGAACACATACTACTACTTATTTCTTTACGTTTTATTTTCTTGTAATTCCAATCTGCATACCTATCTATACAAGTGTCATAACAACATCAAAATACCCCACCTTTCCACTTTAGAATGTTATTGTTTTTTTCTTTTAAAATTTTTATCATATCTCTTAAATCATTTTATTGTTGTATTTTCTTATATGCTATTTATTTTTGTATTCACCTTTTTTCTCACTCCTAAACACCTTTTTCACTTTTCAGTTAGTTGGATCTGAGTGATTTTTTTGTGTGTGTATACACTGAAATGTACGTAATTATCTTATTAAACTGGTAACTTTTGTAATTTTCACTTTTACGGTTTTTTTCTTTTCAGATAACTTTCTTAATAATTACAATAAAATTTGTTCACTATTTATCGATAATTACAAATAAATTAGTTTTCTTTTTATTTTGAGCGAAAACAATTGATAATACACATCACAACTTTTTTTCGTTCCCATCTGACTAACTGTAAGATAGAGATTTAGAAGTTGCGATTATTTGATTATTCAGTACTCTATAACGACTTTTTATTGAGTACTCTGTATCCTATAGTATATAATAAAGATTCAGTGTTGTATTTTTTCTGTTGAAAGCAGTGGGCCAATTTAAATTTTTTTTTTTTTTATTTAATTCAGTTAATCTATCCATGTAAACAAAGCTAAAATCAATAATTATAAAGAATAGCTTGATTCAAAACTTTTTAAATGTATTATGAAAATCTGAAAAAGGTTAATGTAAAAAATTGTGAAAATATGTTTAATTCCATCCCAAACAGAAAACTTCTCAAGTTTTCTGTGATTTTGAAATATCTGTTAGTTTGCTGAGGCAATATTCAATATTCCTCGGGCTATTAAAGAGAATCTTAAAACAAAAATTTTGAAATTCACCCCTATTCTGAGTTTCGATTACGTCTCCGCATTCAGTTATGCTGGTATGAAATTTCATTACACTTTGGCAACAAAAATGGCAGTGAAAACCAAGCATTACGCTACGATCGAAAATTGGTATTTCAAACAAAACTGAATCGAAAGAACAACAATGTTTACAAACCAATTTGTTACTATGAAATGTGGAATAGAAACAAAGAAATGAGCAAGTTTGTTACTATTTTAATAAACAAAAGTCACAACAAACAATAAAAATAGGAAAAAATTATGCGATTAATAAGCAGAAATAATAAAAATAAAATAATACAAAAAAAAAAAAGACTTGTGAATTAATAATAATAAACAGATAATAATTTTTGTTTGCAAAATATTTAAGTGCTAAGAATCCTGTCAAGCCGGAGGTGGTATTTTTAATTTTTGTATTTGAATGAGAAATGGAATCCATAGCAGTGGCTTTATTGGTGGAAGAGGAGAACAACGTGACTAAGAACACAGAGGTAAGGCTTGAAAAGAAAATACCTGAACTTCCTCCTCAGATCGTTTATGGTAGCCGTAAGCAACATCCTGTTTTGTTGACATTAAATTTGCCAGGTTTTCGTATTGCTCTGATGTCGTTGTTTTTGACCTGGAAAAATAAATAAATAGGCTGCTTTCCTGTTTGTAGTGACAGTAATTCAAAACTCCTTCGTTTTACCATTACACATTTTCGGGTTCGATTCCCGCCAAAGACTCTGGGTGTTTTCTGCAGACAAGCCAAAAAGCTTCGCAGTTTGTGTTTGTTTTTTAAAAATAAATTTAAAAAAAATAAAATATATTAATTTTCTTCATTGTTTTTATGTAAAAAAAAAAAAAAAAAATTGTTTAACCATGTTGTTGCATATCACCTCTTGTATGGCCGTACAACAAAAATTTATATAAATCACTTTTTAAACATTTTATACTTACAATTTTATTTATTTGTAATATTAAGCCTTCTCGGCCAAAATAAAAATATATTACATAGTAATAAAAAACTACCTGAAATTTTAATTAAATTAAACACTTTTACAGTTTATAAAAAGAGCAATCGAAAAAATTCCGTTGCTAAAATATAAGCGTAGAAAAACGTAACTACGATCGTAATTCAGAACACCTACAATCGAAAGAAACGTAGCGGAATCGAAACTCTGAATACCAAACTTGCACAACGGAGAAAATTTCGATTCGAATCAGAATAGGGGTGATTATCAGTATCAGGCATGTTCTGAAAATCACTTTTTCGTAAAGTGATTTAAAATCACTGAAAAAGTGTTCTGTGCACAAAAATTATTAAAATCTCGTGATTTAAAACCGGTCTTCTAACAGCCTAATGATTTCAAATCACTTGGAGTTTTTCAAGCATTTTTCATTGAACTCTTGTAATAAAATTATCACAAACACTTAAAATCATTTGTTCTTTATTTGTTTTTGAAATAAAACTAACTATTTTACACAAAAAAAAAACTTAAAATTTACAAATTTAGTAAGACGTATTTTTTGCGGACCATTTTTTAGATTTGTTTACATTTTTCGTGATTTACTTCTTAGTAGTAAGCTGATATTGTTGATCAAAATATACGTCATTTTGGTTGCCAAAGAAATAAAGTGTGGAATATGACTGATTTATTAAATTATACATGAAAATGAAAAATTTATTAAAATTGTTGAACAAAATAAAAGTAGTCAATAAATATGTCGTTTCATAAATTAAATTTTAATATACAAATGTAAAAAACAAGTGACTTTTATTGTAAACAAAGAAAATCAGTTGTTAGCTCGTGATTTAGAACAATCAAAATCACTACTAAAAATCTCGTTTTTAAATACACCTAAATATTCCTCCCATGATTTCAAAATCGTTCTTGATTTAAAATCACCGTGATTTCAGAACATGCCTGTATATTTCTAAATGCTATTATGAACTCTATGCAATGAAATGTTGCATTGCATACTGCGTTTATGAAAACAGCCTATATTTCGACAATCTTTGCTTTCGAATCGAAATACACATTAACCCCCCTGGATAAAAATTGTCTCAACTTTAAATTTTTACTCAACACTATTCGATAAGAACCCTTTTTCCTAATATAATATAAAACAAAATATAATTTTTGTAGGAGAAATGTATTCATTTATCATCTTCATTTTTTTTCAACATTACTTAATCTATTTATCCTTGGAGTCACCTTTTCCACCACGAATTCTGCCAGTACGACGGGCAGCAATAAGACCGACTTTCCGACCAGCAGAGGTACCACGTTTAACTGTGGAAGCTTTACCGATATGTTGATGGTTGCCACCACCGTGAGGATGTTCGACGGGGTTCATTGCAACACCACGTACCTTAGGCCAGCTGTTACGCTTGACCTTGTATTTGTGGTAGGCACGACCGGCCTTTAAGATGGGCTTGTCAATACGACCACCACCAGCAACAATGCCAACCATAGCGCGATTGGCCGAGGGGACAACCTTCTTGGCGCCAGAGGGCAATTTGACACGAGTTTTTTTCGTGTCGGGGTTGTGCGCAATAACTGTGGCATAGTTACCGGAGGTACGAGCTAAACGACCACGGTCACCGGTCTTTTCTTCCAAGTTGCAAATGATGGTACCTTCAGGCATCTGAGATACAGGCATCACATTGCCGATTTGTAGGGTAGCTTTACGGCCACAGTATACGAATTGACCAGTGTGCATACCCTCGGGAGCAATGAAGAGCTCCTTGCGGATCTTATAACGATAAGGGTCACGGAAGTGGACTACGGACAAGGGAGCACCACGGCCGGGATCGTGGATGATTTCCTAAAGAACACAAAAACATAACTCAACAAATGCCATTAGCAAACAGTTTTTAAGAAAAACCTACCTTGACAACACCGCGAATGTAGCCATTACGTTCAGCAAAATCCAAAGATCTCAATTTAGCAGCGCCTTTGCGGTGATGTACATGGGCCTTGAATACGGACCCAGCACCTTTACGTTGTGCACGAATAACACGACCCATATTTTGGCTTTAGTTTTCTAAAATGAATTGTAACAGGAAACAAACATTAAACTGGATACGTCACTTAAACAATTTGATTGCTGCTGCAATTTCCTATACAATATACGAGCCATTGCAAATGTCTTAACTTATTGTTTACGAAGATTTGTTTGTACATTTTTTGTGAAAAATCACAAAATGTTAACAGCACTACAATTGACATTGTATTTTTTCATATTTTGTATATAATTTTTACAGATGGCTCGAATATTTTCGTATTTTTCAAGATTTAATTTTAACACACAACACCTACCGAAAGCCAGCTAAAAAAGAAAAGAAAGAAAAGAAGGAAGAAAAACGGATGTCAAAGTTGTCAAACACTTATGGTTGAATATGGCAAGGCTATTTTGTACAAGTGGCAACATAAAAGTGATGCCAAGTTGGCTAGTTGGCAACATTTGGGGATGCCAATACAAAAAGTTTTTTACAGGTTTGTTTTTCGAAAAGAGATAAAACTGGCATTTTGTGGTCAAATCTGGCAACTCTAATGTCATTTCTGTTCACAGTCCACCCTAAATACGAACGGTAAGCGCGACGTAATTTAACGCCTTGTTTTTACGCTGTAATGAGCAACTTAAATAAGAGCGCCAACGTTGTGAAAAGAACAGTAATGTTTACTTATCTTATTTGTTAAATTAGTTTCAATTAGTTTTTTCTCAATATAAACTTGGATTTCTGAATTTCAATTCGTTATTTATTAATATTAATTTGGAGTTCTGAATTTCAATTTGTTATTTCTCAATTTCAACTTGTTATTTATTAATATTAATTTGGAGTTCTGAATTTCAATTTGTTATTTCTCAATTTCAACTTGAAAATTTAAACTGCTATTATATTACATGATAAAGTATTGCTTTTCGAATTTTGTTAATCAGGGGTGTCAAAGAAACCAATATTGTCAGAATTGGATTGTCTAGAAACCAATATTGTTAGAATTGGTTTTAAAACCGACAGGAAAAAATGCTTTGGTGTCATAGGGCAATGCTACGCGTTCAATAAATATCGTGATACTAGAAATATCTAGATGACAACCCTGATTATGCAGTACATACCATGCGCTTGCATCATTAAGTATACATATATTTTTTAACTATTTTAAATTTTGAAAAATATCAATTTCCTCTAAGAGCAAAATATTTAAAATTGTTTTTAAGCTTTAAAGGTATTTAAATCTAAATTGGGATTTTACTGATTTAAAATAAAAATGGCATGTTGATTAAACAAAATAATAATACCAACAAAACATAATTTATTTATGCAGATTCGTAATGTAAAAATTATTAACACAATTATTTTTTGAAAAGTCTTGGGTAGAAATTTAAAAGATGAATAATTGTATTTCAGAATATCAATTGTTATTCAGAAATATTTTTTAATAATTATTTAAGCTTAAGGTATTTTTTATTAATATGATTATAGTTTTATTTTCAATATTTTGCAACTTCGTTGTGTTCAGGATTTTTTTTAATTCAAATATAATATTTTCGTATGCTATAAATTTTTTTTAATATGCTACACAACAAAGTTTCGAAATATTGAATTTTTTTTTAAAAAGACCTTACTTAAGCTTAAGTAATTATTAAAAATAATAATAAAAAGTTCTATAACTATTAGTTATTCAGAAGAATAGTCTTATTATCTTGTTATAAACATAAGAACTATTTGATTTTGAAAATTAACCATAATACAAAAGTTCAATTTAGAAATATTAGCGGCGTTTAGTATTAAGTGCGAAAGTGTAATAGCGAAATTTCACATCAGTCTAATAACAAAATATGTACTCACAAACAGCTATGAATTTTTTTTATTAATTCTTCATAAACGAACCTTGTATAGTTATGGTAAAATAAATGTTGCATTCCCATCATTACAACTTTGTTGATATATTTTGAATTATATTATATTTCTACAAAATACATACATACACTGATTCTATCAAGGATTTACAACCTAACATTTTTAATTAAACTTAACTACTGATGGATCAAAAGGTTGCCCTTTAAATGGCGATCCCTCTGCATTCCAGGCTTGACGCAAGCGAGCCATTTGATCACTTTCATGTATAGGTAATGTTTTTAAATCGTTCTCTTGTTGACTTTGCTTGATGTGTAATTTTTCTATGGCATTTTGAGTATCTTCTGAGTAATCATTTAGGGGCCTTTCAGAATCAACTGTTTTAATGTTTATTGCAGCAGTTTCACTCAAAAGTAATTTATCCCACCAGCACTCCTTAAGTTTGTCTGTAATAGCACAACATTAGTTTATTATTTTTAGTTTTTGTTGGCATAAGCACATACCAAAATGTATAACGAGTTTTCCATCAGTTATTGTCCAAAGAACATCGTTGTGTCTGTATTTATTCCAAGTCTCGCCGCTTATTAAGATCTGTTCTTTTGGCAATAATGTTTTAATAATTATATGATTTGATTTCATATCAACTTTAATATGTTTGGCGGTTTTAACTTCCCTAGGGAGAAGTATATTTAATTCTACGTCTTTCATAGTCTGAGACCAACAATAGTTTTCAAATACTGAACCATTCTTGTAGTCTGACTCATTAAAATTTGTAGTGTTTGCAGAAAATTCATTACCCTTCGAGGTTTGAAACATTTCAATATCATTTAGTTCACCAACCTCGTAACATTTGTTACAACTGTTTTGATCGTTATTTTCCTCTGCAACAATTTCAATTTCTTCAGCGACTACTTTAGGTACCTCAACTACAAGATCCCTTGTCAGTATTGGCTCATCATACGGTTGTTCATATTTTTGTATGCAACTCATGAGAATTTGTTCTTTTACGCCTCTTGGAAAGCCTAATTTATCTTCTTTTGTTTTTTGTATATGATAAAAGTCTGTACTAAATTAACAAAGATTATTTTAGATTTTTTTAAGATTTGCAGTCTATTTAAAATTACTTTCTGTACATAAATCCAAATACTGCATCCAGAAATCCGGTCAATGATTTACGTTCCTCCAATATTTCTCTTAAAATACAATCAGAACGGGAATATTCCATTTTTAATAAAATTAAACTTTCAATTCGCTAATAAAAATTATTTTCAACAAGACTTGTTTGTTTATTAATAAAACTGTTCCCATGTTCTAATATGGTAAGGTTGCCAGGATATTTTTTTTTATGCTGTCATATAAAGAAATTTGTTGTAATGATGCCATATTTTTAATATTGAGAAAACTACAATTGAAATGTAATAGAATATATTCGTATATAAATATTTATATACTACTAGCTAAACCCGGTGTGCTTCGCTACCCCTCCCCCCATCGTTATAAAATTAAACGTATTTATATACTTACAAACATTTATTTATTTAATTTTAATGTATTTATTGCAATGCTTTAGTTTAGTGGGCGAGGCCATGCCCCTTTGTCCACTTACGCAGTCAAGGATTTATTATTTCTTAAGAATATCCTAATGTGAAAATTTAATGACGATCGGTCCAGTAGTTAAGACTATATTACGATTTTTCATTTTCCTAAAAAGGGGCGTGGTCCCATCCACTTTTCTCCTGGTACGTATTCCTAATTATGCTAATACCATATGTACCAAATATTATCGACATAGGTCAAAAAATGACCAAAATATGGCGATTTAAATTTTTGGGTTATATGGGCGGTGCCACCCCAGTTTGTACAATCAAAACTTCATATAGCCTATTATTCCTTCCAGAGTCACAGTAACATGCTGTGAAAATTTCATCAAAATCGGCTCAGCCGTTTTGGAGTCCATACGTTACATACATACATTCAATTTTATATATATAGATAAAAATAGTTGATGTTGAATTATAACTTGTTTTTAAATAAATATAGCAATCGTTTATAAATATGTTTATGTATGTAAAATTTTGTTTAAAAAAATTTATTTTTCCGAATCAAACAATTACAAAATAAACAACTGAATCTCCTTTTATAAATACTTAAAATATCTGAAGTCAATAGGTTATGAAAATAAGGAATTGGCAAACTGTATTCCGCAATTTAATGGTTGTGGGTATGATAACTGGCAATTCAGGGTCAAGATTCATTTGGATTTTATGAATATTTTGGACGTTCTAACCGATGATCCACCATTAGAACCAGCTGCAAGAGCCGAATTTTTAAAACGGGATAAGAAGGCTAAAGATCGTTTAGTAAGTTATATTCATGCTGACTGTTTAAGTTATGTTCGAGACAAGGAAACCGCTAAAGAAATGTGAACGAATTTGGAATTGGTTTTTGCTCAAAAATCTGTGATAAATCAATTATTATTGCGAAGACAATTAGCCACACTTCGTATGAAGTCTGGGGATTCTATAAAATTGCATTTGGAACAATTTGAAAATATAACAAGACAACTTAAGATGGCTTGAGCAAAATTAGAAAATGCTGATTTAATTACACAAATTTTTTTGTCATTGCCTGAAAAATTTACACTTACAAACTTAAAGGAGCGATTAATAGCTGAAGAAATTAAACTAAATGATCGTGTTGATAATGAAAAAGGTGAAAAGACAGCATTCTCAAGTAAAAAACATTTTAAGAAAAAGTTTAATGGTAAGTGTTACAAATGTAATAAGTTCGGTCACCAAGCGAAAGATTGCAAGACTCGTGAAGCTCGAGCTGCCGATAAAAAATACTGTTTTATGGCTGGTAATAGTTCCAATAAAAGTTATGGAGGCTCAAAAGTTAGATTTATATTAGATTCTGGTGCTAGTGATCATCTTGTCAACGAAAGTTGGTACATTTCTGAACTTAAGAAACTTGATGTTCCTATTAAAATCAACATTGCAAAGGACAATATATCAGTATCAGCTACAGCAAGCGGTCAAATACATTGTAAAACGGATTCTGAATATGATATTGAAATTAAAGATGTACTATATGCACCAGATCAGTACGAAAATTAACAAAAGCTGGTGCTGAGGTAAAGTTCGTTGACAATCGAGCATTAATTATGAAAGATAAGGAACTGATTGGTACAGCATATTTGAATGGAAATTTATATGAAATTGAAAAGCCTTTAGCTAATATGTGTATGAAGTTTTATGGCATCGTCGACTTGGTCATATAGGAAAACAAGGATTAGATTCATTAGTCAAAAGTAACATGATTCCAAAACTAAATAAGAAATTAAAATCGAATGATTTTTGTGACGTTTGCGTTAAAGCAAAACGGTCTCGTGATCCTTTTGATGGTAATCGTAATAGAGCAACAAGAATATTGGAACGTATTTGTACGGATGTATGTGGACCGATCAATCCTGTTGCTATGGATGGGTCTCGTTATATTGTGTCATTCATTGATGACTTCAGGCACTTTGCTGACATTTATCTTCTAGAAAAGAAATCTCAAGTTTTTAAATCATTCAAAGAATATGAGGCCATGGCAACAGCAATGTTTGGTTCAAAAATTTCAAAAATCAATTCAGATCAGGGTCGTGAATATCTTTCAAAAGAACAGCAAGAGTGGTATAAGGAAAAATGTATACAAATTGAAACCACAATTTCTTATAGTCCTCAGCAAAATGGTGTAGCTGAGCGATTCAACCGTACATTGATGGAAAAGGTAAGAGCAATGCTTTTTGAGTCGTATGTACCGAAAAATATGTGGAATGAAGGCGCACTAGATGCAACATACACAATAAATATATGTCTGTTATATTAAATATATTTCAATAGTGTTTCATATAATTTATTTAATATAAGTATGGTTTTATATTACAAGATTATGCTTCTAGAAAAGTTTTGTTACAACGTGTTCAGCTTCGCTTCTCTAATCCACAGACTACAGTTTTTTTTAAAGAAATCAAAATCAATATTTAAAGAATATTTGACACTTTGATTAATCAAATAATTGGTGATGGTAGTTTGTCTTTTGACAGACAAATAATTATATAGTGCTGGTCGCTATAGCCTCCATCTGTGTTTCGTGTTATCGAAATGAGGTTTGGAGTAATCGTAAAGAACAAAAAAAATAAAGGAGAACAGCATTATGTAAATATTCAAGGTGAGTGGAAATCGGCAACAAATACAGCACAATACAGAAACAACAGGCATTTTGTTTGTGTAAAAGAATGTACTAATGTCAAAAACACTTGAAAAAGTATAACTTTTGACATAAGTTAATTATAAACAAAGTCATTCAGCTGTGCTACTACACTCACCTTGTATATTTACACCTTGTAGAACAGTTTTATATTTTCTTATTTCTCACAATCTTTGTTTTGCTTTTCATTCTTTAAGTGGATTTTTTTAGAAATGTTTTCCAAATAATAATTTATAAATAATTATAGCAAACAAATACACCAATTTGTTTACGTTTCATTAAAGTATGAAAATAATTTTGTCAAAACATATGTGATTAATTAAATAGTAATTGTGAAATTAAAACGTAATAATATATATTAAATTTTCATTAACCACAGACAAAAAGAAAAATGGCGGGAATTTCTTCAAAAAATCTTTAACATTAGACTATCACGTTGTAACTACAAAGAGCGACATTAATGCCTTCATATGAAAAACAACCACAACAACAAAAACTAGAAAATCAAGCAGTAGCAGAAGCAACAAAACTGTGAAAACAAAAACAACACGTAACAAAAAGAACGTATACGTTTGAATTTTTTTTATAATAAAAGTCTTTTTCATTGACCTAAATAGTCTTAAAAATTGAAAATAATTAAATAAAAGCAGTATATATTTATTAATTTTTGAAAAATTAAAAAAACAAACTGTAAATATTTAAAAGATATTTAAAAAAAAAAGAAAAACAAGTGCACACATGCATCTACGTATAAATCAAGAAAATATTGATACGCCGTCATCTCTGCTCATTGGTTCATTTTCCATGTTTGTCATATTTTTCTATTTAAAATTACTTTATATTTTGGTTGCAATTTATTTATCTTTACACTACGTAAACTGATAATAATAGAAGGACAGGTGACAACTGTGAACATTTAAGAAGTACTTTTTGTTAGGTGGCGGTTAGAAGAAGGACAGCAACGCAACATGTATCATTTCACAGCGGACCATCCTCCAGAGCCAGTAAGGCTTTCTTTTCGTGCATTAATACCGGGTCATATACGACAATATTTGAAGGACTTTCAAATAGATGCTATACGTTTTATGCACAACTTTTTGGCAAAAGGAGAATTTTGTGCGTACAACGATGAAAGTGGCTTGGGCAAACAGGCGGCTGTGGCAGTTTTATTGGATGCAGCTTGTAGTAGTAAAAAATGTTTAATTGTTGTCCAGAATGATGACCGTTATGTTAATGGTTGGGATTTTCATTTTAATGTTTTAACAAATACCAATGTTACGATTATAAAAGATGAAAAAGGTGAGTAATATTTTGTTAAACCTCATATTTTTAAATGAATTCAAGGGTTGGCATAAGTTCGAAGTTTTTAGCTATGTATTTACCGATAGGTTTTATATTAGAAAGCTGTAAATTAATAATATGAAAGTTTTGGTAACATACATATACCCACATATGTACATGAATATTTCTTTAACTATATATTTGTTGATGATTTAAATTATGGTGTTTTCTTTTCTTAAATAAAATGTTACACCTTTATTATGTACATTTTTATAATTTTTACCCCACATTTTAAAGATGTCGCATTTTTAATGGTCAAAATAGAACATAAAATTACAACAATGTAACACTTTTTTTCATGAACAGCTGTTTTTTTTTTTTTTGTTAAAAATAAAGAAGCAGTTAGCTCCCTGGTAAGATGATCAGATGATGAATCCAACAAGTCATCCAAAATTTTTTCAGCACATAAAAAAGTAGTAATATTTTCCATTTTGTATAGGTATTTTTTTTGTTTCTTAACACAAATACACATTCATAAACAAAACAAATGTCAGCTGTTTTATCGTGCGATTCTCTCCCTCTAAAAATACAGTGTCAAAGGTGCACCATTTTTTAAATTTATAGTCTGATATTTATAGAAAAGAACACACTACACTTTAGCAGTGTTGACATTTTTTCAGAAAAGAAGACAAAAAAATAAAAAAAGGTGCGAAATGGAAAAAACGTGTAACATTTTTTCCAGAAAAGAAAACGCCATTAATCTCCTTGATCATTTTTTGTGGTTCTTGTGTTGTGGGTTCGCCTTATGTCTTCTTGTTGTAAAATACTGGGGGGTTACTCTATATTGCGATGCGAAAGCAAATTCGATGCGATAAGCGTACAAATTGATACTCTTACGCATCGAATTTGCTTTCGCATCGCAATAGAGAGTAACCCCCTGGTCGCCGAATTCGATATTTGACTTGCTTTATTATAAAATTTCAGCTTCTGAATTTTAAACTGTATTATTAGTATAATTAGTGTACCCCCATATCTTATTATCAATGGTTTCTCATTTTATATTTTCCCTTATTGTTATTTCACTGATAAATTTTGTATGTAACAATTATTTGGTTAGTGGTTAAGCGATAGAGTATAATATACAAATTTAAATAAAACCAAAGCAATGATTATGATAATAGCGGAGTTGTGATAACGTGCATATAAGTAGTATTATGAGATGCCTTCAACAAAAATTTTTGTATGAAGATTTTATTTTATAATAAATATTGATTATTTTATTATTTGAAAGTGATGATAAATAGCACTTTTTCGCTAAACATAACAAACACGTAGATGAAAATGCACATAACAAAAGAGTTTCAGAGAAAACCATTTAATTAAATTGAATTAGAAAGCTTAACGTGTACTAAGTTACTTTTGTTTTGTTTAATGCTGGTGCCATAGTATACTTTCATTTAATAGAAGGAGAGGAAACTACATACATAGCTATTCATTATTATGAATTATGATTTTAAAGCAAACATAGGAGTTTCGCTTTCTATTACCTAACTAGTTGTTGTCATTGTACGAATATTGTCTAGTGCTCCTTCCTGGGAAAAACTTTCAGTCATATAGCTTTCGCTAAATTGGCAAAATTTTGTAAACAGTCCAACTTATCTTACTGAAATAATATACATATGTACTTTATTTAACGTTATACCTATGTTATTTAGATTCTACAGATTCTCCCCATAATATATACATTGCGAAATGGAGCACTTTGAGGACCATAGATGATTTGAGTAAATTTAAATTTGATTTCATAATACTCGATAACCGTGGTCAAATGTTGAATAATAGTTTTTGTACATCAATGCTACTGAAACATTATGAACGTAAAATTAATATATTGATCTCCAGTGTTGATATAACAGTAAGAAAATATTGTCTGCAATTTTTCTGTTCTATAGCAAACTTTAACAATTCCTCTTTATTTTTTTTAACAACAGAGTGATTTAAAATTATTGCATAATTGTTTGAGATTAGGTGGTCGCTTAGATCCTCAATACTCCAGCTTTAAAACTTTCGAAGAAAAATTTAAATTACCCGATGCTAAGGAATTGGCTTATAAACGTGTGGATTTAGAGGAATACTTTTGTAAGCGCGAACGTTTGGCTGACTATTGCAAGTAAGTGTAAAAGTATACCAAAGTTTTGTTAAAGACATTTCTTGATTGTTTTTTTTTTAGAGTATTTCGTTTAAGGCGTTATTGTCATCAATTCGAAAAACAATTGCCTTTGGTTAAAGAGGATCGTTATAAAATTAATCTGGAATTATGGCGTGAAAAACAAAATGCTACCAATTCGGAAAGTAGCAGTGTCGAATATGTAAACAATCAAAACCGTGAAGATGAACGCATTAAAGACACTCAAGAGCTGTTCGAGGAGTATTGCAGACAACGAAGAAAACAACACTTAGAATTTCAGCAGGAGGAGGAGAAACGTTTGCAGGAGAGGGAGCGTGAAATGATGAAAAGTTTACAAAGTGAAAAAGAAATTATATACAATGTAGATGATGAAGTGGCTTTAATAAATGACACACCACCAATGGTTCCGGAGAAACCATCAGATGCCAAAGATAATTCAGATGAAGCAGTCTTAATGTCGCCTTTGCTAGTAGAATCAGATTCTGATGCTGATGACGTACCAGAAATTTGCAATCACCTCAAGAATGATATTGAAATTGTGGATTTGTCAAGGGAAGAAAAAGAAGACAATCAGGAGCAAAATGGCCAAAATAAAGTCATTGAATCCACTAATCCCAACAAGCCAGATGAGGAAAATAATAAAAGTTCCCATAGCAATAATAAAGTTACAAAAAAGAAATTTTCTAAACGTTCTGAAGTGGATAAATTGGATGAAGATATTGTGGATACTCTTAAAATTATAGAATCATCAAAACGATCAACTAGACATATAAAAGAGGATGACGCATCAAAATCCTCAACTAAAAGACTTAAAGCTAGACTACAGGAAAAAAGAGCAGATGTTACCATTTCAAAAAGAACAAATTCAAATGAAAGAACAGCAAACTCCAAAAAGAACGATGCAACCAATACCTCAAGCAATATTAAATCAATCATAAAAACAGAAAAACATACTGATAAAAAATCTCTTCAAAAAAATGAAACAACAATTAATAACACACAAAAAAATCCTAAAGAAAATCGAAAGGCGTCATCAAAAGTTCCGGAAATTGTGACAATCGAAAATTTGAATACACCTAAAAATACGAAAACATCGAAAGACAGTAAAAAATTAGCTTCAAGCTCCGAAAAATCCAAATTAAATTTACATTCTGTTAGAAACGAAAATATAGAGACAAATACAACAAATCATACTACAACCACTTCTCTGCCTTCAAGAAAAGCAAGGTCTGTGCAAAATGTGGGGAAAGACGCCAAACAATATCCAACAAAAAATAATGACAATCAGGTGCAAATCAAGCAGGAACTTTTGGAAGAAACACCACACCACAAGAAGGTTAATTCAAAGGATACACAAACCCAAGTGAACAGTGAAAGAATACGTTTGAAACGTGAAAAGGAAATAACGCCGGCGGGTGTACACCATAAGCAAACACGTAGCATGCAGCGTTTAACAAGATCTGCTGGCGGTGGTAGCAAATATTTAACGAAGAATTTATCTCTACACATAGATAAAATAACTAAAGCGAAAAAGAAGCCAATCGTAAAAGAAAACACACCAAAAACTGGTATAAATAAAATCAAAAAGGCAGCTGTAGATAAGGAGGAGGATAAAAATACACAAACCTCTATTATTTCACATAAAAGTACCCAAGATTTTGTATCGTTACAATGTGCTCAACGCTTAAGTGATGCGGGTGTTTTTGACAATGGACTGGAAAAGTCCACAGATTTCTTGGTGCCGTCTTCACAGAACGTTATAACAAGAAATTCCCTTATACCCTCATCGTTGACATCGTCAGCAGGATTCTTTACTGAATCCGACGTTATTTTCATACCACCTTCTACCCCAAATGATGCAACGGCTAACAAGAAACGTGATCAAGTTATATCGCTCTCTAGTTCCGAAAATGATAACAGCACGTCTCAATCGTCGTCAACGATTATCTCAACGACAAGTCGAAGAACACGTGCCTTGAAACCAAAAAGAAACCAACAACAACACATACAAAACGAAACTAGCAAAGTACCAAATTTTTCAGAATTGCTGGCCCAACAGAACACACGCGCAAGTGCCAAATCACCAGATCTCTTTAGTAATTGCTCAGATTTAGTTCAACTACCTTGTACACAACCAAAATTAAACAGTGATGAACCAAATACTCCCTTCGAAGGATTTAAAATTTTCGGTTCGGAAGTTAAGCAACTGCAGCAACATTATGCGTTTTCTAAGAACAACAATACAAATAAACTTAATCATAGCTCTAAGAAGTCGCATCGAGACCAACGTAGCTGTTTAGATATTTTGGAAAAAATGTTTGAACCTCCAAATAAGAAATCAAAACAAGTAGCTAGCGAAAAATCTGCAAGTGCAGGCACTACGCCTACAAAAAAGACAACACGCAATGCAAATAAACAGAAAACTCAAACTCCTATATTACCTTCACATCCCATAGAAGCCATAGCGGAAGCTCGTCAGCAACAGGAACAACAAAAACGCAAACGTTCTGTTGCTGCCGCATCCACTTCAGGCTTGCAAGATGATGAAATATTCGAAATTACCAATAATGGTACCTTCGGCAGTGTTATGCGTTTACACTCAAACGGTGAGATATCACCTGTTCAACACACCCAAAAATCAACTACAAAGCAGCACAATAAAATTACCAACTATCTTATAGGAAATGCTATACAAAACGGTAGCTCTGGTTCCCAAGAAGAGGCAGTGCCATCAAACAGTGGCAATAGTGCAGGTTATAATAATACGGAGGCTGGCACTCCTAGTAAGCGACTTCAACAGTTGTCGGCAGTACAAAATTCGAATGTGAAGAAATCACCAAAGGGAAAATGTAGCACTACACAGGCTACCAAACTAACTAAATGGTTTACAAAACCGTCTGAACTGAGCCTCCAACAAAGTGTTGTTAAAGCAAAATCTTCTAATTCAAAAAAGACACTCACCAAACAAGTACATGTAAGTGAAGAAGTTGACCTGACTGTAGCAACTTCAGCAACACCACCACCATCAGGTAAAAGAATTCTTAAAAGACGTAGACTAGATTTATCTTTTAACAAATAGTTTTCATAGAAAATATTCTACTATTATTTATTTTTTTGGTTTGATTGTTTAGAAAAGAAGATATCTTTGAAACTAAATTTTTTTTTGACTTATTTAGGATTTATTTCATATATGCTTGATAAAAATGGAATTTTTGTATAAATTTTGTGCATAAAAAAATACGCTACATTACATTAAACATTTGAATTTTAAAAACTTCTGTTGTAGACACCATCTGACTTCCTTTTCTTTTTTTTAGCAAAAATATATGTACTAACTACCATTATTTACGAAAGAGGGTTAGGAGTAAAAAAATGATAAATTAAAATTTTAAATCAGAACATTTATTACAGTCCCAAGTGTACTTATAGAATAAAATATATTTGTTTAAATTGAATTTTAGTAATAAATTGTTTAGAATATATTTTGAAATAAAAAACTGAAATATATTACTGTGAATAAATAAATAAATAATGAAATTTTGAAATATGCTTTTTGAAAACATGGATAGTAGAGTCTTTTGTATTTGTATATTAAAATTTGTTGACCAATTTAATATTTTTTAATGATTCTTTAGCAAATCTAAATTATTTTAAGCTTTTTAATTTCGAAATTCTGTTATGTTACATAAATTGAATTTGGAGGTTTAGTCGAATATTTCTTTTAGTCTCATTTATTTGTATGCTGTATAAAAAATATGAGTCTTTAATCGTACAACATATCAAATGTTTTAAAAAAACATTAAATATTTGCAATAATATCTCTAAAATGATATATAATAATAAAAAACATCAAAATGATTATAAAAAACTTTTATGTAACAATACAAATGAAATGTTAAATTAAAAACAAAAACAGTAGTTAAGTAGTTTTAATGTTCATTTATTATGCAATCACAAAAGTCTTCATAAAAAAGGAAAATAAAAATATTAAACAAATTTATTTGGATTTTAAATTGTACAATAACTTTTACAATATTATATTATATTTTAAACATTTATTTCCTTATTTTCTTAAATTCGTACATACATACATACATACATAACTCTACTAAATTAAGCTGTTTACTTTGAAATACATAGGTAAAACATACATTATATTTCATCATAAATTTATCCTTAATATTTTGTTGAATTTAAAAATAAAAATATATAAAACACATGTTTAAAAAATAATTCATACACTTTTAATACCTTTTACTAAAGATTGTGGTGAGATTATGCATAACAACCTTGCGTTGATATTCCAATTCACGTTTACATACACTCTTCAAAAAGGGTGGACATTCATAACGGATTTTCTCACTGCAGTATGTGTTGTCGGCTTGGGCACCAAAGTTAAATTCACTCTCAGCATGTACTACAAAACGATAATTAATTATTAGTATGATATTTATCCATATTTTAATATTAAAATGGAATATCCCGAATAAATTATTTGAGAAATGCATTGAAATGACAAATAAAATAACTTCCTTATATTATATTATATATTATAAAAATAATTGTTCATATGATGGGTCCAATTTTGGCATACTTTTTCCAACGTATTAGCCTGTATCTCACGAATAAATTTTTCAATATTATCTTCCAGTGCGTCAACTGTTGCGGGCTTGTCTCTATAGATATGAGCCTTAACATAGCCCCACAAAAAAAAGTGTAAAGACGTTAAATCGCACGTCATAGGCGGCCAATTGATGGCCCAAACGTGAAATAAACTGTCGAACTCGCCTCTAAATGGCATTTAACACCGTCTTGTTGAAACCACATGCCAGAAAAGTCCAGTTCTTCCATTTTGGTCAAAAACATTGGTAATCATCGCACTGAAGCGCTCGCCATTCACAGTAACGTTCCTGCTTTCGTCGCCTTTGAAAAAGTACGATTCAATCATATTACCGGCCTAATCCAAACAGTGCCTTTTTTTGGGATGCATTGCCAGTATATACAACAATTTTGTAAATACAACAATTTTGCTTGTTTACGTATCCATTCAACCAGAAATGAGCTTCGTGGCTTAACACAATTTTCCGATAAAAATCGTCAAGCGTTGTGCGTTTGTAAGTCGATTCATGGTTAAATTATAGACCAAACTGGACATGTTTAGTAACATGATACACGAAAATAGTCTTGCCAAAGAGAATGTTGCTAAAAAATATTTTTTTTTATAATAATAAAAAAGCTAAAAAATGAAACTAAAATTCATTTCCTCTTTCCAAAGTTACTTGTTATTGGGTATAACAAGTAAATGTTAGGGTATAACCATAGTGGGGCTAAACAATTTATTCCAACACCTACAGTGGGGAGCAGAGGTGAGTACATGTTCTTATTTTCTACATTTGCAGGTGCATAAAAATGGTAATAAAGCGATTTAAATTATTACTTTTTTATTTTATTTATTATTTAGTGGATTACATTAATGATCTTAAAACAAGACAAAAAAACTACGTATTCAGGGAACAAACTAAATTAAATAAAATTAAATCTTATGTACTCAGTTTTGCACTTTCAGGAAACAAAAAAAACTTTAAAATTTTTAGTACTTAGTCCACAGCCCTTTATTTTTTAATACACTATGCGATTGGGCATACTTTCAACCAACTTTTGGATAATTTCATGTGGAATTCTC
Source organism: Bellardia pandia (assembly GCA_916048285.2). Taxonomy (NCBI): domain Eukaryota; kingdom Metazoa; phylum Arthropoda; class Insecta; order Diptera; family Calliphoridae; genus Bellardia; species Bellardia pandia. Next base: position 23,712,031 of record OU696531.1, read on the forward strand.
TGCCACTCCAGCTCCACACGGTGCCACAACTCAGCGAAGTTCGACGGAGCTGTTCGATACTGTCCCAACCGTCTTTTCACAATTTACCACAAATTTTCAATTGGATTGAGGTCGGGACTTTGCGGAGGCCACTGCATCAATTGAAATGTTTGCCCATTCAACCATTCCTTAATGATTTTCGAGGTGTGTTTTGGGTCTCCATCCTGTTGAAACAGAACTTCTTACTCAGGGTATGCGCTCAGATCTACAAAATCGGGAAGTTGAATCTGCAATATTTTTAAATAGTCTTCTTTTCTCATGATTTCATAAATTTTTTGTAATCCACCAACATGCCACAATGTAAAGTAACCCCAAACCATGATGATGCTTTACAATCTGTTTAATATGGTGTCGTTGTATACTCTCCCGCTGTCGACGCCAATAATACTTTTTACCGTCAGATTGATATCGGTTAAAGTTGGATTTATCTGACCATATTACGCGTTTCCAGTCATCAACAGTCCAATCTTTGTGTAGTCTGTCGAATTTTAAACGTGCTGAAACATTTTTATCTGACTGCTGGTTTAGGTTTTTTTACAGCTGAGATGTATCCAATATTGTGTAGTGCTCTTCTTGCTGTACATCGGCTAACATTTTTATTTATTGCTAACGAAGCTTCTTTTAGGACTAAAGACGTGTCTGCTCTCATTTTTCTCATTATAGGTCATGCGTCTCCATCAGATAATAATCGTTGGCGACTGAAAACCTGTCTTTAGGAGCTACATTTCGCCGTTTTAACACTCTAACAACTACTGATTGGCTTATATTAAGCTCTTTTGCTATCATACGTGACGAGGAGTCATCATTTGTTTTATTTATTATCAAATTTTCCACGGCTATCGATAGTTTCTTTATTTTTCAAAAAATATTAATTATTAATTAATTAATATTTAAAACTAAAATTCATACTGACAAAATTAAAGATTGCAGCAACAAATTTAAAAACTTAATTTCAAATAACGGTAAATCAAAAAATGATTCAAAAATTTGGTTGATAACAAGTGTGAGCAAAACTGAGTACATACAAGTTGTTTTGTTGTTATTTAAATTACAATCTTGTTTTATTGGGCTTTTATTTCTCTTATTAAGAATTATGTAAAGAACTAAATAAGAATTAAAATAGAAAAAGAAATTTAAAAATCGCTCCATTATTACAATTTGTATGATCTTTACAATGCAGAAAATACAAACATGTACTCACCTCTGCTTCCCACTGTACCTAACTTAAAATATACCGATCGACTCAGAATCACTTTCTGAGTCTATTTAACAATGTCCTTTCGGTCGCAATTTTAAAGATATTTTGATAAAATTTGATACATAATATTATATGGGATTGAATGTGGTTGAAATAGGTTTATTATTTCACTTAGCCCCCATACCAATGTCCCCCCGAAATTAGGCTATATGTTTGATTTATAAACGTATCCAAACAAATTTCGCCACAAATAAGTTACATAAAAAACGAAATCACACCTACAAATTTTTGTCTTAAAAATGTAGGTATCCAAATAAAATTTAACACAAACAAATTTCGTATATACAGAAATCATGTCAAATAACTTTATAACGGTCGGTTTATAATAAGTCAAAGCTGCCAGATCCACTTTTGAAAATGACTTTAACATACATACATCTTTTAAAAGTGATTATATCGTGATAAAATTGAATACAAACAATATTTATATGCTCAGAAGTCATGCCACAAAATTTTTGAATGATCGGTCCATAATAGGTCATAGCTCCCATATAGTGCTGATTTATGAAACACTGTTTGTGTACATCCATATACTGTGTGTAAGGTCGGGCTTGACAGACCACACATTGTTACTTGTTTTTTAATTAACAACATTTCAATTGTCTAATTTGATTATGGGACTATTAAAGCACTTGTAAACAAAGTTCTCTTATACCTGTAAGAAAACCTAAAACTTGCAAGAAGAATTTAATTACTAAGTCCAAATTTACACATTTTTTCTTTGACATTTCATCGGTGTTTACACGGCACAGTATAATTGCAAATCACTCTTATTTTTATTTGAGAGTATACACACATTTGTATACCCATATGTAATACAAATAAGAGAGAAACAAGAATTGCTAGTACAATTTAGTGTGTACTCGTCTTATCTTCCCCTAACCCCGATGTCTAAAAGGTAATCAGCTAAGCTTACAGAATTGCTTCGCGTAAATTGGGACTAAGATAACGTTTTAATATTTTCGTACGTGGTGAAAAACATTTTATCCGTTAGCAAAAATCTCAATGTAAAAGAAAGTGTATTTTGATATCATTTCTAAACGTTTATAATAAATATTGTAGGTAAATTGTGTACAAAATATGAATATAGTTAATGTACAATTAACAACACTTTCCAAATAATAATCATATTTTAATATTTTTACTTACAACAATATAGACCTTTAAAAAAGCATGTTTCATGACTGGACTGTATAGAAAACACTTCGGGCTTTACTTCCGGCAGCGATTTAACAACTATATAATGTGCTTTAGCTGTATTCAACCAAAAAGGCCAATGCGACAAACGTTCGTTATACTCAACTGTGTATCGCCAATCGTGTGTATGCCCACTATCCGATAAAATTCTAAAATTTAAACTAAATAAATATATAATAAAATTTGTGTGCATATTAGCATACAACTAGGTACAAATAGTATTTCTTACATAGTGGGATTTAATAGTCTCATTTTACTGAAATCAGCCACATAATTCCAAACATCTTCCGGTCTAGAATTTTTGATAACACCATCTATTTCATATTTATGATAACCACTAGAGAAAACTAAATATAAAACCAAAAGTATGCTAAAGACTAAGGAAGCACTCTTAATGTTGCAACGTTTCGATGCTCGTTTCATTTTGTAGTGTTTTGTTTATAAATATATGTTGTTATTTTATGTACTTTAATAAATGAAACAAATGTAGGAGTTATAACGGCAAAAGTCAATATAAAACTAAATAATGTTTCTACTCTGTGGACAAGAAGCCTGGATAAACTATGTATATGCCCATATTAATCGTACAATACATACATATCTATGTGCAAATGTTTTCTTATTGTATGTGGAGTGTATGTACAAAGCAGGAGGAATATTAAATTTATTATTCAGTTTGTTACATGTTGAAAATGAGCTTATGGGTGCACAGAACCTTATCAGTTTGAAATGCTGAAAAATCGAAAATTAAGTATTACTTATATATGTATGTATTTTCTGGTAACGTAAATCATTTGCATATACATATGTAAATTGTTTGTGAATTTTGTCTATGCGGAAATCACAGTTATCTCTAAAAAACACTTAGGGAAATAATAGCAAATACTGAAGAATATCGATTCCATTACCTTTACAAGTTCCGAATCGTCAATCAACTACTGATTACTGATATTTTTGCCTTTTTACTCTTTTACTTAAACTTAATTACAATGTAAGGTATAATCAGGTCCGTACAAACTAACTTATATTATCACTTTTTTTTGTTGATTTGTATTATTTCATTCTAAGCAATAATTAATTCATTGCATGAAAATGAATTTACACACATATTTACTGTAAGAATATCAGTTTTGTTTATTTAATTTTTATTCAGAATATTATACATATGTTTAAATAAAATATGTGTATGTAAAAAAAATAAAATATGTAGGTATGTGTGTATATTCTTATTCATTCATCTCATAAAATAATTTTTCGACAATCTATTAATTTTTAGTTTGTTAAAATAGACAGAAAAATATTTCTATACTATAGGTTCAAAAAGTCTATATTTGAAAAAACTCAATATATTTTACTTTCTGTCCAAATACCGGGTTCGGTTCAGCCTGTTTTCGATTTTTAGTGGAATTTTCCAAAAGAGACGTGAACAGATAAATCTTATAGAGTAAAGGTACGGTCACACTTGGCAAATATTTACTGAAAAAGACGTAACCACTAAATAAAGTATATTTGAACTCATATATTTATTTAAAAAAACTTCATTTATTTTGGATAAGACACAACAAATATTTATTTTTATTTTATTTGATGCTGTTTGATCTTGCAAAACTCTTGTAAGAGTAAATAACGCCAAACAAATTTGCGCTTAAACAACGTTTTACGTTGTTACGTTTTTTTTAGTAAATATTTACCATGTGTGACCATACCTTAAGTAAACCATTTAAGTTTTGATCGTTTTTTTTTTAAGAAAGTATAGAATAGACAGATTGAAATTATTTTCTAAAAACGCAGTATTTTACGATATACAAGATCTGTATTGGATAAACAGAAATTGCCGGGAATTCACCAATGAAGGGATATATAAGAACACCAAATAGAAAAATAATTACTGCCCTAAGGAATAGAGCTGCGGAAATTTTATTCGTCAACGAGTTTCGAACGACCAAACTTTCTGGAAATTGTCATTGCGAAAATATTACATCAAGATCACCACATAGGTACCAGTATTGCCCAAACTGCCGTACTTGTTGGAATCGGGATGTGAATGCTGGCATCAACATACTATACCTAGGAGAATGTCATATAAATGAAATTAAAAAACATGTCAATTTTATCTAAGAATCATTATTATTGTAATGTTAAATATGATTACTTGACCGTTAATAAATAAAACGGTTTAACTCTATTGGATTCACATGGCACAATTGTGTAACGTGGGTCTGAAAGGGTTATGCAATAACGAGTGCACAAGGCACAAACATGTACTCATTTATGATCCCCACAGTATATGGATAACCTAGCTGTTGCTCAATTTTTATAAATGCTTAAAAGCACTAAAACTATGAGGGAAATCAATTATTTGTCACCACTTAAACACTTATGTATGAAAATCTTTCTCTTAATTTTAGTTCTCTTTCTTTAGCAAATATTAAATCTCGTATTAACTTAATTTGTTATTATTCTATTTCTTGTTATTTCATACAAATATGTAAATAAATAATACTTAATGCATACACAATACAGATAAATTTGTTTGATTAACTTGTATATTTATATGTAGTAAGCAGACAACAACTTTTACTTAGTTGCTAAAGTAGTCTCTTCAAATGCGGTCTGTTAAGGAAAGAAAAATAAAAAAAATTAACAAGTCATTTTATAATCAAAAACTCTATGCACGCACAATAATAAGATTTAAATAAAAAGTAAATACAAATTCTTATCAAAAAATCCATCATATGTTGTAATTATTTAAAACAAATGGTAAGTAATTCGCAACATTTTCTTATTGGGATTGGTCATTTAATCAAATTAATACTTAAGGTACACACAAATCGGTTATTGAAGAGAATTAAGTAAATGTTTAATTATTATTGCTTATTAAATACTTTTATTAAAGTAGTTTGCTAAATATATGCCGAAAACAAAATGTCATTTCTACGACGTGGCCTAAAAATTAAAACAGCTGACATCTGCAACAAATATCCCTCTTTATTTTTAACAAGTGACAGTTACTTTTTTTCCACTAAATCGTCTTTGAAAGCACAACCCGTTCACAAAATTTCAACACATATCAACAAAAACAGTCATGAACATGATCAAGCAAAGGTAATTTATAAAAAAAAACAAATAAAATTATTGTTATATTATTTCAATTATTTCTTTTTTTTAGACCATCATGCCCCCTCCGATAACCCCTAACCTCCTAACTAATACAACATTAACAGACAGATTTGGTCGTTATCATACATATTTGAGAATTTCATTAACTGAACGTTGCAATTTACGCTGTAAGTATATGTACATACAAACCAATTAACTAAGTTCGTTAACGTTTGGGTAGAGTGATAGTGCACAATTTAAGTGTATTCAATTTCGTAATTAAGTATTTAATTTGATATCAAATGACAGCATTTATATATGTGATGTATGTATACTTTACTATTATATAATAACGAAGGTTTTATAAAAGCTGTACTCCCTATACTATTATTGATCAGTTCTAAAAATAGACACTAGAAAATGGTCAGTTTTAAGTTCAGCCAGCCCTGAAAAAAGCATTTCTAGATTTCCTAAATTTGTATGTACTTGTATATTAAATCGCAATAGCATCCAGTTCTAACAAAAAAAAAAAAAAAAACATTTAATTAAAAAGACGATTTATATTAATTTGACTTTTATATACAAATACATAATATGTACATACATTAAGGTTTTTCTTTTCGCGCACTTTTTCATTTCCCAGGAAATCGAGATTGATTTCTGAATTTCGCGGGATCCCGGGAATTCCTGCTTTATAATAAACTTAATTCAAACTAAATATTTTTTTATAAATAAAAGAAAATTTTATTAATAATTAATAAAACCGTATTTAAAACAAAAACAGAAAATTATATTTATTCACTTTTTTATAAAGATATCGAGCCATAACCGCCGAAAAAATGTATCCCACAAACTCAAAATTTTACAGGGGAAGGTTTTTTTTAAATAAAATCAGTTTGAATAAAGCCATTATTTTAAAATTTATAATGTAAATATTGTTTTGTGTAATACATTTAATTTTAATAATTTTAAATGATGTTGAACTATCGATTTCGATTAAAAAACAACAATCGATTATGGTGTGGGATACATTATTTTGGCGGTTATGGCTCGATATATTGGATATAATACTAATAACAAAAATTATAAATTTGTACCATTTTTAACTCAAGAGTATAAAAGGATTTATTTGTAAGGAGATCATTAAAATGAAATAGTAGATAAATGATTAGAAATCAAACTTCAATTCAAATGGGTTTTCAAAACTGATAGTGCGTTTATCGATTCGTCAGAAAGTCGTCATAGTCCTGCTAGTGAAAATTTTTCCACATTTTGTTTTTTTACCAGAACTTTCGAAAAAACGTAAATCTTTACTTATAGAATTTAAATGAGTTTTTGTGTTTATTTTAGATTTATCGGTAACATTGTTTATAGCAGCATTTAAAATTGCCTCAAAAGTTTGTTCTTCTAAAATGCTGCTGCTGTAGTCAATATCTTGAATTTCATCAATTTCATTCTCACCAAAAAGGCGCTTATAAATTTGTTCTGCATATAAAACGACGACGTGTTTCGAAGCATTAGGAAAGAGTTGCAATTCTCGTCAAATATATTTGGGTTATTTGAATACTTTAATAGTGTGTACAATTTTGAATCTCTCCTTTCAGTAATACGATCTCTTAGGGTCATGTATGTTTTTTCCCAAAGATGAATTAACATCTCTACGACATAAAGCTTCGGCCGCTAATTTTATTGGTTTTAAGATCTTCAACATATTTTCTAACACATTCACATTAGACTCAACCCAGTGTTCACCCATTTCTAAATCGATCAAAATTTTCTTTATTGAATTTTTCAATAACAAAATTTTCTCAATCATTGGAACCAAACATGGTAACAATGTCTAATTCCAGCCTTATTTCTTTATTGTATTCAGCCATTACGTATTTTTGCAAAACACTATTTTTTAGGACTCATTTTAAAAATTTTAATAATACGTCGTGTTTGGTCCAAAACTACTTTGTAATTGATACTTATTTCGAGAACCTGTCCCTGGTGTTCGTTTTGAAATTCGTCATCAACGTTTTCGTTGTCGCTATCTTCTATACATATACTTTAAGTTTCAATTAAAGGTTTTTTATATAAAACTAAATGTACTGCATGATTGAGACAAAATATAATATTTTAATTTAGTTTCCATGAGGTTACGAATTTCTATGACACCACTCTTTCCAGGTATATAAACCAAACCCCAAATTATACATTGTTTTTTCTTTACCATATAGGCAGATATTTAAGTATCTTCTATTTTTAAGACTGGTCCATTCATCCATTATTAGCGAAAATCTCAATTTATTTTTTAGCTGTTCTTCAATAGATAATTTCATTTTACTCTTTATTTCAATAAACTTTTCCATTATTAATATTCGTATATCGCGTTCACTTTTGGGCAAACAAAGGCCTCTTTGGCGTAGAGACTCTCTTATAAAGGAACTTTTTGTTATTGATCTTATGGAAAGACCGTCAACAGCTGCCAGCCTAGAAACAATCGTACTAAGAGTTTCAAGATTGTTGTTTTTGTGAATTGCAGTATTGTTGATTGGACTTTTTGTATTTTTTCCGCTGGTTCCTCATTGGATTCGTCATTTCCGTCATGTTTTTTATGAACTCCTTTAAGATGACGAATCAAACCGCTTGTACTTTTTCCTTTGCATGAAATTATTTTGGCACATAGTGAGCATACCGCAGGGTCCGAAGAGTTTTTCTTAAAATATTGTCATGCATAGGATTTGTTCATCTAAACAAAAATGGTCAAACATTATACAACATCTCTAAATAGTAATTATGTATAAAAATGTTAATACTTACCTTCAAATTGTTCATCATGTATGGAAATTGTTCAACAATGAGAAGAAACAGAAAAATAAAGAAGAATAACTGCCAAAAACTAACAGCGGAATTCCCGTAACAATTTGCTGGGATTTCGGGACAGAAAAAGTTGCGGGAATTCCCGGGACTCTAACATACATACATTGAAGCTAGTTAATTTTTAGTTACTTTGTGTTTAAATAAATTTAAATTACATTTATGTTTGAGATTTATAAAAATAAATATAATAAAAGAATTTATTTTATCCTAGGTAAATATTGTATGCCAGCTGATGGTGTTCCTTTACAGCCTAAATCCAATCTATTGACAACTGAAGAAATTTACTATTTAGCACGTTTGTTCGTCGAGCAGGGTGTTCGAAAAATACGTTTAACCGGAGGAGAACCCACAGTACGAAGAGATATTGTGGAAATAATTGGTGTGTTTTTACATTTTCTTAGTTTATCTACTTTTGTAAATTTTAAATATACATACATACATATATTTTTGTGTTTAGCCAAACTTAAGGAGATACCAAATTTGGAAAATGTAGGCATTACCACAAATGCATTAGTGTTGACACGTCTATTGGTGCCCATGCAAAGAGCCGGACTGGACGCCATTAACATTAGTTTAGATACCTTAAAACCGAAACGTTTTGAAGAGATAACCAGACGTCGGGGTTGGGAACGTGTTATAGCTGGCATTGATTTGGCCATACAATTGGGTTATAAACCCAAAATAAATTGTGTTCTTATGCGCAATTTCAATGAAGATGAAATCTGTAATTTTGTGGAATTTACACGTGATCGTAATGTGGATATACGTTTCATAGAATATATGCCGTTTATGGGTAATAAATGGCAGACCGATAAATTACTAACATACCAGGATACCTTAAAAATTATACGTAAAATATGGCCAGAATTTGAGGCCTTGGAAAATGGTCCAAATGACACTTCCAAGGCTTATAAAGTCCCCGGATATAAGGGTCAAATTGGTTTTATCACTTCAATGTCGGAACATTTTTGTGGTTCATGTAACCGTTTGCGCCTAACGGCAGACGGTAACTTAAAAGTGTGTCTCTTTGGAAATAAAGAAATTTCGCTTAGAGATGCTATTAGAAGTGAATGTTCAGAAACAGATTTGATTGCATTGATTTCGGCAGCTGTTAAAAGGAAAAAGAAACAACATGCAGGTATGTATGAGAGATGTAAAACAAATTTAAATGTTTGACAGTTTTTGTTTTGTTTATAAAAGTTGCTAAAATAGTTATTAACTGTAGTGTAACATATGTACTATTATCACGGGGGTTTCTTTTTGATTATTCTACAATAATTTAAGTGTTTTTCTATAGTTTTCAAGTTTTTTTAAAGCTTAAGGCTTATGCTCGCAAGCTTTATTATAATATTTTTCTAAAGGGTTTTGGTCTATTGGGCCCAACAGACCAAAAAATAAGTAAAGTATAATAGTACTTTAGAAGTTTTATATAAAACTATATATACATACATACATATGTATGTATTTTTCTTTGAAAACTTTAAACTTTTGATCAAATAAATTATAAAAGTGATAATTAAGCTGTCAAGTATTTAAATAAAATCATTGGAAGATTTTGGATTTGTATTCCTACAGAATAAAATCAATTATTTATAGGCATGTTAAATCTGTCACAAATGGAAAATCGTCCAATGATCTTAATTGGTGGATAATAAAAAACATCCGCAAATAAGGTGGGTATTTAAGTGGAAATTATAACCAATATTTAACGACATTATACATAATTACTTTTTTTTTACTTTACAGCTTTTCCCATTAATTCTCATCTCCATTATTTAAAAGTTGGTAGTAACATAGTAACACCAGCGTCATCGAACGTATTTTCATCATTAACCAGTACCACTAATACAATTTTATTGCCAAAGGCATTTAACATCAACAGAAGAGTAGTTATGTCACAAACATGTAACTACTGCACAGACACTAAAAACCTTACCCATGTGGATGCTACAACGGGTAAAGCATCTATGGTTGATGTATCGGAAAAACCATTAACTACAAGAAATGCACAAGCCATGGCTAAGATATATGTAGGTCCCATTGTTGCCCAACTCATACACTCGAACAACCTAAAGAAAGGAGACGTTCTAAGTGTGGCTCAACTAGCTGGAATTTTAGGTGCCAAAAAGACCTCAGACCTAATACCTTTATGTCATAATATCACCATATCCTCAGTTAAAGTGAATGCTTCTCTGGATTTAAAAAATAGTATAGTTGTGTTGGATGCGACTGTACGTTGTTGCGGCCAAACTGGTGTTGAAATGGAAGCTTTAACTGCAGTTTCAGTGGCCGCTCTCACCGTTTACGATATGTGTAAAGCGGTTACGCACGATATAATTATTAAGGAAATAAAACTTATGTCTAAGTCTGGTGGTCAAAGAGGTGATTTTAAAAGAAGTTAAGATTTAAAATAAAATTTAATAAAAAATTAAAAGAATGTTTGGGTTTTATTTAATTATCCTCTTTTTTTTATTAAATAATTTTTAAATTATTTAATAAAAATTATAAAAAAGGTCGAAGAAAATAGAATAAAATCATTTAATTATCCCCAAAATCGTATATTTCACTTACAATTTCTTCACAAGGATTGAACATGTAAAGAAATTTATGAGATATACCTTCGGGGTTATTGTAAACGAGGCTATCGGAAATCGATGAGATATAAGCAATTGTTTCGACAAAATGTAGTTTCTACAATAATTTCACATTATTTGTTTTTCTCAAAGGCATTTTCTTCACGGAAAGTAATAACTTTAGAAGAGAAAATAACAATAAAACGGAATTTCGTTGAAAAATACCCGCAAATTTAAGAACTATATCAATTAAAAAACATATGATCTTGCAATGCGAAGATCCTACTGATTTGAAATATCTAATACAATTCAATTCTCAAATTAAATTTTAAAGTTTTTCATCTTGTGTTAAATTAAAATAACATGATTAAATAGTTAGTTTATTATGAAAGTGTAGTATTGTTTTTGGTTTTTAATAAGTTATATGTTTTCACACATTGGTTTTATAAGCTTAACAGATAATTAACTTTTAGTATAATTCTTTGTAATTATTGTTTGTTCATGTTTATTGATCAATTTTTTGAAAAACAAAAAGTGATTGCTTCACTAATCGAAATAAATTATAATATTCAGGTGCTGTCACCCGTTTTGTAAAACATTGTTAATTAAGTTCATTCTTCTTCGTGTTTTTCATTTTGTTTATATTATGGAGCTTCAATTGGATACTAATACATTACGATTTTCTGATTTCTTTTCATCTGTTTGTGATTTTTGACCATCTCCGGGCAATTGCTCACCACGTATTCTAATATTATGTTCCTCTTTGAATTTATTGATTTGTAGTCCTTTTTTGGTTAAATCGTCTGTGACCAGTGTAATGGTTTTTTCGATAAAATCCTTATTTTCTACGAGTTGAGGTAAGACTTCTTTAACGGTACGCTCACACAAAACGCCACCAATTAGTCGAAAACATTTACGATCGGGATCCACAGTTTTAAGAGTGTCTATCACAGTTCTAGGGAGTAGAGTGAAAAAAGGATTTAATTTTTGATAGACAATAAATAGCCTTAATTGAGGTTATGTTAGCTTTAAGATTACTTGTGTTCTTTAAGATCCATTTCCAATGTATTTAGATTGTTAACCAAGTTTCTTTGCTCATTACGGAGCTGTTGAAATTCAGCTATAAGTTTCTCATTCATTTTTGAATCCTTAACTTGCTCACCACTCATTGTATTTGATAAATTTATTAACAGATGCACAGAAAAACTATAAAGGAAAAAAGTTTTTTTTTTGCTTTATTGTTGAGGAGAAACAACGATGAATCAATTGACAGTTGCAATGCCAGGGTTGCCAGTACTCCATATTAATTTAGTTAAACATTCCCTATACATTGATACCATTACAATTAAAAAAATTATTGGTAGAATTTCTAAAATTCATTTGCTCAATATTTAAACTCCTTATACCTAATAAAGGAATTATTTGTAAAATATCTCTTGAAATAATTATCCAATCAGAAAATTGAAATTATTGTAAGTTCATTATTAATTAAATACGTTAAATTGAAACATTGTGTAACTCTTTTAATTTGCGAAAATACTGAATTATTTTAAATATTTGTTCAGTAATGTTTAACTTTTTACATCTATTTGTTCTCTAAAGGATCTTGACATATGTGATAAAAAAATATTTGTTTATTCATAATAATAAGAGTTCCATTATTTTAATACTTTATTAGCATTAGAAAATATATGGAACTGAAAATAGCAATAAATAATTCACAACAAATATTGTTTACAAATTTTTTAAGTAGTCAGGCAGCTTATTAATAATAATCCCATATTTTTTACCAGTGTTAAAAATTTTCTTTCAAAAGAAAATTCGAAATAATAATTGAAATCTGTATAACGCTTTGCAAATTTAACATAAAGTGTGAAAAATTTATATTTATGTATAAAAATTGATAAAAAAAAATTACGTTAAAGAGTAAATTAAACTTCTGATATAAGAAAAGTATACAGGCCAAAATTCGAAACAACTTAATACGTTGCGAAAATTGATAGATTGACAACTCTGGCTTTTGGGCTCTGCCTTTCTGACAGGTGTTGATTATGTTTTTTTTATCTTTCATACTAACATCATTCTATGAGTGTCTTTAATCTCGTTTATTGTTTTTAACAATTCTTATCAAAAAACGAATAACTAATTTAACAATTGTCTAGAAATATTAATTCAACAATTAATAGTATAAAAGGTCATACAACTCGCCAATACTTTTTAAGGGGAAAGATCAACAAAAACAAAAAAAAAATGCTACAAAACATCATAGATTTTTGCAACTATTGGTGGTTTCGTTATTTAATGGTTACTGAATTGTACATGGTGGAGAAATGGGAACGCATAACAATACGTAAGTAGTAGTTTGATATATACATACATAAGTATGTATGTTGTAAATGAATTGATCAATCAAATTGGAGACATGAATTGTTAAACTATTATGAGTGATTCACAAATGCATATATGTACATACATACATATCGATGGTCTCATGTAGAAAGGCCCTAACTCGCATATTTGAAACTTTGCAGGAGAAGGTAAAAACATAATAGAAACTGTTATATTCAACATGTAACTTTTTTTGTACAACTGCTTATAAAAGCGTTATTTTTTACACTACATATTGCAATAAATTTTTGTGAGGAGGTGTATTTGCGTTAAATGCATTGGAATCGCAAAAAAACAAATTTCGAAAAAATAGCGAGATAGGGCCTTTCTACATGAGACCAACGATATGTACTTTAGGTTTTGGGTTAACAATTTTTACATATGTATACATCATCGGCGTAGATAGCCCGGTCTGGGGGTGGCTAAGCCCCTCCCAGAAAAAATTTAGCCACCCCCAGAATTTTTATTCTTTTATTGCAAATTTTGGCAGAAGATATTCTTAATATATTTTGTAAACAAAATAGGAAACTAATCTTCGACTGAAACTAACTATTTTTATTAATTATATTTTTTATTACTTTTATTATTAATACAAATTAGTTTAAGTGTTTTACTTTATTTTTTTAATGTTAATTAAATGACTGAATTTATTTTTTTAATTGACAATGTGATGATAAAAACCTGAAATATACTTTAATTTTTTTTTGTTTATTTAGTTTTAAACTTTAATTTAATGTTATATGTATTATAAAAATGTTTAATACTCTTTATTTTTTTTAATAAAAATAAAAAAGCACAATTTTTTTTCCGTAAAGGGCTAGAGACCCCCCCCAGGAAAAATGCCTAGCTACGCCGATGGTATACATATGTAGGTACATACATACATAGGCGTTATACCTTAAATGCGGCTTCATCTGTTCAATTGTTGAACAATTGCATATGTAAAAAATATTTATTTATATACATTTTATTTATTATTTTTATTACATTTTTTTATTTCAATACACATTTTATGATGAAATAATTGGTATTAATTGACCAATGCAAGAACGCTAGATTGGCAATTTCTTTCTTTAAAAATTTAATTTATTTTCGATGATATATGTATGTAGTTAAGACTACACAAAATCTTATTTGAAGTAAAGTCTGTCATCTACATAGTGTATACTATATGCGTATGTACTTAATTAATTATTATTCTATTTCTGTTTCTTTTCAAAAATATTACCATAAATTGGTGTCGTTTGGTATAGATGTGATATTTGCAGTATTATTCATACTTTTTTGGTACTTTAACTATTCCGTGCTACTGTCATTTACTGGCAGTTTATTTGGCATAACACCCATATCAACAATAATGGATCAACAAAGTAGTAAGCTCGTCATATAATAAGCGATTAAATAAGTTAATTTTTAAGAACATCTATAAAAAAGAGTTTGCTTTTAAACATACGTATTAAGTTCCACAAACAAATTACAACAGAAGCATTTTGGTTATAAGAACGTATTATAGTATGTATATAAATGAACAAAGATTAATGCTCTATTGTAATTTGTACTTAAAAAATGTAACTGAAAAACCTGATGAAAAATAAGCTTTAAAATAACTACAACACCTTCAACACAAAGTTTGGCTTATTGTCATTTTTTGTTTTGTTTATGATTTAATTAATTCACTAACCTGAATTAAAATTAAATTTATGTTACTCTGTCATATTGGCCCACCTTTATCTAGTGACTTCTTTGTAATGAAACCTTTTACACACTACTAAAACAATCATAGTTTTTTGGATTTTGTAAATAACATCAATTAAAGTTTATATACAATTTGTAATGAAAAAATCTAAACAACAAGACAACATTGTGAAATAAATACAGATTTTATTTGTTAAAAATTTATATTAAATAAACCTTTTGTAAGTAAAATCCTCACTAAATAAAACTTTTATTTATAACACTTATGTCAATATTCTATATACATAATTGTTTGTGACTGTGCTTTTTTTTTAATATAAAAAGTTCTTTAATAAAAGTATCATTTTAGTTAAAAATTGCGTATATTTCAATTTTGGTATAAAATTATAATTTCCTGAACTTTTTTATTTAAAAATTTATTTGGGCGAATTATTTTGTAATTTGATTCGAATGAAAATATTTTCAAATAACAATGTAGGTTTTTCAAACTAAAATTTTGTTTTTAAAAATAAAACAAATAATTTATATAAAAATCATTAAAATTTTTATTGGATTTAAAGAGACAATTATAAATGAAAAAAAATATCGGACAGATGTCTACCTCGACCACGTATACAGATGTCGAATCTTTTATCAACATTTTTAATCACATTTAGACAAAATGATAGATATATTTCGCTAATCACGTCACGGATTTTGAGATTGATATGTCCCTTAAATATCGATCAATACAGTCTTGGATGTTTAAAAGCCCCCTATCCAGACAAATAAAAATGGGTTTCGACTGAAAAAATTATTTTTCCAAAAAATGTCGAAACTTTTGTTATTCCAATATGCCCCTTTTGCAAAACAATATTCTTGTTGAATAACCATTTAGATTTAAAAACGGAAGAGAGGCTGCAACAAAATCTGTATATTAAACGATATTTTAGCAAAGAAATTGCAGTAAATTTCTGAGAGATACCTTAATATTTAATAATACGCATCAGGAGACGATTTTTTTATTTAATTTGTATATCCTTATGGTAAAAGTATTTAATTTTTTTATTTCGTTTGTAATTCACAATTTCGATTCTATAACTCATGCCATTTCAACCAAATAGGTTTTCTGAAATGTTGATTAAAAACCAATAAACTTTATTTTAATTTTACAATATAAACGACATTGTATAGCTAAATATTTCTACTATAAATACGAAATATTTATATTAATCTATTATTTTTCTATTCTTATTAAAAAGAGGCAAAAATAAAAATCTCCTTAATCAGGTCAATAGGAAATAAGAAGTTAATCTACTTCACTTTCGCACGTGTTTAAAGAAATTCTTTGTATCAAAAGAAGGAACCTGAAACAAAATCGATCGAAATATTAACTACCGATTATCTCATACAATGTGTATCAATTGAAAGATATTTCAAAGCACTTTCCAATAACATATAACACTAGAAATTTTTATTTTCAATGGACCAATTTCTGAAAAAAATATTTTATCGGAAAAACACCAATAATGTAAGTATAAAAAAGCTCATCAGACACTTTTCTTGTTTTTTTTTTATTTTAATGATTGTTTTAATAAATACATACATACAATAAAATTATCATCATCTATATACTACATACAATACAAATAATACATTTTTTTTAAATTTTACAATCAATGTTTTTTTTTAATTTAACATTTGTTCACATTTTTAGGTTCCCTTACTTTTTGTTTCAAAATTGTTATATTTAAATAAAATGTATACACTGATATCAGAAAATATGTGTAAAGGTTTATTAAATATTCATTCGTACTAAATATACGATATTTGTTTTCTTTAAGATAATCTCCAAAAATTGTTTTATTTTTGTTTGTTTTATGTTTATTCTTTACACGATTGCAAATGCGAATGATGTGTGTGTGAATGATGATGATTGTGTGTATTTGATAAAAATGCTCCGGCTAATGTAGTATTATTTGGTTTTACTACGGGATTGCGTAATACAAGTTCTGAGTCTTCAGATATTATGGGTAAAAGATTTGTCCAGTGATAGTTGATTAGATGGCTAATGCTTTCAAATATACGATCCTTGGTACGTACTATACCTTCAGGATCGATGAGTAATAAATGTTTTGGTGTTTTGCCTTGGAGGCCAGTTAAAACGTACTGACCATGTTTGCCCTGAGATTCGCGTACCAAAAAGTCGCCATCATTGTCCAGCATACTCTCCGCCACTGGACGGCTAATTGAACCGTGAAACCAAGTTTCTGTCATTAACTGGGAGCGTTGTACTTCGGCTGATAGTGACAGGGGAGCTGCAAATAAATAATGGATTGAATAAAATTGCTAAAATATGTATATTGAATAATTTTAATTACGTATATCAAATACATCTGGAGGTTGTTGATGATGCTGCTGTTGTTGTCCTATGGTCATATTATCTTTCATTGGATCAAAAGCATTTAGGTTAAGTTTATTTGATGTTTGATCTGGTGGTGGACTATTCAAATCTATTAGATTACTGCTAAGGCGATCTCTGGGTTTCTTTAAATTTAATTGGGCCACTTTTTGTTGTTGTTGGTCGTGTTGCAATTCGTTGTCGTTCATTAAATCTGGAGGTAATTTGTTGGGTAAATCATTGTAGTATTCTTTATCGTTTTCCTTTGTTGTGGCATTTACATTGTCCATATTTTGGGCATGCTGATGTCTACAGGAGTAAATAAAGAAGTATAAATTATATTTATTGTATTAAATCAGAGCTGTTAATTAATGATTAATAATCTTAATGATTAGTAATCGAATTAAAATTTTTTTGTTTCTGTTTTAATTGATTAACTAAGATTACTTATCAAAATTAAGGATTAATAATCGATTAGGATTAAATTTAGGTCAGGCATCGCAATGGACCGTATTGGTCTCTGGGTGAAGGTGTGAGGCAACTCACACCGGCCTTCCTACTTACCTACCTACCTAGGTCAGGATTAAAGAGGATTTATTTAGATTAATTTATTTTTTAAAAATAATCCTACGATTAATACATTTAATCTAAAATATTAATCGATTAATAATTTAGATTTATTTGGATTAAACGGATTAATCTATAATCAAAAAAAAAAAAAAAAAATGGTACATGTAGTTCAGGTACATTTAACAAAAAAAAAATTAACAATTCAGGATTAAACAATTAATAATTAAACAATTCAATTAATCTATAGCCACAAAAAAAATTGTTACATGTAGTTCAGGAACATTTAACAAAAAAAATTAACAATTTAGGATTAAACAATTAATAAAACAAATTATTATAAGTAAACAAACATGAAAGTTGATGAAACTTATTATATAGAGTTGCCAAAAAACAATTAATCCTGTTTAATTCAAATAAATCTATATTGGTAATCGATTAATATTTTAGATTAAATGTAGTAATCGTAGGATTATTTTTAAAAAATAAATTAATCCAAATAAATCCTCTTTAATCCTGACCTAAATTTAATCCTAATCGAATATTAATCTATAAAAATTAAGTCAATTAAATAAAAAATTAATTAATTGATTATTAATTTTAATCCAAAATTAACAGCTCTGTATTAAATAACTTGTTTGTTTTAATTACACTTTACGGCTGATAGCATTATAACGTAGCATAAAAGCTTTGCCAATTGTTACAATAAGATCTTCACTCTGGCCGCCTATACATTCCAAAACATAGCAAGCTCGCCATTCGTCTTCATTTTTGGCAATATAAGCTAAAAAATCAAGGGTATCCTAGAAAATAATATTATTGTTAATTTGGGAATTTTTACGGGTATATATAAAGTTAATTCATTAGAATTTTTCTAGCAGAAACTATAGAAATAAATTTAGATTGTTTTATTCGAAAAAAAAAGTTTTTCTTGCTAAAATCTAAATCGTTTGTGGAAATCTGTTTAAAAACTAATCTTTTTAGATTAAAAATGGAATTGAAAATTTCAAGCAAAACCAAGTGCTTTTATGCCTTCGCCAGATTTTATTGAAGATTAAATCGTATTTAAAATCCATTATCATGCTAAAGTTAATTTGGCCGTTGAAACGCATGTGTATGATGAATCCACAATATGCCTGTTTGACTTTGTTTATATCTTAATACTTACCGTATCACCGCCCGAGGCAAACGATATTTTTGGCATTTGATGAGATGCTATAATTTCGCCATTATCGACATTTATTAAATTTAATGAGCGACTTGAAACATTGATAATAACATTGGTACCAGCATTGGCCATACAAGGCCGTTCTGCTATATACTGCACTATCTTTTTATCACTACGCCTTTTACCGGCAGATTTTAAACCAGCCGCTTCACATACACGATTTATACATTCTCTATATAAACAGCAATGAGAGGAACAAACAAACATTTTATTGTTATAAACTTCAACTGCACAACTCACCTGGCCACTTGTGTCCTGGTATGAAAATCCAAAGATTTCATGGAAGTATTAACTTCGACACATCCCGTATACTAAAAACGACCGGGAAAAAAGAAAACAATACAAACAAATGTTCTTAATCATGAAGCCATATATGTATATCAATGTACATGTATTGGCTGTGGTATTGTTAATTGATTAAACATACTCGCACATTAAATGCCACCCCTTTTTCCATGATAACTTCATCGGGATATATGCAACCATCATTGCCACCTACAGCCCCACCCAATGCAGCTGTAGATCCACCACTATCACCAATGTTGTTGCCGCCTCCGTTACGTATCATATTTCGTTTTAATTAATTAATTGTTAATAGCTTCTTTGTATTATTGTTAAATAGAATTATATTGTTGTTTTAGGTGTGTAAATTATTACTTCCTGTATTCAGTTTTGGAATGTTATATTGTATATTAAATTCGTTTAAATTTTTCTGTGTATATTTGTTGTTGTTTTTCACATATGTTGCGTCTGACTAATTCCACCAGAATTCCAGTTAATCTAAGCTTATTGTGGATTCATACACTACTAACTTGTACATATTATTTAAATGCGAATGTATTCAATTTAATTGCGAAATTTTCGTTTTAAAAAATCGTTAGAAAAATAATAATCATAATAAAAATTACATATTTTTTGTTTGCAAAATTAAATAAAAGTGTGTGTATATATTTTGTTTTTTGCAAGTCTAGCAAGGGTTACAAAATTTTCTTCTCAGCCATGGTGTCAATATACAAGGTGAGTGCAAATCGACAACAAATACAACACAAAACAGAAACAACAGGCATTTTGTTTGTGTAAAATAATGTACTACTGTCAAAAATACTTGAAAAAGTATTACTTTTGACATAAGTAAATTGTAAACAAAGTTAGTCAGCTGGGCTACTGCACTCACCTTGTATAGTTACACCATGTTCTCAGCAGTCTATTTATTCACAATTGTTGTTTTTTCAGAAGTTGGGGAATATGTGAGGAATTTTGGAGACATCATTATTACTACTCGCATATCAACGTTGACATAATTCACAATAACCAATACACTTTAATTATTTATGCCCCTATTGCCGTTCTCAACTCAACTAAGTTTGGTCGTCTGTCAGTCAACCCGACTTTAACACTACATTAACTCTACTACATTTAAGTTGTGAATGGCAATACCGATTTATGAAAGACGACCAAATTATTAAAAAAGTTGTGAACCGCAATAGGGGCATTAAATTCTTATACTATGTTTCCACGACGACTTGAATCACCTGCTTCACCTACTGAATCATGCTGTTTACATGACCAAAAAACTTGATTCGCTGTGACAGTTGCTTTTAATAAACAAACAGAATAAAAAAAAAACAGAATTTACAATTTGTGGAAAATAATTTTTTTAATGGACAAACAAAAGTGAGTGGAAATTAGTTAGCTTATTTGAAAAAAACATACATTCGTATGTATTTACTTTCTTTGCTTCCAGCAACAAGAAAATAATTTGCTTTGTTTACAATAATATTAAATTTTTACAGCTAGTGCAGATAAACTTGCGATAAAAATTAGAGAAGAGTGCAATTTTTCGTGCTTCGCAAGTAGATTCAATATGAATCTACTTGATTCGCTCTTAAAATTTTGTATGGTGAAGCAAGTTGTTTCGCACATGATTGTGTGACAATTTTGTGCAAATGAAATTGTTAGTTTTCTTACCGTTGTGTAGACTGACAATTTACCTTTTGCTAAAAATTTTTCAATGTCAGTACATTGGTAGATATGACAACGTTGTAATATCTGACCATCGTCGACACATATGATGTGGATGATGTGTCCACGATCGTAAGATATTACAACGTTGTCATATCTAGCAATGTGCTAGTAATGTACTGACATTGAAAAATTTTTAGCATACTCATAATACATACCTTTGAAAATTAGTGAACCTTACATTCAATATTTACTTAAATTGTCTCATAATACCCACAAAAGTGACGTGCCAGCTTGTCTGTCAAAAATTAAATGAAAAATTTCCAAAGGTACAGTGGCTCCATCGTATAATCGGACAAGTGTTTGTATGATATTTACGTTCTCTGAACTAAAACAAATCGTAATAATTTTTATTTATTTTTTGTTTTTATTTGCACTCTACACTCTAATCTTTCCAAATATAAAAAAAAAATATCAATATTCTCGATGATAACTGTAAATTTACATAGAAAAACAAAATTAACTCAATTTTTTGCGCTCAACGCATAATCGGACAAAGTAAAACATCAATAATAAAAATACCGTTACTTTACAAATATGCACTTCAAAACTTTTTTTGTCACATTTAGTCATAACTTGCATTTATTTGTCTGCCAATAAATGTTCTAACAATAGGTAAAAATCTATTAGAAATGGCCCCTAAGGGAAAGCAATCTACTGTCGAAATAAGACAATAGTGAAATTGAATCTTGAAGGTAAAACAGTGAGAGAAATTGCTGAATTAGTTGGAAGAAGCAAGTCTACTGTCCACGACGTTATTAAGAGATTCCGTGATGAGTTTAGGATAGCTAATAAAAGTAGAGAAGATCAGGACAAAATATTAACTGATCGTGAAGAGCGTTCTTTGTTGAAGGAAATCAAACAAGATCCGTTTACAACTGTTTTAGTCATTCCCACGACAGCCGGTTCTACGCACCGGAATGACCCGAGATCACTCGGCCAAGGGCTGTCAACTCAGCAATTACTGCTGTTACAACAACAACAACAACAACAACTGTTTTAGTTCAAAGAACGTAAATATCATACAAACACTTGTCCGATTATGCGATGGAGCCACTGTATATAAGAGCGTATTATATTTAAAACATGTATTTCATACTAATAACTCAACTGCTGATGAAAGGTCTAGCTATTGGAGCTGAAGAACTTCATGAGGTTGATAAGAATGCGAATAATCATACCAAGTTTTTACCATATACATTAAAAACAGATGCAAACAAGGAGGCCAATCAAAAGGACACACAAACACTTAGTCTGTACGAAGAAAAAACTGAAGTAATTCAACCACCGCAGAATAATAACTGGAAAAGGTTACCATCATTCCTATCTACGCGACCCACTTTCAATAAACCCGATATTGGTTATTTATGCAAGACTCCAAATTCACAAAGTCAACATCCTCAACACTCGGCTTCATTATTTGGATCTTTTAACTTTTTCCTAGCTCAAACTGCATTTTTATTGATATATTTAGCAGTTTTGTCATACATTTTATTTGGTAGCGCAACATTGATTCACCGTTTACTGTCTTTGCCACCGCCAACCGTTAATACAATAGAAGAATTTTACAAAAGTGACTTTTAAAAAAGCAATTTCGTTTATAAAATAAAATTAAACATATTTTTGTTAAAAGAATTACATATATATATTTATATTATAAAATACATGTTTAAAATTATAAAATACATGCCTGCATTCTAGTTATAACTATTTCTTTACTCTAAATGAAGCAGCTCTATTTATTCTGACAATAGGAGCATCAGTTCCATCATTAGCAAAGCGCTTCGCTTGACGTTATTTAACTAGGCTGGATGCAGCTGTATTAAGAACTTAAAAAATATA
This sequence comes from Bellardia pandia, assembly GCA_916048285.2. Lineage (NCBI taxonomy): Eukaryota > Metazoa > Arthropoda > Insecta > Diptera > Calliphoridae > Bellardia > Bellardia pandia. The sequence continues at coordinate 23,735,184 of OU696531.1, forward strand.
TAAAAAAAATAATTATTAATGTCTTTTTTGTATTATACACTAGATTTTCTTTACCTTTAGTAACGACTGTGCGAGGACTTTTTCTTACACGATTCGGACTGAATTTTTTGTTTTCTTTTTGAAGACCATTTGCAACTGTCCTAAGAGTACTAGGTGTAAATTTCTTAGACTTTAAAAGAACTAAAAAGAAAAATTTATACACATAATCAATTAAAAATGTATAAATACAATTTAGTTGTACAACTTACCATTTTGAAATTGATCTGCATTAGAAGCCGCCTTGACCATTTGATCTGATAATATATTGGAAACCATATTTGATTTTGTCGTTAAAAATTTACTATTATTTGTGTTGGTTTTAGTTTTCGCCAACAATGAAGACGACGTAGAAGGGCCTATGTGAAATGTGTCATTGACATTAGTATCGATATCACTTAAAATATGAGTTTCATTAAGATTTCGTGCTTTTTTGCAGGCATTTTAAATGTCGAATGCATATATTCATTACCACCGCCATCATCATCTGTACTAGAACCATTAACATCATCTAAATCATCCAAATCATATTCCTCCAAACGCAAGCGTTTGCCGCATGTTCCTTTATTCTCCATATTAATGTCTTCTGTGGGCAATTGATCAATATCTTCGTCGTTTGATGTTGCCCCTATACCATTTATTGAGTTTTCCTCAACATCTAGTTCATTGGAATTAGTTGCATTACCAAGATGACGCTCCAATAGTTCGTAGTGGTACCTTTGCTGTTTATTTAGATTACCATTCTTAATAACTTCACTCGCTAATTTAAAAGTTGTTTGTAGCCAAGTTGCGTTTGCGTTCAATTCAAAGTCTATTGCAATGATGTGTTTATTAATTAAAGACTTTTTTGAACATTGTATTTCGGAATTCTTAAGTTTTAAATAAATTTGGAGAAAATTTGCATATTTAGAAAATTTTATTTCGGCTTTTATCTTCTCCAAATTCATGTATACACCGCAGAGGAATGCCCCATAATCGGCTAATTTCTCGAAAGTGACATTCCTGGACTTTAATAGCCCTAGATGGGGGCTATTAAAATCCGCTTTCAAAATGTGTAAACCGCTCAATTTGAAAGTTCTACAGAGCAACAACCTTTTTACAAAATTTAAAAAAAAAATTCATTTTGATATGGAATGTGTTACGATGTAGATTGCATTATATTTAATGAGTATTAAGTGAATGGGAAAAAGCAAATCTCAGATAAACCAAATTAGTAAAATTATAGTTTCAGAATAATAGAAAATTTAGAGTTAGTGACCAAGCAAATATTGCTTGTTTGCATTAACAATAAACTTTAAGTTAATGTTGCTTAACCTTAACGTTACAACCGGAAATGGAATCCTATAAAATACATTTGACAGTAGTTCCAAAAGATTTTTTTTACTAGAATGGTACATCAACCAAAGCAAACACAATTAGGAATCGTCAAATGTTTACCAACAATTTACAATAATAAATATTAAAATTAATGTATAAAATAAATTTTGACCATAATGTAAGAACAAGATTGAGCTGAAATCCATTTAAAATGTAGTAATTGTTTGTGTTTAGAATTTGTGTTTATCTTTTGTTTATTGAGTGTTAATACCCAAATTTCTCAAATTGTCTTAGATAATATATATATCATTCGAAAGATCTCAATTTCTTCTTTTTAAATCTAGAAAGAAATTGAAAATCGGATCATTATCAACAAAATTACAGACTTATAGTGCGCAAAGGTACAAAAACCGGTTTTTTAACGGTTAAATAATGTAAATTAAATATGGTAAGTGTAGATTGTTTAGCGAATTAGGAGTTACATATTTTATGAAAAGATCTATAGTAGTCGATTTCAAAGCATTTCAATTTGAATTATTTTTTTATTTTGATGATGATCCAGATGTTGTTATTACTACATACAATTTTAATGCAAAAACTTTTATTTGTATATGTACTTTATAAACTTTTCTGTATAATATTTAAAAGGGAAAAAGTTAATAAATTAATAAATGAATTTAAGGCTGGGTATTATACAATGCTTATATCTTGTGCCCGTTATATTTTATATACAATAAAAAAACTTTGGTCACTAGTCAATATCTTTTAGGTTTTAACTTTCTTATGTTTTTCTTTTTGTGTATTATTATGATATTTTTCAGATAATTTATTAAATATAGATATATCTTATTACTATTATATATAATGATTTTAATGTCCTATAACTTTTAAACTAAGAAAGTGCAGGTAAATATTTTAACGTTATTATGATTATAGCTCTGCTATCAATGCCAAGAAAGAATTTTTAAAACACCAGGTGTTGTCACGATTTTGATTTACATATGTCACAATCATATTTTTAGCATGCAAATCAGTTATATTTTATCTCATAGAAAACAAGTTGAAAAGTACACTTCTTTGTGTTTTAAAATTTAAATATTTAAAAATAAACAAAAGAAGGAATGCCCACAATTTTTAACTTTTAATATATTTTTACATACTAAATAAAATTGTTGATACATTGTTTACAAAACACTATATACGTTTGTAAATTTTTTGAAAGCAAGTCAAAATTTACAAAAATTCTTAATATATGGCAAGTCTTTGTAAATTTATTCACTTCACATTGATATCATAGGAGACAACTCTGTTATTGATTTAATTTCAAACGAGACTCGTTCTGCAAAATAAAATAATCATATTGTCAAAACCTGCAAGTTTTGTTCTTCATTTCAGGCATATAGCACGTAGGTTTAATGATTTTTTCAAGAAAAAATTAAATATTTCTAAACTAAATTATTTATCTTGCAGTTCCTAAGGAAACTAAACGAAAATGTTGGTAAAACATATTGTTAAACAAGGACTCTTGCTGAAAAATGGTAAGTAATTTTTTTTAACGAAATGTTTCACGAAAACAGACTGCACTAACCTTAAAAATTACATAACTATAAATAAAGTTTGTTTTAAGTTAAATCATTGAACAATATAAATTTAATATTATTATAGTTGGTGCTATGTCCCGGGCTGCTTACCACGGCCATGGCATTAAAGTAACCATGGACGATATGCCCGTACCCCAAGGTGACTGGAAGGAACACCACAGCCGTCAAAACGCTAAATACAACGCTGTTTTGTTGACTGGTATTGCTGCTTTGGTCAGCACTATTGCCTTGGTAAATTAAAGAAATATTTTACTTAATTTTATTTAATTTTATTTCCTTAATGTTTAATAGGTGAAATCTACAGGCATTATTGAGTTGAACTACAGCCCTCCCAGCTCTTTGGATTAAGTACTATAAAATCTGTGTACTTGTTTATTGTGTCTAAGCTAAATTTCCCCTTACAAATAAGGTCTAAAATGGTTTAAAATAAAGTGATAGCTAAATAAAACCAACCAACCTTTTTTTTATTTCTTTATTTTAATATACAGGACCATCATCTAAGTTGTCATCTTCTTCATTGTAGGCTTCTCCATTGTCGAAATAGCTATTGCCATAATCATTTTCATCATCCATTTCGTCGTCTACCACCTCCTCATTTTCTTCCATTTCTTGTTCGGAATCTGAATTATTTTTATTACCAGTTTCTTTATCGTTGTCATTGCGTTCTTTTTCTTCCAATTGCTTTAAACGATCTTCAATATTTCCAGGTTTGGTCGTTTTCACCTCTTTAGGTTTTAAATTTGCCTTACGTTTTCTGTTGGCCATTTGTAATTCAGCTGGCATTAGAGACCAATTAAATTCAGCTTTAGTTTTCATCTTATGCGATTCTGTATCATTCTGAAAATGTAATTTTATTAAAGATTTTTTTTTTCAAAATATATTAATTAATCTTACCGCAGTCTTTTGGCCGTAACTCAAAATGGACTTATTAATTTTGGTTTTTTCCGAAGTCTGTAGAAAATAAGGCGAGTCTCTCATGTGATTTAGGAAATCTTCTTTCCACAATATCTGATAGCTTTGAGCAGCTGTGGTCTTAGAAAATACAACTTTTAGTTATTGGGAGATGCATTAACATATTTTGCCTTACCTCTAATGTAACAGGTTTGGACATTAAGGGTGGGTAGGTAGCTGGCGGTGCCGATTGTACTTGTGGTATATCCTTGCCTACACATCCCAATGTCTGTAGCTGTTCTTGTGTTAAGGATCCCGTTTTACCTCTACCTCTTCCTGCCATGATGGTTAATTTGTTTAATGTTGGTTATTGTATTTTTATACTTTACAATTGTTAAAAAATTACAATTCCATGCCGTTTTTAATGAAACTTTGCAGACTGTGCAGACTTGTTTTTGTTTTCATAGCATGTCATTTTTTCTCTATCTCTAAAGTTCTCTATACAGTGTTGCCAGAAAATGAATTTCAATATATACTAAAACTTGAAAAACTAAGTGCTAAAATGTTCTACAGAAGAAAAAAAAGTGCTAAATTTTTTTTTTCAAATGTTACAAATATAAATTATAGGTTTTTCTAATTTTGTTCATATCAATTGTTGACTTGTTTTAATAGATTACATTTCATATATTAATTCAAAAATTTCCGTGATCATTTACTTACCACACCGAAAGAAATTTAGTTGAAATACTAATAAAAATTATTTTTTATTTCTCCAAAAGTATTTTTTGGAGTAAAATAGTAAAAAAATTTTCGACAAAAAAAAAATTGTTTTTTATCAAGTAATTTCAATGCATTTTCGAAATAAAAAATGCCAAATCTAGCACTAAAATGGCAACACTGTCTCTATAGAATCAATATGTGTGTTGCCATATGATAATAAAGCACATAACTCTTAACATAACAGTATTATACTATGTTTCCACGACGACTTGAAGCACCTGCTTCGCACTCTGAATCATGTTTATGAATCATGCTGTTTACATGACCAAAAACTTGATTCGATGTGACAGTTGCTTTTAATAAACAAACAGAATAAAAAAAAAACAGAATTTACAATTTGTGGAAAATATTATTTTTAATGGACAAACAAAAGTGAGTGGAAATTAGTTAGCTTATTTGAAAAAAAACATACATTCGTACGTATTTACTTTATTTACTTCCAGCAACAAGAAAATAATTTGCTTTGTTTACAATAAAACCCCATAACAGAGCCTCCTCCATGCTTAACAGTAGCTTTTGTATTTTGAGCATTAAATTCAGCATTTGGTTTACGCCACACAAACATCTAAACATCTTGCCATCTGAACCATGCAAATTGAATTTGCTCTCGTCAGTGAACAGAACCTTGTAACGAATAAAAACTATCAGCAAAAATGTATTTTAAGATATCTTTACACCAAATTACCTTATTCCAAAAATCTTCTGTTTTAAGCAAATACTCTTTAGCAAATTTTATTCTCTTGTTTTTATTCTTAGGGCTAATAAATGGCTTTTTTCTGGCAATTCTACCATGGTAGTTATATTTGTGCAATGTATTACGAATAGTATTTAAGCAAACATCTTTTCCACTACTGTTTTTTAAAGATATTTTTAGTTCTTTTGCAGTTGTAAACGGATCTTGTTTGATTTCCTTCAACAAAGAACGCTCTTCACGATCAGTTAATATTTTGCCCTGACCTTCTCTACTTTTATTAGCTATCCTAAACTCATCACGGAATCTCTTAATAACGTCGTGGACAGTAGACTTGCTTCTTCCAACTAATTTAGCAATTTCTCTCACTGTTTTACCTTCAAGATTCAATTTCACTATTGTCTTATTTCGACAGTAGATTGCTTTCCCTTAGGGACCATTTCTAATAAATTTTTACCTATTGTTAGAACTAAAAATGTCTCCCAATAAATGCAAGTTATGACTAAATGTGACAAAAAAAATTTTGAAGTGCATATTTGTAAAGTAACGGTATTTTTATTATTGATGTTTTACTTTGTCCGATTATGCGTTGTATTATATCAGCCCAATCATGAATAAAAATTCCGCGAGAGTTTTTTTCCCTTTTCTTATTTTTCCTATTCAAATTCAATGCTAAACAAATAAAAAGGGAAAAAACTCCAGCGGAATTTTTATTCATGATTGGGCTGTATATATTCCCGAAATATGGCTTAATGATAAATAAATGCCTATAAAATTGGAATATCTAGACAAAATTCAGCAAAAATAAGTTTTATGCAAAAATAAATTTTTTTTAGTTCGGTCCATGTTTGACCATAGACCCCATATAAAGTCCACTTCCAAAATTCACTTAAATACGTATAAAAGAGATATAAATAATGTTAAACGGCTAAAATTTGACATAAATACTCTTTATAGGCAAATAAATTGTTGTATTAATTTTATGGTAGTCGGCCCAGAACTGGTTGGTCATAGCCCCCATACAAGGACCACATCTGAAAAAGACATTTATCCCTATATATATTGTATAAATATCGGTATCGACTCAAAACTTTGCACAGATCATTTAAATATATACAAAAATCATCCTACAAAATTTTGTGAATTTCGGTCTATTTTTAACCGCATGCCCCATATAAAGCCCTCTTCCGAAAATCATTTTCTCATAAATCTCCTATAAATACCAATCCCAAATTCTACACGGATCATTTACATACATGCCTAAATCAAACTGCTGGATTTTAAGAATATCGGTCCATATTTGACTATATCCCCCACATAAGGTCCACTCTCGAAATCCACGTTAATACTAATATATATCGTATATATAGCGTTATTATGTTGAAATTCGACGTGAAGTATCCTCATATGCATGAAAATAACTGTTCCAAAATTTAAGAAGATCGGCCCATAATTTGTCATAGCTGCCATATAAGAACTATTTCCAAAAAACAAATAAATTCGGGTCAAAAAATATTCTTTTCGGATTTAACCAATATTCGGTCCACATTTTATAATCATGATATATATAGTTGGAAAGGTATTTTTAATACCTTTTATTTAGTGTATTACAAATTATCAAGCACCCAGTAGTTCCCGAGATATAGGCCTATATATTTTCAACTTTACGGGCCCGCCCCATCGAAAATAGGCGTGACCGCCAACAAATTTTTTTCCTGGTATCTCCTCTAAAAGCCCTATTTCATTTTGTTTTTTTTTTTGAGCAAAATCACTAAAACCGAATTGTACCCCTTTTTATACCCTTCACCTTCATGAGAAGGGTATATATAAGTTTGTCATTCCGTGTGAAATTTCCACAATATAATTTTCCGACCCTATAAAGTATATATATTCTGGATCCTTATAGATAGCGGAGTCGATTAAGCCATGTCCGTCTGTCTGTCTGTCTGGATGTTGAAATCAGTTTTTTGAAGTCCCAAGATATATTCGGAATCCAAACCTTCAATAATTCTGTCAGAAGTGCTTTCGAGAAGTTTGCTATTTAAAATCAGCTAAATCGGTTTAGGTCAACCAGAGTTATGGACCAATATGTGAGACAACCTCCATAAAAATATGATATTTTTTGTCCATTTTATTGCAATATTTCGAAATATATTGCAGATAATACCATGAAATAGTGTATACGTTGTTTGTATGATAAAAGAAGAAAGTGTGCGGAAAATAGTAAGAATCGGTCCATGATTTCTTATAGCCCCCATATAAATATATATATTCCCGAAATATGGGTTAATGATAAATAAATGCCTATCAAATTGGAATATCTAGACAAAATTCAGCAAAAATAAGTCTTATACAAAAATAAATCGCAAAACGAAATTTTTTTTTAGTTCGGTCCATGTCTGACCATAGACCCCATATAAAGTCCACTTCCAAAATTCACTTAAATACGTATAAAACAGATATAAATAATGTTAAACGGCTAAAATTTGACATAAATACTCTTTATAGGCAAATAAATTGTTGTACTAAATTTTATGGTAGTCGGCCCAGAACTGGTCATAGCTCCCATACAAGGACCACATCTGAAAAATACATTTTTCCCCATATATATTGTATAAATATCGGTGCCGACTCAAAACTTTGCACAGATAATTTTAATATATACAAAAATCATCGCACAAAATTTTGTGAATTTCGGTCTATTTTTAACCGTATGCCCCATATAAAACCCTCTTCCGAAAATCCCTTTAATACTCATAAATTGCTTATAAATAAGGGTACCAATCCAAAATTTTACACGGATCATTTACATACATGCCTAAATCTAACTGCTGGATTTTGAGAATATCGGTCCATATTTGACTATATCCCCCACATAAGGTCCACTCTCGAAATCCACGTTAATACTAATATATATCGTATATATAGCGTTATTATGTTGAAATTTGACGTGAAGTATCCTCATATGCATGAAAATAACTGTTCAAAAATTTAAGAAGATCGGCGTGACCGCCAACAAATTTTTTTTTCCTGGTATCTCCTCTAAAAACCCTATTTCATTTTGTTTTTTTTTTTTTTTTTTTTTTGAGCAAAATCACTAAAACCGAATTGTACCTCTTTTTTATACTCTGTTTGTTAAATTACACTGAAGATTATTATGAACATCAGACAGACTCTGTAAATTATGGTAAGAATTGGTAATTAAATCAATTAAAAATGGTGAAAATTAGACAAAATTTCAAAATATATAACATAAATTATGTTGGTCGTAAAATTGTCTTTCAAACAATATATCAAATACTAATCAAATTTGCACTAAGACTGACTATTCACAGAATTAGGATATTCTAGTCTAGTGTAGTTTCTGTATTTCTTATTGCGTTTAGGTGGAGGGTATTTAAGATTCGGCACAGCCGAATATAGCACTCTTACTTGTTAAATTTAAGAATTCATTTAATATAAAATTATAAAGAGCAATATTAAAATATATATATTTTTTAATTAAAAATTTTTAACATAAACACTAGACTAATATTATAACATATACATACATTTTATTAAATAAACATATAAAATATAGAGATTTGTAAATAAAAATTATATAAAATAGTAATTATTGCAAACTTTAAATTGGTATAAAATACATACATATTATCATCAAGATATACGTTTGTTCTGCACATCATTACACTAATATAGAATTGTGGGAAAATAGTTGTTTTCAATACAATTTTCGTTAAACATTATACCGAATTTAAAATGTATGAAAATGTAAATACCATATACATATTTCATGTTGATGTGGAAGTTGGTGGTTCGTATTCTCCTCCATTTGTGGCCAGGCCAACCTTTTCCATTAGTTCTGTTAATTTCTGAGCTTTGCGATCTTCATTGTGGGCGATAACAGTGCATAAGTGCTCAGTTAATAGCTCTTTCTTCTCGGCAGCATTATGTAAATCTATTTTGGCTTTAAGAAACTGGGACTCTATTTTCATGTAATGTTTTCTATAAACAAATGAACATCCGTTTAGTAGAAAATTTAAAATTTTAAAAATAAAGAAAAGAATTATAATTTTTATTTTAAAATATAAAAGTTTTTTCGAGCTCGAGGCCAAATAGTTGTAAAAATTTTTATATACATATTATTTTCTCCAATATACATATACATATATTAATAATATAAAACAATTTTTACAAATAATATTACACTTTTTTATTTTATTAAAAGAAAAAAGTTCGAAGAAATCCAAATTTAATTTAAAGTTTTTATAAAATTTTATTTATTCGAAGGTTTACTTCTAGTTAAATATAAAAATTTATTTGAAATTTATTTTTGTATACCTCTGTTAAATGTTCTACATAGCTTTCCGTTGGAAAACGTAAATGCAAAAACATACAGAAATATACAAAGAGACATTAGCAAAATGTAATGCATTTTCTGGCCTGCTAAAGCCTTCGTCAGCATTCTTTGTGTCTATTGTTGTTCATTTTCAAATTTCTTATATTTAACTTTTCAAATTGACTATATGAGAATTTTTCCTCTTGCGAGTATTATTGTAAAAATTTTTTAAAAAATTTTATTTATTCGAAGGTTTACTTCTAGTTGAATATAAAAATTTATTTGAAATTTATTTTTGTATACCTCTGTTAAATGTTCTACATATCTTTCCGTTGGAAAACGTAAATGCAAAAACATACAGAAATATACACAATAAACACAAAGAATGCTGACGAAGGCTTTAGCAGGCCAGAAAATGCATTACATTTTGCTAGTGTCTCTTTGTATATTTCTGTATGTTTTTGCATTTACGTTTTCCAACGGAAAGCTATGTAGAACATTTAACAGAGGTATACAAAAATAAATTTCAAATAAATTTTTATATTTAACTAGAAGTAAACCTTCGAATAAATAAAATTTTTTAAAAAATTTTTACAATAATACTCGCAAGAGGAAAAATTCTCATATAGTTAAAATTTTTATTTCATCTTTTTTTGTAAAAATAACTTACTCAACAGTGGCAAAATGTATACAGGCATTATCGATTTGTTTTCTTAACAGTGCTACATCGACTGCAAGATCATTGTCTAATTTGGCTAGTTCGGCTTTTATTTCTTCAATTTTACGGGTTTCTGCAGCAGTTTTTTGAGAACTAAAAAAGGTAACATTTTAAGAAGTTTTATTAAAATTCAGTTAAATTTAAGTAATAAAATTAATATTTTCTCATCAAATATGAGACTTAACATATTTAAAATATTTAAATCTTATTTAAGAAATTTTAGAGAAAAATACATTTAAAATTAAAAAATTATTCTCTTTTGAATGTTTTCCTTTAAAATATTTAAGTTATGCATAAAACTAAGATTAACATTTATGCATAAAATCTAGAAAAATTAAATTTTTATTAAAAAAAAAAAACATCAAATGATTAAATTATAAAAATCCAAAACATTGTCTTGGTTTGAGAAACCTTTGAGATATAAAACTATTAATATTGCTTATAATACATTAGTCTTGTTTCACAGTCTTCAGTTTTAGCTGACCAGTTTTTCTTCAATTCTCTTTTGAACTTGCCATTTCATACACACACGTCAATTTATTCGTACTTTTTAATGCAAATCAACATGCATGAAAGAAAAAAACTAAAGAAAGTATAAAATTGACTAGTACCGTCAAGTACGTACCCCTTTTATTCCCTTTTTCTTTTCATCCAAAAATACTTGCCTTTACGTGTCAGAATTGAAGAGTTTGAATGCGGACTTAGTATTAAATTAAGTTTAAAATGCTAAGTTTGTTTGATTAATTAATTTTGTATTATCAATTTCGTATGGATATTATTATTATTATGTTTATACTTACTGCTGTTCGATTGCTTTGTACAATATTTCCTTCTTTTGGCGATTTTGTTCTTCTATCATTTTACGATGCGATTCAAAATCTTTTAATGAAATACCCTTAAAAGGCGACTGTACATTCAGTAAAGCAGGCGAAGCAAAAGCAGTTGGATGATGTGGTTTCTTATTGCCATCGGCTGGTGAAGAAGGTAAAATGGAAGAATCGTCAAAGCTATTTGTACAAGTCGAAGATGATATTTCACTATCCATTTCGGTGCCTAATTTTAAGATTGACGAATCTTCGCTAGATGGTTGTGTAGATTGTGTATCAATATTTTTTGTTGTTTTTTGCTCATCGTGACCTTGTAAACGTTTCTCTGCTGCTGAATATGCTTTATTGACTGTTTGTTTTTGTTGTCCACTTGCGAGAGGTTGATAAAATAAAGCTTCTTCTATAGATTTTGACATAGTACGATCAAGATTGATATCTTCCATAGAATCATTTGTGGGAAAATTATTAAGTTTATCAAGTATTTTATTATTTTTGTTATTACTATTTGTTGATGCTACTTGGTTTTGTTTCATTTGAGACATTTTTTGCTGACGTAAATATTCGTTTTTGTCTGGCATACGTCTGATGCCACCGTGTCCACGAAATGTAGCTGGTTTCACTACCATAAAAAACACAAAAAGTGATTTAAAACACTCTATACAAGTATAACTACAATATTTTAAATTCTTATTGTTAACTTTATCTCATTTTTGTTAATAAAAGAAAAATATACATTAATGAAATTTAGTTAAATACTTGCACTCACTCACTTGTTTCTACGGATGTAAGTTTTTTATGTTTATTGCCGGAAACTTGATTTATTTCATCTTGACTAAAACCATTAAATTTATCTGACATATTTATGTTTTATTAAACTTTTATATTTAATACAATTTTAAGTTCTATTATAAAAAATTTTATTTATAAATTTGTAATTAATTCAACAAAAAATATTTCATTAAAAATGCAAACAAAACAACAAATTATACTTTGTGCAACAAATTACTATCACAAGAGAGGTGAGACAAATTAAAACAGAATTATTAACAGCGTTGTCAACTTTGAAATTTCAAAACGCACCAACATGGAGAAAAAAACGCGCCATTTGAAAAAAACGCACTAAATTTACAGCCTGTTTATAGAACGCGACTCGCTGATAAAAACCGCTGAAATGTTAGCGTTTTTGTTATTTTGGGTTAGCGTTGTCAACAGTGTTGCCAACTTTGAAATTTTAAAATTGAGAAAAAAACGCGCCATTTGAAAAAAATCGCACCAAGTTTAGATTTTTTTTATTTAAAATTTTAAAATTTTTTTATTATTTGTGTGCAAGCACATGAACTAAAAACAGTTTGTGACATCAAATAGAATTATTGAAAATTTTATGCATGCATGAAGAGAACTTTAAATATTTCTTTAATAAACATTCTTTTATACTTTCAGTTTTAAAGCTAATCTTCACACTTTACATATGATTTTCTTTAATAAACATTCTTTTATACTTTCAGTTTTAAAGCTTTACAGTTTTTATATGTAAAATCTTCACACTTTACATATCGTTGGTCTCATGCAGAAAGGCCCTAACTCGCTATTTTTTCTAAATTTGTTTTTTGCGATTCCAATGCATTTAACGCAAATACACCTCCTCACAAAAATTTATTGCAATAGTGTAAAAAATAACGCTTTTATAAGCAGTTGTATAAAAAAGTTACATGTTGAATATTACAGTTTCTATTATGTTTTTACCTTCTCCTGTAAAGTTTCAAATATGCGAGTTAGGACCTTTCTACATGAGACCATCGATATGATTTGGTACGTTATGAATTAACGTCGCCAGTCATTGTTTGTGCCCTGTAAAATTGATTGTAAAAAAAATTTGAAGTATTGAATGGTACGTACTTCTGAATGATACGTATTTTTTGTCAAAGATTTTTCTCACACTGAAACAAAAAGTTGTGTTGAATTTGTTTTGGTGCCACCAAAAATTAAAAAGCGCACCAAAATTTAACAAAAAGCGCACCGCGCACCAACTAAAGAATTTTTCGCAACAAAAATTTAAAAAAGCAGCAAAAATGGTGCGAAACGCACCAAGTTGACAACGCTGATTATTAACTTTGTTGAGAGCGGAGAGTTCTGGTTGTAAATGTCAAAATGACTTCATCATCGAAAGTGTTGCCATCTGCAGAAGCATGATCATTGAAAAAACAGAGTTGTTTGCTTGAAAACCGTTATTTTATTTGTATTCATGTAAGTTTAGTAATTTGTAGTTCTTTTCTTATTTCATTGATGTCTTGTTCCCAGCGTTCCTCCCAGTATACAGACATCAAAGGTTTAGCCTTTTTACCATTTTTAATGGCCCACGGTAAATAATCGTTCATGTAACTTTTTCGGTTTCTAAATAAATAAATTAGAAAATTTTGTTTTAAAAACATAGTTATGTATTTGTGTTGTAACTAATTCTTAACTAAGTCATCTTAGAACTACATAAAAAATCCAAAAAAAATTTGGTGAGTATTCTGTTTTTTTACTCTCCTGATTTAGATTTTGACGATCGACTTTCTTGTCGATGTTTTGACAATCGAGTTACTTCATTATTTCTTATAACAAAATTGAATTAAATTAATTAAATTAAATTAAAATTCTGTTTATTTAACTTGTTTTCATATCTTTAATGGTTAAACTCCATATATATTATAATTTTTCTTCTTTTTTATTTTTTTTCTTTATCTGCATTGAATTGTATTGAATTTATTTAAAGATTTTATTTAATCTATTTTTAATATGCCTTAAGTGTTATTATGATCCCATTTATTGCTTTTGATAGCTGTTTTTTTTTGAATATTTTTTTTATATATTTAATAATTATTATAATTGTTTATCATTTTGATTATGAAAATTATAAAACAATTTATTACTTTTTTCATTTTCCTTTGGACCCCCATCCATATTTTGAATGTTTTTTACTATGTCTATAAATAATGAAAATATTGGTCCCGTTCTGAGTAGTGGCTCTTCTTTTAAAAAGTTGTTGCAAAAGTTTACAGGCCTTCTGAAAGTTGCTCATATAAATTGCCAAAGCATTAGACCTTGTCTTTCTTCAGTAAAATTTGATGAGTTGAAAAGTATTATTGATGGTAACTTTGACCTCTTTGCTATCTCTGAGACATGGTTAAAACCACATACATATATCGACTCGATCCCTTTGTATACCTGGTTATTCTTTAGTTAGGAATGACAGACAACATGTACGAGGGGGTGGTGTTGCGATTTATGTATCCAATGTACTTGGTCATAGGGTTGTTTTTAGGGTTTCTGAGTCTGATTGTTGTGAATCATTATTTATTGAATATTTAAACTGTGGTGTTAGGACTTTGTTTGGTGTTGTTTATTTGCCACATGGTGACCTTGTTTCATTCGAAGAATACCATTTTGAATTGTTTCTTAGGTACTCAAACATTATAATTGTTGGTGACTTCAACTGTAACCTATTTAATGTGACTAAGGCTTGCCAGGTGAGGTCTTTGTGCTTAAGATGTAACTTATCGGTTTTTCATAATTCTAGACCCACTTATTTTGATGTTGCCCATCGCTCTACTTCCTTGTTGGATTTTTGGTTAGTAAGTGACAGTTCCATGGTTTATTTTTCTGAACAGTTACAATGTCCATCTATTTCGCATCATGCATTAATTTATTCTATTTTTCGCTTTTATTCTAGAACTTCACCTCAATTCATTGAATATAAAAATTATAAAAATATTGACTGGGAGGGTATGCTTGGCATTTTATCTGAATTTGACTCTTCTACATTCTTTGGTTCTGACAATGTTGACTCTCAATGTCGTCTTTTAAGCTCTCTAATTAATTCCCTGTTTGATTTCGTTCCGGTCGTTCGGAGACGTATTCCTTGTGGTTCTGATAATTGGATGAAATCTAATAATATTGTTTTGGCGACATCTCTTAGAGATCTAGCCTATTCTGCATTTTGTAGATCTAAGAGTGATAGTGACTGGAAAATTTTTTGTCGGTATCGTAACAAAGCTAAAACTGTAATTCGCAAGGAGAGGAAAAATTACTTTGGGAAATTATTTTCTGGTTTGGACTCGGGTGCCATATGGAAAATTTTGAAAGGTAAAGGTTTTACTCATGCCAATGATTTTTATTGTGAATCTAATGTTCATGACATTAACAACCATTTTGTGAATGCCTCTCAGATTGACTTGGATTGCAATATTGATTTTAATAATATTCGTGGATCTTTTTCTTTTCGATGTGTGACTGAAGATGAACTTTTGTTGGCTATTTTTAAAATCAAATCAAAGTCTATTGGTACTGATGGCATACCAATTCATTTTATTAAAATTATTCTTCCTTATATTTCTAATTTACTTCTTTTTCATGTTAATTCTATATTGACTACTTCTGTTTTTCCGGTTGATTGGAAGACTGCTCGTATTGTTCCTATACCCAAATCTAGAACTATTAGAAACTTAGATGATTTGAGACCTATTTCTATTTTACCAGCTATATCTAAAGTTGTTGAGCATATTCTTAAAGACCAAATCTTATTTTTGGTTAGTAATCAACTTTCACCATCACAGTATGCTTTCCGACGTGGTCATAACACTACCTCATTACTTTTGATTCTAACTGATTCTATAAGGGACAATATCAATAATAACCTCTTATCATCTTTGGTATCGCTTGATTTGACTAAAGCCTTTAATTCTGTTAATTTTGTCAACTTAATTATGAAATTGACTAATCATTTTAATTTTTCTAAATCAGCCTGTATTTTGATCCATTCATATTTGTCTGGGAGACATCAATTTGTGGATGTTGGTGGAGTTTACTCTGATACACTTCCTTTATTTGCTGGTGTTCCTCAGGGTTCTGTGTTGGGACCACTTCTTTTTATTATGTATGTCAATGACCTACCTCTTCATATTGATTCTAGTTTATGTAGATCTTTTATTTTTGCTGATGACGTTTTTTTATTGTTTAAATCTCATAAGGATAATGCCGATGTCTTAGAATCTAATATTAATTATAGCCTGGTACGATTTCTAGAATGGTCTCGTTTAAATTCTTTAGTGGTTAATTTCTCTAAAACTAAAGCTATATTTTTTGGTAATTCTTGTCCGTTGTTGAATATCTCTATTGATGGTCAGATAATTACCTTTGTTGATAACCTTAAATGCTTAGGGGTATTTCTAGATAATCGACTTAATTTTGAGTGTCATACTAATAATTTATATGCTAAAATCTTTGGTATTTTGCGCCAAATTTATTCTAATAGTGTATATCTGCCTTGTCATATTAGATATAAATTAGCTTATGCTCTCTTAATGCCCCATTTATTTTATGGGATTGAAGTGGTATCTAGCACTGTGGTTCGTATTTTGGCTAAATTTAATCGTTTAGTCAATGTTATTGTGCGCTATGTTTATAAAGTTCGAAGATGGATGCATATTTCTGAATATGTCAGTACTTTTTTGGGATGTTCTTTTAGGCACTTTGTTGATATTCGCAAATTATTTTTTTTTTATAAGGTTATTCGTTCTGGCTTACCTTATAATCTCTGTTCTGAGTTTTCATTTTCTCACTCTACAAGAAATCCTCAGATTACCATTCCTAGGATCAAGTGCAGTATTTTTGAACGTTCTTTTATTGTAAAAGTGGCCAGAATCTGGAATTTTTTGCCTTTGGATCTTCGTATATTTTCTTATTCTAACAATGCCTTTCGCTTAAAACTTTTAATGTATTTTTCGAGAATTAATTAAATCTTGCTATATTTTTCAACAATCGCTTTATAACTTTTTTATGGGGTTACTATTTTTTACTATTCTTTTTTCTTTTCTCTTACTACTATGGGACATATATTTTAGTATTATTTTAATTAAATAATTAATTTGGCTGGGGGGCCTCTATTTTGTATGTATTTATATATTTACTTAATTTAAATTATATGTATGTTTTATTCAGGAATTAACTTTGTAATATATTTAATGTATGGCCTAATTTAAGGCTTTTTATATTACTTTGAAATAAATAAATAAAATAAATAAATAATTACTCACTTGGCCTTTAAACGCATAGCTCCGAAAATTGCACCACCATAACACATTGGTAAACCATTATTTAAAGCTTCAAACCATTTAACAGCCACCTCACCCAGCATATTTGTGGGCATATCAAGTATGGTATGAACTAAATCGTGGCACTCACGATATCTAGTCATTATATAAGCCAATTCGGGATCATCAATAAAACGCACTTCCATACGAGAATCTGGAGTAACTCGCTAAAAATCAACCAAAAATTCTATGTAAGCTTTCAGCAAATAGGTACATACATACATATTTCATTAAAAAAATACAATGTCTTACATTATCATCTAAAAATTTAACATAAGCACGTCCAAATGTATTTTCTGACAGATGGCGTAATCTCTCTATATCAACTGTACGTGTGTTAATACGGGGTTTATGTTGCAATATACGTTGGCCTTCTTCGCTAGATTTCATTCTATGCAAAATGTTATGTAAAGCTTGTTCACCGGTCGTCTCACCCAAACAAGCAATCATATCGTGTCTATTTTTCGAAAATTAAAACATACAAATATAATTACATTTCTAAATGAATATACACACCTTCTGGGATCCACTAAGGCAGCAATCGATGAACCAGCTGCCAAAATAACTTTTTGAAATGAAGTAATTTCAATGCGATTTTGCATAAACTCTTTTGTAAACTCATGCCAGTGCTGTTGTGTCAATTCATCTATATCAGCTTTATTATAGTCTTTCGTATCAGTTATATTGGATGTTGTAAGTGTTGCAAAACGATTTGCATATCGTTGGGGTGTAGAGAGGTGGAATGCTCTTTTATAGATATTACGTAACATTGCAATTGTTTAGGTATTCTGTAATAGCATGGATATTTTATTCCTAAAATTGTATTTAAATTTTGTTTATATTTATATGTAACAAAAATGTCGGAAGTTCTAATAAATCGCAATACGGACATTTCTGGTCCTTTGAATTACTTTTAGTGATATGCAGACAGTATTGTATAGGCGTATATTGGATTTTATTTATTAAACCAATTTTGTTAGTTATATACTAGTTAGAATTTTGAATATGCAGATATTCGGAGTTCCAATATATAATAAATTTGCATATGAAATTTACACAAATTTGATATACATAGATACATACATACATATGTAAATACATATCTTGTATAAAATGTGGTTGTATTCTTGAAATAAAGCATAAATTTTTCCTTTTGATATACAATAAAGGGGTTTTCAGTAAAAACTTTGTTTTCCAACAGGGATATATTGGAATAACATGAAAGTTTTGACATTTTACTTGTTGACTTATCATAAAAACAAACTTTTTGACAATTGTTAGTACAATGAATTCAATTTTGCTATGCAAATCTACAAAAATTCCTTCTGAATTATATTTCGCTATGTAAATGGTAGATCTACAAACGTTACATCCCGTAAAATAGGCAATATTTTTATGATTTTGATATTAATTCAATGTTTTTTTTTCGTTTTGATCAACAATGTTCTTGTTGATATACCCTTTATATGCAAACAAAGATACTGCTATAAAAGGGTATCCTTCCATTTTACTTTAATATAATATTTATTTTAAAAAATGTCCTTTCAGCTCAACTAACTTTAAGCGAAATAAATGTAATTGCAGTTACACATTTTTCCACTTACATACATATGTACATATGCACAAAATACACGCAAGCGGGATAGAATGTGAATCTTTAAGAAAATCATTTACTTCTATCTTAAAAAGTCATATATATCAAGTTACAGTCAGAGTCAAAATTTAGTATACAGCGAATAATAATTTCTGTGAATTTTATAATTTCTTTATTTAAGCAATATTAATTATATAATAATTTATATATATTTAAATCCAATATTTCGCAATTGTTTATATTTAAAATTGTTATTTTATTATAATTTAAAAATTGTAATATCCCTGAAGGAGCTATCCATTGAGATAGCGAAATATTGGATTTAAATATATGTATGTATATAAATGTATAAAACATTTTTTTATATAAATTTAAAAGTGGCCTTATTGCTTAAATAAAGAAATTATAAAATATTAAAAAGAGTCGAATAAACAAACTAAATAATGTCTGTGAATAATAATATCTTTACAAGAAGTCAGTATTTTTAAAATTTATTTATATAAAAATATTTCGGATCGGCTAACTTAAACGGTTAAACAGTTGAAAGATATGTTATAAGTTTTATCTAACAAAAGAGAAAATGCTCTTAGAAATACAGTCAGTATTTAGTATACAGAACGTTAAAATAGAATAAAATAAGTACCACTATGAGCAGATCGTACATTAAGCACTCTTTTAATGTAATTATAAATAGAATTAGTAATAATTTTGTAAGTACAGAGTTAGAAAATTATTTAAGGAACCGAATGGCACGTGACAAAGATTTACCTGTGAAGGTTTGAGATTTAATAGTAATGCATCGAAGAAACGGAAAATCTCTAGCAGATACATAGATATGGCTAAAATTGTGAACAAAAGCCGGTCAGCTGTTCAAAAAGTTATTGAAAGAAGTAAAGCTCAAGAAAACTGCAAAAGATACCGATTGACCACGCTCTGAAATTGATAATGCTGTGCGCAAAATAGTCAGAGAGGTCAAGAAAACTCCAAAGTCTAGCGCAGTCAAAATAGCTGAAGACATTTCTAAGACACGCGGTGGCCCAATAAGTGCATCGACAATTCGAAGGTGGCTAAGTAACCATGTACTTCATGGAAGAGTGCCCAGAAAAATACCGTATATTTGACCGTACCAAACGTAAAGACTTTGCAAAAGCTTACTTAACCTCTCCACAATCTTTCTTGAACAATGTAACATTTAGCGATGAGAGTAAATTTCAGGTTTTTGGATCAAAATAAAGAGGAAAGGTCTGGAGAACAAGAATTAGTAAGCTGCTTCCACAGAACATTAGTGTTACAGTAAAACACGGCGTTAAGTCTTTAATGGTTTGGGGTTGTATGTCAGCTGCAGGACGAGGTAATCTTGTATTCAATGAAAATAAAATGAATAGCCGAGACTACTTACAAATTTAAAAGCAAGTGCTGAAAATTTAGGCCCTCAAATGCCAAACAACGGCCCTTAAACCCATAGAGCACCTGTGGGCAATTTTAGACAGAAGCATCAGAAAAAGAAGCATTTTATCCAAAGACGAACTCCGAAGAGCTTTAACGGAAGAGTGGGGCAAGATTACTAGAGATGTGACTGAACCTCTTGTAAATTCCATGAAAAGACGACTAGAGACTGTAATTAAGCTGAATGGATGACCAAAAAAATATTAGCTTTAATTTTTGGATTTTGGTAATGTAAAATAGAGTGTTTGTTATCTTTCAACTGTATATACATATATATAAAATTAATAATTAATAAATAATTTATATAATAACATCAAATATAGTTATCATACATTATTATAATAAAAATATTTTGCTTCATAGATAAAACGGCATGTGGTGTACTAAATTTTGACTCTGACTGTATATACCAATTTATTTCCGCTGACCCTAACTCAGGAAACACCTGTTCATCTCTAATATAGCACATACAATCATAAAGTTTACAATGATATTACCTGTGGTAACATAATATAAAACCAAACAAAAATTCAAGTATACGAGTAGTTTGATGACTAAACACAATTTTGTTTTTTTTTTATTCAATGACTTTAAAGCAAAACAAAAACGTAATAAATAAATAAACCTTCTCGCTAAGAACAAAACACTTTAAGAAATTGTGGATTGAACTACTACAACGAAACATTATTAAAAATATTTAATGATTAAATTAATTAAATTAATAAATTTAAACTATGCGTAACATAAATAACATACTTTTATATGACTACTAAAATCCTGTCTCCATTACGTAGGGACCCGTTTTCATACAATTGCCAACAATTTGGACAATTTGACAACAAAAATAACAGTGAAAACGCGCCCTTAGAAGTAATTTAGTAATAGCACATTTCATATTCAAATATGTATATAAATTGTACAAATAATATGAATTATATGTAGAGGAAATTCTTATTTTCTCTAGTGTATTTATTAAGTTGTGTTTCAAAATTACTACCGATAGATAGAATAATTTCCATATTGTAACAATCAAAAATATTTTTAGCCTGAGGGAAATAAATCGCTGTATTCTTGTTCAAATAATGAAATCTCAACTAACAACCAACCGGTTTAGTTGGTTCCCATATTATTTTATTGTTTTTAATTTTTAAAATTCCAAAAAGTACTTACAGAAAAAGATAAAAATAAACTTTGAGAATATTGTATTTATAATTTAAGCTTTATATTTACCAAAAAAAAAAAAAAAAAAAAAAAACATACACACACTTGTTATCACCTTAATTTTTTCTAATGCTAGTAAAATATATCAAAAATACGAGCGTTACGAGCTGTACCGAAGTTGAGTTGAACCCGGTTCACTTCGATGACCTAAAACAATTTTTGTCTAATATAAAATACTAATATTTTTTAAATAAAATAGATTAAAACTAAAAATGATTCACGATTATTATGTAAAAATGTATTTTCTGTAGGTATTTGTTTACGATACAATCAATAAATAGCAAAAAAATTAAATTATGTAGAGTACAGCAAAATTAAGATTAAGATAAATAGTTATTGTATAACAAACAAAAAATTTAATAAATTATACATCAATGGAAAGCTTATACATTTTACGTTATTTTAATACCCATTACATTAACGAATTGAGTTAACAGAGATTGTCAGATAGGGAAGAATTTAGGTTTAAAAAAAAATTAAACTAGATAGAATTTAAAAAAAAAAACGGGAAAACCCATTTGGGTTAAATTGCATGATGTTTATAATCAAGAAATTTCAACTTTCTATGAAAAAATTAAAAAAAACTAAAATTTTGTCTGAAATTTTCAAAATTTTTGAATTTAAATTTTTTTTAATTTTTGATAATCCATTGAATGCGCCTCTCAAAGACCTTTGATATGATACCAAATTTACATATAGTTCCTTTGGAAGAAATGTGAAAAAAAGTCAAAAACCTCTAAAAAGGACATTTTTATCCTTTGATCCAGCTCACCAAATATTGACTCCAGGGCAAAAAAAATTGAAAAACGTAGTCTTAAAATGAAGCAAATTTTCATATTAGTCGGGAACATCCACAAACTTTATTTTGGGGCCTCTCTAATGTACATACATGCTATCTTCAATGTTATAATTATTTTGAGAGTTTTGAAGTCCATTCCAGCACTAGTATTATTTGGAAGATTTTATTCTTTTTAAAATCTGTTTGCAATTTGTTGTTTTTTATTATTTCTTACTAAAATCTTTGAACGTATTGAAATAAGGCGCACTTGCATTCATCGTCTAACTATGTATGTTCATTTAGACATATCATTTATATACGGAACTACAACTGATAAAACCATATTTATATAAATTTTGTAATAAATTCGGAAGAGTTTTTAAATAACTACATACAGTGGCCGACAAAAGTCTACATACGACCACAATATTGGACATTTTATAAGAACATTAGCGCGGAATAAAGAAAATAATCATGCAGTTTTGTTTGTAACCTATTTTTATTATGCCCAAAAAAAATTGTTATTGTAATGTAAAATTAAATTATTCATAATAAACAAACAAAAAGCATTGACAAAAGTCTACATACGACCAGCATTTTGTTGTTGAATTCAAACAGTAAAATGCAGTTATTTATTTTTTAGTTGTGTTAAGGGGTTTCTTAAAATAGTATTCTGTTCAAGTTTAGGCGGAATAAATAAATCTTTAATAGAAATAATGGCTTCTCGAAAAGAAATATCAATTGATGTCTGTAATTTTGTTGTAAAGTGCAGAAATGAGGGAAAATCTTTTGGTGAAATATCAAAGCTTTTTAATTTAAGTAAGGCTACAGTTCAGACAATAGTCAATAACTTTAAAAAGAGTGGTACAGTTGAAAACAAACCACGTAGAGGTCGCCCACAGAAGCTTAGTCGTAGAGACGTTAGCTTCATTTTAAAAGAAGTGGGCAAAAATCCAAAAGTAAATGCCACAAACTTAGCCGAAGATATCGCTGCATGATCTGAATTAATTGTACATCCAAGAATTATACAAAGAACTTTAAATAATAATGGTTACCATAGCAGATTTCCTCGCAAAAACCTCTCATAAGCGAAAAAAATTGCAAACTTCGTTTGGAATTTGCACAAAAGCATATTTAGATGGACATGGATTTCTGAAAGAGAGTTTTGTTCACTGATGAATCTAAATATAACATATTTGAAAGTGATGGGAGAGATAAAGTTTGGCGGGAAAAAATACAGCGATGGAGCCGAAGAACTTAGTTGCTACTGTTAAGCATGGTGGAGGCAGCGTTATGGTTTGGGGTGCTGTCGCTGCTTCTGGAGTAGGAAAGTTAGTGCTTATTGAGGGTAATATGGATCGCTATCTGTACAAATCCATTTTGGAACAAAATTTGAAATCCTCGGTTGATTTTTAAATCTTGGTCAGAGTTAGATTTTTTAGCAAGATAACGATCCGAAGCACACGGCTCAGATTTTCAAAGATTGGCTGCTCTACCATGCCCCACGGCAGTTGTACACACCACCTTAAAGGCCGGACTTAAATTATATTGAGCACGTGTGGGAGATTCAACAACGAAAAATTCACAAAACTCCTATTACTAGTGCCCCAATGCTTAAAGAGAAGCTTCAAGAAGAATGGCTAAACATAACATCCGCAGAACTCAACAATTCAGGTGCTTCGATGCCCAGACGCTTACAGGCATGGTGGCCCAAATATTAATTTTAATAAAAAGTAATAAGTTTTAATACCCAAAGTTTTTTATGTTAATTTACAGCTCGTATGTAGACTTTTGTTATTCAATTTTTTTTAGTTTTTTGTGAATAAAAGTTTAAGTTTATAATAAAATAAGATTTATTTTGTTTTATATTATTAAAAATACATCTGAAACAAAACTGTATTATTACTTTTCTTTATTATGGTTTCAAAATGCCCAAATTGCAAAAATATGGGTCGTATGTAGACTTTTGTCGGCCACTGTATGTATGTATGTAATTTATATGTATGTGTTCAAAATAATATTAATGGTTGTACCAACTATGGTTGTAAGCAACTATAAAAATTAAAACAATAAAAATTATCATGATTATCATGATATCTATTATGCAGAGACCGCAAATGACAGATCCACTTTAATTTTACTGGTTAATTGGCACCATTTACTTACTTACTTAACTGGCCTTTTATAACAACCCTTGTGGGTCATTGACCGAACTTAAAATAGTTTTCCAGTCGCTTCGGTCTTCTGCGCTTCTTCTCCAATTTCTAACATTGAGTTTGGAAATGCCTTCCTTTACTTGATCTTTCCAGCGGAGTTTCGGTCGTCCCTTTTTTCGCCTGCCTATCATATCATATTCGAACACCTTTTTTGTTGGAGCATCTTTATTCATTCACACAACATGTCCTAGCCAACGAAGTCTTTGTATTTTGACACGTTTTACTATATCAATATCGGCGTACAGTTCACACAGCTCTCGGTTCGTACGATATCGATATTCTCCATTTACGCAGATTGGTCCATATATCTTGCGAAGAATTTTTCTCTCGAACACACCAAGCGCCGCTTCATCTTGTTCATACCTCTGCGCCATATATTAACACAGGTACGATAAGCGTCATGTAGAGTTTAAGCTTTGTCTGTCGAGAGAGGGCCTTGCTCTTAAATTGTTTGCTTAGCCCAAAATAGCATCTACTGGCACCATTTACCATTTTTTAATATAAACTAGATTGAAGGATAATTAATCCCTCAAAGCCAGGTTATCCCACTTCGATTTAAGGTTCATCGTTCACAACACTAAAACGTTGTATTGACTCGACTATTTAGCCGATAAGTGTTGTGAATCGTAATCGCAGTTTACAACATACAACATAAAATACTTAGTGTTATATAGAAAGTATTTAGGAAGCTGGAACGCTTAATTCGTGTTTAAAAAAGTGTTTAAAAACGAAGGCATGTGATTAATGCACAAGTTCGAAAAACCGTAACGCGTTACAGTTAGACGAAGACAAGCATTAACCAATGCAACAGTGAGCCGCAGCAAAAAAGGACGGCCTGTTTGCCTTCAAGCTATACTGGCATTGACGCGCGAATTCCTCCACCCAAATCTGGGGCCAAATTACCGCATTCGTGATCGAATGAGCTATCGTATCGAAAAATGATTTCGATATCGAAATTATGATAAAATGTACTAAATTTCTTGCTCGATATCGAATGCCATAATCTCAAATAAGAAAATTACGATCAATTTTACTCGATATCGAATGCGGTAATTTGGCCCCTGAATTACAACTGCCATGTAAAATTTGTATTTTTGTGTTATATCACTGAGAGGGTAACTTTTAAGAGAACATTTTAGGTTAGTGGATGAGAGAAACAGAAAAGAAAATGACGGAAATAATAAGATAAGTTATTTATAATTAAATTTTTTTCGTAAAGGTCAACTTTTATTTTCGAAATTTTTATATAAATGGCAAAATATAAAAAAATGTCTGAATATAAAAATCATAAATAATTAATGTAATGTAAAATTTTACAAAAAACTTAGTACCAAACAAAACTCATTTTGGATCTTAGTGGAGACCATTGAACTCAGAAGTTGAATTCGAGAAGTCCGGTTTTCTATACGAAAGTATATGTCGGTGGATCTTCCTGGACGAGTCTCCTTTTAGTCGTAAGCCGTATATTGGTGATGGCGTTATGAGTATATCAGGCCAAATAAATCCTCCTATTAAGGAGGCACTTAAATACAAACAACAATAAATCACAATTTGGATTTTTGATTATATGGACGAGTTATTTTCGGTTTCTGCTATTATGTCTCTGGTTTTATATAGTAATTTCTTAATTTCCCTACCTATGTACATATATATAGTGTAGTGTTAATTATTTACTACTAATTGAAGTATTTAATTTTAAAAATCATATATGGAACTGAAAAGTAGTTATGTTAAGCACATGGAAGAGACATTGCATTTATGCAGATGTTTGTAACGCCCAAAAATATGAGTCTAATATTTTTTTTTATTAAAATATTGCGGAAAATTAAATTAAAGCTTTGATTATGAGTGTTTTTCTCATATAGACGGACATACATATGTAACTCTTGATTATTATGCGTTTAAATGGAAAATGACTACACATATTTTATGATCATACGTAATATTGAATGTAGCTTTGGTACAATAGGTTTAAATGTGAAATGATCGTTATTTTTGATCAACCAAGTTTTCCTTCGAAAATCGATTTTTTTAGTCAATAACTAAAATTGTCTGTAGCTTTGTTAATAACAATTTAAATTGTTAATTTTTAATTCTGTGTATATGTTTCATTTCTGTGAAAAAGTTTTATTTACAAATTTTTATTTAAAATGTCAGTGTTCTCAACCTATTTTTTCCCATGGCTCACATTTTCGTTTAAAAATCTTTCAAATCCTGTAACTATCATATTGAATCAAATTTTGATAATATTTTTGGCATGATAGCCAAAATATTAAATTATATTGAATTTAGTTCTATAAAACATTTTTGTCATTTAGGAATTCTTATTTTAAACCTTGTTAAAATCATAATTTTCTCCTGAAGATAAGATTTACATATGTAAAACGTTTGTTTACTAAATTTCACTCAATTTTCAGCACGTTTTCTAGTTGTTCGATTGGCCTGTAATTTTGCAGTAGTTTTAGCCACTAAAGAAGAAATATCCAAAGCAAATAAGTTTTTAAAGAGCAGGTCTAATTTACTTAGAAAGACAATATTATGTAAGTACATAAAAAGATAAAATTTTTGTTATCAACTGGAAACAGTTGTATCAATCAGACAATTAGAATGTTTGCTTTGTTAATATTTAATTAGACAAATTAAAATCTAAATGCGATATTTATGACAATGATTGTATCGCTTAGAATTCTTGCATACTGAAACTTCTTCATATTTCCCTCAATTTTGTGCAGCGGAACATGTCGTCACATGGTGTTGGGTCGCTGCACAAAATTCAGATGTCAAGCTGTTATCGATAACAATTGATTTGCAACAAAATATTGATTTATTTTTAAATAAATACTTTGTTTGGTAAAATTTGTGGTATGTCCTTAATTATATGCGAGACTGATGTCAATCTTACTTGAAAATACATATGACTCACAGATTCATAAATAATAATTAATTTGACAAAATATGCAGTTATTTTCTAGGAGTAAGATTTAAATTGACTAAACTACGGCAAATTTTGAGAATATATTAAAATCTTTCGTATTATTTGCTTCAGGCTTACATGTTAGTATCGTGTCCTTAATTAGTTAATTAATTACTTATAAGATTCTAAGACGATCTGGCCATGTCCGTCCGTCTGTTGTTGGCACGATAGAGCTTCGAAAAAAAGACATAGAACAATGAAATTTTTAGCAAACATTCCTTGATCCAACGAAAATGGTCAAAATCGGTCCATTAGGATCTGAGTCATAGATCAACGTTTCAGACTACCTCGATATTTCTCAGATATTTTTTGCTGTTTTCTTCATATATAATGCAGATAATATCATGAAATTTTGCACACTTTTTTTGTAAATGTGTATAGAAAAATTCTGCAATAATAAGTTTCATGCAAAGTGAAATCTTAAAACAATATTTTGTTTGCATCGGTCCATATTTTGACATAGCCCCATACGAAGACCAGTCCATATTTGACCGTAAACCCCATAAAAAGTCTACTTCCGAAAATCACTAAAATTCGCATACATCTTTATAAAAACCACTAAGAATTCGAAATTCAACACAAGTAAAATGTTTTCTTCAAATTTTACAAACGGAATGGCAAACGTAATATACCCCCACCTTTTTGGTGGTGAGTATAAAAATAAATCAAGAGAAGTTGATAGTCCCCTTGCGACTGCTCTTTCAAATGTTGTTTACAATCTTCGGAAGGCTGGCCTTTAGCAATACAGGATACAAAATGGTCATAAACAACGGCCCGTGTGTCAGCTTCCTTAGGTTTTATGCGCCATAAATTAAATAAGTGCATTTGGTACGCTGAAGTTACCTGGAAAAATACACTTTTTTAAAGAGAGATGCAAGTATATGCAGCTGAAATAAATTGCGAATGGATGACAACTTATGGCTCTATCGAAATGCGTAAGTGTTATATCTATCACTTTTAATCATTTTTTTTCGGAGCTTAGTGAAGTTGCAATTTATTATTACAGTATATAACATCAAGGTCTTTTTCTTTCCTTCGATTTAACCAAATTAAAAAAAAGTTGAATATCTTTTCAACACTATAAAAGTACTCACTTTCAGCATTATTGTTCATTTTTCACTTTTTTTACATGAATTTTTTGAATAAAAACTTTTAACTTAAATACACGTCTAATTTAATATAGTAACTTCCTCGTTTTGTTTAATAAACAAACCTCATGTTTTTGCATTTATAAAATAACGGTAAAGCATTAAACACATTCGAGACAGCAGGCTACCGACTACAATATGTCAAAAATAAAATACACACGTTTAGATAAAAGTGACTATATTGACGACAGCAGGCAACACGACTGCAGGTTGTTGTCCATGCTGATTTTTTCGTCGCTGTCAAATTAAACTAATTTCTAATTTTGTTGGCGACAAAACAAAAACAGTGTTGACCATATAGCAAAATGTGTAAAGCAAATTAAATAAAATAAAAAGCAAAATACAAAATTAAAATGTTATGATCATTTATGCATCAAGAGTTGTTAAATGTATCAATAATATTATATTAATAATAATAAAAATGAGTGAAGTTTATTAGCATGTCTGGAATCATGTACATATGTTTTTCATATTTCATAAAAAAACGCTACTTTAAAAAAAATAAAAGCCTTAAGTGGCACCACTGAAATATAAATGGATTACTACAACAGCTGTTTACATTTTCATTGTTTTGTTTGGTTAAAGTTTGTAAGTGCTTTATTGTTTAAGATTTATTATTTTTAATGTTTTTATTTACTTTTTTGTTGTATTTTAGTAATAGCTTCTATAAAAACAATAAAATTCTCTTCAGCCAATATGTTATTTAAAAAATTCAAAGAACAAATTTATTTTTTATTAAAACGTCAGATTTCGGGATCAGCTGATGAGTATGTAGCTGTCGTTTTCAAAATAATTAAGTAGCTGGCTACAGGGCGGCATAAGTACCCAGCGGCATTTGCACTCGTGTAGTCGTGTAGCCTGCTGTCTCGAATGTGTTTAATGCTTAAAGCATCATTGAGCTTTATTCTTCGGGGATGCTTTTTTTAGTATGTTTTTAAGTACATAGTGAAAAAAAAAAAATCAAAAACTCCAAGAAAAAAATAAAGTACTTTTGACCAAAAAAGAGGAAATTTCCTATAGTGCCTTGCAGCGTTGTCAACTTGGTGCGTTTCACACCATTTTTGGTGCTTTTTCAAATTTTTGGTGCGAAAAATTCTTTAGTTGGTGCGCGGTGCGCTTTTTTTTAAAATTTTGGTGCGCAAAGCAAATTCAACAAAATTTTTTGTTTTAGTGTGCGAAAAACTCTTTTTACAATAAAATACACCTATTTGAGTACCATTTCATTCAACACTGCAAATTTTTTTTTGGTATTTCGGTGCGTTTTTTATTTTTTTCCAAAATTTGATGAAATCTTTATTTTTAATAATTTTTAATTGCAGTTTTTTAATAATTTATAACTCATGAAATCTATACGATGAAAAAATGTATTTTAAATACGAATGTTTGATAAATGAAATCAAATTCTTTAAAAATATTTGTTTGAAAATAAAATTAACATTTTAAACATGCAAATAAAAATTCTTGTATAACCTGATGGTTTGGTCTACTGAACTGTAGACGAACAACCAGGGTTAGAGTACCAGTGAAATCCTAACAAATTTTATTGGAAAAAATCAACTAGAAAACAAAAATATATAAAAAAAGTACCAAATATGTACTGAAGTTAGCTTTTTTACCAATTAGTACTTTAGTTCCGAATATCATATTGAGAGTTACATTTGTGGTTAAATGCTTATTTTATCTTTATTAGCTCATTTATTAAAAAAAGGCTTTTACTATTATTACTTTTACCAATAATCGTTGATAAACAGTTTTTTATAGAATTTATGATATTAAAAAATTTCAAATTAATTCAATAAATATTTAAAACAGAAACGAAATTCTTAACTTGGTGCGTTTTGCAATTTCAAAGTTGACAACGCTGTCCCCTTGTAACTCTATACATTTATTTTGTTTTACTTATGTACAGCTACTTATTAAGGACACGATACTAACATGTACATTAGAGTTGTGCCCGGTCGTTCATTTCAGTGACCGGTCATTTTCGTTCATTTATCCAATACTGATTCGTTCATTCAATTCGTTCAATCGTTCACTTTGAACGAATGAATACAACCCTTATTGATTGTGATTTTCTTCTTGTCTTTTGATAAACATCAGCTGAACGAAATTGATCCGTACACTATTGAACGAAAGCCGCCCAGTTAAATGACCGGCTCATTTCGTTCAATGGAGTGATCCGTTCATTTTAACCCGTTCGTTCATGAACGACACAGCTCTAATAAATATTGCCCTAAGTCGACCTACATTAGGGCGGGCCAAATTTTTTGTCGATTAGAGCCGCCCCCTAGGATGATTCTTTGGACAATTCTAAGCAACTTTGGTGAAGGAACCATGGGTCTATCTCGATTTTCGAGTCTCCCACTTTGGAAAATGTAAACGAAACATGTCTTAAAATGTCCAGTACAGTAGAGGTCTACCGCACACTCTTCCTCTTCAATACATCGCCTACAAACTTCGTCTGTCTGTCTTTCAATTTCTCAACTAATGCACAACTTCGAAAAACCGTAACGCGGTACAGTTAGCCGACGCCAAGCATTAACCAAAGTGTGACGCAATTCTTTTGAAGGCAACGAAAATGACAAGCGATAATGACAATGACGCGCGAGTTCTTTCTCCACCTAGAGCTGAATTACGACTGGTGTAAATTCTTGATTATAACTGGAATATGATTCTTATAAATATCGTTATTGAGATGAAATTCATAAAATAAACCTAAAATAAATAGAAATTAAGGTACACTATTTAATGAAGTGCGCCCCATAATAGACGATAAACTGTTACTTGTTATTAATTGGAAATAACATAGCCCTATTAACATTTTATAAATTTTCTCTATCTTTCTTATACTCATATATAGGTACATCTTTCATTTCTGTGAAACAGTTTTACATAATTCTATTTAAAATAAAGTTTTTATGAAACTTTTAATGACCATTTATTTAATTAGCTTGAAAAAATATTATCTACATCAGTGTTTCCTAACCTATTTTTCCCATAGCCCACTTTTTTGTTTCAAAATCTTTCAAAACCTGCAACTACAATATTGAATAAAATTTTTATAATATTTTTGGTTATTACAATTTTTAAATAACATATTAGAGAGCATGATAGCCAAAATTATTAAATTATGTATGTGGAATTTAGTTCTATAAAACATTTTTGTCATTTAGGAATTCTTATTTTAAACCTTGTTAGAATCATAATTTTCTCTTGAAGATAATATTTATGTCAAACGTTTGTTTGTCCAATTTCAGGCAATTTCCAGTACGTTTTCTAGTTGTCCGATTGGCCTGTAATTCTGCAGCAGTTTTAGCCACTAAAGAACAAAATAACAACTATCTAAAGCAAATACATTTTAAAGGCTAGTTCTTATGTCAATCAACTGGAAACAGTTATATCAATAAGACAAGTAGAAAGTTTGCTTTGTTAACATTTATTTAGACAAATTAAAAAGTTGCCATCTATGTACATGCGTTACTGATAACAAAATATTTTAAATATTCTTTTTGATTTTAGAAAATATGAGTGGCATACCAAAAATCTAAATTCAGCAACTATTCAAGATATATAGTAAATAAAAAAACGGCCAATTTATAAACTTATTTCCACAAAATTTCATAAAATCGGTTATAATTCTTGCTTATGATGTAAATTTTAAATAAGGTTAAAATATTGGCTTTCTTTTTGAGAATATCATTTAACATATTATGCAAATAATCAGGTATGTGATGGAAATCGAAAACGAGTGAGTTTTAGAAGTTATTTTTTTTGCAATATTTCTGTATTGAAACAGTTTTATCCCTCAAAATATAAAGATAATTTGATATTAAAGAGAATCTTAAAACGAAAATTTTTAAAATTTGATTAAAAATACTTTAAAATTGACTTCAAAAACTCACTCGTTTTCGATTTCCATCACATACTTGAATTTTAAATTACACATCTTATCTGCTTTGTGAGATAAAATATGTTTATAACATTGGTATCAATCAGTGGAAAATAGCAAAATTCTTCTAATTATATAAATAATGTACATATTGATAAATATTTATGTAATTTGTTTCCATTTTCTTACCACATGTTATATAATTATAAAATTGATTTTTTTATTACCTGCATGACTAAATAACTAAATATAAATTCTATTGAAGTACTCCTAAAAATTTTAAATTGTGTTAGTTTTTTTTGTTAACAACCTATTTCTTACGCACGAGACTATACGAGTATACTCATTCCCACGACAGCCGGTTCTACGCACCGGAATGACCCGATATCACTCGGCCAAGGGCTGTCAACTCAGCAATTACTGCTGTTACAACAACAACAACAACAACGAGTATACTATTAATACATTTTAAACAAAATAAAACGCGTTTATAAGTATATTTTTGTTTTATATGTATTAAATTACATTTTTTATTTGTTTGTAACATAAATTTATTTTTAAGTTTTCTTTACTATGGCATTTTTGAAAATTTACATAAAATTATTTCTGTACACAATAAACAAAAAAATCATTTATAAAACTTAATTTATAACTACAAATACCGCATTAGAGCAAAAATAAAAATTCATAGATTAAATTTATAAAATACATACATACATATACTATAAATATTATACTATTTATTATATTTAAATTTAACACACATACAATTGTTCAACATCTTTTTACACTTTAAAGATAATGCTGGTGCTGGATGTGGTGTTTGGTTTTGGCGACAAAAAAAATAAATTAATTTCAACAGAAGAAAGAAATAAAATACCATTCGTAAACTAAACAGCTTCACTTTTGCTTGTTGTCGGTATCAGTAGTTCTTTATCGGGCGCTTGCCTCCGTCTAAAAGTTACGTACGTATATAAGAGACTGGCAAATACGCTTATATTAATGCCAATGCAATTTAACCAAGAAAATATGTAATCGCCACCGATAAACATGCCCAAATATGTGACACATATATTTTTCAAACAGCCTACTATGGTAGTTGTCAAGGCCGAATTGTGCTGTGTACAAAGTATTGTACTGTAGGACAATATGAATCCCATAAAACAGCTGAGTAGGAACTGTACCAGAAAGTAGGGATCGTGCCAGTTGTTAAATGCTAGGGATGCTTTCAAGTCCCCTGTTAGATAGGTGATCAGCAAGGCGGGGGTAAACATGAATAGCGAATTGTAGAACATTAAGCCGTATTTGCCAATTTCCGAAGTATCTAATTTCTTTTTGACAAATACGCCATTGGAAGCGGTTAGAGCATTTGTTATCATGACAAACGTATATCCTTGCATATTGAAGGACAAATCGTCGGAAGCAGCTAACAGGGCACCACTTATCATGCCGTACACACTGACCTGTACAGCAACAGAAGGTCGAACACCCAGTATTTTTAATTCTAGTAACATAGTCATCAGTATGGAAAATCGTCGCAGAGCAGCAAACATGGGCAAACTCAAGGCTTGTGTGCCGCCCAAGCCAAACATCATATTGCCCAAAAATATCAATGGTAGTGGAAATATTTTCTTAAATGTATTGCGCTGCAGTTTGGGGTAGGTGACTAGTTTTAGGTGTTTGCCCATGGTTAATACTATTATGCTTGCTGTTAGCTGACCCAGGCTCAAAAAAAGAAACGAGGGAAATTTGTATGACGTTAGTACTGTCTTATTAACTACGGTTATCATGAACGATGACATCCCATAGAAGAGGGCACTGGAAATTTTCTTAAAATACAAGGTCACATCTTCTTTTTGTTGACGCAACTCTTTGGAATTCAAACTGGACGTACTTCCTCCAATGTTATTGCTGTTGCTCAATTCTAGTGTCAGAGAGCCATTCCCTCCACTAACAGCTCGCGTTTCCATCGTATACAGCTAATAAAGCAGACACACAGGCAGTAGTTAGCAGACAGCCAGTCAGCACTTCGGTCAAGCCGTAAAATACGCAATACAAGCAAACACTCCCTGTACACAATTACTGCTACTGCCACAACAGGCAATTTAGCAAATGAAAAATTCTATTACACTTCTTTTTTTCGTTCTTTGTTCTATTTACTTAATTTCCGTAGATGTTGACTACGTAATTACTTGTCGTTGTCGTATTTTAATATGTTTCCTTAATTTTTGGTATGTATATACATTATTTTTAACACTTTATTTATTTCATTTCTTTTTGGTGTCGTCGTTGACATTGCACATACATACAATACGTTTTTCTTTTATTTGTTTTAATTAAGTTTTGCACTCGATAAATTAACTACCACAAAAATTTATTAAAGCTATTTTTTTGCCCTTCTCTCACTTTATTATGGCCATTTTGACAGAGGTTCTTTTTAAGACTGACTACCGTCAGTGAGTCTGTGGTTTGTTTTCTGTTTTGTTTTTCTCTTTTTCGCAAATTCTGACATTACCGCGTTTCATTTATCTATTCTTTTGATTTTGGTTTTAATGTTTCTTTAATGCTACGCACTAAGTGTTGTCATTATTATAAATATTTTTATCTGCTTACCATGAATCTATCTTGTTATTAAATATTATTTAATTATTATTTATGTTATAAGAAAATAGTGTTATGATGATCACTTGATGTCAAAAACAGCTGTGAAGTAAAGCAGAGTTGTTATATGGAAGAGCAGACAAAAATACAAGGCATAATTTCCAGCGTTGTCAACTTGGTGCGTTTCGCACCATTTTTGGTTCGAAAAATTCTTAGTTGGTGCTCGGCGCTTTTTGTTAAATTTTGGTGAGTTTTTGGTGGCACCAAAATAAATTCAACACAACTTTTTGTTTCAGTGTGAGAAAAAAAATACGTATCATTCAGAAGTACGTACCATTCAATACTGCAAAATTTTTTTTACAATCAATTTTACAGGCCACAAACAATGACTGACGACGTTCATTCATAACGTACCATATGTAAAGTGTGAAGATTTTACATATAAAAACTGTAAAGCTTTAAAACTGAAAGTATAAAAAAAGATTAAGTTCTCTTCATGCATGCATAAAATTTTCAATAAATGTCACAGAGCTGTTGTTTTTGTTCATTTTAAAATTTTAAATAAAAAAATCTAAACTTGGTGTGATTTTTTTCAAATGGCGCGTTTTTTTCTCCATTTTAAAATTTCAAAGTTGACAACACTGTTGACAACGCTGGTTACCAAACGAAATAAATAATAATAAAAATTCCCATATTCTTTTTTTTTTAAGTTAGCATATCGGTTTTCTCAAGGTGAATTTAAATGCAAGGTGAGTGACAGCGTAGCGCCAGCTGATTATTCATGGTGAAATTGAAAATGTCACAAAGTTGTTTACAAATAGTCAAAGTTTATATAAAAAAAACTTTTTGACAGTGACGAAAGTTTTTACACATAGAAAAATGCCTGTTGCAATAAATAATCCCAGATTTTTTTGGCCATTTTGGATGAAGCCACTTTTCTGGAAAACTGGCCAGCGGATTTTTTGCACGGAAGGCGTTTTAGATACCTTAGATGATGTACTTTCACAATCTATATAGGTAGTTGCTTGACGTCGCCTGTATTCCAAGCAATAAATAATCCCAGATTTTTTTGGCCATTTTGGATGAAGCCACTTTTCTGGAAAACTGGCCAGCGGATTTTTTGCACGGAAGGCGTTTTAGATACCTTAGATGGTGTACTTTCATAATCTATATAGGTAGTTGCTTGACGTCGCCTGTATTCCAAGCAATAAATAATCCCAGATTTTTTTGGCCATTTTGGATGAAGCCACTTTTCTGGAAAACTGGCCAGCGGATTGTTTGCACGGAAGGCGTTTTAGATACCTTAGATGGTGTACTTTCATAATCTATATAGGTAGTTGCTTGACGTCGCCTGTATTCCAAACAATAAATAATCCCAGATTTTTTTGGCCATTTTGGATGAAGCCACTTTTCTGGAAAACTGGCCAGCGGATTTTTTGCACGGAAGGCGTTTTAGATACCTTAGATGGTGTACTTTCATAATCTATATAGGTAGTTGCTTGACGTCGCCTGTATTCCAAGCAATAAATAATCCCAGATTTTTTTGGCCATTTTGGATGAAGCCACTTTTCTGGAAAACTGGCCAGCGGATTTTTTGCACGGAAGGCGTTTTAGATACCTTAGATGGTGTACTTTCATAATCTATATAGGTAGTTGCTTGACGTCGCCTGTATTCCATGAAATATGAAATCCCATATTTGTCTGACTATTTTCAACCAACTTTTCTTATAAAATATTTTTTATTTTTTTAAATTAAATTAAAATTTAAGTTCTGTTCTGAATTCCTAATGCTATTGTTTGTGTTTTTATGATTTTCCATTGAAATACTTTGCGTATTTTTAAATTCCCATTATTCTGAATTCCCAAAATCACTAATATATTTTGGCGTTTTCGACACTAAAAATCGACGCTATCTTTGCGCACGTACAGTGTCAAACGGAGGAAAGAAACAGCTGTTATATTATTGTTGATGCAATTTAGAAAACACTGCTACTTTTCTTTTCATATTGCACTTTTCTGTTTTCTTATCAAATTAATGTATTGCTTTACATACAAATATTTAATATAAATTAAATAAATAATGCATAAAACTAAAAAGAAATCAAAAACTGCAAAATTGCCAAAGCCTATAAAAGTGAAAAAAGAAAAATCGGATGAAGATCGCTTACCACAGCCTATGACCCATTATATCGATGATAGGTTGGAAATGGTCAAGCAAATTTTTAACACCCTTAAGCCGAAGACGATTGTAAATTTAGCTCCAGACTTTTTAAAGGTAAAAAACAAACAATATTTAAATGAAACTGAAGGATAAAAAAATATAAAATATTTCAGACTCAGGCGTTGGAGGAAATCGAAGAGGCCTGTTTAAATGAGCTGCTGTGCATATCAACAAAACGTTTGAAGTCCATTATAACATCAACAAAATGTCCTACGGATACTGAATCGTCAGATAATGATTCCGATGTGGAGAGGCAAGAAGGTAACTTGTTACTATTTATACCCGTTATGTACGCATATTAAAATTCTTATATTTTTATATAGAACACATTTCTTTAGAGGAAATATCATCGGATAGCGAAATTGAGGGATCTGGTTCTAAAAAAGGTATGTAGTTTATCCGCTATGGTGTTTTCAACATATTGCCAACCATTTTGTGTAACTAAAAATTATTTTAAATAAATTTGTTACAGTTTTCTGTTTTGATAACTGGCTGTACAATTCTTGCTATATACACTTCCACAGTTTTAATAAAAATAGTAATTATAAACTGGATTTCAAGTAGAATATTTATTTTTGTGACAAACTACATAATTTTAAAATTATTTTAGTCTTAAATACACTTGAATTTCTCACCAACTTTCAATGGTGGCACATAAAAAGCCCGCATTATGACCACATCCTCACCAACACCCAATTGTTGATGTTCTTCGCCATTTTCTTTGCCCACTTCTAACGTTATTATAAAGTCTCCGGTTTCTAGACAACCACAAATACGTGCATACTCAATGCTATAGTCAATTGGTTTATATTCACATTTATTCATATCCTTAGTATATAGCACTGGTCTTAGATTTCTACAAAGATTAAGATTTTTAGCTAGTTCTATCGCTTCGCTGTTCTCTAAATGTGCTTGTTCGAGTGGTAAAACAATAAATACTGGACAATATATTTCAACACGGCTCAACGCCTTAGCTGCAGTATCACATTTTGTAAAGAGAAAAATACCTTGACATTCAATAGAACTTAT
The DNA here is from genome assembly GCA_916048285.2 of Bellardia pandia. Taxonomy (NCBI): domain Eukaryota; kingdom Metazoa; phylum Arthropoda; class Insecta; order Diptera; family Calliphoridae; genus Bellardia; species Bellardia pandia. Next base: position 23,773,632 of record OU696531.1, read on the forward strand.
GGTGCGTATCACAAAATTAACAATAGATTGGCAGTTGGATAAAATATCATGTATGACTGTAGTATTCTCCACAACAGATAATCTAAAGTTTTTAATAGGTAAAAGTTTCTTGACAATTAAAGGATATTTGTTGCACCACGGACTTTTTTCTATGAACATGCAATCGATTTTCCATAGAAATTCATGATTTTCGAATAATTTAAAATCACTGCAACGTTCTAAAGGTACAGAACCAATCAATGGCTTCTTTAAACACTTGGCCAAAGGTATGATGTCTTGTATAAGGATGTTATTTATAGTTTGAGTATTGTTAAATAGATTTGGTAGCCATACATAGTCCAATTGCTTCATTAGGGACATTAAATCTAGCATTTTACGACTAATATATTCTAAATCAAGTCTTCCAATTAATTTTATTGGATAATTGCTTTTGAGTTTATGGCCTAACAATTTTAAAAATGGTAAACACCGTATATGAGTTAGGACAATGAAATCCACTTGAAGTTTTAAAGCCATTTCTAAATCTTTTGTAAAAATATTAGTTAAAATTGACTGCGTCAAGCTATGACACTGATTTGGTAGCTCTATATAATCATAGGAATTAACAATACCAGCCTTTTCTATATGAATGGCAATTGAAGTCTTTAGTTTCTTTATCACACTAGCACGAACTTCCTGGCCAATAGAGATTTCATCGTTTAGATTAATATAAGGCAAATAATATTTTAAATTAATAGCAAAAGCAATTTCTTTAAAGCAAGAATATCTGTAGGCTGTGTTTGTGGTCAAGGTCATGGTATTACCGCGAGCCATAAACAATGAACAATTATTACGGCTTCTGCCAATACGACATCCATCACCGGTAATTTGTAAAGCTAAGCCGATTGTTAGTTTGTTGCTTGAGTCCTCGAACTGTTGTTCTTCTGCCGCTTGTCTAATCAATCTCACTAATGATTCTACTTCAAAAGGTTTATTTGTCACCACATCTATCAAAAATGTTCTGGTATTGTTCTTAAATAAACGCTTTAATTCCTCTTGTGTTGTATTATTCTCAACTTTGGCCATTAAAGCCAAATTATAATAACGTCTTTTCGAACGCTTTCGTTGATGTTTATCGTGGTCCTCACATACTTTTTTAAATTGCTCTAGCTGATTTTCCAAATCCTTCTGGCCATTAAGTACTATGCTAAATTTTTGCTGATGTTGATTTTCATTAACATTTTGATTTATATTTTTAATAAATTTAATATTTTCCGTGTGCTTCATATTATTATTTTTTGCTTCAATTTGCAGTCAAAAAGAAAAAACCTTCTAAAGCTGGGGAGGAAACAGCGGCTGCTAAAAAGAATACAACAAATCCAGATAATCCAGGTATGAAATAATTTTAAATTATTATTTTTATTTCTAAAGACAATGAAAATCTGTACGTATAAATTTCACAAAATTTGGGATTTAAAATAAAATTTATTTGTATTTGAAAATTCATTCAAACATTTAATAGTTTTAAATAGGGAGGTTTTTTAGTTTAGAAAAAACTAATATAATTACACCATAAATGGAACCACATTTACCCCAAAATTAAAAAGAAATATAGGATTTTTAAAAATAAATATTGGAATTTAGTAAATATTTTACGTTCATGTGTCATTAGTTTTCAGCAAAATCTGAAAATGTTTTGGAAAACTTAAAATATTTATATTTGACCCGGAGTGAAAGGTTAAAATTCTTGATTTTGTATATTAAAAAATATTACCTTTGACCCGTCGATGAAAGTGTTAAATTATCCTAATTGCATTTATAACATTTTCTTCATTTTACAGAAGATGGACAAATTAGTGTTCTAGAATTATTGGAACTGCAAGCTCGTGCCAGAGCCATTCGTTCTCAATTGGCCCTCGAACCAGTTACCAAAATTGAGGTTGATTCAGATGGAGAAAAACGTAATAATGAAAACAAAAGTAAATCATCTGAAAAGGACGGTAAAGTGAATAAAAATGAGCGTAAACGTTTTTCAAGTGAAAGACAATCCAGAGATTCGGCTAAAGTTACTAAAACTAATGGTTCACAAGATAATATGAGTGCTAAAGAGGTGGAAAATAAGGAAGCCGAAAATAGATTTACAAAAAAGATCAAACTAAAGAGAACACATAAAAGTTCGACTAACACTGAGAAAGAGGAAGAAACTCAAGGCAGGCAAGGCAGTGAGAAGAAAATAGGTAAATCAAAGGAAGGAAAGGAAAGAAGCAACAACGCTAAGGAACAGACAAAAAGCAAAAATATGGAGAACATATTGACTGAAATCAAGAAAGAGAAGAACAGTCGTTCACCATCCCCTGATGTTATACCTATAGTAGCAGAACCGGAAACACTACTGATAACCGATTCATCGGATGGTGAAAATGAGCAAGGAGATAATACAAATACAGCTAAGCAAACTACTAAGGAAAATTCAGCAAAAGAATCTACAAGTGAATCACAGACTAACATGCAAAGGGAACGCAAAAACACTGATACAGAACACCAAGAACCACAGCTTAATAAAGATAAAGGAACTTCAGATAAACCAACAGAAACTCTAAAAGAAACTAAACCAACAGCAGTCATAGACAATATCAGTCTTGAGAGTTCTACAGAAAATACTCAAGATTCTTTATTTAAGACGACTGACGGAGATGATACACTAAATTGTAACACACAAGAAGATACAAAAGCTAAAGATTTGCAAAATTCTAACAAAGAAAAATCTAAAACGGCTGATGATGATTTATCAAAAAAAGCCAGTGACGAAACAAATTCTGCAAATCATTCGGATGATGATCAAAATGATGATGTCATTTCGTTAGGCGGGGACTTGGAAAATGAAATGAATGAACAATTGGAAAATGAGGTGAATGCCATGCAATTGCCCTACAATAAAAAATCCACAAAATCACAGGATAATAATACTAAAAATAAAACTCAAGATGAAAGCCAGCCGGAAGAAGCCATTTCATTGGAATCTAGTGAAGATGAACATGTGAATGATAATCAGGTAAGCCTAAAGTCAATTTTAATTTTATTTTCTAGACAAATAAATATTTTAATTCCTTTACTTTTTTTAGTCCTGGCATTCTCGCTACATGAAGAGCTCTAAAGTTAGCAAAGTATTGGCTACATCACGTTTAGGCAAACGTGTTCGGGATAAAATTAAAAAATCAAAACATTCTAAGAAGGAGACTTCTCATGAAAATTTCGACGCTGAAGAGGAGAAATCTAAACCTGTATTTAGTTCCAAGCATGAGGATGGTTCAATAGAACAATACAAGGAGCTGTTAGAAATGCGTCAACGAAAACCATCACAAAATAATAACTGAATTTTGTATAAATTGAATATTTGTATAAATAATGCATAAATTAATTTTAATTTGAAAATTAAATAAATACTAAAACCAGCGTTGAATTTGCTGACTATAAATGTATTTTCTTCTTTCTCCATTTTGTTCAAAACACAAACAAACAACAACAAACAGCTGATTCCGTACAGAATGTGCGATCAGTTTCGCTTTTTGCTTAAGCAAATGACAGTTGAAAAACTTAACGAAAAGTTTCGTTAAGTACATTATAGTTTGCCACACACAATTTATATGTTTTCGCACGTTTGCTTAAGCTAGCATATGCATATTATAGTTGAGCCTTAAGGTCCAACTATAATATGCATAAGCAAGCTTAAGCAAATTGCAAAAGTTAACGAAAAGGCTGTCAAATGCATAACCAGTTCAGAGTTAACTTTTAGGTGGCTACAATGACTTTGAAACTTTTTGTCCACAGTTGCTCATTTATGTTTAAAAAAATGTTTTTATTTTAACAAAAAGCCTTTAAATGACTATATTTTATAAATATTATTATATTATTTTATAATTAAAAGAAAACTTCGTACCCGAAACGCATAATTTTTCCTTTTTTTTAATTTATCGGCAAAAGTACTAAAATGTACAGCTGTGGCAGCACTACATTATAAATAATAATAAACGTTTACATATGTTTTGTTAATTTTCGTATTGTGTTTGCAAAAATGGAGAAAAAACTTCAAAATTTAAATAATATAAAAATGTTAAAGTTAGCGCTTGAAGGCCTGTGCACATTTAAAGAAATAAGTGAACTACACTGTAAAAGAAGAAGACGCTCTTGTTCTGTCAGAGAAATAAACCGCGATAGAAACACATTTTTGTTAAAATAGAAAGGGTCCCTTTTATCATAAAGGCACTTATTTTTTTCCGCATTTTCTATTAAATTTAAAATAAATATATTTTCTTCTTTCTCCATTTTGTTCAAAACACAAACAAACAACAACAAACAGCTGATTCCGTACGGAACATGCGATCAGTTTCGCTTGTTGCTTAAGCAAATGGCAGTTGAAAAACTTAACGAAAAGTTTCGTTAAGTACATTATAGTTTGCCACATACAATTTATATGCATTCGCAGGGTTGCTTAAGCTAGCATATGCACATTATAGTTGGGCCTTTAAGACTTGCTTAATTCAGCCATTTATAGGGCTTCCAGTTTTCAAAAGTTGTTCGTCGGGACAAAATAAAGAAAAATATTACGTACCCACACATAAATGAAAAATCGTCGGAATAGAGCCATTTTATTTAAATTTTACTTTTTTAATAATTATAATTGTAATTATCCCATAAAAGCATGGTTTAGCGATATGAAGATTAAATTTAATGCGTTTTTTGGCATGAAAATACAATTAAAAATAATATGAAGGCATACTTAATACTTAATAGAATTAAAATATTATTTAATCAACTTATTTATTATATAAATTAACATTTATTTCCAAATTCAATTACGTTGTAAATATTAAATTATATATTGCAAAACAACTAAAACAAAAAAATAATAAAACAACATAACAACAATTATTATTAAAAATAATTAAAAATACAATAAAAAATATTCGTGAAGGTTAAATTCATTAAATATTTAAGTTATCCTTCAATTTAAATAAAATACATACAAATTAAATAACGTTTTATATACTACAGGTATTTTTCATTGCACTTAGCTTTTTGTAAAATAGAGTTTCCTGCTTCTGTTTGAAGTAATTTTCGAAATTCGAGACTCGTCATTTTAAAATTTTCTTTAATCATTAGTTCGGCTTCGAGATTTTCGATTAACAAGCTATTCCGTTCTTTTCGCCAAGCAATATTCATTAAACTAAAAATTCTTTCGGATGTTGAATTTCCATGTGGAATAGAAAAAATGTAACAAACAATTTTAAGCAAATTGTTACATTCCGAAAATTCTTGAAAAAATTTGACCCAAATCTTATCACTACTCGAACTATTTTCTCGTATAATTATATTTTCTTCGGCAAAATTTTGAAGTTTAATACTTTCTTCAAACAACTTGCCTTCATCAATACTATTTATATTAAATTTCTGTATAATATTATACAAATTGGTTTCAAAAATTTAAAAACACTGTCCTCAAAATTGAACCATTTTTCTAAATATTTAATAGCAGTAGTTAAAGCAATTTTCGCTTCAATTTTAAAACGACATATTTCATTCTCATTGACATATTTCAGTATCGCAGTCTTTGCTATTAATCCAAAATATTCTTTGTCAAGCCTATCTTGTAAATATTTTTTTACTTTAACCATCAACTCATAAGTTTCTACTGCGATCCCTTTCTAATATTTTTATAGCTGGCTGAATAATTGAACAAAAATGCATTGCAAATCCGAGGTACGCCATTGACATTTCGTATTCAAAAAACATTTTAATTGTATTTGACAAATTTTTTTTGGTCAGAAAATAACTTCTTAAAGGCTCAACATTTTTAAATAGTCTTTCTATAGCAGGACATAGACTAAGCCATCTTGTTGACACATGGCGAAGCATTTCTGACCATTCGGCACCGATCCATTCAAACATTTCCTTAAGTTGTGTGGTGCATTTAGTGGAAGAACTGAATTCATTAAAAATTTTGATAACAATTACATCAATTTAAAATTTTTTTTAAGCTGAAATACCCTTTTTTACTGCATTAGAAAGTATGTGGCAGTTACAGCCAATTGGAATAATACTTTTATTAGATTTTTTTAAATCTGTCATTACACTTTGGTTTTTACCAAAATTAACATTAGCATTGTCTGCGCAGAATGATATCCATAGAAAGATTGTTAAAATTTATTTTTGAAATAAGCGAGTTAGCTATATTAAGTGATTTTTCGTTGTCCAAACTATAAAATGCCAACAAACCGCTTGTTGTACCAACGTTTTTATCAAAATACGTAATAATTATGGGAAATGTTTTTACGTTCCCTTTATTAGACGCGTCAGTGTTTATCGCAAAATATAAAGATTTGTTCATATTATCCAATAGAAGTTTTTTAGACTCTGGACCTAAAACTTTAGAAATAATTTTTCTTAATTTTTCCTTACCGCAGCTGTATTGGCTAACAATGGTTGAATCTTTAAATAATGATGAAAATAATTTTCCTGCACAATCGGTAGCCACATAAGACTGGGAATGCATCACAGCATGATATGCAAATCCCATCTCAGCTGCAATGACATTTATTTGGCCAATGGAACTATTTGCTGGTATAAATAATGTTATTTTTGTAGATAAACTTGCTTTCAAATTTCTAATATGCTGTTGAGACTTAGCATGTTAACGTATATCATTTTCTCCGCCATGACCAATTTTAAAATTTACTGCACAAATAATACATTTAGCATCATTTTCAGTTAGGCCAGTTATTAGCCAATCAAAGTTTTTGCACCAATTTTTATTAAATTTTACAAGCCGCTTTGATAGTTTTTGCTTCTTAGCTGCTGAAGGTGCAGCACTTTCTTTGTCAATATCGGATTCGGATACACCAACAGCATCACCCTCACCAACTACATTATCTTCTTGCAAATTTTCATTATCAGCATTCTCTGCCACTACATCTTCTTCAATTTCCAAATCCTCCAACTGTTGATTTCTTGCTCGGTTTCGGTTAGTACTCTTAGTAGTAAAAAAATTTCTGATGTCCATTTTCTAACCCATAGATTAATACAAAAGAAAAAAACTCATTACATGCTCGTAATTTAGTAAAATTTAAGGCTTACCTCGTTTTTTTTAATTTCCAGTTAAATTCAATTAAAATTAATTAATAATAAGACTAAACTAAACACTAAATAATACGATTAAAATAACTTTGAACTTTGTACAAGCGCTTTAAAATATGAACAAGATCTTTTGAAAAATGTCGAAGAATTACAACCGCATAGTATGTATTGTAATTTGGGGAATACCCGAGTTATTTGCATTTATTGCACATTTAAAATGTCGCTAACTGTCAATCAAAAATGCAGCTTTGAACTTGAAACAATGGAATGAGGATGCTATTGAATGTAATGATGATGAAATAGATCAGATAGATTTTTCATATAAAAATATAGATTTTTCATCAGAAAATAATACACTGCAGGTTTTTTTTTTATAAATTTTGGTAGATTGGTGTTGGGCGGGATTTTTTGTGCTAAAGCGGGAAGTCGGGACAAAAATTGTATGGCGGGACAATCCCGCCGAAATCGGGACGGCTGGAAGCCCTAGCCATTTAATAATATTAAACAATTTTTTTATTAATTTTGGACTCATATAAAATTGTTCTCTAATTATATAAAATTTATGAGATTGTATTTAGTTGTTTTTTTTTCAATGTTTTAAATTTATGAAATTGAATTTACAAATTTTAAAACTACATAGGTAGGTATTTTGTTTTAATTTTGTAAAGTAGTGTTTTCCCATGATGATAATATACATACATACATATGTATGTACATGTTGTTTAACGTGGGTAAATACATAATTGTTTTAAAATCCTGCATATAAGAATTTCACTGTGTTTATTATACAATTACATATTATCAAACAAACAAACTATTTTCTTACTTTATATGTATCTACATATATTAAAAAATAGGTAGAACCGGTAAAAAGTTTTTTTTATCAATTAATAGTGGTCTAAATATAAAATGAAATATTACTGCGATTACTTATATACTGAGTTGCATAACTATAAAATAAAAAAATAAAGTCAATACCAGAAAAGGATAATTATATTAACATACATCGTCCCAGTAGTCCTCTGGTTGCAAAACGAACGTTGTAGCAAATGAAAGGCGCTTATCAATATTTGCTGTTGAAAGGAGTGTTTTTTTTTCGTCTTGCTCTTGAGGAGTAATTGTTCTTTATTAGCGCTTTTCTGATAGTTTCATGACAAACAACAATTCCAGTCTCTTCTGCAAGCTCTCTAGCTAGTGTTCTTGTCGAAATTTGAGGGTTCTGATCAATTTTCCTGATTAAAAATCGTTCTGCACTCCATTTATTTTCATTTTGGGGCCTCCACTATATTGCAATCTTCCTTCAGTTTCGGCTCGATTTAAAATGTTATAAATTGTTTTTCGTGTCACTTTTAACTATTTTTATGCGAAAAGCATAAAATGCATAGCCGACTAAGTTCAAAAATTTATCCCCTGGCCCACGATGTCGAACGATAACGTTCGCTTAGATAAGACTTAAGACAGAAACTTTTTATCGTATCTATTTTTTACTCAATCAAGTTTGTTTATTCCACAATCAAGTTTGTGTCTTAAGTCTTATCTAAGCGAACGTTATCGTTCGACATCGTGGGCCAGGGGGTTAATTAGTGCAACGGTAAATTTAAACATTGCATCATAGTAAGCTGACAGCGATAAAGTACATATAAAATAAATAGTTGTGAAAAGAGTTAATTGACACTTATAAAATGGATTTTTTTTTGTTTTTGCTTTATCTTTTTGTTTAATTGAATATAATTCAAACTTTTCTTTTCATACCACTGTTTATACTATATATACTCATAATAAAGCATATAAATTACATCTGTCGAAATAAAATGTTATGTTTTTTTACTAAAAAGTTGAAATTTAAAATTTTTATTTAGTGTTATGTTATTATTGACATACTGTATATAGATACTAGCTGAACCCTCTGTGCTTCGCTACCCGTTAATAAACGTAGTAAAAAAGTAGGTGCATAAATGTGCATGGTCGAAAAAAATATTCAGGGGTGTCATAGAAACCAATATTGTCAGAATTGGTTTTAAAGCCGACAAGAAAAAATGCTTTGGTGTCATAGGGCACTGCTACACGTTCAATAAATATAGAGATATTTCTAGTATCAGCAATTCTGACAATATTGGTTTCTATGACACCCCTGATTATCATGTAATAAGTATTCCTGAGTCAAAGCTGCACGCTGTGAAAATTTAAGATCGGTTAACAGGACCATCCTCCAATGTATCACGAACAAAGGGGCGTTCTCCTCCACTTTTCTTTTGGTACATATTTCCAATACCATATATAGCAAATACTGCCGCCGTTGGTAAAAAAATGCCCAAGATATGACGATTTTTATATAGTCAAGAATTTATTATTTCGTAAGAATATCCTATGTAAAAATTAAATGATGATGGATCCATTAGTTAAGACTATATTTCGATTTTTAATTTTCCTAAAAAGGGCCATGGTCCCACCCACTTTTCTCCTGGTACGTATTCCAAATTATACCATACCATATGTACCAAATATCATCGACGTAGGTAAAAAAATGCTCAATATATGTCGATTTAAATTTTTTGGTTATATAGGCGGTGCCACGCCCGTTTGTCCAATCAAAACTTCACAAAGCCTTTTATTCTTTCCAGAGACACAGTAACATACATTTCAGGAAGATTTCGTCCAAGGGGTTGGCCTCCTATAAAGCACAAACAAACAAACAGACAGACATTGATTTTTATATATAGTACATATATAGATTATGCATATTTGAATTTACAAAAGAAACAAAAGCAAAGCGTATACAAATTTAATTGTTTTATTGTTAAAATAGACCAATTTTTACACGTCAAAATAAAGCATTATCCTTAAACCCCTGTCATTCTAAAAGTAGTGGCAATTCTTTTAATTTATCTTTGTTTGAAAGTATAAAGCTAAAGTGACATTCAAAATAATTGCAAGTTTCATAATTTATTATTAAAAGAGATTAATGGTGTTTTCTTTTCTGAAATAAAATGTTACACCTTTATTATGTACATTTTTATAATGTTTACCCCACATTTTAAAGATGTCGAATTTTTAATGGTCAGAATAGAACATAAAATTACAACACTGTAACACTTTTTTCATGTCCAGCTGTTTTTGTTAAAAAAGAAGAAGCAGATAGCTCCCTGGTAAGATCGCTTGAAATAAGATAATAAATATTTATCAACAAGACCAATGACACCTTCCCGACTAATACGCAAATTCTTCTTAAACTATAAAAATCATAATCATATAAAATATTTTATCATCATCAGATGATGAAGATAAATCCAACAAGTCATCCAAAATTTTTTCAGCACATAAAAAAGTACATAGTAATATTTTCCATTTTGTATATATTTTTTTTGTTTCTTAACACAAATACACATTCATAAACAAAACAAATGTCAGTTGCAGCGATGCCAACTTAGCCCTTTTCGGGCTAGATTTAGCCGGATTTTAGTCACTCAAAACGCAAAAAAAAAAGAAAATTGGATGTGGTTTTATATGGATTTTTTTCCATTTAGCCCTTTCTTCAAAAATGTTTACGCGTTTTGAGTCTCAAAAATTGGCATCACTGGTCAGCTGTTTTATCGTGCGATTCTCCCCCTCTAAAAATACAGAGTGGGAAAGGTGCACCATTTTTTAAATTTATAGTGTGACATTTATAGAAAAGAACACACTACACTTTAGCAGTGTTGACATTTTTTCAGAAAAGAACACAAAAAAATTAAAAAAGATGCGAAATGGGAAAAACGTGTAACATTTTTGCCAGAAAAGAAAACGCCATAAGTTGTGACGTAAAGTAGTGAAAAATTTACAATGGAAAAAAAAATTCATCAATTTATACTCGGTAAATCATGATAGACTTACATAGAAAAGGTGAAATACGTAGATAAAATCGTTGGAAGGCAATGTACAATAAAAACAATTATAGACAAGTATAATACAATACTGTAGATAATTTGCCTAATGCAAAACGACGAAAGCGTCTTACAAAAACTAAAGTAATAGCTATAGTAAGAGAAGTAAGAACAAACCCAACATCTAGTGCTGGAAAAATAGCTGAAAATGTTACGAAAACTTCTGGAAAACCTGTAAGCGTGATTACGATTAGAATATTTTTGTGTCAATATGGCCTACAGGTAGTGTGTCACGTAAAAAAACTTTCATATCAAAGAACAATTAAACAAAAAGATTGAATACGTTTGAGATGTTTGGAGTCATCCAAAAATATGGCGAACCAAGAATATGTTACAAAGATGGTTCAACAAGGCAGCGGCTCAGTAATGGTCTGGGGTTGTATGGTGGCATCAGGGGTGGCAATTTTAAATTTATAGAATCTACAATTAAAAAGGAAGATTATCTTGATACTTTAAAACACAATGTAGTCACTACTTAGTATATAGAAATTAGAAATAGCGCAGAACTGGAGTTTGATCCTGAGAATACTAGACAATGATCTTAAGTATACCTCCAAAATTATGAAACAGTGGTTGCTCAATCATTTTCCAAAAACTTTAGATCATCCTCGTTTAGATATACCTCATTCCAATTGAGAAACTGTGTGAATATCTAAACAAAAAAATTATGCAAAGAAATATTCCTTGCAAGAATAACCTAAAGGCAGTAATACAGGATGAATATGGAACAAAATTTCGACTGATTTCACTAAAAAAAACTGGTTGATTCTATGGCTGGAAGATTGTCGGCTGTGATAAAGCCAAAAGGACTACAAACAAAATATTAAATACAATGTTTTCCATAATTTTAATTATAATTACCTTATTTTGACGCGTAAAATCTGGTATATTTCCGTTAAAATTTAATTATTTTTTTATATTCCTTATTTTTGCAGTTTCTATTAATTACTTATGAATTATCCAATATGTTTTGTTTTAAATTTGTACTTGTAGTATATATAATAAATTTTTTTCAACAATATTTAGTGTTTACTTTATATTAATACTGGTCTAAATCCCTCAAATATTTTGAAATTGTTACTTTAGGAAGACCTGCTAGAAAGTATTTATTTCAAAAGTGTTTTTAGTTAATTAAAAGTCGAACTACTTTTTAAAGACCACCAGACCAATTTACATATATTCATATATGCACATTAGGGTGGCCCCAAAATAAAGTTTGCGGATGTTCCCGACTAATATGAAAATTTGCTTCATTTTGAGACTACGTTTCTCAATTTTTTTGTCCTGGAGTCAATATTTGGTGAGCTGGATCAAAGGATAAAAATGTCCTTTTTAGAGGTTTTTTGACTTTTTTTCACTTTTCTTCCAAAGGAACTATATGTAAATTTGGTATCATATGAAAGGTCTTTGAGAGGCGCATTTAATGGATTATCAAAAATTAAAAAAAAAATCAAAAATTTTGAAAATTTCAGACAAAATTTTAGTTTTTTTTAATTTTTTCATAGAAAGTTGAAATTTCTTGTTTACAAACATCATGAAATTTAATCCAAATGGGTTTTCCCGTTTTTTAAAATTCTATCTAGTTCAATTTTTATTAATTTTTTTTTAAACCTAAATTCTTCCCTATCTGACAATCTCTGTTAACGCTTAACTTATTGCTGCTTAATATTATATTATCAGAACTAGATGGATCTAAAAGCTCTTCAGATTCATCTAGTTTTAGCAATCGTGGACCAGATTGATCCACATAAAAATTCCAAACACTTATAGGCATTCCTCTATCAATTTGACATTTACAACAGCTTTTCAATGCAGGAGTGCATTTGCATGAGGAAATTACAAATAATTGTTTCCATTCAGCTTCATTAAGATGTGTTAGATTTTTAATAACATGTGTAAATTCCTCACATAATTTATAATTTTTTTTTTTAATTGAAGGTCTATTTATTGTTGGAATTTTAGCTGTTTTCCACAGATGCTCAACAGCATTGATAACCTTACTATAGAATTTAGAAAATCCATGAGAATTATTACTATTATGTGCTCTCAAAAATAATAAATAATTAATAACACAACTTTTAGTTGGCTGTTGTAGTTTATTTAATTCCAATAGATAAAGCATTTTAGATGATTTTTTAACTAATTTCGTATTGTTTATATTTAACCACACTTAAGATGATTGATCACAAATATCAATTTACAATTTAAATTAAGCTGCATTTTCTCAACATATTATTGCACAAAAATAAATGAGAACAAAAAAAGTAAATGTATTTATTTCTTGTATTTGTTTTATAAATCCACATTGAATGCGCCTCTCAAAGACCTTTCGTATGATACCAAATGATATCACTTTTAAAAATAACGGAACTTAAAAAAAATTGACTTTTATATATACGTTTTTTTTTTTGTAAAAATTCAAAATTCAAATTCTCTGAAAATTACTTTTATAAAATTTCTTCATTAATTTAAAAATAAACAACAACATTAGAATAGGAATTGTTATTTTACTAAATAAAGAGAAAATTACGTTATATATGTATAACAAACAAACAATTTAATAAATTATACATCAATGGAAAGCTTATACATTTTACGTTATTTTAATACCCATTACATTAACGAATTGAGTTAACAGAGATTGTCAGTTAGGGAAGAATTTAGGTTTAAAAAAAAATTAATGAAAATTGAACTAGACAGAATTTAAAAAAACGGGAAAACCATTTGGGTTAAATTGCATGATGTTTATAATCAAGAAATTTAAACTTTTTATTTAAGTAAATTCCATGAAAAAATTAAAAAAAACTAAAATTTTGTCTAAAATTTTCAAAATTTTTGAATTTAAAATTTTTTTTTTTAATTTTTGATAATCCATTGAATGCGCCTCTCAAAGTCCTTTCATATGATACCAAAATCACATATAGTTTCTTTGGAAGAAATGTGAAAAAGTCAAAAGACCTCTAAAAAGGACATTTTTATCCTTTGATCCAGCTCAGCAAATATTGACCCCAGGACAAAAAAATTGAGAAACGTAGTTTTAAAATTAATCAAACTTTCATATTAGTCGGGAACATCGATACCTTATTTTTTCTCCATACAAACGGGGCCACCCTAATGCACATACATAGGTACTTAAAAAATAAAACTAATTTTGATTTTTTAAAGTGAACCTTAAATTCATACTGTTAAGTCGTCAAAAGTTACTGACATGTTAAAATTCTATATATTTTTGTATTTTTCTATAAATTTTGGTAAGAAATTGTATGTAAAAAAATCAACTCTAAATCAACTTAATATATAATTTTTCATTTCATACAGTTTATGGCTCAGATCGTGCATGTGTTGACAAACATATTTTGCCCATTAATGATGATAATTATACGATTTTAAAGCGACACATTGGAGTTATACATACCACAGGATTTGCTAATCAACCAAATGAGGCTATTTTAGAAAATAATGGACAAACTGTTTTAATCAAATATTTCTATGACAAATTAATACCTACAATCGTGGATGGTCCCTATAAAGACGAGCAGTACCAACTCGAATTTATGTATTTTAATTGGTTGAAAGAAAATCTGACTAAAGAGGCTGTATTACCCATAGAACTACATCTGGTGTTTTTCAATCAAAAATATGAATCATATGAAAAAGCTGTTAAAAGGAATTTCGGTGTAACCGTATGGTCCTTCAAATATGTTCAGGTTGGTATCTTAATCAACTTTATTTCAAATTGTCACAATTTGAGTTCTCCTTAGAATTAAGTTTTCTTATATAACAATTAATTTATCATTTAAAAGAGCAATTCTTCAGCTGATGAAATTACGAATGAATTTTATGACTCAATACATTACGTGCAAACACCATATACTATAGAATTATTTCATCCTGGAACTTTTCTAACTCCACTTTATATGTTAACCGAGGCAGAGCCAGAATATTATTATGTCTATCAAGGTAGGCTTACTGCCACTTTACAGCCCTGCAGTGCTGACGTAATCTGGTTAGAGTTTCGCAACACGTTAAAGTTAAATGCTCAGCAAGTATGACAATAAGACATCAAATTAAAATTCCTTAAAAGTCTACTTATAGTCATTTGTTTTAATCTGTATTTCAGGTCGTGGATTTCAGCAGACTTTTGGATAAGGACGGTAAACCCCTAATGAGTAAATTTTATGAGACCACTGCTCCGAATGGTCCCATTTTTAAAAATATTGACGAATTTGACGACGAATTTGAATATTTATCAGTACTTGGTTTTGAATACTTTAATGCAACTTCGAATGGTGAAGAGGATACCAATTTATCGGCAAGACATTATGGGAATATAGGTGTTTTATTAGTTTTAAGTTTTTACCTTTTGTTGAGAATGCTTTAAAACAAAATATTATGCGAATGAAAAAATTAATAGGGGCTTATGCGCAATTTTAAATATATGCTTACATTTAATGTCAATGTTTAGATTTATGAACCTTTGCTGGGGTTTCTATGTGGAACGAATTTCGTAATTTTCAAGAGCAATTGATGAGAAACCTTTGCAGGCTGAACGTGTCATTATAAGACAAATTTAAAAAAACCTTTCTATTTTTGGTCATCAAAATTTCCAAGCTAAAAGTTATTTAATAAAAAACACTCACGAGTAAACAGTTACAGAACTCCTTTCATTTCCACCGGTCAGTCTCTTTTAGCAATTCTAACGGTGCGCGTACGGCTTAGTGTAAATTGAATGGTTTGAAACTAATAAGAACAGTTTAAAAATTAATAATTTTATTATATAAATTTAATTTAAATTATCAGTGTGTGGTAAAATATTTGCAAAAAAGTTGTAAATATTTTAGGCAGTATCAGAGTACCGCTGTTGCCAGTGCAGTCGCTGTTTGAAGTTTGTGTATTCGTGTCGTTCGTTTGTTTGTTTTGTGGGTTTGTTGGGGTGTATCTGTTGTTTGTTAAAGTTGTTGTATCAAAAAGGAAATTAAATTAAGTAAACAATATTATTGAGCAAGAGTACCTAAATGTTTTTGCGAAATGAGCAGCATTGCCACCGGCTGAACCAAAAATTATACAGACTAATACCAAAAATAGTTCAAAATCAAATGAAATAGTGCAAAACAGTTTTAAGGATAAACATTTTTTATTTTATTATTTTTTACACATAACATTTAAAAAAGAGATAATTTTTTGTACTATACAATATGTTTCTATTTAAATACATGTGTATGTAAATAACGATTAACAAAACAAAAATATAACAAATTCATTCATTAATTTAAAAAAAGTAACTTACATACACTATTTATGTAGTTATCTATGTATTTTCAATACTTTTAAGAATACATATCGCTTCTTTATCTTAACATAGTCATATCTCAAAAACCAAAATTTTACTTGTTTAAATTTTTAAAACTTTAAACGCATTTTGCCAAGGTAATTTTTTTTGAGATATGACTATGTTGCAATAAAGGAGCGATAAGCATGTACAGAAAATTAACTTTTCCAACTCTTTTTTATCATTTCAATAGTAGGCTCAAAATTTTCTGGTTGACAAGTTATTTCTGGCATCAGTTTTTATTAAGTTTAATTTACTAAAAATCCTTTCAACAGAAGCATTTGAGAATGGTAAAATCAATAGAAATTTTATTATAATTATTAAATTTGGGAAAAGAATATCGCCAGCGCAGTTTTTTAGTTGAAAAATTTTAGACCAGTATTTTTCAACACCAATTCATCGTAAATATTAAGTTCCTTGTGATCTAAAAGTGCATGTTCACTCCATTTATTTTCTAATTTTTGGTAATCCAGCTTAACAAATGGAAATCGAGTTGTAAAAATTACCAAGGTTTTTCATTTTAATGACTGTGCAAATTTTGGGTCAACTATCAATATCAATTTAGCTATAAAGATCATAATTAAATTTGAATCTTTTTTTAATTTGTGTAATTACTTCAATATAGAAGTTTCTAAAATCGTTATACATTACAGTTTGTTTTAAAAAAGAACAGTGTGAAATAGTATTTTTTTATAAATTTCATTCTGTTGTGTAAACAGATGCTTGTTTGTATGATCAATAAAAAACAAATCATTGTAATATAAATACATAATCTGCTTTTATATAACTAATATATTATCACAGCAGCGCTGTAAAATGAAAAATAAAAACAGAAGTGCCAATTCAAAAAAATTATTCAGTGTTGTTAAATAGCGCAAAATTACACAAAAAAATTATAGTGCAAACACAGTGCAAGAAATTTTAAATAGTGCAGATTTTGCACTATAGTGCAGAAAGTGGCAACGCTGGAAATGAGTAAAGTAAATAAAAAAAAGTAAAATGAAAAAAGATTAGAAGAGAATGCAATGAAAGAGTAAATTATTTTAAGAGTAATATGACTAATATAACTGTTTGTCAAAATTGTAGTGTAAAAATGTCTGAAAACTTAAGGAACAGTGTGACCAGATCTCGAAAAGTGCTAAAAATTTTTAAAATACTTTCTTGAAATAATATTTTACAATTTGAGATACGCATTTTTTAAAAAATAAACATTTCATATAAATAAAACAACTTTGAACTCAAGAATAAAAGTTTTATTATAAAACTAATAAATTTTATCTTCAGGAGTCTAACCTTAAAGATAACACAGTGGTTAAGCATTTTTTGAGTAATTTGTTAAAATGGTATTTAAAATCATTATGTTTCTTATTTTATTATAATCTACATCACCATAGTAGGGAGGGTATATTGGCTTTGAGCTGATGTTTGTAACGCCCAAATATATTAGTCTAACATCCATTTTAAAGTATACCAATGGACTCAGAATCACTTTCTGATTCGATTAAATGGCTCTACACGCAAAGGTCGCAATTTTGAGGATATTTTGATTGTTAAAATTGGTCCATTATTTCACTTAGCCTCCATATAAATGTCCTCTCGAAATAGGGCTTTATTTATCATAAATGTGTGATTTATAAACGTATCCAAATAAATTTTGTCACAAACAAGTTGTATATGCAACCTAATCACACTTACAAATTTTGTGCAGATTGGTCAGTAATTAGTTATAGCTCCATATAGGGTCCACTTCCGAAAATAACTTTAACGGGCATTACTCTCTTAAAATTAATGAAATTAAAAACAAATAAGTTTCATATACATATATAGAAATCATGACAAAATTTGGTACTTGGTTTTTATATAATTAATTCCACTAAATATACGTTTAACTTCTGAGTTACTAAATGACAAAACTAAAATTTTTATAACGAAAGATTTTATAAAACGCATTCTTGTATTCACAAATTAGCTACTACGGTTGAGTTTTGATTTTCCCAATCATATGAAGTTAAATTTTGCCATTTTAGTTCTAGAGTTGTAATTTTATATGTTAATAAATTTGTCATTTATTCTTTAAAATGTTCATATAATTTTGCTTTTTTATTTTCAGGCTATATTCAACAGAAACTAAATTATTATTCTTAAATTTAAAAATGCTTAACATATTATTAAGAAATGCTAAATGTACAATTTTGCATCTTAATAAAAATATAATAAGCTAAATTTAGCCGCAAAAATGCTAAAATGGTCACACTGCTAAGGACTTCTGTAACTGTTTACTGGTGAGTGTTTTTTATAAAATAACTTTTAGCTTGGTAGCTCCTGGAGAGCATTTATGCTAAATCTATAGTTTACTATTCTATTACTTATGTTACCGTTAGTGTTTGAATCGAACTGTTTTCTGAGTAGCAGGCTAATATGAAATGCCAAACCATGGTGCAACTATACAAGGTGAGTGCAAATCGACAACAAATACAACACAGAACAGAAACAACAGGCATTTTGTTTGTGTAAAATAATGTACTACTGTCAAAAATACTTGAAAAAGTATTACTTTTGCAGCAGCTGGGCTGCTGCACTCACCTTGTATAATTGCACCATGTGCCAAACCAAATTAAACATACATAATACTACGTTTCCACGGTACATGCTTCGCTCTCTATTCATGCTTCACACCCCAATAATGAGTGAAACAACTTGCTTCACCATACAAAATTTTAAGAGCGAATCAAGTAGATTCATATTGAATCAACTTGCGAAGCACGAAAAATTGCACTCTTCTCTAATTTTTATCGCAAGTTTATCTGCACTAGCTGTAAAAATTTAATATTATTGTAAACAAAGCAAATTATTTTCTTGTTGCTGGAAGTAAAGAAAGTAAATACATACGAATGTATGTTTTTTTTCAAATAAGCTAACTAATTTCCACTCACTTTTGTTTGTCCATTAAAAAAAAACATTTTCCACAAATTGTGAATTCTGTTTTTTTTATTCTGTTTAAAAACAACTGTCAAATCGAATCAAGTTTTTTGGTCATGTTAACAGCATGATTCATAAACATGATTCAGAGAGCAAAGCATGTGATTCAAGTCGTCGTGGAAACATAGTATAAATCACAAAGTGGCCACCAGTTAAAAAGTGTTGTCAACTTACACTTCTATACATCTAAAAACACATAAGGAGATTACAGAGTCACTCATCTGTATACAACTGTCAAATCGAATCAAGTTTTTTGGTCATGTAAACAGCATGATTCATAAGGAGATTACGGAGTCACTCATCTGTATACATATCGCACACATAGTACAAAAGTGACTTAATTCAAAATTTTCCAAAATTGACTTTTTTCCATAAATTAATTCAGAGTGCACATCTCTAACTACTGCAAAAATTTCATTCACATCACTATCTTCTTTAACTGGAAAAACACAAATTTGTCTATTTTTATGTTAAGTGTGTTGCTTGTGCACGATGAACGTTTTTTGTCTCTCCTGAAAATTTTAGTATTTTGAGTTGTGCCACTTTTGTACTATGTATCGCACACATAGTATTGATTGAAAAACTTTATTTAATTTTTGTTTATAATAAAAATTGTTCTTATAATTTAATTTAACTCCTGAAATTCAAAAACCTCACCATCAGAAAAATTAATTTAAATAACTGCTTATATCTATGTCTTATTTTGTAAATAAAATTAAAATAGTGTTAAATTATGACCTTTTTAAATCATTGATATTTCTTTTATTTCTGCTCGAGTTCATTAAATTATTTTTACTGAAGGTAGGAATTGTTACATGAAAATTATTATTAAAATTTATTGATAATTTTTCTTGGCTTAGTATTCGAACCTGGGTTGTTGGTTGAATTTACATATGTTTCGCGAAACACCACTTTCTCTCATCAGAATTCTTTACGTTCTCACCCTCTGCACCACTGCGGCGCCCGCTAGCCTACAGTCAAACATCTTTTTAATTATAAAGTTAAGAAAATTTAAAAAATTATTATTATTTTAAAATACAATTAATCGAATTATTCGTTATTTGAAATAGGTTATTTTGAAATTCTTCGAATAATTATTTGTAAGAAATTATTCGATTATCTGAACAATCATTATTCGAATACTTGATTACTTAATTTTTATTTATGCCAAATAATTAGTGCACAGCCTTTTCGTTGCTACGACTCCGTGGCACCAGTAACTAAGCAAAGTCGCAGCAGAAAAAAAGTAAATAAAACAAAGTTTTTCTTCAACAATTCTAAGAAAAATGTTCTTTAATCCGGAAGAATATTTGAAAGTAAAATTTGAACAATTAAATTCGAAAATCAATAAACATGAAATGCGACAAAGTCAGGAATCGTACAAATCAGAGGACTTGGACGAGCTAATGATACAGCAAAGAAAAGGTTTGGGTTCCATTAAAGCCTCTTTGGATGATATTGAAAATGGTGTAAGAAAATCAATTAAATCTTTCCAGAAAATACAAAAAACCTAATACATATGTACAACAAATTTACAGATTAAATTAAGTAAACTTACACTGGATGTTAAGCCTGATCCAACAACTCAACTCAGTCGCGATAAACGTAAAAATCTGAGGCATCCAAATCCGTTTATAAAAATCAAATTACAAAAAACTGCCGACATAGTGTTGTTTGAACAACGCAGCACCACTGTCCTGAAAGACACCGAAGAGGGTCGCTTAGTGGAGGAAGATAACAGACGTTATCAGTACTTAACGGAAGGTCTGGGACGCAAACGCATTTGTTTCCCAGTGGAAACCCAAACTACACAAGAACTTACCAAGACACGTGGTGTTAATACGAATTCGATAGCTCGCAATAATGTGGCTTCGTATGTATCAAATTTTGAAATGTTTGATACTTATAAAGATCTAGAGAAGACTACGCAAAGTGTAGATGTAGATGGTACACAGCAAATCCAAGTAACCACTTATAAGGTGGGTGGAGTGGATCAGTTTGTGGCTCTAAATCAAACGCCTAAATTTAAATTGGCCTTAATGTTGACCATGCGCATTTTGGCGGGTAATACATTTGAGAATGAACAAAGAAGATTTCGTAACATGATTATGCCAGATCCTTTGGCTTCAGAGGTCAACTATCGTTACAATGTCCAGCTCTTGTGGTCATATGCGACCAGTTTCTCGGCCAGTGAAAGTCGTTCTGTGGCGGATATGAGCTGGTGTCCCAAAAATGGCGATATATTAGCAGTGGGTTATGGCACATTTAGTACCATGTGTGGGGTACTGCCCAAGACGGGCAGTGTTTTCATATGGAATATAAAAAATCCCGTCAATCCCGAAAGAATGTATAGTTTGCAGGCTCCCGTGGTAACAGTGGAATTTTCACCATTCACTCCACAACTTTTGGCCATTGGCCTGTATGATGGCAGTGTTTTTGTTTACGATATAAGTAATGTAGAAAATCCCCAAATAAGTGTATCTCCCCGTTTGGTTACTACCAGTTGTGAGCCCATTACATCCATTAAATGGATTGCCCATAACGATAATGAAACAAGAATGCATGATTTGGAGCCATTTTTAGCTTTATCGCGGAATGGCATTATTACCAGATACACCATTGTTAATAGCCCTAATCTTTTGGGTTTCCGGCAAATGAAATTGGACCGTATTGAGGGTGATGTTGAAGGTTTACAGATTGCTAAGACTTCATCACAGATGGAAGCTAATCGTCATCCTCAGGGTATTTTTATATGTTTGGATGCCTTGCAATGGGATGTCTATTTTGTATTAACCGATGAAGGTTGTCTGCATAAGTGTTCAACCAATTATCCGAATCAACATTTGGAAGTACTGCAATTGCATGAAGCTGGTGTTAATTATATGGAGTTTTCACCATGGTCACCGAAATTGTATTTAACGTGTGGAAATGATTGGTAGGTGTTTTTTTTATATAACTCTTTTGTTATTTGGAAATTTTCGAATCAGTAATTTCAAAATTCTGAATTTATTAGATATCGTTTGTGTAAATCGGAATTGGTCGCATTGTCCAACCAAAAAAAAAAAAAAAAACATTATTTAAAACATTAAAAGACTTTTCAACAAGAACTTTGTTTTGGAAAACTCTTGTGTGGATTTGGAAACTATAAACGAAAACTGATATCGAACAGGTGTCCAATTGATGAATTATTTCACCCAGCCTCCATACAAATGTCCTACCGAAATAGGTGTTTATCGGCCATAAATCTTTGATTTATGCACGTACCCAAACAAATTTCGCCACAAATAAGTTGTACATAAAGCCTAATCACAACTACAAATTTTATGCAGATCGATCAATAATTAGTCAAAGCCGTCTTCAAAAATACTTTAACATTTATAAATCTTTTAAAAGTGTATATATCAAGATAAAATTAAACGCAAGAAATATTTATAGGGACATATACATATATGCAAGTCATGCCACTAAATTTTTGGATGCTATTGCACATATACTGAGTGTAGGGTATTATACGATCGGACTTGACAGATTCTATTTTACAATAAATTTATTTCATTATTCAAAGCTGACGTTACCAAAAAAATACCTCTTAAATTTATTTACCATCACTACGTATAAAGAAAAGCTCCTTTTTTATATCCTCTCACAATCTACACACAACTCAGTGCACTAGACAAGTTCATGCTTTGACTCTCCTTTCATTTTCATCGATCAGTCTCTTTTTGCAGTTCTAACGGTGCGCGTTCGGCCTATTTTAAATTTTGCCTTAAAATATTTTAAAACCAATAAAAAAAAGTCAGAAAATTAATAATAATAAAGTCAGAAAATATAATTTAATGTTTTATTTATTAGTGTGTTGTAAAATATTTGCAAAAAAGTTATTATTTAATGAGAAACAAGTGTTTTATGTTGTTCACACAAAGCAGCGCAGTTGCTAGAGCAGTCGCTATTTGAAGTTTTTTTTTTCTGTTGCGGGTTCGGTGTGTATCTGTTGTTTGTAGTAGTTGTAGTTGTTTTGTCAAAGAGGAAATAAAATTAATTTATTAAGCAAGTGCAAATGTTTTTGCTAAAATTAAAAAGAGAAAAATGAAAATAGTTAGAAGAGAATGTAATGAAAGAGTAAAGTATTTTTAAAAGTAATTTTACTCATAATATCATATTATTAATATGGTTTGAATCACTGATGGCAAACATGGTACAATTGTACTTTTTTTGATACATTTTAAACACAGTTGGTACCGTGCTACTACCACGAGTCATATGGTACAATTTCAAAATACTGTTTCATCAAAATTCAGATGAAATAGATAAATATGTATGTACAGGGTTTTCCAATAAGGACTTGACAACTTTTTTTTTAAATAAAACGCAAACCGTTTGAGATATTTCCAAAACTTTATTACCGACTTGAAATACATTCAAAACATTTATGAATGGAACTCGACTTCGTTCATATGGGCACCGCGGCCACGTCGGCAGTGGTCGATTCGTTGGACCCAATTTTGGATGACTCGGTCACACATTTCGGCCGGAACGGCCGCTATTTCGCGTTCAATGTTGGCTCTAAGTTCTTCCAACGTTGTCGGCTTGTTGGCATAGACCAATGATTTGACGTAGCCCCAAAGAAAAAAATCTAGAGGCGTTAAATCGCAAGAACGAGGCGGCCAATTGACTGGTCCATTTCTTGAGATAACACGCTCGTCAAACTTACTCTTCAGTAAATCGATTGTAACGTGTGCTGTGTGGCTTGTGGCACCGTCTTGTTGAAACCACATGTCATCCAAGTCCATGTGTTCCAATTCGGGCCAAAAATAATCGCTAATCATTGCGCGATAACGATCGCCATTCACAGTAACGTGACGATCGTTATTGTCGACGAAAAAATATGGCCCAATGACGCCGCCGGCATGCAAAGCGCACCAAACAGTAATTTTTTGTGGATGAAGTGGTGATTCCTGAAGCACATGTGGATTTTCAGCAGACCAATAACGCATATTTTGCTTATTGACGAACCCATTGAGCCAAAAATGAGCTTCGTCACTGAAGATGATTTTGCGATGAAATTCATCATCTTGGTGCATCTTCTCCAGAGCCCAATCGGAGAACGTACGTCGACTCAAATGGTCCATCGGCTTCAATTCTTGAGTCAGCTTAATCTTGTATGGGTGTAAACCCAGATCCTTACGCAAAATTCGCCATAAAGTGGTCTTGGGGATGCCCAGTTCTTGAGAACGCCGCGGAATCGACTGATTTGAATCGTTTGCTACGGACGCCTGAACGGCAGCGATATTTTCGGAACTTCGACCAGGCCGTTGTCTCACTGGCACGACAGCATCACACAATGAATATGTAGACTCAAATTTTTGCACTAAACTTGTTATTGCTTGTCTACTAGGGCGAGAATTACGACCGAAAATTGGAGTTAACGCTCTTAAAGTTGCGGTCACCGACTCCGAATTTCGGTAGTACATTTTTATAATTTCCAAACGTTGTTCCTTCGTGTACTTTACCATAACGAAAATGTTAAGTTTACTGAAAAAAAAGAAAGCAACAATTAGATGATCAGTGAAATAGTGCGTTCACAATTTAAATTCAGAGTTGTCAAGTAGCTATTGGAAAACCCGTTATGTATATCATATAAGTTACTATTTGTGTAATAGTGCAAGGAAAAGAGATTTTATTAATTTTAATGAACATTTTGGAACTGATATCAATCTATAAGATGATTATTACGACAATAAATTTTTGGTTGAATTATCGAACAATATCAGTCTTTGACATATTAATTTACATTAAATGATTTTGAGGCTGAATTCAAAATCTAAAGCTTAAAATGTAGTTAATCAGGATTTCAAAATCGTTAGAAGTTAACTCTTCTATTTCTTTTATTCTTGAAATAATGGCGCATATTCAGAAATCGTAACTAAAGTCGAAACTTATTAAACAGAAACTAAAAAATAGTTCGTTAAAGATCTTATTCACAAATCATAACTAATAGCCTTTTCACACTTGTCAACATCTAACATCTACCATCAATTTGCGAAGATGTTGAAATTTTCCCATAAGAAATGTACAGAGCTAAAAATCAACATCTTTCAACATCTTCACAAGATAATAATATACGTACTATGTTTTAGGTTTATTTGTTATACTTAGGGATAAGAGGAATTTTTAACTTTTCTTAAATTTGTTCCAAATGAATAAACGGCGTTGACAAATTTTCAGAGTAGAAATAGAAATTCTTCAGTCAAAAGAAATTAGGTGGTTATGTTAATTAGGTATAAAACAGGAAAAATAAAATTTTGTAATTAAATTGTACTAGGTACTAAATAAAATAAAGTAGATAAAATTAAGTTGAGAAATTTCCAATTAAAATTAAGAATTCCCATTGAAATTAAAAAAACCGGGAAATATTTGGATCAGCTATTAGCAAACAACAGACTACAAAACGTGCCTATAAAAGTAAAAAATAAAATTTTCATATGCAAATATCTCGTAAACTAAACGATAGAGTATGTTATTTATATATATGTATATATATATATATATATACGACTATAGTAAAATTTTTGAAATCGGATCACAAACGAAGAATTAGGATCGTTTTTACCCGAGGTGCCTAACTTTGGCAATACAGGGACACAGCTCCTGGTGGATTTATAAGGTAAAAAAGGTTCAAAACTTTAAATCAATTTATTGATTTATTTCCTTTTTTCGAAATTCCCTCACTGTACATCGCCTCTGTTCTTTACAGGGGTGGAAAATGCAATTTTTATTAGGCATCAAAATAAAATAAAAAGTTTTTAATTATAGTCTTGTGTTGAGATCGAAAAATGCTTTTATACAAAAGATTTTCTATAGAAAATAATGTTATAGAGAAGATTTTCTATAAATAACAGTTACAATTTCCAAAGAGAATCTAATAATTTAATACTATAAAAATTAACAAGAGTTTTAACTGATAAATTGCAGATGGAAATATCATCTGATGTTGTGATATGAATTTACTTAAAACTTATATAAATTATGGAGGTTATGGTTTCATCAAGAATTCTTCACAGAAACACTTATTGTTTTGAACATAAAGACGAAATAAGTTTCTGGTATTTAAAAGTATTATTGCCCTTATATTCACTTAGAATCCATAAATACTATGGAAACACTATAAAACTATGTCTGAACTCTGATAAAATTAGATAACAGGGACGAAATTAGTGATAAAAAGGAATCTTTATGAAAATCATTCAAAAATCATTCAAATTTTAATTTTATTGGCAAGAGGAAGTTTTGACAATTGTAAATGGGAAATGACATTGGAAAAATGTCTAACAAGATCACGCATGCAAAAGTCGATTCACGTAATCGATTCGATTGGTTCTGTATAGACTCTCTCTTTAACATATTCCCACAGAAAATAATCTGGTGATGTTAAATGTTAAATAAATTTGATTTGAAATGAATTCATTGTTTCGGTGTCAGGCATAATATGAAACAAGCAAATCAATAAAGTCAGTCTTAATTGAACAGTAAAAACATAAATGTGTTTTTTTTTACAAAACATAGTGTAAAATACTATGACTCGTGCTATGGTTAGAAATTATTTCTCGTTACATGAATTATATTACAAGTAAGAAAGTATAGTCGGTCAAGCCCGACCTAAGAATAACTCAGGAAGTGATTCTGAGCCGATCGGTATACTTTATGGTGGGTGTTGGACCAATATTTCTGGGTATTACAAACATCAGCCCCACTATTGTGGTGTAGGGTTATTAACAGCTCTAGATATCGTGATCCATTCGCCATTTCCAGCCGAATTTTCCCCAATCAGGACACCGGGCCACACAGATATACAATTACACGTTTAACTACAAAGGTTTCTAAACAATTGCTCTTGGATTTTCACAAACACAAATGCTGTTAACTTGACATCAAATATTACAAATTTTAAGAAATACATATACAAAGTTTCTACTGATTCCTAATTTTCATATTGAATTTTCAAGTGCAATTGAACTTATTGTCAAAACTACAATATGCAAACAAGTAATATGTCAAAACTTTAATGTTATTACAATATGGCCATATTACAAAACAAAGTTCTTGTTGAAAAATCCGTTACAAACTAGAATCTAATTGTTTGGCTGAATTTAAATATTTTGTAAAATATACAATTGGATAAGAAAATACAAGTTGTTTGAAAGAAATTACAAGCATTAATGGCGAAATTCGTAAAAACTTTACACGAAAAACTGTATTTCGTTTCAATTTAAAAAATGAAAAATGAATAAACAAAACATATTTTTCCAGGTGTATACGCATTTGGCTAGTTGGCATACATAAACCTTTGATAACATTAAAATATCACATGGGACCAGTACATACAGCCAGTTGGAGTACAACACATTCATCGATTATTGTGGCATTGCATCGCAATTCATTACATGTTTGGGATTTAAAGCGAAGCATATTGAAACCGGCTTCCTGCACCAAAGTGAATCAGGAACCTTACTATACCACATTTAAGTAAGCTACTATAAGATTTTAATATAAACATTTCAAATACAATGTAAACTAAACATATGTATGTATGTATGTATGTATGTTTTTGGTAGACTCTCACTTTGTGGCCGCTCTGTAGCTGTGGGCAACAGCAATGGCACTGTGGAAATGCTGGCCTTTGAAGATATGCCGTTTTCACCGCACTTTCAATATGATCATTTAGAAAAAACTATTCACAAAATATTGGCTAATGAAAGTGAACTGCTAAGGGATGTTAAAAGTTTGGGTTATTTTGGTTATTAAAATGGAAATTTCGAAATCTTGCTAAAGAAACTAAATAAATACAACTTTTAGCCTAAAACTATTATTTGATTATTTGATATTTGCACTTGATGATAACCAAGTAGAATACCTTTAAAAATACCAATAACGACAGTCGAATCAAATAAAAAACCACCCACCCTCTTGCTCTTCGTTGGCTGGCAGGCAGACACACTTAATCTTTGGTCTGCTTCCTCCTCATAAATACTACACATACTTATGGGAAAAATATCAAATTTCACTCACTCACTCAAATAAAAGACTTTTCTTTACATTAAATTTTTGTGGCTGTGATGCATGGAGTAGAGTAGGTCTATGAAACATGCGCCTAAATATTATGTATTTTTGAGAGATTTCGGAATTGCCATCCATAGTTAGAACACTTCGTATGTATGTAAAAAGTAAAATTTTCTCATTGAAACATTTTGTTTTCAGCAACTTACTGTTTTTTTATCTCCTGTTATTTATTATCTCAGTTGTTACATTTCTTTCTTAATTTTTAATATTTTTGAACCCATATATTCCTCATTATAGTGGAAGGCCAATATAAGTCCATATAAATATTACTAGTGAATAAAAGTTTTGTTTCTTTACAAAATTATTCACCCCTACGTGAATAAAAATTACACATGAAATTTGTTCCCTTTTATTTTTCTAACATTGAATTTTAATAGGAAAAATGTGAAAAGGGAACAAATTTCATGTGGAATTTTTATTTACGATAGGGGTGATTCATAAGAGTATCGCAATTTAATTGATCTGGCAATACTGTTTGAAGCGGCAGCGCGGCAAAGTAATACAAAGTAATATCATAAATAATAAGAAGAACATGACATATTTCAAGAACTAAACTAAATGATAGTGATGTTTTCTTAATTATTGACAATTGTTGAGTTTAAGTATAATAATTCCAAATAATATTATGAGTCAGGATAGTAGAAATTACTTATTTTATTGGTAAAGATGAAAAGCAATTTAAGATGCTGAATTCCGTGAACTAAAGCTAGATTTACACGATTGAAGTTATGTTGAAGTCTTATCAAAATTTTGAAAATTTATTTTGATTTTCTATTTACACGTTTCAAAAATTTTATCAAAATATTCTTTCAATATACATACATATTTCAAAATCTTTTGATAAAAATTTGATCAAAATTTGTTGAAACTAATTTACACTGTTGGTAAACTTTTTATATTGAAAATATTGACTTTGATCAGCTGTTTTGCTTCTTTTGTGAAATAATTTATTATTATAAAAAAAAAAACAATTAATAAGCATGGACG
Organism: Bellardia pandia; assembly: GCA_916048285.2. Classification (NCBI taxonomy): domain Eukaryota; kingdom Metazoa; phylum Arthropoda; class Insecta; order Diptera; family Calliphoridae; genus Bellardia; species Bellardia pandia. The sequence goes on from OU696531.1 coordinate 23,803,074, forward strand.
ACCACACAATCATCATAGCATCAACATTTTTACTATTGGAGGAAAAAGTAGCTGATAATAATGCAAAAAAAAGAAAGAAAACAAAAGGAACATAGGTTTCGACCTTTTCTTTTGGAAGGTAATGGTATGTATGCCTCTTTAAGGGAACGATTGATAAGGAATGATCCCGACCTATACAAAAACTTTGTGCGAATGTCACCAGACTATTTTGATTATTTGCTTAATCTCGTCACCCCATCAATAGAAAAGGCCAACTACTAATGTGCGGGAATCTATATGCCCCGAAAAACGCCTGGCAATTACTTTGATATTTTTAGCGACTGGGGACAATTACCCAAATCTGATGTTCTTGTTTAAAAGATCAAGATCATCGATTTGCAATATTGTGCCTGAAGTCTGCGCTGCATTATATAAAGTATTAAAAGATGCATTTTTAGTACCTCTTAATTAAATAAAAAATCATATCAAATACAATCACCCCTATCGTGAATAAAAATTCCACATGAAATTTGTTCCCTTTTATTTTTTTAACATTGAATTTTAATAGGAAAAATGTGAAAAGGGAAAAAATTTCATGTGGAATTTTTATTCACGATAGGGGTGAATATCTATTGGAATTTTCCCAATTCAATCGGGGCATTAGATGGAAAACACATCGATATTATAACACCAGCACACTGCAGAAGCGCATATTTCAATTATAAAAAGAAAAGCACCATTGTTTTGATGGCGCTTGTGGACGCGAACTACAATTTTGTTTACATCGACGTGCAAAGGGTGGAGAGTCCGATGGCGGAATATTCAGTAGATGTTCGCTATCAAATAGATTATACAATAAAACTTTGAATTTGCTGCAACCGAAACCACTGCCCTGTAGACAAAAACCTATTCCATATGTGATTGTTGCAGATGATGCGTTTCCCTTAAATTCCAATATTATGAAACCATATAGTTTTCGGAATTTAAACACGAAGGAAAGAATTTTCAACTACAGGTTGTCCAGATTTAGGCGTATTTCGGAAAACGTATTTGGATTAATATCAGCCCGACTTCGCGTTGTCAGAAAAACATTGGAACCGTCCCCACCAAATGTTGTCAAAGTTGTTCTCAAGACTACGACCAAGTGAATGCGGATGGATCTATAACGGTTGGACTATGGCGTGAATAAGTGCGGATAAAGAATATTTTGTCTTTTGGAAAAACAATTTCGGTTGAGAGATAAATTCATTGTGTGACAATTGTGTGCTAATGAAATTGTTAGTTTTCTTACAGTGGTCTGAACTGACAATTTACCTTTACCTAACAATTGTATAGACGATCGTCAGATATTACAACGTTGTCAGATCTAGCAATGTATTGACATTGAAAAATTGTTAGCAAAAGGTAATTTGTCAGTTTAGACGACTGTAAGAAAACTAACAATTTCTTTGGCACACAATGAATTTATCTCTCAACCGAAATTGTTTTTTCCAAAATGTTATTAATGCACACTTGTTTGTTTATTTATGTATATACAGAGTAGCATTTAGAAATAATTTCTATGACCATGGTAGATGCATAAACTTTGCACATATGACAATGAAAAGTGTTTGACAATTGTCTTAAAACAATGACAATGACAAAATTGTGTGTTTACACGATTGTTAGATGTCTGACAATATATTTGTCTTCCAATGTACTGAAAATGCTTTTTCTTACAATTCTACAAAATTATGAAATGTTTTGCATTTTTTTAAATAATATATTTAATTTTAAACTCTGGTTAGAATCATAATTTTCTCTTGATGATAAGATTTATGTCAAACGTTTCTTCATCTATTTCCCATTCCATTTCCAGCATGTTTTCAAGTTGTATGTGAAGCAGTTTTAGCCACTAAAGAACAAAATAACAACTATTCACAGCAAATACATTTTTAAGATGCACGTCTAATTTATACTGTGTACATAGAAGATAAATATTTTTTATTATTAATCGGAAACTGTTGTATCAATAAGATTGTTATTAACATGAAACAGTTGTATCAATAAGACAAGTAAAATGCTTGCTTTGTTAACATTTTTTAGACAAATTAAAATGTTGTCATCTACATGCGTTACTGATAACAAAATATTTTAAATATACTTTTTCAATTTTAAACAAAATAAAACTCTATATATTTTTTTGTTTTATATTAAACTAGCTGACCCGGCAAACGTTTTTGTGCCTTTAGGTTTGGGGTATGTTTTATTTAAATCTGCAATATAAATGAATGATGTTTTATTTACATTTTGATAAATGAATATTAAGGTAAATAATTCAAATAAATACGAGTACATAAATACTTCCTTTCTTTGGCTTTACTGTGATATCAGAATATTGTTCATTGCAATGCTTTTGAAATAATGCTGATGGTGTTCCGACACAGGAACAGGCGACATATAATTGACCATGGGAGAAGCATGCATTTTCAAGACAACAAAAAAATATGTAGCTCCTATTGTTAGTTATCGTAGAGAGCGCATACAAATGTTAATATTTTTGCAAACTTTTTAAATTTGGAACTCCTTTTGAAACACTTTTTTTTCTTACTTACTTACAAACTGGTACATAGAGCTTAATTTTTTTTCCTAAAAACTTAAAAGTAGATTACTACGAACAATTAAAAAAATATTGTAGATAAATTAAAAAAAGTAGGCGTAAAAGTGGGCGTGTCAGTTTTTCTTTCCATAAAAACCTAAGACGGGTTATGACAAACATTAAAATAAAAAAAATTAGGCAAATCGGTGCGGCCGCTCTCAATTGATGCCATTACCAACGTACGACATTTGATTTTTATTTATATAGATAAAGATAATGATCACAACAAAAAGGAAGAATCGATAGTGCATTAAAAAATTGCAAACTGCCTTAATTCAAAACTTCTTCACGACCAACAAACAATAAATAAATAATAATAGGTATGCACGTCAAAAATGGAGATGGTCAATTAAACTTGAACTTTTCCAATTTTTCTTTCTATATAAACCTTTTTCAGACTACTACACACATTTCAAAAACAAAAAAAAAAAAATTAGCGAAATGGGTCAAGTCGTGCTCAAGTTATAAGCTTAGCAACATACAGCATTTCATTTTTTTTTTTATTTAAATATATGTATTACATCATGGTGTAACTACACAAGGTGAGCGCAAATCGGCAATAAATTCGACACAATATAGAAACAACAGGCATTTTGTTTGTGTAAAATAATATACTACTGTCAAAAACACTTGAAAAATTATTACTTTTGACATAAGTAAATTGTAAACAAAGTCAGTTAGCTGTGCTACTGCACTCACCTTGTATAGTTACAGCATAGATTACATTTTTTATTTGTTTTATTTTTAATTTTCTTTATTAAAAAAATCATTTAGAAAATTTAATTTATAACTACAAATACCGCATTAGAGCAAAAATATAGATTCATGGATTTATTATATTAAAATTTAACACACATACAATTGCTTAACATTTTCTTACACTTTAAAGATAATGCTGGATGTTTGGTTTTGGCGTCAAAAAAAATTAATTAATTCCAACAGAAGAAAGAAATAAAACGAAATACCATTCGTAAACTAAACAGCTTCACTTTTGCTTGTTGTCGCTATCAGTAGTCCTTTATCGGGCGCCTGCTTCCGTCTAAAAGTTACGTACGTATATAAGAGACTGGCAAATACACTTATATTAATGCCAATGCAATTTAACCACGAAAATATGTAATCGCCACCGATAAACATGCCCAAATATGTGACACATATACTTTTCAAACAGCCTACTATGGTAGTTGTCAAGGCCGAATTGTGCTGTGTACAAAGTATTGTACTGTAGGACAATATGAATCCCATAAAACAGCTGAGTAGGAACTGTACCAGAAAGTAGGGATCGTGCCAGTTGTTAAATGCTAGGGATGCTTTCAAGTCCCCTGTTAGATAGGTGATCAGCAAGGCGGGGGTAAACATGAATAGCGAATTGTAGAACATTAAGCCGTATTTGCCAATTTCCGAAGTATCTAATTTCTTTTTGACAAATACGCCATTGGAAGCGGTTAGAGCATTTGTTATCATGACAAACGTATATCCTTGCATATTGAAGGACAAATCGTCGGAAGCAGCTAACAGGGCACCACTTATCATGCCGTACACACTGACCTGTACAGCAACAGAAGGTCGAACACCCAGTATTTTTAATTCTAGTAACATAGTCATCAGTATGGAAAATCGTCGCAGAGCAGCAAACATGGGCAAACTCAAGGCTTGTGTGCCGCCCAAGCCAAACATCATATTGCCCAAAAATATCAATGGTAGTGGAAATATTTTCTTAAATGTATTGCGCTGCAGTTTGGGGTAGGTGACTAGTTTTAGGTGTTTGCCCATGGTTAATACTATTATGCTTGCTGTTAGCTGACCCAGGCTCAAAAAAAGAAACGAGGGAAATTTGTATGACGTTAGTACTGTCTTATTAACTACGGTTATCATGAACGATGACATCCCATAGAAGAGGGCACTGGAAATTTTCTTAAAATACAAGGTCACATCTTCTTTTTGTTGACGCAACTCTTTGGAATTCAAACTGGACGTACTTCCTCCAATGTTATTGCTGTTGCTCAATTCTAGTGTCAGAGAGCCATTCCCTCCACTAACAGCTCGCGTTTCCATCGTATACAGCTAATAAAGCAGACACACAGGCAGTAGTTAGCAGACAGCCAGTCAGCACTTCAGTTAAGCCGTAAAACACAAAGTATACAGAAGTGACAATATTGACGTTTCAAAGAGCTATAATCAACTGATAAGGCAGGGGGTTATTGTGTATTTCGATTCGAAAAGAAAATCGTTCGAATTTGTATACTTTTTACATTGTATTTCGAAAGCTTTTAATTTCGAATTGAAATGCACAATAGCCCCCCAGTTCTCTTAAAGAGAGAACTTTTGTGGACAAAGCAAAATAAACAAAACAAACAAATTAAGTTTAAATTTTCGTTTCGTGACACCTTTGTATACTTTGTGGTGTATAGCGAGTGTTTGCTTGTATTTCGTATGAGTATTTTACGGCACAAAGTACACAGACGTGTCACGAAACTGAAGATAATCAAGTTTTATATTCCTCTTTTTCTTTAAGACCTGCCTTTTTGTTTTCTTTATGTTACAATTTTTCTTAATTTTTCTGGCGCAATTAAATTAATTTTCGGTGATAAAGGTAAGTACTTGTAAGTAAGTTTAGTAATATAAAAAAGACCTAAGACTTGAACAATTATTGAAATACAATATTAAAAATTTCAATTAAAATATTCTTAAGTACATAAGTACATAACCGTTCTCAAGCGACAGAGGAGCCCGAAGTCTGCTCAAGTGTCATCAAATGCAAAAGCTCCTAAGACCGTGAGTAATGATCAAAATAGGTTTGCTCTCCTCCAGACGGATGAGCCAGAACTTCCGAAGAAGACGTTTAAGCCCCCACCAATTTATCTGAGAGAGCCGACTTCCAGTAAATTGGTACAAGGAATTGTTGCTGTAATAGGTGAAAACATGTTTAGCGTAACCTCAATGAAACATGGAAATATCTGCGAGACAAAGATTCAAGTGAATAGGGAAGATGATTTTCGAAAATTGTCCAACCAGCTGGAAAGGGAGACTAGGGATTTCTATACCTACCAGCTCAAAAGCGCAAAAGGACTCCAAGTCGTTCTAAAGGGTATAGACCCATGTGTTGATCCCGCGGAGATAAAAACCGGTTTAATGGACAAAGGGTTCAAAATCAAGAGCGTAGTGAATATTAGAAACCGTGAAAAGATCCCTCAGCCCATGTTCAGGGTAGAATTGGAACCTGGAGATGTTGTCTTAAAGAAAAATGAGTCCCATCCCATCTACAATCTGATGTACCTTCTGCATCGTAGAATCACCGTGGAAGAACCACATAAGCGTCAGGGACCCGTCCAGTGTCTCAACTGTCAAGAATTTGGTCACACGAAGGCGTATTGTAAATTGCCGACAGTTTGTGTTGCGTGTGGGGAGCTACATGCAACTGCTCAATGCGATAAGTCGAGAACTGACTCAAAAATCAAAAAATGCAGTAACTGCGGAGGTAATCATACCGCAAATTATAGAGGTTGTCCAATTTACACTCATTTGAAAGGCATAAGAACCAACAAGACGTCAGTATTGCCTAATCGCCCTCAACAGCCAAATTTAGCATCGAGTGACAATTTCCCTCAAGTATTACGGTCCACTAGTCATGTAAACGCGCCAAGTTCTAGACAAGTTTCTTACGCAAACGTCGTTAAATGTAATATGCCAGGTCTGGAGCAGGAACCTAAACCCCAATATTCTGAGCCGCATATCAACAATCTAGAGACAACATTGCAGACACTTGTCCAAACTATGAACACTTTCACGACCACCATGACATCCATGATGCAGGAAATGCTGAAAATGCAATCCACTATCTTGCAAGCCATTTTAAAGAAATGATTTATTTAAAAATTTGTTTCTGGAACGCGAACGGCCTCCGCCAACATAAAAATGAACTGGAATACTTCCTGATGGATAAGCAGATTGATGTTATGATGATTGCTGAAACTCACTTGACGTCGACAGGGTACTTCAAAATTAATGGCTACGAGTTCTACGATACTAAAGACCCCCGCGGTAGAGCTTGTGGAGGTTCGGCAATTCTTATAAAGAACAGAATAAAGCATTATCTAATGAATAACATAAGTGAGGATTACCTCCAAGCAACAAACATTTGCATTGAATTCTGTCAATACAAATTTGTTTTATCATCGATTTATTCTCCGCCTCGATTTTCAATAAAAGAACACCAATACCATAACTTCTTTAAATCCCTTGGAGCTAGATTTTTAGTTGCTGGTGACTTTAACGCCAAACACACATTTTGGGGTTCACGTCTGGTAACCCCAAAGGGTCGCGTACTCTTCAACACCATTGCTAAAATGGGCTTAGATGTACTCTCAAGTGGACATCCCACCTATTGGCCGACGGACCGACGGAAGATTCCCGATGTTATTGACTTTGGGGTAATGAAAAATATCCCTGTAGAATGGATGCAAGTGGATCCTTCACTGGACTTGTCCTCAGATCACTCTCCTACTATCATTTCAATGCATTTCCCTCAAGTGTGTGGTTCTCCATTTATGAACATGACTAAGACCCGAGTAAGTTGGATAAAATACAAAAAGTATTTAAGTTCTCATTGCACGGAAAATGTTGTGTTGAGAACTACCGACGATATTGATGAGTCGATTGGCAACTTTACCGAGGACCTTCGACGAGCTGTGCATCACGCTTCCACTTATCACGTTGAATGTAGAAATAGGACAAACAGAACTTATTTCTCTGAACTCGAACATCTCCTATCAGAAAAAAGAAGAATGAGAAGAGAGTGGCAAATTCACAGGTCTCCTGAACTGAAAGCTAGGCTACGGGAATGCAGAGATATACTAAGACATTTCTTAGAAACCCAAAGAACGGCCTCACTTAGATCTTACTTGGAAGGTCTTGATAGTACCCCACAATCTGACTACTCGTTATGGAGGGCGGCAAGAGGTTTAAAAAGACCAGTAAGAGGAAAACCTCCTTTGCGAAATCCGACTGGTGACTGGGCTAGAAATGATTCCGAGAAGGGGACTTTATTTGTTAACCATTTGAGAAATGTGTTTACTATAAACAACTCAAATAATAACGAATCTGATTTGCCACCACTTGTTATAAGGCCTCCTGTACCTCTAAGACTAAACTTTCGTGATGTCCAAAACGCTATTGGTACTCTGAACCTTAGAAAGGCTCCAGGTATGGATAAAATCAGCAATAAAATGCTTGTGGAGTTACCTCGTGTAGCAAGAAGAATTATCCTCTTTATCTTCAACGCTATTTTACGCCTAGAATACTATCCTGCAGATTGGAAGGTGTCTATGATCACTATGATTCCTAAGCCAGGGAAGGACCATACCAAAGTGGAGTCATATAGGCCAATTAGTCTACTGCCGACAATTTCAAAACTGTTTGAAAAATTGTTAATGACTAAATTGACTCCAATTCTGAATGACACTGAATGTATTCCTAATCATCAATTCGGCTTCAGAGCTAAACACAGCACCATCGAGCAAACACACAGATTGGTAAATGTGATAAGAGGGTCACAATCGGTTGAGAAGGAGGGATACCCTTGCTTTAACTCAAGCGCAAAATAGATGACTGGATCAGTTGATGTGAAATTTTTTTAGTATCATAAAAATTTTTGTCTAGCACTGGCTGGGCTTATTATTTTCTTTTTAGTATTAAGATTTGAATACTTATTGTCATTTCATTTTGAAGATTCAATAAATAATTAAATGCAAAAAAAAAAAAAAAAAAAAAAAAAAAAAAAAAAAAATATTCTTACTCAAATTGGTTGTTTTGTTTATTTTGCTTTGTTCACATTCTTGAATTTTAATAGCCCTAGTTAGAGGCTATTGACATCCGTTTTCGAAATGCGCAAACTGCTCAATTTGAAAGAGTCTTTAACAAAAATTTTCAAACTTTTTATTTTGATATGGAATGCCCCATAATCAACTAATTTCTCAAAGTGACATGCCTGAATTTTAATAGCCCTAGTTAGGGCCTATTGAAATCCGCTTTCGGAATGCGTAAACCGCTAAATTTTAAAGAATTATTCAACAACAGCCTTTTTTGAAAATTTTTACTTTGATATGGAATGCCCCAAAAATGGCTAATTTCTCGAAAGTGACATTCCTTAATTTTAATAGGCCTAGTTAGAGGCTATTGAAATCCTTTTTTTATTTTTAAATGGAATGCCCTATAAACTGGTAATTTTTCGAAAGGGACAGTCTTTTATTTCAATAGCCCCAGTTACAGGCTATTGAAATCTGTTTTCGGAATTCGAAAACCACTAAAATAAGTGGAAATTTTTAAAAGAAACTTGATATGTTAGGTTTGATTTTCAACCTTATTTGTTAAAAAAAAATACTAAAATTTATAATATGAACACCACTTTTTTTAAATTGATTAATTGCTTCTGCATGGCGTTTTACAGATTTACTTCAAACAAGTTGTATACACATCTTACTGAAGGCGAGGTAAAAATAAAAATATTATGTGCCACGCCCACTTTCATGCCCCATCTCAAAAAATAAATGTTTGTATGTATGTCCTTTATAGAATCGTAAACTATGTATTTGATCATGTGATTATCTTTGGCAAAGTTGTTGTGCATGAGCCCGGGAAGGTTTCTGAGTTGGTATGAACACGCCTACTCTAACGCCCACTTTTTTTAATTAATTACAACGCCTGCCGGCCAGACCGCTGGACCGATCTTACTAAAACTTTGACGAGATATACCTAAGACTCCGGCATGACTAAGAATACTTACTCAAAATGAATTGAATATTTGTGTAATGCCTGTCTTTCAAATTAATTTTAATTGGTGGCGTATCAACGCGCGCAAATGCCATCTAGTATAACATAATAACTTAATGGCTTTCAGACTAGTTTAAAACGACCCCACACATTAACATTTTTGCCAACCACAACTAATAATAATTACACTGGAAGTTAAGCCTGATCCAACAACTCAACTCAGTCGCGATAAACGTAAAAATCTGAGGCATCCAAATCCGTTTATAAAAATCAAATTACAAAAAACTGCCGACATAGTGTTGTTTGAACAACGCAGCACCACTGTCCTGAAAGACACCGAAGAGGGTCGCTTAGTGGAGGAAGATAACAGACGTTATCAGTACTTAACGGAAGGTCTGGGACGCAAACGCATTTGTTTCCCAGTGGAAACCCAAACTACACAAGAACTTACCAAGACACGTGGTGTTAATACGAATTCGATAGCTCGCAATAATGTGGCTTCGTATGTATCAAATTTTGAAATGTTTGATACTTATAAAGATCTAGAGAAGACTACGCAAAGTGTAGATGTAGATGGTACACAGCAAATCCAAGTAACCACTTATAAGGTGGGTGGAGTGGATCAGTTTGTGGCTCTAAATCAAACGCCTAAATTTAAATTGGCCTTAATGTTGACCATGCGCATTTTGGCGGGTAATACATTTGAGAATGAACAAAGAAGATTTCGTAACATGATTATGCCAGATCCTTTGGCTTCAGAGGTCAACTATCGTTACAATGTGCAGCTCTTGTGGTCATATGCGACCAGTTTCTCGGCCAGTGAAAGTCGTTCTGTGGCGGATATGAGCTGGTGTCCCAAAAATGGCGATATATTAGCAGTGGGTTATGGCACATTTAGTACCATGTGTGGGGTACTGCCCAAGACGGGCAGTGTTTTCATATGGAATATAAAAAATCCCGTCAATCCCGAAAGAATGTATAGTTTGCAGGCTCCCGTGGTAACAGTGGAATTTTCACCATTCACTCCACAAGTTTTGGCCATTGGCCTGTATGATGGCAGTGTTTTTGTTTACGATATAAGTAATGTAGAAAATCCCCAAATAAGTGTATCTCCCCGTTTGGTTACTACCAGTTGTGAGCCCATTACATCCATTAAATGGATTGCCCATAACGATAATGAAACAAGAATGCATGATTTGGAGCCATTTTTAGCTTTATCACGGAATGGCATTATTACCAGATACACCATTGGTAATAGCCCTAATCTTTTGGGTTTCCGGCAAATGAAATTGGACCGTATTGAGGGTGATGTTGAAGGTTTACAGATTGCTAAGACTTCATCACAGATGGAAGCTAATCGTCATCCTCAGGGTATTTTTATATGTTTGGATGCCTTGCAATGGGATGTCTATTTTGTATTAACCGATGAAGGTTGTCTGCATAAGTGTTCAACCAATTATCCGAATCAACATTTGGAAGTACTGCAATTGCATGAAGCTGGTGTTAATTATATGGAGTTTTCACCATGGTCACCGAAATTGTATTTAACGTGTGGAAATGATTGGTAGGTGTTTTTTTATATAACTTTTTTGTTATTTGGAAATTTTCGAATCAGTAATTTCACAATTCTGAATTTATTAGATATCGTTTGTGTAAATCGGAATTGATCGCATTGTCCAAAAAAAAACATTATTTAAAACATTAAAAGATTTTTCAACAAGAACTTTGTTTTGGAAAAGTCTTGTGTGGATTTGGAAACTATAAATGAAAAATGATATCGGACAGTTGTCCAATTGATGAATTATTTCACCCAGCCTCCATACAAATGTCCTACCGAAATAGGTGTTTATCGGCCATAAATGTTTGATTTATGCACGTACCCAAATAAATTTCGCCACAAATAAGTTGTACATAAAGCCTAATCACAAATACAAATATTATGCAGATCGATCAATAATTAGTCAAAGCCGTCTTCAAAAATACTTTAACATTTATAAATCTTTTAAAAGTGTATATATCAAGATAAAATTAAACGCAAGAAATATTTATATGGACATATACATATATGCAAGTCATGCCACTAAATTTTTGGATGCTATTGCACATATACTGAGTGTAGGGTATTATACGAACGGACTTGACAGATTCTGTTTCACAATAAATTTATTTCATTATTCAAAGCTGACGTTACCAAAAAAATACCTCTTAAATTTATTTACCATCACTACGTATAAAGAAAAGCTCCTTTTTTATATCCTCTCACAATCTACACACAACTCAGTGCACTAGACAAGTTCATGCTTTGACTTTCCTTTCATTTTCATCGATCAGTCTCTTTTTGCAATTCTAACGGTGCGCGTTCGGCCTATTTTAAATTTTGTCTTAAAATATTTTAAAACCAATAAAAAAGTCAGAAAATTAATAATTTCATGATATAAATATAATTTAATGTTTTATTTATTAGTGTGTTGTAAAATATTTGCAAAAAAGTTATTATTTAATGAGAAACAAGTGTTTTATGTTGTTCACACAAAGCAGCGCAGTTGCTAGAGCAGTCGCTATTTGAAGTTTTTTTTTTCTGTTGCGGGTTCGGTGTGTATCTGTTGTTTGTAGTAGTTGTAGTTGTTTTGTCAAAGAGGAAATAAAATGAATTTATTAAGCAAGTGCAAATGTTTTTGCTAAAATTAAACATATTTGCAACTCACAGAAGAAAGTGTTTCAATTTTTACCATATGCACTATTTTCATTTGTTTTATACCCTTCACCTTCGTGAGAAGGGTATATATAAGTTTGTCATTCCGTGTGTAATTTCCACAATATACCCTATAAAGTATATATATTCTGGGATAGCGAAGTCGATTAAGCCATGCCCGTCTGTCTGTCTGTCTGTCTGTCTGTCTATCTGGCTGTCTATCTGGCTGTCTGTCTGTCTGAGTGTTGAAATCAGTTTTATTTAATGTATTACAAATTATTAAGAACGCAGTATTTCCCGAGATATAGGCCTATATATTTTCTACTTTAAGGGCCTGCCCCCTCGAAAATAGGCGTGACCGCCAACAAATTTTTTTTTGCTGGCATCTCCTCTAAAAGCCCTATTTGATTTGATTTGGTTTTTTTTTTGAGCAAAATCACTAAAACCGTATTGTACCCCTTTTTTATACTCTGTTTGTTAAATTACACTCAAGATTATTATGAACATCAGACAAACTCTCTTTCAATTAAAAATGGTGAAAATTAGACAAGATTTCAAAATATTTAACATAAATTATCGTAAAATTGTCTTTCAAACAATATATCAAATACTAATAAAATTTGCACTAAGACTGAATAGAAAACACTGAATAAGGATATTCTAGTCCTATAACCAGTTTAGGTGGAGGGTATTTAAGATTCGGCACATTGGAATATAGCACTCTTACTTGTTGAAATGGTCTAAAGTTTTTTTTGAGGAAAAATAAAAAAACTCAATTTTGAAAAAATGGGGGAAAATGAAAATGGTACATGTGCCAAATATTGAAAAATCTTATTCTTGAGTTAAAAAATATTTTTTTTTGATAGATATCCTACTCACATCCCATTAAGTGATTATAAAGGCCTTAAAGGAAATTGTATAAGCTTTCTTTTGAGGGGGAAAAAATTAAAAAAAAAAATAATTTTATTTATTTATTCAGTAATAAAAAGCCAATTAGGCCAAAATAATATTACATAGTAATACAATAAACCTAAGTATAAGAGCAAGGTTAAATATTCAATAAATTTCATGTTACAATACTATCAAATGGGCTCCCCAGCCGTGATAAAAAAAGTGTAGATAGGTATGCCAAGATTTAATAAAGAAAAAGAGACAAATGAAATACGGTCCAGTTAGGGATAGTTAGGACAAGAACCACATTAATAGAAGAGATCACAAAGGGTCTGAAAAATATTGCAAAAGTTTTACTTTGAAAACATTATTAGAGTGCGTAAAAATTCGCAACTCTAATGGCAGACTATTCCAATAGCTTGTGATCCTAACAACATAATACCTACTGAAAAAAGATTTATATATCCTAGGGGGAACAAAGTGAGGATTTCTGTTGCGGGGAGAAAAAATAAATGCATCGCATATAACAGAAGGTCTACCAGTTTTTATAATTTTATAAAACTTTAGCAAATTACGAAACTTTACAAATTCACTAATAAAACAACCAATAAAGCATTTCACAGACTCGGAAACATGTTCTCTACGTCGAATGTTGAAAGCAAATCTAACTATCGAATTCACCAAGCGCTTCAATCTAGTAAGACACAATCCGATAGTACCGGATACAACTTCAAAACAGTAAAGAATCTGTGGCATCAGAATCGCATGTGCTAATTTTGTTCCAACATCCTTAGATGTTAAAAAAATTATTTTTGGAATGATTGAAGAAATAGCTATCTAAAGTCCTTTGGACAATTTTTGCTAGGAACAATAGGTGAAAAGTTACACTCATTTTTAAAAAAACCCTGTATGACCAAAATGTCCAACTTTGAACCCCTTTAACTCCGACTGATAGAGCTGAAAATTTGTGCCTGGCCTACTATCCAATAGTATTAACCTGGGTGAAAATTTCATCCAAATCGGAAGACATCGATTTTAAAAGTTAAGTCACTTGACACGAAATTGCCCATAATGTAAACTAAACATATGCATGTATGTATGTTTTTGGTAGACTCTCACTTTGTGGCCGCTCTGTAGCTGTGGACAACAGCAATGGCACTGTGGAAATGCTGGCCTTTGAAGATATGCCGTTTTCACCGCACTTTCAATATGATCATTTAGCTAATGAAAGTGAACTGCTAAGGGATGTTAAAAGTTTGGGTTATTTTTTAATATGAAAATTTCGAAATCTTTTGCACATAAAATCTTTGCTTTTGCATCTTTTTATTCGCCCCCATCCTCAAAACAAAACTAAATAAATACAACTTTTAGCCTAAAACTATATTATTTGATTTTGTATTTGATTTACACGGACACTTGATGATAACGACGTAAAATATCTTTAAAAATACCAACAACAATAATAACAACAACGACAAAAACCACCCACCCTCTTGCTGTTCGCTGGCTAGCAGGCAGACACACTTAGTCTTTGGTCTGCTTCCTCCTCATAAATACTACACATACTTATGGAAAAAATATCAAATTTCACTCACTCACTCAAATAAAAGGCTTTTCTTTACATTAAATTTTTGTGGCTGTGATGCATTGAGTAGAGTAGGTCTATGAAACATGCGCCTAAATATGGAACCACCAAAAAAGTCAGAAAATATCAAAAATAATACTCAATTATATATTTGAAGAGAAAATAATAATAATAAAAAAATGAAATGCTTGCTCCCTTTTCATTAAATATGCGAGCAGGAGAAATATGTATATAAAATTTGAAAGAAAAAAAAAATAATAATGAAAAACGCGTGCTGGTTTTGTGTTTGCTTGATAACAACTTTTGTTGAATGCATTGGAGATGGAAGCGTGACATAGAGCAATTTTATTTGAAGTCACGTAAGTGAACTTGGGTGGACTTTGTATAATTGATATAATTCCCAGTTTACATTATGAAATTTTTGTTGCTGCGATTCTTCGATGCGTTTACATGCCTTAAAATCCATGTACGCCGTCCCTGCATGGATCGTACATCTGCCAATGCGTGTATATATATATGTGTTTCCGGCAGATGAAGAAACACAAGCTGACTGATTGCAAAATGCCTAGTCAGCTTTAGACTAGCCAAGGCTATTAATGTCGTGCCGGATGTCTGTAACTTTTTTACCAGTTCAAGTGTAGCGGACCAAGCCTCATTTGTACACATTAAACGGGAATGGTCGGAAGAGAAGCAGAAACAGTAGAGGAATAGTAACGGCTCGCATCGATAATAATAAGTGTCAAACCCATCTCTCATGATAAATAGATGCAGATCTGTCAAAAGATGTTAGGGGTGTACTCCAAGATTTTGAAGAAGAATTCCGGTGCATCTCCTCAAAATTATAATGCTCCTCAAAAACAGAGCGCTCATTTCATTTCATAAAACTAGCTATGACGTTCTTAGGGTAAGTGTGGCCATCATGAATCCATTAGAAAATATACTATTAAACAGAGATAAAAAACGGCATATATTGCCAAAAGCCTTTGCTTAAATAATCTATGGCGTATGAAATTGCAAACTTCAACTGGACCGTTTCAGAGATAAAGAAATGAGTTATTGAATTTAATTGATCCCACTTTGTTACCCATTAAGTAAACAACTGGTCGATCAATCAACACTTGTTTTTTCCATTTCGAACCATCCTTATTCATTGGCAATAGTACAGATGTGTCTTAAGTTCACCCTTCCTAGCTCCCTCATGATTGCCAAAGCCGGACTTTGGCAGAGTAAATGAAGTACTGTCTCTTCCTCCTCATTATGACAGCTTCTACAGTAGTCATTGTACTAGAAGCCTATTCTTCAGGCGTGTGGCCTGTGCAGCGTTGCCATATATTTTTTTAAGAAATTTTTTATTTCAAAAAAAAAAAAACTTTTTTTTAGAAAAAGAAACTTTTTTAAGTACATAGTAATATTTCAAACCCCAATTTTATTGAAAACAAAACAACTTTTATTTTTACATATTTACTTGAGTACTCCTAGCTGTCCAACTCCATATAAGTATATCGTCCCCTCAATATAACAATAGCGTATGTGCTTATTCGCTATTATTTTTTTATTGCATATTTAAAATCTCCATCATTGATTATATGTCTGGTCAAAATTTCGTTAAATTCTACTTCCAAAAAGTGGGTCAAAATATCGTTGGAAAAAATAGGGTATAATTCTTGTTAAAAAATTTCCTTCAATAAGTGTGTAAGCTCATATGCGCTATTTTACTTGAAATGCCACTCCAAAGTTATTAAAAGAATAATAATATGCATTATACTCCTTTTTAGCCTGTAGAAAAAATATACAATTTATGAAAACTTTAACTCATAAAATAGGCTCGTGGCTCGCAGTCATTTTTTTTTAACCTACAAGGTGGAAAGAAGCGAAATTGTTTAGATGAGCCAGATTTAGCAGAGGAAGAGAAAGAAGACGAATGAATTTCTAGTTATTTTTGATTTACGCAATATATATCTTAATTTGTCATAATTTTTTGTTTATATTAACACAAATTGGAAAGTAATGAATATGTGCCACTTTATTAACAAAACTATGAATTAATCACTGTTTTATAATGTTACAAATTGATATTTTTGAGATCAAATATTTTAATAAAAATACCGTAAAATTATTGAATAAAACAGCGTATACCATACAAAATAAAATAGTGTATCTGAAACATTATACGAATTCCTAGAAAAATAAACTAGCCTATATGGAGGACTTGCGCTTTGAATGAGAGAATTGTGGTCTTAAAGGATGCGTAGAATAAAAAAAAATTGCCCAATTTAAAGACAAGAAAGAAATGGTATTAGGTATTCGCCGAAAAATCCAATATGGAGAATTTTTATTTACCGCAATATTGAGACATCCGATTTGGCAAAAACTTTAAACTCTCCTTTCTTAAAACCCCAAAAAAATTATACGCTATTGTTATATTGAGGGGACGATATGTACTTGTATGCACAAAATAAAGAGTATATTTGTGTTGTAAACTGTTAACATTTTAGAAATATTTATATGACATTTATTGTACTTAAGACGGGGTAATACTAAATTAAACATTGTTGCAGTAAAAATGGATTAAAAATATATAATATCGTTAAATTACTAACGCAGTGCAGCATAGTAGAAAAGCATTGTTTTGTTAATGGTGAAAATAATTTGTTTTATAAACTAAATTAAACTTATAAATAAATTATAAATTTCCAAACAAGTTTTTTTTTTTTAGAATAAAACTTGAAAACTTTTTCGCATCTCAAAAAACTTGGAAAAAAGGGAAAACTTGACAAATGGCAACGCTGGGCCTGTGGTTACTGAAACAGTATACCTGATTTAGTGACGACAAAAGCTAATGAGTGAATTTGTCCCGCCTATATTAAATACGGGCCAAATTGATTTAGCAGTAGCACAAGTTATTTCATTAGACCATATTCTCTGAGCAAGTCCAAGCAGTTCATGGAGAACGTTCATTTAAAGAAATGTTAATGAAAGGGGTCAATTACCTCCTCGGTCTGGCAAATTCATCGGCTATAAAGTTGCCCTGTATTTTACTATGTCCAGGTACCCATTCAAAGACACCTGGAACTCTGTGGCTAACCTAGATGTCGAGATTCTTACAGTAGTAACATTTGGCTAACATGAATAATAAATTGTTTATCTAGACTTCCGGTAGCCAAACCTAAAGAAGGTGCAAGTTGGAAATAGTTTTTAGTTTTGTGTATTTAAAAATTTACCGTCACGCTTTCTTCATTGACATGATGGGCCTGATTGTATGTAGGTATATGTATATATCGCAAATTGATGTTCGTCTTTATCATTGTGATTGATAAAATTCAACATCATTATTAATATAATATTACAACACACTCTCACACTCATAGTAGATGCGATGCGACGCATACACATCCGTTTCAATGGGAAAATGTACATTTACACTTGCTGATTCTATGGGAGATTGAGAGAATAAACACAGAAATATCCAAACATAAAAAAAATCCAAACATGCATACATGTATTTACGATATATGTACGAGTATGTGAGAGAGTTTGGATTCAAATTAAAATATCCATAAAATTTTGTTACGATTCGTACTTTTTTCCCATATTTATTTTGTTTTATTTTACAAAATAACAAGCCGGTATGGTATAGAAATTTTAATATCCGCACACACACTCAGTTACTGAAGTAATATTTGTATGTACGAGTATTAATATGTGTGCATAAGGATGTGTATGTATACTAAATATATGTATGATTCATCATTAGCTTTAAAGTAGTTTTTGTTAAAAACTATTTCGAATACAAATACAATAATGCTAGTATGAATAACTATCCCTCCCCCTCCTTGTTTTTGGCTGCCATTAAGTTTAACTAAAAACCAACTGACCTAAATTTTTGTTTAAAACACACAACATGATTGTAAATACGTGTAACCAAATAATAATAACAATAAAAAAATTTGTATAAATAATCGACATTTTTGTTAATTTGTCTGTGTGTGTTTTTTGTTGTGTTTTCTTTATTTAAATAAAATATTTTGAGGGTTATAATTTTAATTGCGAGGGTTTATTTCTTTTGTTCTTGGCATTAAACGGAAATAACTCCATGTTTTCTAACATTTATAAAACGTACGCATTTAAATTTCTTTTTAACATGAAATATTCTTTGTTAATGTTGCTGTTATAATACGAGTATGCGTTTATAAATGTATATTTTTTATTGGTTGCTTTTATTTTAGTTGGCGTACATATTTGAATATTATTTATAATTAAAATTAAAAATTTTACTTTTTTTGGCATACTACTTATTTTTATCATTTCACTGATTTAAAAATCAGTTGCCATTTAAAGAAGACGTTAGAAATCTTCGTGGGCATCCACAATTCAAGTATTCAAGCAGCTCACTTTGGTCAGTGTAAAACTAAGCCTCCATTGTGATGCTAAAGGGTAGAAAACCTGGGGCCAAATTACCGCATTCGATATCGATTAAAATTTATCGTAGTTTTCTTATTTGAGATTATGGCATCGATATCGAGCAAGAAATTTAGTACATTTTATCATAATTTCGATATCGAAATCAGTTTTCGATACGATAGCTCATTCGATCACGAATGCGGTAATTTGGCCCCTGGTCCCTCAATCGACAAGCGTTGTTTTCATAACGAACCAATAAGTTTCTTTGATAAATGAGTATGAGAGAAAGGTCCACAAAATGCACGCTCTATCGACATAGCGAACTCCGAACATTGACAGACTACTAGCTGAGACAACGTCTCATCTTCATTATAATAACTTCTGCAATAGGCGATTTTTGGTGGGCAATTATATGATCACAGATTATCTTTTTTTTCCATTAAGACCAATATTAAAGGCTGTAGCGCTAATTTCATAAATCCATTTAATACAAGTAAGAAACTGTAGTCGGTCAACCTGAATACACTGAGTATGCGAGTAGGAAAAGAAATGAAAAACTTTGTGATTTTTGAAGAGGGTCTTATATGAGAGCTATGACTAAATATGGACCGATCGTTACAAAATTAGGTGTCATGATTTCTGTATATATGAAACTTATTTGTGTTAAATTTTATTTGGTTAACAACTTTTTTAAGATATTTACGGCTGTGGATACATGGATACATAAATTAAACATCAGAAAGTGATTCTGAGTCGATCAGTATATTTTAAGGTAAGTGTTGAACTAATATTTTTGAGCGTTACAAACATCAGCACAAATCCAATATACTATCCCCACTATGGTGGTGTAGATTATACATAAAAACTGAACCGCATATGCTACCTACATACTAAAAAGGGGAAGATAATATTTTTACCAGCGCAGTAACAGTATCCGTAAGTTTGGAAAGAGTGGCTCCTTCCAACGTATTACACATGACCATATTACCAAGTTGCATCAATGCATAGGAGTATTAAAATTTCTAGTCCAGCCGCTGCGTTGCGGACAGAGCTTAAGTTTATACGCTAGGGAGCGCAGTAATAACGCTCATTTTCCACAGATCTACCCTTAGTATAAGCATGTGGTGATTTAGTAAAGAGCTCAGATTGTAGAGTCATTCTAAAATTAATATCAATGACAACATTACAGTATGACAAGATCTTAATTTGTCTAAAGGTCTGACCTTCATACCATCCGGATCCGGTTATTTTATCAAATCAAAGGTGTTAAGTGGTCAGAGTATTATAACTTTATTTATGGGAACGAAGTTGGTACACAGGTATACAAAATCAAAGACCGTTTCCACAGTAATTTTCATTCACCATTGTGAATAATTTTAATCTGAATCTTTTCTTTGGGAATATTTTTTTTATCGCGCCAAAATCAATAACATCCGGTATAGTCTGTGGGAAACGGAAAAAGTTTTTTCATAAACCATTGTTGATCATACTAGCGTTCTAAAATCTTTTAATTCTATCTCTTAAACAAACCGCCCTTAACACTAATAGATGCAAAATCAATAATATTAAACTATGCACATATATGTATACTGAACTACAATTTCCTGTTTAGAATTTAATTACAAAGAAAAAGCATTATATTATTTGTAAAGAAAGCAATACCAAAACAAATAACTCTCTATAAATGAAACAAGTTTCGCTAATTTTGTGGTACAATTTCACATTTTTGTTGTTTGTTGACGCTTTTCATACACGAAAAATCACAACTTTTACAGATTTCCTATTTTTTTCCTAAAATATTGTGGGCCCTGTAATACTCAAACACATGCAATCGCCTACATGCTCACACATACATACTACATATATTCACACTCTTGCTTAAATAGTTATGAGAGTAAAAAATGTAAACAAAAATAAACAGTTAATACAAATACAACAACAGCAGCAACAACAACATTATTAAAGAAAGTAAGTATGGCCTAGAACAAAATTGTTTTTCTTTTTTTAAACCCTACACCACCATAGTGGGGAGGATATATTGGATTTGTGCTGATGTTTGTAACGCCCAGAAATATTGGTCCAACACCCACCTTAAAGTATACCGATCGACTCAGAATCACTTTCTGAGTCGATTTAACGATGTCCGTCCGTCTGGCTGTCCATGTAAAGCTTGTGCGCAGAGTACAGGTCGCAATTTTGAAGATATTTCGATAAAATTTGGTACGTGAAATTTTATCGGCCCAAGGACGGATGAGATTGAAACTGGTGGAAATCGGTCCATTATTTCCCCTGGCCCCCATACAAATCTCAATCATAAATGCTTGAATTATGCAAGTATCCAAACAAATTTCATCACAAATGAGTGGTAAATAAAGCCAAATTACATCTATAAATTTTGTGCAGATCGGTCCGTAATTACTCGTAGCTCCCATATAAAGCCCACTTTCGAAATTCACTTTAACGATCATAAATTTCTTAAAAATGTTAGTATCCAAATAAAATTTGACACAAATAATTTTTTTATATACAGAAATATTGACACCTAATTTTAAAATGGTCGGCCCATAATTAGTCGAAACTCCCATATAAGATCCTCTCCGTAATTCACTTTAAGCTCCATAAATCGTTTAAAAGTATTTATATCGAGATAAAGTTTAACACATATAATATTTATATTCACAGACATCATGACACTAAATCAGAGGTAGGCAAAGCGTAAAATGAGGTTGTGTGTGTGAGCGAACTACCCAGCAAACACCCAGCTAGCATTTTTAATCGTAGAGGACATTTCCGCGATCGGAGCTGGCGATTAAGTTAATCGTGCGCGATGTCGTATTCCAATCGCTCACGTTCAGAGCAACTGAAGTAACTGTGTCAAGATGGCGACTCTTCCTTTCCAATCGTCGACGATGAGCAAAATCCAATCGTCGACGATAAGCAAAATCCAATCATAGGCGATTGCCAAGACGATGGTAAATTTATACAAAAATGCTTATTGTTATTTGTTTCTTTTATTAAAAATTTAATTTGTTAAATAAAAATGATATATGAAAAAAAAATTCAATTCTTGAAATAAAAATAAACTTATAAATTAAAATTTGGTAATTATTTAATTGCTTTTGTTCGGTCTACTTTTCTAAGCCGGTCTGCAGCATGAACAGAGTGTTGCAGGATTACTTTATTAATTGAAGAGTTCCCAATTTAAATGACAGATATCTTTGAAAAAAAATTAGAATGCTGTAAGAACACGTGATTAGAAATACTTACTGGTTATAATTTCCTTAATACAGAACTCTTGAATGCTGGGTTTTTCGTTAGTTCCACGCCACCTTAATTTTGTAACCACTTCATTACTTAGCAGCTTTTTATACGCGTTCCTAATGAACGAGTTGGAACAGTTGCCACCCACTTTACCAATAATGTATTTCTGTAAAAAGATAGTTATAGATAAAAAGAATTACATACATAGATATATAGATATAGGTAGATATAGGTACATACCAATTGGACAACAATATCCTTGTTCTCCTTGTTTCCTGAGAATTTCCAATAATTCATTGACCGCAATTGTAGTTATACCGTGTTTTACTGTCCAAAGTCTAATTTTTTACAGTCTCTAACAATATAAATACGTATATTATTTAATATTTTTACTTTAAATATAATTCTTAAACTAAGAATACTAAAAAACACTTTTTATTCTTACCAGTCTCAACACTTCTGCACTGATTAAAAACTGAATAGGAAATAACAAAAATAACTTGTTCTTGCTAAACTTTTGTCAACATAACGGTTAAATTCGCCTAACTATCGCCAGAATACGTAAACGGCGATTTCGGTATAACATAAATTCTTCTGATTTGATTCACTCGTCTCAGAATCGTCAAAAAGTCTCGCAAAAGCATCATTTACAAGAGTAATATACGACTGTGATGAAATAACAATCTTTAAATGATCGCCAGAATCCTTAAACGACGATTTTGGGGTAACATAAAATACACTCGTCCGACAAACATCAAAATGATTCGTGAAAGTATCATTTTTAAGAGCTAAATACGATCGTTGACTGCAAACAATCTTCCAATGCTCGCCAAAATGCGTAAATGACGATTCACTCGTCCAACAAACGTCGAAATGACTCGCAAAAGCATCGTTTGGAAGCGAAAAATATAAATCTACTCTAACAATCGTCTGAACGATTAAAAAAAGAGTCGCGAAATGATCGCGCTCGTCAAACAGTCATCCAAATGCTAGCTGGGCATAAACATAATTATATAAATTATACAAAAAAACTTAGATAGGAAACATACACTCACAATATATTTTCCGTAACATATAAGAAATTAACAACGAGATTGATATATAAACGGAACTTCTAATACTTCAAAAGCTGATTACCAAATGCATTATCAATTTTTCGTAATTAATTATTAATTTAAAATGTTTGTTGGGAAGTATTTCTGAAAAAAAATATAAAAGCATCCGCACACATTGTTGTCTCAATGACGACTGAATGAAAGAGATTAAATCGCACAATTGTGCTATTGGATGCCGACCTCTGCACTAAATGATGATTGGATGATCGGTCCACAATAGGTTATATCTCCCATATAACGATTATTTCTGAAAAACAGTTTTATACATATACAGGGTGTAGGGTATTTTATGGTCGGGCTTGACCGACTATACTTTCTTACTAGTTTGTTTTCATTTTATGTGCAAGAGAGTCTGTATGAGAGACTCTCCCCCTAAGGAGGTGGTGTATATGAGAGTTTGTGTGTGGGTGAGTGTCTATATTTTGAACAAGGTGGTGGAAATCATATTACTGTGAGTTCAATTTCATGTTGTTGTTGTAAAATACATACTCAGACAGTGAGGACAATGAACAAAAAAAAAAAAAAAAAAAAACAAACCAAAAAAAATCCGCTATATTTTCTTTCTAGAATCTAGAGCGTGTGTGGGTGTATAATGGCCATATTAAAAACAACAATAGAGCAAGTAGTAAGTTAAAAGAAAAGAGACGAGTGTGTGCAGTTGGAAAATTTGACTTGTGCTCTCGCATCCTTTTACTTAGACGTTTATGGCTTAAAAAAGACTCAAGGCGGAAAATTTAAATCAGTCTATAGAAAACGCGTACGTGAACAAGAAGTAGCCGGTCGTGGCTACA
This sequence comes from Bellardia pandia, assembly GCA_916048285.2. Classification (NCBI taxonomy): domain Eukaryota; kingdom Metazoa; phylum Arthropoda; class Insecta; order Diptera; family Calliphoridae; genus Bellardia; species Bellardia pandia. The sequence continues at coordinate 23,827,195 of OU696531.1, forward strand.
CTTTCGGCGTGTAATATTTTGTCGGTATGATAAACAAGTGATACACCCTGTAAAAGTTCTGTAAGTTGAGTTTCTATACAAAAAGAAGCAAACCAATTAAAAGAAATTAAGCAAATGAAAATAAACAAAAGAAGAAAAAGAAAACGTATTTCAAAAGGGAAATAAAACTGCCATAAGAAAAAAAAAGAGATTAAAAAATAATAATAGAAAATTTTAAAGAAAAAGCTTCTTTTGGGGTTTAGCTCAAAAGTTAAGCAAATTTTTGGTGAAAATTAAATGCAATTTTTTTTTAATGAATAACACAATAAACCAATTAAAAAAGAAATTTGAAAACAACAACAACATATGGACCATTTATAATTTAAGGATATTTAATTAAAATATACACACATACCAACAAGACAAATGTATGTGTAAGAGGTTGTTGTTGTTGTTTATATACGTATCTTTAAATAAGTGTATGTGTGTGCTTTTGTTTAAGGATTAGCCCATACAAAGAGAGAGAGAGAGAGAGATAAAGAGAGAGAGAGTGAACAAAATATTAAGAGTGTTTGTAGTATGAGTATAAGTGTCCGCCAATGTATGTAAATACCAGCAATACATACAAATCATAATAACAAAATTCACAAATGTGAATGACATTTATGTCGCTACAACTAATACATACACACTCATTAATAAAATTTAAATTTAAAAAAGAAAAACGTAAAAATCAAAAGCTAAAAAAACAAAATGACTAAATTTCGCAAAAACAAACTTTCAATTATAACAATAGTTATAACAATAGTTAAAAACAGGAAACCGGAAAGGGAGGAAGATAAGTGAACTTGTTTGTGGTACATTTTATGTTGCAACAAATTACAATTACAACAGCAGTATCACTGTTTTAGGTGGCATTTAGTTGGTAAAAAGTAGTAAGGCGCTTAAATCTATCTATGTAAAAAAAAATAAAACTAAAAAAACTAAACTCTATAAATTAACACAAAAAATACAATTTAAAACTAAAAAAAACCTAACGTTAATTGTGAAAGAAAAGTGTAAACTAAGTCATGACGACGTTGTTGACAATGTTGCCTAGTGGTTTAATACACCAGCTACTGCTACAACAATTAACAAACTCTTTTGATATACATTTACAGTTAAATTATAAAAGGACTAATATGCCTAGAGACATTGTGAGTCCCACTTATTTTTCAAATCAAATACTACAACTATACTGTAACAACATAAATACCTAACTATCTACCTTATAACATATAAATACTTACTTTATATTTAAAAGATTATTTAAAATAACTACACCACTACTACTCCACTTTACTATTTCCCCCCTTTTCTTCAACAAAAACTATTAATAAATAAAACCGATTTGTCCTAAAAACAAACAAAAACAAAAAAAAAAAAACATTCGAAATTTTGCAACAATTGGCTCTAAACACTTTAAACATTGAATTAAATAAATTTTAAAATTTATATCCTTTTAAAATTGAAAAATAATCCCTTGCTTGTTATTTTTTAATGGCTGTAAATAGCAAACATATAATAAATAAAGTATATATACTACATACACATATAATTAAATTCTTATTTGTATATAAAATTTATAAATATTATTTTAATTAAAACTTTATGTATTATTAGTATTATTACTGCAAACATTAAATAATTAAAAACATAGATAAATTAATCATTTTGTATCGAAAGTTGCCATGAATCTTCATTTCTATATTTTAATTTATATTCTAATTAATATTCGTAAATACTTTTATAACTTTTAATAAAAGAAAACATTCACAATTTGTTCTGAAATCAGCCACCATTTCAGATTCTTTAATGACATCCTTTGGAATTAGTGACAAAGTCGCTATTGCTTCTGGAACCAGTTCCCTGTAACGCCATGGTTCAACGCTCTTTGGAAGTCTTAAGCAAATTTTTATAAATTTCAATTATACGAAATACATTCTTTTTTTTTTGTTCCTTTTTCGATATAAGCTCTCGATATAAATTTTCCTTTTATTTCATAATATAGTTTTAGGAAACATAATAAAAATTTTATAAGAAGTCAAAATTGTAGAACCTTTACACAATTTTATTAAGTGCAGTATATTTTATATTAATAAAGAGGTTTTCAACACGAACTTTGTTTTTCAAAACAAAGAATTAAAAATTAATTCAATGAAAATTATAAATTTTTTTATTTTATTGGAAAGAGTAAGATTTGACAATTATAAATTAAAGATTATATCGGACAGATGTCCAACACAACCACGCATACTAACGCCGGCTTTTAATCAGAATTTCAATTATATATTGGCAAAATGGCAGGTACATTTCGTTTAATTACGTGTTTAATTTTGAGTTTTAAGGCTGAAATCAATTAGATTGGCTCTGTCTCTAACATAGGCTGCCTAATTAATTTCAGAATGCTGACAAAGGCTTTAGCAGGCCAGAAAATGCATTACATTTTGCTAGTGTCTCTTTGTATATTTCTATATGATTTTACATTTATGTTTTCCAACGGAAAGCTATGTAGAACATAAAACAGAGTAAACCTTCGAATAAAAAATTTTATAAAAAATACTTGGAAATTATTTAAAACTGAATGATTATCATACACATTAAACAAAGAACTTTCTGTACGTGTTTGTAAATGTGTTCCTATTCAGTGCTGATATTCAGCCGGTTTGGACCGGTTCGCTCGAACCGGTTGTTAAAATTTTAAAAATTTTGCGAACCGGTTGTTGCATACTCACCTTCTCGTGAATAAAAATTCCATATGAAATTTGTTGGGGTGATTATGTTTTTTGTTTTAACGGTTTCATAAAATGTGTATTTATCAAGGTGATTAGTCTCGGCAACAAACACAATATTGTTCAGTTGTTCATTGTCAAAACGTACAAACAAATGATTTTATTTTGGTCATACATTGGATTCTTGGATGATGATGTTTTCGATAGCGTTTTCTTCAATCTTTTGAGAAAAAATAAAGCAAGTTTTTTTGACTTTTATTTTGCAAAATCAAAACTATTTTTTTATTAAATCATTATTATATCATTTCCTTCAAGAGGCTTGTGGTCTGTTACTGGGATGCGACTTTAAAATTTTTGCTATTTTTATCAAAATTTGGCAAAAATATAATTTTTTTTAAGCGAACCGGTTGTTAATTGTTTCGAATATCACCACTGTTCCTATTGCTTTTGGAATAAAACAAATAAACTTTTAGGAAAAATTACATTAATGCATTCTAATTTAGATTTTAAAACAAATACATACGCTTGCATTTAACGAATTTTCTTTTTTATAGACCCCATTAAGTTTGTAACACGTCGAAATAATGGCCGTAGAACCAAAAAGTCTGTATATTCTGGTTCCTTCAATAATTCGAAGACGATGGAGCCATGTCCGTTCATCTGTCCAACTACTGAATGTACGATAGAGCTTCGAAAAAAAGACATATAACATCATACATTCTTTGATGCACCGAAATGGCACAATCGGTCTAGTAGGAGCCGAGTAACAGATTGCTATTTTCTTGAAATATAATGCGGATAAAAGCATGAAACGCTGAAAATGGTAATGATCGGTCCACAATTTCTAATAGTCCCCAAATGTATTCCCCGAATATGGCTTTATGGTACATAAATGTTTTTAAAAAAGCCGTATCCATACAAAATTCTGCGAAAATAAATTTCATGCAAAATGAAATCTCAAAAGATATTTTGTTTGCATCGGTCTATATTTTGACATAGCCCCATATAAAGCCCATTTCCGAAAATCACTTAAATGCACATAAATCTCTTATAAGAATCACTATCACACTCTATTTTATGACCGGTCCATAATTGACCATAGCTCCCATATATTCTACACTTCCCAGAATAAACACAGAGTAAAGAGAGTTGACAATTTTGACGTTCAGTTTCCCAGGGCTTTTTCGTAACTAATTTACTGTGTGTTAAAGTAAATCGTTTTATGTTTCACGCTGCAAAAATATAAACAAAGTGTAGTTCTGAAAGAAAAAGATAAATATAAGTTCTTGATTATAACTAGAATATGCATAAAATTCTTGTAAATATTGTTATTGAGATGAGATTCAACCAAAATAAACCTAAAATAATAGAAATAGAAATTACAGTACAATATTACCTGACGTTCGCCCCGTAATCGGTGATTTGCTGGTGGCTATATAAGATTTGGCATAGTCGAATATAAATTCTTACTTGTTTGGGTTGAATTTGCTATAAATATACCTTTTTGATATTAAACACTGTAAAAGAAGAATATAAAATTAAATTTCTCTTATAACATAGTTTTTATTTTAATGGATTGCAGTAACTGATGAAGAACATTTGGATAATTATTCGAAAAACTACTATAACAATAATTCAAGATTGTTCAGTTGACCGAAGCTGGGGTCAATTTTGGGGTTCATATATTTTTTTTATTACGTCGAAATTACATTAGTATATTGTCGATACCAAACCATAACAAAAGAAATATATGTACGTAGTTGCTGATATACGCTGATATATGTGCAACCATATTTCATGTACAACAATTCCTTAACATGTGCGAGCTTTAAAATAATAACAGGACGCTAGTGAAGGTTGATTCCTTTTAACCAAGAGGTGGCTATAGTTTATGCAGGAATACTTTCTCCCAAGTCATATTTGAAGAGGTGTTATTCAGTCCACAACTTTAAATTGTTTGCCAAACCATAGCTTGTTTACCAAATGTATCCATTTAGTATACGAGTAAATATTTATATTTTGGTTCCAAATCCCCTTGTTTCGTTGCAATATAAAATCTAGATCACTGTAGCTGTTTGAGGTCTATTTTTATATATATTTTATCAATCATAATAAAGCAGTTGTTGGTTTTTTTAAACTTTGTCGTAAAAAAGATGTGCTCGTTTTATAGCCACAGCATTCTGCTTTTAAATTTTAAATTGTAAATTTTACCCGTTTTTAATTTTTAAAATTTTTTGCCCAAAAAACTTCTTTTTTTAAATTTTTCTTTTCAATTGAACTAAGAAAATGCATTTCTAAATTAATAAAATAGACAAATTAAAGAAAGCAAAATTCTAGTTAACAAAACAAGGATCTTAAAACTAAAAAAACTGTACAAATATAAAAACATAAGAGTAAAATTTACCACCACCTCAGGTTAAGGTTAGGTTCAGTGTGACCAGGTCTCAAACATTTTTGCAGCTAAATCCTATACAAAATAATGCTAAAAAAATGCTAAATAGATTTTTAAATGCCAAAAAAAAAATGCTAAAATTTTTTTTAATAATATTATGAAGAAATTATTCACTATTTGTACCGCTGTTTCTACAAATTATGTTTCATTATATAAACAAAACCACATCGAGCTCAAAAACAAAACAATTTATTTATTCTCTTAAAAAATCGTAAATTAAAATTATAAAACAAAAATTAAAACAATTATATTCTTTTTTTCGAAACTAAGGTCTAATATTGGTTTTATTTTTTATTTATTCCGATATTTCGCTACATCTTCAAATCTTTTCAATCCTTATCTTATATATAGGAGTGAATTCATTGTATTTAATATCATTCTATTTCTTATTTTATTTTTTAAAAGATTCATTCCGCTAAATACACGTTCAACTTCTGCATTACCAAATGACAAAACTAAATATAACAAAATCGGACAATTCCTTGAAGGGATTTTCATTCACATCATTCCTGTATCCAAAACTCAATAGTTGAGTTCTGATTTTGCCACTCGTATGAAGTTAATTTTGCCATTGTAATTCTAAAGTTGTAATTTCATCATTTGAAAAATTTAACATTTCTTCTTTTATTTATTTTTAAACTATTGTCAACAGCAAAATACTTAATATATTGTAAACTTAAAACATTTTTGGGTAATCTTTGCCTTAGTTGACATATTAACTCTGCTATGAAATTTCTACATATTATTCTTATTTCTTTTTCGGTTTCAGAATTTATATTTGTTCTTGTTTTCAAAAAATTTTCAAAATCATAATTAAAATATGGTGTAGGTATATTTTAATTTTAATTGTAACAGGGTTAAAAATGAAAAATAAATTGAAGCTAGAAAATGCTAAACAAATTATTAAAAAATGCTAAAAAAATGCCAACTGCTAAATCGAAAATTTGCAGCTAAATCAAAATAAAAAATGATAAATCAAGCTGAAAAAATGCCAAAATGGTCCCATTGGTTAGGTTAATAATTAATTGGAAGATAGGTTTGACAATACTAATTGTACATACATATATTCTTAATTTTGTATTGTTCTTGTCAACAATTGTCGGATTTTCTTTTAAGTTCCAGGTTTCTTTTAATAATATTTTTATTGATTAAGGTTTGCTTATATCGTTTTATAACATAATTTACAGTACTTTTTAGAAGCTTTAGATATCTGCCAAAAAAACTAAAACAGACTATGTCGAATTTTCAAAGAATTTTTGCTTGATTTTTGTCTCTCATACAAATATATACTGGCTGATTAATATTTTTACGTCTTTCCAGGATATCATTTTATGTGCACAAGAACAAAACGTCTACAGAATTGTAGACACAAAGTTTGTTTGTGTTCTTCTTATGGGGAAAACATATGTATACATTAGGGTGGTTTTATTGAATATGGCAAAAAATTTTTTTTCCAAATTTCTAAGTGCTCACGCTTAGAAATGTTCTATTTAGTGTTAAAATACAATTGTAAAAGTTTTAGCTCAATCGGACTATGCCTTCCCGTGCCGAAAAAGCCCCAAAGTTTTCGAAAATGCACCTATCTAATAAAATTGATAGCTGTTCGGTTAAACCTTTTTTTATATCCGCAACTGTATTTCCTCTTTTCACTCTCAGTTTCTAATTTTCCGATTTTTCCATCGCCGGTAAATACATCGTCAGAAGCCATTTCTTCCACTTCCGATTCAGAAGAGAATGAGATATTTTGTAAATTTTCTGTTGCAGTGAGAAAAAGAACACATATTATAGATTCCAATATTTAATTACATACTCAAGGTTAAGTTTTAAGGGTATAACTTTTTTTATTAAACTTGGGCAAATATGGTAGAAACTTAGTTTTTGAGTTTTGCGGCTTCACAGAAAGGCAATCCAATGTTACTCATGTTATAAAACAATGCCTTGTATGTACTTGATGGTAGTTTGCTGCCGGTTATTTGTTGAGATGAATGTCCAATTAAATAAATCTGAATTTTAGCACGGATACGAACATTGAACGAAGTACTAGCCATTTTGACTTAAATATCTTTCTTGTACGAACTGTTCACTTAACACAAAAACCTTTAAATGAATATTTCTCTTAAAGTAACATTACACGCTCAACGTCAAAATCAAATTGGGGATTTTTAATTTCTGCTTGAATATTTTAAAGTCATTATAATTACGTTTCATTTGATAGTAAATTTATTGTAATAAATTATGGCATTTATCAGCCAAAGCAGAAACGGCGCTATTTCGTGAAAAACAGGCATTTAAGGCTCTTTCGGGAAGGCATAGTCCGATTGAGCTAAAATTTTCGCAATTGTATTTTAACACTAAATTACATAATTCTAGATGTGAGCACCTTTAAAAATCGAAAATCACTTTTGAAAAACCACCCTAGTATACATACTCGTAGATGTTCAGTCAGTTTTTCTTTGTAATTTAGAAAAAAACCGTTTTTTTTTGCTTGAAAATGTAATTTAATGGCCGACATAGTTGTGCGAACAAATATTCTGACAGTGTTGTTCGAACAAGAATATAATATTGCCAGCAGAAAACAAATTAATAACTTATCAAGACTGGGGCTAACGGTTACAGTGTCTAAAAAACAAATCCCGTAAAAAATAAAATATAGGCTACAGGTTTTTAAAAAAGCTTTTGCAATGTGATCGGATTTTCTGTGAACAAAACTTTGTTGTTAAAATATGCCAGTATTTTTTTTATTTTTTTTTAAGAGAAGTAACACTCAGACAATTAATATGCCTATATATAATTTCATTAATCTAGATTTACACGATTGAAGGTATTTTGAAGTCTTATCAAAATTTTGAAGATTTATTTTTATGTTCTATTTACACGTTTCAAAAATTTGATCAAAATATTCTTTCAATATATTTCAAAATCTTTTGATAAAAATTTGATCAAAATTTTTTGAAGCTAATTTACAATATTGGTAAACTTTTTATATTGAAAATATTGGCTTTGATCAGCTGTTTTGCTTCTTTTGTGAAATAATTTATTATTATAAAAAAAAACAATTAATAAGTATGGACGACCACACAATCATCATAGCATCAACATTTTTACTATTGAAGGAAGAAGTAGCTGATAATAATGCAAAAAAAGAAAGAAAACAAAAGGAACATAGGGTTCGACCTTTTTTTTTGGAAGGTATGTCCCCTTTAGGGAGCGATTGATAAGGAATGATCCTGAATTATACAAAAACTTTGTGCGAATATCACCAGACGATTTTGATTATTTCCTTAATCTCGTCACCCCATCAATAGAAAAGGCTAATACTAATATGCGGGAATCTTTATGCCTCGGAAAACGTCTGGCAATTACTTTGATATTTTTAGCGACTGGGGACAGTTACCCAAGTCTGATGTTCTTGTTTAAAAGATCAAGAGCATCGATATGCAATATTGTGCCTGAAGTTTGCGCTGCATTATATAAATTATTAAAAGATGAATTTTTAAAAGTAAAACCTAATTTATTAAATAAAAAAACATATCAAATATAATATCTATTGGTACAGATGCCAGCAACAGAAGAGAAATGGGAGAGTATTTCCCAAAGTATAAATAAAATGTGGAATTTTCCCAATTCAATCGGGGCATTAGATGGAAAACACATCAATATTATAGCACCAGCACATGTATATGTATTGATATGGTTTTGAATCAAAAGAATGAACATGCTGTCAAATTATTTATTGTTATCAATATTGCCAGATGCGATTTTGATGCTCATTTACACGGCATCAATAAAATCTTCAAAAGTTTTGTACAATAAATTTGGAAGAAATTTTGCTGTTTACACGAGTTTAAAGCATTTTGAAGAGAAATTTTGAAGAAAATTTCAATCGTGTAAATCCAGCTTTACTTTTTTTGGAAAGGTGATAGTTGAAGAAGTAAAAGTGGTGAAAGAAGAAAGCTTTTTATATCACAACTTTGCAATTGCGCATTATTTTTTGTTTTTAGTGCAGAATTGCAGCGCCTCTGGTGGTGAGTAGGCGCATTATTGTTAAAGCTTGATTTTATAGCATTATTTTACTTCGGTGGCGTTTGAATACTATACCACCGAAGGAGGGCGCTGTGATAAATATTAGTTATGATGGATAGAAAGAAAAGTAATAATTATGAGAAACTGATGTTGTTTGAGTGGTAGAGGCTGGGAATCGAACCCGGAATACAAATACCAACTCATGCTTAATAATCAAATGCGCTCACCAATTAAGCTACAACACCCTCGATTTGGCCATAATTAAGCAAAACTCTTTATATTCTAATATACACACATACATGTATGACTTAAATAATGATTGTATATTTAAAATACATTTTAATTTTTTATCGTTCTCCTGATAGCAAGTCAAAATCTATTAATTTATTTATTTCTGTCCCGTTGTTATCTCTGGCAAAGGCATTCACATGTTGCTAATTATTCAAACATTATCCCATTTTTCAATCAGTTTTATTAATATATGTATGTATATAAGAATAATACATACTCGTACATACATATGTACATGTTTTCATTTTAATTTTTTTATTATTGATTTATATTTTTGTTTTGTCATTATTATAAATTTATTAAAATGAAAAACTGTACCCAAAAGCGTCATATATTAAGTATATGCGTTTATAAAAAAACAATATTTGAGGAATAACAATTGACAGAATATGTATGTATGATGTCTACCCAGTACCCCCTTTTACTGCTCATTATTGTTACTAAGTATTTATTATTATTATTATTAAATTTTTACAATATTTTTCTGAGTTCAATATGGCTGATTGCAAACGCTTTTACGTTAAACATACATACTGTGAGCGTCAATATAAAGTAAACATATAATATTGTTTAAACAAATGCTTTATTTAATACATACATACACTATATGCGTAGGTTAGGTTAGCAGGCGGCAGCTCACTTTGGTCCATATCATTGCTCCTTTTGTGTTGCCTGAAAAGATAAGATAAAGAGAAGAAAAAGAGAAGAAGATGTATACGATAGACAGTAAGTAGATGTATATAAGGGTGAAGGTGGTTGTTGACTTTACTTTGATGCTCACAGTACATTTATTCATACAAACGAGTGATATATGTTTGTACATAGTTGTGATTATAAAAAAAAACTGAAAAAAATGAAAAAATACAATAAAAATTTTTGCGATAATATAACTTTTTTCTTCTCATTATTTAACTCTGGCCTCGATAATATTTCACAACAAAAAAAAAAAAAAAAAAAAAAAATAAAAAACTGAAAAAAATTGTGAAAAAGCAAAAAAATTATATGGAAGAATTAAAGAAAGGGGTGGGTTTTTGGAGTATTGAATGTCTAACTGGTTGCTTGGTGGGTTGTTTGGGTCTCGTTGTGTGGAAGATTTTACTAGTTTATGTTATAAATTCTATATTGTTGAGTTGTTGTTGTTGCTGTTATGAGTTATTTACTAAAGATTAAAACAATTTTTAATAATGTGCAGTAATGAAAATATAAAATTATTCTACCAACACCCTCTCCTAGTTCACAGTGTAATGCACACTTACATGCTTCCTTACTCGCTACACATATACAAACATTCTATGTTTATGCACGAGTATATGAGTCTGTGTGTAAAAAGGAAATAAAGTTTTTGGGGCTAAAAATATTTATTTTTATATAAAAATCAATAAATTTTATACGGTTGTATTTATTTATTTTTATTACATTTTATTTGGAGGTTTGCTTTGTTGTTTTTTTTTGTTTGTTTTTTGTTAATGTTTTTGTAAATTTACTGCCATTTTTTGTTACGCTACCCTTGCGATTCTAAAATGAACTTATTACTTTTAGATATATTTTTCAACGCTTAAGCTTAATATACAACATATAAAGTTTATAACATATGAAAGCTTTAACCGTTTCAACATTATGAAGAAAATATGAATCAAGAATGAAATACTCAGTACAAGTTAAGTTTTGAAACAGGCCATGCTATTTCACAACTGTTTAGTTAGTTGGCTGACCCCAGTTCGAAGGTTCGAAAGAATTAATTCTTAATTTAATTTTCAAAATCAAATTTAATTTTATATTTTGTTTAGCTTGGCCCACACTCAGGTGATGACCTCTACTCTTGCAATGCATTATGTTGGAACTAGGAAAATAGGTACTGGGAGGGAGGATAGAGGAAGTAGTGTTTGTGGACATTTCAATTGAATCTTCCTATATTAAAAGTGACAGGGGAAATTTTTACAGAAAGTTTATTATTATTATAATTTTCACTGCAATGTGTCTAGTCTATCACGAATGGATGAGCCCTTACTGAAGAACGTTTATTGTTCAAACAATGACGGGTTTCTGGAACACATTCCATTATATTGTCGTTGCTCCAGCGAGTTAATAGAGTTGGATACCCTACTGTTATTGCCCCATTATCCGGCAGGGTTGGTCTATAGTTGAATATATATGAATGTCATATGCGATCCCATCTATAACAACTCGTATAGAACGTCACCATTTTTCGCATAAGCAGCATAGTAAGTCTCCCGTAGAGCGTCCTCTACGAAAGCCGTACTGCCGGTCGATAGGTAAATCTCCAACTATTTACCAGATCCAGATATTCAACAAGATACTTTTACCATACTTTCAATAACTTTAGAAAGTGCAGAACATAATGCTAGTGGGCGATAATTATCAGGGTTAACACAAGGGAAATTCTCTGGCTCGGTATAAAATGCTAAAAAGATTAGCTAATGGACGTGCTAGTGTCGATAAACTCTGCTTTAAGACCAATGCTGGTATACCATCCAGCTCAGGAAGCTTATTTATTTTAATAATTTGATTTAGAAACTTATTAGAAAAGCAACTTATTAAGAAAATATCAATAAGTTATATTTAGATGAGACAAGAGACCAAGAGGTTCTAGAGAATTGATACTTAACCTAATTCTCAGAAACAAATTCAATATTTTTATTAACAGTTTTATGTACTAATTCATAGACTTAATTCGTAATACTGCAAAGGTATGGAATTTAATTTTTTAAAAAAATGATTCTTTATAGAATTAATTCCCTATTGAATCATTAAATTTTTCTTTCACTCATAACTATTCTTCCATTCAAATCTCTTAGAGAATATTTCTCAATTCATTTTGTAAATGATTTAAAGCTAATTGATGTTAAAGAAATTAAATGATGAGAAAATATATTAATTCAATTTGGATTAGATTTCTTCAATTAAGAAATATATAAACTCTTAAAAATGTAATGAATTTAGTTATGAATTAATATAACAATTAATGAATTCTCTACAAATAAAAGCCTTTATATTAAGATAAAGGATTTGTTTGGTTGGGAATAGTTTTCTGGAATAAATAACTGACGTTTTTAATTCTATATTGAGACTTTTATGAATTGAGATTAATTTGAATTAATTTATTCTGATAACCCATTTGACCCATTTTATATATTTTGAGGTCATTTAAGGCATATGAGTCATTTGTTACAAAAAGAGAAGCCAATTGGTTAATTAACTTATACTATGTTATCTAAGGTAGAGATAGTTGCCACTTTATAGTCTTTTTGTAGTCTAGAATGTAGTCAGTTTAAATTTTATTTAACAATTCGCCTTAAGGTGGATTCACCCATTTGTTCTTAACAAAAATTTTTTCCAGAGAAACATTCACCCATTTCGAACGATTTTTCTAAAAAATCTAAGCTGCCATATGTAAACAAAATCTATTAGTTTTACAAGTGCTGCCATTGATTTATTTTGCTTTGGGTTTTAAGTGTTAAAATACAAATATTAAATTATTTTAAAGTATTGTGTTTTCAAAATCACAGATATAAATTCAAAATGAATGAAAAAAAGTTGATTTTGCTGATGGCCATGGATATACATAAGGCATTGTTATTTGTATGAAAAAATGCAACCTATTGGCAACTCAGAAAAAATATAAAATTAAACCAATTCAAGTTCATAAAAAATATTTTCTCTCTCTAAAAAAGAGAGACGTCAATCTTCATATAAAAAAATTGTTCGAACAAAATTTTTGTTAAGAACGAATGGCTGAAGCCACCTTTAGAAGTTAGTAATTTTACTCACCTAAAATAATTGTAATACTAGTGTATCATACTTCGTATGTTTTATATTATTATTTTAGGACTAACTTAGCACAAGTAATGTCTGCTTAGTTTAATTTCAATATTACTGTCCCTTCCTAACAAGATCAATAAATATTTTAACATAAAATTAAGAATATTTTAATTCATATTAAGGAAAGACAAATTGATATTGAGAAAATTTAAATTGAAATCAAATGAAATTTAGTTAATATTAAAAATATTAAAAAATATTTAAAAATAAGAGATATTTTCAATTTTATTTTGTATTCAAAGTATTAGACATTGTTAGCTATGCCCATTTACCATCTTTCTGGCAACACATAGATTTTACGCCAAAACAACTGCTCATCTTTTGAGGCCATGAACGAATCAAGCCAATTTCGTATATCTTGTTCTGAAGTAAAGCGTATCCCAGAGAGAGCGTTATGTATTGATCAAAATATATAGTAGTCGGATGAGCCAGGTCTGGACTATATTTTGCTTTGTTGTCGATTCGGCTGATCTCTTACATTTCGGGGTATGTAATGGATCCATTTGGCATCACAAGTAATGATTCGGTGCAAAAATGATTTCCTTTTGTAGCGTTTAGCTACACGCAACATATCGGACTTTCAATCGACTTTCAAGGTCTCTCGGCTTCAATTCATATGGTACCCAATTAGTCTGCTTTTAGATGAACCCTGCTGCCCACAAACGTTTTGAAATTGCAGCTTTACTAGCCGCCAAATGTTTTTACAAGCTCTTGTTGACTTTGACAATAATATCATGGTATAATGCCTACTCCTTCTAGGTTTTAAAATTTGTTTGGCCGGACTGGGAGATATTTGTCTGCCGTCTCAAAATCAGTACTTCATTACATCATCTCTCGCACGATTTTAATGTCTACAGAATCGGAATAATGTCACTGAAATAACAATAAATAACGTTAACGCTAAAATATCGGTTGCCAAACTTTCTATGTGATGTAAGGTACATTGAAGTTGTTGTTTATCCTTCAATACTTAACTTGTTATTCATATTTGTTATTGTGTTGATGCGCATTATTAATACACATACATAAATATATCTATACATACAATACATATAAAGTTATTTTTTTTTTTGCTTTGTATTTTATACATTTCATATTAATTTTTTTTCGATATTTCTATAAAACTGTAGGACTCCTTTTAGCGCATCCAGTATAAATTTTATAGCAAAAATCTGAGGAACAATTTTTTTATTGCATTTTTTGTAGTTTTCATAAAAAAGTTGTTATTGGGAATTTTTACATTTTGTTACCCAGCAAAAAAAGCTATTCCAAAGAAGCGAAGAAAATTTCAATTTATAATTCAAAAGAAAGAGAAATTAATATAATTGTTAAAAGACTTGTGTGACTGACTTTAGCTCTGATATAGTTAAACAAATTTCTAAAAACTTTAATTTGTTTTCAAATTGATATCGTCAAATTGCCGTGTAAATTTGTTGCTGGGTTAGTTGTTTTTAAATATTTCTACATGCAGAAGTTTGGGTGTGTATTTATACATATATCAAGCACATATTCCTGCACTGTTAACAAGCATTTTTTAAGTACATACATGTATTTTTCTATTATGAGTAAAAAAATAGGTCCTTTGCCACAGGACGTTTGAGTAATGTGCACCGTTAGGAACTGTGCAATGAAAGGATGTTACAAGTACTTATATAATGTACGAGTATATTTAAATAAATCGATGAATACTACCTTTTTTATTATATTTTATGTATTATTTTCTGTGAATATATTAATAATAAGTATGTATGTATATAAAGAATTTTTAAGAGAACGTTATAAAAAATAAGCAGACAGTGTTATTGGAAATAAAGTACTCAAAAGAAAAGAAACACACTTGTCAACTGTTTATTTTATTATTCATATGCCGAAACACATTGGTCCTGAAGTTTGCAAATGCTTTTAGGTTAGGCTAGCCTGCCAATCTAGAAGTTAAATTGATAGGCGAGGGTCCTGTTGTCATACCTGGAAAGAGAAGTTCAGAGTGAAATAATAATCCCAGAATTGACCAACTTTAAGTCAAAAAGTATTTAACCAAATCGCTTTCGTCAAGTCGTAAAGGTAAAATTCGCCGACTATACAATCTTTGGTTTGCAAGAGCCAGACATTGAAAGAATAGATGCCGTACAGTTTCGTGCTCTGCTTCATCATAACAATTTCTACAAAAGTCATTATAAAGGAGATTTAACCTCCTAACATTACCACCGATCTGACAATGATCTTTGATCACTGCTACTACATTTCCTATTCGACTACGTGGAATGTTTGTCAGTGTTGCAGTTCTCCATTCCTTCTCTGATAGTGAGGTTTCTGTCTTGGCTATTCAATCTGCAATACAGTCCGTTAGGATATTTAAATCTTCTGGAATCCAGAAGAGAACTACTGAGGAAGGTCCCGCCATTGCTTTAAGAGATATCCGGTATTTTAAGATCCGAAAGGGTTTTGAGGGCGACCTGTCATCAGTATAAATAAGAATATATGCACCGAATATACTATAAAACCTTAGCGAATTTGCTACCCTAGGAAAACTACACTGGTTTGGTGCTCTAAAAGACACTCGGTTGCCAGCCTATGCTAAATAAAAGCCACCCACGCTATCGGTGAAGATCTCGAAAAGGTTTTTCTGGATAGATTGTATCCCTTTAGTTCCTGCTGCTGTGATCGTCACATTAAAGCTTCTGTCGAAAAAGGGCCTAGCAAAGGGTCTAGTGAATTATGCAAGTATCCAAACAAATTTCACCAAAAATGAGTAGTAGAAGCCAAATCATATCTACAAATTTTGTGAAGATCGGTCCATAATTGATTATAGCTCCAATATAAGCCCCACTTCCGAAAAAAACTTGAAAGAGCATAACTCTTTTAAAAATATTGGTATCAATATAATATTAAACGCAAATATGTTTCATATACTAATTTTATAATTGTCAGTCCATAATTAGTCAAAACTCTCATATAAGACCCTCTCCGCAGTTCACTTTAACCTCCATAAATTTTTTAAACATATTTATATCGAGGTAAAGTTTAATACACATAATATTTATATTCACGGAAGTCATGGCACTAAATTTTTGGATGATCGGTCCCTCATATGTAGGTCATAGCTCCTATATAGCGCCCATTTCTGAAAAACTGTTTTATACATATACTTGTTTTGTTTTACTTATAAAATTTCCAATCAGAAATTTGTTGTTTTAACTGGAATCAAAAACACATTCATAATTTTCGGTATAAAAACGTCTACACTTATACATTTACATACATGGAAGCACACACATACACAACCACATTCACAATCACAGTGTGCATGTGTTTAGCAAAAACTCATATTTTATTTTATTATAACATACATACATATATATTTTTTGATTGTCAAAATTGGAAAAAGAAAATAATTTGATGGTTTACAAAGTCGCAATTTACGCCAAAGTATGTATGTGTGAATGTGGCTGGTTTAGAATCTAAACTTTAGACGAATGAATGTATGTGTTGTACAGTGGAAGGGGGCGTTAGAGGTAGTTGGCTTTATAGTTTAGTTAGTCCGAATAGTGAAAGAAGGTGGTGTTGGTGGTGGCAAGTTGTGGCTGTGCCAGTAGATGAAATGCTGCCAAAGCAAACTTAGCAAATGCTGAAATTTTGTTTTTCTTTTTTTTTCTCAATTTCTTTATGTTTATGTATGTGCCTATGCTGTTGGCGTTTCTGTTTTCCATTTCTTATCTACCAACAGAGAAAATTTGAAGAATTTTTAGCAAGTTTTTGTGAATTTTTGTTTGGCTTTTTTTTGCTACTTTGTTTATTTTTTTTGCTCTGCCCATTTTGGGTTTTTCATAAAGATTTTGTTTCTTTGAAATTGTTGGATTTTTATAATATTTTTCTGTCTTCATTTTGGGGTATTAAGTTAAAATGTTAAGAGTTGAAAGAAAAAACTCTTGTTGTAGTAAGGATATTTACTCAAACACACACATACTTGCACTTACACACTCTGGCATTTACATAGATTCTGAAATATTGGTAACTTAAACATTTCCTTGCTTTTTCTGTTGGTGGGGGCGGTGGGGTCTAAGTAGAAAAAAGTTTTAAATTACCAAAAACAAAAAATAGCGAAGCTAGCAAGATAAAACTTATTTCTGCAAAGTGATGATAATTACTAAAAATCATAGAAGAGAGTACAAAGGGAGGTAAATAAAGTAGTGTGTGTGTGTGTGTGTGTGTATTGTTAATGTGTTCATGTGTGTGTATCTTAGAGATTATGTTTAGTAGTGTGGGTACGGTTAAGGGCATTTCTCATATCAGTCATTTACACTTGTGTATGTATTTTAATTAGAAAAAACAAAATTATAGAAAAAATTTGATACTTTTTTCTTTCTCATTTTGTTTTTATACATTTATGAATCGTGTTCTATTTTTTTTTTTGAAAAAGTTGAAGTTGATTATTGTTTTGTGTTTATGTGTAAAACAAGGGTGGTTTCGTTGCTGAGATACTTTTAAATTTTTCTGATTTGGCTGATTCAAGATAAGAACATTTTGAGAATTTGTCTGAAATTATTTTTAGATAAAGAACTATAAAAGCTATGGCCAATTATTTATTAACATACAAAAAATCCAGTACATATATATAACTGATGTGTGTAAAGTTTCGGTTTTATATCGATATTTATAAGATATTTACCTAAGTTATTGAGTTTATCGAAAGTAGTCCTCATATGGTAGCTATGACCTATTATGAACCGATCATCATGAAATTAGATACGACGATTTAAATATATGTGGATTATATGCGTTGAATTTTAACTTGATAGCGATGTTTATAAGAGGTTTTTGCGCTTTTAAATGATTTTTTTTTAAGAGAAGTAACACTCAAACACAAATATGGACCGAAGCAAACAAAATATCGTTTTGAGATTTTACTTATCATGAAACTTATTTTTGCAAAATTTTGTATGGATACTGCTTATCTATGAGAAATCGTGAATCAATTCTTAACATTTTTAACAGGACTTAACATTCTATAATGAAAATAAAGTGTGTAAAATTTCATGATATTATCTTCATTATATTTGAATCAAAAAAATAGAAACATTTCGGTGAAGCAAAGAATGTTTGGTAAAAAAATTCATTGTTCTAAGTTTTTTTTTCGAAGCTCTATCGTGAGATCTACCGACGGATAGTCGGAGGGACATACAATTTGCAACGTCAGTTTAGTTTGTTATTCTAAATAATAAAATAAAATAAAATAAAATATATGTACATATTACATAAATAATTTAACAAATGTACAAATGATATTAAACGAAAATCCTAAATATTAAATTTTGTGTAATTTTGCTCATAAGGTCCACATTTCTATTACTTTAATATAGCTATGCCAGCTATGATCTTCTCCCATCTTTCAGTTAAGATATGGATTCCGCGCCAAAAGAACTGCTCATCGTTTGAGGCCAAGAACGAATCAAGCCAATTTTAAATAACCTGTACTAAAGTGAAACGTTTCCCAGAGCGAGTGTACTGCATCGATCGAAACAAACAGTAGTAGGACGGGAAAAGATTTGGACTATTACATGGGTGAGGCAAAACTTCCCAACCACTTCTTTCTAAATAGTTTTTAACAGGTACAGCAATATGTTGCCGAGCGTTAACATGTTGAAATATATATTACGCTTTCATGTCTGGCCGCATAATTTGGTACTTTTCGTCCAATGCTAACTCAAATAAATCACTTGCATTCGGTACAGGTTCCCTGTGTTGGTCTGTTCAGATTTCAGCAGCTCAGAATACGTAAAACCCTTTAGGTCTTATCAAATACTGGGCAGTGCTGTAGCGCCATGGATATTTGGCTTTGATATCGATTTGGCTGGTTGTTTAGGCTTCACTTACAATCTCTTACGCTTTGGATTATCGTAATGGGTCCGTTTTTCATGGCAAGTAATGTTTCGGTGCAAAAATGCAGTATTTCGGACATGTAAAGGTCTCTCGGCTTCAATTCATATGGTATCCACTTCCCCTGATTTTGGATGAATCATTTTGCTAGCAAACGTTTTGAAATTGCTGCTTGGGAGCTACCCAATGATTTTGAAAGCTCTTGTTGAGTTTGTCAACTATATTGATGGAGTAATAACTCAATTTTTGGCTGACCTGGGCGATCTTTGTCTTCCGTTTCAAAATCACCACTTCTGCAATGCACAAACCATCTCTCCTACGTTGAAAATTATGGACCGCATTCACCATAAGTTTCAATTTTCTGCTTTTTCGAAGCAAAAAAAAAAAAAAAAAACAAAAATGACGTTTAAAAGACACTTTATCTGTTATAAATTCCGCATTTTTAAGGTATACACCCAATATTTTGTGTCTGATGGGAAATTTTATTGTTTAACTAACGAAATAAATTTGAGAAAAACAGATCAACAATTCTGCCCGAAATTAAAAAAAAAGAATGGACCTGGGTTTGAAAAAAATTTGATTGCAATTATAACTCGAAAACTATAAGATAAAACTATAAATATAAAAATCTTAAAAATTGGATGAAAACAAAACAACTGCACTCGTTTAAACAAATTACCTGTCTCACAGCTCTACTCCTGAAGAATTTAAGAAAAAATTTTAAAAATAACAGATTTATTGTCAAAAATTTTCGATTCTGCCACACACAGTAGTGGCACGTTTAGCATGTAAACCTTTCTTCACAATTGCTCTTGGATTTACAAAATCCCAAAAGCGAAAATTACTTCTTGACGTATCCACTTAAATGAAAATGGGATTTGTTTGAAAAATGATTTTTTTTAACAGAGAAACCAGCGGGTTCTTCTTGAATGAAATTTTAATATTTTAATGAGATTTTCGTGCGATTTTCATTGTAACAATTGTCAAAGATGCTAATATGTATCAATATGTCAACAAATCAAATGTAAAAGCTTTTATGTTATTTCAATATGACAAAGTTCTTGTTGAAAAACACTTAATGTAAAAATTTGCTGATTTTTAATTGTAATAGCTGAAAGATAATTCAATATATGTATGTATATTGTAGATTTTGATTGTATAATAACTGAATGCAAACACAAATATGTAATAACAACATTTTTGCACAAAACCTTATATTTGAAATTTATTTTCAAACTAATGCGTTGCAGCATCAAAGTGTGAACAATAGCCAAACATTGTAGCTACAGTGGGAAGCAAAACTGTCCGGATGTTTTGCATTAAGGATGGTGCTTTTGGATGCGCTCATGTGGTGTATGAGAATAGTATTCTTTTCCATCAGACTGGTATCGGTTGACTTTCGTTTCGTCATACTGTCCACTGTCCAAGTTTTGTGGGTTTTACAGAAATGAAGGCGTTTTTTCAAATTTCTATCGGAAAGTGCTGGCTTTTTCTTTTTCCCATTGGCTACTAAACCAATTCTGTTTAATGCGCGTCTAACCGTCCAGAAACTGACATTTTTACCAACACTTTTTGTAGCTTTTATCGGAGCTGTGATGCCCTTATTATACACCAAACGTTCAATCTGCCGGGCATCACCATCATAAAGCAGTCTTGGTCGACCCCTTTGGTTATCATTGCAAGCTACATTAAGCCGTTTTTTTATATCATTTACCGTGGATTTACTTAAATTTAAATTTTCAGCAATTTTACGGCATGAATAATTATTTTGTAACAAATTTATCACATTGTTTTTAATATCAGTTGGCGTTTTTCTCATTTTCAAAGATCTTAAAATTTTTTAATTAAAAATCAAGTCACTTCAAATCACTTCACAGGTCAAACAAATAGAGCAATTAAAGCTTGATAACGACATCGCAACAAACAAAATAAAACAATGGGTCAAATACCGCTTTACAATAACATTTGAACAGAGCAATACGTGATAATGTTTATTTCTTGTACAAAAGTGCAAAAGTGTCCGAATAGTGAATTTTTTGTTTTTGTTTTGAAGTAATTTATGTGAGTTTTTGTGCTTTATAATTTAGAATAAGGTTCAATTAAATAAAAAATACATATAAAGGGTGGTTAAATTTCAAGGGCCGATGTTGATTTTGAATAAAACACAAACTATTTAGGAAATTATTGTAATTTTATTTTATTATGATATATTGGTATTACTCAATTATGTATGGAACAAAATATCGGCCTAATGGGCGCCGCGACCACGGCGGCACACCTCCATCCGATGGCCCAAATTTTCGATGACCCTGAGGCATAATGGAGGTTCTATGCCGTTAATGTGCCGAATTATCTCATCCTTTAGCTCTTGAATTGTTGCTGGCTTATCGACGTACACCTATTCTTTCAAATAACCGCAAAGAAAAAAGTCCAACGGTGTCAAATCACATGATCTTGGCGGCCAATTGACATCGCCATTACGTGAGATAACACGGTCATTGAATTTGTTGCGCAAAAGAGCCATTGTTTCGTTAGCTGTGTGGCAAGTGGCACCGTCCTGCTGAAACCACATATCGTCCACTTCCATATCTTCCAATTCGGGCCATAAAAAGTTCGTTATCATCTCACGATAGCGAACACCATTCCCAGTAACTGCCTGACCGGCCTCATTTTGGAAAAAATACGGCCCGATGATGCCGCCAGCCCATAAACCGCACCAAACAGTCACTCTTTGTGGGTGCATTGATTTTTCGACAATCACTCTTGGATTCTCATTCGCCCAAATGCGGCAATTCTGTTTATTGACGAATCCACTAAGGTGAAAATGTGCCTCATCACTGAAGATGACTTTCTTCGAAAATTGATCATCCACTGTTGCCATTTCTTGCCACCATTCTGCCCATTCACGACGTTTGGAATGGTCAAGAGGCTTTAGTTCTTGAGCCAATTGCACCTTGTAAGCGTGTAAATGCAAGTCTTTATGCATAATGTTCATCAACGACGAGCGTGAGAGGTGCAATTGTTGGGCACGACGACGAGTTGAGGTGGACGGCTCTTCAGCCACACTATCGCGAACAGCAGCAATATTTTCTGCAGTACGAGCTGTACGAGCATGCACTGGTGTTCTCACATCTTCTACGATTGTACGCACATTTGGACGATCAAATTGACCAAAAAAATCACGAAGTGCACGATATGCATTTTGATTTGAACGCCCATTTTCATAATAAGTCTGGATAACTTTAACACGTTGTTGGATTGTGTATCTCTCCATGGTTCAAATTGAATAAGTCTGAAATACAGAAATGTCAAATAAAATTCGAAAAAAAGCTTGGCGTTAAGGTGTGGTTCACATTCAACATCGGCCCTTATAATTTAACCACCCTTTATATAATAATATACCTATATTTGTATTATTTTTATTACCTTACTTCCTTCATGCAAAACATCTGGACAGTTTTGCTTCCCACTGTATGTAGATTTTACAATATAAGCAACAATTCTAAAAGCACCATAACTAATTTTGCAATCTACCATTAAGATATGTTAATTACAACATAAACTGTTTGTAACGTATGAATTATATGAAAAAAGACGGGTTTTCAATTTAAAAAACTACATAAAAATAAAATAAAAATTTTCAAAAAAGTAATTTCCCTACCAGTTTTCAAACTTTAAACCCCATAAACAACATGTTAACAGAAAACACCTTTACTAACCATAATTAAAATTATTGTCCTTTCTATAACAAACAGAAAAACAGACTTTAAAACCTTTAATTATCCACAATGAAAGGCTGTTTTTGAAAAACAACCCCTTTCTAACACCAGCCATTCAATACTGTCAGTAATACTCTGTCACTCAACCACAAGAGTGGCCGTACAAACAATAGTTATTTAAAATACAATTCCATTATGTGCAATAATCGTAACACCCACCCCTTTAATAAATTTTACATCAGAATTTTTAATTTAATTTTCCATTTCTGTTTTCTTTCATTCATTTATTTATTTCCAATTATGAAAGTGAAAAATTGTATGCGTTTGTTGATTTAAGTGTAAAAGGAAAATATGATTGATTTCGAAAGTCCTTTTTTGTTTAATGTTTGATTAATTATAAAATACACACACACACACACACACACACACATGTTATGACAAATGGTTTTAGTTTTGTTTAGTTAGACAAACACACATAGAGACACTTTTATACGTTAAGACATTTACACAGACAGAAAAGGTATTAGGGCTTCAGTTTAAGCGCCTTCTAGGGGGCCTATTTATACATTGTAAAAAATACTTAGGGCTCTCTCAAATTATTTAAAGTATTTTATTAAATTATTAAAGCCCTCTAGTTAAAACTCTTCGAAGGGCTTTACATTCTGGGCCTTCTAGGAGGCGTATTTACTCACTTTAAAGGTTACTTACGGCACTCGGAAACTTTTAATCTTAAAGACTATTAAACCCCTTAATTTAAACTCGTTCAACAACATTACATAAATACTGATTGTTCAGCATCAGAAGACCCAACCCTGTAGCTATGATTGTAAAACTTTGCTACGAAAGTTTTTATAAATACAAGTGACCTGCTTCAGAAGATTTTACTATATAACAAACCTTCGTTAGAAACCCTTCTTCAAGCCTTCATGGCTGTATGAACATTTAGCAAACATTTACCGTGTCTATCAAATAGAAATGATTACACAATGCAACTGGTTGTTCTTTTATCTGTAAAATAAGGCCTTTTAAAAGGCTTCTTTGTTGCATGTCGTTCCCTTCAATATTACTAATATTTTTTTTGGACACACACTTTAACATAAACAAGCACCAAATTCTAACACCTTTTCTAAAATAAATTACATGTTATACATGACATTTTACATGAAAACACCCTTACAGCCGAAAGATTCGCATACTGTTTTCTTAAACTGAACGCTTAAGAGCACAAAAAGATTACTAAGTACGAATGTGAGTACTTTTGTTATCCTGTCAATTATGAATGTATAAATTAAGGGGAATAGCACACAATTATAAACCTGCTAAAATGAAGACTTTGGTGCAGAATCTGAGTGGACTTCAAATGTTGTGAAATAATTATATCAGTACGATTTTATTTACTTACTTTTGAGGACTCACTAAAAACCTACTGGTACTTTATTACAAACAGTATAAAACAGAAGCAAGCATCAAAATCACCCACCTTAATTTTGATGAGTTTTCTATCAATTTTATTCATTAGCAATTGACAAGCATTTCGAGTAAGCATTTAAATACAATTTCAAATTAAATTCTTATGTAAAGGGTGTTTTTTTAAGATGTATAAAACTTTAAGTTGGCAGCGGCCATTTTGTCGGCTGTGAAGTGATTTATGTTTAGTTTGGTTTGACATTTCATCATGAATAGACTGACGCCTAAACAAATTTCCGATTTCCGAAAAATCTCAATTTTCATAAGCGAATTTTGTTTAGCGATGAAGCTCACTTTTGGTTGAATAGATACGTCAATAAACAAAACTGCCGTATTTGAAGTAATGATAATCCTCTAGTGTGTGTTGAGACACCGTTATATCCAAAAAACTGACTGTTTGGTGTGCTTTATATTATAAGCTGGTGGAATATTTGGTCCGTACTTTTTTAAAAACCAAGAACATTACAGTCAATGATGCATGCTATAGAGCCCTGATTACTGACTTTTTCGTTTATAAGTTAAACAATCTTGATGTGCAGAAGTTGTGGTTTCAACAAGACGGACCAACATGTCACACACGCATAGTTTCACGTTTCGGACCCGTGAATTGGCCTCCAAGATCATGTGATTTAACACCGCTTGACTATTTTCTGTGGGGATATGTGAAGTCGCTAATCTACGCCGATAAGCCCAAAACGATTGACCAATTAGAGGACAGCAATCGCCGCGTTACGGCCACAAATGTTGGAAAAATTCATCGAAAATT
Source organism: Bellardia pandia (assembly GCA_916048285.2). NCBI lineage: Eukaryota > Metazoa > Arthropoda > Insecta > Diptera > Calliphoridae > Bellardia > Bellardia pandia. The sequence goes on from OU696531.1 coordinate 23,852,377, forward strand.
GCACCTCCATATTAGACTACGTCCGAGCCAGTCATATGCCAGAAGTCATATTTGAATTATAATGCCAGAAGATTATCATTAAAATCATTTTTATTTTATTCCATTTCATAATTCTATACATACATCTAAAAGAAACACCCTTTATAATAACATTTTTTGAAAGACAAAAGCTCGAAAGAATTAATTTTTAATTCAATTTTCAAAATCAATTTAAATTGTTGCTTTTAACCGTTGCATTAAAGAATTCATTCATTATAGAATTAATTCTTTGTTAAATAATTCAAGTTTTTGTTAATTCAAATATGTTACAAATTTGCTTACTAAAATTTATTGAATGATTAAATTCTTCTTTAATTAAAAATTTACAAAATATTTTCATTCAATTTGGATTCGATGCGAATTAATAAAAATTTAAGCGTTCAAAGTATGAAAGAATTTTGTTGAGAATTCACTCAATTACGAATTAATTCAACGATAAGGAATTTTGAGGGTCCGATCTGACTTTTTCCACTTTATATTCCTTACAAAAGTGGTTCGGACAAGTAAAATATACAACAACTTCTTTACGGTTACCAGGATATTCAGACGCATAGAGATTCCTTGATATCAAGAGATTTACCCCCTTATTCATAAAAACTTACAACAGATTTATAAAGCAAATTTCCATACAAAATTTGTTTTATAAACCTCTTATAAACCTGTTGTAATTGTTGTATATGAGTACACCAATACCTCGCGTTGCTTCGTTTCGTTTTGCGTTTTTCGAAGTTGCGTCCTTGCTTTCTATTTGGATTGAAAATCAAGTGGCGCAGAGTAAAATGGTAATTCAGATAAAAAGCTTATTTGATGAAATAAAAAGTAAAGCATTATTCAATTATAATGCTGGTGGTAGTAATACAGATAATTGCTACAAGAAAATTGAGAAAAAAAAGCTGTTCAGCAAACAGTGGACCAATTATTTGTGTAAGAAAGCCGACGACTTAGTATTTTCGTAATAGTTTGCTATAGAAAATCTAAATTCGCTTTCCGTCGTGTTTTTTTTTTTTGGAACGTAACCCCAACGCAAAGTGAGGTATTGGTGTATATCTAAGAATTAGAAACTCTACGTGTAGTACTTAAGAATATTTATACATAACCTAATAACTAATTTACCGCCTCAATTAAGCGGAAGTAAAACAATTAGTATAAACGGAATAAAATTACAGTGACTTATGTACATATATCAATGTAAAGAAGTCCATACAAGTTGTATAGGTTGAGATTAATTGTTGACATGTAAATATTCTTCCTATTTAATGTGCAACTTCCTACTTACCTACATTTAACTAATACAGTTTAAAATTAAATATTAAAAAAAAACACAACCAACTACTAACATACATAAATTACATTCTAACACGAAGTATTGTTTACATGTCAATTTAGAGCATTTTGTTGTTGTTGTTTTTGCTATATTTGTTGAGTTTTTATGAAAATTCAATCCTTATACACATGTAGTTCTATACATTTTAAACAAGTTCAATGTACAAAATGAATGTAATGTAAACATATACATACAATACATTCAAACAGATGTACATATGTAAAAACTATACAATACTACCCTGCCAGCAATTGGAAGTTTCTTTCATCGTCCATCGTCAAAGGCGTTACGTCTTACTCACTTCCAGACGTTAATTGGAAGATAACAATAACAATTTACATTGCAGTCGTCTTTTAGTCATCCAGACGATGTTGGGAAGATTGTTGTTTACAACACCAGCCGAAAATGACATGTCCCGTTATAAATGAAAAGAATGCAAAAAAGAAGTTTTCGACATCATAGAAATTAGTTTTATTTTGTCATTTGCTCTGGTCGGTCAGTGGTAAAGTGTGGTTTCGATTTGTTATTGTTATTGTTGTAGTTTTTACATATTTGTTATCCCATAATCAATATGAGTGTATTATCTGTAAAGGCAAACAAAAATCAAAAGCAAAAGAGAGGCGAAGAAAATAACTTCTGGAAGTTACGCTGAAGTGACTTCTTGAAGTTACGCTGAAGTGACTTCTGGAAGTTACTTCCGGGGGGTACAACTTCTCAATACGGAAGACACTTCTACGATCAGAAAATGGTATCGCAGAAGATGAGTTTCAACTTCTTAGCGTCACTTCTGAGTCACTTCCGCAATAGAAAATGTTGGCAGGGTATATACATAAATGTTTTTATATGTATGTATATACATGTGTGAGTGAATAGATTAGATTTCAATGTATACTGGGTTTACATACATATATCGTACATATATTTAGATATATAAATACCCATACATAGTTGTAGATGTGTGTATAGTTTAAATATTAGAAACAAAACATAGAAAATGAAAGTGAAAATTGAGTAGTGTATGTATTAAAAAAAAATACTATAAATTTACTATGTATATATATGTACATATATAACTAACAACATATACAAACCTAACTATTTGTTTATCCGTTTGTTTGTGTTTAGTGTGTAGTTACTATTTTGAAAGTGAAAGTCAATTGTAAACCTTGACCATTTGCTGACCAATGATTTTATATTTTTTGTTTGCTTTTTTGTTTAAACTAACCATGTTTTTCAAATACAATAAACCTACATATGAAGTAGAACTTAAATACATAGAGACGTGCATATGTACATGTTAATGTACATGCTTTAGTCTACGTATTTGTAATTCATCCATATATACATAGATTTGCGCACATGAATAATAAAGAAATTGCTGCTGGTGTGGTACTTTTTTGTTTTGGGACAATTAAAATTTTGATTTGCAGTAAAACATTAAATACGTATTTGGTATTGTTTCTAATACTATAAAGTAATTAAGTACAGTCAAATTAATACATAGATATTCTAAAAGATACACAAGCTATTCTAAAGGAATCACTATTATACAGAAGATTTTCTAAAGGAAACACTGTTATAAAGAAGATATTCTAAAGAAAAGACTGCTTAACACAAGATTATCTAAAGAAAATACTGTTATACACAAGATTTTCTATAGCAAATATTGTTATACACTAGAAATTCTAAAGGCAACACTGTTATACACAAGATATTCTAAAGGAAACACTGTTATACACAAAGTTTTCTAAATAAAATACTATAAAATAAAAATACTATATTATAGATATTCTAAGTATTTCCATACTGTTATACACAAGATTATCCATTGGAGAAACTGTTATATACAATATTATCTATAAAAATACTGTATAAAAGGTTTTCTGTAAACACAATATTTTCTTCAGAATATACAGAATATTGTATATTTTCTACAGAAAATTGTGTTAAAACATGCAAGATTTTTAAATGTAAAATTATTTGGTATTAACAATTTGAATATTTAAGCGATTTCCAAAATAACCCCAAGTACATTAGAGGGTTAATGTTGATTTAAGTTTAATATTCATATCCCAGGAAGTTTCTGAAGTTTCATTTAAAAGTTCGCTAATAAATTCTTCTCGATAACAATTTATTAAAAATTCCAATTGGTTGATAATATAAACTTTGACCTTATAAAGTGTTTAGTATATGTTTTAAAAAAATATTTCATACTAATCGAAAATGAATTTGTTAAAATTAAAAATAAAAAAGGGTGATTATTTAGCAACTTTCTTTTTTTGCACGAATGTTTATCACAGCTCAGTTGTTTTAATATAACTTGTTGCTGTTAAACATGTTCAGTTTGGTCTATAATTTAATCATGAACCGACTTACAAACGCACAACGCTTACAGATTATTGAATTTTATTATCAAAATTCATGCTCGGTGTGAAGAGCAGCCAGAAGCATTGCAAAAACTGCCAATGAATTCCTAAAAATGCACTGTTTGATGTTCATTATGGGCTGCTGACATCATTTGACCGTACTTTTGCAAAGATTATGAAGGAAGGAACGTAACTGCGATGATTACAAATTTGTTTCCCTCAAAATGAAAGAGCTGGACTTGTATGACATGAGATTTCAAGAAGTCGGTACCACATGCCACACAGCGCGCGAAAAAATGGCCTAGTTGAGACACAAGTACGACGGACAGTTTAGTTCACGTTTGGGGCCGGTCAATCAGACGCCCAGATCATGAGATTTAACGCCTGTAGCCTATTTTTGTGACGCTATGTTAAAGCTCTTATCTATCTCTTATCTTAAGTCAATATTAAATAATTTATTCGTGAGATACTGGCCGATATGTTGGAGAGAGGATGCCAAAATTATGAACCATTTGAGGCGTAGTCGCGGTCAACCTTTACATGAAATCCGAAAGCTCTTAAAAATCTAATCTAAAATATATAAAATTATTGGCAATATATGTAAAACTTTACATTTGCCTTCGATGGACTTAAACTTCAAAACTAAATATTGCTTAATAGCTAAACAAACCCACATGGGCCTTAATTCATCTAAAAAGACAGCTTTGCTATTTTTGGACCCATTTTTTAAATGGTGTTAATCACTGATGAGATGAGATTATTAATGATTGTAGTTAAAAGGGTTTGATCAGATGAAGTTATACGAATAGTGCCAAGTTCCAAATGATATCCCAAATGTACTTTTCTCCCTTTACAATTGTACTAACTATTTAACGCTCTTGATACATTTAAACATTTCTACGTATTTGTATTTGTATGTACAATTGCTAAACATACGCACGAGTGCACTCTGCAAAAGAAAAATACATTCTAAAATTTTAGTGTATATATGTATGTATGTCTCTCTTTATATAGTACGTGTATTTTTTTTATATATGTACAGAGGTTTTGTTTGTCTGCCTGTCTGCCTGCGTGTAGTGTAAAATTTGAAAAAAAATACTCATCATAGAATTTTACAAATATATTTGAGTTTTACCGGCATTTCTATTTCTATTGTATACACACATATTCTATTTTCTATATTCTCTTTGCTCTCCTGGTTTGGTTTATGTTGAGAGGGGGGGGGGGGAATCTCTTTTTGCTCCTTCAAACGATATGCGCCGAATCCTTGCAAAAAAGAAAGTTTTTTCATTGCGTGTGTGTTCAGAACTGAGTGAGATATGTAAGTTGTTGTTTTTGTTTTTTGATGTTAGATTTAGTGTGTTTAGAATTTGTTGTCATTTTCTCATGTATGTTTAGATTAGGGTGGCTCTAATATAAAAGTTTATTTAATTTGAAGTAAACTTTCAAAGTCCTTTCATATTATAACAACATTGCAACCTTAGGTTTCTTAGGTTTGCGAAAAGGTATCAATATTTTGCAATGATGGATTTTTAACGCTAGCTAGAAATTATATGAAAATTGTTGAAATTTTTATTGTATTGGAAATAGCAAGGTTTGACACCACGACCATTCACATAGATATCGTTTGTTTTATCAAAATTTTGATCAATCACATTTTGTCAAAAAGTTGGGTCTATTTCGGCTTTTGAGTTTTACGATTGTAATTGATTTGATTGGCTCTGTATAGACTTTAGCTGAAGCTGAACTTTGTAAAATTATGAAATTATTGTATTGATTTGCAATAAATTCATTGTTTTTGGCAACTGTGTTCGTAACATCCATGTCATCAATATTAATCGGCCTTACAGATAATGGCCACAGGAAAAATGGCTCAAAAAAAAAAGATTCAAAAATAACCCCAAAAAATTACACTGATTACACATTCCCACGACAGCCGGTTCTACGCATTGCAATGACCCGAGATCACTCGGCCAAGAGCTATCAACTGAGCAATCACTGCATTTTAAGAGGAATGAAAAATGACCCCAAAATCTTGAATGAAAAAAGATTCCAAGAAATTTTGCTTTTTGTACTGAACTTTCTTAAAATATAAAAATTACCCCAAAAATCTCATGCACAATTTTGGGGTTTTCTTTATAATTATTTAGAAATATTTTATAAAAATTACAAAATTTCAGGTGAAAATTCATTTACATATTTCATAAGGAAAAATTGCCCCAACATTTCGGACCACCTTTCATTTTAACCTTGGGTTAATTTTTCTCAACCTTTGGAATGATTTTTCATTAAAAACTTAGGACTAAATTTCATGAATGAAATTTGGGCCATTTTCCGTTTGTTTCTATAGCGCCATTTTTCAGGAGCCATTATTTGAAGCGCCTAATAATCCATAGCGTACCGTACAGCGCAAAGGCTTCTCAACCATTGTTCTTTTATATATTAATACGATTTGTGTAAAGATACCTTTGAGAAAAATGGAAGCTTCTTATATATTCGTAAATAAAATTTAAAAGAGAAGGAAAGAATCTATTATTTTCAAATTGAAAATCAATTATTTTGGCAATTAGAAATACATATACTAGTATATTGCTTTGAACCATTTTTCATCTAATGGAACATAAATTTGAAGAGGATTTGAAAAAATTTTGAAATTTAAATTTTTTTATGCGTATTTTTTGAAAACCATAAGGGATAGCACATACAAACATGTATATAAAAGATCTAGCCAAAGGGTTTTTATGTAATAAAAAAAAACATAGAATAAAAAAAACATAGAAATCTGATGAATAACAAAAAACAAATTACATGCCAAAGGTGCTCTATTTTGAGCCCACACAGCTCCGCCCTTAGAAGGTTTGTGGAGGCCTTCTACAAATCATAAACTCGAATACTCTTTGGCTTCGTACATGTAAAATTTTATCTTTAACGGCTTAGCTGTTTCGAAATGTCAGATTTATTTCCAAAAAATTAACATTCTGCCCCACTGTGCATACCCCAACCCCAAGAGGTAATATATCCTGGTGTGATTTCAGCACCTTGACGCTGTTACAATCCTTGGAAGAGATAGAGACGTTTATTAAATACACTCTACCAACTTATTTCACATTCTTTACGGTCGATGTATTTCACTGACAACTAAAATTTAGGTTATTTCGGTAACGTTATCTAAACTGTATTATCAAACGTTTATTAGAAGAACTTGTTTTATCGCCAATTTCGGTTTAATTGTAAATCGTTTAAATTAATATTTGGATTTTCTGTTAATCGTTCTTTTTTAAATATAGCCGAATTTACAAGAAACCTGTTCTTGGACTGCATTTTTGCAACTAACAAGCAATTCTAACAATGAGTCAAGTAAGAACAGAATATCAAAAGATTTCTTTTCAGCTGGTATCAGATGGGGTTAAGAACTGGGATTTATCTTTTAGACAGACTATTAGTTGTATATTATATGTCTTCTAGGAAATGTTCATGTTTAGCAACACGTTCACATTCAGAAACCAGTTAGGTAACAAGTAAAGAAACTGGGTCCAAGCAACCGGTGTGCGATTATAGCAATACATACCGGCAATCATATAAATATATGTGGGCTCAATTAAATTCCACTTTAGAATATACACACAGGTTAAAATAAACAATCTGGTAGCTAAGTATGTAAAATCACTAGCTGGGTACTTTCACCCATAACAGCTGGAACATTTAATATTTTACTACAAATAGTAAATTCTGTAGTTTTTCGTCGTAGTTTTAGTATATTGTACATATGTACTTCTCATAATTGTAATTATTATTTTGATTGTAAATATTATTGTAACATGTACATAAATAAATATATATTAGCAAGAATATTGTAATATTTATGTACAAATTTAACATAGATATTGAAATGTAGGTTTATTAGCATATTATGTGATTTGTTTGCAACACACACAGACAGTTACATTAAAATGTATATACATATGTAGATATGTACATTTACACATTCAGTAAATGTAAATGTCTACATTTTACTTATTTTGAAATTCAGGTCGATGTGTTCCTATGACTTTGGAATCTTATTTTGTATGTGTTTGTTTTTTGCTCTTTATTCTCATGCTTTCAAAGGAGTATTTTTGTTTTATCCTTGCATTGTCTTTTTTGTTTCTAGTACTCGTATAGAGCCAAACCCACAAGTTGTGTGTAGTTGTTTGTGGTGAGTGCGTATTCGAGTACATAACCTGTTGAGTTTACCATTTACAGCAATAATACAAAAGGTTTTTTTGGTTTTAGCATTTTGCTTAGAAATTACTTCTAAACCTACTATTAACAACATCTTTGTCCAATAAGTTCAATTTTCAAGTCAGTTACATTTAAAAAAGTCACACAAACATTTAAATTAAAATACATTTTTGTTTATACCTTAATGCGAGGTCTGATCAAAAAATAACCGTTATTTAAATTTTTTTCAAAAAGTATTTATTTCTTCATCAATAACTGTCTTGTCCCTTTCAAAGTAATCCCCCTCAGATATAATACACTTATGGCAGCGTTTTTTCTAATCCTCGAAACACTTCTGAAACGCGCTTTTTCGTATCGCCAACAGCTCCTGTTTTTATTTTTTTATCTCCTCAATCGTAGCAAAACGCTTTCCTTTCATCGGTGTCTTCAGTTTTGGGAAGAGGAAAAAGTCAGCGGGGGCCAAGTTCGGTGTATACGGTGGTTGAGGTATGATAACGGTTTTGTTTTTGGCCTAAAACTTACGCACAAACATCGATGTGTGAGCTGGTGCGTTATTATGGTGCAAAATCGATGATTGGTTTTTTACAATTCTGTGCGCTTCTGACGAATTGCTTCGCGCAAATGGCGCATAACTTCAAGGCAGTATTCCTTATTGACCGTACGACCTTGTGGCAAGTATTCATGATGCACCATGCCATTGCAGTCGAAGAAAACAGTGTGTAAAACCTTCACATTTGACCGAACTTAACGTGCTTTTTTCGGTCTTGTACGTTTCCATTGGGATGATTGGGCTTTGGTTTCAATGTCATAGCCATACACCCATGATTCGTCACCAGTTATGACCTTTTTGAGGAAATCTGGATCGTCGTTGATGATGTTCAACAGCTCCTGAGCGATGCCCATGCGACGTTGTTTTTGCTCAAAATTTAGAAATTTTGGAACAATAGTTCCGGATCCGACATTAATAACAAATGAGCCATTAAATCTCTATTTGTATTTTCTCTCGTCGTTTTTCTTGTATGGGAAAATCGCACATTCCTTATATTTTTATGACTGTCTTCTAAGGTTTCTTCGGACAAACACACTAGAATAAGAATAGTTTTGAATAATGTGTAAAAGGCTTTTTTAATATTTTATTACCATTGGCAAGTTGAAATATTCCAGAACATCGCACCCATGCACTAAAACCTTATGAACAGTACTTGGCATGTAATACCAGCCATACTGAATTAAATAAGAGTTCCTAGTAATATTTAGCAGCTCCTTAAACGTTGTAACATTAACCGGGATTCCGCAAGATAAAACTCTTAATATTATGCCAAAATTATCAATAAGACTTCTATCAATCCCCGTAATTTCAGCAGAAATTTCACTATTTTGAAAAAATCGTCGAGCCGTGTTTCCATCGTTAGTAGTTCCAAATCCCGTTTTTACTTGATCTATTATTAATCCCGTTCGTGTTTTGAATTCATTTTGAATTCTTTTTTTGTTTTGTGAAAAAATTAAGGTATTTTCCTTATTGACTCGCCAAACTTTCAGAGGAATACGGTAAGCAATGTGCAATATGTATTCAAAAAAGCGTATCCAGCAGTAGAGTGTAGAAAGTCCATATTTATAATCATTAATACATGGTTCCTTAATTATGTTTATATTGTTCATATCTGTAGGGCTTGCATTACATATAAAGCACCTACTTGCTGAGTTTGTGTCACTCAAAACATTTGCAACTGAACCATCTATCATTGTGCAGTGCATATCGTAACACACCTCAACAGTTGAACTTACTATTAAAAAATTATCATGTGAAACTCAAATAAACACGCTCTTATCTCTTGTTCAAATATAAGAAATAACGGAAAATTGCAAAATGTAAATAACTAATATTTATCATAAACTTTTTTATGGTGCAATTTTATTTTATTAAAGGAAAACCTGCCATATGACGGACGCATACGCAGTCAATAAAATTGCACAGCTTGCAAAATTGAATTGAACATTGAACGGCTCTGGAGCCCTTTACTTGGAAAAAATTATATAATCATATTTTTGGTCTTTGTAAAACTAAAAAATATAGATGTTTTAAAAAAATACAAAATTTCAAATTTCCGGTTAAAAATCTTAAATTTTTTTTACTAAAGAAGAAGAAAAAAGAAAAAAATTCTTTAAATTGTTGGTAAGTTTTTGTCATTATTTAATAAAAATTATACACTACATCAAAATTTGATTCATTTTTTATAGTAATAAAAAAAAAATTATATAAACAATTATATAAAAATTACATGTTCCTAAAAAAAAATTATTTCACTCTATCAAACTTTTGCATAAGAAAGTCAGTCTCGAGCAATATCAGCAGTATGCTGGCATCGTTGTCTTGCTGGAAAATTCGTGGACTTCTCAGACACAAGCTTTTCATGGTCTTATAATAATATCTACAACTATATCACCAAAACCTATAATATAACGTGTCATATAATATACTTTATATAACAATTTATATACATAATATATTTGATATATCGTTTATTAATGTTCTTGGTGAACCAATAATATTAGAATATCTTGCAAAATGCTTCGCTAATTTTGGGGCGCTTATTTTTGGTCCAAACTAACTTTTTTAAGGACACTCCTAACATCGTGTTTTGAAAGCTTCATAGATCTACCAGATCGATTCTTGTATTCGGTATTATCGATGTTTTCATAGTTTCTAATAATAGTTTGCACAGTCGAACGACATAATTTCACTATTTTAACAATTTCACCAAAAATATTTATTTTCGAACGACAATTACCAAATTTTGAACTGATTGTTGTATTTTCTATTTTTAAAGTTAGTGTTTTAAAAATCGCTTTGCGCTTTCATTATATAACGTAAATCAGGAAGTTAAATGGCTTTTTTTCTTTGTTTGTCATTTTCTTATTTATTTTAAGACCTGTATGTAGATTTTTTGCCGCTGATTATTGTGTTTGTCGGCAAAAGCTTATTAATTATTAATATTTAGAAACTTTTTCTTCCTATCTGTTTTTTTTTCCTAACTATTAGTGTGTAATAAAAATATATCAAAGTTTTTCTCTGATATCATCACTAATTCTCTAAAAGCACCAAATGCTATATCGATGGCTTAATATAAAGAAGGCCTAACTCATTTTTTTTTTCAAAATAGCTTTTTTTGTTTATTTTGGAAGACAAATGTCAAAGGCACCTTGCCTAAAAATATCAGCTGGATATAATTGCAAATAACAGATTTATAACGATTTCAAAAAAAGAACTAAGTCAAGTTAAAGAATTCTTGAAAGAAAAAGCTCTAAATCGTTTTTTTATTTCGTTTAATTGGGTTTCTACTGAAGTTGTGCGTTTATTTTCTCAAGTAACAAATTTGCTTTATCTAGTTATAGACTACAAGTGTGTCGTAATATGTTTTATTCAACGCTAGGCATAGTATTAAATATGGTTCGGAATTGGATAAGTGGGCCAGTAAACATAGTATGCAAGAAAGTCCCGATAAGACTTTAAGTCTACGGAAATCTGCCAAGCGTTCATCTGTCACAGATTTTTACACTTATCAGGAAATTTACCAGCTTAATGTCGTAGAGTGTGCCCTATCAAATTTTTGCAGAACTACAACACAATCATTGAACAAAAATGTTTAGAAGTGGACATACGAAAATGGAATGTGATTCAAGCCATTCCGTTATAGAAAGAAAAATTAAAGCAAATAAATTTGCCGTCACAATTTGTGCAACTAATAAAGGAGGCACGAAAAGTTCCAGCACCATTAGAAGCTCACCAGTTGAAATATGACTATTTTATATATTTTGAAAACATGCCTAAAGGATACTCCTCGATTCGTCCTGGTAAAAATATTGCTTCCTATAAAAGCTATAGAAATGTATGTACTCGAACCTCTATTTCAAATTTTAGGCAGATTATTTGGTGATCTTACTGTTAATATGTTACGAGCCTTGGCATATGACCCATCAAGATCAATATACTCGTATTTTAAAACAGACATAACTGACGATTACGAATTTCTTCCTCATAGATCAAAGTCGGCATTTAAAGATATATCCCTGATTCACTTTATAAGAAGAAAATAGCAATCACGAACAATTAATGGGACCACCTACAGGACTTCAACAAAATTTTACCTGTCGATTTTCATATTTTTTATGATAACTTGTCTTATAAGAACTAATTTTTTACAGTCAACTTTTGACTTAATCCTCTTAGGCCCATTATTACAACTTGGCAATAGTTAAAGGTATGATGTTATCGGACAGATAACAAGTATTTGGTTGTTATAAGTTGACTTTAATCTAAAATCGATCGATAAGCTATAGTGAGGTTTATGTATTTGAAGTTACCATATGTTTGGAAAAAATGTCAACTTCATGAAAAATAAATTAATTTTAATTTTGTTTTGCCAACAAATAATTTGATAAACAAAAATGTAAAGCAGACGTTTGATTTATATTTTTTTCACAAACAAATATTTTCACAAACACAAACAATTTACTGTTTCTTGTTAGTAATTTGTCAAAAGTAATCGGGTTTTCACTGATATTGCCATATTTTAGAAAAAAATTATTTTATTTTACAAGGAAGTTGTAATAACGAAACATTTTAGAGGCCACTTTATTCCTCACTTTAATTAAAGTTACCTTTTACTATTAAGAACATTAGAGGCAAGTTGTAATAATTGCCCTTGATTTCATAAATTACATCCGTTTATTATTAAAACCTGAATTATTATATTAATATGATATATTATCTCATTTCAACTTAGTTCAAAAAAAGGCCTAGCTAAACTTTTTTCTAAAATATCAATGAAAAAAGGAAATATAACTTTATTAAAACAAAAAATAAAAAAAAAATTTAAATGAGAAATAAAATGTGTTGTTTTTTTATTAACAATTGTATTAAAATTTTAGTTGTATCTAAAATTTTACGGATTTTATTAAGTTTTTTCCTTCGTCTGTAAAGTAACAAAAAATCGAGTTAGGCTTTTTTTATATTAAGGCATCGATATATAGTATAATACCCAATAAGCATTTTGGCTGGAATTCAAGTGGAATTACATTTGAAATCCAGTCACAATTTCTAATTTCCAGTGTTCAATTACAGTTGAAACACAGTTGAATTCAATAGCGAATCCAACAAAATTAACCATTGAATTACAGTCGAACAAAACAGTACATTTACAGTGTAATTCCAGTTGAACCGAACCTGTTCTCTGAAAATTTAATTATAAAATCATCATCATCACCGCCGCCAATGATTTGCATCAACTCTGTGCCCTTATTAACATATGCTTAAAACAAATTTGATGTTGTTTTTTAACAAACTTCAAACAGACTGGAAAGCGGATGGATTTCAAATGTAATTTTACACTGGAATTCCAACATTGGAATTCTCAAAAAATTTGTGCTTATTGGGTAGTATATAAAATTATTTCCTTAACTGTATTACAGTACATATTAATAAAAACCGACTTTTTCCGAATTAATTTTGTAATCAGACATTAGAGACACTTACTGTCTATGAATTTTTGACTGACTACTTGTAGAAGGTGCTGGGTACATACATATGTACTCTTATGTATGTATACAAACATGTTGATATTATTGTAACTTAACAAAAACAATTACAACAACTACATATTACCAAAATAATAATAATAATAACAACAGCAAAATACAAAAAAACAACAATCTATACGATAAAATATTGTCACATAATATACATTATGTATATGTACATACATAATACATACAGTGAATCACAAAACTATTTTGCCTACTAATTTTTAAGTGAAATTTGCTTTTCATTCGTATATAAAATGCTAAAAATGGAAATTTGTAAATCAGACATTTATGACTGATAAAGTCATATTCGTTCATATTTCGGGAGGCTAGATGAAATAACGGACAAATTTCAACCAATTTCAATAGCAACCGTCTTGGGCTGAACAAATTAAATGTAGCAAATTTTATTGAAAAATCTTTTAAAATTAAAATTAAAGGTTACCCAGGCCAGCCCAAAACTGTTTGAATATACTCGTATAGAAATTGGGTAACATATGAATTGCATTGCCGAGAGACCTTGAAAGACGATTTTGCATGCCCGAAATGCAGCTTAAACGCTATTAAAGGTAACCAAGGGTATGTCATACACGAGATGAAAAATGAGTAAATTACGTTAAACCGAAGTGGAAGAGATTGTATGTGAAGACTGACCAACCAGCTGAATCGACACAAACGCCAAATAGCCATAGCTCTAAGATAATGCTCTATATTTTGTGGGAACAAAAGGGTCCAGACCATGGCATGTAACCTGTACCGTATACAACTGATTCGTTTGATTCGCATTGGCTTAAAAACATCCAGAATGAAAGTGCAAGTACTGCAATACCTGTTAAAAACTATTTAGAAAAAAGTGGTTGCTAAGTTTTGCCTCACCCATCTTATACCAGACCCATTGCAGAACGCTCTCTCTGAGATACAATTCGCTTCCGAAATTGGCTTGATTCATTTCTGGTCTCAAAAGATGAGCAGTAATTTTGACAAGGAATTCATATGTTACCAGAGAGTTGGGTAAAGATGTTAACAAATAATGGAAAATACTTTCAATCAATTTATATTGTCCAAACGTTTCAAAACAAAAGCTAAAAATTAATAAAAATCCCGCATTTTTTATAGTTAAAGTTATAGTATTAATAAAAAAAATAAAGTATAGTCGGTCAAGCCCGACCGTATATGTATAAAACAGTTTTTCAGAATGAGAGCTATATGGGAGCTGTGACCTATCATGGACCGATCAACCAAAAATAAAGGGGCATGACTTCTGTGAATATAAATATTATGTATGTTAAACTTTATCTCGATATAAATACTTTTAAAAGATTTGTGGAGGTCAAATGGAACTACGGAGTTTTGACTAATTATGGACCGCGCATTATAAAATTATGTGTCATCATTTCTGTATATATGCAACTTATTTGTGTTGAATTTTATTTGGATACCACCTTTTCTAAGGGATTTATGGTCGTTAAAGTGATTTTTGATAGTGGGTTTTATATGGAATCTATGACTAATTATGACCGATCATCACAAAATTATACGAAATGAGTTGTATATATGTATATGAAACATATACAAAAACAAATTTATGGTTGCTAAAGTGATTTTCGGAAGTGGGCATTATATGACAGCTATTTGTAAATGTGATTTGGCGACATTTACCTCTCATTTGTGGTGAAATTTGTTTGCACACTTGCATAATTCAAATATTTATGATCGGAAACCCCTATGTCGGGAGGACATTTGTATGGGACCAGGTGAAATAATGGACCAATTTCCACCAGTTGAAGCCTATCCGTCCTTGGGACGAAAACATATCATGCATCAAATTTTATCAAAATATCTTCAAAACTGCGATATGTACTCTGCGCACAAGCTTTACATGGACAGCCAACAAGGCAGCCAGCCAGACAGACGGACGGACTGATGGATATCGTTAAATCGACTCAGCAATTGATTCTGAGTCTATCGATATACTTTTAGATGGGTGTTAGACAAATATTTATGGACGTTACAAACATCAGCACAAATTCAATATACCCTACCCACTACGTTGATGTAGGTTATAAAAATTCAAAATACTTTTATGACGCAAAATAATAAAATGCAACCAACAAATAAATAAAAATCAATATTGTTACAATTTTTCCTTGAGTTTTTAAATTATACACAAAATCGATTATTTATTGAAAAAAATTAAACTGTTTTGTTTGTAAAATGATACAAATATGTATGAAATATATATAAATGAAAAGCAAATTTCTTCTTAAAGTTATTAGATAACATTGTTATGCGATTCACTGTATGTATAGGAATAGTTATGTACATATATATGTAAGATTCAAAGTATGTGTGTCTGTTTGCTTGTGTGTGAATATGATAATGATACCCTGCCAACATTTTCTATTGCGGAAGTGACTCAGAAGTGACGCTAAGAAGTTGAAACTCATCTTCTGCGATACCATTTTCTGATCGTAGAAGTGTCTTCCGTATTGAGAAGTTGTACCCCCCGGAAGTAACTTCAATAAGTCACTTCAGCGTAACTTCTAGAAGTCACTTTAGCGTAACTTCAAGAAGTCACTTCTGCTTAACTTAAAGAAGCCGCCTCTCTTTTGCTTTTGATTTTTTTTTTGCCTTTACAGATAATACACTCATATTGACTATGGGATAACAAATATGTAAAAACTACAACAATAACAAAACAAAACCACACTTTACCACTGACCGACCACAGCAAATGACAAAATAAAACTAATTTCGATGATGTCGAAAACTTCTTTTTGGCATTCTTTTCATTTCTTTTATAACGGGGCATGTCATTTTCGGCTGGTGTTGTAAACAACAAACAATCTTCCAAACGTCGTCTGGATGATTAAAAGACGACTGCAATGTAAATTGTTATTGTTATCTTCCAATTAACATCTGGAAGTGAGTAAGACGTAACGTCTTTGACGATAGACGATGAAAGAAACTTCCAATTGCTGGCAGGGTAATATCATGTATAAAAAGTCTAAAGAGAATGTACATACATACGAGTATGCATGAAAATTACTTGACAAAAAAAAAAGTAAAAATAAAAGAAATTGGAAAATAAAAATTATTATTACTAAGAGGCGGAGCCTGATAGGTTTTTCCCTATACCGCTTATAAATTAAACACATACAGTCGCAAAAACATATGAACACTTAAAAGTTGCTCACTCATACATATGAAACCTACACACACACACACACACACACACACACACTTACATACATACTCAAACACATACTAACATATTCATATTTACTTAATAAACATTACTCATAAAATATTTGAACTTTTCTAGTTTTATTTTTTGGTTCGATTTTTTTCCACTATTACTACAATTTTTCTATTATTTTTCTTTCTTGCTTACTATGGTTGTTGTTGTTGTAGTTCTATAACTACCAAAAGTTGTGTGTACCTAAAGTTGTTGTTATTTTATCAATGCTTTATAGCATTTTTAAGGGAAAACAAATTTGTAATATTTTTGATAGATTTCTTGATATGTAGTAGATTTTTTTGGGGTGTTTTCATTGAGGTTTTTCCACCAAAAAAAAGTGAAATAGAAAAATTGGAAAAATGTATTAAAATAATAAAAAAAAGAATACTTTATTGTTACAGTAACTTTTTAGAAAATCGACCATAACAACAACAACATCATTACCTACATAGTATACATTGTCACAATAAAAGTGCATTTCGTTTGTTGTTGTTATAGTTGTAAGTTAAAAATCTGTAATTGTAGGGAGGGGTTGTTCTTTTATTGTACTGATCTCTCTGGCCCTTTGTTGTTGCTGGCTGTATGTGTATTTGAGTATCTGCATTTTCCATTCGATTTTTGATTTGGTTGATTTGTGCGGTTGGCGCTTATTTATTGAAAACTATCAACAGCAACAACAACAACAAAAATTGTATGCATTTTGAGGCAAAAAATTGTGTGTGTTTTAATGGTGTTTTGAATTTTTTTCTGCTGCATCATCCAGTGTTAAAGTGCACGTTCCAAAGGATACAACATACATATCACTAACTAATCAAGGCGCGCATGTGCAGCAGTTTTTTTTTTAGAAATAATAATAAAAACGCGAAACTTTTTTAAAGGATATTTACGTAAATTTTTGTCTAAATAAAAAAATAATTTTATTTATAACTGTATATAAAAATGGTTTGTTTAAAAAGAAACTAACAAAAAGTGTTTAAAAATTAAAAAAAATAAAACAAAAATTTTTACAAAAACAGAGGATTAACTTTAACACTATATGAGTAGGTATTTGAAAGTAAAAATTATAAAAAACAATAAAATTAAAAACAAAAACAAATTTTTTTAATATAAAAAAAAGATGAAAAATTTGTTTAAGATTAAAAAAGATCATAAAACGTGTGCAATAAGAAACACTTTACATATGTATGTGTTTGAAAGGAACTAGTGATGTTGCAATTACAGTGCGACCTCGCTTAACGCAGCTAATAGAAATTTTGGCTGTTGCGAAAACTGAGGTTGTTGCGAAAAACGAGTCACATATTTTAGGACGCTTTTTTTGTGGTGAAAATTAAAAAAAAACTATATATTAATTATTTTTAAAATAAATTCATTAATTTTATTGAAAAACAACATA
This sequence comes from Bellardia pandia, assembly GCA_916048285.2. Classification (NCBI taxonomy): domain Eukaryota; kingdom Metazoa; phylum Arthropoda; class Insecta; order Diptera; family Calliphoridae; genus Bellardia; species Bellardia pandia. The sequence continues at coordinate 23,870,541 of OU696531.1, forward strand.
AAAACACCGACCATATAGTACCCTACACCCAGTATATGTATAAAAAAGTTTTTCAGAAATCTAATCTATTGTGGACGGATCATCCAAAAATTTAGTGGCATGATGTCTGTGAATATAACTATTATATGTGTTAAACTTTATCTCGACATAAATGCTTTTAAAAGATTTTTAAAGGTTAAAGTGAATTACGGAGAGGGAGTTTGGACTAATTATGGACCGACCATTATAAAATTGTACGAAACATATTTGTGTTCAAAATTTTCGGAAGTGGGCCTTATATGGCAGCTGCGAGTAATTATGGACCGATCTGCACAAAATTTATAGATATGATTTGGCTTCATTTACTACTCATTCGTGGTGAAATTTGTTTGGATACTTGCATAATTCAAACATTTATGATCGTAAAACTCCTATTTCGGGAGGACATTTGTATGGGGGTCATGTGAAATAATGACCCGACTGCCACCAGTTTCAATCTTATCCGTCCGTGGGACGAAAAAATATCACGTATCAAATTTTATCAAAATATCTTCCAAACTACGATATGTACTCTGCGCACAAGCTTTACATAGACAACAATTTCATACAAAAAATTCACACAAATAAAATGATTAGTTCTAAAGCTGAATGTGTACTAGAGACCTGCGCCGATCAAAATTAACGGTGGCGCCGGCTAAAGATTCTCGGCGGCGGCTCAAAATCTTCTATCAGCCGGCTAAAGATTAATTGCTTAAATTATAAAAAATAAAAAAAATTAAAACTGAAATTCTGAAAATTCATTGAAATTACTGGGAATTTACATACATATAACAAATTCTAACAAAAATACTTGATTAAAGAACTTAGGCCAGAACTGTTTTACATAACGCAGGCTAGCTTTAAACGATTCTTTACAAGAAATTTCACACAAAAATTATTGATAGCAGCTCATTTTCATTTTGAACTAGTTCCAAGTTCTTATTTCACTCAAAAATCACTAATTAAAGAACTAGTTCTTGAACTGTTTCCAAAAATGTGTGTTCGCTCTGTAAAGCTTCCCCAGAACTAGTTTAAACAAAAATGAGAGAGCTGGTGCCAAAATTGTTTTAAATTTTCCATTTGTATTCAAGAAAATTTAATCTGCATTTCTATTAGAAATTTCTAAATATTGATAATTGAAATATCTGATAATTGGAATATTCTGAAATACAATTGGAAGCGGTGCAGTTTTTGCTGGGTGCTTTAATAAAATTAATCTTCTTGGAAGAAATTTTGTTCTAATACATTTTCACACAAAAATAAGTGTGATAATAAATAAGGAAATTTTTTAAATTCACCCTCCATTGATTTGCAAGTTATCACGAATAGTTGTGAGAAAATTTCTATGAGTTTTATTAAAAACAAACAGTTGTTGTTGGCTATATGAAGCAAGTTTTTCAATGAAATCTTACTCCGTAGGAAAGGAAACCAACCAATACAGATTTAGTTTTATTCCAGTTTAAAAGCTTTTATAAAACTTTGCATTTCATTTGCCTACAGCTCATATTTCTCAAACAAATTGAAATGTTTAAAGAGATTTAAAAAATAACTTGTACAATCATTTATTTAAAATTTTATTAAATATTATTAGAGAAAAATTTTCATTTGGCTTGAGTTCATATTTTTAATTAATAACTTTTTATTAAATATTTATTTAAAATAAATGTAACAGTTTTCGAGAATTTTTAAAAATTTTAAATTTTCTCCATAATTATAAATGTTTACGTTATTAATATCGGTGTGTTTGTATGCCAAATCTTAACCCATTTTATATGTTTAAATTGTATTAGAAAGCTTAACTGTCTAGATATAGAATTATTTTTATATAATTAAAAACAAATAAAAGAATTTTTAAGATTTTTGAGAAAATTTAAAAAATTTAAATATTTTTTGTAAATTTTGTGATTTTGAGATATGTAAAATTAAACCACATGTGTTAAAAATAAATTTTAAGCGCTTTAAATATATTAAATAAACTAAATATTAAAACAGAATTCTTTATTAAAAATCTTTGAAATTTTTTGTAATTATTACAAAAAATTTTGAATTTCAATTTGAATTTTTTGAAATTTGTTTGATATATTCAGAACCTAGCAGAAATTGTTGTCAAATTTAACCATTTTTAAACTTAATATTTAACACCCGAAATCAAATACACATTCGTTTATATCGTGCTAGATAATTTCATTTTGTCTTGGCTGCAAACCATAACATTTCAGTTTGAATTATTTTATTTAATTTTTTTTCTTATTTTGGTATAAAATAAAGTTTAAGAAACAGAAATTTATGCCTAAAGCTCTGTGTATAACAATAATAACCCCACCTTCTTTAACAACTACCACTACAAACATACATAAATTTACACAAACACACACATACATACACTTACAAAATATATTAACTTATATACAAATACAAAAACAACAACAATATGAACAAGTAAAAATCCCTTTAACTTTACTAACCAAAAACTAAATTGGAAAAAATGCAAAAAAAAAAAAAACAAACATGAAAAATAAAACTGAAAAAAAGTATAAAAAAAAATTACACAAGATTGTATATTATGAAAAATAAAGCCAGACCAACAACAGCAGCAACAAACTATTATTACAAACATACATACATACATACATACCAACAGCAGCAGCAACAAGGACTGCAAAAAGAAAACCAACAACAACAACAACAACACCTACTACTACATACTAATACGTAGAGCCAGTCAGCCAGCCATTCAACAACATTCAACTGGAGAACAATTTCATCCATGGAAACTTAATTTATGTTTTTGTTGGCTTTGTGTATTTTTCTCCCCACACCCCAAACTCCGCACTTCTCTTTACTCTTAATTCATCACCTCCTTTAACCACCCCAGCTCCTCTTTTCACAAGCAAACCAGTATAGTTTAAGAATTTCGTTTTTCATATAGAAATTTTCCTCTTTTTTTCCACTTTTGTTGTTGTTGTTGGTTATGGTTTGCCTTGTTGTTGTTGTTGTTGTTTTTATACACAAATTTTTGTTTGTTTTTTTTTCGTTTCGTTACGTTTTCCTTTTATTTTGTGATTTTGTTTTGCTTCCATTTTTCAACACAAACCAAGTGGTCAGTAATTTAAAGGAATGTAAAGGTGTTTTTGCCAGCCCGAATTTATGCTATAGAATTTTGCTATATACATATATATCAACTGCTGTTTTCATACTCTACACCATTATACCCTATTCGATTTGTGCTGACGTTTGTAACGTCCATAAATATTCCACCTTAAAGTTACCGACCGACTCAGAATCACTTACTGAGTCGATTTAACAATGTCCGTCCATCTGGCTGACTAGCTCTCCATGTAAAGCTTGTGCGCAGAGTACAGGTCGCAATTTTGAAGATATTTCGATAAAATTTGGTACTGGTAGAAATCTATCCATTATCACACCTGTTCCCTAGACAAATGAAGCGAGGAGAAAGAAAGAATGTGATCGTGTAGTACAAAGAGTTAGAAATTTCTTATGAACATTATAAGTCATTATAAATCTACATCAAAATTTTGGTATTTCAGATAAAGATGAGAGATTTTATTATATTTCATGAACATTCTTGAACTGATGGTTGAAGATGGTTGTCACTGCAAACAATTATTAGACCGTGTCACCACAAACTTATGCCCAGCACAAGGCCAGGGTCCCCATAATACCCCCTTCAACTTCCCAGCCAATCCTACTTCACTTCGTCTAATAGATTTATGGACCAACCGAGTAGAAGTAGCAGAGTTCCTTGGCTTAGACCTCACTGCAGAACCCCCTATTTAAAAAATATATTATACAGTCTAGCTGTTAAAACAACAACAACGACAAGAAACTGGTGGTTAAATTTTCGAACATTGGCAGCCTCTGAATTAGTATTTTACATAAATGAAAACAATTTGCTATCTAACTGTGCCCAGCAGGAAAATTTCCAGGGCTTCACTTTGTAGGTCTTGCAAAACACATGTGAAAATCATTCGAAAAGATTCGATACTCATTTCTCATTGCCTTCTCTCTGCTGATATATAAGATTAAAATCTTATGGTTCATTTATTAAGAATATTATCCCTAATAGACATCTCAGAAGACTTGAGCATTTTAAAAGCAGTACGATGTAGTCATTCAATGAGGATTTATGTCCTTGTTGGGTGTCCTTGTGTGGAAAGCATCTTTACTATTCAAACTATCTCTCATTCAAATTAAGAGGGGAAAATGTACACTTGAATTTTTATATATGTTTGTGGTTAAGTTTTATTGTTTTATTTAGTAAATATTAAAAATGGTACCGTGGAGATTTAAAAGCACATTTTAAATTTTATTTCCATCCCTGTTCTGTGTACAGGGTTCTTCAGAAACACTTCTCTGATGTAGAGACGGTAGGCAAATTAAGCTAAAGCAAAGTGACTTGATCGCATTAATTAAATTTAAAAAGCAGAAAATTTAAACGTTTTTAAAGGTAAATCGTTTAAATTTGCCCCATTAAAACCTATGTTTGAACTTAATTTAGACGATATCATTAGCTTCAGAAGCCTACTAAGTCAGCATAAAAAAGCTTTGAAATGAGTTTTCAAACTTTGAGGTACTTAACGTTAAAATCATTTATACTCCTAACTAATGAAAGCTTACTTTAGAAATCTATCAGTAGCTTCAGAAACCTGACCAGAAACTCAGTCTAGAAGAGAACCCGTTTAATGTATCACTAGCTGCAGAAACCTCAGTTTATACCTTAAAATGGTTTTAAGCTACTTGTTTATAGTTAAAGTTGCATTACCTACGATTTGACACCTTTAAGATTCTGCAACAACCAGCTTCGTTTTTCTTTACTTTTTTTGGGCAAATATTGTGTTTTTTTTTATTTTCCACAATTTTTTTCAATTTTTTTTTTTTGCATGGGCTCAAAAGTTTCTTAAGAATGAAATTTATTTTAGTCAAGTCATGTTGTACAACAACAACAACAGTAAAAAAAAAAATTATAAGTTTTATAAAAGACATCAACTCTTACCCAAATAAAACTAAAGGAAAATAAACCAAAAATGAGTGGGTGGTTGGGTGTTAACACTCAGTCAAGCAATGGGGTGAAGCTGGCAAATTGTAAAGCAGAGTAGTAGTGAGCGGGGAGGGGAAGGGGGTGTAAGAAGAAAGACATCAGGGTGGTTGGGAGTTAAAATTGAAAAAGGAAATTTATAACATAAAAACAAAATGTATGTATGTATGATTGTGAGAGTAGTGTGTAAGAAAAAAAATTTGTATTCCTTAAATCGGATGACTTTGTATAAAATTATATATAATTTTTTTTCTTGCTTGCTTGTTTCTTTTCATTATTTTATACAGTAATTTTTTCTGGGTATTTTTATACTTATTTTTCTTGTAAGCTGTAAAACGTAAATAAATGGTGGCTAGGTGGGGGCGTGAATGGTGAATTGTGTATTGAGAATAGTGAATTTGTGAATATATTGGTTGGCAGGCTGATTTTTCCCTTTAATTTTTATTTCATTTTTCGGTTGCTTTTTCTTTATTTAGTTTAAGCTCCCCCGAAAAAGAACACAGAAAACTAAAATAAAATATAACTAAATGAAGCAGCAGCAGCACTTGTTAAGACTGAAAGGGCTGTATGGTGAGTACGGTGGGGGTATTGGTGTGTTAGTTGGTGGGCACAGGAAATATGCAAGAAAATGAACAAATAAAAAAAAAAATCATGTATAATGGAAAATTTCTTTTCATAGAATTTGCACAAAACTGAAAAAATATCATATAAAAATAAAATAAATTTTGTGGTATGTAAAAGTATGAATACTAACTAGGGATGCCAAACTGGACTGGTTTTTCAAATCCTGGGATTTGGGATTTTATAAATGGAAATTTTTCGGGATACCAGGAATTTTTGGGATTTCCGGATTTTTGTTTCATATTAAAATAAATTGCTTTATTTATAATAAAAACTTTTTATTTAAAAAAGTAACTTATGTTAAATATAAAAATTAATAAAAACAAATATTAGCAATAATTTTTAAATTTATTAAAAGTTTATAAACCATTAATAATTTAAAAAGAATAACATAATGTACATTGAAATGTTAAATTTACAAAAATATGTCAGTTCACCTTTAATTTGTATATTAATTTAAAAGCAATATACATGATATTATCGTTCGTACTTTAAAAATCTTCTTACAAATATTAAAGCATACTCGTACATATATGTAAAAAAAAAGAGAATCTAGATTTACTTTTGTTACCAATATATGATGGTGACAAAAAACGTCGTTCACAATTAATGCTTGTGGGCAAAAGTTTTAGCAAATTGTTGTCTGCAGATTGCAGAAACAATCCTTTGTCACTCTCCGAAACAAATAATTATATTTCTTATTCAATATTTGATACCATATCATAACAAATAGGATTAGGTGTTTAACATCTAATAACAAACATTTCTATCTCTTAATCAAACTCAGTCTTAAATTTTTTCAACAAATTTTGTTTTTGTTTTTTTTTTTAAGGAGAGATTTCACCAGATTTAACCGCATTAAAATGAAAACTATTTGTTTAAGTAACATAAACTTTTCTTCTGTCAACTGTTTAGCTTTTAATATTATGTTTCCACGACGACTTGAATCACCTGCTTCGCTCTCTGAATCTTGTTAATGAATCATGCTGTTTACATGACCAAAAAACTTGATTCGATTTGACAGTTGTTTTTAATAAACAAACAGAATAAAAAAAAACAGAATTTACAATTTGTGGAAAATATTTTTTTTAATGGACAAAATACTGAGTGGAAATTAGTTAGCTTATTTGAAAAAAAAAACATACATTCGTACGTATTTACTTTCTTTACTTCCAGCAACAAGAAAATAATTTGCTTTGTTTACAATAATATTAAATTTTTACAGCTAGTGCAGATAAACTTGCGATAAAAATTAGAGAAGAGTGCAATTTTTCGTGCTTCGCAAGTTGATTCAATATGAATCTACTTGATTCGCACTTAAAATTTTGTATGGTGAAGCAAGTTGTTTCACACATGATTGGGGTGTGAAGCCTGAATAGAGAGCGAAGCATGTACCGTGGAAACGTAGTATAAATCAATTTAAGCTTTTTTTTATAAGAATCATCAAAAAGTTCGTTCGAGTTTGGCAATCCAAATTTATTTTCCATTCTTTTATCTTTATTTCTTCGACGTATTTTTGTAAAACTTTAATTTTTAATGATCACTTTGTAAACAAATACTAATTTTCGGGATTTATAAATGCCTAAAAATCCCGGTGCTATAGCTTAAATGATTAGCGAATTTGATCATTAAGCATAGGTTGGTATTTATGGCCTTGGTTCGATTCCCAGCCGCTGCCACTCAAAACAACATCAGTTTTTGATAATTATTAGTTTTCTTTCTATCCATCATAACTAATATTTATCACAGCGCCCTCCTTCGGTTGTATAGCATTCAAACGGCACCGAAGTAAAATAATTAAATAAAGGCCATAAAATAAAGCTTTAACATTAATGCGCCTACTCACCACCAGAGGTGCTGCAATTCTGCACGAAAAACAAACATAAAAACTTATAAAAAAGCTTTCTATCTATCCCCTTTCCAAAGAAATTAACGCAATTATATATAAGCAAATTAATTGCCTGATTGTTATTTCTCTTAAAAAAAATCTCTAGATGCGGGATTTGTTAAATCCCGAAAATCCCAGGATCGGCATTTGTCAGAATTGGCATCCCTAATACATACTACATACATATGTACATGTGTATGTATGTATGTATGTATGCTCATGTGTTTGGTGTAAGTGTAACTGTAGTTTTTGATACAAATATTTATTGTTGCTAGGAATTTTGTTCAAAATTTTTTTGAGTTTTTTTTCCTTTAACTTTATTTTATATAAATTTTTTGTTTTCTCTCGGTGTAGTTATTTGCAAGTGTGTGTATGTATATACATATGTATGAGTTAAGGTTATAAAGTGTTACTAGGCTGGAGGATTCTTTTTTCTTTATTATTATTTTTATATATTTTTTTTTGCTTCTCTTAGAGTAGGGGGCATAAGTGTATGTAACTCTGTGTGTGTGTGTGTAGAAAAGCTTATTATAAAAGTTTAATAATAAAGTATAAAAAAAAGAACTGAAAATAAATTAGTCATGCGCAAAAATTACCAATATTGGAAAAAAGTAATTTTTAATTAAACATTTTTATTAAAAAAATTGTATATATATTAAACACTTGTATGTGTGTGTTATAGTATATGTACTCGTATCTCTCTTTCCCTTATGGCATCCCTTTATTAAACCAGTAAAAATATAAAAATATATACATACTTATACTTATATATTGTACATACTCATTCATAATTACTTTAATATAAATTTATAAAAATATAAATTACTGCATGTTTAAAGCATGTCAATTGCTTTATATTTAAATTAAAAGGGTCAGTTTATAAACAGGTTAAGTAAACAGAGTTTAAAATTTTTAATTTAATCTTTGTTTTAGACACGATTAAGTAGATTTGAAAAATAGCTGAGGATATTTACCAAATAGTAATTGCATTTAAATGAAATCTTTTGATTCCGTTTTGAAAAAGTTTATAGGATGTATGTATTTATGCTAAGCGATTTCCTGAATCTACTATGTATAGGTGAGGGGAGTTGATACTGTTGCTTTACAATTAATTTCTAGTTATTAATAGTTTTCCAAATAACCTAAAGCATTAAATATATTATGGCAGGCCCATTTCTCGGTAGGCAAATCTGCTAAATTAGCTGGACTTTAAACAGTAACAACACCTTAAACTGATTTTTTAACTTAACTCTGTTAATGTAACAGCAATTTAAGTATTGTGACTTTTCTTAAAAAAGCTTTGAAATAGAATTATCAAAAATATGCCTTTTCGGGAGTAGAAAAAAGGCAACTTTTTAGCACATTTTTCTTTAAAAAAAAAAAGAAAAAAGGCAACTTTTGTCACCTGGCTTGGTAACGTCAAAAAAAGCCAGCATGTTTTTCAAATTTGTTTTTGAATACTTTTTATTTGGCATCAAGTGTATAAATAAAGACACACTTTTTGTCAAAAGGGCAGAAAATATGAAAGTTTTTAGGAATTTTTTTTTTTCAAATAGATTTTTGTGCTTTTAGTTAATTACTTTAAATACTTTTAATTTGGTATGCTAAAAGGACATTTAAGGACATAATAGAACCAAAAATTTAAAAAGGCAACTTTTATCAACTGTGGCCAGAAAATGGAAACTTATTTGGAATTTTTTTTTTTCAAAGAATAAATGGTTGTAAACTAGAAATTTTAACCTCCAACTAATAAACTGATCCTTAATATTACCAACAAAATGAAAATTAATTATTAACGATTTTTAATTTAATTATACTAATTGTTTTCCCCCCTATTTCTCTACATTTCAATTATAATTATAGTAATAACAGAAATGGCCGCTTCTATATATGCAACCCCACCGCCTGATTTAAGTAGCGAGGATACAGCAATATCCGATGTATCCAATACTTCATCAACAGCAAACAACAATGCAACAGCAACATCAACATTAAAACAATTAACAACTGTAACAACAAATACTAGCACTACCAACACTACCAACACTACCAACGAAACAAGTAAGGAAACAACAGTAACAGCAACATCAACAACTATAGCTTCATCATCAGCCACAACAACAAACACATTGTCCAATAACAATAACAGCAACAGCAGCAGCAGCAGCGCTAAACAAAAACGCACAATAGCTGATGTTCTTAAAGACAGCAGCAGCAGTAGCAAACCCACCATCAACCTTACCCCCACAACACAATGCTCTTCCAATCTGCCCAATATGGGAAGCTCTACAAATGACGTACACGTTACAGATGACCATGATGAAAGTAATGCTAATGAGGATGAGGATAATACGACAGCCACAACCATGGCAGCAGTAGCAGCGGCTGCTAATGCAGCCATGCAACTGCAATTATTAGAAGCCATAAATGATGCTGCCAAAAAGCGACGCAAACAGAACAATCCCAGTCGCATGGATGAGGACAATGCCACAAATCCATCAAATGCGTCAAATGCTGCCACCGTCGACTATGAGGACAAACTATCGAAAATGTTTTTGCCCAAATCGATGGAACAGTTTAAGGAGACATTTGAAATGTTACAGCAGCAGCAGCAGCAATACACTGAACACATATCAAAAACTCAGGAATTAAATGACCACCAAATGACTAAACTCTCCGATATTGAGGAAGAGCAACAACAGCATCAACAGGCATATAATAATCCATATCATACCTTCTGCAAGGAGTGTGGTGAAAACTTTGAAAATGAATTTAAATTAAGTCTGCACATGCTGCAAGAACACAATGAAATCAACACGGACGGTTTAACAAATACCCAAAACAACAGCTCCGATATAACACCACTGGATATATTGGCTTCTGTAAAGGTGAAATTGGAAAGACCTGAATGTGAGTCACCCTCCTCGAATCATAATTCGGAACAGGGCCACAGTTCACGTGATCAGTCTCAGCATCATAATAACGCCTCCTCTGCTGGTCTGGTAACCAACGGTAAAGATCAGCAGCAGCAGCAGCAACAATGGATGGGTGGTCCGACAATGGCGCCCATGGGTTTTCCTTTTCCTCCAGAAGCTGCTGCCGCAGCAGCTCTACAGGCAGGCGGTTATTTGCCGTTGCTGGGGGTTCCCGGTTTTCCCGGAGTGGATGGGCTTAATCGACCACCTCTAAGAATTTTCAATCCAGAAGCTTTTTGCGAGCTGTGCAATAAAGAGTTTTGCAACAAGTATTTCTTGAAAACCCACAAAGCCAACAAGCATGGCATCTATGATCCTAGCAGTGATGGTCTTAGCACCAGCCAGCAACAGCAACAGAACAGCATGAATGCCATGAATCAAATGTTTCAATTACAAATGCAGCAGCAACACCAGCACTTGCAACAGCATCAACAAATGCAAATGGAATTGGCTCAGCAGAAGCTGCTTAACGAACAGCAACGCAAAGACAATGAAACCTCATCAACCATCAACTCTCCAACAACAAATGCCACTATAAAAGCCACACACAGCTCCAGCAACTCGCAGCAACAAGCGCAAGTTACGCCACCAGCTCCACCACCGGTATTTTGTGATATTTGCTCAAAACGTTTTACCAATGTCTTTGCCATGCGTCGTCATCGGTCCAAGGCTCATGAACAAAACTCCAATAACAATTCACAGCGCAACAGTCCCTCTGAAGCCTGCAGCAATTCTATTGAATCCACAACAACCTCTTCCCAAGCAGCTGATATGCCAGCGGGCAAACAATTTCAAATGCCCGAAGGCTTTCGCCAAGATTTCGCTTTGGAACAGGAAGAGGTCTCCTTTACGCCACAACCTCGCAAGCTGTCGCCTCAATCACAACAGCAAGCCCGTGACGCCAACTTTTCCCATGACAAACTGAAACGACTGGGTGTCTTAAATCCCGAGGCATTTTGTGAAATTTGCTGTAAGGAGTATTGCAATAAATACTTTCTGCGCACCCACAAATGGAAACGTCATGGCATATTTATGCCGCCAGAAGATGCGGAAAATCCCCAGAAGTTGCCCTCATGGCCATTCATGAATATGCCTGGTATGCCGGTTAATTTAATGATGGCTCAACGCATGATGACTGCAACAGAAACGGTCGCGGAGGAATTGCCTCAACAACCCAACAAACGCATTAAACTGGAACAACCCGATGAGGATGAAGTGATGAAAGATGGCAGCAATGATGAAAATCAAGAAAATCGTAGTGAAAATAATCAGGTCTTAAGTGTGTCCTCGACTCCAGAGCCCAGCAAATTAATGGCCGACAGTCAAAGTATGGTACAGACTCCCGAAGCCGCCATGGGTTTGCAGAATTTGCAAAAATTACAAACCATGATACAGCAACTGAATGATTTGAATGGCAAACGACCCATAGCTTGTCATTTGTGTGGACGGGAAATGGAAAATCAATATGCTCTACAGGCCCATATAATGGCCGAACACAGTGGATGTTTGGAAGGTGGTATGCCACCCCTAAATTTCCCCTCCCAACTACTAATGCAACAACAAGCTTTGCTCAAACAGTCGCCAAATGGTTCCCCCAGTTCCTTAATGCCACTAATGGGCATGGCCGGTTCCGGCGAACTACGTTGCACTCCTTGCGAAAGAGAGTTCACAAATTTGCCAGAATTTCAAAAACATATCACTGAAGTTCATCTGCTAACTAAAACCTCGGGAAGTCCTTTGCGTGAGGGCTTTGTTACGCCAGAAAGACCGATTAATCCCGCTGTAGCTCAAACTACCCGACCTCCCTACACGATCACACCCACTAGCAGCTACTGCGAGATTTGCAATAAGGAATTGTGCAATAAGTATTTCATGAAGACTCATATGCAGCGTATGCACGGCATAGAAATTGAAAATGGTGCCCAGATAGGAGGCGTCGTGTGCAATATCTGCAATAAGGAATTGTGCAGTAAATATTTTCTAAGAGTACACAAACACAATACCCATGGCATTATAGAGGAGGGATCACCTTTGCCACAACCCCGACAAAATGGTCTGAATTTGGAAACGGCTTTGCAGCAACAGCTGATGGAAACGGAAGGCTTAAACAGAAACCTTAACATGAGCCCCTATGGCAGTGGCGGTTCGGAGGGTAAAAATGAAACTTACCCATCTTCATCGTACACCGAAATATGTCCCATTTGTACGAGACGTTTTCGCAATATCAAATGGCTAAGAAGCCATCTCATAAGCGAACACGGTCCAGCCGGTATGGAAAAGATACGTGAATTGGAACAACAATATGGTGGTAGCTTAAGCAAACCCTCTAGTCCCACCTTGAAGGTGCCCAACGGCTCCAGTTCAGCCGGTTCGTCGGCCACAGCCAGTGCTGTACCATCGCCGGCGCAATTAGCGCAAGCTTTGCAAAATCTCAATGCCCAACATTTGCTACAAAACATGCCAAAAAACAATATGGCAGCGACTTTTCACAGTGAACAAAATCTACAATCGCCACAACTTAAGGAATACCAATGTTCCATGTGTTCATTTACAACACCCTACTATGCATTCCTATTCATACACGAGCGTACACATTCCATTATCAATAACAATGACCAGGAACAGGAGCAGGAACAGGAGCAAGAACAAGATAACGAGCAACATTACAAACAGGAAAAACTTGAAGAACAACCAAAACAGCAGCAAAAGTCACAACAAGAAAGCAAATCCCTGAAGAGAAAACAAAGCCGTGATTTGAAAACGCCAACTGAAATTGTTGCATTGGAACATAATGAACAGCTTGAAGCCAAGCTACACGAGCAGGAACTACCCGAATTACTATCCAATGAACCCACTAACCTATCCATGCGTACACCCTCACCCACCGAAATAACCTCCACCACCAGCCGCGAGGACATGCAAAAACCCAACTCCCCCAAGTCACTGCTAACACAAGACAATTACATTACAAGTGATAGCAAAGATTTCAAGCGTTCTTCGCTGTCCCCCAAGGACTGTAGATCAGCAGCTTGCTCACCGGTCTTCAATAATCTGCAGCAGCAGCTTTTGCAGGAAATTTCTCAGCAAGCCGGCAAAGCCGCTTCATTTGCAGTGCCGCGCGAAGAGAATGCATCAGCTCAGATGCAGGCATTTGTCATAGAGGCTGTTGCCCAGAACGATGAGCAGGCTGTAGTAAGTAACAGGTTTGTGCCCGCTATTGTCTATTTACCCGTCAAAGAACGTCTAACAGGTACTATGAAATTATCATTTAATTTGACACCTGTTTAAATATGCTTCTCTTGGGGTTATATGTTAAAGCGGACAGGTTACTCTTTCAAGGCGAGAGTGTCTAAGAGGGAGTTTGTAGACATTAGCTTAACTTAACTTAATTATGGAGACTAATGTTACTGATACTCTCTTGCGCTCTTTTTGTGCTCTCCAAGTTTGAATTGCCACTTGTTTACACTTTTTTGGAAGCACTTGCACATTTTAAAAAATCTATCTAACGTTTGTTTTGTTTAACAATATTTATTAACTAAGACTGAGTGTTGCAAAAATATTAATTAACAAATAATTTAGCATATTGAAACAAGTGGCAATACAGAATATGCTGAGAGTATACTTTGCTTTGAAAGAGAAACTATTTTAGTTATTTAGTTACCAAAAAAGTGATGGTTAGAAAAGTTCCTACATGTTGTTCTTTAAAAAAATCAAACATTTTTTTAAAAAACATAACAAATAAGTAAAACAAAACTTAGAAAAAATAACGCTAAACAAAATACGTAAAACTTAGAAAAAGAAAGTCACATAAAACCATAGACGGATATAGAAATGTAGTAGAAAAATAGTTAAACAGAAATACTTAACAAAAAGACACAAATAGCAGGGTTTTAAACAGAATTTAAGACAAATTATCCAAAAAAAAAAAAAACAAACAAAACTGCTTTGCTCAAAAATTAAGAAAATTTACATACATACATATAAAGAATTTATAGCCCAGTTAAATACAAAAACAAAAACTTATAGGCCAAAAGTGTTAAAAAAAAATGGAAACGGTAACTTAAAAAAGCACTTTGTATATATAGAATTTGAAAATTAAATAGGAAAACTATATTAAAAAAAACATCAGGAATTTCTTTAAGGCTTAAAGGAAACACATTATTAAAAACTTTTCTCAGGGCAAAAGTACAATTTATGTAGTTGTTAAAAAGAAAAATAAATAAAATATTAAGAAAATATTAAAAAAAATACCAAAATAACTAAGGCTACCTCAAAATCAAAAAAAAAAAAGGAAAAGAAAAACTTAAAAACAATAATTTATTTTCTATAATATTATAAAAAGTATTTTAAAAATATTATGATTTTCTTCAATTTAATTTTAGTTTTAGTTTTTGTTTAATTTTATATTTATTTTCATTTTATAACTAATTCATTCCAATTCAAAACAAAACAAACTCTAGTCATATTCATTAATTTCATTTGAAAACCAAATGAAACTTTGAATATTCTTTTACATTGAATAACGAAGTCTAGTCAAATGATTTTTCCTAATTTTTAAATATTTTTAAATATAAACATGCCTAGCGTGTAGATTTTTTTTATTTAAAAGAAAGAAGAAAATTGTTAAATAAAAAGAACAAAAAATATGAAATTGCAAACTGTTAAAACAAGTTAACAAAAGTTCTTTAGTTTTGTAGCAAAAACAAAACTTTTTAAAGAAAATTTGAATTTGAACAGATTTTTTGTCTTGACAAGCCATTGATTTGTTCACTCAGCGAAGAATTTCTGTTCTGCCTATAAATTTGTCTCGTGTGGACAACTCTTGGCGAGCTTATGTTTTTGTTAGATTAACGTCAAATTTCAGCACATTAATTTGCATAACTAAAGAATGATTTTTTAAAAGCTTTCGCATTTTTTTTTTAATATAAACTTGGTTGGCGGATAATTAATCCCTTAATTTGCCAGGTGATCCCAAGTCCCAAGTCGACCTATACCTTCATATAGGAAGCTGGAACGCTTAAATCTTGTATTGAAAACTTTATAACACGTGACTAATGCACAACATTGAAAAGAGAAGCAAATCTCTCGAGGGTAGCGAAAAAAGGGCTACCTGATTGTCCTTTAACAATAATGAAAATGACGCGCGTCTTCTTCCTTCACCCAGAGAATTAGACTCAGAATTACGACTCAGCTTTCAGATTTGATTAAAAAAACAAACACATAAAATTCAGAGAATGTAAAATATCGTTATTTGAGTCATTAGATCGATCTATATAATTGGCATACTCTCTTCAACATATCGGCTGATATCTCAGTGTGTTAACCGTTGCGTGCCGTAACATAACCCCACAAAAAATACTCTAAAGGCATTAAATCTCACGATCTAGGCGGCCAATTGATCGGTCCAAAACGTGAAATACAGTCATGTCACAGAGCTTGATTCCGTTCGGAAGTGGAATTAGTTCCGTATTTTCGTTCTATAAAAAAAGTAAAACAAAACATTTTTTCGTATTGAAACCTAGAAATGCTTAAAATTAATATTCCACATAACAAATTAAAAGTGGTTTCAATCCGAAAAAATGTTACGTTTAACTTTTTTTATAAACTGAACTCGCCTCACAATTGAATCGCCATTGCGTTTTTTGGGATTAATTGGCAGTTCATGCAATTCCTTACACCAAATATGACAATTATGCGTGGGTGCGTATACATTCAACCAGAAACGAGTTTCGTCGCAGAACACAAAAGCGTAATTCACAACCTTGTGCAAATGGTATTACATCATTGCATTTGCACAAAATTGTGAATTGCACTAATATATGTATATACATATATAAAAAAATGCACGATGCACTTTCTTAACCGAGTGCGAATTTTGATAATAAAATTCAATAATCTGCAAGCCTAATTCATTTACAAATCGATTCATGGTTAAATTATACACCATATTGAACATGTTTAACAGTAACATGTTACACAAAAACAGCTGAGCTGCCAAAATCAGTCTTGCAAAAAAGAAAGTTTCTAAAAAAATCAGTCTTTATGTCATATTCACTCATTTGTTCGCACAACTATGTCTGCCAACAAGTCTAAAACATTCACACAAAAATATATTAATCAAAAAATAATTAAATAAAACCTATAAACATGAGCATCGACAGCTAGACGTTTTCCCCACGTACAGCAACATAAATAAAATTATGTCCGTAATACGGTCGGAGATTATATTCTTGTGTTTACAAAACAATGGCTCGTCAAAATGTAGTGCAACATACAATACATACAATGTTCCTTTTTTTTATACCAATCTTTCCAACTTTCTTAATATTATTTTAAAACTTAAAATTTATTTTTTATATTATACCTAATTTTAGTCTTATTTCCCCACTCCCTAATTTATTTTATATACATAAACATTATACAAACATATTTTAGCAATTGCTATTTAAACAAAATTAAATCAACAAATTTTAAAAGAATTCTAAAATTTTTTTAAAAAGCTGCGTGCCTTAATAGTAATTGCTAAAATTATAATTAACAAAACAAAAATCCCCTTAAACACTCTCCCATTCCCTCTTTAATGTACAAATAAATCTTTTCATTTTAATAAAATAAACATGTTTTCTTAATTTATAATTTAATTAATTTGTAATATAATTTTATTTCTTAACAAAAAACCAAACATGGAATCAATAAAAATTTATTTAATTCAAAAAAAATCGTTCCAAAAATATCTATAATTTTTTTTATTACAATTTATTATTTTCTATTTATTTCGTTGTTAGCCTTTAACCCCCAATATTGAAATTTGAACAAATTCTTGTGTGCCCATCTTGTGTGGACAACTCTTATTAATATTATGTTTTTGTTTGGACAACGTAGTCAGAACATGTGTTGGGGCAACTAAGTATGTCTACCATAAAAAAAAATGCAATGTTTACATAAAAAGTCCAATGTTATTACCAAGATATAATTTTGCCATACAGAAGAACACATGTTTTGGCATGCCATTAATGTGTTCACTCTGCAAGCGATTTTGTCCTGTGTGGCCAATTCTTGTGAATGATATGTTGCCAGAAAACAATCAGTAACATTGTCAGGTTTTCCCCAACCAAAAAAGTATTTAAAAATTTGTTTTTCTGCTCAGAAAACGTTGGCAGTATTAATTACACACATTTTTTTTTGTGTTTTTCTATGTGGGGAAAACGTTACAATGTTAGTGATAGTTTTCTTGGAAGATATCAGTGACAAGAGCTTTCCACACAATTTTCGTAATTTTTATTGAAATGACTAAATTTTTGTTGTACAAACAAATGTTCTGAAAACGATGTTTGAACAAAAACATAACCTCGATAAGAGTTGTCTACACGAGACAAGTGCGCACAAGAAATTGTTTGCTGAGTACACAAATTGATGGCTCAAGACGCGGGGCAAATGAAGGCCTATTACAAAATACTTGTTTAAAGATGCTGACAAGTCTAACCTTAATTAGTTTACAATTTAAAGCAAAGTGGCATCAGCATGAGATTGATTACTTTATTGTTCGTTGCTTTCAAGGGGTGTGAGTATTGTAAAGATCGTCTTTAAATCATCTTACAACAGTGTTTTTATGAATTATTAATATTTATTTTGTTAAAACTAATAATGTTCTATTAAATACGGGCTGGGTTTGTTTTCTTCTAAGTGTTAAAAAAAATGCTGGTTAATTTAATCCTCCTTTGACATTTTAAATTGTCATTTAGTTTGTCTCGTTTACAACTCGATTACATTTATGTAGTTATTATTAGGTTTGTTATAGTTTTCTAATTTAGCACTCAAGCTGTGATTTTTTAGGGTTTCTTTTTGTCTAGTGTTGTGTGTCATAAATGACATTTTAATTAGATACTATTTCTTTCTTTCAGTCTTTCAGTCTACATATATTGTTTTTTTTTTTGTTTGTAACATTTTGGAATGTTATTGACTTTAATTGATGTTTGTAAGTGGGGAATATTGAACCCATTTAAATTCTGTGTTTAATTTATTTTGAAATTTGATATGTTTTGTAAAATAGATATGTATGTACATATGTATGTGTGTATATCTTAATTTTCTTTTAAATTGCTTAATTGAAAGAGTTGATTTGAAATAGAGGGACATTTTTGTCAGCATAATAATATTATATACATACATACACACTCGTATATATGTACATATGTATGTATGTACATATATTTAATTGGGAATGAAATCTTTAAATTTTTCAATATATTTGATTTACATACATTTCGAAAATTTAGTTTGACAATTGAATTAAAAAGATTTGGGTCAGGTAAATTTAATTTTAAATATACATACATACATATGTACATACAAAAATATTATATGTTCATTTCACAAGCCATTGTATGCGCTGTAAATTCAATTTCGTTCGTTAGTATAAAAAACATTATGTATGTACATATGTCAAGAAATTACTAACAAGATTTGCAAAACGATTATAAACTCAAAAGATATACAAAACTAAAATTGTATCATATCATAGATTGAAATATTGATCGATTGCTTGTATAGTAATAATATATGTATTCTATAATTTCCCAGCAAAATGGCTCAGAAACCCAATACTGCTAATGACCCGTTTTATGTTCACTAAGCTAACAATTTCTTGGCCGCCCATGAATTTGTCTCGTGTGAACAACTTTTTTTTTTTTTTTTTTTTTTTTGTTTTTATTTATTCATTAACAAATTTAATTATTACAAAATAATGATTGCCTCACCACCAAGTTTGAAAATTTTTTTAGATGCCTATTATGAGCAAAATTCGATTTTCGACTGTGGTCGAAAATGAAGGAATTTTCATTTGTTATTATGGTGCACATTCGATGAAGAAACGCTATTGTGAAAATCACTTTTTTTGGGTTATTTACAATAGTACATTTCTATCAGCTGGTGCTATATTTGTGTACAAATTCTTAAAGGAAAATAAATTAAATTTGAAATGACCACCATGGAATTATGGTTTAATGAATCGTCTGATGAATAGAATTAAGCTTCTGTTTGGCTGCCTGAACTTTTCTTCTTACGACCTTAGACTTGCAGGATATTAACTAAAGTAATTTACAAGTAGTATTTGGTTGACCAAAACAAAAAAAAAAAAAAACAAATACTTACATTTCAAATAAATTTCTCACAGTTTCATACAGCGTTGAACAACGAAATTTTCGACAGTGATGCCAACTCATAATACAAATTTTACATTCGATAGTCGATAGTCGAATGCAGCTTTTAATAGGGGCCCAAGTGTTCGCACAACTATATCGCCATTCGCACAAAATGTAATTTTCTCTCAAAAATATTGTAAATTACAAACAAAACTATAAACATGAACATAAACATTAACACATTTTATCCACACAAAACGATGGCTCATTAAGACGCAGGTTAAAGAGTTGTAAAAATATTGAATTGAA
The DNA here is from genome assembly GCA_916048285.2 of Bellardia pandia. Classification (NCBI taxonomy): domain Eukaryota; kingdom Metazoa; phylum Arthropoda; class Insecta; order Diptera; family Calliphoridae; genus Bellardia; species Bellardia pandia. The sequence goes on from OU696531.1 coordinate 23,890,548, forward strand.
AGTAATGAATTTAATTTTTATAAATGTAGACTTTTGACTTATACTACTGTTTTAGTAGTGTAACGGGGATTGAATTTTTAGTTTTTTTTCCTCAAGGTGCAAACTTTTTTGCGTCATAACGAATTAGATTCATTTTGGTTTGGACAATCATGCCTTTATATTCTTTTTTGACAGAAGTGGCGTCTTCGTACAAGTCTACTGTAAACATTTAACCCAAATTCCTCATTTATTTTAGTCATTATTGTTCGCGATGATTTGAAAGGATCTAGTTTACTTTTTCAAACTATTGCCTTAGCCTTACGAACTTTTTGCTTTTGCGATGGCTTCTTCCGATCTTTCTTTATATTAAGTAAATTTGCAGCTGATTTAGCAAATAAAATGAAATTCTAATTATTTCAGTTTGTGTTGTACCTTTTTGGTGAAGTTTCCAAATAACATTTTTTTCCCCCAAGTGAACAGTGTGGTCCTCTTTCCATTTTGGTTGGCAAACTTAATTAATAATAAACAATATTTATTTGCTAAATTACACAAGAATTTACCACAAAAATTAGCTTTTAACTATTTTTGCTTAAAATCGAAATAACTGTGCGCTATTTCATTGTCCAACCAAAAAAAAGACAAATATTCTAATTACGACAAAATAAAGAGCATGCAAAAGTTAACAGCATATGTCCAACGAATTTTAGGATAAGCAGAATGGAACAAAAGAATAGCATAGACTTCCAAGTTATTATCACTTTATTTTTCAAAATAATACGTTTGGCACTTGATAGAACATTGCTGCGCTATTTCTCTGACCATAGCTGTATGTATTACTTTTTATGATAGAGAATTAAAAACGATTAACAACATCAACATATAAACAGCAATTACTTTATTGGTTTTCAAAGCTCTCAACATTGAAATTCAAAATAAAATAAAGTAAAACATAAGTTGGAATCAATTTTACAAGTTACTACCTACTGATCCAATCAATTCTTTGGAAATCATTGCGTAATAAAATTTATTTTAAATGAACTAAATCCTTGATATTTAGTTCGTTAACATTATAAATTTCTTTTAGCAATAACTAGGACCAGCAATATTCTAAGGCTGCACAAGTTTCTTAAGAGTAGGCTAATGTCTATCAATGACTGTCTAAAAGGTGTAAATGGATCTACAATATTATCTGCAATTAAAACTTCTGACTACCACTAAAACTATGGTCACACACGACAAATATTAACTCAAAACAGCTGTTAGATCTTGCAAATAAAATAAAACTAAAGCCCTAATTTTATAAATCACTTGCGTTCAACGGATCACCTACGCTTTTGCGAACGCATCACCAAAAATATAAATCGCAGAAATATTACGTTGTTACAATACTGTCAAATCGTTGTATTGTAAATGTTAATGCTGAAATTTAAAATAAAAATCTACATAGATCTACACTTATTTATAGATCTTTTAGAACTATGGATCTATTGCATATAATTTGTGCAGTAACTAAAAGTATAACGTTCGAATATTTAAATGCTTTTTTTTTTTTAATAAAAATGAGTAACATTTGTAACAAATTATTGTAATTTAGTACCCAAGTTCCATTACTCGATATTCAAATATCATGACAGAAAGCTGTTTTGTAAAATTAGCATATGCCTGGCAGTTTTTCAAATACATAATTTTACCCTCTGGCCCACGATGTCGAACGATAACGTTCGCTTAGATAAGACTTAAGATACAAACTTGATTGTGGAATAAACAAACTTGATTGAGTAAAACAAATAGATACGATAAAAAGTTTGTGTCTTAAGTCTTATCTAAGCGAACGTTATCGTTCGACATCGTGGGCCAGGGGGTTAATAAAGAAACTAAAAAGACAACTATTTCAGTTTTTAAAATTTGTAATCACAAATCTTCAACACATTTTAAGTTTTTAATTTCCTAATGACCATTATAATTTGTATAGCAAATTAAATTATTTATATCCATCTCCCTCATCACATACGTATGTATATGTATGTATGTATATTAATAATTAAAAAAACCCTGTAAAAATCATAATGATTTTATGCTAAAAATATCGATTTTTTTTTTAAATTTAGTAGCAGTTTTATGTAAAAACACAGAGGTTTTTCTCTATTGTGTAAAACGGTTTCCCATTAATCCCTAAAGTAGCCAGCTATGCAGGAAAATCTTTTGTCAAATCATAGGACAGACTAACAGCCAGCAGCAGTAGCATACAGCTGTACCTTGCTGTGTATATTGTGTGTATGAGTGAGCGCCTGCCAATAATGTGTTGTTGGTAGTTGTTTGTGTAAAAATGTAAACACAAAAATTAGAATAGAATCATTTGACCGTGTTAGTTTTGAATACAAGTGTCTATTATGGACATTTGCTAGTGGCATTGTTATTGTTGTTGTTGTCGATTTTCCTGCAAGTTTTTTTTATTGTTTGTTACTATTTTATTTAGTTTTTTTTTTATTGAATAGGGGAGTTTTTTATTTCTATTTTTATAACGATTTCTGATTATGAATACATATACATACTTGTACATACAAACATATACATATGATGTTTATAAAAAACACTGCAGATGCATTTTTTTTTATTTATACATATTAAAATTTTGTGTATTTTATACTTTTATTTTATCTTGAGTAAACAATTCTAAAACACAGCAGGATCTGCCATGCGATTGTTGACTAGTTGGTGCTTTTTCTTTTTTTAGTTCTTTCAGTTTTAGGACAACTGTTAAATCGTTTTTAATGCGGAAGTGATTTTTTTTTACATAATAATAGAAAAATTGGAAATTACAATAAAAAAAAACAACTTAATGTTAATAGTTATGAGGGTGTTTATTTGCTTGTGTTTTATAGAGTTTATGAAAAATAAAGCCAAATTAAAGAATTTAAGAGTCGGTAAAGAAATTGTAATTAGTAGTGGTATAGTTTTTTATTTGTACATTTATGGTGGTTTTATTTTGTGGGAGATTTCGGAGATTTTTATCGAATACCACCAAGTGTTTATATTAAAAGATTAAAGTCTATAGTTGCAGATTATAGTTAATTGTTTGAGACTATAGTCTGTAATTTAAGACTAATGCTACTAGGAACACAACTGAGACGAACGACGAATTTTTGCTCCCGAATATTCATCTCCAAAAATACAACACCTTTGTGTACACCAATACCTCGCTTTGCGTCATTTCGTTTTGCGTTTTCTCAAAGTTGCGTCGCTGCTTAATTAGTACCAATTTTTACTGTGCATCGTTAGATTTTCAAGGTTATTATCACAGATTTGCATATAAAATTTGCCTTAATAAACGTTTGTTAAATTTAATAATCGTTTTTGAATAAGGAGGTATATTTTGAGACTATATTTTATGATTTTGGATTATAGTTTATATATGTATTTCTCTCCCTTTGTAGAGCTTTTACAAAACAAACTTAAATCTACTTGCTTCATTTTAAGGGATGTTTTACTACAAACGGCCATTGTAACGAATTCCAAATGCTTTTAATAATTAAACAACACACGTGTCAATCCAGATTTCTGCTAATTTCTGGCCCATTTAATATGCAAGACTTTCCTGGGCATTACTTTCTTTTTTGCGTCCTGTCATTTAAATCGCCATGACAACAATTATAAAAATTATAATAATTACAATTTTTTTGTTATACGATACTTTGCTCAAGTTCATTTACTCTAAATATGAATCATCGAATCATTGAATATTGATGTAAATTAATAAATATGTATGTACGAGTATATTCGTGTATAGAAAATACAAACAATTTGGCAACAAAAATCCATTAATGTTTTGCAGCACAAACACCCTTAAAGATGATGAATATTTTAGATTCTATTGATATTTTTCAATTCTATTCACTAAAATACGTTGACGACCTTTGTCTTGGAAAGTTCAATTCATACACACAGTAGCGCGCACACACACATGCATGTGTCATGTAGAAAACTCTATAAAATCTATTGAATTTTTGCCAATTTATAATAGTTTTTTTTTCTCTCTCTTCTGTCTGTTTTCTTGCTAATCCTTAGAAATGTTTATTGCCTATAACAAACCTTGTGTCGGTTCAAATCCCCATTTACAGCAACTCTACTCTATGTATATGAATGTGTCTTGAATAGGGGTGAATTTAATTTGGATTTTTTCTGTTCTGTTCTATTTTGTTGTTTTTTTTTTTTATTTTTCAAAATACATTTGCATGTTTAAAAATCCAAAACCATTAATATTTTTATTGTGTGTGTTTTATTTGCTGGATTTTTGCAATAATTCTCATAAAAATGCCATATTTAAATGGATTTTTGTGTTGTTGTTTGTTTCAACTGTAGGACAAACATACATTTTAGAGTTTTAGTATTTATGAGATGAAAAGTCAATATAAAAATTGTAAATTGGGAAACTAGTTATAAGGAGAAGGTTGGTGTGGCAAAACTGTGCAAATTTTAAATACGCAAATACCTTATTTCACACAGAGAAAAAAATATATGTTTACCACAACAATGTCAACGTTTTTACATTTTTTTTTTCAACAATGCTATGGTCACTAGAGTATCTCGCCTTACATGCAAACAAAAAAAAAAAAGTTCGCGGTACACCACCGAATATGAAGTATTGTTCTAAGACAATGTCGAAAAATTTTTTTTTTTGTTTTTTTTGCCGAAAGTAGGGGTCGCCAAAATACATTTTTTATAAAATCTTCGGCATTTATAGTCCGATCTCAAAGTTTGATATATCGATGTTTTTGTTTTGAGGAGATCTATCGATGTTATTATCTTGCATTTACCTCAAATATCCCGTTTTAGTATTTACTCACCAAATGTCAGTTCCTACCACTCTAATGTACCACCCTAATATCAGAAAATAAAAGCTCACAAAAAATCATTAAACTTTTGTAAAGCAAGTTTGTCGATAGTTCCAACAGAACTATTAAAAATATGATTTTTTGTTTTTTTGCCGAAGATATAACAAAAAATGTATTTTGGCGACCCCTTCTTTCGGCAAAAAAAACTAAAATTTTTTTTCCCAAATTGCGACACTCTAATGGCCACTGTAATTATTTTTATGATTACGGTAACCATAATATATTTAAGTTACGATTCAAATGATTCCTACAATCATATATATCATTGTAGCAACTATGTCTATATTTGTTGCAATCATGTTTATGATGAAACCATTTATCATAATTTCTTGCTCTTTGATTATGATAGAGAACAACATATTCATGTCAAATCTTTCATCATGAAACTGATCACCATAAACATTGACTAATTGCTATGATCATATCTATAATTGCTATAATCATGTAAATTATAACTTAATCATATCATGGTTGCAGAAATCATATAAATAATTACAGTGATCTTAATATTAAAAAAAAATGTTTAAAAATTGTGAAATAGTTTTGGTAAACATGCACAACTATATTTATTTTCTGCGTGCTTGCGTCGGGGTTACGTTCCAAAAAAAAAAAAAACACGACGCAAAGTGAATTAAGATTTTCTATAGCAAAGTATGTAAAGATCGATGATAGGTTCTAGGGTTACGAAAATATTAAGTCGTCGGCTTTCTTTCACGAACAATTGGTCCAATGTTTGCTGAACAGCTTCATTTTTTCAACGTAAAATAAATTTCCTTGTAGCAATTGTTTGTATTACTACCACTAGCATTATCGTTGGATACTGCTTTACTTTTTTTGTCATCAAATACGCTTTTTGCTTTTGCTTGAAATACCATTTTACTTATTGGTATTCTCTGTGCAACTTGATTTCCAATCTAAATAGAAAGCAAGGACTCCATTTCGATCATCAAAGCACTTCTTGTACGAGTCATCCTTTTAGCATCTAATGATGTTTTAGATTTTGCAAAAATTTAAAAAAAGTAGACTTGAACCCAAAACAAAGCAACCTTGAAGATCTAACAACGCACAGTGAAAATTAGTACTAATTAAGCAGCGACGCAAAACGAAACGACGAAAAGCAAGGTATTGGTGTATATAGAACAATCGTTACATGATTATAGCAATAGAATAGAACTAGTCCCTGTAGAGATTTTTAGAATTTTTAATTTTTAATTTAAAATCAAATTTTTTCCTTTGTTTTGTTAGAATTGTCATAATTTTAATCACTCAATTTCCTCCAAAAGTCTTTAAAACGCTAATACGATAAACAGCAACATTTTTAATAAAATATTTAAATAAATTGTAAATCCGCCTTACAGCTATACTTCCCCCTTGTCACAATAGTTGATGTTCCTGTTAAAAAGAAAATCAAAGACAATTTTACATTTTCCGCCATAAAATGCACCCACCCTTATTTTTTTTTTTTCAACAATTGCCAAAAAATTTGACATGTTTTAACAGTTTTATGCTGCCATTTGTGGCACGTTGTATTGTTGATAGTTGGGTTGTTTGGTTGCTTGCATTGTATTCCATTCAGTTTTTCTAAATTGATATGCAAATTTAAAGCATTACAACATTAGCATAATGCAATTTTTATGTCCCTCATAACCATAATCAATAGTTTTGGCAATGTGTGTGTTTTTAAAATTATGCTGAGAATCCGTAAATTTTTTTTTTTTGCCAAATTTTCTCTTTTTGTTGGCTTTTTGCACATAAGCATCAAACAACTAATGAAAAATGGCAGTTTATGTCCCTTTTTGCAAAAATTCTGTGCATAATTTCTATTTTAATTTATTATTTTATTGTTATTTACGTTTTCTCTATTGTATGGCTTGTATTTGCAGAAGTTTTCTGCCGGTAGTTTTTGTTACAGTTGAAGATTAAGGTGTTAACGATGACGGTGATGGTTGGTGGTGGATTTTTGTGTGTTTCCCTTTTATTTTTTCAATCAAGCATTTCATAATTGTGATTTATTGGGAAGTGGTTTTATTTCAAATGCTCGAGATATTTCTATTTAGTCTTATTTAGATTTTGCTTGTTAGTTATGAAAAAGAAATTAAATTTCTAGAATTTCAGATTTCCAGGAAAAAAAAATTATAAAATCTCTAACAATCACAAAATTGGAATTATGTAATTTTCGCAATTTCAGGAAATTTTTCTTCTTTTTATGTTTTCATTCAGAAAATATTATAGACCTCCACGAAAATGCTATTGAGAAAAAATTTAATTAAATTATTAAAATTTTTTAACAGTTTTTAGGAATTTAATAAAACCGCTTTTAACTGTTTTTATTTTAAGAGATAGTTCAACATTTTTAAAATTTATCCGTTATTTGAGAAGATTTTTGACCATTTGTTTGGGAATTTTTAAAAAAAATTAATAATATTCTAAAATTCAAACATTTTACAATTTCCGGGATTTTGGAAGTTTCTGGTATAATTCTAGGAATTTCTAGGAAATGTTTTAAACTGTTAGAAAATCACTTAGAAATATTAAAAAAAAGTTATATTTAATTAATATTCTCAAATTTATAATTTTTTAATTTCGGGGATTTTTGGAAATGTTTGTAATGTTTCTAGGAATTTTTAGAAAAGTTTTTAAACTGTTAGACAATCACTTAAAATTCATAAAAAAGTATTATTTAGTTGATATTCCCAAATTACCAATATATAAATTTCGGAGATTTTTAGACATTTTTGTAATGCTTCTAGGAATTTCTAGAAAAGGTTTTGAACTGAAACTTAGCTAAATAAAGCTTTTTTCATGATCTTATTTTGAGAACAGATTAGGTAATTTCGAGACCTAATGATGTCGTTTCATAGCTGCTGAATAAATATTAATGGGCAGTTGCTGTTTTGATCTTTAATCATTTAATGCTCCTTGTAATTCCTACAATCTCGGCCGTAAATACCGTTTTGGGATTTAGAAGTTGATAAGACTTGTTCCATTTCATAAAAACCTGTATGTGGGAACGGAAAAGTACACGCATAATTAAAGATGTAAGAGATAAATTGAAACTGATGAGAAATTTGCGGTATCTGAGGCTGACATCTATTATGTAATTTTCAGGATTTCGGAAAATTTATTTTCTGTTTATGGGAAAATTTTTTGTTTTATTAAAACAAATCACAGCTGTAAAGAAAACGAAAAATGTATATAATTTAATTAATAAACATTTTCTATATACTTAGAGGGATTTAGGGGATTTTGGTTAATTTTTTGGGAATTTTCAGAAATATTTTTAGAAACACTTAAAAGTATTAATTGAATATAGTTTTTACCTAAAATTTTTTGGTTTTTAGTCGTGGAAAGATAAGTTCACAAAATATTGTATAATAAATTTAAGAGTCCTGATGAAAATCGAAAATTGTGTTTATGATCTAAATTAGAACTTTTAAATTCAAAGTTAGGTTAAAAAGAAATGTGTGGAAATTATAGGGGAATTTAAGGAGATTTTAAAATTCAAAGGAATTTTTAAAAACGAAGTGTTTTAAACATTTTGAAACGTTTTGGAACACTCCGAAATTTAGGGGGAGATTTTAAATAAGGGAAAAACTTTATATATAAATCTTATTTTTATTGCTTGTACATTTTATTTTTATTATTTAGTAACCTTGTCAAAAAAAGATTTAAATTAACCCAATTTGAGTTAAAATTACTGCTCTTAGAAACTATTATTGAAAATTTGCTTTCACATTAAAAAAACACTTTTAGTATTAATATTTTTATTGGACAAATAAAACTAACTGAAATCTGCAAATATAATTGGAATGGATATTTATTGTTTGTTTTAATTACATTTTTGTTATATTTGTATATTTATTTCAAATTTCTTTTTAATTTTCTAGCTTTTAAGTAACGAGCACAAAATCAAAATTTTTTTGGATTATTCCAAATTTAGTATTAAGTAACTTTAAACATTTGAAAAAACCAAAACTTTATAATTATGTTTTATATTTATTTATTGTTTTCAAATCAGAAAAAAATACATTTTTTTAAAAACAAAAAAATAAATTTTCAAAATTGTTTTTAACAAACTTTTTTTAAAAAGAAATTAAAACAAAACCATAAATGAGCATAAAATCAAAATGGTTTCCATTGAGAATTTTTTTCTCTTTCGAGCCACAAATCAAAATTAGTTAATAAGTTTGAATTTAAATCAAAAAAAGAAAGCAACAATTGGCAAAACAAAAATATTGGCCTAAACAATACACAATTGGCTAAAATTTACATTTATACTTCTTATTTTTTATTTATTTTTAATAAATACTACAAACTATTTACTACTTTTTAATTGGCAAACCAACAAAAATGAAACAACTTAAATGTTTTATTAAGTTATAAAACGAAATTAAAAATTTAATTTTAAAAACAAAACATTGCACTATGAGCAAAAATCAAAATTATTCAAAATATTTACATTTAAGAATAAACAAAAATCATATTTAAATTAAATTACAAAAAGAAAAAAAAAAAGACATTTACATTATTCGAAAAAACAAAATATTAACAAAATTTAACCATAATTTATATGCATTTGTTAAAATAAGACGTAAATTTAAAAACAAACAAATCCATTCCTTTGGGAAACAAACACATAAACACAAACCAACCAACCAAAATAAGGACAATTTTTAAATTTTCCCAAACCTTTTCATACTTTAAAATACAAAAATAATAACAATATTATGGCATACAATTATTATAAACAAAAACAACAGCAGACAAACTTAATACACTATATTAAACAAATTGAAATGAAAACAAATAAACAAACAAACAAACAAACAAATACCACATACTTATAATATATTATTATTATTATTATTTAAATAAATCAAAACTGTATGTAATAATAAGTATATGAAAATAATAAATAAATAATTAATTAAATAAATAATAAATTATAACATTTATCAAACAAATCAAAATATAAATAAAAATACAATATATTATAATACAAAACAAAATAAATGTGTTTTAAATTATAAATATAAAAAAAAACCAACAAACAAAAACTAAATAAATACAATTAATATAAAAACAAAACAAAAAAAACCCTCAATAAACATTTATTTCAAATCTATATAAAAACAAAAATTATACAATGTGTTTTATTTAAACAAGAACTATTATAATTTTCTAGCCCACTGTAATCAACTTTTAGATTAAAATATTTATTGGCTGTTTTTTTTAGATGTATAGAATTTTAAGTTGGCAGTACTTTTTTAACTGACGGCCATTTTGTCAGCTGTCAAGTGTTTGAATCGCTAATCTACGCCGATAAGTCCGAAACGATTGACCACTTTCGCCGCATTATTGCCGTTATGAGGCCACAAATGTTGGAAAAAGTTATCGAAAATTGGACCTCCACTTCCCAGCTAGTCATATACCAGATGTCATATTTAAATAATAATGCCAGAGGATTATCTTTCGAATAAAGTCAATTTCATGTCAATTTCATAAAATTATTTTTGTTTTATTCCATTTCAAAATTCTATATAAAAAAAAACACAGAACAATGATTTTCAAAATAAATTTGCACAATTTGGAAGCCTTGTTCAGGCGTCATGACTGACGCGTCAGTCTATTCAGGTTGAAATGCAAAACCTAACTACTAAACATAAATTCTTGACAGGTGACAAAATGGCCGCCAGTTAAAAAAGTGTTGCCTACTTAAAGTTCTATACATATAAAAAAACACCCTTTATAAGAAGAATTTTCCTATTTTGCAAAATCTTCTCACTTATTGCAAAACCTTTCGCGGTCCCCTCAAACCTCATCTTTGAAACTAATTCTGTGAAATATAATGCAGCAACTGCCAATTATATAAACAAGTAGGAAAGTATAGTCGGTCAATTATTGAACTGTAGAAACCAAACAATCATTACAAATAAAATATTTCGGGAGGCCGTTTCAATCCTAATCATCATTGGGCCGAAAATAATTTAATATCATTTATCGAAATTTCTTCAAAATTGCAATCTGTACTTTGAACACAAATTAAACATGAACAGACTCAAAAGGTGTCTCAGAAACGATTTTTGGAGTTACAAATATCAGCAAAAATTCAACTATGGTGGTGTAGGGTATTAAAAGTCCTAAAACCAAATTTTTACTCAGTTAGTTTTTATTAAAAAATTACGTTTATTAAAATTTAATCTAGGACCGGTGCTTCAGAGTACAGTTAGATAAGACGCATTGTAATAACTTTTCAATTGAAGTTGTCCTATTGTTAAAACAAATATTGTTGTGCTAAAATTAAGCAACTTCTTCTCGACAAACACACACATTATGACGGGTGTGCACCATGGTCCATAAGAAATGAGAACATCCAAATGGAATTATTAGGAATATAAATTGATATCAGGGAGTGCCTAAACCAGATAATTAATTAAATCCAGTAAACCTTTTGATCACATTATACACTGAAAGGAAAATGACATTCTAAAATTAAGTTTATTTTTCTCAGTTTTACTACTTCATACTTTATAAATCAGTACAAATTTGGATCGATTTGACAAATCAAGCGCAGATTTTCTTAAAACAAGAATAATGCTTTTGATTTGAGTAAAAATCCCTTAAATTAAGTCCAATTTGTTCTTAAATCAAGAATATAAATCTTAAAATGACAATTAAGACTAATTTACTTAAATTAAGAAAAAAACCAATCAATCCCAGATAGAAAATGAGCGCAGTTAAACTTACTCTTTCAGATGCTCGAAAATCATTTTTCATAATTTATTGAGTAAGAAATTCTTAATTTATTTCTAGAGATCGTCTTAGACTGGTGTACATAGTTTGCAGCTCAATCACATCTAGTTGACATTTTAATTGAAAAAGTTATATTGATATACACATATAATCCATCAGCTGTTAAAGAATAGACTGCACAGATTATGTCAATGATTACTATGGTCGTGCGCAAGTTCACCTGACTTCTAATGGGCTTGAGCCAGCAGTGGCAATACATGTAGTTCGTAACTTGTCTACAAACATATGTTTCAAAGTAAACTGTCCTCCACCAGAAAAGTGATGTGTAGCTCAGATACTTCTATACTATTTGCAAAAATCTTTGTACAGGAATCGTGAGAAAAAAACTTTCTTTAAATGTAGCATAACTTTATTCTGAAGATACAAATAACTCCACTCTTGTAGAGTGTCTCTTGTTACAATATTATCTATACTATTCAGTTTGTTTTAGTTTTTCTAACCCTATTTCACTCAAGTATTCACTAAAGTTCTAACTTTTTGAAAAGCTTGCAGATCAAAAGCCCCAGTTATAGTTCATATAATATTAACTAACTAAATATTTGCAGAATATGAAAAACTTGGCTACTGCCAAAATAAATGGTTCTTATATGTGTTAAAAATTATCAATAAGTTCTCCAAAAGTTAAAATTTCCTAAAATTCTGATTGTTGTAAAAACTTTCTTTCCATTTGTATTGAAAATAATTGGCTGTGCACAGCAACTCGTTGCTTATTACCCTCAATTTATATTAACTAAACAAACTAACCAAGTTATTTGTCACAAACCACTTCGTATGTATGAAGTTATTGCACAAACTTTCCAAAAGATTTAAATCTGTCATGAAAATTGTATGACATCTTTATAAAATTCTTAACAGAAAATATAAGCAAGTATAAAAAAATGTTTAGTTTAAGTGAGAAACAATCAAAATCAAAGCAAACTTCTTTCTTTCTCCCTCTCTCTCACTCTCTCTTTCTCTCTCCACTTATATCTTTTTGGCCTAAATATTGATTTATCCTTATTAAAAATCGCAAAAAAATATGTCATAATTTTCTCAAAAAAAAAAAAAAAGAAATCACTCCCTTTTAGTAAAAACGATTTACTGTGGTGTCCTTGTGCGGGGATGTTTAAACGTAAAAGATGCTTTACAAAAAAAAAAACATGAACTAAAACTAATATTAAAGGTAAAATTCTCAGCTCGTAAAGCAAAGTAACTATGTAAGTAACACACATCAAATCATTTCACTTCACATTTGGATAAAAAAAAATACGGGGGTGTATTTTTTCATCTTTCTTTTTCATACTTAATATGTTTGAGTAGTTACTCAAACAAAAACTAAATCTAAAGTACGCTTAATTTCAAATACACTTAGCAGTTTGGGAAAGGAAAAATAAAATGAAAATGTACTAAAATTCTAGGCAAAATCTATGTAATTGACAATAGTAAATGGTTTTAGACCTGTTGGACAATGAACGATCACTTAAGCATTAAACACATACGAGACAGCAGGCTACCGACTAAAATATGTCAAAAATAAAATACACGCGTTTTTACGAGAGTGCCTATATTGATGATAGCAGGCAACACGACTAGAGAGAGGTTGTTGTCCATGCCGATTTCTTCTTCGCTGTCAAATTAAACTAAGAGCCATTCCTAAACACCGGCGGTAAGCGGAACGTTCTTTTACGCTGAGCGTTAACGCTGATACCCCATCCCTAAAGAAAAGCGGCAACGTTATGTCAAAACTATAAATACAGGGTTATTAAACAAATAAATAAAACGACCCTGTTTATTGTAACAGCTGGACATTTTTGTTTTATTTTTTTTTTTGTTTTCTTTTGCAACTAATGGTGTTTTCTTTTCTGAAATAAAATGTTACACCTTTATTATGTACATTTTTATAATGTTTACCCCACATTTTAAATATGTCGCATTTTTAATGGTCAGAATAGAACATAAAATTACAACAATGTAACACTTTATTTTCATGTACAGCTGTTTTTGTTAAAAAAGAAGAAGCAGATAGCTCCCTGGTAAGATCGCTTGAAATAAGACAATTAATATTTATCAAAAATACCAATGGCACCTTCCCGACTAATACGCAAATTCTTCTTAAATTATAAAAATTATATATATAAACATACATTACATATATAAGAAGTAGGAGATATTGACATACATACAACAACTTCAGAGTATTCATTAATTACGTTCTTTACAAAGCCTTTCTCTCACGGTTGTGGATTTCTTTTCATAATCATATAAAATATTTTATCATCATCAAATGATGAAGATGAATCCAACAAGTCATCCAAAATTTTTATAGCACATAAAAAAGTAGTAATATTTTCCATTTTGTAAATTTTTTTTGTTTCTTAACACAAATACACATTCATAAACAAAACAAATGTCAGCTGTTTTATCGTGCGATTCTCCCCCTCTAAAAATACAAAGTGTGAAAGGTGCACCATTTTTTAAATTTATAGTGTGGCATTTATAGAAAAGAACACACTTCACTTTAGCAGTCTTGACATTTTTTCAGAAAAGAACACAAAAAAATGAAAAAAGGTGCGAAATGGGAAAAACGTGTGACATTTTTGCCAGAAAAGAAAACGCCATAACTTTACTGTGAAACGCCTTGTCAAAATCGGATTTTCCAATAGGTAAGCGTTGCCGCCGCGTTGTTTCGGTATACTCCATACAAAATGTATGAGCATGAGAAATTTTTACAGTTAAAAAAGGCTTGCCGCCGTTATTTAGGGATGGTTTTAATTTCTATTTTTGTTGGCGACAAAACAAAAACAGTGTTGACCATTTAAGAAAATGTGTAAAGCAAATTTTTGCTTAGAATTTTTTTTTTGTATATATAAAATTTATAAAAAGTAAAATACAAAATTAAAATGTTATGATCATTTATGCTGCAAGATTTGTTAAATGTGTCAATAATATTATATTTTATATTAATAAAAATGAGTTTATTAGCATGTCTGGAGTCATGTACAAAAATAAAAGCCTTAAGTGACACCACTGAAATCTAAATGGATTACTACAACAGCTGTTTATATTTTCATTGTTTTGTTTGATTAAAGTTTTTAAGTATTTTCTTGTTTAAGATTTATTATTTTTAATGTTTTCATTTACTCTTTTGTTGTCTTTTAGTAAGATCTTCTCTAAAATCAACAAAATTCTCTACAGCCATTGTGTTTCTTAAAAGTTTGAATAACAAATTTATTTTTTATTAATATGTCAGATTTCGAAATCACCTGCTTACTATGTGGCTGTCGTTTTTAAAATAATAAACTAGCTGGCCACAGGGTGGCATTTATAGACAGCGGTATTTGCAGTCGCGTAGTCATGTCGCCTGCGGTGGTGAATGTGTTTAATGCTTTAAAAGAGCAAGCAAATTAATGTAATTTTGTTTGGAGTCTACTTTTGCCTGTGGAAAGTTGCTTAAAAATCCTGAATCCTGACATCTAAAATCATATTAAAATAACTAGAAATTTAGATTGGTTTAATTTCTTAACAAAAATTCTCTAAGTGCACAATACCTTAAGAGATTTTGCTACAACATATCACATGCGTTGATGCCTGTCAAAGTCACCCAAAAAAAAAAAAAAACTATTACAATTTTTTTATTATTGGCAAGTCCTCTTTCTTTTGAGTTTTGCAAAAAATGTATATCTAACTTACATAAACAGATACTGTGTTTCTTACCCAACCACCCCCCCCCCCCCCCGCCTTCCCCACCGTTTAATCAGAGATGTGAAATGAAGTCTGAAAAACAAAATGTATTTAGAAGCAACATTTTACTTTACTTGGCCATGAAGTATTTAAAGTGGTGATATAACAAATACCTGATACAATCAGATTCAATACACACTCACACACACACACACACTTATTAGAAATATACATACATATACACTCCCATGTTGGTACTAGTGTTCATAAACTTCGTATTAACTAGTTACTGGTGGTGGAGCGAGTGTAAAGTGCGTTGCTTGTGAACCTTGTTTATGCCTTCTGACAATGTCAGATATGATTGTTAACTGTAAAGAGTCTTATTTCTTGATTGTTACCAGTTCCAGCGAGACATTTTAGGCAGTAAATTGTCTTAATACAAAAGGTATTTTTTTTAACATTTTTATTTTTCGTTTTGTTAAGTGGAATTTTAGATAGATTTCTATGTATATCATATTACCAGGTTCCAGTTAGCTTGGAAAACTTATGAATTTTAAAAGCAATGTTAAACTTACCTTAAATCACCAGCTAATACTTGGTAATGACCTGCAATTACTCAATAACTTAATATTTATTGACTACTACATAGCGTTTACATTACTTAGAAGCAGTCGTATAATTACTTATTTATTATATATGTATATATACTTATAAGTTTTTATTTTATAATCATTTGCATGAACTCAGTTTGTTTCTATTAATAACGACTTTGTATGGAGACAAAACACACGTTTAACTTTTGAATAAAAATTAACATTTTTTAACTTATATGAAATTTTCATATGATTCTAGACAGGAAAGAAAAACATCTAAAATCTACAACTTTCAATGGGCGTAAAATCTAAAGTAAGCGTTGCATCCTCAATATGTTTAATTTTTTTTGTCATAAGGAGAACTCAATTAAGAAGTGTCCCGAATTTCAAGTCCCTAGGTCCAAAAATAAAAATTTTGGCAAGTGCAGTTATATGGGAGGTGGGTGTGGCAGTGGGCGGTTTCCCAAGATTTTTTCAAAATTTTTTAATTTAGCCCAGAGAAGTGTTTCTGCAAAATTTCATTGCTGTACGACCACTCCTTCTATTTTTTTTTCCAAGAAATGTATGGGGCGGTGCCACTGTGCGATATAAGTAAATGTATACAAACATATTCATTTAGTAAAAAATACTGCTAAAATTTTTTTTAAGACGAGAAAAGAAGCTACAACGGCAGCTCAATTTGAATTGTTGATAGCGGAAATGGAAAAGCATCCAGGTGGGGAATGCCTAATTTTGACAGCTCAAAGGCAACTGTTGATAATGTTTGGGAAGCTACGTCGAAACTCCTGAATGCAATTGCAATTGTTCATTCGCAAGTTCATCTGAAATCTTTAAAAAGTAAATTTAAAATATTAGCAGTATTCACACCGAGCTTGTTAGTTTGTTAGTCGTTAATCGTTACTTTTTTACACGCATTTTGTTTTTGTATATTTAACGCGCTAACGGATAAACATTTAACAAATTAACGACACGGCACACACTGTGGCCGTGTAGTGCATTTAATGGCCTTAAATCAAGGAGGTTTCGAAGCTTCATGAAATTTTGCACACATTTATGTTAAATTTTTTAAGAATTTTAGTTTTTTTTTTTTTTTAATACGCCCACTTTTACGCCCACCTCCCATACAACTTAAATAGAAAATGTGGCATAACTTCCATGATTTTAAATATATCAACTCAATTTTCATAAAACGTTAATATTATAATTGTAGAATGAGCTCCTGAAAATATGAACTTAATCCGCCCACTTTTACGCCCACCTCCCATACAAATGATATTTCAAAAATGCCATATCTTCTGTAAATTTGTAACTAGAATGTTTATTTTTCGCAAAAATGCATATAACATCTATCAAATGCTGTTTTGAAAATATGAAGAAAATCCGCCCACTGTAACACCCACCCCCCCATACAACTCCAATACAAAAATTTTGTCAGTTTCACTCTATTTCATTTACTAACAACTTTTTTACATCTTCGTGATAATCTAATTTTTTAAGCTTAAATTTCGTTCTAAATGAATTGATATATGGGTCGGTGGATATCAACAAATGATGCATTACGTCTTCGTTAGTAGAACAGCGCCCAGTCTTGCGCGAGTGATATAGCCTATAACGTCTATAATCTTTGTTCCTCGCTTCCTGTGCTTCTTCTGATAACATTACTTTGAAAAATAAACCATATGTTAATTTAAAATGTATGAAACAAATTGTATATTTAACCTACCTATAGGTAGAATGGCCTCAGATACAATTTTGCTACCATGTATCAAAACTTTATGCACGAGTAGCAAAGAAAGAAAGAATGCGCATTTGTTTTTGCACGCGTAAAATAACGCATATTTTTTACTGTAATTTTTTGGTTTTTCATTGTTTTTTCGGCGGCGGGCAAATTGGGGCAGGTTTTTTTTTTTAGTCTGTTAGCTGAGACTCTCAGCTTTAATTTGGTATATGACTCCATGTGTCGCACTGCTTCGCACACAACTAAAAGTCTAAAAGAAAATCATAAATGTTTATTTTTTTGGCTCAAAATATATTGTCAAAGGAAATTTTTTTTTTAAATTTTTTAAAATTTTTTTTTTTAATTTACATAATGCTTAATGTCTATTTTAAGTGAAAAAATACTTATAAGGAACATTCGGTGTATAGTTTATAAGTAACAAGCTTTTGAATATAACATAGAAAACTATCACATTTGAGACTTGTTCACATACTTCAACTTTGCGCTGCTCGCGACAGAAAACCAATGGAGGTATTTGCATGAAATTTTCCACACATGACCTTCAGATAGTTTTTAACCATCTGTGCAAAAATCATCAAAATCGGACAGAAGGTCCAAATTGATTTATTGCCGCAGTGGCCACAGTGTGCGGCACCCCTGATAAAATAGTTGTTAGTTGGTAACTCACAATCAGCTGTTGCAGTTTCTAAATAAATATATTTAAAAAATCATTTGTGATACATTTCTAAAAAAATATTTGTGTACATTGACATTTTATTTTAATAAATCATAAACTGTTCTCGTAGTGGATAACCAAAAGAAAAAATTAGTAATTAAATGGTTTACAATTGTTTTTTTTACACTTTCTCGTGGCATGTTTAATTTTTTCCAGAATAATAAATTGTGTCAAAACAATAAATCAGCTGTTTTACTACGAAAGTTACCAGACTAACAAAGTTTTAAAAAGGGGGTCGTTCACAGTTAATAACTTTAACAAATTAACAAACTACCGACTAACAAACTAACAAGCTCGGTGTGAATACCGCTATTGTAAATCACCAAAGTGTTATTTTACTTATTCGTTTTATTCGTATTCGTTAAATGCATGATATTGATAGTAGAGAGCAATTGGGTTTTTTCGATAGATATGTCTAGGACGCTTGAAGAATCTTCATCATCCGAAGAAGAAGACATATCCATAAGTGCGAACATTTTTTTGTACCCCTTATAGCGTAGACAGACGACAGCGTTAATTTGCATTAAAATCTCACTAATGTGAATTAAGATTTTACCCTGACCGACGACAGTTTTTGCATTTAGTAAACAGCTGTTTGTTTGTAAACAACTATTTAATTGTGAAAAAATTTTGGTGAAAAATCAGTATTTATTTGAAAAAAAAAAAAAAAAAAACTAAAATTACTTTTGATGAAACTGCTCCATAATGCAAAAATTGTTCATGCACTAACAACCATCAACCTGAACGTGTTGCTACAAGTGAGGACCTAATTATACAATAGTCTTCTTCTTTTACAATAGTAAACAATTTGATAACATATCGCACTTGTTAACAAAAGGGTATTAACTCAAAATTTTCATATTTCCACTTTTTACTAAAAAACGATACATAATGATCTACTCTACCCACTGTAAAAATCTCCCATTATTTTGTCTACTCTTTCGTCAAAAAATACCGTTATGTCACTCTTCATATCTTTAGAGTCACTAAACAGTTTTTTGCCTCTACTGAAAAATAGAAACATTTTGAGTTACTACCCTTTTGTTGAACAGGTGCGATATGATTGATTGTCGACGATATTGCCATATTGAAATAGCTAAATTCAGTATAAATTCACTTTGATTTTGTGCATTTACGTCTAAACTAATGCGCATTAGGATGGGAATAATTCACAAGTTAATTTGAATCAAGACTGCTAATGCAAATTAACTGTGTCGTCTACGCTATGAGTATCTTTGTATTTATAGTTATTTTCTAAATAAATATTTTCTTGATAAATAACCAAACAAAATTATTAAACAGCTGATAGGTTTGTAGCATTACCAATGCAAAATAAGTGTAGCTGCATGTAAATTTTTATTTTAACAACGTAATATTTCTGCGTTTGCTAAACGCCATGACGCAGTGATTTATAAAATTTCATATTTTTGGTGATGTGTTCACAGAAGCGTAGGTGATGCGTTGAACGCAAGTGATTTACAAAATTAGGGCCTTAATTTCCTTTTATAAAAATCTGTGTATTTCGATCAATTTGATCCACCTGCTAAAATCAGTTTATTCTCATGAACTATAGATCTAATCACTTTTACTTTTATTTTAGCAATTCTACATTTATTTTGAAAAATTTTTAAGTAATCAAGTTAATTTTAATTTGAAGTTAAATTTTCAAAATATTTTACCAAATAATCATTAAAACTTACACATTAGAATTACATCTAAATATAAATGTCAACATTATAAATAATTAGATAGTAGTTTAGTTGTAGTGTTTTCTATAATTTCTATTTTATTGAACTTAAAAATAAAATTACATTTTAATCGATTTTAGAGTGACACGCACCAACACGTTAATGTGACATTAAGAAACGAACACTTTCTTTTAAAAACAACAAATATTAACCATACATAATACATACGTTGTAATTTTACACTCACATTTTACTCATACTCGTACATACATTCATACATGTAGATTATTTACAAATAATATCTACAATAGAATATCCTGGTATGAGTTTAGGAAGGATATTTTCTATATTTGTCAACATATGCAGCATGTATTTATTGTATGACTAGTTGTGCTATGTGTAACGGCTAAAGGAAAACATAAATAACATTAATAAATATAAATTCTACATGCATATTTACAGCATTTTTCATATTTCTGTGTTTAGTTTTTAGTTTCTTTCCACTTTTTTTTTTTTTTTAATTATTTAGTTGTAAAGTTTTCCTTTTATTTGCGTTTGGGTACCATATGCCTGTTTACAACGCCACCGCTCTCTAATCATTGTTCAAACTTATAAGTCCATGTGTGTTTTAGTGTTTGTGTGTCCGTATTAATGCGTATTTTTTTTTTTTTTTTTGTATCAATTTAAATAATTGTAACCATTTGTTGTAGTATAGCGCGTGTCATATTTAAACAACCCTCCACATTAACAAAACTGAAAACCAAACAAAAAACAAAAAATATTTCTAATTTAGAAATTTGTTGTTTCTTCGTTTACCATTGTTTTTAGAATTATAAAAAAAACTACACAAATTGTTTTGAAATAATTTCTCATGCTAATGACATGTCTTAAAATAATATATTATTGCAGCACCATTTCCAAATGATCTAGACTATAGAATAGCCTAATCGTGGAGGCCCAAATCCATATATAAGAAAATTTATAAATAGCGTTGTCCATTCACAAATTATATACGCAGCACCAGCTTTTGTCCATTGCCGTGGACATATCGGCATATCGCACAATCCCAACAATAGCAACTTTAGTCTATGCTGGAATGCAACTTATAGACCTGTAAATAATAAAAGTTAAAAATAATTCGAGAAAGAATAAAACTATTAGAATATAGAACATAGGAAGCTGAGATAAAAAAAAAAAAAAAAAAAAAAACGCTAGATCACGTATGCTGAACAAGTGGCAGGAAAGATGGTCGCATGAGACAACCGGTAAATGGACCTATCAACTGATTCCAAACATTAGAGAATATTTCGAAAGATCACATGGAAACTATATGACCCTATTTTTGACAAACCATGAAAGCTTCAACCAGTATTTACACAGGTTTCATTTGAGAAACACTGCCAAGTGTGAGACATGAGGAGCAAGTGTGGAACCAGCAAATCATATAATTTTTAAATGTCCAAATTGGGAGAATGCAAGGACATAATTAAACATCAATCTATATGTGACAATAACGCCCGAAAATATAATTAAGACAATGCTGAAGACAAAAGAAGAATGGAACCACTGTGAAATCTACATTAACACAGTTATTAAAGAAAAGCGCTCGATTATTCTGAACTATCCATGATAGGAGGACGTAGGAACGCAACTAAAATGAGGCCAAGAACAAAATAAGCCACCCATGCTGATGAAATGTCCCATGAAACAGATAAAAAGGTAAGGCGTGTTTTGGTACGCTCTTCGATTTTTTACTATTTGAAAAAAAAAGGATCGAAGAAACTGTATTAAGTTTTGTGTAAAAAATGAAATTATATGCGTAAGGACAGTTGAAATGTTGACTGTGGCGTTTGGCGAGTCTACTATGAGCAGAACACAAGTTCAATTGTGGTATAACCCGTTTAAGGAAGGCCGAGAAGATGTCAATGACGTGCTCGGGCGGTCAACAACCGAAAAAACATTGAAGCAGTGAAGAAAATGATTTTGGATAATCGTCGAATCACTATCAGAGAGGTTGCTGATGATGCAGGCATATCGTTCGGCTCATGTCAAGCAATTTTTTCGGATGTTTTAGGCATGAAACGTGCGGCAGCGAAGATTGTTCCAAAATTACTAAATTTTGAGCAAAAACAACGTCGCATGCACATTGCTCAGGAGCTGCTGACCTTCCTCAAAACGGTGGTAACTGGTGACGAATCATGGGTGTATGGCTATGACATTAAAACCAAAGCCCTATCATCCCAATGGAAACGTCCAGAAGAGCCAATACCGAAAAAAGCACGTTAAGTTCGGTCAAATGTGAGGGTTTTGCACACTGTTTTCTTCGACTGCAATGGCGTGGTGCACCATGAATACTTGCCACAAGGTCGTACGGTTAATAAGGAACACTGGCTTGAAGTTATGCGCCATTTGCGCGAAGCAATTCGTCAGAAGCGCACAGAATTGTAAAAAACCAATCATCGATTTTGCACCATGATAACGCACCAGCTCACACATCGATGTTTGTGCGTAAGTTTTTGGCCAAAAACAAAACCGTTATCATACCTCAACCACCGTATACACCGAACTTGGCCCCCGCTGACTTTTTCCTTTTCCCAAAACTGAAGACACCGATGAAAGCAAAGCGTTTTGCTACGATTGAGGAGATAAAAGAACAATCGAAACAGGAGCTGTTGGCGATACCAAAAAGCGCGTTTCAGAAGTGTTTCGAGGATTAGAAAAAACGCTGACATACATATAATACACTTATATCTGAGGGGGATTACTTTGAAGGGGACAAGATAGTTGATAGTTGATGAATAAATAAATACTTTTGGAAAAACTTGAAAATAACGGTTATTTGTTGATCAGACTTCGTATATTCTCTGAACCATATAATAATCTCAAGTCTCTGGTTTATAGAATATGTAGTCTATAGTACTAAAAATACTTTTCAATAATCTTGTAGTTTTCTTTCTTGTGGAAATGGTGTAGTAGTTTAAATGTTTATTGGTACATGTGCAAGTGTCACTAAAATTAGGGGCAAATAGTAATTTAAATGAGTAGTAATGTTAGTTATACAAGTTTATACAGCTCAAGGTGTTGGAGTTTTCAACAAAATCTAATGGTGATTTATTTTTTAGTTTGAAAATGTAAATAGTAATTACTAATTACATTCAAAACAACTAGAGGGTGCGAAGGAAATTTGAGCTTCTGTCAAATGTTAATAAGAATATGAAAATAGAAAGTGAAAGGTTTACTACTTATCATTATAAATTCTGCATTAACTTAGCAGTTTTTAGCAATAAATACTAGAGAAATGGAAAATTGTTGAAAATTAATTATTACTGTAACGCTGTAGATTTTCTAGTAAATTCATGAATATTAATTATTAATGTTTATATTTACCTACATATGTACGAGTATGTGTACAAATACTTATTTATTATTTTATATTTATTGTTAAAATTGCCATTGAAATGGCCTACTTTTTGCTGCCTAATTGTTTACTAAACTTTACTTATCTAATCTTAGATATTTGTTTTAGTTGGTTTGTTGTGTTTTTCATTTACAAAAGCCCATATATTTAAATAAACTAAAAGTTTGAAATATAAATATATACAGGACTAGATACATACACAAGCGTGGTGAAATACATAGATATACTGCTAAATAATCCTATAAACGCACTTAAATTTTAGGAAACATAACTCAACTTAACAAAAATTAGGTTAAATGGTTTCTAAATTATGATATGAAGCTAAAATTTAACTATATGAAGACCTATGATTAAAGCTAAGATTGACAAAATAATTTTTACAATTAAAGCAATAATTTAACAAAATCATGACGCAAGATTGAAGCTAAGATTAAACCATATAAAGACATGCGATGCTAAAATTGAACCACATAAACTTGAGCAAGAACATAAACTTGAACAAGCATACAGACCTACGATTGAACTATACAATGACTTATGACCGAAGCTAAAATTGAACAATATTAAGACCATCGCTTAAACTATATAATGACCTTAGAATGAAGACCTGCTATTGAAGTTAAATATACGATTAAAATTTAACCACATATACAGCTACCCGTTGAGCTAAAACTAAAAAAAGTAAAGAACAAATCAATGTTTAGCTAAGATTTAACTACGATTAAAGCTAAATTTGAACTGCATAAATTTCGACGATTGAAACTAAAATTTAACTACATAAAGAAATCCGTCTATCCTTAATAAATAAATAAACTAAAAAGTATAGAAAATTGTTTCAACAAGTAAACGACTTTTTGAATAAATTATTCATCCTTGTTTTAAATAGATTTATGTTTCTCTATTTCCCCCTAAAAAAAATACATATTCCTGCACCCACATTTCAACTATCATTAACGATTCATACATTTTAAACAAAAGGATCTTTCAAAAAATGAAAGATCGTCTGTTCATTATTCAAAATGATAAATTGCCTTATAATTTAGCGTGCGTTTTTAGGAAAATGTACCTAAATATGTCACTAAGCCTCAAAAATCGTAATTAAGAAAAAGTAAATATACAATTGAAGCTTTAGTTAATTATATTTTAAAGTGAATTTAACAAATATTTAATAAACAACTTTGTAGCTTCTTTAATAATAATTTAACTTATTTTCAGTAAATTGTGATTACAAAATAGTTATGTGTGTTTATAGGCATATTCAGTAGTGTAGTTAGTGTCACACATTTGTAAAAATTCGAAAGTCATTTTAATATACATACATACGGAATATATCTTTCATTTATTTATACTGAGTATTAACAATTTGAATGTTACGATTTGCTCGTTTTATTAGGTTTTTCATAATAATTTCGATTTTATACAACGCATGTCGTCTACCTACATACGAGTATGTATGTATGTTTGTATGTATGTAAGTAAATTATATGATATACAGTAACTTAAATATAAATATTCTATTGAAAACATAGTGAGCAAAACGTATCAAGTCCAATTTTATTGAAAATTGTAATTTTAAAACAATACGTTAGAAAAGGCAAGAATACACAGTTGTTAGTTTTAAAGAAGTTTACAATTATTTAATTTTTTATGCATGATATATTGTGATGTGCAAAAGCGCTAAGTCCATTTTTAATAATTTCAAATATTTTTTGCGTCCTTTCTTATTCACACACTTATTACAATTAAGTAAGTTATTTAGAGACAAATAGGCAAATTTAGTTTGGAAATTAAATGTTTGTCTAACACTGATTCGCGATCATCTTCCTTTCTTTACTTTTTGCAAAGGCAAAACATGTATGTATATTTGCGTGTATGCATTAAATATATGTACGTGCGCCAAGATAGCCTCGAAAAAAAGCAACACCGGAAATGAAAATGAAGGGATTTTCTAATATCGTTTAGGGAAATCGAGTGGCAGCAAATGATTTTAGGAATTCAGTGGCAACGAAAACTGGCAACAATTTTACCAATTTAGACAGCAAGAAACCCCAAAAACGATGTTAGGAATTAAGCGGAAGTATAATTATTCAGCATAAGAAATGCGGGATTCTAAAAAAATAGAATCTGGACAGTGTCGGGGCATAGACTCAATGGAAATTGAATGTATACATCCTACTGAATATAAAAAGCTTTCCAAACATTTTCAGAACATGGGTGTATATGTATTTATATTATAAATGTTAGATCGTTAGCTTAATACTTAATAGAAATAAAGGTTAGGTTTTTAGAAAACACCTAACTTGGTTCCATCATGCTGATCCCATTGTGTTACCCCGTTGGTAGACAACCTGTCGATTCAAGTATTTTCAAGGAAAAGGCTGTTGTCTCTCAGATTGCACGAATTCACAACAGTCTGCAAATAGAAATAAAAGAATGCATTCAATAATATTGTGATAAACATTTCCACCATTATGCAAAGTAGGGTTTAAAGCTCAAGAGATGAAGAATTTGTTTTACTTAAACAAATAGTTATGATCTTAAATCCGGTTAAGGTAACAGACAAAGCTCTTTGTCGCAGTGATGCGAATCTCTGTTGATGTTGCGCTTTTATTTATTTATGCTCAAAAAGTGATCTGGTGAATTTGATAGTGAGATAGGAATGTTTAGTATTAGAAAATTAATGTAATTGAAATATGTAAAGCCCCCCACAATACCCAATAGTGTCTGTAATAATATGGAATTAAATATTGAATAAGAATTATTTGGTTCGGAGGTTGGGAAAGGATTGTTTATGCAACTGTTGCTTTTAAATTAATATATAAATTAAAGGCGAAATGACATATAATTTTTGTCAATCTAACATTTCAATATTCATGTTATTATTTTTTTTATTAATGGTTTATAACCTTTTAATCAATTTGAATTTTTTTTCAAACATATTTGTATTTGAAATAAATTGTTATTATAATTAAACAAATTTGTTTTATACCGAAAATCCGGATCCCGGATTTCATTTTTGAAATCCAGAATCCCAGGATTTAAAAAACCAGTACAGTTTGGCAGCCCTAGCTTAGCTATATATACAAGGAGAGTGCAGTATAACAGCTGACTGACTTCTTTCAAGTGCTTTTGACAGTAGTACATTGTGTTGTATTTGTTGCTGATTTACACTCACCTTGTATAATTACACCATGCAGCACATGCTATGCCTCTGTGATGATGATTATCGAAACGTAGTCTTCAAGCCTTTTGACAAAAAAGGTCTAAGCAAAGACACACACATTCGACAATATGTAATTAAAGAAATATAAATACCGAAAATATTAATTTTCTTAACTACAATTAAACGGCTGTTTTTCCTCAATTCACTGTATATTAATGTCTACGCATACAAATTGTTTGGTTTTCACTTAAATTTGAAAATATTTACGATACACGTTTTGCAACTAATGACAGTTAAGGGATTTGATGCAAGGGTAAGGCTGAAGGCAGGTGATATTTTATGAGGACGACTGAGAGAGAGAGAGAGAGAGATAGAGAGCAAAGAATTTATAAATTTATTTATTTTATTATTATTGACGCCAAGTCATAAAAGTTTTAATTTTTATTATTTTATCATTACGACTGATAAGAGACGTGCTGTTGTGTTATTTGTTGCCATTTAAGGGTTTTTATTTAAAATAAAGGCTTTAAATAAAGTCATAAATACACACCGAATAAATAAATAAATATGTAAGTAACTGCTGTATATTGTTAACATAATATTTAATTAATTCCTTTTGAATAAAATTAACATTCATAAAATAAACAAAATTTACGACTCCTTGCGTTTAAGCAAACTTTTTTCTATGTTGTCACGAAAATGTCTTAGAAATCCTTGGACAGCACAGGCATTGCCTTCGGAAAAGGAACATATTGTATGGCCAGCAGCCCATTTGGAAATTTCCCATAACCACTGAATGTCCTGGCTTTGGCCGATACCCAACTGAAATTGTTTCAAGTATTCATAGGCCCATACAGACAGGCCACGACACCTGGAACACTGATGACAGGAATTTTCCTTATAAAACCGTAAAGTACGTTTTGTGACCTCCAAAATATCGTGAGACTTATCAATTACTACAACAGCTCCAGTGCCTAATGAACTGTTTGCCGTTTTCAGTGATTCAGAGTCAAGTTTTAAATCATTACACACTTCTTTAGGCAGCAAAGCTGTGGAAGAGCCTCCCGGCATCACAGCCAACAAATTGTCCCAACCTCCACACACACCACCGGCATGACGTTCAATCAACTCCCTTAGAGGTATGCCCAGATTTTCCTCCACCGTACAGGGTCTTTCCACGTTGCCCGATATATTGAAAAGCTTAGATCCAGGACTATGAGGTGGACAGCCAAGGTTGGCAAACCATTGGTTGCCTCGGCGGCAGATGGTGGGTATTAAGGCCACAGTTTCCACATTAAGTAAAGTTGTAGGTTTGTCATAGATGCCCTTTTCTGAGGGATATGGTGGTTTTTTGCGTGGCCTGGCCTCCGAACCCATTAAACAATTAATTAAAGCAGTTTCTTCCCCTGCTATATATCTGCCTCCGCCACGTTGTATGAAAATATCAAAAGCAAAACCACTGCCACAGGCATTTGCACCCACTAAACCGCTTTCATAAGCTTCAGCTATAGCCATCTGCATATTACAGGCTTCATTGTAAAACTTAGCTCTAATAAATACTATGGCTGTATTGGCTGATATAGCTCGGCCCACTAGCAAAGCTCCTTCTATGACTTTTTGCGGTTCATGACGCAATATTTCACGATCTTTACAGGTGCCTGGTTCACCCTCAGCTCCATTAACCACCACATATCTGGGTGGTGGTGCTTTAATCTTCAGCATGTATCTCAATTTTTTACCCAAAGCAAACCCACCACCACCACGACCTCTTAAACCCGACATTTCCAACTCACTGATAATCCATTCTGGGCCTTTTGCAATAATTTCTCTAGTTTTATGCCAGTCTCCTCGAGCCATGGCAGCGTTTAACTGCCAATCATGTCTGCCATAGAGATTTGTAAAACTGCGATCTTCATCAGCCAGTGGTTTGAAATTTTGAGCTGTTTGGCTGCTGTAATTTTTGAAAATAAATTTTTTCCACCAGTTTCTGTTTGAATTTTTGAATATTGTGGAAAATATGGTTAATTTTAAACACATTTTTGATATAATGTACTTGATAATATCTAAATTGATTATGTATTGTCATTATTATTTGTTTGTTTATTACGAAATTCGAAGAGTTTTTTTCATGGTGTAATTATAGAAGGTGAGTGCAAATCGGCAACAAATACAACACAATACGGAAATAACTGGCATTTTGTTTGTGTAAAATAATGTACTATTAGAAGCACTTTGTCAAGCATTACTGTTGACATATGTAAGTAAATTGTAAACAAAGTCAGTCGGATGTGCTACTGCACTCAACTTGTATAGTTACACCATGTTTTTTTTTAACGAAACAACATTTTAAATATATTTGAATTGTCCCTTTACAGTTTATAGAAATGCCTTTTGTAACTACAGTGGCTCACAGCTTATTTTATGCAATGTATTTTTTGTTTCCAAAGCTCCATAAAAGGAAAACTAACAGGAACTTAAAAAAGAAATTGGTGTCATATAAAAAAATGTTATAGTCTTAAAATAGGGTCACACTTGACAAATCTTTACTCAAAAAAGCGTAACCTGTTGTTTTAGCACAAATTTGTTTGATGTTGTTTACTCTTATAAGAGTTTTGCAAGATCAAACAGTGGTTACGTCTTTTTCGGCAAATATTTCCCAAGTGTGACCGTACCTTTACAAACAAATATAGTTTATTGCAAAAATGTACATTTGAATATATTAAAACTAAAAAAACCAAAAAATGCTCTTTTTCACGTCACAGTTTATTTTATGCAGGCACGTATGGGTTTCGAAAACTTGACATTTAAATCACCTCATTTCTGAATGTCATGCTTATCCTTGTATGTACTTATATGCTGATAAATATCACCCCTATCGTGAATAAAAATTCCACATGAAATTTGATCCCTTTTCACATTTTTCCTATTAAAATTCAATGTTAAAAAATAAAAGGGAACAAATTGCATGTGGCATTTTTATTCCCGGTAGGGGTGACTATAACTGACATGGGATTTTTACAGAAAGCCAATCGCATAATTTCGCAAATTTTGATCTTAATTACCAGTTGATTGAATACCATTGGCTTATTGTTTGTAGGTCTATGTTAAAGACAGACTCTTTACAGAACCAATGGAATAGATTACAGCCTTCAAACTAAAAATCAATGAAGTGTTTTTACGACAATTCAATTTTGTCAAAAAGTGTTTGCAAATGTTGAGAAAATAATAGACATTGGAATGTGTGAATGTGTGTAGGTTAGAGTGGTTCGCCTTCCATAAAAAAAAAGAAAAAAGTTGTGTCAGTCACACCCGAGGATAAAAGATAATGTAAAAACACTTCCAGAAATAATCTTTTTATTTTTTTGCCACGCCTACAAATACCGCCCTTTTAGTATTTTATTCACAGTGTCGCTATTTTTAGTCCGATCATAACATTTTGCATACCGATGTTAATGGCTCTGTAAGGGCTACATTTCTGTCCTTAATCATTTTTTACTACCACTTTAAATTATAGTCATGACTTGACTAGAGCGACATGAGTGACATTGACATTGCTAAATCCTAACCTTTGCAATACAATACAAATTTAAAAGTGTTTCGTATAAATGCTTTGTTTAATTAGAGAAATTTTATTTGGCTTGTGTTCGTTTAAAAAAACCAACAACAAATTCTTGTATTATTACAATAACAATAAGAAGAATACACACACATTGTAAACGTATGTAAATTTAATTCTAACTCATAACATGTAAAATAAATATGCTTAATTCTCGAATTCTTTTTCTCAATAATGGTGAGTTAAATCAATTATGTTTACAAGTAGAATTTGGACAATGAACATTGCTGATGACGCCCTTGGCAGCGTAGAAAATGCATGCCAATTTGCCAATTGTCTAAAATTACTCTACAAAATAGTATTCTTTAAATTATTATTTTAAAATGAACTCAAGCCAAATAAAATTTCTCTAACAAAAACACTGTGCTGGAATTTGACACTTTGTTTTACCGAGGTTAGCTCTAGTTTTCGAGATATAAAGTTATTTAAAAAATGTAGGAGTTTGTGCAACAAATATTCGCGTTACTCGCAAACTGTTTAGTTTATTAAATTAAATAAGAAACCGAAATTCGACAACGAAATGATCTATAAGTAGGAGTATTTTTTTTATTCCGAGCAGTCGTTTGGGAAAAATTTTTTTTTTATAAATTTTCATGTAACGGCTAAAAAACCAAAACGTCATAATTTTATAGTTTAACAAATTTAAGAAATTAGCACAGAAAACAAATTATGTATTTACAAAACGACTTTACCTACTTAAACATAATTTTGTTGCCGAATTTCGATTTTTGTTATTTAATTCAACATACAGTTTTCGAGTTACGATCATATTTATTATGCAACCTGCTTCATTGTTTAAATAAAAAAAAAACGGTTTACACCACTGGATTCAGCGTACTCGATTTAGCTTTATCCACTGGATGCCCCGCTTGTCGTTTTTTTCAACTATTTTTTCAAATGTTTGAACATTAGAAAGTTAAAACATTTTTCATAAAACAAAAAAACCAAAAACTCTAAACAAGTTTTTTATTCAATTTATTTGAACCTTGGTGTATCCAGGTTTCGGTATGAAATTCCTCCTTTCCCTGTATATGTTGAAAAATAATATTAAATTTCCAAATGAATTAAACACTTAATTATATTTTTGTTTCTAAGTTCTACTAAGTAATAATGAAAGAAATTACAACCAGAGGAAAACTTAAATCCTCCACCTAAAACCAAATAACTTTAAGTAAATCACAACTCTTACATTTAAAATACACACACACCACACACACACACACACACACTACACACACACACACTGATATGCATACATACATGAAAACACACACTGTAACACATTCAAACACGTGCTGCTATTTCCTAAATAATTTTATTTTCTCTTTTTTTTCTTTAAGGTCAAGCTTAAGAATTACACATGAACACACACAAACAAATATTGTAGATGGACATTTGAACGTATCCTTTACACACATATTAATGTGCATGTACATTAAGATGACATCGTTTCAAATAGAATTGTTTGATAATGTATAAATATAAAATTAAACTAATTCAAGCTGAGAGTTGTTTGTAAAAAATATTTTCTATCATAAAAAGAGAGGCGTCAAACTTCTTATGATGAAAACTTTGTCCGAACAAATATTTTGTTCAGAACAAATGGGTGATTGCCCTTTATTGTATTGGAATGAGTAGGCTTTTAAATTATAAATGAAAAGTTATGTCTGTATATTGAACAGTTGTTCACCATCACCTTATCACTTATACTCACTCATGCCAATTCTTTTTTTCAAAATATTACATCGCATTTAGGCAAAAAAGGGGAATATTTTGTTGGTCAAAAAAATCCATTGAAATTGCAATCCCAACTAAGTAAGAGTTTCTATTCTATGCTATGCCGAATCTTATATACCCACCAACAAATCCCAAATCAGGGCGAACGTCAGAAAATATTGTACCGTAATTTCTATTTATTTTAGGTTTATTTTAATTGAATTTCATTGCGATATCAAATTCATAAAATATATAATAGATATTTAAAAGAGTTTTATGCATATTTCAGTTATAATCAAGAATTTATATATGTGCCATTCTTTCAGAACTACACTTTGTTTATAATGGGTGATTCAAGTAGAAATACTTTTTTCAATAGCCTCTTTTTAACAGATCACGCGTGAGTCGTGTCATGTTGTAATGTTATTTTTCTTTAGTATTGTTTGGCATTTCATAATGGAAAGACTTACGCCTGAACAACGTTTATAAATCGTTCAACTTTATGTATTTCGTGCACTTCGCTCAACTTATGATCAATATAATCGGCCTACTTAGCGTAGTGTTCGCAGCACCATCACCCATTTTGAGACCCAGCTTGATTTGAACTAAATATATATGTCTTTCAAGAAAAGTGGTTTAAATGACCAAAAATATTCTAAAGTCTGGTTGAAATCAATGAATAAATTTCAAGTTTAAAATAAAATTCAGACACAGTTAGCCTGACGAAAGTCCTAATAGTGGAAGGCCAATGTAAGCGGCATGCGGCCGCGGGCGACAACAGTATTACCAGTGAATAAAAGTTTTGTTTCTTTACAAAATTATTCATACAAAAATTTTGAAGTATCGCAATTTACGTAATCTGGCAATATCGTGAGAAGCAAAGTAGAATTTTGTTGAACTTTGCCGCTTAAAACGATGTTGCCATACGCATGTATATAAGCGTACATATGAAAACATAAGCTCACATATAACAAACAAGAAATTATAGTCGGTCAAGTCCGACCATGAATATCCTACACCCAGTATTATGGACCGATCATTAAAAAATTGAGTGGCATGACTTCTGTGCATAACTAATTAATATTTTTTTTTTGTATTAAATTTTATCTCGATAACACTATTCAAAGATTAATACATGCTAAAGTGATTTTCGTATATGGGAACTTTGACCAATTATGGACCAACCGTTATAAAATTAGAAGTCATTATTTCTGTATACGTGAAACATATTTGTGTTGAACATTATTTGGATACAAACATTTTAAAGAGAATTATGCTTTTTATAGTAATTTTCTATGATCAATTATGATGCGATCAGCACAAAATATGTAGATGTGATTAGGCTTCATGTACAACTTATTTGTGTCAAAATTTATCTTAATACTAGCAGAAATCAAACATTTTTAACCGATAAACCTCTATTTCGGAAGAACTTTTGTATGTGGGCTAGGTGAAATAATGGACCGATTTCAACCAATTTCAATCCTAAACGTCTTTGGACTAAAAGTATATTATGTACCAAATTTTATGAAAATATCGTAAAAATTGCGACCTGTACTCTGCGCACAAAGTTTACATGGCCAGCCAGCCAGTCGGACGGAAGCACATTGTTAAATCGACTCAGGAAGTGATTGTAAGCCAATCACCGGTACACCTAAAGAATCAGTTTACTACAGGTGCACAGCTCCAATATACCATCCCAATTATGTTGGTGTAGGGTAGTATAATAATTTTTTTATCTATTGATCCTATTAATTATCTGTTAAAATAAAATTCAATTATATCTTGAATACAAAATTGAAAAAGTCGTTTTTAATATTTTTTTTTCGAGAAAATTAACATTTTCCATAAAATTTAGACAATTAACTTATGACTAATCAGTATATAATCACCATTCACTAGATCATCAGTAGTTTGAAGTAGTTTGAAGACATGATATATTAACAAAGTACACCTCTACGTCGCTTTGCGTCGTTTCGTTTTGCGTTTTTTCAAAGTTGAGTCGCTGCTTAAGTCGTTGATATATTGGATTTGTGCTGATGTTTGTAACGCCCAGAAATATTGGTCCAACACCCTTAAAGTATACCGATGTCCGTCTGTCCGTCTGGCTGGCTGGCTGGCTGGCTGTCCATGTAAAGCTTGTGTCCAAACAAATTTCATCACAAATGAGTGGTAAATGAAGCCAAATCACATCTACAAATTTTGTGTAGATCGGTCCATAATTACTAGTAGCAAAATCTGCAACAGCATTAGATGCTAAAACGATGGCCCGTACAAGAAGTACTTTGATGGTCGAAATGGAGTTCTTGCTTTTTATTTGGATTGAAAATCATGTTGCGCAGAGAACACTATTATGTAAAATGGTAATTCAGACAAAAGCAAAAAGCTTATTTGATGACATAAAAAGTAAAGCATTATCCAACGATAATGCTAGTGGTAGTAATATTTCTTAAAAAAAATTAAAATTTCTTTGTGAAAGAAAGCCGCCGACTTAGTATTTTCTTACCCCTAAAACCTATCTTCGATCTGTACATGATTTGCTATAAAAAATCTTAATTCACGTTGCGTCATTTCAGTTTGCGTCATGTTTTTGTTTAGAACGTAACCCCGACGCAAAGTGAGGATCACGACTCAAAATACTAAAACTTTCAGGAGAGACAAAAAACTTTCTCGTGCACAAGCAACATACTTAACCTAAAAATTGATATAACTGTATTTTTCCTTAAAGATGATAGTGATGTGAAAGATATTTTTGCAGTCAACTCCGAATAAATTTATGGAAAAAGTCAGTTTTGGAAAATTTCGAGTTGTGATGCTTTTGTATTTAGGGTGCGATATGCTTTGAACTTTTTGAGCTTTGAAACAAATCAAAGTAAAAACTTATATCTTAAACTAATAAAAACTTTTATTATTGTATATTTGAGATCATCAAACTATTTGCTGAGCCACCCTAATATGCCACAGTACTTTTACTATTTGGGAGTGTTTTGTAATTTCTTTGTAAATGAAAAAAAAAGAAGAAAAATTGATGAAAATTAGAAATAAATACAGTGTAAATATACAAACTCGTACATATGTAGGTGTATATAAGCATATGTATACATACATACAAATAAAGTTTTTCTTTTCATTGTTTTTCTAACAATTTTACTTTTATTTTATACATTTTATTTTTTTTTTTTTGGCAGTTTTATTTTTCTCAATTTTACTTTCAAAAGTCTAAACCAGGCAACGGATGCTGTTGCTACTACCCCATTAAATACAATACATATAAATATATATACATATGCATTAATGTACATACGTGAATATGTACATGGGCATACATATGTATGTATGTATGCGTGTTTAGCAGGGTTGCTAAGTTGTCAGTTTAGTCCATCATTGTTTGCTGGCCCTTTACAATAAAATTAAGAGCATTCCTGCGTAATGGTTGCCAACGACTAACTAATTCCTAAGAATTTGTTACACAGTGAAACTTAAGTACATAATTATAATTATGAATTTCAATTTTGAAACGTTATTTCTTTAATGTTATTGTGGGTGGCAAGTTACTTGCCACTTTGACTAATATAACATTTAATTAATTTAGTACAAATTTGATGTATGTGTATAGATTAATTTTCAGACTTGATAAATAATTTCCATTAAGAATTATAAAGTAATGAAATAATATGGTTTCTCTTGTTAATGCAAAAACTTTCAGTTTTCAAATAAGGTAGATAATGATTGGAAAATTGTATGAAAATTTAATATTGAGAAAAATTTAATTGAAATTTAGAAATCGAAGTTATTATTCAGAAAATTTATGTTGAGAAATTAAAACTTGATATTTAGAATTGATAAATTTCTATTGCGTTTGGAAATTTTAAAAATGTCACATACATTTTTAGTTTTTCAATTACAATTTTTATTTGTGTTTTCTTGATATTAATTTCGATTACCCAATTTCAAATAGTATTTTCCCCATGGCGTTATTAACAAGGTGAGTGCAGACTGACTTTGTTTACAATTCACTTATGTCAAAAGTAATACTTTTTCAAGTGTTTTTGACAGTAGTAGTAGGTACATTATTTTACACAAACAAAATGCCTGTTGTTTCTCTATTGTGTTGTATTTGCTGCCGATTTGCACTCACATTGTTGTTAATTACACCATGATTTTCCCAATATAAAGTTGCTATTCTGTGTTTAAATTCAATGTGTTCATTGTCAATATTAATTTTGATTTTTATAACCTAAACCACAATAGGAGGGAGGGTATATGGGATTTTGTGCTGATGTTTGTAACGCCCATAAATATTGGTCCAACACCCACCTTAAAGTATACCGATAAACTCTAAATCACTTTCTGAGTCGATTTAACGATGTCCTTCCGTCCGTCTGTCTGGCTGATTGTCCATGTCAAGCTTGTGCGCAGAGTACAGGTTGCAATTTTAAAGACATTTTGGTACGTGATATTTTTTCGACCCAAGGACGGATGGGATTGAAACTATTGGGAATCGGCCCATTTTTTCACCTGGCCCCCATACAAATGTCCTCCCGAAATAGGATTTAAACGATCATAAATGTTTGAATTATGCAAGTATCCAAACAAATTTTACCACAAATAGAAACTAATTGAAGCCAAGTCACATTTACAAATTTTGTGCAGATCGGTCCATAATTGATTTGGTATCCAAATTATATTGAACACAAATATATTTCGTATATTGTCCCCTCAATATAACAATAGCGTATGTGCTCATACGCTATTATTTTTTTATTGCACATTTAGAATCTCCATCATTGATTTTATGTCTGGTCAAAATTTCGTTAAATTCTACTTCCAAAAAGTGGGTCAATATGTCGTTGGCAAAAATAGTGTATAATTTCTTGTTCAAAATTTTCCTCCAATAAGTGTGTAAGCTCATATGCGCTATTTTACTTGAAATTGCCACTCCAAAGTTGTTAAAAGAATAATAATATATACTATTGTTTGAGAAATAGTTTCATTCCGACCAAAATGAGAAGTGAAAAAGAGGCTTTGGTGCCAGTTCTTCAAGTTTCTACAAAAAATGTCTCTTTCTAAGAAAAATGAAAATTGAAAAGGAGTATAGGAATATATAAAAAACTTAAACTTTCCGAGTTTTAACAGGAATTTTTTTAATTTTTTTCTACAAACCATCTCCTGAAAATTTTGCCTGGACTCACAGAAAAAAATTGTGAGTTTTACCCGGAATTTTTGAATTTTTTTTCTTTTTTTATCAGCCAAAACGCTCCAGCCGTTCTCACGTGATGTCATTACAGAAATGGACCATTTTATTTTTATATATTTAAAAATATATATTTAATACTCTGCTGTTATTAAATAATTCAATTTCTTTGTCTGGGTTGTTAAAAAAAAATCATATACATTTTGTAAAATAATGAAAATTTCTTTTCTCATTAAGAAGAAAAAAAAAACGATGTCTGTAAAACTCACGTACACTATTTAAAATTGTTCCTTATCCTTTTTGTTTAAAATCAATACGAAAAAAAATAAAAATTCCTTACAATATTAAAATGAAAGCAAAAAAAAAAAAAATAATAAAAATGAAATAAAACATGATGTATTTGCACAGGCAAAAGGAGGAGTTGCAAACATATTAAAAAACATACATACATATATTTTTATATATATTTTTGCTTATTTTTTAATGTAAGAGATATTTTAAACATTCTTTTAAGTTTATTTTTTTTTTGTCGCTTGTTTTTTTGGTGTTTGCCAAGAGGAGTTTTGTAAAATTCAGCATGACAACAAAATGTTTCCAGTGCCACACAAAGCAAAAAAAAAGTAAATAAAAAGGAGCACATTTTAAAATTATTACTTTATAAAGCATACTTTTGAGGGTGGTGGCTGGCCCACAACGACAAACAGAAATTATTTATGGATTTTATGTTTTTTGCATTTTAAAAGGAAATTTCCAGGAATTTAATTATAAATAGACAAGAATGTTGCAGTGAATTTTTGGGCGAATTGCTTTTTGTTGGCTAGAGAGACAAGGAAGAGATTTTCACGTTTATTTCAAAATGGTGGAAAGGTAACAAAGATATGCATATAGTTAAGCAGGTAGTAGGAATAGCAGGGTGTAAAAGTTGAGCAGCATGATGAAAAGCAGAGGTTTGACAAGTATGTTTTTATAAAGAACATTGTTAAACCCGCTTTTCGTCCTTTACTAATGACAAAATAGCTGCTATGCCCTTATACTCAAATTAAGAATCTATAAAAATTAAAAATTTTTTAGTTTACAACAAAATATTTGTATGCAACTTTAACTTGGTTGTAAGAAAAACCCTTTTATTTAATAATTAAAACTAATAAAATTAAAAACGTTTCATTTGCTCAATAATAAACTTTAAACAAAGTAAAAACATCTGCTTCAAAAGTAAATTTGAAACTCGTGCGAATGAAAGGGTAAATGCATGAATAGCAGGCCCCAAAAGTGTTTTGTAATCTATGACAATGTTGAACATATTTGTAACAAAATAAACAGACATTATTTTAGTTTTTAAACCCCTTTTTTTGAATGCACAAGGCAATTCAAACATTTCGAAAATTTTAGAACAAAAACACATTAGAAACGACATACTTTTGACATCAGGCTGACTGCTCAACAAACAAATATAACTTCCCTAAAAGCGTGCCTATGTACGTATGTGTTGTCTTGTACATTAAACTTTTATCTATTGTTTAAATTAAATGATAAATTGAAAATTTCCAATAATTTTCCTTAAAAATATATGAAATTTTAACCCAAAAATCAAACAATAAAAGGGGTAAATAAAAATCATTATGTACTTACGGCCGTAGCTGGGTAAATAATATGAAGCAGACGCACATTCAAACACACACGAACTAATGCAACAAATCATTAATTGTTGATGACACAAGACACAGTGGTTTATTTAGTAAAAAAAAGAAAATAAATTACAATAAATCATAAGGGCTGGAATGTTAGTAAAATGTTTTTGCGTAAAAGTATTTTATTTAGTCATTATTTAGTGCTTTTTGTACTTTTATTTATATATTTGGTGGATTCACAAGGTGTCATAAAGTCATATGTCTTAAAATAATAATATGAAAAAATACGACTGCTGTGAACAACCCCTCATAATTCGGTGTGCTATTTTGAATTTAAATCAGCTGATTTAAAACAAATATAAAAATTAATATTGTTTTCCACAATGCCAAAAATAAGTGAAAAAACTAAAATAATAGCCAGTTTGTGCGAAAAATACATTTTAGATGTTGTGATGGCAAACTCAAGTAAATAAACAAAAAATTTTCTCTTCTGATTAATTACGACAGCACAATAAACATAGCAAGCAAAGTTCTATTAATTTAAGACACTTTTTGTTTACAAAGCAACAACAATATTTTTAAACCATTGTAAAATGTTAGAACATTATGACAATATAACATGATAGCACACCTTGTGAATACCCCAATTGTATCTTCATTAAAAAACGAGCTAACAATATCTAAAAAATTTAAATGATTAGTTCAGCCGTTCAGTGCCGGACGAAAATTGTTTGACCATTGTTTATTTTATTTATTAAGTTGGCATTCTTCCTTCTTGTCTTTGCCAGAGATCCGCTGTATCTTTTCTTTTTAGTCGAATATAGCCACTATTATTTAATATGTTGCAGGCCAATGGGTTTGGGTGTACTTCACCCTTTTTTAAGTGTTTTTCTGCATTTTTTTTGGATCTCAGTTTTTACCAAAGTCACGTGAATATTCGAATTTTTTATATATCAGGGGGCAATTGTGATCATTCGTAGCAATTTGTTTTGGCGTCTTTGAATTCTGTCTACATTTGAAGCTGAGGCTGTTCCTCATAGCTGTATTCCACAACACCATATAGGTTTTATGATTGATTTGTAAAGCAAGAGTTTGCAATCTAAACTTAGTTTAGAGTTTCTTTTAATGAGCCAAATAATTTAGATCAATTTCAATTTCATTTGAATCAATGTTGCATCTACTATATGGGATTTCCATGTAAGGCGGCGATCGAGGTGTATACCAAGGTATTTACCTTCGGATTGTTGTGTTATTGCTTGATGGATGATGGTGTTGCGAATAGTACGCTCAGTAGGCCGATTATGTTGACCATAAGTTGAGCGAAGTGCACGAAACACATTTCTCACAGTACGTGAATTTTCGTAATAAAGTTGAACGATTTGTAAACGTTGTTCAGGCGTAAGTCTTTCCACTCAGAGTAAGTAAGTCTTTCCACATTTCGACCATTTATAATTATTCTTTAGAATTGTATCTAAAATGTTCTTCATCAACCCACTGTGCTGTATTTCAGTGAAAAATATGAAACAGCCTACAAATAACAGCCTTAAACAGAAGCGACATGCACCCCAACAACCCTTTCCTATTGTCCTCTCAAAGATACAAAAACTAAACATTTTGCCATTAATTGGCAAAAACTAAATTCTAATCCTTTTTCTAAATAAAATCTAAAAAAATTGTTAAAATTTTGTATAGAAAAATCAAAATTTAACACGGATTTTTCACCACCACCACTGTTAAGCGCTACCGAACAGCTACCAAGTGAAAGAGTTACAATTTTTCATTTTGCCAAATTTTTGACAGTTTTTTCGTTTTTTTGCAAAACAAAAAATCGACGCACACACACACGCGCACTCAACAAAGGAAACTGAAAAACGGTTAAAAATTGTGTAAAATATTAGAGAATTGGCATTAAATAATATTGTGAACCCCTAAATGGTTTGTAATCCGCGCAAAAAAAGGGTCACACGAAATGTCGTTGTGCAATGTTGCACTAAGTAAACAAAGCAAAAGGATAAAGGATTCGTTATGCGTCATTGCAGTGAGTGTAAAATACAAAAACAACATCAGGGAAACAAACTCATTTAGGTGCAAAAAATCGCATTTATTTAATTAAATTTTTGCAATGTTTTTTTTCTTTGTTTTTTTGTGTAAAATTTTCTCTAAAAAAAGGTTTTAATATTTTTGGGATTTTTCATCCAAAAAAAAAATGAAACGCTTGCTTTAAAATCTGTCCCATTACGTCTACAACAACAATAAGAAAAGGGGTTGTGAACCCTTTTAACAACCGTAGATGACCTGCATTGATACTAGAGTCGTTTGGGTCGGTTAGTCGGTCATGTGGGTCACATGTCTGCGATCCGTGTTATTAAGGATGAGCACATAAATTGCGTTGTATCAGTGACCTAAACTCATTGCAAATATAATTAATGATCAATATACAAGATAGATTTTTTGCATTGTTCTTTTCTACATTTATTTATTTTATTTTTTAATTTATGACAGACATTAAACTTTAAAAGTTTTTTAGCTAAAAATCACCCAAAAATATACGTACGTATTTTTTAGTCCCTCAATAATCCTCTTAAAGCAGCTGTTAAAATTATTTATGCAGCGAGTAGTTTATTGAATGATTGAAAAGATATTAAGAGAAAATATTAAGGGTGAGGGGTAGCGGGATTTTTTTGTGCGAAATTAGCAAACTGTTTTTTTTTTTGGGGATTTTACAACATAACCCTCTTAAAAATTTGAGTATACATACATATGTATCTTGGTAAATGTTTATTAAGAATATGTAAGAAACTCAAGGAACCCCTGTTACAATATGTTTAGGTTTGTTCTCATAAGTGTGCCAAGATATTGGTTTGGTAAAAAATCAAAGGCACACTTTCAAGGTTAACAAAGGGATCTATCAATTGATAGAAGTGTTTTTTTAAGAATTAGGGTCATATTTACAATTAACATTACAATTCTGGAGAGTGTTAATTTCAATAGATAAATAAGTTATAACTTTGAGAGAGCTGCGATTGTTATTGAAGTATTTAATATTTAAAAATAGGAAATTTTAAAAGTGTTTAGAAAAAGAAACTTTATTTATGATCACTGAGGATCGATTCCTCTACAAAACAACCCAAACTAATTCAAAGGACTACAATAAATACAAAACATTTAAATCAGACCTGGGGGGTCTCAATTACATTTTGTATTTAATTACACCTATAATTACACAATTACATGTAATTGTAATTGAATTTTTTCAATTACAATTACATTTTTTTGTAATTGAAAAAGAAGTAAAAATCAATTACAATTACATGTAATTGTAATTGAAGATTTCTTAAATTACAATTACATGTAATTGTAATTGAAGATTTTTAAATTACAATTATATGTAATTGTAATTGGAAAAATCCAATTACAATTACATTTAATTGGAAAAAAAAAAATTTTCATTAAGTAATTTAAAAAAAACAAGTAATCATTACTTTTTTAAGTATTTATTGTCAAAAAAGTATTTAATTACAAAAATTATCAATTACATATTATAAAAAAATTTCAAACGTTCATCATTCTACCGAACTTTGTACAATACATTTTAATAAATTCATAATTATTCTATAATTTTTTTTGTACATCCAACAATTTTTTTTCATATAATTTAGAAAATCGTTTTAAAAATTTTAAGTTTTATTTTATGGTTTTAAAAATGTAATTGAATTTTGTTCAATTACAAGTAATTATTTGTTGATTAA
The DNA here is from genome assembly GCA_916048285.2 of Bellardia pandia. Lineage (NCBI taxonomy): Eukaryota > Metazoa > Arthropoda > Insecta > Diptera > Calliphoridae > Bellardia > Bellardia pandia. The sequence goes on from OU696531.1 coordinate 23,933,110, forward strand.
TTACAATTACAATTACTTGTAATTAGTAATTGAACATTTTCAATTACAATTACATGTAATGTGTATTTGATTTTTTTCAATTAACAATTACAAGTAATTGTAATTGACATTTTTCAATTACAATTACATTTTATTGTAATTGAGTTAAGTCCTTATTTTCAATTACAATTACTTGTAATTGTAATTTAGACTACCTCAATTACAAATTACATGTAATTGTAATTGTAATTGAAATGTAATTGAGATCCCCCAGGTCTGATTTAAATGTATTAAAATTGTTTTACAAAGAGATCTTAACTTAAGTCTAAAATGTGTATCTGTGAAGATCTACAATTAAAGCTGAAATTGCTCTTCATAATGATCTTTAATTAAAACTAAAGTTTGTCTACATTTAGTTGCTTAACTGAAGCTATAATTCTTCCTTGCAAAGATCTTGCATTGGAGTTATAATTGATTTATACAATGATCTTTAATCGAAGCTTAATTTAATGTCTTAAATGAAAGTTATACCTAGTCTATATAAAGATCTAAAATTGCTTACATGCACATCATTATATAGAGTTAAAATCAGTCTTAATCATTATTTAGAAATATGATTCTTAATGAAAGATGAATGATTGAAGCCTATTTATATGCCCAAAATGCTAAAATTTGTATATTTAACTCAAATTGGCCTATTTAAGCCTACGAATGGAGCTAAAACTGGTATACATTAAAATACACATATATGTAATTAAAGAACGTGATTGTAGCTAAAACTAATCTTTGCAAATATCTAGGATGGAAGCATGAATGAAATAATAAAGATTATGCATTGCGCAGGTCCGTTATATTTTACAAAAACTGTGAGAGTAAAATTAAAAGCAAAAAGAAATTTATTCTTGTGACGTCACATGCGAAAAATATTTTTAGGTTTGCTTAAAATAAAAGTTTTAAAATGAAGTGTGCCGTTTTTAATTGTGGAATAATTAAAAAAAATAACATAAATTAAATTTTTTTTTTCGATTTTCAAAAGAAAATAAATTAAGAAAACAATGGCACACTTTTGTCACCTTGATGAAAAAAATAAAAGTGTCTCATAGAGTTTGTATTGAACACTTCAAGACGATTGATATAAAAGGAGATATGAAATTGAAAATATAAAAATGAAACGTTTTGCGTTTAAGATACCTTATGTTAGGTAATCAAAGCCTACTGGAGAATTGGTGTATCAAATCAAAAATCTGGAAGCTGTATTCAAATCTTTGAATGGTGAAAATCTCTTGATTTGCAACCAGTATTTCAAAAAACATATAAATGAGTCAAGTACTATTAATGCGGATATTATAATAAATCAACTCCTAGTGGATGAGACAAAAAACACAAACGGAAACAAACAAAAACAAGTAAGAAGGTATAGTCGGTCAAGCCCGACCCTACACCCAGTATACAAGTATGTATAAAATAATTTCTTAGAAATGGGCGCTATATGGGAGATATTACCTCTTAGGGACCGATCATCCAAAAATTTAGTGCCATGACTTCCGTGAATATAAATATTATGTATGTTATACTTTATCTCCATATAAAAACTCTTCAAAAAATTATGGAAGTAAAAGTGAATTACGGAGGAGGTCTTATATTGGAGTTTCAACTAATTATAGACCGACCATTATAAAATTAGGTGTCATCATTTCTGTATATATGAAATTTATTTTTGTTGAATTTAACAAAATTGTTAAGAGATTTATGGTCGTTAAAGTGATTTTGGGAAGTAGACCTTATATGGGAGCTACGACTAATTATGAACCGATCATCATAAAATTCGTAGATGTGATTTGGCTTCATTTTCCACTCATTTGTGATGAAATTTGTTTGGATACTAATCGGTATATCCCAATTTCGGGAGGACATTTGTATGGGGGCCAGGTGAAATAATGGACCGATTTCCACTGGTTTCAATCTCATCCTTTCTTGGATCGAAAAAATATCGCGTATCAAATTTTATTGAAATATCTTAAAATTGCGACCTGTACTCTGCTCACAAGCTTTACATAGACAGCCAGCCATACGGAAAGACATCTTTAAATCGACTCAGCAAGTGATTCTGAGTCGGTCGGTATACTTTTAGGTGGATGTTGGACCCATAATTCTGGACGTTACAAACATCAGCACAAATGCAATATACCCTCCCCACCACTGGTGATGTAGGGTATAATTAAATCGGTCAGAGGTCGATTCTTTTATGATAATTTTCATTTACATGTTTGCAAAATGCTGGGTTTATTTCGAATTTGATTGTTTTCCCCACAAAAAATATCAATATCGTGATCCATTCGCTAAGTACGCATTTCCAGCCGAATTTTTGAAAAAATAACAGCCCAATCACTCCTCCAGACTACATAGCGCACCATACAGACTTGACCCAACAATTATTTTTAAATTATCAGAAGATCAAATAAGAAAATTTTGCAACGTATCCAGAAAACTTATATTCAAGTATGCACTTCTACAGATCCACCAATTTGTCAGTGAATTTTTATTATTTTATGCGATTTTCTTGTTATCCATCCTCCTCCTATAATAAATTAAACCAAAGCTCTACTTGATTCTTCTTTTTTACATTTTTTGCATGCCTGTGAAATTTACATGGAAAATGCAATAGATATAAATGTTTGCACTATTTTAGTACTCAATGCTAATGTTATCAAAAAGTACCATTTCAATTTATTGACCATCACTACGTGCAAAGAAAAGCTCCTTTTTTATATCCTCTCACAAACTACACACAACTCATTGCACTAGACAAGTTCATGCAACAAGATGACTTTGCTTTTATTTCCATCGGTCAGTCTTTTTTTACAATTCTAACGGTGCGCATACGGCTTGTGTAAATTTAATCTTAAAATTATTTAAACCAATAAAAACAGTTAAAATATTAATAACTTTATGATATAAATATAATTTAATGTTTAATTTATTAGTGTGTTGTAAAATATTTGCAATAAAGTTATTATTTAATGAGAAACAAGTGTTTTATGTTGTTCATACGAGGCAGCGCTGTTGCCAGCGCAGTCGCTATTTGAAGTTTTTCTTTAGTCGTGTCGTTCGTTGGTTTCTGCTGTGCGTTCGGTGTGTATCTGTTGTTGTTGTAGTAGTTGGGTTGTCAAAGAGGAAATAAAATTAATTTATTAAGCAAGTGCAAATGTGTTTGCGAAAATGAAATAGAGAAAAATTAAAATAGTTTAGAAGAGAATGTAATGAAAGAGTTAAGTATTTTTAAGAGTAATTTTACTCATAATATGGTCTGTTTATTTAATCATAAAGTGTTTGTAAAATTTATAGTGTAAAAATTTGAATGTTGTGAAAACCGAAGGAAATATTTACTGGTGAGTGTTTTATTTTTTATTTATTAAATAACTTCTATTATTTCTTATCAGTAAAAACACATTCATAAATAAATTTCTTTTTTAAATACAAATTATATAAAAGATTATAAATCAACTTTTAATTCATTGATACCTTAATGTCAAACAAATTAACTTTCACTAGAAATTTATTTAAAACAAATAATACGCAAATATGTACGTAAAATGTATGCAAATATGCAAATATGTATGTAAAGAATGTTAATTTTGAAAAATTGTGTAATAAAATTTAAAAATGTTAATATGTATTGTAAAAGACGAAATATAGTACATATATTAAATATCACGAACCGCAGACAGCTAGATTTGAGAAACATTTTGAGCATAAAACTAAATATACGAGTAATGCTTGGATAGTTTAGCCTCTCTTTGGACGTATCATCATTTGCACAGACTTAAGCGAGTATTCGTGCTTTCGGAAGCCGCACCAAGAGATTCCAAGTTTCGATGAGTGTACTTTTCCGGCCAAGTACAAACCATTTAAATTGCTAAAAAAAAAAACAGTATATGTATAATACAATTAAACTTTTTAGAATATCAAAGACATAAATAAATACGTACCTATGAAAACAACTTGTATACCACCAAGCCCCCTTCCAGTATTCGGCACAATGTTTAGTAGCATATATATCATTGTCACGATCTGGAGTAGAAAATTTATGACCACTATGCTGGCTAAAACAATCACTTGCATCGCCGGAATATTGGCCCACGGTTAACTTGTAGTCTGTGCTTGCATTACCGACTTTAAATTCTCTGTATTTAGCATATCTCTTTTCTCCTTCAAAATCTTCCAATGTGATATACAACTCTTGAGGTTCAGCCAGTGAGGTAAGGGCGTAAAGCTTTTCTAGGCCTATGAAAAATTCACCATTCATATTTCCAAATCCCTCAACATAATCGGTCCAATTTCTGTAAAAGTTTTCAGAACCATCTTGACGTCTCTGTATAATGGTCCAACCGCCATTAAGGGTTATTAAATCACACGCAGCCGCAAATGGTTTTTCACTGATTTCCGGCACCATTATACTGTAGACATTGCTATTGCATTCGTTAAGATCTTGACAACTTCTTGGTAAACGATTGTCGGAACTGTAAGATAATTACTCTAATAAAAAATATTGAATAGGCAAAGGAATTATATCTTGTATATTTATAAAAGAAACTACTACTCATACTATTTCAACACTGTCTTACCACTTCAGTTCATGCACATTATAAGTCGGCTTACTGTTGCTTGTCAATTCTATAAATAACAAATTATAAAAAAAAATAATTTTTTATGTAAATCATTTTTAAGCGCAAATGAAATTTTCCGTAAATTTGAATTTAAAGTTTGTTTCAATGCAAATTATCACTCACTTATTTTCTCTTCTGCTATTATTTGATTAATTTGTACTATTTTATCTTCCATAATTTTCTGAAATTTGTTTTCTAATAACTCTTTATTAGCATTTATAAGGTTGTTCATATTCAGCTCCAGTTCATTAAATGTTTCGAAAAGGAATTTTATTTTTGCTTCCAAGCTTAAAAATAATATTAAAACAGAACTGTTAATTCTTTTGTTTAATAGCCGGCAACTGAAAAACTTACGAGTACATTAAAACATTTTGTTCATATTTTGATACACTAGTCAAAGAAGGTTTTAAAGGCAATAAATCATTATCCATGCCGGAACCTTCCTGAAATATTTGAAATATAAAAAGAAATTTGCTTTAATTGCTGTCTTTATTCTTACCTCAAGCTCAAATTGGTTCAAAAGTGAGCTAGTATTAACAAAATATATTAAATTTAAAAATATTAATATTAGTAGCCGTTTCATTGTAGACAGTTTTCACTTTTATTATAAATTCAACGGATATGTGTTTGCGACAATATATTAAAAGAGACTAAATAAATTTAAAAATAATTATTTTATTTAAAGCAAAAATTAGCACCGTTTTAATTTGCAAATTTATTAAGCGATTTTTTCTTATCACATCTTTTGTGCTCTCAGAGGATTTCGTTAAATGTTGCTCAATACACAATATAGTGCAAAAGCTTAGTGTTATTATTCTTATCTATTAATTATTTTTCTAGGTACTAACTATTCATAGAAATCTCTATTATCTATAGTTTGTGACAAGTGCATTTTAATTCACAAATAATTTGAACGGTCAATAACACTATCACATTTGCTAGTTCCCATCAAATCCAAACCTTTTCATGGTAAACATATATCCGTTATTGACATGTGATTTTAACATATAATTTCACAAAATTAAGCTGTTAATTGGCCGCTCCGATCATGCGATTCAACGCGTCTGGTGTATTTATTGCGGGCCTATGTATAGATTACAGCCTTAAAATTTAAAATGCATGACCTGATTCCATTTTGTCAAAACGTAATTGAACATTTTGCTGGAGGAATCGGCATCATTGATATCTTTTTTCATTTATAATTATACATACATAATTACTTTACCCTTTCTAATGCAATACAAATAATATAATTTCTTTGTTTTGATGGATCACATCAAGAAGTAATGAACTACACTACCTCTTCGCTTCACATTCATTTAACAATAGTCCAATATTGTTCAACTGGCTGAAGTTGGGGAGATTACGTTTCATATAATTTGCTACAGCGTTGAACTGATGTCTTCCATACCAATCCATTACAGCTTTTGTAATGGACACACAATCACAATCTTGTGCAAATGGTATTGCATCATTGCAATTGCAATAAGGTTTAGCATATTTTTGCTCTACACGAACAAAATACAGAGCAGTATTTGTGCTGATGACCTTCCATAAACATTAGTTCAACACGCACCTTAAAGTGCTTATTTATTGATTCCATTTCCTGTACAACAATACTGAGTCGTATACTTATAGCACAGGAACGTATTACGTTACAAAACAAACTTGATGCAAGTAAATATAACAATATTGAGATAAAGTTAAATTTAAAAATAATTATAAATTAAAATTATAATAAAAATTATAAATCATTATTTAAAAAAATTGAATAAAAAATTTTAGAAACTATTAGGGCCATTATTACAACTTGCCTCTAATGTTCTTAATAGTAAAAGGTAACTTTAATTAAAGTGAGGAATAAAGTGACCTTTAACATTTTTCGTTATTACAACTTCCTTGTAAAATAAAATTATTTTTTTTTCTAAAATATGGCAATACCAGTGAGAAACCGATTACTTTTGATAAACTACTGACAAGAAACAGTAAATTGTTTGTGTTTGTGAAAACATTTGTGTGTGAAAAAATATAAATCAAACGTCTGCTTTCCATGTTTGTTTATTAAAGTATTTATTGGTAAAACAAAATTAAAATTATTTTATTTTTCATGAAGTTGACATTTTTTCCAGAACATATGGCAACTTCAAATACATACCTCACTATAAAATTTAAAGGCAAGATGATCTTCCCTTTAGCTTATCGGTCGGTTTTAGATTAAAGTAAACTTATAATAACCAAATACTTCTTATCTGTCCGATAACATCATACCTTTAACTATTGTTAAGTTGTAATAATGGGCCTTAGCATTGCTGTTTAGTTGTTGACTTTGTGGAAGATTGTTGCAAAGACGAGCGGCATGCACATAAAACTGCCATTCAGATACAAGTAAATTATGTCGAGGTATTGCAATATTTCGGTTTCGTGGTGATTGAAAAAAACGTATTTTATCGAATATATATTTAGGTGTTTGAAAGTTGATTATTTTATGTCAAAAAATAAGAGTGCGAATTTTTAGCAAACTTTCGAAGGATACTCCATAAAGATTATTGGCAACAGAGGAAACATGATCAGACCGTCTTAATCCATACGCATATCTTATTATGTTATTGAACAGAACATTCAATTTTCTCATACCAACTGAGTCACAGTTTCCAAATATTTCATACCCATAGATCAGGGAAGGAATTAAGTATGATTTAGCAAGTTAGGCCCTTATTCTTAAGGGTGTGAAATATTGTGTGGACCAGAGAGCCCGTAACTTTGTATAGGTTTGACCAACCAGCAAATTTACATGATCAGTCCAGGTCAAATTACCATTGAAAATGATACCAAGATTTTTTGCTCGCCATTTAAAACAATATCCTCAGATATGGAGGGAATTAAGCTTTTTTTACATATTACAATTCATTTAGATTTATGAGGATTTAAACAGAGACCGTTTGCACTAGCCCAAAGGTAAATTCTATTTAAGTCGTCATTTAGGTAGGAAATCCCCAACGTAATATTTTGAACTGGGCTACTTAAAGTGAGCTGTATATACCTATCGACTCAGAACCATTTCGATTTAACGATGTCCGGATTGCTGGATGGCTGGATTGCTCGTCGTGTAAAGCTTGTGCGCAAAGTCCACGTCGCAATTTTAAAGATATTTCGATAAAATTTGGTATACAATATTTTCGACACAAGTACGGTTGGGATTGAAATTAGTTGAAATCGGTGCATTATTTCTTTTAGCCCCCATATAAATGTACCACCGAAATAGAGGTTTATCGGTCAAAAATGTTTGATTTATGCACGTATGCAAACAAATTTCGCCACAAATAAATATGACATCTACAAATTTTGTGCAGATCGGTTCATAATTGACCATAGCTCCCATATAAGGCCTGCTATCAAAAATCACTTTAACGACCACAAATCTCTTAAAAATGTTGGTATCCAAATAAAATTCAACACAAACCAGTTTCATATATACAGAAATCATACATATGTATGTATGTATGTATGTATGTAATTTTTTAATGGTCGGTCTTTAATTAGTAAAAGATTACATATATGTAAATGACACCCTTCGAAAATTACTTTACATGTAGTATATATGTATGCATATATGTATACATATTAGGGCGGGTCGAAAAAACGAAGAAACTTTGCCGAAGGAACCATACCTCTAAAACCAATTCTACTACCCCCAACTTTTGCCCGTACAAACATTTAAAAAAATCACCATTTTGGCACTTTATTTTATTATTTTTTATTTATTTTATTTATCACTGAGCCATGGGCGATTTTTTTGCCTCCCCACAAATCGACCCGGCCTAATACATATATATTTTCAAATTTTTTATATCGATATCAAATTTAACAAAAACAATATTTATATGTACAGCAGTCGTGCCACAATAATTTTAAGAGATTGGTCCATAATAGGCCATATATTCCATGTAGAATTCATTTCTGAAGAACAGTTTTTGCACATATGTACACTGGGTGTAAGTTATTTTATGGTCGGGCTTGACCGACTTTACTTTCTTACTTGTTTTTTTTTTTTTTTTGAAGATAATGTAAAGTCAAAAGTGGTTATTCGCGAGATAACGTAAGCCATGTTGGAAATAATTATCGAAAATTGGACCTTCCGAATGGACCAACATTTGAAAGCAAGTATTTTTGAAAAGTAAATGTCAAAGATTTTTAATTCGGGCAATAATAAAGATACCGACTTCCAGCTCTATTTGATGTAAGTGTTTTTTACATAAACATAAATCAAAATTGGTCTAACTGAATCACCCTTTTTTAGGTTCTTATTTTTTTTACTGAATCGTTTGGAAACTTAGGATATTGTTGAAAGAATATAGGGAAGAAGGTTTGAAACTTGCAGATATTCCATAAAAGTTTATTTAACCTTTATGTCAACAGCTACATACCCGGGTATGTTTTGAATTTTTAAAACGCTGTATCTCTGAAAGTGGCTATTATATCTATCTGAAATTTCATGATATCCTCACTAGAAGTGTTTTCTACTATATTCTGATGTTTGAATAAAATTGGACAAATCAGATCATAAATGTGGTCATTTTTTCATTCCTACCCCTTAAGTCAACAGCTGCATACCTGGGTATGTATATAAAAACAAGTGAAAATAAGTAATATTACATGTTTATTTCATAAAATATAAAAGTTTATAATAAAGTAAAATAATAAAAATAAAATGAATATTAAGAAAATATATTATAAAATAAATTACAATTAAAACAAATGATAGGAGATAACATGTTAAAATTGTATTTATTGAATAATTTTTAAATGCAATTTTTGCATTGCGGAATTTCAGAGGAATGTGTGGCACATACGGGCGTTTGAATAATGATCAAGATTTCCTGCTTGGTCGACGTTTTGGTTTTAATTTTGCCGGTTTTGTCTCGTTCTACCACACCTTCTGCGGAGTCTGCACCGCCCAAAGGACCACCATTTATGGCTTCAATTGCATTCCGGTTAGAGAATACTCTTGTAATATAGCTATTCTTGGCTCTTTTTTCTATTTCATGCTTCGCCAGTTGTTCACTGGGATTGTGCAGGAATATCCTGTGGAATAATCCACAGTAGAAGTCTTCAACTGTGGATTATTCTCAATATATATTATGTACGCTGCAAAGGCTGCCACATCTAGGATATTGTAGAAGAACGCCAAAGGAAATATATTCGTTCGTTTATCCATGTTATCGACGTCACCTTTATATTTATAGTAGTCCAATATCATAAGTGGCTTCCTCTTTAGACCTTCTACTTCGCTTGTATTATGGGTAGTAGAACGGACTACAACTGATTTGTTTTTCTCTGGGATATAGAAACATATGGAAATATTGTTTCTGTAACCAAAAATAGTTGATTCTACTTCACGTCCTTTTGGAATAACTAACTGCGGTGGTAAAAAACTCGTCGTTTATTTGCGTATCTAACATCGATAAATTACTGTCTTCAGTTTCTTCTTCCAGGTTATATTCTGGTAATTGGATTTCTTCGATCTCGGAGTTATTTGGATCTACGTCAGCTTCGTTTACGTCTTCAATACCTTCAAATGCTATTGTTTCATCATCACTATTATATTCTTCTAACTCTTTGAGCTTTTGCCTAATATACTCTTGTTGCTCTTCTAAATCAAGAGCACTCACTTGTCGCAGAATAAGCCATTCAACATCTGCCATTATTATTTTTTATACTAAACGGTATCACAATATTTCTTTACTAAATTTATATTTTTTAATCACTTGCCAAAACTAAGCAGTTCAATCAACTACTAGCAACAAACAAGTGTTTGTCTCGTATTGCAAATATTCATACATGAAAACAAAGACAAAATTTAAGTACACATGCATAAAAACAATTTAAAATAGGGGAAAAACACAAACAAAATCCAAATAAAACATATAAAAACAGAAATATATTTAGAAATGTGTGAATTCCCGTATAAAATGTGTTTGCATACCCGGATATGCTTGCTGTTGACGTAAGTATAATTTTTCAGCTGTTGACATAAAGGTAAACATTTGTCATTTTATGAAGAACTTCTTTCTTTCTTTCTTTCTTTAGCTAATTCAACACCCACACCGATAAACTGTAAAAAAGCAGATTGCCTAATTTTAGGATGTTAAATTTTCAATGACCTTTAAAAAATTTCTAATAACAGTATACCTATATGGTGAATTTCTAAAAAACTCATCATGATTTTTTATACTCACCATGTTTTTTCGCCACTTTTTTGAAACACCACTCGATCAAAAACAGTTTACTGGCGGCACGACTGGGGGACTTTCTTTCTCTCCCCCTTTTTTTCCTTCCATTTTCTGTTCGTCCGTCCAGCTTTTGTTTCTTCCTTTTTTTCTTATGCCTTTGTCTTCCGTCGTTTTCGCACGTTTTTTCTGTTCTTTTTTTCTTCTTTCCTGCTCACCTGTCTGTCGCCTTTGTCATCGTGTTGATTTTGAGATTGTAAAAAAGGTTTCATATTTATATACATATGTACATATATTGTATTTATACGAACTTAAAAAAAAGAATACGGGAATTTTATGCATACATTTTTGTCAGCTATAAAGAGCCGCGCCCCCTATTGGCTGCTGGCGTTCAGTAAGTAGCTGTTATCGTACTTTTAAAACCACCACAATTTAAAATTGCACACCCTATGAATTAGGTTATTGTCTTTAATGAAAGAAATCTGTATACATGAAGTACCTTGTTAGTTGTATAAGGTTTATGACACAACTTAACGAAATTTGCAATATGTATTTATAAAACATTTTTTATAACGTCATATACATGAAACTTATTTCGAAAATGCTCTCAATTAGGGGCGTTACTCCGTATTTCGATTCGAAAGCAGGACCTTTCGAAATACAATGTAAAAAGTATACAAATTCGAATGATTTTCTTTTCGAATCGAAATGCGGAGTAACCCCCTAGGCTAGACAACAACCCTTTAGCAAAGACATCTTTAAAACAGATGAAACAATTGCTAATATGTATGGATGTACTTACATTTATATTTACAATTGATTCATTTAGAAACTGGCGCTAAAGAATTTATGAATGAATAAGTTTGCTAGTGTAAATTAATCATTGTTATTTTGTTGTTAGAAATTCAGTTGTGTTTATTGGTTAAATGCATAAAAAATTAACTATTTTGCATTATAAATTTATGGATTTGTTCGTCTGGAGAGTATAATACTCATATAGTAGTTGCTTTTGGTTGTTGTGTTGTTTCTGTTATTTCCACCATTTAAATATTATTTATTTAAATACAAAGCAGACGATGATAAACTTTCAAATAATTAACAATTGTATAAGAAAAACAGAAAAAAATTATACAAAGAAAAAAAAAAACTGAAAAAAATATTTCATTCAATTAGCCTGGCGTAGTAATAACAGTATGAACTCGCTATTTATTTACACAAAAAGTATCTGTAGCTAGCTATTCGTATCTGTATAGGTAGAGAATAAAATAGATATTTATAGCGTGACCGAACAATTACACATTTAAGAAAATATCTTTCTAAGCAGTTATAGTTTTGCTATATGGATGTATTCTCAAAACAGAAAGACATGTCTACAACGTAATACGAATCGAAATATTCTAGAAGTAAACAGATAAATAGTGAACAGATCTATCCATTCATATAAAATTTTCAAATTTCTTAATATTCTTACATACATATGTATGTATGTACAGAAATAGTACTTGTTAAGTACTTCCTCATAAGGAAATTAAATGTAAGAATGAATGTATATACTCGTATGTATACTATGTATACATATTTGTATTGTGTTTAAACTAACTACGTACATATTTAATATCATGTATGTATAAACAGTAACATGTCTTTTATAGGCTTAGATTATATGATCGACTTTCTTATTAATGACTGGCAATTGTAAAGCATTGTTCACATAAAATACAGCCGCCCTATAGAAGCTTCTTTTAAAATCTAGCGCAATACTTTTTTTTCAGTCATTTGTTTTCCAAAAATAGCTTGACTTCTCTGTCAAACAATTTAAACAATAAATTTGCTAAAGACCAATGCAAAATCAAAATTTTAAAAAACTCGTGAACAAATTCCTTGAAAACTCGACTGCACAAGAAACTAAAACTTCCAAAATGTACTGTAAATGAATAATGTTATAAAACGAGACTAGTAAAACTTAAGCATACTCATACGTAAATCGTAAACAAAAAAATTTACAAAGCAAAAATACTACGTCCATTAAGGCACAATCCGACACTCTCCAACAATGGACAAGCAATAAAATGTGTATAGAAAGAATAGTACATGTGAATCGTGCAATTAAATATTCAAATCGTACTAAAAACCGAATAGTGTTGCTACAAAACGGGCGCATTTTCTGTAAGATAAAGGTTTAACACAAATCAACAACTCTTTTGGATGGATGGATAATGAAACATATGTAAATATGGATCTTAAACAGTTACAGGGAATGACATTTTAAATTACATAGAAACAAAAATAACCCAAAATATAAATAAACAAATAAGAATAAAATCAGTAAAAAGGCAATGGTTGGACCAGTAATTTGCAGTTGTGGTCTGAAATTTTGAAATTAATACCGAACAATTTCATGAATGATTTCCCAGCATTAAGCCCCAGCCAGGTAAAAATTTCTTATACTCGTACATAAAATAGTATTTCTTCAAGTGTACGTTTGGCAATATGAGGTTTATCTTAAAATACAAATCATAATTTCAATTGTATGTACTCGTATGTATGTATAAATATGTACTTAAAATATTTACAAACAACAGCAACAACAACAAAAAAAAAAATCATGCGGATGTACTCGTATTTGTTGTAATTTTGAACAATCATATGAATTTCATACGACCAACCAATACAAGCAGATACTTACACTCGTACACTTATCTCACAATTGCACATATATATAGATACTTCCCAGCAAGCCATATGAGTCCGAAAAGAGTCTTTTCTGACACCTTTTTCGGAGTGTTAACGCTCTTTATGAGCCCAAAAAACAATCATAATTGCTCCAAAAACCTTCAGAAAAGAGGGTCATTACATTCGAAAATGGTCCGTCAGAAAGAGCTCTTAGATAATGCCAGAAAAGAGCCTTTTATGAGGTTTTTCTTGGGCTCTGTGTAATCTTGTTTTTATCATTCTTGTGTGGTACAGCTATGTTTTTTTTTGTTTGTTCAAAGCACAAATAGCAGGAGAACAACGCTTTGGTACATACATAATTAAGTGGAATTTCTGAGTCATACTGCGTGCCAACTCAGGACAGTAACAAGCAAATTTTTCTTTCGCTCCGAAAATGTTCTTTTGTTGGACTCTTTTCTGACTCCTTTTTCGGAGCGCTCCTAAAATGGTATGCTGGGTTGTATAAATATGTGGTATATAAGACAACAAGTATCTACTCGTACTTACAATATGAAAACAAACATATGTATGTATATATGTACTTACTACTCTCTTTTTCGTTCAATATGTTCGTCCGTCCGTCCGAACATTTGTACATTCATTTTGAATCTATCAATGAAAATCAAGTAATGAATGAATTTGAACTATACTGAACGATACTACAAATGTACATACGTATACGAGTGCATACCTAAATACATATAAACAGCTAAACTACAACAAAAACCACAACATTAAATATAAAAATCTAAAGGCAAAAGTCTCAAGTAGTCATAGTCGTAGCAGAAGCCGATGCCGCAGCCGTAGTAGTATTGGCTGTCGTTGTGCCAGTAGTAGAGTGTCGTCGTCGACTGAGCAAATAAATGAGTGTGACCCAAATATTTAAAATCGTCTTAAAGATAAGCGGAAGCACAGAACGAATAAAAGTAAAATATAATAAGAAATAAAATAAAATAAAACAACTACAAATAAGAAACGACGCAATTCTGGTCTTTAAATATTACAAGTACTCGTATGTACAATACATATTATTATTATTATTATTTTTTATTTTTTATTTTTTTTTTACAATTTTACAACATTTTTAAGTTTTTTAAGTCGTACTTACATTGTACAATAATTTCTTCTTTATGCTGCCTTATAGCGTACCAGTCAACAATATCGCTTATTATTTGATTAGGCCAATTTTCATTTGGTGATTCGTGGAAAATGTTTGATTTTTGAAGTTTACTTACATACAGTGCAATAAGTTATGAATAGATTAAGGTACGGTCACATTTGGCAAATGTTTACTTAAAAAAACGTAACCACTCGTTTTAGCACAAATTTGTTTGACGTTGTTTACTCTTACAAGAGTTTTGCAAGATCAAATAAATTAATACTAAATATTTGTTGTGCTTTGGCTTAAATAGGAAAGTTAAAAAAAACGAGTTCAAATATATGTTATTTAGTGTTTAAGTCTTTTTCGCCAAATATTTGCAAAGTGTGACTGTACATTTACACTATTGTTTTTAAAAACAAATCACTCATAATAGCTGTAATGAAATGATTTTTGTTTACATGGTTTGGTATGACCTTTATTAGTTTTTGTTGTTTTTTAATGCTTTGGTAAGAGGCAAACTATTTCAAATGTGACTGATCTTAATAAACGTTTACATAAAGCGTGATCCATTTCGTGGTTCCCTATTTTTTTTTTAAGAAAAAAAAAAAAACACAGAAAATTCAAATTTAATGGGAAATGTTTATTATTATTTGAAAGAACATTCTTTCATTCTTTATTGTTTGTTATATCTATCAAATGTTGGCCGTTGCTACGTTGACTCCAATTTTCGATGACTCGTACTAGCACTTCGACTGCTAACTGGCGAATGACACACGTAATGTTTTCCTCCAAGGCCTGAATCCAAGTGGGTTTGTCCGCATAAACTTTAGACTTTACATATCTCCATAGGAAAAAGTCTAACGGTGTGATATCACACGATCTTGGTGG
This sequence comes from Bellardia pandia, assembly GCA_916048285.2. NCBI lineage: Eukaryota > Metazoa > Arthropoda > Insecta > Diptera > Calliphoridae > Bellardia > Bellardia pandia. The sequence continues at coordinate 23,948,685 of OU696531.1, forward strand.
CCAATCGACCGGCCCAAAACGTGTTCACCGAAGTGTTCTCTCAATAAATCCATTGATTGATGCGATGTGTGGCAATATCACTGGTCGTTCTGTGTTGCCTGAACAGATATTTAGAAAGATCAGAAAAGAGAAGGAAATTGATAGAGATAGACCGAAAGTAGATGTATGCAGCAGAGAAGGTGTCGGGTGCATAAGTATGTATATAAAGAGATGGACCAAATAGTTTTACCAGAAAGGATTTAAATATCAAATCGCGGTAGCCAATTACTACTTCTAATGAAGGCATCAATTCTCTCCAATTTCATATGGGATATTTCAGATAAAGTATTAAAGGATGGTTGTGCCAGAACAATGTTACGTGAAGTACCCATTGCTGGACATTGACACAGAACTTGAGAGACGATTTCCTCCTATTCTTCATTATTACAACTTCTGCAGAAGTCGTTGTAGGGTACGGTTGACGAATTTACAGTGTCCTGTGATCAGTGACACCAAGTTACTTAATTGTGATCTTATTTAGCTTAGGCCAAATCAATCGTGTGATTGTAAAGGTATGTTCATTCGTCCACCTGGTTAAAGTGGAATACCGCATAGATGGTTAATGTCACCATCAGGTAACATGGCGCCTTTCTCTGACAAATTATTAGCAATACAATAGACTGTTATGTCTCTATGCCTGGACCAAGATTAATGTAGTATATGCACTTGACTATTATCATAGTCTGATCTATTCAGTACGTTCACCACAAAACATAGACATCGGCTTAGGCATTGTGTAATCATATTGATAACAACCAATATATTTGCATGACCAATGTTATTCACCCCTATCGTGAATAAAAATTTCATATAATAATATTTAAAAAAAAAAAAAAATTAAAAAAAAAATTTTTTAAAATTAAAAAAAAAAATTTCTACATATTTCTACAGTTCTTTGGACAATTTTTGCTATGACCAATAGGTAAAAAGTTACACTCATTTAAAGAAAAAACCCTGTATGACCAAAATTGACCAAAATGTCCAACTTTGACCCCCTCTAACTCCGGCACTTCTGGAGCTGAAAATTTGTCTCTGGCCTACTATTCAATAGTAATAACCTTGGTGCAAATTTCATTCAAATCGGAAGACATCGATTTTTAAAATTGGGTCACTTTGACGTGAAATTCACCATATACTCGTATTATGTTCAATATGAGTATAAATTATTTGAATAAATGGTGCGAATGATATGGTACGTTTATTGTTGTTGCATTAATAATATTATTATTGTGATTATTGTAGTATTACTCTCACGAGCTTGTTTAAATACATTAACGGAAATGAGTTAGTTGAACTTCCGTTTTATGCTGTTTCTATATATGTATGCTCATTCCTTCTTTCGTTTCATTTCATTTTAACAACTTGTACGTTTGCTTCCACAATTACTTAAAAAAGTGCCTTAAATCTTGGCTGGTCTGAATGTACGAGATTAGTTAAGAACAGTTCTTCAGAAAATTAAACTCAAACAGTCGTATGGATGTTTGCAATTATTCACATGATAATTAGATATTTGTTAAAACAAACCGCGAGCTTCTATTTATTAAAGATCTCATATACTATATTAACTGGAAGGTTTTTTTGCACTGGAAATAATTTTGTATTGTAATGCAGATCCGCATAAAATTAATTCATTTTTACTGAGGACCGTAAATAACTACAGCATATAATCCGATGGATGAGATAAATTCTTCAGTTCTCGTCGATAAATGCTTCGTTTCTCGTTCAGCTTACTAATGGTTTTAGCTGTAATATTAGTAAGAAGTAAGAAGTTAGGTCTCGTCTGGTGACATTAATACAGTAATGATCGTCTTTCGGTTTGGACATCACTTGTTTGCGCAAATTAAAGAAATTATTTGAAAAATTCAACTTAAAAAAATAAGTGGAATCTCGCTTTCTCAAAATTTGGCATTAAATGACGAATCTTACCTTAACTTTATACAAGTGTTTTTTTAATTTGTTTGTACCAGTTTAAAGAACATGAATTAGGCACAAAACACAAGTCGACAGAAAGTGTATTTGTTTAAATTGGAACCGAAGAAAAAAGTGCTGCTACATTATGAATAGAGTATTCGAAAGCTTGAAGCGGATACCGATTAACCGCTTTTTTTAATTCGAAAAACCGACCGATTTCGAATATTTTATATAGGGGTTTTTTTTCTATATGTATAGACTTTTAAGTTGGCATCACTTGTTTAACTGGCAGCCATTTTGTCAACCTGGCAAGCTCTAAACAATTGACCATTTGGGGCACAATATTCGCTGCGTTATTGCCGATATATGGCCACAAATGTTGGCAAGTCATATTTAAATTATAATGCCAGGAGATTCTCTTTCGAATAAAGTAAATTTCATGTAAATTTCAAAAATTCATCCTTGTTTTCATCCTTTTTAAAACGTTCTATACAAAAGTTCTATCATGATTTTCAAAATAAATTTGCACATTTTGGAAGCGTTGTTCAGGCATCAGTCTATCCATGTTGAAATGCCAAACCAAATTTTTATTTGCGACGCGTTCACAAAATAAAGAAAAACTTAAATATTACTGCACATAATGAAAAGCCGGTCAGTTGGGGTTTTTAATTGTAACCGTATTAGAAACTGGCTTTTTCAAAAATTATATTTTTCAAATTCAATTTCTTAAAAAAGTCGACTTTTTGAATCGCTTAAAACCCCATCCCTATGAACACGTCATTTAAATATCATCACAAAATTCCCAGAGCATAGAGATTACTAATTAAAGAGGTTTAAAATAAAAACTACATCCAAAAATGTATATGAAAATCATTTAAATGTTTATATTTTTGGAAATAGTAAGGTTTTGGACATAAGTCCACCACGATCATGCATAGAGATATCAACTCTTTTATCAAAATGTTTAATCACATTTCAACAAAGTAGCGGATCTATTTCCATTATCACTTTACGGATTTGGAGTTTTAAGGCTGTTATCGATTTCAATACGGTCTATAACAGCATATATCCTGGCCCTCCTTCTGTGCAAAGAATGGAAAACTCAATAAAATTAAGAATCGAGTCAGATATGCTGTGCTATTCATCGAGTCCTAGCAAAGCCTATTACTATGCTTAAGAAACTTAAGAGACTGACAGCTAGATATTATAATCAAAGATATTTTCATAATAATTCCCGACTCCTCAGATTTAGCTGGATTTTTTGACTCAAATTTCTTTCAGTATCTAAAGAGGCACTTGAAATCGTAGAAGGATTATCTCGATATTATATCGAGATGTCTTTTTCTTCAATCAGGTTTTCTTCAATATATCGAATTTTTTTTTTAATTGTTCCCTGTCTGGAGACTTGATATATTATTTAGGATTAGCAAAAGTCTTCATTGGGGGAATTTCGGTTATAAAAATAATTCCAACATTTAAAACTATTAAACGCTTAATTTGAATACAGATATGGATCGAGCGGAGTTTATTTCCTCTGCTAAGAATAATATGTTTTAATTTTGTAAATTTTTCTTCCTGGATTACTAGTTTTTCCACGTTTTATCTGGTAGGACCCTCCAAAAACTTGTTGGGTACGTGGTCCATTGTAACTGAAATGTAGTGACTACATCATGGTCCTATGTAATGCACTCATGGAGCATATCATTTTTAAAGCAGAACTTCTTGTTACACGACAAGTAATCGTGCTTTCACGTTGTTGTAAAATATTTGATATAGTTACAAATAGTAGTTTTGGGACTAGTCCCGTGTTATGCAAAGCTGGATTATATGGTTCAGTCCTAGGACATGGCACTGTTAAATGGACTAGTTTTTTGGAGTACTCCTGGTCCATTGTGGAGTAGTTTATGCATGCGTGTATGTTGCCATACTCGTATTGTGAAGTTGTTATGAATTTCAAATAAAACCCATCCAGAATAATATAGTTCTAAAGCTTTTTAATACTTTCCGTAAGTTTTACTCAAAACGGACAACATTAAACGTTACATTGTGAAGGTCAAGCGTTAAGTTTTGCTATATTTGGGATATCTAATGGAAAGATAGCGAAATGTTATAAAATTTTGCGACATGTTTTATGAAACTTGAGAAAAATATATCTTAAGGTCCAAAATTTACAATAACAACGCAAAAATCTAAATTAACCCTTAAACGCGCTTGGGGCCAAAATGTTCCCAAACGTTAAAAGCCATGAAAAATATTACGAATTTTTTTGATAATTTTGGCCACAAATGATTTTTAAGATTATACAAAATCTTACACAAACATTGCATGCAGCTATTGACATTTCCAAAGAACTTTTCCGTCTAACCGTGTATCAGAAAATACAAACTTATATGCTTAATTTATTTATTTCCATTTGCTGGATTCTAGAAATGTAAAAAATAAACAACAACTATAAGTGAAATTGTCCATACATGCAAAGCGTATGAATACGGGTATAATGTGGCACTTAAGCATAATCAAAATCTTTAAACATCCGAGTTAGTATGGACATACCTGCTTAATATACCTATATGTATACCCACACATACATATATGTATATACATACATATATATTATATATGGTGAATTTCACGTCAAGTGACCCAATGTTAAAAATCGATTTGGATGAAATTTGCACCAAGGTTAGTACTATTGGATATTAGGCCAGACACATATTTTAAGCTCTATCAGTCCAGAAGTGCCGGAGTTAGAGGGGGTCAAAGTTGGACATTTTGGTCAATTTTGGTCATACAGGGTTTTTTTAAATGAGTGTAACATTTCACCTATTGGTCCTAGCAAAAAATGTCCAAAGTACTTTAGATAGCTATTTCTTTAATCATTTAAAATTTTTTTTTAATTTTTTTTAATATTTTTTTTTAATTTTTTTTTTAATTTTTTTTAATTTTTTGCCCCTTTTTTTCTCAAAAGAAAGCTTTACAATTTACTTTAAGGCCTTTATAATCGCATAATGGGATGCAAAAAAATTATTTTTTAACTCAAAAATAGGATTTTTCAATATTTGGCACATGTATCATTTTCCCCAATTTTCCCCCATTTTTTTCTTTTTTTTCAAAATGGAGTTTTTTTATTTTTCCTCAAAATAAACTTTAGACCATTTCCTTCAAGAGCTTTGTGGTCACTTAATGGGATGCAAGTGGGGTATCTATAAAAAAAATTTCCAACTCAAAGAAGAAAGTGTTTTAATTTGTACTATTTTTTTTTTATTTATTACTTATAATACTAAATAAGAATAATAAATATAAATAATTTAATAAAATTAATATAAAAATGAAAATGATACATGTGCCAAATATTTAGAAATATTATTCTTGAGTTAAAAAAATGTTCAACTTTGACCCCCTCTAACTCCGGCACTTCTGGACTGATAGAGCTGAAAATTTGTGTCTGACCTACTATCCAATTGTACTAACCTTGGTGCAAATTTCATTCAAATCGATTTTTAACATTGGGTCACTTGACGTGAAATTCACCATATGTATATACCAACAGTCAGCTGTAATTCCGAGTGGCGTTGGCCACCCAATAACGGATAAAAATTTGCTAGTTTTTTTTTTTTATTTTGTTTCTTTGTTTTGCTGGTCTGTATTTATGAGTATTTGCGAAGTCTGTCTATAAGTACGAGTATGACTAGATTTGGGTAAACATTATTTTTGTTGTTGTCTTTGTTGTGGGTTTTCAATATTTTTTTTGTTGTTGTCTAATGTTCCTTTTTTAGCACAAATCGCTATTTTTTCCGTTCATTCATAATTTACACATAAGTGACGATTATTGCTTAAGAAATTTCATATGCATACACAAATTAGTGTTTTTGCCAAGTGTGCGTGTGTGTGTGCGTGTTCGTTGCAGTCCCGTAAAACTATTTAGTCTTTATTTTGTTAAACGAATATAAGAAATAACAGCTCCAAATGATATTACACCCAGAGAAAAAATTAACATATATGTACGTGTACGTATATGTTGACCGTATGGTATCAATTTTGTAACAAAGAATTGACAACCGATGTTGTTGTCCATTTTGTTTGCACTAAAACACGTTTATAATCTGAATCTCAAAAGACACAAATATGAATACCACCAAGTCGAGTAAAATATTTCTTCCCAGTGCTTTGACAATAACTTAACGGCGGTGGTTTATTTAAAAGTAACTTCATGCATATTACAAAACACGTTAGCTTACCAGAACTGCGGCGGCGTGACAATAAGGAACTAATTCAGTTTCGGCGCTTGTTGCGACTCGCTGAGAAATACGTCGGCGTGCAACTTAACAACATTGCATTGTCGATTCGTAACCATTCGTTTACATATTGTAAACGTACGGTGTCGAAAAAAAATGACATCGCATAGTGTCAAAATTACACCAACCGTTGTCGATTTTTAAACGTCATTTTTTCCTCTGTGTACTTTTAACAAAACAAAAGTGGTGGTCATGCTAAAGAAGGTTTAGAACACTAATTAGGCTGTGTTCCTTGAATGCTTAAAGAATTTGGAGTTTTAAGATGATGATCAAAGATTCCTTATCGCATTTTTGCAAGAAAGAGCTTTAAAACAGAGGCAACTCTAAAGGCGTCCGGCATATGTGCCATTAGTTACCTAAATTTAAAAGATTACCTCATTATACCCTTTACCACCATAGTGCGAAGGGTATAATATATTTCTCTTCCCGAAATATGTCTTAGTAACATATAAATGCTTGTAAAATTGGAATATTAATACAAAATTCGGCAAAAATAAGCCTCATGTAAAAATAAATCGCAAGACGAAATTTTGTTTTGTTCGGTCCTTGTGTGACCATATACCCCATATAAAATTCACTTAAATACGTATAAATATGGTACAAATATAGTTACCAAGTTAAAATTCGACACAAATAATCCTTATAGGTAAATAAATTGTTGTCCTACATTTTATGTTGGTCAGCTTATAATTGGTCATAGCTCCCATATAAAACCACATCCGAAAAAATCATTTATATTTATATGTATTTTACGAATATCGGTATCGACGCAAAACTTTACACGGATCATTAACATATAATCATTAATATTGACCTGCTGTCGTCAAAATAGTCATTTACATATAAACGTGTGCACATCTGCTGTGGCGAATGTGTTTAATGAATGACGCTTTCAAATTGTGCAAATTTATTTTGAAAATCATGGTTCTGTGTTTTTTACATGTATAGACCTTTGAAATGAAATAAAACAAAGATGATTTTTCTTTAAATTGACATAAAATTTACTTTATTCAAAAAACGATAATCTTCTGGTATTGTAATTGAAATATGACTTCCGGCAAATGACTGACTCGGACGTAGTCTAATCTGAAGGAACAATTTTCGGTGACTCGGTGACAACATTTGAGGCCGTATATCGGCCATAACGCGGCGAATATTTTCTTCCAACTGATCAATCGTTTCAGGCTTATCTGAAAGATGACAACGTAGGAGGTCTATGACACTATAAAAGTCAACATCGATTTTGTGAAAATACACATTTTAATTTGTGGTTATCATAAAGTATTTATCATTATTTGGCTAGGTCCAAGGTTTTCATTCTTCAAAGATATCTGTATTCATCAAAGGATAAAATGGATTATTATTATCGAGAGATTTGTATTGAGAACTTGATCTCTTCGTGTGTTGTTGAAACATTGATAACCCTATGGCTGTTACAATTTCTAATACATATACCCATCATTATTATTATTCTTAACAGTCTTGACTTTATCAGCCAATGTGCAAAAATAGCCAATATCTTTAGTAGTAGATATTTTTCATTATTTATCAGAGTTCGCTTTAGTGTTTTCAGTAGATTGTTTTTCTCAAAATTTAGAAATTAGTGATAGTAATTGTAAAATAGTTAGATATACCACAAAAGAGTAGAAACATATTTTCTGTAAATACTTCGATAATGAGCTTAAAAGTTATGTCCCTTAAAAAATAAGTGAGTTGAAAGGAGTTAAAGTGCACTTATCAGTGAATGTAATCATTGCTTACTCTGCCTTGTGTTTACACTCAATATACAATGTTGCAAATTCGTTTTTTGTTTTAAGTTTGTTGTTATTATACAAATGTTTCCTATATTCAAAAAGTAACAAAAAATCTTAAAATTATGAATGAAGTTGTTTGTTTCTTATTTCGAAAAAAAAAAAAAAAATAAAAAAAAAAACATTATTTAGGCAAAAGCTTGCGGACAGACGGACGGACGGACAGACGAACGTCCACACCAACAGACTTACAACCAATATCGTCAACATTCATTCATTGAGGCACACACACACTTCCAAAAAAAAACGCACATGATTCATCGTAAAATTATTGAATACAAATTTGGTTTAAATACCAGTCCGTCAGTGTTCAAAATTAGTTGCAAAAATATATTTAAAAAAATGCTATTAAAATATTATTTTATGGGATTTCCGTATTATCACGCAATTTGAAACTAATTTTTTTGTTCATTTCTGTTTCTGTATTTGTTTTAGCTATTTGGTGTCTTTTCACTGTGACTGTATGCGTTTGCGAGTGTGTGTGTGTATTGTTGTCTGTGTGTTAAATCCGGTTTAAATTATCGTCATTCATTTGTTATTTATACTTCCCTGCCAGCAATTGGAAGTTTCTTTCATCGTCCATCGTCAAAGACGTTACGTCTTACTCACTTCCAGATGTTAATTGGAAGATCACAATAACAATTTACATTGCAGTCGTCTTTTAATCATCCAGACGACGTTTGGAAGATTGTTTGTTGTTTACAACACCAGCCGAAAATGACATGCCCCGTTATAAAAGAAATGAAAAGAATGCCAAAAAGAAGTTTTCGACATCATCGAAATTAGTTTTATTTTGTCATTTGCTGTGGTCGGTCAGTGGTAAAGTGTGGTTTTGTTTAGTTATTGCTGTAGTTTTTACATATTTGTTATCCCATAGTCAATATGAGTGTATTATCTGTAAAGGCAAAAAAAAAAAAAATCAAAAGCAAAAGAGAGGCGGCTTCTTTAAGTTAAGCAGAAGTGACTTCTTGAAGTTACGCTGAAGTGACTTCTAGAAGTTACGCTGAAGTGACTTATTGAAGTTACTTCCGGGGGGTACAACTTCTCAATACGGAAGACACTTCTACGATCAGAAAATGGTATCGCAGAAGATGAGTTTCAACTTCTTAGCGTCACTTCTGAGTCACTTCCGCAATAGAAAATGTTGGCAGGGTTTAAATAGTTTAAAAAAAATGTTGATATTGAGCATACTTATGTATTTTTTTTTTAAATTTACGAGTAAATATTCAATTTTAGCGTTTAATACAAAATTTTTAAATATTTTTTTCGTTTGCCACATTAGTACTAATGTGGTCATTGTGCGACCAAAAAAAAAAACATTTTAAATGGGCCTAATTGGTTTGAGGTCGAATTGTAAGTTTTAAGCGAAACTATTGACATCCGGTTGTTAAAAGAAGCCGTCAAACAGTGTAAAAATTTAATGTGTTGTTTTTAATTACTGGCATGGGTCAGATAGATTTTTACAGGAATAGGAATTAGCATGAATATTTATATGAAGGGGTTTTCAAAGAGAACTTTGTTTTTCAAAACAAAATAAAACAAATACTTTGTATGAAAACTATGAGCATTTTTATAGTATCGGAATGAGTGAAATAAAAATTGGTAGCGGACAGATGTCCACTTTGACCACGCATTCAAATGTCGATTAAATGGCGGGTCTGTTTAGTTAAAGGCTTTTTAAGTTTTAAGGCTTTAATCGATTCAATTGGGTCGGTATAGACTTTATCTTTAATATAGCATAATATGGCATAAGACAGCCAATCATGAAATTATGCGATCGGGAAATTTGGTTTGTAATAAATTCCTGTTGAAACCACATGTCAGTTGAAACCACATGTCCCTATCATTAAAAATAGGTTAAAATTAAGATGTTAACCTTTCCCGATAGCCTTTTCTCATTGACAGTTACGTCGAAAAATTCAGACGAATTTAAAATTAAATTACCCAGGCACGCCTCCAACCACATAGTTCACCATTCAGCATGCGAAGGCTTCTCAACAATTAATCTCTATTACGATGCGAAAGCAAAATCGATGCAAGAGTATCAATTTATACGCTTATCGCATCGAATTTGCTTTCGCATCGCAATAGAGAGTAACCGCCCCGTGGTTTGTTCAGCTGCCCAAATGCCCCTGTCCAGTAGTGCTGGCCAGAGGAGTATCAACTTTATACATATATGTATTGTTACGAAATTGTATTTCAATTTAATCTAAACGGCTGGTGTTAACATACAATACGTTTATCAACATTTGCATTAGTTGAAGTTTCTAGTTACAAACATTGTTGATAACACGCAATATGGTCACATTAGGCTTTAACGGCCACACAAAGGAATTTTCGATTGTCCTCTCTAGATGCCGACGGAAATTACTAGAAAATGGCGCTATTGTATAAATAGACTAATAGCCTGTTCGCCGATCTCGAACGTTAACGTTCGCTTAGATAAGACTTAAGACACAAACTTGATTGTGGAATAAACAAACTTGATTGAGTAAAAAAATAGATACGATAAAAAGTTTGTGTCTTAAGTCTTATCTAAGCGAACGTTAACGTTCGAGATCGGCGAACAGGCTATAATAGTGGAAGGCCAATGTAAGCGGTATGCGGCCGTGGACGGCAACAGTATTACCAGTGAATAAAAATTTTGTTTCTTTACAAAATTATTCATACAAAAATATTTAAGTATCGCAATTTACTTGATCAGGCAATGCAACAGACACAACATTTTCGAAAAACATTTTGAAACAGTAGTGCGATTTACATAATTTCCAACAGATCGTTTGAAAACTTCCTTCTGCAAAAAATCTTCAGGCAGCTGCCAATTGTATTGTAAGAGGAATGGATGATCCTGTCGACCTATTTCCAATCTTATTTAAAAGCATTATAAAACCTTCCTTGCTTAATCGAAAGTAGTGCATGAATCTAAAGATTAAATGTATATAAATAAAACAAATAAACATTTTTTATTACTACATACCTACGCTTCCTCGGGTAAACTTAAGCGGTCAGATTTATCTCGTAAGCGTTTCCTACGTACATATTCGGTTTCATCGTTGGAATTATTTTCATTAAGAAGTAAATAAACTGCAACAGCATCAGGCATTTTGTTTATTTTAATTATAAATATTTTCAAATGTAATTCACAAAAACACAGTTCAGAGCTGTATTATAAGTTTTCGCAAAGTTGTATTTTTTAAAGACAATTGGAAATGAAACAAAAGTGGAAAATGAAATCGAACGAAATCAGTCAAATAGTTAACGATTTGGAAAAACGATATTGGAAAAATTTCAAGGAAAATTTTAAAAATTTCGATAAATAAAAAAATAAATTTCGATTTGTAAAGAAAACTTATCAATAGCAATAAATTTTTATAGAATTTTTTTTTTGGGAAAATTTATCAATAACATACAATTTTTGTAAAAAATTTATCGATATATTTTACAATTTTACAATATAGAAAATTTATCAATAATACAACATTTTTATTGAAAATTATTGATAACATAAAATGTTTATCGATAACACAAAATTTTGATAGAAATTTTATCGATAACACACAACTTTTGTAAAGAATTTATCGATAACATAAAAATTTTTAAAATAAAATTTATCGATAACATAAAATTTTTTAATATAAAATTTACCGATAACATAAAATTTTTTAATATAAAATATGTCGAAAACATAAAATTTTTACAGAAAATTTATCGATAACTAAAAGTTGCTATAGAAAATAACTAAAATTTTTTTTTTGAAAATTTATCGATAAGTAAAACTTTTTAGAGAAAGAAATGGTCAATAACTAAAAACTTACATAAGAAATTATTCGCTAACTTAAAACTTCCAACTGAAAGTTTCTTCGATCGATAACTCAAAGTTTCTATATTTCGATTCGAGAAGCAAATCGTTCGAATTTGAAAGCTTTTGCTTTCGAATCGAAATACACAATAACCCCCATGTTATGGACCGATGATCCAAAAATTTCGTGTTATGACTTCTGTGCATATAAATATTTTTTATGTTAAATTATATCTCGATATAAATTCTTTTAAAAGGTTTATGTATGTTTATCTGAAATATTAAATGATTTTCAAAGGTTGTCTTAAATGGAAGCTTTGACTAATTATGGACCGACTGTTATAAAATTAGGTGACATGATTTGTGTTGTGTAAAAAACAAATTTGTGTTAAATTTTATTTGGGGTTAATTTAAGCGAGTTATGCTCTCTAAAGTGGGTCTTATATGGGAGCTATGGTCAATTATAGACTGATGATGACATGTGATTAGGCTTAAAGTACAATTTATTTATTATGATTGGACATTTATAACCAATAAACCCCTATTTCGGGAGGACATTTTGTTTGAGTGCTAAGTGAAATAGCAATTAATCCCAAAGGTCCATGAAAAAATATCATGTACCAAATTTTACTGAAATAATTGCAGTAAATACCTGATTAATAAATTATCACAACATAAGACTGATCACAATGACGACAACTAAAAATAGGCGCAATAAAGAAATTTGTTAGCTTTTTCATTATACATACAGTCAAAGACTAAAGTTTAAATACACCTCAAAAATTGATTGTTTAAAGAAAAGTAAACGTTTCAGGAAAACTTAAAGTATACAGTTTTATTTAGTTTTATAAATAACAAAATAAAATAACAAAAAATATAGACCTCATTACAAACATAACGGTAATTCTTAAAAATACGATAAAATTCACTCGACAAAAGTTTAAATACATCTTGGAATGTTAATAAATTTTTTTTAGATAAATTAAAAAAGAAAACATTTCAATACTTTTTGGACCGCCATGGCTATCAATAACTTTCTGCAAGCGGCGTGGCATAGAAAGTGCCAAGTTTTCTGTTTCAGAAGGCGATATTTCTGACCAGATTCTTTTAAGAACTTCTTTAAGCGACTTTTTGCTCGTTATTGAAGTTGCCAATAATTTGCGCTTCATTATATCCCAAACGTGCTCAATTGGGTTTAAGTCTGGCCATTGACGTTGGCTATGGAGCTGTCTGGGATCAGAATAAAGCAACCACTCTTTCACAGAAAGTGCGGTGTGCTTGGTATCGTTATCCTGTTGAAAGATCAAACGGGATCCAAGGCCAAAGATGTAGACGGATGCTTGCAAATTGCTTTCCAATATACTCTTTTAAGTATGTTGATTCATGATCCCATCAATAAACTCCAAATTTTCAACCAACGCTGCTCCAATCGCTCGCCAAACTATTACATTGGCACCACCGTGTTTTACCCTAGGAACCAAATTTTGGGTTTGAAGGGCAGTGTTTGGCTTGCGCCAGACCTTTGCACAGCCATCGCTTCCAAATAAATTAAATTTGCTCTCGTCGGTAACAAGAACTCTTTTCCAAAACTCAGCGTCTTTGTTTCTGTACTTATGTCCAAACTCCAGTCTAAGTTTTCTGTTTTTTTCACATATTAGTGGCCTTTTTCGGGGAACTCGGCTTTTATATCCATTTTCTCGCAATGCTCTTCGAACAGTTCTTGGATGAACATTTTTGTTATAGTTATTAGCGATATCATCTGCAAGTTTTGGTGCACTTATTCTTGGATTCTTTTTCACTTCTTTTACGGTGTGGTTAATATCACGATTGGTAAGTTTTTTTGAACGACCGCTTCTTGGAATATTTGCTACGGAGCCATTTTCCTTATATTTTCTAATTATATTTTGGATACTTTTAAATGATACATTTAATAATTTTCCTATTTCCTGATAGGATTTTCCTTCGTTGAAACGTTTTATTATTAAATGTTTAATGCTGGACTCAATTTATTTACCTTTGCCCATAATTTTCGACAAAACTTGCAATGCTGTCAATAAAAAGAGTACTAATAACAAGTTCTGGCTTGTAAGAACATAATTTCACCGAAACATAAAATATAATTGTACTTTGTTTTTGAGAAATGAAAGAGAGTTCTTTGTTTTGCAAGATGTATTTAAACTTTTGTCGAGTGAATTTTATCATATTTTTAAGAATTACCGTTATGTTCGTAATGAGGTCTATATTTTTTGTTATTTTATTTTGTTATTTATAAAACTAAATAAAACTGTATACTTTAAGTTTTCCTGAAACGTTTACTTTTCTTTAAACAATCAATTTTTGAGGTGTATTTAAACTTTAGTCTCTGACTGTACATAATTGAAATTTAGGTCAAAAACTATTTCTTACAGTACGGTACAGTACAGTAGTAGTAAAGTGTCTATAAACATTATAACATACAGACATAAAAAACATTCTAAGTATATAAATGGCAGATACGCTTTGGACTCGAATCACATTATGGTGATAATTGAACTTATATTACAAATAATTTCAAGACAAAATAGTACTCAAGCATAGAAATTTGTAGATTTTCTGTGTGGTACTACACATACATATGTATACTAAACGTATGTATGTTTGTATGTTATGCCCGCATTTATTAATCCAAATTTTAACATAAATTTCCATTAAATTGTATAAATTAAAATTTATGTAGAAAAAAAGTTGTAAATATTGGTCTATTCATTCTACTATGTGTACTGACTCTTAAGGAGTCGTCGACGTCGTCTCGCGTTTAAAGAAATTGACACACATAAAAACTTTCACATGACCTGGGGTGTGTGTACCCGTACATTCCGAAAAAGCAAAAAAAAAATATATATGTACATACTATATATACAAAACTAAATAATAATAAAACACTTTAGCAAAGGGGACACTATTGAAATGAGGTTTAAAAACTCATGTTCTTGGGACACGCTATTTTATGCTCAGGCTTTCTGGTTGCTATTTAAAATTTACAATTTCTTTCGTCTTCTCTGCTATTTCTTCTTGTTTTTTATTTTTAATTAAAATTCATAATTCCTTTTTACAATGCGAGCAATAATTAGGCAATTATCCAGAGATCTATGCAGATGTACATACATACAAACAAACATGCCTAGCAACACATGAAATAATTCCAAAAATTCCGCCTGCATGTTTGATCATGTTCGAAAACATTAAGTAGAGAACATACAAAATACACATAAACAAAACGAAAAAAAAGAACTAAGTATCTCATGAATTATCATCTCAAGACACCAAATAGAACAACAGCAACAATACTAACAGTAACAAGCCAGCCCTAATTTTTGTTTAAAGGGTTACTTACTATTTTCACTAGTACATATAACATGACATACTACATACATACATATGTACACATACGCTACATTTTTTACGCTAATAAAAAGACATTAGGGTGGCCCCAAAATAAAGTTGCGGATGTTCCCGCCTAATATGAAAATTTGATTCATTTTAAGACTACGTTTCTCAATTTTTTTTTGTCCTGGGGTCAATATTTGGTGAGCTGGATCAAAGGATTTTTTTCACATTTATTCCAAAGGAACCATATGTAAATTTGGTATCATATGAAAGGTCTTTAAGAGGTGCATTCAATTGGTTATCAAAAATTTAAAAAAAAAAAATTTTTTAGTTCAAAAATTTTGAAAATTCCAGACAAAATTTAATTTTTTTTTTATTTTTTCATAGAATTTACTTATTTGTATAAATATATGAAATTACTTGATTATAAACATCGATACCTTATTTTTTTCTCCATACAAACGGGGCCACCCTAATGTACATACATAACTGATGGAAGTACATACAATTTTGAAACATTTCTTTAAACAAATACACTTTTGCGCTCTCACTCTATGCTGGCAAAGTGTTATTTAAGTACGTACTATAATTTTAAGAGAAATTGACAATTAGTGTTGCTATGAAAGCGAGTACATACATATGTACATATGTATCTAGAAAACAAATTCAATTGAGCATAGCTGCCAGGTTTGACGATTTATCATCATTTTGACGATTTTTTGTTTCAAAAATAGCAAACTATTTGACGATTTGACGATTTTTCATTGAAAGTGACGATTTTCTGAATTATTACAATTTTCTATCATTTGTCATCATATTAATGTTTTTGTTGCCAAATTCTCTCTTTTTTGAGACAGCAACTATTTTTCTCATTTAATATCGGCAGCTGAATTCCAAAACATGCTAAGTCGAAAAAGTGAGTTTTGCAGGAAAAGCTCCTAAAGTTTACAGGCGATATCTAAACAACCATATGAGGTAGAACTTTGTTGTTTATAACTATTGATTGGACTAGCCAATCACAACCAAAATTTGACAGAGTTTAAGTTGAAACAATCTAAATTCAAAAAACGCAAAAAAATTAAAAACATGCTAAGTCGGCATAGCATGGTTTGGAATTATAAATATTAAGAAGAACATGACATATTTAAAAAGCAAAACCAAGTTATAGTAGTGTTATCTTAATTATTGACAATTTTTAAGTTTAAGTACAATAATTCCCAATAATATCTATTATGAGTCAGGAAAGTAGAAATTACTTATTTATCTGTAAACGTAAAAATAAATTTTAAATGTTGAATTCCAAGAGCTAGAATTTATAGAGGAAACAATTTCTGATTTTCAACGGGTAAATTCTACAAAAACTTCTCATATTTTAACAAAACATCGAAAGAATATTCAGCCAAATACATAAATTTAAATAACAAAACTACGTTATTCTTTGAATATAAGTACCTGTACTCGTATATGATGGATGAATTGCATTCTATACTCAAATATTTTCTAAAAACTTATTAAACTAAATTGTTTTAACATTGTAATTTAACCTGAATTAATAAAATATGCTAAATTCAGATATTTATTTATAAAATAAAATATTGTAAGTCTTGTTTCACACTCTTCAGTTTTAGCTGACCAGATTTTGTTGAATTCTCTTTTGAACTTGCCATTTCATTTACACGCGTCAATTCCATTTTCGTACTTTTTCATGCACATCAACATGCAAGAAAGAAAAACAAACAAAAAGGATTACCGTTCACAACATTAAGTATTTTGATATCGTATGTTGTAAATTGCGATTACGATTCACAACACTTATCGGTTTAATCTTAAATAAATGCATGTTGTGTTCTAGTCGAGACAACACAACATTTTAGTGTTGTGAAAGCTTATCGGGGCCGAAATAAGAAAATTGACTAGTACCGTCAAGTTTGTACCCATTTTGTTCTCTTTTCCCTTCTCGTCCAAAAATACTTGCCTTGACCAGTCAGAATTGAAAAGTGTGAAAGTGGGCTAAGATATTATAAAAATATTACACAAGTTGTGTTTAACATTATATTTTTTGTGATTTCTTATTTAAAAAGTTAAAATTTATGTATTTTGATATGTATTGTACAAGAGACATATTACCTTGAATTTGTATGCTATTAAAAATAGTGACTTTTTATTTTTCAGATTTTTAAAATTTGCAATGACGATTTTTTTTCTTTTTTATCGGGATTTAGCTTAATACTTAATAGAAATAAAGGTTAGGTTGGGTTAAGTTCCATGCACAGCCGTTCTTAGAAAACAACTATCTTGAGTCCATCATGCTGATCCCATTGTGTTACTCCGTTGGTAGACAACCTGTCGATTCATCTAAGTATTTCCAAGGAAAAGGCTTAACACCGCTTAATTGTTGTCTGCAAATAGATATAAAAGAATGCATTCAATATTATGATAAAAATTTATACCTCAAGAGAAGAAGAATTTGTTTTACTTAAACAAATAGTTTCGATTTTAAAACCGGTTAAAGTAACAGACATAGCTCTTTGTCGCAGTCGCCTTATATTTATGCTCAAAGAGATATCAAAAAGTAAATTGGGGAAATCTCTCCTTAAAAGAAACCAAAAAAGAAGGATGATTTACTCAACACTTTTAAATTTTTGAAAAAACCGAAAATTGAAGAATGAATTTGATAATGAGATACAAATGTTTGTTATTAGAAATGAATAAAAAACGTTGATTGCGAACACCCAATAGTGTCTGTAATATTATGGAATAAAATATTGAATAAGAATTATTTATTTCGAAGGCTGAGGAAGGATTGTTTATGCAATCATAATACAAGAATTTGCTAACAATTTTGTCTCCAAACGATGTTTCATCAGCTTCATATATTGGTAACAAAATTAAATCAAGATTCACTTTACTATAGATACCTTAATATTTTTAAGAAGCTTTATCAATCGATAATATTCTGTTGCTTTTAAATTAATAAAGAAATTAAAGGCGAAATGACATTATTTTTGTCAATCTAACATTTCAATAGTCATTTTATTATGATTTTTATTAATTAATGGTTTAAAAACTTTTAATCAATTTAAAATTTTTGTTTTCAAACATATTTATATTTGAAATAAATTGTTATTATTTATAAACCAATTTGCTTTAATATGAAACAAAAATCCCGAAATCCCGATCCCGGGATTTAAAAAACCAGTTCCGTTTGGCTTCCCTAATATGCAGGTATATAATATGCAGTTTAATTAAAATTACAAACAATCTTTCATGTAAACACAACTAATGAATCAATGAAGAACGGATGAATCTTCAGTTTCTCATACTAACAGAAAATAAATCGATCCAAAAAAAAATACTCTCAATACAATGACAATTCCAATTATCATACCAACTGACAGTTAGAAAACTCAATCGAATCAGTAAATTGCTCAATGTCTTTGAATATATTGAATATATATAAACATACATATGTATATCAAGTCACGGAAATGGAGATGAATAACATTATTAATATATATAAGTTTAGAGTTTTCACTGATGCTTCCACGTTAAACTGTGGTGTTTGATTTAGTGTCTTTAATAACAGCCCTTATTATATAGTTTGGATACAAATTACAAACAATCTTTCTAGTATCTAAACATCGCTGATGAATCCAGTTAAAAAGCACGATCGAGTGAGTAAGCCTCTCACCTACTTTGATAGGATATTCAAGAAAATTACTAGAGTGATGGAAACGAAGATTTAAGTTGATTTTTCCATAACCTCAGCTACGTTTTCCAGTCCTGCCTTACTGATACAGCAGTTATATGAATTTGTTAGCCTGATTTGAGTCTGCGTGAATGATGTTTCATTAACACTCTCGGTCGAATAAAGTCGAAGAGTTGTATTCAATTTCAAACTCGTCTCGTCTATTTTTTTTAAACACAAGCTGCGAAGCCTTTTTGGCTTATCTGCAGAAAACACCCAGAGTCTTTAGCGGGAATCGAACTCGCAACCCTCAGACTGATAATATAAATAAATTAATTTTGAAGCATTATTTGATGTCATTGACTGTGGACAGTCTCGCAACAAAGAACAGTCTCGATTCTAGTCGAAGATTTCTCTAATGCGACTGTCATATCACCTAAGCCCAGTTAACTAAAAGTTATTTTGTTAAATTAATAATATAATATGATGAGATTACCAGTGTTAGGTTATTGAACATGTGAGTGAGTATATACGCAGACGGAACGTGTTAGGTACGGAAGTTAGAAGTTAAATGCAGTGTATTTGGGTAAATTAATAATATAATATGAGATTGCAAGATTGATTGGATATCCATATCCCATGTATTGGGATGTTGACAAATGTATTTCAGCTTTCCCGAAGACAGGACATGGTTGTTAAACTTACTTACGATGTCTATACTTTTTTGGCCCTCTTTAGCCTGAATCATTGCCTTCCTGGGTTGCTTCAAAAAGCTGACGTTAATTGCTCTGCTTGAATGTTTCGAAAGCAATACATGACTCCTGCAGGAACTGCTGCTATTAATGCTTATGAATTTAAAATTATGAATTATGAAATTACCAACAATTTGGACAATTTGACAACAAAAAGGACATAGTAAAAACCAAGCATAAGGAGTGCGATTTATTTCAAGACGACCCTTCGTTTGAAATTACTTATAAAGCCAAGTCTAACATTTTCAAAACAAATTTCAAGCAAATTTCAAATTACTGTAGATGGAGGAGTTACAGAGACAATCCAATTACCCAGGGAACTTATTTAATTCTCATCAGTCTTTGTAGGTGATGTTGAAACTAAGATAATCCACAATCTTAGCTTAAATATTTTCCACTATTTTACGCAGTTTGATCACTTAACTTTGTCAAAGTTAAAATAAATGTGAACAAAAGATAACAAGTTTAAGGTGAAAACAAAGTACAGCTCTCGTTATACTCTGCTGCCGGCATGCAGATGAAGAGCGCAACAACTTATCTTATTAGTCAGTATTCTGAATAACGACAGGCATCTACAGAGATACGTAATAGCATATTGGTCTAAACTTATCTTTCAATAAGGTTCACTTCTTAAACTAATCAATGTTAGTTAATGATGTTCACTTTCATTTATACACCATTTCAGAGACAAGTACAATTGTCGAATGTCTTGCCGGACTAGACCTATAGGGGCTAGATTATGATCAATATCACTACTCATCCTTAAGAATACTACAAATATTTGGACATCATAAAAAGCATCCTTGTTTAAAATTTCTGACTAAAGAAATATCCGCCAACTTCTCTTCCTGTCCTTATGTTTATATACTGTCGGTTGAACATATGGGTTGAAATATAGTTTTTAATGAGTTTAGAAGATCACATTGAAAGTTTTAAAAGAAGGAAAGAATTGCGACCTTTAAGTCATCTGACTGGCGGGTTCGAAATTCATATATCTTGTCGCGACAGATAGTTACTGTTGCTAAGAAAGACTTCTACAGAGGTAGAACCGGTCAGTGCCGGGCAATGGCAGATAAACTTAGATAGTTTCTTTACATTCTTCATAATTACAGCGCCTGCAAAAGTCAATGTAGGGTAATCCAAGTCTCTTTGCTGTATAACGGAATGCTGCATAGGCAGTTTTTTCCCACATCACCAGCCAAACAATTGTCTATAATATCCTTATGTCCTAGTACCCACATAAGTAAGAATGTGGAATATCCGGACATTCTGCTTAAAGATGTCCCGTATTACTGTGTCAAATTTGAGTTCGTGTATACATCATTCAGAGACTTTATTGCAGCTGGACTATCAGTATATCCCTACTAGATATCCTGTTATGTATGAGCCACTAAGCCACTCTTTTTTATAGCCGATGAGTGCTACACACAAATTATCTCAAACTCCTGGATGTAAACACTTCAGCCAACTCGATCCTCCAATTTATTATCCAACTTGCAGAATTCCTTGCAATAATTTTGGTACATGTGCTACCAGTTTTACAACTTTTAATAGCTAGCTTTACTTTGTTTTATAACAAGAGCAAATTTAATTTAATAGAAATCTCCACATATCCTTTTAAGCAGCATTACAAGAATCTTTTCATAAGTATTTAGCAAAAGTAACCAGCTAATTTCTAGAACTCTATTTTAGAAATGATCTCATTTGCAACACTATTTCTTGTTTCCATTTCCCCCTTTTTAAGACCTGGCTGGCAATTGTTACGTTTTGTTAGACTTCTGCTTTTTTTTTTGGGAAATAATATGATTATTTAGTTTGTGTACTACAAACAACAAGTATTAAGGGTTTATCATTCGTCAAATATAGATACAAACATTTCATGTACAGACAAACTCATCTGCGTGTAATTCAAAATATAACTATGTACGAGAACATATTCTTCCTTCTTCAAAAAAAAAAAAAAAACAACATTATTGTTAATTGTATTCCTATGCCGTTTTAAGAAACACGCTATTTTCTTATACATTTCTGCTTATAATTTTTAATTATGTTTTTTTTTTCTTTAACCCTCAGCTTAAAAACACACTCTATAGAATTTAAATTAAAGAAGCAAAAAACAAAACTGAAGAAGGGAAAATATTATCCATCTAGCAACAACGAGGCAAATATCTAGTTATTTCACTTAAATATATAAAATAAGTAAAAATGTGTGAAACAAACAAAAGCATTGATCCACATAAACCACCAAAAAAAAAAAAAAATATTTTTTCATGTTTCAGTCTGCCCATCTGCGATCACTACTTTTAGACAATGTATGTACATACGAGTATATTTGTATTTATGGCAGCTGCTTTTTTAAAATGTTTTAGTTTAACGTTTAAGCGTTCGTTTATGCCAAAATTTGCATAGAAACAGAATCGTATTAAAGGCTCGACTCATTCAATATGGTTTTAGGACGGCTTTAGAACACCCTTAAACTACCTACATACGAGTATACATACATAGGTACACAAAAACATTTTGGGATAAGCAGCCTCAAGTAAGAAACACATATGAATGTTTTTTATTTCTTTAAGATTATCGCCTCGTGTAATTTTTAAAGCAATTTTAATGAGAACGTGCATTTGAATTCAAAAATAAGGGAACTATTTGGTGCTACTTTAATACGTAGTGCCTAATTAATTTTCAATTAAGAAATGTTACATCTGTTATTGCTCTTTGCAATGACACAAAAAGAAAAATGAAGATTAAGATTAAGCGTCTTTGTGCAAATCGTATTTTAAAAATTTTACTTTTCCTGCAAGTTGTATTTAATATAGTTAATTACACAATATCGGCTTTCGCAAATGCACCCTTTTTCAGGAAGCCATGCGAGGGCAACCGAAGAATTTCTCGCATGGACACCTCCACAGCTATCAGTAAATATCCATATTCTATATTCCTTAATACGGAATCTGTTCTGCGGCAATTTTTATACCCTTTATTTTGGCCTGGATAATGTTACCGTAGTCTGGTAGTTTAGGCAATATTCTCAGATTAAATTGATCCGAAAACCTTATCATGTGATCTTGATACGTCAGTGAATATTTGCTTGAAATTATCCTGTATATGGAGGCCGTTGTCAGGTATGTTAGTCATAAAATCTGGATCCATGTTGGTGATGCAAAAATCTTTGTTATGAGATCAAATTTTTATATTATTGCTTAGAGATAAATTGTATCCCCTGACGAAGTAATACACAGCTTTCTTCTGCCCGTGCCACTTGGCTTTGTTTATATAAATCTCAAAGTTTTAGAATATTGGTAAACAATATTTACCAAGAAATTAAATTTAAATATTTTAACAATTTGATACATTAAATTAAAAAAAGAACTTACAAATTGAATAATCATGAAATATGTAGATTAGCGTAATATTAATAAATAAATTCAAAGAAATTTTAATGCTGGTACCTGCGCGCTCAATAATGTTCAAATTAACTTTCTATCGATTTCATTCAATGAAAAAAAAAAATTT
The DNA here is from genome assembly GCA_916048285.2 of Bellardia pandia. Lineage (NCBI taxonomy): Eukaryota > Metazoa > Arthropoda > Insecta > Diptera > Calliphoridae > Bellardia > Bellardia pandia. The sequence continues at coordinate 23,971,862 of OU696531.1, forward strand.
TAAAATAAATAAAAAAATCATGAATCATGAAAGAAATATTAAAATGAATATGATTTTCATTAATGGAATTTATATCAATTAAACTAAATGTTGCAGCCACATGCTAATTGTTGAATATTTAATAAGCATTTCTTTCTAAACGTTTTTGTTTGTCCATCATTATTGAGCAAAACTTTTCAAATTGTAAAATTTCATTAAACACAAAAGAGAATTATGAATGTAACTCAAAGCATGATTAATTTGATACAATAAACTCAACAACTTCACAGTAAAAGAAAATGCATCAATGAATGAACAGCATGATTATCATTATAATGATCATGATAATAATGATCACCACTAGACTGATCTAGCAGTATTATTATTATTGTTTTTATTATCAAAATCGTGATCACACTTTTAACTGATTTTATGAGCACGACTGTAAATGGGAATCGGAATGTGAATGAATGAAGTGAGTGCAAGTACTCGTATATGAATGAGTGAACAATCAAACTAGCAAATAAACGAACGAATGAATGAGTGATATGATATGAAATTAAATGTGTGATCTTTTTCTACTGCTCCGCAATCACTCCGCATCATTTTCATAATTAACACAAGCAGTTTAAATGAAGATACAAAACAGAAAGACATGTAAGCTGTAACATTTTTAAGGTGATTGCACTACAATGGTATGCATTTAATTTAGCTTCTACTCGCACATACTTCTTCATCTGCTGCCCATTTGTTACATTACATGTCTACTTACTTATGTGTGTATGTATTACGAGACATACATACTTCTTTTACTTATTCTTTTCTTTTCTTTTTGCTTTCTTTATGATTTTATTTTATTTTCTGCTGTTTGCTCTTTCACCATAATAATAATTTCTTAAATAATCTAACTGAACATTGCATTCCCAGCCTACATTTTGTGCGCTGTACAATGACGATGATGATGATGATGATGATCACCATCATGTTGAATGTTGGCGTGGAATAAAACTGTTTAAAATAATAATATTAAAAAAAAAAACCGAAGAAAAAGCGCATTCCATGTGGGACCAGTGGTTTTATTGCCTTTTTTCACTTTCTCTTTAACCCTTTTGTGTTGTTTTGGATCATTAATGTTACCATGGAGTAATAAAATATGTGAAATTCCTATAAAACAACTATTATCATTAATTCGTTTTTATTTTCAAATAAAAGGAAACATGTTTCTAGTTTACAATATTAAATATACATATGGATGTATATTTTTATACCCTACACCACAATAGTTTGTAACTCCTAGAAATATTGGCCCAACACCCACCTTAAAGTATACCGATCGACTCAGAGTCACTTTGTAAGTCGATTTAACGATGACAGTCCGTCCGTCTGGCTGGCTGGCTGCCTGTCCATGTAAAGCTTGTGCGCAGAGTACAGGTCGAAATTTTGAACAGGAAAAGGTTTCATGGACACATTCAATATATCTGTGGCAAATTGTATTGAAATGATGTTTTGGAATGGATTCTCCCTAAAGTGTATTATTATAGCTGTACTTTGTTATAAGTCTTTAGATAACATTACTTAAGTTTATAGAAATAAAAATTAAAAAAATTATATTTAAAAATAAATAAAAATATTATTTGCAAAGTGCTCATGGCATTGAAGTGAGCGCGAAAGTTCTGAAATAGGTTCGTTCCAAAACAAAATCAATTCTGTCCGTAAATACAAACATGTTAGAAAGATCTGAAACAGAAAACTTTGCTAATACAGTTTTGCATGTACAGATGTGCTGTGGTCTTTTAATATTTTTTCAACAAGGATTTATAGATTATATGAAAACAATTAAACACAATTTATGACAAATCACAGACATCAGCAACAACTTCAGTCGTCGCAAGTCGTTTTACATTGGCAGATGCATATAATACTTACAAAACTATAATATTAAAATTTTTAAACACCTATTGCCCGACAAATATTGGCCTGGTCCTTGCCATTTGGCCCGATTCGTATCAATATATCAAATTGGTCGATACTGTTATAGCAATGTGGATGTAAAAAAGGAATTTATAACAATTTATTACAATTTAAAAATTTCATGGTACAAGCAAATTTTCAGCCGGCTGACAGCCGAATTTGAACCGTCGCCGTCAAATTTGGTCGGCGCACGTTTCTGATAGTCGGACATGGCAAATATTTACTCAAAAAAGCCTAACCACTTGTTTTAGCACAAATTAGTTTGACGTTGTTTACTCTTACAAGAGTTTTGCAAGATCAAAATGCATCAAATAAAATTATATTAGACTTAGATAAGACTTAAGACACAAACTTGATTGTGGAATAAACAAACTTGATTGAGTAAAAAATAGATACGATAAAAGTTTGTGTCTTAAGTCTTATCTAAGCGAACGTTATCTTTCGACATCGTGAAACAGGGGGTAAATATTTGTTGTGTCCTGTGCTAACTAAACGAAGTTTTTTTTTTAATAAAAAACGAGTTCAAATATTTGCCAAATGATGATTATGACCTTTATTATTGTTGGTAGAATTGTGGCTGCTTTTTATTTATTTTTAATGAGGAATATAAATATTTTAAGTTGTTAGCAATATAAACAATATTTTGGTACACTACACTTTTTTTTAATTAACTTTTTAAAAGTTAATTAAAGAGTGAATACTTGTATTTTATAAAAATCAGCGTTATAGAGCTACATCCACCAAAAGTAGAAGTAATTTTTCCATTGGAGATTTTCTTATAGAAACGATTGAGGACGCATACTCTTGGTAGACATATGGTTATAGACAACACTGCACGAAATAATCCAAGCATACGAAATTTATAAATATCATAAAAACTAAGGCGATCTTTAATGATATTATAAAATATGTCTAGACCTTAATTCTTAACGACTTCCTATGCCAGTTTGAATTAAAAATAGACTTTGGCCCAAATTTTGTAAAACGCAACGCTACAATTTTCTAAACGCTACGTCGCAGATGGTCTATCCGTTGAGTCCAATTTTTTTTTTTTTTTTTTTTATTTAACACGCGTGATGTTTTCCTCCAAGGCCTGCATCGAAGCGGGTTTGTCCGCATAAACTTTAGACTTTACATATCTCCACAGAAAAAAAGTCTAACGGTGTGATATCACACGATCTTGGTGGCCAATCGATCGGTCCAAAACGTGATATTATGTGTTCAGCGAAATGTTCTCTCAATAAATCCATTGATTGATGCGATGTGTGGGAAGTGGCGAAGTCTTGCCGAAACCAAATGTCGCCGAGATTACGAGCATCAATTTCAGGCATCAAATAGTCGGTTCTCATGGCACGATAATGGTCGCCATTGACAGTTAAGTTAGCACAGGCTTTATTTTTAAACAAATATGGACCGAATGCTGGGTCTCAACATGGGTGATGGTGTTGCGAATAGTGCGCTCAGTAGGCCGATTATCTTGACTATAATTTGAGCGAAGTGCACGAAACACATTTCTCACAGAACGTAAATTTTCGTAATACAGTTGAACGATTTGTAAACGTTGCTCAGGCGTAAGTCTTTCCATTATGAAATGCCAAACAATACTAAACAAAAATAATCTGCCAAAATCTGGCTATTGAAAAAAGTATCGTCTTAAATATTTTAACTCTTTTTTCAAACACAATCTTCTGTGATGTCAGCTTAAACCTGGGCTCGTATTGGACTTTTACTGCTCTAGAATCGATGACATCATTAAGTTGTATTCGTAGCGCTTGGACTGGAAAATCCTGAGCGATTACATTTGCATTTTTAGCTGTAGTAGTTGGTTGGGTTTAAACAAATAGAAAAAATAAGTTCCGGCATTTTTTTATTTTATTTGTTATTAAGTCTTTAATAAATAAAGAGGTTGTTCTTTTTCTGGCATATGTATTTATGCTAAACAAACGACATTTTTAGAATTCCACTAACTTCTTAAAGCCCTTTTCATATACAACGATTAAAAATTGTTGATAAATAAAAATACTCTTATTCTTGAGTGTTTCCGTTTAAATAATGTGCAGGTATTTTTGATTCTTATCGCTGACATTCCATTAAGTCTTGCCAACATTATTTAAGTAGACGTACACTTATCATGTGTGCTTATAATAACTGGAATGTGTGTCCCTCACCTAATTTAATGGGAATTGAGAAATTTGCATTCCAAATGAGTTAGAAAAACAAATATTTACAACGCCTAAGAGTTATTTAGACCACAGTGTTAGTAAGAATTTAAAGTTATAGAAACGTTTAATAATGCAGGCTCTTTCGCAATTACAATTGTAAGTGTTTGTTTGTTTGTTTGTACGAGTGTAAAATGCAAAGTAATTTAAAAATCATAGAAATGGAACTGGTAGGAAATGTTCTCCTTTAACAATTGGTTGTGGTTGTGAATAAAAAAGCTCTTCTCTTTTTCTACTATCTCTCAAAATAACTTTGCTAAGCAGCCTCGTATACACATTGCACTAGTGCCTGCTACTTACAGCAGATATTGTAATAAAGTTTAGGAATTTAATGTTTGTTTTCTTTTAATTTCTGAAATTGTTTTCCTCGAAAAATAAAGGTGTCATTATCTAATGTTTAATATTTTATGAAGTGTTAATGCCAACCAATACCAACACGACTCGTACGACTACAATTGCATGAGTATCTATGTATGTATGTATGTGTCAACTGCGTCTGACTGACTGCATGTATCGCAGTAAATATGGAAGAACTATAATTTATGAATTCTTGGAATTTTGTGAAAAGACAAAAACACAACAACTAGGTATTATGGCTGTAAAAAATTTAATTGAATTATTACCGAAAAAAAAAACAATAAAAACCACAACAGCATAAGTCAACCAAAGTGACAACCATTAGTTGGGTACAAAACCAGCATTTCAGTCATTCTGTTCAAACGACTATCGGTCTCGGGAACACATGAACGACGGACAGTGGGACCAAATGCTAGAAGACATGCCATTAATGTCGTCACCTATAAATTCATTGTTGTTTGTAGGAAAGTACATACATACATAAGTACAAAACAAAGCAAAACAAAAACGAGTAAATGCTCTGTGGAATGCGTGCATTGATCGTAAAACAATTTCTACATAAAACTATTTTGTGTTTTTTTTTTTGTTTGGGTTTTATTTGAACATTATTATAGATAGTTTTTGTAAATTTTTAATTTTTTTGTGTTTTTTTTTATTTTTCATTTTATTAACATGCGTACGAGATAAGCATAAGTACAAGTACCAAGGCAAACACTTGATATGCATACAAACATATGAGTTTACATGCATACATACGTGCATGTATATTTATACACACATACGTATGAACATACCCAGCAAGCCATATGAGTCCCAAAAGAGTCTTTTCTGACACCTTTTTTGGAGCGTTCATGCTCTTTATGAGCCAAAAAAAACAATCATTATTGCTCCGAAAACCTTCAGAAAAGAGGGCCATTACATTCGAAAATGGTCCGTCAGAAAGAGCTCTTAGATAATGTCAGAAAAGAGTCTTTTATGAGGGGTTTTTTGGGCTCTGAAAGAGCTCTTACATCGTTTCAAAAAAGAGTCATTGCAATTTTAAATACAACAAATTTAAAGGTCGCATTTATTATTTTTTTTTAAATTGTTTTTACTTAAACAAAAAGGGAATTCATTTACAAATAAACTAAATTAGAAATGAAAAAAGAAACTAAATAAATTGTATTTACAGTAAAAAATAAAATGGAATTCATTTAAATAAAATTTATAAAAATGGAAAAAAAAGATTTTTTTAAGCAAATTTTACTTTCGCTCCGAAAATGTTTTTTAGTTGGACTCTTTTCTGACTCCTTTTTCGGAGCGAAAGAAAAATTTGCTTGTTACTGTCGTGAGTCGGCACGCAGTATGAATCAGAAATTCCACTTAATTATGTGTGTACCAAAGCGTTGTTGTCCTGTTGTTTTGCTTTGAACAAAAAAAAACATACATAGCTGTACCACACATGAATGATAAAAACAAGATAACACAGAGCCCAAAAAACCCTCATAAAAGACTCTTTTCTGACATTATCTAAGAGCTCTTTCTGACGCACCATTTTCGAATGTAATGACCCTCTTTTCTGAAGGTTTTCGGAGCAATTATGATTGTTTTTTGGGCTCATAAAGAGCGTTAACGCTCCAAAAAAGGTGTCAGAAAAGACTCTATTCGGACTCATATGGCTTGCTGGGTATATGCGTACGTAGGGTTTTTTGCTGCTAAATACAGTCTGTAACATAATTTTAGGGCTCTATTTGGTAAACATGTTTTCATATACATACATAAATATGTAATTCGTTAAAATGTGAGAAATTCTAAAGGTACATATGGTCACACATGGTATATATTGGACGGAAAAGATGTAACCACTAAGTGAAATATATTTAAATTAAATTGGTGTTGTTGTTGTTTACATTAAAAACAAAAACATTAATGTAAACTTTTTCGAAAATAAGCTTTGAAAATGCTATACGAAGTGTAGCGAATTATTAGCAATAAAGAATTTTACATACACTTGACCTCGAGCTCAAAAAATTTTATTTCTTAAAAAATATATTTAAATTATTTTATTTAATTTAAAAACTTGATTTACTTAGGAAAATTCACATTTTATTTGTAAGATCAAATAGCGCCAAATGTGTGCTAGAAAATGTGGTTACGCTTTGTTGAGTAACTATTTGTCGTGTATTACCATACCATAAGTTTATGACATAAAATTTCATGACTTAAAGAGTCAAACGCTTTACTTAAATCAAGTATCACAAGTAATGAATTATAAGAGCTGTCGATATTGCTCCATATATTTTCAGTAATATCCAATACCAAACCAGTAGTATTATAATTTTTTCGATAAGCAGATTGAAATGGACTTATCATGCCCCTTGTTCTAAGATGATATTCTATTTGCTTTATAAGTAACACTTCCAGAACCTTGGAACTAGCATTTAACACACTTATAGGTCTAAAGTTGCGGCCCTTTGTTCCTACTAGGAACCACAGGACATAATATATATATATATATATATAGGTCTAAAGTCTGAAGAAGAACGTGGCGACTTTATTTTTGGTATGGGTATAACTCTACCAATTTTCCAAGATTTAGGAAAAGTTGAAGAAGTAATAATGGAGTTTAATAAAACAATTGAGCTGAAATAAAATAAAAGGCTATATGATTTTTAAAAATTATGCTAAGCATTAGAGTACGTTTGTTCTATTAATTGTAGAAATACGTTCTTTTTAAACATTTTTTGATTTTTTTTTAATAAAGTCACAGTGTTTTTCATGGTTTTTAAAGTTTGGGATAATTTTCATCACAAGGATTAATTTAGATTTTTGCCCTGTTACTGTAAAATTTGGACTTTAAAATATATTTTGCTCAAGTTTCATAAAAGTCGACTATATTTCCATTATAAATCCCAAATATAGCTAAATTTGATCTTTACGATTTAACGGTTAATGCTGTCCGTTTTGAGTAAAACTTACGAAAAGTATTTAACAGCTTCTAAACTATATTATTCCGGATGGGTTTTATGCAAAATTCATTACATTAAAGAAATTAAGCTAATTCACCAAAATACTTTTATGACAAAGAAAATAGCTTTTTTCTTTCGAAATACTCCAAAATAAAATGGCGGGTCCAAAAAAAACTATTAAAGATATTGATACAATTTTTTGATAGCTTTGTTCCTTCATATATCTTTAAACAATCCCAAAGAGATGTTTTAAAAATCAAATATTTTTATTTACTATGTTATTATATTATATTTCTATTATATAACAGTTTTCTTTAGTCTTTAAGGATTTATTTAATGGTTTTTTTAATTATCCAGATATCTATTCCATGAAAAAAACGCTACTTTAAAAAAAAATAACCAATAAGTTGCACCACTGAAATATAAATGAATTGCGTCAACAGCTGTTTATATTTTCATTGTTTTGTTTGATTAAAGTTTGTAAGTGTTTTATTGTTTAAGATTTATTATTTTTAATGTTTTTATTTACTTTTTTGTTGTATTTTATTAATAGCTTGTATAAAATCAACAAAATTCTCTTCAGCCAATATGTTATTTAAAAAATTTGGAGCACAAATTTATTGTTTATTAAAACGTCAGATTTCGGGATCAGCTGCTTACTATCTACATATGTATGTGGCAGTGGCTGCCCTGCAAATAACGCGACTAGTCCATACATGCATGTAAAGACTAGTCCAAAGAGGAGTAGGAGTACTCCAAATATATGAGAAACAGGTGGTCCATTTAACATTGCGATGTCCTAGGACTGGACCATATAACTACGGTGACCATCCGTCCTGTATTTTACAGGACAGTCCTGTTTTTTAATATGCTGTCCCTTGAGATTTTTTTGTAAATACAGGACAGTACATTGTCCCTTATTTCCTAATTTGATATGCAAATGTCCCCTTTTTAGCATATACATTGCACGAACATTAATGCAAAATTATCATAAAAATCCAACTGTATACTTTCCGACATTTCCAAAAGTGAAAAATTTGTTTACTGGGATATGGGAAATTTCCTATAATCTGGCAGTTAGAATTGAAAATTTCAAAGAAATATATGAAGATATTGAAATAGAATATAAAAAGTTACTAGGACATAGCAAAACTCGATGGTTAACTTTAATGCCAGCTTTGCAAAGAATCATAAAACTATTTGAAGCTTTAAAATTATATTTTATGTCTCATTTGTCCGACAATATTACGAAATTTTTTTATGAATCCTTGTGCTGAATTATGGTTATCTTTTGCATATAGCCAAGCTTCAACATTTCATAAAGCTATTCTTAATGTAGAATCACAAAATATTTCAATGCCTGAGGCTTTAACTATTTTAAAAGATTTAAAATTTAAATTAGTCGAACGGAAAAAAGAACTGTTTTTACCCCTTACCGTCAAAAATATTATTCTCGAATTACAGAAAAGTAATGATTTAAATGAAACAATAACTAAAGAACATATAACAAATTTTTACCAAACATGCATTGATTACCTAAATCAGTGGGATAAAGCTTTTAGAGATGTAGAAATTTTAGACTGGATATTGTTACGAAATATGTTATCTTGGGACAAGATTGAAAAAACTTTATCCTATCTAAATGAATTTAGAAATGAATTCAAAATAAATAATGAAGATTTATTTTATGAAGTGAGCTGCGTGAAAAATTTTGCAAATAATGAAAAAATAGAAGAATGGAGGGTAAAAAATATATGTATCAGTAGATGAAAGATGGATTGAAATTTTTAATCACTTTAAGACAAATGTGATTGCAAAAATATATTGATACTTGTTGAATTTTTTCTATGTCTACCAGCTTCAAATGCTGCTACCGAGACAGTGTTTTCAATAATGAATAATATTTGGACCACCGAAAAATCGCAATTGAAAGTAAATACTTTAAGATCATTATTAATTACAAAATGAAATTTTAAAAATAATTGCTCAGAATTTAAAGGATTTTTAATTAACAATCCAGATGTTTTAAAAAAATCCATTCTGTGGAAAAATATCAAACTTCATAACTAAATTTATCATTTATGGTCAAGAAGACTGTTTATAAAACCACATTTATTTTTTTAAATTATAATATTATAAAAACTTTTTATTTAACTTTTTATTCTACTCAAGAAGACTTGTATTTGTTGTTACTTAATTTTATAATACTAATAATAAATATATTATATGATTATTTTTTCTGTTTTTCTTTTCATTTTTAACATAATTTTGTATTTGTCCTGTATTTTTCTTTCCCAAAAATGGTCACCGTACATATAACCCATCGGAGTAGTCCCAAAACTACTCCATGGAGTACTCACGAGGGTTAGTTTTAAACAACAACAACAACAACAACTCAATATGCAATCGTGTTAACACGAAACCATGTCGTTTAACTACAAACTCTTGTTTAACTATGACATGGCCCATGACTCCATTACATTGGACCATGTTGTGAGTAGTCCATATCATCTAAAATGGATCACGTAGTCCAATATTATTTGCAGGGTGGCATTTATAGCCAGCGGTATTTGCATTCGTGTAGTCGTATAGCCTGCCTTCTCAAATGTGTTTAATGCTTATATACGGATTTATTTAAAGTAAAAATATGATTTTTTCGCATATTTCTGAAAATTTATCAATTTTTTCCTACATTTCTAACCCGGCATTTACACATGCAAGTGCAAGTTCGAAAAAGTCAATACATTCACACTTTTTTACTAATACACTCACATTTTTTCACTTGCAGAGCTATTCGAGTTTTTCGAATAAGTTTTCGTATATAACACGTACACGGAACTTGCGTGCAAGTACTTGCATGTGTAAAGGCAGGGTAATTCAAATGGTTGTTGGCCTGGACAAAATACTTAATAACTCTAGAATTTGTTAGCCGATTTTTGTCTTTCTAATAAGATATTAATCTTATTACAACGCTAATGTCGTACTTATTTCGATTCTTTTACATTAAAATGATAAAATTATTGTTTAATGGCAAAATGTTTGCAAAAACTGAAAAAAATTGTATTTTCCCCTTGTATGATGCATATGCACCTGTAAAATTCAGAGCCGTTGCGGCGCCAGTTAACGTTATTCTATCATCCCAATATTTTTCAAAACGTGTTTCTATAATCCACAAAACAGTTCCAGCACTTTACTACGCATAAATACCAAAATATTGACTGAAAGCCGTGGTAACGATTATAGAGAACTCGGAACGTGAAATTCTTTCTTGGTTGTACGATGATCGATCAGCTGTTTACAGTGATTTAATTTCTTATTTTATAATTTCAATAAATTTCGTTGACATTCGTGTTGTTTACAGCTAAATAACCAAATATGTATGTTCGGCGCCTGGTGGCTTCTAATGTCGACTATTGATTTAATGTGGTGATACATTTAATTTTTGAACCGTTAAATCTTTCGAATTTGTATTTTACAAAACTTGCAAGAGATTTTTGAGAAATAAATGCATCAACCGGGACTTTTTGGATTGTTCTTAATATGTGATGCAGGTTAGTGATGTTTCCATCCGGGTTATGTCTAGACTGTCCAGTGTTTTCAGAGGTCTGCTTCTTTTGAAATATATCTTACCATAGAGCTAGCACGTATCCTCAGTATACGATCGTTTCGTTAGTGCATAAAGCTTCAAACAAATTACATACTTACATACTTTGTTCTTTACTCAGTTCTCTTAAAAGAATCAACTTAACCTTATAATTATTTGTCTAGATGTATATAAGTATATTTAAGTACTTAAAATGACTCTTCCACCAAATACAAAAGCAATAAACTGTAGGAAAAATCATACATACAAAATCATATGTCTGTTTTTTTGGTGGACTGTAAAGATTGTAAAAAAAGAGCAAATAGTTATAGAATCTATAATATAGATTGACTACATGTATACGAGTACATATATGTATGTACCTACATACTACATATATGTGTAGCAGCATACAGTGAGTGTTTGTGTGTTTAAAATTTTTTTAGGGCAAATGCCTGAAATACTTTCATATAGTAAAATAAATGTAAAATAAATACAATAATGAAGAACTTCAATACTCAACCATACATACGAGTGTATGTGTGCTGAATCTCTTTTTATTCATAAATACGTACAAAAATTTCAAACACCAATATTGAATGATTATAGAAAAAAACTTTAAACTAATAAAATAAAAACTATATAAAATATATTTAAACGTATTTGTATGTGTGTATGTAGGTACATTAAACAGAAAGAAACCAGACATGCATTCTTTTGTTTCAAGAAAAGTTACGTTTTTACACAGAAATTTCAACTGTGACTCGGCTCTTAAACGCAACTTTTATCTATTAATTAATTTAATATTTCAGCCATTTGGGCTAAACGACATTGCACATTTTTTCAAAATTTTGTATGCAAGATAGGATTTTCTCCTCTATGGTATACAGAACACCGGCTTCGCATAGTACATATTCTCCGTAGGCCGGCAATACAGGGAATCTGTACTATGCGATGCCGGTGATATTTCGCCCAAATGCAATGTCGTTTAGCCCAAATGGAAAAGCGCTACAATGCTTGGGCGTTATGACAATATGCCCAGCATACCATTTTAGGAGCGCTCCGAAAAAGGAGTCAGAAAAGAGTCCAACAAAAGAGCTTTTTCGGAGCGCTCCGGAAAAAGGAGTCAGAAAAGAGTCCAACTAAAGAGCATTTTCGGAGCGAAAGAAAAATTTGCTTGTTACTGTCCTGAGTCGGCACGCAGTATGACTAAGAAATTTTACTTAATTATGTGTGTACCAAAGCGTTGTTCTCCTGCTATTTGTGCTTTGAACAAAAAAAAAAAAAACATAGCTATACCACACAAGAATGATAAAAACAAGATTACACAGAGCCCAAGAAAACCCTCATAAAAGAATCTTTTCTGGCATTATCTAAGAGCTCTTTAAGAGCCCAAAAAACCCTCATAAAAGACTCTTTTCTGACATTATCTAGGAGCTCTTTCTGACGGACCATTTTCGAATGTAATGACTCTCTTTTCTGAAGGTTTTCGGAGCAATTATGATTACTTTTTGTGCTCATAAAGAGCGTTAACGCTCCGAAAAAGGTGTCAGAAAAGACTCTTTTCGGACTCATATGGCTTGCTGGGTGGGTTTTGGGCGTTATGCACTTGGGCGCTATGACCGTACGCCAAGTAGCCAGTGGGAAAAAGAAAGCCAGCACTTTCCGATAGAAATGTGAAAAAACGCCTTCATTTCTATAAAACCCACAAAAATTGGACAGTGGACAGGATGACTGGAAACGGGTTATTTGGAGCGACGAAACGAAAGTCAACCGATACCATACTACTGGCATATACCGCATGAGTGGTTACTTCCTTAATGCAAAAGTAAAAAAACAATTCTCTTTTGCCCTATGGAAAAATCCTCTATCGTGAATAAAAATTCCACATGACATTTGTTCCCTTTTCACATTTTTCCTATTAAAACTCAACGTTAAAAAAATAAAAGGGAACAAATTTCGTGTGGAATTTTTATTGACGATAGGGGTGAATACTGTTATATTCACAGTCTTACCCCAATTTTAATACACAACAAATTTATTAGAAAACCCCCAGCGCCTAGATCAGCATTAACTCATTTCACGAAGCGCGTAATTAAAATTAAGAATATAAGTGCAACAAAAAATTAAACACCAAATAAATTCAAAAATGACAATTATAATTGCTTTCTGTGCTGTTGTTATTTTTGTTAATTTCTCTTATCAATAAGATGTAATAAATTTTGTTTTCCAATAAAAGGGTCATCCCTTGTCTAAATGTTGGAATACAAAAAAGTCGGTTTGTGTTCAAAAAACAAACAAATAAATAAATTAAAAAAAAAACAAATCCGAAATATTTAAGACGTTACAATAAGTAAGCTGTGTGATGTAATTAAAAATATGTACATACATACATGGAAATAAATAAATTAAACTAAAAATATTTAAAAAAAAAACACAATTTCAATTTAACACAGTTTCTGCCCATTAACCCTTTAACTTTATTTAAAGTGTATAAAAATTTAAAGGTTCATATTCATAAGCCAACCAGCAAACAAACAAACAATCAAACAAACAAACGAGTGTGTAATTATTGGCCATTATCATTGCATCATTGAAACGAAATTCAAATTCAAATTCAATTCAACTCAATTAAATTAAATTCCAAAACAAATGTTCTTGTACTCGTATATAGTAGCTACAGTATTCACGCGTTTTAAGAAATTCCATTGAAAAATACTCAAACATATAGAGAATATTCGTACGCACATTCCTACAGGCAGAGAAAAAACTTGGAAATTAAGGTTTGAAATTATAAGTTTGATTTGGTACATAAATTTCTTTAAAACAAACTTAGGTTAACAAACTATAATTGAATATTGAGATCAAGAAATTAGCAATTTTTGAGTTAAGGTACGGTCACACTTGGAAAATATTTACTCAAAAAAGCGTAACCACTTGTTTTAGCACAAATTTGTTTGATGTTGTTTACTCTTACAAGAGTTTTGCAAGATCAAGCATCATCAAATAAAATAAAACTAAATATTTGTTGTGTTTTGTCCTAAAGAAACGAAGTTTTTTTTTAATAAATAAGAGTTCAAATATATTTTACTTAGTGGTCACGTCTTTTTTGGCAAATATTTGCCAAGTGTGACCGTACCTTTAGAAATATAAGCAGATTCGTGAATAAAATTCTTAAAAAACTCTTGGGGCAATAATTTTTTGTTTTTAATATAATTAACAAACACAAACTGCGAAGCTCTTTGGCTTATCTGCAGACAACAGCCAGAGTCTTTGGCGGAAATCGAACCCGCAACCCTCTGACTGATAGTCCGGCACACTATCGGAGCAGCCAAATAAAGATTCCGACATCCAGACCTTTATTATTGCCAGTAGAGTCATTGATATTTACTTTTTAAAATCAATTTCAATCAAATGATGGCCGTGACTACGTTGTGGGTGCTCTTTTAGGAAAGTCCAATTTGCAATTTGTTGAATTCTAAGACTTGAAAGTTAATTATGACTGAATGTGATCTATTCGGTACTTTTCGGATTAAATCTTATCTAACAACTTACATTCAATTACACTGGAACCTGGAACACTTTAGAAATTTGCAATACTCAAATCAAATATTCATTGTTTGGATGACAAATAGCAAATTGCAAATGTCTAACTCAATAAAATTGATTTATTTTGAAATTTAGAGTTAGAAAAATAAGTTTGATACATTTTGTTTGCTATCATTTCAATTTATTCAATAAAGTTCTAATGATGGTGTAACTATACAAGTTGAGTGCAGTAGCACAGCTGACTGACTTTGTTTACAATTTACTTACATATGTCAAAAGTAATACTTTTTCAAGTGTTTTTGACAGTAGTATATTATTTTACACAAACAAAATGCCTGTTGTTTCTATATTGTGTTGTATTTGTTGCCGATTTGCACTCACCTTGGTTCTAATTAAGTCTTTAATTGATTTATAAAATACCCATATGTAGAGACAGTTGCCTGGCAAGTGTTAAACCAATCTCTAAAACGCCCTAAAAAGTGTATGACAAGATACATGACTGCAACAGAATAAAATCCTACCGACAGAGCTTAAAATCCTGTCATTACTCTAGCTTAAAACAGTTGAAGCTAGACTCTATACTCCTTGCAACTTAGCTCTGTAAGACTGTGTTGGGCACCAGAACACTGTAATTGAAGGCAACTAGATTGCGGAAGAGCTTGGAGGAGAGAGAGGTATTGATCACAGGAATGACTCATAATCTTTTGGCCTTCTTGGTCAGTTTTGGTCTTTGCCCTTGATAAAATGGAGTCCATTGCCTAGTTAGGACTATTTCCGGCATCTCTTCTGGAGCTGAAGAGAACTTAGAAACTAAATTTCATATCGAATGACGTCGCTCGGGGCTGCAACGCCACGAATTTCATAAATATCTTGCTAACTACACTTCTTAACTTAACAACACTTGCAAGACGATCACTGACAAATGTTAGCTAGCTGCAAAAATTTTATACTGTGGTCATGTTCTGTAACTTTAGTGAAAACTTCTACCGTCGAAAAGATGTGAAGCAAAATATTTCATCGTTTCTCGAAAAGTGAGAAAGGAATATCTCTCTGAAACTCATGACGAAAACTATCAAAGTCCCGGCTCACACACGGGACAAAAGGTATCAACGTCTTTATGTTAGAAATGTCAAAATATACAACACAAAGTCGTTGTGAAATTTCAGTGTTTGAAATCTTTAATCACAGATATCATTGACGACGAACAAATTTTACTAAAATTTTAAAAATTTTAAGAACGTCGGCAAAAATACCACCGTCGGCTATAGAAAATAATTTATAGTACGACTTTAATGTTTGTTGTTTACAAAGTAATTTACAATAAAATTAAAATAGTTTCGATAATATCGCGCCGCGGTTTTATTTGTGAGTATATTTGACAGTTCAAAGCGGCAACCTTTCTCACAAAAATTTTACAGACACACTTTTTCTGTAAACTGACGAGTAATTTTCTTAAAAAAAGTTACAGGCACATTTTTTCTTAAATAAAGACACTTTTTCCCACCTACGAGTATTTTAGCTTTTCTATAAAGAAAATCAAAGTGTTAAGTATGTTTCCCGATTTGAAATTTAGCCAAGTTATAGTTATTTCTAAATTTTGAGTGGGTATTTGAACCTAGACTATCAGAGTTAAAAATGCTCATTTAACCTTTAACATTTGCTCTTCTAGTGAATGTAGAACCTCATTATTTATTAAACTGGTTGAAAGTGGCTGGTGTAATTAATGTTGTACCGCACAATAAAATAGGAATGATCTTTAATTTCATGCTCGTCCTGTATTAAACTCAAGTTTGGACTTGAATTATAATTTTTCGTTTTGTATTTGACGTTTTGAAATCACAGATTCTTTTTTTTTATTGAACTTAGTCTAGGAAAGAATGCATACATTCTTTAGCTTAATACTGGATTAATATCAACTTTGGATTAAAATGATTCTTTTTGGATTTTGAATAATCGAAACATATCACTGATTCTCTTTTCTGTAGCTGTAAGTCTAGACGAAAATACAGGCAATCTTTTTGAAGGTATTGTTTGTCATAAATACTCGTATACACCAATACCTAACTTTGCGTCGAGGTTGCGTTCCAAAAAAACACGGCGCAAATTGAAACGACGCAAATTGAATTAAGATTTTCTATAGCAAACCATGTAAATATCGAATATAGGTTCTAGGGTTACGAAAACACTAAGAAAGCTGACTTTCTTTCACAAAAAATTGCTCCAATTTTTGCTGAACAGCTTTTTTTCAACGTAAAATAAATTTCTTTGTAGCAATTGTCTGCATTTTTACCACTAGCATTTTTGTTGGAAAATACTTTTTATGTCATCAAATAGGCTTTTTGCTTTTGTCTGAAATACCATACAATACCCAAAACAACGCAACTTCGAAAATTAGTATTAATTAAGCAGCGACGCAACTTCGAAAAAATGCAAAACGAAATTTTCGGTTTAGAGTTGGTATAAATAAATATCTTGGACCACAGCTTTGAAACCAAAGTGTCTACACCATTTCCAATTGTATTTCAGAATTACCCATTTGTATTTCAGAAAATTTAATCCGCATTTTTATCAGAAATTTCTGAAATAAAAATTAAAATTTCTGAAATGCAATTAGATAGTTCTGAAATACAATTAGAAACTTCTGAAGTGCAATTGGAAATGATGTAGGAAATTATAGTTAATATTGTAAATTGATTTTTTGATCATTAAATCTATCACAATTCTATAATTTAATATTAAACAATGTTCACAATTCCGTCGGCAGGTGCATTTCTTTATAAACAGCTTTTAAGTTATTGTAACTTAATATCTGTAATTGTACAGTTTAATGTTTAATAGTTTAAAGAAGATCCACGATCTCTGCAAATAACATCGAAGTGGCAGATTTCCTTACATACAAATGTACGTACTCGTACGTATGTAGATACATATGTATGTATGTATGTATATGGGTCTTAAATTTTTCTGCCGTGTACACATTCCTCATTAATTTAGTTCCATTCAATTCATTTTCTTTTTAACAGTTACAACAATTTAGTTGTTATTCTCTGTTTTTTTTTTTTTTGTTTCACTATTTTTGTAGTTAATGTTTTGTTATTTTTTTTTTTTTTGTACAAAATACGTTTTGGTATGCGTTGACAATTACAATACGAGTAACAATAACAAAAACACCAATAACATTAGCAGCACAAAAGAACTGTAATAACAAATAAAACAAACAGAAAAACAAAAACAAAATATATTTTTGTAGATTCGGTCGGTTAACATGGCATAATTTATGGTACACGGGTAACATGGGCCATGAATTATTGCATTCCAATCTAATTTGATGTGTCAATATAACACAAGCATACATACGTATTTACACTGTATTTTTGTAATGTATGTATGTATGTAAAGAAAGGTTCCCAGCATACCATTTTAGGAGCGCTCCGAAAAAGGAGTCAGAAAAGAGTCCAACTAAAGAGCATTTTCGGAGCGAAAGAAAAATTTGCTTGCTACTGTCCTGAGTCGGCACGCAGTATGACTCAGAAATTCCACTTAATTATGTATGTACCAAAGCGTTGTTCTCCTGCTATTTGTGCTTTGAACAAAAAAAAAAAACATAGCTATACCACACAAGAATGATAAAAACAAGATTACACAGAGCCCAAGAAAAACCTCATAAAAGACTCTTTTCTGGCATTATCTAAGAGCTCTTTAAGAGCCCAAAAAACCCTCATAAAAGACTCTTTTCTGACATTATCTAAGAGCTCTTTCTGACGGACCATTTTCGAACGTAATGACGCTCTTTTCTGAAGGTTTTCGGAGCAATTATGATTGTTTTTTGGGCTCATAAAGAGCGTTAACGCTCCGAAAAAGGTGTCAGAAAAGACTCTTTTCGGACTCATATGGCTTGCTGGGTTGTATTTATTATTACTTTTGTATTGACTCTACTTTACATTTTTTACATGGCTGTTATTATACACGATAAATAAAGCGAAATTTTGTACCTATAAAGCTAAAGTAGATTTGGTAAACTATACTATTGTCTGTAATATGGGATATGATAGTTATCCTTAATAAATAATAAGTTCAAAAGTTCTAAACTGTGATAAGAAGCTTCAGTGACTTATTGTGCGAAGAAAAAACACTTACATACACACGAGTAGTTTCCTTTAATTTCATAATATTTATAACTTTTATTTATTGTAACGTATACTTAGCTGTTCGTTTGAAAATCATGAATGCCGAAATGAATGCCGCCGGCAAATTGTATTTGGAATATTTTTATTTTTGGATTATCACAGTAATGCTTCATTGCTTATTATGTGAATTCAGTGCTGTAACTTTAATGAAAACTTCTCGCGTCGAAAAGAAGAATGAAACACAATATTTCATCGTTTCTGAAAAAGTAAGAAAAGAATGTCTCTCTGAAACTCATGACGAAAACTATCAAGTCCCGGCTCACACACGGGAGAAAAGGTATCAACCCCTTTATGTTAGAAATGTCAAAATATACAACACATAGTCGTTGTGAAATTTCAGTGTTTGAAATCTTTAATCACAGATATCATTGACGACGAACAAATTTTACTAAAATTTTAAAAATTTTAACGACGTCGGCAAAAATACCACCGTCGGCTATAGAAAATAATGTATAGTACAACTTTAATGTTTGTTGTTTACAAAATAATTTATAATTAAATAAAACAAGTAAGAAAGTATAGTCGGTCATGTCCGACTATATAATACCCTACACCCAGTATATTATACAAAACAGTTTTTCAGAAATGGCCGCCATATGGAAGATATTATCTATTATGGACCGACATTTCTGTACATATGAAACTTATTTTTGTTGAATTTAATTTGGATACAAATATTTGGATACAATTTATTTTTGTTGAATTTAATTTGGATACAAATATTTTTAAGACATTTATGTGGGCCTTATATGGGAGCTACTTATGGACCGATCATCATAAGATTGTACCATATTATTTGTATATATACGAACATTGTTTTCAATATTATTTGGATACCGACATTAAACTGATTTTCGAAAGTGGGGCTCATATGGGAGCTATGAACAATTACGTACCGATCTTCACAAAATTTGTAAATTTGATTTGGCTTCATTTACTACTCGTTTGTGGTGAAATTTGTTTGGATACTTGCATAATTCAAACGTTAATGATCGTTAAAATCCTATTTCATGAGGAAATTTGTATGGGGGCCAGGTGAAATAATGGACCAAGTTTTATCAAAATATCTTCAAAATTGCGACATGTACTCTGCGCACAAGGTATAGATGGACTACCAGCCAGACGGGCGGACGGACGGACATCGTTAAATCGACTCAGAAAGTGATTACCAAATTATAACCTGTCGCCTGCCCTATTAGCCATTCCGAGACATACGACTTTTGACATGAAGAAGTTCTTGGTTTAGATTCTAGAGATTCCTCTTGCTTTTCAATGAGTCATATTGTTAGAATATAAATGTTTTATATTTTACTTGTTGACATATCAGTAGTTAAAGCTTTCATATGTTTTAAATTGAATAAAATTTCGCTCGAAAATTCAATAAGTTAAAGGTGAATCTGTAAAAGCTACATTTCCTAAAATTTGTGATATTATTGGGTGGTATTATTGATTCCACACGGAAGGGAAACCTAGCCCGATCATGTGATTCAACATCACTGGATACTTTTTTGTGGGGCTATGTTAAAGTTAAAGTCTAAACAAAGAATTTATATGAAAATCATTAAAATTTTTATTGTTTTGGAAGGAGTAAGTTTGTCCACCACGACTACGCATACAGAGGCCGATTCTTTTATAAATATTTTCTGTCACATTTTGATCGTAAATCAAGGCCTTATTACACAAAATAACATATCAGCTCTTCACTTTGCACTAATCAAATTGTACTCTTTGGCAAAGTGAAAAGTGTTTCTGTTCCACAATATTTTTTGAAAATCTCACTTTGCACTTTTTGTAAAATGTTTGCGCTTTCCGGCAAGGTAAGTGTGCAAAGTGTTTCGCGAATCATTTAATCATATTTGCATTTCTGCCTTATCACTTTCCAGTGTCAAAATGAGTCGCAAAAGAAAAGTTAAAAAAATACTTGCAGTGCTACATGTGATTAAAGAAAAAAATATATATTTTATTTCTTAGTTTTCAAAACAATTTTTCTCTAACTTTATCTAAAACTAAATCAACTTGAATTTGATTGAAACGAAACAATCTTTAAACAATCTTTAAAATTAAAATTTCGTACTCCCGAAAAATCACTTCAATCTTTATAATTTCTTGTTATAAACGCGTCTTCACTATTGTGAAACAAAAATTCACGTGTGAATATTTAAAGCGGTCGTTTACCTCGCAAATTTTTGACAAACTTTTAAAAATTTACTTTGCAAAAATAGAATTTACATTTTTTATAAAATGAAAAAGCATACTTATTAACAAAGGCTTTGCAAATTACATTTTTCAATATAAACTTTGCACTTTGCACTAGGAGAACGTATGTGGAACAGAAATTGCATATAATAATTGCAAAATCTTTGCAAATTACAATTAACAATTTCAACTTATCACTTATAAAATTTTATAGTTCTGAGAAACATAAAGTTTTAATTCTAATTGACGAAAAATTTCATATATGCTAAATGAAAGTTCATAAATTGTTTTTGTGAGCCTAGCTAACGGATGTAGAGTTTTAAGGCTGTAATTGATTTGATGGTTTCTATCTTTAACATTTCCCTACGAAAAATAAACCAGTGTTAAACCATATGATCAAGGCGGCCAATTAACAGCAAACAAATTCCTGAGGTATTTGATTTACAATAAATTCATTGTGACGGTGTAAGTGTGACATGTTAAAACCACATGTCAGTGATATCCACATTCTCATTACTAAACTACTACCTAGTACTGTTATAATTTAAACAGCAGTGGCCTCTGTTTTCGTTTGCTATTTAGATTTTAAACTATAACATTCAACATCTAACAAGAATAGGCAGTCTTAAAAATTTATTTCAATTCTATTGGAATGTTTCAGTTTATTTTCAGTTTGTTTGTGTTTGCCTAATGCAAGCATTCTTTAACATTTAAATAAATATTGTAAAACATTTTATTAATTCAGTTGTCATAAACAACTTGTTGACACACAAAATTATGTACCACCAGCCCAAAAACAAAAGAAAATTGACTGAATTTCCTAATACTATTTAACATTTCCCAATAGCACGCGTACGAAATTATCTAAGGATTAAAAGCAAACAGATATTTAGAGACATTAACTTTAATTTTCATTTCGAATAGATTAAGCAAAAGAAATTTCACCTCTGCTATTCTGAGATTTTAAATATTTTTATACCCTACACCACTATAGGGGGGAGGGTATATTTGTTTAAGTTTTACGTGAAGCACCTGCCTTGAAGGCTTATCTTCACGACGTACTTAAACGCAGGACGGACTCGGCCCGTCAACCGCATTGTGTGCCCTACCAATGACACAGGAATAGCCTCTAGGAGGACTACTTTGTGTGCCTTGCCAGGGTCACACAATTAGCAATTTCTCGATACTTGACTGCAAGATCAAAGTAAAGATCACCTTGCTGAAGGGATTGGGCTATCTAATCCCTGCTGTCAGTAACGCAGTACTATTAACATAGCCCAGGAAAGCAACGAAAAGCCAGAACCAACGCAGCATTGCATAGACCAAAGCAGGGTCAAGGTCTATAATCTGTATATACATCGAACCAAGTCCAAAGACCCGGTCGATTTGCATGCTACGAAGGCCCCGCCTCCCACTACTTCCTGAACACCGAGTTAAAAAGTCTACGCTACATTTTAACAGCTCTGTTGATTCGGCAACAGCACCTAGAGCAATTGATAGTCTGAAGTAATTCTACATCGGACCTTTAATCAACTGCATAATTTCTCCCCGCTTTGGGTATTAAACCACAGCCACTGCGTGGACACCGAAGTGACCTCAACCAATTATCAGTTAGGGGACAGGCACCCTAATAATGAAACTAGGGATATGTCCCCCGGGCATAACTGATCCCGCAGCACCAGATAAAGACTCCGGTCGGCTTCGACCTTCCTCTGGCCAGCCAGAATTCTGGTTGAACCAGATTCCACTCTATCTAGATTCGAATTCTTGCAAATTCATGGAGCTAGTATCCACCCAATTTCGAACCCTACGGGTTCATGGGACTGGTAACCACTGCGACCTTCCTCTGGTAAACCAGATTCCAGTCTGTCTAGTTTCGAACCCTTGCGAGTTCATGGGACTAGTAACCATTTTTAGGCCGTTCGTGGGAGTGTGGTCCAGCTAAAGTTCAAACCTACACCTTGTCCCACGGCCATACGACCTTCCTCTGGTAAACCAGATTCCAGTCTGTCTAGTTTCGAACCCTTGAGTTCATGGTACTAGACCCCATTTTAGGCCGTTCGTGGGAGTGTGGTCCAGCTAAAGTTCACACCTACACCTTGTCCCACGGCCATATTTAACCCTGTCAGTTTGTTAGTCATACAATTCAATGTATGACATAATCCCCATCTAGCACCACGAGGAGGTTGACATTAGGCACTTGAGTTGGACTACAATCTATCCGAAGGAAAGACAACAACGGTATGAAAGCATCCAACTCTTGCTAGATTGGGGGGAGGGTATATGGGATTTGTGCTGATGTTTGTAACGTCCATAAATATTAGTCCAACACCCAACTTAAGATAAACGGATCGACTCAGAATTACTTGCTGGGACGATTTAACAATGTCCGTCCGTCCATCTTGTGCGGATACGAGGGCGGTTCGGAAACTTCTTAGTCAAGAGCAGAAAGCGCGCTATAAATAGAAAAAAAGTTAAGTGATTTGGAAAGCTACATCTGTGCTATGAACACATGTTAACTTTCTTTTCGATCTGGAAACTACTTCATATAGAAAAAGCTGGTCAAAAGAGATGCCTTCGCGATTTTTTTTAAAAAAAGGAAAAATTAGAAATTCGTGGTGTCATTAAATATTTAAATAAAAAAAAAGGTTTATCGGGACAAGAAATTTATAATCATATGGTGAATGTGTTAGGTGAAAGTTCTCCTTTATATGCGATAGTAAAAAATTGGGTTGCTGACTTTAAACGTGGTCGTACAAGCATTGAGGGTGAACCACGTAGTGGACGTAAAAAAACAGCAACAACAACAGAAATTCTAGGCAAAGTGCATGATATGGTATTAAATGATCGGCAAATAAAAGTGCGCGAAATAGCTAATATCATTAGCATCTCAAATGGTCGAGTCCATTTAATTTTGCATGAAGAACATTTGTTAAAAGTCGACCAAAAACGCATAAGAATGAAAATTTCTCAAGCTTGTTTGGATGGTTTTAAGAAAAATAAAATGGATTTTAAGCATCGTTTCATAACTGTTGATGAGACATGGATCCACCACTAAACTCCAGAGACAAAAGAACCATCCAAGCAATGGATTGAAGCTGGAGGAAGTGCCCAAAGAAGGCAAACAAAGAAGGCAAGGTTATAGCAACGGGTTTTTGGGACTTCAAAGCTTTTTTATTGATTGACTATCTGCAAAAGGGTAAAACAATAAATTCACAGTACTTTTGCAATATTTTGAATCAATTAAATGTAAAAATTCGAGAAAAACGTCCTGGTTCTTACAACACAAAAAAATAATTTTTCATCAAGACAACGCACCAGCGCACAAGAGTGTTTTAACAATGGCTAAAATCAATGAATTTCAGTACCTTATTCTCCTGATTTAACTCTCAGTGACTTTTACCTGTTCCCAAATCTAAAGAAATTCCTAGTTGACAAGCGTTTTATACTGTCTTCAGATATGAAACTTAATTGAGTCAATATTCGGTTAATTGACAATATTATTTTGACAGTTGGAAAACAATACAAAAAATACTCTAAATGGTTGTTGTGTTTCTATGTAAAAAAACTTACCTTCACATTGATTTCTCAATGATGTCTTTTGTTGACATTTGCCATTTTATACAATTTTGCTCACTAAACACAGTTGTGAACAGTGTTGCATTCGAAATCGTACTCAATATTATAACAATTTCGTACTAATTGCGCAATAATTAATTGAGATTTTATATGAAATATTGAGCTCAATAATGGCGTTAATTGCGTTTAACGCAATTAAGGTGCATATGTGAACGCGCTATTAGCTCAAATAAAGACGCAATTATAGTTGTGAGCCACTATTTTGAAGGCCTTGAGTAAAACTAGTTTACTCAAGGGATAAAATTGCTAGATGACCTTTGGACTAAGTGTAATGAAATTTCCGGAGATTATATTGAAAAATAAAAATGTTTTTGGATAACTAAATCTGTGGTATGTTAAGAAGTTTCCGAAACACCCTCGTATTTTCATAAAATTTGATACATATCATTTTTTGGCCGAAGGACGATTGAGATTGAAATTGATTTGAATCCGTCGATTATATCACCTAGCCCCAATTTCGCCACAAATAAGTTGTATATGAAACCCAATCACACCTACAAATTGTGTGCAGATCGGTCCATAATTGCTCACAGCTACCATATAATCCTCACTTCCGAAAATCACTTTAGAGAGCATAACTCTCTTAAAAATTTTGGTACCCAAATAATATAATATAAAAATATGTTTCATATATGTATGTATATACAAATTAGTCGGCCCAATTTTATGATGATCGTCCCAATAGGAGACATAGCGTCCATATAAGTCCCACTTTCGAAACCCACTTTAATTTGTATAAAAGTGTTTACATCGAGATATAATTTTACACAAAAAATATTTCTGAAAAACTGTTTTTACACATATGCTGTATGTAGGGTATTATATGGGCGGACTTGAAGGACTATACTTTCTTAATTGTTTTTTGTTGTTGTTGGTTTTCAAAGAATTTTAGCCCAATTTCAAATGTTCACGATCTATCAAAAATTTCAAACAATCTTAATTAAAATCGAATGTGTAAAAACAAAATGCAACTGCATACATACATATGTACATTAGGTACATATTCTATCACCCAAATGAGGAAATTTCTTTATTTGTTTGTTTTTCAAATAGTTACATGAGGGAAGAATGTTAAAAGCTTTGTGGAGAAACATCAAAATCAAACATGAAATGTTTGTGTGTGGGTGCTTTGAATTAAAAAAAAAAAAAAGATTTGTATTTCATATTATGTATATATAGACATATGTAGCTTTACTTCCGACTAGGAACTCCTACCTAATGAACCCAAACATGTCCACATGTTGTCTGTCCGCCTATTCATTCCCCTCTAAAATGAAATCTATTTTTAAATTCAAACGATTTCCCAGTGTCAGGGGGGGAGGTTATTTGTTTATCGAACTGATGTTTGTTGCCAAATGATCACGATTTCTTGCTGTTGCCCTCAATATTTTGGTTCCGGTATATAAAACGAAAAACAGCAGCAGCATTAACATTAAAATTTCTTAAAAGAAAAAAGTACATACATACATAAACATAAAAATAGATGTAGATATACTTGTAAATATATTGAAGAAAAACATCAAAAGTCCATGACTCCATGAAGTGAAGTGCTTCAAATGTGATTTAAACTTTTTACCCAATATTTAATAATCAGATTGATTTATGACAAAACAGGCGCATAAACGATTAAAAGTGCTGGTTCGGTACGGTACGGTACGGTATGGGTAACGGTATGTAACAGTATGCGTAGCTGCAAAGATATAAAGTGTGTGTTCCAATACATCTTCTTTAGCCTCTGATATATAAATAAATACTTTACCACACTCACACTTAAATAGTTTCAACTGAATGGTACCAAAAATATTCGTTTGTGCATACAAAATTACCTCAGGTTAAATGTAATAAATTGAGGCGGCTGTCATGAAAAGGGTCTTTATTTTTAAAACAACAAACACGCGTGCCCTACTAAATTAATGATAATTCGTATTGAAGTTGAATGTAATCGTAATGGAATGCGCGCATTTCACTTCCAAAGAGAAAACAGAATAACACAAATATTTAATTATTTAACGACAAATAGACTTTGTAATACATGCATACATATTGTTTTAAAATAGTTTGTACATTTTCATGTTGCAATTTATTACAGTGATTAAATTGTATCTTTGTCTGTTATATTGTTCTTTATCAGTCATGTTGACATCAACATTATGATTTGGTTTAAATTAGTTGAGAAAATCGGGGATTTTGCTAAGGCAGTCAAGATCTAAATTGTCTATTAACTTCACGATACATATATTATCAATTCAGAATTGTATAAACTTAGAACGTTCGAATTTTTTAACATTTGGGATTCCCTCATTCGATAGCGAATAAAATGTATCGAAATTTCTAATGATGGCATTCGATAACGAATGATCATTCGAACACAACCTTGCGAGTTTTAACTCGTAAGTAAAGAAGCATTCGAAATAACGTTTTTTTTAGCAAACTGAAGAAAAAAAAGAAAATGTTAGTAAAAAATTTGTTACTTACTTAAAAAAAATATCATAATATTAATAATTTTATTACTTTTATGTTAAAAATATCAAAAATAAATTTTACCTATGCTTGCTTTGTGAGCCTAAAACGTCTTTTGAGTCTAGAAAAACACATACATACATTAATACATATGTATGTATGTATGTACATATGTACTTATTTATACATACTTACTCATTGTTTGTTAATCTTAAGGGGTCGGAGGTGTTTCTTATTTGTTTCCTTATGTCATTAATGTTTTCAATCTCGTCAGAATCAAAAGACGATGAGTAAAAAAACATAACTGGAGCCATTTTTAAATTTAAAATAATTTAAACAATTTCGCTTTTACTTGAGTTATTTTTTTCAGAACCATATGTTTTTCTTTTATTTTATTCAGTGTTGTAATACGTACTTGTTGAAGTTTTTTACAACACTGAAGCAATGAATCGATTCGTTTCGTATCGAGTAAGGAGAGGGCGAAGATGCTTATCGGTGACAGTAGGGTATCCAACTCTATTGATTCATTGGAGCATCGTTGCAATGTGGGTTATCAGGGAACTTGTTCCGTAGTTTTTTACATAATACACGTTCTTCAGTCAGAGCTCACCCATTTGTGAAATTTAACATTTTGCCAAAAGTGGTATAGTTTTTGAAACATTTTCATGCACCACTTTAGGCAAAATGTTAAATTTCTCCATTTTGAAAATTATATATCTCCGATCTGATATACATTCTGACTATAAGCTTTATAGTTCTGATATCTCTGAGGTGATGGCTTTCCACCCTATATAGCACAGATCGCGCACAATTTCTAGTTTTGGTAGTTTTTTGAGCATTTTCATGTAACACTTTTTTACTAAGACAATTCTGTACAAGCAGATACTATTCATACAAAATTTTATTTTTATTTAATATCTACAAAGTGTATTAATTTTAATTTCTATATATTATCTGAATAATCAATACTGACGTTTTTTTTATTAGTTTTTAATAATAAAATAATAACTGAGATGAAAAGTAAGTATGTTAATTTATACATTAACATAGGTAATGTTAAAAACGGAGCAAACTGACGGAGCTAACTTTACGCACATGCTGTCACGAATATTTATTTCATATAAAATTCTACATGCTTTCCCAATCGTTAGTATCGCTGCCTGAAATACAAAAGATTTATCTGAGAGTCGTATCCAGAGTTTTCAACTGAGTTCATCGCAGAAGACGCCGGAACCAGCGACGTTTTTCAACATCATTTACATCTGGATGGAATCGTGATTTTAAACATCTTATCAAAGTCTGTATGTTGTGTTGTGCAGTCTCAAGGGGGAGGATTCATCCACTGAATTCGATGAATTGATCCTTGTCTTAGACTTGCTAGCATTAATTGTGCTCGATTTTGAAAATTTTTTTACCGACAAATGGGTCACCTAATGGGTAAAGCTGAATCGAGTACGTTAAAACCAGTGGTTCTAACAGTTTTTTTTAGGTTAGTTCTAGTTTTCGAGATTTAGCGTTATTTAAAAAATGGAGGAGGTTGCGCAATAAATATTCTCGTAACTCTAAAACTGTTTAGTTTATTGAAGTAAATAAAAAAACCGAAATTCGGAAACAAAATTATCTTTAAGTAAAAATATTTTTTGAAAAAAATTTTTTATTTATTAAACTGCATTATAAAAAAAATCATCCAAAATTCATGAAAATTTAGAATTTTTTTTCAAAATTTCAAATAGAGAAATTGAATCAAGAAATTATTTTCTTTAGAAAAGGTTCAAACAAAATTTAAATTTTTTTAAATTATTAACGAATTTTCGAACAGTACTTGCCAAGATAAATCTAGTGAGATTAAATACAAAATTTTAATGTTTGAATTTGGAAAATGCAAGAAATTTGTCTCAAATAAATCTAAAATAATAATAAACATCAAAGCTGTAAGTAAAACTTAGTCTATAAATTAAAGCTATGTAATAAACCAATCAATTTTGTCACTAGATTATTTAGAACGGGACCCCTGAAGAAGTTAGAATAAAACTAACGAAACGTTGGGAAAATAAAATAAAAATAAGAATCGAACAAGTTTTATATTTACGTTTGGAAACAAACATTTGACCAAATTAGCCTGAAGGAAACTCCTTAATAATTATAATAACTATAAACATTGATCACAAAAACAAAAAAATTAATTGATCTAAAATTATTTTTTAAAAATTCTCATGATCAAGAGATTTTAGACAGTTTCCACACCACTTGGTAGTGGCTTCTCTAAGTTTGTACACTTTTCATCTAATATAAACTGTGAGCGCCAATGTTTCATGATACAATGGCTCACAGCTTATTTTATGCAGTGCATTTTTTTTCTCAAAGCTCCATAAAAAGAAAACTAACAGGAACTTTTTAAAAGATCAACCAAACTCCTTGTTTGAAGCTAAAGTAATAAACAGTTTGTAATTTATTCTAACTCCATTAATAAGAACGCACGAAATACATGCTTTTAGGGCCAAATAGTTTTAGACCCTTGTAATCAGCTGCATGACTACATCATCTTTTTAAAAGTCGCTCGTCATCATTATTCATACTCGTATGTATATAAACCTGTTAAAAAGTACATATTTGTATTTATTTAAATAATTTTTTTTACAAATAAATCCATTAAAAATCTCGTATACAGATTTCCATACGCATCTTTTATTCACAGCAATATTTTACAATTCATTCGTTTGCATAAAATCAAAATAAATTTTCGGCA
The DNA here is from genome assembly GCA_916048285.2 of Bellardia pandia. Classification (NCBI taxonomy): domain Eukaryota; kingdom Metazoa; phylum Arthropoda; class Insecta; order Diptera; family Calliphoridae; genus Bellardia; species Bellardia pandia. The sequence goes on from OU696531.1 coordinate 24,001,696, forward strand.
TTAAATAAAGAAAAAAAGCAGAAGTATCGGTGTACGACTACACAAATGTATCTTTATATCTATGAATTTAAACAGATACATATGTATACATACATATCTATCTATCTATCTTTATAGGTCTAATTGTGTGAGTGTGTGTGTGCGAGTGTCTCTGTATGTTATTTTTTATGGCGCTTTGTGTGGCATGATTTGTTTTTGTTCACCAGTGAACTGATACTGAAATGCGTGAGTGTGTTGTAACACTGTGCCTATGTAGATGAACGAGTATTTTTGTTTTTGTGTTTCTTTTGCAAAAATAAAAACTTCAATTATGTAACAAACCGAAATATTTGTATGTTTTAAATTACATACAAAAAAAAATATATTATTGATGGAGATGGAATGTTTGGAATGTTGTTTATTTAAACTACAACTACAACAATATCAGATAAATGATAATAGCACATACACACACTCCACACTCTCAAAAAATCTTACCTTGATAATGGTTGGAGCACAAACATTTTACAAACAAAAACAAAACTAAATAATAAAAATCAAATGCGTATTAAAAATTAAACTTACAGACCGACGGACACCATCGCTTACATTCACACATAAATAATATTAAAGTTTTTTTTGTTCAGTTTCAAAATTGATCTCGTGTTAATAGACATTGAAATAACGATCATATTTATTAGTTTAGTTAAATTGAGTTGATGTGAGTTGAGTAGAATTGTTTTATAACGAGAGCGAAAGGAATGCGTTTGTTTAGCCAGTCTAGAGTTCATAATGGCTCCATTATTTATTACAAATACCTACAAAGTTAGCTAGCTGCACTGTGGTGCGGAATGGTTAAAAATAAGTACGAAAAGAGAACAAATTTTATTATTGTATTATAAATGATAACAAAAAATGAAATGATGTACACACACGCAGAGAAAAAATATAGTTGTGCATGTTTGCCACAACTATATAAACATTTTTAAATATTTTTTTTTTAATATTAGGGTCACTGTAATTATTTTTATGATTTCTGCAACCATGATATGGTTAAGTTACCATTCACATGGTTACAGCAATCATATATATGATTATAGCAATTATGCAATGTTTATGGTGATCAGTGTTATGATGAATAATTATACCATATTATGTTGTCTCTCTCATAACCAAAGAGCAATAAATTATTATAAATAGATTCATCATAAACATGATTGCAACAAATATATACATAGTCATTTGAATCGTAACTTAACTATATTATGGTTAACGCAATCATACAAATAATTACAGTGACCATAATATTATTGAAAAACTTTTAAAAATGTTGACATTCTGGTATAGTTTTTCTCTGTGTGCAATTATTACACTTCCTTTATTCTATGCAAAATAGTTTCATCATATAATGGGTATAAGATGATTCATTTAATTTTCTCAGTTCACTGATCACTGACTAATATCATAGTGTCATCTTATTTGTATGCTGTATTGTTTGAAAATGCATCATGGAAAGACTCATACGGCAACTACTGCATCAAATTATTCAACAATATTATGAACGTCAGTTTTCTGTGGAAAATGTTTCCTATCAAATAGGTTGCTCAGCATTTGGGCTGTTGAGCACACCGAGGAAATTCTTGAACTACTGCTACATCTGGCTGGTGGAATTATATCCATTATATATAGTGGGATACGTGTGTAACTCGATATTTGTCCAAATTCTTCTAGAGAATTTCATCCTAAAAGCTACATTTTTCCAAAAATACATTTTTTTCAAATTCGATTTATTCAAATTCCAAAATTATTTCAGAAATTCGACTAATGTAGTCTTATTTAGGATCCTTTGGACTACCCTTTCTATATAGTGGGATACGTGTGTAACTCGATATTTGTCCAAATTCTTCTAGAGAATTTCATCCCAAAAGCTACATTTTTCAAAATGCAAGTAAATTTGACTGTTAAGTGCTTAACAGTGGTCTGTTGACTGTAACATTATCAATGTTAGCAAATATGGTTTTTGTCTTTGCTACTCAAATTCGAATTTAACTTCACACACATCTTCTAGGATCATTTGTTAATCGGCTCTGAGAATAAAAAAGTACATACATACGAGTATATTCTAAGACGATTTAGTAATGTCCGTCCGTTTGTTGAAAAAACTTTTATTTTAAGGACAAGTCCTGTTGAAAGTAAGAATCGGTTCTTGATTTCCCATAGCCCCCATACATCCCGGAATAATGCTTTATGGTGCATACTAAATGCCTATAGAAAAGCAGTATTCATACAAAATTCAGTTTCATGGAAACATAAATCTCAAGACGAAATTTTATTGGCAACAGTTTATATTTGAACATAGCCGCCATATAAAATCTATTTTTTTTTTTTTTTTTTTTTGAAATTTCAAGAATTTCAAAATTACCATTTTCAAATAAAAATACTAAATAGCTATATTTGTATTTATTTGCCGATGCTTTTAAAAGTTTTTGTTATTTTATAATTCCAAAAACAGTTCGAATAAGAAAAAACTAAGACATGTTTAATAAACAGATATTTGTGTATATTAATTAAATTAAATTATGATTATTTATTATTTAAAGTTTATTTTTTGATGATGACATTTTTGAATTTGAAAAGAAGTCTAAAACGAAATTTAAATAAAGTTTTTCAATCTCTATAAATAAGTGATCTGATAGCTTCTTATACAAATACGAGTATATAAATATAAATGTTATAATTCTAAAAGGAAATATATCTATATATATAAAATTCAATGTATGTATGTATGTATGTATGTATGTATGTAACGTATAGACTCCAAAACGGCTGAGCCGATTTTGATGAAATTTTCACAGCATGTTACTGTGACTCTGGAAAAAATAATAGGGTACTTTTTTTTACCACGCCCACTTTTACGCCCACTTTTTTAAAATATTGTAATTGAAGACCAAACCTTTGGACCGATATTTTTGAAATTTTCACAGCATTTAACTGGGACTCTGGTATGATTAATAGGGTACTTTTTTTGGCCACGCCCATTTTTACGCCCACTTTTTAAAAATTATGTAATTGCTCCCATATAGTTTTTAACAGATTTACTTCAAATTGTATACACATTATATACTCCAGGCGAGGTAAAAATAAAGATTTCTTAAGCCACCCCCTTTCACGCCCCTTTTCACGACAAATTTTTGAAAGTTTTATACTTTTTGTTCTCTATACAAATTTGTTCATTCCAAAGTATTTTTTTTATTTGGTAGTATATTGCTCTTAATACTGTTAACGTCGCCATATAACTATGAGCCACGCCTACTTCATCGCCCCCTTTTTTAATTCAGATACTTTCGTATACCACTAACAATGTTTGCTATACAAAATACTTTTTTTGTAATATGTATTTACCTAAAGTTTTATATACTTTTTAACTACCTACATTTTTTTATTACCAAATCCCCATTTTTCGCCCCATTTCACCTTAAATTATATTGCTTTTAATCTATATATATATATAAATGAATGTGTGTCTGTATGTTTGTGCTTAATAGGAGGCCAAACCCTTGGACCAATCTGAAATTTTTACAGCATGTTACTGTGACTCTGGAAGGTATAATAGGCTATATGAAGTTTTGATTATACAAACGGGGGTGGCACCGCCCATATAACCCACAAATTTAACCCGCCATATTTTGGGCATTTTTTGACGTACGTCGGTGATATTTGGTACATATGGTATTGGCATAATTAGGAATACGTACCAGGAGAAAAGTGAGTGGGACCACGCCCCTTTTTAGGAAAATTAAACATCGTAATATAGTCTTAACTACTGGACCGATCATTAAATATTCACAACAGGATATTCTTACGAAATAATAAATTCTTGACTATGTAAGTGGACAAAGGGGCATGGTCTCGCCTAAAGCATTGCAATAAATACATTAAAATTAAATAAATAAATGTTTGTAAATATATAAATACGTTTTATTTTATGACGAGGGGGGGGGGTAGCAAAGCACACCGGGTTTAGCTAGTTAATTATATTTAGTAAAAAAAGTGAACCAGTTTTGAAATGAAAGAGAATTATTTTTATATTAATTAAACTATAAATTCTAGCATGAGTTTTAAAAACTTGGTTCGTAGCCACAATAATGCTAAATATTTTTGAACGAATTTTTTAAAGTCATGACTAGAATTTGATGTGGTAGTAAAAAATGATTATGGACAGAAGTGTAGCCCTCACAGAGCCATAAACACCGGTATACAAAATGTTATGATCGGACTAAAAATAGCGACACTGTGAACAAAATACTAAAAGGGCGGTATTTGTAGGCGTGGCAAACAAATAAAAAATACTTCTTTAATCCTAGGGGGTAACTGGCACCACGTTTTTTCTTGTATAGAGGGCAAACGACTCTACAGTCATGCTTGATGAGGTGTTGAAGAAAGTGATATTGATAATGATAATAAGGCCAAGAACAGAATTATTTAAATTTATATGAGGGATGTTATAAAAGGTTACTTTGGACGATACTATTTTATGTAGTACTTGATGAAGGATAAAACTCATTTTAATATTTTAACATGCACATAATCTTTTTTACACTGACTACTCTGTAGCGTGAACAAGGTAAGAAAGCCCTATAATGTAAACAAATTTAAAATGTATTCAACATAGAAAATGTTGTATTTTCTACATATTTCGGCTATCGGAATCGTTGTTTTTAAAACGGGGTAACCCCGTAAATAATTGCTTATGTAAACATACCGGCATTTTTTATGTGTCTTGACATTTAGTGTAGTGCGCGCTGCTGATTTGGCATAATTTAATGTAAAGTGTTTCGTAAAAAATGTCGCAAAAACTACCAAAATTCTTGTCTTTAAAGGAAAAAGTGCGTAACTAGCTTAGCAAAGCAGTACAATGTTGCAAAGTCAACAAGAATTTTTCACCTGTCTAGTAAGTCATTTGTGTCAATTTGTGTGTTTGCAGGGTAATTTTTCATTTGCTGATATCCTTGAATAGACTGAAGATCTTCAAAACGCAACCCAAACAAATAACGTTTTGATCAGTGATGAAAGTGAAAGCGATGATACTATTCTGGAAATAGCACGGCCCAGAATAGAGCCTAGTGCGGCAATCAACATATTCAATAAAGCTTTGGAATGAGCGGAAGCTGAAAACATCAGTCAAGCAAATGTGAGCGTACTTAAACGTCTCCGAGAAAAGGCCGTGTTCAGCAATTTGCAAAAAAAAAATCCAGAAAAAGATAACCCACTTTTCAATCATTTTTATGTAAATTTTTCCTTAACAAAACACACAAATTAATAAAAAAAAATATATATGAATTTGATTTAAAAACTTGTCTACTTTATTTGGAAAATTTAAAGAATTACATCTTCGTAAACATGAACAACTTCGAAAACGTGAACACGCTCGGTTTTTAATAGTTCACGTAACCGCGAGTCTACTGTAATTTTAAAAATGTGATCAAATTACTATTTGTTCAAGTTAAAATCTCTTACTCGAATTATTATTTTTATTTAAACCGAAACCCCGTATAATTTGGATTCCCTGGTAGCTACGACCAATTGTGGGGCACTTGTCATAAAATCTGGTACATAACATAAACTTTAATATACACTGTCGGACAAAATAAAGTGCGGTTTTGTAACCTTCTTCATTCCTTTTTGATATTTTTCTTTTACATGTATTATTATCTTTATTTACTATTTATTCACAGTCCCGTTAGTTGTTGGAGTATCTGAATTATTTACATAAACATTGCAATTTTACAAAGTCGCTTTTATATTTTTTATATTTCCTGTGTAAAGTCTAAAGTTTATGCAGACAAACCCGTTTCGTTGCAGGCCTTGGAGAAAAACATCACTCGTGTGATTTGCCAGTTAGCAGTCTAAATGCTCCAACGAGTCATCAAAAATTGGACTCGACGGATAGACTATCTGCGACGCAGCAACGGCCAACATTTGATAGACATAATCTTCAAAAAGTAAATGCCAAAGAATGTTCTTTCAAATGACAATAAACAATCCCCATAAAATTTTAATTTTCTGTGTTTTTTTTTAAGTAGGGAACCTCGAATTGGATCACGCTTTATTAAATGCAAAAAACTATTTATTTAAGTGTAGTGTCTTTTCTCAAAATATTAAAAGTGATCTACGAATTAAATTCAATATGAACAATTGGATCAATTTAGATATTAATTAAAATTAATTTTTTTTTTTTTGCTATTTCCGAGCACTAAAACCCACTGTAATTCCCAGTCTATTTATTTGCTAAACAAAACTGTTTTAATGATTAAAACACTATGGCGTTGGGCGGTGGTTGGGGTAGATACTTACACACACACAGTTACTTTTACACTCACAAGTATGTACTTGATGCTAAAGTTTAAACGAAAAATATTTGAAATTTTGTTACAACCTCTCACCGTTTGGTTGTAATAATAAAACAAAAATTTCAACTAAAAAAGATTTTAATATTTTGATATTATTTGTTGTTGTAGCTTTTTGTTGGTTGGTTATTTGGCTTGTGTAGCTTTTTATCTTTACAAAGAAAACAACAACAGCAAATAACTTTGTCGGCTGAAGTTCAAAGTTATCACGACGATGCGCATGCGCATTAGCATTAGTTGGATGGTTGGTTAGTTGGTTGGGTTGTTTGGAAACAAAATCTTTCTTACCTTTAAGGAAACTTTTAAGCTGGAATAAGATTATAAAATATAAATGTACCCATCCAATGTATGTATCTTTAAGTTTTGTAAGAGTTTCATTCAGTTGAAGGCCTAAAGGGGAGCAGCCAGTGTTTGTCTGTGTTGTGTATGTGTGTTTGAAATACTTACTTACCTTCTTACTTACATACTACATATTTCTTTCGTTTGAACATTTCAACGTTTTGAAGTTTGTTTTTATTATGACAGTGGGAAAATATTTTTTTTTTGTTCTTTTTTTCTTTTTGGTATGTCGTTTTTGTTTTGTTTTTGGCCTGTTGTATTCATTGACAAAATCAGCTTTCAAAATGATCTCACTTTGTTAAAATAAGTCAAATCAAATCGAAAACCGGTTTTGTAGTCAAATCAATCGATCGCTAATGGTTGGCACACATATTCACACATTCCTTTATGTTTAGCATCTTTTTTCGAATGTTTTAAATAATAATACCTGGGATTCCTACAAACCTTTGATCGTAAATTGCGTTAGAGAAGACATCAAGTCTCAGAGTGTTTTTTTAAGTTTAAAAAATTTCGGCACAAATTTTTTGTTTTTGAAATATTTTTTAATGGCATTTTTTTTTTTCTTCCACAAAACAAAAATCTTTTGTAACGAGTTTATTTTTTTTTTGTTTCATTATACACAAAAAACACACTTTAGAAATTTATCTTATTTTATTAATTGGCATGTCATGTAGCACTGTGAACTAAAAAAAAAAACGAAAATTTAAATAAAATATACAAAAAGCCGAGGAGTCATAAAACTTGTCATTTACTAATTTTTGTTAATCTTGGCTGCTGCTGCTGCTGTTGCTGTCTTACTTGACTGGCTTAAGGCGTGGCAGTTTTCTAGACTTTGCTAGACTTGGTGTCTTAAATGCTTTCAAAGCCAAAGAAAATGCCACTTGACCAGATTTGTTTTTATTCTTGTTTTTTTTTTTAATAAATTGTATTTTTTATGCTAATTGAATATTTTTCTTAAAAAAAAAAAATATTTTTTGGCTTAAATTGCTAATTAATTTTTTGTTGTTTTCTTGATAATAAACTATTATTTAATAATATTTATGTTAATTGGCCTTATTGTTTTCTATTAGAACTTCTTTTTTTTTATTAAAATATTTTTGTGTTTTTATTGTTTTATAAAACTTAAAGGTTTTATTTGTTATTAACCGCCTTTATTAACATATTAATTATGATTGTTAATACTTAACTTAAGTTTAAACAGAGTTTAAACCGGAAGTTGTTGTCAATTTGTTTCATCTGTAATTAGTTATACACCTGTAGTTTATCGTATTGTTATAAACTAAGTTTAATCCCGTTTAGTTGTCAGTTAGTTAACAGCTAAACTTTAAAGTTTAAACTATATTTACAGTCCTTAAGGTACGGTCACACTTGGCAAATATTTACTCAAACAAACGTAAACACTTGTTTCAGCACAAATTTGTTGGACGTTGTTTACTCTTATAAGAGTTTTGCAAGAGCAAACAGCATCAAATAAATTAAAACTAAATATTTGTTGTTCTTTGTTTGGCCTAAATAAGGAAAGTTTTTGTTTTCAATAAATAAATGAGTTTAAATATATGTTATTTAGTGGTTATATCTTTTCGGCAAATATTTGCCAAGTGTGACCCCCCCCCCCCCTACCTTTACATTTTCATTGCGCTGTTTGTATCTATATTTGCTTTAATATTTGAAGAAAATTATAAAGTTTAGTGTTGAAAGCAGAAGAATAATCTTAAAGGCAAAACTTTATGTAGAAATATTTAATTTAAATAAGCTTTACAAAATCTAAGTTTAAACCTTCATTGACTTATGGCCGAATTCTCAGTCATTAGTTAACCATTGTTCTTTAACTAATACTTGTTATTCTTATGGCAAACTAAGCATTGCGAATAAAGAATCATTAGTTAAGCCTTTGTCATTAGCTAACTAAAGACTGTGAATTCGGCCATTAGTAGTTATAAACGTTATCATAACGCTGGGTAATTGTGTGTATTTTTGACTTAGCTAAAGTTTAAACCTTAATTTAATTGAAGCAATTAATAGTTAAAACTTTCTTAAATAAGCTTAAAGTTTTTCAGGTTTTTTTATATCTACAAAAACTAAGTTTAAGCAACTCTTTTGTATCCTCTAACACAGCTCCTAATTCATAAGCGTATGTATACGTTTGTGCTCCTATGAGCTTACCATATCAATATTTTTCTAGGGTCCTATAAAGTGCGTATATTTTTTAATTCTAAGTTATGTCTGTGTGTGTGTGTGTGTGTAAAACTCGCTCATGCACGAAGTACAAAACCAAATTTAATAAAATTTAATTAAAATATTTACTAAGGTTCTAGACAGTTTGGTATTAAAAATCAAAATAATTGCTTAGGTAGACATAGAGTTATAAACTGAAATCTGTTGATGATATTCAATTTATGACGAATTATCTATAATCATTGTATTCACAATACAAAACCAAATTTAATAAAACTCAACTTAAATATTGATTAAAATTGTAGGCAGCTTGGTATTGAAAGTCAAAAGAATTGCTTTAGTAAGAGACGAAAAAGACGTAACCACTAAATAACATGCATATGTCTGTATGTATATTTGAACTCGTTTATTTATTAAAAAATATTTTCTTGTTTAGGTCAAATCACAACAAATATTTAGTTTTATCTTAATTAATGCTGTTTGATCTGGCAAAACTGTTGTAAGAGTAAACAACGTCATATTAATTTTGTGCTGAAACAAGTGGTTACGCTTTTTAAGTAAATATTTGCCAAATGTGACCGTACCTTAAGATTTCTAGGCATTTACTTTGTAAATACTTGAATAAACCGAAATTCATTGCAATTGTTAATTTGTCCAAAATTTAAAGAATTTTTTTTTTTAATTCTAACACCTTTTCTTCTTTCCTGACGAAAGACGTTTGTTTAATCATACTGCAAGTTTTTTAACTTACAAACTCAATAGACAACAATATGCAATATATGTTTTTCGAGTTGGCTAAAATCTTAATGCTGACCAGCCAGCCATCACCAGCAACAGTCTACTGATGATGACTTTAGGACAACACACAAAAATGTGGAATGTGGATTTTTGTACAAAAAAAAAACAAAAAAGTATATATATATGAAGCAAGTTGGTCTGTTGGTTTTCTGTGGATTTTGAACTTAAAATAAGTAACAGCCAGAGAGGCAGAGATACAGATACAAAAGAGGCCAATGAAGATGTGATGTAGACAGAAAAGAAAACTGGAAATGCCACATTCCAGCACGTTTCTTCAAAGAGTTTTTTCTGTTTTTTATAGTTGGCTGTTAGTTATTTTTTTTTCTGTTAAAGAACAACACTGCTTTATTAGCAGCAACATTATTAGCTGAACTCTCGTCTGAATGCCTTAAAGGAATAAATAAAATAAATTTCTGGGAATTTTATTTACGAAAAAAAAAACATTTTTTGGTTTCAGTTTTATATGTGCGAGCCGGTTTAACATAAATCTTTAAGAACTTAAAACGATTTACAAGAAAAAACCGCTTAATCTTTTTACAGTAACGCCTCTGTAACGAAGAAAATAAAATTAAACTATATGAACGTGCGTGATTATTTAGTTGTTATTTTTTTTTGGAGGGGCTGCTTAAGGGCTTAAAATAACTATTAAATTTGCTTTATTAAACTGTGAAATTAATGACAATATTACAAATTGTAAGTAAGAAAACTCTTGATAAATACCAAACAGTGTGTTAAAATCATTTAAATGCACAATTGGCAAATATTTACCGAAAAAGACGTAACCACTAAATAAAATATATTTCAACTCATTTATTTATTTAAAAAAAAACTTTGTTTACAACAAGATACAACAAATATTTAGTTTTAATTTATTTGATGCTGTTTGATCTTGCAAAACTCTGGTAAGAGTATATAACGTCTTTTTTGAGTAAATATTTGCCAAGTGTGACCATAGCTTTACAAAATCAAACCAATATTGTTTGCCTTCTCCTTCTTTAAGTTCTTAAATTTATAATTTTATTTATTTAGTTCTTGTTTTGTTATTTGTTGTTCCTATTTCTTTCTATTTCACAAACATTACAAATAAATAAATTAGAAAACAAAAAATATATGCCTCATGTTGAATATAGCATTTTATAAAAATATATTAACAAACACACAACGACGACCACTTACTTATTTAGTACCAGGGGGGCTGGTTGGGGGGGTGGGGGCTATATCGTTCAGGTTTCTACAAAAGTGCCAGCATATGTATAACAGAAACAGAAAAATAGGCCCCTTGTATTTTTACCTCAAATGTAATAGATTTGGTTGTTTTTTTTTTAATTTTCTTAGGTTTTGTTTTTCGTTTTTTTTTTTTTTTTGTTTTTTAAGGTCAGACAAGTATTTAAATTCAAATAGATTAAATTTATTTATATTTTCTGTTTTCGGTTTTGTTTTTATTTCAATTAAAATTTGTTTTTCTTTCTTGTTGTTATGTATGAAAAACATAATTTGTTTAAATAACTAAATAAGTATAAAGAAATCCAAATAACTGTATGAAAAAACTAGATAAATATCACTTTCTATTAGTTAAGATACGGTCACACTTGGCAAATATTTGCCTGAAAAGACGTAACCACTAAATAAAATATACATACATATTTCAAAACATTTACAATATTTATTATTAGAAAAAAAAACTTCGTTTATTTAGGACAAGATACAAAAAATTTTTAGTTCTATTTTATTTGATGCTGTTTGATCTTGCAAAAGTCTTGTAAGAGTAAACAACTTTAAACAAATTTGTGCTAAAACCTTTACAATTTAGCTTTTATTGAATTTTTGTAATAATTGTTGTTCTTATACAAGTAGTAAAATTAGTTTAAAAGCTAGACATGGGTCTCTGCAATACTGCAGTATTCCAGTATGTATTAAAAAAGTAAAATTTCTTTACAATTGCACCCACTGTGCAGCAACCGAGCTACATAAAGTAGAAAGATTACATTTTGCCCACCAACAAACAAATAAACAAACAAGCAAACAAACAAACAGCACAATGAAATTCTTCAGCAAACAATCTCTGCTGAAGTTGTTTTATGGTTTTAAAAATTTGCTACCTCCCTTGTTGTTGTTGTTGTTGTGGCTGTTGTATTGATCATGATAATCATTTTATTTTATGCTTATTTGTATTGTTGTTGTTGTTTCAAAGTACTCGATTAATGATTGTTACTGTTGCGCTCTATGGTTATGTGAGAATATTGGTGGTGGCGGCTGCTGTTAATGTTTCTTTTGTTTTAAAAATTGCTGGCAAACAATGTGCTGCTGTGCTGTTTTTTTTTTTTTTTTTTGTTTTTATTACAGCCAGAGCTAATGAATTTACCAGCAACAGCAACTATGTACACAACAAACGCACCCATATACAACCTACATATGTATATACATACATATGTATGTATTTATGTATGTATACTCAAACATTGTTACTTTTTTGCGTTTAGTTTCTGTTGTTGTTCTGTGATCGAATGTACAAAAACTCATGTTAAACGAAATTAGGTCAAATTTGAAAAAAAAAAATAATAATAAAAAAATGTATATTTAGTTGTTTTGTTTTTGTTAAGCATTAAAATAGTTTTGTTGCTGTTTCTCTACCACTCTTCTTGTGCGTTTTTTTTTTATTATTATTATTTATTTTTGCCAATTTTTTTTTTGTTTGTTTCATTCATTTCTTTCACGCATAGTTTTCACATTTCATTTCAACGTGCATTTAATTATCTGTATTGCTGTATATCACATTTATTATAGATATTAGTATAGTATAGTGTTGGTGTCGGTTAGTAGCTGTGTGTAAGTGAATGACTTGTAATGTGTTGGTGTGTGTGTAAGTGTATGTTGATACCATCAACCATCCATCCATCCATGTTTAATACTCGTTTATTTATTTTATTTACTTTCTTGTTTTGTTTGGCTGTTTTTTTTTTTGCTTTGTAGCAGTTGTTTTTGTTGTTGTTTTTGTTAGTATTTATGAGCTCCCAGCCCCATTCATGTGCTCTTTTGAGGCCCGGCTGTCAATTAAGTGTCGATCATGTGTTTTAGTTAACGTTACTCGTGTTTCGTTATTTTTATAATGATTGTTTGTTGGTATGTATGTATGTACATATGTATGTGTTTATTAAACAGTGTTGTCAAGCATAATTATGATTATATTATTTTGATATTATTTTTTTTTAATTTTCGTAATGTTTTACTTTCTATTCAAATATTTTTGAAATAAAAAAATTCCATAACTTTCAACAACTTGAACACTTCTCTTAAATCATGTGTATGTAGGTATGTATATAAGTATGTATATTTCTGTATTAACTTGGCAATTTTATCCGTCATTAGCTGTTGGCAATTTAGCGTTTTTAGCCACACAACATTTAGTATGAAGATTAAAGGAAGCCAGTTAGTTTTTATTGGCTTAAAAACCATTGCATACTTTTATTAAAACAAGTAAACATTCTTACAAAATACCTATTTTTTTGTATTAGGTAGGTAGGTATGTATGTAGCTTTAAATATATAGTATATTCCTCAAATTCTTTACAATTAAAATAATTTTTGTAAATACATACATATTTTTAAACAAAATATTCAAAAACTTTCACAGTGGGCTGTTGGTAATACATACCTATAAATTTTTTGCTACACGTTATTTTACTTTTAATGATTTATGCTTAAAAAGTAGTAAATTTGTCACTAATTGCTACTTTTCGTAACAAACTTTTACGGTTTTTAATGTGCACAGTAGTAAGCCTGAAATTAAATTTTAAAACTCTTTAAATTTTTAAGATATTTTCATAAATTTTGTTCGATTAGTAACAAATAGCTTCTTTTTTAACAACTTTATTTTTGCACAGTGGTCTGCTTAATAACTTCATTACCGAAGTTGTAAAGGTACGGTTACACTTGGCAAATATTTACAGAAAAAAACGTAACCACTTGTTTTAGCACAAACTTGTTGGATTTTGTTTACTCTTACAAGACTTTTGCAAGATCAAATATGTAGATCTAAAAATTTGTTGTATCTTGTTCTAAATAAACGAATTCAAATACATATGTAGGTAGATATGTTTTATTTAGTGGTTACGTCTTTTTCGGCAAATATTTGCCAAGTGTGAACGTACCTTAAGTACTAATTACTAAATACCTACCTATTAATAAACACAATTTAAAATTTTCTTAGCAGTCTAACGGAAATTGAATTTTTTGCTTTAACTTTTAAAGAATTATTTTGGATTTTGTAACATATTCCAGACAAAGTTTAATTTTTTAGATAAAATTTGTAAAAATATTTTGATATTTTTTATACCTACATACTACATACCTATAAATATTTATTTATAGCGTATCTAAATATATAATAAATTCTCGATTAACATTCCTAAATTTGAAAATATTTTTGTTATTGTTGTCCAAGTCTCTGACAATAAAAATTGTGAATTAAAATGAAATTTAATAACTTTATAACCGTAATACAAGTAGACAGACTGTTAAACTAAATACACAACAAATAAAAACAAGCTGGTTTTGAACGTATACACACAATTACAAAAAAGTCATAACACAGCAAAAATATTCCAACAACAAACAGTTCTGAACTTATTTAAAAAAAAAAAAAATAACACACACAAAGAAAAGAAGTCAACCACCAGCATGGAATGCCACCGTCATTGATGATCGTTCGGCAATGGCAACTAAACAGCAACAACTACAACAATAACAACAACTCTACCCAACTAACACATTCATACTTGCTTACTTACACACTATTTGCCTACAACAAATTCTAACCATTATTGTTGCTTTTTATTATTATATCAATAAAACAGCAAAAACCGGAGTCGATAAAATGGCAGAATAATCTCTTCTTAAAACAACCACAGCAACAACAACAATAGCAGCGACAACATTAAGAAATAAATTAAAGAGAGTCGCGAAAAAAAGCAACTTCACACAAAAAAAAAAAAAAAAAAAGAATTGGAAAAAGGAATGCAGACATTTTCTACAACTTTAAACATTTAAAAGAATGTTGAAGTTGTTGACTTTGGTTAAATGTTACAGACACACACACAGATACAGATGCTTAAAAACACACACAACAATCACAAGTCTATATATGCGAGTTGATAACCCAGCAAAAAATCTATGAAAACAAATCGTTTCGAAAAAATTTTATTTTAAATATATTTTTTTTATAATTGTCTTAGAAATTTATTTTAAACTATCTTCTTTAGTTTATCTTGAATTCCAAACCCAAACTCCAATGTTTGCTGGGTACAAATATTTTACTTTAAGACCGTAAGCGTGTGTGTGTGTGCGTGTGTGATTTGTTGTTTTACACTGTAATAAAACGTGTTTGTAATCAAATAACTTCAATTCAACTTAACGTCTTTGACTACACTCAAATACAAAATTATGAACACACTTAAACGACAAAACAAAAATGCTTGAACGTACCAATATCTCTCATCGCTAAAAAAAAAAAAACTAAAGTTGGAGGGGAGGAAATAAATACTCTCACACTATTATTGAGTGGTAGAAAAATGTGGTTGGTTGGTTGGTTTTAACACACACACACACACACACACACATCATAGAAGAAGGTTCCCACGTTTTGGAAAAAAAGCATTTAAGAAAATTATTAAAGATTATTAAAGTTTATGCTGATTTGAACTATAATCGAGCACAACAAGATCGTTTAAGTTTAAATTTTTTTTTCATTTATGATTTTTCTTTATTAGCATAAGAAAGTTTTTCAAATCTTCATACTTTAGTTATAACTGCATTAAACATTGTTTAAACCTTTAACAATCGTTTAATTATTAAACAATTTTTTCAATGCTTGAAAAAAATCAAATTTTCTTGAAAATTTAAATACATATTTAAATATTAAAAAAAAAACGTTAACGGAGAACATGTTTGAAGTCTATATTCTGGTTTCAGTTTAGGTTTCCTGACACAATGTCATGATTTTTTTCCGAATTTCTACTCTGAGGTTGGATCACATTATTCAATGTTCAAATCTTTCGAACTCTGTTTGGTTAAATATGTTTAAATTCGAAATTTCTATTATCAAAGAATTAATATGTTTTTCAGTTCAGTTGTTTAAACTATAGTTTTAATAACATTAACCGGCCATACGTTTTAACCATTAACGATCGTTTAACTCTTAAACTACAGTTAAGTCGATTTCCGGTTTAGCCTTCAACATGGTAGTGTGTGTGTGTAACTTGAACTTTGTTGGATCTACAAATTCTTTTGTACACAATCAAACTTTCTTTTCTATTCAGTCATCATTCCAATCATTGATTAAATATTTTTATGAATGTGCTATGTATGCCATCCATTCATCTTGCTGTAGGAAATATTTCTTTAATACATATATATGTATAACTAAAATATTTCTTATGCTCTTTTCTTCTTTTTCTTCTTCGTATACTCTCTATTGTCATGTTGATTATTTCAATTAGATTCAAAGATGTTCTTACTGCTGTGCAAAAGTTCAGTTTGAAAAAAATTCATCATTATCATGATCATGATCGTTTTAAGCATTTAGCCAATTTCCACACCATACTGTGCAACATCATAATCATGATGATGATGATGTTGTTGTTTTAGTTGTTGCTGTTTGACTGCTATGACTCATGTGAAAGGAATGTAGATTTACATCCGTAACTGAAAGAACAACTCACAAACATCTATGACATTTAGCTTTAAGCTACAAACATTGAGAAGGCATTGAAAATATTTATACATATGTACATACATAAATACAATTAAAATAAATACATACACACAAACATACATACATATACTTGGGTTTATTTTTATTTTTAATAAAAAAAAAGTTGTAGAGATTGAAGGTGAGCAAACATTAAAGTTTTTCAAAAGAGATTTTCGGAATTTATCGAGTCCAATTAAAAAATTAAATACCTATATCTACCTATTTTTTTACCAGAATTCAATATTTTATTCAACCAGAGAAAATTTTGCTTATTCGGCTAATTTTTTTTAAATTGTTTTAATATGATGGGATTTTTAAGCTCAAAATTTAAATTAATTAAAAATTTTATGGGAAAATGTTTAAAATTTTCTGGAATCTATGTTTGATAATTTTTACTTCCCTACTGAATTTCAACTATCATTGACTGTAAAAAACTTTCAACTATAAAACGTTTACGATGAACATGGTTCGAATTTAAACAGAATGGGTCCATATTATGTTACCTGTAATATTCCAGTTACAATTCCATGCTTTTTTTTTTTGCAAAGAATTCAATGTTCGAAAGATTAGAACTATGTAGATTTGTGAATATTTAAATGTTCATAAAAAATTCTGAAGTCTATAGAATCTAGGCTGAATATTCAGGTATGTGATCGAAAACGATAACGATAACGAGTGAGTTTTAGAAGTTAATTTTTTCATAATATTTCTGTATTAAAGAGAATCTTAAAACAAAAATTTTAAAAATTTAATTAGAAATACATACTTTAAAAACTCACTCGTTATCGTTTTCCATCACATACCTGATTATGTTTCCTGATACAATTTCTTGTTATTTTTCAGAATTTCTAAACTAACTTACAGGGAATTCAATTTTCGTAAGATTCGAACTTCGTGCAAATCTGAAAATTTAAATGTTCGCAAAAAACAATTATGTAACTATAAAACGTTTACAAAGTTTGAAGTCTAGACATTTAGGATCCCTTTTAAGTTTACCAGGATAATTCCATGGTTCTTTTAACCATTTATACTCATGCAGAGAATTCAAAGTTCGAAAGATTCGAACTAAAATACCAAACATTTAATCTTTATATTAAATCTTGTTATGGCATTATTTCTACTCCATTTTGAAAAGAATTCAATGTTCGAAAGATAACTGTTAATATTTCTGAAAATATTTGGTTTTTGCTCTTTTCGCTTTAAATTTTATACCTATCATCATTCCGATTGATTGCAACTTCGAAATAATATTTATGATTTAAACCCAAAGAATTTCCAACTTTTCAACCAGAAAATTTTATTTACAAATTTCTAAGTTTTCATAATTTTGGAATTATTTATAACAACAAGAATTTTTAATGTTATGTTATGTTTGAAAACAAAAAGAGACTCAAAAAAATCTTATTAAAAAAAAAAAAATTATTTCAAATATTTCAAAAAACAATATTGATTTTTGTGACAAAAAAAAAAACTACCTATTAAATAAATTTTGTTTTAACATATTTTTTTTTTGTTATAAACTCCATAATATTAAATTTATTAGGTACTTTTTTTAAATTTTTCGTAAGAAATTTTTTAAAGTCGAATTTTTAGAATTTTATACTGAAAAATGTTTAAAATAACAAAATTCTTTAAATTTTCTTTAAAAAAAATATTAAAACTTTTAACCGACGCTTAAGCGTTTTATTTATCTTAAAACATTCTGAAATGGGTATTTTTCCCCAAAAACAGTTATTTTTAGTTTTTAAATTTAATGCTTTGAATTCTATAACGGAACTGGGGTTTCAAGTTTTTCTTTTCAAGAGTTTTAAGTTCTGCCGCACTCACTCCTTACTTAGTTGCAATATTTCTATTTTTTATTTGTTTTCTTGCACATATGTACATACATACTATACTTACACACTTATACCCCATTGCATATGCACACACTTTTACAACGGTTGGCTTGTTTGAAAGATTAAAGTCTTTTTTTCTATTAAAAAAAAAAAACAGAATAAGGAAAAAGAAAAGACGTATTTCTCCTTCATTGACTTCCCCCCGGATTTATTGCGGTTCACTTTAGTCGTTTATTCAAAGGTTTCAGGGTTGAGAGGAAGTCGGATTGCTGGGTTTTGCTTTTCAATTTTCCATGGCAGCTTTTAAGTAGGTCTGTCATAGAGGAGCAGAGTGTCTCTATTGTTTGGAGTGCGTTGCGCTGCTATTGTCGTCACTGCTTGCGCTTTAAGTTTAGAGACTTGAAGACGCAATTGTTTTGGATGGTTTGTTGATTGTTGCTTGTTTGTTTGAGTTTTTTTTTTTTGCTAAGAAAAAGCGTTAAACCAGTATTTTCTCCGTTTTATTTGTAACTCCTTAAACATGGTGTGGAATTTTTAAGATGTGGCACTGAGGTTTTTTTAAATACACGGCACCACATTCCTTAGACGCCTTTCAATGTTTCAGCAAGAATTTAATGTTTATTTGCTAATGATGTTAATTGAACGGTTCCAGTTTTTTTTTTTTAGAAAAAATTTGTTAAAGTTTTTTTTTTATAAGATTTCTTTAAAAACACTTGAAAATATCCTGGCTTTTTATTTAAAAACCTTTATTTTTTTAATAAAAATCCTCTTTAATTAATTAAACACTTTTCTTTATAAAAAATATTTTTTTAATTTTGTTTTTATCACCATATTCCTTAATTTTCTTTTACTTTTTTCTATTTATTTATAAGCTTATTTGTTATTTTTTATACAATTGCTTTTGGTATTTTAAATAATTTTTATTTATAAATAAAAATATTGAAAAAAAA
Organism: Bellardia pandia; assembly: GCA_916048285.2. Lineage (NCBI taxonomy): Eukaryota > Metazoa > Arthropoda > Insecta > Diptera > Calliphoridae > Bellardia > Bellardia pandia. The sequence goes on from OU696531.1 coordinate 24,020,926, forward strand.
CTCAAGTAACTGTCTTGGAAGACGCGCGTATTTTAGCCGTTACGAAGCGTTTGCCACAACAGAAAATTACTGAATGAAAATTGTAGTTTTCTTTTCGTGTGATCTTTCTTCAGTTCAGCCTAAGTATCAACTATACATACATATTTACCCGGAGAGTCTTTAAACTAACAAAATGATTTCTTTTTCAAGACCCTAAAACACAATATACACATGCAAACAGACACACAACTGACACACACACAGGTCCACAAACACACAAACTCAGCGCAAAGTAAACTCAATGGGCCTAGTAATGCAAAAACAGCAACGGTAAACACACAAAAAAAACCCAGCGAAAAGTAACAAAAACAACAACAACAAATACGTCTCTCACTTTAAGCACAACAACCACACAGCAATATTACAATGATCATAAATTCTTTAAGTATGTGTAAGCAAACACTCTTATTCCCGCTAGTAGCTGAGTGCTTTTAGCTGCTCACTCACTCTCTCTCTCCCTATCTCTTAAATGTTAAAAAAAGAGTGTTAGACTGAAACAGCTTGTGAATGCATGTGCAAACTGTAAAGAGAGGGAGTAAGCGAGCAATTCTTTTGCTTTTAATTAAAAGAGAAAGCCTCTGCACTAACACAAACACACCCTCTCACACAAACATATTTTCCATATGAACGCGATTAGTACACGTTTTTTCTCTGCTAAATTTTTCTAATACACTCACAAAAATAGGTTAGCAGTAAATATAGAGAAAAAAAAACAAAACGAAAAGGGGTCATTGTCTTGTTTAACTATTTTTTGTTTTATTTTCATAATTTTGTTTTTTTTCTTCTTTAAATTTGTTGCTATTTATGTATGAATGCAGATTAGTTTAGCAATTATTTTTTCAGTTAATTAAAATTATATAAAAAATATATACATATACATATGTATGTACGAGTATATAATGAAAATTAAATGATATATAGTGGGAACACCGTAATTAATTTGAAATTACTTGTGGACATTTATTAGAAAGACTGGGTTATATTATACCTACCGTATTTAAATAAAACATATGTACAGTCGCACAGTAAAGTATACATACCCCCTTGAAAAACGGGGTTTTGGGTTATCTATGAACAATTTAGCAATAATGTGCATTTCAAACAAATTCAATCGAACAATAAACAATAAGTTTTGACCAAAATTTTTTTCCACACAATATTTATTAACAAAAATATATAAAATTCATTTTTCAAACACAGAAAAGTCTGCATACTCCGTACTTAAACAGTGCTACCACACAGGCATCTTCACGAGATACTGTTATTTAGAAAAAGTTTAATTGTTGTTAATTTTGCAGTTAATTTTGATATTTAACGAAAATGAGTTAAGAAATTTGTGTAAAAGTGCGTGAGCTTATTGTAAAGTTACATAAAGAAAAAAATCTTTAATAGAGATTGAAAAACTAGTTGGGCATCCAAAATCAAGCATTCAGACAATAATTCGGAAATATAATGAAACAAAAAGTGTAGAAAACAAACCAAGAAGTGGCACATTTTGTTGAATGTTGAAGAAAAGCCTAAAATTACGGCAGTAGAAATTGCAAAGACTTTAGAACTCCAGCATATTGCTTCAGTGCATCCAGAAATGGTGAGACACGTATTAAAAAGTAATGGATTTCACAGCCGTGTGCCCCGACAGAAGCCGTTTATTAGTAAAATAAATATGCAAAAACGCGTCGAATTTGCCAAAAAATACATTGAGGCAGATGCGTGTTTTTGGGTTAATATTTTATTTAGCGACGAAAGCAAGTTCAACTTGTTTGGTTATGACGAAAAACAAAAAGTATGGCGTCGAAATAACGAAGCATTATTGCCTAAAAACTTGCTTCCTACAGTGAAACACGGTGGTGGCTCCATTATGGTATGGGGTTGCATGTCGGCGGCTGGGGTGGGTAATTTAGTATTTATCAATATACTTACATATTCTAAAAGATAATCTGAGGCAATCCGTGAATAAATTGGGTCTTGCAGAAGGTTGGTACTTTCAGCAAGACAACGACCCAAAGCATACTGCTGGTGTTGTTAAAGAATGACCACTGTATAACGTGCCTCATCAACTTCATTCGCCACCTCAGTCACCGGATTTAAACCCTATAGAGCATTTATGGGATGAATTAGACCGCCAAGTTAGAAAAAGGACGATTAAAAATAAACAGGATCTTGAAAATGCTCTACTTGAAGAATGGACTTTAATTTCAAATAATTACACACAAGTATTAGCAAATTCTATAAAAAATAGATTAAATGCTGTTCTACAAAGCCAAAACGGACCCACCAAGTATTAATTTTGTTGTTTTTTTTATTTACTTCTAGCTCAAATAATTTTTTTATTTAAAGTATGCAGACTTTTCTGTGTTTGAAAAATTAATTTTATATATTTTTGTTAATAAATATTGTGTGAAAAAAACATTTTTGGCCAAAATTTATTGTTTGTTGTTCGATTGAATTTGTTTGAAATGAACGTTATTGCTAAATTGTTCATAGATAAACCAAAACCCCGTTTTTCAAGGGGGTATGTATACTTTACTGTGCGACTGTAAGTACCTTGGAAGTTCTTTTCTCAACAAAGAAAATAATAAGGGTTTAACAGTTTGAAAACCATAAAAAAGGTTATTACTTTATTTCATACATACCTACCTACATACCTACAATGATTATAAATTAAGGTCTTGTTATTAAATTACAGTTGACAATTTTGTAGTTAATTTCTCATTAATTTAACCGCTTTTGAAAATGTGATTTTTTAAATATTAGACCAACAAATCATTTTTTTTTTCTAACCATAAAAAAAGTAAAAAAAAATGTTTCCAACAAAAATATTATTGGGTGTATAACTTAAAAATGCGGTTTATGGCTTCAGTAACTTAACTTGTGTCATATCTGTCAACAACAATATGGTACAATAGTGTAAACAACAAAGTTTTTTTTGCTTCGAAAATGTCAATTTTTTTTGCCAAGAAAGCGTCTAATGCTGGAAGTTTTGTTTTAATTCTTTAATTTGAAAAAAGTGCCTTTGAATGAAGCACACCGGTTAAATGTGTTCCATCGGTTTCAACGTGTTAGAGATGCTTTGTGCGGTTGAAAAGATGGTCCACGCCAGCCAAAAAAAAAATTGAGGACCAAGAATTGGAGACATTACTCCTTGAAGATTGCTGTAAAACTCAACAAAACTCAAGCAGCAGTTTCATATAATGCTATAAAAGCGTTCCATTACCCGAAGTGTGAGTGAACGTATGTGAAGCCCCGCCAACCAATCAAATATAAAGCACATCGTAGGTAACCTGTACCGAATGCCACTGATTTATTTAAAAAGAAGTGATTGGGAAGTTTTACCTTACTCGTCTTATAGTCCATGCCTTGTCCCATCAGAAGTCCGAGTGTCCGAAATTGGCTTGATTCTTTCTTTTTCCCAATGAACAGTTTTTTTTTGGCGTGAAATCACTATGCAGGCAGAAAGATGAGGAACAATTATAACTAACAATAAAAAAACTTTGAATAAATTAATATTATAACTAAAAATTAAAAAAAATCCCCCATTTTTAAGATATACACCCAATATATTCGAGTTTCATGTTCAGTTTTAACTGATACCACAGAAATTATTTTTTTTTTACCACGCCCTACAAATACCGTTCAATGTGTCGCTATTTTTAGTGCGATCGTGGCTCTGTAAGGGCTATATTTCTGTTCTGAAAAATTGTTAGCAAAAGGTAAATTGTCAAAGCTTTTTCTTACAACGTTGAAAGTTAAAAATTTCAAGTTCACATTTTCTGAAAATTTTTCGGACAACGTTGTAAGATCTGACAACCGTCTATACAAAGCTGTAGTCATGCAAGTGAACAATATTTTATTTTCATAATCCAATTAATTTGCCGTTTTTTTTTTAATTTTTTATATTGAAATAATTTTTATAAATTATGTATTCAAAATATTTCTAAAATTTATAATGATTTTTAAGGATTACATCGAGTTAAAAATTATAAACTTAAAACATGGCTTAAACAAATACAGGTTCAATAAACATCGAGCAAATCAAGAAGTTTTTAAATGATTTTAAAAGAACATGGAAATATATCTTAAATTATGTGACTATTTTTAAACCATGTTTTATTTTTCAATGACACAATTCACAATTTATTAAAATCAGTTGATAATTATTAAAAAAAAAACATCAAAACATCGCACACACACATTCTTACATGATTTCTGCCATATTTCATAGTATAATTTTAGGGTTCGCTAGAAAAATTGTTGAATAATATGGTGTTCAGACATGTATTTTTAATTGAATCAATTATTGGTTAATTAAAAAGTGTTCACATATGCTCAATATTGCTAATTCAATTAGCGTTTGACAGCAGCTGACAAAAAAGAATACAATTACAGTGCACTCGGGAAAACGTCAACGCTCGTTTACGTTAACATCCAAAACGTCAACCCTTTTTTTACATTACCTAATCTAGAATTTTATGAAATAAATAGAGAGAAGGCTTTCTTCCAAGTGTTGGAAAGAAAAAACAGCAGAAAAAAATAACAGATTTTTTTTTAATTTGTTAAACGTCTACACCCGCGGTTTTAATTAGTTGACGTTTTCCCTTGTGCACTGTATTTGATTGTAATATTAAAATTTTCAACCTAAAAATATTCTTTATTAATTTAAAAGCGAATCAACTGCCATTTTAGTTATTACTTGTCATAGGGTTGTATTTTTAATTTTAACAATTAACTCTTAATGAAGCAATTATCTTAATTGAAATTTTGTATGGATAATTGAATTCAATTAGGCGGTAATTAAAAAATTTCAATTAAAAATGCATGCATGAACACCATATAACTTGTAGCATTTTTAAACCATTTTCCTGCCAAAATAGGGGTTTATGGGTTATAAATGCTTGATTTTTAAACGCTTCAACAAATAAGTTGTATATGAAACTTAATCAAACCTAGAAATTTTGTACAGATCGGTCGATAATTGACCATAGCTCCCATATAAGGCCTATTTCCGAAAATCACTTCAATGAGCATAACTCTCTTGAAAATGTTGGTATCCAAATAATATTCATTACAAATATATTTCATACAAATGTACATAAATTATTCGACTCAATTTTGTGATTATTGGTCATAGCCGCCATATATGTAAGACCCACTGTTGGAAATCACTTTAACAAGCATATATTGTTTAAAAGTTTTTATATCGAGATAAAATATAATAAAATTTCCATTTCCATTTTCGAAAAAAACTATTTTTGCATATATACTGATTGGGTGTAGGGTATTGTATGGTCGGCCTAGAACGACTATACTTTCTTACTTGTTTTTATTTAAATTAATTATTATTTATTTATATTAACGATTTCTGTAGGAAATGAATAAGCAATTAAGTCTGTCTGAAAAAAATATATATTTTTATTATTAAGTGGAAAATTATTGGCATTATTTGCTGTAGACGTAATGAAATACATATATATTTTTGAAAATGTGAATTATTCTGCCTTATAAAACCTCATAAATAGAATAATAATTGAATTCAGGATCGTTCATTTAAGTATAATCGTGCCTGCATGTAATAAATATTTTTTCTTTAATCCTTGGATAGATTATGATAAATACAAATTAAGTGAAAATGAAGAAGTATGAAAATGTAGGGGTATTTTAAACCTTTAAACAACAATTTAACTGGCATTTTTATTAATTTCCTGCAAAAAAAAAACTGAAAAATTCAGACTACAGTTCGCCACGATAAACAAAATCATGGTAATGGAATTTCTTAGCGTTGTTATTTCAACGATTTGGCAAAGTTATCCAACCCTGGTAACTTGATCTTGTAAGGCGACATAGGAGATCCATATAAACAATTTGCATTTCAAAACTTGTGTTGCAACTTTTCTTTAAGTGCAAATATTTAAGAATTTCAAAAAAGAGTTTAAAAGTGTTGTAATGTTGTGTGTGCATTTACTCTTTGATATGACGGCGTTGAAAATAGTTTTAATATTAAACAACAGCAACAACAAAAACAAACGTTTGTTTCTGCTTTGAAAAAGTTCGTTTTTTTTTCGATGTACAAATGCATACATATGTGTGAGAGATTGTGTGAAAATAGCAATTACTTCCATTTGTTGGCCTTATAGAAGACCAGGGGCCAAATTACCGCATTCGATATCGAGTAAGATTTATCGTAGTTTTCTTATTTGAGATTATGGCATTCGATATCGAGCAAGAAATTTAGTACATTTTATCATAATTTCGATATCGAAACCATTTTTCGATCACGAATGCGGTAATTTGGCTCCTGTTTATATGTACATTCCAAGAATGATAAAATAAAGATTACGCCAACGCGCGTAAAATTTTAAAATGTTCTGCGCATTTTGGCCCTGCGACGTCACACATTCTGTGTTTCTATTGGCTAATTTTTTCTCACTTGTTTTTTTTACTCATGTTTTGCTTGCATTTGCTCACTCCACTCTTCATGTTTATATTTGTTGTTGTTTTTTTTGTTTGTTTTTCTTTTTTAAACAGATTTTATTTTAGAACTCTCAGAGATTTCAATTGCAAGATTGCCAACTATCACATAAAACATACATTTTTCGCAAGAAATTTTAATTCTAACACATGAAACATTATTGGTAACCCTTAGAATGGCCTATCTACGTCACATAACGGGAAATCATGCGCATGGCGTAATCTTTATTTTATCATTCTTGGTACATTCTAAAAGATTCGATACTCATTCCTGGTGCTTTTTTTGTTTGCGCGAACAATTCCTTAGTTGCGTTTTTTTTTTAATTTCGGTGCGTTTTTTAATTTTTTAAAAAATGTGATGAAATCTTTCAATTTCATGAAGTTTATACGATGAAACCCGATATATACGAATGTATGATAAATAAATACATACATACCATCAAATTCGTCACATGATAGTTATTGCTAAAAGTGAATAGGGTGAAAATCTTTGTTTGAAAAAAAAGAAAACTTTAAAAAAAAACTTGAACTGTAGACGAACAACCAGGGTTAGAGTCCCAGTGGAACCCTAACAAATTTTATTGAAAAAATTAATATTTATAATTAAAAAAGTATTAAAAGTACTTTCCCAATTAGTACTTCAGTTCGGAATAGCATATTTTGAGTTAAATTTTGAGTGATTTAATGCTTATTTTATATTTATTAGCTCGTTTATTTAAAAAAAAGCTTTTATTATTATTACTTCTATTATTAATCGTTGATATCTTTTTAAAAAGTTTTAGATAGAATTCATGAAATTAAAAAAATTTTAATTTTAATTCAATAAACATTTTCAATAAGAGAGAAATTCTAAACTTGTTTTTGCGTTTTTTTTTTCAATGGCGCGTTTTTCTCCATTTTGGTGCGTTTTGAAATTTCAAAGTTGACAACGCTACTCATTCCACTATGCCTTCTCTCAGAATGTGTTCTAGAAGGCGTTTCATACACATTCAAAATTGCATTTCAATGAATAAATAGGGCGTCTATAAATTTAGTCTTTTATGAAGGTTTGTGGTGTAAAGTAAGCGTGAAGCAGTAGATTTTTTAAATTAATTTCAAACCCTTTTTTTTATTTAACTGGCGAGTAGACAAGGCCTTGACCAACAATGACATGCCATATAAAATTGAAACGATTTTGCATTGCGGCTGGAAGTCCTTGTGACTGCAAAATAAGGCCTTTTAGAGGGCCTCTTTACAGCAACTTTTTCCCGCTGGGATGTTACTGTAAAAATGATGACGGCCGATGACGATATTGTCGACGACTACGACGTAAACTAGACAGACAACGAAGAAATACGTAGCCTCGAAGGAGAACAAGAAAACGAACATGGAACACTGAAAAAACAATAATAACAATAATGTATCCACACAAATATATATACATACATGTATGTATGTATGTATACACTATATATAAAACTTGAATAAAAACAACAACTACAACAATTACATTCTAGAAGTTATAAAACGACATTCCACAGCAGCGCTGCCAGAAGTAAGATTTTACCTTATTTTTTAAGATTTTTCCCCCAAAAAAAAAAGATTTTTTGTTTTGTCTAGACGACGGTTAGGTTCAATTAAAAACATCTTCTTTGTTCCCATTTAAAAAATTTTAAACTAATCGATCTCAAAAAATGTACAATTTAGTATGTATAAGAAAATGAATTTTTGTTGTTATTTTTTGTTTAGTGTTAAAAAGAATATGAATTGTTTTTATTTTTTATAATAAAAAAACTACTTATTTCCAAAAATAGGATTTTTTCCTCAAAAATAAGACTTTTTTTTTGGCGAAATTAAGATTTTTTGCTGAAAATTTCTGGCAGCCCTGTTCCACTGTTAGTTCTGTTGTTGTTGTAAGCGATTGAATGAGCGACTGTGTTCAAACTTTTGAAGATTTTTACTGAGTTTGTTTGTGTTTGATTGTTTTTGTTATTGTTATGTAGTGGTAACATTTTTGTTGTTTTTTTTTGTCATATGAACACAAAAACAATATTAAAGAGTGACTCTCATAAATTTCATTTTTATGTATTTGTTATAAACACACTCACTCATACTTATTTTGTTGTATGTATAAATCGTATACAACTCAAACACAACCAACAATAAACATTTGCATTGGATTCCTCACACAGTGCTTTGGTGTAAGTAGGTAAAAATCAATTTGCAAAAAAACCAAAAAAAACGAAAATATACCAACATATGTAAATACTTTTGGAAAGCTTTGCAATATTGCTTAAGCTAGATTTACACGAAATAAATTTTGAAGAATTTTTGCTGGAATATATCGTTGGTCTCATGTAGAAAGGCCCAATTGTTATTGTAATGAAAACTTTAAAAATTATTCATAATATACAAACAAAAAGCATTGACAAAAGTCTACATACGACCAGCATGTATGGGATTTTGTTGTTGAATTCAAATTTGGATGATATTTTAAATCTTTGTCAGAGTTGGATTTTCTAGCCAGATACGGATGCGAAGCACACGGCTCAGATTGTCAAAGATTGGCTCCTCTACCATGTCGCACGACAGTTGTACACACCACCTTTAAGCCTGGACTTAAATGTTATTGAGCACGTGTGGGATATTCTACAACGAAAAATTCGCAAATCTTCTTTTACTAGTGCCCCAATGCCCAAAGAGAAGCTTCAAGAAGAATGGCTAAACACAACATCCGTAGAACTAGACAATTTAGTTGCTTCAATGCCCAGACGCTTACAGACAGTTATAGATGCCCATGGTGGCCCAACGAAATATTAATTTTAATAAAAATTATTAACTAAACAAATTTTTTTATGTTAATTTACAGCTCGTATGTAGAGTTTTGTCATTAAACTTTTTTAGTTTTTTGTGAATAAAAGTTTAAGTTTATAATAAAATAAGATTTTTTTGTGTTATATTATTAAAAATACATCTGAAACAAAACTGTATTATTACTTTTCTTCTTTACGGTTTCAAAATTCCCAAATTGCAAAAATATGGGTCGTACGTATACTTTTATCGGCCACTGTATGCATGTCTATTTAGCTATTGAAAGCATAAAACAAAATTATAATTTATTATTCATTAATAATAAAAAATAAAAATACTTTAATTGTTATTAAAATGTTGCACAAGCCAAACTCGGACATCTCCAAAAATAGCTTCTTTTAGTGCTTAAGGTTTAATAAATAATATTTTGAGTAGGTATAATATGTACTTTGCTTTAAAACTAGTTGTAGCCTCTTATAAATTGATTCCACTAACTTTCGGCAAAGCTTGGTGGTATTTTTTGCCATTCTTCTATTAAAACTTTTTTTAGCTCAGCTTTGCAGGAAACCTTGCGCTTCTAGCCTTTTTTCAGTTAGTCCCATAAATTTTCTATTCGATTTATATCAGGACTCTGTGGGGGGTTTCATAACATGAGGAACATTCTATAGCAACAACAACAATCAACACTTTTCCGTACGTTTTCCTCAAGGATTTTTAAATATACTATACATACATTTTGATCCATTATCCCATCAATAAATGCAACGATTCCGGTTCTTAATTACTGAACCGCCCCCATATTTTGCAGTTGATTTTAGGGTTTTCAAACGCAGATCTTAATTTCGTTCCCTCCAAACAATAGGCATCCCATGATTTCCAAATGTTGAACTTACTTTCATAGGTATACAACACTTTTTCCAAAATGAAAAACCCTTTATTTTCATGATCTTTTGCAAATTTGGAAACACATAATCTTTACATTGCGTAGAAAATCATAATCTCCTATTTGAAATCAAACAATAACACAACAAATCGAAGTTAAATACCTCGGTATACAACTCGATCATCGCCTTACATGGAAATCCCATATATGTATATGTAAGTTATGAAATGAAACATTTAATGAAGGAAGTAGCAAAGTGCTTTATGTCCTTAACACTCACTTCCGAGTTGAGCAAAAATGCAATGACAAACTTAAAAAGTTTTCATGCTAAAGTTTGAGTCAAACTTTGATCAATCTTAAGGCTTTGCTTACAAATTAAGAAACATGAACTGGAAATGTATATTAAAGTGGAAATTAAAAAAGATCGAGTAACAACTTCTTCACTTTTAACCATTCCTTGTATGGCCTCGAAATACTGTGCCAACTACTCTGATACTCTCTCACACATACACCAACCTAAACACTATTAATGCCAGTTCATGTGTGAGCTTTTTTATGAATTAGTTCAAAAAACATTCTTGGCATAAAAGTTTTTTTGATTTTATTAAAGGTTTTTTTTTAATTTATATTTTGGTAATTTTTCATTAAATTTTTTGTCGTAAACATATTGGAATTTTGTGTTGCGTTTCTATTATTATTATTGTTGTAAGTTTATTTGGAATTTGTTTAATCTCTACGCATACCAAACTATTTTAGTTATGTGTTTTTTTTTAATATTTCAGCTTTTTATGAGTTTTTTTTTTACATGACTGGGCAATTATCATGTTACAGAACTTTATGGTATGGATTCGTTAATTCATCGTTTTGTTTTATGAATGGTCTATTGAACATGTTTTTTTTTTGGTATTTGTTAATTTGATTATAAGGTTATTAGGTTTTGATTGTTTTGTATTTTGGAGGGAATTTTGTGTTATTGGAGGTGCTGTAATAAAGGGTGGGGCATTTATAGGAATCAAATTAAACTTAAAAGCCTATGATTGAAGCTAAAATTTAGGCCCTATAAGGACTGTGTAAAACCCTAATATTGAAACTGTATTAGGGCGGTAGAAATAACGCTGATTGCAGCTCAATAACAAACTAAATACCTTTACAGCTCTGTGTTTCTTTGCAACTTTAAGCAAATGAGAGAAAAAAATTTGTCATTGAACACACGTTGTGTAGAAAACTGAAATTGAACTTAAAATTTAAGTCTTAAATGCACAAAAAAAACAAGTAAGAAAGTATGGTCGGTCAAGTCCGACCATATAATACCCTACACGCAGTATATGTATAAAACAGTTTTTCAGAAATGCGCGTTATATGGGTGATATAAGCTATTGTGGACCGATCATCCAAAAATTTAGTGTCATGATGTCTCTGAATATAAGTATTATATGTGTTAAACATTATCTAGAAATAAATACTTTTAAAAGATTTATGGAGCTTAAAGTGAATTACGGAGAGGCTCTTATAGGGGAGTTTCGACTAATTACGGACCGGCCATTATAAAATTAGGTCTCATTATTTCTGTATATAAGAAACTTATTTGTGTCAAATTTTATTTGAATACCAACATTTTTAAGAAATTTATGCTCTTTAAAATGATTTTCGGGAGTGGGCCTTATATGGGAGCTACGACTAATTATGAACCGTTCTGCACAAAATATGTAGATGTGATTTGCCTTCATTTACCACTCATTTGTGATGAAATTTCGGGAGGACATTTGTATGGGAGCCAGGTGAAATAATGAACCGATTTCTACTAGTTTTAATCCGATCCATTCTTGGGCCGAAAAAATATCACGTACCAAATTTTATCGAAATATCTTCAAAATCGCGACCTGTACTCTGCGCACAAGCATTACATGGACAGGCAGCCAGCCAGCCAGACGGACGGACGGACATCGTTAAATCGACTCAGAAAGTGATTCTGAATTGATCGGTATACTTTAAGGTGGGTGGTGGACCAATATTTCTGGGCGTTACAAACATCTGCACAAACCCAATATACCCTCCCACTATGGTGGTGTAGGGTATAACAAATTCTAAAAAAAAAACTTATTTAGGAATTTCATTAATAAACTGTTTATTGGAGTTAAAAAGCACATTTTTTTAAATTTTTCGTTATAAATGTTGTTGGCTGTTTGGCTGACTGACTCGCGCTGATATTTCATTTATTTCTTATTTCTTATCATTGTCATATAAACACACCATTGGAATGTAATATGTATTTCTTTTTTTTCAACCATTTTGTATCTTATCATTTTCTTAAAAATACAAAAGACAAAATATATTAAACGAACAAAATTTGTTTAATTTTAAATAAGTTTCTAGCAACGTCATGTGTTTTGTTACCATTTTTTTTCTTTTCTAGAGTTTTTAGACTTTTTTTTAAGATTTTATTAATTATGACTATAAGTCATTTTAATAATTAATAGTTTTATTTTATTAAAATTAAGTAAGAATGAATGAAAACAAAAAATATGTATATACAACATATTTAAATCAGTCATACTTGAATGAATGGGAAATTATGGCTATATCCAGCTTTTTATTAAAAAAAAACAAACAAAAACAAATTAAAGTTGTTTGTGATTAATTGTTTAAATATCACAAATGAGAAATAAATAATATTTGTTGTTTAAAATCGATGTTAAATAGTTTAATATAAAATGATAGTGTTAAGCCCAATTAATTTTTCAGGTTAGTGGCAACCAAGTGTGATGGTTTCTATGTTTTATTTATATTTTTCAATTATCACACACATCATTTAATAAACGAATTATCACGGAAACTCGAAAATATAATTTAACACAAACATGTGCAAGTTTTCCAGCTTTTGAAGTGTTTAAGAGTAATTACAAAATATGTAAGGTTTGTTTCCATTATAGAAGTGATGATAAATACTTAATTTTATTTGATCTTATTACTGCTACACTGAGAAACAATTATTTAAAATTCCCTTCTGAAAGGTTATTTTTCTTTGTATATCCGCTTAAAATACCTACAGACATATTTCACATTCTTCTTTAACAATTTAATCCAGTCAATGACATAAATATTTCCAAAAACTCTTATCAATTTGTAAACATTTGAACACTATTTACAACCGATTGATGTCAACAACAAGAAATTAAATGGAACAAGTAAAAAGTATAGTCGGTCAAGCCTGACCATATAATATCCTACACCCAGTATATGTATAAAATAGTTTTTCAGAAATGGCTGTTATATGGGACCGATCATTCAAAAATTTAGTGTCATGATTTCTGTGAATATAAATATTATGTATGTTAAACGTTATCTCTATATAAATACTTTTAAACGATTTATTAAGGTTAGAGTGAATTTCGGAGAGGGTCTTATATGGGAGTTTCGACTAATTATAGACCGATCATCATAAAATTGTACCATATTATTTGTATGGAATATATTTTAGTTCAATATTATTTAGATACCAACATTTTTGAGGAAGTTATGCTCTTTAAAGTGATTTTCGGGAGTTATGATAAATTATGAACTGATCTGCACAAAATTTGTAGATCTGATTTGGCTTCATTACCACTCATTTGTGATGAAATTTGTTTGCATACTTGCACAATTCAAACCCCAATTTCGGGAGGACATTTGTATGGGGGCCAGGTGAAATAATGGACCGATTTCCACCAGTTTCAATCCCATCCGTCCTGGGCCAAAAAAATATCATGTTCCAAATTTTATCGAAATATCTGCAAAATTACGATCTGTACTCTGCGCGCAAGCTTTACATGGACAGACAGCCAGACGGACGGACGGACATCGTTAAATCGACTCAGAATGTGATTCTGAATTGATCGGTATACTTTAAGGTGGGTGTTGGACCAATATTTCTGGGCGTTACAAACATCAGCACAAATCCAATATACCCTCCCACTATGGTGGTGTAGTGTATAAAAAAAAAAACTAAACGATTTTCGCCTGTCATTTAGTCACATGTATGTATTATTGCGTTTAGCGGTTTTTCACATTTCAATCACTAACGGGCCAACAAAAATTCCAATGACGAAAAAATCACCTACTTAAGAAATTAAGTTTTATTTGCAACAGCCCACCCCTCCCAAAAACACACACAAACGACCACAAACAGCAACAAAGTCACATGAGTGGAATGGTATGACGATTATCATTCACAAAAAGCCTGATTGTATTACAAAAAAAAAAAAAACGTTATTAGAAGATACTACCAAAAAAAACACACACACACACACAAATAAATAAAAAGCCAAGAGCAACTACCAACCAACCAATCAAGATACATACCCATACTTCTTCATACATGAACTTTATAAAGGTGTTAGTATCTTAAAGATACTCTTTGTGGACGCATTTTCTACTTCATACTATCAATATATGTATGATTTAAAGAGCAGCTAATAATTTTATTTAATGAAATTCTTCAGACCAAATACATTTTGGAAAAGAGCATTTAAAAGTTCAAATTCCATATGAAATAATGTAACAAAACAAAACTTAACGTAACGTATCGAATTAAGTTGAAGTGAAAAGGCTTTAGTTACTATTCAGGTGATAAATTAACAAACATAAAAGAGAATTTTAGTTTCATTGCCATTTTTAGTTGTTACTCTACAGCAGGTTGTTATAGATTTTAGAGAAATTAATAGCGTGGAAGTTTCCGTTTTAGAAATTTATACAATCCTAATATAGATTTAATGCTAGTTCTTTATACAGTCCTAATTTGGCTACAATTGTAGGGGTTTATATAGTTTTATGCCCTAATTTTGTAAATCACTTGCGTTCAACGCATCACCAAAAATATGAAATTTTATACGTAAATCACTGCATCATGGCGTTTAGCGAACGCAGAAATATTACGTTGTTACAATACTGGCAAATCGTTGCGTGTTTAATCTTGCCATTGTAAATGTTGATACTGAAATTTAAAATAAAAATTTACATAAAGCTACACTGATTTTGCATTGGCAATGCTACAAACCTAACAGCTGTTTAATAATTTTGTTTGGTTATTTATCAAGAAAATATTTAAAATTGTAAAGAAAAAAGCGTTTAAAGCAAACAACTAGAAATGCAAAGATTGTAAGTCCCCGTTTAAACAGTCGAACATTGGGAAGAAAAACATCTGGAATTCTCTTGTTTTTTCCATTCGCGGTCACACTGTCGAACAATGTTGTCAGACACATTTTATTATTATTTGCTTTTTTGACATTTCTCTTATTCGTGCTGTGTAATAATTTGTAGTAAATTCCAGCAAAGAAAATGTCACCGAGTAGCGAACACAAAATTGATTCTCTCTTTCCCACCCGTAATTTTCTACCAAACTAAATGTTTTTCTTCCCAATGTTCGACTGTGCAAATGGGGACTAAGGGGTAAAAAAAATGTTCGCACTTATAGATACATACATATGTCTTCTTTTTCGGATGATGAAGATGCTTCGATTTAGGCCTTGGAGGCAAACATCACGCGTGTCATTCGCCAGTTACCAGTCGAAATGCTCGTAAGAATCGTCGAAAATTGAACTTAACGGATAGATCATCTGCGACGTAGCAACGGCCAAAATTTGATAGACAGAATCTTCAAAGAATAAATGCCAAAGAATGTTCTTTCAAATGATAATAAACATTCCCCATTAAATTTGAATTTTCTGTGTTTTTTTCTTTGATAATGTAGGGAACCTCGAAATGGATCACGCTTTACAATCTAAATATATTGTTTTATGTGGACCTAATAGAGATTTAAAAACATATACGTATCGAATAATGTTGAATTGAAAAGCAACTAAATATTCCAGTGACAAGTTAACTATCAAAAGAGAGAATTTCAATTTCATTCGTTCATTCATTCAGGTTTCAAAAGATCATCTATAGTTTGTAGAATCTAATTAGACTAGAAATAGCGGCACAGTGAACAAAATACTAAAAGGGCGATATTTGTAGGCGTGCCAAAATAATAAAAACATTATTTCTGGAATTGTTTTTACATTATATTTAATCCTAGGGGGTGACACAACACTTTTTGTCGAACCACTCTATTGTACATATTGTTGATACAACTATCTGATTATGGGCACATTTTTGAGTCCAAACCTTCAAAATGACAGAAGAATAATATTTTAAAAACAAACATACAAACATAAAATATATATATATAAATATGAGTTTCCAAAATTAAAACATACCGCAATATTTTCACCAATATTCATTATTAAAATTTTTTGTTTTAAATTTGTCAATCAGTTTATGTTTCGAGTGTTACACTAAAATGAGTAATTTTTAAGTTGAGATAGATATTTTAACTTTCGGCAACATTTATGTAAAAATGTTGTAGGTGTTGTATAAAACATTTATATAGAAAATACCAATAACATTTGTCAAACTATTGTAAATTCAGATGACGTACAACACCTACGACAATACAACATCACTTGTGAATTGAACAACTATGTATAATAAACATATTCAATCGTATATGATATTTATGGCTTCAAAACAGTCCTAATGATTTGATCTTTATACAGTCCTAATATGGCTTTAGTTGTAGGTCTTTACACATTGATCCTAATAGATCTCTAAGTGTAGGTTCTTATACGGTATTAATATTTAGATGCGTTAATATAATTGAATTGTTCTATCATGAATAAACAATTTGTTTTCACCTGTAAATAGTCCAGATGAGATTAGTAAGATTTGGAAACCAAAAAGTGCTTTCTTATCTTAAGTCCTTATACAATCCAATAGAAAGGAGTTTTTCAACAAGAACTTTGTTTTTCGAAAATAAGAGCAAATTTATATAAAAATCTATTGAAGACCATTATAAATGACAGATGATACCGGACAGTTGTCCACCATAACCACATGCATACTTTTAAGGCTGTAACTGATTTGATTGTGTCTGTATAGAATCTATCTTCAACATAGTCCCACAAAAAATAATCCAGTAAAACGTTAAATCATATGATCGGAGCTGCCGATTAACAGCTGAATTTTATAAAATTTTGCGATCGCTAAATTTGCTTTACAAAAAATCATTGCTTCTCAATAAAGTGTTCCATATTCTCAATAAATTTTTGAAGAAAATAGCCCAATCAGGCTTCCAGATCACATACTGCACTATACGGTAACAGGTATGCAAAGTATTTTTAACAATTACTCTTGGACTTTTATAAGTCCAAATGCCACAATTTTGCTAATGCGACATTTTAGAAAAATTCAAGTCATTGTCTTTAATGTCATGACAATATGCTCCTAATGGAAAACAATGTTATTGTTGAAGTGCAGACCTAATACAAGTTCAATAGTAGATCTTATATTGGTTTACCTTTAGAAATTATATACATTAGGGCGGGTCGATTTAATAATCGCCCATGGCTCAGTGAAAATCGTATTCTAGGGATACCTCTAAAACGAATTCTACTACCCCCCAACTGTTGACTTTTGTCCCGTACAAACATTTAAAAAAACCACCATTTTGGCACTTTATTTTTTAATTTTTTATTTATTTTATTTATTTTTATTATTATTTTTTATTCGTTTTAGAGGTATGGTTCCTTCGGCAAAGTTTCTTATTTTGATCCCCAGAATACGATTTTCACTGAGCCATGGGCGATTTTTTTGCCTCCCCACAAATCGACCCGGCCTAATATACATATATATATATAATATCCACAGCTGGAAAATAATTACTGTAAAGATCACTACAAATTGAAGTTGGTTTGGTTGCGATAGATGAATTATTTTTTCACAGGCAGCAATTCTTAGGAAATTACTGAAATTTCGAAAATCGTTTTTTTTTGTTTTATATAACTAGCGGTCTAATGTACGGCACTAATAAATTCGTCTAAACCCACCTTGTTTAAACAATAAAATTTAATACTTTTGTCATCAAATGGCATAAATGTTTATGGCTTTTTAACAGCAATATAATTAATGGAAACATAATAAATTTCATATTAATCGTAACAAGTGAGTGAAAAATACTACTAAATTCTTCGAAAATTAACCTAAAAATAAGTTTAAAAAATTAAAGTCATAAAATTTATGGTGGTTTTTAAAAAGTTATAATTGAACTTTAAACGCCATATGTATCATACTCTGATTTCTTCCCGGTATATGTGGTATTTGTGTCAATAAATATATAATTTTTTATTGGATTTTTCTTTTTATTGCCACTATTCATTTAAATTTCTGTGGTTGACATAAAAATCAATTGTTTTGTATGGAATTCTTTGATTAATTTAAATGATCAAGCCAGTTTATTGAACTAAAGAAAGGCCAATAAATGCAGTGAAAGTTAAAGGAGTGTAATTTTACAAGAAGGGAAAATAGTTTCTGTTTTAAAGCTTAATAATCTTAGGAACTTATGTTGCTAGTTTTATGGATTTAGAAGATACTTAATTCATATAGATCATCAAGGACAATTTGTTTTCTAAAAACAATTCGGGAAAAATCAGTAGCAGACGCATTTGTTTCGAAGAATTTTGGAAATTTTATACAAATTGCATATTTTAATCTTTTTATTACAAATACTTTGATACTTTAACCGGAGTTCATAAATTAGAACAATCGTTGGACTTTCTTTAAACAATCGGTAATCTTTCCTTAAAAGAATCGTGGACCTTTCCTAAACACAATCGCAAATCTTTTGTTAAACAATCATGAATCTTTCTTTAAAACAATCGTGTATCTTTCCGTAAAACAATCGTGTATGTTCCTTGAATACAATCGTGGATCTTTCCTTTAAACAATCATGAATCTTTCTTTAAAACAATCCTGGATCTTTCCTTAAAACAATCCTGGATCTTTCCTTTCTCATAGTGAAGAGAAAGTTTTATTTGGTCTAGGTTGTACTTTCTATTCCTTAACAAAATTTGTGGAAATCCCTTAGGGACAAGCATTTTCATAACTATGTATATGTATGAATATAATGACCAAGTTTTAGCATTTCTCCTTTTCAGTTAGTAAAATTACCGTCTAAATCTAATACACCTGATTACAGTTTCTGTACATATTTTAGCGTTATAAAATTCCTCTTTACGAATGGAATGTGAACTTTCCATAATAGCAAATTCGTGTGGATTTTATGACATAAACGTTTTTATACCTTCAATTACCCTGGGTATGAGCATTTATGCATCACAACACAAAACAACACTCACACCAGGGTTGGTAAACATGGTACAATTGTACTTTTTTGATACATTAAGGATTCAGTTGGTAACATGGTACATACTGCCACGAGACATTAGGTACAATTTCAAAATATTGCTGATAAAATAGATAATTTTTGCTTTTGTCAAGAATTCAATACGAAGACATTCTTGATGTCCTGATATAATTGTCAATGTTAAACATTTTGTCATTCGTTATATCGAGTATAAAATTGTTTAAATATTCGTTTTATAAGGCAAAGTATTTTATGTATTATTATTTATTAACTATTAAAAATGGTACCGTGGAAGTCTCAAAGGTACATTTAATTTATATACGCAGTTTCTACAAAATCCAAAAAAAGCTATTTTCCATCCCTGACTTACACACAAACAT
This sequence comes from Bellardia pandia, assembly GCA_916048285.2. Lineage (NCBI taxonomy): Eukaryota > Metazoa > Arthropoda > Insecta > Diptera > Calliphoridae > Bellardia > Bellardia pandia. The sequence goes on from OU696531.1 coordinate 24,040,700, forward strand.
GGACGTCTAACTAAAAGTTTAAATATGATATTTAGTTTCCCCTCTCTCAGGCCCTGACAAAGTAACAACTAATTTGCAAACAAAGTAGTAAAGTTTATTAACTGGCAATATAAACTTGAAATTACCTTACAATGGGTTGGACAAAAAGCTCTTCCAGAGAGGTAGAAAATTTGTAAACTTTATTTAAAGCAATACTGATAAACATTTATAAATAGAATCTAAAACAAAGCAATTGCTTAGTCCTTGATTTAAACAATTCAAAGAATATATTGCAAAAGTAATTTAGTTACTACTTAGCAGATAGGAATGCATGTATTTTCCCACAACCACTGTCAGTTGTACAAGATCACTTGTAAATATCATTTGTTTAATCCAGCATCTTTGAGAAATTAAATTCGAGATTTAGATTACATTATCTATACATATGTACAGTGATGTCCATATGTCCAAGGGCTGAGATTTCCACGACTTTATTTTATTCGATATTTTCTCCTAACATACATTTTTCTTAGGAAACTCACAAACCTGTCTTGGCTTTTAAATTTGTCTCATTATTCATTTGTTTATTGTAGAGACACAATTTAAATCCAAAAGTAATTCAAGCTTTCTTTGAATGCCTACAAATGGCTTCAAATAATATCAAGAATTATTCACATAAAATGCGGCCACACTAGAGGATCATTTTGTTTGCACCAAATTCCCTGAAAATCCGACATTATCGGAAACTATACTTGCAAAAAACCTACAGCTTTCAAAAAGTATTGTGAATGATGTTATTAAACGTTCAATGAAGCAAAACTCGGGTCTCTCTGACAATGACAATTCAATACCAGTGTAAGTAAAGGGTGATTTTTTTGCAAATGTTGTTTTGTCACTCTTTTTTTTTTACTGTTAAACATGTTCAGTTTTAGAAGTTTGGGCGACCATTTGGAATCTTGTCTCAACATTTTGCACCAAATTTACATTATTGGACATTAAATCACCAACAACACGACTCAAGTACATTTCTCTAAATTCTGTGTGTTTTTTTTTTCGAAATAAAATCTGAAAGCTTTAAAAAAATCAGTTTTTACAGCCACAACGAATACATACTATGTGTTGCTATAAAATTCAACAACTGCATTATTATGCGTGATGAAACATTTAAGGACCAAAAGTATATGTTGCAGCGAATTGTAGGCATGCCGAACCAAAATATTTACGGAATTTAATGGATTTTGGAAAAAGTAAATTTTATCTGCCTGTTTTCAAGGGGTTTGAGGAAAACTCCAGGCTATAAGTTGTTGCGCTATTTTCTTTAAGTTGGCTGGAATCTGTAAATCGTTCATTGTTGCAAGAGCTGTGTATACAAATGCACCATCTTGCTGTAATCTCTTGTACTCCAGTCCAAACTTATATATTTGCGTCAATTAAGGTTCTATATTACTCACCACTCACAGCAAAATTACTGTATTACTCTAGTCAATTGTGCAAGACCATTTTGCATAAATATGGCTGAATTTTACTAATGTAGCGCTCAAATAGCTTGTTGAATGCTTGGGTAGTTGTGGGATTGTTGATATTGACATTCAAATACTTTAGTTGCGTTAATTCAATCAAACAATCCAGGCAATGTGTCCTGCTGTAATTGAATTGAGTTTTATGTGACACCGTCTTATTGAAATCCCATGTCGACGACATCATTATCATAAAATTTAGGTAGAGAAAACTCGAGATATAAAGCTCTAGTAACAGTCACTAATTCACCAGTGTAATTAGTTCCTCCAGACTGAAATGCACAGCAAACAGTAACACGTTTTAAATACAAACTCAAGCTAACCATTGTTTCCTGCTGTCTATAAGTACTTACGATGTCTGTGAGGTTCAAAAAACATATTTCAACTAACACACGGACTTTGTTAATTCTCAGTATAATTTGATGTCTGTAAAGTTCCAATTCCAACTTTTATTTCTTAAAGATCATGAGTTACTATAATATGATATTTAAGATCACTTAATTGATTTATGCCTTTTAAATGCCTTCCCGTCTGATAATTTTTCAATATATTCTTGGAATTATGATCAGGAAATAAACTTGAGCCAGAATTTTTCAATTCGTTATGGAATGTTGTTTCCAAATTGGTTCCCAATTAAAATTTAATTAATTAGATACAATTTTGATTTTGCTGGAACTTTGGCCGTCAGACTTTCATTGATTTTGAAATATAGTTTAACAATGGAAACGCATTGATCTGTGGTGTAATGCTGCATTTCTTAAAAATCTTGCCTGCATTTCACAACTATGAAAACTAAAATATAATAATAGTAATTAAAACCTTCAAATTTGTTTGACGAAACTCATTCATTTCGCAACAAGATCGTTACGTTACAACGAAACTGTTTTCTCTCTGAATATGATTAACTAAGCAACACATTACTAAACCACTTCTAAGTTATGCAGACAGTATAGTAGTGGCTATAAAGTGTTTTTAACTTTTTTACAACATAACCTGCACATACGAGTACTCCCTAAACAAGTTTAAAAGCCTTAAATATCAGGAGTTTATGGCCATTATTTTTTACATTTAAACAGAAATGCATTGCAAACGCGTAGAATGTTTTGTAGATAGGGAGTAGGTATGAAATTATCTATTGTACTACATCAAGCTGTCATGCATAAAATTGCTTATGGCATAATTGCCATAATAATTTCATTCTTGTGCATTTTTTTTTTTTCAAAAATTTCAGCCACATTTTGTTGCCCTCTTTGGTTGTAAGTGTTGGTTAATGTCTGTTGCATTGGAAGCCTACTAAAAAAGAAAGATGAAAATAAAATAAAAAAAAACAACAGAAATTTTGTAGAGCAAAAAGCGTTGAAATTATGGCAGGGAATCAATTACATTTTTTCCATAATTTTAATGTTGCTTCAAACCTACAAACAGCTAAACAGTAATTTTAGCTAAAACCATAATGATCGTCGATGGTGATGACGACACTGATCATGATAATGACTTTTGAGACCCATTGGCCAAATCACACAGTGAAACAACCAACTGTTTAACCGACCGGTGAATAATAACAGAACTTTTTAATCGCCTTTTGCCATTATTGCCATATTCCATGGAATGTTCCAATTTTAATTTAATTTTTTTTTTCGTTGTTCCATAATTAAAGTTTAAAGGGTGATGAAAGGGTTTAAAGCTAACTTTTAATATTTTTGTAATTGTTTAAAAATTTGTTAACAAATTTTGAATTTTTATAATTATTAAGGAGTTTCCTTCAGGCTAATTTGGTCAAATGTTTGTTTCCAAACGTAAATAAAAAACTTGTTCGATTTTTATTTTATTTTATTTTATTTTATTTTATTTTATTTTATTTTATTTTATTTTGTTTTATTTTATTTTATTTTATTTTATTTTATTTTATTTTATTTTAATTTATTTTATTTTATTTTATTTTATTTTATTTACCCAACGTTTCGATAGTTTTATTCTAACTTCTTCAGGGGTCTCGTTTGTTGTGAATTCAAACGTTAGAGAACGATTTGATACATACTCGCATATGAGAATAAAAGTATTATAAAAATGGCGGTTTATTAATAATTGCAGAAAAAACTTCATTCTAAAATTGTTTTCTAATCTTATTTTCCGGGGCATGTGCAAACAAATAAAAACACAATTTTTTAAATTTTATCTATTTAAACAAATCTGACTTTTGGTTGGCTCTAATTTGGAAACAACATTCGATAACGAATTGAAAAATTCTGGCACAAGTTTATTATATTAATTTGAAAAGAGGAAATACGACACTTTTAACACTTTTAAATCAATTAAGAGATCTTAAATATCATATTATATTAACTCACCATCTTCAAGAAACAGTAGTTGGAATTGAGACTATACAGACATCAATTTATACTGAGAATTAGCAATGACCGTGTTTTTTTAGTTTTCTTAAGCTCTCAGACATCGTAAGGACTTATAGACAGCTGAGATATACGCAGGAAACAACGATTAGCTTGAATTTTGCATATATCTTAAATACTGAAGGAAAGGTATTTTAAAAACCTTTCCAGACATATAACAAGACTTAAGGTACGGTCACATTTGGCAAATATTTACTTAAAAAAGCGTAACCACTTGTTTTAGCACAAATTTGTTTGACGTTGTTTACTCTTACAAGAGTTTTGCAAGATCAAGCATCATCAAAAAAATTAAAATTAAATATTTGTTTTGATTTGACCTAAATATGAAAAGGTTTTTTTTTTAATAAATAAACGAGTTGAAATACACTCGTATGTTATTTAGTGGTAACGTCTTTTTCGGTGCCCGTACCTTTAGAAATTGGAATAAACCTTAGGGCAGCTAAAATATACAATACTTAAGAATTAAAAAAAAAATTAATAGAGCAACACCTTACCACATTAAATAACGGTTTCACCTCAGTACATTTATTTCTCTACAGAGTCAAATATTTTATCTGAAAATGTAAAAAAAAACAAATTGTATTAAAAACAATATGTTTATATTCGCACCCTACAACACCACTGTGCAAATTATCTAATATTAAAGGAAAACTAATGTAAAACCATGAAAACTAGAGCCACTGCGTTTAAATTTTACATATTCTGAAAGTTTAACTACATCGTTAACATTAACTACGAGTAATTATGGACCGATTTGCACAAAATTCGTAGATGTGATTTGGCTTAATTCAAGCATTTATGATCACTAAATCTCAATATCGGTAGGACATTTTTATAGGTGCAATAATGGACCGATTTCCACCAGTCTCAATCCCATCCGTCCTGGGCCGAAAAATATCATGTACCAAATTTCATCGAAATATCTTCAATATTGCGACCTGTGCTCTGCGCACAAGCTTTACATGGCCAGCCAGCCAGCCAGACGGACGGACGCACATGGTTATATCGACTCAGAAAGTGATTCTGTATACTTTAAGGTGAGCGTTGGACCAATATTTCTGGGCGTTACAAACATCAGCACAAATCCAATATACCCTCTCCACTATGGTGGTGTAGGGTATAATGATTTAGGTTGTAATCTTCTGGCAACATGAAAATGGAAAGAATAACTTTAATTGAAATTAGCAATTCAATTTTCAAAATTTAAAGAAAACCCCTATAAAATGTCAAAATTCATTATTTTGCTTTACGTCAACATCATCATCTGCATCTTCAAATATAAATAATTCAAAATTCAAATAAAAAAAAAAAACAAGCAATGCAAAAGATTTTTAATATGAAGTAAAGAATACAAAACGAAAAAAAAAACAAATCAACAACAAATCAATTGTAATTAATTTCAATTTAACAAATTTCATTTCATAACAAAATTGTTACAATATTGATTTATGCATTCAAGTACTTAAAACACTCATACAAAGAAAGTTTTGTATTGTAAATGTAAAGCATTTGTAAGAGGACAGATCTATCAAAATTAAATGGAAAACTCGGTTTATATCACTTGAAACAAGCCCCTTTTGCCTCTTGCATCATACCACCATCATGAGCTTAATGAACGCCGTCATCCCAAGCAATAATACCAAACATAACGTACTACAAGAGAGAAGAAATAAAATGAAATCAACTAAACTTAAATAAGAATAGAATAGAATAGAATTTAGCACCACTTAACATGCTTCACGTGCTAAAGCAGTCAACAAGCACATTTTGAAAGAATGCAGGCTGCTTTGACAGTCAGTCGGAAAGGCAGCAAGCAAACAGCCAACCGGGTAGGCAAACAGGCAGGCAGGCAGGCGACAGGCAGTTCTGACTGTTACTTAAACAACTAAAAGGCTGATGATTGAAAATTTATTCTCAAATACTACGGGTAACAACATGTACGGAGAGGAAAGAAATATATGCAGATAAAATACTCGAAGTATACTTGCGAGTATGTACTCGTATGTATAAAATGACAATGAATGGAGGAAGGCCTCTATAAAATAATGATTGCAAGTGGTGGTAACAGCACCAGTAGTAGTTGCATGTTATAGTACATCACAACTAGGAATAGTGTGTATGTATTTGAAAACTAGTGATGCCACTGAAGTTTATGATAGTGGTGGGATTGGTGTTGGTGTTGGTGCTAGCGGTGATCGTGGTGCTTTAGAATTTAAAAACGTTATTGTTACAGCGATTTCCATTGTATGCGAACATTTAAACTGGTTCTGTTCTGTTTGTCTGGCTGTGAGTAAAGAAAATCTTGAGTAACTACATTCCAATCTTTGACGTTTGTTTGCCATATTGAAGAAATCAGGAAATAAACGTTTTTACATGACTTGGAAAGGAGTTCATTGAGTGTTTTGTTTTTCAGATACTCAAAATTAAAATTCATTCAAAAACTTTTATTTAAACTTTTCTCAAAATATGCAGTAAAAGAAAACTAACAGGAACAAGGCGTATTTATTACATAATAAATATACCTTGAACAGGAAATTAAAAAGGAAATTTGTGTGTCATTTAAAATAAAAAAAATGTCATAGTATAATTTAAAAAAATTTCATAAATAATTTATTACAAAAATGTAAATTTCAATATACTAAAACTAAAAATGGGTTTCAAAACTTGAAATTAAAACTGGCAATTACACGATTTAATATTTGGCGTGATGGCCTTTATTATCTACAACAGATTTAAGACGATTTGGCACAGATGCGACCAGTCAGTTCTCGGGTAATACTTGGCGAAATATTCGACCATTCGAAACATTTTGTGTTTTCTTATGATGATTTCTAAAATTTACCATTAATTTTCGATAACATTATAGGGTGGCGGTGTCATCAAATGCTGGCCACGTTTGCACAATATCAGATTTGTACTTTGGATCGTTATCTTGGTAAAATCGAAAATCTGATCTGACCCACGTTCTCTGTGTTTTTCGACAAGTTGTCCTTTAGAATCTGAAGGTACTTAAACTTGGCCATAGTTGTTTCAACAAATGTTAAATACCCAGTGCTTCACTGTTGCCTTTAGGTTTTCTTTTTTGAGTTCTGTACTTGATTTCCGCCAAACATACGATATGCCATCTGGCCTTACAGCCATCCCTAAATACCGACGGAAAGCGGAACGTTTTTTTACGCTGAGCATTAACGCTGATATCCCATTCCTAAACAAAAGCGTCAACGTTATGTCAAAAAAAATTTAAAACAGGGTTATCAAGCAAATAAATAAAACGACCCTGTTTATTGGAACAGCTAGACATTGTTGTTTTATTTTTCGTTTTTTTGTTTGTTTTATTTTCTTTTGCAACTAACTTCACTGTGAAACGCCTTGTCAAAATCGGATTTTCCAATAGCAAAGCTCCATGCAAAATGTATGAGCATGAGAAATTTTGACATTTAAAAAACGCTTACCGTCGGTATTTAGGGATGGCTGTTAGAATTATTGGCGAATATGCCCGATTTTCAAAACGCAGTTTCCTTGCAAACATGTTTTTTTTGGCAAAATTTAACCTGCGTCTATTTTTCGGCTTTTAAAATCATATTGGCGAAAGACACGACAAACAGTTTCAACGCAACATTGTTTGCCCAGGTCAGCTTGTTCTTCGCAGCCATTTGCGAGTAGCCCTGGATATGCCCTTATTTTTCTTAAAATGTGTTACCGCTCATTATGGTCATTGAAAATTTAATTTTGTGCCTTTATGCCTTTGTTATAAGCACGATTTCCATGGATGAAGCGCTCAACGATTTTTTTGCACTGTGGAGGCTTTAATGTTAACTATTTCTGTTAGTTTTTACTGTGAGTGGCCATTTTGGAAATGGTTGAAAACCAATTCTCATTGTTCTATTGTTGTTAGCAGACTCAAACTATTTTAAACTATTTTAAATTGACACTTGACGTTACAAAATCGGACTCACAATTTAAGATAAAATATCTATGAGTTTACCTAAATTAAACGCGGGCGCCTCAATCATATTTGACTGATCAGACTCAATACTTTTCTGGAGCATTCGTCAATTATTTTGCTGTCGACATCTGTTATGATGTTGCCCTAATAGAGTTACATGAAGGTTTTGTGTAATATTCTTGGCGAAAATAAACGTCTAGGATGTGAGATCCTGATACTCAGAAATCCTGAGAAATCCATTCATAGAATAAAAACAATGCTTAATGATAGAGTTAAACAGTTTCAGAGAAGGCGTTGTACCGTTTTCCTTTTCTCAAAAAAAGTCCTATTGATTTCCTACCAAATGTCACAAGATAATTTGTTCTGTCATTTATAAGTGAGGCTCAAAGGTGTTTACCAAAAGTGTGTTGTTTCTTCAAATGCGGAATTCTCGAACGGATTTGACAGATGAACCAGAGTTTATACTTTTCTTAGGCATTCGTCAATATGATACTGTCCTAGTAAAGGCAGAGATATAATTTAATTTAGCGTTCGTCTTGATTTATTCACATATTCGAGTGCGTAATATGGTATTAAGAATGACTAAAAATATGTCAATTCTAAGAGCCAATTCTAATCACCGAAACGAGAGAATTCACGACAAGGAAATGTTTCATGCAGTAATTGAAATTTTATAACGGACTGTTGGGCATTTGGCATCATCTTATCGTGCACAGCAATTACTTTTAATTAATTTTAGGTTGAAATTACTCAATTATAAATAATTTTATTCTATATTCTTCGACCTTTTTAATGATTTTTATTAAATAATTTTTAAGCTTGAGGTCACACAATTTATGTATTTAAAAAATGTTATAATTCCAAAATGTTATTATTTAAAATGTTACTATATTTCTGTTATATTTATTTACTGTTCAATGTTATTATCGAAAATTTAAAATTATTTTTCTGTAAAACATGTTTTCAATTTTGTCAACCCCTTTCAAACTTATATCAAACAATTTTTTACACATAGAAAATTTTTATAATATTAAATTAACTCCTGAAGAAGATTTCCAAAGGAAATCGAAATATTGAGTAAATTATATATAAGAATTAAAAAATCTTTTATAAAAAACAAAAAAGTGACCTCAAGCTTAAAAATTATTTAATAAAAATTACTCAATTATCAAGACGCGAAATCAAGCACTATTACAATTACTGGAGTTCAAATTCTTTACAAACTGGAATTATTCGTTGTACCTACATAAAGCGTGATCCATTTCGAGGTTCCGCACAAAAAAAAAAAACACTGAAAATTCAGGCGTAAGTCTTTCCATTATGCAATGCCAAACAATACTAAACAAAAATAACATGACAGGATGACACAACTCACACGTGATCTATCAACAGAAGGCTATTGAAAAAAGTATCTCTACTTGAATTATACCTTTACATACCTATAATGGAAATAGCTAACAATACATAACTTTCATATTTCCCAAGCATATTTGAATGTTTCTCTAGGGTATCTAGTATTTCCACTTTCGATTAAACGAATTACACTCTCATACCAACTTTGGTTGTAACAATCATTGTTAACCTTTATGGCCCCTTAGTTCAAAGGTGTACCACGTGAAAACATATACGTATGTATGTATGTACATATTTTCTCAACACTAAGTAATAATTTCATAATGATCTTCATATGACCCAATAAACAATAAAAGCCAAAAGATAATTGGGGTGCAGCTACATACATATTTAAAAAGCCAAGCACAGCAAGGGTTAAAGCTTCAACAACAGCACTGCCAGTTGATGTGTGATTCGTATATTTGAATGGAATTGTTAATTGTTAATAGTGCAAGCAATAATTGGTATTTCATTAGCCTTTGAACTAGTTTTTAAGTTCAACACTGAATTGTTTATGTTTGAATAATAACAAAAAAAAAAAACAAAAAAGCTTAATGTTTGCATTTGAAAGCATCAACCTGGTTAAAGAATGAAGACGAGCACGAAATGTTTGTTGTGCGGTTGTTTATTTTCTTAAAACAGCTTAAAACAGGCGGACAGACGGACAAACATAAATTTTTGTATTTTTTAGATTGTTTGTTCGTTTGTTTATTTGTTTGAGGAGAGTGTAATGTGTGCATGCACGAATGATAACGCGCTCTCAATAAAAAAAAAAAAACAAATCATACTACATACCAAAACAGACATGCAGACGAGTTGTTGTGTTTGATATTCAAACAGCTACAGCAACAATAACATACAACAACATTAAATAAGAATAAGAAGAACTATTTTTTATGTTTTACTTTTATTTCCAACTCGTCGTCGTGTGTATGTATCTCATCAAATGCAACGAAATGAAGAAAATATGTAGTGAAGTACAAGAACAACAGCAACAGCAAACCAACTAAATACAACAATGAAAACAATAATGAAAAAGAAACTAAATGAACAACGACTGAGTGACTGAGTGCATTATGAACTCTACTCTGTTCAGAATGCTTTTGCTCTGCACTACTCATTCATTGCCAGTCAGACGTTCAAACATACAAACCAACACACAACAGTCAGCGAACAAGACTACCAACCAGCCAGCCAGCCATCCATCCATCCAACCAACCAACGAACCAAACGTTTTAGTTCAATGAACTCAAAACAAAAATGTATTTCATTCATAAAAATGTTTACTCGACTTTTCACTGAATGACAGCCTGACTATGTGTCTGTCCGTCTGTTTCACTAGCTGTTTCTGATGTTGTATAGTTTGAGTGTCTGGCTAAATGCAATGCACTCGTTGTTCGTTTGAATGTTGGCTGTGATGTCTGTGTGTGTGTGGCTTGTTTTCGATTCAGTTCGTTAGTAATGCCAACTTTTGGAGAATGCATAAAAAACGCTAAGAAATACTGATATTCAAACATGCATAGTCCCCTTTTACAGTTGAGAAATTGAAAAAGGAAGAAATTGAAAGAGCGTGCGGTAAACCTCTACTGTCCTGGACATTTTAAGACATTTGTCGTTTACAGTTTCCACTCTTCGCATTTTTGCATGTTGTTGCTTTACATCATTTTTCTCACATTAACGCGCGTATTGCAAAAATAATTAAATTTATTAACCAAATAGATTTATTGATAACAAAAACTTTATAATTAACAGTTGTTTGCATATGTTTTTTAATTCTTTTTATTTTTATAATAAAAATTTCCACAACAATCAACATGGGAGAAGAACGAAAAAAATAAACAAAAAAGTTTCTGTCTGTCTATTAAATTCGCAACTCTAAAAGGTTTAGGCAAGTTTAAAGCAGAATGAGAAAAATGCCTGTCTTTCAATTTCTCAACTGTAAAAGGGGACATACGCATGATTTCCAAGTGTAGTATGAGCGATTTTATCTCAATATATATTAAAGTAGTTAACAAAGTTATTTAAGGGTTCAGATGGGACAGCCCAGTTTATCGAGAGTTCGAATTTAAATTCCTAAGATATTTTAAGTTTTCTATAGTGTCCTTATAAATGTTTTCGTCTCTAATACGACAAGATGTGAACTTAGCTTTCTTGTTAGTTTATTAAGGTTCCAAGTCTTGTTTGAATTCTCTTGATTATGGTTTTCTCATAAAGTGTCGATTGTTCTGCTGACTGTGGAATTCTCACAATATCTGAAATTTTCATTTGTTACCGATTCTTTAAGTTCGTTCTTGTGACGTCCAGGGTGTTAGTATCCAAGCACGTTCACTTTTAGGATAGTTTGTCCGTTGTTTCCTTTCCTAGAATGAAATGATGGCCTGCGACTCATATTATCTCCAAATATTTTTAATTGAAGTAAAACTTTATCACATTTTTGTATTGTAAAACGTGCCGTTATTTAACGCTTTAGTTTTATAAGGTACGGTTACACATGTCAAATTTTTGATGAAAAAGACGTAACCACTAAGTAATTGTTCATTAGGAAGTTCATCTGAAATCTTGAAAAATTAAATTAAAAATATTGTAAATTTCCACAGTGAATTACAGTCAACCTTTTTGCTTATACATATATTAATATTTTATTCCATAACTAACAAGGAGCTATATTAAGTGGCCCATGAATGGACCCGCATAGTCGATATGCCTTCTTGACCATGGTTTTAAAGTTGCTGGCCATTGTTTTGCTTTCGCAATTGGTCAATATGTGTTGATTGAATATTGCCGTTCGCCATGATTTCATAATTCCGAGCGCCTGTAGATTGAACAGTTCCAGGCAGCTATTTTTCTCCTCTTCCAAAATTTCGATACCATACAAACTTCTAGCTGATTTTTCTGGCTCGATTTATTTTTCGCTGCATTTGTTCTTTCCTGGATGTATGTTAACTAGTAATGTTTCATTAAATTCATGATGTTAGTAGATCGCAATTGGGTTTTTTGAATAGATAAGTATGTCTGGGACGCTTGAAGAATCTTCATCATCCGAAAAAGAAGACATATCCATAAGTGCGAACATTTTTTTGTACCCCTTAGTATCTTTGTATTTATAGTTACATATTTGTTTTAAAAGCTTTTTTCTTTACAATTAGAAATATTTTCTTGATAAATAACCAAACAAAATTATTGAACAGCTGATAGGTTTGCAGCATTGCCAATGGAAAATAAGTGTAGCTGTATGTAAATTTTTATTTTAAATTTCAGCATTAACATTTACAATGGCAACCTTAACCACGCAATAATTTGACAGTATTGTAACAACTTAATATTTCTGCGTTTACTAAACGCAATGACGCAGTGATTTACAAAATTTCATATTTTTGGTGCAGCGTTCGCAAAAGCTTAGGTAATGAGTTGAACGCAAGTGATTTAAAAAATTAGGGTCTTAATTCACAGCAAGGAAATGCTCACTAAAATGGACTCAAATCGTGCAAATAATGAAGAAAACAACGATAGAGATACAGAAATTAATCGAAAGTAATTCCTTGGTCTTGAACTAAAATCTTTAAATCGTATGATATTGCGTAGATGATGGCTAGATAATGTGAAACATCACGTATTCAGTTCAGCTGATTCGGGCTTGGTTTGGAAAGACATTAAACCCAAAAAAAAAACAGCTTAATTGTCCTTACTGCTAAAGCTCTTCTCAGTCATTTGTTTTGTGATTTGGGCTGGTTCGTTTGTTCGTTCTTTCGCTCGTTTAGATGCATGTTTATTGAACATACATTTTTTTTGTTTGTAACTATGTATTTACTTATTGTATTGTACTACAAGTCTTTGGTTGTTGTGGCAGTTGTACAACAACAATAAATACCAACAGTGTTTTAAGGAATGTATTCTTGGCTTGAAATGATATTCCTACAAAACTAAACATAAGACTCCTCTACAAACTCACCTTAAACCACAATGGCAACCAAATTCATTCATAAAACTTCTCTCTAAACAAAACAAAATTTCGAAACAAAAAAGAATAGATATCTGGCCGACTCTGTACTATTCTTGCAATATTATTTCTGTTTGGTTATGGCTTTTGGGTGTAGTAAAGTACAAGTATGTACAACTACTACAACTAATACGGCCTGGGATTTAAAATGTAATTTATGTCTATATCTATTAGTCGGTATGTTGGACTGTTGCTCTGTCTGTCTGTCTGTTGGCCCAATCTTTTTCTTTTCTAGTTTAGATTAAAAGCAAAAAATAAGGCAAATTAACAAAAAAAAAATCTGACTGTCTGCATAGTTTTTGGTCGATGGCGTCGTCTATCAATTGCATACGAAAAGTTTAAGTTTTGCACTTAATTTAAAATTGTTGCATGTTGCCAAGTATTTAATCATGTTTTTTTCTCGCTCTCTCTCTCTGTGTGCCTCGTTCACCCTGTTGTGTTTTTATTTTTCGGCTAAATAAATGCAAAAACTTTATAGATTTTAAAATATGTTTGCAAAAATATGTCTGGCAAAATTCATTAAAATCATATAAAATAGATGCAATTATCTATTTAACACTGTTACAATCGGGGAATTGAAGAATTTTTAGAATTGTTAAAATTTGGCTTTAATGGAACTGGAAAAATTCAACAGTTTCCTTAACGATCGATTGTAAACCTGTTTAGGTATCATTCATGAGATCTTTTCGAAACACATTTGATAATGGAAAAATTAACGACTATGTGCCGTATGTTGGACATGTCTTAAAAATTACATAATGATATGTTTTGGAAGATCCATTTATCTGTAATTCAATTTGGAGAACAAAAACATTACAAAGCTGTGTTTGTCGCAACAACATGAGAATCATTTAAGTTCGTTGTTCAAAACTTCTTTAGTAAAGCAATCAAGGAAATATGGTAGAATATGCATTTTTTCCATAACATGCGATCGTTGTTTTAAAACTTCTTTAAAGACAATAATTAAATCTCGGGAATTATGTCACACAGATATGCACAAACCAAATGATTCACTGAGGTGACATGATCGACTTCTCTATCGTTAGTTATAGTCGGGATTTTTATAGTTAATTTGATAAGGGATTGGATAGGAGTTCATAATGGTTCTAAACTAAATCATTAACATGCTTGAATAAGCAATTAGTTTGTTAAGATACCATCAATCTAATGAAGCGATATAGAGTAACATCATTATCATTTCGATCGCATAATTTTCATGAAGACCGTGTCAGAGTATTACAAATGTTCAATAATAAATGTGTTTGCACAATTTATTCCTAGTTATTCATTCACTTCACTTTTTATAATTAACTAACACAAACTACGAAGCTTTGACGGGAATCGAACCCGCAACCCTCTGACTGGTAGTCCGGCACACTAGGCGTGGAGATTTAATCTACCTTATTACTGCAGAAATTGTCATGATGAGGACGAGGTGTAATTGAAGATTTTATATGACTTTTACCTAAATTATTCTGACATGATTATAAGCAATCCGTTTCAACACGATTTAATGGATTTAACGGATGTGGATTGCCAGAATATAAATACGTCTATTAAATGTAAACGGGAAAATAGAAACAAGTAAGAGATTATATCCGGCTGTACTTAATATTTAATCCACCACCAGTATAACAGTAGTGATACTTAAAATAAATCTGTGTAACATTTTGTATCGTGAACGATGTCATATCTATTACATTATTATGCGACGATCGCTTTAAAATAGTTTACTGTATTTGAGTCTTATGGTGAATTTCACAATTCAATAACGATATCTTCATCTCCATAACGATGTATTTTAGAGTTTTTTTTTGGTATTTCAGTTATTCTTGGAAATGGGCCTTATATGGGAGCTGTGACCAATTATGGAATTTTTACTTGCATATATGTAACTGATCGGCGAAAGTTTTCAGTTTGATATCGATATTTATAAAATATTTAAGTAGGATAACGAGTTTTTTGGAAGTGGTCCCTATAAGGGAATTTTAACATGACTCTCAAGTTGATTCCCGTTTGCCGGGATTTTTTTGCGGGATCCCGGGAAATACAACAATTGGCAACTCGCTCCTTATACTTAAAAAAGGAGTGTCAAAGAACTCAATATATTGAATACTTGTTTAATGCACTTTTAACTATTCGTCGAACTTCGGTTGAAAGTGAACGAGTTTTTTCAGTAAAGCGGGTAATTTGTAAATAAAATCAGAAATAGACTTTTAGCTTCTTCAGGGATAATAACAAATTTTTGAATTATAATAAAATAATAATAATACATATTTTATTATATCTTAAACTTTCGTCTATAACTCGGATGCTACTAAACCGATTTTGCTCATTTTCAATACCAAATAATTCGGTGATACAAAGATTAAGTCTTTTTTTAAAGCTCTATAGTGCCTTCAACAGACGGATGTACGCTGATAAATCGTTTTATATTCTTTGCTAGGACCCATAATATACTTTTTGGTGCTACAACCAATATTTGGATTTGTTACAAACGGAATGACAAACTTAATATACCAGCCATCTTTTTAGTAGTGGGTATTATAAACTTTCCAACACAAATCTTCAGACTGCTGCTTTTCGTTTATCACAAAGGGATCCGTATAATGGATCCCATTAAACCAACATAGAGCAATGAAAGAGATTTTGTAACGACTAACGGTTCGATTGGATTTAAAAGAGATTTTTAAGTTTTTTTTAAGTGATAAAGGGTTTAACATTGATGACGTACGTAGTTTTCGTCGTCTCTTTATTGTTCAGTCACTAAACAGTCACCGAACAAATCATTATGTCAAGTTATACGATGAAGCAGGATATTTAAATGATAAAACGTTTTTACAAAAATGAGTGTTTGTTACTGCAAAGCTCATATTCGGCAGTGAAGTAGAACATTGTAGGTACGAATATCTCCGTGAACGGGAGCTCTACAGATACTTCTGTAAATGATTACCATTTGAACGATATAAACGAGGACGGCATGTACATAGTTAGTTACAGGGATATTTTATCTATCTTGAGTTATTTTCTTAAATCCATCTATGCCAATAATTCGCAATTAAACGATGTCCTTAAAGCCAACATTGTCCAGGAAAATACCTACCTCAAATTTCATTAAAAATGAAAAATTAAAAAACTCCTTCTAAAGTTTAAATCTGAATCTCGGCAGAAGAACTTAATGTAGGTACTGATATTTCAAATGAAAATGTACTGGCATTTTGACTTTACAACATATTTATCTTCTATTTATGTATATAAATTATTGTTATTTATTTTGTTAAACAAATAAATGAAAAATACACATTCTTTTGTGTCGGTCAATACTTGTTCATGAGGCTTTTTGTTGTACTGTTCTAGTTTGTTTTTGTTCAAAATTAATTAAATTTGTTTTTTTTTATTCCACATAAATACAATCATTTGTGTTGTTTTTTTTCTCAACTTTTTCAATCATTTACACTCTAACGAATTGTTCACGAAATTGTCGTGTTTCTGCATCCGTTAGTTGGAAAATTGTTGTTGCTGTTGCACTTGGCTAACGCTCTAAACTCTAAATAATAGCTCTAGCGAACGAAGAACACAAAGTGAATCTATCTCTCTTTAACATAAAGACTAATAGCGAACAAACTTGCAGTTCATTCATACAATATTTCACATTTATTGTATGCAAGTACATATAAAATCAAAATATGCAGACAACAGACAGCAACAACAGGAAGAGTAGCAACAACAGCAGTGGCAGTAGCAGCAGAAACATCAACCTCAATAACAATAGCTAAAGCTAAAAGCAATTGAAGAAAATGCAAAAAGATTACATTGCTCGTCCGTCCCTAACTGCAGTGGGCCAAAAGAGCAAACAACTCACACAGACACTCTCCAACACTCATATTTTAATTTAAATGTTTATACATATGAATGTATGTATATCTTCTACAAACATACACACACATACATACATATGTACCAGATACTCACTCACATTCCCATGCTTGTTGCACCTCACTGATACTGGTAATGATTCTTGTGTAGAGGTAGTGGTGGCGCCACTGTTGTTATGTGCCGGCATCAATCAAGCTTGAGCTTACACCGCTAACACCTCCACAGAAACCGTAAAGCTCCATTATTATCAACTTCATCATTATCATCATCATCATCAGCAACAACATCATTGCCATTACTGTCGTATACATCTTCGTCGGCAGTGTATCATTATTATCTATCTTCATTATTGTAAAGAATGAATGAAAAAACAAGCAACAAAAATAAACCTTAATGGAATGAATTGTTCTTTTTTCATTCCTTCTTTCGCTCGCTCGTTTGTTTATTTAATTTATTAAAGGTTCGTTCGCCAGATTTCGTTTCAAAATACATATGTTTATATATATATATATATATATATATTTAGAGAGAGAGAGAGAGAGAGAAAGATGCAATCTTCGTTCATTTCAACTGTAAAATGTGTCAAATCAGCACAAACTGTTGTTTGCTTTTTATAGTTTGCGCTCTTCTTTTGAATTTTTATTTCCCTACACCAGCTTGTAGAGCAAAGTACAACTATTATTATAATAGCCCAGATTACATGACCTAGACTCATTTTTTCACATTTCAATCATTTTAAGTCTGAGTTAAAATTTATAGAATTTGAGAGTGTTAGGAATTATTGCGTTGATTTAAAATGGTTTCGGAAGTAACTATCTCTTTATTATACCATACATAACATTCAGTCTGATGTTAAATTTTACTAACTATCTAAAATTCATCGATTATCAACATTTGAACCAAGTTTGCAAGCTCAATTTCCATTTCGATCGAAATAATTCCAAAACAAACTATTTAAATACATAAACAATTTATATGGAAATCGAAAAGGTTATTGTCGAGTTGTGGCTGTAAAATATGTATATCACTGATCTATCACATTCGTTATCATGACTAATCAAAATGTTTCTTGTTTATAATGAACTGGGTGAGCTTGAGTTAATGATACATTTAGAACTTTTTTAACCTAGATTAAAACTCTTAAATTAGAACTGGATGTAGGAATCTTTTTTCTAGCCCGGAAGAACAATCTTTGACATTTACTTTAAAAGAATTATTATCCAAATGTAGGCCCTGACTGCGCTGTTGGTTGTTTTATTTTCGATTACTGTTTCCACACGCAGCGAAATAATATAGTTGTGCATGTTTACCACAACTATTTCAACATTTTTAAAAGTTTGTTTAAAATATGATGGTCTCTGTAATTATTTATATGATTTATATGCAACCATAATATGGTTAAGTTACCATTCACATGATTATATCAATCATATATATAATTATAGCAATTATGTAATGTTTATAGTAATCAGTTTTATGATTGCAACAAAAATATACATAGTTACTACAATCGTATATATGTTTGTAAAAATCATCTGAATCGTAACTTAACCCTATTATGGTTTCCGTAATCATAAAAATAATTACGGTGACCGTAATATTGTCGAAAAACTTGTAAA
Organism: Bellardia pandia; assembly: GCA_916048285.2. Lineage (NCBI taxonomy): Eukaryota > Metazoa > Arthropoda > Insecta > Diptera > Calliphoridae > Bellardia > Bellardia pandia. The sequence goes on from OU696531.1 coordinate 24,059,434, forward strand.
AATTGTTGTGTTGTGTGCGGGATTGCTACCGGTATCTCGCGAATTATGACTTTGACTGCAGATAACCCCAAACGCGATCCTACATTGTTGTTTAAATCTAAGACTTCTTATAAAACAATGGAGTAATCATTCTCCAAAATTGTTTTTTGACAATCTACACAATCTACTATACAGAAAGATGGTAGTAAATTTGGGGCATGCAATTATCAATCCTGCGATCATATTAGTATAATCGGAAATATTCACAATATCACTGATTGATTACATTGCACTCCTAAATTGTTGCCATTATCAAATGGAATATTTGTTAAGGATTCAAAATAATTTAAGATCCCAAACAAATAAAGACCAAATAGTGAAGATTTGTTGGAATCGTCATATCCAAGCTGAAGCAATTCTAGTCCAGTATTGCCGGCCATTCTTCAATCATATTGTTTCGTGAACTGTGAAAATAGTTTCGTTAATACAACTGAATAATTTTTTGGTATTCACGACTGCCAAATTTTAGATATACATATGTATTGTGGAATTAGACTATTATTGCAGGTGAACTCTCACAGAAAAGTTCTTTGGAATTAAATGCTTACAACTCAGTAATTTCCCAGCAAGCCATATGAGTCCGAAAAGAGTCTTTTCTGACTCCTTTTTCGAAGCGCTGCTAGAATGGTATGCTGGGATGGCAGCCACTATTAATTTTTACCGCGACTTCTGAACAAACAATCAGAACGAAAATTGGCAGAAGACGGTTTGTTGTTGCCTTGTCTCGATAATTCATTCGTTCCATATTAATTTATTTACGCTTTGCGTCGTTTTGTTTTGCGTTTTTTCGAAGTTACAGCGCTTCTTAATTGTTACTAATTTCCACTGTGCGTCGTTAGATTTTCATGGTTGCGTTGTTTTCGGTTCGAGTCTTTAATTTTTTTTTTTTAATTTTTGCAAAATCTGCAGAATCATTCGATGCTCTAACGATGACCCGTACAAGAAATGCTTTGATGATCGAAATGGAGTAAAGCAGTAGCTAACGATAATGCTAGTGATAATAATATAGACAATTGCTACAAGCAAATTTATTTTACATTGAAAAAAAGCTGTTCTGTAAACATTTTCGTAACCCTAGAACCTATCTTCGATCTTGACATGGTCTGCCATAGAACATCTTAAACTCTGCATTGTGTTTTTTTGGAACGTAACCCCGACGCAAAGTGAGGTATTGGTGTATATTAATTTATCTTTGATCGACTGAGATTCATTGATATCTCTAAAGGGTAACACAACTTCGTTTTAAGCCAAATCGCACAACAATAAGTGATTTATGATTTTCTGAAATTCTGTTGACTTTTTCACCAAAAAATACGCTCTCACTGTCGTTTGTTGTTCTCGTCATTGTCATTGCATGCATGCACTCGCAAGTACTTAGTTTTATGTGAGATAGTGATTTTACTTCCTGGAACCAAGTGTATCACTATTCTTATGGTACACATTTACACAGAAGAAGACAGACCGCAGGACAGACAGACAGACACATAAACATACACATAATCGTAGATTTACAAACTACAACGCCCACACAAATGGCAAATCATTTACAATATTTGTGCTTCTCAACATAATTGTTTCTGTTTTTTGCATCTTCTTGCAATGTCTGCACTGTGCCACCCAATATCAACTATATCTTGGTTTAAAAAAACATTTTTATGAAATGAGATGATGTGTGTACTCGTATATGGACTTTATTAAATAATGTTGTAATATTAGACATTGTTTGTTTATTTCAATTTATCAGCAAATTTTAAATGATTGTGTGTAGTCGGATTTGAGTATGAGAGTCGAAAATGGATTTAACGGGAGCAAAGATCTATGTACATATAGTAAAGATCCAGACATAGAGTTTATCAAAAAGTCTTTTGCAAACCTTAGCTTTAAGTGATTGTTTAAAGTGACAAGAAGTTTATTTGTCAAACTAACGGAGTTTACATTATTGTGGCAAGAGTTGTGCTGTTCTTCCCTGAGGGAAAGACTTCCGATGAATTCAGCTGTAGCTGAGTTAACAGTTAGGATTCCCAGAAATTAACCTCTTTATTCAAAAACGATTATTAAATTTAACAAACGTTTATTAAGGCAAATTTTATATGCAAATCTGTCATAATAAACGTTTGTTAAATTTAATAATCGTTTTTGAATAAGGGGGTAAATGATCAGTATATCTCAAAGATCACATTAAATGGTTGTATAAACGATATTCATTTGATCCAAGTGTTAGTCTGTAGACTAGGCTTTTCAGTACAACGAATCCATTTCTGTCCTAACTTCAGTCATAATAAAGAAGTCTTCAGGAAATTCACAATTTTGGTAGAACATTTTCATTATTAATTTAAGAATATATTAGAAATGATAAACTATTGGATTTAGGATTGCTGGAAAGAGTAATCGATAATTGGACCCTCCGAATTTAAATAAAATTATTTTTAGAAACTACATAAATGTTCTTTCATGTAATTCGACATCCAGTTTTATTTTAAGTGTTTTATTTAAGATTAATATGAGGTCTAAAGGAATCGCCCTATAAAAGGCAGTGATGAATTTTTCTTTTCGGGTTTCTTAAATGTTAATGTTAAAAAACATAATGCGTGGGCATAGCTGATTATCTCATATATAAATTGGCGATTTTGGAAGAAAATTATATTGGATTATAAGAATATTTTGGAAAGAAAAGGGTCTATATAATTCTTGGAATTTCATTTGACTGAGATCCTTAATGAAATGCAAGACCATTTGAATAGAACCAATAACAGGATCTGTATATTTGGCATCCTTCGTAAAAAAGAGAGTTGACAATAAACTTCTGAACTGTGTAGTAATTAAGTAGAATTAAGAGTGGCATCTGTAGGAAGGCACACACTTTTTGATTTTTGGTTTCTTGTTTATTTCGCAATCATCTTGAACATATAGAGATGCAACAGAACTCCAGAACGCTGCAGAAATTGAACAGAACAAAGAGTGGGATCTTTATGACGGTAGTTTAGTAGCAATTATAGCTTGTGTAGGAATACTGTGCAAATCTTTAAATAACTTCATGTTGGCCTTACCTAAAAAGTCTCCATTTCCTTTTTCCGAACCAAATGTTTATTATAAATACATACATAGTTTGTTACTTATTAGTTAAAATTAGAAATACATACATACATATTATCTGTACATATATACTTCGGTATATATTACATACCTTTCGTCATTCCCCTTGGTTCGCTTCGTATTTCGTCTAATGATGACGGTGTGTATTTTGTAAATTCGTTTTTGGTTTTTATTGTTGTTGTGCGCCTTATCAAACATTCTCACAACCAACAAAAACAACAAGTTTGTTCATTTTGACTTGTGATGGGAAATGGGAAATACTGACTGCCAGTGGTAAATATTGTGCTATTTATGGAGTTAAAAATACTCTTCATTTTTAATGTTTCGCAATTGGTGTGGGGCTAAAAGCTAAAAATACACTTTGTTCTTTTAGTAATTTGCTTTTTTATACGAGTATACCTATACATACACATATGTACATATGTATGTATATATATTTCATTTTCAGCAGCGGAAGTAATAAAACCACAAATACGCGTATAAACAAATACGAATTTAACACACAGAGAACAGTAGTATAAAACAAAATCACAAGAATATTAATAAAAAAACAAAACAAAACAAAAACAAACTGAAGCAACAACGACAACAGAAGCTAACAGCTAAATATTGAAACCGAAATATTGTTTTAATAATCAGAGCTTTAAAAAATTAAATCGTGTTGGGGCTAATTGAATGATATGGTTTCAAATAATGAATTTCTTCAAAAATGTATCAATTAGAAAAGTTTGATGCCTTTCAGTAAGTTTATTCCAACAATTCTTGGTCTGTATCAATTAGCAGAGTTAAATGCTTTTCAATTGAACGAATGAGAGTCCAATGAGTTTCCCCCAAAACCACTAATTTAGGTACGAAGTTTGTTACAATGATGCCAGGATCAAATTCGTTCTCTGATATCTAGTATAACGATCGTAACGAAATGCATAAAATTATAGACGTTTCAATTTCACCATGTAACAAAGATTGATGCCAGTATATTTCAAACAGCCTTCAATGCTTCGCTAATTCTTAGGGCGCGTTTTCACTATGTCATTTTTGTTGTCAAATTGTCCAAATTGTTGGCAATTTTATGAGAACGGGTTGGCATATGGCGTCATCTGTGCTTGCAATCATGATAGATGACATATATGACGCCATATGACAACCCGTTTTCATAAAATTTCCAACAATTTGGACAATTTGACAACAATTTGACAACAAAACTGACATAGTGAAAACGCGCCCTTATTATCACAACTCTTTTTTAAAGAAACTATTCTGATCAATGATCGAATAGTGACACGCTACTGTATAACACCATGTCTAATCATTACATATCTACGTTTATCTAATATTTGTTTTCACGGTGGCCCATATGCGATTGGTTAGCCTTTAAATCCAGAATTCGTTATGGTTAATAATCAAGACTTTTTTGTAAATTGTTTACAGACAACTATACAGAATGGAAGTTTTGTGTGGTAATATATGATTGCTAGATGTAGCAATGAGACTTATTTTCGGCCACATATAGAGTGTGTAAATAGTAAGGAGATCAGATGAAGTGAAGTATTTCCTATGCCGTTTTCTTTTAGCACAATCTCATTCAGAGCTTGTTTCAATGGCTTAGTTAAGTGTATCAATCATATTTTAATTATATTTTGCTTATTTTAACTAAAGTTTCTTCACGGTAACTGCAGGATCCATATTTCTTGAAATTTTAAATATTTTCAGTTATATTTTTTTTGGAAAACTCTAGGGGACCTTAATGTTTTAAATATTTTACATTAAATTTTCATCCCTTCAAAGAACTAATTCTTCGTCCCATCTGACTGATACAAAAATACAGTAAAGAAATTATCATTCTTTAGTAAAAAAAATAATAATAAAAAGTAAATATATGTAAAAAAAATAAGTCAAACACTAGTGACCTCTTGCGTCAGTCAGTGAATGTGTGAATAGGGCCGAGGAAGGTACACATTGTGAAGGGGGATCAAAAGTTATCCCCACCCCCCTAACCCCCTTCCGAAACAACTGAGAGACAGAGAAAAGGAAATAAACTTATCAGTGAACAAATACTGACACAGTAAAACCAAATAAACTAAATCAAAAAAACTCGTAACACCAGCAACACAGCAAATAAAATGAGAAAAATAAATATTGAACACAAAATATACATATGTACATATGTATGTATGTATGTACATGTGTATGTATGTATAAAAAAACCCAATTTGTTTGTACGATTGAGAGTGTTGGACAAAAAAAAAATCATGAATGAATTTTATTGAATGTAGAGCAGCACCAGAAACTTGCTGCATTCGTTAATTTAGATGAATAAAAAAAAGTGTCATTTACTCCTACACACACACATTTACCGACGACACACATACTTGAATACATACATGGCAAAAAAACGAATATTAGAGGAGTATCTGTATCTGCAGATTGTGTAGTATAAGAACTCTATGTATGAAATGAATTCAATGAAATTCTGCTGCTGCCATTGTAGTTGTTGTTGTTGTTGCTGTGTTGTAGTGTAGTGTAGCACGCAATTATTATGAATTCATGAATGAAAAATGGCAAAAAAGCAACAATGACAGCTTAACTAACTAACTACTCATCACCGTCACCATCACCATCGCCTTCATAATCATAATTATCATTATTATTTTCATCGTCATCATAATCATTCCCATGATACTGAATCTATATTTTATTGAAGCTGTTATTCTTGTCATATTTATATACACTAGTGCATATACCTTTAAACGCACCGTTTGTTCACTATCTACGATAGTCTCAAATCATGAAACAACTTAACAAAAATGTTTTTAAAATAATATTTAAGGAGTTATAACTATGTTCATTAACTATGTGCTGTATTCACTGAAACTTGAAATGTAAAGGGGTTTTTTTTCACAACAAAATAAATTAAAGAATTTTTATGAAAATCATTCAAATTTGTATTGTATCATAAATGAAAAATTATACATATTAGGGAAATGTTCATCAAATATTATAAACTCATCCTTAACATAGCCCCATAAAATATAATCGCTTAATCGGGGTGGCCAATCATAATAAATCATAAATAAATAACATGTCATGTGATGTCCATATCAGATATCGGCAATGAATCGTTTTTTTACGATTCACAACTACTCATAACATCTTAAGTATAAGTGGTTTTACATCATTGAAATTTAACTACTCTGAGTTACTCAAACTCACAACAACGTTGACTTATAAATGCGGGTGGATATAAGTATGACTACAACGCCGACATCGAGCTCATACCATTCCCAATATGTTTGATTCATAAACCACGGTATTTAGATTTACATTTTAAGAAAAATACTCACATACTCATAAAGTATTCAACTCAGTTAAGTCATTGAAAAAAAATTTCAGCATATTCCGTTAGGTATTTATACAAAATAAGTAAAAAAGAAATATAAAAACATACAAGGAAAACATATTGGGGAAAATATAACATTTATTATTTTATATAATTTTTATAAGCGGACTGTAAAAATGAACGACACTCGCATGAGTCTATACGAGTCATACTTATTTTTTTTTTATCGTCTACGTACATTGAGTTAAGGAGAGTCTAAATAAACAACATCATACATGGATTAAGTATGAATATAATGAGTACTTCAAACTTTAAATATGAATATTGGTTTGATGATATTGAGACAAGTATGAGTACGTATAAATATAAAAAAATTATAAGTCATGATTCAAGTATACTCACTTTTTCAGTACTCATAACTGATCTCTGGTCCATATCATGAATAATAGACCAACATTTTCCAGATAGGTAGGCACCGCGAAAATAGCTGCTCTTTAAAATGATTTTCCAATAAAGTCATTGTTTATTGCACACATTTCTCTGTAGTACTTGACAATGCAAAATTTTAGCGATTTGCAATAAGTATGCTGTACAGGTGGCTCGAAATACGTTATTTAGGTTTTATTAAATGGGCGATTCTATTCTGACGGGTGCAACATTTAGACGCTTTAAACGTCTTTTACTAATAGAAAGAAACACATTTTCAATTAAGTTATTTCTATTCTTTCTATTCTATTCTATTTCTATTGTACATATTCTTATTAATTGTGAAAGATGAGATATCAGACGATGATTATCAAATCAAACATCGTAGAGAAATATAATACAATAATAAGAAATTTGCTCTTTAAGCCATGACGGGTGTAACATGAATGCATTTTCTGTTCGCGCCAAATCTATGAATCTTAATGCTTCGAAGTGCACAACAAATTTATATTTAAGCTTACGTCTAAAAAAAATTATATTATTATAAAATATAGATATTTTACTTTAAATTTGCATCAAAAAAAAAAAAAAGTATGAAATAATGTGATTTGAAAATTGATGTTAAAAGTTGTCTAGAATAGAATCGCCCAAATATTAGTACATGACTGTCAATTTGTGGTTCACACGTATTCAAACGCCTTTTTTTTAAAGAGAAGTAACACTCAGGCAATTAATATGCCTATATATAATTGCGCTACTTTCTTTGGAAAGGGGATAGATTGAAGAAGTAAAGGTGGTGAAAGAAGAAAGCTTTTTTATATCACAACTCTGTAATTGCGCATTATGTTTGTTTTTAGTGCAGCATTGCAGCGCCTCTGGTGGTGAGTAGGCGCATTAATATTAAAGCTTGATTTTATGGCCTTTATTTAAATATTTTACTTCGGTGGCGTTTCAATGCTTTACCACCGAAGGAGGGCGCTGTCATAAATATTAGTTACGATGGATAGAATAGAAAACTAATAATTATTATCAAAAACTGATGTTGTTTTGAGTGGCTGCGGCTGGGAATCGAACTAGGGCTAAAACACTAACTGGTGCTTAATGATCAAATTCGCTAACCAATTAAGCTTTATAGGAACAATATTTTAAATGTACAATTGCAGCTTAAGTTAATAATATTTTAAGAAAATTAAACAAAAATTTAATGAACTGATATGTATTTCATTAAATATTATTTGTAAGTAATTTTCGTTAAGTTGTTTGAAAACTGTAAAGTGCTTTTAAAGGAATATGCACTAGTGTAGTCAATGCTGTTGTTGTTTTCATTTTCTAAAGTAATGTTTTTTCTTTTATTTTTGGTTCTGTTAACGACAACTTGTCAGCAACGACAATAACGCCAACAACATATTTTTTTATTTCGTTCTTATTGCTGTTTTTGTTGTCGTTGTTGTTGTTGTGTTTTGTGTGAGTGTGAATTTTTGTTTTAAATACAAAAAATAAATCCGCAGAACGGAAGTGAACTCTGCCACTTGAGTGCTGTTTGTTGCTATTATTATAAAATTGCTCTAGCTAACGCTAATGCTGCTGCTCCAACTACATACATACAAACATACGTACATAAATACTACTGAGTATTGCTGCTGCTGCTGTCTTTGCAGTGAGTTTTAATAAAATTGCTAATGCTGTTGCTATTCATATAAAACAAAACTAGTAGCTAGAAAAGAGGAGTAAGATAGGCAAGCAGACAGTCAGCCGGACGGACAAGCGGATAGACAGATAACTTAACATGCTGACAAGTATTCATGCATTAATCCATCCATTCATTCATTCATTCATAAATTTCTATACTCATTCGCATATATTGCGTAATGTGCATAATGTTACTTCAACTCATACATTTGTATGCCTGACACCACACATGCACATTCATACATATACATACCACTCATTACTAGATTGAATTCTTGTTGCATGTGCAGTTGTTGCTTGCAAATACCTACAACTAGCAATTATACGATGTTAGGCGGAAAAGTGTTTTAAAAAAGTGTTTAAAATTCAACAGGTTAAGCGATATACATACTAACTGTGTGCAAGGGTATGCAACAATTCGTTATCCAGTTCAAAAAATTTAGCTTTCAGGCAAAGACTTTCTGTCTCCATTTCATGGTCAAATTTATTTCAGCTGCCATTAGGACAAGCTTCTCAAGTCCGCCTTAAAAACATTCCTATATAGTAGAGCATAAGTTCTACTCCTGAATTTTATTTATCTTACTACTGGGTTATCTTAAACCTACTTCCCTTATAACAAAAACTTTAAGCAGTTTAAAGCATTGTTCATATGAAATCCGGTGGCAAAAATATTTTTTTTTTAAAGGGAAGTAATACTCAGACAATTAATAAGCCTATATTGGTTACTTTCTTGGGCAAGGGAATAGGTAAGAGAAGAATAGGTGGTGAAAGGAAAGATAAGCTTTTCATATGACAACACTGTAAATGCGCGTTGTGTTTATTATAGTACAGTAATGCAGCGCCTCTGGTGGTGAGCAGGCGCATTGATTAAAGCTTAATTTATAGCCATTATTTAATTATTTTTCTTCGGTTGCGTTTGGCGCTGTGATAAATATTAGTTATGATAGAATAGAAAACTAATAATTATCAGAAACTAATGTTGTTTTGAGTAACAGCGGCTGGGAATCAAACCCAGGCCATAAATACCAACTTGTGCGTAATGGTCAAACGTGTTAATTAATTAAGTTACAGCACCCTTAAATTGGACAAAGCTGAAGACAATTAGGATGATTCGTATATATTTCGTCAATCTGATTCTTTCGATAGTAATTCATTGCAGTATTTGAATAAGGACTGGAAGTGTTAAATCGGGCCAAAATTTTAATGAAGAGTGATGACGTCTAATATGAAATAAGGAATTTCCGCTTAACTTCTGCCTTTAGCTGTCTCAACATCTTGAACACTTGTCCAATGTACAGTGCAATATATTTCAGCTCCAAAAAAAATTTTGGAATTGCATTTTGCAACCATCACAAGCCGGTTCCAGTTGATTGCAAGTGCTTATAGATTTTGTAAACACTTTTCAAATTGCCCCCTTAACACTGCCACTCACACATTAACCGGCATAAAAGCTACCACAACAAAAACATTAAATACATACATACATATATATTTGTATGTGCATATGTGTATAAGTACTACAACTCGTACTATTACAAATAGTACTTTTAATTTGTATTTGGCGTAACTGGAAGGAACCAAATATGTACGCCACATTGAAGGCAAAGTACAATTCTGTGTCATTCATTCATTCATTAATTCTGGCATTTATAGACAATGTGTTTGGCTTAGAGAAAAGGGTGCAGAGAAAACGTCATATCGGATGTAAAACATATGGAGGCATTTTGTGGGTACTGTTTCTTTTGGATAAATTATTTTTTAAAAAATTTGAAAAACAATTGAAATGTATTTAGTAGGTTTTAAAAGAAAAACTAAAATATCTCACAAATATGTCATAAATCTCTCGAGTCAAAGCGAGCTTTCTAGGAAATAGCAATATATGACTGAGTAGATAGGTTATTATTAAATCATGTTTCATTTAGATTGAATTTATTTAAATTCTGGTATATTACCCTCTTATTTATTAAAAATATAGATCTGGGGCCAAATTACCGCATTCGTGATCGAATGAGCTATCGTATCGAAAAATTATTTCGATATCGAAATTATGATAAAATGTACTAAATTTCTTGCTCGAATGCCATAATCTCAAATAAGAAAATTACGATCAATTTTACTCGATATCGAATGCGGTAATTTGGCCCCTGGGCACAAACAAATTCTGTGTAAAATCAGTTGGAATGCGGTCCTCAATTTTTTTCGAAATAATATAAACTACAACTCTCATGTTGTTGCATCTAAGGAAAACTCGTTTTCCAGCAGTACCGTCCATTTGTAGAATAAACTTCCTTTAGAAATATTTCCTTTAAATTTCGACAAATCAAATTCAATTCTAATGTCCAAAAATACTGCTCCCTCTATCCTCCCGCTCATAACCTATTTTACTAGTTTTAATACAATGTAACAACACTTGTGAATTGAACAATTGTACATATTAATAGAAAAGTAATTAATTGTATTTGCTTAAAAAAAAAAATATTTAAACAAAAAGCGTTCGATAAAGTAAAAATATCTAAAAGTTTTTGTAAGCACAAAAATAGGGAAATTTTGATTATTGCTAAGAATTTCTATAGTAAATGAAGGATAAATTAACAATTTGAGGAAACCCAAAAAGCAACAATTGTAAACACAACTGAACCCACTGAATGGATGCAAGTGAGCTGTGTATTCGAACGGCGGCCTCTTTAACTAAAAACGAGCCTTTTAAATGTGTCTTGAAGAACTGTCGGGTATGTTTAAAGTTATTTTACATTTACCTTGTAGTTTACACCTAAAGTAAAGTACGAGTATGTTTGTTTATGTAAGTAAATGAGTGCTAGCAGCGTTGTCAACTTGGTGAGTTTCGCACCTTTTTTGGTGTTTTTTTTTACTTTTTTTGTGCTAAAAATTCCTTAGTTGGTGCGCATGCGCTTTTTTTTAATTTCGTTGCATTTTTTAATTTTTTTCGAAAATGTGATGATATCTTTATTTTGACTAATTTTTAATTGCATTTTTTTGAAAATTCATTACCATGAAATCTATACGATAAAAAAGGAACCCATTCAATGTATTTTTAAATACGAATGTATGATAAATGAATACATACTATCAAATTCGTCATATGATGGTTAATGCTAAATAAAGGTGAAAAGGGTGAAAATCATTGTTTGAAAATAAAATTTAAACGTGGAAATAAAAATTCTTGTGCAGCCTGATGGTTTACTCAATTGTAGACAAACAACCAAGGTTAGAGTCCCTCCCAGTGGAGCCCTAATAAATTTTATTGAAAAAATTCAAACAGAAGTATGTACTTAAAATAGAAAACAACAATAATAAAAGAAGTGAAATTATACTGTTTTACCAATTGGTACTTCAGTTTCCAATAGCATATTGTGAGTTAAATTTTGAGTGGTTAAATGCCTATTTTATCTTTATTAGCTTTTAGAATGCTTTTACTATTATCGTTGATCTCTTTTTTTAAAATATTTTATATAGAATTTATGAAATTTAAAAAAATGTAAAATTAGTTCAATAAACATTTAAAATAAAAAATAAATTCTAAACTTGGTGCATTTTTTTTAATGGCGCATTTTTGAAATTTCAAAGTTGACAGCACTGAGTGCTAGTGTAAAGTAGGCTCAAACATTACACACACACTTAATAACATGCTGTGAAAGGGGTCGGAATAAAGATAAGACAGGAGCAGGGTTTAAACTAGGAATGTCAAACGGGACTAGTTTTGCAAATCCCGGTATTCGGGAATTTTAAAATGTAAATTCCGTGATTTTTCGGGATTTTCGGGAATTTTGTTTGAAATTTGAAACTACATACATATAATAAAGATAATTTTTAAATTTACTATAAGTTTATAAAGCAAATTTCACCTGCGTTCTATATTTGTAAAATGAAGTGGAAATGAAATTTGCATTAAGTTTATGTTCTAAATTTTGTGAATATGTTTTGAAAAGTATATTTAAGAAATTTTTTGAATTTAAATGTTTCTCTTAAATCTGACCTATTGCTGCCGCTGAAATGGAGAATGCAAACATTATTAATAAAAATAGTTGCTCCAAATAAAAACGCATACAATTTTAGATGCCTTCATCTGCCTCCAATTAAATTACTTCTCACAGGGTGCAAACATTTCCGGTTATGTCGTTGTGAAAATGATGACTAAGCCAAAATAGAGACCAGAATGAAACAAAAACAGCAACAACAATAGCAAACTAAACAACTAAAATTATATAGATCACATTTAGACTTGACGTCATTTGCCAACCATACGATATTTACGCATGTACCTACCTATCTATACTTTCTGCTGTACTCGTATGTTCTGCATTCAATCTCTCTTCCCCTCGCTACACTACGCTATGAGTAGCTGTATCGTATAAATATTTATCTACATCTCGATATAGAGATAATTTTCTGTTGTTGTTGTTGGTGGTGGTGTTTAAGGAAAATAGGAAATTTCCTACAATGCTGCCTGCTACTTTCCGCATCCGTTATGGCATTAAACAAAACAACAATTTCATTGTTGTTGTTATTATTATTGTTGATATGGATGCGCTGCTATGGCTGTGGCTGCTGGTACCAGTGTGGAAGCTGGAAAAATGACATAGTTTTTTTTTTTTGTTGTCTGTTCTCGTTTAATTTTTCTCTTGCTGTAAAATCCGTAACAAACAATGTTGAAATTACTTTTAGCGTGTGAGTACAGTGTGTTGTATGCATAATGATGACTGACAATTTGACATCTTAATTTTGAAATAGTTCATCATCCTCATGCTATGAGTACAAGTACAAGTACGAAGAGTTTGTTATTTTGTTTGTTTGTTTATTAGTTTTTAAATCTTTGTACACATATGCAACAACAAAATAAAATAAAAACATTTTACTGCCTTTGTATTTATCTACAATTGTTTAGTTGTAATTAAAGAATAAAGAAATTAAAAAATAAAAATCTGAAGAAGTAAATAGCAACAATGAACAACTCAGATTTTTAACTTTAATAAGCAAGAAAGAAAGATCTGCCACAACAAGGGCAGTGCTGCTGAGCTGTACTGCACTGCACCGTCTCAGTTTTATACAGAGAATGTGGTTGATGGATGGATGGATGGATGGATGTATGGATTCGGTGCAATAGACTTATTAGCACTTTATTCTTCATCCGTTTTGTTGGGTTTTTTGTTTGTTTGTTTATTTATTTCTTTTCATGGTGTTCTCGTTTGTCTACAGTTTTAATAACTTCCTCTTGCGGAACTACATTCTTGATAAGGTTGATTTACATATATTTAGATACAAACACACATGTCTGTAAATATGTATGTATATTGTTTATAATGTAGCTACATACATACATCTCAACAAAATTCATATACGATTGTATTCATATGTAAAGATATTAGGGTGCTAGAAATAAGTTTTGTCGTAAAAGAGAATTTCGTCATGAAGGATGAATCAATTCAAAAGTCTGTGCTCCAGTCTTCATACCCTACATCACAATAGTGGGGAGTATATATTGGATTTGTACTGATGTTAGTAACGCCCATAAATGTTGGTCCAACACCTACCTTAAAGTATGTATACCGATCGAGTCGATTTAACGATGTCTGTCTAGCTGGCTGACTGTCCATGTAAATTTTGTGCGCAATAATATTTTGTTAAGTGATTTTTGGTCCCAGGACGGATGGGATTGAAACTGGTGGAAATCGGTGCATTATATCACTGGCCCACATACAAATGTCCTCCCGAATTAGAATTTAACGATTATAAATGTTTGAATTGTGCAAGTATCCCACAAAATTTCACCACAAGTGAGTGGTAAATGAAGACAAATCATATCTACAAGTTTTGTGAAGATCGGTCCATAATTGCTCATAGCTCCCATATAAGCCCCACTTCTGAAAATTACTTTAAAGAGCATAACACTCTTAAAAATGTGGGTATCGAAATCAAATATGTTTCGTATATCGCACCTGTTTAACAAAAGGGTAATAACTCAAACTTTTTTATTTTTCAGTAGAGGCAAAAAACTATTGATATATAAATAGTAACTCTGAAGATATGAAGAGTGATATAGCGGTATTTTTTTTACGAAAGATTAGACAAAATAATGGGAGATTTTTACAGTGGGTAGAGTAGATCATTATGTGTCGTTTTTTAATAAAAAGTGAAAATTTCAAAATTTTGAGTTACTACCCTTTTGCTGAACAGGTGCGATATATAAAAATAATATGGTAGAATTTTATGATGATCGGTCGTAGCTTCCAAATAAGCCCCACTTTCGAAAATCACTTTAACGATCATAAATCTCTTCAAAATGTTGGTATCCAAATAAAATTCAACAGAAATAAGTTTCATATATACAGAAATGATGATACCTAATTTTATAATGGTCGGTCCATAATTAGTAAAAACTCCCATATAAGACCATTTCCACAATTCCCTTTATAACCATAAATATTTTAAAAGTATTTATATAAATAATATTTATATTCACGGAAGTAATGGCACTAAATTTTTGGATGATCGGTCCATAATAGGATATATCTCCCATATAGCACCCATTTTTTTATACATATACTGGGTGTAGGGTATTATGTGGTCGGACATGACCGACTACACTTTCTTACTTGTTTGAATTTCAATAACTAAGAGTTTATATCCGGCTTTAGAATAGTGTCATTGATCCATGCATACTTGAAACACGAGTTATTTTATTATTCGGATCCCTTATAAAACTTTAAACTTCTGCGCAGCTCGTACAAATGACGTTACGCAAAAAGCAATCCTCTTGTCTAATAATTCAAGCTGCCAAAGTTTAAAAACGTTGTTGTGGAATAACAGTGGAACAATTTGAATTTTCTGATAATATTTTTTTGTTTTATACATTAATTTATTGAATTTCCTTTTGCTTGTATTAATATTCCGAGAAATTTCGGCATTAAGTGATCTTATACTAAATATGACAAACACTATCGAATATCTACCGCAAGAACAATTTAATATTTTCAGCAATTATGGATTAATTGGGGCCACTATCACCTACAAAAACAGAAATCATGCACATTTTTTCTTAAAATCTAACAGCACGATCTCAAACCTATGCTGATGTACATTTATATTAAGTGTCAAATCACGCACAAATATTTGTTTAAATAATGGGGGAATTCCTTTCTTAACATTAACGTTACCAATTTTTATTACAATCTAGACGGATTTATAAGCTGCTTACACCCAATAAAGTAGGAGTGGCATGCAAAATAAGTATATATGCAAACTCTGTCGACTAGTAAAATACGACTCATTTTTCTACTCCAAATTTTTATTACAATTTAATGATCTGTTATGGTT
Source organism: Bellardia pandia (assembly GCA_916048285.2). Lineage (NCBI taxonomy): Eukaryota > Metazoa > Arthropoda > Insecta > Diptera > Calliphoridae > Bellardia > Bellardia pandia. Next base: position 24,075,350 of record OU696531.1, read on the forward strand.
TTGAATTCTAATAACTTAACAGACACAGTTTAAAATTAACATGCTGCAAATCAAGGCATAGGTGTGTTTTGGTTGGTGATGTTAGTTTTAAAACTGTGTGAGAAGTTTTAAAAACTTTAAAATTATTTACAATAAATATATTATCACACTATTTTTTGTTAATAAAGGGTGATTTTTTAGAAACTTTCTTTTTTGCAAGACTGATTTTGGCAGTTCAGCTGGTTTCGTGTAAACATGTTCAGTTCGGTCTATAATATAAATATAAATCGATTTATAAACGAATAACGCTTGCAGATTATTGAACTTTATTATCAAAATTCATGCTCGCTTATGAAAGTGCAAGGTGGACTTTTTTTTTCTTGGAAAATTGTGTTTAGCGACGAAACTTATTTCTGGTTGATTGGATATGTAAACAAGCAAAATTGTTGTATTTGTTGTGATGCCAATGCATCTCGAAAATTGCACTGTTATGGGCCGATGGCATCATTGTATCGTATTTTTTCCAAAGAAGATGAAGGTAGGAACATTACTGTGAATGGCGAGTGCTACGGTGCCATGATTACAATTTTATTTTTTGCCTAAAATTTAAAAGCTGGACTTGACTGACATGTGTATTTAACAAGACAGTGCCACATGGCCCAATTGAGAGATGAGTTCGGTGAACAGTTTATTTTGCATTTGGGGCCGGTCAATTGGGTGCCTAGAATTTGCGATTTAACGTCTTTATACTATTTTTTTAGGGGCTATGTAAAGGCTTATATCTGTAGGGCAAGCCCGCAAAGGAAAACTTGACGGAAGCTAATATTGAAAAATGTATTTGTGAGTTAACGGCCGATATGTAGGTGAGGGTATGCATGAAATCCAATAAAGATTTCATATATTTATCAAAATTTTATGTGTTTTTTTCTTCTTAAAATCTTAAAATCCGAAAGCCTCTTTATTTTAGTTGTTAGTGTTCTTGCTCCAAATGCGCAATTACATGTTTATTTGTTTGCTTTTAACAACAAATTATAAAAAATAAAAACCACTACAACAAAAGTCACACATTTTAAGTACATATGTAGTTTATATTAACTGATGTTCTAGAGCTGGTGACATCTGTTTAGGTTTTAGAAAAAGTTTTTCCCCTAAACTTTGTTTATTGTTTTTTACGCTACAAAACTTAAGTACTTGCCTGGTCGTTAGATCTAGAATTAGAATTGTTTATGTTCCCAAACCAATGGCGGATCAATAGGAGAGTGTAAGAAGTTGAAATTGAATTTTAATTTCAATTAGAATGTTAAATAAAAAGAACAAATAATTATGTGCATATATGGTAATTTTAATTGGTTTTGGTGAAAAAAAGCAGAAAAATAATTAATGAATTTTCAACATTTTTAATTTGGGAAACAAACTTAAAAAATCTTTTCATATAAATTAAAGAAAGCGATGATTGACATTGAAATGCAAGTTTTTGCTCAAGTTGGTGATATGTGGTTTTATCTACCAATCCTCAATGCGGCTTATTGTTATTAAAAATTTTTAAAATCATATAAAGTCCTACATTTGTAAATAAGTCGAATTTTTTGTCAATCTTTTTATGCATATCTCTAGCGAATGATTTTTAAAGTTTGGGCTAGTTTTGACCCCAAATCCGTTTAAGAGTTAATTTAGATTTTTGCTCTGTTATTTTAAATCTTGAAATTTGGGATATATTTTTAACGAGTTTCATAAAAGTGGAGTTGAAAATATATAATATTTTGCTTGCTTTACATTAGAAATCCGAAATAAAGCGAAATTTGAACCTTGACCTGCATGATTTAAGGGTTAATATTGACCATTTTTAGTAATGCTTGCAGGAAGTGTTTAACGTTATCTGTACTATAATATTCTGAATTGGTTTTATTTAAAATTCTTAACATTAAAGCTTATACCCAAAATATGGCAAACAAATTACTTTTCCCTAAATCCTTCAAATTGTAAACAGCCGGTACAGAAAAACTATGGGCGGTATTATTTTTATATTTTTGTTCGCTTATATGTATATCCTTAATAAATCCCAAAGATATGTTTCACAAATTTTAATTTTTGTGTAACAAAATTTAAAAAAAAAATTTTGAAACGGCCACTAAGCTAATCAGCCATTTTTGATCATAACAGATTAACGTTGTGCTACAAAGACAAAGACTCATAAAAAACTAAATCCTAATACATATATTTAAAGTAAAAATTTGACTATTTCTCAAAATTTGTGAATATTTTTCATATAAAGTGTATTCCATTTCGATCCTAAACACAGAAAATTCAAATTTAATAGGGAATGTTTGTTATTATTTAAAAGAACACTTCTTTGGCATTTATTTTTTGAAGATTATGTCTATCAAATCTGCCGTTGCTACGCTGCAGATGGTCTATCCGTTGAGTCCAATTTTTGATGACTCTTTCGAGCATTTCGACCGGTAACTGGCGAATGACAAGCGTGATGTTTTCCTCTACGACCTGAATCGAAGCGGGTTTGTCCGCATAAACTTTTGACTTTACATATGTATCTCCACAGGAAAAAGTCTAACGGTGTGATAGCACACGATCTTGGTGGCCAATCGACCGGCCCAAAACGTGATATTATGCGTTTTTTTTTTTTTTTTAACAAACACAAATTGCGAAGCTTGTGGCTTGTCTGCAGTAAACACCCAGAGTCTTTGGCGGGAATCGAACCCGCAACCCTCTGACTGATAGTCCGGCACACTATCGCATAGTCTATCGGGGCACCCAAGTGTTCTCTCAATAAATCCATTGATTGATAAGATGTATGGGAAGTGGCGCCAAGGTTTTATGTTGCTGATGTTCAATAAAATGTAACATATACCTAATTCTGTTTTTACACGGTCTTTTTATATGGTTTTGATTTGACACGTTTTGAAAATAAACAAATTTTAAATTTTTTACACGATTTCATTCCATTTAGCACGATTCAAAATCTTTTGGGCTTAAATTTTTCTGGTCAAATTTAATTTTTGCGAAATCTGTTCATATCACAAATATAGGGGAATTCCCTTTTTGTGGATACAAGCAAATTTACTGGTCAGAGTAATTGTAAATAGCACAAATTTTCCTTTAATAACTATGCTTGTGTAAAAACACATTGTATATGTGATTTAATATTATAAACCTAAATAGTTATTGTTAAAAAATCCTTGTTTTTCATTAATTTCAATCATTTATTTGGCATACGATCAATGTGTTTTTTACACCAGGTTTTTCTGAAACCAATTACCGTGTAAAAACAGAATTAGGTGTAAATATTTGCATAAAATTTACTTTAAGAAATTATTGCAAAAGCCTACTTCTGGACAAATATATTTACAGACATTTTACCAAGACTGTCTAAATTTCGAAACTGCTGGGAACTCAGGTCAAAAAAAGTTATTGGGCTATTGCTAGAAGATAATTGAATACCATATTAGTGATATTTCATGAAAACACAACAACCTTAATCGAAGGCAATCAGAAAAATTTCCATTTCGATTATCAATATACATACATATATAAAGGGTGTCCCAACTATAACGCAATGGTGTCAAGGGTGTTCGGTATCGTGAAATGATAACCAGTTTTTTCTTGCCTAGAATTGAAGAAATTAATGTGGAGGGCATGTGGTTTCAACAAGACGGCGCCACGTGTCATACAGCCAGAGAAAATACATCAGTCATTTCCCGGTCGTGTTATTTTGCGTTTTGGAGACCAGAATTGGCCGCCTAGATCGTGCGATTTAACACCTTTAGATTTTTTTCTTTGGGGTTTTTTTAAGTCGACAGTTTACGCGAATAAGACGATGACGACTCAAGCCTTAAAAGAGGAAATTGGACGCTGCATTAATGAAATACCGCAGCATTTATGCAAAAAGGTCATTGAAAATTTCATTAAAATATCGCGTGTGTGCCAGCAAAGCCGCGGCGGCCATCTGCACGATGTCTTGTTCCATACATAACCTCATTCTGTTTACTTTACGATATGATAAAGTTTCACGATTTTTTTTTAAATATCTGTGTTTTATTTAAAAATTGCGTTCTAGTTGCGACACCCTTTAGCTTTCTTTACAAGTCTAAAATTAGAAAAAATTAAAAGTCTTTTGGCTTATCTGTAGAAAACTTCCAGAGTCTTTGGCGGGCCAGCACACTATATCTTAGTCTAACGGCTTACTATTATGCTCTTGTATAAAACCTTCAAGATCAGCATTTATAATTCTGATAAACCATACCTGTGAGATGCTTAATCGTATTTCTACCAAGGTCCCAAAGAGTCTTGGTCCTCTCCTTGGCCAGAAGGAGCCAGAGCATTCTAGATATTTTAAAAGTGCTGATATTAAACCATCTGATTGGCGTCATTTTCAAAGCTCGTTTACGAGTATTTAATAATTTCAAGATCGCTCACAAGGGAGTGTAAATGTCCCTTTGTGAAAGTTTTAAGTCCAGTACTAATTTGTAGGTACCTGAGGTAATAAAGTTTACACATACATACATACATACAAACATACGTTTGTTTCAACATTTGTTATTAAGTTTCGTAGATTGTGTATATTTTCGCCATTCCAGTCAGTCATTAATTAAATATTTATAAAAATAAAATTAAGCAGCGTAGTATGTACAATGTACTCGTATGTATGTATGTAAAAAATGTGTAAAAAATTAAACGATACTATTTATATACATACTTGTATGTATGTATATCATAAACGTTTACAAGTGGAGGAATATTTTCTGTTGTGTACCGCACCGAACTGACGTAAACAAAATGTTTTGTTGTAAATCAAATGATTGAATTTTTATGACGTACACACTACTCGTATATACATACATACATACATACATACATACATACATACATACATACATACATACATACATACATACATACATACATACATACATACATACATACATACATACATACATACATACATACATACATACATACATACATACATACATACATACATACATACATACATACATACATACATACATACATACATACATACATACATACATACATACATACATACATACATACATACATATATGTGCATAAGTAGCTATTTATTTTTTATACCCTACACCACCACCATAGTGGGGCAATTTTGATGATATTTCCATAAAATTTTCGATCTAAGGAAGGATGGGATTGAAACTGGTGGAAATCGTTCCATTACTTCACCTGGCCCACATAAAAATGTCCTCCCCAAATAGGAGTGTAAGGATCATAAATGTTTGAATTATGCAAGTATCCAAACAGATTTCATCACAAATGAGTGGTAAATGAAGCTAAATCACATCTACAAATTTTTTGCAGATCGGTCCACCATGATTTATCATAGCTCCCATATAAGGCCCACTTCCGAAAATCACTTTTATGAACATAAATTACTTAAAAATGTTGGTATCTAAATAAAATTCAACACAAATAAGTTTCATATTGCAGAAATGATGACACCTAATTTTATAATGGTCGGTCCATAATTAGTCGAAACTCTCCTATAAGAGACTGTAATTTACTTTAATTTCCATAAATCTTTTAAAAGTATTTACATCGAGATAAATTATAACATATATAATATTTATTTTCACAGAAATAATGACACTAAATTTTTGGATGATCGGTCCATAACAGGTTATAGCGCCCATTTCTGAAAAACTGTTTAATACACATACTGGGTATAGGGTATTATATGTTCGGGCTTGATCGACTATACTTTCGTACTTGTTTTTTTATTATAATTTTTTTTTTCTTTATTTATTTTTTTGTTAAACGTTGCAAATACTCTTATAGGCCTCTACAAATTAGTACAGCCCCCAGCTCTCTCTCCAATTATTGGTTCCCACCGCAATAACCTTGTAAATTTTTTTTATTTTAGTTTTTTTTTTTTGCGTCACTAAATGGTTTTAGAAGTGATTGTGTGTGTTTGTGTTTCGGCCGATAGTGTTTTCATTATTTTTCGTTAAAGTTTTTATTTTAAACTGTGTAAACAAACGTTTTAGGTATATTTTTTACGTTTTTAAATTTGTGTGCAAAACGGTTTGCTTTAAATTTGTTTTATAGATACTTGAAGAATTCTGTTTTATAATAGTATGTTTTACAGGTGTATCAATTGACTTTAAAAGGGGGTTTTTTACAGCAGTTATTTTTAGAGGAAAATCATAAAGTAATATAATAATTATTTTTATAATTAACTTTTTCCTAATCTACAAACTATCTAGCAAACAATTACATAACGAGTACTACATACTGCCTATATTACGTAGAAGCGGTATAATAATGAATTGTTTTTTATATATGTATAAGTACATAGTTATTCATTAAACATCTGCATGAACTTTTTAATAATGATAATTTGCCATACCAAGAATTAATATGGGCAATATCACATCAAGTGACCCGATTTTTAAAATCGATGTCTTCCGCCCCAAATTTTTAGCTCTATCGTTCAAGAACTGCCGGAGTTAGAGGTGATCAAGGTTGGACATTTTGGTCATACAGGTTTTTTTTTAAATGAGTGTAACTTTTCACCTATTGGTCCTAGCAAAAATTGTCTAAAGAACTTTAGATAGCTATTTGATCAGTCATTCCAAAAATATTTTTTTTTTAATTTAAAAAAAAAATTTTTTTTAAAAAAATTAAATTTTTTTCAATTTGGGCCTTCTTTTTCTTTTTCTCAAAAGAAAGCTTATACAATTTTCTTTAATGCCTTTATAATTAATGGGATGCGAGTGGGATATCTATCAAAAAAATTCTTTTTTAACTCAAGAATAGGATTTTTCAGTATTTGGCACATGTATCATTTTCCCCCATTTTTTTATTTTTTTAAATGAAGTTTTTTTTTTTTTTTATTTTTCCTCAAAAGAAACTTTAGACCATTTCCTTTAAGAGCTTTGGTTCTTTCATGCATGTTGATTTACATTAAAATGTACGAAAATTGAATTGTGGCGTGTAAATGAAATGGCAAGTTCTAAAGAGAATTGAACAAAAACTGGTGAGCTAAAACTGAAGAGTATGAATCAAGACTAATAGACAACATGTATGTTTTAAGCTAGATTTTTGTTTGATTTTAATATTCGAATTTTGTGCCAACAAAGCTTTATATGCGGAAAGTTTTACTTTACTTCTTTAATTTGAAAAAAGTGCCGCTGAATCATAAGGTTTCAACGTATGAGATATGATTTTGTGAGGTGGCGATTTTGACACCGAAGACAAAGATCGCCCTGGCCAGATAAAAAGTTTAAATACCAAGAATTGGAGGCAATAATCCAGAAGATTGTTGTCAAACTCAAGAAAAGCTTGCAAAATTATCTGGAGCTACTCAAGCAGCAATTTTTAAATGTTTGCGAGCAGCAGGATTTCTTAAAAAGCATAGAAATTTGGAATTGAAGTCGAGAGTCCTTGAAAGACAAATCGAAAACAAAGCTAAATATCTAAGACACTAAGAAAATGCTCTGTATTTGATGGGAACAAAATGATCCTATATATTATGAGCTTTTGAAATCTGGCCAGACCGTTACAGGGAACCTGTACCGAATGCAACTGATTAAAAGCGAGCATTGGCCGAAAACGCCCAGTATATGCGGCCAGACATAAAAACGTTATATGTATTCCATCAACAACAACGTTCGGCCACATGTTGCAAAGAAAAAAGCAAGAAAAAAATTGCCTCGTTTTATAAAACTTTATAATTAATTTTAATAAATATTTGAATTGAAGTGAATGTTTATATAATTTTCAATTACTCTAATTTCAAACTAAAATTCCGAAAAGGTTTTTCATAAATAGTCAAGTCTCATAAAATGTTTAGTTATCAATTTTTCTTTATAAAAATACATAATAAAATGTTCTCAAGTTCATAATTTAAACATTTCAATCAGACAGTATTTCTATACCCTACACCACCATAAGTTGTATATGAAGCCTAAGCTCGTCAACAAAATTTTGTTCAGATCAGTCTATTGAGTCTATTGAGAATACTTTAAAGAGCATAAATCTTCAAAAAATGTTGGTATCCAAATATCCAAATTATATTACAGAAATCATGACACCCATTTTTATCACTGTTGGTCCATAATTAGTCAAAGCTATCAAGTATAAAACTGTATTGTATACGTGCTGTATATTTCGGCAGGACATTTGTATGGCGGCTAGATGAAATAATGGATCGATTTAAACTAGGCCGAGGAAAAGTCTCATGCTAAAGTTTATCGAAATATGTATCTTTAAAATTGCGACCTGTACTCCGCACACAAGTTTAACATGGAGAGCCAGCCAAACAGTCAGACGGACGGACGCACATCGTTTAATCGACTCAGTAAGTGATTCTGAGTCAATCGGTATACTTTAAAGTGGCTGTTAGACTAATATCCACTATGCTGGTGTAGGGTATAAAAATGTAACAAAAACAATGAATCAAGCAAGCACTTTTACTTTTTCTATACACTACAAACAATTAGCTGCATTGGCTCGCTTCAAAAGCCATTAAATTTGAGAGCAAAAACAAAACAATAAAAAAAAAAAACTTACAACGGAAGTTCATGTAAAAATAATAGTTGTTTGTTGTTAGTTTGTTTGTAAACATTTTGGCTGTAAAAAAAACTAAATAAAATTACATAATTATCGTACAGATACATACATACATACATAGATGATACAAAAAACAGCCACGCTGTGCATACCTATTTATGAATGTGTTTTTTTATGTGTTGCATTTACCCACTTGACCAAATTATAGAAATCATTATTCATGAACCAGAGAAAACTCATAAAATAATCGAGAATTTTTAAAAGTACGAAACTTTGCAATAAGAAACAAATCCTAATCGATGAATGGTCATTAATATGGTTATGATTTGCGGAAAGAAGAACGTTATCTGAGCCGTCTGCATAACGATGAGGGTAGTGTGATGGTGTGGGGGGCAATTTCATACTATGGGACATGTGAGCTTTAATTTCATTTATCTAGAATTACAAATCCGTTCTTGAAGGAATAAAAAAATCATGGGCCGAAATTTCCTTACCATTAATAGAAAAACTTTATAACTCCCTCCCAAATCGTATTTTTAAAGTTACATATATCGAATAAAGGATCTTTATTAAAACATTATAAAAAATCTTTAAAAATAAAAAAGTTACATAAAAATTATTGGAACAAAAGGCGTCAAAAATGTAAGGTTCCAAAACGTAGTATTTTGAAAAAAAAAAAAAAATTATAAAAATCTAGTTACTTTTATATATATTGCAATACTTTAAAATTTATAAATGCAACCTCCCCAATTACTTTATTATTTTATTGGAAAAAATTAGTTTGAATGTGAAAAAAATTGTGAACCTATTCAAGTAAGCGGCAGTGTACAGTGGTGGTCATATAATATAAACATTCATCAGAACAGTAACTTATTCAATTTATTTTCTATTTATGAGAAGACAAACATTTAACAAACATTTTTTTCACTACTTAATTCTAAGGCTGACGGCTTATCATAAATATATGAAAAGAGAAAAAATTTAAGAAAATCCTTAATGGGATTGAACAAATAATTAAACGCAAACAGTTACGCATCAGGTGGCTCCAAGCACCACAAATTAACCAAATCAATTGTTGAAATGATTGTCGTTACTGATATCTACCAGCAGAGCGCCTCTTTTCAATGGCAGATGCTACTGCCACTGAAAAAAGGAACAGGCTGACGACTTAGCGCCTGTCAAAACTATTGTTCCTAAACTCTGTAATGAAAAAATGATTGTCGAATACAGCTCATAATAGGGGCCAAAATCTTAATGATGTTACACACATAATTATGAATCTTTGTAATTGTAAACAAATCTTTATCGATATTGCTAATGAATCATTGTTAATAATGATACCGAACGCCTAAAATTAAAGTCAACATTTGTCTAATCGTTTGTAAAAGTCATTCGCTGTTGTTAAGAGTTGAGAATACTCTGGTCAGTTGGGTATACATATTAAGTAGCAGTGTGTGTGGTATGCAACAGGTTGCTTGTGTGGTTGTTTGTTACACTTAATTGTATATGAGTGGGTGAATTATTAACTTGCTACAACATAAATTCTTATAGTTACAAATACGTTTGTATATCTATTTATCCATATATGTATGTGTGTACAAAACGTGTATTTAGTAGTTGTATCAACTTAATTATAAAAAGAAATACCTTTATTTAATTGATTACCTAAATTTGACTGTAGGCTAGCAACATAATATTTATTTAATAGAAAAAAAAAAACTACTCACCTCTTCAGTTTTAATAGGAACGTTTGATTATGTAATCATGTCGTTGTTGTTGGGCTGACATTGTGTTCTTGTTGTTGTTGTTTTTCGGCTTAAAATCTAGACTTTGGTAATTTCTTATTGCTTGTGTTGTTGTTGTTGTTGTTGTTGCTGTGCTCTTTATTGTATTTAATTATTATTTAAACTCACGCACTTTATCACAGATAGTTGTAGTTTTATTCACACAGTCCACAGATACCGAATGTAGACATACATACATACACATGCTATATATTTTTCAGATTGCATGTCATAAATGTTTGCAGTAAGTATGAGTATAATAAAGAAATAGTACAGTATTGCGGATAAGATGAGCGCTTGCTACACCCTACAGTCTAAATGTACTAAATTTAATTAAGATACATTTCAGCACAAAGAAATTGCATGCAACAGAATTTTTTCCAATTATTTCTTTTCACTTTATCGATCAAAGAACTCCTAAAATGTAGACAACAACTCAGCAACATTTCCCAAGTTGTTTACACTAGGTCCGTTCGTCTGTGTGTTTAATTTAACAATATGTACCTTAGAGTGATTCGAAAAAATGGCTGTGTCCGTCTCCCCCTAGGATTAAAGATAATGAAAAAACAATTCCAAAAATAATGTTTTTATTTTTTTGCCACGCCTACAAGTACCGCCCTTTTAGTATTTTGTTCACTGTGTTACTGTGTAAGGCCTACATTTCTTTCCTAAATAATTTTTTACTGCCACGTCAAATTCTAGTCATGAATTTTAAAAACTCGTTTCGTACCCACAGTAATGCTAAATGTCATGACAAGAATTTTGAAATCATAGTGAGTCACACAACTTTTTTTTTGTATGGTAGGCGAACCACTGTAATGCACTTATATTACCTTGTGTTTTGTCTTTAACCCGAGCCGCGAAATGATTTGAAACGGACACTGGAAATCAGCAAATATTTTTCGTTTTTTCTAATAGAAATGCAAATAATATTTTCTGAAATACAAATGGAAATTTCTGTAATTAAAGTGCTGGAGTTTTTGAAATATTATGGGAAATTTCTGATATAAAATTGGAAAGGGTATAGATTCTGAGCCTCTAATTAATATTTTTTTTGTGCTTTAACCAGCACTTTAACCCCAACTCATGCAATACATTGTGTTGGAACTAGGAAAAAAGGTTAAGAGAGGGCGTTTAAAGGGAGTATAGAGCGATTTCTCCTATATTGAAAGCGACTTCTGAAGGTAGTTTATTCCACATACAGACAGTACGGCTAAAAGTGAAATTTTCCCAGTAATGTGTTGTGAGATATTTTACAGACGGAATGACAAACTGAATATACCTCTCCTCTTTTTGGTGATAAGTATAAAAAATTGTTCAGCCGAATTGTTGGATCATTTATCAGATTTATTTTAACAATACACAAATTAGTAATTATTTTAATAAAAAAACTAAATTTTCATTCTGGAAAAACTTTTTAGAAAATAAATTCAAATTGTCATGTTCAATGATTGCAAAAATAACTAAAGTTTAACAACATTCTGTACGATCAATCCACAATAGCAACATGCTGCCATAAAAAGCTTACAAATATTATGGTTGTTCGTTACAAAAGAGTGTAGGGCATCACCCTGTTTATACTCATTGTTGTGTTGGTGTTGACGTTTTGTGTTTAACTATTTTGTTGTATCTTTATTTTTTTTATACATATTTATATTTCTGTTTCTGGTGGGTTGAAAACGGCATTTTCACAAAGAACAAACAGCTACAAATCAGACTAAAAAAGCAAATAGAAAAGTACTGAGTGCTTGGAGGAGCAAAAAATAAAAATAAAATAAAAATAAATAAAATAAACAGTAACAAAAACAAAAGCACACCCGACATCGAAACAAAACACAAACAAATGGCAAAATCAGTTCAACATAGTTTTAGTTCAATGTAGCCCAGAACGAACCTCGTTTAAAATTTGTATCTATGTCTGTAAAAAGAACACCAACAACCGGAGCAGCATCAGCAGCAGTGTCTACAACAAAATTTTAACTAACTAAAGTTGGCAAAATAGCAAAAACTACTTCCACTACAACTACCACATAATACTACTATCATATTATAATGGCTATTGGTGGGTTCTTGCTGCTATTGCTACTGCACAGTGGGGCTGTTTTTTTTATTTTTTGAAAAAGTATAATTAAAGTATATACAACATTTGTTTGAACTACTGGTAAGGTAGATTTATAATTTGGAATATCAATTGAGCTGGGGTTAAAAATGTCCCTACATCCTTTTATGTAAACTTGTAATCAAACTATGCAATTTTGAGGATATTTGGAATCTTCGTCCCAAATAATGACCGTTCTAAATCAGCCTATGCTGACACATTCCGGTAATAAGCATGAATACCAATAGCAAATATGTCAAATACTATACTACCATGGATAAATTCATTATATTAAAAAAATTAAAAAAAAAATCGGTTAACAGTTTCTCCTAAGAGTGGTGGGTAAAAACATATGAAATCAACCAATGATAATACATTATGTTGTACTTTTTATTAAAGGTTTAGCAATGGAGAAAAAAAGTTTAAGCAAAGAAAAGTCGAAAAAGTTCCGTTACATTTGATTTGTCCTTCTTTTTGTAATTTGTCACCTTTTTGTATTTTGGTGCATTTCATGAAATACATAAACCTTCGCCTGCTTTTTTCTTAATAACTCATGTTGGAATAAAGACTCCACATTGAAATTTGGCAGACTTGCACAGAACATAATAAGAATTAACATATATTTTTTTTGAAATTTTTAAAAATATTTATTTTCGAGATATATCCTTTGGAAATTTTAGTCATTTTTTTATTTACGTACATTATCCTTGATCGAAGATAAAAAAAAAAAATTTTTTTGAATGGCGCATGTTTTTATCTGTAAAATGAGCCCTTTATTATTAACGTACAATGAATACTTTTCGAGATATTAAAAATTGTGTTAAGGCATCTGGGTGCATTTTTATTGATTTTTGCCAACTTGGAATGGCCATAATTCTGAAAGTTGGAAGGCTATATGTCTGAAAGTTGGCAAATCTTACAAAATCTTATCAAATTTGGAGGTGGTGAGGTCAGAAATGTTAATATTTTCGGTTGCTTTCATATGGTTTTACCCTGGTTTCACATGCTGCGATTTATCGCCGCGACTCTGCTGACGTTCTCTTTTTGGTGTCCCTTCTAAATTCATCGACTGTTCACATGATGAAATATTTGATGCCCTATTTTTGCAACATTTTGATATTAAATTGTTCATATCTCCTATTTCGGTAATTCGGAGATGCGTTGCCATATAGAACCTAGTTATATTACAGGTACATTATACAGATATTCATATTCCTGATATTTCACTATTAAATTTTCTATTAAATTTTTTGACCACATGATATTTATTTATTTAAAATTAAAACAACAATTTGTTTTCTTTTTAATTTACAATTATTTATTCGCAGTGTTGCCAAAAATTTTCTGTAATTCCATAAAATGAAATTACATCGTGGCAAGACTGCTTGCAGGTAAATTAAATAACAATAATACAAGAGAAAAGAAGAAATGTCAAATTTATCGCTTAGTGTCACAAAACCTGCGACACTAGCTACCCGGTATTCTCCACTACGTATTTGATCTATAAACTCGAGTCGTAGGCTTCATGTATGTCAGCAAGAAGGATGCTGTACCAATTGCTACTATTTTCAAATCAAGTGCTGAGTGAAGCTATTAAAAATCATTCAAGTAAAACCATTATTCTGAAAATTTCTTTAAAACTAAAAAAAAGTCTTCTAATGATCATAATTTACGATAATTCGGCATCAATGAGCTATTAAATACAAAAAGTTGTAACAAATTTAAATAACTACTTCTTAAAGTGGGTTCTTACGCTGCGATTTTTTCTTGCGACTTTTCTGCTGCGACTCAAGTTTATAGATGAAATATGTAGTGTCTCAGGTATTGCGAAACAAAACGACAAATTTGACATTTCTATTTTGCATTTTCTTTTCTTTTGTATTATTTTAATTTCATTTATCAGCAGTGCTGCCAGTGTTGTTTCTTTGCGAATACCCTGCCATAAAATACATCTAACAAACCTTCAAATATTCGCTTTTTAATGCCCCTAGACTACAAAATAAAAACTGCTGTATGCAAAAATATATTATTACACATATTTTTCATAAATTTCCAAAACTAAAAACTAGATCATATATGGCAACACCTAGAGCGAATGAGCGAAATCGGGTGCCGCGATAGACTAGGCGATAGTGTGCCAGGACTATCAGTCAGAGGGTTACAGGTTCGATTCCAGCCAAAGACTCTGGGTGTTTTCTGCAGATAAGCCAAAAGTTTCGCAGTTTGTGTTTGTTAATTATAAAAAAAAAATGTCGCAAGAATTTCCGCAGAAAACCCTTGATATCTAAAAATAATTCAAGATTTCGGCTCGCATTTGCAAAACCACATTTAAACAAATGCATTGATTTTTGGATACGAATTTTATTTACTGATTATTGGTGTAGTACCTAATTAAAGAAGGATTGAATTTTTTGATTTAAAGTTGTCTTTCTGGTACTCTTTAATTAACGAAAATATGAAATTTTGGGTATGTACGAAAACTTGTACGTTGTACGATTTTTAAAATAATATGTTTTTAAACAATTTTTTTTTTTCATAATACCCACTGTAAGCTATTGCTGTTCTTTATTCAGTTTTGTTAATGAAACGACAGCAGCACAACAATACCAAAAAAAAAAATAATAACAACAAACAAAAATGAAACAATATAAATGTTAGCGGTACAAAGTCTATTGAAACCAGTGTTGCCAGTGAAATTTCGAGAAAGATACATTTTAGTTTCCAAAAAGAAAATATACATTTTCAAAAAAAAAAATTTTAAATTTCACCATTATTAAAGCTGCTATTGTATTAGTATTGAGTCGGTTACGATGATCAGTATTAGTAAGTTTTAGTTGGCTTAAAATTCTCTCCACACATGCATTCGAAAATGGAAGTACAAATGATAAACAAACTACTTTTTTCAAAGTTTTAAACATCAGCTCATTAACAACATTTTTTAAATTAAACTCTTTTTCCCAATACTCATCAGAGGCCATGTCGAAGCTCTTCGTGATTGAGCGTGCTCACGCCATTCCTTATACAAAGCATTCAGGGGGGTTACTCTTTATTGCGATGCGAAAGCAAATGCAATGCGATAAGCGTACATTTTGTATGGTTATCGCATCGCATTTGCTTTCGCATCGCAATAGAGAGTAACCCCCCTGGTCGATAAAATTTAACAAATACGGACTTTTTTTTAATACAACAGTTAAATCCTTTTCTTTAAAAGATTAAGCTTCCTTTAGTTAAACATATTTATAATATTAAATAATTCATCGGTAAATACGAATTTTAAATTGATTTGTTTTAAAACTTCAATATAAAATAATTGGCAATAGCAAAATGGTAACTTTAAAAACCTTTGTCAGAGACGGAAAGTTTACTATTTTATTTTTGTACATTTTGCGTCCAGATTCAAAAGATACGAAAAATGCCAGGAAGTTATCGAAAGATACGAAAAATGTATCTTTCGTATCCTAATGGCATCACTGATCGAAACAACAATTACTCTCTCTTCTCATTGTTCTTGGTTTATTTATTATTATTTCTGATATACATACATATGTACTTACATATACATACATACATACATGTGTATACAACAGATACTTCTAAACGTCAATGATACCAGATGTTGGATTGGTTTAAATAAAGGGTTCTACTATTTGCAATAATTTCCTCGTTTATGGAACTCCTTGAGTTTCCCCTTTATATGGTCAAATTTTATCCCAATACACTACAATTCGGAACTATTTTTGTTGTACTTGACAACCATTTCATGTGTTTTAGTGGTAAGAATATTGCGAAGAACCATCTTAATAGAGCAGTAAAAATAATATCACAATCAAACTGTAAGCAAATCTTTCTGTTACAAACATTCGAGAACGATCGCAAACGATTCAAAAAAATTCAGCGGCGGATCATTCTCGCTTAGATTTGAGAAAGTTATCAAAAAAGAAACATTAGTACTACCGTTATTTTCAAAATTCTTTACAATTAAATTTCGAAAAATTATAGAGAATTTCGTTGCTGGACAATTTTTTTCATTTTGTTGAGCTAAAGTGTTGTACAGATGAGAATATTGGGAGGAATCATCTGACCAGGGTATTCGAAAATAATATCATTATCGAATATTGTGCAAATGCTTCTATTACAATTCAATATAATTCACTGATATATGTATGATGTATACGGTGAGCTGAAGTTAACAGGACAAATCTGTTTCGCTAAGCGATATTATGATATGATTAAAAAACCGGTAATCAAAGATTTGGCACAGTGGTGGTCTACAACTGTAAAGCATAGATAATACGCTCTACACGATTCCAGGCTCAGATATCTTGTCAGACTCACATATCTCATTGAAGTGTCGCTGATAGATCTCAGATATGTGAATGTCACTGCAAAGTATTGGTATTATAAATGGGTACTAAAAAAATTGGAACTGCTTTGGACTTCAACTTTTACTTGTACAATATCCAACTGTTCTGGCTTTATCTGACCAGGGGATGCATCAATACTCTTTTGGCTTCTCGTCTACCGACAGGCAGACTCGGACAGTTTGGCAAACTAACATTACTTACAGGAGCCTACATACTCGCACTTTGGTTTTACTTCAAAGAATATAATACAAATGTATGTAAAGGATGAGTTTTCAAAAAATTTCATTTTGGCAAGACTGTTTTTGGCAGCTCAGCTGTTTTTGTGTAACATGTTACTGATAAACATGTTCAGTTTGTTGTATAATTTAATAATGAATCGGCTTAAAAACGTACTAGGCTTGCAGATTATTGCACTTTATTATCAAAATTCATGCCACTTTTATATTTGGTGTGAAGAGTAGCCGGAAGCATTGCCAAAACTGCCAATGTATTCCAAAAAATCCACTGTTTGGTGTGGATTATGTGACGGTGGCATCATTGGATCTTACTTTATCAACGACAATGAAGACAGGAACGTTACTGTGAATAGTGAGCGCAACCGTGCCATGTTTAAACATTTTTTTCGCCCAAAATGTACGAGCTGGACTTCGGTGACATGTGGTTTCAACAAGACGGTATAATATGCCCAATTATGAGGCGAGTGAACAGTTTATTTCACGTTTGGGGCCGTTCAATTGGCCACCTAGATCGTGCGATTTAACGCCTTTATTTTAGATTATATTTAGATTATATTTCTATAGGAACAAGCCCACAACGGTTGATGTACTAGAAGCTTATATAGAGGAATTTATTCGTGAGATACCTGCCGATATATTAGAGAACGTATGCCAAAATTGGACTAGCGTATAAAACATTTAAGGCTTAGCCGTGGTCAATATTTACATGAAATCATTTCACAACATTGTATGATATAGATCGTTCTATCGACTCGAATAAAGATTTAATACAATTTTTCTAAATTGCATGTGTTTATTTTTATATCAAATCTGAAAGCTCTTAAGAAATCACTCTTTATTAAAGGGTATTACAATAAGCCTTGCATGATAATCGCTTAACACGGGCGACCCGTATAACCTAACTGCTGTGAGAATGAAAATGTATAAACGATTTCTATTTCAAATACTATTTTGTGACTAGTGTTGTAACAAGTTCGTTAACATGAGTTCAGTAACGTGTTTCTTCCACCAAAGACAACAACATGTTTGAGTGCAATACATCTGGTATCATTGGCCTGACTGCCATAAATATGGAAGTAAGTAGTGCACTTAAGTAAATGTGTTGTGTGCTCGATTGTTTATACGCTCTTCGCTTATTTTATTTGTTGTACACGGTCGTCAGTTCAATCATTGTTTCGCAGGTTCTTGTTGTTGGTATTTCTGTTATTCTCGTTGTTGTTATTGTTGTTGACTGGTTTTGAAGAGTCCCAGGCCCCAAGAAAAATTAAATAAAATTGTGTTTTTTTTTTGTTTGTTGGTTTGGTTTGCTTTTCTTTCAAAAAACCGATTGGCGCTAATGGCGCTTATTACTTTGGCATTTGTCCCTGAAGCGGACAATGGCGTTCAGTCACTCGCTCACTTGCTCAATCCCTTCCCGACAGTCACTCACTAACACCACAGCACATTGCGGTGGAGCAGCACTCTACCATCATCATACATCAATATGCCACTTGACAAATCTTATCATTTAATGATGTTATTTTTTCCCATATGGATGGCTGGCTGGATGTTATGGTATGGTATGGACGATGGGAATGAGAACTGGTAAAGCTCAGTATATACATACACACATATGCACCAACAAGTGTGTGACTGTTGTTGGGGGGGAATAAAGAAAGTGTAGAAAGGGAGTCGAGTGCAAACATCATGTTTTGTGTTTTGGTTTTTTTTTTGAGGAGACATCAACGAAGACAAGAGACACATTTGCTGTTCAATCATCATCACTATATAGAACGAGGAGCAAAAACCATAAATGAAACGAAACAAATCTTTGTATTTAATCAGCAGTAATTGAATTTTTCACTTTTATTTTACTGTTTTATTTAAACTCTTTTTGTGTATTGTGTATAATAACACGATTGTTATTGGGGCTACACTGTAAGAAATTTGTTTAAGGTCAAAATATTATCGTTGAAATGTTTGTTATCTACCCCTATTCACTTAAGCTTTTACTAATTATCGAACAACGTTTTGATCCAATATATATACCTAACTAAAATGAACATTACTATTGAAATAATCACTTGTTAAATTCGTCATCAAAAATTCATTCTTCTTCAGTTAATTGTCCGAATTTTATCCGATAAAATAAAAGATTTAATGAGTTTTGCTGGTGAAAATATTGAGATGGATACCACACCACTAGACAATCGAAAATAATAATAACTTCTCGCAAATATTCGCGAATGACTGACGCTTTATGTTAATACATACTCTTCATTCTCGAAGTCTTATCAACGATATCAAAGATTTGTTATTTAAAAAATTTACTATTTATAATTAACTTTCGTAAAATTGTGGAAAGTTATACATTAGAAAATATGATTTTCAAAAATCTAGATAATTTTAAAAAGTTTTTGTTTTTTTCGATAACTTTTCGTTTTTGTAATTGAATTTTAAATTTCTTAGTCGGTCAAGAAATCGCAATTTCTGTCAGTGCATTAATAGTTATTAACAAAACACTGGAGTGAATTTCTTGTGCCAACATAAATGAAAACTTTCTTTCATTAAAATTATGAAACATTTTGCGAGTACGTTTAAAAAGCCCACATGAGTTGTGGATTGAATTGCATTATTTTCGACGATGATAATTTCCAACACAGTTTGTTTAATGACGTTCGCTACTGTGCAATGTTGAAAGACTATTCATATTTATACCCTACACCACCATAGTGTATTTGTGTTTGTGCTGATGTTAGTAACGACCATAAATATTCGACTCAGAATCACTTGCTGATTTAACGATGACCGTATGTCTAACTGGCTGACTGGCTGTCCATGTAAACCTTGTGCGCAGAGTACAGGTCGCAATTTTGAAGACATTTCATTATATTTTTTGGCCCAAGGACGATTGAGATTACAATTGCTTGCAATCGGTCCATTAGTTTACCTAGCCTCCATATAAATGTCCTCCCGTAATCGTAGTTTATCGGTCATAAATGTATTTGTTATGCACATATCCAAGCAAATTTTGCCACAAATAAGTTGTACAGGAAACCTAGTCTTATCTACAAATATAAGGCCCAATTCCGAAAATCACTTTAGTGACCATAAATCTCTTAAAAATGTTGGTATCCAAATAATTTTCAACACAAATAGGTTTCATATATACACTAATCATTCGGCCCAATTGTTTGATGATAGGCCCATTATTCGTCATAGCTGCTATACAAAACTCACTTCCGAAAATCTCTTTAACGATCTTAAATCTCTTAAAAATTATGATATTGGAATAAAATTCAAAACATATACAAACACGCAGATATCATGACACCTAGTTTTATAACGGTCGGCACATAATTAGTCAAAGCCTCATATAAGATCCTTTTCGAAAATCAGTTTAACACGTATAAATCTTTTAAAAGTGTTTCTATCAAGATAAAATTTAACACAAAAAAATTAATATTTATATGCACAGAAGTCACACCACTAAATTTATAAATGATCGGTCCATATTAGGTCATAGTTCCCATATAACGTGCATTTATGAAAAACTGTTTTTACACAGTATATGTGTAGTGTATTATATGGTCGGGCTTGACCGACTATACAGCCATCGACAACGAATAGTTTGACTGTATTTAGAACCTTATCATTAGAACCTTATGATATGCAGTAAGATCGCGTGTCATTGATGCGCTCAATGAATTGTCATTGTGATGGAGACCACACCAAAGTTTGCTGTTTTCATAGAACCAGAAACTTTCATTGGCATTCCGTGAGGCTTTGCCTAGAGAATGGTTTATGTTAAACTGGAAATTGCTCCTCAATGTGAGAATTTGAGAAGAAGTTTTTAAATACTTTTCGGTAATCTCAGAAGTTGCTATGGTACCAAAGTTGTTTTACCACTATTCACAGACCATGGTGTTCTTAGATGCCACAAATTTGGACAATGTGAGGACAAGGCATTGCAGATTTTGCGCGATACACGATGAATATGTGATTTTTAATTATTACTTAATTGTACATATGTTGAATACGAGTACAATGAAGTGGTTCAGATCGACTCAAATGGTCCGGACGAACGTTTTTGGTTACTCATCAAATAGGACAATTCGTTTGCAAATACAATACTTGTTGGTATAACGAATGCCAGAGTCGTGAATAATAAAATCGAACCCAGTCCACAAAAACCAACTCATGCGCTGACGTGCT
Source organism: Bellardia pandia (assembly GCA_916048285.2). Classification (NCBI taxonomy): domain Eukaryota; kingdom Metazoa; phylum Arthropoda; class Insecta; order Diptera; family Calliphoridae; genus Bellardia; species Bellardia pandia. The sequence continues at coordinate 24,096,567 of OU696531.1, forward strand.
AATTAATTAAGTTACAGCACCTCTAAACGGTAACGTTAGCCAAACTTAATTAAAACTAATCAAATAAATATGAAGCGTAATATTTTGCCAAATTCTAGTTACTGAATTGAGTCATATGTAATCAGTGTTGCCAAAATATTATTGGGGAAAAATGCTAGATTTTTCTCAAAAAAATGCTAAAAAGTGCTAAAAATTTAAAAAAAGTGCTAAAAAAAAGTGCTAACAAAAATAAATAAAAAAAAAAATTGGCTTTATAGTAAACTATGAGATCTGTATTTCTTTAAAATTCATTTTCATACTTAAATATGAATAAAGAAATTGAAAATACATCTTTTCTTAAAAAAAAATCAAAAATAAAATGTTCTATTCATTTTTAAAAACAAAAATCGAAAGTAAATTCTTCAAAAACAAAAAGTCTTTACTTTACTATTTAAAAATGAACTTTTTAAATTCATATTTTATCACATAAGTTTTAAGATCACGAAAATAATTTGATGAATTTAAAAATTCCAGTCTTATCATCATTATTCTTATTATCATAACTTTCACTAGATCCAATTAATTTCAGATAATTCGTTGGGACATCATATTGGTAACAACACTTTCCGCTTCCTTTTTATCCGTATCTAAAATGTTATTAAATTATATCATAAAATTAAGAAATTAAAATTTAACAATAAAGTCTTACCTAATTGCTAAAACAGAATGTAATGTAATCGGTTTCTTATATTTGTCTTTACGATGTTCATTTGACTGAACGGAAGACTGAGAAGTTTTAAAACAAAATTGGCAATTTCCTCGAATCTCTTGTTACCTCCGACATCTCTGCCCAGAAAGATACTGTGTTGTTTTTATTAATCCATTTTATATATTGAATGTTGGAATATTGGTCAATTATTTTTCCAATTTGATCCTCGCTAATACAAAATAATTTTAAAATTGGTAAAATTTCGCCTTTTTGGGAACTTAAAACATTTTGGACCGAAAAAAAATCTATATTTTGTAAAACTTTTATATTGTCTGGTAATTTTAAATAAAGAAGGGGTTAGTTTATGTATTTTTTTAATGCATATTTATATATATAGTTTAATTTAAAACACAAATTAACTTGATTGTTAAAGATATTTTTGCGGGAAAATAATGAAAAAATTATTAAAATACCAAAAATTTAAAAAAATGCTAAAAATGCTAGAAAAATATTTAAAAATGCTAAAACAAGTGCTAGGTGCTAGATTACTTTTTTTGGTGCTAAATGAGTTTAAAAAGTGCTAGATCTAGCACTAAAAGTGCTAAATTGGCAACACTGTATGTAATTGTGCTGGCCCTGATCGAATTTTCTGCAGTGTAAATACATATGTATGTATTTGTTCTTTCTGTTTTGTTTTACTTGAAAGTTGGATGGTTTTCGTTGTCGTTTGAATATTTTATCATTTGTTTTTGTTATGATTACATAGAAATTGAACGTTGCGTTGTGTTGTTTTTTTTTTAATTTTTTTTCTAAGGTTTTGTTTTATTTTATAAAAACTTTTTGTTTGCTTTAATTTTCAATTTCAATAATAAATGAGTAACATGAGTGTGTCGCTTTGACGCTAGGTCGTTTTGTTTATATTTTCGCCTGTATACAAAATAATATTACTTCAAAACGCAATTTAAGTCTGTCTTTTCTTTGTTGTTAAACATACGAAAAAATTGCTTACTGCGTAGTTTTGTTTTTAACAAAAAAAAAAAAAAAAAGTTGAATTTTACAACATTCTCACACACTATTTTATGTAGAGCGTATTTAGTTTTAGATACCTACATATGTATTTATTTTTATCCAAAATAACCATAATAACAAATTTATTGCGACATTTATGGCCATTTTATAGTTTGACAGTTTAATTAGTTGTGTTTTTGTTTTTTTTTTTTTTTTGCTCTAATTTAAATGAAACTACCTACAAATTCTACTACACTCACTCAGGCACTGCACTGTTTATTTTTCCCATACACTTGAAGAAAACTTATGACAGTTGTTTGTTATGACGGGTATTGTTTAACATTATGCTTGTTGCTTGCTGGTTTCTTTTATATAATGAGGCATAATCGCTACATATTTGTTTTTGTTTGTTGCTTTAGTTTGAGATACATACATACATCATCAATTATTACCGTTAGTTTTGCAACCATTTTGTTTGTTGGTTTGTATTTTTGTTTGATAAAACCATAGTTTTCACAACACTCAATTATAATATAATAATTATAATAGAACAAAATAATAGTAATAATAAAATACAAACAATAAAAAACATAAACGAACGAATGAACGAACGAACGTTGTGTCTCAGTTGTAAAAAATGTTCTGCATTAGTTCACAGACTTGATGTTTCTGATTTTGCCATAAACGAACGTTACGCGCAAGGTCGGTCGTCATTCGGTCGGTATAGAAAGTGCCTAGTTTGTTGCCATCAACAAAATCATCATCATCATCATCATCATCGGCATTGTTGTGGTTGCAGTTCGTTTTCTATTTCACCAAATTCAAATACATTCAACCAAGTCGAGACTGACTGACTGACAGACAGACAGACATAAATTCGCAGACACTCTCATACGAGACTTTCGCACAACGGATACAAAATAAAACGTTGAACACATACAATTATTATTTCCCACAGTACGACGACAATCATACAACTATGACGATGACAGCAATAACAAAAAAGTAATAATTTTTAATCCCAGTGCTGTAAAATGTGCAATACTCAGCCATGTCACAGAGCTTAATTCCGTTCAGAAGTGAAATTAATTCCGTATTTTACTTCTAGAGAAAAAGTAAAACAAACACTTTTTTCGGAATGAAACCTAGAAATTCTTAAAATTGCAATTCCACATAGCAAATTAAAAGTGCTGTCCTTCCGAAAAAAAATGTTCCCTTTTATTTTTCCTATAGAAGCAAAATACGGAATGAATTTCACTTCTGAACGGACATGGCTGATTTTTTATCTGCCAAAAAAAAAAAGCAAGGCTGTTAAACTGTTCAAAGGTGACGTTAACGCGATATTGGGTTTTTAAGGTACCGGTAATTACTATTCTTTCGGTAATCGCATTTAAAACTTAATATCAAGTAGATTTATACCAATTATCGTTATTTATTTAACGGTATTAAGCTTAACAGCAGCCAACTTTGAGTAAAAGTTACTTACTATATTCCAAAATTAAACTGGAAGCAACAAAAATAAATTTATTAAATCTTTTATGATTTCGAGAAAAAACTAAACCCAACAGATTGTTTTCCATCACTACCAAGCATGCCGATATGTCGATTTTTTTTATCAAAATTTTTAACAGCTTTTTGGCAAAATGCCGGGTCTATTTCGTAAATTTAGAGTTCTATGACTGCTATCGATTCAATTGGCTCTATATAGACTCTATCTTTAATATAGACCCACAAAAGATAATCCAGTGATATTAAAACGCATGCAAGTGTCGCCGATTTAACAGCTGAGTTTCGGAAAATTTGGTTTGCAATAAATTGTTTAGTGTTTGACAATGGCACCGTCCTGTTGAAAGAAATCACATGTCAGTGATATCCATATCAGAGACCTGCAACGAGTACTAAATTTTCGAGTATACTTAATCATGCACATTGATTTTTATGATTTAATCGTTTTTGTTCAAATGCACAAAACGCTCGTTTACGCAACCGTTCGTTTCAATCATTCAGTTTTATTCACTTGTTGTTTTTGCGAACATGAATATTCTGACTGTGTCGTTAAATGTATGAAGCTCATTTTACATCAAAGCCAACGTGTTGTTAGCCGAACATGTGTTTTATTCATTTGTTGTTTTGTGCGAACATGAATGTTTGACTGTGTCGTTAAATGTATGAAGCAGCTCATTTTACATTTTTTCTTTAATTTTTTTGCTGTGCAAAGATACATATATTTGACAAACTGTACATATTACAAATTTTATCATTGCTTTGTCAAATAAGTTTTCTTTTCGACGAAATAATGTTAAATAGGTAGTAAATGCACATTTTTTATGTTTTCATATTTTTCTGCCAGCCGCTTTTTACTTATAAGTGGCTCGTGTGTTTTTAGTTCAATTCCAATCAGATCATGCACAACAAAGCCGACATGCAAAAAACAAACTGTGTATAAACAAGAATTTTTGTTTTCAAACATTGCAGTTCGAACCAAGTGTTGGAAATGATTTATACTCGTTGCTGAATTTTCTGTGTGTGCATAAAAAGTGAATAAGCATAAAATTGAATCATACTTTTTTGTATTGTTCTTAAAATTCAACGTTAGTGAATAAGTCGGCTCGTTCATACTTGTTGCAGGTCTCTGATCCATATCGTTAAAAATAGGCCAGAATTCAATAGTCGATAGCGTGATCCATTCACTGTAATTTCGGCCGAAAATTTAAACGAAAGGGATGCAAAAGTACAATTGTACTTTTTTTTAGCACTATTTGAGAGTCAAAAGTACAATAGCACCCCAATGCCTAATTAAGCACTATTTAAAATGACTATATTATTGATATTACAAGAATTGCTAAAGGAATATTATTCATTCCACATTCATCTGCAAATTTGGAAGGGATATTTTCGTATCAAAATATAATAAAAACCAAAGACAGGAACAAACTGTTTGTTTCGACTGTCTCCAATCTAATCCAAACAAAGGATTATTTGCTGAAGTCATCTAATTCGTGCTGCTACAATTTAGCAATGAGTAAGAATTTCTTAGCAATGAAGTATGCCAAAAAAAATACTTTTATATTCAGATCTCAACAACTAATAGTCTTTTGTACCTTTTGAAATTAAAACATTAATATTAATTGTTAAGTTTATCTAACTACATATATGTAAGTATTTAGTGCGAAAGAATTTTAATGTGCTTTTTTTTATTAATAAGTACAGTTTTAATGTTAAAACAATTGGGCTAAAAAAAAGTACACATTTTCTTGAAATTTAGTACAATTTGTAAAATTATATTTTGTATCCCTGCTTCATACTGTGACACGTTCAGAATGCAAAGGCAACAATTGCTCTTGAATTTTCAGAAACTCACATACAGTAATTTTATCAACCATCTTTTTTGAAGGTTGGGGACAACCAGACGATACCAAATCACTGCAGCTTTTGCTAAATCGCTCATAATTTTTACTAAATACTGGTGACGTCTACTAAGTAGCAAACAATATTTCTTCAAATAATTTTTTGTGTAAATATTCAAAATGATAGTTGACACAAGGAATGCTCTTTAAATGCAATTTTTTCTCTTTTTTGGTTTAAGCATAAATGTTAATGCCTTCTTTTTGTTTACGATCTATGCTTAATTAAAGTTTGTTTGTACCGTTTGAACGAGTGATTTAAGAGCTTTCGGATTTTTGTGAAATCAATGTCTTAAGACGATTTCATGTAAATCTTGACCTCGGCTACGCCTCAAATGGTTCATACGCTGGGTCCAATTTTAGCATACTCTCTCCAACATATCGGCCGTTATCTCACAAATAACTTCGCTAACATTAACTTGCAGTGCCCACAAAAATAGTTTAAAAGGGTTAAAACGCACGATCTAGGCCCGAAACGTAAAATTAACTCTTAATGAATGTACAAAACAATACCGCAACCTGAAGGCTCAGAGTTGTCGGCCTTGACAGTGAATGAACCGCCAGCCGATGATTCCCAAACGTATTGTTCATCATCGTTGTGTTTGGATGTTACGGTCACTCGCCTTTCAGTTGGGCCATTGTTTTGCGTGCTGTATGACATGTGGCACCGTCTTGTTGAAACCACATGTGAGCCAAGTTCAGCTCTTCCATTTTGGGCAAAACAAATTTGTAATCATTGCACAGACGCTCAATTTCTATGAACAGCGCTAAAACGATCATTAACGATTATCAACAACTCTGGCGGATACAGCTGCGATATTTTTCTCTGGTGGAACTTTACGCACGCGTGTTGGTGGTTTACTGTCCAGTAATGTTAGTTTGAAAAGATTTCGAATAGCCACCTCAGATGGCCGCCCAAACTGGCCATAAAAGAGAAGAAGTGCACGATACACTTTCTTAACTGAGCATCAATTTTGATAATGCAATTTAATAATCTGTAAGCGTTGTTCGTTTTTAAGTCGAATCATGGGTTAATAATACACCAAACTAAGCATGTTTATCAAAAACATGTTACACGAAAACAGCTGAGTTGCCATAAATAAAGAAAGTTGCTATAAAAAATCACCCTTTATAACATAATATACGGTAATTTCTTGGAAGCTTTTGCTTTTTGTAATCATAGAACCCGAAACTGCCGCATTCGCAAGAAATTTATAAAGGATTTTCTTTCTATATTGATTTTCCATTGCTCAGCTCTTGTAGAAATATTGAATAAAAAAACAAATCACTGCAAGAACAAAAGTGTTATCACCTGGTTTTTGAAAATAGCTGCTGTAGTGTGGCTGGTTTTAATGTGAACAATGCTTTACTAAATATTCAAAAACTTTACAAGTAAATATTTAGTGATTACATTCCAGCCAAGCTCTGCATAAAGACAACTACCAGAAACAAACCTAATTATCATTGTTATGATTATCATTACCAACATTATTATTATCACCAGCAACAACAAAAACATCGTTTAGCCCAACACAATAATAGTTCAAATATCACTGCATGCCATCACACACACGCGAATAAAAAAAACGTCCCATTTATTTAGGTTTGGCTTTAATTTACTGGTTGGTACTTTGTTCAATTCTCTTTTTTTTCTACTTAAATTCGCACTCTCATAGCCGTAAATCTGCAATTGTGGTGGTGTTTTTATGAGTATTAATGTATTTGTAAGTATCTGTGTGTACTTTTACCTTTGTTTTTTTTTTGTTTTTTTCTTTATATTTAGTGTTTTTGCAAAGTTTCTCGCCAAATTATTTTTTTTTTGGTTTCTTCGCAAGAGTCGTTATTGTCGTCGTCAATCTTTTTATCTCTCAATGAATTTTGCGTCTTTTTCTTTTAAGCAACAGCTTTACATACGAGTATGTATGTATGTACCTATACAAAGTTTTCTTTGCGTGTATTTGCAATTGTGTACTGTTGATTTGTCAGAGTATGCGTTAACGCCATCTATACACTCAAAGAAAATTAAGTGTTTATTCCTTCATATGTGTAGTTAAATAGTTTCTGTTTTATGTTTATCGAGCAGTCGTATTTAATTTACATATACGCCATTTTGTGTTTAACTTATCATTGGATAAGACAAGACAAGACAACAACAACTTGATATTGTCAGTGATAGAGGAAAATAGTTCAGCAATACTGTCGTTAATAACAGTTAGTCATTAATAGCTACATGTACAGGGTAATTCATATAAATGTCAGAGAATGGAAATATTTACACAAATTCTTCTGATTTCAGAATATCTTCATTAAACGATTCTTACATTTTTTGTAGAGGTGATTTAAACGAAATATTAAGAGCCTTAATTACATCTAACCTCGAATTCACAATCCAAACTACTTGTTTATATATGTATGTACGTTGGTAGTGAAATGGTAAACCATGGTGTAATTATACAAGGTGAGTGCAAATTGGCAGCAAATACAACACATTTAGTTTGTGTAAAATAATGTACTACTGTCAAAAAACACTTGACAAAATATTAATTTTGACATAAGTAATTTGTAAACAAAGTCAGTCAGCTGTGCTACTGTGACGTTATTAGATTTTGTACAAAATTCTAGAATACCGATTCTGTGGAAAATTATGGAGGATATTACTTTTAACTTTTTGTTATATCTAAATTTGTGTTTCAGTTTAATTTCTTGTAGATTTGACTGATTCAGCACCGGAATTAAAGGGATTAAGGTTTAAGGAGTTCGATAGGGTTATGCATGCGATACTAGCGGTATTTTGCAATTTAACTAGCGGACTCTGATCTTCTTACGTAAGCCTCGATTAGTGATTTTAATTCCTCAATTCTTTTAGTAAAAAGCGGTGACTCTTAGAGGTTCAGTAATATTTTTAAATCCGGAATGATCTTCTTCAGATAGGATAGATGATGTTTTGTGTTTCCGCTATTGGACTCTGCATATGAAGGGTAAGACTGTTTTTGGCAGCTCAGCTGTTTTCGTGTAACATGTTACTGGTAAATATGTTCATTGTGGTCTATAATTTAACCATGAATTGACTTCCAAACAACGCTTGTAGATTAATGAATTTCTTTATCAAAATTCATGCTCGGTTAAAAAAGTGCTTTGTGCACTGAATATAGTTTTCAATTAAATAATTTTTTCTTTAAACCCTTGGCAATATTCTCCAAGGCTCACAAAACTCTCACTAGTAGCACTTGGGAAATGGTTAAATAAATGCTGTTGAACCCCAACAAGATGATTGCTGGGTCAGTTTTGATTTGAATTATTTGTTTTTCTTTAAATCATCGGCAACATTATCTTCTCAAGGCAATCAGAACACTGGCTGGTAGCAATTGAGTAGCGGATAAAGAAATCTTATTGACTAACTATAAAACGATTGAAGGATCTGTGATTAAATACGCTGCTCCAGTGTGGTCAACTTCGTTCAATTACATCCTTGCAAGAAATATTCAAAACTGACAAATGCTGCAGAACGTAATGTTAAATAAACAGATAAAACAAATTCGTTGTGGCAATTGAGGTCATAGCCCATCGAATGATACAATTGCATTAATATTTTTTTTTTGATTCCAGCAATAGAAAGTCAATTAATAGAGATTAATTACAATTGAAATAAGAACATTTTTGTAACTTCAAGTAAATTTTTGAGGCCACAACTGGAACATTTAATTAGTAATGCAAAATTATTCGTTTAGCAGCAACTTCGTATGCTATAAATATTTATTTATATTTTTTCGCTGTATAAATGATGAAACAAATGCACTCCCAGACTGGGAGACAAACTGGCAATATGATCTGAGTAATCAAGTAAGCTTCAACATCATACAGCTGGAGTCTTCCCTGAGGCATGCTAGAAAGTTTGGTAGTTGCTGGAGCCATACAACTGCTTTAAACGACATTCGAGAAGCCGCTATCAATTCTCTGATTAAAGATAGCTTCTGAATGTCATACTTGGTCGTCTATAGGCTTCACAGAGAAAATAAGTTGTGGCATTATTGAGGCCAGGATGAAGCAGTCTAATGTTTGTTTTCCCCTCATGGATCGTAGTACCTTCCCCAAATAATGTCCAGCTTATGATCACAGTCTTTATTACAGCACTTTATACTGAACTGCACAGTCTACAGATTAAATTCAATTTAAATATGGGTCGTGAACAAACACATTAGAAAGTAAATGGATAACAAGAGTTTTTGAACAAGAACTTTGTTGATAATCATCAATGACTATTTAGGTCGGGCAGTTGCCCAACACGACCATGCATATCGTACATATGTATGTATGTCGATTCTTTTGTCAAAATTTTCAAGCACACTTTGTCAATTCTCCCCTTATTTACTTTCTCTACTTATTTAAACAAATATTGTCTAATCTAAGCAGACTTAAGATCTTTTTAGAGGCTTTTTGTCAAAATTTTCAAATTAAGTAATCTTTTATAATCCGTTTGTCAGCAAATGAAACACACACACTTTGACATGCATACGAGTATAATTAAACTTACATACTCGTATGTATGTATGTTTAATATTGAAACAGTTTTCAACTAACAACTAATGATTTTTAGTTTTAGTTATATGTAGTTATACCCTACACCACCATAGTGGGGAGGGTATATTGGATTTGTGCTAATGTTTGTAACGTCCAGAAATATTGGTCCAACATCCACCCTAAAGTATACCGACCGACTCAGAAACACTTTCTAAATCGATCAAACGATGTCCGTCCGTCCGTCTGGCTGGCTGGCTGTCCATGTAAAGCTTGTGCGCAGAGTACAGATCGCAATTTTGCAGATATTTCGATAAAATTTGGTACGTGATATTTTTTCGGCCCAAGGACGGATGGGATGGAAACTGGCTGAAATCGATGCATTATTTCATCTGGCTCCCATACAAATGTCCTGCCGAATTTGAGGTTTACCGATCATACATGTTTGAATTATGCAAGTATCCAAACAAATTTCAACACAAATGAGTATGAAATGAAGCCAAATCACATCTACAAATTTTGTGCAGATTGGTCCATGATTTATCATAGCTCCCATATAAGGCCCACTTCCGAAAATCACTTTAAAGAGCATAACTCTCTCAAAATTGTTGGTATCCAAATAAAATTTGACATAAATAAGTTTCTTATATACAGAAATAAGGACACCTAATTTTATAATGGTCGGTCAATTATTAATTGAAACTCCCATATAAGACTCTCTCCGTAATTCACTTTAACCTCCACAAATCTTTTAAAATTTTTTATATCGAGATAAACTTTAACATACATATATAATATTTATATTCACAGAAAGCATGACACTAAATTTTTGGATGATCGGTCCATAATAGCTTATATCTCCCATACAACGCCCATTTCTGAAAAACTGTTTTTGGGTCTAGAGTATTATAAGGTCGGGCTTGACCGACTATACTTTCTTGCTTGTTGTTATTGTATTCCAAACAAATTCTATTTTAAAGTTGAGTGAAGAAAATTTCCATAATCTTTGTTAATACCGAATATTGTGTATTAAACAGAAATCGCGTTAGACGTGTGAACTAATTACAGAAGTAGTTAAGAAACATTTGCTTAAATAAAATAACAAATACATATATAAATGCATACATACATACACTTTTTTTCATTTAATGATACACGGCACAAATCCACCACCGATCGTTAATCTTGTTCTATTTTTGTGACACGTGCCGTGACACTAGTTTGCCTGACAGAAAGACAGTCAGTCAGACAGACAGATAGAAACACAGAATAGAACAGAATAAAACAAATAAATACAATTTAGAACAAATTTGTCACATCATCAATGGTGCCCTACAGTAGGTAAGACCTGTGTCAAGGAAAGTCTAGGATTGTTTAAATAGCTTTAATTGTCCTACAAACTTCATTGAAGTAATATAAACTAAGTTCTTTATATCCGCGAATCAATTACATGCACCTGATTGGCTCTCTAATAATGCAATAAGCTCGTTTAATTCGCCTGCTTATTAAACCCCCTACAAGTAGGTGGGTAGGTAACCAGTAAAGGTTTCGTATAGCTAACATATTCGAGAAAGTGGAACTACTTGATTATTTTGGACTGTTTTAAAAATGCCAGAGATTTCTCAGAATAAATAGTGCAACGCTTTTACATGTAATCATTAAATGGTGTAGGCCATTTCTAGTTCTACTATGTTTAACATTTATTTATTTATTTTTTTCGTTTCTTAATTATAATTATTATCTTTATATACAAAATATATATGAAAGCATTAATAAATTTATTACTTAGTTTAATCAACTCTGACATTTAGAGAATTGTAATGTCTTCATGTGTGATGGATCTGACATAGCAGCGGTATTAGCACTTACACAAGCACACTACAATAAATAATAGTAGCAGAGTTAGTAGTTGTTGTATGTGGTAGTTGTTGTAGGGGCGTGTACAATACATTTAAAATTATTTTGTAAAAAATTAACTAATACACTCGTAATGATATATCAACAAATTTTACTCTTTTCTAAAAATATTTATTAAACATTTAAATATTGCTTCTCTTTTTCTTTTCCTTTGTTTTACTTTATTTTATTTATTTTATTTTTTTTTTTTTGTTTTTTTGTAGCTATTTAAATGTTTCTAATGTATTTGTTTGTATAGATGTGAAATATACATTTGTACATTTTGAAATGTATTTCTGAGAAATTTGTTTAATTAATAAAGACAATTATTCGTCATTCATTTAAAGCAATAACAACAAAACAAAGACTGAAAATTAAGACAAGATTATCTGATTTGCAGTGAAATTAGCTAAAATATACATATATGGCGATTTAATTGTATCAAAATGAAACAGGATGAATTTTATGAAAATTAAACATTTTGAATTTTACATTTCTGTAATAGTATCTACTGCTCATGGAACCATTGTCACAATTTCCTAATGATCTCCTGACACTGAGTTGAAAAACTGAAATACTTTTAGGCAGCAGCTGATTCCAAAAAGTTTTCCAAAGATTTTTAATTACTTGTTTTTACCCTCCAATACAACAAGTGGTGAATGAGGGTAAATGTATATAAGTTTGTCATTTCGTGTGTAACATTGAGAAATAGTCATCTATGACATAACAAAGTGCATATATATGTATATTCTCGATGATAATGAAATTCTAAGTCGGTTGAGCTATGTCGGCCTGTCTGTGTAAAACACTCTCACGTCCAAACTACATAAACAAAATTAACAAATTTTACAAAAGAACATTTAAAATTCCCCTAAGCAGTTTGGTATTGAAAATCAGTAAAATCGATTCAGTAGTACCACAGTTATGAATCAAAATCTGAGACCGACTCCAAAAAAAAAAAAATTATATTTTTCACATTTTGCTAATTTGTTGAAATATTTTGTAGAAAAAGCATGCAAATTAAAATCGGTCCATGATTTCTTATAGGTCCCATATGAATATCTTTCCGAATTATGTGTAAATGGTACATAAATGCCTTTCAAATGATAATATTAAAATATAGCAAAAATAGTTTTCATTTAAAAATAAATCACAAAACGATATTTGTTAGTTAACAGATCATGTTTTTATATGCGAAAATTAAACTGCTCGATTTTGTGAATATAGGTTCATATTTGATCATCTATATAAGGTCGACTTACGAAAATTACTTAAATACTCATATATTGTTTAAATTTACCGGTAGTTTTTAAAATTCAATATGATCCATATACATTAGGTTGTCCCAAAAAAAATTTGTTTTTAGATTTTCATTTTTAATACAAAAATTATTTTCTCTAAATTAATTAGAATTAATAGATCTTTCAAACTGCATCATTATTTTTTTAATTTTCATATAAATTTTAAAAGTTATAAAGCGTTATTTACGAAATTTGTGGAAAAAATTATGAAAAATTGTAATGTAGGGTACCTAAATGAGCAAAATCATTGCCAAAACTTATAGTTTTTTCACACAAAAATAAAGCTTAGACATTTTTCTTTTAAATTGCTTCCTCAAAAGTGAAGGAAATTGTGACTTGTGCGACCTTAAAATCTTTTCCGAAAAATTTCAAAAATTCTTCATATCCTATAAGCTTTCAAATTATGCTTGAGCCCCAAAATTTGTTGTACCAAATTTTATGGAGATCGATTCATAATTGGTCTTAGTTTACTAATATTATCCATTTCCGAAAAAGCAAGTAAACCCACAAAAATATCCATATCGAACAACAGCATTTTATACAGATCAGTAATTTTAATCCAGAATTTATACTAACATCGAATTATAAAGGGTTAAATAAATAAATTATATTGTGCGTAAACTTGTCGTCTATCACACCATGTATAAAATATTACAAAAATTTGCTCTTAAACTAAATAAGACACACAAGGTTTTGTAATTCTCATTATTATTTAGGTGGATGGTAGTTAAGATTCGGCACAGCACTCTAACTTGTTTTAATTTCTAAAGGTACGGACACACTTGGCAAATGCTTGCCGAAAAAGAAGTAACCACTAAATAATATATATATATATTTGTTTCGTTTATTTATTTTATAAAACTTTTCTTATTCATGCCAAAGGATATATATTTAATTTTAATTTATTTGATGCTGTTTGATCTTGCAAAACTCTTGTAAGACTAAACAACGTCAAACAAATTTTTGCTGAAACAAGTAATTACGATTTTTTGAGTAAATATTTGCCAAATGTGACCGTACCTTAAGATTAGCGATAAGTGTGATACTTGCTTGGTATTAAACTAAAATTTTTCAATAAGATTTTTTTTTCAAACAGGGGCATATTAGAATAATATGAAAGTTTTGTCACTTGTTACTTGTTGAAATATTTAACTAGTAGAGAAGCTTTGACAATTGTTACAATGATATCAATTACTGGAAAAATCATTGTTTCAGACGAATCTCTATTTTCAACGAGCAAAATTGCAGCATTTGTGGTTCTATTATTGAGAAGCCTTAGCATTACTAAATGTATCACTGTATGTCCGCTTTCACACTCTTCAATTCTGACTCGTCAAGGCAAGTATTTTTTTAAAAAGAGAAGGGAAAAGACAATAAAAGGGGTACAAACTTGACGGTACTATTAAATTTTCTTATTTCCTTTTGTTTTTTTTCCTTTCAAACATGTTGATTTGCATTAAAAAGTACGAAAATTGAATTGACGCACAGTGGGGCCAAATGCATGAAAAGTGGCGATTAATTCATAGAAGTCGTAATTTAAAAAAAAAATATTTTTTATTAATGGATATTTATAAATACATAAAAAACCAACATTTAAAAAAAAACAGAGTGAAAAAACACATTTTTTAACCCTTTATGGGCCATTTTGTGTTCTGTAAAAAATCCTCTTTTTTCACATTTTTTGCTGTAACTTTGGAACGGTGCGCTATAAATTATTCAATTAAATTGCAAATTAAAGCATACTAAATGTACTTTAAGAAAAATAAGTAATATTTTTAAAAATAATAAGGAATAAATATTTTATATGTATTTCTATTAGAAAATTTTTAAATTAAAATCATACCTTTTTTCTCGAAATTTTAAAATTTTGCTCAAAAATGAAACATTTGAAAATCTAATTGTTTTTTTTATTGATAAATAACCATAAACACACTATTTAAAAAAAATTTAATTAAATTCGGTTATTCTATTTTTTTTTTCTTTTTGAAAACAACAATATTTTATTATAATCATTATTACCTTCAAAGTTAGTATTTACTTCACATTCAATTTCATAATCATAAATTAATTCGTTACAATAATCTTAATCTTCATCTCCATCTTCATCTCCATCTTCATCTTCATCTCCATCTTCATCATTGCTATTTTGATTGCTGGGAAGTACAAGCAACTCCAATGCAGATTTTGGCATTAGCTCTTTTTTCTTTTTAGAACTATTGTTCATGCTTGTTATAAACGGATCTGAACTTAAGAGAAATCTATTAAAGATATCTTCCATTGTTTTTTCTCGACTTAAAAATTCTTAAAAATGTATTATCATTATATTAGTAGATTGATATCACCAGCTTAAAACAAAATTAAAACTTTACTCGTATGATGCATGTATATGACCAACAGTTATTATGTAGGACTCAAATAAATGACAATAATAAATAGGGATGGGAGCGTGACCTCCTTCAATTTTTCAAAATAGTGCACTTGTGCCATATACAATTTTCTAATAATTTAAAATTAACAAATGTTTAAGTAAAATTCATTGAAATATCATAAACACATGTAAAATAATTTAATTAGTTTTATTCATAGTAAATAAACCCAACATACGCAATCACGTAAGCATGCGTGAATTAAAGTTACTCACGCCCCCATCTCTAATTAACAACACATTTTTTTAGCTACAATAACAACTACTATAATGAAAATAATGACAAAACAAAGTAAAAACAACTTGATATTTTGTTTTGTTTTTTTTTCATATTTGTGGATTTTTAGCATCTTGAGTTATTTCACAAAAACAAGCATAACTCAAAAATCGCAAAAAAATATTTTGGGGTTTATTAGTTGAGATCTGATATTATAACACTATATAGACGATTTTACGCAAGCTCACGAACAAAGTTGTTGAAACTCCATATATAAATCAAAAATAGCCCATTTTTGGGCTAATTTTATTTTATTAACATTTAATATTTTTAAAACATTTATTTAAACAAAAAAACATGTACTATATAGTAAACTACCTGAAGTTGACGGTTCCATTATAAAAATTTAACTTTTAGAAGTATTAATAGAAAAAATTATCAATTGAAATATCAAAATTTTCACTTTTTTTCAATATGCACAAAAAAAAATAACAATTATTCAACTTTAAGTGCTCACTTCAACTAAAGCAAACAACTTAAAAGTATAATTTTTGCAATTAGTGATGCAGAATTTTATCCACTTTCACCCGGTACCAAACACGATCATGAATTTTAAAGTTCATATTTTGAATTAATCGCCACTTTTCATTCATTTGGCCCCAATGTGTGACGTGTGTGAATGAAATGGCAAGTTTAAAAGAGAGTTAAAGAAAAACTGGTCAGTTAGAACTGAAGAGTGTGAAACAAGATTATGAATCGCTATGCGATCTGGAGGCGTGATTGATAGTGATTTTTTGTTCGAAAATTCGGCTGGAAATGCGGTTACGCTTAATAAATTATGCAATGGAAAGATGTTGACTATTACATTTTGATATATTATTAATGATATCGGTATCACTGACTTGTGGTTTTGAACAGTATGTTGCCACATGTTACACAACCACCGAAATAATGAATTTATTGCAAAGCCAATTTCGTGTTCTCATAATTTCACGAAATTCAGCTGTTAATAGGCCGTGTCAATTATATAGAGTCTATACAAAATCAATCGAATTAAAAAAGCAAAATAAACTCGATATTTTGCCAAAATATTATTGGACGTTTTAATAAAAGAATTGACATTTGTAAGCGTGATCGTGCTGGGAAAACTGTCTGGTTTCAAATACAAATTTCAATGATTTTTATATAAATTATTTGTTGTACAACATATTTGTAACATTTAGAGAATTCCATTGCAAAATATCTATATGAGGAAGTTTTCGGGGACAAATCAAATGTAAAGGAAAATGGAAGAACAAACGTTACTCGGTTTAGGATATTTTTTTATAATTAAGATTATTTTCATCTTCCTAAGATTTATAAAAGCTACGTTTTCTTAAACGTTTTCTACTACTACTAAAGAATTTCCCTTTAGGATTTATTAAAGACACATAATTCTTACGTATTCGCCATTTAAATTTCAGAGAATTCGAAAAAAACACATTAAGTTTCACTGTTGCTCAGTTGGGCTCAGAATAAGAACAAAGAAATAAGTTGTTAAGTTTAACATTTTGCAGTTCTGGTTTTTATTAGAAAACCACTATTCAGTAAAATTTTGTCCCGATTTAGCTTTATCTCATTATTTAAAAGCTTCAATGGATGTGTATTGAAGAAATCACGTTGACATTATAGAACAATTAGCGATCTCTTCTAATTGTCCCCAGTTTCGGTCATTGAACAATATTCTGATATTATCAAGAGAAAGTAAGAGTGTAGTGTTACTTTTGAACTTGACAGTAAAAAAATATAGTTCCTGAGAACAAAAGCAATTCTTGGCGCATACTAGCGATACATAAAACCAATCTCAGTTGATTAAAAAACGACCAGATGATGTTCATATAGAAGGCTGTAAGACTTGAATATCTAAATTCACCTACTGAATTTAAAAACACCAAGGCGATCCTTTTAATGCCTATGCATGGAAAACGTTTCATAGAAAGCAGCAGCAGGATAATTTTAATGCAGAAGATCTTGTCATTCTCTTGGTAATGTGACAATGTTTCCTCAATATTTTAACATCTAGAAATTATAGACTTCGAAAGTCTAACGGCGCACAATGAAAATTAGTACTAACTAAGAAACGACACTAAGCGAGGTATTGGTGTACATCTAAAAAAACACCCTATAGAAAGCCGAAAAACGAAAAACCAACAGCGCAGCATAGAGCTATCGGTACAGTTGAAATTAACTGCATAAAATAAGCTGTGACGTGAAAAAACGAATATTTTTTTCGTTAATATATTTAAATTTATATTTTTTTAATAAAATTTTTTGGTTATTAAACTAAACCATTTTTTTTTAAATGACATCAATTTCTTTATTAAGTTCCTCTTAGTTTTCTTTGGAGTTTTAAAAACAAATAAAAAATACACTGCATAAAATAGTCTGTGAGCCACTGTATGTTTAAATGCATGTTTTGCAAATCTCTGACTGCTATATTATTGTTAACACAAAATGAATAATAATAATTTAAATAAATAATTGTAAATAATATTCAATCTTAAATCTCTGTAAATGTAAGTTGATCATATTATCAACAATTTTTTTCTGAATGACTCAGACTAAAAATATTTTCGAATATTAATTGTAGAACTATAATAAATGCAATACTATAGAAATAATGTTGGCCACGTTGCAATGCATTTTATGAATGAGTTGGAAAAAATCGCTTGCTAAGTTCAGAGCAGGGATGGAAAATTTATTTTTATATTTGTTTAAAAAACCTTTTCATATTTGGTTTGGTTGGTTTTATTTACAATATAATACAGCTGAAAGATATAAAAATCCAGTTTATGTCTTTACAAGGAAACAATAAGTTTTAAAAAGTGTAAACAGTATGTATCTCAATTATCCAACCCAGAGTAATATTTCATTTTAATTGAATAATGGCTGTGTTGTTCTTTATATTCATTAGCATTCCAAGACAATGACATGACCAGTTAACTTGTATTTACACTCCACACTTTCAAGCAGTTGTTGCTTGCACAAAAAAATGCAAACAAACATTAGCGCAATTCACAATCTTGTGCAAATGGTATTGCATCATTGCATTTGAAAAAAGGTTTCACATATTTTTGCTCTGCACTAACAAAATACACAGCAAGAGCAAAAATATGCTACACCTTTTTTGCAAATGCAATAATGCAATACCATTTGCACAAGATGGTGAATTGCGCTATTATTATAAAAGTTGGCTGTATATTAATGACTCAAAAACAACTTTAATTCAACTAGATAAAACAGTACTGGAGTATAAAAGTGGCTTAAGTATGATTCTTAATGCCACAATAAAGTGTCTGTCTGCCGACGTATGTCCACTTTACAGTGACATTAAGTGAATGAATTTAATTGCAAATACAAACTCAATCAATTGAATTATTATGAATGAATCAAAACAAAATACCAATCATTGAAGTTGTTTCACCCATTATATGTTAGAAATATGTATTCGTAGATAATTTACACTGTTTAGCTTCTGAAACAAACACTCGCAGACACTTGTGGCAATTTGTTTGTTATAATCACTGTTATTTAATTATGCATGATTGTTTTAGAAATAATAATATTAATTATAATTATAGGAATTACCTATAATTTTTTTTTTATTTTTTTTTCTCTTATTTAATAAACATTAAATTGCATTCTTGTGCTAAATTCTTTAAATAGTTGAGGTACTACAGTTGGTAAATTGTATAACTGGTTGTATCAGTGATGGAATATTGCTTTTTTGTATTATGTACCAACTATATAAATAGAATGTACTTTTTAGACCTCCACGGTACCATTTTTAATATTTGATAAATAATAATAAAACTTACACACAAACTTATTTTAACGAAAATTCGATATAGTCACTTACGGCAAAATTGTTAACATTACTTTATAAAGGGCGATTCGAGCAGTGATACTTTTTTCAATAGTCTTTGCTGTCATGTTATTTTTGTTTACTATTATTTGCCATTTCATAATGGATAGACTTGCGCCTGAACAACGTTTACAAATCGTTCAACTTAATTACGAAAATTCACGTTCTGTGAGTAATGTGTTTCGTGCACTTTGCTCAACTTATGATCAACATAATCGGCCTACTGAGCGTACTATTCGCAACATTATCACCCATTTTGAGACCCAGCATTTATTACTGGTTAATATTCGACCGATTAGACCACGTCCAGCATGCTGTAAAGAAAATATAGCGATGAAATCATCGGTCCATATTTCTTCAAAAATGATGCCGGTGCGAACGTAACCGCCAATGGCGACCGTAATCGTGCCATGTTAACTGACTATATGATGCCTGACATTGAAGCTCATGATCACAGCGACATTTGGTTTCAGCCAGTCGGCGCCACTTGCCACACATTGTATCAATCAATGGATTTATTGAGAGAACACTGCGCTGAACACATAATATCACGTTTTGGGCCGGTCAATTGGCCACCAAGATCGTGTGATATCACACCGTTAGACTTTTTCCTGTGGGGATATGTAAAGTCTCAACATAATGCGGGCAAACACGCTTCGATTCAGTTCCCAGTCGAACGAGTCATCAAAAATTATACTCAACGGATAGACCATCTGCGACATAGCAACGGCCAACATTTGATAGACATAATCTTCAAAAAATAAATGCCAAAGAATATTTTTTTCAAATGATAGTAAACATTCCTCATTAAATTTGAATTTTCTGTGTTTTTTTTCTCATTAAAAATCTAGGGAACCTCGAAATGGATTACACTTTATGATGACCTGTTTTCCATTTTCCAGTCTGGCGTCGTCATATATACAGGAGTTAGCTAGTTGTTAAAGCTAACACTCTGATCCGTTAGAATTTAAACGCCATTCAGCCATTCTATAAATACTACGTGATTTCTTTAGTAACATGGATCAATGCCAATGATTTGCTACCAACATTTGCAATTCCAAGAATTGTGAATATGAATGAAAACTGTTCTGTATAGGTACATACATACATACATACATACATACATACATATATTACCAACAATTAAATAACTAAATTCCATTCACACATTCTTTGTTTTAACGTGTTTTTTATGTTTGTTAAGATCGTGACGTTTTCAAATGAGTGTCAGTCAGCCAGTCAGTTATTACAGCGAAAATTAAGCAATATGTACTCGTACTCGTACATTTGTATTTCTGACAAAAATCACACACTTTTTCTACAGACAACATTCGCAGGCCAGAATCAAACAACATTCGAACAATGATGCCAGTAGCACAGTGAGAAATTTGTATTAAAAGTTTTGCTTTAAATCTTTTGTTTCTCTTTAAAATTCATTCATTCAGTCATTCATTCATTCATTTATTATGATGAACAAATCATGATAAAAAAAAAAAATCAAGTAACAAAACTGAAAAACTGAAAATCAGTTACAAATACAAATGAATCGAAATTGTTAATCATTCAATTACAATGCATTCCAAGAAATTTTCACATTTTAACCATGAGAAACTGAAAAACTAAGCAACGTGGAACACACACACGGCTGCAACCAACCTCACGTTCTTCAGAAAAACAAACATTTGAAATCAAATGCAATTTACTGAACAATTAATGTCACACCAATATAAAGTGACAATGAACATGGAATGGAATGTTGGAGCGTTGTGTGTGTGTGTGTTTCTGAATTGAGAGTTCTGGGGCCAAATTACCGCATTCGATATCGAGCAAGAAATTTTCGATACGATAGCTCATTCGATCACGAATGCGGTAATTTGGCCCCTGATTTTTTTTTCATAATTATTTATTATTATTAGGATTATTTAGTGTGTTTATCAATGAAAATCTGTGAAAAAGAAAGTAAATCTAATAAATTCTAATTATTACTAAGATGCCATACAATGTTGACATTAAGTGAAGGAAATATTATATTAATTACAGATTTTGAATAATTAGTAAACAGAAAATTATGTTTACGAGGCTCAATTTTTTTCATTTTAAGCAAACATTTTCTATTAGATATTGTTACGTTTTTACTTTTTAAAAACGGTGGTTTATTTCCTTTAAATAAACCAGATTCTTTTCAGTTGCAAATTAAAAAAAGCGTCAAGTAGTTTGAAGAAAATATAACGAGTCTTTATTTATTTAAATGTACACAAAAACAATTATGTACTAAAAATTAACACTCTGACTTTTTACACACTTATATTACGGTTTAAGAACACAATGATGTTTACAAAAGAAGGTTGTAGATTATTTCAGTAAGTGGCCAGAGAGAGATATGCTCTTCTTAACCAAGAAACTAAAACAGTTGTAGATGAATTTGTGAACAACTGGGTGTGGCGTTATGGTGTTCCATTAAAGTTACACTCTGACCAGGGAAGAAATTTTGAATACGCTATATTCAAGGAAATGTGTGATGGCATGGTCGTAAGATTTAATCGAACTCTGGAGGAATATTTGAGAAAAGTAGTCAGTGTACAACAAAAGGACTGGGATAAACACATACATCAATTTCTGCTATCATACAGATCAGCTGTTCACGCAAAAATCATCTTTGGAACTGAGCTCAAATTAATTTAGAATATGGTGTTAAGCCTTCATCAGTAAATAACGACAATCAAAACATTTGCCAAGAGCAAGCTGACCCTAACGAACTACATGAATTCGTGCGGAGACGAATTAAAATGACAGGCAACAAAATGAAAGCCAGTTATGATTGAGCGCCGAATTCTGAAAGATTTAATGAAGGCCAACTACTATATGTATAACCCACAACGAAAGAAAGGTTTGTCTGGACGTGGTCTATAGAATACAGAAATATAAGAGCCCGACGTCTAAAATGACACTTGTACACCTCGTACGATTTGCTGCCTATGAAAAATGCGAATCTGTGCCTATTCGTGACGAACAGGCTTAAGCGGGGGACAGACTTACGAAATTGTATTTCAATTTCAATTTAACGGTCGATATCAATATACAGCGTGTTAAATTTACATTAAAATACAATTTCGTAACAATATTAGACTTTTCAATTCTAACAAGAAATAGTTGTAAGAAATCAGCTGTAAAAAGCTTGAGTTATTAAAAATACCCCGACAACAATTATCCTGCCTGTTGCGTAAATGCAATCTGAGTAACATTTTCCTTATTAAAGAAGTGCAAATGCAATTAAAACCAAAATTATTTATTTCAATATCTGTCAAATTTATGAATTATTTTCAAAGTAATTAATTAGCATCAAAGGAACCCATCAAATTGGCACAAATCTGTTCAGGATCAGCAGAAGATATTTGTCAATGGATAATTTGGTTTGAAGTATGTATGTAAACTGGGTGCCAAATAATGATTGGTAAATAATTAAGTTATCATCCTGTGACATTTATCTGTTATAAACTTAGAAATTGTAACCATAATCTTTGAATAACTTGAATATTTGTAAAATTTTTGTTGATTTGGCTTAAAGGAAGTAAAATGTCTGAAATGTCCAGAATTGATTTAATTAGTACAAACTTGGGATTTTATAATCAAGAAACGTTTTGAAAATTTATTAGCTTTTTAAAACGCCGAAAGAAAATCACTAATTTTTTTAAATCTGAACTGTAGCCCACTAGAGTTTCATAAAGATCCAATCAATATCCAATCATTATCCATTATTAACTTCTATAGTTCTATAGAACTATAATCATAATATGATATTTCATGACACTTGTATTCATTATAATATGTTTTGACTATAATCAAAAATCTTATTAAAATATGTTGCTCTTAGATTATGTTTACCACACTTTTTTTTAACTTTGGTAACAATAAAAGTTAATTTGTTTAATACTCAAAAAGTGTGTTTTAAAGACAATTTACTTTCTAAACTCAAATTTACCTACTCTTTCGATACATTATCAAGATATAAGTTGAATAATCACTTTATACACTCAATATAAAAAAAAAATATAAGTTCAACAATCAATCACACTTGACGTCATCTCGTTTGTAACGATCAATTGGCATTCGAATTCTTCTCACCAAAGCGCTAATCGAATGGAAACATTTTCTCTGATCATATAGCAACTGACATGTTACGTATAATAGCCAAAAATATAATAATAATTATTCGAATAATTTGTTACATATATACGAATAAGCTTAAAATTTACCACATTGCGATGAAATTATAGAAAATTAATGACTGTATAAAAAACAGTGCTTTAAAAAACATTTTAAAAACGAATAAAAATTATTCGAATGATTTTTAACTTTTTTTTTCTCTAAAAAGAACATTTAATTATAACTAAGGTGTCAATAAATTAAAAATTTTAACATTTATGAATTATTTTCAACGAATAATAATTATTCGAATAATTTTGCATGAACGAATAAACTTAAAATGAACCGTATTAATATACAATTTTAAAAAATTAATGATTATATGATAAAAGCAAAGTTTTGCCAGATACTTTCAAAACGAATAAAAATTATTCCAAATCACGATTTGCAACCCATACATTTTTCAAATTTTTCACTGTACAATTGTTTAAAACAAATCGAATTAAATTTACCTACCTCCTTTTACAAAAAAATTTCGTGGAAAAACTTACGAGTTTCTGTTTATAAATATGTTTGTACCTATATTAAGTGTATAGTGGACAATAACTGATAAAACGTTAAACGGAAATTCCTTAAGATTGAAATTTTTTAATTGAAATCAGACTTTTGGTAAATTTCCCTTTATGAAAAGTTACGGCTCCATACTTCGTCCCACCAAGAAGAAGTTGAAAAAGAAAGAAACGTTGACACTAATTGAAATTTATCTGACGACAGGTTGATGACAGTTATTAACTTCAGCTCGTTTAAAATTCTAAATATTTCAATCACACATTCCAAAAGATTTTAAGAAAATCGCTTAAAGAACAATAATTTTTCAAACTGATCGAAATCTAAAGATTTCTCCAGAAAGATTATCAGACACTTATTGTATTTACAATTCATTATCGATTCATAATTAATGCATACACGTTCGTCCATGAGTTACACAACAAATTGTATTTGTGAAGAACAACAAAAATTCATATTCTTGAACAGTTAAAGATTTTTAACGAATTTCTCAACAAAATTAAGACGGAGCATTTGTGTGTGTGTGAATTTTTTTTAAGGGGGAAAATTGTCACAAGGATTAGAAAAACAAAAAATATTTTTGTAGCAGAGATTAAAAATACAACAAATAAATATCTGTGTGTGTTTTTTTTCTTTGGAAGAATTTTCCAAAAAAAAAAAAAATAATAAAAAAATTATTTCCCACACACACGCACACAAAAGGTCAATGGGTTTCTTGGAAATCTAACGATTGTAACGTCATCAACACATTCACACTCCTCTAAGGGGCGTCAAAATAGTTTTGTTAACTTTATCTATCAATACGGATTGTTTTACGTTTTCAATAATTTTTGTTGTTTTTTTCTTTCGAAACTCACATAAAAAAAATAACAACAAATCCATAAAGAAACAGAAACCCATATATTGATTAAAGAAAGAAAAAACACAACAAAAAAGCATTGGAGAAGAAAAGAAAGCAACAAGTAAAAAAAACTAAACCCAAAAAATAGTTTGAGAATAAAGAAACTGAAATTCCTTTGAGGTTGTGCCGCATGCCATTCATTATCTATTATTGACCTATTGATGCTTCCTAATTCCTGGAATTCTCTATGAGTGTATGTACATATCAGTTTACAAGTAAACATTAAAATAATTTTCGAAAACTCTTAAAGCTGAAAAAAATGGAAAAACAACAACAACAGCAGCAATCAGTCGCTCAAGTAACTAAACAAGCAAGCAAAACAAACAAAAACAAACAACCAACCAACCAACCGCCCGACCGATCAACCAACCAGTTGATGCAACCGATAAATGCAATCAGCCAAACTGATTGAACACTACTAAGCAGGGCAGGATAATGTAATTTTTATAAAAAATTATATCTTCACATCTGCCCTGTAATTCTAGTAGATATTCGTATAAAATCTATATATGTAATAGTAATAGTGCTTAGTAGGGGCTTCGAGGTACCGGGTTTGCCACACCATTGTTTCTTAAAATATCTTTAAATTTAAGAACTAGTTTTCGACTTTTTGATTACTAACAATTTATTGCTTTTTCCAGCCCTGAGAGAAACTCACACAAAGCCATCATCATCTATATTGTATTAGATGTGTATAAATGGATGGATGGATGGTTGTTTGGGTAGATGGATAGATTATATGTAGATACGACGATTATTTAGTTGGATGGGTAATAAAGAAAACAGTAATAATATTTTCTTTAAATAAAATTACTAAATGACAAAGAAAAACAACAATACCGAAAAACAAAATAAATAAATCTGATACACTTAGAGATATAATTAAAAAATGTTTTACTCCAGCAAAAACTTTAATTCAAATTAAAATTTCTTGCTGTAAAAACTATTTGTTTCAATTACCACAGCAATATTCTTCTGTATACCCTGAACATTATCTTGTAGCGATGTTACAACAAATTCCTTATGGTCTGGTTGTCCAAAATCGTTAAATGCAAATAAACTAAAACCTCTGGAAAACCTCTTAAACCTACATTTATGCCGACCAAAGATTACCGACCAACTAAGAAGAACACTATATACCAATGTAGGGGAGAGGGGGGCACCTTTGAACACTTTTTGCTTTCAAGCCACATAAAAATTTATATTTTTGAATTATTAACTTTTTACATAATTTAACTTATTTTTAGTTCGATTTTAATTTTTTTTTAATGGATGAAGTCATTGTGTTCAAATGTGCCCCCCATATGGGGCAGCTTTGAACGGCAATTTTTTCTTGTAGCGCTTATGTCCAAAAATAACATAAACAGTTATATTTTTTATATACAGTGGGTGGCCAAATTATTAGTTACACTATCCATTTTTTATTTTCTTGAATTTTCTTCCACTTTTTTCCAAAATGGTATTAATCCACATTTTTGTTTTTTATTTATTTATGTATATACAGAATTGCATTTAGAAATAATTTCTCTGACAATGCTACCATTCAAAGATGCATGAACTTTGCACATATGACAATAAAAAGAAAATTGTCTTAAAACAATCTTACAATGAAAAAAATGTTTTAACACGATTGTTAGATATCTGACAATATTTGTGTCTTACAATGTACTGCAAATGCTTCTTCTTACAACGTTGGAAGACCAACATTTTAAGTTTACACGGTTGTTAGACATTTTCTGAACATTTTCCGGACAACGTTGTAAGATCTGACAACCGTCTGTACAAAGCTTAAGAATGATGTCATGCATTACATTTGAGTGAAATGTTTTATGTGGAGAAAGAAACGGTACAGTGCAATAACTCCCAAATGAAATAAGTCCCAATGAAATAACTCCCAATGAAATAGGTCCCATGAAAAATGAAATAACGCCCAACTGAAAAAAATTAAATAACATCCAAAGGCAAAATGAAAGAAGCCCCAATTTTTTGGGACTTATTTCAAAATGTAATAATAAATCCAATTTTTTTGGTTTTTTACAGAATGCTTTTCATTTCACAATTATATGTAAGCATATACATAATAGTAATAATAATTTAATTTAAGGTATAACATGACCATGTAGGTAATATAAATCCGAAGAATTAAAGAAAGATTATGACATATCACCATTCTTCTGCCCGGTATTGCCGGCAATACAGGCATTGGGAGTTATTTCATAATGAAATAAGTCCCAATTTGTATGGAAATTTTTTTGGATTTATTTCATTTTTCCATTGGGACTTATTTCATTTGGGAGTTATTGCACTGTACCGAAAGAAACATATGCATTCTAGTACGAATTTTTAGATTTAAAATTATATTCAACGGTTTTTTCCAATTACTGTTTTAACTTTCATTCTATTCTATTTTGCAAACGATTTTCAATCTCTGTACTATCGCTCATAAGAGTCTTGATATCGATTATTTTGTACAGACGTGTGATCTGTACGTCAGATCGCATTTCAATTGAATGCTGTTGTTTCAATTTTTTATAAGTGTATTTTGTGACTGATAAATATGTAAATACCAGGTCCATATTCATTCTTACTATATACTCGCATGCAAGTATGTACATATGTATGTATATTTATGTTGTACATTTATCAAAACATTCTTATAAACATATATGCAGACAAACGAACGGACTAACAGACATATTTAATGTAAATGTACCGCTTAAGTAGTTTATTTTTCTTTTTTCCCTACACTGTGGAAAACCCGTAAGATTGTCTTAAAAAAGACAACAACAGAAAGACACACATAGTAGTACAACAAACAAACAGAAAACAAGAATGAAAATCTACATGGTAGACATAAAACAATAAACATTACAATCATAACAGCAGCGACAATGACAAAGACGACAATATTAATACATGTTTTGAACATACATTTACACTTCAATACAAGAGAGTGTATGCGGTTTAGGTTGTCCCCAACTCAGGTCAGTAAAAGCTGTGAAACAGGGTCAATTGTCAGTAATTTTGATGTTTGTGTTAGTTATGTCCAGACGGTTGTCAAACCTTTCAATATTATTAGAAAATTGTTCAGAAAATGTTTAACAACCGTGTCAACTTACAATTTTTATCCTCCAACGTTTTCAGAAAAATTATTTTCAGTATATTGTAAGACAAAAATATTGTCAGGCATCTAAGATTTAAGCCCTTATGACACTACATTTTTTGTTCATTGAATTGATATAGAATTGATAGAAAGAAACAGAAAATGTTAGAAAAAGCAAACTATAAAAAATGTAAACAAAAAAGCCTTTTAGTTTCTTTTATTAAATGTTGTCAACTTTTTGTTTATGAGAAACATAAAAACAAAACGAACAAAAAAATGGTTAATCGCCACATTTGCCCATAAACCGCTGATTCAGCAACACTTTTAATATTTCAAGCTTGAAATGTCAATTTTAAGTTGAACAATTTTACATTTTTTTTGACATAACTTAATTTTTTATCGATAACTTTAGTAAAATGTTTGACAGTTTGCCATTTATGTTAATACTGCTGAACTCTTTGCACTTAGTAAATTTTTCTATTACATTATATTTGTACTGTTTACCAAAACTCGAACAATGCATTAAAAATGTAGTGTCATAAGGCCTTTAACAAACAAACTTTTTGCCATTGTAAGACTGTTAT
Source organism: Bellardia pandia (assembly GCA_916048285.2). Lineage (NCBI taxonomy): Eukaryota > Metazoa > Arthropoda > Insecta > Diptera > Calliphoridae > Bellardia > Bellardia pandia. The sequence goes on from OU696531.1 coordinate 24,125,223, forward strand.
AAGATAAATGTCAAACACTTTTTATTGTCAGATGTGTAAGGTTTATGCATCTTACAATGACAACATTGTCAGAGAAATTATGTCTATTTGCAACTCTGTATATACATACATACATAAATAAACGAACAGAGGTATGTATCAATAAAATTGTAAAAAGTGAAAGAAAAAATAAATAAAAAAAAACCTCCCAAAGATATTTTATGGCAAGAGGTAGCAGATTCTTTAAAGGTTTTTCACTCAAACTTTGAAGCTGATAGTCCACACCAAACCGTTTACGCGATTCTTGCGTTCTAAACAAGTGTCATAAATGTGGAATCAATGTAATCGTATGTTTTAAGTTACATACTTAAAAGCGTAGCAAGCGTTGACGCTTTAAAAGCAAAAAGTTCGTTAACTTCGTTGGTGGAGGGTATAATAAAAATCAGCTGAGCTTACGACATCACCTCCGAAAGTACATTTCTTCTTCACATGCAACTTGAAATACTTGACGCTAAAAACGTTTAGAAAACTATAAACGCGTTGACAATTTCCAGATAAATTTATTGTATAACAATTGAGTGCCAATGAAATTGTTGAGTTTTCGTACAATCGTCTGAACTGACAATTTACTTTATGCTAAAAATTTTCAATGTTAATATATGGCTAGCACATTGACCGATCTGACAACATTTTATGATCTGACAACCGCCTGTACATAGCTTTAGAAATAAACTCGGAAATAAACTCTTTAATGACTAAATGAAAAGCTTTACAAACCAAATACGTTATTTTTAAACTAAAATCGAAAATATTCTGGGCATGTAAAACATTGTTTTTCTCAATGTCATACAAAATAAACCGATACCTTAGAAATATCATAAAAGATTTTAAACACATATTTTATTTTAAACTGCTTAAAATATGGAAATTTTCTAAGGGACACCCTAAAACATCGTTTAACTCTTTAATATATTTATACACTATTTTTGATACTTACAATACCATGGTGTAATTATACAAGGTGTGGGCAAATTCAGCAGCAATTACAACACAATGCAGAAACAATAGGCATTTTGTTTGTGTAAAATAATGTACTACTGTCAAAAACATTTGAAAAAGTATTATTTTTGACTTTATTACTCCTGCACTCACCTTGCATAGTTACACCATGTACAATACATTCTCTTCATCTAACTTACATACGTATTTACATACGTATTAATTTCTACATAAATAATTGATTAACTGATTTGTATCGCATTTAAATAGTTCAAAGTCCCATTACAATTTAAGCGACAAAAGCCGTCCTATATGATTTCCGTCTTTCTTTCAGTTTTTATTGCCCACACAACAAAGTTTTAATTCTGAATTAAAAAATTTACATTTTGAAATTCTTAAACAAATTTCTAGGAATTTATTGTAAAAATTATTGCATTCACTTTAAATAACAATAAAGAAAATTTTATTTCGTTTGATTAAATGTGTAAACGGAGGAATATTTATTTTACGAGCATTTCTTGTGAAAACGATTTGAATGAGTTAATGGAATGCATAAATTAAATGATAACTAAAGATATCGTTTTCTTTTTTTTTATTAAATTTTACTACGCCGATCATTGTGGCAGATCAATTAGCCTACTTTGTGTGTTTGTGTGAATTAACTAGAAGAGTCGATGGGTGGCGGCAGTGTCATTAAGAAGGTTTTCAATTTGATGAATGTTTTGGGCGCCAGTTCAGGTTACTAAAGCTGCTTTTTTAAGAGTGTTGTTTAGGAAGTATTTTTAATGAATTTTGGCTATTCTGAAATCTTAAGTTAAACTTATGTTAAGCATATGCAACAAAATAAAGCGATGGAATACTTTTACACTTAATACTAACGAATACTTAAAACTTAAGAAAAGCTAAAAGAGGAAGTGTATTTGTTTTGATGCATCGTATTGACTGTTGCACAACCTTTCAATCGCTAAAGGTATGGTCACACTTGGCAAATATTTGCCGAAAAACACGTAACCACTAAATAACATACATATATTTGAACTCGTTTATTTATTAAAAAAAACCTTTTCATATTTAGGCCATATCACAACAAATATTTAATTTTAATTTATTTGATGCTGTTTGATCTTGCAAAACTCTTGTAAGAGTAAACAACGTCAAGCAAATTTGTGCTAAAACAAGTGGTTACGATTTTTTTAATTAAATATTTGCCATGTGTGACCATACCTTAACACTATTTTTATTGTCAATAACTGCTTCAATTGTTCAAATGGCCGAAGCTGGTCTCATATAAAAATATATATTGCATCGATCTGATTTCTTTGTTATCAATCCATTGTGATTTCCTTATAATAGCAAATATCTATAAAAATTGTTTGATAAGACCGAAAAGGTTCTTACAATATAAACCTATTTACTGAAAAATTTAAATGGAAATTAAGTGCGCTAAACATTGTACCACAGTCGAGAAACTAGTGGCTGAAAAATGATTTACTTGAATAAAGAAAATATTTTAAAATTAAACCTCTAGAACGGTACATTCTGCCAGTCTAGCCACTAATGCCTTCTCAGGATCCAAGTTTTGAGAACAAAATTTTATCTGCTGCACATACTACAAAATAAATAGCTGTGGAGATTGACAAAAGGATCATTTGGTTCCCAAAGTAAAAGGTATTGCCATACAATAATAATTTAGAAAATCCCTACTCTATTCGTTGCAAGACCCAAGGATCGGCTGGTATGAAATGGGTTGTAGAAAGGTATTTTATATCTATCTTAAAGTCTGTGATAACTGATCATAGTTAAATATGTTCAATAATTTTCGTTGAAATTGTTGAGCTGATAGCCCGGTGAAAAACCATTTGGGTTAAATTGCATGATGTTTATAATCAAGAAATTTCAATTATTTATTTAAGTAAAGTCTATGAAAAATAAAACAAAAAATAAAATTTTATCTGAAATTTTAAAAATTTAAAATTTTTTTTTTTAATTTTTGATAACCCATTGAATTTGCCACTCAAAGACCTCTCATATGATACCAAATTTACATATAGTTCCTTTGAAAGAAATGAGAAAAAAATCAAAAAACCTCTATAAAGGACATTTTTATCCTTTGATCCAGCTCACCAAATATTGACCCCAGGCCAAAAACCTTGAGAAACGTAGTCTTAAAACGAATCAAATTTTCATATTAGTCGGGAACATCGATATCTTATTTTTTCTCCATACAAAAGGGGCCACCCTATTTTGAAATCAAAACTTATTTTCTATGGATGTTATTAGTTTTGCATCAATTATTTAAAAGTCCTATACAAACACTATAAGAATTATGTTCTATAAATATATTTATAGCTATAGCTTCATACCTATGTACATACATATGTTAAATTTCTGATAAATCAAGACTTAAAAAATGTCTGTTACTGTTTACATCAAAAACAAATAAATTTTATTAAAACTAAATAAATCACTACTAATTTATTTCATATTTTTAGGAAAAAAAAACCCGGGTAAAGATTTACTAATTAAGTTTTACATCCTCTTTAACCGTCCTCCGGTCAGTTGAAACTTAAATCAAATTGACAGTTTATCCTCCAACAGAGGTGGTCAACTTTGGCACCTTCTAACTAATGTTTTGTGTTCGACTGGAACGCCTGGTAATAAATTTGAAATTCCAAAAACCCATAACATCAACTCTTACCGACACCAACCAATTGCAACAACACTGGCATATAATGACAAAAGTCATTTATTTTTTGTTCGAAGACAAACTCAAATTATTTATTTATTTATGTACCTCTACCCATTGAAATATTTCTAATGAAATAACTAAAAAATGTCGTTTTTTATATAATTCAACAATACAAAAACAAAAAGAAATGAAATCAAAAGAAAACAAGAACAACAAATACATCAACAGCTTTATATGCTTTTGATGACAACATTGAAGACAACAACAATAATTATATTTACAAAGAAAAAAACAAAATGAAATTAAATGAAATATGAAATGAAGAAAAAAAATGTCGTCCGACACGACGCATTAACGAAATACGATCGTTTGACCAATTAGATTAAACCAATTCCCTGCTAACTAAAGCCAACAACAACAACATCTACATACATACATACATCTTCATTCAAACATACTCGTACATGCATACATATGTACACATACATACCTATACAACGACAGCATTAAACAACAACAGAAATAAATAAAAAAATAAAAAAAAAAAACAGAACAGAAAATAACACGATTAAACTAAAAAGCTGCACACAGTCAGTGCTTAAATTGAATTGAATAAAAGAGCTGAGAAATCGATCGATCGACACGATATGATACACGATCATTATTATTTAAACATTTGATCGAACCGACCGTACGAACGACCAATGTCTACTACGAATAAATATCTCAGTCATGCTGCTCTTCATTTCTACCCGTTTCTTGTTCAATTGTTATATTTGTTCACTGAGTAAAAGTATAAAATTTGATCTTCTGAGTAGATCATAAGAAATTATGTACATATATGTTTCTATTGTATGTGTTTATGTGTGTGTGAAGATAAATGGTCGCCATTTTATAAATTGTATGTGCTGCTGTAACTGAAAGTTGTATACTCTTTCTCACTCAGCGTCTGTATAAATCGTATACCTAGACTTTAAAATGGTACTAATATCTAGTGGGTGATTCTGGAACTGAGATCAAACAAACTGGTGCTTGATATAAGTATATGGAAACAATGGACCAGTGATTGTAGTAAAAGGATTCATGTACTTAAAAGATTCACAATTAAATTCTCATGGCAATTTACGTAATTTCATTAAGATGACATATACATATACACATTAAAGTTTTTAAGGTGTATTAAGCCTCAGTTAGCCGACTGTAATGGAATGTAATTGCAACAGTAAGAAACAGCTGATGGATATTGTTATGTGTAAAGTAATGCAAATACTTATGGAGATGTAAAGTAACGCAACACCGTAATGTATGAATCTGTAAGAAATAGAATTTCCTTACATTTTTACGTCATTACACTACATTTCGTTACAGTCGGCTAACTGAGGCTTCAGAATGGCTTATGGGAATAAAAGAGAATGTACCAAGAAGTACAGATTTATGGAAGTATAGAGCAAGTATTGACAGAGTCTGATGCAGCTAGAAAACGATAACAGGAGAATAACCACGAATTGCTTAATTTATGGCATTCATAGTTATAAATTGCATATGTATATATACTCCAGGAAGAGATATGTACATGCATTCTGAAAGTTTCAAAAGAACTGTTAAGGGAAGAATAGTTTGGGAAAAATGCGGGAATTTAAAAATATTTCGGTAAACGAAACAACCAACATTAGACCTGTTTCACACTCATCATATAAAAGATAATTTTCTCTTTCCTTCTCATTGAAAATACTTGACTTGACAGTCAGAAAACTGATGAGTGTGAAACAGGACTTAGTTAAGACAGTAAATACGCAAGCTAGAAACCAAAACTTAACTACATACATGCATAAACCAGGGATGCAAAAGTACAATAGCACCCTAATCACTAATTTTACATTGCACAAATGTATTTTAAAAAATTCATCATTATCGTTCGTTCCATTTTCATATGGCAGCTCTTGGTTAACAATTCGTTGTGAATTGTTTTCCACATTTTGTCTAAGCCGCCTTTATGTTGTAGTGCATTTTTACTCTGTTTGCTGCGTTTAATCTCATCAACTAATAAGCTATGTATAGATGGCCGTCAGATATTACAACGTTGTCCAAAAAATGTTCAGAAAATGTCTAACAACCGTGTGAACTTAAAATTCTTGTCTTGCAACGTTGTAAGCAAAAGCATTTTCAGTACATTGCAAGACAAAAATATTGGCAGACATCTAACAATCGTGTAAACAGAAATTTTTGTCATTGTCATTGTTTTAAGACAATTGTCAAACACTTTTCATTGTCATATGTGCAAAGTTTATGCATCTGCCAATGGCAGCATTGTCATAGAAATTATTTCTAAATGCAATTCTGTATATACATTAATAAATAAACAAAGTGTGCATTAAAAACATTTTGGAAAAATAATTTCGGTTGACAGATAAATTCATTGTGTGACAATTGTGTGCCAATGAAATTGTTAGTTTTCTTACAGTCGTTTGAACTGACAATTTACCTCTTGCTAACAATTTTCCAATGCCAGTACATTGCTAGATCTGACAACGATGTAATATCTAACGACCGTCTATACATAGCTATACATACCTTTTGAAATTAAAACATTAATATTAATTGTTAAGTTAGTACGAATGAATTTTAATGTGCTTTTTTAATTGTAAAGATTTTTACACACATATATGAGGAGCCGCAGAACAAAACTTACTTTTTCGCATTTTTTGACAAATTGGTTTTTTGGTATTTTTATATTTTGTGTAAACTCTTCTAGAAAAAATCTAGTTAGCCTATTTTTTTTTGTTTTTAACCAAGAATATGGGTTCTAAAAATATTGGTGCATAACGAAACGTACTTTTTTATTTTTTTTTTATCAAAACGTACTTTTTTCTTAGTCTTTGGTATTTAAGTTTTTTTTTAAATTTTTTGTTTATTTTGAGTTAAAATTGCCAAAATTGACAATATCAAAAACAGACATTGTATCCTTTTATAGAATTAAATTTTACTTGGATTATTGTTTTTATATAATTTTGAGAAAAATTTTTTATTTTTTAGATGATATAAACAAAAAAAACATTGTCGTAAATATCAATATTTATATATTTAATTTCAATGTGTAATTTTTTTTACTACATAAGATAAGGGTTAAAAACATTCTGTCAAAATATTATCGTCTAAAAAAAAACGCACACCAAAACGTCCTTTTTTCTATTTTTTTTAAATAATTTTTCCAAAATAAAAGTGGTTGGTATTAAACATCCTTAACACTTAATGTAGTGACATACATATGACAGTTTGATATATCTTTTGATAAGCAAAAAACTTGGTACCATTTCCAGGTTCATGCAAGTTTTTAAGGGGGGCGAAATAAATAAACCTCAATTTCCCAAAAATTTTAAATGTGCGAAAAAGTACGTTTTGTTCTGCGGCTCCTCATATATGTATGTACAAATGAATTGTTATATACGTGTTTAGTTAATTTTTAATAAAAAAATAAGATATTTTTTCATATTTCTTAAATCTTAGTTTTTGATATTTCTTTAGTTAGGCTTTGAGTTCATTGAATTTAATTTTCATTAAATTATTTTTACTGAAGTAGGAAAAAATTTATTTTTGATAATTTTTCTTGACTGGGATTCGAACCTGGGTTGTTGGTTGAATTTACATATGTTTCGAGAAACACCACTTTCTCTCATCAGAATTCTTTTTGCGTTCTGACCATTTACACCACTACGGTGCCTGCTAGTCAACAGACAACATCAATCCTTTAACCAGTGACTGGTGGTTTGAATTTTCTGTAATTATCATTTTTATTAATTTCTATTTATAGTTGTTTTTCCTTTTCTTCAGTTTTTTCTTTTGTATTCATGTCAAGACTTCGTCTGTAGCAATAATTTGGCTTTTACAGATTTAAAAAATATCAATTAGTCGACGATTTATAGCCGAAAAACCATATAAACAATATGCTAAAAATCGGCATTTGACTGCAAAGCTCGAATGTCGATTAAAAAAATTCGAACTAACATACGTCCATGTTCTGAAAAACACAGCGTTTTCAAATCGTATACAGTTTTAAAAACGCAAAACGCATTTTGACCTGTTCTGAAATCGCTACGATTTGCTAGGTTTTGCCATTTTTCGAAGCTATGTTCGAACAATAAAAACAGATGTTTTGAAAAATAACGTAAACAAATAAAGAAATTTCAAATTAAAATGCATTACAGTATTTTTCGAAGATCAACTCAAAGAAAATTTTTAAATTGCATATTTTTAATTAAAATCGTGGAAAAATGTTACAAGCTTTAGCTTAAATAAAAAGAAAACATGTTAAATTTAAATTGTGCATCATTTCATGTTGTGTTTAAAGTGCAGTTTCAAAAAAAAAAAATAAACCAGATCGCTTTAGTATACACTAGCTTCTTAATCTTAAAAATAATATCTTTAGAATGTCATGCCCATTACTAATTCAAGTACATATGTATGTATGCATATTTATGTTTATAGTAGTACAATATTGCAGCGCCTCTGGTGGGGAGTAGGCGCATTGACCAAAGCTTGATTTTATAGCCTTTATTTAAGTATTTTACTTCGGTGCCGATTGAATATTTCTGAACCTCAAATTGGTTCTCATTGATTATTATTCATTCGTGACTGCTTTTATTCAAAATATTGGTCCCAGTAGCAGTTTGAGTTCCATTTTAAATAAGCCGGCATTCGCACATATGTAAGTATTCTTCTTGCGGTACTTATTCTGGCATTGTAATTTTTTTACGGTGACTGTTGGAAAGACTCGAATTTTGCAATCATTGATCACGACAATGTCGGATATTAAAGGAATTTGTGTACGATTTCCTTTTTATTTTGATTTTCCATTACTCAGCGTTTCGACTGTTTATAAATAACGAAAGTGTCGCTGGATTTGATGTGAACAATGCTTTATACTAATAAAGCAAATAGTAATTTGTATATAAAAAAAATCTTCTTTTCATAAATCTATTATTTTTTTAAGAATTAGTGATTCCTTAACAAATATTTGTCGAAATAGACGGAACCATTAAATAAAAAAACTTCGCTTATTTAGGCCAAAGCACAACAAATATTTAGTTTTATTTCATTTGATGCTGTTCGATCTTGCAAAACTCTTGTAAGAGTAAACAACGTCAAACAAATTTGTGCTAAAACAAGTGGTTACGGTTTTTTGAGTAAATATTTGCCAAATGTGACCGTACCTCTAGACATTTTATAAGACAAAGCCATTAAGTTCTTCCATAAGCTTTATCATACCACCCTCGCACACCAATAAAAAGGATGATATACAACTACCACGATTGCATAAATTTCCGTCATGGCCAAAAAGGAATATTTTTATTTTTATTCCTCTACTGCAATATGTATGTATGTATGTTTGTATATTGTTTATAACATTAAAGTGTGACTGGCAGACAAACTGACAATCAGTGAAGTGAGTTCATTCGCTCGGTTGTTCGGACATTTTTCTTGTAGTTGTTGCTGTTATTTTTGTTGTCATTTTTATTATGCATTCGTTAAGTCGGCATGCTCAGAAGCTAAAAAATACTGGTTAAAAGAATAAAATACATATAAAAAAATGTATAAACACTCATACGAGTAGTTACACACAACAACTACTTTACAACAAAAAAAAAAAAAAAAACAAAAACACGTTGAATAAATATATAGCACTCACTGGCTTTTAACCGTCTAAATACGACTGTCTAGAGACGAAGATACCAAAGTACGTCCGTCCGTCTGGCTGTTTGTTGTGTGTTCGTATAGATAAATTGAATGGGATGGAATGGTATTAAGTAGAGCTGTTTTTCGAGCCGAATCAACAAAAAGAGCCAGACAGACAAACAGACGAATAAACGAACAAACTAGCGAGCGATTGCTTGGACAGACAGACAGACATCTTTAATGTATCGCAATTCCAAGAATTTAGGAAGAAGAACGTGAGAAACTTTGTTTTTGTTATTTTCATTTCGGGTTTTAAAAACACACACATTTTTTCTGCTGCTTATTTTCATTGTTGCCTTGTTGTTTTTGCTGTTGTCGAAATTTCATCTTCAATTTGGAGATATGCCTGGTTATTGTACGAGTATGACTTGCTTTGCCGGGCATAAGTCCATATCCATGTGTGTTTGCGGGTATGGGTGAGTTGGTCTTGCAATTGACATCGAAAAGTGCGTATGCGTAGAGAGTGTATATATTTATTTACTCTATTAAATACTTTTACAGACACAAAGAAATATCATGTAGTTTTTATTTAACTGGGGATTGATATTAAGTTACGAAAGAATTAATTCCTTTAATATTGATTCGTGCAGAAAAACTTTATTTAGATTTTCCGGGCACTGGTTTGTCAGGACCAGCCATTGACGGAGAAGATGCCGTAGAGTATCATTCTCATAACAAGGGGCGATTCATTTCCAGAGCAAGTATCAATCAATGTTCTGTTATAACTGCTACCACATTCCTTAAGGTATGGTCACACACAACAAATATTTACTCAAAAAAGCGTAACCACTTGTTTTAGCACATATTTGTTGGACGTTCTTTACTCTTACAAGAGTTTTGTAAGATCAAACATCATCAAATAATATAAAACAAAAATTACTTGAAATAAATAAATTAAGTATTTGAAATAAATAAAAGAATATTTCAGTAATTGTTCAAGCTTAAGGTCTTTTTTTTTATTAAAATAAAATTTTTTACTTTCAATATTTCGCTACTTCTTTGTGTAGCATCTTCTAGAATTTTTTTTTATTATATGATAATAAAGGAATTTGAATATGTATATGTATTTTATTATTGGTTACGTCTTTTTTGTCAAATATTTGCAATATGTGAGCCTATCTTTAGTCAGTCAGATGGATTATTCATCTGTGACATTGTTCTGTGACAATCACACGTGGTCTCAAGCAATCATCTAGTTTTCGCATAATTATAGAGTTTATCATAAAGTCATAAACGAAATTAAATAAACGATTAGTGTCCTTATCCGAGAGTGAAGTTCCTTTATTGGCTAATGAATTCAGAAGAGTCTAACTGAAGTAGCATTTGGGGCCCATAATATCGTGCAGACACCGGCAAGAGTTTGATCTGGTACCAGACTGTTCGATATAAAAGTCATTTCGATCATTGTAACCATTTGCCATCATTGTAACCAATCAGTCCGTTTGTATGTAGTCGATACATTACAGTTCTTGTCGAAAAAGGATCTAGGGTTCATAAGAGTCTTCCAAGACCGCTAATTATTTCATGGCCGAAACTTCTGCGGTTCCATACACCAATATTATCGAGTCTAGTTATCGTATTGACAGCGATTTCCCTGGCCATAAGATCGACCGGTAGCCAATGGTGTGGTTATGATTGCAATATAGCTTTGTATCCAAAATAGGTCCCAGATACTTAGTACCATTGGATGTAGTCAATTACATACCGATAAGATGTGGTACTTAAAAAGGGATATTTAACTTTCTCTTGAAGAATACCAGATCAGTTTTAGCCGGATTCACACTACGTCCTTTCTTAATGCTCCACATGGGGAGTGTGCGAAATACCAATTCCATTCTTTGCGTGATAGTGAACTGCCAGGAAAGCTCTGAATGTGGATTACAGAAACAAACACAATATCACAATCTTGTTCATATTTATGAGAAAAGCTTTTCGCTACAAGACGTATTTCTACTGCATAAATCCATTTAACAAAATCTTGATTTAAAGCAGCCGTCTTCATACAGCCATCAGTTTTTCTTCCTTTTGGCTATTTAACCAAATCCCAATTATTACTTACAACTTAGCATCAATAAATTTTCATTACCTAAACTTTCTAATATTGCTCTATACTTGATTAGTTGGTTTAAATAAAGCAGCGCTACTATTGTTCCTTATCGTTTGATAATCGTTCCATAATAACTTTTAATATTAAGTATAATTTTCCACATTATTGTTATTTGAAATCTATACAGAAAAATCAACATCACTATTCACTATATCAAAGCTTTTCTCATGTTAATCGAAAACCTCATTATACCTACCCAGTAAAAAATGTGCTTCAAAAGGAGCAGGTTTTATGTATAAACTCATACCTCAAATCGCTTCAAACCTGCTGATGGGAGGCATGATTTTTGTATGAGTTGTTCCCGGTTTGGAGGACTACTTTCTGCTGACCTAATCAGACATGCAAATAAAGCACTTTCCTAGAGTGTTTTACGTCACTTCGCGCACACCAATCAAAGAACAAATTCTATCTGAATGTTTTTGCTTAAGCAACATTTATAGTAACTGAGAAGCGCGATATTCGTTTTGTAATTGACTTTCGTTGTCATACGTAAATCTGTTGTCTATTATTATTTCATTTTTCTTTTTTCGCTTTAAAACCTTCTTCGTTGTCAGCACTAAAAAAGCATATTTTTATTATATTTTATTCGTAAGCATTTACTGCTTCCAAAAAGCGCTTTTATTGAAGCGCTCAATTATGCGCTTTTTCTCTTAAGTGCTTCAAAAAGCATGATTTTTTACTGGGTACTGGCAGTTATCTAAAAATTCCTTATCAAAAGAATTCAACAGATTTTTTGAAACTACAATTTTCGCTTAAAGTAGAAATAACGAAATATTGGATCATACTCCAACAAACAAAGTTCTAAATCGTACAAATCCAAGCGAAAGTTAGAAGAAAATAAACTTCATTACAATAGATGACTAGGAAGAGATCAAGTTGGTTTTTAGCTTCAAGAAAGTACGAATATTGAGCCTAACACTTAAAGAATAAAGTCTTTCGCTGCTCTGCCGTTGAAATTGTAGATATGTATGCGTAAACGCGTATTTTCGGTTACGTGTGCTGCTGCGTATGTATGCACCAGTGATGAAAATGCTTTTTTGGATTTTTAGACCTCCACGGTACCATTTTTAATATTTGATAAATAATAATAAAACTTAATCACAAACTCGCTTTTACGAATATTCGATATATGTTTAATCAATTTTATACCCGAACGACCAAATTATTAACATTGACATTTATAACAAGAATGTCTCAAAAAATCGTCAAACTCTAATGGAATTGAAGCTTTGGTAGTGATTTGGTGATAAAAATGAACTGAAGTAAAATAATTAAATAAAGGCTATAAAATCAAGCTTTAACATTAATGCGCCTACTTACCACCTAAAGTAGCGCAATTTTATATAGGCATATTAATTGCCTGAGTGTTACTGCTCTTAAAACAAAAAATAAAGGCAAAGAAATAGCGCTCGTTTCGTACTAAAATGTTTGCTGTAAATTATCTTTATTCGGGATTTACTGTATTTGTTTAAGGTTAAGTTAGGCTACTTCTGAATCATTAGGAATATTATTTTCGTTTATTATCATGATTATCTATAATATTCTTATTTATGAAATATCGGGATATATGTGTACGTATTCGTACATACTTCGATTTGATTTCCAAAATTGCCAATTTTTTTTATTTCAAGAATATATTAAAGAAATAAAAGGGTTAACTTTTAACGTTTTCTTTAATTTTGATTACCTAAATATTAGGCTTTAGTTTTGAATTCAGCTCCAAAATCATTTAATGTAAATTAATATATCAGAGGTTTCCATTGTTCGATAACACTGTGGAACATTTTTGGGATTATTGTCTGGGGAGTGAGAAATTCCAAGTCAGGGTGATGGTACTAGGTCAGTATAGTAAAACCCTCAAAGGGTTTGGCGTTCGTAAGCGTCAGTTTTTTCTATACTTTTTTCCCTTCATACATTCATTTTTAACTTCGAAAGTGTTGCACATATAGGAAAACGGTATAGAAAAATTGTAATTCTTAATTTTTCTAAATTTGTTTCATCAAAATCGGACAAGTGGTTCTCGAGTTATGTTAAATTACGTTTTTGCCAAAATGTTACAACTAAGCGAAAAAACATCAAGATAAGGAAAAAATTTAAAAGGCCATAAAAAAACTGACACATACGAACGCCAAACCCTTTGAGGGTTTTACTATACTGACCTAGTACCATCACCCTGACTTGGAATTTCTCACCCCCCAGATTGGCTGTTGTACTGTGTAATTTAACCATAAATTTCTTATCGTCATAACCATATTATACGAGTAGATGCATATTTAAAGATCATATGGATATCAGTTCCAAAATGTTCATGCAATTGAATAAAATCATCTCTCCTATTTGCGCTACTGTACAAATGGTAACTTAGATCATATATTTATCTATATATTTCATCTGGAATTCCAAATGCAAAAGTATTTTGAAATTGTAACAAATGACTCGCGGCATTACCACGGTACCAACTGGGTCTAAAATGTATTAAAAAATGTACAATTGTACCATGTTTGCCAATACTGGTATGCACATATTTTAACTTAATTTAATTTTATACCGCTCTGCAAATATGCGAACAACAACTACAACAGCACACTGTGCAAATATAAAAAGTTTATTAAACCACACAGACTCACGCATGCTCTCCCTCTCTCTGTCTTTCTTTCTTTTTCTCTACATGCACATGCATTCATATCATCCAAATTCTTGTGGAATTTCATACTAAAACGCATAAATGTCTGCAGTTCTTTTTATACCCTACACAACCATAGTGGGGAGGGTATATTGGATTTGTGCTGATGTTTGTAACGCCCAGAAATATATAATAACACCCAAGTATACCGATGGACTCAGAATCATTTTCTGACTCGATTTAACGATGTCCGTCTGTCCGTCCGTCCGTCTGGCTGGCTGTCCATGTAAACCTTGTGCGCAAAGTACAGGTCGCAATTTTGAAGATATTTCGATAAAATTTGGTACGTGATATTTTTTCGGACCAAGGATGGGATGTGATTGAAACTGGTGGAAATCGGTCTATTATTTCACCTGGCCCCATACAAATATTCTCCCTAAATGGGGGTTTACCGATCATAAATGTTTGAATTATGCAAGTATGCAAACAAATTTCATCACAAATGAGTGGTAAAGAAGCCAAATCACATCTACAAATTTTGTGCAGATCGGAAATTCCCATATAAGACCCACTTCCGAAAACCACTTTAAGCTCCATAAATCGTTTAAAAGTGTTTATATCGAGATAAAGTTTAACACATATAATACTTATATTCACAGACATCATGACACTAAATTTTTGGATGATCGGTCCACAATAGCTTATATCTCCCATATAACGCCCATTTATGAAAACCCATTTATACATATACTGGGTGAAGGGTATTATATGGTCGGGCTTGACCTACTATACTTTCTGACTTGTTTATTGTTGTTTTTGTTTTGTTTGCTGTTGCGCTTTTTTTCTGCTGAAAATTAGGAAGCTTTAAGCGACGTGTAGTGGTACGAGCCAACGTCAGTGGCGTAAATGCAGACAAACTAATATTGCGGTGCTTAAAATGTAATCAGACAGAGGAATGAGGCGGACAGACTTGAATGTTGTGAAATACTCAGACAATTGTACTGATAAATGGGGTGTTTTTAAAAGAGGTGTTATATGGAATTTTTGGAAAATGCCTTATAATTACAAATATTTAAATTCACATAAAATCCAAACGCACTACCGAAGATTAGATTAAGATGATGATTCTACTCAAGATTAACATGTTATTAACATAATTAATGTTAAGAGCCGATTATTAGAAGATCTTGTAGAACAGACATAAGGTACATAACATAAAAGATACGATTGTAGAGCTGCTTTATTGCCAGATAATGATGATGTTCCTATGAAGAAATAAATGCCAGTAATGTATGTAAATTATAAATGAGATTGCCAAAAGCAGGAAGCTCTCCGATGGAAATGGCTGTTTAAAAGAAAGATGTTGTCAGATTTTTCTAACAATTACGAATCACGTCTTGCAGCAAAAGGCTTTTCGCAAAAAGTGTTGAAAAGTTTGCTGCTGTAATTAAATAATTCACATTTAAAACTCTTCTCTTAAAACACTTCTGCATCATATAAAGTTCATCAAATCGATATTTGACCTCTATCCAGCAAAGAATGTTAGTGGTACTTTGCAAACTATCCGCCTGGATAATGAGGAGACTTAGTGTAAATCCCGATGAAACTAATCTTGTACATGTATTTACACAATCCGATAATGCAAAGTGTCTGGGTGTATCCTTGAGTGGTGGATGGTTCTTGATAAATCCATGTATCGTAGATCCCTTCAAAAGATAATGCGTACCTCAGCACAGCTGTTTACACCACACCATCTAAGACCTTCTTCACATTATCTCATGGCCAGGGGCATCGCTCTCAGTAGGCGCGATAACATTAGTGTATGAAACCCTATGATCTTCGGACATACAAACATAATTAGCTGTTTTGGAAGTCTGCAATTGTACCCCCTTCTTCGGCAATAATTCAACAACTATTATTAATAATTTGATGAATGTCAAAATGGTCCTCGAACAGCTATCGGGATGACAAACATTTTATACTGAAGACATTTTTTGTTTAAGAGATGATTGATCATAAATTAATTTTTGCCTACTATTCATTATATAGTACAGATATCACTGCAATAGTACAATAGTAAGATGCCACATGTCACACAGATACAGAAACAATTAATGTATTGCTCACCAAATGCCCCGATCGCATATTTTCACGAAATTTAGCTGTTTTGGCCGCCCCGATCATGTTATTTTAAGCGCTAGATTTTATGTTTTTTTTTTATTTTTATTTTAAAAATATTTTATTTAAAAGGATACTTCATTCTTAACTCTAAAAACCTGCTAAGCCACAAGGCTTGTCTGCAGGTAATTGATATTAATAAAAAGTGTTTTAATAAATAAATAAATAAATAAATAAATAAATAAATAAATAAATAAATAAATAAATAAATAAATAAATAAATAAATAAAATAAATATGCTTCATTGCGAATTTAATAAATAATTTTTAAAGATTCTCTTTCTTTTCGCCTCATTTGTGATATTTATCAGGTTGATTGGCAATTCATTGAGGATTGTGGGTAATATGACATCTAAAGTTCGATCTCCACAGCTATTTTTTGTTAGTTTTATCTTAAATCTTCCCTCTGAGCGTAGTCTGGTGTTGTAAGAATGATCGATTCTTTCAAGAGAACTGTAGTTTTTTAGTTCCGTTAGTACTGTTAATCGATATATGCTTTTTATATTTAGTATTTTCAGATCATATCGAGCCATTACCGCCAAAATAATGTATCCCACACCATAATCGATTAATGTTTTTTATCGAAATCGATAGTTCAACATCATTTAAAATTATTAAAATTAAATGTATTACACAAAACAATATTTACATTATAAATTTTAAAATAATGGCTTTATTCAAACTGATTTTAGTTAAAAAAACCTTCCCCTGTAAAATTTTGAGTTTGTGGGATACATTTTTTCGGCGGTTATGGCTCGATATGGTAGATTCCTTAATTGTTGGTTGGTAATAGTTCCGATGTTGTTGTTAGTAGTACGGTTGTTGTTTCTGCTACTGTTGTTGTTGTTTGAGTTGATCGTGTTGGTGCTGTTGTCGTTGGTAACATTGATGTTGGTGTTGTTATTGTTAATGCTGTTGTAATTGGTGATGTTGTGATTTGTGGTGTTGTTGTTGGTGCTGTTGTTGATGATACTGTTGTTGTTTCTATTATTGTTGGTAATGTTGTTGTTTATGCTGGTGTTGTTGTTTGTGTTATTGTTGTTGGTGACGATGTTGTTGTTTGTATTGTTGTTTATGTTATTATTGATGATGTTGTTTGAATCAGTGTTGTTGGTGCTGTTGTTGATGATACTGTTGTTGTTTCTATTATTGTTGGTAATGTTGTTGTTTATGCTGGTGTTGTTGTTTGTGTTATTGTTGTTGGTGACGATGTTGTTGTTTGTATTGTTGTTTATGTTATTATTGATGATGTTGTTTGAATCAGTGTTGTTGTTGTTGGTGATGATAATGTTGTTGCTGTTATTTAATTCATTGTTGTTGTAATGCCTATGATTTTGATTTATCCATAAGATAAGTGAAGCTACATATGTTAAAGATACAGAGAACCATACAACCATAAAACTTTAAATTTGTGACGTGATTAATGAAATAAGCCCGCCATTCTGTCAAAATGTGATTGAAAATTTAAAATTATATCTGTTAAATAAATTAGGTAAATAATCAGGCTCGAGGTCTTTAAAAGGTCGCAACAAAAATATATTTAGTTAATTATATCTGTTCGATATAATTTTTTTTATTTTGTTTGAAAAAAAACTAAGTTTTTACTGAATATGACATGAAACGCTCTTGTTGCAACACTCGCTGTTTCCACTGCATCTAAATTTTGGAATTTTTCATTCGAATAAGTTAATTTTTGTTCGTTTGGATGAATGTATTGCAACTTTCCTGCAATCAACAATCAGGGTTATTCCTTTTATAACATTCAATGTGTTCTCATAGTACAGGTTTTTCAAAAAAAACTTTGATATGCGTTTTATAGAATAGAGCAGATTAAATGCAAACATAAAAATACAATGTATGAGTTGTACCATTTTATGAATACTCACTCTCTCATTGAAAGCTGTAAGTACAAGAGGTTACGAGTAAATATGTATGTATGTTACACACACACACACACTCTAATATAACGACTTAACTTACCGATATCGGCTGTAGAAGAGAAAGTTAATTTTCATTGTATGCAACATTTGTTGTAGTTGTTGATGGTGTTGTTATTGTTATTGTTTTTGTTGTACAATGGAATTTTCTTAAGTAAATACAAGTGCAAGTACACAGCGCTATTTAAATGGTTCTGCAAGTTGTATTTGTAAAAGACATAACTACTGAATTCCAGCGGGTTTTCTTAAAATATTTTGAACCTACAATCAGAGACAAACTAGTTAACATTTTATACATACGAGTACATACTTACATACATATATTCACTGGAACGTTTACTGTTACATATGTACATACATAAATAATATGTATATTCTAGTTTGATCACTAAAAAGTAGAAAATAATGAAATCATAAATGGCTGCAGACATTTGAATTTTTACCAAGTAATTTATTTTTACATCCACCCCCAAAAGGACATCGACATATTGGAAATATAGAAGCAAAAAGTATACACACGCGTATATAGTCTGGGTCCTTATAAGTTTCAAAGACGATCTAGCCATGTCCTACAAAAAAGATATTTTTCCAAACATTTTTTGTATTCACCGAAATGTTTAGCATTGAAAATGAACAAAATCAGTCTAGTAGGATCAGAGTTATAGACCAAAGTTTCAGTTTCTTTAAAAATATAATGCAATTTCGCACATTTTTATTATAGAAGCACATGTGTTGTTGAACATTTTAAGAATCGGTAAACGATTTCTTATAGTCCCCATACAAATGTGTTTCCAGAATATGGCTCCATGGTACATAAATGCCTCTAGAAAATCAGTATTCATACAAAATTCAGCAAAAATAAGTTTCATGCTAAAGAAAATCATAAAACGATGTTTTATTTGTATCAATGCTCATAAATGTTTTATAAAAATCACTTGATAAGTTACCACAAAGCTCTTAAAGGAAATGGTCTAAAGTTTATTTTGAGGAAAAATAAAAACACTCCATTTTGAAAAAAATAAAAAAATGGGGGAAATGAAAATGATACATGTGCCAAATATTGAAAACCCCTATTCATGAGTTAAAAAATCGATTTTTAAAATTGGGTCACTTGACGTGAAATTCACCATATATAAATCAGCGTAGCTAATATTATTACTATTGTTTCATATTTGACCATTGCCCCTTTATAAAGTCCACTTCCGAAAATCTCCTAAATCTTTTATATACATCATTATCAAATTGAAATTATATACAAATAATCCATAAATCATCATAACGAAATTTTTGATAGTGACCATTTCATAAGTGATCATAACTCCCATAAGGGGACCACTTCCAAAAAACACAATAACTTATATTAATATCGATATTGAACTGAAATTTTACACAGATCAGTTATATGTAAGTGCGTCAGTCCATTTCCGATAATAACTGGAATACCAAAAAATATATCATTATGGAGTTGAAAATCGTCATAAGATACAAACAAGATTTCTGTAAAATATTTTACAATGATTGTCACACAACATAAAATAAAACTTTTATACGGGTTGTCGGTACAAAATATGTCATACCTTTTTATTATTTTCAAAATTGTGGAGAAGCTTTAATTCACATAAAATCCGTTGGCATAAATGTCTTAATATTTGTGTAACAAAAAATCGATTGAATACTTTTACTACTAATTTTATAATATTTAAAAAACAAAGCAGAAACTAAAATTAATTTGCTCTGATAAAAAACCGTGTTTTTGTGTTGAATCGCTTAACAATTGCTCATCATTTCAATCCATCTGAGCTACATATTTATTCTGCCACTGTCTTTAATTGACCGAAGCTGGGACAATTACATTTCTAATCATGTATTTTTTCTATTACGTCAACCTGATTTCTTCGATATCAATCCATTGCAGTTTTTGAATAATGAGCTAATTCGGGTCAACTCTTTACAGAATAACGATTTGAAGAGGTGACAAAAACTCTGCAGACTACAACTTTAAATTGTTTGCCAAACGATTGCACTTTTAAGAAATTTATCCAGTTTTGTGTATTTTTTTTTTGATTTGGCAACTTTTTTGCGCAGCAACATAAAATTTGCATCCGCTAGATGTTTGAGTTCGATTTTCACATATATTTCATTATCCCTGTTAAATCTTGTTTAAACTTTGTCAAAAATAATGCGTTTTATAGCAAGAACATTCAGTTTTTCACTATGATTTTATATTTAATTGAATGATTTGTTTTGAAAACTAGCTTTCATAAGTATTTTTCTTGCGCTTCTGCCTTTTTAAGCGAGGTCATTGTCAGACAGACCCGAATCTTGCTTTGTTGAACGTTAGTTCAAGGTTTTTACTTTCTTCGTATCGTTTTATAACGTCGTTATAGTCATGGTGAAATTATACAAGGTGAGTGCAAAAGCACAGCTGACTGACTTTGTTTACAATTCACTTATCTCAAAAGTAATATTTTGTCAAGTGTTTTTGACAGTATTACATTATTGTACACAAACAAAATGCCAGTTGTTTCTGTATTGTGTTGTATTTGTTGCCGATTTGCACTCACCTGATGTAATTTCACCATGGTTATAGTACTTTTTGGAAGCTTTAGTTTTTTTTTTGGAACCCCACAATGTTGGCTTTAAAGAAATTTGTGCAACATTTGATTTATATTTTGATTGGCACTTGTACAAATATATTCCGACTGATTTAATTTTGTAAAAGAATAACGCTAGAGCTTCAGGGTTGGAAAAACTAATAAGAACGGCTTCTGCACTTTCAATGAAGCGAGTAAGAAAAACAAATAACTTTGTTAATTACATACTTATTGTCGAACTGCTGATGATCTTATGTTGAATTTATACTGAAAAGATTGCCAAAATTGTATGGAAAATTTCAATTGGGCTGGATTTTATATGAACAATTTTCCGAAGTATTACTTAAGGTACGGCCACGCTTGGCAAATATTTGATGTAACCAATAAATGACATACATATATTTGAACTCGTTTATTTATTAAAAAAAAAAACTTTTCTTATTTAGGCCAAAGCACAATAAATATTTAGTTTTAATTTATTTGATGCAAGTTTGTGCTAAAACAAGTGGTTACGGTTTTTTTTAGTAAATATTTGCCAAATGTGACCGTACCTTTTGTAAATTGTATTCAAATTAAATGAACAATTAAGTAGTTCAGTTTATCTGTTTACAATATATTCGCATAAAAATGTTACTTGATTTCGAAATTTTAAAAATAAATTTAAAAAACATTATTTTGTTTAACAAATAAATACTTATTTTAGGTGGACTTAACAAAACTGCAATAAATATTTTAGGAATTTATTCTCTAATTTTCTATAATAACCATAAAAATAAAAAGTAGCTTAAGCCTTAGATAGTTGTTGCACAACAACTATTTTGTATAAGACTTCAAGTATACATTTTATCTGATTTGTGGCAAAGGAATTTATTCTAAGAATTACTATGTATGTGGCGCATGCGCGCACAGTAGGCGCCTTTAATGCAAAAACCAACTGAAACAAACTAAAACCTGGCAAAATGAAATTCTTGTTATTTTTTTAAGATACGATAACAATATTCGGTATCTAAAAACCCATTCAAAATTCTCTAACAATAGCATAAAAGTAAATACGTTCAGAGATTATTTTTTTCTTATGTTGGTGTTCTTTTTTTAACATGTTTAAAAAATGTGGGCAGAGCTTTTAAAGAGTAATGTTTTGGACCTAACAAAATTAAGATTAATCATGTCTTGTTGAAATAAGTTTACCAATTACTGGTGATTTAAAAGTAAATGAAGTAAAGATTTTTTTAAGAAAAATGTTTATTGTTATTGTAGCTAATTAATTTCTTATCAATATTGAACAGCTTATTCCATTAATCGACTACTTTTCTATATTTTATTCGAATAAAGTTTTATTTGCTTTATGAATATTATTTACATATTATTCATATTGTTTTATACTGGAAGTAAATCCATTTTGAATGATAATTTTTTAAAAAAATTATTCAATTAATCGATTTTTTTTTACAAATTATTCGAATGATTTTTTCTATTTTCTTAGCATAAGTCCGTAAATAAAAACTTTTCTTTAAATTATAATTTATTAAAATTAATTTAAAATATATCTTAAAATATATCCGATTAATCGTTTATTTTTACTATCATTCGCATAGATTTTTTAGTTCATGTCATTTACATTTCAATCAAACAGAAACGATATTTATTAAAACTATATTCGATTAGTCAGTTATTTTTAAAGTATCAGTCGAATAAGGTTTTATTCTTTGAGTTTTTCAAGTTCATGTACTGAAAATGTTGTGATAAAATTATAAAATTTAAAAAAAAATCGATTGTTTTTTACATATTATTCGCATAATTTTTTAATTCAAGCCGAAATGCTACTATAAAAATAACATCAAAGAAAATATATTTTTGTGCTGTATTCGATTATTTTATTTCATATTAATCGAATATATTTTTACTTAAAATTAATTATTTTTTTTTAACTTCATTAAAATTATATATTTAAAAAAAATATTCTATTATTCGTTTATTAATCGAATAAGATTTTTAATCGAAACTAAATTACTTTAATAAATTCTGAAATAGTTCTTTTGTTTGCAGTTAATTTTAACTCTTAAAAATTGTTTCAAAATTTTTCGATTAATCGATTTTTTATAATTATTCGAATAAATTTTTAATCGAAAATATTTTTTTTTCACATTTACTGAATTTTATTCGAGCATTTTTTATTCTAGATGTTTTAAGAATATTCGACTAATGTATTATTTTTTATACATTATTCGAAAAAGTTTTTCTTCGAATTTTGATTTTTTAAATGAATTTTTTTATGAATATTTCTATATTAATTTTAAAATATTTCTTAAAAAAATTACGATTATTCGGTTACTTCTAACATAATATTCGAATAAATTTGTAAACGCATTAAAATAATTGCTTCTATATAACCAAATTCTTATTCCAGCTCTGTTAAATTTTATTGTAATGCCTTAAAAATATTCGATTAATCGATTGGTTTTTACATATTATTTGAATAAATTTTTATTCGAAATTATTTTTATTTTTAAATTTAATTTTTATAAGTATTTATAACTTCATATTTATTAAAAAATATTTGTTTTTAAATATTCGATTAATCGTTAAAGTTAAATATATTATTCGAATTTCTTTACTCGGTATTCTTTTTTTCAAAATTTTTATATAAGAACTTTAATTTCAAATTGGGAATATTTTTTATCGATTAATCGACTATTTTTACTTTTTATTCGAATAAATTTTTTTTAGTTTTTGAAATTAAATATTTTATAAATATTTTTATATAAATTTGTATTAACTTTTTTTATAATATATTCGATTATTCGAATAATAATTATTGTTCGTTTTAGTAAAATATTAAATAACAACCTTAGTTTAAAATTGATAAAATTTTTCTATGATTTAATCGATTATTTTTACATTTTATTCGAATATTAATTTGTTTTAATAAATTCTCAAACTCAAATTTGAGAATTTTTGTAATTTTTTTTTATAAAATCATTTCACGAATTCACTCCTTTCCAGTTTTAATGGCAAATATTCCACAAATTATCCGCTGAGTGTTTCTAACTGAGAAAAACACGCTCGCTAAACGAACGAGAAGACAAAAAGTCTATGAATAGAAATTCTTCAAGGAAAAAATCTTTGTTGCACTTAAGTGTGGCAGCAACATAAACTGGCTGGTAAACAGGCTGGTTGGTTGTATGGCAAGCAGGCTGGCTGGCAGGCAGGCGGTCATACACATAACTCTTGTGTGAATAGTTGCTGCTATATTGATAATGAACTTCATTCCAAAGGATTGTTGTTGCTGTTGTTGTGTGGTGAATGTCGTTTATTCACGTTTATTTGATTGTTTATTTGTCCGTCTGTCTCTCTGATTTGTTGCTGGCTCTTTATAGTGTAACTGCAAATTTATTTAGAAGCATGTTCATGTTGAAACCAAAAAAAAAAA
This sequence comes from Bellardia pandia, assembly GCA_916048285.2. Classification (NCBI taxonomy): domain Eukaryota; kingdom Metazoa; phylum Arthropoda; class Insecta; order Diptera; family Calliphoridae; genus Bellardia; species Bellardia pandia. The sequence continues at coordinate 24,149,488 of OU696531.1, forward strand.
TCCAAAAGAAACGTTTTATTTTTTCTTTACAACTTCCCAAAAGGAATGCAGCCGTACAGGGTAAATCTTCACACTATTAATGGAAAAAAAAATGAAAATACTTGTGTTGTTGTTGCTGTTGTTGTCGCATATTTCGCATATAGTTGTTTGTTGGTCTTCGGTGTTGTTGAATGTAGAATGTTGTATGCAAAATTTTTGTTTAGAAACACAAAACCAGTAGAACAACATTAAAAGTGGAAACAAAAAACCTAAGAGATGATATTATTATAGAAGGATCTTAATGTGTTTTAAATTCATTTGCACTCACACGAACTCATACAGATACATTTCGATGTGAAATAAATATTTACACCGCAACATGTTCAAATAAGAACGGTAAAACAGTATTATATACATACACTTTTACGATTTTCCAGTGGTCGGCATAAAGAGAACATGGAATATGCATTAAAATAATCTGTTATGCTCTTTCTTTCTCTGTTGTAATCTTTTCAGCCTAATTATTTTTATGAACTTGGTTGATATTGAGGCAAATAAACGATCATGTTTATCCCCTTTAAATACAATTAAATAAATAAAAATGTTTCTGACAGAACTGTACTTTCTGAATTGAAAAAGTTGTAACAAAAAACAATATAATGATGTAAGGTACACTTGAGCTCCGACTTGCGTAGTCCCGATTTGCGTCGCTTTTTCAAAACTGGAAAAAATCGATTTGCGTCGTTGCAATTTAAACTTGCGTCGCTAAAAACGGTTAAATTTTGTATTATTATTTTTAGCATTTGTAGTGTACTATTGAACATAATGTCGGCCGGTCGACCTCTACGTTAAGAAGTTTTCAAATTGCGTGAAATAAGGGGAATTCCCTTTTCCTTGTTATATAAGTGTTGCTAAGAACAACAGTCCGGTTATAGTAAGAATTTAGTGTGTGATTTGCAAAAATACCTTAAGGACAAAAAAATGAGTCAAAGTAAAAGAAAAGTAATAAGTTTGGAATTAAAATTAGACGTAATAAAACGTTTTAAATCGGTAGAAAAGGCTGTTAATATAAGAAAAGCTCTGAGAGTAGCACCTACAATAGTAAGAACAATTTTCAACAGAGATAGTGATAAAATACATAAATTAATTTGCTGAAATTGTCACACCATAAACAAGACACTATAGTAAGAAATCCCTTTTTGGTTAAGATGAAGTCCCTTCTTTCAATTTGGATATATGATCAAAACAGCTCTCTCTATTTTCTCCGACCTTAAGAAAAATATTGTATCTAGTAGTAGTTTAGTTTAACCGCTTTAAAACACGGGCAAATTTACATAATGTGACACTAAGAGGAGAGTCAGACAGTGCACATTCAGTAGCTTCAGAAAAGTTTAAGCTTGAGCTGAAAGCCATAATTGAAAAAGGAGGTGTCCTGCTAATCAGATTTTGAATGCCAACGAAACTGGTCTTTCTTGGAAACGGTTATCATCAAGAACTTACTTGTCAAAAAATGAGAAAGCATGCCTTGGATATAAAGCCACGAAGGATCGGCTAACACTTATTTTGGGCGGAAACACAGAAGGAGATTTTGTTAAAAAAAAACAGTAAGATCATCCAATCAAATGGATATACGAGGTCCGTTATTTTCAAACTTCATGAGTTACGTATGAATGTTTGATTTTCTCAATTTTTTTCTGTTATGTTGATAATATCAGCCATTTTGGATCATCAGTTTGTTTTTGACAGATAAAAAGGTTAGTTGTGTTTTGGTGTGCTCTTCGAATTTTTACTATTCGAAAAAATGGATCAAAGTAACTGTATTAAGTTTTCTGGAAAAGAATTAAATTAAATGCTCAAGGACATTTGAAATGTTGACTGTGGCGTTTGGCGAGTCTACTATGAGCAGCACACAAGTTCAATTGTGGTATAACCGGTTTAAGGAAGGTCGAGCAGAAGTCAATGACGATGCTCGTCCTGATTTTGGATAATCGTCGAATCACTATCAGAAAGGTTGCTGATGATGTTTGCACATCGTTCGGCTCATGCCAAGCAATTTTTACGGATGTTTTAGGCATGAAACGTGCGACAGCGAAGTTTGTTCGAAAATTACTAAATTTTGAGCAAAAACAAAGTCGCATGGTCATCGTTCAGGAGCTGATGAACATCGTCAACGACGATCCAGATTTCCTCAAAAAGGTTATAACTGGTGACTGGGTGTATGGCTATGACATTGAAACCAAAGTCCAATAATCCCAATGGAAACGTCCAGAAGAGTCAAGACCGAAAAAAGACACCTCAAGTTCATTCAAATGTGAAGGTTTAGCTAACTTTTTTCTTCGACTGCAATGGCGTGGTGCATCATGAATTCTTGACAAAAGGTCGTACGGTCAATAAGGAATACTACCTTGAAGATATGCGCTATTTGCGCGAAGCAATTCGTCAGAAACGCACAGAATTGTGGAAAACCCAATCCATGATTGGATGTAAAAATTAATGAAATTCTTTATTATTAAATTGATATCGCTTTGCTTGAACTGTTAATTTTAAATCTTTGATATTTCTTTTTATTTCGGCTCGAGTTCATTAAATTATTTTTACTGAAGGTAGGAATTGTTACATGAAAATTATTATTAAAATTTATTGATAATTTTTCTTGGCTTAGGATTCGAACCTGGGTTGTTGGTTGAATTTACATATGTTTCGAGAAACACCACTTTCTCTCATCAGAATTCTTTAAGTTCTCACCCTCTGCACCACTGCGATGCCCGCTAGCCAACAGTCAAACATCAATCCTTTAACTAGTGTTAGTTTTCACTGCAATAGAAATAATTACAGACTTTTTAAATAATTCCAAATACCAATTATTTTTACAAATTATTTGATAGATTATTTTTTACAAATTATTTGATTTTAATTAAATTTCTTAATCTACTTTTCATGTTACAGAAAAAGATCCCGAGATTGTGAAATCTAATAGTCAATATGCCACCATAGAAAACCTGCATAAATATTCTAACTATACTGTGTGGGTGGTGGGTGGCCTACACTAAAGTGGGAGATGGACTTAAAACCAAACCATTCTATTGTCGAACAAATGAGGATAGTAAGTTTATCGCATATACGCATACACATACGAGTACATACACACATACATACATATGTAAATAAATTTAATTTTTATTGTTTTTCTTAATTTATTGTTTTGTTATTTCTTTATAATAATTATAAACATTTGTTGAAGTAACTGAAATAAATAAAAATACAAAATTGTTTGGTTTGTTTTGAATATTTTCCCCAATAAATTCAATTTAAATGCATTTATATAGAAAAAGGTGATTCGATTTGCGTCGCGTTTCTCCGGCGCAAGTCGGGGCTCTAGTGTTTTTGGAAAGCTTCCGAAAGTTTAATTCAACCGACAGACGAACATCGGTATATCGTCTTCGCTATGTATAGGGATCTGGAATATACTTTTTGGTATGATAAAAGGGAAATTTTAGGTATTGCAACTTGTATACAAATTACGAAAATTAATCTATTTCTACCATAATCAAACTTTTTTTTTTTCTACAAAGTCCTAATCACTTATCTCGCAGTGTATTTGGGCATAACTTAACTTGTTCCTGTACACAAGTTCTGTGACAGTATTAGTAGTTAGTTTTCGATTCCTTTTCTTAAACGAGCAACAAGGTTTCATAGTAAGCGTATTGTTGTTGACTGAATCTTATTCATAGCAGCGCATATTTGGAGAGTGTGTGAACATGTAGTTGAGCTGAAGTTGATGATGGTGATTTCCTTTTTGTAAACTGATAACGAGCACATATTTACTTGCTGTTGTTGTTTTTTTTTTTTTTTTTGTTAAAACAAGTAGAGATTTTTCATTTGGCTCGTTCTGCCACTTTAATTTGTTTCTCAATTTTTGGTTGGTCTTGTTGTTTTTTCTTCTTTTTTTTTTTTGTTTTCATTTGTTCTGGTTTGATGAGATTTCCCAGAAATTTTAATTATTTCACAAAGGAAACGAACAACAACATCAACAAAAAAAACCATACGTAAATACAATAATAAAATCAAAAAAAAAAAAATATCCTGTTTATGTTATGTCTTCGGTTAGTCTTTAGTTGAATCACCACTGACTGCCTCAATGAATAAATGTAAGGAAAGAATGAATAGTTTGGTTGATCGCCTGATCGCCACAAAGAGTGTAAAATAAGTAGAAGGGCGTTAATTTCTGTTTTTACGCATATACAGATTTCATGAATGTAGAAAGTTTTAAATTTCTAAAGAATTTGAACCAAATTCGTGTATTTGCTCAACATTTCTTAGATTGTAGTTTACAGGAAGCGCTTAAATAAGTCTTAGTGCAGCGTAATATGAATAAAAATGTTAATTATAATTGGAATTTAAAAGTTTTTATACAAAACTCAGAATCCTCGATTTAAGGACTTCCAAATAACATACAAAGTCATATAATGGATATATCAAAGAATTCAAACCATTACCAGCAGGGGAAGAAATTAATAAAGTAACGAGAATAAGGAATAATCCAGAAAGCGATCTATATACAGATGATTCAAAAAAAAGGTGACCGAAGAAGCTTAATTAATTTGTTTAGAATTAAGCTTAAATATATGGGAATACTTTCGTCTCCCTGATCATAAAATTTAAATTAATTTCAGGCTGATATCACGGCGATTACGGACAGTATCATTGGGTGCCCCGATAGACTAGGCTATAGTGTGCCGGACAGTCAGTCAGAGGTTTGCGGATTCGATTCCTGCCAAAGACTCTGGATGTTTTTTGCAGATAAGACAAACAGCTTTGCAGTTTGTGTCAAGATCAAATAGTTAAAGAGGCTTGATAACAAAACTCCAACTCGTATTTTTATAACGCTTTTTTAAGATCCTACGGAACGACAGCTTTTAAAGACGTGACGTTTTTCAAAATTTACAATGTTGGAAAATACTAAACTCTGGCCAAAGTTTAAGGAATTAATAAATCCAACGACTTCCTATGGAGAAATAAAAAAACAAACATAAGATTCTGAAACTCAACAGGCCAACAGTGTGAAGACAAAATAATAAAGCATTGTTCACTTAAAATCCAACCACTCAATAGAAAGTTTTTTAAAAACAACATTTGTGTTTTTTTCAGTTATTTATTTCTGTCCGAAAATTAATCATTCCGAATATACAAGGTGGCGCAAAAGTAATCCTCATATCAGAAAATGCTATAAATTTTTCGAGGCCCCTAATGTCAGTTCTGTTTTGACATTTGTGTAGTAAACACATGCGAAATACACGTTAATAAACAATGTTACGCTACACTGCTCCAGAACGCGGAATATTGCTGACAGAACTAATATAAGGTGCCTCGCAAAATTTATAGCATTTTCTGATAGGAGGATTACTTTTGCGCCACCTTGTACATATCTATACCAATTCTGAGTAATGGAAGATCAAAATACAAAGAAAAAGTCCATAAATGACGGCTTTAAATAATACTATCAAAAAAACTCTTAATAATGTCAGAAAACAATAATTTGATTCTATTTTCTTCGGCCTTTTTTATGAATTTTATTAAATAATTTTTAAGCTTGAGGACATAAAACACTAACCTTAAAGGGAAAGTGTGATATTTTACAAAGTCTTGATGAGGGAAAAACTATTAGGCAGGTTGTCGAAAAATTCCATGTTCCTAAATCAACGATTTGCGACATTAAAAAAAAAATAATGAGAAGATAAAACAATTTATTTCCAATACCTATAATTACTTATTTTAATAATTTAATATAATATGTAATTAAATATTATAGTTTATGGTTTTTTAATAAATCATAGTACAATGCATGTATGTACATACAATTAAATTCACTTAGATTATTTCAATATTTTCACCTACTATAGTCCGGAAACCTCGTTAATCCTACCGACCCTAAAACTATATGTGTCCGGATTGTCGAAGTTGTACTGTATATTTTATTTGGTGGTTACATGCTTTTCGGCAAATATTTGCCCAGTGTGACCGTAACTTTTACCACATGATTGATATTAAAAGAAACTAGGAACAAACAAAATACTACGTTCAATAAAACAAAATCCGTGGCTCACCGACAATGACCGAGCAAAAATACAAGATCCGTTTTATACCACACCACAAGAAATTAGTGACAAACATTTTTGTCAAGCTAAAAAGTAACACAATTAACAACTAAAATCACATTTCAAATACGTGCAGCTTATCAATATTTTGCAGTAAGCCCTTCAAATATTCTAATATGTACTTTAAAAAAAAAAAAATTAATAAAATAATATTTAGTTTGCAAATCAATGGCAACAAAAAAGTGCGTAATATTTAGTTACACTTGAATTTGAAAAAAAACATTCAAACAAAATGTCAGTATTATTCCACATACGTAATGGACGCCATTTTGTTTTGATGTTATATTAACAAAAATATAAAACAAAAACAAAAAATATGTATACATACATATTAATAAAATTGTTGTTGCGATTATTTGTTCTCTTTGTGATTTTTGTTAGTGTTTTTTGCGTTGTATTTTTTTTATTTTATTTTGTTTTTATTAAATTAACAAATATTCACGAAAGCACACAAACACACACACGGCTATTAAATAAACACAATAGGGAGCAAATAAATTTCAATGCCGCCATTATTAATTGTAAGCCCCCTCCCTCATTTTGTACCCCTTTCAAATAAAGTTTGGAAACAACACAACAACAACAACAACAAATTTATACAGCATCTCTCACTCACACTAATAAACACTTGCTATCATTGTTGTTGTTTTTTTTAATTTTTTGCTTCTCTATTTACCCAGCAGTTTGATAGGTGCCATCAAGTTTCTTCTCTAACGAAAATTTATGTAGATATTTTCTAGGATGAAGCTTACAACAGGGCAGGGCAACTTACTTAAAACAACTTTAATTTAACAATTTCAAAAAAAAAAAAAATTTTTTTTTCAAAATAAATTTTTTTCTTACAATATAAATCTTCTAAAGATAAATTTGTAAATGGAGTGCTATGCACGATTACAGCATTTTCCTTTATTTTGCTTAACAAAATTTCCATAAATTTGCCACAATACAAATGGTTTTTTTGAAAAACTTTTTAATTTGTTTTTTTTTTGCTAAACAATAGAAAATCAAAATAGAATAAAACTGTTCTTAAATTCCATAGTGTTTGCTGTGGATTAAGGGCCAGTGGCTTCATTGGACTGTACTTTTTATTTTCGTTACTGTCAATGGCGGGCGGTAACGTGTAATGATTACAAATGTTTTTTGCCCAAAAGCATGAGCTGGACTTGGCGGACATGTGGTTTTAACATGACGATGTCACATGCCACACATCATGCGAAACAATAGCCCCATTGGAAGGCGAATTCTGTGAACAATTTATTTCAGGTTTGAGGCCGGTCAATTAGCCGCCTATATAATGCGATTTAACAGCTTTAGACTATTTTTTGGGGGGCTATGCTAAGGGAGAAGGGAGAAAAGGTTGATACACTGCAAGCTTATGTTCAAGAATTTGTTCGTAAGATACCGACCGCTATGTTTGCAAGAATATGCCAAAATTAGACCCAGCATATGAAATATTTGAGGCGTAGCCATGGTCAACATTTACATAAAATCATCATTAAATATTGAATTATATAGATCGTTCTATCGACTCAAATAAAGATTTCATATATTTCTCTAAAATGTACCTATATGTTTTTTTTTAATCAAATCCGAAGGCTCTTAAAAACGCTTTATTTGCAGAACAAGCGGATCGAAATGTTGTGCAATAGTTAATGATAATTCAACAAAGCAGATAGCTGATACTTATAAAAGGAAATGAGCTGGAGACGGTTGAGCATTCTGTGCCATTGTCCCAGGTTGCAGGGCAGTAGGCTGAGGTGGTAATAAATTCTTGGGCGAATTAGGGGATGTCTCGAGCTGTGGGCTGGAGAGTCTAATGGGATTCCTAATGGGAATGGCCTGGCTACGCGGCAGTAGACTGGGTGCTGGTCGCGCAAGTGGAGGACATATGTCTGAGTAGGATTTGGTCAGGTTTCTCTTTTCTCTCTTTGTACTCTACTATTCCTTTCCTGTCTTTTACTTTCGGTTTTATTTCACCTTCTTTATTACTTCTTTTCCTATCTAAGACAGCACAATGGACCATATTGGTCTCCGGGTGAGGGTGTGAGGATGACTCACACCAGCCTTCTTACCTACTTACCTATCTATAAAATGAAATTAATCTTAGTCTTTTAGTGTGTGTTAAATATTAATAAATCTGTATCAATTTGTGGTTCAAAAGTATTCAATCTCTTTTTTGTTTACATATGTATGTAGATATTAAATCATTAATGTGACCTGATTTTATGTGAACAATGCTTTATTTTAGGCAATACATGTACTAGTCTTTACTCTCCTTCCAACTCACTAAAAGTTTTACACATTTTTGAAAGCACCTAAGAAAAATATTGTCCTCAAAAGAAGTTTTGTGCACAAAAATCGCTTCTTAGATGGAGTAATGTAAGGAAATAAAAGATCAATTGCAAGCGAGAAAACAAAATATTTATATACAGTGAAAGCTCCACTGGCGGACAGCTCTAATAGGCGGACATCTCCGCTAGACGGATGATTTTCTAGGTCCCGTGAATTAGGTCGCATTTTTAGAACAAATTCATCTCCCCTGGACGGACGCTCCCTTGGACGGACGCGGATACCTGTTTTTTCAAAAACATCTCCCATAGAGGGACACATATACATATATTACGAAAGGCAAAGCTGAGCACATTTTTGTATTTTGGTTCATCCCCTTTTCATTCAATGCGCAAAGAAAACAGATTTAAGGAAAGAGATTACATTTGTCTTTATTGAGTGTGTATTTTTAAACTTAATCAGATTAATATTGCGTAGTGCGGTAATTCCCCGATTTAGTGTTTTATGTATTGATGAGATGTTCATAGACAAAATCTAAATTTTGATTCCCATTTTTTATTCTGGTTTATATTATAATTGATGGATGGTCATTAAATATGATGTCAAAGTTAAAAGTTAGTGTGTTTCAAAATCGCAAGATGTTACGATGGATCCACCAAATTTTCTTTCATTAAAACATTAATGAATTTAGAGAATCACTATGAGGAAATATAAAAAAAACAAGCAAGCAAGCTATAAACAAATAACAATACAAAATTTTTTTAGATCTTAATAATATTTCTTGCCTTTATATGTAATTTAATTAGCTACTCTGAATATAAATAAAAGTATGTACAAACATACATATGTATGTATGTATGTTGTACAGGGTGGGCCAAGTTTGACTGAATGATTTGAACTCTATTGGCATATTGTAGCCGTTGTGGTGCATCCCTCGGCAATAATTCTTGGGCCAATTGAATTTTATATGGAAACATCTTCAGATCAACTTTTAGAATACGTCGTAGCGATGTTCTGGAGATGTTCAATTGAGTATTAAATTAAAAATGCAAAAGTTATAAGCATTTCAAATCAGTCAGTCCAAGTTGGCCCACCCAAGAAGAGGGGAAAAATAAAAGTTTAATGAAAATATTCTTGAAGTTTGTTTTTTATCACAGTTATCGTAGTCACTAAATAATAAACAGATAAATGTGTATTTATTTATTTTATCCCGAAGTATTTTAATTTATGTCCTGGACGGACATCTCCCCTAGTCCGCAAAAAAATGGCTCGACGGTCTGTGTGCGCCTATGGGAGCTTTCACTGCATGTATATCATTTATATATATTTATTATTGTATTTATATATAAAGGTCAAGCCCAGATAAAATTCACATTACAAAGTAATGAGTTAAGACAGTGATTCCATTGGTGGCAACTACTTTCTACAAATGCTTACAAATAGCGAATTAAATAAGTCATTACAACGTTCAGTTACCAAAAGGAACTTAATTAAGTTTTGACTATTAAATCTAACACAGATTGTTAAAGAACACTTGGCAAATATTTGAAGAAAAAGACGTAACCACTAAATAAAATATACCTATTTGAAATCATTTATTTATTAAAAAAAAACTTCAAAGCACAACAAATATTTAGTTTTATTTTATTTGATGATTTTGATCTGGCAAAACTCTTGTAAAAGTAAACAACGTCAAACAAATTTGTGCTAAAACAAGTGGTTACACTTTTTTGAATAAATATTTGACAAGTTGACCGTACCGTAAGATATATAGAAAACAAATTAAATGAATAAAAAATATTTTAAATCAATTTTTATAAGATTTCAATTAACAAAAATGTAAACATTCTTAGGTTTAGTGCATTTTATTAGGAATTTATTTTAAATTTCGTAAACAAGTATTTACATAGATGGTACGAACTTTGCTATGTCCTGTTTCACACTCTTTAGTTTTAGCTGACCAGTTTTTGTGCAATTCTCTTTTGAACTTGCCATTTAATTCACACACGTCAATTAAGTTTTCGTAATTTTTAATGCAAATCAACATTGTTTCCCTTTCCATCAAAAATACTTGCCTTGACGAGTCAGAATTGAAGAGTGTGAAAACGGACTATGAAGAAGTCATTGAATTTGAAATGAAAGAAATACTCTAGTATCAGCCATGTCACAGAATTTAATTCCGTTCGGAAGTGGAATTAATTCCGTATTTTGCTTCTATAGCAAAAGTAAAACGAACAATTTTTTCCGAATAAAACCTAGATGTGCTTAAAATTACAATTCCACATAGCAAATTAAAAGTGAAAAAATTGTTCGTTTTACTTTTTCTATAAAAGCAAAAAACGGAATTAATTCCACTTCCGAACGTAATTAAATTCTGTAACATGGCTGTATATTTCCTTAGTTAAAAAAACATTGCAAGCAGTTAGCTAGGTAACCAATAAAGATTTATTGAACTTCATTTTTAACCAAAAGCTGCCGGGTAATTGCTGTACTTTCGCTCACCCATACATTATCAATAATAAAAGTGTGCTTGCTAATCTAATAAAAAGTAACAAGAAAAAAATCACCAAAAAAAAAAACACCAACAATAATTTGGGTTTGATCAACTCATTTCAACTCACACACTCACTTAAACACATTTAGTTTTGCGCTTATATTAATAGACATAGAGTATAGAATAGAAATAGTAAAAAAAAACAACAACAAATAATGGCCAAATAACAAATAAATGCTAACAAACAACAATAAACCTAATAACTCAATGAAAAAGAGTGCTTAACTAAAGAGATATTTCAGGCAACAAAATTAAATTTGTCTATTTAAGAGAAACAAAAACGTTATCGCGTAGAAAAACAACAACAAATAACTACATACATACAAATAAATAAATACTTCTAAATAAGTATCTACTAATTCTATACCTACTCGTACTTACTTGCATTTATACATGCCTATACATTCATATCGTTGGCCTCATGTAGAAAGGCCCTCCTCACAAAAATTTATTGCAATAATGTAAAAAATAACGCTTTTATAAGCAGTTGTACAAAAAAAGTTACATGTTGAATATTACAGTTTCTATTATGTTTTACCTTCTCCTATGAAGTTTCAAATATGCGAGTTAGGGCCTTTCTTTCTACCATCGATATGTATGTATACATATACGTACAAATGCATGAATATTTTTCCTTGTAGGTATTAGTAGTTATTTGTATTTGTATGTCAGTCTAACAGCTGAGAAATTAAACGGACTTTGGGTATCTCTGTCTGAGACCAGTTGCTGTCTCACCATACCGCATTCCAACAAGGTCTAAACTTTAGACTCTAAAGTCATTTCATTCACAACTTTTTTTCACTGCCTTGTTTTTGTTGTAGCTTTTTCTTTTACATCAGCAAGAAAAAAAAACAACAATCAATAAAGAAATAAAGTTCTATCTATGGTTACTAAAATATATTTTATATTTATTATTTATTTTATATACATACATACATACATACGTACGAGTACATACAAAATTCAATGAATTTTAGTTATAGATTATTAGTGGCACATGCTCGTACTTTCTACTTTTGCAATTTAAAGACGTTTTTAGTAGAAATAAAAAGAAAAGTTTTTTTTTTACTAAATTGAAATATTTTAAAAACAATTAAAATGTACAAATTTTTACAAACAATTTATCATCCAACTCAACCAAAACAAAATCAAATAACCGTAATTTTCAATATACGAGTATGTATATCAAAAATTTTAGAAATTTAGGTCATAAAAATTTAATCATTTCAATCATAAAGATACGATCACACTTGGCAAATATTTACTCGAAAAATATTAACCACTTGATTTAGCACAAATTTATTTGACGTTGTTTACTCTTACAAGAGTTTTGCAAGATCTAACAGCATCAAATAAATTAAAATCAAATATTTGTTGTGCTTTGGCCTGAATAAGGAAAGTTATTTTAAAATAAATAAACGAGTTCAAAGATATGTTATTTAGTGGTTACATCTTTTTTTTTGACAAATATTTGCCAAGTGTGACCGTACCTTAACAAACGTTTTTAAGGGCTAGTTTCTCACACGCGTAATTTTAAATGGTCCAAATTCAACACAGTCTATTAGAAGATTTAAAATGTCCAACTACTTTACAAGAGGCTCAAACAATAAATTGTGTTTGTTTCTATTTATTTAGAGTAAATTCTTAAAAACGAACTAACAATTTCAAATCGTATATCTAATGAATTTTAATTATTTACTCCAGCCATTGCCGGAAGAAAATTGTTTGACCATTGTTAAATTTCCTATCTTCGCCTCAGATCCGCTGTATCATTTCTTCTTTGACGAATATAGCCACTATTATTTAATATGTTGCAGGTCAATGAGATTGGGTGTACTTCAAGCTTTTTTAAATATTTTTCTGCATATTTTTGCAAGTCAGTTTTTACCAAAGGCACGTCTAGGTCTTTATGAATATTCGAATTTTTTTATATACCAGGGGGCAATTGTGATCATTCGTAGCAATTTGTTTTGGCGTCTTTGAATTCTGTTTACATTTACAGCTGATTTCGTTCCCCATAACTGTATTCCATAACACCAACATAAAGGTATTATGACTGAGTTATAAAGAAGGAGTTTACCATCTAAACTAAGTTAAACTAATAGTTTCTGCTAATAAGCCATGTGCATACATACATTTTAATATATTAAAACTAAAAACAAAATACAAAAAATAGCCCGTTTTTCACGCACATCACACACAGCTTATTTTATGCAGACAATTTATACTACAGCAGTGTTGGTTTTCCTTATTTTGCTACATCTATCAATATTTTCTCTTGAATTGTGAGTCTCATTTTGGCAACGTCAAGTGCATGGTGTAACTATACAAGGTGAGTGCAGTAGCACAGCTGACTGAATTTGTTTACAATATATGTCAGAATTAATACTTTTTCAAGTGTTTTTGACAGTAGTACATTATTTTACACAAACTAAATGCCTGTTGTTTCTGCATTGTGTTATAATTGCTGCCGAATTTGCCCACACCTTGTATAATTACACTATGGTCAAGTGTCAATTTAAAAAAAGTTCAAAAGAGTCGGCATGCACTCACAGCGAAAAATAGCAGAAATGGTAAAGTAAACACTAAAGTTTCCACAGTCCAAAAAATCATTGAGAGCTTCATCCATGAAAATCGGGTTCATAATAAAGGCAGAAAGGCTCCACATTTTATGAAAAATAAGGTCAAATCCAAGGCTATCAGCTTCACAAATTGCTGCGAAGTTGAAGCTGAGTTGTGCAACCAATGTTGCGTTGAAACTGTTCGTTGTGTCTTGAGCCAACATGATTTTAATTGCCGAGTAACACGCACGAAACCATTTATAAACCCGAAAAACAGATTGTGCAGCCTACATTTCATCAAAGAAAATGTTTGCAAAGAATCTGCATTTTGGAATTCGGTCATCTACGCCGATAAATCTAAGTTTAACATATTCGATGTTTGGCGGAAATCAAATAGAGAACCCAACAAAGAAAAATTAAAGGCAACAGTAAAGCATGCTGGTACTGGGAATTTAACATTTGTTGAAACAACCATGGATAAGTTTAAGTGCCTTCAGATTCTAAAGGACAACTTGTTGGAAAGCGCAGAGAAATTGGGTATAAGAACAATTTTACGATTTTATCAAGATAACGATACAAAGCACAAAACGCAAATGTGGCTAATATATAACTGCCTATATTTGATGACACCACCAACACAGTCGCCTCACCTTAATTTTATTGAAAATTAATGGTAAATTTTAGAAATCAGCATAAGAAAACACAAAATGTGTAGAATGGTCGCATATTTCGCCGAGTATTACCCAAGAACTATTAAGTCGTGTAATTGCCAGTTTTAATTTCAATACGTGCCTGCATAAATTAAGCTGTGACGCTAAAAAACTAGAATTTTTTTGTTTTTTTTTTAAATTTAATATATTAAAATATCGTTTTTTTTAATTATTTGTTCGTTTGTTTGTAAAGGTACTGGTCACACATAGCAAATATTTACTCAAAAAATCGCGATTATTTGTTTTAGCACTAATTTGTTTGACGTTGTTTACTGTTACAAGAGTATTGCAAGATCAAATAGCATCAAATAAAATAACACTAAATATTTGTTGTGTTTTGTTCTAAATAAACGAAGTTTTTTTTAATAAATAAACGAGTTCAAATTAATTTTATTAATTGTTACGTCGTTTTCAACAGATATTTGCCAAGTGCGACCATAATTTTAGACTAACAAATAGTTTCTTTTAAATCACAGCAATTTATTTTTCAAGTTCCTGTTAGTTTACTTTGAAAACAATAAAAAAAGCACTGCATAAAGTAAGCTGTGAGCCATTGTTAATACTTCGGTGAGCATGCATTGGTACTTTTTAATACAGAGAAACTCTAAACTAGGTCAATTACCAAAATGTGTTTGTAAATATCTAATATCTATCCGATTTCAAGAAGTGTAAATATATGATTTAGTGCCAGATATCTTGCACTAAGTGTAGATATGAGTATTGATTTATTTCTTATTGAGGTTCTGTTTAATTGTCATTGAAGCAAACTTCATTATTGGTAGTCGGTCAATTATGTACATATTTCAACATTACTTTTTTGTTTTGTAGAATTTATTATTGTGGTAAAATTCCATCATAAAAGCAGTTCATTGATAAACAGAATGCCGATATATTTTTACTACTACTACTACGAAGAATAACACTGATTTAGTAATAATACAGTTTGGATTATAAATATAGGTGCAAAGATTTAATTTTGATAAAGCCTTTTACACATAAAAGGCATAAATAAATGTTTTAATATACACAGTGGCTCACAGCTTATTTATGCAGTGATTTTTTTTTGCTTTCAAAGCTCCATAAAAAGAAAACTAACACAAACTTAAAAATTAAATTGGTGTCATTTTAAAGAAAAGATTTTATAGTCTAAAAACACAAAGTAAGCTATTGCAACAATGTACATTTTAATACTTATTAAAACTAAAAAAAAATCTTGGTTTTTTCACGTCACAGCTTATTTTATGCAGGCACGTATGGGTTTCCAAAACTTGAGCCACTGTATATAACAAGAAAACAGAGACTTTTGAACTAAAAATTTGTACTCATTCATTAATAATTAAGATAAGCTAAGAGAATAAACTAAAATTCGTTCTAGCAGACAATCTTTTATGAAAATATCCAAAGAATTCTTTAGATAGGGAAACAATATTGATGAGCTTCAAACCACAACGGCAAATTTCGGCATTTTATGTGAACAATACTTTAACTGCCATAAACCAATATAAAACCCTGCAAACGGAGCCAAACTAATGTTTGTAAATGATCGTGAATGAATTTCGAAAATTTCAAATAAAAACAATTTTTAACAGGGCTCATAATAAATATTATTACATTGCATATCACTCTTATCATAAAATAAAATAAATAACACAAAAAAAAACAAGAAAGAAAACAAACCCTTCACAATGGAATTCCATTGCAACACTTTTCGTCAATGAAAATATGCTGTATATTAAAAAAAAAAACAACGAATAAGTATGTTTTGTAAGTACTTACATTTACACTACACAACACCACTTACTGTACATACACATTCATTCATTATATTACATTACATTCCATTCCATTCATTAAATGCCATAAAATCTTGTTAACTCAATATCTGCTTTTTTTTTGTATTTTCCTCACTCGTATTTAAGTAACTAATCTATGAAGTCTGTCCGTCGCTGCGTCTGTCCGTTTAATACATAATCTTTTTTACCTACCAAATATTTACATTTTACATATTTTTGTAACTATTAACACTTAAATATATTTACAATACTTGTGTGTGTTTTTGATGTAAAAAGTGAATGAGTGAGTGAGTTAGTTTATGTGCAAGTATGCAAGCATGTATGAATGAACATTCCAGCAGACGGACAGACAGACAGACCTACATACAGCCCAGGCCAGGCCAGTTCATACACATGTTTTCTTAAAAAATACTTTTTATAAAAATAAACATTCTTTGGGTACTTACAAACAAATATTTATGTATGTTTGTATATATGTATGTATTTGCTCATTCATAAAACATAAACTTATCATATCAATTCATATCAATGTAAATACTATCTCACAAATATTGTGTATACAAACACATATTGTAAGTATTTTAATAAACATTTCTATGTATGTATGTATATATGTGTGTATATTAGGGAGGTTCCATAATAAATCGTTGTCATAGACAAAAGTTTCATTTAAAATCAATGATCGTCTGCTGCTGAAATTAGGAAACTTTTTCCAAAGGTCTCTTCCAAATAGAGAAAAATTATTTTTTTAAACCGTAAAATCTGTATGTGGAATAACCTTCCTGCTGAAGTAACCATATTATCCTGTCACTTTCAATATAAGAAGAGTTCAAATCAAAAACACTACTGCCCCTATTCTCCCTCCCATAACAAATGTTTATAGTTCCAACACAATGCATTGCATGAGTATAGATAATCCAATTGAATATTGTCTTAAAATTAAGTTAACTTTACCTTCTGTTCTGAGTATCGACTACGTTTTATGCGGCATAAAAATCCTATACCACCCTAATAAAATATATATAAATATTGTTTACTCATACATATATGACGCTATACACCACTACTAACTAAAAAACTTATATTATTTTTACATATTTTACAAGTACGTTTGATTCATTCATGCCATCTCATAAAACATAACTAAACTTTAGTGGAGTTCATATAAATAGCACAGCTAATTTATTTAAGTTTAGATAAGACTTAAGACACAAACTTGATTGTGGAATAAACAAACTTGATTGCGTAAAAATAGATACGATAAAAAGTTTGTGTTTTAAGTCTTATCTAAGCGATCGTTATCGTTCGACATCGCGGGCCAGGGGGAAAATCACTCAAATAAGAAGCAAGTCGTCTAGGTAACCGTGAAAGGTAAAAATAAAACACAAAGTATTTGGATATTCAAAAAAACTACGCTTAACAACTTCAACTTTTCATTGCTGTTTTCATGGCTTATTGATCCATAGAAACGTATTTATACGAATTTATAAGTTTCAGCAATTCTACAATTATTTTTTCAGAAGATTGCAAATAGTATAAATGGATCACCTGTTATATTGCAATATAAGTAATGTGTCCACTTATGAGTGATTATCTATTATTCAATTAAATACTGGGGGCTAATTCCCGCAGCGAATTTAATTTCGATGGTACGAAATTTTCTGATGATGTTACTCGACTCGTAACAAATCGAGTTTTTATTTCAGTGTTGTAAAATTTAGCATAAATTCACTTTGCAACACTGCATTAAATGTAAACAAAAATATTTGTACAGGCTAACCTAATTTCATCAGTGAGAAAATAAAACAATAAAATAAAATTAAATAGAAAATGGACCCTGTTCTATTTTTTCTTTCATCTTCTTCCGATTCTGATGAGCAAGAAAACCTTAACATTATAAGAAAAAAAAATAAGATGTAACGCCGATCACTTAAGTTTGTCAAACAACGAGTAAGTGTCTGTATTTTTACTTAATAAAATAAAATGATTTATATGTATGTATGTAATTATTTGTAGATTTAAAAAACGTTTTAGACTTTCCAAAGAAGCATTTAATTATACTCTTGGAGAGTTGGAGTTTAAGGGGCAACTATCTACGGCGGTTCCGCCAAAACTTCAATTGGCAGCAACCTTATCACTTTTGGCTTCTGGTAGTTTTCAAAATTGTGTTGGAAACGATTTTCTAATTGGTGTTAATCAGAGTACAATATCCAAAATTACAAAACGAGTATTGGATGAAATGGAGAAAAAACTTTGTGAGCAATCTATTCATTTCAATTCCAGAGGAAATGATGAGTGCAAGGAGTTTTTTATGGCAAAATATAAAATTCCAGGAAGTAAGTAAACGTAATATAATAGTTTGATCAATTATAATGCCCTTTTCGTCATCAGTTATTGGCTGTGTGGATGGAACACACTTTGGTTTACAGAAGCCATCAGATGTTCTACAACAGAAAGGGATTTCACAGTCTGAACTCAATGATCGTAAGTAGCTATAGCTGGAAAATTCTGTTTGTCTTAATGAAATTGTATGTAACTATTCAAGGTGTGTGACCACAAGCATACAATTTTGTGTATTGACTCTAAATATGGAGGTGCCGCCCACGATTCGTTTGTTTGGAAAGAATTCCGATTCTTTCCAAAGAGCTGTGCTAGAGGAAGCATACAACAACAATTTAAGAAACTTCTGGCTCTTGGGTAAGATTAAAATTTACTGATAAAGTTAATAAATATAAAACTATAATGTTACATACACATATGTATTTAGGTGACTCGGAGTATCCATGTGAACCTTGGCTATTAACGCCCTATCGAACTCCACAAGAAAACTCTCTAGAGTCTCGATTTAATGAAATCCACTCTAAGGCAAGGTGTATTATCGAGAGAACAATTGGCATTTTGAAAGCCCGTTGGAAAATTTTGTGCCATGATAAAAGAAGTCGATATAGTGCAGAAAAGGTGGCCAAATTTTCAAACGTATGTGCTGCACTACATAATATGTGCATCCACTTCAAAGTGTCAAATTACGAGGACATAAATCATACGCCTGATGATAGCCCAATGGCTATATATGATGATTGTATTGACACTAACATAACTAGAATAGGAAATAAAATTCGTGATAATATTAAACAAAGTTTATGTATGTAATAAATATATTAAAAAAAACTTTTCAATTCAACTTTAAAAAAAAATAAAAATATAATGTACATATAACAAATTTTAACATAAAAGAATTCAAATTTAAATAATAAAATGAATAATGTAAGTATAATTTTAAGACTGCAGTTCCTTTTCCCGTATTTTCAACTCCATTGCTTTTATCTGTGTGGTCAATTCGTGCTCCATTTCTTTCATTTTAAATGTTTTCTTTTTTATGTCAATCATTTGGTTCATAAGTTCGACCTCCTTTTCTTTTATTGATATCAACTTATCGAGCCTTTTTATCATTTCCTGCTGGTATAATTCCACAGACATAATATTTTTTTTTGAACAAATCTGTTTTATTTTCCTTTTTTCTTATTTTTGGCAGTACTTTTTGTTTTAAGGCTTCAGTTTTAGTCGGCTCTAATTTGTCTTCCTCAACATCGAAATCGATTTCCATAAACGAGGAAAAGTTCTGTTGAACTTCATCGTCATTTTCAAGAATTAAACAGATGGATTGACATGAAGAGTCATTATTTCCTTGTAATTCTGTTGGCACCTCATTTACTTTGGTTGGTGTAGAACTTTGTTCAAAAACCGGACCAAAGCATCGAACAGTTTTTAAACCCTCAACAGTAGCATCAATACCTGCAGCAACCATTAATTGTTCTTCTACATGAGTTAGGACTTTCTCCTCATAAGGGCCACCACCGGTTCTTTTTTTTGAAGATTTGTTAAAGGAGAGCTTCTTTTTTACATTTTGTTTTTGATCTGCGTAAACCTTAAAAAAAAGTTATTACAATATTAAAAGAAAATATTTATGTTAGGCTACCTTGCGCCAATTTTTGGAGTCTTTGATTGGTGGGCCAGAGGCATTTAATTTGTTCGTTAGCTGCTCCCAAAGTTGGTTGATTCTTGCTCTTCCTTGCGAACTGTTTGGTAAAATATTTTTTGCTAAATCGGTGTGTTTTGACATAAAGTCACCTAGAATTTCCTGTTGTGTATAGTTTATTTTTGACCTAAATTACTACAAATATTATTTATTTTTTAATAAGTAAAATATTGTACTTACATTTTCTTAGCTTTGTTATTTTAAACGTTATTTCGAACGCCTTTTTGCTTTCGAGTAAAAACACGCATGGTTGTATTCCAACGAGTACTCGCTATCGAAAGTCGTCATTAGAAATTTCGATAACGTTTTTTAGATATCGAATAAGAGAATCCCAAATGTGCTAAAATTCGAACGTTCGAGTAAGAACTCGGTCGTAAGCGAATGCTGGAATTAGGCCCCTGGACTCTAGGAAAATGTTCTCAAGGTATCTAGGAAGTCAAATTATTTCCAGATTTGATAACAATTTTCCATAAAAGAATCTGGCAATATACAGTGCCTCACAGCTTATTTTCTGCAGAGCATCAAAAAAAAAAAAATGCTCGTTTTTTACGTCACAGCTTATTTTATGCAGGGACGTATGGATTTCGAAAACTTGAAATTAAAACTGGTAATTATACGATTTAACATTTGGCGTCATTGTCTTTATTATTATTATCTGCAAGACATTTAAGGCGATTTGGCATTGATAAGCCCAGTTTTTGGATAATGCTCGGCGAAATATTCGATCACTACATCAGTTGCGCTTTTTTTTAATAGTTTTCGGTTAGAAATTTTGTGTTTTCTTATGCTGATTTATAAAATTTAAGGTATGGCGATTGTAATTGCGGTGTCATCAAATGTGACCAGTTAAATATTAGCCACGTTGCACAAAACCGGACTTGTGCTTTGGTTCGTTATCCTGCTGAAACCGAAAATCTGATCTTATACCACGATCTCTGCGCTTTTCAAGAGAATCTGAAGGTACTTAAACTTGTCTATGGTTGTTTCAACAAATGTTTAATTCCCAGTATCCGCAGATGAGATACAGGTCCAAACCATGCCACTGCCACCACTATGCTTCACTGTTGTCTTTAGGATGTCTTTGTTGAGTTCAGTCTTTGATTTCTGCCAAACATACGACATGTCATCTGAACCGAATATTCTAAGCTTAGATTTATTGGCTAAGATGACCAAATTCAAAAATGTAGATGCCTTGCATACAAGTTATTTAGCGAAATTTAGCCTGCGCTGTCTGTTTTTCGGATTTATAAACGGGCAACTTGGCCATTTAAATTATGTTGGCGCAAGACACGACAATCGGTTTCAACGCAACGTTGTTTGCTCAGGTCAGCTTCAACTTCGGAGGCCAGTTCTGAAACTGATGACAATAGATTTGCTATTATTTTTTTTTTAATTTCCCATGAGTATGATGATGAGCATAAATGTGATGGCTCATCAAATTTTATTTGGTGCCTTTCAGCCTTTGTTATGGACCGAATTTTCATGGGTGAAGCGCTCAATGATTTTTTTGGAAACTTTAATGTTTACTTTACCATTTCTGCTAGTTTTCGCTGTGAGTGGCCATTTTGGAAATGATTTAAAACCAATTCTGATTGTTTTATCGTTGTACGCGGACTCATTTGAACTATTTTTAATTGACAGTTGACTTTACAAAATCGGAATCACAGTTCAACAGAAAATATCTATAGAAGTAGTAAAAAAGAAAAACAAAAAACCCACAACGATGCATTGAGTTATCGGTACAGTGGAAATTGACTGCATAAAATAAGCTGTGACGTGAATAGACGAGCTCTTTTTTATTTTTTTTAGTTTTAATATATTCAAATGTACATTTTTGCAATAAATGTTTTTTTGTTTTTTTCTTTTGAATGACACCAATTTCTTTTTTAAGCTGCTGTTAGTTTTCTTTTTATGGAACTTTGAAAACCAAAAAATGCACTGCTCGATTAAACGCCGTTAAGCCGTGCCATTCGTCGCTCAAAGTTTAAAAATCCAATTTTTTTACAAAAAAGCTGACATATGAAACCAAAGTTATGGTACGATAAATAATATCTCAAAAGAAAGCTAATGTTGTTCTTCAAAATTTCAAAATTATTTACTTAGAACAACAACAAATATGTATTGTATGTATATTTGTTGTTATTCTAAATCAAACGGAGTTACAACAGCCTGTGGCCCCAAAAACGAGACCTGCTACCATTATTTGTATGTATAAACTATTCGAAATTGTTCTAAATTCCTCAACGCCTGCTGCCATGATGTGCTTTCAAAGATATATAAAAAAAAACATACAAACCACAATAAAATAATACGAAGAAAAAACCCCAGTTAATCAACAGCAATTTAATGAATAGTTTACCAAACTATCAAGTAGCAGCAAAAAAATAAATCATGAAATAACAAAAATGCATGTGTTCATGAAGTGTTTCTGAGCAAATACCTACTCTCGTGAACTGCATACATACATCTATACATACATACTTCTTATTTTATTGCCCAATTAGAATCACAATGTCGATTTTTTGTAATAGAAAATTGAATCGAAAACAAATATTTTCATTCAATTATAATTTATACAGTGGTGCGCACATGGTATACGCACATATCATTACATTTATGTTTTAGAAGGGTGTGCGCAAAGAAATTTCTTTGAAATTTTTGCAACCCAACTATATAGTATTACATTTCTAATTCATCTCAATAAACAGATTTTAAAACTTTATTAGTTTTTACTTTTTTCGTATTGTAATTTCTGCTACATTTTTAGCTTCCTTGGAAATTCTGTTTAGCTGCTTTATTAAGTTGTCTTTCATTTCTATTTTATGTCTGTATTTCTTGCACACCCTGCACAATAAATGTTATAAAATATATTTGTGGTGGGTCTTTAGATTTATAACCAAAAGTTGTTAATAGCAATGCATAGCTATACATAAATACAAATAAATGTATATGTATTTTGCTGGTATGCGACATTGGAATTGGAGATATTTATTTATATATTTTTTTAAATTTTTATTCATTTGTAATTGTAGACATTCAGAAAAATTATTCATACATATATACATATTTACGTACCATTGGTACTATTGACTGCCTAGCAGTTCTGTTCACTAGTTCACTAGTTACAAAACTAGTTATTTACACACTTACTTATCCTGTACGAAAATCAATTGACCTTACAACAATTACAAAGTTTAAACTTTGCATTACAAAACTGCACTTAGTGACAATGAGGGTGCAGTATGCTTAATTGGTTAGCGCATTTGATCATTAAGCCTGAGTTGGTATTTGTATTCCGGGTTTGGTTCCCAGCCGCTGCCACTCAAACAACATCAGTTTCTGATAATTATTTGTTTTCTATCCTATCATAACTAATATTTATCACAGCACTCTTCTTTGGTGGTATAGCATTGAAATGCCACCGAAGTAAAATAATTAAATAAAGGCTATAAAATCAAGCTTTAATGTGAATGCGCCTACTCACCACCAGAGGCGCTGCAATTCTGCACTAAAAACATATATAATGCGCAATTGCAGATTTGTGCTATAAAGCTTTCTTCTACTTTCACCACCTTTACTTCCTCAATATATCCCCTTTCCAAAGAAAATAACGCAATTATATGTATGGGCATATTAATTACCTTAAAAAATCTCTTAATCTCTTAAAAAAAACAAAAATTGGTTCTTTAATAGACTTCTTCTAATAGCTAAAGTAACTACTTTCTAAACTGCAGCTCAAAAACATGTAAGTGGCTACAACCTAAATTAGTTAAACCCACTTTAGTGAAGAATGTCTTCACACTAGATTACCTGGGAATCATAAAGTAAC
The DNA here is from genome assembly GCA_916048285.2 of Bellardia pandia. Lineage (NCBI taxonomy): Eukaryota > Metazoa > Arthropoda > Insecta > Diptera > Calliphoridae > Bellardia > Bellardia pandia. The sequence continues at coordinate 24,173,394 of OU696531.1, forward strand.
CATTTGACTTCCCATTGCATTGAGAAGAGCACATAAAACATTCGTGTCAAATTAAGAGATTGTAAAAAATTTAATTAAAAAAAAACACTTTAGATTACTGAGAGACACTTAAGTGACCATTGATTTCACACTAGATTACCTGTGATATATAAAGTAACCAATTGACAGAAATTTACAAATTGTATTGAGCCAATTTGCAGTCTTTACAGATCTGTTGGGTGTACAGTAGTAACGTAGATTTTTATTATTAACAAAAATAATATTACTGGACAACAAACTTGATGATGAACATAAAATGTTTGTTTGGAAAACCTTGCATTCTTTTAAGATTACACATATGTATGTATGTGTGTATATATGTATGTATGTACATTCTTGGGATTAATGATATGTGAATTCTTTATTCTTGAGTAGAACATGTTTCGTAAACCGTGTTTGTTTACTTTTGAAGCAAGATTTTGTTTATGGATTTGTTTTAATATTTTTTAAGTTTTATATTATTTAAAAATGTAAAAATGTGTCAAAATTTATTTATAAATGGTTTGATTGGTCTTAATATCAACATGTTCACCGAGATTTACACCTATACACATGTTCCATCATCTATAATAAGGCAGTTATTGAAAATTACCACAATTTTGGATAATTCTGAATCCAAATTACCGCATTCGATAGCGAGTAAAATTGATCGTAATTTGCTTATTTGAGATTATGGCATTCGATATCGAGCAACAAATTTAGTACATTTTATCATAATTTCGATATCGAAATCAGTTTTCGATACGTTAGCTCATTCGATCACGAATGCGGTAATTTGGCCCCTGATTTCATTTTCCAAATTGGAGTTTAACAACTGCAGTCTGAACTATTTAAACGATATAGAGAGACAGGAAAAATTGTATTACTTTTACAAACTCGTTTCGTTTAGGTTACTCGTTTCAGTTTGACGTTACGAATAATGAATTTGTTTGAAATTATCACTTTTGGAACTAGTTGAAAAGTTACAATAATTTAAAAAAAAATTTCGCTGATCACGTGAGACAGTGATTTTTATTAGGTTTAATTGACAATTCTTCACACTGCAACAACGTCTCCTAATTATTCAGTTGCATTACGACAATCAGTGTTCCGTGAGAATTGGTTTTTGTGCACAATGGCTTTATAGAGAAATCATTTTGGTGAGCAGCCAATTTAGCTACGCAAATCTGTGATATGGTCGAGCAGATCGTATGATATCACACCTCTACGTTTTTTATTTGGGGTTATGTGCAGTCAAAATCGTTATTGGCGCATCCCACCTAATTTTCTTTCTTTTTTTATTTAAAATTTGTTCATGTTCTCCCAATTATCATATGTTTTTCATTTAATAACTCAAGAAAATCGGTACCGTTAGTATTTCTTTGCTCAAATGATTTAAAACTAGTTCTGGGGATGTTTTTTTTAAACGATCTGGATTCAGATTTCCAATTCATTTTCAAATTGATTTTGTTATAAATTGTAGAAAAATGAAATGATTTACTATAATTTATCTACTCAGATCTAAAGATCTACTGGTAGCAATGCTGAAAAGAGTGATCGAAAATTAGTTCTTATGAATGGACAACCAGCAACGTAGTCGCACTCAACATTTGAATGAAATTGTTTTTAAAAAGTAAATGACAAAGATTTTTCTTTTGGACAATAATAATAATAATAGTTTTCCAAGTTCATTTAGAACTAGTTTCTTATATTTACAAGAAAAGGTTACAGAAGTTGTTGCGATATCACTTGTTCTAAGTATGTAGTTTTGATTATAGTCATTCTAAAAATAGTGATTTTTGAACAAGTTCTTAAAGTTTTCCAGGATTATTAAAATTATTCTAATATTTTCTTATCAAAGCATCAAGTTCTTCATTCATTTAACTTCGGACAACAAGTTCTCTCATTCCTGAGTTAAACCTGTATGTATGAGATAGAGCTAATATTATAAAATCGGTAGTTTTTGGAAACGATTGCAGCAAATTGCAAAATTATATAGTTCGAATCACATGACGTCCAGTCCCAATTCATCGATTTGCTGCAATAAAAACATACAATGTATTGCTTATCAGTAATGAAGGAAGGGACTGTTTTTGAAAATCGCAGGAATCGGGATTTAAAAAATTCAAATTTTGGGATTTTGGTTTCATATTAAAACAAATTGCTTTATTAATAGTAAAAACTATTTATTTCAAAAAAAAAGTAACTTATATTAAATATAAATATGTTAGAACACATACATTTTCTGTCCTCATATTGAGTATAATTTAAATTTAAATTTATAAACTAAATTTTATAAACCATTAATAATTTAAAAGCATAATAACCGAGGCGTTGTAAAAAGGCGTTTGGGACATGACAACAAATATAACAATCCAAAAACAACAGGCATTGTGTTTTTGTGAATATGTATGTGAACTGTCGAAATCCAGGTGAAGCGAAATATAATCAAAATTAATTCGATTTATTTCATTTTATATTACCATTTTTCTTAATCAAAACAATGCACAATTTATATTTATTAATTTTTCTTCTTTAGACTCCTAAATAATTTTATTTTTTCTAACTTCGTTTTTTATTTAAAATAACAAATGTAAACAAAACATAGTTTGACAGATGGCTACTTTATTTCACAGCGAATATTAATTCCTGGCCTGTTGCATACACCTAATACGCCTTGATAATAACATTATGTACATTGAAATATAAGATTGACAAAAATAATACATACGAGTACATATGTAAGTATGTCATTTCGCCTTTAATATCTATATTAATTTAAAAACAATAGAATATGATTGTTTTATCTTAAAAAAGCTTCTTAAAACCATAGATGGGCAAAAACCATTAAAAAAGTACTGCATTACTATTTCCATTACCAATAAACTTTTACTGCTACTGCAATTTTTCATTTAATTACCAGTAAACTTTTACTGGTAATGAAGATTGAATTCCAGTACCAGTAAATAATTATTTCTAATTAAACAAAAATTACATTACCAGTAAACATTTACTGGTAATTAAATGAAAAATTGCAGTACCAGTAAAAGTTTATTGGTAATGGAAATAGTAATGCAGTATATTTTGTAATGGTAAAAAAAAAATAATTTTTAGAAAAAAATAAATAGTAATTTTGTTTCTTTTTCTGTTTTTTTTTTTTTAATTTTGATTGAATTGTCTCAATATAATTTACATTAATTTAAACTTCTAAAAAAATATATTTTTTTTGAATATGCATACATTTTTTTTTTATTTTATTAAATTTTTACTGGTACTGCTTTTTTTTTTAATTACCAGTCATTATTTACTGGTAATGCATATTTTTTTTAATTACCAATAAATTTTTACTGGTACTGCAATTTTCATATAATTATCAGTAAAAATTTACAGGTAATGGAATTTCATTTTCATTACCATTAAAAATTTATTGGTACTTGAAGTTGATTTCAATTACCAGTAAAACAATTTACTGGTAATTGAAATTTTACTGGTACTGGAATGTGCCCAACTATGCTTAAAACAAGTAAGACAGTATAGTCGGCCAAGCCCGAGCATAAATAACCTACACCCAGTATATGTATAAAAACAGTTTTTCAGAAATTTTTCCAAGAATTTTGGTAATTTTTTGAATCTTGGAATTCCGGAAATCGTGTTTCCCTATGATATGCTCGAAAAAATAAAACCCTATGAAACATCTGTAATTTGAGTGCGTGTAATTTATTGTTGCTGTTGTTCAATGTTCTGAGATCTTGGGGTAATAGGGTTATATTTGTATATATCTGACATTTGGCACCATTTTACAATTGCCACAGCTTTTAATAATTTGATTAATGTTTGGCCAAATTGTAGTTCTTTTGCAAGTGGATAATAAGCAATTTTACCATATAGTTGTCATCAGAAATAATATTATCAGTTATAATTAACCTGACACTTTTTTCCGAAGTTTGGACAATGTGAATAACTGTTTGTATGCCTCTCTCGATGTAGTATACAGTGGCTCACAGTTTTTTTATGCAGTGCATTTTTTCAAAGCTTCATGAAAAGAAAACTAACAGGAACTTAAAACAGAAATTTGTGTGTCATTTAAAAAATAATTTATAGTCTAAGAAACAAAAATAATTTATTGCAAAAATGCACATTTTAATATATTAAAACGAAGTCCAAAATGCAGATTCCTTGCAAACAAGTTCTTTGATGAAATATAGCCTGCAAAGTCTGTTTTTACGGGTGTGCCACTCGGCATTTAAAATCATGTTGGCCAAAGATATGACAAACAGTTTCAACGCAAAATTGTTGCCTCGGTCAGCTACAACTTCGGAGGTCAGTTGTGACAGCCTTGAATATGCCCTTATTTTTCTTAAAAAGTGTTAACGCTCATCATGCCCATTGAATTTTTTTTTTTTTGGGCATTTCTGCCTCTTTTATGGACCCGATTTTCATGGATGAAGCCCTAATGGATTTTTTGGACTATGAAAGCTTTATTATTAATTAATTCTGCTATTTTTTTAAATGGTTTAGAACTAATTCTCATTGTGCTATTATTATAGGCGGGCTAATTTAAACTGTTTTAAATTGCTTTAACAGAAAATATTCATCGCTACAGTAGAAATTGACTGCATAAAATAAGCTGTGACGCGAAAAAGCGAACATATTTTAATATACATATTAAAATGGACATTTCTGCAATAAATGTTTGTTGTTTCATAGACTATAATATTTATTCTTTAAAATGACATCAATTTCTTTTTTAAGTTCCTGTTAGTTTTCTTTTCTTTTTTTTTTTGGAGCTTTGAAACCAAAATAATGCACTGCATGTAATAAGCTATGAGCCGCAGTATTTGAAATTTCCTAATTGTAATTGTGTCATTTTGGATTCAATACTTCAAGATGTTTTTAATAAAACTATGCAGGGTACATTTAGCTTACATAGTTTTATTGCAATATTCCGACCTTTTGCGTAAAGGTGGATTCACCCATTCGTTCCGAATAAAATATTTGTTCGGATAAAGTTTTTTTCATATAAAGTTTGACGCCTGTCTTTTAAAGACAGCGAAAATATTCATATGAAAAAAACTTTGTCCAAAAAATATAGCTTTCGGAGCGAATGGGTGGTGGATTCAACAATTTCATATTAATATCCAAAACTTCTGATAAAGATAATTCGATACTCTGTCGATGCTTTTTATTAGGTTGAATACAAAACAGTAAGTGATACTGCAACGTTCAACACAAAATTTATCGGATCATCCACTTTATTAAGACCCTCAAAAGTTGGGTGAAATTAATTGCTTATGGAGTGAGCATGATGATGACTGCTGAAATCAGCTGATGCACTGTCTCTTATATCCTCCATTTGTTGTGTTACTGCTCCATGTTTATTTTTTCGCCTTTTATTACACTATTTCGTTTTTGAAGTTTAATGCTGTAATTTGTTGTTGTTATTATATCAAGCATAAATAACCAATTTTGTGTCTTCGATTATAATTTCCTTGCGGCATTTCAAATAGTTACTTTAACCGAAAACCACCAACAACAATCACATAAATGCACTATGTTACTGAACAACACATTCAGATGAGCAATATGACCAGGATACACCACCAAGAAGATGGAATACATTTGACCAGGTTAAGCTCCTTTGCCTTTAATCTTACAACAACGAAAAAACAACAAAAAACAAAAGTAATTTATTGAAAGATGAAAAAGCAGCAACAAGTAAATGGACTCAAACGATACGACAAAAGGTCGTTTAGACTGAACGACACAGCAAACGGCAGCCGTAAAAAAAATCACTACAAAAGACAATAATGTTTTAGTTGGCTGAAGAACAAATTACATACATACATACGAGTATATATGTACATATGTATGTATACTGGGTAGTTTGTAATTGGGGATATTAAACCACAACTACACTAACTTGTGTTAAGTTCAAATTAAGATTCTCTGCTCTGGTTATAAATATTTATTTAATGGTTTTAATATATGTATGTACTAGGGCGGGCCAAATTTTTTGTCGATTAGAGCCGCCCCCTAGGATGATTCTATGGACAATTCTAAGCAACTTTGGTGAAGGAACCATGGATCTATCTCGATTTTCGAGTCTCCCACTTTTTCTCGGAAAATAGACGAAAAATATTACAAATATGCATGAAACGCCCTCTGGTGGTGTTCATAGGTAAAAATAAAGATCAAAAATGAATTTCTCGACCCCAAAAACCCCCCCATATACACATAAAAAAGATAATATAATGAATAAAAAATCGAATTTCGAATCAAAATGATGTTATAGGGAAAAAAAGTGGGAGACTCGAAAATCGAGATAGACGCATGGTTCCTTCACCAAAGTTGCTTAGAATTGTCCATAGAATCATCCTAGGGGGCGGATCTAATCGATTTTTTCGGCTCCATACAAATTGGCTCGGCCTATATACTCTCCATAATTATTTAGATGAGCTTCATAAAATTTTATATTATGTATGTTGTTACATTATCATATACCATTGTTTTCTAAAATGAAGTTTTTCTTATATCTACAATAACTCCTGTCTCCATTACTTAGAAATAGTTTAGTAATGACTGTGCTAAAATTGTATCTAATCCAAACATTGCCGGTTTAAAAAGCCAATGTTAAAGCATTAAACTGTCATTTAACTTTTAAAAATGAAAATGTTTGGTGGCAAAATTTATTAGTTCCCAATTTAGTTGCAAACAACGCCAGCCGCTTAACGCCAACATTACGTTTACATTTCTGTCTGTGCAGACAACATTAACGCAAGGCGACGCAATCAACTCATATTGCCAAAGCGATTGACTGCAGACAGCTTCCTCTGCTTATTTTTCTTCATTATCATCTTCTACATTTTGTGAATTCCTGGAAATTCTCTTCATAAAAATAAATTCAAATACACAACTACAACAAAGTGCAGAGAAACTAACAACAACAACAACTACTACAACAGCAACAAACACTACAAAACGAATTGAAATGAAAACATTTTTACCGAATCAAGAGATTTAGGAAACAAACAAACAAACAAAAAAAAAATATAAAATATAAATAACAACATGACAGTGTAACGTATATGAAAAAAAATCGTACAAGAATTTTTAGAATTCAACAAGTAAGAGTGCTATATTCGGCTGTGCCGAATCTTTAATACCCACCACCTAAACATAATAAGAAATACAAAATTTACACTGGAGTAGCATATCATAATTCTGTGTTTTCTATTCTGTATTAGTTCAAATTTTATTAGTATTTTATTTTATTTTATTTTAAATGTTTTGAAATTTTATCTAATTTTGACAATTTTTAATTGACGTAATTACCGCTTCTTACTGTAATTTACAGAGTTTGTCTGATTTTCATAATAATCTTGAGTGTAATTTAACAATTTATAAATTTAAAAGAACATTTTTCCATATTCACCATAAGTTAAGAAACAGTGTATAGAACAGAGTGTAAAAAAGGATAAAGCTATGTGTCCACGATCGTCAGATATTACAACGTTGTCATATCTAGCAATGTGCTAGCAATATACTGACATTGAAAAATTTTCAGCAAAAGGTAAATTGTCAGTTTAGACGACTGTAAGAAAACTAACAATTTCATTTGCACACAATTGTCACACAATGAATTTATCTGTCAGCCGAAATTGTCAGTTCACACGGTTGTCCGATTGTTGTGTGGTATTGTGGAATTCGTTTTGCAGCTCTGTGTGTGTTTAAAAATTTTAAATATTGTCATGGAACAAAAAAGAGCAATTGGAACCGTTTTATCTGCTTATGTCCTAATGCACACTTTAATTTAATTCTTTAATTGTCTTCTACTTTTTTCAAAAATTTTATCAATACTTGTTTGTTTATTTATGTATATACAGAGTTGCATTTAGAAATAATGTCTATGACTATGCTGCCATTGGCAGATGCATAAACTTTTCACATATGACAATGAAAAGTGTTTGACAATTGTCTTAAAACAATGACAATCACAAAATTGTGTGTTTATACGATTGTTAGATGTCTTGCAATGTACTGAAAATGCTTTTTCTTACAACGTTGGAAGGCAAACATTTTAAGTTTACATGGTTGTTAAACAACGGACAACGTTGTAATATCTGACGATCGTGAACTCATAGCTTAAGATATGTTGAATTTGATCTCAATAATATTATTTACAAAAGATTTATGGGTGGCATAGTAGAAGTGCACCAGTTATGGACTGATAGCTTCTAAATCCAGTATCCACTAATGTGGTTTCTACGTATTTGAGTTGAAATTCATCTCAATAACGTTATTCACAAGAGTTGTATGGTTGTTTAGTATGCTCCAAAGTGGATTTAATTCAGGAGATATTGCCAATTATTGACTGAAAGCTACAATATCAAGTAGCATAATTGCCGTATAACCGATATTAGTATAATTTCTAGATTAAAATTACTTATCTATATAAAAGTTGGTTCGATATCGATATTTATTAGATATTTTTGTAGGTTTATTTGATTTTCGGAAATGGTTCTTCTATGGCAGCTATGACAAATTAAGGGCCGATCTTCTTAAATTTTGGAACAGTTATTTTCATGCATATGAGGATATTTCACGTCGAATTTCAACATAATAACGGTATATTTAAGATATATATTAGTATTAACGTAGATTTCGAAAGTGGACCTTATATGGGGTATATAGTCAAATATGGACCGATATTCTGAAAATCCAGCGGTTAGATTTCGGCATGTATGTAAATGATCCGTGTAAAATTTTGGATCGCTACAGTTATTTATAAGAGATTTATCAGTTTAAAGTGATTTTCGGAAGAGGGCTTTTTATAAGGGATACGTTTAAAAATGGACCGAAATTCACAAAATTTTGTGCGATAATTTTATTTGGTTATATGTAAATGATCTGTGCAAAGTTTTGAGTCGGTATCGATATTTATACGATATATATAAAGATTTGGTCCCTGTATGGGAGCTATGACCAATTATGGGCCTACCATCATAAAATTGCGTACAACAATTTATTTACCTCTAGGGATTATTTATGTCACATTTTAGCCGTTTAACATTATTTATATCAGTTTTATACATATTTAAGTGAATTTTCGAAGTGGACTTTATACGGGGTCTATGGTCAAACATGGAGCGAACTAAAAAAAATTCGTTTTGCGATTTCTTTTTGCATAAAACTTATTCCTGCTGAATTTTGTATTGATATTCCAATTTTATAAGCATTTATGTATAATTGAGCAATATTTCGGGAAGATTTTTGTATGGAGCTATGAGAAATCATGGACCTATTCTTATTATTTTCCTCACACTTTCTTCTTTTATCATAAAAAGAACGCATACAAAATTTAATTTCATATTTAAAAATATAGCAAGAACAATTTTCTTAAAATTTCAATTTTTTATGGAGGTTGTCTTACATTTTGATCCATAATTCTTGTTCTACTGTACCGTTTTTGCAGATTTTCAATATCAAACTTCTTAGGAGAACTATAAGTGGTGTTTTGTAAACTGTGTTGAAATCGGTTATGTCCTTTGGACGTGAGAGTGTTTTACACAGACAGACGGACAGACAGACAGACAGAAGGCTCAATTGACGTTGGATTCTGTAAGGACCAAAAATATACACATATGCTCTGTTGGGTCTCAGATGAGTATTTCTCAGTGTTACATACGAAATGACAAACTTATATATACCTTCATTCACCACTTATGGTGGTGGAGGGTATAAAAATGGAACGAAATGTCTAAATATTATGCAACGAACTACTCAAAACAATGGAATTTATTTCGTTATACCTTCCAGAAAAATATCTTGGATTATAAAAATTGCTTCTACAAGATATAACCTCTAAAATCGAAAACTTTCCCACTAAAATTAAAATAGAATCGTAATATATTCCTTCTAACAAGGTACCAACACTAAAAATCGGTTAATTCTAAAGAGAAGCCCCATTTTGCAAATATTTACTCAGAAAATTGTAAACACTTGTTTTAGCACAAATTTGTTTGACGTTGTTTACTCTTACAAGAGTTTTGCAAGATCAAACAGCATCAAATAAATTAAAACTAAATATTTTTTGTGATTTGGCCTAAATAAGAAAAGGTTTGTTTAATAAATAAACGAGAGTTCAAAGAAAATAAAGAACTCTGTTTTCCATAGTGGAAGATATACACAGTGGTTCACAGCTTATTTTATGCAGTACATGTTTTATTTTCAAAGCTCCATTTAAAGAAAGAAAACTAACAGGAACTCAAAAAAGAAGTTGGTGTCATTTAAAAGAAAAAATGTATTAAAACTTTTAATATATTAAAAAAAACTGTCAATTTCTATTGTTACGTGGTAGTTCACTACGTGCGAACACTTAAGTAGAGTCGAAGGGACCCCGTTTTAAAAAATTTCTATTGTACCAATAGCATTTATTTTTTGAAGATTATGTCTATCAAATGTTGTCCGTTGGTATGTCGCAGATGGTATATCCGTTGAGTCCAATTTTAGATGACTCGTTCGAGCATTTCGACCGGTAACTGGCGAATGACACCAGTGATGCTTTTCTCCAAGGCCTGAATCGCCTGTCCCCATAAACTTTAGACTTTGCATATCCTCACAGGAAAAACTCTAACGGTGTGATATTACACGATCTTGGTGGCCAATCGACCGGCCCAAAACGTGTTCACCGAAGTGTTCTCTAAATAAATCCATTGATTGATGCGATGTGTGGAAAGTGGCGCTGTCTTTACGCTTTCAATTTAAGATCTCGATGTAAAATGCGCCAAGTCGTTTCATATGTCAGTTCGAGTTGCTGCGAACAGCGCCAAATCGACTTTCCACGGTCTTTGTGTACACTCTAGCTACGGCCGCTATGTTTTCTTCTGGACGTGGTCTATTCGGTCGAATATTATCCAATAATGAATGCTGGGTCTCAAAATGGGTGATAATGTTGCGAATAGTACGCTCAGTAGGCCGATTATGTTGACCATAAGTTGAGCGAAGTGCACGAAACACATTTCTCACAGTACGTGAATTTTCGTAATAAAGTTGAACGAATTATAAACGTTGTTCAGGCGTAAGTCTCTCCATTATGAAATGCCAAACAATACTAAACAAAAATAACATGACAGTATGACAAGACTCACACGTGATCTGTCAACAGAAGGCTATTGAAAAAAGTATCTCTACTTGAATCACCATATAATTCTATAAATATTTTCTGTTGATTTGTTATTCCGATATTGCAACAAAAAATCAACTGAGTCCACGTATAACGATAGAATAACTAGAATTGGATTTATACCGTTTCCAAAATGGCCACTCAGGGCGAAAAGTAACAGACATAATAAAGGCCTTTCTGGCTTTAAAAATAAATACAATTTACACTGAGCATGATGAGCGATACATTTTATGAAAAATAAGGGTAAATAAAGTTGAAGCTGACCTGGGCAAACATTGTTGCGTTGAAATTGTTCGTCGTGTCTTGCGCCAAAATGATTTAAATAACCGAGTTTCACGCAATGAACCGTTTATAAACCCGAAAAACAGACTGGGCAGGCTAAAATTTGCCAAAGAACATGTTTGCAAGGAATCTGCCTTTTTGCATTCGGTCATCTTCTAAGTTTAGAATATTCGGTTCAGTTGTCATGGCGTTTGTTTGAAATCAAAAATTCACTGCATAAAATAAGCTGTCAGCTTTTGTATGCTATATTTTGACCATATTTATGGTGTGACAAAGATGTAAAGCTTGTCTTTCACTTTTTGTGACAAATATCTGTAGTATCATCTAACGTATTGTATTATTTGTGACAGCTCTTATTCTGAAAGAATCTATAGATAAGGTAATAGTGAAATATGAGACATCCCAATGATATAGCAGGACTAGGCCACCATCCCTTGAAAAATCATCAACAGTGGATCGGCAACATACTCGTATGTTTGAATTGTTAAATATGTGATTCTCTATGAACTTCCACTTTTTTTTACTGTAAACTAAATAGCATTCATTTGAAATCAGTAAAACTTACCGTGCCACCAAGTTAAGAGTAGTTAAAGTAAAGTGTGATGCTGTTGCTAGTAGTAACACACCAACATCGTCAACAGCAATAGCAACATAGTCGTCACTGTAAAGCAACTAAATACATATATAAGCACTACGATTATAATGCGAATATGTTGATGTTATTTTTTATTGCTGCTGTTGTTGTCTTTAACGTACGTTGTTTTTAGTTGAAACAAAATCGTTTTTCTGCTTTTTTTTTTTTTTTTTTGAAGTAAAAATTCAGCACTTTTAGTTACGTTAAGGAAGAACAACAACGATAGCATCATTATGAACATAATGCTACCAGCAACTGACCAACGTTTTTTAAGCAACAGCATAATGATGATGATGATGATGATCATCATCATCAATATCGTCATCATTGTCGGCGTCTGGTCTCACCAATAAAGCTTCTGTTATTGAATTTTGTTTGTAAGCCATTCCCATTCCAGGATTCGAAAAAATTATTTATTATAATGTTGTTTGTAGGAACATTGCACGTTGTATACAAATCAACAAAACAGGTTAAATAAAAATCTGTGCAGACAATAACAACAACAACAACAACAGCACCAGTAGCAACAAAAGCAGCATCATGCTTTATTATTGTTGTTTTTTCTAAATGAACAACAAACACTGCAACACACTCTTAAAGGAAGCCAGGCAGGCAGGCAGGCAGGCAGAAGGAACGAACGATCAAGCGATCGAGCGACTGAACCACGTTAATGAAAGGTAAACCCAAAATAAAAGCAACCAAATGGAAAAAAGGGTTTTAGAGCAGCCAACAACAACAATAATACCATTATCAAGTCTAGCAGCGTTAGCAGAAGGAACAACATCGACATCAACATAAAAAACGAGGCATTCCAAAAAAGACAATGACTTCGGTCGGTCGGTGTATTTTTTTTCTTTCTTGGATTTTTCTTGGAAAAGCACTGTTTTGTTTTGCTAAACAAAAAAAAAAACAAAAAACAATAACAAGGAGATTGTGTTGTATGTTTGAGTGTTTGTATCTGTGTGTTGACCGTCGTCTCGTTTGGACATAACGATGAAAGTTGTTTTCAATTCTGTGGGAGATTTTTTCCATGTGAATGTTGGCAATTTTTGTTTTTATTTTTTGAAATATTTTAAGTATAAAGAGATTAAAGAATATTAATTTTTTGTTCCTTCGTTTCTTTTCACTGCGCTGTCTATTTGTTAATGCCGTTGCTGGTGCGAAACAGGTCCTGGAATAAGTTCATTGCCAGGATATATTCGTCGGGACTGAGCCAGGTTCAAAAAATTCTTATTAAAGAAATTTAAATAAAACTAGCAAGGTTTTTATATATTTTTCAAAGTCTTTTTCTGTTAACTGGGAACATTATTTTTCAACATACAACTGGACCTAGTTTATTAGAGTTTATTCGCTATAGACTAACCCGGCATTTTCACATGCAAGTGCAAGTTCGAAAAAGTCAATACATTCACACTTTTTTACGTCGAGTTTTTCGAATAAGTTTTCGTACTTGCACGTGCATGCAAGTACTTGCATGTGTAAAGGCAGGGTAATTCAAACACTTGTTTTGTTTACGATCTCTGCTTAAGATTTGCCAGTAACATTTTATAATATCATTTACAGTACATTTTGGAAGTTTTAGCTTTTGTGCAATCATTGAACCAAACCAACAGTGTCGAATTTTCAAGGAGATTTTTAATTGCTCAGCACTCATATAAAAATATGTATATTTGGATTGATTAAATTTGTGACCGAGTAACTTGTAGTTATGTTTAAAAAACAAATTAATAAAAACAAAAATTAAATGTGTTGCAACGAGGCTTATAGAAAAGCTTTTTAGTGTGGTCGGTTTTTATGTGAACAACGCTTTAAACTTAATTAATTGTGAGTTCAATTTAAGAGAATTGACTTCTACCAGAATCTCTCCTAATTCGAACAAACGATTGGTTCAAAACCCTGTATACTCGTAAGGTAACTTCTGAATATTCCTATTGATTTGTATAATTTGTTCACAAAAGCTATTGTGTTCTCTAAAGTACAGGGTGGGCCAAGTTTGACTGAATGATTTGAACTCTATTGGCATATTGTGCATCCCTCGGCAATAATTCTTGGGCCAATTGAATTTTATATGGAAACATCTTCAGATCAACTTTTAGAATATGTCGTAGCGATGTTCTGGAGATGTTCAATTGAGTATTAAATTAAAAATGCAAAAGTTATAAGCATTTCAAATCAGTCAGTCCAAGTTGGCCCACCCTGTATTTTTCTCTATTTGGATTTTCTCTGCAAATTGAACATAAACTTTTTATTATGGAATTGGTAAAAAATTCATAATTTAATAAAATTTACTTATGAACCATTATAAATCAAACTGAATTTAAGAATTTACTTGTATAATTTGCTAGCTATTCTATTTAATATAATTTTTAATAATTTCCTCAATATATTTTAGTATAAGCAAAATATTTCGGTATCCTACTAATTTTCCCCAGTTTCATGTACTTATTTCACTGTATGCTTTTCTGTAGCAATTCCGCATCCTACTTTCCTACTTTTCTGCTCAATAGGGACTCTATATCGGATATGTGTTTAAATTATTACAACTTCCCAAATCACTTATACGTACTTGTGTACCTCAGAGTACTTAAACAAGAAATGCAAGAACATATTATACAAATGTATTTTTATGGAGTCTATGAAGTTCTAGTTGAATTTAAATCTTAGTTTTTATTACGTATTTATCAAGTCCCATTAAACTGCATACGAGTATGTAGGTGATCACTAAGTCCGAGTTAAGTTTCAAAAGTAGGGGTTTATTAAGCTTCAATCGTAGGTCTTTATTGAGTCCCAATTATGCTTAGGTAGATCTTTATTAAATCAAAGTTAAACTTCAATCGCAGCTCTTTATTGAGCTATAGTTTAACATAACTCGTTATGTTAACTATACCCAGTTAAGCTTCTATCGTAGAACTTTACTTAATCCTAGGTAGTAGGTCTTTATTAAATTAATGTTTAACTTATGTCGTAGGAATTTATTAAGTCAAAGTTTATCTACAGTCGTAAATATTTCTTAAATCAAAGTTCAACTTTAATCGAAGGTTTTTATTAAGACAAAGTTTAACTTTCATAGTTATAGCCTGTTTATAGATCACGAAAGATAAGCGAACGTTAGATAAGACTTAAGACACAAACTTTTTATCGTATCTATTTTTTACTCAATCAAGTTTGTTTATTCCACAATCAAGTTTGTGTCTTAAGTCTTATCTAACGCTCGCTTATCTCTCGTGATCTATAAACAGGCTATTAGTATTTGTTTAATTAAACTTTAAATCCATTCATTGTTCTTTTTTAAGTAAAAATTTAACTTTAATCGTTGCTCTTATTTTTTTGGTCAAAGTTTAACCGTTGGTCGGTATTAAGTTAACATTTAACTTCATTCCTAGGTATTTTTTAAGTCAAAGATTAACTTTTCTTTCTTAAGTCACAGATTATCTGCAATCGTAAACCTTTATTATTTTATAGTCTCACGCCAATAGTAGTAGAATTTTATTAAGTTCTAGTAAAGCTTCAATCGTTTTTATTAGGATGGGAATGAACTCCAATTTTTGGTCTCTATTAACTACCAGTTCAACTTCTATCTTACGTCTTTAGATCAGAATATATTTAGTTGTTTATTTTGTCAATTTCCACAGAATATATTTCGTATTTCTTCTATGGAAAATATTCTGTATAATACTTTTTTAAATATGTAATTAATAGTTTTTCTACATAATATATTGTGTATAGATGTTTTTATCTTACAAATTATTACGTATAATTATCTTTTTTACATGTACATATGTATGTAAAATGTACATACAATGTAGTCCATTGGTATTTCCACTCCTTAACAAAGAAATGTTTGCCAAATAAAACACAACAGTCACTCTATTAAAACATTCCTGCACTTGCTTAAATGTTGTTTTCAGGAATTTTATCACAAAAACAAAGTACGTAAGAATGTACGTTAATCGAGCGACCAGTATTTCCATTATTAATTTGCAAATATTGATCAAACTTGCTTAAACATACACAAAACTTGTGCTTTATACTTCCACAGGCAGCAAACAGCATACAACATGAAAAAACCAACAACAACAGCAACAAAATGTAGATTCATGCAACAATTTATGTAAATATGTAATGATGCATTGCAACCAAATAGTAGACAGTCAGTTGCTGCAGCATTATCTGCAGTAGTAGTACTTGTAGTAATAGTGTGTAGCCACATATAGACAGACAGACAGACAAACAGACACAAACAAACTATAAAATTCCTTTTGGGGTCACTTTTCTAAAGAATGCGGAAATTTCTAAAGAAATGTAAAAAACCACAAGTTGAGAATAAATATAGAGTTTTTTTTCTGCCATTTTTATACCCTACACCAGCATAGTGGGAAGGGTATATTGGATTTGTACCTTAATCATTCAGAATCATTTTTTGAGTCGATTTAACGATGTCCGTCCGTCCGTCCGGCTGGCTGGCTGGCTGGCTGGCTGGCTGTCCATGTAAAGCTTGTGCGCAGAGTACAGGTCGCAATTTTAAAGATATTTCGATAAAATTTGGTACATGATATTTTTCCGGCCCAAGGACGGATGGGGTTGAAACTGGTGGAAATCGGTTCATTATTTCACCTATCCCCCATACAAATGTCCTGCCGTATTTGAGGTTTACCGATCATACATGTTTGAATTATGCAAGTATCCAAACAGATTTCATCACAAATCACATCTACAAATTTTGTGAAGATCGGTCCATAATTACTCGCAGCTCCCATATAAGGCCCACTTCCAAAAATCACTTTAAAGAGCATAACTCTCTCAAAAATGTTGATATCCAAATAATATTAAACTCAAATATATTTCATATGTCTAAAAATAATATGGTACAAGTTTATTATGATCGGTCCATAATTAGTCGAAACTCTCATATAAGACCTTCTCCGTAATTCACTTTAAGCTCCATAAATCGTTTAAAAGTATTTAATTCTAGATAAAGTTAAACACATATAATGCTTATATTCATAGACATAATGACACTAAATTTTTGGATGATCGGTCCCATATAACGCCCATTTATGAAAAACTATTTTATACATATACTCGGTGTAGGGTATTATATGGTTGGGCTTGACCGACTATACTTTCTTACTTGTTTCTGTTCATTTTTATTTTATTTTTTTGCTTTTGTATATTTCGTTCACAGGAAAAAGTTGCAGTCTAAATCGCATACAAATAAAAAGACGCCTGTATGCAACATTTTGTACGGAGTTTATAATAGTTTGCAACCAGCATAGAAACCTCCTCATACTCATCTTATAGTTTTTCTAGCTACAATTTCTGTACAAGTATTTATGTTTATTGGTTAAATTGGGCATTAATTGTACACATTTTTTGGGTTCTTTAATCTAATATTTTTTTTGCGGTAAATTCCGGTCTATAATTTTTGTAATTTCAAATTAAAATTTTTTTCATGCTACAATAAAATGTTCGCACTTTTAGCCTGTTAGTTTGGATGCTAAATATTACGAAAGTTTCAAATATATAAATTATTTTACTGCTTTTTTATGCAATACACCTCTAGTTTGTAATCAGTAGGGTACTGCAAATTAAAATGCTAAATAATGATTGGTTGTCGTTAACACGCTTTAAATCGGCAATTAAGTTTGAAAATAGTTTTTCAATTTTTTTCTCAGGAATCTAGTGGTATTAATGGAATCTCAGTAAATTAGCTCCAGCTTATTTCAGTAAATTTTTCTTCCGCTCTGTTTCCTATTTTTCTTTCTTGACTTCTATATCAATCTCTATCTTCCCGTCTTTTGCTAATGACAGCAACATTTGCTGTTGTAGATTGAGGTCATGAGACAAAACATGATACGAGTATGCTTAACCAGGAGCTTGTAAAAATATCTGAATAGTATCAATTTCAATTCAATAAACGACTGCTCAATGTATTATTGACAAAATTTACACTGTAGTCATACTATCCATATAAACCCCTGCATATATCATTCCCTTCACATACAGCTCCTTTTGCTCTCTTCCCGCATCTTATATAAATATATTCCATGAAACAAGAAGATATTATATTTAAATAAACTTCAATCGTATGTCTTAACTATAGTTTAACATAAATCGTGAATCTTTTTTAAGATACGTTAAGCTCCAATCGTAGGTCAAAGTTTAACTTTAAACGGAGGTTTTTATTAACTCCCAATTAAGCTTCAATCGTAAGTTTTTATTAATTTAAAATTAAACTTCAATCATTTAGCTCGTTTATTTGACCTTTTTCAATATTTAATAGTTTCTTTTTACAAGCAATAAGGTCACTTGAATTTTATATAAAAATACTTAATTTATTTATATATATTTATTTCCAATATTTCGCTATAACAATGGATAGCTTCTTCAAGGATAATACAAGTCTTTATTAATTTAAAGTTTAACTTCAAACGGAGGTTTTTATTAACTTCCGATTAAGCTTCAATCGTAGGTCTTTCATAATTCTTAGTTTAACTTAATTATTGGGCCTTTATTAAGTCAAGATTTAATCATAGTTTCACTTTAATCGTAGGTCTTTATTAATTCTAAGTTTAACTTAATTCATGGGTCTTTATTAATTTAAAGTTTAACTTTAAACGAAGGTTTTTTTAACTCCCGATTAAGCTTCAATCGTAGGTTCTATTAAGGCTTAATTTAGCTTATTTAGTAGGGTTTTATCAAATTTTTATTATTTATTTTTATTTTTATTAATTAAAATTTTAGCTTCAATCGTTTTACATATTACGTTAAAGTTTAAATTTAATTTGTTAAATCAAATATCTCCGTTTAAATTTAATTTAAGTCAAAGTTTAACTTTAATCGTTGAGTTTTATTACATCGTAACTAAGTTTTAATCGTAAATCTTTATTAAGATCAACATCAACTATAATCGTTGGTCTTTATTAGTCCCAGTTAAGTTTGAATCTATAAGCCTATATTAACTCCAGTCGTGGCTCATTATTAAGTCAAAAATTAATTTCAATCTCTATTTGTTATTAAGTTTAAATTGGAAGACTTTATTAAGTTTTAGTTTAAATTGCAAGTCTTTATTAATTCGAAGTTTTACTTCAATAGTATGTTTTTAAAGAGTGATTTTTTAAGAGCTTTCGAGTTCAATTTAAAAAAACACATACAATTTAGAAAACGAATATGAAATCTTTAATTGGGTGATTGTTTCGACTGCTTTGTGGCATGTGGCACTGTTATGTTGAAACCACATGTCTTAGTTTTTAGTCCAGCTCTTTCATTTTGGGCAAAAAAAAATGGTTAATCATTGCACAAGTTTGCTTGTTTTCAACAAGAAATGAGTTTCATTGCTGAACACAATTTTCTAATCAAAAAAATGGATCTTGATAATAAAATTGTAAGGAGATTCATGCTTAAAATAGAGACCAAACTGAACATGTTTAAGGGAAACATGTTACAGCTGAGCTTTCAAAAAGAGTCTTGTCAAAAGAAAGTTGCAAAAAAATCACCCTTAATTAAAGCCAAAATTAATTTTAATCGCAAATCTTGATTAAGTCCCAGTTTAACTTTCAACTGAAGTCTTTATTAAGTGCCAGTTTAATGACCTGTGACTTTAATCGTGGGGATTGATTAAGTTCTAGTTAGGCATCATAAGTCCTTAATAAGTCTCAGTTTAACGTCACTAATAGGTTTTTATTTAGAGTCTACTGTTAAAACTTTATGAAGTCCCAGTCTTATATCAATTGTAAGTCTTTGAAGCTTCTTGGAAATATTAAAAAAGATTGTGATTGAATTATTCGAAATTTAAAGCACATTTGTTGCCAAAACAGTAACAAAAAAACATACGTAAATATCTATGTATGTATGTATGTATGTATGTTTCTATGTAGGTATGTCTGCATTTGTAATTCTAAATCATAATATTTTTAGAAGTGTTTATACATTAATTAAATTAATTTCGCAAATTTAATTAAAATTTTGCAAACAAAAAAAGAAAATAACTTGAAAACAAATTTAAAGAAAACTAAAAAGTGAAAATATCTCTTTTGTACTAATTTGCCAGGAAGGAACGAGTAAGAGCACTCGTACAGAATAATATCTACATACTGCAAA
Source organism: Bellardia pandia (assembly GCA_916048285.2). Lineage (NCBI taxonomy): Eukaryota > Metazoa > Arthropoda > Insecta > Diptera > Calliphoridae > Bellardia > Bellardia pandia. Next base: position 24,193,610 of record OU696531.1, read on the forward strand.
GGAAAAAAGTACGAAATGTTAAGAAACAACACACTTTTAGAGATGATTTCTATGAATTTTTCTTTAAAGAAAAGCAAAACGTTTTAGATTTTCTTTTTGTTGTTTTTCGTTGTTATTTTTGTTCAAGACAAAATCTTTTTTAGACTATTTTATATATGTATGTATGTATGTATGTATGTTTAAATTTTATATATATTTTTGTTTTGTGTATTTGTTTGTCATTGCTTTTTAGGCATTTAAACTTAATATTATTGTATTTGCTGTGGTTGTTGTCGTTTTGTGATTTTGATAGACGTCCCGCCGTAGTGCGGTGTGGTGTCGGTAGAGATTTTTCCGACTGGGCTCCCTGCGGCCAGACGATATTTCATTTGAAATGTTCTATAAAAATGCTTACACATACACTAAAACACTCACTCACATTAATGTGTGTGTGTTTGTGTATCTAAATCTGTACAGATATATTTGTACATATATGTATGTATGTATGTATATTAACACAAAACACTTTTATATATGAGGAATGGCGAACACGTCAACTGAATTAAAACAACAGTAATAGCAACAACAGAATAAAAAAAATATCATTGCGACATCAACCTCAGTCACACAACCAAACAAAAACAAAACAAAAAAAAAATTAAATGAAAACACGAGCAACATCACGGTAATGTCTACAACACAAACTATTTATAAATTGTCTCAATTCTAAATCTATTTTTGCCAATTTGTATTATAAGAAGGAAGTGAAAAATACATATCTTTAAACATCAAAAACAAATACAACAGAATCTGTTTGCTGTATCTTAAATATACATCTAATCCAATATCTTAAAAATCTACTGTACGAGAGTCTAGTGGCACATTTTCCCTGAAATTATTTTACATGTAAATGTACGTAATGTACGTTTACTTTGTGTGACTGACTGTTGACTGACAATTGATTGTTCCACAAAAAAAACACAATCCAAAACAAAATTCATAGCGGCCTTTCTAAAGACCTCTATATGCAAATGTACATACTCGTACATATCTTTGTACAATGCTTCTCAAAATAAGTAGCACTTGTCGAAAATGTATCTTATACCACTTCAAATTTATTAATTATTGACTTTTGAAAACATTTTTTTTTCAATTAATTTTTCATTTTCAATACATAATTTAATGGAAAATAAAAAGTGTTTAATTCAATATTGTTCCAAATATTATTTGTCTAACTGTTTACATATTTATATTCTCCAACACAAAAAGCTATCGCTTGGAATGATGTTGTTGATGTTGGCGGCGTTTGTAAATGACGTTGCAACTTCATGGCAATGCCAGCAAACAAATTGTTGTAAAGAATACAACAATAGATTTCATAAATTCTTAAAAACTATTTTTAAGAAACACACACACACACACACACATAAATAATATGGGGGGAAAACAATTTACCTTTAGAAAAACAGACATTAAACAACAAAACATTCCAGACATCCACATCGATCCATCCATCCATCCAATCGTCCGTGTTCGTTATCGTCGTCGTCTACCAAACAATTCAAAGTTTTCAGTTACTTCTTCACTCACCAGCAACACACTAGTATTCGAACTCGTACGAAGTATTCAGTTAAATAAACAATATTTACTTGTACAACAGCAACTACAAGAACATCTAATATACATAAACAGATCCTTAAAGTATGAAATCGTTCATGATTTGTTGAATTTATGAGTAACTATCATCAGAATTTATCCATGTTTAATCCAAGTACATATTTGCAAATTTTCATTACGAGATGAAAGAACTTTATCTATAAAGTTTAACTTTAGATGCAGCTTAAATACAGTTTATGAAGTCCCAGTTTAAATTCAATCGTAGGGTTTATACAATTAAATGGCTAAATTCACAGTCTTTAGTAAACTAATGGCAAAGGCTTAACTAATGATTCTTTATTCGCAATGCTTAGTTTGCCATATGAATACCAAGTAATAGTTAAACAATAGTTAGTATTTTAGTTTACCAATGGTTAATTAATAACTGAGAATTCGGCCATAAATGGTTCTTCATGAAGTTCTACTTTAGCCTTAGTAAGTCTCAATTTGGTCTCAATGGTAGGTCATTATTAAATTTAAAATAAGCTTTAAACGTGAGGTTTCATCATGTCTCAAATAATATTTAAACTAGGATTTTGTCATTTCCAAAATTAGCTGCAATCGTGGGTTTTCAATCATGTCCATCAACTCAATCGTTTCATAAATTCAATCGAGTCAGTCGTTTGATCAAATATCAAGTCCTCAGATTACCAGGACTTCAATCATGGATCATTAAGTCCTAGTTTGGCTTTAATCGTGGGTATTCATCATGTCCCAAATAATCTTCAAGCTAAGATTTTATAATTTTCAAAATTAGCTTCTATTGTGGGTTTTCTATCGTCTCCATCAAGTCAATCGTTTCATAAATTTAATCGATTCAGTCGTTTCATCAAATATCAAGTTCTAAGATTACTTCAATCATGGATCATTAAGTCCTAGTTTGGCTTCAATCGTGGGCTTTTATCATGCCCATTAATTCAATCGTTTCATCAAGTTCCAAATTGGCTTCAATCAAGGATTAGACAGTGATACAAAATTGAATGAAATAGAATAACCTGGCACCGGATATTATTTTTCTTGTAGGGCTTTTCGAGTAAAACAAGATTCCAAAAGTGAAATATGCCGGACACCTCCAAAATCCGGTTTTACGATTAAAAACCCGGTTTTTGTAACTGTGCGCACTTACATATAAGCCTGTAATTTTGTTGATAATTATCCGATTTTCAATTTCTTTCTAGATTTGAAAAGAAGAAACTAAGATCTGTTGAATGATATATATATTATCTAAGAAAATTTGAGAAATTTGGCTGTTATTGTGGAGCAATAACACAATTTGCTATAACACACTTTTCTCGACAATAACACCGACATTTCTCAAAAAAAAAAAAAAAACACGATTGAAGGGTTTTCAAATTAGCTTCGATCATGGAGCTTTAAAAATATTGTTTTGCTTCAATCGAGGTATTTTATCAAAACCCAAATTAGCTTCAATCAATGATTTTAAAGAATTCTTGTTTTGCTTCAAACGTGGATCATAAACACTCCCAGTTTAGCTTTATTCGTGAATTTTATCCAATTCTAATTTTGCTGTAATCTTGGATTTTATCCATTCCTAGTTAAGCTTCAATCATGAATCCTATCTATTCGTAGCTTCAATTGTGGATCTTATTTACTTCTAGTTTTGCAATCATGAAGCAATCGTGAATCTTATTCACATTCAGTTTTGCTTCAATCATGAATCTTATCCACTTCTAGTTTAGTATCAATCGTGAATACTATCCACTTCGAATTATACTTTAATCGTGAATGTTATCCACTCCTATTTAAGCTTCCTATCCACTCTTAGTTTAGCTTCAATCGTGAATCTAATCCACTTCTAACTTTGCTTCAATCTTATCCACTTCTAGTTTAGCATCAATCGTGGATCTTATTTATATCTAGTTTATCGATCTTGAGTCAATCATAAATCTTATCGTACATTTTATGCACTTCTAGTTTAGTATCAATCGTGAATCTTGTCCTCTTCTACTTTTGCTTCGAATGTTGTCTTTGTTAAGTCCTAGCTTAGCTTTAATCGTTGACTTTATTAGGTCCTAGTTTAACTTACCCTGTTCAGATAAATGACCCCAAAACTTAACAGATAACGACTTAGGGATCTTTAAAATTGCTTTAAATCCAACTAAATTAATTTTCACACTATGTAATTTTGATGCAATATTCATAGTTACCTACATATGTATGTATGTCAAGATTAAACCCTTTCAAATCTCTGCTAACAATCAATACTAAATGTTCGTTGATCATCATGGAATGTTCGAAAAAGTTGTTCGAAATCATTGTCGCATAACTTCACAAGACTTTTTAATAATTATCGACCAACAAAGAGAAAGAATGCAACACGATACGAATATGTTGATGCCTGTAAAATAAATTTTCAAAAACTGAAAGAAAAACAAAAACAAAACTTAAGAAAAAAGAAGTGTTAAATGATAAAGTATGTCGACTACAAGTTTTGGTTTTATGCCTCATTTTTTTGTTTGTCTTCTTTTTTTTCCACCAACTCGAGCCATAGGCAAACTGTAATACACACAGATACAGATACATGCATGCCACTCACTAATGGAGTTAACCAACTAAATAAGACTATAACTAATGAGGAGACAGACCTGGCAGCCAGGCCCTGTGTGTGAATAAATTTACCTTTACTTAACTGAAGTGAACTAGAATTAACTTTCATTCAATGGAATCGAATTGAATGGAAATGAAATTATTATGCATGTTTGTTGTAGTTGTTGTTGTTTTTCTTGGTGTTATTTGTGCTATGTGGATATGGATGGGATGCCGGTATGCTAAAGAGTTAAATTCTGACGCCACTTCAACAACAACATCAACTTTACAATCATTATCAACGTCAGCATCAGCATCAGCATCATCGTCATGATAATGATCATCATCATCAGCAAAACACAATAAATATGAACGGTGTTTTCTGTGGCTTTTTATACCTTACACCAATATTGTGGTGAGGGTATATGGGATTTGTACTGATGTTTGTAACGTTTATTAATATTGGTCCAACACCCACCTTAAAGTATAACGATCAATTCAGAATCACTTCCTGAGTTGATTTAACGATGTCCGTCTGTCTGTCTATCTGGCTGACTGGCCATGTAAAGCTTGTGCGCAGAGTACAGATGGCAATTTTGAAGATATTTCAATAAAATGTTGGTATGTGATATTTGTTCGCTCCAAGGACGGGTTGGATTGAAACTGGTGAAAAGCGGTTCATTATTTAAACTGGCCCCTATACAAATGTTCTCCCGAAATAGGAGTTTAACGATCATAAATGTTTGAATTATGCAAGTATCCAAACTAATTTCACCACAAATATGTAAGTAGTAAATGAAGCCAAATCACATCTACAAATTTTTTGAAGATCGGTCCATAATTGATCATAGCTCCCATATAAGGTTCACTTCCGAAAATCACTTTAACGACCATAATTTTCTTAAAATAAAATTCAACAGAAATTAGTCTCATATAAACAGAAATGTTGAAACCTTAATTTATAGTGGTCGGTCCATAATAAGTTGAAACTCGCATATAAGACCCTATCCGTAATTCACTTTAACTTCCATAAATCTTTTAAAAGTATTTATAACGAGATAAAGTATAACAGATATAATATTTATATTCACGAAAGTCATGGCACACAATTTTTGAATGGCCGGTCCATAATAGGTCATATCTTCCACATAGCGCCCTGATTTCTGAAAAACACAGACTGGATGTAGGGTATTATATTGTCGAACTTGATCGACTATACTTTCCTACTTGTTAGGTCTGCTTTTGTTGTTGGTTGCTGGCTGTTGGCCTACTCTATTGTCGGTCTGGCCATTCATTACTAACATGACAATTAGTAGTTAAGAGCAACAAGTTTCAGTTTTATTCATTTGTTTTCTGCTTTTTTTTTTTATTTGGTCGGATATATGGTCATGTAATCAGTGGAATTCTTTTGTCATACTCATAAATAAAATAGAATTATCAATGGAATGACATTTTATATTGGTCTCTCATACATTGATGTTGAAGAGATGCTGATGCTGATGCTGATGGGATGCTCATTGAACAAAGATTTCAAGATAAGATGCGCTGCTACATTTATTATTCTATTATTAAATATAATATAGGTATCTGCATATTATACTCTGAGATGTGTGAGAAGATGAAAAATAAAAACAAATTATAAACGATTAAAGACGATTACAAGACACGCTGCATGACATGATGACCGAGTATGTAGTTAAGGCATTTGAATAGATTTGAATCAGAATGTTAGATGAATACAGTGTTTATCGGCATAATCTGGAAATTGTTATCTGAAGATTTTATTTGGCATAGTATTGAAATAATTTTTGAATATTTTTCATGGGTTTTGGCTGCTTTTAGTTTATTGTCAGATTAAAGTTTATATGTGATCGATTTAGTTGAACACTTTGAAGAATAATATAAATCTACAGTTTAATTTTTATAAAATTTTTTATTTTCTGGGTGGTCAGGAAGTCATGGGAACAACGGTTTCCATAAATTACAGTTGGTAAATCAAATCAGTTCATTCAGGGATAAACTCAAAAATATTAGTTTAGACGAATATGATCTTAATGATACCTAAGTCTGTCTGCTATCTCCTTTTCAGCAAAGAAGCTTCCACAAATAAATATCTATACACTCAAAATATTTTGTAGGTAAAATTAACTGAAAATTTAATTTAAAATAAATGAACATTCATTTAAAAACCGGTCAACTCAATTTTCATTTAAATTACATGAAAGGTTCATTTAATTTTCTATGTTAAAATATTAACTGATAAGTAGATCGGGTTTTAAGTAAATTTTCAGTTATTTTAAATTACAGTTTCGTTTAATTTTACATACAAAATACTTCGATGTAAACAACTGTCAATATTAAATGCAACTGAAAATCCGTATTAATGTGCACTTAGTTTTTTGAATAAATGTTAGATTCAGTTAAAAATAAATTTTCTTAGAATTTTAAATGTTTATTTAGTTAAAAACAACAGCACGGAATACTTCCTAAATAAACTACAGTCCGTTACTGTAATAATATTCTGAGTGTACGCAATATATTTTATATCTGTCATAAGAGGAAATTCCTTATAGTCCCTGGTCATATTTCGACGAAATGGATTCCAAAGGAGTGATAGTCGAACGAATTTTTAACCAAATTTTATAAATGACCAAACACACTTCGATTTGACACTAATTTCAAAGTTTGGCAAAACATTGTGGATATTACTTTGTTACACTTAATTTGACTCACAATTGTGATATCGTATGAATATAATACTCCTGGAGGACGGGCTCATAAAAAGTAACTTCTTCCGTAAAATGAAGCCTAAGCTTCTGTCATTTCCATTACCGTATCCAAATCTGTTCACTTAATTTAGTGATGCCGAACTCTAACATGCCTGGTCAATTACTAAGCCTATATACCTTTAAAGATTACACAACTGATTACACAGCATTCATTCTATCCTAACCATTACAGGGAATACCAATAAATCCTTGACTTAAATAAATTAATTAAAAAACAAACGCTGAAATAATCAAAAATAAACTGATTTGTAATTCCCTGACTATCCATTATGAACTGTTTGGTCTTGCACAGACTATGTAATCTAATGAAACTACTTGCGGTACTGCAACGTCAATATGGGCAGTATTTAAACTAGGCAGGGCGAATTCACTTATTAATTTTCGTTGTGACCAAATTGGACAAATTGTTTCAATAGTTGCAGGATACTATACTTTTGGAAATTACGCTACGAGAATAATTGCGCCCTTTAAAGGCGACTCAATGAGTTTGAGAACACTAAATATTAGATGAAGAGCAAGCTACTAAAGGTTCTCACGCAGACACAGATACATATGTCTAATTTCTTGTTATAATGCCCAATGATTAAGTTTTTCTACGAGTTCTATGAGGCCTAGTACCAGTACTATTACTAATTTTGTTTGGAAAATAATTATTTACATAATATATATGTACCTAGACTTGGTATATTGTAATTCTTAAAATGTTTGACATATAAACAATTACTTGATTTGAGACAAAAATCTTGAATATTAAGCTGGGAAAATAAGAGATGCAAAGAAATTTTTGGACTCGAACAGACATCACTGCTGTTTTCCTTGACTTATTACAATAATTAGGATGTATTTAGTGACCTCAACGACAGACATAGCGCCAATAATTCTAAGGTCTGCTGAGTTATGCGTATGATCGTTTCCTTAACAATAAAAGTTATATTGTAGGAATTTTTATCAGACCAAATATTATATTGATGAAGGACGACTACTTTAACCATAAACCTAGTTTAAGCGAACACTAATCTAACCAAAGGAGGTCAACAAATCATGTTTTAAATATCAAACTAACTAACAGGAACTTAAAAAAAGCAATTGAAAAAAAGAAAAAGAAAAACTGTTATAGTCTAATAAACAAAAAAAAAACATTTATTGCAATAATGTTAATTTTTGCACGTCACAGCTTATTTGAATTTTTTTAATTTGGGCACCGCAACATTACGTTGGCTTCATCTCACAAAAATCCACTGCTTAAAATTAGCTGAGAGCCACTGTATATATCGTCACTACAATAGAAAACATAATTTTGTTTATTTTGTCACTTGCTCACGAGTTATAAAAATTAATAAAGTAAGCGTGTATGTCTTTTATTAAATTTTGTGTTGTAAAGTATTCGTGAAGCAGTGCATTATATTTAAAAGACATGTCATTAATTTATTTCTTTATAATTTCTTATGCTGAATTCATAAAGAACATTTTCCTGAATGAAATTATTAATTTAGCAGATCTTTAATTAAGCCTTCTATGAGGCATTACTTGGTAGACCTTCAAATTGACCTTCTCAAGTAAGTCTTCTAGCAGGCATCTTACCAGTACCCTGCAAAAATCTGTGGAGTACGTGGTCCATTGTAGCTAAAATGTAGTGTAATGACTAAATAGAAGAAAAAAAAATACGACTAATATGTATAATGAAATTTAATACTGAATTTACTTTTTTTTAAATTTCATCGAAATTCAAGTAAAATTGTTGACATATTACAAAATATCTTTGAAGCTGACAATCGGATTAAAAAATGTTGTATTGAGAGTTGATAAAGCATCTAAAAACCTTTAATTTAAATTAACCGTTTCGGTTAGGTGCAACCGCTACTCATTTTAACGAAAAATTTAAAAATGTGGCGATATCTTAAAAACTGTTTTACTTTAGGAATTTTGGTCTTCATTTTCGGATTCAGTGGCCAATTTTACATGGAAAATAAGTGTCACTTATGGTGGATCAAAATTTCTGTTGACTAGTGTTAAGGGCCAACTATAATGTGCATATGCTAGCTTAAGCAACCCTGCGAATACATATAAATTGTATGTGGCAAACTATAATGTACTTAACGAAACTTTTCGTTAAGTTTTTCAACTGTCATTTGCTTAAGCAAAAAGCGAAACTGATCGCATATTCCGTACGGAATCAGCTGTTTCTTGTTTGTTTGTGTTTTTAACAAAATGGAAAAAGAAGAAAATACATTTATTTTAAATTTAATAGAAAATGTGGAAAAAATAAGTGCCTTTATAATAAAAGGGCCCTTTTTATTTTAACAGAAATGTCTTTCTGTCGTGGTTTATTTCTCTGACAGAACAATATCGTCTTCTTCTTTTACAGTGTAGTTCATTTATTTCTTTTAATGTGCACAGGCCTTCAAGCGCTAACTTTAATATTTTTATATTATTTAAATTTTTAAGTTTTTTCTCCATTTTTGCAAACACAATACGAAAATTAACAAAACATATGTAAACGTTTATTATTATTTACAATGTAGTGCTGCCACAGCTGTACATTTTAGTACTTTTGCCGATAAATTAAAAAAAAGGAAAAATTATGCGTTTCGGGTTTTCTTTTAATTATAAAGTAATATAATAATATTTATAAAATATAGTCATTTAATGGCTTTTTGTTAAAATAAAAACTGTGGACAAAAAGTTTCAAAGTCATTGTAGCCACCTGAAAGTTAACTCTGAACTGGTTATGCATTTGACAGCCTTTTCGTTAACTTTTGCAATTTGCTTAATCTTGCTTATGCATATTATAGTTGGGCCTTTATACTTGCTTCTACGACCGTAATCGTTGTTGTAAAATATTTAAAGTAGTAACAAGGAGTAGTTTTGGGATTAGTCCCTTGTTATTCAAAGCTTGATTATATGCTCTAGTCCTAGGACATCGTAAATAGACTAGTTTTTTGTTCATACAAATGCTTTATGTTTGGAGTCCTCCACTCGCACTTTTTGCAGGGTAGCTAGAAGGAGGGAAGTACTTGTGTCGGCAAAATAAGGCCTTTTGGAAGCATTCTTTACAGCATCTTTTTCCCGCTAGATTTTAAAGGTCTGAAAATTGATTAACAAATTTAATCATTCAAACAATAAATTAATTTTCTAGTTACAGCTAGAATATTCTTGTTTTATTTTGAAGTAAAATCATTTGATTTTTGGACACTTGCAATAAAAACTAATGGATTCTACATAATAAAAAATATTCAGCTGCAAGTAGAAAATTCATTTACTATTTTAATGATTAAACTCGTTAACTAGTCTAACAACCCTTCTAAAAAAAACCTTCTTACAAAGAAGCAAGTGTTAAAAAAAAAATACAGGATACATTTGCCTTTTTTCTAATAATTTTCACACTGGGGTTAACGGAAATCGTTAACGCCTTGAAAACAGCAAAAAACGAACTAACTTGTCATTATTATGTGAATATTTTTATTTTAACCTTTTAACAGTTGGTTAATTAAACAATATGTCCGACTACTTTCACACACGCAGTCAAACAATATCAAGCGGACATGCGATAGTTGAAGAGCAAGTGTTTTGTTGGGTTTGACTGATTGTGTAGCATGTGATTAATTATATACACACGTACTAAGTATGAATAAACATATGTACATAGATAATTATGTACTTGTATCTATTAGTATACATATGAACATATCTATTTGTATAATGGAATGCAACCAATAATCGATATAGGAAGTGCAAAATTCCTCAATAGTTTGAAAGTAGGTAAAGAGATAATAATAATATACATAAGTATGTATATGTATGTACATATTAACTGTCGAATAAATAAAACATGGATTACACTGTCTGTCCCATACAACTACATATTTAACAATAGTGGTGCAACCCACCCAGCATACCATTCTAGGAGCGCTCCGAAAAAAGGAGTCAGAAAAGAATCCAACAAAAAAGCATTTTCGGAGCGCTCCGAAAAAGGATTCAGAAAAGAGTCCAACTAAGCGAAAGCGAAATTTGCTTGTTACTGTCCTGAGTATGACTCAGAAATTCCACTTAATTATGTGTGTACCAAAGCGTTGTTGTCCTGTTGTTTGTGCTTTGAACAAAAAAAAAAAACATACATAGCTGTACCACACATGAATGATAAAAACAAGATAACACAGAGCCCAAAAACACCCTCATAAAAGACTCTTTTCTGACATTATCTAAGAGCTATTTTTGACGCACCATTTTCGAATGTAATGAGCCTCTTTTGTGAAGGTTTTCGGAGCAATTATGATTGTTTTTTGGGCTCATCAAGAGCGTTAACGCTCCGAAAAAGGTGTCAGAAAATACTCTTTTCGGACTAATATGGCTTGCTGGGAATGTACATACATACATACATACTCGTATGTACTGTATGTATGAAATTTGTTTTGTTAACAAGTTGAGTAATTTGTAGAATCTGTTAAAAACGCAACTAAATAATCTATAAGTAGATATGTGTGTACATATGTATGTTTATTTGTTTGTTTTTATTAACTTAAGTAGACATACTCGTATACAAACTAGCACTTACAAATTCCTACATACATTCTTCCATTCCCATAAAAATAAAATAAAAAAAAAATAAAAGAATTTTATGACGTTTTTTTTTTTTTTTTTTTTGTCGATTATTTGGCTAATCTCAGTTTTGTATGGCATTGTTCTCACCGTTTTCAAATTTTTCAAATTCAAACAAATATTTTTAAAGGATTCTTAGTAGGTAAAGAAAGCAAAACAACACAGAGTGCTATCATTTATTTTAACGTTCGTTAACAAACCCGAAAGTGCGGGAGTGTCGGTCGGTCGGCATAATCATCAATTAAATTTCCTAGAATTTCAATCTTAAGAAACCTAAATTTATTCAGAATTTAGTATTTGTTTTTGTGCTTAAGTGCTGCTTGCTGCAGTTCGATAAAAGTGTTGACGTTAAACCCCAGACAGCAAGAGTGTGAGTGAGTATGAGATTATAGGCACAAACAACAATATGCAGCACTGGCTGTGTGGCAGCCACTGCCTGCATCCTATTCATTCTCAATTGTCTTTAACTATATTTTCTGTGTTTTCATTTTATTGCCGTTTGCCATTGTGGGATATTTTCCTAATAAAATTGCATTTTTCTTTTACTTAAATCCAGTTATTTATTGTTTTGGTCTGGTGTCATAAAAACGTTATGGCAAAAGATCAAAGCACCGGAAATGGGTACAATAAAATCCAAGAGAAAGATACGATTTTTTCAAAAATTATGAAATTTGAGTTGTCGTATTATTGAGAATTGTAAAAATGTGTCCTTTTACTTGTAAGTGTTGTCCTTTCAAGGAAAACTTTTCCAACTACATACATATGTACATATATTAAAATAACAATCAAGAATGTTTATTAGTTACAGTATTTCTGTGAAAACCATACAATACTTTCGTTAACCCTACTCGTTTACATCCTACCGCATTTTTAACATATTGCAGTGTGAAGACCGTGCAAGTGCAAGCAACAAACACATTATTATTTTACAAATACACTTGACGAAAAGAAATGTTTTTCACATAAAATCCTTTCACATAATGTAATATTTATATAACTTATGTAATTCATTTATTAATATTTAAGAAATACAAAAAGTAAAAACCAATATTAATTTCCTCTTATAAAAATAATTGTTTTTCATGCATCAAATGATTACATTAACAATTAAATCCACCTGCACATATTCTTTCCATATCGCTAACATTTTTCTACTGACCAGCACTGCAGTAACACACCGCTTTAACCTGCCTTTGACAATAGCAAAATATCTTTGAATTGGTCGAACCAATTAGGGAGTTTATATATTCTTCTATTAAATCGAACTGATTTATTCACTACCAATCCGTTGCAGCTTTTGAATGACGACAGGGAGTTAATTTGGGCCAACTCTTTACTGATTAGTGGTGACGTCTAATTAGAGGCAGCAAGCTTTTCGGCGGTCATTCTTTGATATAAATATAAGAAGTCATCGTTGTTTGTTGAAGAGGTGACCAAAAAGGTGCTCAACTGCAAATTGCTTTCTAAACCATTTCCTTTTTTTTAGCAAATTTATCTATTTTAATATATTATTATATTTGGATTTACAAAACAAAATAAAGCAATAAATTTAAATGAAAATCCTAAAAACGTTTAAGATATTGGAAAGAGTAAAGGTACGGTCACACTTGTCAAATATTTACTCAAAAAATCGTAACCACTTGTTTTAGCACAAATTTGTTTGACGTTGTTTACTCTTACAAGAGTTTTGCAAGATCAAATAGCATCAAATAAAATAACACTAAATTGCTTTTGTTTCAAGCTCGAGGCCAGTATTGAAAATAATTTTTATTTGCCGATATTGCGATGCTCTTTGAATATCATCATCTGGGCTTGTAAATAAATAATAATTTATATGGACCACGGAAAATTAATGTTTATTTCTCTTCATCGTCTGTTGTTCAACTTAATATTAGTTGTGTTTTGTCCTAAATAAACCAAGTTTTCTTTTAATAAATAAACAAGTTCAAAAATATTTTATTTAGTGGTTATGTCTTATTCGGCAAATATTTGCCAAGTGTGGCCGTACCTTAAGATTTGAAAATTATAAATGAAACATGTTATGGGAAAGTTGTTCTCACGATCAAGCAAACAAATTTCAATTCTTTTATCAAAATCAATCAATTTTATCAATTTCAATCTCGTTTTGGCAAATATTTACTCAAAAAAGCGTAACCACTTGTTTTAGCACAAATTTGTTTGACGTTGTTTACTCTTACAAGAGTTTTGCAAGATCAAATAGCATCAAATAAAATAAAACTAAATATTTGTTGTGACTTGGCCTAAATAAGAAAAGGTTTTTTAAATAAAACAACGAGTTAATTTTTTTATGATAAACATATGTTAGCTCTATTAAATGTCAAAAAATATAAACAACTTCTTCATTTAACAGCTGATTTATTATTAAGTTTACAAATTGTTATAAACTAAATGGGCAAAAGATGCATCATTCATATCCTCTTCATCTGAATTCATTGGTCTAGTTGATATTAATGACATAATAACACAATGTTTTTCTTCGCGGTGAGTTTATTCATTGAATATTTTTATCAAATAATACAAAAACTTTAATTCGCAATTTTCATCATTTACAGAACTGTCAAAATCATATGGTTATATGAACAACTTAAGTTGTATTTAAATATGATCTATAAAAACGAATTTAATATTTAAACTGAAATTAAGTTTAGAAACCCTTTAATTTTGAAGTTAAAAACTGGCCATAACATATTTTCGAAAGTAAAGTTTTTATGGACGGATTCAAACAAAATACCGTTTTGTGATTTATCTTTACGTGAAACTAATATTTGCTGAATTTTGTATTGCTACTGCTTTATGTACCATAGAGCCATATTCCGTAAAGACATGTATATGGGGGCTATAAGAAATCGTCGAACGATTCTTACTATTTATAACAGAACTTGTTTCTCTATAATAAAAATAAAGTGCTTAAAATTTAATGATATTATCTTCATTATATTTTAAATATCTGAAAAATATCGAGGTAGTCTGAAACTTTTGTCTATAACTCATTTTGCCATTTTCAATACTAAACGTTTTGTTGGCACAAAGAATGTTTGGAAAAATGTTATTGATCTAGGTCTCTTTTGAAAGTTCTATCGTGTCAACAGACGGACGGACATCGCCTTAGAATCTTATAAGAACCCAGAATATATAGATTTTTTGGTTCTATGACCAATATTTCGATGTGTTACAGACGAAATGATAAACTAAATGATAAATACCCCCTACGGCACTACGATTAATCAAATATTTTTGCAATACATACATACATATCCTATACATATGCTTAGAGTAAATTCTAAAATTCTCAAGTCAGATGCGAACCATAACTTAACTTTGTTTTCTGTTTTATAAAAAGTTACAAACAACCTGGTGCAACATGAGAAACATATGTCAAGCATATAATAATAGCTATGACCTCAACTAATTTTAAAATCTAAACCTATTTAACCCCAATATGTGTGTGAATTCTTTCACGAAATTTTTAAGTCTCTGCAGACATTATTCATAAAAACACTAAAGATATAATCTGGCCACTCTATTTAATATAAAATTTGCTTGTTGTTTGTAAAACGTTGTGCTGTTAACGCTGCTACTTGAGCCGTTTCAGCCACAATTGCCAGTTAATGATTCTTGGTAAAGGAAAGGGTTTGGTTTTAGTTTGGCTTTGGCTTTGGTCATATTATATTATTATTGCTGCTGTTGTTGTTGTTTTGTTCAGTTGTTTACTTCTTTCTCGCTTTTTCGATTTAACAAAACTAAAACTAAGAAGAAGGAACGTGCTTTGTGCGTGCGTTTAGTCGCAAGTCGCATTCCCTTCCCACGATCATTAATAAAACTGACACGTACCTATATGTGGATTGACTTTTAGTAAACGAGTTACCGAAATATGTATCTCGTATAATATGAGAAATATTTATGTCCGAAACAGACACAGACACACCAAAAAAAAAACCGACCGACAATCCAGTCAGCCAGCCAGCCATTCAGCCAACAATGCAGCCATACAGACATAAACTTTCAACTTTTGTTATCACAACATACATTTTTTCCACTTTTTCTTTTAGCCGTTTTGTTTTTGTTGCTCTTGGTAATATAATACATATAAGAATGTGGCAGACAGTTAAAGGTATTTATTCAATGTGTTCAATTTCATTAAACAAAAGTTTGTATGGTTTTTTTTCAGTTAAGTTTAGATTGTTGAAAAATTTTACCAAATAATTGTCATCGCTAAAAATCCATGTTGCTGTTCCTTTTTATTGAGTAATTAGCCGGTCACAATTCATGCGTTAAAGGACATCACTTTGCATCCTTGCTAGTTAGGAAAAATTCACTAAAGGCTATTTTAAACAAGGAGATAGCGTCTTGGAGTGGATTTTGCTATAATTTATGATACATATGGTGAATTTCACGTCAAGTGACCCAATTGTAAAAATCGATGTCTTCCGATTTGGATGTAACTTGCAGCAAGGTTAGTACTAGTGGTTAGTAGGCCAGAGACAAATTTTCAGCTCTATCAGTACAAAAGTGCCGGAGTTAGAAGGGGTCAAATTTGGACAATTTTTTAACTCAAGAATAGGATTTTTCAATATTTGGCACATGCATCATTTTCATTTATATATTAATTTTATTAAATTATTTATTATTATTATTCTTATTTAGCATTATAAGTAATAAATAGAAAAAAAATTAAAATAGTGCATATGGTACAAATTGAAACAGTTTCTTCTTTGAGTTGCAAATTTCTTTATAGATACCCCACTTGCATCCCATTAAGTGACCACAAAGGAAAAATAAAAAAAAAACTCCATTTTGAAAAAAAAAAAAAATAAAAACAAATGGGGGAAAATGAAAATGATACATGTGCCAAATATTGAAAAATCTCATTCTTGAGTTAAAAAATAATTTTTTTGATAGATATCCCACTCGCATCCCATTAAGCGATTATAAAGGCCTTAAAGTAAATTGTATACGCTTTCTTTTGAGAAAAATAAGGGCCCAAATTGAAAAAAAATTAAAAAAAATTTTTTAAAAATTAAAAAAAAATATTTTTGAAATGATTGAAAAAATAGCTATCTAAAGTCCTTTGGACAATTTTTGCTAGGACCAATAGGTGAAAAGTTACACTCATTTAAAAAAAAACCCTGTATGACCAAAATGTCCAACTTTGACCTCCTCTAACTCCGGTACTTCTGGACTGATAGAGCTGAAAATTTGTCTCTGGCCTACTATCTTGGTGCAAATTTAGTCCAAATCGGAAGACATCGATTTTTAAAATTGGGTCACTTGACGTGAAATTCACCATATATGTTTAGTTTAAAATTTACTTGACTAAATTCTGCAATCAGCACCGAGAGCCCAGATGACACCTTGACATCGACTAGATTTCACCATATCGTCTCCAAATTTTATAATGATTTATAATAACCTCCTTCTCCTTTTCAATCATTATTGGAGAGTAGACCAAACTGTTTTATCCCACAAAATTTACAGATCTAATAGCCGTTCCTTACACTTTTTTTGGTGAAAACAACGTGATGGCTGTGATTTTTTGCAAGCTAATTGGTGGACGTGATCTAATTTTATGAGTTATTCAAAAAATTTCAATATTAATTCAATTATATTTTATATTTTTCTAAATAATCATCTTTGTTGAACTTCCAACTCTAGATCTTCTTTTGCAGATAGCTACATTTGCCAATCATACGATTCCAGAGAACTGCATTAATTACATTATAAGTTAGACAAATACTAAACTGGTTAGGTTAGGTAGAAAGGCTGGTGTGAGTCACCTCACACCCTCACCCAGAGATCAATATGGTCCATTGCGATGCCTTAGATTCTCTACCAAATGTATGACTCGTCTACATACATCTGACTCGTCTACCCAGAGTCTGTGGAGGGAATCGAACCCGCAACCCTTTGACTGATAGTCCGGCACTCTATCGCCTAGTCTATCTACTAACTTTTGTTAACTTTCCAGTAGTTGAGTCACAGAACCCTTTTAGGATACTGATGTAGCTGAACATGCAAAGCAGAGTATTCGTCTAACTATTAATGTAACTTCTGCAGTCCTCTTGTAATTACGTATTCTATCTCTAACCGACTTGCCCAATAATATAATGAATACGATTGGCAAATATTTTTGCCTGCATGGAATATTTATCATTTTGGGATTAGCAATATTGGAGCAATAGAAGAGGATACAATACGTTTTTATTGTTGAACAATATTTAAAAAAAAAATAGTGACAGTGTGGTGAACATAGTTCGAAAATTTCGTACAAAATGCATTCGAAATATTAATTTCTCTTTTTCAACTGTCATTTCAGGTAGATAGGATCAAGTGGAAATTCTAAACATGCTGGTCGGCCAAAAACAAGCCTTTTAAATATCAATATCGAAACATTACGTGAGAGGTAAAGGTCTAGAAATATTAATTCGGCGACGTGGACAAGTATTTCAAATTTTTAAAAGCTCTTTACAGCGTATATTCACTGATGGGTTGTGCTCACATGCTTAAAATATTCAATTGACATCAGCCCATCGAAACCTAATAACGATGTTGAGCAAAGTGTGTTCTTTGACAAGATTATTAAACATCAACATATGGATCTTAAAAATTGCCGCATTTGGTGTTCAAAGAACCAAAATATGATATTCGAAAAAGAAATGCATTCAAAACGTGTCTCCATTTGGAGCCGATTTTGGTCTGGAGCCATCATTAGAGCAAATTTTTACGGAAATGAGGCTGTTCAAGCTGTAACTGTTACTAGTGCTCGTTAATGCGACATATTAATAGAGTTCTTCCTAAATAACTTCAATGATATTGGCTTCAATAAGACAGTGCCATATTTGGATTTCTTTTTATGGGTTTATTTGAAGTCAAAGATCAATGCCAACAAACCTACAACTACCACAATATTGATGGAGGATATTCACAAAGAACAGGCTTCAATAACACCATCCATAAATAAAAATTAACCGAATGTGTTAGAATGCATTCTTAGAACTATGGAGTTTTTCCACTCAATTGTAAAACTACTTAGATAATAATGATACCAAAAGCTGTTAAAGACCACGACAGAACCAACTTCCTACAAACCTATTAGCTTACTTACTTGCCCTTCAAAGCAATTCCAAAGAAAAATTAAACCTTTTTTAAATAAGAAAATTATTATATATCACTTCATTTAGTTGGTTTTCTGGACAGATTAGACAATGTTTTCAATTAATGAAATATTGTTGTATCAACTCTCTATTAAATATAAAAACTTCAGACTCTCCTGCGTGATGCAAACTTCAAAGAATCATTGGTAACCCGAACGCGATTGCAAAACTTTTTAAACAGAACCAAGTATAGTTTGTATTATACCTATCAAAGAGATGCCTATTTATCCATCAAGGCACTCGTTAGAGATAAAACTGTTTCTCGCCTGTAGTTACGAGTACATAACTAAGAAGCATAAAAAATAATACGACAAAATTAATAAAGGTATTCTGTTGGACCAGAAGAATTCGTATGAATTCCTATATGATAGAAAAAATAACGATTAACATTGTAAACATTTTTCGAAAATTAGCCAGTTGTTAAAACAAATTCAGCAATTTTTTATAGGATGCAGTATGATTGAACATTCCTCGGCAATATAAAGAGTAATGAATGAGTACAAGTGAATTGCTGCAAATCATTTGGAGATTCAGAAAGTCATCACAGAAAGCAAGAGTGTGCCTGAAGATAAATTTTCTCGATTCCCATTTAGTTGGTTTGCCTAAAAACATAGACGAAACTATAGTCGAGCAAAAGCACTCAATGATTCTAAACGATTATTATTGATAGACCCAATATAAAATCGCATTCAATATATGTAGCTATTTATGTACATAGGTAAACATAATTTCAAATTTAAATTACCCCCAGAGTTATTTAATGTGAATGCATAGCTAACAATCTGTTAAACATTAAAATAACTCACACACTTGACAAAAATAAATTTAAATGTTAATGGGTTAATATATTAAAACCAACGTTCCCCTCAACACCTCACCCCCTCTTCTCTCCCCACCCATTAACATTTCATTATTTTCGTATATAATTCTCTAATCCAAATTAAGAATATCAAATTTATTACCTCTTCATAACTAACTGCACAAGAAAAATCCCTCTCCACGCCATACCTACCCTACTTCCAAACCAAATCAAACCAAACCAACAAACAACCCACCTTAAAAATTTATGTTTATTGAGAAAAACATAAATGTCTCGGAATTTTCGGGGACATTATGAAAAAGAAAAAAAACCCATAATTTTCAGTTTCTGTTACCAACACAGTTTAATAAATTTATTTTCTTTCATTGTAGCAACAACAATAACAAGATATAAAATTCTCTATTTCTTTTTTTATTTTAATACGAGTATGTGTTTGGTTGGATGGATGATAAATTACGTAGATGTCTATTTTTAAAACGATAAATTTTTAAATGCCCACACATTTTTTATTCGTCATCCCCTCTTTAAGACGCCCTTAACGACGGGCCAGCAGAGAAAATAAACGTGGAAACATCAGCGCCACCTTGATGGATCCACGTCAATATATAAAATACTTTTGTTGTTGTTGTTGCTTTTGTTTTCTTTTAATATTATTGGTTTTGTTGTGCGTTTTTTTTTTGTGTATAGAAATACATAAATGTGTACGTGTATTTTAGCGATATTGATGGGTTTTTTGGGTTATTTGGTATATTGGAGTGGTCGTAACGTTTGCTACATGTGAAGCAATGAAAAATCGAATTAGAAGCAAAATCATGCACAAATCATTTGACTATCTTTTCTGGTCGTAATAGTCATAATATACACGCCAAGTGAAAGTCATGCAAGATGAGAAGTCAATTTAAAGAATGGCAATTTAATCAATTCAAAGTTGCAATGAATTGTTGTCGAAAAAATCAATAGTTCTTGACATGAGTCAAATAATAAAGATTACGCATTGCGCAGGTCCGTTATATTTTACAAAAACTGTGTGAGTAAAATTGGGAGCAAAATTTCTTCTTGTGACGTCACAAGTCAAAAATAATTTTATGTTTGCTTAACTTCTATATAAATTTTAATGCAAATAAAATTTTTAAAATGAAGTGTACCATTTTTAATTGTGGAAATATTTAACAAAAAAACGTAAATTTAATTTTTTTTTTATTTCCAAAAGAAAATAAATAAAAGATGGGCCAATTGTGCCACCTTGATGAAAAAAAAATGAAATCATAGAGTTTGTATTGAACAGATGATATAAAAGGAGATATGAAATTAAAAATGGGTAACTGAAACGTTTTGCGTTTAAGATACCTTTTATCCCCACTGAAGAATTTGTGTGTCAAATTCAAATCTTTGAATGGTGAAAATCTCTTGATTTTCAACGAGTATTTAAAAAGCATACATATAAATGAGTCAATTACTATTAATGCAGATATTAAAGTTAAAATACTTTTTTCGACCGAGAATGTTTTTTCAAATAAGAAAACTAAATCAACTCCTAGCAGATGAGACAAAAAAAAAACACACACACAAACGTAAACAAACAAAAATAATAAATTGATAATACTTTTGTATACATACGAGTATATAAAATACTAAAATATCTGTTAATTGATAAAGGTGGTTTTAGACGGTATGTATTTTGCAGTGTACTTGTCAGTTGCACGATATATACTGGCCTATCACGTACAGTTTTAACTGTCAGTTCAACTAAACTATTCAGTTTAACTGAGAAATTTAAAATTGTTAAATTTAAAAAGTGCGTATCATGTCGCGTAAACAGAACCAACTGATAGTTAATTTTATTGCAATATATAGATCTGAACCTTGCCTATTTTATTTCTTATCTTTTTTTTAATAATTAACAAACTTTCGTGGTTTTACACGACGTGTATGCATTTTGCAGTAGAAAATTTGACAAGCACTGACAAATACATACCGTCTAAAACCATCTTAAACTGTGAAACAATACTACTTAAAGCCATTTATAATACATACATATTATAATATTTGAAACTCAAACTGTAGTGCCCAACTAATTCGTGTCAAACTTACCAAAAATTTTACCCACCTATTTTGTATTTTTTCTCTTGGCATTTAATAGTTTCATTTTGTCCAGACAAAAATACTCGCTATCTTTAAGATCTCTGCTAAACATTCCTTACACAAAAACAACAAATAATATTTTGAAAACATCATTCTACAAAAATTCTTGTTCATATGACTTTATATCTATATTGTGTCTGTGTGTGCTGTTGTTGTTGTTGGAATTTTTCTTTTCTTTTATTACTAAAAATTTATTTATTTTTTCGAAATGTATTTATTAGTTTTAAATTAGAAATCCAAAAACGTTCAACTTATGCACAAAATAAAATGATTTCTTTTTTCTCCAACGAACCAACAACATCACACCATTCATTGTCACTCAAAATAAATTTACCACTTTTAAAAGTCCTTATAATCACAAACGGAATTTTATTATATTAATACTTGTATGTATTTAAGTGTGAGCTGTTTTTAAATGTTTCATTTCTTATTGCATATTTTAAATTGAAATTCTAAGAAAAAGTTTTTAAAATTTTATTCATATGAAACTATAAATATGACAAATGACTTTTGCTTAAATTCATTGCAAAACAAATTATCTCAGGAACATTTTTAAATTTTGTTTCACAATCACAATCAGAACCATTTCAGAATCTTTGATAATATGTATCCCTAAAACAAGTAAATTTTTAATACAAAACATCGATGAAAGAAAATTTCTAGAAAACTCTTTTTAACTTATTGCAAAATTAATTCAAGCTAATATTATTGATTAGAAAACTGGTAGCAGAACCCTTCAAAGGAAGTGTTACGATTCCACAACTCTTCCATGCGTTTCGAAGGTAACAATTTTTAAACAAAATTTTTTATATATGTATGTTATACACATATTTTTATTATTTATATGTTATATTATATTTATTTGATATTTTCATTCATTAATATTTCAATAATTGTTTAGCGAAATATCTAGAATAAAGCTTTAAATCTTAAGGCCCAACTATAATGTGCATAAACTAGCTTAATGTACCATAATGTACTTAATGAAACTTTTCAAGTTTCGTCAAATGTCATTTGCTTAAGCAAAGTGCCAAACTGAACGCACATTCCGTACGGAATCATCTGTTTTTTGATTTCATTAAAAAAAATTAGTATACAAAATCAAGAAATAGATGATATTACTCATATCTTATCACTTTTTTTTATTATTTATTCAACAATTAACAGTTTTTACTGTTTGGAAATTTTCAATAAAATAAAATGTAAAATAAACAAATAATTTTTGGTACTTTTTAATTAAAATAATATAAAATACTGCTCAAATATGCAACAAGGGTTACATGCATCATGTAAGTACATTTTGGCTACCTAAAAGCCTTCTTAAGTTTACTTATGCATTTGACAGACTTTTTGTTAATTGTTGACAGTTGCTTAAGCTAGCTTAAGCACATTATGGTTGGGCCTTTAAGCTTAAACAATTATTGGAGTACATACATATGTATATATTAGGGCGGGCAAAATTTTTTGCCGATTAGAGCCGCCCCCTAGGATGATTCTATGGACAATTCTAAGCAACTTTGGTGAAGGAACCATGGGTCTATCTCGATTTTCGAGTCTCCCACTTTTCAAAAAATGATTTTTTTCAAGCAAGAAAGAGTTTCAAAAATAACTTATTCCGCTTTTCTTCCACTAAATTAATTTTTTTTTTCACATGTTCTTATTTTTTAGGTTGAATTTCTGTTGAAAAAAATAAAATAAATATCAATTTTACCGAACATTTTTTTCTCGGAAAATAGACGAAAAATATTACAAATATGCATGAAACGCCCTCTGGTGGTGGTCATAGGTAAAAATAAAGATCAAAAATAAATTTCTCGACCCCAAAAACCCCCCATATACACATAAAAAAGATAATATAATGAATAAAAAATCGAATTTCGAATCAAAATGATGTTATAGGAAAAAAAAGTGGGAGACTCGAAAATCGAGATAGACCCATGGTTCCTTCACCAAAGTTGCTTAGAATTGTCCATAGAATCATTCTAGGGGGCGGCTCTAATCGATTTTTTCGGCTCCATACAAATTGGCCCGGCCTAGTATATACATATATATATGTATATGAATACTTAAACTAGCTTTAGAACTACAATAGTTTTTAGCTTTTGCTTGAATATTTAAATATTATGTAGTGTAAATAAAATGTGTATAACCGCAATTTTGTTCATACTTCAGGAGTCCCTAATGTTAACGAATATCTTTGTAAGCGGGATTGTTTTATTGTCTTCGCGATCTTAGAAAACCAATTCTAATAAAAGCTAACTAACTTTATTACTAAATTACCCTCTTAAAACCCACTATCATTAATTCATTTAAAAACGTTTTATAATAAAAAAAAAAAAGAAAAAACTTATATATTGGGTGTACAGGTTAAAAATGCGGGATTCTGTTAAATTTGTGGTTTTTATTTTGAAACATTTGCTCAATATTAATTTATTTAAACTATTGGCCATTGTTAGCTAAGACCTTTTCCTAGTAAAAGCAGAGATATAATTTAATTTAGTCTTTGTCTTGATTTATTCACATATTCGAGTGCGTAATATAGTATCAAAAATTACCAAAAATATTTCAATTCTAGGAGCCAATTCTAATCACCGAAACGAAATTTTGTAATTTTGTAACGGACTGTTGGGCATTTGGCATCATCTTGTCGTGCACAGCAATTACTTTTAATTAATTTTAGGTTGAAATTACTCAATTATTTAGACGCGAAATCAAGTACTATTAAAAGTCCTGAAGTTCAAATTCTTGACAAACTGGAACTATTCGTTGTACCTAAATAAAGCGTGATCCATTTCGATGTTCTCCACTTTTTAAAAAGAAAACACAGAAAATTCAAATTTAATGGAGAATATTTATTATCATTTGAAAGAACAATTCTTTGGCATTTTTTTTTTTGAAGATTATGTCTATCTATATCTATCCGTTGAGTCCAATTTTTGATGACTCGTTCGAGCATTTCGACCGGTAACTGGCGAATGACACGCGTAATGTTTTCCTCCATGGCCTGAATCGAAGCGGATTTGTCCCCATAAACTTTAGACTTTGCATATCCCCACAGAAAAAGTCTAACGGTGTGATATCACACGATCTTGGTGGCCAAACGACCGGCCCAAAACGTGATATTTTCCCCATCTTTCTGGCACCATAAAGATTCCGCGCAAAATAGACTGCTCATATTTTGAGGCCAAGAACGAATCAAGCCAATTTCGGATACCATGTTCTGAAGTGAAGTGCATCAGTCAAAGCAAATAGTAGACGGACGGAGGTCTAAACTAAACATCCCAAGCATTTCTTTCTAAATAGTTTTTAACATCTATTGCAACATGTGGTTATTAATTGATATTATGCTTTCATGTCTAGAGTTGCATTCCGTATAAGTTCCCTGTGATGGTCTGATGATCTTAGATTTCATCAGCTCATAATAGATAGAAATCTTTCAAATGGGCCACCTACAGCGTCGTAGTCGCGGCCAACATTTTAATGACATTTTTTTAAAAAACTAAATGTCCAAGATTGTTCTTTCGAGCAATAATAAATTTTCTGGCACCCAGTTCTATTTAAAGTATTAAGTAACTTTAAATTTATTTTTTCATAAATATTCCATTTTCCATAAATAAAATATTTGTTTAAATAATTTTTTAAAAATAAATTTATATTAAATGCTTACAATCACTATTTTCCATTTATAAAAACAAAACTCTTTAAATGTGAAAAAACAAAATATTTTGAAACTACAATATTTCAAACAAATAAAACGATCAATATGATCAAATTGAAATAATTAATTCTGGCAACTCTATCACTATATACAATTTATTCAACATAATGTATAGCATAACTTAAGGAGCGTATAATAACTAACCCAACAAACAAAATATAATAATTTTAAATAAAAATATAATTGCTATACTAACAAGAGTTACAAGATTTGTTAAATAACATTTAACAGCATGAAAGCATAATAATAAGTTGCAAGTATAACCGGCCGAACATATACTAAACTACACCAACAATTATCTTTTAAAATTTCAATATTTATTTTCGGACGTGGGCCTTATTCATAAACAAATTAAATTTCATAAAATAATAATTTTTGGACGTTACAAACATCAGAACAAACCTAACCAATATGGTGGTGCAGGGATAAAATATCAAGGTTTCATTAAAGGTAAAATTTAAATATACTTAAAAAATGCGGGATTTTTTTTAAATTTTAAGTTTTATTGTGAAACTTTTCTGCAATAATAATTTATTCAAGGTATTTAGTTTAAGTAAAATCATCCTCCTTTAATAAAAAATAATACTTAAACAATTTAATCTTGTTTCATAAAATAATCTAATTTGTACATATACAAAACAAAAAGCGTGCAGTTAATTTTTGATTTATACACCAATACCTCACTTTGCGTCGGGGTTACGTTCTAAAAAAATACAGATTTTCTATAGCAAACCATGTAAAGATCGAAGATAGGTTCCAGGGTTACAAAAATACTATGTCGTCGGCTTTCTTTCACAAAAAATTGGCCGAATGTTTGCTAAACATATAAATAAATTTCCTTGTAGCAATTGTCTGTATTACTACCACTAGCTATTATTAGATAATGCTTTACTTTTTATGTCATCAAATAAGCTTGATTTTAAATCCAAATAGAAAGGAAGGACTCTATTTCGATCATCAAATCACTTCTTGTACGGCTTATCGTGTTAGCATCTAATGATGTTGCAGATTAAAGACTCGAACCCAAAACAACGCAACCTCGAAAATCTTATGACGCATAGTGAAAATTAGTACTAATTAAGAAGCGACGCAACTTCGATAAAACGCAAAACAAAACGACGCAAAGCGAGGTATTGGTGTATTTAAATTTAAAAAAATAACCTAATAACTAAAAACATAAACAAAGACACAAAAATTAAAAAAAAATTAATCAAATAATATAATAAGTTATTTTATACCCAAAACTGTTATAATTTTAATATGCGAAACATTTACTAATTTGTTATTATTATTTAAAAATACCTTAAAAAAACAAAACAAATTTTAATCTTTGTTAATTTCTGCATAAAAATAAAAATTCTGCCATTTTTGTGGCAAAATTTATAAGTATTTGCAAGTTAATTTATTTAATTCCGTTTGTGCAAACAAATAGATAACTAACTAACAAACTAACTAACTCGTATTCAATTCATTAAATAGTACATAATTTTAACTAAAATGCAAAGTGCGGTGAATTGAATTTAATAATAATAAGAATAATACCTATTGTCACGCCACTAACTAACTACCTCATTCATTACCTTAAACAGAGTACGAGTAGAGTTTTTATAATATGTATGTATGTACTTTAAATTGATCGATCGTTTAATTATAATTTGCATTAGCTTGAAATGATAATCTGATTACTGCACGATAGTATAGTTTTGCTTGTGATTTTTAGATTAAGTTAAAGTATTTTTTTTCTTTCTCAGTGTTTTTATTTCCTTTTTTTTGTTTTTATTTTTTATTTGGTGATATCAATGGTGTAATTATACAAGGTGTGTGCAAATCGCACAATACACAATACAGAAACAACATGCATTTTCTTTGTGTAAAATAATGTACTACTGTCAAAAACACTTGAAAAACTATTACTTTTGACATAAGTGAATTGTAAACAAAGTCAGTCACTCACCTTGTATAGTTACACCATGGTGATATCAGAGTTTTGGTTCTTGAGTAATGAGCAAATGTCATTTTGTTTATGATTGGATTATTTAATTTTTTTTTTTTTTTTCATTGTTAAATAGTACACTCTATGTGCGTATTATACGAATATCTAGTATTTTATTTTTCTTAAACTTTGACTTTAAGCTGGCCGTTAGAATGACTATGATTACTAGACAATTTTTGACTTATGTATCCAAAAAATTATTAAAAATATTTGTCTACTTTCGGCCTCGGATTCTAAAACTCATTTACATATGTATGTCCTATCGTGTTTTAATTGTTTTTAAACGTCAGATGGACGGGAATTTTGTTCTAATTTATTTTAAGGTGGATTCACCCACATTTTTTCCAGAGAAAAATGTTTTTACTGAGAGTTTTTTGCAGCACGTTTCACCCATTTCGAACGATTTTTCTGAGAAATTAAAGCTGCCGTATGTAAAAGAAATCTATTAGGTTTACAAATACTGTCATTGATTTATTTTGCTTTGGGTTTTAAGTGTCAAAATACAAATATGAATTTATTTTAAAGTATTGGGTATTCAAAATCACAGATATAAATTCAAAATGAATGAAAAAAGAAAGTTGATATTTGTATGAAAAAATGCAACCTATTGGCAACTCAATTCATTTTTGTCCAGAAAGACGTCAAACTTCATATAAAAAAAAATTGTTCGAACAAATTTTTTGTTAAAAACGAATGGATGAATCCACCTTTATTTGGCTGAATTGGTTTTGCTTATTTTTATTAGGAAACATTTCCGATTAACAGAGAATATTTGGGGGAAATGTTATCCCTAAAGTCTTTCGCACCCTATAATGTTTTCAACATCAAAGGCAAAGCTTGACTTTGATAAGGACCCGGAATATATATTGTATACATATTATTGCGAGTCTACGAATAATATTTCCATACGTTCTCCTGAAAGAACGAAATCAATATACCCTCATACCTATATATAAAGGGTGTCCCAACTAGAACGCAATGGTGTCAATGGTGTTCGGTATCGTGAAATGATAACCAGTTTTTGCTTGCCTAGAATTGAAGAAATGAATGTGGAGGGCATGTGGTTTCAACAAGACGGCGCAACATGTCATACAGCCAGAGAAACAATTCAATTGCTGCATCAGTCAGTTGGAGAATAATATTGGCCGCCTAGATCGTGCGATTTAACACCTTTAGATTTTTTTCTTTGCGGTTTTTGAAAGTCGATGGTTTAAGCGGATTAGCCGACGACGACTCAAGCCTTAAAAGAGGAAATTGGACGCTGCATTAATGAAATACCGCAGCATTTGTGCAAAAAGGTCATTGAAAATTTCATTAAAAGATCGCGTATGTGCCAGCAAAGCCGCGACGGCCATCTGCACGATATATTGTGCCATACGAAACCTCATTCTGTCTACTTTACGATATAATAAAGTTTCACGATTTTTTAAATATCTGTGTTTTATTTAAAATTTCAAAATTGCGTTCCAGTTGGGACACCCATGACAATTCGATTTGTTTTTCTCAATACGAGAGACGTACGCATTTTTACATAACGATCGAATACAAAACTGCAGATCCCTCCCTCCCTCCACTCCCGCCAAGTTACATACATATACACATGTGTGCTGTCATACATAAGGATTAAGTGACGTTCGTTATTCCATTATTAAAACGAATTAATAAAAATGTAACGAAAGAGGGGGCAAAAAAGTCGGCTTATCACATTGTAAGAAGAGCCAGCAACAATAACGATAACAACAATAAAAAATAACATTAATAATAAAATTAAAAAAAAAAAAAACAACAATCATACCAACAAGTGTAGAACATGAGCGAATATTTAAGAAAAGTCAGATAGACATACAAATAGGCCCCTGAATGGACGAACAGACAGACAGACAAACAGACAGACAGACATATAGAAAGTATGTAGCAATAATAGCAGCAGCAATCAGTTTCATTTTCAGTTGAGTTGAGTTTATTTATTATTTATTTGAAATAAACTAATTTAGATTGTTGTACGAACAAGTTATACACACATATGTATATAAAGTTTGTTGTTGTTATACGAGTACTTCAGTAGCACAGTTAGTGTTTCAGTCTGGCTTCCTTCCATCTAGTCAATCAGTTAGTTATTGGTTGCTCTTGAACATCAACCAACCAATTTACCCTCAAACGGTTACATTAGCATTTACACATATGTAGATACTACATACACTTTTTTCATAATCAGTTTTCTTGTTCTACATTTAATTTAAAAGAAACACAAATTAAATTAATTTAAACATGACCAGCAGTTTAGCACGTTTACGGTTAATAACCTTTGATGTCACCAATACTCTGCTGAAATTTCGCACAAGCCCTGGCAAACAGTATGGAGAAATTGGTGCCCTTTTTGGGGTTTTGTGTGATAATGATGATTTGGCCAAAAGTTTTAAATCCAATTGGTGTGTATTTTTTTGTAATGATTTATTGCTAAAGAAAAATGTTGATATATTAATCTGATTGCAGGCATAAAATGAATCGTTTGTATCCAAATTTTGGCAGAACCTCAGCTTTAATGGAGTGGCAACAATGGTGGCGTGAGTTAGTATCACGTAAGTGTGCAATGAGTGTGAAATAAAAATAAAAAGTAAAGAGATACAAAAGATAAAATATTCCTTAATTAAACTAAACTAACTACACTTAAAGAATTTTGTGGATTAAATTTGTCTGATATTTCTGATGCACAACTTTTATTTTATGATAAATTGTTATTATGTCTAGGCCAATATTTGAGACAGAATAATTATTGTACGAGACGAGTGAAATAAGTTCTAAACGGCATCCTTTTTTGGATAATATAAAAATTTTGATAATCAAATTAAATTTGACCTCTTAATCATTCAAAAGAATAAGAATAATGCAACATGAATATTTTATTGGATTCATTTTGAATTACTGTGAGTGTCAACATAAAGTAAACACCTAACATTGCTTAAAAATATGTTACGAGTATATTAAAATTATCTTAAACATTGTAATTAATACGTTATTTGTATCCAATCTTCTAGACAAAGAATCAACTCGTTTTTAGTGAAATCAGCGAAATTTTGTATTACTGCCTTTATTTTAAATCCTTAACATCTTTATAAATATGCGTTTAAATGAGTAAAGAGTCTCATCTGCGATCACTGATCTTGCTGACACAAAATCTATTTTTCATATACAAAATTTAAAAATGATAAATCCTCAATGGCCCATAATCATAATCATAATCATAGAAAAAGCATACTTTATGTAAAAGTAGACTTTTAAACAATAAAAACATATAAATTTTGTTCTGAATTTAAAACAAAAGCATGCTTTTGCTTAAAGTGTGCTTTTTCTATGACTATGATTATGGGCCAATATCTTTGTAAATATGCGTTTAAATTGAAACAGACTCGATATGTTATCAGTGATATTTAATAAAAACTTGTGATATATTCAGGCATGTGATGGAAATCGATATCGAAAACGAATCAGTTTTAGAAATTTATAATCTAATTTTTTAAATTTTTGTTTTAAGATTCTCTTTAGTAGCCCACAATATCTTTATATTTTATGTACTAAAAGTTTTTCAATACAGAAATATTACGAAAATATTGACTTCTAAAACTCATTCGTTTTCGATATCGATTTCCATCACATGCCTGATTATTAAATGAATTTGAAAATTTATGAATTTGAAAAAGTAAAAAATTCATGATCACGGCATTATTAGTAGTACAAATACAGTTTTCTTTTTGTAAATACTGGAAACTAAATTTGAAACAGGTTGTTTTTATACTAATGAACTCGAAGTTTTGATAAATTTATAATTATTGATTAGCTTTTTTAATCACGAAAATTTTTTGCTTTGCCCATCCCTTCACTTGTCTACTTTAAGCCGGCGTAGATTAGTAAAAACTTGTTACGTCATTCACGCAGCTTACTTGGGTCCTGTAAAGTACATTTGTCGGCGTAGAATAAATATGTTTTCGTATCGTTATCTTTAAACACATGTCCATGCCTCTATCAAAACTTTCTATATTATTAACAAAATTCAACGGCGCTGATATTGATAATACTTTTCATTTAATAGCAGAAGCAAAAACAAAGGGTTAAATTATTAAAATGTTACCCCCTTATTCAAAAACGATTATTAAATTTAACAAACGTTTATTATGACAGATTTGCATATAAAAATTTACTTAATAAACGTTTGTTAAATTTAATAATCGTTTTTGAATAAGGAGGTTAGTTATTATTGTTAGTTATCTTAGTTTGTAGAAATCTTGAAATTTTTTTTTAAGAAATCAGCTCGAAAAGTTCTACAGAGTTTAAAAGTTTTGTGTCAAAACGTAATCTATGGGAAACACGACAAATTTAAAAGAATTTTTTAAGTTTAATTTAAGTTTTTTAGTGAAATTATTTTTGTTATGTCAAAGAGTTTAATGGAGTTTATATAGTTCCATTCATTCATTACTCTAAATATCTCTAAAAATTGCTATTTTAAAAATTACATTAACAAAAGATTGTTTAGCTTATTTGCAGGTTCTGCCCAAAAAATTCTTTAATAAAGCTTATTTTATATTTCTAAAAATAATAATAATTTCAGATACCTTTGATGAGTGTGGCGCCAAAATACCAGAGGATAAAATCGAAAACTTTACCAATCACTTGTTGGACTTGTATAAATCGACTTCCTGTTGGGAGCACTGTAATGGCAGCATCGACTTACTTAACTACTTGCGTATGCAACAGCAACTGGGCATTAAGGAATCACCAACACGCCAACCACCCTTTGTCATGGGTGTCATAGCCAATTTCGATCCTCGTCTCGTGGTTTTATTGAAAAACTTAAAAATCGATCATTATTTTGATTTTATTTTGAATTCTTACGATTGCAAAGAAGAAAAACCAAACAGGGAAATATTTGATAAGGCCATTAAGGTTGCTGACGTCAAGGACCTCAAACCAGATCAGTGCTTACATATAGGTGATGGTCCTACTACCGATTATATGGCAGCACGGGCATGCGGTTGGAATGCAGCGCTGGTGCATGAACGCAATGCTCAATATTTAATGAAAAGATATGGCGAAGATAGAATTAATAGGAATTTTATATTTCCCAGTCTGTTTGATTTCCACAAAAAATTAGCAAATAACTGTGTATATTGGTAGAGTTATGATTTTTTCGTAATGTATTCAAATATTTGTTAATAAAATGTAATAAAAATAGAACATAACAAGTATAGCTTAGGTAAATTTACTTCTGTGGTTTTATATCTGCCAATAATGTTGAATGTTTCTCGAAAAGTTCCACCAAAGGACCTTGCGGCTTATTGAATCCAAATCGTAATATTCTCTTTTCGTAGGTGAACAAATATGTAAAGCTATGTTGCCCAAATCCATGGCCATTCAATCACGACTTTTCTCTCCCTCAATGCGCGGCAATATATCACCTTTTGTCAATAGCTTTTGGTGTGAACCAGTGGCTGGTTAGGATGGAAACGCTTAGATATTAAATTTGCCAGGCTAGGCCGGTAGAGGCGTGAATTCCTTTTAAATTTTTTCCTTATCTTGATGTTTTTTCGCTTAGTTGTAACATTTTGGCAAAAACGTAGTTTAACATAACTCGAGAACCACTTGTCCGATTTTGATGAAACAAATTTAGAAAAATTAACAACTAAGCGAAAAAACATCAAGATAAGGAAAAAATTTAAAAGGTCATAAACAAAACTGACACATACGAACGCCAAACCCTTTGAGGGTTTTACTATACTGACCTAGTACCATCACCCTGACTTGGAATTTCTCACCCCCCAGATTGGCTGTTGTACTGTGTAATTGTTGTCATTTTAGACCTAGCGATTTCCTGTTCATCTTTCTTATTTATAGTTTGTATAAAATCTTCCCCTTCTGCTAATATCTTTTTAATTGGAAATTGTTCTTTTTCAATCGGTAATGCATGTGCAGTTTAATGCTGTGCAGTTCCCGGCGTGAACTGATTTTCTTCCTTCCTTCTTTTTATTTATTTAAAGAATAAATCTTATTATTCTTTATTTATTTATTTATTTAAAGAATAAATCTTATTATCCTTTATTTATGCAGAGTCCGTATTAAGGATAAAAAACCTACAACTATCACGAACACAAACAAAAATTTTCGCTTTTTATACCCTTCACCATCGTGAGAAGGGTATATATAAGTTTGTCATTCCGTGTGAAATTTCCACAATATAATTTTCCGACCCTATAAAGTATATATATTCTGGATCCTTATAGATAGCGAAGTCGATTAAGCCATGTCCGTCTGTCTGTCTGTCTGTCTGTCTGGATGTTGAAATCAGTTTTTTGAAGTCCCAAGATATGTTCGGGATCCAAACCTTCAATAATTCTGTCAGAAGTGCTTTCGAGAAGTTTGCTATTTAAAATCAGCCAAATCGGTGTAGGTCAACCAGAGTTATGAACCAATATGTGAGACCACCTCCATAAAAATTTGATATTTTTTGTCCATTTTATTGCAATATTTTGAAATATATTGCAGATAATACCATGAAATTTTGTACACGTTATTTGTATGACAAAAGAAGAAAGTATGCGGAAAATAGTAAGAATCGGTCCATGATTTCTCATAGCCCCCATACAAATATATATATTCCCGAAATATGGCTTAATGATAAATAAATGCCTATAAAATTGGAATATCTAGAGAAACTTCAGCAAACTAAGTTTTATACAAAAATAAATCGCAAAACGAAATTTTTTTTTAGTTCGGTCCATGTTTGACCATAGACCCCATATAAAGTCCACTTACAAAATTCACTTAAATACATATAAAACAGATATAAATAATGTTAAATGGCTAAAATTTGACATTAATACTCTTTATAGGCAAATAAATTATTGTACCAAATTTTATGGTGGTCGGCCCAGAAATGGTCATAGCTCCCATACAAGGACCACATCTGAAAAAGACATTTTTCCCTATATATATTGTATAAATATCGTTACCGACTCAAAACTTTGTACAGATCATTTACATATATACAAAAATCATTCCACACAATTTTGTTAATTTCGGTCTATTTTTAACCGTATGCCCCATATAAAGCCCTCTTCCGAAAATCACTTTAACACTCATAAATCGCTTATAAATAAGGGTACCAATCCAAAATTTTACACGGATAATTTACATACATGCCTAAATCTAACTGCTGGATTTTGAGAATATCGGTCCATATTTGACTATATCCCCCACATAAGGTCCACTCTCGAAATCCACGTTAATACTAAGATATATCTTAAATATACCGTTATTATGTTGAAATTCAACGTGAAATATCCTCATATGCATGAAAATAACTGTTCCAAAATTTAAGAAGATCGGCCCATAATTTGTCATAGCTGCCATATAGAACCATTTCCAAAAAACAAATAAATTCGGGTCAAAAAATATTCTTTTCGGATTTAACCCATATTCGGTCCATATTTTATAATCATGATATATATCGTTGGAAAGGAATTTTTAATACCTTTTATTTAGTGTATTACAAATTATCAAGCACCCAGTAGTTCCCGAGATATAGGCCTATATATTTTCAACTTTACGGGCCCGCCCCCTCGAAAATAGGCGTGACCGACAACAAATTTTTTTTTCCTGGTATCTCCTCTAAAAGCCCTATTTAATTTTGTTTTTTTTTTTTTTTTGAGCAAAATCACTAAAACCGAATTGTACCCCTTTTTATACCCTTCACCATCGTGAGAAGGGTATATATAAGTTTGTCATTCCGTGTGTAATTTCCACAAAAAAATTTTCCGACCCTATAAAGTATATATATTCTGGATCCTTATAGATAGCGAAGTCGATTAAGCCATGTCCGTCTGTCTGTCTGTCTGTCTGTTGAAATCAGTTTTTTGAAGTCCCCAGATATACTCGGGTTCCAAACCTTCAATAATTCTGTCAGAAGTGCTTTCGAGAAGTTTGCTATTTAAAACCAGCAAAATCGGTTTAGGTTAACCAGAGTTATGAACCAATATGTGAGACCACCTCCATAAAAATTTGATATTTTTCATCCATTTTATTGCAATATTTTGAAAACTATTGCAGATAATACCATGAAATTTTGTATACGTTGTTTGTACTATAAAAGGAGAAAGTGTGCGGAAAATAGTAAGAATCGGTCTATGATTTCTTATAGCCCCCATACAAATATATATATTCCCGAAATATGGCTTAATGATAAATAAATGCCTATAAAATTGGAATATCAAGACAAAATTCAGCAAAAATAAGTTTTATACAAAAAGAAATCGTAAAACGAAATTTTTTTTAATTCGGTCCATGTTTGACCATAGACCCCATATAAAGTCCACTTCCAAAATTCACTTAAATACGTATAAAACAGATATAAATAATGTTAAACGGCTAAAATTTTACATAAATACTCTTTATAGGCAAATAAATTGTTGTACTAAATTTTATGGTGATCGGCCCACAAC
Organism: Bellardia pandia; assembly: GCA_916048285.2. Classification (NCBI taxonomy): domain Eukaryota; kingdom Metazoa; phylum Arthropoda; class Insecta; order Diptera; family Calliphoridae; genus Bellardia; species Bellardia pandia. The sequence continues at coordinate 24,229,511 of OU696531.1, forward strand.
TGGTCATAGCTCCCATACAAGGACCACATCTGAAAAAGACATTTTTCCCTATATATATTGTATAAATATCGTTACCGACTCAAAACTTTGTACAGATCATTTACATATATACAAAAATCATTCCACAAAATTTTGTGAATTTCGGTCTATTTTTAACCGTATGCCCCATATAAAGCCCTCTTCCGAAAATCACTTTAATACTCATAAATCGCTTATAAATAAGGGTACCAATCCAAAATTTTACACGGATAATTTACATACATGCCTAAATCTAACTGCTGGGTTTTGAGAATATCGCTCCATATTTGACTATATCCCCCACATAAGGTCCACTCTCGAAATCCACGTTAATACTAATATATATCGTATATATAGCGTTATTATGTTGAAATTCTACGTGAAATATCCTCATATGCATGAAAAATAACTGTTCCAAAATTTAAGAAGATCGGCCCATAATTTGTCATAGCTGCCATATAGAACCATTTCCAAAAAACAAATAAATTCGGGTCAAAAAATATTCTTTTCGGATTTAACCCATATTCGGTCCATATTTTATAATCATGATGTATATCGTTGGAAAGATATTTTTAATACCTTTTATTTAGTGTATTACAAATTATCAAGCACCCAGTAGTACCCGAGATATAGGCCTATATTTTCAACTTTAAGGGCCCGCCCCTCGAAAATAGGCATGCACGCCAACAAATTTTTTTTGCTGGTATCTCCTCTAAAAACCCTATTTGATTTTTTTTTTTTTTTTTTTTTTTTTTTTTGGAGCAAAATCACCGAAACCGAATTGTACCCCTTTTTTATACTCTGCTTGTTAAATTACACTGAAGATTATTATGAACATCAGACAGACTCTGTAAATTATGGTAAGAATTGGTAATTAAATCAATTAAAAATAGTGAAAATTAGACAAAATTTCAAAATATTTAACATAAATTATGTTGGTCGTAAAATTGTCTTTCAAACAATATATCAAATACTAATAAAATTTCTACTAAGACTGAATAGAAAACACAGAATTAGGATATTCTAGTCTAGTGTAGTTTCTGTATTTCTTATTACGTTTAGGTGGAGGCACAGCCGAATATAGCACTCTTACTTGTTTTATATTAAAATAGTCACTGTGACTTTCAATTATTGTTATGTTTTAATTATTATAACATGATTAAAAAAAGTGTTCTTATAACAAAAAAATTAATTTTCAAATACAGGGTGGGCCAAGTTTGACTGAAAAGTTCTCGCAGAAGTGCCATTGTGGCTCTTGCGGTATGAGCTGTAGCTCCATCTTGCTGGAACCATATGTTACGATTATTGAGAACTATCGGACGTAAAAAATTTTCCAACATGGTCCGGTATACCACCCCAGAGACGGTTTGTGGTTCATTAAGCTCATTTTCGAAGAAATATGGACCAATAACTTTATCAGCCATGATTCCACACCAAACAGTGCATCTGACAGGGTGTAATTGTCGCTGATGCAATGCTCTTGGATTCTCTGTACCCCAAATTCGGCAGTTCTGTTTTTTCACATATCCATTTAAATGAAAATGTGCTTCATCGCTCATAATCAGATTATCCAAAAAATTGTCATTTTCTGTAGCTCAACAAATTCAACAATTTTTACACGTTCTTCCACTGAGTATGATGACATTATGAAATTTTATAAAATTCTGTATTATCTGCAAAAAAAAAAATTAAAAAAAATTAAAAATGCAAAAGTTATAAGCATTTCAAATCAGTCAGTCCAAGTTGGCCCACCCTGTATAAAATCATTTACATATTTTTGAACCTGTTAAAGATATTGCTAGGAGACTTTTTATGTATAATTTAAAATTTTGTTGTTTAAAAATCAAAATTTTGGTTAAATTTGAAAATGGCAGAATTTTGAAATTTTCTTTTTCAATGCGTTAAACTGAAAATAAATAGCACAAAATGCATTAGAGGCCATGCTGGGGACTTTAGAATTAGAAGGAGCATGAGCTCTATTTAAAAACGTATACGAAAATACTTCTTGGCTGTGCACTAGTAAAACTCAGATCATTTATTTCTAAGAGAGTCTATCACAGAATGCACCGTAAGATTGTAAAATATATAAATCCTTGAATATGTTTCCAACTTGAAAAAATTTATTGCCTGAGTTTTAAATATAATATATAAGTTTAATGTGATATATACATCCTTTGCCACCTCATTAATTTAAAAAATAAATTAGTTTTAATTAAAATAAAAAAAATTTAATATAATATTATATGAACTTTTTTTTCTGATTTTTGTATTTGTACTGATATTATAATAATTATAATAATATTATATAATAATAGAATTACCCTGTTCTAGGCAAAACCAGGAATTGTGCCCAATATTTAAATCAAATTTATAAGCTGATATAAGGCATTTATCTAGACCATACCAGGAATACTTTTTTTCCGCCCACTCTCAAGGAATTGTGATTGTGATTTTTTCGAAAAATCTTTATAAAAATTTTTTTAGTGTAATATTTTTACTTATTTAAAGTTTCTGAGACATTTTTTAAAGATTCTTATTTTTTTCGGACTGTTTTTGTGTTAAAATATCATTAATAAAGTTATATATCGAATTTTGAAACTTTAACATTGTCTCTGCTAAATATTTAACATTACTCTGTTAATGTAAATGGTTTGTGTCTAGGGAGTTAAATTTCAAATTTATCTTCGCGCACATGAAACAAACAACCCTTATTGAAACAAGATAATAATTTTGTGGAAATAACGAGAAGTGATCCCTTTATTGTGTAAGGCGTTGTCGTAAAACGACACCTTGCATAGTCAGAGTTCATACGCCAACGCCTTACACAATAAGAATGATTGTTTACATATAATTTACGCTAATTACAGGAAATTCCGGAAAACCCTTTTTGCTTAGGTAATAAAATGTATCTGGTAATGTTATCAGGTACCACGTACGCATGTGCACTAAAGTAGTTTTAAGATTCTCATTGTTAGTATTTAAGTTAGTATTATTTAATAAAGAATATTCAGTGTCTTCCAAACATTCTATCGTTTAAGACGAAATATAAAATATTAAAATCAAGTGAAATTCCTATCATACGTAACAAAAAAATATAATACCTACTAATAATACTCTTTCTCACCTCAATAGCATTTAAATTTGCTAAGAAAAAAAAAAAAAACGTAGAAGTTTAGCAAACATAAGCCGCGCGTGCTCTATTCAATTATGACGGTTTACAATGGACAACATATGTACAATTCTGGTTATTATCTGCCGCCCGTAATGAATCAATCGGAATATCAATCGGCACCACCTGTCTCAGCCACCACACCAGCAGCTCCCTCCACACCCTCTTGGGCCAGTTTATTTAGCAGCAGTGCAAATACCGCCTCCACGGTCAGTTCAAACCCAGTTGCCTCCACATCTTATTCTAAGAAGCCCATAGCTAAAGTAGCACCCCGTGAGGGCCCTACACCCGTAACACCTCCGCAACCAGTTGTAACTCCGGCTACTTTATCTTACCCAGCTGTCTCAGCGCAATATCTATCACCCAAAAGCGCCTCAGCCGTGGCTAACAAGAAAGCCACCTCAAGCGAACAACAATCACAACGCAACTCATTGTCCAATCTAGATGAAAACTCATTGAAATTTGCTGAATTTTTAACGAAATACAAAAGTGACTGGGCACCTATTAGCCTGCGGCCAAGAGGTCTAACAAATCGTTCCAATTACTGTTACATCAATTCAATATTGCAAGCCCTGCTCGGCTGTTCACCTTTGTATAATTTAATTAGATCCATACCAAAACAAGCTGCCAATTTGTGTGAAGTTAAGACCCCCACAATTAATGCCATGATAAAATTCATGTCCAAGTTCTCTAATCTGCCTAGTGGTTTACGTTTGCGTAACACTAAGGCCGGCAAACGTAACAAAGATGATTTGGGTGGCGATTTAACCTGTGATCCCGCCTTTGAGCCAACTGAAATCTACAAGTTATGGATTAATAGTCGTGAAGAACACGTCGAGGGCAGACAAGAAGATGCCGAAGAGTTTTTAAGTTATATACTAAACAAATTAAATGATGAAATGTTAGAAGTTATACAATTAATCGCAAAGCCAAATAACGAACAGAATGGACAAAATGAACCGGCAGAAGAAGATGGTGATGTTTGGCAGATGATTTGCAATAAGGGCAGTGTTACACGTCAAACAGATTTTGGCTTCACTCCATTAAGTGATATATTCCGTGGAGAATTACGTTCACATTTACACCGCGAGGGAGAACATTCAACAGATGTTATACAGCCGTTCTTTACATTGCAGTTGAATATTGAAAAAGCTGCCTCGGTGAAGGAGGCTTTGGAAATCTTAGTAGGCTGTGAGCAATTGGAGGGTGTTACCGGCATCAAGAGTAAACAGGAAGTTGGTGCCTGGCAACAAATAAATTTAGAAAAATTGCCTCCCATTTTAATTTTGCATCTTACATGTTTCGACTATCGGTCACATGGTTGCACGAAGATATTGAAGAAGCTTGAGTTCCCGATTGAACTTCAAATTGATGCAAAAATTTTAGCTTCCAAGAAGTACTCACAAAAACAACGAGCTTATCGGCTTTTTGCCGTTGTCTATCATGATGGCAAGGAGGCCACCAAAGGACATTACATCACTGATGTCTATCACACTGGCTACGGCAGTTGGCTGCGTTATGATGACAGCTCTGTTAAGCCAGTCAGTGAAAATCATGTCCTTTTTCCACGGACACCACGCGTACCTTATTTACTCTGCTATAGACGCTCTGATACCATCAAAGCACAGCAGTAAACACTAATTCCAACAACTGTTTATGACCTACATATTAATTAAATGCAACTGCAACATAATATACTATAAACACTTTTATTATTTTGTTTTTTCGTTTATTTAAATTTCAATCTATCAATAATTACACTCTGTTCACATTAGACAAATTTTTGTTTGCTACAAAACAAGTTTTGTTTTCTCAAAATCATGTTTGCACCCCAAAATGTTTTATGGTCACATTATGGAAGAGAAATATTTGGTGTTTTTTGTCAAATGTTTTACAAGTGTGACCGTACCTTTAGATAATAAGAAAATTGGGTGAAAAATAATCTAACATTAATAATCGTACTCTTTGTAGTACAACTATAAGTTTGATATTAATCTTTTTAACTAAACATACATAAATACATATATTTTGACATTAAATAGTAGATACTAAATTTAAATTTAATATAAACTTAAACTATTATTAAAGTACAAAAAAAAAAATTTAAACACTTTTATGACTTATTAATTTAAACACAAACAAATTTATTGGAATTATTTTGCAATTATTTTACAAATTTTACATATTTTAAATATAAGAAAGTAAATTGTAAAAATTAGTATTTAAGAAAGTATAAGAACATAAATAAAACAGTCTTAATTTGAAAAGAAAAGAAAAGAAAAGAGTGAAAGTGTTTTTTTTTTACTAAGAATCATTTTAAGATTCAACATAAAAGTAAAAAGCGAAAATTTTTGTTTGTGTTCGTGATAGTTGTAGGATTTTTATCCTTAATACGGACTCTGCATAAATAAAGGATAATAAGATTTATTCTTTAAATAAATAAAAAGAAGGAAGGAAGAAAATCAGTTCACGCCGGGAACTGCACAGCATTCAACTGCACATGCATTACCGATTGAAAAAGAACAATTTCCAATTAAAAAGAAATTGCAGAAGGGGAAGATTTTATACAAACTATAAATAAGAAAGATGAACAGGAAATCGCTAGGTCTAAAATGACAACAATTATTGATAATGAAATTAATAAAATGAGATTATCAGATAGAGACAAATTTATACTTGATAAGGTAAATTATACTAAAAAAATTTTAAAATGTAATAAAAACATAATTATTTTAAATTCAGATAAAGGAAATACTACTGTAGCTATTGATAAAACTGATTATGAATCAAGGATGAATGATATTTTAGATAATACTACATCATATCAGATATTAAATAAGGACCCTACAAACAAATTACAGAAAATAAATAATAATATAGTTGATGATCTTTTCAAATTAAAAATAATTACAATTTTTGAGAGAAACAATCTTAGAACAAATGTGGCAACAGCTCCTAAATTATATGGATTACCAAAAATTCATAAAGAGACATTTCCTTTAAGACCAATTTGTTCATGTATTAACTCTCCATCATATGAACTTTGTAAATATATTACTGACATTCTTAAAAAATTAACTTTAAACTATAAATATAATGTAAAGAATTCATTAGAATTTAAAGATAAGATAAAGGATGTAACAATTCATAAGAATGAAAAACTTATTTCACTTGATGTTGTATCATTGTTCCCTAGCATACCTGTAGACTTAGCAATAAGTATTATAGATGAAAAATGGAATATAATTGAACAACATACAAATATTTCTAAAGATCTATTTTTACGTATTTTAAAATTTTGTATAATTGATAGCAGATATTTTCAATACAATAACAATATATATATGAACAGAAAATAGGCCTTCCAATGGGATCACCAGCTTCTCCAATTATTGCTGATATTGTCATGGAAAAATTACTTGACACTTGTATTGAAAAATTGATTATAAAACCAAAAATTTTAACAAAATATGTAGATGATTTGTTTTGCATAATTTCAGAAAGTGAAATAGAATATATATTGACGATTTTTAACTCTTTTCATCCAAATATTAAATTTACTATAAAAAAATAATGTAATTCTATACTTCCTTATTTAGACACTTTAATAATAAAAAGAGGTAATAAATTATTAATAGACTGGTATCAAAAACCTACATCATCAGGAAGAATCATTAATTACTATTTAAAACATCCTAAAAGAATTATTATTAATACAGCTAAAAATCTTATAGAGAGAATATTGACAATATTTAAGTGATAAGGAATTCCACAAGAAAAATATAGAAACGATTAACAAAATATTAATGGATAATAATTTCCCTATTAATATAATTTGTAAATTAATAAGACAATTCAAAAATAAAATGAATAACACAAAAAGATTTTCTGAACCTAAAATATATAAATCTTTAACTTATGTACCTAAAATATCCGAAAGATTAGAAAAATCTAATATATTTGATAACACCAAATATAAAATGGCTCCAAAAATGTATAATACAGTAGGCAGATAGATTATTCAGTAAAATAAAAGATAGGATACCTAAATTAGAAATGTCAAACGTAGTTTATAAAATATGTACCATGTAATGGTAATAACAATGAAAAATATAGCAAAGTATTTATATGTAGGTACAACTAAAAATAAATTAAAAACTAGAATAGCTGGACACAAATCTGATCAAAAATATAGAGATATATCATCACAAAAAACAGCATTATCATCACATTGTACAAATTTGAATCACTATCCCGACTTTGAGAACATTTCAGTTTTGAAAACAGAAAATAATTATAAACGTCGTTATATGTTACAAATGTTAAGGCCCAACTATAATATGCATATGCTAGCTTAAGCAAACGTGCGAACACATATAAATTGTATGTGGCAAACTATAATGTACTTAACGAAACTTTTCGTTAAGTTTTTCAACTGTCATTTGCTTAAGCAAAAAGCGAAACTGATCGCACATTCTGTACGGAATCAGCTGTTTGTTGTTGTTTGTTTGTGTTTCGAACAAAATGGAAGAAAATATATTTCTTTTAAATTTAATAGAAAATGTGGAAAAAAATAAGTGCCTTTACAATAAAAGAGACCCTTTTTATTTTAACAAAAATATCTTTCTGTCGCAGTTTATTTCTCTGGCAGAACAAGAGCGTCTTCTTCTTTTACAGTGTAGTTCACTTATTTCTTTTAATGTGCACAGGCCTTCAAGCGCTAACTTTAATATTTTTATATTATTTAAATTTTTAAGTTTTTTCTCCATTTTTGCAAACACAATACGAAAATTAACAAAACATATGTAAACGTTTATTATTATTTACAATGTAGTGCTGCCACAGCTGTACATTTTAGTACTTTTGCCGATAAATTAAGAAAAAGGAAAAATTATGCGTTTCTGGTACGAAGTTTTCTTTTAATTATAAAATAATATAATAATATTTATAAAATATAGTCATTTAATGGCTTTTTGTTAAAATAAAAACATTTTTTTTAACATAAATGAGCAACTGTGGACAAAAAGTTTCAAAGTCATTGTAGCCACCTAAAAGTTAACTCTGAATTGGTTATGCATTTGACAGTCTTTTCGTTAACTTTTGCAATTTGCTTAAGCTTGCTTATGCATATTATAGTTGGGCCTTTAGAAATTATTAATGTACCAACAAATCTTAGAATCAATTTTAAAGTAGATACAGATAATGTTGCTCAAACTTATAGACACTTAATTTATAAAAACACAAAAACTAAAAACTAAAATATTTTTCATATTTATTAAATAATTTTTAAGCTTGAGGTCACTTTTTTGTTTTTTATAAAAGATTTTTGAATTCTGATATATAATTAACTCAATATTTCGATTTCCTTTGGAAATCTTCTTCAGGAGTTATTTAAATATTATAACAAATTTTCTATGTGTAAAAATTTTTTCTCATCGTTAGTATTTAAGTTAGTTTTATTTAATAAAGAAGATTCAGTGTCTTCCAAAAATTCTATCGTTTAAGACGAAATATCAAATATTAAAATCAACCAAAATACCTATCATACTTAACAAAAAAATATAATACTAATAATACTCTTTCTCACCTCAATAGCATTTAAATTTGCTAAGAAAAAAAAAAACGTAGAAGTATAAAAAAAGTTTAGCAAACATAAGCTGCGTGTGCTCTATTCAATTATGACGAAGCATACGCAACCAGTTGGTGCTGCTCAACACCAACAACATCAGCAGTCCCAGCAACATAAACAGCAGATTTCTACACCACAGCAACAACAACAATACAAGCAATAATAACAATACTACTTCGATGCCTACATATTCTAATATCTCAACTAATAACAATCAAACACAAACTGTAGCTGTACAACAACAGCAACATCAAAACAACAACAACAACAATAATAGTTATCAATCACAGCAACAACAAAATGCCACTGGTGACCAAATGTTCAATCCACAATTACAATCTTCAAATGTATATGTACCACCACATTGTATGCCAGCCGCCCATCACCATCCCCAACATCATCATCATCAGCCGGGTGCCATGTATCAGACAATGATACCAGCCGCCATACCCAGTAATGTTTTTGTCAACAATGTCACCGCCAATGTTATTCTACATGGTTGGGCTCATACTGTACCGCATGGCGCTTGGGTACATCCAGGTGGTCCACATTATCTACATGATATGCTCCCTGAACAGGGTGCTCCAGTTCTTCAACAAATGGGTGCTATGCCCGTTACATTGCCAACACCAAATGCCTTAGGTGACCCAGTAATGAATTCTAATGCCATTTTTGCTATGCCGGTCTACAATGGACAACATACACTGAACCAAAAATGTTACTTCCCATTTTTAGCGCAAAATGGCATGTAGATTTGAAGAAAAGTAGGTCATTATACAACTAACAAAATTTACCGTCTATTTAACATGCATTTTTTAGTCAAATTTTAAATTTTAGTAAAATAGTCAATATGAAAAAAAATTTGTCAATATGAATAATATCAATCGTTACTATGGCATGGCGTTAAATTGACGAAAATTAATATATTAAAAGATTTATAAAAACGAGGAAGCCAATATTATATCGCACCAGTTGAAATCCTAATGGCTTTTTATACTGCACCCATTCACTTAGTACATATATCAGATGTACATTTAGTTCAGTTCATTTAGTCTATAGTTTTTAGATGCAGCCCAATGCTTTTAGCTTCTGCCCAAGAACAATTGTCGTTTAATATTGCTTCAATTCTATCATCGATATCTACTTCTGGAAGCTCTAATAAAAATTCTGTATATAAAAATCAATAATTATACCAAATGCATTTTTTATACAGTTCTTGTTAGAAATATACTTTAAATATAAAACACTTTTCATAATTCAACATATATATTTCTAGTTTACTTTGAAATTCATGATATTGTAATTTGAAAACTTTGGAAAATTTTCTTCACACAACTTTTAAACTTTGTTCAGAATAATTTTAACTTTAATAAATAAATATAATTTTATATCAAAGAAAATTTCTTGAGAGGATTTTCATCAGGTTATGGGCCTAGACAGAGCGTTTGGGATAGAAAACTATTTGCTGAAATTATAAATTAAAATAAAGAAGTTGTGCGAGATTATAAAGATGGTGTCGTCATCATTATACCAGATAGAAAAGCTGGACGACAAGAATTATGAAACATGGAGTATTCACATGAGAAGTATTTTAATTCATTCCGGTTCTTGGAAGTACGTGAATGGTGATGAACAAATAGATTGAACATGGAGTCCCGATAAAATACTGGAATGGGAAAACAATGATGAAAAAGCCTTGGCAACGATCATGTTAAGTGTGAAGTCTTCACAGCTGAATTATATCAAGAATTTAAGAAAATCCAAGGAAGCTTGGAACAAACTTAAAGAAGTTTATAAACCTAGTGGCCCAATGCAGAAGGTTTCCTTATACAAAAAATTGTTGAACTTAAATATGAAGGACAATAAAGATATGGCAGAATATTTAAATATTTTTTCTGATATTACTGAAAAACTCGCTGATGTTGGAATACGCCTACAAGACGAATTACTCGTCATCATTTTATTATCAAGCCTCCCGAAAGAATTCGAAAATTTTGTTGTAGCAATGGAAACAAGAGATGCCTTACCTGTATTAGGAACATTAAAACTTAAACTATTAGAAGAGTACGAGCGTCGAAATCAACAAAATAAGCCATCAACAGTGCAGCAAGCTTTCGGTGCTACTAAAAAGGAAGTGAGAAACAAGAATTTTAAAAATAATGAATCTGCAAAGGTAACAAAAGGAAATTGTTTCATATGTGGTAAGAAGGGTCATTATGCAAATAAGTGTAACTCAAAAAGGGATCATCAAAAATCTTACTCCTTAATTGCAATGGCAAAATCTGAAAAAGTAAGTACACCATTATCCTGGTACATTGATAGTGGAGCTACAAGTCATATGTGTGCAAATCTCAAATTATTTACAAAGTTAAATAAATGCAATGACAATGTAATGTTAGCAAATAAAAAATCAATGGTTGTCGAAGGAATTGGAACTGTTAATATTTTTGTTAATAATAAATAGTACAGTTGAATTAAAAGATGTTTTATTTATATTCTCCAGATTTGAATGGGAACTTTCTGTCCGTCAGCAAAATTGTTCAATATGGTGGTAAAATCATGTTTAATGAAAATGGTGCAGTTTTTACTGATGTTTATAAAAATTTAGTTCTAAAAGCTAGAAAAGAAGACAACCTACATATTTGTTTTTGATGTTAAAGAACCAAAGGAAAAAATATGTGCAGTAAGTTCAAGCAATGAAATTTGGCATCGTCGGTATGGACATCTAAACTATCAAAGTCTGTATGAATTATCCAAAAAAAATATGATAAACGGTATGAATATAAATAAACAATCTGGAGAAACATGCCAAACTTGTATGGTTAGCAAAATTCATGCAATCAAATTCCCAAACCAGTCAGAAAGTAAATCTGGTGAGTTATTAGAATTAATACACTCGGACGTATGTGGTCCTATGAATATAGATTCAATTGGTGGATCAAAATATTTCCTGACATTCATAGATGACAAATCCAGAAAAATTTTTGTATATTTTCTAAAACACAAAAGCGAAGTTTTCGAAAAATTTTAAAATTTTAAAGAAATGGTAGAGCGACAAACAAATCTTAAAATAAAATGCCTTCGCAGTGACAGCGGTGGAGAATACGTTAGTAATGAATTTAGTCAGTATTTAGTACAATATGGAATAAAACGTCAACTAACTGTACCATATACGCCACAACAAAACGGTGTGGCTGAAAGGGCTAATCGCACTATAGTAGAAATGGCTCGTTGTATGTTGGTAGATTCTGGACTTAATCAAAATCTCTGGGCTGAAGCAGTGGCAACAGCAGTTTATTTACGTAATAGATCTCCATCAAAATCTCTAGGTGACAAAACGCCATATGAAATATGGACTGGTCGAAAACCAAGTGTCAATCATTTAAAAGTTTTTGGTTCGAATGTAGTTGTTATGAATGAAAAGAAAGGTAAATTTGGTCCCAAAGGTTCACCTATGGTGATAATAGAATATTCACGTGTATCCAAAGCATATCGAGTATATGATACGAAAAATCGTGAAGTTATTGAACGTCGCAATGTTTTGTTCGATGAACTAAATTTACCTGGTGGAGAAATCAAAGACAATAATGAATGTTTTATTAATTTCGAAGAAATTTTAAATAATAAAAACACTAATAAAGCAGAAAGAAAAAAGCACTTCAAAATTTAAGTTTATTTTACTCAAATTTAGCCAGAATTTATACTTGAAAATTTAAGTACGATTCATACTCACTTGTACTTAGAACAAGTATAAACGGGATTGATTAAAAAAATCAGGCGGAGATTTTCTTAAAACAGGAATAAAATTATTGAATTAAGTAAGAAAATCTTGTTTTTAGTACAAGTGTGAAGTTAAATCAAGTAGTTAACTCTTACACTCAGGGCTGCCAGATGAATTTCGGAAAAAATCGTCAAAATCCCGGTAAAATAGAAAAAAATCGTCATTTCGAATTTTAAAAATCGTCAAAAAATCGGAAAAATAAAACGTCACTATTTCTAATAGTATTTTGAAATTTTTATTTAAACGAAAACATAAAAATTTAATTTTATATAGTCTCTTGTACAATACATATCAAAATACATAAATTTTAACTTTTTACATAACAAATCACAAAACATATAATGTTAAACACAACTTGTGTAATATTTTTATAATATCTTAGTCCGTTTTCACTTCTGACTCGTCAAGGCAAGTATTTTTGGTTGAGAAGGGAAATAAGAACAAAAGGGGTACAAAGTTGACGGTACTGTCAATTTTCTTATTTCCTTTTGTTTTTTTTTCATGCATGTTGATTTACATTAAAAAGTACGAAAATTGATTTAACGTATGTCAGGACAATTTATTTTATTAAGTTTTAAATATCATTTTGCGTATAGAATTCAATTCATCCATCATATACGAGAACAGGTACTTATTTTCAAAGAATTTCGTATTTTTGTTATTTAAATTTATTTGGCTAAATATGCCTTCGACGTTTTGTTAAAATAGGAGAAGTTTTTGTAGAAGAATTTCCTCCTGGAAATTCAGAAATTGTTTCCTCTTAAAATATTAGTTCGTGGAATTCAGTATTTAAAATTGATTTTTATGTTTACAGATAAATAAGTAATTTCGACTATCCTGTCTCAATATTATTTGGAATTATTTTACTTGAACTTAACAACAATAATTAATGTTCTTCCTAATGTTTATGAGATTAAATGAGAACAATAATTGTTGTCTTAAAAAAAGAGAGAATTTGGTAACAAAAACATTAATAAAACTAACAAATGATAGAAATTTTTAATAATTCAGAAAATCGTCACTTTCAATGAAAAAATCGTCAAATCGTCATTTTGCTATTTTTGAAACCAAAAATCGTCAAAATGACGATAAATCGTCAAATCTGGCAGCTATGCTTACACTTCAAAGTAAGAGTAAGATAACTTGATATAAGAAAAAAAGTCTTATATTCAGCGTTGTCATATATTTTTTTAAGAAAACTTTTTATTTCTAAAAAAAAAAAGTTTTTTTTAGAAAAAAAAACTTTTTTAAGTAGTACAATTTCAAAACCCAATTTTATTGAAAACAAAACAACTTTTAATTTTACATATTTACTTGAGTACTCCTAACTGTCCAACTCCACCCTGTCGTACATTCAGTTAACTTTAAATTAACTTAAAGCTAACTATTTCTCAAGTAGTGGTGGTTGACACTTGGATTACTTTTATATGCAATTAACTAACTATTTTAACATTGCGATGTCCTAGGAAGTAGTCAATTTTCCGACTTTCTACTTAATAAATTGTAATAATAGCCCTAAATAAATTAAAGCTTTTGTGCGTTTTGGAGCTGTTTGGTTGTCAATCGACATTGTTCTCTAAATACTTCAAAATGTCATTTTAAAAAATTTTTAAAAATAGTTAGTCAATGTACATTTTGCATTGCGTAGTAGCTGGCTTTAAGTCAGTCTATACAAGCTAACTTAAAGTTGATTTTTTTTATAGTTAACTACTCATTTGACGGCAGGGCATATACATACATATACATATGTATGTACTCGTATGTACAAAATAAAGAGTTTATTTGTGTTGTAAACTGTTAACATTTTATAAATATTTATATGACATTTACTGTACTTAAGACGTAGACTAAATTAAACATTTGGGGGATTCACAAGGTGTCATAAAGTCATATGTCTTAAAATAATAACATGAAAAAATACGACTGCTGTGAACAACCCCTCATAATTCAGTGTGCTATTTTGAATTTAAATCAGCTGATTTAAAACAAATATAAAAATTAATATTGTTTTCCACAATGCCAAAAATAAGTGAAAAAACTAAAATAATTTGTGCGAAAAATACATTTTAGATGTTGTGATGGCAAACTCAAGTAAATAAACAAAAAATTTTTAATTACGACAGCACAATAAACATAGCAAGCAAAGTTCTATTAATTTAAGACACTTTTTGTTTACAAAGCAACAACAATATTTTTAAACCATTGTAAAATGTTAGAACATTATGACAATATAACATGATAGCACACCTTGTGAATACCCCAATTGTTGCAGTAAAAATGGATTAAAAAATCCAATAAATTACTAACGCAGTGCAGCATAGTAGAAAAACATTGTTTTGTTAATTGTGAAAATAACTTGTTTTATAAACTAAATTAAACTTATAAATAAATTACAATTATTGTTTTTTTTTTAGTTGAACTGTTAATTTTTAAATTTTTGATAATTTTTAGTTAGGCTTAAATAACAATTTAATGAAAATTAAATTTAATGAACTCAAGCCTAACTAAAAATTATCAAAAATTATAAATTTTCAAAAAACTTTTTTTTTTAGAATAAAACTTAAAAACTTTAAACTATAAATAAATACAAGAAATTTTTCTTATTTTAAAGTTTTATTTGGAAAATAAAAATATTTCTTTAACTTTAATTTAAATAAATTTTTTAAATAAAAATAAAACTTAAATATTTGTGCTATATGTATGTAGATTTTATTGGGTAACTGTATGTTTCTTATTGTATGTACATACCATCAGTTCATGGAAAAAAAACCGTTAGTTATACTAAATACATATTCATTCAACGATACAAACAACAAATTGTGTCCATGCAAATATATAGAAAATTCAAGCACGAGAAACATATGATGTGTGCGGTGTTTGTGTGTCTATACATGCATACATATATTTACATGGGCACAATTTGTTGTTTGTGTCGTTGGATGAATATGTATTTAGTATAACTATCGGCTTTTTTCCATGAACTGATGGTATTTTTGTATCACAAATGAAAAATATGTTTCTTATTACAAAAGTGTTTTCATTTGCATATATGTATGTGCATACGTATATAATTTGTTTGTAAATTTTTAGCTGCTCAGGTAACATACAACAGCTTGCAATATATGAAAGGTGAAGACATTAAGGAAGCAATACCTCCTCTTGGTCTTCGAGTCGAATTTAGGGAGAAGCTTTTTAAGTGGAAAAAAATTCAGGTAAGTAAATAATAGGCGGACTTTATAAATGCAGTTTGCAATGCAACCTTATAATGCATAGTGTTCATAAAAGCAATAAAAATTATTTTGGCAATGTCAATTTCATGCATGGTTTTTGTTTGTGATTCTTTGTAAACGATTTCTTCGCAGTGTTGCAGGGACCGTAACTGTTATGACTTTTATCGAAAAAGTAAAAAAAAATAACTTTTAATTTTGACTTTTATTTTTTAAAGCAAAGATTAAAAGTTATTTTTGACTTTTATTATTTTACTCAAAAAATAAAAGTTATTTTTCTAATTTATAATTCTTGAATCAAGCTTATTTAGGGATTAATTCAATCTCAGCCATTCTCAAGGAGAGCTAAAATTAAGATTTTTTGACTAAATGAATCCGTACTTGAATCAAGTATTTTATACTCGGTATAAGAAAATCCGTACTTACCCTACTTTTGACACCGCTCCGGATTGATTTAAGTACGGATTACTCAATTTTTTTTTTCTGTGTACGATAGTTCTGATGAAGAAGATTTGTTATATTTTGAAGCAGAAGATAGAGATAGCGATAGTTCCATCGGTGAAGAGTCAAATGGTACAATTAAACGTGGTCCAGGTAGACCAAAAATTGACAGAAATGGTAGACCAGGAAGACCTAAAAAAATTTTTCAAACACTGAATAATGCGGTGGAGGAACTGCTTCCGAAAACATTTGAGGAGGCATTATCCAGTCGAAACAATGAAAAATGGAAAGAAGCTATGGTAAAAGAAATACAATTTCTAGAACAGAAGGGAACTTGGTCATTGGAAGAGTTACCACAAGGTGTAAAAGCAATCAAGAACAAATGGGTATATACTTTGAAGAAAAACAGTGAAGGCAAAATTGAACGATATAAGGCAAGATTAGTAGCTAAAGGTTGCAGTCAGAGGTATGGTTTAAATTACAAGGAAACATTTTCACCTGTTGTCAGATACGAGACAATAAGAATGGTTTTGGCCTTAGCTGTTGAACACGAGATGCACTTACACCAGTTAGATGTTGTTACGGCATACTTAAACGGAGACTTACATGATGTAATTTATATGCAACAACCAGAGGGATTCGAGAATAAACAATATCCAAAGAAAGTTTTACGTCTGCATAAATCACTATACGGTTTAAAGCAAGCTGGTAGAGAATGGAACTTTAAATTAAACGTAGTTTTATGTCAAATCGGGTTTAAAAATTGCGAAAATGAGCCATGTTGTTGGATGTAAAGATAAGAATGAAATCCTTAATTTTAAATCAGAAATAAGCAAAGTGTTTGAAGTGACAGACAAAGGTTTAATGGAACATTTTTTGGGAATGAAGGTTAATCGCGATGGTGAGACTGGAAATATTGAAATCAGCCAAGAACTTTATATCAAAGATTTGTTGCAAGAATACAATATGGAAAATTGTAAGCCGTCATCAGTACCCTTAGATCCTAGTTATCAAATTAAATGTGACGAAAAATGTGAAAAAGTCGATAGCACTTTATATCAATCTCTTATTGGAGCTTTATTATATTTGGGATTAACCACAAGGCCAGATATATTACATTCTGTATCGAAGTTAGCTCAAAGAAATGTAGATTCACACGTAGAACATTTTAAAGCTGCGAAAAATATACTACGATATCTAAAAGGAACACAAAAATTCAAATTAAAGTTTTGTAAAGGTAGCAGTAAATTGATTGGTTATGCAGATGCTGATTGGGGTGGATGTACAACAGACAGAAGATCATATTCTGGATATATATTTTATCTAGGAAACTGTGCAATATCTTGGGAATCGAAGAAACAATCCACAACAGCTTTAAGCAGCACTGAAGCTGAATATATGTCAATTTCTAACGCGTCCAAAGAAGCAGTCTACTTGAGAAGATTGTTAGAAGAACTTGGGTTTTTAAATGAGGATAGTATTGAATTAAACGTTGATAATCAAGGTGCCTTAAAATTTGCAACGAATCCAGTATTTCATAATCGTAGCAAACACATAGACATAAAACACCATCACTTTAGAGAAGTCGTAAACAGGAAAGAGATTAGTTTGAAATATTGTCCAACAGAAGAAATGGTTGCAGATATTTTTACGAAAAATTTAGCTAAGGCTAAACATAATAAATTTGTTAAATTTGAAAGATTAATGCTAATTTGTAAAGAATATACATGTTGAGGAGGAGTGTTAGAAATATACTTTAAATATAAAACACTCTTCATAATTCAACATATATATTTCTAGATTACTTTGAAATTCATGATATTGTAATTTGAAAACTTTGGAAAATTTTCTTCACACAACTTTTAAACTTTGTTCAGAATAGTTTTAACTTAATAAATAAATATAATTTTATATCAAAGAAAATTTCTTGAGAGGATTTTCATCAGTTCATGATTCAACTATTATTTTCTTTGATAAAGTACGAACCATTTTATTCATTATTACCTACGATATTTTTTTCTGTGTATGTACAATTATGGTTATTATCTGCCGCCCGTAATGAATCAATCGGAATATCAGTATGGAGATGACGTTGGTGTTGGTAGCCCATTAAGCGACGAACAGGCCATGTATGCCGATGAATATGGCATGAGTCCAGCTGATATGCATACTGTATCCTCAGATGATATAAATCATAATGCTTCCTCAATGAGTTCAGCTAATGAAACTCCCAATCTTTTGAGTCCCAATTACCCACCCATGTATGAACAAATGTCACAACAAATGGGTGTTATGCACATTTATGATGATCCGCAAATGGGTCAAATGCAAGTAATGCATTCTCAAACAGGCGTGCCACAAATGGAAGAAGAATTATCTGAATGTGGTTCACAACCCTCGGCACCCATACAAATGGTACCAGCTGTATCAGCTCCACTTATAACATTGCCAGCTGCAACTAAAGAACAAATTATACATCAACAAACACCACATCTAATACCAGTTACAGGTGGTGCTATAATGCCAATTGATGAGCCACATACACCTAATGCAACACCACAGCATCAGATTCAGCAACAACAATCAATTACTGTGGATAGTAATATACAAACCTATGAAAATGTTACGAACATACAGCCAAGCGAATCAGTTACCAGTCTCAATGAAGAGATTGTTCAACAACCTCAACAGCAGCAGTAACAGCAAACCACATCAACTGCCTCAACCACAGCTGCGCCCCATCAACTTCAACAGCCACAATCGCCACAGACATCACCCAATGATGCTGTACAAATACAGTCCACAACAGCAGCCACAGCTACTTCAGCTGGCTCTGACACAACCATCATATCTTCCAAACCACACTCACAACAATTTCCACCAGGATTCGCTACTAAGAAACATAGTTTCTCAAATCAGGGACACAGTGGTGCAAGCGCTACTAAAAATACTGCGCAAGCCACCACAAGCAGTGTTAATACAGTGGAAACCCCCAGCACACCAGCCATAAATTTGGCACCACCTGTCTCAGCCACCACACCAGCAGCTCCCTCCACACCCTCTTGGGCCAGTTTATTTAGCAGCAGTGCAAATACCGCCTCCACGGTCAGTTCAAACCCAGTTGCCTCCACATCTTATTCTAAGAAGCCCATAGCTAAAGTAGCACCCCATGAGGGCCCTACACCCGTAACACCTCCGCCACCAGTTGTAACTCCGGGTACTTTATCTTACTCAGCTGTCTCAGCGCAATATCTATCACCCAAAAGCGCCTCAGCCGTGGCTAACAAGAAAGCCACCTCAAGCGAACAACAATCACAACGCAACTCATTGTCCAATCTAGATGAAAACTCATTGAAATTTGCTGAATTTTTAACGAAATACAAAAGTGACTGGGCACCTATTAGCCTGCGGCCAAGAGGTCTAACAAATCGTTCCAATTACTGTTACATCAATTCAATATTGCAAGCCCTGCTCGGCTGTTCACCTTTGTATAATTTAATTAGATCCATACCAAAACAAGCTGCCAATTTGTGTGAAGTTAAGACCCCCACAATTAATGCCATGATAAAATTCATGTCCAAGTTCTCTAATCTGCCTAGTGGTTTACGTTTGCGTAACACTAAGGCCGGCAAACGTAACAAAGATGATTTGGGTGGCGATTTAACCTGTGATCCCGCCTTTGAGCCAACTGAAATCTATAAGTTATGGATTAATAGTCGTGAAGAACACGTCGAGGGCAGACAAGAAGATGCCGAAGAGTTTTTAAGTTATATACTAAACAAATTAAATGATGAAATGTTAGAAGTTATACAATTAATCGCAAAGCCAAATAACGAACAGAATGGACAAAATGAACCGGCAGAAGAAGATGGTGATGTTTGGCAGATGATTTGCAATAAGGGCAGTGTTACACGTCAAACAGATTTTGGCTGCACTCCATTAAGTGATATATTCCGTGGAGAATTACGTTCACATTTACACCGCGAGGGAGAACATTCAACAGATGTTATACAGCCGTTCTTTACATTGCAGTTGAATATTGAAAAAGCTGCCTCGGTGAAGGAGGCTTTGCAAATCTTATAAGGCCGTGAGCAATTGGAGGGTGTTACCGGCATCAAGAGTAAACAGGAAGTTGGTGCCTGGCAACAAATAAATTTAGAAAAATTGCCTCCCATTTTAATTTTGCATCTTACATGTTTCGACTATCGGTCACATGGTTGCACGAAGATGTTCAAGAAGCTTGAGTTCCCGATTGAACTTCAAATTGATGCAAAAATTTTAGCTTCCAAGAAGTACTCACAAAAACAACGAGCTTATCATGTCCTTTTTTCACGGACACCACGAGTACCTTATTTACTCTGCTATAGACGCTCTGATACCATCAAAGCACAGCAAAGCAATAACAATAAAAATAATTCATCACCAGGCAATAACAATTCATCAGGTAATACACAATCATCATCGGGAAAATAAACAGAAAAAAATGACAACAAAACTCCAAAATTCTAACGAAATGAAATGTGAGCACAACGAAGGTTTAATATGACAACAACATTAAAAAACACACAAATTAGTGTGGTGTCCGTGGAAAAAGGACATGATTTTCACTGACTGGCTTAACAGAGCTGTCATCATAACGCAGCCAACTGCCGTAGCCAGTGTGATAGACATCAGTGATGTAATGTCCTTTGGTGCCCTCCTTGCCATCATGATAGACAACGGCAAAAAGCCGATAAGCTCGTTGTTTTTGTGAGTACTTCTTGGAAGCTAAAATTTTTGCATCAATTTGAAGTTCAATCGGTAACTGAAGCTTCTTCAATATCTTCGTGCAACCATGTGACCGATAGTCGAAACATGTAAGATGCAAAATTAAAATGGGAGGCAATTTTTCTAAATTTATTTGTTGCCAGGCACCAACTTCCTGTTTACTCTTGATGCCGGTAACACCCTCCAATTGCTCACAGCCTACTAAGATTTCCAAAGCCTCCTTCACCGAGGCAGCTTTTTCAATATTCAACTGCAATGTAAAGAACGGCTGTATAACATCTGTTGAATGTTCTCCCTCGCGGTGTAAATGTGAACGTAATTCTCCACGGAATATATCACTTAATGGAGTGAAGCCAAAATCTGTTTGACGTGTAACACTGCCCTTATTGCAAATCATCTGCCAAACATCACCATCTTCTTCTGCCGGTTCATTTTGTCCATTCTGTTCGATATTTGGCTTTGCGATTAATTGTATAACTTCTAACATTTCATCATTTAATTTGTTTAGTATATAACTTAAAAACTCTTCGGCATCTTCTTGTCTGCCCTCGACGTGTTCTTCACGACTATTAATCCATAACTTATAGATTTCAGTTGGCTCAAAGGCGGGATCACAGGTTAAATCGCCACCCAAATCATCTTTGTTACGTTTGCCGGCCTTAGTGTTACGCAAACGTAAACCACTAGGCAGATTAGAGAACTTGGACATGAATTTTATCATGGCATTAATTGTGGGGGTCTTAACTTCACACAAATTGGCAGCTTGTTTTGGTATGGATCTAATTAAATTATACAAAGGTGAACAGCCGAGCAGGGCTTGCAATATTGAATTGATGTAACAGTAATTGGAACGATTTGTTAGACCTCTTGGCCGCAGGCTAATAGGTGCCCAGTCACTTTTGTATTTCGTTAAAAATTCAGCAAATTTCAATGAGTTTTCATCTAGATTGGACAATGAGTTGCGTTGTGATTGTTGTTCGCTTGAGGTGGCTTTCTTGTTAGCCACGGCTGAGGCGCTTTTGGGTGATAGATATTGCGCTGAGACAGCTGAGTAAGATAAAGTACCCGGAGTTACAACTGGTGGCGGAGGTGTTACGGGTGTAGGGCCCTCATGGGGTGCTACTTTAGCTATGGGCTTCTTAGAATAAGATGTGGAGGCAACTGGGTTTGAACTGACCGTGGAGGCGGTATTTGCACTGCTGCTAAATAAACTGGCCCAAGAGGGTGTGGAGGGAGCTGCTGGTGTGGTGGCTGAGACAGGTGGTGCCAAATTTATAACTGGTGTGCTGGGAGTTTCCACTGTATTAACACTGCTTGTGGTGGCTTGCGCAGTATTTTTAGTAGCGCTTGCACCACTGTGTCCCTGATTTGAGAAAATATGTTTCTTAGTAGCGAATCCTGGTGGAAATTGTTGTGAGTGTGGTTTGGAAGATATGATGGTTGTGGCAGAGCCAGCTGAAGTAGCTGTGGCTGCTGTTGTGGACTGTATTTGTACAGCATCATTGGGTGATGTCTGTGGCTGTTGAAGTTGATGGGGCGCAGCTGTGGTTGAGGCAGTTGATGTGGTTTGCTGTTACTGCTGCTGTTGAGGTTGTTGAACAATCTCTTCATTGAGACTGGTAACTGATTCGCTTGGCTGTATGTTCGTAACATTTTCATAGGTTTGTATATTACTATCCACAGTAATTGATTGTTGTTGCTGAATCTGATGCTGTGGTGTTGCATTAGGTGTATGTGGCTCATCAATTGGCATTATAGCACCACCTGTAACTGGTATTAGATGTGGTGTTTGTTGATGTATAATTTGTTCTTTAGTTGCAGCTGGCAATGTTATAAGTGGAGCTGATACAGCTGGTACCATTTGTATGGGTGCCGAGGGTTGTGAACCACATTCAGATAATTCTTCTTCCATTTGTGGCACGCCTGTTTGAGAATGCATTACTTGCATTTGACCCATTTGCGGATCATCATAAATGTGCATAACACCCATTTGTTGTGACATTTGTTCATACATGGGTGGGTAATTGGGACTCAAAAGATTGGGAGTTTCATTAGCTGAACTCATTGAGGAAGCATTATGATTTATATCATCTGAGGATACAGTATGCATATCAGCTGGACTCATGCCATATTCATCGGCATACATGGCCTGTTCGTCGCTTAATGGGCTACCAACACCAACGTCATCTCCATACTGATATTCCGATTGATTCATTACGGGCGGCAGATAATAACCATAATTGTGCATACACAGAAAAAAATATCGTAGGTAATAATGAATAAAATGGTTATTACTTTATCAAAGAAAATAATAGTTGAATCAGCAGGGTTTTTATTCAAATCTACATAAAAATTCTTTCAATTGAATATTTTTTAGTAAAATAAACAATAATTTTTAGTAAAAAATTAAATTTAGATTTACATGTTGGTTTGAATAAAATTTCTTAAAATATACCAAAAAATTTTGTTATATTTACATATATATTGTTAAATGGGTCGTAAGTTTTCGTAATTTACTTTAGTAGAAACAACAAAAAAATTTATTCAAATAAACAGCCGTTAAGGATGTTAAATTGAAGAATTTGTCTGTTAACGTGACAATATTTTGTTAATTTTAGATGAGGAAGAACAAGAGCTTTTTTTGTGGTAATATATTTGTACATACATACGCGTATGTGTATATGTACATATATTTTAAAACTAATTATTGGCATGTTGAATTGAAGAAATTGCGTAATCTTTTGCAAATATTTTTTAGTTGAATTGAATAAAATAAAGAAAATATCGTAGAAATGAGGAAACTTTATTGAAATAAACCGAAGTATGTTAGTCTAATTAAAATAAATTCGTCGTTTTGAATAAATTTATTCACATGTACTAAAATAACGTAGATTTGAAGAAATTTATTCATTGTGTGCTATTCAAAAGCAGTTATTTTCTCTTAAATGATTGTTGTTAATATCAATTACTATTGTGTGGTGTACAAATTCAGGCCGGATTTAAAGACTTATATAAAAATAAAAAATACTGTTAACATAAAAAAATAAAGTAGTTTTTAAATAAATATGGATAAATTAGTATATAATTATGAAGTGTTTAATGTGCAAAAAGCAGTTTCCTTTAATTGAAACCTTAATTATTCACTTGAAAATATACCATTCTCCAAAAAAGATTATATTTAAATAAGTCATCCTCGAGTGGTAAAAAAAGAGATTTAAATCTAGGTAAGAACTGTATAAAAAATACATTTGGTATAGTTATTGATTTTTATATACAGAATTTTTATTAGAGCTTCCAGAAGTAGATATCGATGATAGAATTGAAGCAATATTAAACGACAATTGTTCTTGGGCAGAAGTTAAAAGCATTGGGCTGCATCTAAAAACTATAGACTAAATGAACTGGTGAAGACTAAATGTACATCTGATATACTAAGTGAATGGGTGCAGTATAAAAAGCCATTAGGATTTCAACTGGTGCGATATAATATTGGTTTCCTCGTTTTTATAAATCTTTTAATATATGTTTGTAGATCGATATGGACTTTAAGCATTTATACCCAAATGCGGAAAGTTTTCATAATGGTTTTAAACCATTTGTTACTAAAATTATTTCTGAGTTTCATGATCGCATCATAGACCAAGCCAGCAAACTCTTACTGCAAAACATGGCAAAAATGAATAATATAACAGAAAGTAAGATTTTTTAAACATTTACTAATTTTTTTCCATTTAAGAATGCAATAATATTTGTTTTTTCAGATGGTTCATGCATTGGAATCTTTTACCGCATTCGTGACCGAATGAGCTATCGTATCGAAAAATGATTTCGCTATCGAAATTATGATAAAATGTACTAAATTTCTTGCTCGATATTGAATGCTATAATCTCAAATAAGAAAATTACGATCAATTTTACTCGATATCGAATGCGGTAATTTGGCCCCTGGTACATAGCATTTTAGTGCCTTCGTCAAAAATTGTGCATGTAGTAAATGGGAAAAAAGTATGCACTAGGTACTCTATACGCGACTCACAAAAGAGTTTTATTATTGATGGAAGCATTGTTGCAGCCTGTGAGGAAGAGTTATTGAAAAGGCAGGAAGCAAAAACGCAAATCCAACCAACGATGTTTGTATCAGGTTCTACTTTAGAGCCCCAAGAAATAATAGTGTACTTTGAGGGCATGCTTCGTCATAATTGAATAGAGCACACGCAGCTTATGTTTGCTAAACTTTTTTATACTTCTACGTTTTTTTTTCTTAGCAAATTTAAATGCTATTGAGGTGAGAAAGAGTATTATTAGTATTATATTTTTTTGTTAAGTATGACATAAACCATTTACGTTAACAGAGTCATGTTAACTATTTATCAGAGATAATGTTAAAGTTTAAAAATTCGATATATAACTATATTAATAACAATTATTATTTTTAGTCGAACTGTTACTTTTAAATTTTTTGATATTTCTTTAGTCAGGCTCGAGTTCATTAAATTTATGGCGCACGATCAAATAGCTGACATTTGTTTTGTTTATGAATGTGTATTTGTGTTAAGAAACAAAAAAAATATACAAAATGGAAAATATTACTACTTTTTTACGTGCTGAAAACATTTGGATGACTTGTTGGATTCATCTTCATCATCTGATGAAATTTCCAATTATACACAAAAAGTCTACAAGCAACAATATATTTTACAGGTCCAAAAAAATCTTTCGCAAATTAATTTTTTATTATATTTTCTTTAAGCTTAAGGTCAAAATTTCTTTTTATTTTTTTCTTATTTATTCCAATATTACCAATGTTCGATGGGGAGCGTTTTCCTCACCGGCGGCGATATAGAGCAGTTAGGTTCTCTTAAACTGTTGTCTATATGCCACTGAAAAAGTTCTTCTAGGGCAGATAATTTAATTTTATTCAACAATTAATTTGCGACCGTGGCTCAAACCAAGAAAAGAAAGACGATGTGGTTCCTTTGACTTCAACTTGAACAATGATTTCTTTATTTAAAATTATTTAACTTAAACCTATCTTTATAATATAAAACGGGACCTCACTGTTGTTGTTATTATTATTTGTTTCTCTTTGCCAATGTACCTATTACAATAGTACCTATTACAATTATTCCGAATTTCTCCACAAAATGTATTGGAATCTTTTATCACGAGGGTCTATAAGATATCGTCATAAGATATCTAGATTAAGTAGGCCTTTGGGCTTGTAATCTGAATTTAATAAATAAATAAATAAAAAAAAATAAAAAAAAAAATAAGGACCTGACGATACATTTTAACTATATCTGCTGTTAAAGCGTATCGATGAAGCCGAAACCGAAGTAGAATTTTGTACAACTCATCTTGAATCGTTGGACCAACCATGATAATGTCTAAAAAATTGTCGTTTGGACAACACAATAATTTTACTTCTTTCAATGTTTCTCGAAGCAATCTTTAATTTGCTCACAAGGAGTCTTTAGAATTTTTCAAAGCGAAAGTTCCACTGCACAACCGTACACTTGTTATAAGTTGTACCCATAGTTGCCAGATAAATAAGGGTTCCAATCGTCAAAATGCATTTTTCAAAATCGTCAAATAAAATAAAACTTATTATCAATTCAATATTTTATTTATTTTTTCAAATTAATTTTTTTAATACATATGTTGAAGTTTAAAAAATAGTTATAAATATCAATATTAAAATAAAAAAGAGTAACAAACAACAAAACACAAAAATTAATGTAAAAGGAACACAAAAATAAGTAATAAATTGCCTTTCAAAATATAGTTTTTAAAATCAATTTTTTAAGAAATTTTTATCAATGTTTCTTACAACACTATACGTTTTAGAATTTTTCAATTATATTTCAGAATTTTCTATTTAATTTTATATTTAAAAAAATTTCAATTGCATTTCTGTAGTTTCTAGTTGTATTTCAGAATATTCTTATCGTATTTCATAAAAGTTAAATAAAAAATATGTTTTGATTCTGAAATACAATTAAAAATTTCTCAAATGCATTTGAAAATTTCTACAATACAATTTGAAAATTCTATAATATTATTAGAAATTTCTAAAATATAATTGGAAATTGTGAAGTTTAGTACATATATTTAATTTTGTAGGTACATTTCCCTATTAAACTTTTTAATAAGCTCACTACAACATTCATATTAAAACAACAATATTTATTTAGTTTTAAAAAATCTTTAGTGAATAAAATCCTTTCCAAAGAAGACGTTCCTAACCTATTCCTAATTTTTGTTTTGCTTAAATTTACCTGACTAAATACTCGTTCGACATTTGCCGAAGAATGAGGTAAAACTAAAATTTTTTGTATAAATTTGGTTAGGATGGGAAACAAGAGATTTGAATCTCTCCTTTGAATTTCCGAAATGTGTTTCCAAAATTCCAATAAACTCTTTTCTTTTTCCGAAACCAAGTTTTAAATTTTATATGAGAAAAAAGTGTTGCAAATCATTTATACTGAAAAATGGTCAAAATAGGGGCAAAGATCGTCAAAGGGTAATTTTTGACACAAAATACCGTCAAAGTGACGATAAATCGTCAAATATGGCAACAGTGGTTGTACCACGAAAAGTTTTTTTTTGTTCCTTCAAAGTGACTTTTACTTCACTTCAACACGACCTGAACACTTGTTGAAAGTAGCTCTACGAAAAAATTTTGAATTTTTACGGACCGCACGAAAAAACGATATAAATTATCTTGCCCCACGTTGGGCGCCAAAATGTACGATGGAAGCGTTTTCCTCACCGGCGGCGATATAGAGCAGTTATTTTCTCTTAAACTGTTGTCTATATGCCACTGAAAAAGTTCTTCTAGGGCAGATAATTTAATTTTATTCAACAATTAATTTTGCGACCGTGGCTCGAACCAAGAAAAGAAAGACGATGTGGTTCCTTTGACTTCAACTTAAACAATGATTTCTTTATTTAAAATTATTTAACTTAAACCTATCTTTATAATATAAAACGGGACCTCACTGTTGTTGTTATTATTATTTGTTTCTCTTTGCCAATGTACCTATTACAATAGTACCTATTACAATTATGCATACAAAATGTAAGTACAAGAATACTTAAAATAAATAAATTCTTGTAGCAAAAACAACAACATTATCAATATTAAAAGAATGTAAGTAAGAAACAAATATTCAAAACTAAGATGTAATAAAATGTGATAAAATAACAATGGGCCATTAAGGGCAAAAAATTAATACAATCAAATTCAACTTAAATTGAAAATAATGAATAATAAAATATGATTTTTTATGCGATGACCGAACAACCAAAATAAATGTTAAATATTGGAATAAATAAGAAAAAAATAAAAATAAATTTTGATCTTTAGCTCAAAGAAAATATAACATTTCTTAACAGAGATAAAAATTAGTTAAATAATCTAATTTTTTGTTGTTGTAAAAAAAATGTTTACAATATTAAAATTTATTTTTAAAAATATTACTTCATTATAAAAAATCTAAATTTTCCAAAATACTTTTTAATTGGACCTATTTTTTAATCAGAATCCAAAAAAAAAACCATATGTTCTAAACCCTTAAAGCTGAGATTATAAAACTGAAAGCTGGTTTGAAAGCCTTCATGTATTTCTTATCTGCCCTTAAAGTACTTTGCCAGCATAAAAAATATATATGTTTTTCGATTTTCGTTTCCTTTTTTGATCCATGTTATGATCCAATTACCAAAAAAGAAGATGAAAACTTCAATACTTTACTTTTTTTAATATCGCCCATATAACTATATTTAGCTTGGTAAAATAATTTAGGGATAAATAAGAAATGGATGAAGGTATTCAAAACTGCTTTCGTTTTAGGTTTTTTTTTTAAGTTTTTATACAATTTTAAGATTTTTTTTTATATTAAAATAGTCACTGTGACTTTCAATTATTGTTATGTTTTAATTATTATAACATGATTAAAAAAAGTTTTCTTTTAACAAAAAAATTAATTTTCTAATATAAAATCATTTACATATTTTTGAAAATGTTAAAGATATTGCTTGGAGACTTTTTATGTATAATTTAAAATGTTGTTGTTTAAAAATCAAAATTTTGGTTAAATTTGAAAATGGCAGAATTTTGAAATTTTCTTTTTCAATGCGTTAAACTGAAAATAAATAGCACAAAATGCATTAGAGGCCATGCTGGGGACTTTAGAATTAGAAGGAGCATGAGCTCTATTTAAAAACGTATACGAAAATACTTCTTGGCTGTGCACTAGTAAAACTCAGATCATTTATTTCTAAGAGAGTCTATCACAGAATGCACCGTAAGATTGTAAAATATATAAATCCTTGAATATGTTTCCAACTTGAAAAAATTTATTGCCTGAGTTGTAAATATAATATATAAGTGTAATGTGATATATACATCCTTTATATCCTTTACCTCATTAATTTAAAAAATAAATTAGTTTTAATTAAAATAAAAAAGAGAGAACATTTTCCAGTTTTGAAAATTATAACTGAAGGAGAGGATTTAGTACAGACACTTAGGAAAAAAGAGGAACAGGAAATAGCAAGAACAAAACTGACTACAAGTATAGATAACCACATTAATAAAATGAGACTAACTAATAGGGATAAGTTTATATTGGACAAAGTAAAGAAGACAGATAGATTTTTGAGATCTAATAGGGGCATTATTATCTTAAATGCAGAACGGTGGCAATGAATTGAACTGATTATGAGTTAAGAATAAATGATATTATAAGGGATGATACTAATTATAGGAGATTAGATAAGGACCCTACTAATAAACTGGAAAAGATGAATAATAATTTAGTTCAGGAACTTTTTATTAATGACAAAATTACAATTACAGAAAGGAATAAATTTAAAACTAATACAGCAATGGCACCTAGGCTATATGGTCTTCCAAAAATTCATAAAATGGATTTTCCATTGAGGCCAATATGTTCAATGATAAATTCTCCATCATATGTAAATATATAACAAGAATTCTTAATAAAATTACTGAAAATTCAAAATATAATGTTAAGGATTCTCTTCAATTTAAAGAGAGAATTAAGAATTTTACATTAGATAATAATGAGAGATTAATTTCTCTTGATGTAGTTTCATTGTTTCCTAGCATTCCAATAGACTTAGCTATTAATATAGTAGAAGAAAAATGGAATATAATAAGGAAACATACTAATATGGAAAAGGACTTATTTTTACGTATTCTTAAATTTTGTATAATAGATAGTAGATATTTTCAATTAAATAATCATATATATAATCAAATGAAAGGACTTCCTATGGGTTCGTCAGCTTCTCCGATTGTAGCAGATATAGTTATGGAAAGGTTATTAAATATATGTGTTGAAAAATTAATTATAAAACCGAAGATCTTGACAAAATATATTGACGATTTATTTTGTATAATTTCTGAATCAGGAATAGAGCAAATGTTAGATATTTTTAACTCATTTCATGCAGACATTAAATTTACAATTGAAAGGGAATCTAATTCAAGAATATCATATTTGGACACCTTGATAATTAGAAGAGGAAATAGGATATTAATAGATTGGTATCAAAAACCAACATCTTCTGGTAGAATTATTAATTATTTCTCGAAACATCCAAAGAGAATAATTATTAATACAGCTAAAAATTTTATAGAAAGAGTTCTAAAAATAAGTGATTCAGAATTTCATGGAGATAATAAAAAGAAGATTTCAAATATTTTAACTGATAATAGCTTTCCTAAACAATTAGTAACAGATTTATTAATACGACATGATAATTATAGAATAAATAACCGAAATAGTATTACAGAACAGAGGATTTATAAGTCGGTAACATATATACCAAAATTTTCAGAAAGATTAGAAAAATCAAATATATATGATAACAAAATATACAAAATAGCTCATAAATCTTTTAACACAGTAGGTAAACTATTTAGTAAAATGAAAGATAAAATAAAGAGAATGGATATGTCAAATATTGTTTATAAAATACCATGTAAGGGGAATGATAGTGGACAGTGTAATGAAGTATATATAGGTACAACGAATAATAAACTAAAGACTAGGATAGCAGGACATAAATCAGATCAAAGATATAGAAATATATCACAAAAAACAGCTTTATCAACTCATTGTGCTAATCTAAACCATTATCCAGATTTTGAAAATACAACGGTTTTAAACACAGAAAATAATTATAAACGTAGATTTATGTTAGAAATGTTACAAATTATAAAGGTTCCGACAATTTCGAGAATTAATTTTAAGTCAGACACTGAAAATGTAGCACAAAATTATAGACACTTAATTTATAAAAATAGAAACGGAAGTTAAAAAATAATTTATTTACATATATATCAAGTTTCATTTGAAAAATATTTCTTTGTTTTTTGAATTTAAAAATTTTTTAATTTGTCAGTAATTATTAAATTTGTTATAATTTGTTAAAAATTTGTAAAATTAGGAAGAAAAAAAAACCCTGACGAAGGCACTCAAGGAAGTGCCGAAATATTGGATTTAAATAAATGTTAAAAAGTTTTTATATATAAAAAAAGACCTTAAGCTTGAAAAATTAGTAATAATTGAAATAATAAAGGTCGAATAAAAATACATATTCATATAATATTATATTATATGAACTTTTTTTCTGATTTTTGTATTTGTACTGATATTATAATAATTATAATAATATTATATAATAATAGAATTACCCTTTTGAAAAGTTAAGCACTATCAGGTATATTCACATTTATTGTGTAAGGCGTTGTCGTAAAACGACACCTTGCATAGTCACAGTTCATACGCCAACGCCTTACACAATAAGGGTGATTGTTTACATATAATTTACGCTAATTACAGGAAATTCCGGAAACCCCTTTTTGCTTAGGTAATAAAATGTATCTGGTAATGTTATCAGGTACCACGTACGCATGTGCACTATAGTAGTTTTAAGATTCTCATTGTTAGTATTTAAGTTAGTATTATTTAATAAAGAATATTCAGTATCTTCCAAACATTCTATCGTTTAAGACGAAATATAAAATATTAAAATCAAGTGAAATTCCTATCATACGTAACAAAAAAATATAATACCTACTAATAATACTCTTTCTCACCTCAATAGCATTTAAATTTGCTAAGAAAACAAAAAAAAAAAAACGTAGAAGTTTAGCAAACATAAGCCGCGCGTGCTCTATTCAATTATGACGGTTTACAATGGACAACATATGTACAATTCTGGTTATTATCTGCCGCCCGTAATGAATCAATCGGAATATCAATCGGCACCACCTGTCTCAGCCACCACACCAGCAGCTCCCTCCACACCCTCTTGGGCCAGTTTATTTAGCAGCAGTGCAAATACCGCCTCCACGGTCAGTTCAAACCCAGTTGCCTCCACATCTTATTCTAAGAAGCCCATAGCTAAAGTAGCACCCCATGAGGGCCCTACACCCGTAACACCTCCGCCACCAGTTGTAACTCCGGGTACTTTATCTTACTCAGCTATCTCAGCGCAATATCTATCACCCAAAAGCGCCTCAGCCGTGGCTAATAAGAAAGCCACCTCAAGCGAACAACAATCACAACGCAACGCAACGAAATTTGCTGAATTTTTAACGAAATACAAAAGTGACTGGGCACCTATTAGCCTGCGGCCAAGAGGTCTAACAAATCGTTCCAATTACTGTTACATCAATTCAATATTGCAAGCCCTGCTCGGCTGTTCACCTTTGTATAATTTAATTAGATCCATACCAAAACAAGCTGCCAATTTGTGTGAAGTTAAGACCCCCACAATTAATGCCATGATAAAATTCATGACCAAGTTCTCTAATCTGCCTAGTGGTTTACGTTTGCGTAACACTAAGGCCGGCAAACGTAACAAAGATGATTTGGGTGGCGATTTAACCTGTGATCCCGCCTTTGAGCCAACTGAAATCTATAAGTTATGGATTAATAGTCGTGAAGAACACGTCGAGGGCAGACAAGAAGATGCCGAAGAGTTTTTAAGTTATATACTAAACAAATTAAATGATGAAATGTTAGAAGTTATACAATTAATCGCAAAGCCAAATAACGAACAGAATGGACAAAATGAACCGGCAGAAGAAGATGGTGATGTTTGGCAGATGATTTGCAATAAGGGCAGTGTTACACGTCAAACAGATTTTGGCTGCACTCCATTAAGTGATATATTCCGTGGAGAATTACGTTCACATTTACACCGCGAGGGAGAACATTCAACAGATGTTATACAGCCGTTCTTTACATTGCAGTTGAATATTGAAAAAGCTGCCTCGGTGAAGGAGGCTTTGGAAATCTCAGTAGGCCGTGATCAATTGGAGGGTGTTACCGGCATCAAGAGTAAACAGGAAGTTGTGGCCTGGCAACAAATAAATTTAGAAAAATTGCCTCCCATTTTAATTTTGCATCTTACATGTTTCGACTATCGGTCACATGGTTGCACGAAGATATTGAAGAAGCTTCAGTTCCCGATTGAACTTCAAATTGATGCAAAAATTTTAGCTTC
Source organism: Bellardia pandia (assembly GCA_916048285.2). Classification (NCBI taxonomy): domain Eukaryota; kingdom Metazoa; phylum Arthropoda; class Insecta; order Diptera; family Calliphoridae; genus Bellardia; species Bellardia pandia. The sequence goes on from OU696531.1 coordinate 24,263,089, forward strand.
CAAGAAGTACTCACAAAAACAACGAGCTTATCGGCTTTTTGCCGTTGTCTATCATGATGGCAAGGAGGCCACCAAAGGACATTACATCACTGATGTCTATCACACTGGCTACGGCAGTTGGCTGCGTTATGATGACAGCTCTGTTAAGCCAGTCAGTGAAAATCATGTCCTTTTTCCACGGACACCACGCGTACCTTATTTACTCTGCTATAGACGCTCTGATACCATCAAAGCACAGCAGTAAACACTAATTCCAACAACTGTTTATGACCTACATATTAATTAAATGCAACTGCAACATAATATACTATAAACACTTTTATTATTTTGTTTTTTCGTTTATTTAAATTTCAATCTATCAATAATTACACTCTGTTCACATTAGACAAATTTTTGTTTGCTACAAAACAAGTTTTGTTTTCTCAAAATCATGTTTGCACCCCAAAATGTTTTATGGTCACATTATGGAAGAGAAATATTTGGTGTTTTTTGTCAAATGTTTTACAAGTGTGACCGTACCTTTAGATAATAAGAAAATTGGGTGAAAAATAATCTAACATTGATAATCGTACTCTTTGTAGTACAACTATAAGTTTGATATTAATCTTTTTAACTAAACATACATAAATACATATATTTTGACATTAAATAATAGATACTAAATTTAAATTTAATATAAACTTAAACTATTATTAAAGTACAAAAAAAAATTTAAACACTTTTATGACTTATTAACTTAAACACAAACAAATTTATTGGAATTATTTTGCAATTATTTTACAAATTTTACATATTTTAAATATAAGAAAGTAAATTGTAAAAATTAGTATTTAAGAAAGTATAAGAACATAAATAAAACAGTCTTAATTTGAAAAGAAAAGAGTGAAAGTGTTTTTTTTTACTAAGAATCATTTTAAGATTCAAAAGTGGCGCAGTCGGTAGGATCTGTAAGTCCTATCCAACATAAAAGTAAAAAGCGAAAATTTTTGTTTGTGTTCGTGATAGTTGTAGGATTTTTATCCTTAATACGGACTCTGCATAAATAAAGGATAATAAGATTTATTCTTTAAATAAATAAAAAGAAGGAAGGAAGAAAATCAGTTCATGCCGGGAACTGCACAGCATTCAATTGCACATGCATTACCGATTGAAAAAGAACAATTTCCAATTAAAAAGAAATTGCAGAAGGGGAAGATTTTATACAAACTATAAATAAGAAAGATGAACAGGAAATCGCTAGGTCTAAAATGACAACAATTATTGATAATGAAATTAATAAAATGAGATTATCAGATAGAGACAAATTTATACTTGATAAGGTAAATTATACTAAAAAATTTTTAAAATGTAATAAAAACATAATTATTTTAAACAAAAAAGTTTTTTTTTTGCTTCGAAACTGTCAAATTTTGTGCCAACAAAGCGTCATATGCGCGAAATTTTGCTTTAGTTCTTTAATTTTGAAAGAAGTACCGCTGAAGCTCACTGAAGCTTATGGAGAATGTGTTCTATCAGCTTAAATTGGTTTTTTGAGGTTTAGAAGTGGTGATTTTTACGTTCATCTATAACTTTCAGTGGGATAAGCGTAGTTACGAAAAGTGAATTATCAAGACCAGAATTGTGATTGGATTGAAACCGCTGTTTGTATAAACTGTGGCCTGTGGAGCCAGCGATTCAACGACTTCAGAATAAGGAGGATAAATATCACATCCATGTTTCTTTGTGTGTTGCTTCATGTTTATGTACTGTTGTTTTGTTAATCTGTTTTCTATTAAATATGCTAATGCGCTATCCGCAGAAACAGGTGTTGGATTAACAGCAAAAAGTTTGTTCCTTACTTCGGTTATATTTCGACTACTGCCTGCTTTATTCAAAACAAAAGCCATGTCTCTGTCGTTGCATTTTTTGGCTGAAACCGTAGCAGCATGAACTAGCAACGGCGTTGCATGTTTATTTTGTGAAGCAACTTCGGAGGCTAATTTTCTTTTTAGCCTAGGTCCAGCATCTTCATAATTTAATTTTGGGCGACCTATTTTGTTTGGGGAAACATACTGCTCATCCATTACTATAATTATACTTTTGCTAAGCCATTTTGAATGTTTAGTTTTAAATCGCTCTAATTTACGGTTGCACTTTGGCAAATGCTTTTTAATATAATTAACAAAATCTTTAACTTTTTTTGATATCAAACGCATTTGGTCTTCATTTAAACTGATATTATTGATATTCTGTAACACATATTTCACAAGTGCATCTTCTGAGCGATTGTTGCTGCTCCAAATTTCAATAAGCGCTGCATGGGCAAACACATGTTTATCTGCAAAAACACGTGTTGGCACAAAATAGAACAAAAAAGGCTTGTTACTCATTAATTAACACACTTTTGTTAATAACTTGCCATTTATAACTTTTTGCAATGCTTTGCCATTCACAAGTTACACTCCACGGAACACAACTACAATTTATAGATTTTATATAAAATTATACATAAACAAAACATTTCACAATATTACAACAACAGACAATTATGACAAAAAGGGCATCTCGTCTTAATGTTACATACCAGCACTAACGTTTTCCATAATTACACTTTTTAATTTTTTTCACTTTTTCAAAGCACAAGCACTCGAACTTATCTGATGTTTACCACCAGTTGTACCAAAACAAAGTGACTTTCAAACAGCTGACTTTAAAAGCGCGCCAGCAAAAAAGGGTTGCCACCCACATTGATATTAAATTTTTTTTCTAATATGGGTATCTAGATTTAGGAAATCAGTTAAATTTCATAATATGAAACCAAAAAAAAATTGACTTTATGCCAAAAAATCCTACTTTTTACACTTAGTGCATTCGTTAAAAGAATAAAGGATAATACTAGTTCCTCAATTCCTACTCTTTTAAAGAATGACCAACCATTCACATAGCCGGTTGACTCAGAAGTTGTAACAGTTTGTTTTTTGGAATTTATAAAGGTTTTTCGAAAAAATCACCTTATAAATTTGAAAAAGGACTTTGCTCCTTTGAGAGTGGGCGGAAACAAAGTATTGGGAGCGATTCCTGGTATGGTCTAGATAAATGCCTTATATTTGATTATTTAACTGATTGTTTGACCTTTTTATTAATTAAACAATTTTATTTTTCGAGATTAAGGTCAGTTTTTATTTGTATTTTTTATTTTTTCCGATATTTCGCTACACAATGTGTAGCATCTTCAGGGAAACAATAACAAAATTTAAAATTAATAAAAATAAAAATATTTTTCAAAAAATAACAGTAATTGTCAGAATTTAAATATTACACAAACAAAAATATTGATATGAAAAATAGTTTTTGTGTTTTTATAAATTAAGTGTCTATAAGTTTGAGCAACATTATCTGTATCTACTTTAAAATTGATTCTAAGATTTGTTGGTACATTAATAATTTCTAACATTTGTAACATATAACGACGTTTATAATTATTTTCTGTTTTCAAAACTGAAATGTTCTCAAAGTCGGGATGGGATAGTGATTCAAATTTGTACAATGTGATGATAATGCTGTTTTTTGTGATGATATATCTCTATATTTTTGATCAGATTTGTGTCCAGCTATTCTAGTTATACCCTTCACCATCGTGAGAAGGGTATATATAAGTTTGTCATTCCGTGTGAAATTTCCACAATATAATTTTCCGACCCTATAAAGTATATATATTCTGGATCCTTATAGATAGCGAAGTCGATTAAGCCATGTCCGTCTGTCTGTCTGTCTGTCTGTCTGGATGTTGAAATCAGTTTTGTGAAGTCCCAAGATATGTTCGGGATCCAAACCTTCAATAATTCTGTCAGAAGTGCTTTCGAGAAGTTTGCTATTTAAAATCAGCAAAATCGGTTTAGGTTAACCAGAGTTATGAACCAATATGTGAGACCACCTCCATAAAAATTTGATATTTTTCGTCCATTTTATTGCAATATTTTGAAATATATTGCAGATAATACCATGAAATTTTTTATACGTTGTTTGTACTATAAAAGAAGAAAGTGTGCGGAAAATAGTAAAAATCGGTCCATGATTTCTCATAGCCCCCATACAAATATATATATTCCCGAAATATGGCTTAATGATAAATAAATGCCTATAAAATTGGAATATCAAGACAAAATTCAGCAAAAATAAGTTTTATACAAAAAGAAATCACAAACCGAAATTTTTTTTTAGTTCGGTCCATATTTGACCATAGACCCCATATAAAGTCCACTTATAAAATTCACTTAAATACGCATAAAACAGATATAAATAATGTTAAACGGCTAAAATTTGACATAAATACTCTTTATAGGCAAATAAATTATTGTACTAAATTTTATGGTGGTCGGCCCAGAATTGGTCATAGCCCCCATACAAAAATCTTCCCGAAATATGGCTTAATGGTAAATAAATGCCTATAAAATTGGAATATCAAGACAAAATTCAGCAAAAATAAGTTTTATACAAAAATAAATCTCAAAACGAAATTTTTTTTAATTCGGTCCATGTTTGACCATAGACCCCATATAAAGTCCACTTACAAAATTCACTTAAATACGTATAAAACAGATATAAATAATGTTAAACGGCTAAAATTTTACATAAATACTCTTTATAGGCAAATAAATTGTTGTACTAAATTTTATGGTGATCGGCCCACAACTGGTCATAGCTCCCATACAAGGACCACATCTGAAAAAGACATTTTTCCCTATATATATTGTATAAATATCGTTACCGACTCAAAACTTTGTACAGATCATTTACATATATACAAAAATCATTCCACAAAATTTTGTGAATTTCGGTCTATTTTTAACCGTATGCCCCATATAAAGCCCTCTTCCGAAAATCACTTTAATACTCATAAATCGCTTATAAATAAGGGTACCAATCCAAAATTTAACACCGATAATTTACATACATGCCTAAATCTAACTGCTGGATTTTGAGAATATCGGTCCATATTTGACTATACCCCCCATATTAGGTCCACTACCGAACTCCACGCTAATACTAATATATATCTTAAATATACCGTTATTACGTTGAAATTCTACGTGAAATATCCCCATATGCATGAAAATAACTGTTCCAAAATTTAAGAAGATCGGCCCATAATTTGTCATACCTGCCATATAGAAGCATTTCCAAAAACAAATAAATTCGGGTCAAAAAATATTCTTTTCGGATTTAACCCATATTCGGTCCATATTTTATAATCATGATATATATCGTTGGAAAGGTATTTTTAATACCTTTTCTTTAATGTATTACAAATTATCAGACACCCAGTAGTTCCCGAGATATAGGCCTATATATTTTCAACTTTAAGGGCCCGCCCCCTCGAAAATAGGCGTGGCCGCCAAAAAAAAAATTTTTTGCTGGTATCTCTTCTAAAATCCCTATTTGTTTTTTTTTTTTTTAGCAAAATCACTAAAACCGAATTGTACCCCTTTTTTATACTCTGTTTGTTAAATTACACCCAAGATTATTATGAACATCAGACAGACTCTGTAAATTATGGTAAGAATTAGTAATTAAATCAATTAAAAATGGTAAAAATTAGACAACATTTGAAAATATTTAACATAAATTATGTTGGTCGTAAAATTGTCTTTCAAACAATATATCAAATACTAATAAAATTTGCACTAAGACTGAATAGAAAATAGAGAATAGAGAAGAATTAGGATATTCTAGTCTAGTGTAGTTTCTGTATTTCTTATTACGCTTAGGTGAAGGGTATTTAAGATTCGGCACAGCCGAATATAGCACTCTTACTTGTTTTTAATTTATTTTTAGTTGTACCTACATATACTTTGCTATATTTTTCATTGTTATTACCATTACATGGTACATATTTTATAAACTACGTTTGACATTTCTAATTTAGGTATCCTATCTTTTATTTTACTGAATAATCTATCTGCCTACTGTATTATACATTTTTGGAGCCATTTTATATTTGGTGTTATCAAATATATTAGATTTTTCTAATCTTTCGGATATTTTAGGTACATAAGTTAAAGATTTATATATTTTAGGTTCAGAAAATCTTTTTGTGTTATTCATTTTATTTTTGAATTGTCTTATTAATTTACAAATTATATTAATAGGGAAATTATTATCCATTAATATTTTGTTAATCGTTTCTATATTTTTCTTGTGGAATTCCTTATCACTTAAATATTGTCAATATTCTCTCTATAAGATTTTTAGCTGTATTAATAATAATTCTTTTAGGATGTTTTAAATAGTAATTAATGATTCTTCCTGATGATGTAGGTTGTTGATACCAGTCTATTAATAATTTATTACCTCTTTTTATTATTAAAGTGTCTAAATAAGGAAGTATAGAATTACATTCTTTTTCTATAGTAAATTTAATATTTGGATGAAAAGAGTTAAAAATCGTCAATATATATTCTATTTCACTTTCTGAAATTATGCAAAACAAATCATCTACATATTTTGTTAAAATTTTTGGTTTTATAATCAATTTTTCAATACAAGTGTCAAGTAATTTTTCCATGACAATATCAGCAATAATTGGAGAAGCTGGTGATCCCATTGGAAGGCCTATTTTCTGTTCATATATATATTGTTATTGTATTGAAAATATCTGCTATCAATTATACAAAATTTTAAAATACGTAAAAATAGATCTTTAGAAATATTTGTATGTTGTTCAATTATATTCCATTTTTCATCTATAATACTTATTGCTAAGTCTACAGGTATGCTAGGGAACAATGATACAACATCAAGTGAAATAAGTTTTTCATTCTTATGAATTGTTACATCCTTTATCTTATCTTTAAATTCTAATGAATTCTTTACATTATATTTATAGTTTAAAGTTAATTTTTTAAGAATGTCAGTAATATATTTACAAAGTTCATATGATGGAGAGTTAATACATGAACAAATTGGTCTTAAAGGAAATGTCTCTTTATGAATTTTTGGTAATCCATATAATTTAGGAGCTGTTGCCACATTTGTTCTAAGATTGTTTCTCTCAAAAATTGTAATTATTTTTATTTTGAAAAGATCATCAACTATATTATTATTATTTATTTTCTGTAATTTGTTTGTAGGGTCCTTATTTAATATCTGATATGATGTAGTATTATCTAAAATATCATTCATCCTTGATTCATAATCAGTTTTATCAATAGCTACAGTAGTATTTCCTTTATCTGAATTTAAAATAATTATGTTTTTATTACATTTTAAAAATTTTTTAGTATAATTTACCTTATCAAGTATAAATTTGTCTCTATCTGATAATCTCATTTTATTAATTTCATTATCAATAATTGTTGTCATTTTAGACCTAGCGATTTCCTGTTCATCTTTCTTATTTATAGTTTGTATAAAATCTTCCCCTTCTGCAATTTCTTTTTAATTGGAAATTGTTCTTTTTCAATCGGTAATGCATGTGCAGTTGAATGCTGTGCAGTTCCCGGCGTGAACTGATTTTCTTCCTTCCTTCTTTTTATTTATTTAAAGAATAAATCTTATTATCCTTTATTTATGCAGAGTCCGTATTAAGGATAAAAATCCTACAACTATCACGAACACAAACAAAAATTTTCGCTTTTTACTTTTATGTTGGATAGGACTTACAGATCCTACCGACTGCGCCACTTTTGAATCTTAAAATGATTCTTAGAGAAAAAAAAAACACTTTCACTCTTTTCTTTTCAAATTAAGACTGTTTTATTTATGTTCTTATACTTTCTTAAATACTAATTTTTACAATTTACTTTCTTATATTTAAAATATGTAAAATTTGTAAAATAATTGCAAAATAATTCCAATAAATTTGTTTGTGTTTAAATTAATAAGTCATAAAAGTGTTTAAATTTTTTTTTGTACTTTAATAATAGTTTAAGTTTATATTAAATTTAAATTTAGTATCTATTATTTAATGTCAAAATATATGTATTTATGTATGTTTAGTTAAAAAGATTAATATCAAACTTATAGTTGTACTACAAAGAGTACGATTATCAATGATAGATTATTTTTCACCCAATTTTCTTATTATCTAATTATTGATAGATTGAAATTTAAATAAACGAAAAAACAAAATAATAAAAGTGTTTATAGTATATTATGTTGCAGTTGCATTTAATTAATATGTAGGTCATAAACAGTTGTTGGAATTAGTGTTTACTGCTGTGCTTTGATGGTATCAGAGCGTCTATAGCAGAGTAAATAAGGTACGCGTGGTGTCCGTGGAAAAAGGACATGATTTTCACTGACTGGCTTAACAGAGCTGTCATCATAACGCAGCCAACTGCCGTAGCCAGTGTGATAGACATCAGTGATGTAATGTCCTTTGGTGGCCTCCTTGCCATCATGATAGACAACGGCAAAAAGCCGATAAGCTCGTTGTTTTTGTGAGTACTTCTTGGAAGCTAAAATTTTTGCATCAATTTGAAGTTCAATCGGGAACTCAAGCTTCTTCAATATCTTCGTGCAACCATGTGACCGATAGTCGAAACATGTAAGATGCAAAATTAAAATGGGAGGCAATTTTTCTAAATTTATTTGGTGCCAGGCCACAACTTCCTGTTTACTCTTGATGCCGGTAACACCCTCCAATTGCTCACGGCCTACTAAGATTTCCAAAGCCTCCTTCACCGAGGCAGCTTTGCACTGCTGCTAAATAAACTGGCCCAAGAGGGTGTGGAGGGAGCTGCTGGTGTGGTGGCTGAGACAGGTGGTGCCGATTGATATTCCGATTGATTCATTACGGGCGGCAGATAATAACCATAATTGTACATATGTTGTCCATTGTAAACCGTCATAATTGAATAGAGCACGCGCGGCTTATGTTTGCTAAACTTCTACGTTTTTTTTTTTTCTTAGCAAATTTAAATGCTATTGAGGTGAGAAAGAGTATTATTAGTAGGTATTATATTTGTTTGTTACGTATGATAGGAATTTCACTTGATTTTAATATTTTATATTTCGTCTTAAACGATAGAATGTTTGGAAGACACTGAATATTCTTTATTAAATAATACTAACTTAAATACTAACAATGAGAATCTTAAAACTACTATAGTGCACATGCGTACGTGGTACCTGATAACATTACCAGATACATTTTATTACCTAAGCAAAAAGGGTTTTCCGGAATTTCCTGTAATTAGCGTAAATTATATGTAAACAATCATTCTTATTGTGTAAGGCGTTGGCGTATGAACTGTGGCTATGCAAGGTGTCGTTTTACGACAACGCCTTACACAATAAAGGTGAATATACCTGATAGTGCTTAACTTTTCAAAAGGGATCACTTCTCGTTATTTCCACAAAATTATTATCTTGTTTCAATAAGGGTTGTTTGTTTCATGTGCGCGAAGATAAATTTGAAATTTAACTCCCTAGACACAAACCATTTACATTAACAGAGTAATGTTAAATATTTAGCAGAGACAATGTTAAAGTTTCAAAATTCGATATATAACTTTATTAATGATATTTTAACACAAAAACAGTCCGAAAAAAATAAGAATCTTTAAAAAATGTCTCAGAAACTTTAAATAAGTAAAAATATTACACTAAAAAAATTTTTATAAAGATTTTTCGAAAAAATCACAATCACAATTCCTTGAGAGTGGGCGGAAAAAAAGTATTCCTGGTATGGTCTAGATAAATGCCTTATATCAGCTTATAAATTTGATTTAAATATTGGGCACAATTCCTGGTTTTGCCTAGAACAGGGTAATTCTATTATTATATAATATTATTATAATTATTATAATATCAGTACAAATGCAAAAATCAGAAAAAAAGTTCATATAATATTATATTTCATTTTTTTATTTTAATTAAAACTAATTTATTTTTTAAATTAATGAGGTGGCAAAGGATGTATATATCACATTAAACTTATATATTATATTTAAAACTCAGGCAATAAATTTTTTCAAGTTGGAAACATATTCAAGGATTTATATATTTTACAATCTTACGGTGCATTCTGTGATAGACTCTCTTAGAAATAAATGATCTGAGTTTTACTAGTGCACAGCCAAGAAGTATTTTCGTATACGTTTTTAAATAGAGCTCATGCTCCTTCTAATTCTAAAGTCCCCAGCATGGCCTCTAATGCATTTTGTGCTATTTATTTTCAGTTTAACGCATTGAAAAAGAAAATTTCAAAATTCTGCCATTTTCAAATTTAACCAAAATTTTGATTTTTAAACAACAAAATTTTAAATTATACATAAAAAGTCTCCAAGCAATATCTTTAACAGGTTCAAAAATATGTAAATGATTTTATATTTGAAAATTAATTTTTTTGTTATAAGAAAACTTTTTTTAATCATGCTATAATAATTAAAACATAACAATAATTGAAAGTCACAGTGACTATTTTAATATAAAAAAAACATCTTAAAATTTTATAAAAACTTAAAAAAAAAACCTAAAACGAAAGCAGTTTTGAATACCTTCATCCATTTCTTATTTATCCCTAAATTATTTTACCAAGCTAAATATAGTTATATGGGCGATATTAAAAAAAGTAAAGTATTGAAGTTTTCATCTTCTTTTTTGGTAATTGGATCATAACATGGATCAAAAAAGGAAACGAAAATCGAAAAACATATATATTTTTTATGCTGGCAAAGTACTTTAAGGGCAGATAAGAAATACATGAAGGCTTTCAAACCAGCTTTCAGTTTTATAATCTCAGCTTTAAGGGTTTAGAACATATGGTCTTTTTTTGGATTCTGATTAAAAAATAGGTCCAATTAAAAAGTATTTTGGAAAATTTAAATTTTTTATAATGAAATAATATTTTTAAAAATAAATTTTAATAATGTAAACATTTTTTTACAACAACAAAAAATTAGATTATTTAACTAATTTGTATCTCTGTTAAGAAATGTTATATTTTCTTTGAGCTAAAGATCAAAATTTATTTTTATTTTTTTCTTATTTATTCCAATATTTAACATTTATTTTGGTTGTTAGGTCACCGCATAAAAAATCATATTTTATTATTCATTATTTTCAATTTAAGTTGAATTTGATTGTATTAATTTTTTGCCCTTAATGGCCCATTGTAATTTTATCACATTTTATTACATCTTACCCCACTGTTACTTGTTTTGGTTGTAACCCGTTAGTTTTGAATATTTGTTTCTTACTTACATTCTTTTAATATTAATAATGTTGTTGTTTTTGCTACAAGAATTTATTTATTTTAAGTATTCTTGTACTTACATTTTTTATGCATAATTGTAATAGGTACTATTGTAATAGGTACATTGGCAAAGAGAAACAAATAATAATAACAACAACAGTGAGGTCCCGTTTTATATTATAAAGATAGGTTTAAGTTAAATAATTTTAAATCATTGTTTAAGTTGAAGTCAAAGGAACCACATCGTCTTTCTTTTCTTGGTTCGAGCCACGGTCGCAAAATTAATTGTTGAATAAAATTAAATTATCTGCCCTAGAAGAACTTTTTCAGTGGCATATAGACAACAGTTTAAGAGAAAATAACTGCTCTATATCGCCGCCGGTGAGGAAAACGCTTCCATCGTACATTTTGGCGCCCAACGTGGGGCAAGATAATTTATATCGTTTTTTCGTGCGGTCCGTAAAAATTCAAAAATTTTTCGTAGAGCTACTTTCAACAAGTGTACAGGTCGTGATGAAGTGAAGTAAAAGTCACTTTGAAGGAACAAAAAAAACTTTTCGTGGTACAACCACTGTTGCCATATTTGACGATTTATCGTCACTTTGACGGTATTTTGTGTCAAAAATTACCCTTTGCCGATTTGACGATCTTTGCCCCTATTTTGACCATTTTTCAGTATAAATGATTTGCAACACTTTTTTCTCATATAAAATTTAAAACTTGGTTTCGGAAAAAGAAAAGAGTTTATTGGAATTTTGGAAACACATTTCGGAAATTCAAAGGAGAGATTCAAATCTTTTGTTTCCCATCCTAACCAAATTTATACAAAAAATTGTAGTTTTACCTCATTCTTCGGCAAATGTCGAACGAGTATTTAGTCAGGTGAATTTAAACAAAACAAAAATTAGGAATAGGTTAGGAACGTCTTCTTTGGAAAGGGTTTTATTCACTAAAGATTTTTTAAAACTAAATAAATATTGTTGTTTGAATATGAATGTTGTAGTGAGCTTATTAAAAAGTTTAATAGGGAAATGTACCTACAAAATTAAATATATGTACTAAACTTCACAATTTCCAATTATATTTTAGAAATTTCTAATAATATTATAGAATTTTCAAATTGTATTGTAGAAATTTTCAAATGCATTTGAGAAATTTTTAATTGTATTTCAGAATCAAAACATATTTTTTACTTAACTTTTATGAAATACGATAAGAATATTCTGAAATACTACTAGAAACTACAGAAATGCAATTGAAATTTTTTTTAATATAAAATTAAATAGAAAATTCTGAAATATAATTGAAAAATTCTAAAACGTATAGTGTTGTAAGAAACATTGATAAAAATTTCTTAAAAAATTGATTTTAAAAACTATATTTTGAAAAGTAATTTATTACTTATTTTTGTGTTCCTTTCACATTAATTTTTGTGTTTTGTTGTTTGTTACTCTTTGTTATTTTAATATTGATATTTATAACTATTTTCTAAACTTCAACATATGTATTAAAAAAATTTATTTGAAAAAATAAATAAAATATTGAATTGATAATAAGTTTTATTTTATTTGACGATTTTGAAAAATGCATTTTGACGATTGGAACCCTTATTTATCTGGCAACTATGGGTACAACTTATAACAAGTGTACGGTTGTGCAGTGGAACTTTCGCTTTGAAAAATTCTAAAGACTCCTTGTGAGCAAATTAAAGATTGCTTCGAGAAACATTGAAAGAAGTAAAATTATTGTGTTGTCCAAACGACAATTTTTTAGACATTATCATGGTTGGTCCAACGATTCAAGATGAGTTGTACAAAATTCTACTTCGGTTTCGGCTTCATCGATACGCTTTAACAGCGGATATAGTTAAAATGTATCGTCAGGTCCTTATAGACCCTCGTGATAAAATATTCCAATACATTTTGTGGAGAAATTCGGAAGAAGAGGAAATTCGTACATACGAGCTTAATACAGTTACCTATGGAATGTCGTCTGCGCCTTATCCCGTCATTCGAAGTCTTCATTATCTCGCTGATCAATATACGGAACAGTTTCCACTTGGCTCAAAAATAATAAAATCATCATTTTATGTTGAAGATTTTCTGGGTGGTGCAGACTCGCTCGAAGAATTAGCTCAAATTAAGCAGGAGGTTACTGAAGTTCTAAATCATGGCTGTTTCGAATTGGATAAGTGGCACTCAAATCATTAAGAATTCCAGCAGTATAACACCATAAAAGATTTGAATATTGACGACTCTGCTATAACCAACGCTCTTGGTATCACTTGGGATCAACAAAAGGACATTTTCCTATTCTTGTTTTCGCCCAAGTCTCAAATTGATGAGAAAATCACCAAACGTACTATTTTGTCACTGTCGTCGTTTCTCTTTGATCCCCTTGGACTACTGGTCCCAATTCTCATCAAAGGGAAAATCATCATGCAGGAATTATGGATTCTAAAAATTGGCTGGGATGAATCTATCCCCCAAGAACTGCACTCAGCACGGGGTCACTTCGTCGCAGATCTCAAAGCCTTAAGTTTGCTAAAAATTCCTCGCTTTTGTCTCGCTGAAAATGCTCAATCTGTTCAATTACACGGGTTTTGTGACGCTTTAATTCGTGCTTATGGCTGATGTTATTACTTACGTACTAAAACTTCTGGAAATATTTCTCTACGCCTTTTTACTGCCAAATCTCGTGTCACACCTACAAAAAGGCAATCGCTACCCAAGCTAGAATTGTGTGGAGCTCAACTTTTGGCAAAATTGTACTTCAAAATCAAAAACCTGCTCTCGATTCCAAACCTTGAAGGATTTCTCTGGTCAGATTCTCAGCTGGTTCTTCATTGGCTCAAGCAACACTCCTCAACTTTATCCGTTTTTGTTGGCAACAGAACATCAGAAATTCAGGATCTCACCAGTGGCTGTATTTGGCGTCATGTCCCAACGCATTTCAATCCTGCTGATATTGTGTCTCGTGGTTCTTCTGTAAAAGAACTTTTATCCTCTATCTGGTTCAACGGACCAGAATTTCTTGCTCTCGATCCCGCTCAATGGCCACCTAACAAAATGGATAAATTCTCAGAAGAAAATCAACATGAAATCGACAAAGAAAAACGAAAAACTGCTCTTTGCCTAGAAATAAAATCTAATTATATTTTGGATTGTATTGAAAAATATAGCTCCTACATGAAAATAATTCGTATTGTTGCATGGATGCTTCGTTTTGGCCCAAAAACAGAAAACTAATATTTTTAATTCTGATTATTTGCAACCCCAAGAATTAGAAAACGATTTGGTTCGTATTGTTGTCAACATCCAGAAGCAGCATTTCCTACATGACATAAATCGAGCTCAAAAGAGAAGAGATCCTGAAGGCACTTTGAAGTGTCTCAATCCCTTCCTAGACTCATCAAGTGGTTTTAACTTGCTTAAAGTTGGAGGTCGTCTAGAGCATGCAGCTATTTCTGAAGGTCAGAAGCACCCCATCATATTGCCAAGCAAAAGTTGAATTTGATTGTATTAATTTTTTGCCCTTAATGGCCCATTGTAATTTTATCACATTTTATTACCCCACTGTTACTTGTTTTGGTTGTAACCCGTTAGTTTTGAATACTTGTTTCTTACTTACATTCTTTTAATATTAATAATGTTGTTGTTTTTGCTAAAAGAAGTTATTTATTTTAAGTATTCTTGTACTTACATTTTTTATGCATAATTGTAATAGGTACTATTGTAATAGGTACATTGGCAAAGAGAAACAAATAATAATAACAACAACAGTGAGGTCCCGTTTTATATTATAAAGATAGGTTTAAGTTAAATAATTTTAAATAAAGAAATCATTGTTTAAGTTGAAGTCAAAGGAACCACATCGTCTTTCTTTTCTTGTCGCAAATTAATTGTTGAATAAAATTAAATTATCTGCCCTAGAAGAACTTTTTCAGTGGCATATAGACAACAGTTTAAGAGAACCTAACTGCTCTATATCGCCGCCGGTGAGGAAAACGCTCCCCATCGTACATTGGTAATATTGGAATAAAAAAGAAAAAAATAAAAAGAAATTTTGACCTTAAGCTTAAAGAAAATATAATAAAAAATTAATTTGCGAAAGATTTTTTTGGACCTGTAAAATATATTGTTGCTTGTAGACTTTTTGTGTATAATTGGAAATTTCATCAGATGATGAAGATGAATCCAACAAGTCATCCAAATTTTTTCAGCACGTAAAAAAGTAGTAATATTTTCCATTTTGTATATTTTGTTTGTTTCTTAACACAAATACACATTCATAAACAAAACAAATGTCAGCTATTTGATCGTGCGATTCTCACCCTCTAAAAATACAGAGTGTGAAAGGTGCACCATTTTTTCAATTTATAGTGTGACATTTATAGAAAAGAACACACTAAACTTTAGCAGTGTTGACATTTTTTCAGAAAAGAACACAAAAATATTAAAAAAGGTGCGAAATGGGAAAAACGTGTAACATTTTTGCCAGAAAAGAAAACGCCATAAATTTAATGAACTCGAGCCTGACTAAAGAAATATCAAAAAATTTAAAAGTAACAGTTCGACTAAAAATAATAATTGTTATTAATATAGTTATATATCGAATTTTTAAACTTTAACATTATCTCTGATAAATAGTTAACATGACTCTGTTAACGTAAATGGTTTATGTCATACTTAACAAAAAAATATAATACTAATAATACTCTTTCTCACCTCAATAGCATTTAAATTTGCTAAGAAAAAAAAAACGTAGAAGTATAAAAAAGTTTAGCAAACATAAGCTGCGTGTGCTCTATTCAATTATGACGAAGCATGCCCTCAAAGTACACTATTATTTCTTGGGGCTCTAAAGTAGAACCTGATACAAACATCGTTGGTTGGATTTGCGTTTTTGCTTCCTGCCTTTTCAATAACTCTTCCTCACAGGCTGCAACAGTGCTTCCATCAATAATAAAACTCTTTTGTGAGTCGCGTATAGAGTACCTAGTGCATACTTTTTTTCCATTTACTACATGCACAATTTTTGACGAAGGCACTAAAATGCTATGTACCAGGGGCCAAATTACCGCATTCGATATCGAGTAAAATTGATCGTAATTTTCTTATTTGAGATTATAGCATTCAATATCGAGCAAGAAATTTAGTACATTTTATCATAATTTCGATAGCGAAATCATTTTTCGATACGATAGCTCATTCGATCACGAATGCGGTAAAAGATTCCAAGGCATGAACCATCTGAAAAAACAAATATTATTGCATTCTTAAATGGAAAAAAAATTAGCAAATGTTTTAAAAATACTGTACTTTGCCCTGTACTATATATGTACATATACACATACGCGTATGTATGTACAAATATATTACCACAAAAAAAGCTCTTGTTCTTCCTCATCTAAAATTAACAAAATATTGTCACGTTAACAGACAAATTCTTCAATTTAACATCCTTAACGGCTGTTTATTTGAATAAATTTTTTTGTTGTTTCTACTAAAGTAAATTACGAAAACTTACGACCCATTTAACAATATATATGTAAATATAACAAAATTTTTTGGTATATTTTAAGAAATTTTATTCAAACCAACATGTAAATCTAAATTTAATTTTTTACTAAAAATTATTGTTTATTTTACTAAAAAATATTCAATTGAAAGAATTTTTATGTAGATTTGAATAAAAACCCTGCTGATTCAACTATTATTTTCTTTGATAAAGTAATAACCATTTTATTCATTATTACCTACGATATTTTTTTCTGTGTATGTACAATTATGGTTATTATCTGCCGCCCGTAATGAATCAATCGGAATATCAGTATGGAGATGACGTTGGTGTTGGTAGCCCATTAAGCGACAAACAGGCCATGTATGCCGATGAATATGGCATGAGTCCAGCTGATATGCATACTGTATCCTCAGATGATATAAATCATAATGCTTCCTCAATGAGTTCAGCTAATGAAACTCCCAATCTTTTGAGTCCCAATTACCCACCCATGTATGAACAAATGTCACAACAAATGGGTGTTATGCACATTTATGATGATCCGCAAATGGGTCAAATGCAAGTAATGCATTCTCAAACAGGCGTGCCACAAATGGAAGAAGAATTATCTGAATGTGGTTCACAACCCTCGGCACCCATACAAATGGTACCAGCTGTATCAGCTCCACTTATAACATTGCCAGCTGCAACTAAAGAACAAATTATACATCAACAAACACCACATCTAATACCAGTTACAGGTGGTGCTATAATGCCAATTGATGAGCCACATACACCTAATGCAACACCACAGCATCAGATTCAGCAACAACAATCAATTACTGTGGATAGTAATATACAAACCTATGAAAATGTTACGAACATACAGCCAAGCGAATCAGTTACCAGTCTCAATGAAGAGATTGTTCAACAACCTCAACAGCAGCAGTAACAGCAAACCACATCAACTGCCTCAACCACAGCTGCGCCCCATCAACTTTAACAGCCACAATCGCCACAGACATCACCCAATGATGCTGTACAAATACAGTCCACAACAGCAGCCACAGCTACTTCAGCTGGCTCTGCCACAACCATCATATCTTCCAAACTACACTCACAACAATTTCCACCAGGATTCGCTACTAAGAAACATAGTTTCTCAAATCAGGGACACAGTGGTGCAAGCGCTACTAAAAATACTGCGCAAGCCACCACAAGCAGTGTTAATACAGTGGAAACCCCCAGCACACCAGCCATAAATTTGGCACCACCTGTCTCAGCCACCACACCAGCAGCTCCCTCCACACCCTCTTGGGCCAGTTTATTTAGCAGCAGTGCAAATACCACCTCCACGGTCAGTTCAAACCCAGTTGCCTCCACATCTTATTCTAAGAAGCCCATAGCTAAAGTAGCACCCCATGAGGGCCCTACACCCGTAACACCTCCGCCACCAGTTGTAACTCCGGGTACTTTATCTTACTCAGCTGTCTCAGCGCAATATCTATCACCCAAAAGCGCCTCAGCCGTGGCTAACAAGAAAGCCACCTCAAGCGAACAACAATCACAACGCAACTCATTGTCCAATCTAGATGAAAACTCATTGAAATTTGCTGAATTTTTAACGAAATACAAAAGTGACTGGGCACCTATTAGCCTGCGGCCAAGAGGTCTAACAAATCGTTCCAATTACTGTTACATCAATTCAATATTGCAAGCCCTGCTCGGCTGTTCACCTTTGTATAATTTAATTAGATCCATACCAAAACAAGCTGCCAATTTGTGTGAAGTTAAGACCCCCACAATTAATGCCATGATAAAATTCATGTCCAAGTTCTCTAATCTGCCTAGTGGTTTACGTTTGCGTAACACTAAGGCCGGCAAACGTAACAAAGATGATTTGGGTGGCGATTTAACCTGTGATCCCGCCTTTGAGCCAACTGAAATCTATAAGTTATGGATTAATAGTCGTGAAGAACACGTCGAGGGCAGACAAGAAGATGCCGAAGAGTTTTTAAGTTATATACTAAACAAATTAAATGATGAAATGTTAGAAGTTATACAATTAATCGCAAAGCCAAATATCGAACAGAATGGACAAAATGAACCGGCAGAAGAAGATGGTGATGTTTGGCAGATGATTTGCAATAAGGGCAGTGTTACACGTCAAACAGATTTTGGCTTCACTCCATTAAGTGATATATTCCGTGGAGAATTACGTTCACATTTACACCGCGAGGGAGAACATTCAACAGATGTTATACAGCCGTTCTTTACATTGCAGTTGAATATTGAAAAAGCTGCCTCGGTGAAGGAGGCTTTGGAAATCTTAGTAGGCTGTGAGCAATTGGAGGGTGTTACCGGCATCAAGAGTAAACAGGAAGTTGGTGCCTGGCAACAAATAAATTTAGAAAAATTGCCTCCCATTTTAATTTTGCATCTTACATGTTTCGACTATCGGTCACATGGTTGCACGAAGATATTGAAGAAGCTTCAGTTACCGATTGAACTTCAAATTGATGCAAAAATTTTAGCTTCCAAGAAGTACTCACAAAAACAACGAGCTTATCGGCTTTTTGCCGTTGTCTATCATGATGGCAAGGAGGGCACCAAAGGACATTACATCACTGATGTCTATCACACTGGCTACGGCAGTTGGCTGCGTTATGATGACAGCTCTGTTAAGCCAGTCAGTGAAAATCATGTCCTTTTTCCACGGACACCACACTAATTTGTGTGTTTTTTAATGTTGTTGTCATATTAAACCTTCGTTGTGCTCACATTTCATTTCGTTAGAATTTTGGAGTTTTGTTGTCATTTTTTTCTGTTTATTTTCCCGATGATGATTGTGTATTACCTGATGAATTGTTATTGCCTGGTGATGAATTATTTTTATTGTTATTGCTTTGCTGTGCTTTGATGGTATCAGAGCGTCTATAGCAGAGTAAATAAGGTACTCGTGGTGTCCGTGAAAAAAGGACATGATAAGCTCGTTGTTTTTGTGAGTACTTCTTGGAAGCTAAAATTTTTGCATCAATTTGAAGTTCAATCGGGAACTCAAGCTTCTTGAACATCTTCGTGCAACCATGTGACCGATAGTCGAAACATGTAAGATGCAAAATTAAAATGGGAGGCAATTTTTCTAAATTTATTTGTTGCCAGGCACCAACTTCCTGTTTACTCTTGATGCCGGTAACACCCTCCAATTGCTCACGGCCTTATAAGATTTGCAAAGCCTCCTTCACCGAGGCAGCTTTTTCAATATTCAACTGCAATGTAAAGAACGGCTGTATAACATCTGTTGAATGTTCTCCCTCGCGGTGTAAATGTGAACGTAATTCTCCACGGAATATATCACTTAATGGAGTGCAGCCAAAATCTGTTTGACGTGTAACACTGCCCTTATTGCAAATCATCTGCCAAACATCACCATCTTCTTCTGCCGGTTCATTTTGTCCATTCTGTTCGTTATTTGGCTTTGCGATTAATTGTATAACTTCTAACATTTCATCATTTAATTTGTTTAGTATATAACTTAAAAACTCTTCGGCATCTTCTTGTCTGCCCTCGACGTGTTCTTCACGACTATTAATCCATAACTTATAGATTTCAGTTGGCTCAAAGGCGGGATCACAGGTTAAATCGCCACCCAAATCATCTTTGTTACGTTTGCCGGCCTTAGTGTTACGCAAACGTAAACCACTAGGCAGATTAGAGAACTTGGACATGAATTTTATCATGGCATTAATTGTGGGGGTCTTAACTTCACACAAATTGGCAGCTTGTTTTGGTATGGATCTAATTAAATTATACAAAGGTGAACAGCCGAGCAGGGCTTGCAATATTGAATTGATGTAACAGTAATTGGAACGATTTGTTAGACCTCTTGGCCGCAGGCTAATAGGTGCCCAGTCACTTTTGTATTTCGTTAAAAATTCAGCAAATTTCAATGAGTTTTCATCTAGATTGGACAATGAGTTGCGTTGTGATTGTTGTTCGCTTGAGGTGGCTTTCTTGTTAGCCACGGCTGAGGCGCTTTTGGGTGATAGATATTGCGCTGAGACAGCTGAGTAAGATAAAGTACCCGGAGTTACAACTGGTGGCGGAGGTGTTACGGGTGTAGGGCCCTCATGGGGTGCTACTTTAGCTATGGGCTTCTTAGAATAAGATGTGGAGGCAACTGGGTTTGAACTGACCGTGGAGGCGGTATTTGCACTGCTGCTAAATAAACTGGCCCAAGAGGGTGTGGAGGGAGCTGCTGGTGTGGTGGCTGAGACAGGTGGTGCCAAATTTATGGCTGGTGTGCTGGGGGTTTCCACTGTATTAACACTGCTTGTGGTGGCTTGCGCAGTATTTTTAGTAGCGCTTGCACCACTGTGTCCCTGATTTGAGAAACTATGTTTCTTAGTAGCGAATCCTGGTGGAAATTGTTGTGAGTGTGGTTTGGAAGATATGATGGTTGTGTCAGAGCCAGCTGAAGTAGCTGTGGCTGCTGTTGTGGACTGTATTTGTACAGCATCATTGGGTGATGTCTGTGGCGATTGTGGATGTTGAAGTTGATGGGGCGCAGCTGTGGTTGAGGCAGTTGATGTGGTTTGCTGTTACTGCTGCTGTTGAGGTTGTTGAACAATCTCTTCATTGAGACTGGTAACTGATTCGCT
Organism: Bellardia pandia; assembly: GCA_916048285.2. Lineage (NCBI taxonomy): Eukaryota > Metazoa > Arthropoda > Insecta > Diptera > Calliphoridae > Bellardia > Bellardia pandia. Next base: position 24,284,431 of record OU696531.1, read on the forward strand.
TGGCTGTATGTTCGTAACATTTTCATAGGTTTGTATATTACTATCCACAGTAATTGATTGTTGTTGCTGAATCTGATGCTGTGGTGTTGCATTAGGTGTATGTGGCTCATCAATTGGCATTATAGCACCACCTGTAACTGGTATTAGATGTGGTGTTTGTTGATGTATAATTTGTTCTTTAGTTGCAGCTGGCAATGTTATAAGTGGAGCTGATACAGCTGGTACCATTTGTATGGGTGCCGAGGGTTGTGAACCACATTCAGATAATTCTTCTTCCATTTGTGGCACGCCTGTTTGAGAATGCATTACTTGCATTTGACCCATTTGCGGATCATCATAAATGTGCATAACACCCATTTGTTGTGACATTTGTTCATACATGGGTGGGTAATTGGGACTCAAAAGATTGGGAGTTTCATTAGCTGAACTCATTGAGGAAGCATTATGATTTATATCATCTGAGGATACAGTATGCATATCAGCTGGACTCATGCCATATTCATCGGCATACATGGCCTGTTCGTCGCTTAATGGGCTACCAACACCAACGTCATCTCCATACTGATATTCCGATTGATTCATTACGGGCGGCAGATAATAACCATAATTGTACATACACAGAAAAAAATATCGTAGGTAATAATGAATAAAATGGTTCGTACTTTATCAAAGAAAATAATAGTTGAATCATGAACTGATGAAAATCCTCTCAAGAAATTTTCTTTGATATAAAATTATATTTATTTATTAAGTTAAAACTATTCTGAACAAAGTTTAAAAGTTGTGTGAAGAAAATTTTCCAAAGTTTTCAAATTACAATATCATGAATTTCAAAGTAATCTAGAAATATATATGTTGAATTATGAAGAGTGTTTTATATTTAAAGTATATTTCTAACACTCCTCCTCAACATGTATATTCTTTACAAATTAGCATTAATCTTTCAAATTTAACAAATTTATTATGTTTAGCCTTAGCTAAATTTTTCGTAAAAATATCTGCAACCATTTCTTCTGTTGGACAATATTTCAAACTAATCTCTTTCCTGTTTACGACTTCTCTAAAGTGATGGTGTTTTATGTCTATGTGTTTGCTACGATTATGAAATACTGGATTCGTTGCAAATTTTAAGGCACCTTGATTATCAACGTTTAATTCAATACTATCCTCATTTAAAAACCCAAGTTCTTCTAACAATCTTCTCAAGTAGACTGCTTCTTTGGACGCGTTAGAAATTGACATATATTCAGCTTCAGTGCTGCTTAAAGCTGTTGTGGATTGTTTCTTCGATTCCCAAGATATTGCACAGTTTCCTAGATAAAATATATATCCAGAATATGATCTTCTGTCTGTTGTACATCCACCCCAATCAGCATCTGCATAACCAATCAATTTACTGCTACCTTTACAAAACTTTAATTTGAATTTTTGTGTTCCTTTTAGATATCGTAGTATATTTTTCGCAGCTTTAAAATGTTCTACGTGTGAATCTACATTTCTTTGAGCTAACTTCGATACAGAATGTAATATATCTGGCCTTGTGGTTAATCCCAAATATAATAAAGCTCCAATAAGAGATTGATATAAAGTGCTATCGACTTTTTCACATTTTTCGTCACATTTAATTTGATAACTAGGATCTAAGGGTACTGATGACGGCTTACAATTTTCCATATTGTATTCTTGCAACAAATCTTTGATATAAAGTTCTTGGCTGATTTCAATATTTCCAGTCTCACCATCGCGATTAACCTTCATTCCCAAAAAATGTTCCATTAAACCTTTGTCTGTCACTTCAAACACTTTGCTTATTTCTGATTTAAAATTAAGGATTTCATTCTTATCTTTACATCCAACAACATGGCTCATTTTCGCAATTTTTAAACCCGATTTGACATAAAACTACGTTTAATTTAAAGTTCCATTCTCTACCAGCTTGCTTTAAACCGTATAGTGATTTATGCAGACGTAAAACTTTCTTTGGATATTGTTTATTCTCGAATCCCTCTGGTTGTTGCATATAAATTACATCATGTAAGTCTCCGTTTAAGTATGCCGTAACAACATCTAACTGGTGTAAGTGCATCTCGTGTTCAACAGCTAAGGCCAAAACCATTCTTATTGTCTCGTATCTGACAACAGGTGAAAATGTTTCCTTGTAATTTAAACCATACCTCTGACTGCAACCTTTAGCTACTAATCTTGCCTTATATCGTTCAATTTTGCCTTCACTGTTTTTCTTCAAAGTATATACCCATTTGTTCTTGATTGCTTTTACACCTTGTGGTAACTCTTCCAATGACCAAGTTCCCTTCTGTTCTAGAAATTGTATTTCTTTTACCATAGCTTCTTTCCATTTTTCATTGTTTCGACTGGATAATGCCTCCTCAAATGTTTTCGGAAGCAGTTCCTCCACCGCATTATTCAGTGTTTGAAAAATTTTTTTAGGTCTTCCTGGTCTACCATTTCTGTCAATTTTTGGTCTACCTGGACCACGTTTAATTGTACCATTTGACTCTTCACCGATGGAACTATCGCTATCTCTATCTTCTGCTTCAAAATATAACAAATCTTCTTCATCAGAACTATCGTACACAGAAAAAAAAAATTGAGTAATCCGTACTTAAATCAATCCGGAGCGGTGTCAAAAGTAGGGTAAGTACGGATTTTCTTATACCGAGTATAAAATACTTGATTCAAGTACGGATTCATTTAGTCAAAAAATCTTAATTTTAGCTCTCCTTGAGAATGGCTGAGATTGAATTAATCCCTAAATAAGCTTGATTCAAGAATTATAAATTAGAAAAATAACTTTTATTTTTTGAGTAAAATAATAAAAGTCAAAAATAACTTTTAATCTTTGCTTTAAAAAATAAAAGTCAAAATTAAAAGTTATTTTTTTTTACTTTTTCGATAAAAGTCATAACAGTTACGGTCCCTGCAACACTGCGAAGAAATCGTTTACAAAGAATCACAAACAAAAACCATGCATGAAATTGACATTGCCAAAATAATTTTTATTGCTTTTATGAACACTATGCATTATAAGGTTGCATTGCAAACTGCATTTATAAAGTCCGCCTATTATTTACTTACCTGAATTTTTTTCCACTTAAAAAGCTTCTCCCTAAATTCGACTCGAAGACCAAGAGGAGGTATTGCTTCCTTAATGTCTTCACCTTTCATATATTGCAAGCTGTTGTATGTTACCTGAGCAGCTAAAAATTTACAAACAAATTATATACGTATGCACATACATATATGCAAATGAAAACACTTTTGTAATAAGAAACATATTTTTCATTTGTGATACAAAAATACCATCAGTTCATGGAAAAAAGCCGATAGTTATACTAAATACATATTCATCCAACGACACAAACAACAAATTGTGCCCATGTAAATATATGTATGCATGTATAGACACACAAACACCGCACACATCATATGTTTCTCGTGCTTGAATTTTCTATATATTTGCATGGACACAATTTGTTGTTTGTATCGTTGAATGAATATGTATTTAGTATAACTAACGGTTTTTTTTCCATGAACTGATGGTATGTACATACAATAAGAAACATACAGTTACCCAATAAAATCTACATACATATAGCACAAATATTTAAGTTTTATTTTTATTTAAAAAATTTATTTAAATTAAAGTTAAAGAAATATTTTTATTTTCCAAATAAAACTTTAAAATAAGAAAAATTTCTTGTATTTATTTATAGTTTAAAGTTTTTAAGTTTTATTCTAAAAAAAAAAGTTTTTTGAAAATTTATAATTTTTGATAATTTTTAGTTAGGCTTGAGTTCATTAAATTTAATTTTCATTAAATTGTTATTTAAGCCTAACTAAAAATTATCAAAAATTTAAAAATTAACAGTTCAACTAAAAAAAAAACAATAATTGTAATTTATTTATAAGTTTAATTTAGTTTATAAAACAAGTTATTTTCACAATTAACAAAACAATGTTTTTCTACTATGCTGCACTGCGTTAGTAATTTATTGGATTTTTTAATCCATTTTTACTGCAACAATTGGGGTATTCACAAGGTGTGCTATCATGTTATATTGTCATAATGTTCTAACATTTTACAATGGTTTAAAAATATTGTTGTTGCTTTGTAAACAAAAAGTGTCTTAAATTAATAGAACTTTGCTTGCTATGTTTATTGTGCTGTCGTAATTAAAAATTTTTTGTTTATTTACTTGAGTTTGCCATCACAACATCTAAAATGTATTTTTCGCACAAATTATTTTAGTTTTTTCACTTATTTTTGGCATTGTGGAAAACAATATTAATTTTTATATTTGTTTTAAATCAGCTGATTTAAATTCAAAATAGCACACTGAATTATGAGGGGTTGTTCACAGCAGTCGTATTTTTTCATGTTATTATTTTAAGACATATGACTTTATGACACCTTGTGAATCCCCCAAATGTTTAATTTAGTCTACGTCTTAAGTACAGTAAATGTCATATAAATATTTATAAAATGTTAACAGTTTACAACACAAATAAACTCTTTATTTTGTACATACGAGTACATACATATGTATATGTATGTATATGCCCTGCCGTCAAATGAGTAGTTAACTATAAAAAAAATCAACTTTAAGTTAGCTTGTATAGACTGACTTAAAGCCAGCTACTACGCAATGCAAAATGTACATTGACTAACTATTTTTAAAAATTTTTTAAAATGACATTTTGAAGTATTTAGAGAACAATGTCGATTGACAACCAAACAGCTCCAAAACGCACAAAAGCTTTAATTTATTTAGGGCTATTATTACAATTTATTAAGTAGAAAGTCGGAAAATTGACTACTTCCTAGGACATCGCAATGTTAAAATAGTTAGTTAATTGCATATAAAAGTAATCCAAGTGTCAACCACCACTACTTGAGAAATAGTTAGCTTTAAGTTAATTTAAAGTTAACTGAATGTACGACAGGGTGGAGTTGGACAGTTAGGAGTACTCAAGTAAATATGTAAAATTAAAAGTTGTTTTGTTTTCAATAAAATTGGGTTTTGAAATTGTACTACTTAAAAAAGTTTTTTTTTCTAAAAAAAACTTTTTTTTTTTAGAAATAAAAAGTTTTCTTAAAAAAATATATGACAACGCTGAATATAAGACTTTTTTTCTTATATCAAGTTATCTTACTCTTACTTTGAAGTGTAAGCATAGCTGCCAGATTTGACGATTTATCGTCATTTTGACGATTTTTGGTTTCAAAAATAGCAAAATGACGATTTGACGATTTTTTCATTGAAAGTGACGATTTTCTGAATTATTAAAAATTTCTATCATTTGTTAGTTTTATTAATGTTTTTGTTACCAAATTCTCTCTTTTTTTAAGACAACAATTATTGTTCTCATTTAATCTCATAAACATTAGGAAGAACATTAATTATTGTTGTTAAGTTCAAGTAAAATAATTCCAAATAATATTGAGACAGGATAGTCGAAATTACTTATTTATCTGTAAACATAAAAATCAATTTTAAATACTGAATTCCACGAACTAATATTTTAAGAGGAAACAATTTCTGAATTTCCAGGAGGAAATTCTTCTACAAAAACTTCTCCTATTTTAACAAAACGTCGAAGGCATATTTAGCCAAATAAATTTAAATAACAAAAATACGAAATTCTTTGAAAATAAGTACCTGTTCTCGTATATGATGGATGAATTGAATTCTATACGCAAAATGATATTTAAAACTTAATAAAATAAATTGTCCTGACATACGTTAAATCAATTTTCGTACTTTTTAATGTAAATCAACATGCATGAAAAAAAAACAAAAGGAAATAAGAAAATTGACAGTACCGTCAACTTTGTACCCCTTTTGTTCTTATTTCCCTTCTCAACCAAAAATACTTGCCTTGACGAGTCAGAAGTGAAAACGGACTAAGATATTATAAAAATATTACACAAGTTGTGTTTAACATTATATGTTTTGTGATTTGTTATGTAAAAAGTTAAAATTTATGTATTTTGATATGTATTGTACAAGAGACTATATAAAATTAAATTTTTATGTTTTCGTTTAAATAAAAATTTCAAAATACTATTAGAAATAGTGACGTTTTATTTTTCCGATTTTTTGACGATTTTTAAAATTCGAAATGACGATTTTTTTCTATTTTACCGGGATTTTGACGATTTTTTCCGAAATTCATCTGGCAGCCCTGAGTGTAAGAGTTAACTACTTGATTTAACTTCACACTTGTACTAAAAACAAGATTTTCTTACTTAATTCAATAATTTTATTCCTGTTTTAAGAAAATCTCCGCCTGATTTTTTTAATCAATCCCGTTTATACTTGTTCTAAGTACAAGTGAGTATGAATCGTACTTAAATTTTCAAGTATAAATTCTGGCTAAATTTGAGTAAAATAAACTTAAATTTTGAAGTGCTTTTTTCTTTCTGCTTTATTAGTGTTTTTATTATTTAAAATTTCTTCGAAATTAATAAAACATTCATTATTGTCTTTGATTTCTCCACCAGGTAAATTTAGTTCATCGAACAAAACATTGCGACGTTCAATAACTTCACGATTTTTCGTATCATATACTCGATATGCTTTGGATACACGTGAATATTCTATTATCACCATAGGTGAACCTTTGGGACCAAATTTACCTTTCTTTTCATTCATAACAACTACATTCGAACCAAAAACTTTTAAATGATTGACACTTGGTTTTCGACCAGTCCATATTTCATATGGCGTTTTGTCACCTAGAGATTTTGATGGAGATCTATTACGTAAATAAACTGCTGTTGCCACTGCTTCAGCCCAGAGATTTTGATTAAGTCCAGAATCTACCAACATACAACGAGCCATTTCTACTATAGTGCGATTAGCCCTTTCAGCCACACCGTTTTGTTGTGGCGTATATGGTACAGTTAGTTGACGTTTTATTCCATATTGTACTAAATACTGACTAAATTCATTACTAACGTATTCTCCACCGCTGTCACTGCGAAGGCATTTTATTTTAAGATTTGTTTGTCGCTCTACCATTTCTTTAAAATTTTAAAATTTTTCGAAAACTTCGCTTTTGTGTTTTAGAAAATATACAAAAATTTTTCTGGATTTGTCATCTATGAATGTCAGGAAATATTTTGATCCACCAATTGAATCTATATTCATAGGACCACATACGTCCGAGTGTATTAATTCTAATAACTCACCAGATTTACTTTCTGACTGGTTTGGGAATTTGATTGCATGAATTTTGCTAACCATACAAGTTTGGCATGTTTCTCCAGATTGTTTATTTATATTCATACCGTTTATCATATTTTTTTTGGATAATTCATACAGACTTTGATAGTTTAGATGTCCATACCGACGATGCCAAATTTCATTGCTTGAACTTACTGCACATATTTTTTCCTTTGGTTCTTTAACATCAAAAACAAATATGTAGGTTGTCTTCTTTTCTAGCTTTTAGAACTAAATTTTTATAAACATCAGTAAAAACTGCACCATTTTCATTAAACATGATTTTACCACCATATTGAACAATTTTGCTGACGGACAGAAAGTTCCCATTCAAATCTGGAGAATATAAATAAAACATCTTTTAATTCAACTGTACTATTTATTATTAACAAAAATATTAACAGTTCCAATTCCTTCGACAACCATTGATTTTTTATTTGCTAACATTACATTGTCATTGCATTTATTTAACTTTGTAAATAATTTGAGATTTGCACACATATGACTTGTAGCTCCACTATCAATGTACCAGGATAATGGTGTACTTACTTTTTCAGATTTTGCCATTGCAATTAAGGAGTAAGATTTTTGATGATCCCTTTTTGAGTTACACTTATTTGCATAATGACCCTTCTTACCACATATGAAACAATTTCCTTTTGTTACCTTTGCAGATTCATTATTTTTAAAATTCTTGTTTCTCACTTCCTTTTTAGTAGCACCGAAAGCTTGCTGCACTGTTGATGGCTTATTTTGTTGATTTCGACGCTCGTACTCTTCTAATAGTTTAAGTTTTAATGTTCCTAATACAGGTAAGGCATCTCTTGTTTCCATTGCTACAACAAAATTTTCGAATTCTTTCGGGAGGCTTGATAATAAAATGATGACGAGTAATTCGTCTTGTAGGCGTATTCCAACATCAGCGAGTTTTTCAGTAATATCAGAAAAAATATTTAAATATTCTGCCATATCTTTATTGTCCTTCATATTTAAGTTCAACAATTTTTTGTATAAGGAAACCTTCTGCATTGGGCCACTAGGTTTATAAACTTCTTTAAGTTTGTTCCAAGCTTCCTTGGATTTTCTTAAATTCTTGATATAATTCAGCTGTGAAGACTTCACACTTAACATGATCGTTGCCAAGGCTTTTTCATCATTGTTTTCCCATTCCAGTATTTTATCGGGACTCCATGTTCAATCTATTTGTTCATCACCATTCACGTACTTCCAAGAACCGGAATGAATTAAAATACTTCTCATGTGAATACTCCATGTTTCATAATTCTTGTCGTCCAGCTTTTCTATCTGGTATAATGATGACGACACCATCTTTATAATCTCGCACAACTTCTTTATTTTAATTTATAATTTCAGCAAATAGTTTTCTATCCCAAACGCTCTGTCTAGGCCCATAACCTGATGAAAATCCTCTCAAGAAATTTTCTTTGATATAAAATTATATTTATTTATTAAAGTTAAAATTATTCTGAACAAAGTTTAAAAGTTGTGTGAAGAAAATTTTCCAAAGTTTTCAAATTACAATATCATGAATTTCAAAGTAAACTAGAAATATATATGTTGAATTATGAAAAGTGTTTTATATTTAAAGTATATTTCTAACAAGAACTGTATAAAAAATGCATTTGGTATAATTATTGATTTTTATATACAGAATTTTTATTAGAGCTTCCAGAAGTAGATATCGATGATAGAATTGAAGCAATATTAAACGACAATTGTTCTTGGGCAGAAGCTAAAAGCATTGGGCTGCATCTAAAAACTATAGACTAAATGAACTGAACTAAATGTACATCTGATATATGTACTAAGTGAATGGGTGCAGTATAAAAAGCCATTAGGATTTCAACTGGTGCGATATAATATTGGCTTCCTCGTTTTTATAAATCTTTTAATATATTAATTTTCGTCAATTTAACGCCATGCCATAGTAACGATTGATATTATTCATATTGACAAATTTTTTTTCATATTGACTATTTTACTAAAATTTAAAATTTGACTAAAAAATGCATGTTAAATAGACGGTAAATTTTGTTAGTTGTATAATGACCTACTTTTCTTCAAATCTACATGCCATTTTGCGCTAAAAATGGGAAGTAACATTTTTGGTTCAGTGTATGTTGTCCATTGTAGACCGGCATAGCAAAAATGGCATTAGAATTCATTACTGGGTCACCTAAGGCATTTGGTGTTGGCAATGTAACGGGCATAGCACCCATTTGTTGAAGAACTGGAGCACCCTGTTCAGGGAGCATATCATGTAGATAATGTGGACCACCTGGATGTACCCAAGCGCCATGCGGTACAGTATGAGCCCAACCATGTAGAATAACATTGGCGGTGACATTGTTGACAAAAACATTACTGGGTATGGCGGCTGGTATCATTGTCTGATACATGGCACCCGGCTGATGATGATGATGTTGGGGATGACGATGGGCGGCTGGCATACCATGTGGTGGTACATATACATTTGCAGATTGTAATTGTGGATTGAACATTTGGTCACCAGTGGCATTTTGTTGTTGCTGTGATTAATAACTATTATTGTTGTTGTTGTTTTGATGTTGCTGTTGTTATACAGCTACAGTTTGTGTTTGATTGTTATTAGTTGAGATATTAGAATATGTAGGCATCGAAGTAGTATTGTTATTATTGCTTGTATTGTTGTTGTTGCTGTGGTGTAGAAATCTGCTGTTTATGTTGCTGGGACTGCTGATGTTGTTGGTGTTGAGCAGCACCAACTGGTTGCGTATGCTTCGTCATAATTGAATAGAGCACACGCAGCTTATGTTTGCTAAACTTTTTTTATACTTCTACGTTTTTTTTCTTAGCAAATTTAAATGCTACTGAGGTGAGAAATTTATTTACTTTAATAATTTTTTATTTCTTTCTATTTAATTTTATTATTAAATAAATTAAATTAATAAATTATTATTTAATTTTAATTAACTTATATATAAAAAAAATCATTTCTTCTACATCTTTTAGAAAACTTTAAAAATAAATAAAACTTTTTTAACAAAAATTATTATAATATCAGTACAAATACAAAAATCAGAAAAAAAAGTTCATATAATATTATATTTAATTTTTTTATTTTAATTAAAACTAATTTATTTTTTAAATTAATGAGGTGGCAAAGGATGTATATATCACATTAAACTTATATATTATATTTAAAACTCAGGCAATAAATTTTTTCAAGTTGGAAACATATTCAAGGATTTATATATTTTACAATCTTACGGTGCATTCTGTGATAGACTCTCTTAGAAATAAATGATCTGAGTTTTACTAGTGCACAGCCAAGAAGTATTTTCGTATACGTTTTTAAATAGAGCTCATGCTAAGCTCATAAAAAGTCTCCAAGCAATATCTTTAACAGGTTCAAAAATATGTAAATGATTTTATATTTGAAAATTAATTTTTTTGTTATAAGAAAACTTTTTTTAATCATGCTATAATAATTAAAACATAACAATAATTGAAAGTCACAGTGACTATTTTAATATAAAAAAAACATCTTAAAATTTTATAAAAACTTCAAAAAAAACCTAAAACGAAAGCAATTTTGAACACCTTCATCCATTTCTTATTTATCCCTAAATTATTTTACCAAGCTAAATATAGTTATATGGGCGATATTAAAAAAAGTAAAGTATTGAAATTTTCATCTTCTTTTTTGGGAATTGGATCATTTGCACTTATTTTAATAAAAAATTATAAAAATAATTCCCAAAAAAGGAAACGAAAATCGAAAAAAATATATTTTTATGCTGGCAAAGAAATACAAGAAGGCTTTCAAACCAGCTTTCAGTTTTATAATCTCAGCTTTAAGGGTTTAGAACATATGGTCTTTTTTTTGGATTCTGATTAAAAAATAGGTCCAATTAAGAAGTATTTTGGAAAATTTAAATTTTTTATATTGAAATAATATTTTTAAAAATAAATTTTACTATTGTAAAGATTTTTTTACAACAACAAAAAATTAGATTATTTAACTAATTTAACTAATTTTTATCTCTGTTAAGAAATGTTATATTTTCTTTGAGCGAAAGGTCAAAATTTATTTTTTTCTTATTTATTCTAATATTTAACATTTATTTTGGTAATATTGGAATAAATAAGAAAAAAATAAAAAGAAATTTTGACCTTAAGCTTAAAGAAAATATAAAATTTTTAATAATAAAAACTTAATTTGCGAAAGAATTTTTTGGACCTGTAAAATATATTGTTGATTGTAGACTTTTTGTGTATAATTGGAAATTTCGTTGTTAAACTAGCAACCTTGTTTAAAGTAAATCGGTCTAAAATTTTGCTCAATATTTAAAAAGCATGATGGGCAAATTTTTGAAATAATATTTTTCAAATGCGTATAACTCGAAAACTTTAATTATTAAATATCTAGTTGGGGACTGGAAAATATAAAAATTTTAGAATTCGGATGAAATTTGGCAAGCGATTAAAAGTTTACCTGTAAAAATACTACTTACAGCGCCGCTCCTGGAAGGACATTTTCAAAACTCCTTGCCTACGCCCTTGTAAACTTTTATTCTAAAAAAATTAGATTCTGAAAGGAATGCTATAAAATAGGCAATATAATAAAAAAAAACTTTAATTAACATTGAAATTTTCAATACAAATCAAAGACGTGCTTGGAAGAACGCATCCTTTAATGATTCTTTAAATTATTGTTTTTATACCCTTCACCGTCATGAGTAGGGTATATATAAGTTTGTCATTCCGTGTGTAATTTCCACAATATAATTTTCCGACCCTATAAAGTATATATATTCTGGATCCTTATAGATAGCGGAGTCGATTAAGCCATGTCCGTCTGTCTGTCTGTCTGAATGTTGAAATCAGTTTTTTGAAGTCCCCAGATATACTCGGGATCAAAATCTTCAATAATTCTGTCAGAAATGCTTTCGAGAAGTTTGCTATTTAAAATCAGCAAAATCGGTTTAGGTCAACTAGAGTTATGGACCAATATGTGAGACAACCTCCATAAAAATTTGATATTTTTTGTCCATTTTATTCCAATATTTTGAAATATATTGCAGATAATACCATGAAATTTTGTATACGTTGTTTGTATGACAAAAGAAGAAAGTGTGCGGAAAATAGTAAGAATCGGTCCATGATTTCTCATAGCCCCAAATATATATATTCCCGAAATATGGCTTAATGATAAATAAATAACTATAAAATTGGAATATCAAGACAAAATTCAGCAAAAATAAGTTTTATACAAAAATTCGGGTCAAAAAATATTCCTTTCGTATTTAACCCATATTTGGTCCATATTTCATAATCATTATATATATCGTTGGAAAGGTATTTTTAATACCTTTTATTTAATGTATTACAAATTATCAAGCACCCAGTAGTTCCCCAGATATGGCCTATACATTTTAAACTTTACGGGCCCGCCCCCTCGAAAATAGACGTCACCGCCAACAATTTTTTTGCTGGCATCTTCTCTAAAAGCCCTATTTGATTTTGTTTTTTTTTTAGCAAAATCACTAAAACCGAATTGTACCCCTTTTTTATACTCTGTTTGTTAAATTACACCCAAGATTATTATGAACATCAGACAGACTCTGTAAATTATGGTAAGAATTGATAATTAAATCAATTAAAAATGGTGAAAATTAGACAACATTTCAAAATATTTAACATAAATTATGTTAGTCGTAAAATTGTCTTTCAAACAATATATCAAATAATAATAAAATTTGCACTAAGACTGAATATAAACACAGAATAAGAATATTCTAGTCCTATAACCAGTGTAGTTTTTGTATTTCTTATTACGTTTAGGTTGTTATTTAATTGCATTTTTTAACTGTTATAAATATATATGTAACTATGGGGTTTTTCAATAAGAGCGCTACAAGTTTTTTTAAGTAAAACAAAAACGGTTTTGGATATCAATGAAATTGTTTATTCCTATAAAAGTATTAAACTCGATTTCTTTTGCATGGCCACCACGGGCACGATTGCAGAAGTGCAGACGCTGAACCCAATTTTCGACGGTTTTCAAGCATAAATCGGCCGATACTGCTGCAATTTCACGTTCGATATTCGTACGAAGTTCATCAATCGTCGCTGGCTTGTTGGCATAGAGTCTATGCCATAGACCATAGACTTGACGTAACCCCACAGGAAATAGTCTAACGGCGTCAAATCGCACGACCGAGGCGGCCTATCGACTGGACCATTTCGTGAGATAACATGTTCTTCAAACTTGGTTTCCAATAAATTGATTGTGACATTCGCTGTGTGGCTTGTGGCGTCGTCCTGTTGGAACAACATGTCCTCATGGAGTACGCGTGTGGATTGCTGTCTGACCAAAAACGCATAATAAAGCTTATTTTATATTACTAAAAATAATAATAATTTCAGATACCTTTGATGAGTGTGGCGCCAAAATACCAGAGGATAAAATCGAAAACTTTACCAATCACTTGTTGGACTTGTTGGGAGCACTGTAATGGCAGCATCGACTTACTTAACTACTTGCGTATGCAGCAGCAATGGGGCATTAAGGAATCACCAACACGACAACCACCCTTTGTCATGGGTGTCATAGCCAATTTCGATCCTCGTCTCGTGGTTTTATTGAAAAACTTAAAAATCGATCATTATTTTGATTTTATTTTGAATTCTTACGATTGCAAAGAAGAAAAACCAAACAGGGAAATATTTTATAAGGCCGTTAAGGTAGCTGACGTCAAGGACCTCAAACCACATCAGTGCTTACATATAGGTGATGACCCTACTACCGATTATATGGCAGCACGGGCATGCGGTTGGAATGCAGCGCTGGTGCATGAACGCAATGCTCAATATTTAATGAAAAAATATGGCGAAGATAGAATTGATAGGAATTTTATATTTCCCAGTCTGTTTGATTTCCACAAAAAATTAGCAAAGACCTGTGTATATTGGTAGAATTATGATTTTTTCGTAATGTATTCAAATAGTTGTTAATAAAATGTAATAAAAATAGAACATAACAAGTATAGCTTAGGTAAATTTACTTCTGTGGTTTTATATCTGCCAATAATGTTGAATGTTTCTCGAAAAGTTCCACCAAAGGATCTTGCGGCTTATTGAATTCTTTGTCATATTCGTTGCCTATAGCCCAAAGCGATTCCAAATCGTAATATTCTCTTTTCGTGGGTGAAAAAATATGTAAAGCTATGTTGCCCAAATCCATTGCCATCCAATCACGACTTTTCTCTCCCTCAATGCGCGGCAATATATCACCTTTTTGACGCTTAATTTTAAAAACACGTCTCACAAACTCAGCCATGGCCAACATATGACGATAACTGCGGCCACTGCACACTACCATGTAATCAATGTATTTCAATTCTTTAGGCACAGAACATACAAATATATCCTCAGCCATCTCTTTGCGCAATACATCAACCAAATCCTCAATATCGAAGACACCGGTAAGACCTCCTTAAATAAACACCCATATGTAAATACAAAAAACATAACAAAAATAAATATCATGTCCCAACTACTCACGCTTCAGATTTAAACCCATATAATGGTCATTGACTATTTCTTGCGGTTCATCCTGCGATTGATAACGTTGACGTTCCTCAAATATATCTAAGATCTCAGGAGATTCCTCCTCTCGAAATATTTTGTACTTCTGGCCTAAAGCTCTTGTAAGCTCAGTTTCATCCTGCTGTGTCGGTTTTTGTTGTTCCACATTTCCATTTAATGTTTGAGTTTGTTCAGGCTTTGAAAATTCATGATGAAAACATCTTAATATAGGAACACTCAATCTTTTATCGTGTATTAAACGAAATAAGCGGAAATTTATCATTTTTTACAGAAACTGTATTACAAAAGAGTTTTGCACGGTGTTTGTTGTTTTTGTTTTCTTTTGTTGCTGGTAAATGTCAAAAACATGTGTGTTTGTTTTGAATGTCTGAAAAGTTGGCAATCATATTCTGTACCGAAATTTCAATTGGCAATGCGATAGCTGACAAAGAAAAATTATTGATTACAAAAAGATAGTAACGGAAAAATATAATAAATAAAATATTAAAGTTGAATCCGTCCACCTTTTTAAAAACATCGTGATAAAACTTTATTTATTTTCAGTGATTGTTTTTTAAATATACATATATAAACTTATCAGTCGATAGTATTTGTACAAGTGCTGAGCAATGGAAAATCAAAATATAAAGAAAATCGTGCACAGTGCACCAAACCAAATAGTAATGAGATGAGATCAATTGCAAATGTAAATTGATATTATCCATAGCAAAACCTTAAACAAAACTTTGAGTACACAAAAACATGATGAATTCAGAACACCAATTTATAAATTATGCTGATTCAAATAATTTTGTCAAAAACATAAAAAACAGCTTTTTATTAGCTACCACATCTTTCCAGGATAATAAAAATAAATAAGCATTATTTTATCAAATTTTGAATGATCATTTTCTGTTAGACAGCGTTCCAGAATCACCAATTTCAAATGCTTATAAAAAATCTCTCACTGAATTAAAAATAACCCTTGAATTTTTTGCAATTGGTCTCATCCCATTCAGTAAGTTCGATTTTGTATCACTGTGTTATTAAAAACACTGTGCTAGTTGGAAACAGTGACAAGCGGGGCACCACAGTGACAGTGGTGCTAACCGTTTTTTTAGGTTAGCTCTTGTTTTCGAAATACACCGTTATTTCGAAAATGGAGGAGGTTGCACAACATATATTCGCGTAACTCAAAAACGGTTTAGCTTATTGAATAAACTAAAATTTTAAGTAAAGTTAAACTTTTTCCAATATGCGCAGTCGTTGTAGAAACATATTTTTTTTTTTTTGTTTTTTTTTTTTTTGACCAAAAAAAATAGTTTTTTAGCAAAATTTCGAAAATTTTGATTTTTAAAACGGCATAAAAAATTGGAAAACGCAGCTGTGCTTCTAATTTTGTCTGCGCGTATAGCAAATAAGACATAAATAATTAAAATCTGTCTACAACTTTTGATTTTATTCACAAAAGATGAAATATATAATAACAAGACGAAACTTCAAGAATTAAAACATTTATTTCTGTTGTTAATTAAAGTTTAAGTTTTTTTTACAAATTTATTCTTCTTCCTCCTGCAGATTCCAACAAATATCCCTTAATAGCGAATCAAGTTTTTTGCCACTGTACCAGTGTTCGAGTCTGGCTGTTACTTGGTGAAATCTCTAGCCATGTTCATCAGACTCGGCTGATGATTGTTCATTAAATTTTTCTGCATGACAATGCAAAGAATGTATTTTCAATGACATTCTGACGTTTAAGTTTTTAAATGCGGTTAGCATATTTCCAATTGAAATTCGCCAATTTTCAGACCGATGATTTCCTAATACATTTTCTATTATTGATTTCACACAATTCCAGCCCAATAGCTCCATATCATTCAATGCAAGTTCAAATTGTTGGTCCTTCGTTAGACGACGAATGTCCGGTCCATTAAGAATTCCTGTAAAATAAAAACATTATAAAAATTTTAATCGAAGTTCACTTCAAGTTAAATACACAATGCATTACATTTTGCTAGTGTCTTTTGAATATTTTTGTATGATTTTGCATTTATGCTTTTCAACGGAAGGCTATGTAAAACATCTAACAGAAATATTCAAAAATAAATGTAGTGTATACAATAAAAATAAATGTAGTGAAACAGTGACAAGCGGGGCACCACAGTGACAGTGGTGCTAACCGTTTTTTTAGGTTAGCTCTTGTTTTCGAAATACACCGTTATTTCGAAAATGGAGGAGGTTGCACAACATATATTCGCGTAACTCAAAAACGGTTTAGCTTATTGAATAAACTAAAATTTTAAGTAAAGTTAAACTTTTTCCAATATGCGCAGTCGTTGTAGAAACATATATTTTTTTTTTTTTTTTTTTTTTTGACCAAAAAAAATTGTTTTTTAGAAAAATTTCGAAAATTTTGATTTTTAAAACGGCATAAAAAATTGGAAAACGCAGCTGTGCTTCTAATTTTGTCTGCGCGTATAGCAAATAAGACATAAATAATTAAAATCTGTCTACAACTTTTGATTTTATTCACAAAAGATGAAATATATAATAACAAGACGAAACTTCAAGAATTAAAACATTTATTTCTGTTGTTAATTAAAGTTTAAGTTTTTTTTACAAATTTATTCTTCTTCCTCCTGCAGATTCCAACAAATATCCCTTAATAGCGAATCAAGTTTTTTGCCACTGTACCAGTGTTCGAGTCTGGCTGTTACTTGGTGAAATCTCTAGCCATGTTCATCAGACTCGGCTGATGATTGTTCATTAAATTTTTCTGCATGACAATGCAAAAAATGTATTTTCAATGACATTCTGACGTTTAAGTTTTTAAATGCGGTTAGCATATTTCCAATTGAAATTCGCCAATTTTCAGACCGATGATTTCCTAATACATTTTCTATTATTGATTTCACACAATTCCAGCCCAATAGCTCCATATCATTCAATGCAAGTTCAAATTGTTGGTCCTTCGTTAGACGACGAATGTCCGGTCCATTAAGAATTCCTGTAAAATAAAAACATTATAAAAATTTTAATCGAAGTTCACTTCAAGTTAAATACACAATGCATTACATTTTGCTAGTGTCTTTTGAATATTTTTGTATGATTTTGCATTTATGCTTTTCAACGGAAGGCTATGTAAAACATCTAACAGAAATATTCAAAAATAAATGTAGTGTATACAATTTATTTTCAAAGCAATTGTGTATTTTCCACTTGTGGACTTCATATTTAATTAATTCTATTATTTTTTTCATTGATGCGTAGTCTCTTTAGTATTTGTGCACAGGCGAAAAATTGTGTTGGTTTTTATTTGTAATATTATTTAAGCACCATATCTTTAATAGTGGGATCTAGTTCTAAGGAAATTTTGTTCGAATGACGCCTTATGCTACTTAGGATCCGAAGTTATAAGAAGTCTGTTGAATACATCAGTATTTGTGGAAATTCGATCACACTTTCTCGAAAACATCAATCGATACTTCTTGTAATCTTTGTTTCTGGCTTCCTCTTAAAGTATTCCTATTGGTAATACGGCAGCATACATTATATCCTTACCACGCTTTAGTACTTTGTGCACAGTAACAGGTGTATGAACAGTTTCGCAGTGTCCGACGCATATAATTTAAATTTGTCATATTAATATGAACTATATGAAAACTATATGTTTTTATTTCGATTGAAATGGCATTCACGAATACGCCTACATATTCGTAAACAAAAATAATGTTTTACTTATAAATCGTTTCAAGCTTTAATTCCCGACAGCCTGAAAGTATACCCAATTTTTTTTCTTATTGACCATTTTTATGAAATATTGGAAGTGACTTTTGAAATTAAAATCGATGTTACTAAAAGGGACGGTATTTGGCGGTTGTTTATTTTTTTTTTTTTTTAATTGAATGTACAGACTCGGACCTTTCATTTTCTTATATTTAGAGGTCTAAGCAAGGCAAAGCACATAAAGTTTTTTCCATAAAAAAGTTTATATTTTTTAGTATAATTTTTTATAAATTATAATAATTAGTTTGCTTTTCCAATTTCAATAATTCTTTTTTTTATAAAAAAGTAAGTGCTATATTTTCACTAAAAAATAAAACAAAAGCCATAGCTATAAACTTACACACAAAAAAAGTTCTTTATTTGGACAATAATTTTAATCTAATTTCATTGAATAAATTTCCGTTGTTTTCTGTTAGTTTTTTTAACTACAAAATTTCACTTTTCAAATATTTCTTTACAAAACCAAATCATTAAAATTTTTATTAGCTTTGAGACTTTGTATGTTGTATTTGCATAGCAGCATGATGAAGTATAATATGTAAAGGTGATGATTTGATTGTTAGGAAGTGTAATTTATTGATGAGTCGATGAAAAAAGTTTAAAATATTAGGGGCCTTTAGTCCCCAATTTGTCATTTATTTCATTGTTAATGGCGTTCACCCAGGTGGGAAAAATTAACGTCGTATTCCCGATTAGCCAACATCGAGTAGTAGTTGTCACTCATAGAGTACTTGGTCAAGACCTCCTTCTTTGAGAGATTCGACAGGGATATGACCTCCTGTATGTCCTTTTCATTTTTCCATTTCGGGCATTTATCATGATCCGATGAGCTATGCATAATAGAATTACGGCTAAGGCATTTTTTGGTACCACATTTTTCCTGACAGGTTGAGTTTGTTATGCAAAACTAGCATTTTACACTGTCTAAGAGGAGGCACATATATGTCGACACCGACCAATGTACCAATCATCCTAATAGTCCTGGGTAGAGCAGTAGCGTTAAAGCCAATTTAATGGACAAAGGTGGGACAAAATTCCCGGATTCATTTCTACGTTGAAATCTGTATGCCGACACTACCTCGAGAGAGTTTAAGTCCTCGATCTCCGTTATAATTTCCCTATCAGTGAAAGACAGGGCGACATTACGAATAATTCTAAATTTCTGCGTAAATCTATCCGGGATGAAGGCCTTCAGACCCTCAGATTCAAGTTTGTCATTTAATACAAACTGATTTGCTAGATCGGTCTCTGGAAAAGACGCACGATATAGTCTCTCTCCTATATTCTTAAGTAGAATTCTATCATCGGCACCGATTTTCTTTAGTTTTTCAAAAAGGAAAAGTTCGCAGTTTTTTCTACGTAATGACATTTGATCTTTAGAACGGATTAGTAGAAAAAAGGACCTGGATGATTTCCAGGATACCAGTTAAAAATATTCTGGGATTGATCTAATTTTCCTTGAGTTGCGTCTACAACAGCAACTTATGAAAAAGCTTAATATACAGAGCAAAACTAATGAGTAGATTACACCATGAAGGTTGAAAAAGGAATGTGACTTTAAACTTCACTTTCGCTAGCACTCGCCATATGACATTGAAGGGGTTGAGGAACTCCTATTTATACTCTAATTCTTTTTTAACAAATGCAACCAGAAAATATCAAAATATTTAGATATTTTTGCCTGGTATTCTATTGTTATACCTGGAACAGGTAGAAACAGAAATCGTCAACAACAAAAATAAATGTTTTAATTCTTGAAGTTTCGTCTGGTTATTATATATTTCATCTTTTGTGAATAAGTTGTAGACAGATTTTAATTATTTATGTCTTCTTCTGATTGAAACTTTGTTTGCTATACGTGCAGAAAAAATTAGAAGCACAGCTGCGTTTCCCAATTTTTTATGCCGTTTTAAAAAACAAAACAATTTTTTTTTTGAAATCACTCGATTTACCGAACAGCGGAGTTTGTAGATAAGAACAAATTTAAGAAGAAACGGTAGAAACAGAGCTGGTCATTGACATTCACCCCTATCGTGAATAAAAATTCCACGTGAAATTTGTTCACTTTTCACATTTTCCTATTTAAAATCAATGTTAAAAAAATAAATGTGAACAAATTTCACTTGGAATTTTTATTCACGATAGGGGTGATTATGACAGCTCCTACAGTAGGCCGTAGAACTACATATATTTACTTTCAAATAAAATACACATAATTTGATTTTCCTTGTTTAATATATTTTTAATATTTATTTTTAGAAAAGAGAAAACATAAAATAATAATTTATAAGAAAATTTTATAAAAAGAACTTTTGAAACTCGTTAGCTATTCATAATCTGCAAATATTTAACGAATTTTAAATGAATACAAAATAAATAAAACAAAAAAAATTTATTTATGTGGAGGTTTGTATAATTTAAAAGTCTACATAGTAAGACTGAATATTTTTTATATACAATTGTAAAAAAACAAAAAAGTTGTTATAAATTATATTTTCTGTAATAGTTAAAAATAATAACAACAAATCTTAAACTTTATATAAATTTATAAATATTAAATCAAATAGCAAAAGAATAAGAAACACAAAAAAAACACTTATAACTTTAAGTTTGTATAAATGAAACAAAAGAAAAATTGAGCAAAAATTTTGCAAAAGGAAATTGTTAAACATGACTTTGAAATTATTTTAAAGCAATTTAAAATTATTTTAAAAATTTCCGTTAAAAACAGATCTTAAATAAAATTAATATTTTCAAAACGTACATTATTATTATTTTAAGTGTAACATGCATAATTTGAAATCAATGACGTAAATTTGATTTTGGTAATAATATTTTCTTAAAAACACATTTAAACATATAAAAAGTGGTGGCTGTTATTGTGTGTTTTTTATTTAGACTTTAGGTCTTTTATATTTTTAAATGTAATAATAATAAGTTTATTTAAGTGTGTTTATATAAGAACAATACTTTTTTTAAATCATTTTTTTTTTTCATTTGTTAGTTATTCTATAACATTAGTAATGTTAGAGTGATTTTTTATCGTTTATATATATGTATGTATATATGTATGTATGTATAAATAAATTGTTTATCGTTTTATCTACTACTTGTTGTATTAAATTAGACATTTAGTAAATAAACAATTAAAGCCAATATTACTTTATTTTAATAATATTATAATGTTGTTGTGTTTTGTTTTGTTTTTCCATGTTGATGAGGTTTCCAGACAAAGTAAGTAGAATAAAGTAGCAACTTTAACAACATATTAAATAAATATTTGTGTATAAGCTCAAAGTAATAGCAGATCTTCTTCAGTTTTTTTCGATTTATTTTTATCCGTGTTTTGTGTATGCTGCTGTTGTTGGTTATCTATATTATTAGTGGCTTGTATAGTGGGAAGATTTTCGGCAGCTGCAGCACGTTCTTCTAGAAATTTATCAAACTCTGAGCTGGTAACCGTTTCCTCTAAGCCCTCAATCTCTTTCTGCAAAGAAAACCCAAACAAAAATTGTTAGCTATTTATAAAAATGATTATAAAAGATGTTTTTTTTATATTTTTTACTAAAAATAAGCAAATTATACAAAATGTAGTTGGGTGTTTGGCATGATAAACTAATTTGTTGTAAATGAATTATTGTGAGAAATAAAACTACTACTTAACCCAAAAATTAG
The DNA here is from genome assembly GCA_916048285.2 of Bellardia pandia. Classification (NCBI taxonomy): domain Eukaryota; kingdom Metazoa; phylum Arthropoda; class Insecta; order Diptera; family Calliphoridae; genus Bellardia; species Bellardia pandia. The sequence continues at coordinate 24,306,735 of OU696531.1, forward strand.
TTTTAATTAAACAATATTAAACAAAAGTATAAATTAAACTTTACTTACAGAGCTGCCTAACCATTCTTCCATCTCATCGATCTCATTTTCTTTAGCAGGCTTTTTAAGTTTTTTTATGTATATTTTTTAACCAAAACAAATAAATATTTTTTTAAAAAACATAAAATCCAAACGTAAAGAAATGTTTTTTTTTTGTTTTAACATAAGTTTTTATTTATAAAAAGCCATTTAATAAGGAAAAAATTAAAAAATAAATAATTGATTAAAATTTTTGTAAAATATTTTGCCAATTTATAGAAAATAAATATGTATTAGTTTAATAGAAAATTATAGGTAAATTTATATAAAGGAAAAATAATGAAAAGAAATATTAGTTGCTTTGCAGATTTTTAGCAATACTCACTTTACTTACCACCGGCATATTGTTGCCGGGACGCTTAAAGGGCGATCCTAAGCTGCCAGCTGTGGCGTCCAAAGTTGGAATGTCTTTTAATAAATCACTTTTACTAAACGGAAAAAGAAAAATAGAATTAGTTATTTTGTTAAATATAGCATTATACGTAAAATATCTTTGCATAATAAACAAACTGCCTTTTTTAATACTACATATTTGACAAGTTCTCTGTCAATATAAATATACTGAGTGAGTGTTAATGTAAAGTAAACACCTAATATTATTTAAAAATATGTTTTTTTCTATGTATATGTGTACTACAAGTACAAATTTAAAAGCAAATATATTGCATAGTTCATAAGTAACTTAAGCAAAATAAAACTAATTAACAAAAACTAGAAAAATAAGAAACATAAAAAAATAATTCAATTTTAACGGAAAATAAAGTAAACAGGGTTACAAACAACTTATCAACTTTTCACTTTGCACTTACCATATTGCTTTTTTTGATAAATATTCTTTGCAAATACGTATCACATTCCACTAAGCGTAATTGAAAGCCTTTGAATTAAATTTCGCAACACGCTTGCATTTATACTGTACTGGCCCGCATATCTTTATCACATTCAATATGTGTTTTTCATGTCGGAAAACATCTTTTCTCATTATCAATTTTAATAATTGTGCCATCCAATCAACCACACACACAAGGGAATCCAGACATCATAAAAACTTTTCATCAATACCACTGACCTCATCGGACCACCGCATTATGTTTTGAAATAAAACGTCTATTTTAACGTCGACAACTCTATGGATGGTCCTGTGATTTTCCAACACAATGCATAGCTGCAACTCCATGGTACTGGCAACCATTTTAGAGCCAATGCAAGCACAGTAGCAGTTGATTTTCAGCTAACAAAGCATGACTGCGCTGTTTATTGTGGTCTAATTTTTCTCTATATACTATTTCTATATTATTTATCTCTAACAAGCGGACCCGGCGAACTTTGCCTGTCCCCAATGTTAAGCCTTCAGACAAACTTTAGAGTAATAATATAATACAACAGGAATAATTTCACACAAAATTTCGTACAAAAACATCAATTTTCCGACTTTTGCTGAGAGATTTTCCAATTTTCCGCATTTCGCATTTTCCGCAATTTCCCATGATTTACACTAAGAACTTTCTATTTTTTGATTTGGAAAGCAATTAAGGAATAATTTCATACAAAATTTCATACAAAAACACGATTTTAGATTTTTCTAATTTTCGGACTTTTCCGGAGGAAGTTTCCAAAATTTTCGTCCGTAAAAACCTTCTTCTCGAAAATACGAACAACTGACAACAAATTTTACAGAAATCGGACCAGCCGTTCTCATTTTATGAATTACTATACATTTTTTACACCATTTTTATATATATAGATTATATATAAAATGAAATCACAACTTGAATTTGATTTAAAGAGAAGCAGTGCGACAAATTAATTCGGTCTCTATAATTTCTTGCAATAACATCGTCGGACAAAAACTAATGTCTTAACATTTTGAAAGATTCTCTACTTATAACAATATGAATTTGTAAAGCGATCGTTTACCTTGGAAATTTTTGAAAACAAAATTTGCTTTGCAAAAGTAGAATTTCGAATTTTTGTGGAACAAAACTGCATAATTATTTTTCGCAAAATCTTTGCACAACACTTTTCAATATTAACTTTCCACTTTGTGCAAGAAAACGTACGTAGAACAAAAATTGCAAAGTAAATATAAGAATTACATAACCTTTGCAAGTAACACTAATCAATTTTTTCTTATCACTTATCAAATTTTACAGTTCTGAGAAACAAAGTTTTGCAAGTTGACGAAAAATTGCATATGTGGAAGATGAAAAGTTTATAAGTTGTTTTGTGAAATAGGGCCCAGGTATATTAAAATTATGTAAAACATTGTATTTAATAGTTTGTTTGTAGTCTATTTGCCTTTATCCTTGCAGGAAATATTAATTCAGATAATCCCACAGGTGCTCACTTGGATTGAGATCGCTCTTTCACATTTTTGGAGGTGTGCTTAAGCTAATTGTCCTGTTAAAAATCCAGTAATTTCTACACTATGTACATTGTTTTTTAAAATGTCGAGATAATATTCCTTTTTCATTGTAGATTCTATAAATGTAAGATTTCCGACCCCTGATGCCGCCATACAACCGCAGAGCCGCCGTCATGTTTTACCGTCTTGGCAACATATTTATTACTAAAGACTTCGGCAGGATTTAATCTTTCGATGTAGGTCTATTATGATTTATCGAGTCTACTTAGCGTCACATCTTAATACCTTTTAATGATAAATTATGAAACTTGCAATTATTTTGAACACCACTTCAAATGAATTGCCACTACTTTTGGAATGATAGCATTTAAGAATGATGCCACTGTTTGATGCAATACCTCTATTTTGATGCGTAAAAATTTTAACACTAAATCAATTACATAAATTTGTGTACACTTTTGTGTGTGTTTCTTTTTTGTGAATTCAATTCTACTTAAATAACTACATACATATATAATAATGCAATATAATTTATAATATAATATTATTTATAATATAATATTATTTATATTAATATAATCAAGCTTTTCTTTTAATAATATGTGGCGTTGACTTTATTCTGACGCTTTTGGTAGGTATAATTTAATATCTAAATGTATTACAAAAAATATAGACATAAATCACTTACTTGTTGCCATTAGTGCGAGATTGTGCCAACATATCAAATTCGTCGGCATCCTTGGCTGTTGGTTTCGTTGTATTACTGAGACCTTTTATAAAAAAAAATAAATATTTAATAATTAAATCCAAAATAACTTGATTTACTTTCTACAAATACAAATTACCTAAACGACTAAAACTATTTAACAGATCATCTTTATTACTATCGGGAAAATCTAATAATTTTGGTGATTCTGCGTCTACACCACCAGCAGCAGCAGATGGCGTATTAGTTAGTGGTATACCAATGGCAGCGCCTAAAACAGCCGAAGGTGAAGCAACACCGGTGTGACTAGCACGATTCTTTTCATAACGTTGATGGCGTAAAAATAAATTATTTAACTCATCATTGATGCGCAAAAGTTCAGCGGTCAGCTCATCATCAGTAATACGACCAATTAGATCAACAATACGTGATTGCATTTCTCTGTAAATAAATACAAACATAAAATGAGTTTGTTTTGAAAATATTTCATGACACCAATAAGTAATGACGAAGGTCTTACTTTTAACTTAAAAAGCTTTTAGTGTTTAAAACTTATTTTTACTAAATAGAACTTTAATTTTCCATTTAAACCTACTTGCAAGTGGCTGTTAAATCATTGAGTAGTTGATAGTCTTCCTGTTCCTCTTGACCAGGTTTAAGTTCTGTCAACATTTCACCCAAAATCGACATGTTCATCGAAACAATTTCCAATTCAGAGTGTAGCTTAGCAATTTGTTCTGGAGACAGTTGTGTGGGAGACTAAAAATAAATTGAAATTGTCATAACAAAATTCAAGAAACTTAATAAAATTGTCATTACTTTACATTAAAAACAGTTTTTAAGAAAGATTTACTAGAATTTTATTAATTATTATGTTACTTCAGTAATATTTAAATTAGTGGTCAGCATAGAGACAACATAAAACATGGATTATACAAAATGTTATGCACTTTCTTTCTTTCGTTGTAATCTAACCACCTACTTATTTTGACTATTGTTTTTAATGGACAATCTTCATGAAGTTCGTTGACATTAACCGATCATGTTGTGTCTCTCGTGTCATACAGATCTCGTGCAAATAAGATAATTTCAGACTTACTTTCTGTTTATCAACAGAAAAGTTTGCTAGGACTTTTTTAGCATTTAACACAAATGACAACTCAGTTATTGTAAAAATATATTAGTGTGAAAAATATTACCGGTAAACCAGTAGCAGTAGTTATAATGGGATGCTGTGGTGATACAGCAGCTGGCTGATTTACAACCTGAGGTGGTGGCTGTTCGGGAACACTCTAGAATTACAAAGAACAACAGAAAACAATAAAATATTTCTTAATCATTTCATTTCAATCTTACCCTTTGAGGTGTATATATGGGTGCCATATTCTCTGCATCCGGCTGTGGAAATTCTATACCCTTATTCTTCAACTCTGTATACATTAGTGTGACGCCATTTAGATCGGGTTGATTTTTAAATGCATCCGCCCAGGTCTGTATAAGACTGAGAACTTTCTCCTGCACCACCATGGGTGGATCATTTTTGGGTCCAATTAATTTCACCAACTCTTGTATAAAGTCTTTTTGTGCCACCAACACGTGAAATGCCTTGCCACAGTTTTTAACACATGTCTCCAAGACGGTCAGTGTAAACATGATCACTTGATTGTTTTTGCCAGCATTTTGTTGTAAGCGTTTGCGTATGGCTTTCATGGCATCTCGTGCCGTATCGGAAGATTCATTTATCAAGTCGCAAATCTCCATATTAAGAGCCCAGTTTTCAGAGGCCAAAGAGCCATCGGTGGCTTGCTCTAAAAAAAAATAAAATGTTTAGTTACATTTTTAGCGGAAAATAACATTTAAGTATATAAAAAGTGTATTTGTGTGTGCAGTATAGTTAACACATTTTTAAAGGGAATATTTAACAATTAACACTTTAAATTTCAAAATAATTTTTCCACAATTAACGAGATTATTTAAATTGTACATTAAAGTTAAAATCAGAGATGGGCATAATGCACTATATTTGATGTTGAAATTTTAATAGCACTACCACTAATTATTTGATTTTTAGTGCACTAAAAATATAGTGCAATATGCCCATCTCTGGTTAAAATAAATTAAAAAAATTACCTTTTATATGCAAGGAATTTAAATTTAATTAATGGTCTTACTGACTTAGTAATACTGTAAGCGTGGGTCAATTTATAGATTTTCTCAATATATCATTCAATTTAAAGTCTGTGTTATCATAAAAACATTGTGCTCTAAATTAACAATATGAAAATACCTATAATAATAAACTATATAAAATTTCATTATTTCAAACTGATTATTAGTTTTGTTCCACGAAAATAACTTATGCCTGTTAAGCATTAGTCAATGTAGTACGTTTGAGCACAAAACAATTAAACTCTTTTCTCATCCCTGGCCTTAATGTCCTTAATAACACAATTATTATAACTATAATTTAACTTGTTCCATTTATTTCGTTACAATTTGTCTCACATTTAAGGTTCATGACGAAAACAATTAACCCGGGGGTATTCACCTACATAGATACGACTGAATACAAAGTATTTGTTTCTATTTGCTCATTAAAAATTTATATAAAAAATAATAATAATGCAAACAAAGCAATAATTAAAAAAAAAGTAAAAGTGCCAAATAAATAAAATCTTAAATATTTTTCAATTTGTCTTTATTAAATTATGCAATAGCAAAATGACAAACGACGACATCAAATAGATTAGAATAGAAATGAATAAATGTGTACATACGAGTACATTTATTTCATGATAAGTTGTCAACTAAATCAATTGATTTACTTGTGACATTTCTTAAACAAGATATAATGATTAGAATTGTTTTCACAAACATTCGCCTTTCCCTTTGTTAATGACTGAATTTTAGTTTACTTTTCATTTGTATTATCTACTAAGTAAACCCGATGTGCTTCGCTAACGCCGCCCTCCCCCCCCCCCCCCCTCCACCATTATAAAATAAAATAAAACGTATTTATATATTTACAAACATTTATTTATTTAATTTTAATGTATTTATTGCAATGTTTTAGATTTAGTTTGCCCATCAGGAGTATAAACATATGCACGAGATATTAACCTTGAGCTTTGTTAATAGTCATCACAAACGCTAACCATTGTTTAAAATCGAATAGTAAATCTGTTGGTAACATTGTAATGCATAGCAAAAGTACATCTGTACCTTTATATTTTCCTGTTATAATGGTCGCTTCTATTAAATTATTTCTCAGTTTTTTTACTGCAAGTCGAGTGCCATTGCAAAGCCGTGGTGATTGATATTACGCAGTAAAGTAATTGGCACTCGAATTTTAAGTTGTAGCACATGTGGTGGAAAGCCTGGCACATCGAGTGAATTTAAGAGGGTTGCTTGATTGATTTGACGCATTTCAAAGTGATATCCATCTTCTCTATATGGAAAAATAATAGGATACTGAAGCGCGTCATATGAGCGATGAATTTCAGTGCACGAGGCCTTGCCCCTTTGTTCTCTTACATAGTCAAGAATTTATTATTTCGTAAGAATATTCTATTGTGAAAATTTAATGACGATCGGTCCAGTAGTTAAGACTATATTACGATTTTTAATTTTTCTAAAAAGGGGTGTGATCCCACCCACTTTTCTCCTGGTTCGTATTCCTAATTATGCCAATAACATATGTACCACATATCATTGATGTAGGTCAAAAAATGCCCAAAATATGGCGATTTAAATTTTTGGGTTATATGGGCGGTGCCACCCCCGTTTGTACAAGCAAAACTTCATATAGCATATTATTCCTTCCAGAGTCACAATAACATGCTGTGAAAATTTCAGGCAGATCGGTCCAAGGGTTTGGCCTCCTATTAAGCACAAACATACACACATATTCATTTTTATATATATAGATTAAAAGCAGATTAATTATAATTTAAGGTAATATGGGGTGAAAAAGGGGGATTTGGTAATAAAAAAATGTATGACTATCTGGAAATAAAAAGTATATATAGTAAAACTTTAGGTAAATACATATTACAAAAAAAGTATTTTGTATAGCAAACATTGTTAGTGGTATAAGTAAGTATCTGAATTAAAAAAGGGGGCGGTGAAGTGGGCGTGGTGCATAGTTATATGGCGACGTTAACCGTATTAAGAGCAATATACTACTAAATAAAAAAAAATACGTTGGAAGGAACAAATTTGTATAGAGAACAAAAAGTTTAAAACTTTCAAAGAAAATTTGGTGTGAAAAGAGGCGTGAAAGGGTGCGTGGCGTAAGAAACGTTTATTTTTACCTCGCCTGGAGTATATAATGTGTATACAATTTGAAGTAAATCTGTTAAAAACTATATGGGAGCAATTATATAATTTTAAAAAAGTAGACGTAAAAGTGGGCATGGTCAAAAAGAAGTACTCTATTAATCATACCAGAGTCCCAGTTCAATGCTGTGAAAATTTCAAAAATATCGGTCCAGAGGTTTGGTCTCCAATTACAATATTTTGAAAAAGTGGGCGTGGTCAAAAAAAGTACCCTATTAATCATACCAGAGTCCCAGTTAAATGCTGTGAAAATTTCAAAAATATCGGTCCAGAGGTTTGGTCTCCTATAAGGTACACAGTGCAGTATGAAAAATTGATTTTTCCACGCCCCTCCGCCCACCGACCGAAAATAAAAAATCAGAGTTCACAGTGTTCCCCTGAATATTCTGAAGATTCCCTGAAAATTTCATCAAAATCGGCCCAACCGTTTTGGAGTCCATACATTACATACATACATACATACATCCTATTTTATATATGGTGAATTTCACGTCGTGGCCCAATTTAAAAAATCGATGTCTTCCGATTTGTATTTGCACCAAGTTTAGTACTATTGGGTAGTAGGCCAGAGACAAATTTTCAGCTCTATCAGTCAAGAACTGCCGGAGTTAGAGGGGGTCAAAGTTGGACATTTTGGTCAATTTTGGTCATACAGGGTTTTTTTAAAATGAGTGTATCTTTTCACCTATTGGTCCTAGCAAAAATTGTCCAAAGGACTTTAGATAGCTATTTCTTCAATCATTCCAAGAATATTTTTTTTTTAATTTAAAAAAAAAATTTTATTTTTTTCAATTTGGGCCCTTTTTTCTCAAAAGAAAGCTTATACAATTTACTTTAAGGCCTTTATAATCGCTTAATGGGATGCAAGTGGGATATATATCAAAAAAAATATTTTTTAACTCAAGAATAGGATTTTTCAATATTTGGCACATGTATCATTTTCATTTATATATTAATTTTATTACATTATTTATTATTATTCTTATTTAGTATTATAAGTAATAAATAGGAAAAAAAATTAATATAGTGCATATGGTAAAAATTTAAACACTTTCTTCTTTAAAATGCAAATTTTTTTATAGATACCCCACTTGCATCCCATTAATGGTAACTTAATTAAAGCTCTTAAAGGAAATGGTCTAAAGTTTCTTTTGAGGAAAAATAAAAAAATCCATTTTGAAAAAAAAATAAAAAAATGGGGGAAAATGAATATGATACATTTGCCAAATAATGAAAAATCCTATTCTTGAGTTAAAAAATAATTTTTTTGATAGATATCCTACTCGCATCCCATTAAGCGATTATAAAGGGGGGGGGGGGTTATTGTGCAATTCGATTCAAAAGCAAACAATTTCGAAATACAATGTATACAATTCCGAACAATTTTCTTTTTGAAACGAGTTACGCAATAACCACCCAGAATGTGCTCATCGTGCTCATAACTGCAAAATAAATAGGTCATTATATGACTTATTTTAAGTAATACAGACGGTATGTAGTAATCATAGAAAAGTAAGTTATTGTGTAATTGCAAGACATTTCCAAGTGTTAGCTGGCTTTGTACGTGTTTTGAAAGATTTACTTTTTTCATTTAATAACAATATAATAAATTTTAATAAAATTATCCTTTCCTTCAAATTTTAATTGATTAGTAGCGTACATACACATTCGTGTTGACTAAAGTTTATAGTTAATTGTTTTTCATTTCTGTTCGTATCAATATAAATATAGATAACGCTTTTTTAAAATATGGTAATCATTAATTTTGTAATACAGTTTTTACACTTAGACAAATAAGTTGAACTCAGTATAAAAAAGTTTAATATACATATTACGAAACGTCATGTCAAACACTTGTAGAATTCGACCAGTAAGTTCGCCTGTTTTCAAATGCAATGACAGAAGACAGATGGTTGTAATCGAAAACTCTTCATTTTATTTATCTGAATATTATTTTTCTCTGTCGCTCAACCCAAGGGGGGTGGAATAAAAATACACCTCCTTCCACTTTAATGTCTACCAATTCTATAGAAAGTAAGTATAAGAAGCTATAATAACACGCAAGAGATTTTATTAAAACTTAACATTTATTAGATATTATATGCTACTTAAGTATTAGTGATAAATCATTATTTTCCGAAGGCATCAGATTAAGTTCCTCCGTTTAGTATAAAAAATGGAACAGAAACTCAGCAGCAATTTTGTAAGGTTAGCGTCATCAATGATCATCCAATACCCTCTAACGTTTCATTCCAGCTAGTCAATTGTGAGTAGTCCTGCCGCACTTCCCAGCAGAAGTGCGTATGAGCATAATAACATCCTAAATACTAATTCTGATAAGCCAAAGACCGACCAGCTGAATCGCGGTAACAGCAGGTTGGACATGCGTAAGAAATAGTTGGATCATCTACAGAATTCAGATGTTGGCAAGTTGTGGTCTACAAACCCGACGAAGAAACATGATAGGATGAAGATTAGACCATGTGAAGAACGGTTAGGTCATATGAAAAACAGCAACTTGAATTCAGGAGTTGTCGAATTGTTATCTACAGTTCAGTCTCCCTCCATACCGACGATGACAGGATCGAAATTAAGAAGCGACAAGGCGAAACGAAACACAAACTTTAAGCCTCGAACACATCACAGCTTTACACGCCAACTCAAGTTGCGGAGGCCAATAATGAAGCCAAACTTTTGAAGATATTTTTTTTTTTTTGAATATGCTGATGTTGAAACACCTTGGCAAATTGGAAGTTGAGTATTGACAACGTGTTTTAACTTCTCAGTGAAACTTAACTGGAAAAAGGATAGAATTATCCTATACTCAAAACTGTCATAAAGACACTACGGGCTATTATTTTGTCACAAATGTCTCGCAATTGCCACATCAGATTTTAGCTATTAGATACAAGTTTAAGTTTACATTCACTGCACAGAAAAAAAAATCAATTTTTTTTTTCAATTAAACCTTTAATTGATTTTAAAGTAATTTTCAATTAAAATTTTAATTGATTCAATTATTAAATCTCAAATTTTTTTTAATTGATTTAATTGAATTTTGTTTACAGGTCCGATTTCAATTAAATTTTTAATTGAATCCACAAATATTTTAATTGAAACTCATTTTTATTTTTTTTTCTGTGTACCCAAAGAGAGACAAGACAATGAAATGTTGTTCGCAAACTACACAATCTTTCAGTCTTTAACAGACTACAGCTTTATGGGTCAATTTGGTCTGTTGTTTGCACTTAAGACTGAAACCAGCAGAGAAAAGATGCTTAATAAACTTGTCAAATGCATTCGACACTGTCAGCCAGGTCACATTCTTTCGGGATATTCTGTAGTCCATACGACCCAAAAACATGAAGAAATGAATTGAAACTATCTAAGTGAGCGCTAGTTTTTCTAACACAAGTTAGACACTAAACGGCACGCACCTGTACAATGAGTGGAAATGATTTTCAGTTGACCATTATGGCGACGGCCAACAATATTGATTACTTATTCATGGCTCAGTCTCAATCGATTATGTCTAACGTTTTCTAGTTTCTCGACTGCGAACCAATCAAAAATTTTAGAGTCTCCTTTGAAATCTATTTACCTACTCAGCTCATGTAATCACGCACAAATTTCGAACTATCAACAAGATTATCAAAGCAACAGCCCTCAGCATATGATTAAATAGAAAAAACTTTGGCTACCTAGAAAACGATCTGTCAACCTTTGTTGAGTGATACCATGTGCAGAAATATTTAAAGCTTATGGCAGCCATAAAGCATATGAACATCATCTTAACGAGAAGACAAAGGTTATATTAGTAATGGAACAACATCATGTTGGCAAAAGAGTTCCTTCTAAAATGCCATCGGGGGATTTTCTTAGCTTCGACATTTCACAACTGGAGTTACCCGCGAGACTTGTCATGAATAACCTTCCAGTATACGAGAAGAACATACAGAGATAAGTGTAGGATCCATTGGATTTAAACTCGTTTATATGACTTCAATACGGCTGTCGTAGGATAAAGCGTGCACGTCGTACTTTAGTGATGGAGAAAAACAGGTAGCGGCAATCAAGAGTACTTCTGACACAATTCAGGTCATTATGGGGCAACAGACTTAATAACTACTGGACTTACAGAGACACTGCCTTCTCAGACCTATATTTATAATACAGCACATGAAAAAATACAATACGAGTAGTAAATTTGATAACATTGAAAACTAGATTCGGGGACGATTATTTGACAGTATCATTTTGATGATTTTTCTGCCTGGGTAACTTTCAGTCCTATCAATATAATCCAGCGGAAAGGTAAAACGTTTACTATTATCTATAAAAGTTTTACATTTTTTATCACATATTTTTCACAGTGTATCTCTCTCTACACATATCTTTCAATATTGAACTAAATAGGAAAAAAAAAACATTTCATTTCCAAACTTATTAGTCATCATAACCAACAAGTATGTAAGTAAGTTGTAGTGACTGACTGATTTTCTGTATTTATTACTGTCACTGTTATTGTTGTTGTTGTTGTTATTTTTGTTGCAGTATTTGCAGCTTGGCGGTTTAATGGTTGATGATTACATAAAAAATCGTATGTACAGACGTCTACGAATGAATAAATACATATAAACAGTGAAAATGTTATAAAACTGTTGCGCTTGGTTTAAAATTTAGTCTGATTTTAATATAAATTATAGTTATTATTTATTTTAAATAATTACATACATATTTGCAGAATGCATTTGGTAATATAAGAGATTTCTTAATTTTTTTTCGCTTAGTTAATGATTTTAAATATGTAGGAGAAACAATAAATAAAACTTCAAATTTACATAATTAAGGAAAATTTAAATAAAAGTGAGTAATATTAATTTAATATTCAACAATTTATTTTGTTTACGAAGAAATTTGAGAGTCATAAACTATTCTGAAATGTTTCCTAATTTTAGTTAGCATTTTTTACACAAAGAATTTTTAAACAATTTATAAATGTTGACAGCTTTCACTAAATCACTATTTAGAATTTTGATTATTTTTATTAAAAATTATTTTTATTAAAAATTCTAAATTATGTAAAATCTGACAACATTTCTAAATTGTTTGAAAATTTTTTGTGCAAAAAATGCTTTTCAATTCAATTTCTTTAAACTTTGTAATAAAGTTCACGAACAATAAGAATTTTGTATTGTATTTTCTAAATATAAAACAAAATATTATTATATTTTACAGTTTGAGATTAGATTATAATAATAATCTTTTAATATGATGCGAATATTATTTAGCCTCAATTAAGATAACAACAAAATGAAAATAAAAAACAAAGAACTTTTTTTTACTAATAAAAACGATATAAGACTAAGAAACAGTAGGCAAGTGCTAAAATTTCTTTTTATAAAACAATATTTATTGTATCTTTCTTTGTATGAATAAATAATAATAAAAAAAATATGTTACATTGTTCCGACTTATAATTAAGCATTTATTATGTAAATAATTCAAGCGAAAGTGTAAACAAGTGTTTTGTTCTATTCTTTTTTACTCCTTTTCCTTACAGTTCTTGAAAATAAAATTTGCATTTAAAAAAATTCATAAATTTTGTAAACAATGTCTTCGTTTTTCAGTTATATAGCAGACAAACGAATAAGTTGTTATTGTTATTATTGACAAAAAAATATTAATTATTCATGTTAAAAAATTCAACAGAAAATTTGAATTAGATTGATAAGTTTGTTGTGATAAATGAGACCTGTGGAATAATTATTTGAAAATTTGTAAGAGGGTTATATTCGACTGTGCAGAATCTTATATAACATTTATCTTAATATAAAGTACTAATTATGGTCGATGAAAATGGAAATGCCAAACTGTAATATTCAACATGTAACTTTTTTTGTACAACTGCTTAAAAGCGTTATTTTTTACACTATTGCAATAAATTTTTGTGAGGAGGTGTATTTGCGTTATATGCATCGGAATCGCAAAAAAAACAAATTTCGAAAAAATAGCGAGTTAGGGCCTTTCTACATGAGACCAACGATATGTATGTACATATTGTTTCTGATAATATTTGTAATTCTTACTATGAGTTTCTTAAATGATCATATGTTAATTGCTTTAATTTTCTGGAATTAATTTGTTCGATAATAAAGAATTAGAACGATATTTTCAATTATGTAACTATTTACGAGTAAGACATCATTAAATATTATTTCAACAGAAAAATAATATGATCCATAGTTAAAATCAAAAGTTAAAACGTAGACCAACTATACAAAGTTCAGAGATCAGCCTGCATAGGCATAACAGGTGCACAGGACTAGTCCTTCAGAGGCACTGAACACTATATTGCACCTTATGCCAATTGACCTTCACATAATGGCCACTTCTGCCTACAGCGCAGCGAGGCTTCAAGCGTCCGGTTGTTGGAAATCGAGAATATATGGCCACGCGGGGATTCTTGACCAGTTGCCTTCAAACATTCTCCAACCATCTGACTACATTACTCCATACACGGATTTTGATAGGATATTTAAGATCTTAATCCCCTCCAGGAGTGAGTGGAATAGGGGTAATCTCGTGCACAAATACGACACTAGGATATACACAGACGGTTCTAAGATGAGCTGCGGTGTTGGTTATGAGGTGTTCTGTGACGAACCTGGGGTAGACATCTCGTATCGTCTTCCGAATGAGTGCAGTGTTTTCCAGGCGGAAATTTTTGCAATCATGGCAGCTTGTAATAGATTACACGATCATAACATTAGCGGCAATATAGGTATTTTTGTCGACAGTCTCACTTAATGCCTACACAATTTCATCTTCACTAGTTAGGCAATGTAGGAATTCTCTGTCAAGGCTAGGTCGTCTATCTGACATTATCTTGGTCTGGGTGCCTGCGCATAGGAACTAAAGGGCTGCAAGAATACATTCATTTGTTTATCACACACAAGCATTTCAATATTCATTCAAATATTTAAATAGTTAAAGAGTGGTTTACAGAGTTTAAGAGTTAAAATATAAAAGAGAGTGTAGTCTGTGTTTTACTTTGTCATAACGAAGGCACACATTGCATTTACTCTTTTTCTTTGAACATTTATTTACACAATTTGCAAATGCAAACATTCGTATGTATATGGCAGGGGCTTCCAAAAATTTTTTGGTACTGTATTAGTGAGTACGAGAGAGTAATAAAATTGAGAGAATGTATTTATTTAAAGCCGCAGAAAAATTTTAGTAATATACATATTTTATAATTTGCTATGTATGTTACCAAAAGCATTTTTGACCGCACAATATTTTTTGAGTGTCATCATCTGTTAACCTGAAAAAAAAACCATAGCATCCGCTAGACATGTGCACTTGTCGAAGTCACATCGACGACTGAATTGAAGAGCATAAAAATATGTCTTGGTAGTGGTAGCTCAATTGAGCTATGAAATGGAAACCTCTGGTATATGGTAACAGTTAGAATGTGTATAAGAAATACTACATAGTAAAATTAGTACTTGTTTGTATTCTTATTACAAATATATCTCTATTAAACAGAATTTTGTAACAAAAATTATAAAAATTGGAATAAAAGTATATTAAAATGGACCTTCACATTTTTGCGTTTTATATTTACAATTTCCATAACAAAAATTACTAGTGATAATTATAATATATTCATGTAAGGAGTAAAACATTCAAATAATATTATATTCGAAGCTTATACAAATTTTATTATGTCTGTTTGATATGAATATGGTTGTTGTTTTTCTGTACAAATACAGTTGGTTTTTTTCTCTTTCGCTTTGTGTGTTCATTCATTTGTTTTTTAAACACAAAATGTAAGGCACTACGTACCTAAATCGTGTGTTGTATTTTACTTTACCTACTTAAAAAATAAATGAATGTATTCATATGCCTTTTGAATGTAGTCATGCAGACCTTTAATAGGAACCACTACGGCAATGAACGGGCAGACGAATTAGCCAGAACGGGATCTGCCTTAGATATCTCCAATGTGGTCTCAGTAGCGATGCCACTGGAGACCACCAAAGGTATCATCCTCAGACATTTTCTTACAAAGGCTGAGTATAGATGGCGTAATTTAGACACATGTAGGATAGCCAAGTTGATGTGGCCATCTTTCAACGAGAAACGTACTATGCAACTGATAACTCGAAATAGGAAGGATATATCAAGATTGCTGGCAGTATTAACGGTACAGTGGACGTAAGGCAAGCACGCAAATCGCCTGGGACTCCCTTTTAACGACCATTGTCGTAGCTGTAAGGATAGAGAAAAAGAGGAAACGATTTTTCACCTTCTCTGCGAATGCCCAGCCCTGTGTGTCAGGAGACATAAATTCATGGGGAACTACACACTGAACGACCTTGGTGAGGTAGCCGGGTCAAAACTTAATGACCTGCTGAGATATCTCACAGCTACAGGTTGGGTCTAGCAGGGCACGACTTTTTTGCACACACATATTAGCTGTTGTTGTACAACACATTAAATCTGACGAGTGGTGTGGCCTTTAAAAACGGGATCCCTTCGACTCTACTTAAGTGTTCGCACGTAGTGAACTACCACGTAAACCAACCAACCAACCAACCAGGGGCGCAACTGAGTAACTCTTTCACAAATCATACGGCTGACGCAACAACAAAATACATTCATTCACATGTAAGGTTTTTAACAGAAGTCTTGGTTTTCTTCTGTCTCAGTTGTGCCTTCCTCTAGTTATACCCTATGCACTGTGAGTAAAAAGTATATTTTTCTTCTTATTTATAACTTTTTACTGATCTACCTTAACGTGTCATATAATATTAACAAAAACTTGATCCGTAGCTGCGAAGAAATTTTTAACATTTCTATTTTATTGTACTAACTTTTGTTTAAATGATATACCTATACATTAGGCGTTCTACTAGATTCCATTTTGTTTCTAATTGGTTGTTAGCTCTAAAACAGTAAATAATTGTTGCAAAAATCCAAATTTAATGTAAAAATTCAAATTATGTAGTTTGTTTTTATTTTATTTTTTACGGCCAATTTTAATACTCATACATTGATGTTACTAATGGGTCGATTACGGTTGGCAACCGAACCTCAGTGGAGTTGACAGTTGCTAAAAATATATTGCAAATGTCAACTGGCAACTGTGAGCTGTTAACTTCAGTTGCCGTACATGGCAAACGAGAATTTGTGGTTGCTTTGATTTCATTTTAAATTGTTAATTTTAAATGTTAGTATAAACTTTTTTTTATCGGAAAATTCGAAAAAGTATTAGAAACGAAAGTTGCTCTACACAATAACAATTTGCATGTCAGTTGCGTTGCCTATTGGCAACCCAACACCAGTTTGGTTGCTATACATAATCGACCCATAAGTTTTTAAAAAAAAATTTAAGCCAATTACTAAAACTATTTGAGAATTTTTCCTCTTGCGAGTATTATTATATTGTAAAAAATTTTTTAAAAAAATTTTATTTATTCGAAGGTTTACTTCAAAGTTAAATATAAAAATTTTTTTTTTTTCAAATACACACACATACCAACCTGAACTTAAAAAACATGACTGCCGTGAGTACATTTTAATATTTCAGACCGAAAGAAATAAATTCGAATTTGAATAGCACAGACAAAAACCATATTTGCTAACATTGATAATGTTACAGTCAACAGACCACTTTTAAGCACTTAACAGTCTTATTTACTTGAATTTTGAAAAATGTAGCTTTTAGGATGAAATTCTCTAGAAGAATTTGGACAAATATCGAGTTGCACACGTATCCCACTATTTAGAAAGGGTAGTCCAAAGGGTCCTAAATGAGACTATATTTCATTTCGAATACAATTCGAATTTATCTTCACACACATATTTGAATACTATACTGGTCAGCTCAAAGTTAAGACCTTAATCCAATAGAAAACTTGTGAATGATGGTAAGCAGGAAATTGGTGAAGTAATTTTAAAAATGTAGATGAAGTTTATGTATTTAACAATATTTTTTTTTTTAAATATGTATTTACAATGCGTTTGTTGAGACTGATTATATATTCATATAAAAAGTTGCTAAAATTTCGACAGATTTGAAAATATGTACTGCAATATTATTTTCTTAACTTAAACTAAATACTTCTTTACATATTTTATACTCTAACATTAGGCAGCAAAAACTTTGGTGACGGCACATTATTTTCTTTTCTTTAACAAAAATTGTTTTTATTAAATTCCATTATAGAAACAAAAAATGACTACCTTTTTATATTGAGGTTAATACAGATATATGTATGTATTAATAATCATGAAAATAACAAACATGACATGTAACATCAAACGAAAACACAACAACAATTGTTCAAGACAAAAAAAACCTACCAACAACATTTACCAAACCCCTATTCACATTTAGAACCTTTAACGGGGTGATAAACATTATGGTTTTTGTTTTTGGTTACACAAAATTATAAATAAAATTAAAATTAAAACGTCATTTCTAATGTATATATGTATATAGATAACAGAAATTGTAGCGGCGTTAACTTTTGATGTTATGTATATTTATAATATTAAATCCGAAGTTAGTGCCAACTGCAGATAAACGTTTTTAGAAACAAGTTGGTTTTAGGACTGCTCAAAAAAAAATTAGGTATTTTAGAAGAGATGACAGCAAAAAAAAAATTTATTGGCGGTCACGCCTATTTACTAGGGGTCGGGTCCTTAAAGTTGAAAATATATAGGCCTATATCTCGGGAACTACTGGTTTGTAATACATTAAAATAAAGGTATTAAAAATATCTTTCTAACGATATATATATCATGACCGACTATGGGTTAAATCCGAAAAGAATATTTTTTGACCCGATTTTTTTTTAATATCTAAAAAATTTTAAAAAAGTCTTTATAAGTGTTATTTTAATTTATTAAAATAAATAGCCAAGACATTAAGCTTTAATTTAAGGCATCATATGTGTCTGTAGGTACTATAATAATAGAATTATAAGATCTGAAAAATTCAAAAAACACATTTTTTCAAAATTTTGTATGCAGGATAGGATTTTTTCCTCTACCGGATTCGCATTGTACAAATTCCCTGTATTGTTGGCCTACGGCCGGGCGGAAGGTTTTTCTCCTCTATGGTATACAGAACACCGGCTTCGCATAGTACAGATTCCCTGTATTGCTGGCCTACGGTCGGGCGGAAGAATTTTATCCTCTATGGTATACAGAACACCGGCTTCGCATAGTACAGATTGTATTTTTTATGGTGAAATGTCATAATATTTCGTTAATATCTTCGGATTTATATTACCTACATGGTCATGTTATACCTTAAATTAAAGCTTAATTTCTTGACTTGAAAATATTGTAATTTATCTACTTACTCATATAGACCTTTTCCCGTATTTTTTAGATTTTTTATAAAAATAATTTGGCGAAATTTATCAATAGGTGGTCCATATAAATAGGCCATGTTATATATCGTTGGAAAGGTCTTCCAAATACCTATCATTTGCTATATACATATATCGTCTAATAAAAAATTGTAGTTTTCAAGATACAGCTCAATATATTACAAACTTTGGAGCCCCACCCACTCGAAAATATGCGTGACCACCCCAATTTTATTTTTTTATTTTAATCAGAATTTAAAATTCTATTAGTGATAAAATTTTGACAGTGATTTGAAAAAAGTCACTAAAACCGACTTAAGCCAGAAAATAATTAAAATATGTAGCTACATATGTATAATGAAATTAAAATTAGTTTTAACGTTTCAATATTATTTTGTACTAAACCCAGTTTTATTCATTACAAATGCGACGCTGTCATCTACATACTTATACTTTCAACTTTTTGAAATTTCAGACAAAGTTTATTTGCATTTTGAAAACTACGTACATATGTACGTACCTAGCTGTTATCTTTTTTCTTATTGTCTATGGGATTAATTTTTTGACTTTGACCTGGCCAGAACATAATTTTAATATTTTCTTTTAAAAAAATAATTTTTTCCTAATGTTTGGGAAAATTTTTATATACAAATATTGTAGATATTGGTATATTTGCTAACGCACAAGGTTCCATAAAGTTTTATGATACATAGAACAATATAGAAATCTGTGTGACAGATGCCAAGCCATGGATATGCTCCCCACAAGATTATATTTTCACCAAAGTTTATTTATGTTTACGTTACATTCAGGCAACACAAGACCAGCTAAATGGACCCAAGTGAGCTGTACGTTTGGAAGACGATCTCTCAAACGAAACTAACATTCAGTTTCTAGTTTTTAGATCGAAATATAATAGTTCTAGAATCTAGAACAATGTGATTTTCTTTGGTTTGATCGCCCCAAGAGGAGTAAAGTTTTTCTTTGTTTGTTTTTTTTTTTTTTTTTGTGAATATGTATAACTTTGCTTCATTTACATACATTATTGTCTTTTAACAACACTAACTGATACACTAATAACGTTTAATTCATTATAAATTTCAAGAGCAAAATTTTGCAATTAAATAGGTATAAACAAAAATATTAGGGTTTTTTTTAGATAAGTTGGCAACATTTTTTTTAACTAGAGGCCCTTTTGTCAGCTTTTTGGCTTCGTCTGAAAAATTGATTTTCCAGATATATCGAATGAATTCAGCAAATCTACGCATACATTTTTTAGCGAAATTGAATTCATTGCAAACATTTGACAAAGATTCTACTACTAATATGTCAGAAAGTTCGAGTTTAGACACTTAATCGAATTTACAATGCATTTTGCATACATTGATTATCAACTTTAAACGGCTCCTAAATATTAATCACGTATTCTTTCGACATGCAAAATATCACCAATATATAGATTTAGTACAGAATAAATCGAAAGCTGAATGACGAAACTATGGAAATATACCATGTTTGTTAAAAATATTTCAATCTCAATAAATTGTTTGGGAATTAACCATTAACACTCTTATAAGAAATTTATGAGACGACTGTTACAAAATATGCATATGTATGTAAATTACTCTTGAATGTAGAAAATGAGCTCAAACTTGCTTGATTACATACATACCTACAGAGTTTTTAAAGTTTTTAAAACTTTTTTATTTCAATCATTCGCATCAATCATCTTAGAACATATGAATGCGTTACAAAGAGTACAACAAACTAAATATTCCTACTCAACATATGGTAGCGGATAAAAAATATAAAAGAAATAAACTTTGATAAAAAAAACAACAATTATAGAGACAAACAGAAAAATAACACACACAGGCAAAAACAACAACAAAACTATAAAAAAACAATATTATTGTTATTGCACCTGAACATAAAATGAGTAATTGAAAGCGTAGAAATAAATGTGTAGATATACATATCTAATGCACGGAGAAACGGTGAAAATTCAATTTCTTCACATACAGCTGGTTTGTGGACGCCGGAAGAAGACACGACCAGCCAGACACAATTAGGAGATAAATAATATATTTAACAAAAAGTTCAGCAAAAACAATCACAAAAACAATTACAATTGACAATACCTACAGCATAAATATAAATTAATTAAAAGCTATAAAAACTATAGGCCCAAAATATATGTAACAACTCACCAATCCTTTGACCAACAGGCGTAGAAAATGGGTTGGTACCCACATTAAAAAATGAAGCCATTTTTGTGTATTTTCTTTTTGTTTTTCAATATAAATTACACTTAACTTTTCGTTAATACGCTTTTTTATTCAATATATATATTCTTTATTTAGAATTTCATTCCAAACGATTTATAATTAATTTACATTTATTTTTTCACTCTGTTTTTTCCTGTATTTTTTTTTTTCTAATAAAATTTTCCGTATTTCACTGAAGTATTTTTTTCTCAGAATGACTACACAAAACAAAAACAATAAGTAGTGTCAGTTTTGTCACTTTACCTGTTTAGTGTTGCCACTTGGTAACAAGCATAATATTACATTGGATCACCTTGTTTAATTTTTTTAGCTACAGGTTGACTCAAATGTTTTGGAATCCTTAAGTTATGCTGTAGAAACTTTCTTAAAAAGCACATTGCCTACTTTTAGGGTTTCAAAATTTCAATGAGTTTGAAAATTGGGTATAACGGTATTTGTGGTGTATTTCTAAAAACTCACCACAATTTTTATACTCACCACGAATTTTACTCACCACGATATTTTCACCACCTATTTAAATTCACTTACCACTACACGAGCAAAAAAAATGTTTCCGCTAGAATTTAACTTACCTTTTTAACTAGCTAGCTTAGCCCCCACACCTGGTTTCTTGTTTTTTTTTTTCTTCTCTTCTTCCTCTCTCTTCATCCTCCTCATGCACTCTCATAATGTTCTTCTTCCGTCGGTCTTCGTCGTTGTTTGTGTGTGTTGTTTGTTGTTAGTTGGTTGCTGTGGCCGTTGAAATGTTAGAAGAAAACCGGGTTCGTTGTAAATAGCGAACTTTAAAAAAAAGAATATGGGAATTATATTAGTAGTGTCAGTTTTGTCACTTTACCTGTTTAGTGTTGCCATTGTAATAACACATAGTATCAGGTGGTTTGTGACTAAGATAATTTGACGTTAATTGTCAAAGAGTAGTTTTTAGCATTTGCAAGTTGTCAGTACTTTGCCAGAAACGAGCTGAGAGAAAGAACAAATTTTAGTTTTTTCTTCAGAGGGGGACTTTTCCAAGTAACAATCTTTTAGCAAATAATTTGCGTTATAAATTAAAATAAATATCTAATAAAAATGGCTTGCAACGCTAGCAAAGTTCCCTTGTTGCGTGTTATTGCTGTGAGTATCGAAAAAATTGCTAAAAATAATTGAATAAATTTGAAAAAAGTCATCTAAGTAAGACATTCGAAGCATGGTTACGTAAATGTTAGAGAAACGTAACCAACAACCAAATTTTTTTCCAAGAGTGTTAAGAAAATAAATTAATAAATACTGTTAATTGTGTAATTATATAGAAACGTGGTTACTCTGCCTCTGCCTGTCCCAGACCAGTTGGACAAGTGGCCAATGTGGAATCTAAACAACTTGACAACAAAGTTGTTGTAGCCTCGGCTGAAGCTCAATTGCCAGTATCTCGTGTTTCCGTGGTATTCCGGTAAGTATTATATTTTTGGTTTATATCTTTATAAAATCCTAATTAAAATAATTTTAAATATTAGCGCTGGTTCCCGTAATGAAACCTACGAGACCCAAGGTGCCGCTCATATGTTACGCGTAGCTGCTGGTTTGTCCAACAAGAATACCTCGGCTTTCGCTGTTACCCGCAACATTCAACAAAAGGGTGGTGCCTTGACCGTGACCGCAGATCGTGAAGTTGTAGCCTACACAGTTGAAACTACTGCCAACCATTTGGAAACTGGTCTGCGCTACTTGCAAGACGTTATTCATCCCGCATTCAAACCCTGGGAATTGAACGACAGTATTCCCTTTATCAAGACTCATGTTGCCAGTGTACCACCACAGGTAAGAAGGAGTAGATAATATTGTGGCAAATTCTGTATTAAAAAATTTATTAAAATTTATTTATAGGTTCGCGCCGTTGAATTATTGCACAAAGCTGCCTTCCGCACCGGTTTGGGCAACTCCGTGTACATTCCCAAATTCCAAATTGGCAAATTGTCTCCTGAAACTTTGTTGCACTATGTTGCCAACAACTGCACTGCCGCCCGTTGTGCTGTAGTAGGTGTAGGTGTTGATCAAACCGCCTTGGTTGGCTTTGCCCAGAGCTTGGAATTGGCCAGCGGTGGCAAATCTGGCAGCGACTCTGCCAACTACTATGGTGGTGATGCCCGCAAGGAAACCCCTGGCAATATTGCGCATGTTGCTGTTGCTGGTTTGGGTGGTGCCATAACCAACCCCAAGGAAGCTTTGGCCTTTGCTGTACTTCAACACGCTGTCGGTGCCTGCCCTGTCACCAAACGTGGTGCCATCAATGGTTCCTTCGGTAAAGCTGTCAGTTCTGCCGTTGGTGATGCAAGTTTTTCATTCGCCGCAATTAACGCTAGCTACTCCGATGCCGGTCTTTTCGGTTTTGTTGTATCCACTGATGCTCAACACGCCGGCAAGGCTGTTGAAGCTGTTGCTCGTGCCCTCAAGTCTGGCACCATCTCCTCCGACGATATCAACCGTGGCAAGGCTCTCCTTAAGGCTGCCGTCTTGGAAGCTTATGCTACTGACAGTACCCTTATCGGTGAAATGGGCTTGCAGGCTGTCCTGACCCAACAAGTTCAAAGCGCTGATGCTTTAGTCTCTGCCATCGATGGTGTATCGATACAAGAGGTCCAACAAGCTGCCAAGAAGGCCGGATCCTCAAAATTGTCTGTGGGCGCTGTTGGCAATTTGGCCCATGTTCCATATGCCTCTGATTTGGCTTAAACGGCTGTGTTGTTTTAAAATTTCATCTAATCTAATTTAATATTATAATTATAATTCATAATGTAAAACAAACAAAATACGAAATTGCAGACTAAACCTAACAATGAAATGAAACAAATACAAAATCGATAGAACTTTTTAATGTTTCTTGCAAGCCATTGTTAACTCCCTGGCGCCTCAGTAATAATTACCTAGCGAAGTTTAATTAAAACAATCGATGTAGTGTTAAATTATAAACAAATAAACAGAAAAACGGAAATTCTTCAAGAATTTTCAAATAATTTAAAAATTAACACTTATGAAAATTGTTTATTATTTGTAGTTCAAGTTCTTATAAGGCCAAAGGTCATTCCATTTTAGGAGTATAATTTTCAGGGGGGTTATTCTCTAAGAGTAAGAGTATCAATTTGTACGCTTATCGCATCGAATTTGCTTTCGCATCGTAATAGAGAGTAACCCCCAGGCAAAAAGTGGCTGTGTGAATTATATGTGGGTTTGTTTAACAAAAAATAGGTATTTCAACTTGGGAATCAATTGAATCGTGTATAAGTTTAAAATTAGAGTGATTAAATACATTTATTTCGTTTCGTAATAAAATCGATTTCAATGTCAAAAACCGCAGCAAGTTATGTGTTTAATTTTATATTATAATAGAACTTTATTATATAAATGCTGTAAAATATTCTTTACATCCATCCAGTTTATTTCTAAATAGAACAACTTAATTAGTAATAAAATGAAAAAGTATTATTTTGATCAAATAGTTATTATACATATAGGTTACTCATCAATGTATAGTATATAGTATAGCTTTGGAAATATTTTAATAATTAAGACACATTTATAAAAATACTTAAAACTTAAATACAATCAACAATTATGGGGTTGAGTAAGTAATATTATTAATTTACTAAGTTACAAAACCGATACAATTATAATAAGAACCAGCAAAGTGAAAATAATCACCCAATAACCTGAAAATATTAAAAATTATTAAAAAAAAATGTGTATCATTTTAAACGCATAAATATATTTACACCAAGTATTACTGTCTCTTCTATTAACCAAACCGATATTTCTGGTCTCCTGACTAACACCTATTTCTACTCTTTCTATGGTATTGGCCAGATTATCTAAAATATCTGCAAAAATAAATTACAAAATATATTTTTAAATAACTCACTATTTATAACACTCAATTTTTTACCATTCTGATCTTCCACTTCTTGACCCAATTTCGTGGCCAAATTTTTTTGCCTAGACAAAAGTTGCGCTAAAGTATCCAGTCCACGATTCTGTTCTTCTAGCATATCAATTTGTTGTTGTTTCAAGGTCTGTACATTATTTGCATCGATTATAGGTGCAGCATCACTATCTTCACCTGCATCAGCTCTTGTTGTCGAAGAACTGGGACTTTGTAATAAAGCCGCACGATCATTGTTGGCGGATTCGGTGTATTTTCGTTGCAACTGTTGACGTTGTGTTTGTAAAGTATCCAATTGTTTTTGTCTACGTGCAATCTCTTCCAAAGTTCTATTAAAGCGCAAGTTATTGTTTAATTATGAATTTTATCATTTATATTTGTTTCTTACATTGCCCTGCTTTTGGCTGCTTCATTCAGCTTAAACTTTAATTGCTGTAATTCTCGATCATGTTGTTTTAAACCCACCTGAATGGCTGCCGTATAACGATTGTATTCTGGTGACAAATGTGTTTTGTTATCCCTCTGTTTTAATTGTGATAGTAATGTATTACTTAAGCGATTGCAAGATTCAAACTCTGTTTGCCTAAAAGCAATACAAAAATATTGAAATTTAAAAGCATTTCTTATTGGAAAAATCACTTACCACGAATCTACATCAACTAAAGCCATTTTATAGAAATTCTAATAAATATAGACCAAATTTACTAAAAGAAAATAAAAAGCGAAATTAATTGTGAATAATTAATAGAGTGATAACAAACAAAACAGCTGTTGCAGAGAAAAAAACAAACCAAAACAGAGAGTAAAAAGAATAGAGAGAATAAGAGATAAAACAGAGCTGGTTTGCAGCGTTGTCAACTCGGTGCGTTTTCCACCATTTTTGGTGCTTTTTTAAATTTTTGGTGCGAATAATTCTTTAGTTGGTGGGCGTGCGCTTTTTTTTTAAATTTTGGTGCGCTTTTTAATTTTTGGTGGCACCAAAGCAAATTCAACACAACTTTTTTTCAGTGTGACAAAAAATCTTTCTACAATAACCTGTTTGAGTACCATTTCATTCAACACTGCAAATTTTTTTTTGTGTATTTCGGTGCGTTTTTTAATTTTTTCAAAAATGTGATGAAATCTTTATTTTTACTAATTTTTAATTGCAGTTTTTTAATAATTTATAACTCATGAAATCTATACGATGAAAAAATGTATTTTAAATACGAATGTATGATAAATGAAATTAAATTCTTCAAAAAACTTTGTTTGAAAATCAAATTAATATTTTAAACATGCAAATAAAAATTCTGGTATAACCTGATGGTTTGATCTGCTGAACTGTAGACGAACAACAAGGGTTAGAGTACCAGTGGAATCCTAACAAATTTTATTGGAAAAAATCAAATAGAAGTACTTTAACTAGAAAACAAAAATATATAAAAAAAAGTACCAAATATGTACTGAAATTAACTTTTTTACCAATTAGTACTTTAGTTCCGAATATCATATTGTGAGTTAAATTTTGAGTGGTTATCACTTTTACTAATAATCGTTGATAAAAAGTTTTTTATAGAAAACAAAAAAGAAAATTCTTAACTTGGTGCGTTTTTTTTGTAAATGGTGCGCTTTTTTCTCCATTTTGGTGCGTTTTGAAATTTCAAAGTTGACAAAGCTGCTGGTTTGTTTTCCATTGAGAGTGGCCAATATTACAAAGATAAAAAAAGCTGTATTTTTTTGGGGGGATTTTAGAAGATTAGTGCATGGTGAAAATCTGTATTAATAACATTGTATCGAACTGCTATTTGCAAATTTTAGTGCATGACTGAAAACACGTACGATACTCCATTGGGTAAATTCAATTTATTCCCTTACACCTGAAAATATTAGAAGTTGAGGGAGATGTAGAGACGAAAGTAGCATACTAAAATTAATATATACAAATGTTTTTATAAAGGTAACAGCTCAATACGAACATTTATGTAATTGCAATTAAGATATAAACTGATAAAAAATTATTTTCTTTCCCTTTGTTGTTCTTGAATTCTTTGCCATTTTTTATTTTTTTTATCATATTCCCAAATGTTTAACATTTGTTTAGTTTCGGCCCCCCTATTAGCAACATATGTTTAACAGTGCTACCAACCGTCAGTGCATTCAGCCAGTTAACGGCTGAATGAATGTGAAAAATCTTTACTAATGAATGACAGTGATGGTATCTTTTTGGAATAAAAACCGCTAAATTGATAGTAAACGAACAAGAACTCAATTATTTAATATTTTTGATCAATTTTTTTAACTTTAAATATTTTGTATTTTTCCTAAAAATTTAAATTATTCGGAAATAAAATATATAATCTTTCAGATTTTCTAAATGTTAGATATTAATTTGAAGTTAAAAATCGCTGTATTAGTTGTTAATAGCAAACCCATTTTTTGTTAAAGTTTTTTAAAAATTTCTAGATTTAACGAGAAAATAATTTAATGGCCAGCACTGTTAGTGCAATTCAGTTCAGCCAGGAACATGGAGATTATGAAATGCTACTAAACTCTAACCAAAGGAGTACTTATTAACATTTACTGGTGCTATATTATTGAATAAAATTTCTGCGAATATAAAGAATTAAAATAAATGGGTTGTTTAAATTGTATTTAAGCAGTAATTCCACGAACAGATTATTTTTTTTAGTATTTAAAGGTAAATTTAAGATAAAGTCTATATTATATATAAATCTATATTATACTGTAGCACAACAGCAATTAAGCGAATTGTATAAGAAATGCATAAAAAGTTTTAAAATAGTTTAAATTGACACTATTTCCTGGCGGTACTAATCATTTATGGCAAAAAGTACTGACAAATATTTGTACTGCACCAAATTTTCCATCCCTGATTCAGCCATTAAACGGCTGAATTAATGTGAAAAATCTTTAAAGAAAAGTTTAGTGCTAAAATTTTCACTATAAGAATTTTCTCCTTTGCAGAGTGTGTTATAAGCCAGCTTACGCGTGTTACGTTACCAAATAAAAAGTTTGAAATTAATCACAAGAAAATTTAAATAGTTTTTTTTAAAACAAACCAGCAGCAAAACAAAACTAAATTCAAAACCTTAAAGCCACCAATAAATCAGCAAAAGAGTACGGCGCCAAAAAGTTAATAAAACACCAGAATACAATAAAGTTGAAAGAAAAATTTAAGTCGCTCACAAGCAACTAAGAAAACACTTTAGAAAATTAACGTGCAAAACAAAACAAGAGTTTTCCTAAAAAATACAATATTTTTGTTAAAAAAAATAAGTAGAAAAACCCAGTAACACACGTTTTTGTGATCGCTCAAAAAATAAAATTGTGTATTTTTCTTAAAACAATAATTGAAAAAAGGATTTTTTTTCAACGAAAAAAAAGATAAATAATCTAACGCAAAAGTTCCCAGCAAATTTGTATTTGCCAATTGTTTGTAGAAATTTATTACGAATTTTTTGTGTGTTTTTGTAAAACTAAAAAAAAGAAATACCTACAATAAAAATTGCAACTAAAACAAGTACAAGGAATTGTGAAATTTGTTTCTTCCTCTTTTTACGTAAAATAACGGTAAGTTTTGTATATGTAGAGATTTTTAACTGCGTTATTGTTGTTTTTTAATCATCATCTCTACTTGTGTTTTTGTTGTTCTTAAATAAAACCCATTGATTTTCTGATTGTGTTTTTCTATTCCGTATGTGGTGTTGGTTCGTTCGCCTTAAAAAAATTAAAATTGTGTTAAATTGTAAATTCATTAGAAAAAAGTTTTTACAGCATCTCTTATCTATGTATAATATTTTGTTGAAAGTCAGTTTGTTTTATACTCATTCTTCCTATTACTTTTTAACTCTGGCTGGTCATTAGAAAAACCTGAAAATCGAATCTTTGAATTGGGTCACTGTGTCACAACAATACTAGTCGCAGAAACTCAATAAAAGTCATCGTTGTAAAATAATCACACACACTCATACACATACATCCTCTGCCTCTCTCAGGCATTTTTGCACATTATTTAGTTAGTAAGTAGTGTTAATCAAGCGGTTTTGTTTTGTAAAATATTTATTTTTTATTTATTTATGTTTTTATAAGATGAAATTGGATTTTCAAAATATGTTACCTACATATTAAAATAAAATATTTACGGGTAATATATTTTCAAAATATACCCCATGGTGTAAATATACATAATATACTACTGTCAAAAACACTTAAAAAAGTATTACTTTTGACATAAGTAAATTGACTGTAATTCAAAATAAAAGTATTAAATTAAATAAAAGCAATTTATTTTAATATTAATGCTAGTCATATGTAGGTACATTAAACAATCTTAAAATTAAAAACAAACAACTTAAACTAATATTAATAAAGACAAATTTTAAAACTGCATAAAATATGCGTCAATATGATAAAATTAAAAAATCTTATTTCTTAATATACCTAGGGTGAAATATTTAGATTTTTTTTAATTTTAATTTAAAATATAACGTAGTCAGCATCCCAGATATGCTTGGACTACTTGACGCAATTTTTCGATGAGGTTCAAGTCTTGAGATTGGGAGACTTTTTAAGTGCATATTCTATTTAACATAAGGATTTATGATATTTTCTAATATGTATATGTATGTATATGCAATTCCATATTTTCTTATATAAAGAAATTAGTTTTTACCATTCAAGGAAAATCATCCTCACATCATGATGCTTTCACCACTGTCTACCATTGCTACCAATCAAGTTTATTTTTGATTCATGCCTCCACAATACTTTTTGCCATTTTTTTTTTTTTAAATTGCTCTTCAAAATGCTTCAGTAGTTATTAAATAAATAAATTTTTAAGAAATTTTGCTTTTTACACGAGTTTGAAGCATTTTGAAGAAAATTTCAATCGTGTAAATCTAGCTTTAGAGTAAGATTTTAGGACAAAAATTATCATTAAATGTTAATCAAATGTTTGACATTTTATAAAGAATTAAGATTTCAAGACAATATAAATTTGATATTAAAATTGAATATTTATAATAAACTTTAATTAAACTGTCAAAGTTAATTTAAAAATTTAACATAAATTAAATTTTTCTATTACAAACTTACTTCGCGGCTTTAAATTTATCTGACAACATTGGAAAAACTTGACATCACTGTTTTTTCTATTCTCCTTTAGAACTCATAAACTGACTCTCAGACTTAAAACAACAATTCACAAAATAAAACAGCAACAAAAAAATATCCATATAAAAAAAACGACAACAAAAAATCTCTACATTTTTCTTGTTCCCCATACAAGCATTTGTTCTTGTTTTTCTTGTCTTGTGTTCTTGGTTTACACTAACAAAAAAACTCCCCATTTTTTCTGCCAAAAGCAAAAAAGGAACACACACTGACTCATACAGCTCTAACACTTATAACTCTGTTTATATTTAAGATTTACTGGCCGGGTCGGCTTGGCTTTTGCTCTAACACCCACCCACCAATCCCCCTTATACAATAAGCTAACAAACAACTAACTATCTGCTGCAAAGTACATATTTTTTCTTCATTCTAATGGACAATTTAACACTTGCAGTAGCAAAAATTTAACACGATTACCAAGAAAACTTGTTATTTAAACTTTTAATTTTCGTCCAGCAACATTAATTACGAGATTGTTGTAAATTGAAAAGTAATACCTATAAGAAACATTTTTTCTTAAATTTTTTAATTAATTTTTTTTGTTTGTTTTATTATTTTATAAAAGTTTTTTTTACATAAATTTTTATTTTCTTCTTTACTCCATATTTTTTCTATTATAAATCTATTATTTACCTTTGCTGGTGGCAACACATGTGACTTTTCTCATGGTCAATTTGTTTTCGTAAATGTTTTTAGTTAGTTAGTGAGTGTTGAGTGTGAACTTTTCATAATTTTGTTTTCAAAATGTATTTGAAAATACACTTGCAGTGGATTGTTATTGTTGTCTGTAAATTACAACAATAAAAAACTGACAGACTAAGTTAGCGATGACTCCCTCATGTAGTTAAGTAGGTAATGTTTACATGTGTTTTTTATTTGCTCTAGAGTATGTGTGTGTTGTATTGTTTGTAATTTGATATGCTCTTTTCTTTTATTGTCACATTCTCGACTTAAATCAGTCCCAGCAGGAAAATGATGCTGTAAAGAAGCCTTCCAGAAGTCCTTATTTTGCAGTCACAAGGATTTCCAGACGCATTGCATAATTATTTAAATTTTACACGGCGTATCAATGTTAGTCAAGGCCATTCCTACTCACTACTGGTTATACCTATGCCTGATAGAAGGTCTACTTGAGAAGGGCAATTGGAAGTTCTACCAAATTAATAAGATTAATTGCGATAAGTAAAAGAAAGGATTTTAAATAGGACAAGGATTTTAAATTTTAAAAAGTACTGCTTCAGTACTTCCATAAAAGTTGTTACTCGTATTACTTGTATAACTCGTATTGTTATCACTCTTATAACAAAGCAAAATAATGTTTGTTCTTGTAGTGACGATATACAGGAATAATTGTAAAACAATTCGTGTTTTCTATTGAAATCATGATTTGTTGACATTCTTTGAAATGCAATTTTCAATTTGTATGAAACGCCTTCTAGAACGCCTACTTTTTATCTCTTAGAATGTCTTTTATAAGGCCTACAAATGGAAGCACTTACAATTTTTTACCGCCGGGGTGATGTTCAAAAATAAAAAAATATGATGTATTGGTGAGAGATTTTCCCCAGCAAACATAATGTCAAAAGCAGGGACCGTAAATAAAGGTTATCAATTATAAAAACTTAATTTTAGAACGGGTATTTTTAGAAACAACAAAAATACGTCCCCCTAAAACAGTTTTTTATTTTTCGTTTTTAATTGTAATTGAATCGCGTATATTAACTAGGCTTCATCCAAAAAGTAGCAACAAATTCTAAATAAAAATAAATTTGAAGAAATGACAATGACCATCCGCATGTGTTCTCATCGCTTGCTCAACCACGTCTGAATAAAAGCTGAACGTAATATTTTCGTTGTAAAATCCTGGTCTCTTATTCTGGATCTCTTGAATTTTTCATTAATTTTCGCCTTCTTTTTTAATGTTTCTGGTCCATGTATTCAATTCATGTCAGTAGATTGCGAGGGCTATTCCACAACATTAAATTTATTAGTAAAATATCACTGTTTCGCAAAACCCTAAAGTATGTTTCGTATCGTTGTCTTGCTGAAATAGCCATTTTAAGGGCAAATTCCATTTCGCATGTGGCCTATAACACTATGTTTAAAGGTTTTTGTCCTATAACGTAGATTAAATTATGCATATTTTGGACACCTACATAACTCACGTTCTGCCATCGCTGCCAATCAAGTTTATTTTAGATTCATTCGTTCACATTACATTTCGCCGCATTATATATTTATATTTTCCGGGCCATACCAATCTCTATCAACTTTCGCGATCTGTTTCCACCAATCTTCTCTGAACAGTTCCTGTAATTAAGGTTTTTACAGAACTTCCAACTTCTTTCCGGATTGATCCAACAGAATTAAAAGGTTCTCGATTTGAATAAGTGGTGATTAAATTATATTCTTCTAGGCTGGTTTTTCTAGGTTTTCTTTAAAACACATTTTTAGGACCGTCTACTACTTTAGCAATTTCACGATGAGTTTGAATTATTAAAGATTTGAAGATTTTTATTGAAAACTGTGGTAATTGTCCGTCCCTGTAAATAGTGAAAGAAATTACATTTAACATTTAATACATTGTTTGAATGTAATCCATATGTACGTAGCTTTAAAATCAAAACACAAGTAGTTTTTCCTTGAATCTAAGCATTTTTTGGTTTACTGCTTTAATTTCCAATTGTTTTAAAATACAATGTGTATATACCAATTTACATATGCACATGTTAACATTTTTGCCACAAATTTTTGTTTGTTATCGTAGCAATTAAAAGGCAATGCTTTCTAAAAAGTAAAAACTAAAAAATTCCAAAGAATTATTTTGTACTAGTTTCTAAATGCATTAAAATTTCATTTGCGAATAAACATAGTACTGACAGACACACAATTGATGTTGGTTGGCATAACAAACTTTTACACAATTTCCAAAGCATAACAAGCTCAAGTTTACTTACATAGTTACTTTTATTTTTTTTATTAAATATAATCTTAATTGATTTTGAAAGGTTTGTTTAAAAAAAATTGTAATAAAACTGAAAATCATATATAATTCAATAGAAAAAGTCTGTTGCCGCGAATATTATGGTTGATATACATTTATATACAGGGCATACTAGTTTCAAAAATGGGTTAAAACGGTAAAACTATTACTACTTCTTTCTACTGGTTCGTGCCATAAATTTGAATTAACTAAACAGTTTAATATGTGATCGACCTATGATTTAGGTTTTGGATGACTGATGAAGTCTTTATAAACGTTATTCAAAACTGCACACGAATTTCAATCTCCACGTATACTCCATGATCATTCCAGACACGCCTCGGTTATCACTCCAGCTTCGTGATATCCATGATACAATGAAATGCTTCAGAATCACAAAACATTAATGTTGTCTCTATGAATCTTATTTAAAGCTGCTGTATACGAATTACGATCCAATAAATCCTATACATATCTTTATACGTTCTCCAGATGTGTGGTGTTGAAGCTAGGACGACTTTTCCGATAACATGTCAGGAGGAACTGTTTGTCAATATTAAGTTGTGTTCATTACCGTTATAATCTAAGTTTTCTCGTATAGATTCATTGCATGCAGCCCGCGACATTTCTTAAAGCAGCTTTAAATGTTTCTCCACAAGGTATCACTAAACAAAGGCTGAACAATGATTTTTTATCTATCACTGTTTATAATTCGCAATTTGTGCGTGATTACAGTGGCATGAGCTGAGGAAGTAAACTCAAAATCGTTTGTGTTTCACGGTCAGAATCCATTCAACAGGTCAGCCCATAGGTCATCAACGTCGGCATAAGATACCACTTGCATTCCTTGTGGAGATGCAAGGAGTTTAGAGATATATTTAACTCTATGTAGTTCTGATAATTTGTTTCTAAACTCTACGAAAGTTTGGCATTAGGAGAACGGGATATACTGGAAGAGTGGGGCGTGGTAGATAATGTCAAAGACCTATATGAATCGTCCTTCCACAAGCCCTCTGCTGGTTTAAACCCTGTGGGATCTGAGTGGCAATGGCGTTTAAAGTTGTGGTGGGACAGTCCGTTTCACAGAATCCATTAAGTTGACGTGTTGCTGTTATATAAAGGTCGTGCTATAGGTGATTACCAGTTTCGAGGATTGGGATGATTCTATTATTGAGTATTGTCAGGCTCCCCTTTAACTAGTCAGTAAAAATTAGAATTAGTTTAATCCCTGGATAAAAATTAATTTAGCTTTAATCGAGCAATTTCCTCAGCTAATAATGAAAAATATCTTGTATGGTTATTAATTTATAAAACTAAAGTCAATGACTGGTTTTGCATTGAATGCTTTCTTTAATGATTTCAAAATCAATAGTCTGAAGTAGTAGAATATTTTAGAACAGGGAAACATACGAATATATTATAATCTCCCTAACATATAGGAGCGTTATTTCGGTTTCTCATACATTCATATGATGTCTCACTATTGGTGGACTGATAATGATTGAATTTTTCAATGGCGTTCTTTTGAAACTCCATTAGTTATCTGTATCAAACTATCGTACTGTCTTCATTATGCTAAAGTATCCTTATTAAGTTACTAGTCATAATTTGTTTAATATGTAATTGCAAGTTCAATGCGATATGGTGTGAAAATCTTAAATTTAATTAAAAGAAAAAGTTAACCAATATTTAACATTAATGCAACGGATGGTAAAATATCAAATATGTATGTATATTCATTGAAAATTTTAAACACATATGTACCACATATGTATGTAATTACCACATACGAGGTCTGATCAAAAAATAACCATTATTTTAAAATTTCGTGAGTTACGTATGTACGATTTTCACATTTTTTTTCTGTTATGTTGGTACACGTGTCTGTTATATATGTTGGTAATATCAGCCATTTTGGACTATCAGTTTGTTTTTGACAGATAAAAAGGATAGTCGTGTTTTGGTGTGCTCTTCTATTTTTTACTTTTCGAAAAAATGGATCAAAAAAACTGTATTAAGTTTTGTGTAAAAAATTTAATTAAATGCGCAAGGACATTTGAAATGCTGACTGTGACGTTTGGCGAGCAGAACACAAGTTCAAATGTGGTACAACCGGTTTAAGGAAGGCCAAGATGATGTCAATGACGATGCTCGTCCTGGTCGCCCGAGCACGTCAACAACCGATGAATACATTGAAGCAGTGAAGAAAATGATTTTGGATAATCGTCGCATCACTATCAGCAGCGAAGATTGTTCCAAAATTTTCTAAATTTTGAGCAAAAACAACGTAGCATGGACATCGCTCAGGAGCTGTTGAACATCGTCAACGACGATCCAGATTTCCTCCAGGTCATAACTGGTGACGAATCATGGGTGTATGGCTATGACATTGTAACCAAAGCCCAATCATCCCAATGGAAACGTCCAGAAGAACCAAGACCGAAAAAAGCACGTCAAGATCTGTCAAATGTAAAGGTTTTGCTCACTGTTTTCTTCGAGTGCAATGGCGTGGTGCATCATGAATTCTTGCCACAAGATCGTACGGTCAATAAGGAATACTACCTTGAAGTTATGCGCCGTTTGCACGAAGAAATTCGTCAGAAACGCACAAAATTGTGGAAAATCATCAATCATGGATTTTGTAGCATGATAACGCATCAGCTCATACATCGATGCTTGTGCGTGAGTTTTTGACCAAAAACAAAACCGTTATCATGCCTCAACCACTGTATTCACCGGACTTGGCCCCCGCTTATTTTATCCTTTTCCCAAAACTGAAGACACCGATGAAAAGAAAACGTTTTGCTACGATTGAGGAGATAAAAGAAAAATCGAAACAGGAGCTGTTGGCGATACCAAAAAGCGCGTTTCAGAAGTGTTTCGTGGATTGGAAAAAACTCTGGCATAAGTGTATTATATCTGAGGGGGATTACTTCGAAGGGGACAAGATAGTTACTGATGAACAAATAAATACTTTTTGAAAAAATTTAAAATAACGGTTATTTTTTGATCCGACCTCGTATGTATGAACACAGAACTATATGCATACATATATAATCGTGTTCTAATCTACCTACATTAAAAAATTCTTAATAAATACCAAGTTAAGAGAACAACTCACTACTCATATACTTTATTTGGCTATTCTCAGCAGGTATGGAAAATTCAGTAGTATGTCACTTTTTTCCAGTGACTTGGATTGACTAACTTTCTTTCAAATGTCTTGAACGTATTAAGCCATTCTTCGAGAGGTGCTTTAATGTATCGGTTACGGATGGTAAACAGCAATTAGCGATTTTCGCTGAATGCTCTTACAGACTGATACATATGTGTCTTTTAAACTACCGAACCAGTGCAGCACTTAAAACTCTTTCCGATGTCTATACATCTAATTTGGCCATAAAATGCCGTGCCTATCTAAATGAGATGGCGAGACATTCTTCAGTTATTCTGTATAATGGGACAACGAAATATGCCAGGAAATTGCATTGCGGATTTATTGGCCAAGACAAAAGTCGCACTCTCAGGGGAGGAGACTGATGGTTGGAATGCTGCTTTCATCGTGCAAATGTTGGGCTTATGATGAAGTCTACAGTTGCGCA
Source organism: Bellardia pandia (assembly GCA_916048285.2). Classification (NCBI taxonomy): domain Eukaryota; kingdom Metazoa; phylum Arthropoda; class Insecta; order Diptera; family Calliphoridae; genus Bellardia; species Bellardia pandia. Next base: position 24,343,576 of record OU696531.1, read on the forward strand.
GAAAGCAGATGGCCGCTTGGGACCACGAGTATGACCACAAGGGCTTTATGGTTCAATTATGTTTGTTGCAGGACTGCAATACTGGTGAATTTTCCACGCTGATTTTAAAACATTTACTAACAATGAAAATCTCCATTATAATGCTTTTTCTGAAAGCTCTCATGATGAAACTGAGGACTGGACGGCAATGACCAGTTTATGGCAATCAAGAAACTTCCCTATATGTAACGATCTAGAATGGTTTTACTTTATAGGATCTGAAGTGCATATCTGCAGAATTACACACAAAATGACCAACTGAAGGGTTTACAAAATACTATTTTGCTTAAGTTTCAATTTGATTTTAATATCTCTGTTTTCCATGGTTGATTCTTATGAAATTGTAATGAAAAATTAACCAGCAAAAAAATTCTCTTCCCACATTTAACTGCTTTTTCATCTCTCTTTTACTTATTGAGTATAAAACCACATATGTAGTGTAGCAGTGGGTGTGGAAGAGGTGGGGTGTTCCGTGGGGAATCTGTGGAATGAGTGTAAATAAGTTTTGCTAGTCTAATGCCGGGTAGGTTTAGAGCAGCAAAATAGAAAATAAAACAGCAACAAAAACCAAAAACAACAACGGCAACGGCAAATATCATCATCATTCCTTTAGATTAAAATGATTTTGTTAAAACGATATGCAATGCAAACAATAAATTATGGTATAATTTTCCAAAAACGGGCACCATGTGTTTGTTGTGGGGTGTTTGCTTGCTACTATATAAATGCAAGAACCAGGGTGAGGACTTCATTTGGGCGGTATATAGTACATATATTTTGTATTTGTGCTACTTACAGTGATTTGGGTGTTGTAAGTGTAAAATGTTAAAAGATACAAACTTTTCATGAAAGAAGTAAGTGGTGGGGGTTGGAAAAGTAGTTAATAGTATTTACAAGGGATTCAGAATATGAGATGAGATTTTGTTAAATATTGATAGAGTTACCAAATGTAATGGAATGAAGAGAGTGTGTAAAATATGTAGGGATTCCAACTAATTTTGAATATTGCTAAATTTTGTTGTATTGTACACAGAAAAAAATGAGTTTCAATTAAAATATTTGTGGAATCAATTAAAAATTTAATTGCAATCGGACCTGGAAACAAAATGATAGTATCAATTAAAAAAAATTTGAGATTTAATTGAAAATATCAGAAAAATCAGAAAAAGTAATTGAATCAATTAAAATTTTAATTGAAAATTATTTTAAAATCAATTAAAGGTTTAATTAAAAAAAAAGATGATTTTTTTTTTCTGTGTATGTATATCATTCAGTACTTTTCAAACATGCTCTCTATTGGTACTAGTATTGCAAAATTGTACATTAATATAATTAGGGAGAGCCTAAACATTCAGATTTGTTTTTAGGGGACATTTGTAAAAAGGAACACCTTACTCGTTTTACTCGAGAACGGCTAGATCGATTTGCCTGGTTTTTTTTTTTATTAGTTTTGAAATTTTCAGGAGTTGGTTTATATGAAAAAAAATTTCAAAAAGAGGACCATGAGGAGGACAATTTTTGCCTCTCTGAAACTATCTGCTCAATTTTATGTGGTACATATGGTATTGGCATAATTAGGAATACGAACCAGTAGAAAAGTGGGTGGGACCACGCCCCTTTTTAGGAAAATTAAAAATCGTAATATAGTCTTAACTACTGGACCGATTCTCATTAAATTTTCACAATAGGATATTCTTACGAAATAATAAATTCTTGAATATGTAAGTGGACAAAGGGGCAAGGCCGTTAATTATCCTGTTGAGTTCTTAAATTCACTCGATGTGCCAGGCTTTCTACCACATGTGCTACAACTTAAAATTCGAGTGCCAATTACTTTACTGCGTTATATCGATCACCACGGCTTTGCAATGGCACTCGACTTGCAGTAAAAAAAACTGAGAAATCATTTAATAGAAGCGACCATTATAACAGGAAAATATAAAGGTACAGATGTACTTTTGCTACGCATTTCAATGTTACCAACAGATTTACCATTCGATTTTAAACAATTTTTTCCTGTTCGATTAGCGTTTGCGATGACTGTTAACAAAGCTCAAGGTTAATATCCCGTGTATATGTTTATACATGTGTGTGAAGATAAATATGTCGAGTTAAATATGTTTTGACGTAAGCTCTTACGTTAAATATGTTATGACGTAACGACATATTTAACTATATATTTAAATATGAAAACATATTCAAACAACATTTGATGAAAATAAAATTTATTTTAAATTAATTAAAGAACTATTATAAATTTATAGATTGTAATACAAATTATGTACCATTTTGGAAATTAGTTTTTTTCTTTTCTGTTTTAAACAATTTTTGAAAATTCAAGAAAATCACTGATTCTCTGAAGGATTTTGGGCATATTTGGACAAATCCTGCTTTGTCGCTCATATGGACCATATGGAAAATGAAGCCCATGGACTACACTATAAGACCCTATAACCCGTTTTTCTGAATTGTATTTGTGAGTTTTTTAAAACATTTTTGAAAATTCAACTTCAAGAAAATCACTGATTCTCTGAAGGATTTTGGGCATATTTGGACAAATCCTGCTTTGTCGCTCATATGGACCATATGGAAAATGAAGCCCATGGACTACACTATAAGACCCTATAACCCGTTTTTCTGAATTGTATTTGTGAGTTTTTTAAAAAATTTTTAAAAATTCAACTTCAAGAAAATCACTGATTCTCTGAAGGATTTTGGGCATATTTGGACAAATCCTGCTTTGTCGCTCATATGGACCATATGGAAAATGAAGCCCATGGACTACACTATAAGACCCTATAACCCGTTTTTCTGAATTGTATTTGTGAGTTTTTTAAAAAATTTTTGAAAATTCAACTTCAAGAAAATCACTGATTCTCTGAAGGATTTTGGGCATATTTGGAGAAATCCTGCTTTGTCGCTCATATGGACCATATGGAAAATGAAGCCCATGGACTACACTATAAGACCCTATAACCCGTTTTTCTGAATTGTATTTGTGAGTTTTTTAAAAAATTTTTGAAAATTCAACTTCAAGAAAATCACTGATTCTCTGAAGGATTTTGGGCATATTTGGACAAATCCTGCTTTGTCGCTCATATGGACCATATGGAAAATGAAGCCCATGGACTACACTATAAGACCCTATAACCCGTTTTTCTGAATTGTATTTGTGAGTTTTTTAAAAAATTTTTGAAAATGAAATATAAGACCCTATAACAGTGCTATTCTTATTGTGCAAAATGTTAAAGTTTAACATATACCGACTATGTTAAAATATACGTTAGTTTGATAAACATGTTTGAAATAAAAAAAATCAATTGCAACGAAAAACCCAACGGAGTAAATTCTTTACAAATACATTGATGTATGCCAATAAGATCTGTCTGAATTTTCTATTTTAATGACAAGTTCTTCTTTGCACGAAGTGAAAGTGAATTTTAAAAATAGTGTCTGTAAAAATTATAAGAATGTTAAATAAAGAAATATTTGGGTTTTTAACAAGAATTTATTATGCGAAAAATAATTATATAAACGGTTTTAAATGTACATTAATTGACTTTTTTGTTTTCGCAAATAAATTGTTAGAAAATTCTGGAATGGAACATATAGCTCCTAACAAAAAAAAATATTTATCGGTTAAAAAGAAAAATTGCATTATTGGTAATTAAATAATATTGTCTATAAGTTTCAATTACGTTATTAATTGATTTTTTAAAATAGCATAATCAAAAATTAAACTTTATGGTTGAAGCAGATTTATTTGGCAAATGGTGTAGTGAACATGGTTACGAAAAAGTAAATTTTGAAATTGAACAACTTCGATATAGTGAACAGATTTTTGTAACAGGTATTTATTTTGTGTTACAATTTTTCATAATAATAATAATGTTCGACATAAATATCAAATAGTACCTGCCAATAGAAAAGAAAATGGGTCAGTTTTCAGAAGATGTCATTTAAATTTAAATAACGTTGTAATAAGTCTGCAAACAATTGTTGCGATAAAATAATTTATTGGTCAAATTTAATTTCTGTGTTCAATATTTTAAAAATTTGCAATTTTTGGATCTCTTATGAATATTTTTTAAGGAAATGTTTAAAAAAATTAACTTTTAAAAAAACTTAATGTTTCGCAGACAATATTCTTTAATCAACTGTTTATACCTATAATAAATAATGGTAAAATTATAATATAAATTTGTTAACTTTAATTTATAATCAACCCTATCGTGAATAAAGATTCCACATGAAATTTGTTCACTTTTCACATTTTTCCTATTAAAATTAAATGTTAAAAAAATTAAAAGGGAACAAATTTCATGTGGAATTTTTATTCACGATAGGGGTGCGTAACATTTGTTAAATATTCGTTATATAAAGTAGTTTATGTTTATAGGTAGTTTGCTTAAACAAAATATATTGAAAATAAAAATCTGAATTCTTCTGAGATAAGCCATAAATATTTATGTCGATTTTTGAAATTTTTTCGTATAAACAATTTTTGGAATTTTATAATTCAATATAAGGTTCTGAAGTGTTAATGGAAAATCAACTTTTGGAAAATCCAATAAAGGGGACTAATACTTCTTCATCATCATCTTTAATACAAAATTTAATTATTTCTAAGGAAAATGTTGATATAGGTAACTTATCCACCAAATTTTTATGTATTTTTTTGTAATACGAAATTTTTTTAAGTAGCTAATGACCCTAGTGACGAAACACTTGAAAGTATCATTACCCAGGTATTGAATTCTCCATTTTCGTCAACAAAAATAAATTTGTCGGGCATCAATGACACCAACGAAAGCGATATTAAAGTTGATGAGTACGCTATTTTACGCAAAAAAATATCTGTTGAACCTATCCCAAATAAAAATATTATTTTGAAACACTTCGAAAAAGCGAATATTTGTGCAAAGGGGTATCCATACTTTGAAGGAAATTTTAAATTTAAGGACCAACAAATAAGCTTCCTCAATGAATATTTTATGGCAAATGGTGAAATAAAAAACAAGTCCGAATTTACAAAATATGTGGAAGACTTAATTCGAGAAAACTACAAAGATGTAAATAATGTTTGCCCAATAAACATAAATAGTTTCGCTTACACAAAAAATAATAAGAAGCTGCGGGTATATGGAAAATGTTTGTATGCGGATGAAGGATGCAGAAAATACAAATTTTGTGTTGACCTTTCAATATATACTGTTAAAGTTAGTACAAATTTTTCAAATATTTCCCATCCACTGCAAACAAAAGTACAACAAATTCGGGCTGTAAATAGAGTAGTATCAAAATATAAAATGCAATATCAGCTTCCAACAAATTTTCGCAATGACCTACTCATTTCATTATGAAGGCAATTGTGTGAAATTGGAAATATGCAGTGTATGCCGTCGAAAGATAGCGTTAGGAAAATGAAAAGCGAAATTTTGCAGAAGTCAAACAGAAATAAAGAGATTGTTTTTGACATATTGTTGATGCAGAGAGACAAAAATTGGTGCCATTTTATTCAAAGGGTTTCAATTCCCCAAGAAATTTATTTGTTTTCTGAAGAACAGTTGCGGCTGACAAGAAAATACAATGGAATGTTAATGTATAAAAGCAGGCACACCTTGTTCATGGACGCGACGGGTGGCGTAGTTAAAAAATTTAATAATAATTCTAAGAGAGTCTTCCTTTATAGTATTGTTATGCATGTAGCAGACCCAGGAAAAAAGGTGTTGTGCTTCCAATAGCTGAAGCTTTATTAGCAAGACATTATGAAGATGATATTAAAAAATTTCTGATAGACATAAAAGTGTTTTGCATCATTAACAAGATAAAATGGCCATTGTCGAAACGTATATGCGTTGATTGGAGTTGGGCATTGATAAATTCTTTAATAAAAACTGTCAACAATATGGATTCTGTTTCCAGTTATTTAAACAAATGTGACACAATTTTAGAAAAAAATTTAAAACTAAAACCAAATTTTGTAGTAATACAAATTTGTTGTGCTCATTTTTTTAAGATTTGCGTAAAAGACATTGAAGACTGCACAGAAAGTATTGATCAGACAAATTTTTACAAACAAATAATGATCAAAGCAATAAATATTTGCTGCATAGACGATCTCTGGACGTGGTTTCAAAATCTGGCAATTATACTGTTGACAAAAAACGAAAATAAATGTGTCAAAGAGGCTATAAAGCATGGTGAAATTAAATACCAGGTGACCGCATTGCTACAACAATTACAACAAGGCAAGAACAACAGGCATTTTTCTATATGAAAAACTTTCGTCACTGTCAAAAAGTTTTTTTTTTATATAACTTTTTGACATTTTCAAATTCATCATGAATAATCAGCTGGCGCTACGCTAGTATTTAAATTCACCTTGCTATAAAGTATTTCGTCTCCACAAGTTGCAAAAAACAGCTAGAAACAAATATAAAAACTAATTTACACAATTTGGATAGCTTGCCACAGTATAAAAAGAGTCCTTTTTTTAGAAAAGCCATCCAAATTTATAATAGTATGGACATAAAACATGAAAAAGATGGAATAAAAAACAATAAAAGAAATTCCAAATATTTTAATGTAATTTTAAAAAAATATATTCCTTATATTGTATCAAACCACTGTTTCTGTTACAAAAATACTCTTAATTGTGATCAAAATAAATATAAGATCTCACAAATACAATTAAGAAAAACGGGTATGGGCTTCAGTTTCCATATGGTCCGTATGAGCGACAAAGCAGGATTTGTCCAAATATGCCCAAAATCCTTCAGAGAACCAGTGATTTTCTTGAAGTTGAATTTTCAAAAATTTTTTAAAAAACTCACAAATACAATTCAGAAAAACGGGTTATAGGGTCTTATAGTGTAGTCCATGGGCTTCATTTTCCATATGGTCCATATGAGCGACAAAGCAGGATTTGTCCAAATATGCCCAAAATCCTTCAGAGAATCAGTGATTTTCTTGAAGTTGAATTTTCAAAAATTTTTTAAAAAACTCACAAATACAATTCAGAAAAACGGGTTATAGGGTCTTATAGTGTAGTCCATGGGCTTCATTTTCCATATGGTCCATATGAGCGACAAAGCAGGATTTGTCCAAATATGCCCAAAATCCTTCAGAGAATCAGTGATTTTCTTGAAGTTGAATTTTCAAAAATTTTTTAAAAAACTCACAAATACAATTCAGAAAAACGGGTTATAGGGTCTTATAGTGTAGTCCATGGGCTTCATTTTCCATATGGTTCATATGAGCGACAAAGCAGGATTTCTCCAAATATGCCCAAAATCCTTCAGAGAATCAGTGATTTTCCTGAAGTTGAATTTTCAAAAATTTTTTAAAAAACTCACAAATACAATTCAGAAAAACGGGTTATAGGGTCTTATAGTGTAGTCCATGGGCTTCATTTTCCATATGGTCCATATGAGCGACAAAGCAGGATTTGTGCAAATATGCCCAAAATCCTTCAGAGAATCAGTGATTTTCTTGAAGTTGAATTTTCAAAAATTTTTTAAAAAACTCACAAATACAATTCAGAAAAACGGGTTATAGGGTCTTATAGTGTAGTCCATGGGCTTCATTTTCCATATGGTCCATATGAGCGACAAAGCAGGATTTGTCCAAATATGCCCAAAATCCTTCAGAGAATCAGTGATTTTCTTGAAGTTGAATTTTCAAAAATTTTTTAAAAAACTCACAAATACAATTCAGAAAAACGGGTTATAGGGTCTTATAGTGTAGTCCATGGGCTTCATTTTCCATATGGTCCATATGAGCGACAAAGCAGGATTTGTCCAAATATGCCCAAAATCCTTCAGAGAATCAGTGATTTTCTTGAATTTTCAAAAATTGTTTAAAACAGAAAAGAAAAAAACTAATTTCCAAAATGGTACATAATTTGTATTACAATCTATAAATTTATAATAGTTCTTTAATTAATTTAAAATAAATTTTATTTTCATCAAATGTTGTTTGAATATGTTTTCATATTTAAATATAAAGTTAAATATGTCGTTACGTCATAACATATTTAACTCGGCATATTTATCTTCACACACATAACTTTTTATTCAAATTACATAAAAATGGATGTTTTAAAATGCTCATGAATTTTGACGACAATCTCTAATTCTAAAAAAAAATTATTCTTTAAATTGTCGGGAGTTTTATACCGAGACAATACGTCAAATTAAAACAGGATTTAATTTTAGTGATGATATTTATACAATTGTTGATATTATGGATCCCAAAATAGCCCAATCTTTTCAACCTAAATCATTATATTTGTTTAAAAAAACAATCAATTGAAAAATATTTCCCTATAAATAGAACGATTTTTTATTTAAGAAAGTACCTTGACCACATTGCACTAGAAGAGATTGCCCATTTTGGAAAAATTCTTTTTACTCCTATACAGCTAAATACTAAATCAAAAAGACCGTTTGTAATTTTTTTGTTTTATAGTCAAATTTTTTTTCAACCCCGTTTTAGAATATGGTTGACCTATTTGTTACCAAAAGTGTATATCTTGGATTCTTCAGAGCTATTGAATTAAAAAAAACTAATAAAGCAAAAAGTACTTTTTTCATTTGGTTTTAAATTATTTAAAATCCTAATTTTCCCACCCCGTTTTACAGTCTAGTTTGGAACATGGATATTTATTTAATGTCCTTTTCTGAGCCCCAATCTTGTGTGGTTGTTGGTGTAGTTTCGGCTGTATCCAATGGGATAATGTGCACAAAGAACGCACTCAATTCTTGCTTAAACATTTCTCATGTTTTTAATTTTTAACTTTTTAAACTCAAATGAAAATTTGTTAAACCAACAACAACAATAAAAAAAAACACAAGAAAAGCAAGAACAACAACATTGACGAAGATAACTACTACAAAAACAACAACAACAACAGCAGCAGCAACGATGATGGTTAAAAACGACGACAACAATGCGAGATCATGCTGTCGCTATGAAATGGGAAAATATAAAGTATCTATGTATGTGTGTTGCTATATGTGTCTGTATCTGTGTGCTGTAAATCTTGATAAGGCATTGCCTTAACTAAATACATGCCAAATCTCCTCATCAACCTGCTTTTCGTTGCTGGTTGCTGCTGCTCCGTTATTGTATCACTGGGTTGCTAGTTTACTGGTTTAGCTTGTAACATGTCTCGCTCGCTGTTGACTTACTTTTTTTATTATCTTAACATACATACACACGTACTACATTTATGTATTTTTTATACTCTAGGCTGTCTGATATGTACAACCTTTGACACTATTGACAGGAGCATTTTTGGATTTAGTTGTGAGAGTTTTTCTAAGGAAAAATCGATCATATGTATTTTAACATTTTGCACTATTTAAATAAATACTTGAAATTTTGAGCTATATGTGTATTAGTTTTAACACTATGCAACAAGAAAATGTATTCTTAATAAATTCAGTGCAAAAGTAGAGAAAGATTTGTACCCTTGACACTAAGTATTCAAAGCTTGGGTGATGTGTTGCTCCCATAACTGGAATAATGGTCTAATAATAAATTAAGAACTTTATTTTTTAGCAAGGCTAGCATCTATTCTAGATCTGACTATAGTTCCTCAATCTCATTAAGTGCAATCAATGAACCATGGTCCGACATTCCCACGACAGCCGGTTCTACGCACCGGAATGACCCGAGATCACCCGGCCATGGGCTGTCAACTCTGCAATTACTGCTGTTACAACAACAACAACAACCATAGTCCAGACTTTGTCAAAGTCTCATTGTATTCAGAAAAATTCCTTATTATACATCATCATTTTTTCTTTGTTTTAGACTGAATTGAGAATATTTGTATTCTTAACTAAATGAGTTTTTCTCAATGACATTATAGTATCTGAATATTACTCTTCTTATAGTAACAAGTGGTATAACATAAGCCGCATTTGAGCTATTTATCTAAAATATATACAGATCTTGACTTGCGCCACAGTTTATAACAAAATCCTGTCTTGGAATTAAAAATTTGAACACTCCAGAAAAAGGATAGACAGATTAGGATCCTTGTGTCTCCATACGCCCTTGAACAGCAGCATACCAAAGTAGACAGTCTAGCCGCACTACTGGTGGTTATAAACGTGGTCGACATTGCCAAAACTTTTGGAATTGAAGGTTTATAGCATAATTTAGGTGTGATCCCAACGAAAGAAAAACGCAGAAATTTGTATAGCTGATCCTGCTTGTTGGTGTCCACCATACTAGATATTCATATGTCCATATGCATAAGTGAAACGTTCTTCGTTTTTTTTTATGAAATGACAATAAGTATTCAAATCTTAATACTAAAAAGAAAATCGTCATGTTGAACTGATTTTTCCTTACTATACTCTTCGACAATTTGTGCCAGCGGAATTTTCTCAGTTTCCATTCATCGACACTATTCGATATAACAATTAATATATAGTACATTCACCTCACACTTATCCAAAGGTGAATTAATGTTTCCGGAATTTGTATTAACCCGACTCCATTGTGACCAAAATTGAACTGAGTGTCTTGATTGCCTCGAATTTCCTTGTATATACAAATGGTCGTCATCTCTGTATTAGGATTCCGGATGATATGTATTCAAAGTACCGCGATCGAATTTTTCAACACTTGAATTGAAACGAAACTTTTTTTTTAATGATTTGGAAATTATGTTTCATGTGGAATTTTTATTCACGATAGGGTTGATTATGTATGTCACATTATTCTCTCTTGTTTAAAACACATTTGTAAAACTCAACTCGCCTGTCATTTAGTAGGCGTAATGTGAAGAAAAACGGTCGATCAATTTGTTTAAGATTTGAATTGAAACTAACCATTTTTGAATGATTTAAAAATTATGCTTTAACTAACCTTGTAGAAAAGAACTTTTGTCGGTCAAGTGTTGCAGAAGGCAAGAAGAATATGTCTAATGATGAACTTGAAATATTTGTTCCCTTATGACATTGATGTGTTTTAGCACATTATCTGCTGATAACGAAATTATGTTCAAAAGTCATAACTTGTTTGTGAACTAAAATGGGCAAGAACAACGGTCAAATATTTGAAGATGTTTAAAGAATTTGTAGGGGGTTTCAAAAAGGGTTTTTTTATTAGAATAACGGCCCGACCGTACGATTTAACACCAGCTACAGTAGCTCACAGCTTATTTTATGCAGTGCGTTTGATTTTTTAAAAGCTCCATAAAAGGAAAACTAACAGGAACTTAAAAAAGAAATTGATGTCATTTAAAACAAAAGATTTTATAGTCTTACAATCAACACAACAATTTTATTTTAACTGGCAGGCATTTTGTCAGCTGTTATGTGATTTATGTTTTGTTTGGTTTTGGCATTTCAACGTGAATAGACTGACGCCTGAACAACGCTTCCAAATTGTGGAAATTTATTTTGAAAATTCGTTGAATGGGCGCAAAGCGAGATTACCGTTGGTACCGATTTTCATAAGCAAATTTTGTTTAGCGATGAAGCTTTTGGTTGAATGGATACATCAATAAATAAAAGTGTATGTTGAGTCACCGTTACATCCAGAAAAACTGGCTGGTTGAATAATTGGTCAGTAGTTCTTTTAAAAACGAAGCTGGCAACAACGTTACAGTCAATAGTGACCGCTATAGAGCCATGATTACTAACTTTTTCGTTCATCAATTGATGTGTAGGAGTTGTGGTTTCAATACGCAACATGTCACACAGCTCGTGCCACAATTGTTTTATTGAACGTAACGTTTGGTAACCGCATAGTTTCACGTTCCGGACTCATTAATTAGCCTCCAAGATTGTGCGATTTAACGCTGCTTGGTTATTTTCTGTGGGGATATGTGAAGTCTACGCCGATAATCCCGAAACGATTGGCCACTTGAAGGACAACAATCGCCGCGTTATTGCCAATATACGACCATAAATGTTAGAAAAACTCATCGAAAATTTAACCTCCAGACAGTGGCGATCATATGCCAGAAGTCATATTTAAATTATAATGCCTGAAGAATATCTTTCGTATTAACTAAATTTCATGTCAATTTATTTCATTTCAAAGTTCTATATATCTGAAAAAAAACACCCTTTACACCTATTTTTAAACACTTGTTTATCGATTAAATTTTTTAATAAAAAATCACAAATAACTTAAGTATTTCGCTTTTATTTTTTGAATTTCTTAAACATTTGCCATTATTGTGTTTTTCTGTTCGTTTAAATGTTTCTTTCATAAAATGTAATTGTTGTATGTAATAATAATCCCAATTTAAGTGCGCGACTACAATATCAAAATTCAAAGCTCACGTGCCGCGTAAACTTACACCAGCGCTGTGTATATAACTGAAAACAATTGCTACTGTTATTGTTGCTGTTGTTGGGTTTGTTTTGACGTTTATTGCTGTAGTAGTAGTAGTAGCATCAGCAGTAGCAGGGGAGGAGGATGTCGTCGTTGTTTGCTTACTTGGTTGGGTGGGTGTTAAGGTGGGGTGGTAATTTGTATTCACGTACGAGTACTACTAGTTATCAACGTAACGTATCACGTTTTTTTCATTGGGTTTTCTTTGCTTTTTTTCATTCTATCTACTTACACTCTGTGCTCAGAAGAGTATTTTGAGGCTTTTTTGTTGTAAATATATTCGTTGATGTTGTTGTTGTTGGCATAGCTGCCAGATTTGACGATTTTTTGTTCCAAAAATAGCAAAGTGACGATTTGACGATTTTTTCATTGAAAGTAACGATTTTCTGGATTATTAAAATTTTCTATCATTTGTTTGTTTTATTAATGTTTTTGTTACCAAATTCTCTCCTTTTTTTGAGACAACAACTATTTCTCATTTAATAACATGACATATTTCAAGAACAAAACTAAATGATAGTGATGTTTTCTTAATTAAAGCCAATTGTTAATGGCGTTTTCTTTTCTGACAAAAATGTCACACGTTTTTTCATTTCGCACCTTTTTTAATTTTTTTGTGTTCTTTTCTGAAAAAATGTCAACAATGCTAAAGTGTAGTGTGTTCTTTTCTATAAATGTCACACTATAAATTTAAAAAATGGTGCACCTTTCACACTTTGTATTTTTAGAGGGGGAGAATCGCACGATAAAACAGCTGACATTTGTTTTGTTTATGAATGTGTATTTGTGTTAAGAAACAAAAAAAAATATACAAAATGGAAATATTACTACTTTTTTATGTGCTGAAAAAATTTTGGATGACTTGTTGGATTCATCTTTATCATCTGATGATGATAAAATATTTTATATGATTATGGAAAGAAATCCACAACCGTGAGTGAAAGGCTTTGTAAAGAACGTAATTAATGAATACTCTGAAGTTGATGTATGTCAATATCTCCTACTTCTTATATATGTAATGTATGTTTATATATATAATTTTTATAGTTTGAGAAGAATTTGCGTATTAGTCGGGAAGGTGCCATGGGTCTTTTTGATAAATATTCATTGTCTTATTTCAAGCGATCTTACCAGGGAGCTATCTGCTTCTTCTTTTTTACCAAAAAAATAACAAAAACAGCTGTACATGAAAATAAAGTGTTACACTGTTGTAAAATTATGTTCTATTCTGACCATTAAAAATGCGACATATTTAAAATGTGGGGTAAACATTATAAAAATGTACATAATAAAGGTGTAACATTTTATTTCAGAAAAGAAAACACCATAAGTTTAAGTATGTATAATAATTCCATATAATATTATAAGTCAGGCTGAAATTACTTATTTAATTGTTAAATATAAAAAGCATTTTTAAATGCTGAATTCCATGAACTAAAATTTTTAGAGGAAACAATTTCTGAACTTCAACGGGGAAATTCTACAGAAAATTTTCCTATTTTAACAAAACGTCGAAAGACGTTTAACAAATATACGGAATTCTTTGAAAATAAGTATGTACTGTATATGTTGGATGAATTGGATTCTTTACTCAAAATGTTATTTAAAATTTAATAAACTAAATTTTTTTGACATTGTAATTTAACCTGAATTAATAAAATATGCAAAATTCAGATATTTAGTCGTATTCAAAAAACTGATATTATTAAAATACAACACAATTTGTGTTTAACATTATATTTTTTGTGATTTAATATTTAATAAGTTAAAATTTATGGCCCATAATCATAGTCATAGAAAAAGCATGCTTTAAGTAAAAGTAGACTTTTAAACGGCAAAAACATATAAATTTTGTTCTGAATTTAAAACAAAAGCATGCTTTTGCTTAAAGTATGCTTTTGCTTAAAGTATGCTTTTGCTATGACTATGATTATGGGCCTATGTATTTTGATATGTATTGTACAAAAGACTATATAAAATTGAATTTTTATGATTTCGTTTAAATAAAAATTTCAAATTTTTATTTTTCTGATTTTTTTTTACGATTTTTAATATTCAAAATGACGATTTTTTTTTTCTTTTTTTTTTGGGATTTTGACGATTTTTTCCGAAATTAATCTGGCAGCCCTGGTTGTTGGTATTATTGCTTTGCCTTTGGCTTAAGTTTGACACTGACAGTGGCAGAGAGGATGTAATGTAAGAGTATCCAGTCATTTAGTCTGACTGTCTTTCTGTCTGCCTGTCTGTCATTTAGCCTAGTATTAGTTAGGCAGTCAACGAGCGAGCGTTGTTTGCAGACAAAGATGTTGACGATGATAATGATGATGACGTTATCGTTAATATGATGATGATAATGATACTGATGAGAAAAACAAAATTAACAAAATAACATCGAGATATTTAGTTAGGAAAAGCTCATAAGTTTATAATACATGTAATGCAACCGAAAGAGCAATATCTTTTGTTTTTGTTGTTATGTTGTATGTAAATAAAGTACATTCAGTGTGTAATACAAAAGATTGAAATGTTTACAAAAATAAAGTGTAAAAAAATGTACGGGCACACGATTATGATGCAAAATAAATGAGACTGTGAAAAAAGAAGCTTGCTTGTAAAATGTGTTATATAGAAATTTATGTAAATTTAATCAATTAATCAAGATATTTTTTCGTTAAACAACTGAATTTAAACCTTTAACGAAAAAGGAACTAAGGAGTTAGTTAAGGAAAACATGTACTAAATACCATACATATACATATGTACATATGTATGTATATCTAAAGGCTTAATTTAAACACGCCTTACTAATATCTGGTAGATAGTCTGATGCAGAAGGAAAGATCAAGACTTACATACATACAATGTATACTGTTTGATAACCTAGCTTTACAAGAGTGTGAAACGAACAAGGCACACATTTTATTAGTTCTATAACTAGTCGTAGAATACATTGTATTTTGGAGTTGCGACCCAAAGATTTTGGTTAGAATTGGTTCTAAGGATTCGTTGCAGTACGTCATTGGAAACTGTTCGGGAACTAGCTCATTAATCTCGAGAAGCTTTACGCACCAAACACACATTCTTAGAAACAATTCTAGAAGTGGGTTTTCGTCAGTAATTTTTGTTTGAAATTGTCTGCATTGGAATTAGTTTTAAGAAGTTAAATCTAACATCTTAATATATCAAAAAAAAAAAAAATCATTACACAATACGGAATCAAATCCTTCTGAATGTCCTAGTTCTCTAATTTCAATGCCTCAAATTGTGACAGTGAAAACTCATTGACCTTTAATTTATGAAAAAGAGTATGAAAGTTTGAAAAAGCTAAAGACGGGGAAAAAATTTGTTACAACCTGGTGAAAGCCGAAGCCTTAAACCATAAAGCTTCGTGCTGAGAACATTTTATGTAGTTTTCTAAAAAGAATTTTGGTCTTCTGGAAACTGATTTTGCATTTCATTTCATCACTCTTCAATGTCTTGAAATTCATTAAAAATTGTACCTGGACCAAGAAACTTCCTTAAAGATTAAATTCACCCTACATTTTCTTGACTTTAATAATTGCTTTAACATGCCGTTTTCTTTAAACATACTCGTAAAACATTTCTAACTAACTGCGCTGTTGGACTTGACTGACATTTTGTTTCAACAAGACGGTGCCACATGCCACACAGCACACGAAACAATGGCCCAATTGAGAGGCAATTTCGGACCACAATGACCAATTTCTTTTTACTCATTTTTGTATTGAATTTTAGCTTTTATTTTGAGGCATTTATACAATATAAATTTATTCAATGTGAATGCCATGGTTATCTATGGCCTTGTCCGATCAGTCTGGCAACATATGAATTTCACGCCAAAATAACTGCTCATATTTTGAAGCCAAGAGCAACATACATATATCAGCAAGAGAGTGTATTCCGCATTGATCGAAACAAATAGTAGTCGGACGGGTCAAAGTCTGCACTATTAGGCGGTTGAAGCAACACTTCCCAACCACATTTTCCTAAATAGTTTTTAACAGGCCGTGCATTGTCATGATGGAATCTTACTTTTTCATTTCTGTCTGCATATTGTGGTAGTTTTTCAGTAAATGCTTGCTTTAAACGAATCATTCGGTAAAAGTTCCCTGTGATGGTCTGGGCAATCTGCATGGATTAATGTCTGTTATTCTTGGTGTTTAAATTTTTTTAGGTGGCCTGATTGATATTTGTCATTTGTGTTAAAATCAATACTTCTGAACTGCACAAACCATCTATAGCACGTTTAAACCGATGAAACAGATTTACCATAATCTTCGGTAAGCAATCGGTATAATTCACCGGCACTTTTTCTCTCGGCAGTTTCGAAGCAACAAAAACTTATTAACACTATAATAATAAGAATAAATGACATGTATGTACCTTCAAATTGATATACATATAAGTTACTAAAGACAAAAACCGCGTTCAAAACATACTCCATCTGTTATGAATCCCGCATTTTTAAGTTATACAGCCAATATTTGAAAAAGACCAACAATTGCGGTTAGTTGTGTTGCAATGACATAACGTGACAATGTCATGGAGTTGTCATAGCAATACACAACAATATACAAGAGCATGAAATATTTCAGTGTAGTATTTTCGTACAGTAGGTTACTTTGAGTATGCTTTTAATATTTACCAATGTTGACACGTCTCTTAATCTGAGTAGAGAATTTTAAATTTATTCTGTTTTTGTTTTTAACCATGGATTTTTTTGTATCCTCTTAAAATCTTTTATTAAAAATGTTTTTCATACCCTATGAGAAATGGCTCTCTTTCATTGAACTCTCGCTCTTTTAAAAAGTTCTTCTCTATAAATTTACATACAAATAACTATACATAATTTATTCACGTTAGGTTGTAGTCATAGTAACTAAAGCTATTGCTAATAGTTTGTTGGATTGTACTAGAGTCGATGAGCCTAGAGCATAACACTGTAGTTTTAATACAAAATGTTCATTCATATTAATATGGGTTTTCTGTAAATAATCATTCTTATGTGTATGGTGTTTTAACACACGATTTACGGTTTCTACTTGCACTTTAGCTTTTAGTTATCTAATTTGGCTTGTATTCCCCTAAAAAGCAGTAAAATTTGTTAATCATCAAGTTTATCAAGCAGCAGCAGCAACTTCATTATCACCATTGTTTGTAATTATGCTAAAGAAATGTGCTGCCAGCAGCAGCACATGGTTGTCATATCAACAACAACAACAACAAACAACATCATCATCATATCTCATTTAAATTGCGCAACATCTCTAGAGATTTAAAAGACAACGGACGACTGACTGAGTATCTACTACTCCTACACACAAAATAAAATCACAACACAAAAATCACAACACAAAAATCACAACTTAATTTTGAGTTGTTTTTGTTTTTCATACAAAAACATTTTTTTCTACCCACTCTTCCTTCCTATTTGCATTTTTTTTTTCTTGATTTCATAATTTTCTATAATATTTAATTTTTCTGTTCCCTGTCAAAATCATACAAATAAAATATTAATATTTCTCCGTATTATCTTTTATTTTACAAAAAAAAAAAAAAAAAAAAAAAAATGAACATCATCCATTTAACCTAATTTTACCCGTTATGTTTTTTGCTGTTTGCTGCCATTTTCGCTCTTTTGTTCGTTCATTCTTTCTTCCTCTTCATACAACGATGATGCTTCTCTCTTGTTTATTAAACAACTTTATGAATGTACTGTGCTGTTGTTCTCATAGATTTTGCTAACTCCTTGTAACGGTTCAACAAATACAAAATCTCTGTACATTATTCTACATATCCATATATTCATACATACATACATACATACATATACATATATGTATACATATATACATATTATTTTTCGTACATACTTTTATCCTGCGTTCTATTTAAAATTCCCACTGGTCTAATTTTGTTTTTGTTGTTTTATTTTATTTTTTATTTTTTGTATAAGTTCATTCGTTGCTTGGTCGTACTAATTTGAAAACAATCTGTTTCATAAAAATTTTGTTGAAATTGTTTTTTCTCTTACATGTATTTATTTCTTTCCTGTTGTTGGTACGGATATTTTTTTCATATTTTTGCTGTGGGAATAATTTGTGCAAGAATGCTAAAAAGTTTCTGTGGGGGTAATTTAGTTTTACAATGGTGGTGATCATTTTTTTAACATTCATTAGTTGTTAATAGTTGCTTTGACCAAAACTAGAGTTAAATCAAGTTTTGTTTTGGATAAATATAAACTTTTAATGATAACTTGTTATATTTTGAGATCTCCATGGCTGTGTAGACACTTCAATTGTAACAAAAGCTTTGTAAGGTTTGATAAAGGGTTTTCTATGAGAACTTTATATTTCAAAAACAAAGAATATATATGTAAATATGTTTTGACAGTTCTCATTAGCTGTTGCACAAGATTTTAAATTACCTGCCTGCTTATTCCAAATCGCTAACAATTTTTTTATCGTCAAGAACAATATTGATTAATTAGGGGGTTTTCTATTACTTCGACTTTATTTCTTTGATAACAGCTTTTGAATAATAATGACAGGAAGTTCAATCAGACCAAAAATTTACTGAACAATGTTGAAGTTTAATAATAGTAGTACTGGCAAAGTATTGAGTAATGGGTACCGAGTATTTGTCTTTTTTTTGGATACTCAAAAGTAGTTACTCGATACTTTTTGAGTTGTATTTTAAAGCAAGTTGAGTGGGTAAAATAGTGCATAAAAATACATCACTGCATAAAAAGAATTCAACAGTTTTACAAAGAATTTATTTTAATTATTTCTTAAGTTGTTGTTAACGTTGAATTAAAAGTTAGCTTTACATTTATTTTTGATTTAATAATAAAATACATACAAAACCAATAATATTTGAAGATCTATTTTTATTTTTTGAAGAAACTACTTCAATTTGCAGATAAAAACTATGCGTTACAATTTCAAAAAATCCGTTAAAAGTATCGAGTAGTATTGAGTACCCAAATGAAAAGTATTGAGTATTATTGAGTAATGGAAAGTAGTAGAATTTGCCAGCACTAAATAATAGGCATCAAATGATTCTGCGGTATTCTTCAACATAAATATCCTAAGTCATAAATGATGAGGTTACAAAAGGTGTTTTGTTACGCTAGCTGACTGTTGTTTCATCGTCTATAATCAGACAGTTGTTATTAAACAATTACCACAAAGAATGCGTGCCTATTTGATAGCAACACTATTCTGCATATGTAACTACTATATTGATATTTAGTCCATATGTATCCTTCTTGCTGTACTTGCACTGGTGTTATATAATTTTGCGCGATCAGTGTCGGTGAGACCCATATTGTGTACTTCATTGGGCACTTTTCTTTTTAAGTTCTAGTACCTTTTAAAACATTTTTCCTGCTTTTTATTAACAATCTGTGCTTAAGGTTTGCTTCTATCGTATTATATAATAAATTATAATGCCAGAAGATTATCTTTCGAACAAAACCATGATTTTCAAAATAAATTTGCACATTCTGTAACTGAACAACTTACAGAATGTGCGTCAGTTTATTATACAAATAAAATATTCATTACATCATCATTTACAGCTTTTGCAGGCAGTGTGGCTGGATTTTTTGTGAACAATGCTTTAGATTATTTAAATTTTACATTAAATAAATTCATAATCTCTTCCAAATTTAACGTTATCTACTTTTTAAATACCGCTTATAATAAAGTAGCAACACTAAACAAACCACTATTTAGTTTTCTTGTACCAAAGTTTTATTACACTTTTACCTTTAGGAAAATCAGAGCAAAGAATAACTGTTACAAACATTATTTACTCTCTCTCTTTATTAATTTCTGTGCAAGTATGAGTAATTTTCATGATGTTTTGCTTTTGTTTTTGTATTTTTTTTTCTACCTCATCGTTATAATCATTAAAATCATCATTAACAACAATAGTAATAGTAGCAGCAGCAGTAACAACAACTGTGAAAAAAAAATCAACATTTTTAATTGTGTACTTTAGGTTTACCCAGAGAGTTGATAATAAACAAAATATGTTTTTTGTTGCTCTTGTTGTTTTGTGTTGCTGTTGTGAGTGAGTGCGAGTGTGTGTGCTGTTCAGTGATGCCATTAGGATACGAAAGATACATTTTTCGTATCTTTTGATGACTTTAGGTACCATGTATAATCCTGACATTTTTCGCATCTTTTGAATCTGTACGAAAATGTACAAAAATTTTTTGAGTAATGACATTACAAAAATTTATTTGGAATTTATGTCATACACTTTGGAACTTTTAAACGATTTTAATCTAATATTCCAGGCGGAAAAGCCTCGTCTACACCTTTTCAATCTGAAGTTGAAAAATTAATTAAAATAATTGCTAGAACTATTTAGAATTTAACTATGTAAAGACAACAGATGCTTTGAAAATAGAACTTTATAATCCAAATTATTTTTTACCAATTGAAAAAATTTATTCAGGTGTTTTAGCTCATACTTCGCTTGCTACCCAAATAGAAGATCAACGTAAGAAATATGATTTACTAAAAAAATTGCCAATCATTTTATATTGAAGTTTTAAAACAAATCAGTACAAACGACTTAACTCGTATATTAATTTTTACAAAAATTAATTTGTTTTGATAACATCCAAAGATAGTTGTTACATACATATAATTAATTTTCAAGTTTGCTTACTGCATTTTTAGAAATTACATACTTAATATTTATGACTTAAATAAATATAAAAATGAATTAATCAGGTCTATTCGGGAAGTCACTTTCACCACAAATACGCGTTTCATTCACTTTTTGTTATTCTAAAATACGTTAGCGATGTAAGTACCAGAAAACAAAAGATGTGCAACCAGAAAGCATATGTTTTTGTTCACTTTGTATGCATTCTAAAATACTTGTTCACCACACATCTACATAATTTTCGTTCGACGATTGATGTAGCGCGTAAAAATAAAATACCTACAAAATTGAAAAATCAACAACAAGCGTATGCTTCAAATGTAAGTAAATATATGTACATGTATAAAAAACATACAATGAAAGTTAATTCTGTTTCTTTGTCCAGGTCTAAAAAACAAACATCATCGCAACAGTGTCATTAATAGCCATGGTTACGCCTGGTACCGAAGATTTTCGAAAGAAGTACATTCGGGCTTCTGCTGATCCATTTTGATACTTATACATTTATGGCTTAATTTCTCTTCGATTGCAACTAATACTTCAGACAGAAGTTTTGAAAAAGTTGACTACGAAATATTATGATGTCAATCCTTGCCAACTCCCATGTTGGTAATTTCCATCAGCGAAGAAACGAAGGGCTGCAGCCAGCTTGTCAACAGGCCTTAAGCATCCAAGCCATGATTTTGTCTTCCAATTCATATAAAATATATTTAAATGCCTCCGTTGATTCTAAAATTTTTCTTAAAACTTCTTTTGGTATTAGAAGAGGTGATTTTAAATTTGTAATAAACATACATATTTCTTAAAATTTTAATTACTCCTATACGATTTTCAGGTTGTGCATTAATTAAAAATGCAATCGAATAAATCTCAATTTTTATTTTTAAATTATATTTTTGTTTTTAAATTTTCTGTGTATTAATTAGACAGCTGTTTTCAATGTTTATGTTTTTCATAAGAGATTACAAAAAATTGATTACTGCAAACGATAATTCTTCACTCGTATTTTAGAATATGTCGAAGACGAAATGTCGAAAGTGAACGTTCGACGACGAAGAAGTGAAGCGCGTATTCCCGAATAGACCTGAATATATCATTTTCTTTACAATATTCATAAAATATGAAATAAAAATGTTATGTTAATAAATGTTAAAAATGAATTTTCAAATTTTTTTCAAAATGTATCTTTTTGGAAACTAAAATGTATATTTCTCAAAATTTCACTGGCAACACTGGTGCTGTTATTTTCAATTTTGTTTCTTTGTTTTTGCTGCTGTTGCTGCTTCTACTATTATATGTGTTTGTGTGTATTTGTTGTTGTTGCTTTTGATGAATTTAATGTTGAGTATACGCATCAGTGACTGCCATTTAATTATCATCATCGTAGTCATCATTATCATTATCGTCAACATGGTTGTTTGCAGCGTTGTCAACTTTGAAATTTCAAAACGCACCAAAATGGTGAAAAAAACGCGCCATTTAAAAAAAGCGCACCAAGTTTAGAATTTCTTTTTTATTTAAAATGTTTATTGAAACCATCAGGCTACACAATAATTTTTATTTCCATGTTTAAAATGTAACTTTTATTTTCAAACAAATATTATCACCCTATTCATCTTTAGCATTAACCTTTATGTGACGAATTTGTTAATACGAGTATGTATTTTTTTTTATTATACATTCGTATTTAAAATACATTTAATTGGTAACTTTTTTTATCACATAAATTTCATGATAATAAATTATTAAAAAAAAATGCAATTAAAAATTAGTAAAAATAAAGATTTCATGAAATTTTCGGAAAAATTAAAAAACGCACCGAAATTAACAAAAAAGCGCACCGCGCGCCAACTACGGAATTTTTCGCACAAAATGTTTAAAAAAAAACACCAAAATTGGTGCGCAACGCACCAAGTTGACAACGCTGGTCGTTTGTATAATATTTTTGTGTAGTTTTGTATTTTAGTGTACCTAGTATTGGTTATATTTTAAGTTTTCTGTTGTTATTGTTTTGTATATTTTTGTTTTTATTTTATTATTTTTTCGTACATATATATTTCATTTATACACTACGCATTCATATTGTTAATGAATTTTAATTTACATTTATACAAGAGCAAATTTATATTATTAGTCTGATTTGTAGATATACATATACATACATACATATTACATAAATACCCAATATACCAAAACCCTTTAGAAAAATATTATAATAAAGCTTGCGAGCATAAGCCTTAAGCTTTAAAAAAACTTGAGAAACTATAGAAAAACATTTTTAAATTATTGTAGAATAATCAAAAAGGAACCCTCGTGATAATAGTACTGAAATAATTATTTAATAAGCTTATATTCACAATTTTAGAAAAAGCTTCTCCAAATAATATTTTATTAAACTAAATAAAGATAAGCTTATACCTACAATTGTAGAATTAGCTTATGCCTACAATTGTAGAATAAGCTTTTTCCAATAATTGTAGAATTAGCTTATGCCTACAATTGTAGAATTTGGTTAAGCTTGCAAATAAGAAAACTCGGAGCTTTGGCTACCGACGACAAGGCTTTCTCCTTAAAAAAATAAATTAAAAAAAACCTTTAATGGCATTCATAGTTAAAAAAGGAAAAAGTTACCCCTTGGCCAACGATATCGAACGATAACGTTCGCTTAGATAAGACTTAAGACACAAACTTTCTATTTTTTTTACTCGTATCTATTTTTTTACTCAATCAAGTTTGTTTATTCCACAATCAAGTTTGTCTCTTAAGTCTTATCTAAGCGAACGTTATCGTTCGATATCGTTGGCCAGAGGGTAACTTTTTCCATAAAAAATCAAAACTTTTTGGATAAACAAAACATTTTTACAAATATAATTTTTTATTTTAAATCAAAATTAACAATGACAAAATATGACAAGCATGTTTAATATATATTTATTGTATACTATTTATTATATACTATGTTTAAAATCATATTGTGAAGGATAATAGTTTCTCAAGCATGATTAAAAAAAACTTTAGTATTTTTTTTAAAAAAAGCTTCTTCTAAAGTACTATTATACTTTACTTATTTTTTGGTCTGTTGGGTAGGTATTATAGGTAGGTACATACATACATACATACATATGTACATATTTTTATTTTTAAATGCAATAATTTTTATTTTTATTTTATTTGTTACTAATTAAAAATTATTATATTTGGAATACATATATTTTAATAAACCATTAAAAGTAGATAGTGATTCCGTGTAATGGAGTAATAGTTAGATTCTGTGCAGTTGAATCCAGTAATTCAAAAATTTATAAAAAATCTTAAAATTTTTATTGTATTGAAAACAGTTTGACAATTAGAAATTAAAATTATATCGGACAGATGAATACCACGGGCAGGCCTGCACGCATGTCGAGTCTTCTATTCACATTTTGTAATCTGTAATCTATTCGATAACTACATACACTCCGGTTCACTTATTTAAAGGCACTAAAAATTCCATATTCAGTAGCCTGTATGCTCGCTACAAAAAATCATCGCTTACTTTAAAAATAATAAACAAATAATAAAGTGCCATTATTCAAGTGAACCAAGGAAATTTATGCAATAAACTTGGAGTTTTTAATTACAGCTAAAGTTAAGGCCTAAATTTCCGCCTGAAAAACGGTCAAGTCAAGATCATAAGAGAGCACTTTCAAACACATGCTTGGTTCGGTCATTGAGTCATCAATGCAGATTGTATCAGGTATAATTTCGACAGGGCATAGTCTTAAAACTTCTGTCAAAAGCCAGTGTGGGTACCACAAAATCTCAGGCTTTGTAGGATAGTGTCATGTTCAGTACGGTTGTGCCACAGTTTGGGCTGACTTAGCAAAAGTGTTGCTGATGAACATTTTAAGAGTAAAGCCCTTATGACACTACATTTTTTGTTCATTGAATTGATATAGAATTGATAGAAAGAAACAGAAAATGTTAGAAAAAGCAAACTATAAAAAATGTAAACAAAAAAGCCTTTTAGTTTTTTTCTTTTGTTATGCTTTTGTATATTTTATTAAATGTTGTCAACTTTTTGTTTATGAGAAACACAAAAACAAAACAAACAAAAAACGGTTAATCGCCAAATTTACCCATAAACCGCTGATTCAGCAACACTTCTAATATTTCAAGCTTGAAATGTCAATTTTAAGTTGAACAATTTTACATTTTTTTTTTTGACATAACTTAATTTTTTGTCGATAACTATAGTAAAATACTGCTGAACTCTTTGCACTTGGTAAATTTTTCTATTACATTATATTTGTACTGTTCACCAAAACTTGAACAATGCATTAAAAATGTAGTGTCATAAGGCCTTAAATACGTTCAGTATCTACAAAAAAAAAAAAAAAAACCTTTGACAACTTTGGAACACAATCATTAAACCTGTGACATTTTAAAATATTACATCCATCCTTCTTGATTTTAACAATTGTAACAATTTAAATCCTCATTTGTCAAACAGACCCACTGATCCTCATTATAAAAAGCTCGTAGTCACTCGAAATGCTATTTAAGTGTCCATGTTTATACATCCAAATGGTTACTATTTATCGATTTATCTATCTAAGTATCTATATATGTATGTATTTATTTTTTTATTATTTTTTCTACTGAACTGTATAAAATGTTTGATTATTTATTTTATCTTTAACATACTCATTCATACACACTTTTTCAATGCGTTTTTTGTATAATTTCTATCATGCATAACATTTTTGATAAAAAAAAATATAGATAGAAGCAGAAGGCATTAAAAACCACACCATAAATTCAGTATTTGTTAAGACTTACTGGCACAGTCATTATCACCACACCACTAACCAACCAACTACTTACTATACATCACTTCTACTGCTGCTATCATATATTATAATATAACATGCCCTAATTTGTTGTTCAAACTTATAAGCGGATTATATGCCAATTAACAGAAAATCAAACGTTAATGTTAAATAGGTAAGAACTTTATACACTCACATTGCTCTTTTATATATTTTTTTTATTTGTTGCAATGTTATTGTTGGTTTTGTTGTAGTATTCTACGGCTCTATTCATGTGCTGCTGCTCTACGTCGTCTTTGTTTGTGCTCATCTTTACTAGTTGTACCTCTTGTACCTCTTCATCCAACCAACCAACCAACCAACCATCCCATCAATTAATTTCATTTAACTCCCTTCTCCTACTCCTACTAACTTTTTCTACCAACATGGATTGAAAGTTTTCTTTTTTATTTTCAATTTTATTTCGGATATCCGTAATACAGCATTATACTGTATGAGTAATAAAGTTAGCTTGTTGTTCTTGCTGTTGTCGTCGTTTTTCGGATTAAATACAAAAAGTGTATTATGGAAAATGAAAAATGAACCAATAACTACCACAAAAAAAAAAAAAGAAAAAAGTTTAATACTTCATCAACTTGATGTTTTTTGGTTGTGGGGTTTTGTTCTATTTTAGTGAGTAGTTTTTTTTACATTCGAACATAATGATTCATATTCAGCAGCAGCAGCAGCAACAATTTAAGCGTAACGAGCAGAAAGGTGGTAAACGAATGAAAATTTTTAAACGTTTTTGGGGAAACAAATTTATTAGAAGTTGTAAACAGATTTTCATTAATTCAAATGTAGAATTTAGTATATATTCTGTTATTTGTAACAACTTCTAAAATAGCCGATATAAATTTGGGGGGCTACTGCGTATTTCGATTCGAAAGCAAAAGCTTTCGAAATAAAATGTAAAAAGTATACAAATTCGAATGATTTTCTTTTCGAATCGAAATACGCATTAACCCCCCTGTTCTCATTTGTTTTTAATTAATCAATAAAGTTTGCTGAATTTTCCATATTTTACAATCGCAGAGCTCCGGTTTACCAAGTCTTTGATCACTAATCATATTTGATCTCCAGAGACATTTCCATTTGCAATGTTGCCTTCATATTTCTTAACTCGTCACTATGATGTTCAAGCTGGGTTCGGGAGTCTATACAATTCAGAAGACATTTCGTCTTCACCAAGTTGGAACTAATAGCCTTTATTGCTGCATGACTGTCCACGCTAGGTATGGATAATGAAATGTTTACTCAGTATCATATTGGAATTTATCTGTCATTTATTCCCACTTAGTTCTTGAACATTATAGTGTAAACATATTGTATGTTCAATTCACAAGTAATGTTGTATGTTGTACATTGTATGATACAACTATCTGATTGTGAACACAATCAAAAAGTAAAATATTAAACAAAAAAATTAAAAATTCATAATACAAGAGAGAAAAACTAAATAATTTCTGAATTGCGTGAAAAATATAATGCAGACTTTTGAACAATTAAGTCAAGTTAGTAAATATGATTGATTGTTTTTCATAAATTAAGTACAATTACATTATGTACATTATTTAAATTTGTTGCTTATTAATTTTATTTTCTTGTTTTAAATTTGTCAATCAGTTTATGATTTGTGCGTTACCGCTTGGTTATTTTTTGTAAACTAAAATGAGCATTTTTTTGTTCGAGATGCATATTTAAAAATGTCGTACAACTATTGGAAATTCAGACGACGTACAACTCATACCACACTACAACATCACTTGTGTATTGAACAATAGTGTGCTTCGAAAATGTCGAATTATGTTCCAACGAAGCGTAATGAAGGTTTTGCTTTACTTCTTTAATTTGAAAGAAAATGTCACTGAAGCACCCTGTTTGCTCACCGAACCTTGTGTAGAATGTGTGTTCATCGGTTTCAACGTTCAGACACGGCAGACAAATATCGACCAGGGGGGTTACTGCGTATTTCGATTCGAAAAGAAAATCATTCGAATTTGTACACTTTTTACATTGTATTTCGAAAGCTTTTGCTTTCGAATCAGAATACGCAGTAACCTCCCAGGGCAGCAAAAAAAAAAAAAAAAAAAAAAATGGTGACCAAAATCTGATCTTTACCGAATGCAGCTGATTCGTTTGAAACGAGCATTGACCGAAAAACAGCCAGAATAAGCAACCAGACATGAAAGCGTAATATTCCATCATGACAACGAGTAGTGACATGTTAAAAACTATTTAGAAATAAGTGATTGGAAAGTTTTGCCTCACCTACTATTTGTTTCGATCGATGTAGAACACTCTCTGGGAAACGCTTCACTTCAGAACAGAATATCCGAAATTGGCTTGATTCGGTTATTGGGCTTAAAAGATGAGTAGGCAGTTCTTTTCCATGATTTGCCAAAATTTTGTAAATAAACGTTTAATTAGGAATAGGCGTTCCAACTATCACCCATATAACTAACCTAAACATCTTAAAATGTTTATAGCATTTTAAAATTTGAGAAAAAGAGCTTGATTAAAATTAAATTTTTTTATAACAAACATCGATTTTTTTATATAAAAAACTCCAAACAAAAATCCATTTTTTTATATAAAAAAATCAGAAATCTGCAACGACTTTGTAAATGATCATTTAATAAGGAATAGAAGCACAATCTGCGATTTAGTTTAGTCCAAAAATGGTTTTTCATATGAAATAAACTCAAAAAGTCGTTAACGGTCTTTAACTTTGTGTGATCTGTAGTCGTTTAAGCGTCTATAAATTTGTAAATAAACGTTAAAACGAAAAAGCAACTCGATCTTTGATCATTTGTATTTTTAAGCTAAAATCATTGCAGAAATAAAATCGCTGAAATACCATTACTGTCCAAATTTTCGTGAACATCCTGTTGCTTATTGAAATAATATTGGTTCATTGATTTAAAATAATAAAACTATTTTTTGAAAGAGATACAATAGAAATATACTAAGCAGGAGAATAAGAGTTATGAGTGAATGAGCAACCAAAGACAGATTAATGTTTGAGGTTTGTTACATACCAACAACTAAGAATTGACTGGATGATTGACTGTCTTACTGACTGACAATAACAACGAGTAATACATACATACATACATACATACATACATACATACATACATACATACATACATACATACATACATACATACATACATACATACATACATACATACATACATACATACATACATACATATGTATACCTAGTTTATAGATTTGTAACATTAGATTACATTATATTGTCTGTCCTTGTGCCCGTCCGTCCGTCTGTTCCAGACCAACAAACATATATGTAATACTATAATTTTTTTTGTCATGTTTTATAGAATTTAACAAAAATATAAATAGTTTAGTTGTCGTTTGTTTTTGTTTATTTGTTTATTTTTTCTACACTTTTTTAAAAACCAATTAATTCGTTATGGCTCATTGCACAATTTTACCAAAAGGTTGCACACAAACTCTGTTGGTAAGAAAAAAAAAAAAAAACAACTTACTGCCTGTTAGCCACACACAGCCCCACACACACACACATTCGTAGTATTGTGTTGCTTTAGTAGGTTGTTGTAAGTATCTCGTAGTTACACACAAACTACTACACAACTACTGTTCTGTGTTGATAACTTTATATTTGTTGTAGATTGTCTTTTTTTATCATTAAACTCTTATAAACTGTGTATGTAATTAAAATTAAAATGTATTACATAGACATTAAGTTATCAGAGAAAAAAAACGACATAAAAAACTACTATAACACTTTTATATGGATATTTCACTAAAGCACTATGCGATAATTCAAGATAAATTTTATTAGCAGGGTTTCCTCTCTCCGTTGGGTATAGTAAATCAATGGTTGGTTTATCAACCACTTTTTTTGAGCTTAAGTGGGAGTAGGGTAAGCAAAGTAATTTTTCTTGCTGCATTAATGTATTTTTAGCAGAGAAACTTAAAGAATTTTTGATGGCAAATAAGCGTTTAATTGAAAAAAATCTTTCATATTTTAGCCCCAAAAACTATAAGCGTTTAATTGAGAAAAAATCAGAGATTACTCCCTATTTATGCCAAAAATCAATGTTTTATAAGAAAGCTCAAATTAAAACCTAAATTATCAATAATTGTGTAACAAAGCATTAATAGGCACAATATGCTCGATCTTATATTATTCAAATCTACCTATATTATAAGAAAAACTCAAAACATCAGAAATCGGTAATAAACGGTTTAATTTAGAAAGGAAGTGTTTATAGAACAGCAGCCAAAAAAATGTACCAAAAGGGTCCTAAAATGAGCTGCTGAAATCTGACCTGTACCGAATGCAACTGATTCGTTTGAAACGATCATTGACTCGGGTCAATGCGGCAAGACATGAAAGCGTAATATTCCATCATGACAACGCTCGGCCACATGTTGCAATATCTGCTAAAAACTATTTACAAAGCGGTCTTGTACGATGAACGCTCTCTCTGTAATACAGTAATTCTTTTAGCAAATTATTGCAAAAATCTATTATTTATATGAAAAACTCAAAAAATCCTTTAAAGTTAGGAACTTCCTAAAAAAAGCGTTTAATTGATAAACTTCCACTAAGTAACATACATATGTATGTACTCGTATATTTAAACTCGTTTGTTTATTTAAAAAAAAAACTTTTCTTATTTAGGCGAAAGCACAACAAATATTTAGTTTTAATTTATTTGATGCTGTTTGATCTTGCAAAACTCGTGTAAGAGTATACAACGATAAACAAATTTGTGCCAAATATTTGCCAAATGTGACCTTTACTCGATCTGTGATTGTATTTAATACCAAAAATCGATATTTTATTTATATTTTAAAAATCCAAAATTTCCTAATCGTCCAAAACTTTTTAAAATGACGTTTGATTGAGAAAAGAAGGCATGATATTTAAATGTTCGTAGTTTATGGCAAAAAAGTCTTTACATCGCCTATAATTATGTAGATAACTGTCTAGGCCAAAAGTTGTTTTTTACAAGAAAAATACCTAAACAAAACACTCTTGAACCGTCTATAATTTTGTTTATATGTTTGATTTGTGGCCATTTCCAGTTTAGGCCAATAATCGATTTCTTAAGACTCAATCTATTACTTTCATTCTATAATTTTATAATTACAATACAATGCAAGTCTAAGGCCTGTTTCACACTCATCAGTTCTGACTCGTCAAGTCAAGTATTTTTTAATGAGAAGGAAAGAGAAAATTATCTTATTATCTGATGAGTGTAAAACAGGACTTATTGTTTGTTGAAAATGAGATCATTTCTAATAAAAAAATCTAACGTTTAAATAAAAAACTTATTAAATCTTAAATCGCCTATAACTTTATAAATAAGCGTTTAATCGATTAAAATAGATCAATACTTGATCACTGCTAGACTATTTGGAAAAAAATAAAAAACGTATAATTGGCTAAAAATGCTCAATATGTGATTATTTGCAGAAATATGTAAATTCTTCTTATTTAAAATACCATTAATTCTGTGACTTGGGCCAACACAATTCTTGTAGAAACATCCCCGTTCCATAATAGACGTACTACCATGCTTCACTGAATGCTTTGTTTTTCCGCCTCCTAACCGTCCAATTCCAATGAGATCTTGCAAACTTTAACACGACGTTTTTTTTAACTTTAGTTAGAATAGGCTCCTTACGCGCTGATCATCTTCCATCAAATGGCTCGAAATAGTTCTCAGTGAATGATTTTTTGGGTCGGCTTTAGACAAGTCTCATCATGCGGTCGGTGTGGGCTGACGTCTGGGTATTTTGCTACAAGAAATGATAGCTACAGTGCCATATGTCTTGATATGCTCTAATCCAGTAAAAACTATTATTTGTGGAATACTTGAGCTGTTGTTCTATTTCTTTATAAGACTTTGCAGCTTTATGAAGATACGTTGGGTAGAAGTATAGCTTTTGCCTGTTCCCAATATCAATCTTAAATATAATGATATTAAATGTCTTAAACATTAAATATCAAATAATATTTACCGAATTTTTTTTTAATAATAACCGAACGTTTCAATTTAGTTGCCTCGTTCTCTTTGATAAATATAATACAATTGCTTTGAAGAAAAAACCTAACGGTAAATTTATATTTTGTTCTTAATAAATCACATCAAGCAGTAATATAAAAAAGAGCATTTCCAATTAGTTGTCAACAGCTGTATGTGTATATCTGAACAAAAAATTATTTTTAATGTAACAATTTCAAAATAAACGTTTAATTAAGAAAATGATCTTTTTGATATAAAGGGCTTCTTACACGGCACTCTACCATGTAGACCATTTTGATGCAAAGATCTTCTAATCGTACTCGCGTTTACAAGTTTTCCAGAGGTTTTCGTAACATTTGCCGATATTTTTACAGCACTAGATGTTGAGGTTGCTCTTACTTACTACTCTTCCTTCAGTTTTGGAAGTTTTGCTCCAGTCAAATTTTTTATGGTATTTTGTTTGGTATAATTGTCTATAATTGTTTTTTATTGTACAGTGATGCCTGTAATCCCTGTTTACATTATTTTAACGTCCCAAAAAATTGGGACTTCTTTCATTTTTCCTTTGGAAGTTATTTCATTTTTTTCTCAGTTGGGCGTTATTTAATTTTTCATGGGAGTTATTTCATTGGGAGTTATTTCATTTGGGAGTTATTGCCCTGTACCTTTGTAAACTATGTAGGTTAATTGATATGTACTGACTCTTAAGTTTTAGGTAAAATCTCTAACTCGGGATAGTCTTGTATTAGTTCTAGGTTCTATGTAAGGCAAATGATATGAAGTAGTCATTGAAAAGTATACTGGAAATTTGCCTATATTAATGTTCTAGTAACAATCTGGAATATAGATTGTTTAGACTTTACACTTGATATGAACATTTGTATTTCGCGTTGCTGCAACTTGGCTAAAATTATGAAACATGTGCGAGTTTTTAAAAATATTTTTTAACAATTCTAAACAAAATTTACAACAGTAATCTTAACTATGTATGTATTCACCCATACGATTTGCATATGACAAAATTATTGTACACTATTTCCTGTAGAATTTTCACGCGCTCTCTCTCTCTCTCTCTTTCTCTACCTTATACTGAGAGTGGAGACTGGTTAATGTTGTCACAAAGTGTGTCCATGTGTTTTCTTTTTCAGAAAAGTAACAGAAAGCAAAAAAATTATGTAAAAAAAAGTATGTACGTACTACACAACCTCAAGTACTAAACAAATTTTTACGTTTTTCCTCAATATTTTCTGTCATGTAAGAGAGTTTACATGTTGCCATTGCCGTAATCATGCTCCCTGGGGATTAGATTTTGTAACAATTACACAAATAAAATGTACTTTTATACTTTTTATACTTTCACGGTACAATTTTTAAAATTTATTAACCCTTATGTGTGCACCAAGGTACCCGGTTACCTCTGGCGGTCAAAGTTTTTTTAATTGAAATTGATAACTTGTATATATAAAACTTTAATGCTTTCAAGGTACCTGGGTACTTGTACGTGTTTTATTTGAGAAAGCGGCCATTGCGATTATTTTATTTGAAGTTGTTAGTAGCTTTGCATGAATAAATAAAAGTCTGTATAAATTATAAACAAAAACAATTTATTAAATCTTATTTGGAAACAGAAACATAAAAAACCACAAAATTCAATACAAGGTCGGTTCGGAAACTTCTTAGCCCTAGAGCAGAAAGCACGGTATAAACAAAAAAAATTTAAGTGTTTTGGAAACTTCCATCTGTGCTATGAACACATGCTAAATTGTTTTTACGATCTGACAACTCCTTCATATAGAAACAGGTGTTCAAAAAAGACGCATCCGCTATTTGTTTACAAAGGAAAAATTAGAAATTCGTAGTGTCATTAAATACATACATATTTAAATAAAAAAGGCTTATCGAGACAAGAAAGGAGAAAGTGCTCCTTCATTTGCAATAGAAAAAAATTTTGGTGCTGAATTTAAACGTGATCGTATAAGCATTGAGGATGAACCACGTTGGCTGTCCTTTTCTTTACTTTTTAATTTAAACTGCAAAAAACAAACGTGGCTGTAATAAGTGTCAGCAAAATGTTACACTTATTGAAATTTAGATCAGAACTGAATTGTATGTTCAATTATATCACTTAGAATAAACTGTCTGTTTAAAATCTATATACATATACATATGTATATCTTATATATGTATAAAGTGATTGTGTGTTTGTATGTATGTTTATTATTATTAGTTTGGGATCTATAGACGGCTAAACGGCTGAACCGATTTGCTTGAAATTTTCACAGTATATTTCTGTATGTCTGGAAGGAGCTATAGGTGTTTTTTTTTTTTTTTTTTTTTTTTTAAATTTTAAGTGGGTGTGGTACCTCCCATACAAAGTTAATTTTAAAAATCAAATACTTGGGTAACTATATTAGCTATAGTACCCAAATTTTGCATGAGCAATTTCATTGTTTGTTTAAATATTTGCGGAAAAATGGGAGTAGTACCGACAGGGGGCGTGGCACCTCCCATATGATGATAATTAAAAAAAATATCAAATATATGGTATACAATAAGATATATGGTACGGTTATTATACCATCAATATTAATATTTAGGATAAGAATGGGCGGAATATCAATAGTGGGCGTGGTACCTCCCATAGATATGATGACAAATTATATATAAGGAAAGCTATATCAGCTATCAATATTAATATTTAGGTCACCAATGCGCTGACTAGCAACAATATTAAGTAAATGTTAAAATTTGTATACACATTTGAAACCCTTATCTATATATAAAAGTGAATGTGTGTTTGTTTGTTTGTATATTGTAAATCATAATAAGATAATCTAATAAGAATTAATTTAAAAGGAAAACTAGATTTTAATAACTTAATAATTATATTTATTTAACTCTAAACTTTTTATTTCATTACGATACGGGTAGCGAAGCTAGCTAGTTAAAAAATAAAACACTGATGATACCATATGAAGACTAAATAGGACTATTTTCAAATTGTACCAAACGACTCGTTGTAGCACCACGGTACAAACTGAGTCTGAAATGTACCAAAAAAAAATATACAATTTTACAACGTTTTCCAACAGTTTTCCTTAGCTCGTGTATTTTGTCACTTGCTCTCTTTATCTCGTTCGCTCTCGTTTAGCTCTCTCTCAGCCATATTGTTGTTAGAATACATACGTTTCTTTATTGTTGTAGTTCGTGTTTGGTGTTTGTCTTATAGTTTTTCATGTGGGGGGCCAACTTGCCAGCCAGCCAGTACCATTTAGCAGCAGCAGAATCTAAACAGCAGTAGCGACAGCAGCAGCTAAAAAACCTCGTTGTTAAAATTGAATTGAGTCGTTCTACTGTCGTTGAGATTGCAACATACACTTGTCTGTTTCTACTTGTGCGTTTACAAACGAAGTCAAATTTAAACAAAATTTTGAATTGCAAAAAAAATCTAATTTTTTATCATTCAAAAGTGAAATAACAAAATAATACACCACAACAACAAACATAAATAATAAACGTTACGTTGTCGTTACGAAAATATAAACGGAAAATTCTAAAATAAAAACTTGGTTTTTTCGGACAAGTTGCAAAGTTTTTAAAGTTATTATAAAGCTAGCAAGCGGTGCTGTTTTCAATTGTGAAATTGGTAAAGAAAAAATTAGTTTTTTTTTGTGGATTTTTATTGTAATAAGAAAAAAAAACGTGTTTTTCTCTTAAATTTTAATACTAGTGCCTTGAAAAAACAACGTTAACAAAATGTTTAAAGAAAATTTAATTTTAAACAGTAATAAAAATTAAAATAAAAGCACAACCAAAAAAATTCTAAAATAAAAAAAAAAAACATAAAAATTTAAGAATATTATTAACAAATACAACCAACAATTACTGAGTAAATGATTAATGAGCTTCCCATGTACTAGAATTTCGTAATAATTTTCAAACCAAAAAACCAGCCAAAAAAGTGTATTTTTTACATATTACATATTCCTTTTGTTTGATAAAAATAAAATCAAAACTAACAAAAAGAATTGCGTGCCAATTTGAATTTGTATGTGTCTCTTAGTGTGTTTGTGTCTCCCCCTGGAATGCGTAATACTGCCAGTGTGAAGTTCCTTTGAAGGATATACTTGCTTTACAATTTCGTGTAAATTTGGAGGATACACAATTTTCCAAATCATTTGTGACTTTGTTTTTCTTAAAATTGTTAATTTAAACAAAGTTTAAAAATTGCTTTATACAGTGACACATTATATTTTACATTTACATCCTTAACATTATAATTAATATATAAAGATTTCCTAGGTTTGTAATTAATTTTTTTTATTCTTCAATGTCCTCTTCACATTTGTTTATTTATTACACATAGTGTCAGGTATTTTTTTTAATAATCAGATTATTAAAGGTTTCAGGAATGCAAAGAAAAAGTTCTTTTCCTTAAAGAAATATTTTTGATAGTGACCTCATTCAATTGTCCTTCCTCAGACTGTTTTATTTTAGATAAATTCTGCTTTAGCCTAAAACAATAAATTTAAATCTGCATTTAAATATGATATTTTTAGTGTGTTAAAGGTTTTTTAAAACATTCAAGAAGTTATTTTGCACAAACGCAATAACCTAAGCATACATAATTAAAAATATGAAAACCTACTCGTTTAGTCCTGTTTTACACACTTCAGTTTGAGCTGACAAGTTTTTGTTCAGGTCACTTTTGAACTTGCCATTTCATTTACACACTTTTTTAGTCCTGTTTTACACACTTCAGTTTTAGCTGACAAGTTTTTCTTCAGTTCACTTTTGAACTTGCCATTTCATTTACACACGTCAATTCAGTTTTCGTACTTTTTCATGCAAATCAGCATGCATGAAAGAAAAAACAAAAGGAAATAAGATAGTTGACTAGTGCCGTCAAGTTTGTACCCCTTTTATTCTCTTTTCTCTTCTCACCCAAAAATACTTGCCTTAAAGAGTCAGATTTGAAGAGTGTGAAAGTGTGTATTTTCCTAGACTATGGCTTCAATATACAGGCATGTGATGGAAATCAAAATCGAAAACGAATCAGTTTTGGAAATACATTTTAATGCATTTATAATCTAAATTTTTGTTTTAAGATTCTCTTTAGTAGCCCAATATCTTTATATTTTATGTGATAAAAGTTTTTCAATACAGAAATATTACGAAAAAATTGACTTCTAAAACTCATTCGTTTTCGATTTCCATCACATGCCTGATAATGAATAAAGATCCCCATTTTAAAATCGAACGCGAAGGATTTGCCATTTTCTTGGGTGATTGTATACTCCCATCTTGAATAGTCCGCCTTCTCGTTCCGATAACGACATGATGGCCTGGGAACCATATATCAAGATGTAAACAGTTTTCGCATGGTAAAACATTTTAAAGAATTTGTTAACCGTTTGACTATTTGTAAAGATACAAGTTAGAGTTTTGTTATCAATTTCCCTCAACCATTTAATGCTCTCCGTAATCGCCAGTATCACATCCTGAAAAGCAGTTTGCGATTTGGGAGACGACAATAGCATTTACCTATAATTCGCCTTAGTTTAATATTTAAATTCGGTCGCCAATTTTTGTTAGGTTCCTTGGTTATGCCTTACTCTTATTATTTCATTCCATTATTCGCTGAATTCTGTCACATTCCGCAGTAATAGTATTTAACACTGTCGTTTCTTAGGATTTTGATGACCGCTTGACTATATGTAAAGATACGAGTTGGAGTTTTTTTTTATCAACTCCCTTAACCAACTTTTTTAAACAGCTTAGTACTTTTTAAGAAATCTTCCTTTGTACGCTCTCTCTTTAATATAAAATATATCAAAGTTGATAATCCATATTATTAAAAATAAGAGAGATAAATTCCAAAAATGGAAATACGTTATTAAATCCTTGAAACCAAATTCGATTCTTTTACGTTAAAAATTTTTTAAATATTCTCTCTCGATCTCTATTTATAAGTAAAATTATTCTCAACACCCATTTTCGGTTGATGTTCACCCGACAATCTTTAATCACATAACTTTACAAAATCTGTTATTGTAATTAAATTGGAAAAATATAATCTCAAAAGCAAAAGGTTGTTGACAATTGTTGTTTAAATTCGTTTCCTTAATTTTTGTACAAATTTAATGCACCACATTGTTTGGTGTTTTCCTTTCAACTGTAACCAACACAATCTAGTTTGTTTGTTTAACTTTTTAATTTGTATGCTTAGAATTTTTCTTGCGTTAGTGTTTATAAAAATTATTTTTTTCATTGATCATATGGTTGATTGCATTCTGACACCTTATAACTGAAAATTAAACTTTAATATAACCTACATATGTAACATTTCATCTCTGTCATACAGATGCCATTTGGAATCTTTATTTTAAGTTTTAATTTATTCCAGTTACCATGGAATGTTATTTATATGACAATTTTTTCTATGGATGTTCTGAAAAATATTAGGATGATAACTAAAAACTATGAAAAATTATTTTTGGGATAATTTTGGCCCAAGTGCATTTAAGAGTTAATTTAGATTGTTGCGCTGTTATTGTAAATTTTGGACCTTAAGATATATTTTTCTCAAGTTTCATAAAAGTCGACTCAAAATATCTTTCCATTGAACGCTTTGAGTAAAACTTTCGAAAAGCATTCAACAGTATCTAAACTATAAATTCATAACACTAAAGAAATTGAGCTTATTCACCACAATATGACAAAAACAATTGCTTTTTCTGAAATCGCCGGTGCAGAAAAACTATGTGAGGTTTTGACATAATTTTTTATATCTTTATTCCCTCCTGATCCTTAATAAATCTTAAAGAGAATTCAAAATTTAGTTCCAACAAAACTTTTAAAAAGTTGAAAATTAAGTTTTGAAACGGCCGTTAAAAAAAATCAACAATTTTAATATTTCTCAAAATTTGTTAATTTCTTATTCAAGTGGTCTGAACACGTTAATGCCCTGGACAATGTTTAATAATTTTAAAATTTGTATACCGATTTTTATCTTTTTTATATCTTTTTAGAACGCTAACTTTTAATTCTTTTACATTAAAATGCAAAAATAATTACTTAATCGCAAAATTTTTGCAAAAACTGAACAAATTCTTTTTTTCCCGTTGTAAATGCACCTCCAAACTTCAGAACCGATGCGGCGCCAGTTAACGTTATCCTATCATCGTAATATTTTTCAGAACGTGTTTTTACAATCCATAGAACAATTGTAGGGGTGGGACGGCGGCCAGCAGCTTGAATTTTTTTCTTCCATACAATCTTGAAGCACTTTAATAATCATCGTTATGTTCTGGTGACTTTATTTTATTTATTGTTTAGGCTTTTTCGAGATAATCTACAAAGAAAACTGATGTACTCGTACATTCCTTTCTAGCTAACGCATGCACTTTTTGTTTGGCCCCCATTTTCTAAACAAGTTTTTATTGCGCTTTTATTATAAAATAAACATCACATGTTTTATCATGTTCGGATCTTTTGTAAACATAATGTTGATAGTTCTATCATACTCGTATGTAAATTGTGACTGAATATGTTTTTAACATGATCATTGGAACGGTTCCATTAATTGTTACGAAACTCTTGCCAACCCTGCACATTTTAGAAGACACCTTTTGTTTTCTATTTCACTGTTTCTATTTGCTGTTTGTTGTAGTTAGGGAAAAGCCCTACTTATTTTAAAATTGAAACAATTTCACTGAATAATGCCTTTTTTTAATTTCAACCCTTTAAATATTTTGATTATATTTAAATAGAAAACGAATGTGTGCGACCATAATGAAATTATATTTTATTGCCATATTAAATTGGCAATTCCATGTAACAATATTATACAATGCCAACGACAACATCAAACATGTGCGTGATTTTTAATAATTTGTAAAATAAAAGTTGCTTGCATGGACTGAACATGGTTTTTTTTATAGATATACTATTTCAAAGAAACAAAATCTAAATCACACAATCTTTTATGGCCTGTTTACAATTTTTATGATTTAATTTTTTTAATATTCATTAGAAAATAAAAATTGGAAGAATACAAATTAAGTTTTCATTTTATGAGGAAATTTCGTGTACTTCTTACTTTTGCAGAGTCCTGGTATCAGGAACCTGCTTAAACCCTATCTAATTATTTCTTAGAAATTGGTTTTTGTCAGTTAAAGCTTAATATAAGCTTTTATTCCTTACGAATACATAACTTTATTTTAAGTTTGTCCCTATTTATGAACATCAAAGTCCTGTTTTTTTAATTAAACTGGATTTTAGCTTGTATGCTTAGATTATTTCCTTCGGAATACATTGCATAATTCCAGTTTATATTTATTAATGGACAGAAATGGCCCTGTTTTAAGTTAAAGCTTGTATGCTTAGTTTATTTCCTTATAAATGCATAAATGGATTCTAGTTTGTTCCTATTTATGGACAACAATTTCTTGTTTTTCAGTTAAAACTTAATTTAAACGGGTGTGCTTATGTTTCTTCCTTTGAAATGTTTTACTTAATGCCATTTTATTCCTTTTTATGGAAAGCCATTCCCTGTTTTTTAGTTAAAGCTTAATAAAATTGGTTATATTTTCTTCCAAATATATAACTTAAATTCAGTTTGTTCTTATTAAAAGATAACATGAGGTTTGTTATTTAATTTTTGTATGTTTATGTAATGTTATTTCAACAGGACAACAATGTCCTGCTTTTTTCTTAAAACTTAATTTAAGTTTCTTTGCTTAGATTATTTCCTTCGGAATACGTAACTTAATTCTAGTTTATTTCTATTTACGGACAGTAATGTTCTGTTTTTTTAGTTAAACTTCAATTTAAGCATGTATACAACGGTTATTTCCTTTTATTTTCATAACTTGATACAGTTTTTTTTCTTATTTATGGACAACAATATCCTGTTTTTTGGTAAAATCTTAATTTAGCTTTGCATGCTTAGATTATTTCCTTCGGAGTGCATAACTTCATTCAATTTGCTTCTTATTTATGACCTGCTGTGCTGAGTTTTTCAGTTTAATTTTAATTTAAGTTTGTATGCTTAGATTGTTTCCTTCCAAATACATTTCGATGAAACAACATGTTTAGAGCATTTCAAATTCGCCTTCGCCCCTATAATACTTCTTGTATACATATACTTAAATTTGCGTGTTTATATACATTTTTTCTTTTATTAATGTCATAAAAATTATTGTTAATGCGTATCGCCCCTTGATACAAAAAAAAAAAAAGAACATTTTGTGTTCCTTTTTAATAAGTTTTTTATCTTTATCACTTAAATTCACACTCGCCAACACCACCACCAGCACCAACCACCAACTGTCTGTCTGTCTGTCCACCTATACATTATCATCATGTCCGTCATCATTTATTAAGTGTTAAACAAATTTTGATTTGAAAATTTGAATTTTTATTGTTAACAAATTGTTTATTTAGTTATTATAATGTTTACTTTTCTTCTGGGGGGAAAAAGGTGCTAAGTTTGAAACAAATTCAATAGATTTTTAGCATCGATATATGTATGTATATTTGTTCAACACACATACAAACACATTCTCTGTGGCACTAGTAGTAGTAGTAGTCTTTTATAAGGTGTTAATTTAATATATTTTAAAACATTTAACTTAAATAACATTAAATTATTATAAATATTTTGTATTTGTTTAAAAAACAAACGTATTCGTAAATAGTGTTTTTAACAACATTTGCCGTTTCTGCTCTCCCATCTATTTTCAGTTTAATTATAAAATTTATAATAAAAATTAACAGCAGCAGCTACAACTACCAGCAATACGACAACACCAGCTGTATTTTATTGACAACAATTTCAAAACATTACAAAGAATATTTAAATAAAGCAAAAAGGTATTTAAATTGTTTTACTTTACTTTTCTCTTTATTGTTTTCTTAATATTAAGTACTTTATTATATTTATAAGTATTTACGTTTGTATCTATATACGAGTATGTATGTTTAAGAAACTTACATTGTTATTACGAGTATTTTCGTAATAATCTTTGTGTAAGAGAAATCCAATTATAATTTATGAAATGTTTCTTGACACAGACATTTTATATGACACTTTTTATGCCAGAGAGTAATTTAGGGAGTTTAAATTGATTACACTAAACGAAATAAGCTAAGCATACAGGAGAAAAACAATGTAAATTAGTAATCCAACAAGTAATTCTATTAAATTTAAGAATAAATAGTTGTTTGGGTTTTTAAGCCAAACCTAAAACAAATCTGAATGAAAGAGGGAACCAATATTCGTCTTAATCGGAAAATTCATGGTATTTTCATCTTGAGTCTGGTGGGTTACTCTCTATTGCGATGCGAAAGCAAATTCGATGCGTAAGAGTATCAATTTGTACGCTTTTCGCATCGAATTTCCTGTTTTGTAGGGAAAAGTTTTTTGGGCTGATTTCTAGTTCAGTTTTATTGTCAGGTTTAATCTGTAAATAAAACCGGAATAGCTACAAATAGTAATATATCTAGAAGAATTCAGAATTAAGTAGAATTTGGCAGTCAAAAAAGCTTATGAAAATTCGTCGAGAGATTTTGTTTGTTTCAAGAATCGTTAAAAATTAAACAACCAAATATTTGTCAACTTATCTAAAACTTGCATGAAAACTGCGTAATTCAATTCCAACCAAATCCATTTTGTTGTTAATTTGTTAAAGCTAAAATTAAGATTTTATGCTTACATTATTTCCTTCCGAATGTATAACTTAATTCCACTTTGTTTCTCGCTTTAAGCGAATCAGTTGCTTTCGGCACAAGTTCGCTGCGATGGTCTGGCCAGTAGAGCTGTGTCGTTCATGAACGAACGGGTTAAAATGAACGGATCACTTCATTGAACGGAATGAGTCGGTCATTTCACTGAACGGGTTTCGTTT
Source organism: Bellardia pandia (assembly GCA_916048285.2). Taxonomy (NCBI): domain Eukaryota; kingdom Metazoa; phylum Arthropoda; class Insecta; order Diptera; family Calliphoridae; genus Bellardia; species Bellardia pandia. The sequence continues at coordinate 24,386,479 of OU696531.1, forward strand.
AATAGTATACGGATCAATTTCGTTCAGCTGCTGTTTATCAAAAGACAAGAAGAAAATCACATTTAATAAGGGTTGTATTCATTCGTTCAAAGTAAACGATTGAACGAATTGAATGAACGAATCAGTCTTGGATAAATGAACGAAAATTCTACTGGCCAGATTTCAGCAACTCATAATATGTAGGATCCTATTGGAACCACTAACTATAGAGCATTACCTTAGCGCCACGCTTCGGGTTATCGCAATGTAACCATTTTTCATCGCAAGTAATGATTAGTTGCGAAAATGATTTCCTTTTATAGCGTTTAAGCAGCATTTCGGACATGTAAAATAGTCTTTCAAGGTCTCTCGGCTTCAATTCATATGGTACCCAATTTCACTCCTGCTGTTCGCAAACGTTTTGAAATTGTTGCTTGAGTAGCTCCCAATGATTTTGCAAGGTCTTGGTGAGTTTGACAACAATCTTTATGGAATAATGCCTACAGTTCGTGGTCTTAAAACTTTTTTGGCTGACCTTGGCCTTCTTTGTCTTCCGTGTCAAAATCACCTTTTCTGAACCTCACAAATCACCTCTCGTACTTTGAAACCGATGGAATACATTTAAAATAAGCTAGATATGTATGTATGTATTATAATTATCCGAATATACGAAATATTAAGTTTTGTATGCTTAGGTTATTTCGTGCTGAATATTTTATTCTCATTTATGGTTCACAAAACTACTTAGTTTTTACAAAATTCTTAATTCAGTATGCTTAAATTTTTTCCTGTGCTAAAAGTATGAGTATGTAAGACAGAATGATTTAAGTTTAAAGACAGCCTTTTATTAATTGACATGATATTATAATTTATTGTACTTGTATTTGCTTTAACAAAATTTCTTTGAATTGCAACAAATGAAGCAGTTCTTTTCTGTATGAGCAAGAAAATATTGTAAAACTATTAAAATCTGTTGAATTTACCCATCCTATCAATTAAGACAACAATTGAAACGCAGCCTACAATTTGTGTTACACTTTCCTAGAATTTTTGTTAATATTGAGGATTTCAATTAAAACGAATACTACTACTGACTGTATCCTTATTTCTCTCTTTTTCCTTTAGAAGGCCATGAGAATCCCCAGCATTTCATATCACTGTTCATGTTATTCATACTCCAACACCAATTCCTTCTATAGACGTTGAACTTTTTTTCTTTTTTGGTTTTTAGTGCAAACATCGTACTTTGAGTTGTACAATTTTTTTTATTGCCACCACAAAGAAAGAAAGAAAATTGTGAAAAAAAAAACTTTCTGCTTCAGCTGATGCTCATGGGAGCAGCAGTGGCACAAGTTGCAGTATTATATTCCCCATATCAGAGTGCTATTAAGTATGTGTTGCATGCTGCTCTATACTTCTGCATCTGCCTCTACTTCTACTTTTAGTTTGGTGTGGTGACAACACTGTAAAAATAGCAATCATTTGGGTGCTTTAGAATTTAAAAAAATAAAAAATTAAAACGAAAATGACAACAACTACATCTAAAATATATATGGACATACATACTAGCAAATGTTGAATGTTGGTTTTTACTGTATGTAAAATCATCATCGTCTTTTTCCGTTCATTTTCTGCTTAAAAAAAAACAAAAAAAAATCCGAAAAGAAATGTAGTGCAACAAAAAACAGAAGAAAAAAATTATGTTCCTACATACATACATGTGCACATGCTAACAATTCGAATTTTTCTCTGTGACAAATCAAAAGTGCATCCACTCACACATATGTGCATACAAACACACCAAAAACCCAGCATCCTAGCATACCATTCTAGGAGCGCTCCGAAAAAGGAGGCAGAAACGATTCCAACTAAAAAGCATTTTCGGAGCGAAAAAAAAATTAGTTTAAAAAAATTATTTTTTTTCCATTTTTATATATTTTATTTAAATGAATTCCATTTAATTTTCTTACTATAAATACAATTTATTTAATTTTTTTCCATTTCTAATTTAGTTTATTTGTAAATGAATTCCCTTTTTGTTTAAGTAAAAACAATTGAAAAAAAATAATAAATGTGAACTTTTAATTTTTTGTATTTAAAATTGCAATGCCTCTTTTCTGACATGATGTAAGAGCTCTTTCTGAGCCCAAAAACCCCTCATAAAAGACTCTTTACTGACATTATCTAAGAACTCTTTCTGACGGACCATTTTCGAATGTAATCACCCTCTTTTCTGAAGGTTTTCGGAGCAATAATGATTATTTTTGGGCTCATAAAGAGCATGAACGCTCCGGAAAAGGTGTCAGTAAAGACTCTTTTCGGACTCATATGGCTTGCTGGGAAAGCACACACATTAACACTGAATCACTCATACATACATGAATAGAATTTCATTGAAACTTTTGTATTGTGCATGGTTCACATGCACATTTTATACACTTAAATTAAGTTTTTCTTGCTACATTTTTTGTTTCGTAAAGGATTGCCAACACTTTCGTATTTGTATTTCCATACAGAATTTTTATCTCCAAGAAAGGTTGGTAGAAGTGTCCTAGGAAAATAAAGAAATTCAGCCCTATAACGAAAAAACGTGCAGCGAGTTTTCTAGACAATAAATTTCATAATTCGTTTTAATTTACAATTAAATTACAAAAATACAATTAAATAAGAAAAAATTTTTAATATTGTATCGATATATGTATCTATCTTTAAGGAAACATCATAAAATATCATACAAATTGTGCGATTTTTAAATTTTTAGATTTTATTTTGAAACATTTGATCAATACAAATTTATTGGAAAGTATTGGCCAAAGTTAGCTAACCTTTTCCCGTCTTTATGGCACCATATGGATTCCACGCCGAAAAAACTGCTCATTTTTCGAGGTAAATAACTCCGGCGTTCTGATTCGATCCAAACAAATAGTAGTCGGTCGGGGCAAAGTCACGACTATAAGGCGGGTGTGGCAAACATGTGACTAAGCGTTGGTATGAAGAATATTACGCTATCTTGGCTGCATATTCTGATGCTCGCTTCAAACGGTACAAAACCCATATGATGTTCTGGACAGATTTTAGCAGCTCATAATAGATAGGACGCTATTGGCAGTGTGACCAGATCTCAAAAAGTTCAGCGGCAGAAATATGCTAAAATTTGTTTCAAAATGCCAAAAAATGTGCTAAATTTTGTTTTAACAATTTGTGGTAAACATTGATTAAACAATAATTTTTTGTATTAATAATACAACTTCGAATTCAAGAACAAAACCAATTAAGGTTCTCTTCAGGAGTCCAGCCGTAGAGATCTCTCATTTTTAAATAATTTTTGAGGGATTTTCAAGTTTTTTAGACAAATGTTCTTTAACTCAGGCTTTAATCCTCTGTAATATGAAAACATATTTTTAACATTTTTAATCTACATCTAATATAAAGGACATAATTCATTGCAATCAGTCCATTATTTCACTTATCGCCAATAAAAAGGTCCTCCGAAATACGATTTTATCGTTCATAAATGTGTGATTTATAAACGAAACAAAGTTTAAGTTTAATTTTTTTCAAGCTCTTTTTAATAGAAAATAAACTAGTATTTTAAAAAATTTAAAAGGCTAAAAAATGCTAAAGAAAATGGCAAATGCTAAAAGTAAAATTTTGTAGCTAAATCAAAATAAAATAAGCTAAATTTAGCCGCAAAAATGCTAAAATCGTCACACTGCCTATTGGTCTTAATACGGCTGATTGCCAGGCTTCACATACACGCGATCACTTAAGATACGGTCACACTTGGCAAATATTTGCCGAAAAAGACGTAACCACTAAATAAAATATATTTGAACTCGTATATTTAGTTAAAAAAAACTTCACTTATTTAGGACAGAACACAACAAATTATTATTTTATTTGATTCTGTTTGATCTTGCAAAACTCTTGTAAGAGTAAACAATCACCCTTATTCTATTTGGCGTCGTCGATACAAGACGCCATCGTGTGTTGTAAATCCGTATTCTCGTTATCAATATTGCCATTTATCGATGACTGTCGACATTGTTTGTTATTCTGTAACTTGAATTGACGTCGCTGTTGCCTTTCATTTTGTCGTGGGTCTTTTTAGTATCATGTTGTGTAGTGTTGTATTCTTTTGTGTACAAAGAAGAATTTAAAAAAAAATTAAATAGTAAAATTAAAAAGGAAAAATTTATAAATAAAAAATATGGAAACTAATTGAAATTACAAACACAAATCAATTTAAAAAGCTGATGGAAGAACTGAAAAAAATTTGGCTTAAGTTGGTTTTAGTGACACTTCAAATCATTTTCAAAATTTTATCACTAATAGAGTTTTAAATTTTAATTCAAATAAAAAACGTTTTTTGTCGGCCACGTCTATTTTCGAGTCAGTGGGACTCTAAAGTTTGTAATATATTTAGCTATATCTAAAAAACTACATTTATTTATTAGCCGATATATATATGTACATACATATATCTAAATGATAGGTATATTAAAGACCTTTCCAACGATATTTAACATCTATACCATCTATATATATGTAGGTAAATTTCGAAGAATAATTTTTTGATCCGATATTTTTTTAAAAAAAATCTAAAAAATCAGAAAAAACGTTTATAGGAGTAAGTAAATAAATCACAATATTTAAAAGTCAAACAATTAAGTTTTAATTTGCGATATTATATAACCGTGTAGGTAATATAGATCCAAAGATATTAAAGAAAGATTATGACATTTCAACATAAAAATACAAGAAATTTTTACTTTACGAAGCCGGTGTTTTGTATACCATAGAGGAGAAAATCCCTTCTTGGTTTCTTCTTCGCTGGAATCCGAATAAAAAAATCATTTTATTTTAATAATACACATATTAAAAAAGTTTTTATAATTCACAAACTTTTTTGTTTTTACCCAAAAAATAAACAAAACGAACCAGATTATGAATAATATTAGATATGTTTATTTTATGTATCGATAATAAGATGACGTCGACAAAAAACTGTTAGGGAATACCAAATTTGTATTGATGACGTGTTAAAGTGACGTTGACTCAAAATTTACGACTATGTCGACGACGCCAAACAGAAGCAAATTTGTGCTAAAACTAGTGGTTGCGCTTTTTTGAGTGGTTTTTAAATGAAATTCTTATTTGTCAATAGTTTTTTTGTTTTTGGCAAATAGACACAATTTCCTATCCTACAATGACGTATGCAACAAAATGAAAATTGGCTACGTCTGAAGATGAAATTAAATTCATAGTCACAATTGCCAAACTACACAAAGTTTTTGTTCAAAAACTGATGTTTACACATGTTCTGCTACATTGGTTACCTGTTATCATTTTTAGAGACCCTGCCTTTTATGAATATCCAACGCCTGGCAATCCTATTTGCAACGGTACAATGTTTCACTGCCTTTTTTTTAAGTGTAAAATAAACCTAAAATAAAACAGCAGAAAGAAGGATCGTTTTTCAAATATTTTTGTGCTACAAAAACACAAGCAAAAAAAAACAAGAAAAAGATACTGAGACTGAACTTAAGAAAAATATGCTTGTGAAAAATAGCAAACTAAAGTTTTTGTTGCCATTTTTATTTTGTTCTTTTTTATTATTGTTGTTGTTTTCTAGTATAGTTTATAGTTTAGAAACATCTTGTTTTAGCTGATGTTTGTTTTATTGTTATTTTCCTACTTTTCATTTGGTATTTTACACGCCCTCCCTTTGCCCTCAACTTTGGTGACACACACTCCAGTAAAACTTACACAATTCTTCTACACTTGTCAGCTAGTAGTAAAAAGAAAGGAATGTGTAAGTTTGTTAAAGGGTGGCTACTAGCAAAGGCTCTATTCAGTATCCCCTTTATAACGCTCCACCTTAACAATGTCATTTTTGTTTTATTGTTGCTATGTATGTTTTGTAACAATTTATTTGTGTAACTCTATACTTGACTTGTTTTAAGCCACCCGTCCCCACCCACTCTTCCCGCTTCTCTAGCATCCCTGACTGTCAGCACAAAAATCAAATTTACTTTGTCACTGAGTTTTATTTAAGTTCCCCATCACTTGTTTTGTGTTAACTTTTTTGTTTTTTTTTTATTTTCCAATTTTTCGTTACACTTAACAAAAAACTTGGTTTTTATTTATTGTTTTGTTTAAATTTTACAGTTTTTAGATTTTCCCTTAGTTTTATTATTGTTGTTGTTGCTGTTTTCAGTCACAGTTATAACTTTTACTTACACATCGTGGTCAATTTGTGTATTGGTGGTTGGCAATGGAGTGATGTGTGCCACACACTCTCTCTATTTTTCTCTCTTTGTGAATTTGTTTTCCACATAAACTAGTAATTTTCTGCGGTATATATGTACATCCCATACGAGTATATTGTGTGTGAATGTGTGAGTTTGTTGTTGTTTTTTTTCTGCCATTGTTGTTGTATAAACAATATAAAATATTAAATACAAGTGTGGGAACAATAAACCATATTTTTATTGATAACGAAACAAAAAGTAACATGTCATTGAAAATTTATTTCTTTTATGGCTAAATTTTTTTTTTCGAAGACTGTTACGAGACTGAAATTTAATATCGCCTGTAAATGATTTTTTTCTTTTTTGCTATACGAAGATGCTTTGTAAAATATAAAATAAATAAAACATGGTTTGATTTTTGTTTTTCTGCTTATTGTAAGAATTTTCATTATTGCAATAGCAATAAGTACCTATAAGTTCTTATTAGAAAATGACAATATTAATATTATTGTTCTCAAAAGTAATAAAAACCAATGACCACATCATCACAACAATTACTATTAAAAAGCAAGTAACGTGGGGTTTAATTTAAGTAACCACAAATCTTAAGTAACAAGACTGTTATTTGTCCTATCTCCGTTTGATTAATAAGAATTATAGTAATATTATGTAGGTATATTACAAAACAATAACTATTTGAGGGTATATCGTCTTTCTTTATTTGCGTTATCGTCGTAGTAATCGTTTCTTCTCTGTTGGGGTTTTATATTCAGAATCGGTTTGTCGCTTGTTCGGGTTTTTATTTAAATATTTGTACTACTTATACTTGTTCCATTTAAGATTTCTTATATACAGCTGTTGACAAGTAACTAATTGAAAACGCTTTGCAACTCATAAAAGTAATGTTGCAAACATTTTACTTTTAAAAATTTTTCCATTTATTTTATTATAATTTTTAGGACATTAAAAAGTTAACAAGACAATAAATATAAAAAAATAACTTGCCTTTTTCTTTGCATAATGACTTTGGTTGTACTTTTCGAAATGTTAGTGAAGATGAGATTTACGAGATGATAAGAACTAATGCCATAAAATCATTCAAGTTTTTGAAGCTAATTTTCTCTATCAGCCCAATCATGAATAAAAATTCCGCGGGAGTTTTTTTCCATTTTCCTATTCAAATTCAATGTTAAAAAAATAAAAAGGAAAAAAAAAACTCCCTCGGAATTTTTATTCAAGATTGGGCTGTATATTTCGCGCCAATTGCAGTTTATTTTTAATACTATTATAACTTCATAAAAATTTCCAGATACATAGTTGGAAAGTTTGGGAGAGTTATTCCAGCATCGAAAATTAAATTACCTTGCCAGATTACTGATTACCAGCTACCAATATGTCCAGTCTGGAGATACTATTTCAACAACTTTAAAAACCTTTAGAGGGGTGCCCTATTTATCTCTATTTATGTTTTATTTGAATGACTTGTACCGTCAGATACAATTTTGTAAATGTTATACATACGTATGCTGATGATAAAAGACTTGGAACGGAACGTTAATGAGGATTTGAGGCTTATTAAGGAGTGGTACGGTATGAATTGTTTATGTTTGAATCCTTTTAAAAACGCTATGCATGTGGTTTTCGCAAATTATTAGAAAAAAAATTGCTGATATTAGACACTGACGTGATTAAATTTGTTTCATATTATTAGACTTTAGGTTTCTACATTGATGACAACTTGAGTTTTGGTTTCCATGTGAAATACATATGTTGTTTCTAGAATTAGGATTAATTTTTCTGGATCCTTATAGATAGCGGAGTCTATTAAGCGATGTCCATCTGTCTGTCTGTTGAAATCAATTTTTTGAAGTCCCCAGATATCTTCGGGATCCAAATCTTCAATAATTCTCTCAGACATGCTATCGAGAAGTTTGCTATTTAAAATCAGCAAAATCCGTCCATAAATAACGGATATATGAGCAAAAATCCGAGACATCTGAAAATTTCATCAAAAAAAAAAAAAAAAAAAAAAAAAAAAAAAACTATCAAACAAAGTGTATTAATATATGTACATATGTAATATATATGCACATATATGTATGTATATAATATAATTATGCATCCACAACAAAGGTGAAGGGTATATAAGATTCGGCATAGCCGAATATAGCACTTTACTTGTTTTTATTTTAAATACATACATAGTATACAGATTTTTTTTTTATAATTTATACTTTTGTATGCATCTGGACTAGTTAAGCCCTAAGGGCTTACAATCTCAAACAAAAAAAAATATAATAGTAACTTAACAAATATCTTAATAATATTTTAAACAATTAAATCAATTTTCCTCAATTTGAGTGCGACAACTAATTCGAAACGATTAAACTTCTTTAAACATTTAAATTATTGCCTCATAGCGATGGCATTGATGATGTGAGACGTCGGCATCGCTCAAAACATGTAGACTGCTGACCTTTTAAGTCGCTCCACAAATGTTCATCCCGGCATGTTCACTTGGGCCAACAGAATTCCAGAAGATACCATAACCATGCTTTACTACCCGCGAAGCATAGCGAGTGTTAAATTCTTGATTAATGACAACATACTTCCACTGATTCCAATTCCAATTAGATCTGGCAAATTCCACTCAACGTTTTTTTTTTTTAACTTTAGTTAAAAGAGAATTTTTGCGCTTAGATAACGTCACATTTAATTTTTCTTGAATTTCGCTTTGAATGTCAGTGGATGATTTTTTTGGTGGCCGTGGGCTGATGTTTTTCTGGGCCTTTTGTAACGGAAACGTTCGTGTCATATGCCTTTTTTAGAACATTCTCCTATTTCTTTATAAGACTTCCTTCCTATTATTATCGATCTTAAAAATAATAATTTTAAATTTCTAGCGCATTAAATTAAAAAAAGCATATACCTACCGAAAATAATGGAAATTTTTATCAAAATAGCATTTGAAATATTTTTAAGTTGCGATTGCAATGTTTCGGCGATTTATTCAATTTCCTAATTTCCAGCCGAGTTTTCAAATAAAAAAAAATTGTACCAATCATCATGCAAAGGCTCACAACAATTGCTCTTGGATTGCCGGATGCCCAAATAAAACAATTTAGATTGTTGACGGCTTCGTCTGATTTTTAAGAAAATAATTTCCTTAGAGCGTTTGGGAAACATTTACATTTTAAATAAAATCCAATTCGTATGACTTTCTATAGTTTTATATGTTTTGGAACACTTGACGTCTCTATCCTCCGTTGTCCATTAGCAAATTTAAAAATGCATATTTCCTTCAAGAAAACTATGTTATTATATTGGCAGAATAAATTATAAGCGACAATATGAATTAAACTTTTGAATGTCTCATTATTTTCAAGATGTAACTGCATCTTTTGTTTTTGTATGCTTTGATATTTTCATGCATGCATTGTGTAGTACTAAATAAACTTTGATAAGATAGTAACTTTTTTCTTTATATTTAAATAAGTTCTTTGTTTCCAACTTTACTCCATCCTGCCTCTTCTTTATAGACCTAAAATGATTTCAGTTTTCAGTGAAATGATTTTTTTTTTTTTATTTTTTTATTATTAATCTTTAACAAAAAAGACCTTGTTACCCTGACCAAATTTTTATTTGAGAGAAAAAGCGAGAAATAAAATCATCGTCCATTTATAAACATTAAAAGTGTCTGTGGCACCACAAAGTAGTGTGGCTGAGGATTGTTGCACAGGGTTTGGGTAAAATGCATTAAATATTATACAGAAATAAAAGCAAACATAAAATAATAGTAATACAAAAGAAAAAAAAAACTATATAGAATATAAATATTTTAGGTCATAAACATTTTCATTTAAATATATAAAATACTAAATAAAAATAAAAAAAATAAATAAACATATAATTCACAATAACAAAAATACAAAAAAAAAAAAACAGAAAATACTAAATTTATACAATAACCAAGTCTTAACAAACAATAACAACTACAGCAACAACAAATGAGTTAAGAAATACAGAATTCTAGGCAAGTTCTCTTTTATTATTTATATGTATGTATGTATAGATTTATCTGTGTGTTTTGTTATTGTTTATTATTATTTTATATAAATATGTATGTATATATTTTGTTGTAAGTTGTTGGCAGATTGACAGCAGCAGGTGGGTTTATTGTTATCATCATCATCCGCAGCAGCAGCATTAGCTGGCTGTACTGGCAACAGCAAATCATTATCATCGCCCTCATCATATTATAGTTATAAGAGAGTCAAAATAATTATACATTATAAGTAATGAACAGTGGTTAAATTTTAGTATATGTATTTTGTTAATAAATTTAGGCTTTAATTTGGAATTATTCTAATAATAATATGTTTTTTTTTTGTAATAAAATGCTTAATACAAAAACACTTTTGTAAAAACTGAAATAATTTTGGGACTAATGAAAATAGACGGGAGAAGCTGAATGTTGCAAAGAAAGAACTTATTTCACTATAAAGAAAATTATACTATATTCACCCCTATCGTGAATAAAAATTCCACATGAAATTGTTTCCTGTTATTTTTTTAACATTGAATTTTAAGAGGAAAAATGTGAAAAGGGAACAAATTTCATGTTAAAATTTTATTCACGATAGGGGTGATTATAAAAGCTTGTTTTCACAATACATGAAAATATCAAAGCATACAAAAAGAAAAAAACCATTAAAAACGGAAGTATATTTTTTACTATTAAGAGAAAAATATAAATATTTTCAAAGTTTGTTTAGTACTACACAATGCATGCAAATATTAAAGCCTACAAAAAACAAATTTGTACGCACTTTATTTAAGACTAAATAATGAGTTAATCAAATTGTCAATTTCTTAATATTTCTTGAATTGCAAAGAGGCAGGAACAGAAGAGTGTTGCAAACAGACATACTTATTTCACTATAAGGAAATAGTTATTTAATTATTGAACTATATTTTAAAAGCCTGTTTAGTACTACACGATACTTGAAATTATCAAAGCATACAAAAAAGAGCAATTTGAAACGGAAAATATATTTCTCTATAAATTAAAGGTATCTTAATAATTCAAATATGTTTTCAAAGTTTGTTTAGTACTACACAATGCATGAAATTATCAAAGCATACAAAAACGTATGGTGCACGTATAAGATTAAAGAATGATTTGATCAAATTGTTAATACAAATGTATATTTTTAATAGTTTCTTTTGCCGATATAATAACACATTTTTTTAACGAAAACGAATACTCAAGCTGACTGTATACTGATAAGCTTTCTATGAATATCGGTCTTGCAAAGAACTCTGCACTTTATTTTAAAGATAAATTATTTTAAATTGCATTACTCATGGATTGTTCCAAAATAAAGTTTATACAAGCAATACACAGAACAGTAAAACCAAGACAAGAGACAGGAAACAGGAAGCGAAAACCAACGGCACGGATGATTCGTAAAAGTAAAAGCAACCCATTTTGTTCAGCTGTGGAGCTCAAAATTGATTTATATATATGTTACTAGTCACACAATTAGAAATATGCTTCAGAAAGCTAGATGAAAAGCTCACAATGCGAGAAAGGTGCCTTAATTGGGCAAATAAAACATTAAAAATAGAATCAAATTGTCTGTCGTTATATATGGAAAATCATTCTTGTGTAAAATATGTCTTAATTTTTATTTTATTTTCTTCGTGAAATTCGGTATTACTCGTACCTAGCACTTTGGTAATAAAGTTTATAGCAGTGTTCATTATTATTCTTCTAGGATGTTTGTAATAATAATTAATAAGTCTGTCAGAAGATACAGTTAATTTAATTATATTACCATCCCTGATGACTAGGAAATCTAAATATGGTAATTTGTTATCCATTTCTCTCTCTAATGTAAACTGTATCTGTCTGTTAAATGAGTTCAATGTCTTCAAAGTATTCTCAACTTGATTCGTTTTTAATTTTTAATAAAAGAGACCTCAAGCCGAATTAATAAAGTAAAAAGATTTTTAAAAATATATTTTTTCTATTATTATTATTTTATTTATTGCCCAATTATATGTCATCCAAACCCACTGTGCTTTTTACCATTAAGCTGGCGAGAGTAGTGTTGTAATAGCGATGGCGTGTAAACTTTTTTATTTGTATACAAAAAAAAAAAAAAACGATTTTTATTTTAAAATAAAAGCACTCATATAGAAACAAACAGAATTTAGAAAACACAACATTTACTCTAGTCTCACTATCAAATAATAGCTATGAAGAGCACTAGCCAACAATCATTCATCCATCTTTTAATTATTTGAACCAACCACACAGACAGCTAGCCAGAGTAATAAAATGTTTTTAAACCATCTCAAAACTAAAAATAATTAAAAAAAAAAAATAAAATAAGAGAAATAAATAAAAACACACAACGTGGTATTAAAAATCCGTCAATTTCGAATGTGCCCTACACTGCCACAAATTAGGGGTGTTAATGGAAATTGGAAATTTATTTAGTTATACATTTAAGTACTTAAACTAAACTACGAAACTAATGTAATAGTTTTTAAGACCAGCCGCCAAATATGGAGAAATGTGAGGCCTAAACGGACCTCAAGCACCCCACTCCCTGAGCGGAAAAAGGAAATTATAGAAACGTCTGATAGCCGAACCAAAGGAGAAACAGACAAGTGGGGAGGATAGTTTTTAGTATTGCACTCAACATGTGTCCTTCTGTACTTGGTCAGCATGGCCAACACATATCACTGCACGTCTAGATAACTACCCATTGTATAGGCGATGTGTACTTTAACCGTCCGCTTTAAAGAATTATCAGTACAAACGAACATTTTAAATTATTATGGTAGATAGACCCCTGGGGTACATTAAACGTTGGCTATATAAAATTATATAACATGACCAATGACGTTTGAATTTTGAATATTTTATCACTACAGATACTTTTATAATTCGATATCAAACGAAATATTTACAAATTACAATAATCTAAGCAACAAATAACCCCCTGGGGTTTCTTCAAAAACAAAATAAGCCTTTTTTATACGAAATATTTATAACGTTATGTCTGTATAAGTTATTATTATATAAAAAGATAATCATTAAAAAGTTCATAATTTATATTCTTTAAGCCACCACATCTATTTGTAACTCACAATTACTTAGTGTGAAAGCAGCAGGGCATCCCATAATCGTCCTTGACCAACTACAACAATTTTCGGTTTTAATTTTACTTTTTTTTCCTTATCTCTCTTGATGCCAACAATAAACTGCTGTTTGCCAAAGAGATGTTAATGTTAGAAAAATTATTATAAAAACAAGAAATAAATAAAAACACTAAACCAAAAGAATAGAATAGACAAAAAAAATAAAAAAAAAAACTATAAATAAAAAGGGAAAATTTATATTTGCAACACTTTTAACTTGTAGATTTGTTTTTTCTGTTTATTTGTTATTTTCTTGTATTATTGTACAGCTTCTATTCTATAGTTTAAATGCTTTCAATGCATTTAATGCATTTTTAAAAGGATTTTAAGTAGAACAAATCGTGTAAGTTTTCTTTTCATTTTAATTTTGTATTTGAAGGATAGTAGATAGGAGTGCAAAAATATTCCAGGAAAAAGTAATTTATTGTTTAAGGGTGAAATTACTAGAACTAGTTTGCTTCATAGTGGTTTCAAAGTTTTTGTTTGTTTAATCTATGTTTAAGCAAGTTTAATCACAATATATTTGTAATAATAACAAAGTCTACATATTTTGAATCCCTATGCAATTCTAAGTCAGTTGTGCTATCTATGTTTGCGTGTCTGTGTTTTACCAAGTTATTTATTTTTAATTTTTGCTAATATTTCAATAATGTAATATTTATCTTATATATATAAAAATGGTGTAAAAAATGTATAGTAATTCATAAAATGAGAACGGCTGGGCCGATTTCTGTAAAATTTTTTGCCAGTTATTCGTATTTTTGAGGAGAAGTTTTTTACGGAAGAGAATTTTGGAAAGTCCCTCCGGAAAAGTCCGAAAATTGGAAAAATCGAAAATCGAGTTTTCGTATGAAATTTTATATGAAATTATTTTTTAATGGCTTTCCAAATAAAAAAAATAGAAATTTCTTACTGTAAATCATGAAAAATGCGAAATGCGGAAAATTGGAAAATCTCTTCGCAAAAGTCGGAAAATGGGAAATCTCGAAAAGCAAGTTTTTGTATGAAATTTTGTGTGAAATTGTTCCTTAATTGCTTTCCAAATCAAAAAATAGAAAGTTCTTAGTGTAAATCATGGGAAATTGCGGAAAATACGAAATGCGGAAAATTGGAAAATTGATTTTTTGTACGAAATTGTGTGTGAAATTATTCCTTAATTAAAAATCTTTCTATTCCTTAATTTCTTTTCAAATGAAAAAATAGAAAGTTCTTGGTGTAAAACATGGACAATTGCGGAAAATGCAAAATTGCGGAAAATTGGAAAAATCGAAAATTGATTTTTTGTACGAAATTATTCCTGTTGTATTATATTATTACTCTAAAGTTTGTCTGAAGGCTTAAAATTGGGGCGAGGCAAAGTTCATAAATTTTATCATAAATTAAAGCACAGACTGTTAAATAAAATAAACATAACTAATAACATTAAATTACGTTTTCTTCAGCAAACATTTTTAATTTACTCATTCAGAAATAATAGGAACAATATATTATCCTCAGAATTATTTATTCATTATTTAAGTCTCTGATAACATTAAATATTTAGTCAAACCTCCATTAATTTTTAACACTTCTTCCTAATTTATTGTATTTTTTTAATTTAACACTAGACATACATTAAGTGTTTCACTATAATGGTTTTAAGCTTAAAACAGTTTGCAAGTAAATAATTGTTGCAAAAATTCAAACTTAATGTAAAAATTTCAATGTTTCGCCTAATACCATTTTGTTCCAATGTCATTTAGAAATTTTTGAAGCCAAAGTTTGGTATAATGAACATTTTTAGATTTTCTACTTAATTTAAGGTAATATGGCGAGTGTTTCACTAAATCCAATTTCATCGTTTCTAAACATAAAAACAGTTTTCTTCAGGTTATTTATAGCTAAAGTTGAAATAAATGAGAACACGCTATACATTAAGTGTTTCACTAGAATCTATTATGTTTCTAATTGGTTTTTAGGTTTAAAATATGTAGTTTTAAAGTAAATAATTGTTACAAAAATCCAAACTTAATGTAGAATTTTCATACCATTTCGTTTCAATGTCATTTAGACATTTTTGGTATTATGATTCGATTTTTAACGTATTTTAAGAGCATATGGTGAGCGTTTCACTAATTCCCATTTTGTTCCCTGAATGTTTCTAAACATCAATACATTATTAATAGCAAAAGTTTAAACAAGTCTGACAATATTAATGTTTTATTGAAATTTTCTTTGCTTTAACTTTATACATTAATGGCTAAATTCACAGTCTTTAGTTAGCTAATGACAAAGCCTTAACAAATGATTCTTTATTCGCAATGCTTAGTTTGCCATAATACCAAGTAATTGTTAAACAATAGTTAGTATTTTAGTTTACCAATGGTTAACTAATGACCAAGAATTCGGCCATAAGTGTTATACAGCATACCATTTTGTTACTAGACAGTTTTTAGTTCTAAACCGTTTTAAATTAAATAAAATAAATCTAAACTTATTGAGACATTTTCAATGTTTCACCTTATTCCATATCATTCCTGCATATTTTATTAATTTATAATTTAATTTCTTTTTTTCATTATTTCAAGGGAATGGGTAATATTTTACTAAATTCCATTTCGTTTTTAGACTGTTTTTATGCATAATATCACTTTTGCATAATATCACTTTTATTGTTAGTAAATATTAAAATATGTATAAACCCAGACTTCACTACAATATTTTGGATGTGTATTTGTGATCATTGTCCTGCGGTAATTCCCATAGAAGCGGCATATTTCTACGTAATTTAGATTTAAACAATAAATTAGAAAGGTCAAGATGAAGGAAAACAACCTCATAACATTAACGAAACTGCTCCATGCTTCTGAGGCCTTCAAACGAAAGCTTTGTTATAAGAACCAAATAAATTTATGTTCGTTTCGTGTGACCAAATATGTTATATGTTTCTTAAGGTACAGTCACACTTGGCAAATATTTGCCAAAAAACATGTAACCACTAAATAAAATATATTTGAACTCATTTATTTATTTATTAAAAAAAAAAACTTCGATTATTTTATGTAATGCTGTTTGATCTTACAAAACTCTTATAAGACTAAACAACGTCAAACAAACTTGTGCTAAAACAAGTGGTTACGCTTTTTCCAGTAAATATTTGGCAAGTGTGACCGTACCTTTAGCAAAACACAACCTACTTTTAACATTCCGTTTGTTCAATTAATATAAATTCCTTGAACTATGGGCTTTTAATCTACTTTCTTGAAGCATATTTCTATGTAATTGCATATAAAACAATTTTTAGCTCTGATGACTAACATGTGTTTATTAAACACTGATCAAACCGCGTCATGCTAGTCTAAAGGCTATTGAAAAGATAAGCGAACATTAATTTAATTTTCTAGTTGAAATTAAATTCAATGATGTCAAAATTTAAAATATCATTTAAGCAAATTAACCATTAAAGAGATATATAGAAAGCTTATCTACTTAAAAATCTTCTAGATTTTATGAGAACTATGCTTTATATGATGAGATATTATATAGGTTATTATTAGGCTACTTCTATGTAATACAGAAGGTATGTGGCAGTCATTAAGAGGTAAGCTATGCAGTAATTACTAAGTCATTACCAAGTTTTTTTTTTAATTTTTTATTATTTCCTTATTTATTACAAATTACAGCAAAATCCAATAAAATAAATCCCTAGCTGTTAAATTTTAGGGATAAAGTAAAGCTAATTTATATATGCCTTAAAATATGTTGTTTCATTTTATTAAGCCATACAGCTCTCAATAACTTTCTCTCTCTCTCTCTATTTACCTTTTCGCGTATATGTTGTTTAACCTATAAAATACCTATATCAGCCAACCATCCTCCACTCTAATCAAATATTTAAGCAATTTAAATTGTTACAGTTTTTTCCAGAAAATATAATACTCGAAAAAATGGGAGAAAAATAAACACACGAAAATTGTTCTGATAAGCAATTTATGTATAAAATATTTTTAATTTTTTTTTATCATAAAAAAAAAAACAGAAAAAACCTTCATCAAAGGCAGATTAAAAAAAGGGGGTTTGGGTATCAATACTGCTCTTAACTCTCCACAGTCTTGTAGCAAACATAATAAACCTTAATGGTGGTGTTTCACTTGTAGTTTTTTTGTTGTTACCCATTATTTTGTTTACTTTTCTTGTAGTCATTCATAATGAAATTGAAAGGAATAACGGCACATATGTACACATGAGAGGAAGGATGACATGAGAAGGAAGCAGGCTTAAAAAATGTTTGTTTGTTTGGTAGGTAGTAAAAAAATATATAAAATAAAAAGCAAAAGAAAATAAAACAGAATAAATAAATAAAAATTGATTACTGTGTTCGAAACTATAAAGACTTTTTGTATTTAAGGAATGAAATTTTCTTATATTAAAGAAAACATTAGTCAGGCAGCAGCAGCAGATTATAAAAGTGATTGACATTTTAGTTAATGTTTAAAGCAAATCAATTTTAATATTGAAATATTAATAAAAATTAAAAACAACAATGAATTGAAAATATCGTTCTTATTTTTTTCCCCCGCACTGTATATATCGAATTATTAAGCAGCCATTTAGTAGTGATTTATGTTGTGTTTGTTGCTTTTTATTTTGTATGTTTAGATTATTTCGTTAAAAAACTAGATTTTATTATTATTTACATATTACGAAACGCTCTAAATCACATGTTGCTTATTATTTGACCCTTACTGTATTTCAAAGTATTTTATGCCAGTTCTTTTCTTTTACTAGCTTCTTAATATTCTAAAGTTAATTTTCTAAGAACTTAAGGATAGAAAAAGTCTTAAAAATTGTATTACTGCTTACATTCGACTACCTCCTTTTTATATTTATTTTTTTTATGGAGTGGGGGTGTATCAGAGAAGCAAAAGTTATTTTATTCTTTGACCTTTTTTAACGTTACACTTGAACAAAATATTGTTTCCTTTTTCTCATTAATCTTCAATTTTGACATGTTCTTAAAACTCTTACATTTATTTAACACACATACATACTCGCACACACTCTACTTGTAAATAATTAATGTAGCACATCTTTCTGTATATATTCTACTTTCGGGCAAAAGAAACCAGAAAGAGAAGTAGGAGTGTATACAAAAAATAATACAAGACACAAGAAGAACACATTAAATCCAATAGGTGACAAAATTCTTAAAACGTATTACCGTATTATAGCAGCAGAAACAGCAACAACGGCCAGATCTTTAAAAATTTAAGTGACAAGTCAGGCATACTCACGCACTTGTCCACATGTGTTACACCAGATATGTATGTATGTATATGTATTTATATTCATATAAAGGGTGTTCCAACTAGAACGCAATTTTTAAATTTTAAATAAAACACAGATATTTAGAAAAGAAATCGTGAAACTTTATTATATCGTAAAGTAGACAGAATGAGGTTATGTATGGAACAAGATATCGTGCAGATGGCCGCCGCGGCTTTGCTGACACACACGCGATCTTTTAATGAAATTTTCAATGACCTTTTTGCATAAATGTTGCAGTATTTCATTAATGCAGCGTCCAATTTCCTCTTTTAAGGCTTGAGTCGTCGTCGGCTTATTCGCGTAAACCATAGACTTCAATAAACCCCAAAGAAAAAAAATCTAAAGGTGTTAAATCGCACGATCTAGGCAGCCAATTCTGGTCTCCAAAACGCGAAATAACACGACCGGGAAATGACTGATGCATTTTCTCTGGCTGTATGACATGTGACGCCGTCTTGTTGAAACCACATGCCCTCCACATTCATTTCTTCAATTCTATTCAAGAAAAAACTGGTTTATCATTTCACGATACCAAACACCATTGACACCATTGCGTTCTAGTTGGGACACCCTTTACATACATACATATGTAATTCTGGTTGTATTTTTTCTTGTATACTTGGCTTTATTACCCCCTGCTAATGATATGAAATCAAAGTAAAAGTACTTTTTTTTTGTTTGTGTTTTAATTTTATGCGTTTCCACTTAAACACATGATGGAGCGAGGTAAAGGTACTTGACAATATGTAATAGAGCAGTGTAAAATGTTGGTCTACACTCAAAGAAAAGTTGTTAATGATTAAATAACTTATAAAACGTGCAAAATCATAAAAAATCATATGGAAAATTAATTAAATACGTTATCTGGCTATCACTGGAAAAAAACTAAAGTTTTATTAACAGGTGCAATGTTTGGATTTGATGTGATTAATGCTTTATTCAAGATTCTTGCAAGCTTTATTTTATTTACTTCCATTTAATTATTTTTTTTGATAACATTCTATTCTCTTTGGATGGTTATATTGTAAGCGCGATCACGGTAACCTAATCTTTGTTGATTTAAGAGACTTTTACGGAATCACTCAACTAGGTACATACATATTTTTCACTAAGTCTTCAATTCAATGTTTTGATTTTCTTTTAACATGGAAGCCATTATGTTAATTTTGTTGTTGTTGTTGCTAATAATTTAAGAATGAAAAAAGAAACAGCCATTCAACATTGACTGTTTTGCTTTCTAACTGAAAATAAACATCTACAACAAATTTTTTGTATTTTTTACCAAAAATTATGAATATATAATATTTATTTCATGACATTATTTCTTCCTTTCCTCTCTCTTATGGTTACAGTTTTGATACTCTCTATTTTTATTTGATTTTCCTAAGAATAATTTGCAATTCAAAAGTAAAAAGAATATTAAATTATAAGTTAAGCAATTCCAATGTATAAAAGAATTTATTTTGAATCAATTTATTTTATGGTTTTTTTTTATATAAAAATGTGTTTCAATTTTTAAATTTATTTTGCTAAACAAGCCTGTCTATTTAGTCTATTTGATAGAGGTACAAAAAACTTAAATTGTTCCTTGATATCACATCAGGAACTAGATAATGGCATAAGCCAGCTGAAATGCCTGCCTTCAGCTTTAAAACCTCGGCATTCCTAGGAACTAGTTTGGTAATAATTTTTAATTTTATAAATCAGTACTTAAATGACAGGTCATTAAACATTCAAAAAGTTTCATATTTTTTCGCCGCACTGTATATGTATATCGAATTATTTAGCAGCCATTACAATACTAGTTTTATGTAATTTATATGGTATTTAGTAGTGATTACTAAATACACATGCTGAAAGGTATTTGTCTATTATTATCAAGAGTTTGTTGTGTTTGTTACTTTTTATTTTGTATGTTTAGATTTTTTTTGTTCAAAAACTAGATCTTATTATTATTTACATATTACGAAACGCTCTAAATCACATGTTGCTTATTATTTGACCCTTACTGTATTTCAAAGTATTTAATACCACTTCTTTTCTGTTACTAGCTTCCTAATATTCTAAATTATTGCGTGAAGTAGGAAATTTATTAATGATTTGTTGTTTCAGGCTTACAGCTAAAATATCGTAATAGCGATAAAATACTTCCTGGTGCTTCTAAGCGCTTTATAAATTAACTAGTCGAAAATACAATTTCATAATCGAACGATATAGCGGATTCTTATTTCAATTGACTTTAATTAATGACTAATTTCCGATCATTATGATATAAATCTAATGAAATTACTCTTTCAGTAAATATAGGGATTCCAGAACTTTTTTAAAGAAAAAACCAAATTTCCTTAACTTCTCTTATAAAAATCGAAGAACACTTAGTTGGTAGATATTTTGAAAGAGACAATTTTAACCCTCTGTGACTGGCATGATTTTGTTCTCACAATTCCATTGACGTGGTGTGCAACAGACAACATTTTCATGACCCAATATTTTTCAAATAGTGTTTCGTAAAATTTTTAAACTATTTTTATTTCTTAGTCATGAGTATAAGTTTTTATTAATATGTATAATAATTTTCTAAATTCGTATTAAATGCAGTTTCTTGACATAGCAATAATTTGCAAACGACTTTTTTATGTTTGTTAGTGTCTGTTAGACTACCACGTCAGTCCCAGAAGGTTAAGCAAAAAGCTATGAATAAAGAACTTGTACAAAACCGTCCCGTGCAAGAGGAATTGCTCCGAAACACACACATACGAATTGTTCTAAAACAGCAAGTTTGCCAAGAGTTTATTTATAAATGAAAACGAACGTAATTCGACGGATTGATGTAGACTAAAACTTTAATGTCATTTTTTTTGAAGTATGTGATTAGTCCGCTGCTTGTTTTGCAACCGTGCCATATGACTAACCCGAATTTCAGATTTTATTGCTCAATAAGTCATTGCAGTCATTACATGTATCGAGTTATTTTTATGGCAGTAAAAAAAAAATTTTGTAAGCATTCATGAATGCAATAAAAATAACGAGTGATAATGCCGATGTGTAAGTTGTGAATCATTCACAATAGCGGACGACTCGTTATTGTGAATAGTTTATCTTACTTTACAATGTTTAATTCTATTTTTTATGAATTATTTTTATTTATTAATTAACAAAAAACAGATTTTTAATTTTCTCGTATTTTCTATTTCTTTGCAGAAAATTGTTTAACTGTTGGGTAAGCAACAAAATCAGTGTTTCCAAAACTTTTGTATATCATATCTTATAATCACCCCTATCGTGAATAAAAATTCCACATGAAATATGTTTCAACCAAAAAACCTATAAAAGCGTTTTTATAGTTAAACAAAAATATTTTTAAATTCACCCCTATCGTGAATAAAAATTCCACATGAAATTTGTTCCCTTTTCACATTTTTCCTATTAGAATTCAATGTTAAAAAAATAAAAGGAAACATATTTCATGTGGAATTTTTATTCACGATAGGGGTGAATTTAAAAATATTTTTGTTTAACTATAAAAACGCTTTTATAGGTTTTTTGGTTGACAACACTTTATTTCATAAATCTTATCTTACACAAATTTTATCATACCCTTTATATAAAACATATTTGGTATAAATATTTACAGCATTAAATTATTTCGAAAACTTCCAAATTGTTGAATGGTTTAGTATTGTTTAGTTTTTTGATGAGGTCCTGATGTTTTAGAAAAAAACCTATAATTTTTTCATGTTTTGGTCTTGTGTTTCTACTGAACCGGTTTTTGCTGTTTTATAGTGAAGGGAGGGAAGAACTATTTCAGTTATTTTTCGTTTGCATTATTATATGAAACGTTTTAATTTTGTACATTTTGTGTACAACTATGTATGTACGTACATTACTGTTTGTCTTTATCTCTTTCTACATGTTCATACTGAATCTTTAAATAACTGTGTACACCCATTTAATAAAACGTTTTGTGTATGCTGCAGGCCTAATATAATTTTGTAAATATGTACAAATATATTCATAAACTGAGCCTAACTAAGGAGTGAGGCCATTAAAACTTATACACGCATAAAGAAATGCCGATTTCTTCAAATGTTACAATAATGCATGAAATATTAAAATTGTCCCATGTTACAAGATATGTGTATTTATTTTTGAAAATATTAAATGAATTATTATTTCACTTGAATTTTCTAGGACCCGTACCTCTGTGCTTTTTATTTTACTAGAGCAATTTGGAAGCTTTAACTTTTTTCAATCATTGAATCCGACAATGTCGAATTTTCAAGGAATTTGCGCACGATTTACTGCATTTGTAGAATTATATTCCGTATTTTATGTGAATAATATTATTTTGATCTAGTCCTTAGTCCTTAGTATGAGAAACAGTACATATTTGTAAACTACAAGCAATAAATGTTGAATTTTCTTTTATACAAATATTATTTACTTGGACGTACCTCAACTTCCTCAATAAGTTTGATAATACTTTCATGTGACCATACGGATTCTACCTTTTTGCAGTAGGATTTTTGTTTCAACCTTGATTCTTTGTTGCCTTCTGACCCGGTTGGCGACTGAATAGGACAATTAAATTCAATTGGCTCATAGCTGCACTCTATGAAACAGGATTCATCAATAGATATGTCGCTATCCATTTATTATTTTCTTTAATTTAATTCTTTAATTTTTTTCCACTTTTTTCCAAAATGTTTTGTTTGTTTATTTATTTACATATGTATGTATTTACAGAGTTGCATTTAGAATAATTTCTTTTACAATGCTGCCAAATCCATAAATAAAAAAAAGTAAAAGTCTTTGATAATTGTCTTAAAACAATCTCACAATGCCAAAAACTGTGTTTACACGATTGTTAGATTTCTGGCAATATTTTTGTCTTACAATGTACTGAAAATGCCTTTTCTTACAACGTTGGAAGACAAACATTTTAAGTTCACACGAAGGTTAGACATTTTCTGAACATTTTTCAGATAACGTTATCAGATCTGACAATCGTCTATACAAAGCTTTAGTAATAATTTTGTCCTTATTGTATAATTTAACATTTAAAACTGAGGCAAATAAAAGAAAAGCATTGTGATATGTTTAGTAGATGTTGCCAAGCAGTCAACAATTTAATAAATAGGTATATAGTCGCGGAAGCATTTAAAATTTACCACGGAATGGGTGTTCAAAATCGTTGAATGCAGGGCAGGAAAGACTAATGCCCATGGAAAACCGATTAAACCTACATTTATCCCGACCAGAGATTAATGACTAACCAAGAAGAATACTATATACCAATGGAAACAACGAAACACTCCACTCCAAATGCTACCATTAAGTTTTAGAAATTAACAAATTAATTAATTAACAATTATTCTTCGCTGAGATCAATAAAAAAACAAATTTTGAGTGTCTGCAATATGTTAAATTCTATGACGAAATCAAATGCAAAATTGTTGGTTCAGATGGTCGATGTAGGATCTAGTAGAAGCCACATAGAGTCTTAAGTATAATGATACAATTATGATGGCGGTTCTATGGTGATATGGGGCTGCTTTTCTGCCAATCTTGTATATAATGATATTTGCCCATTCTGAAAGCAAATCCTAACTCCAGAGCCGAAAAATTTATCAACAAAGAAATATTCTTTTTTTAACATTGTATGACCCGAAATCACAGTTTTAGAGGTTAAAATTTAGCTTTTGTACAATACCAAAAACTTGCTAACACCTTTTCAATGCTCGGACCTGAGACCCAAATACATTTGAAACCTTCAAATTATGACGCAAATTAATAAAATACAACAATAAATAAAAATGTATATTTCTTAAAATTTTTTTTTGGGTTTCCAATCTATATATATAAAAATAAGTGTACATTTTGATTGTCACTCCATAACTCGAGAACGGCTCGACCGATTGCCATAAAATTTTTAGGGAAGGTACAGGGAGGAGTGATGATGGTTAGTTGATTTTGAAATCCAAAATCGGTCTAGCCATTCTCCAGTTATGATTTTTTTCCTGAAAAAATTCAACATTTGGAAAAAAAAGTCCCCTAAAGTATGCTGTACAAATTTGCAAATAAATAAGAGCAGGCAGGTTGTGAATACATCTTATTCTATGAAATCCAAATCAATAGTAAATACCGAGCGAATCCGGGGCGGTTAGCTAGTTTTTTATAAATTGCAAAAAAAAAAATTATTTTTTTTTTAATTAATTTTTACAATTTTATGTATCAAGGAAAACAAAATTCTTCTAAAAATTAGTAGATAAAATACAGTTACGTGCAACTAATTAAAGACACGATACTAACATGTGAGCTTGAAGCAAATAATACGAAAGGTTTTATGATATTCTAAAAATTTGTCGTAGTTTAATCAATTTAAATCTTACTCCTAGAAAATGCATGCATACTGTGTCAATTTAATTATTATTTTTGAATCTGTGAGTCATATTTTCAAAATATCAGATTGATATAATTAAGGACATACTACAAATTTTACAAACAAATTATTTCAAAATAAATCAATATTTTGTCGCAAATCCAGCATGACCTCTACGAGGCATTGCGATCACTAAATTTTTACATACACTGTAATAGCTTCCCAAGCTTTCTTTGTTTCGGCATAGTTTACTTTCGTTTTTACAATTTGCCATAAGTTTCCAAACGGTTTGAGATCAGGACTACATGAAGGCCAGTTAAGGACAGTAACCGAATTGTTAAAAAACCATTGCTTGACGCGATGAGCCGTATGCTTCGCATCGTTATTTTGTTGAAATATCCATGTTACTGGCATTGTGCAGCGTCCCAACACAACATAGCATTCCAAAGCATTATAGAACCTCCCCCATGCTTCAAAGTGGTGTGGAGCAGGTGTATTTTTGATCAAATTATTTTAACCTTGGTTGGCGAATATATACAGTTTTTCCATCTATTGTTGTTTCGTCCGAAAACAATACTCTTTTCCATTCTACATCCGTCCAATGGAGGTACTTCTTTACGAATTCGAGTCTCTTCTTTCGGTTACGTTCAGACAGTAATGGCTTTTTGGGTGAAATTCTTCCAAACAGTCCAACTTTCATTTATCGTTTTGGCTAAAGACTGCAATCTGAATCTCATTTGCTGATTTATGCGTTTCTTTTGACTCGTGATTGTGCACTTCACAAACTGTCGTAATACGGCTTCTTTTTTTACGGGCCAGCTTTTTGAAGTCGAATGCTTTCTGAAATATTTCACCGCTGGAAAACCATTGTTTTTGAAACATTCAAGGCTGTGATTTTCCGATAAGTGTTTTCATTCTGATGCATTTGTACAATAATCTTTTGAGTACTGACATCACAGGATTTGCTTTTACCCATATTAAGCAAGTATTAAGAACTCTTCATATACTGAAAAAACAATCTAACTTAAAAATAACCTGAATTTTAAATTGTTAATAAAATTATAATTATCCTTAATTTAGTGCACAATTAATTTATTTAACAAATTATAAAAAAACACCACAAAGAAAAAAAAAGTGTTAAATTGTATCGTTTTATTTAATAAATGTTATCTTTAACATAACGATTTAAATATTGAATACTACTGTCCTCAATTAGTTGCACGCAGCTGTAGTTTTGCATATTTCTTTTGCCATTCACTTAAATCCATATAATTATATGTAGATATGTAGCTTCTTTTTAATTATCTAAACACAAAGCTGAGCGACTTACAATGTAAATGTATTACATATTAATTTGTATATTGCCAGCACAAAAGGCAATGAAATATGTATGTCTTGTAAAACTTGTAATGCATCCTTACATCCAACTACAATTTTTATATGGATGTATTACAAAATTATTGATTTTATATGGCATACTTTTAGGGATTTAAAATTTTTAATACAAGTCTTTGGCTTTTCATACATACATGCATGCATAAATTAATACATGTATAAATTGTCCTTTTTTTAAGTGACTGTGCATGAAGCAAATTGGAAATGCTCACAAAAAAAAAAAAAAAAAAACCTTTTTATCTGCAAAAGTTAATTCTTTTTGTTGGTATTTGTCATTCCTTTGACATTCAATAACAAAAAAAAATCTCTGATATAAATTATTCTCCTGTAAATTTTTAATTATTTTACAAACAATACAATACAATGTTTTGTTTGTTTGTTTGCATTCAGCTCCTCTTGGTTTATTTTTTCCAGCTTCATACAGTACATACGTTTTATATGGATTTGAGCATTTTTTGTGTTAATAACTTGAAAATCCTATTGTTTTTTTTTCTGTTAGTTCTTTTATTTTAAATACATATTTCAAACAATTGCTTTAGTATATAAGGCAAATTGTTGTTGGGTGTTTTTTTCACAATTAAAAAAGGATACATGATGCTCACTTTTATAGCAGACTTGCCATAAAAAAACATTTACATAATAATAAAAAAAGAGAAAACAATTTTCAATCCAAAAACTGAAACTGGTTGAAATGTGTTTTTCACATAAAAAAAAATACACACATGCTTACACAAACACAATTTATAAAATGTATTTTATAACACCTATTCATTTTTTGGTTTGTTTTTTTGGGCCGCTTTGCAGTGTTTTAACCATTACTGTATCCGTCCGACTGTCCGTTGATGTGATGTGTGTTTGCATAAGCACTAGTGTTTTTATGGCAGTTTAGCAACTGTTGGCAGGGAGCTAAATTTATCGCTTCCGGTTCCAAGATTTTTATATCATATTTTTATATTAAAAACAACAAAAAAATTCGTAAACAAATAACAACCAAATATGTATTGGTATTTCTTGTTAAAATGAGTGTTAAAATAGCTTTGAGGCATAACATTTTACTATTTGCCTAAAGATAATAAAATATTATTTGTTATATTTTAGCCTAGAATAACTTTACAACCCTGCCTCGTTAGCTGTTCATGCTCTCTTTTTTTACATAAAAAACTATACCAGTTTTTTCTGCCTTCTCCTTCCACCATTTTTTATTTTTGGTTTTGTTTACATTGCTCTCTTATTTCTGGTGAATTTTTAGTTTTACTCTTTATTGTTTTGTTGTGCTCTCGCTTTGTATTGGATTGGACTCTGCTGTGTCAGTGAATATATTGTTGAAGTACTTTTTTGAGTGTTACGAGTGAAAGACACATAATTTAACAATATTGGCTGACGTATAAATTTTTAATGGGTCTTCAGGGCGACAGGCGTTTTTGTGGTTTGTTGTATGAATAAATTAAGAAGATAAATAAATACTTAATTAGGATTTAAAATACAGAAATTTCAGCCATAAATTCTTGAGAAATAAAATTCTTCAAAATATAGGTACGTAAATTTTTTTTAATATTTGTCTTAAAAAGTGTGTTTCAAAATACTCTCCTTGAACATTAAAAGGGGTGCTCTGCAGTTCACAACTGCAAAAAGTTGTTCGCGGTGTCTGTTTCAAGTCAATATTCATCATCCATAATAAGGTGGTTTTTGCTAAATCAGGACTGTACAATTCCTTGTTTTCTGAGCTTAAATTACTTGTTTTAGACGTTTCCAAATACTTGTGACTACATGTACAACGACATATAGTATCAAAAGTAGAGGCGCAGAGATCGTATGTACTCAATTATTCAGATTGGCTAGAGACCTACTGGAATTATTAATGTCATAGGAGTACATTTCATAAAATCCGAACCATTTCGCCACAATATGACTTAAATACCCAAAGATTTTTTAAATACCAACAACCGCCAACAATCGAAAAGACACGTCACTCGTTCCATATATAATAACTATATATATTAACTTTAATGATCTGGTTCTGATCTTAATTCAAATAGTTTTACTAATAATCAAGCGACCTGGAAGCTAAGGATGCTGACTTCCATGATCTTTAAGTTTGATCTACAATTTTGGCTTATTACCGGTTCTTCTGTGAAGGTTGATTAGTCTGCCGAATATCTGATTATATCTGATGACGTAATGAAGTATGTTTTGAATCCAGTATTTAAATGGTGGGAAAATACGACCCTCTGTCATTTACAATACGCAAATCTTTGAGACATATTTAGCTGACTTACGTAGGAGTTTGAGCTTCCATCGTAGGTTATTTAGGAGCCTTAGTAAAGTTTCAATCGTATTTTGTTATTTGAGTTGAGCTTAAATTCTTGGTATTTTTAAAGTTTCGAGTTGATCTGCAATTGTATGCAATTTTGGAGTCTGGAGTTGAGCTTCAATGGTAACTTATTTTAAAGTCTAAGTTGAGCTTATATCGTAGGTTATGTTGGCGTTTGAGCTTCAATCGCAAGAGTCGTGAGTTGAGCTTTAAATGTAGGTATATTTGAGCTTGAGTTGAGCTTCAGTCGTAGATGATTTTGTAGTCTTAATTAAACTTTAATAGTACATATTTAAGTTTCGAGTCTAAGTTGAACTTCTATCGTAGGTTATTTTGTTGCTTAAGCTTCAATTGTAGTAGTCTGAGTTGAGCTTCAATCGTAGGTCATTTTGGAGTTTGAGATTAGCTTAATGCATATGTCAGTTTAAAATTTGAGTTGAGCTTCGAACGTTGTTTCGGAGTTAGAATTGATCTTCAATTGTAGGTAATTTAAGAGTTCGAGTTGATTTTCAATCGTAGGTCAATTTGGAGTTTGTGTAGAACGAACTTTCTGAGAGAAGCCATATTTTACTCATTGGAATGGTTTAAATCTCTCATCATAGAGGATGTACTGCAGTGCGGTTCCTAGAAATAAAAAAAAGAAAAGTTTTTTTTCAACAACTTTCATGTTTGTTGTTATAACGTTGGATTGTGCTAACATTAGCTTTACTCCTAAAACAGACATAGATTTTTTAATATTATACAAATTGTGGCTTGAAGTTGTCATTATAATTTCTCTCTTTAACTATTGTAACCACACTTTTGCTATTGTATATGTAAGTAAACTGTTGGTTGAAGTGTATGGAAAATATGGGCTAAAATATGTATGCGTCAACTTTTAAACGTCCGTCCATCCTAACCAACCATCCGTCTGTATGTCTACTCATTGTTATCTGTTGTGCATTTTGAAACCAATAGTTCTGCATACATGTCATAACCACCTACTACTACTACCTCTGCCTCCAAACACCCGGTGAATACTATTTTTTTAAATTTTTTATTTTGTTATCCTTCAGCACTAAAAGTTTGTCATTATGTCATTATTTCAAGCGTATCCTTATGTTTGTGCCTGCAAATTTTCCTCGTTTTCAGTTTTATGCATCACTACTACATGTTGGCCATTGTATTTATGTTGCAATGTATTGCATGGCATCGTATCGCATATGAGGCTTGAAGTATATTGACAGTGCATTTTGACAGTAGTTTAGTGGTGGTTTTGTGGATGTGTTGTGGCGCTGGTTGTTAATAGGGGCTATGGTTTGCTGACTGGTGGGTGGGGGTTGGTTGAGGGGAGTTGTTACAACAAATGCATTGTTTTAAGCTGTGAGAAAATTGCACAGCCATTTAAAAATGTTTCTGTTTTCAGTGTTTTTTTTTCACTGTTTTGTCATATATAACTTATGACATACATTATTTACGTATAAACTAGATACAGGATGGTGTTCATTTTTTCATCCTTCTTTTTTTGTTTGTTTTATAGATTTTTAATGCGTAGTTTTTAAGTTAAGGGCTTTTCATGAGGAATAATTTTTGAATTTAGAGTGGTTTTAATGCAGGCTGTTTAGTTTCCAGCAATAATGAGGAAATGTAACAGTATATTAATATCCGGCTTATATTTAAAGATTCAATATGTTTGTATTGAGCGAAAGTGTTGAATACAAATGTTAAAGTTTTAAATTACATATATAGGAAAATTATGAAATACTTGCTTACCCTTATATACTCGTATTTAGCTTGATTTTTAATAAAAAAATCTTTAACTTCTTTTTATATATTTTATAGAACATTTTAAGATTTGCCCTAAAAGTAGGCTGCAAAAATTAATTTTCTTTAATTGAATTTATCGCACTATTGATTTTTTCTAAATATCCTTAAGGTTATTCAATATTTTATTATTCTATACAAAATCCATAAAGTGTACTTTATATTTTATTAAAACAAACTCAACCACATTAAATAGCACCTACGGTTATACTTTATTTTATAATGAATATTTAAACCCAAAGAAATTATTCAACAATATTATTGTTATTATAATGAGCAACACATTTTCATAATAATATATATACTATTTGCATTTTACCATCATGATCATAGTAGTTGAAACAAAAACAACACCTCCAGTTATGCTTTACTTTCTTTATGTTCTATACATATATAAAACTTTACCTAAAGGTATGCTTTAATTTTTAATTATATTTATAAAAAAAACAACAGCAAATAACCTGACTTATTTATGCGCCTCGCATTTAACTGTGTAGCTGATTGTGTGTATGTAAGAGAGAGAAAGAGAGAGTGTTTAACAAAAGAATATTTAATTCAATCAGGCACAAAGTATGCAACAACTTGGAGGTTCTTCTATATACTACACTACTAGTACTATGTAGTAGTTTTTTTTTTGTTTAATAAAAGAATTCAGATTTCTAAAGTGAAAATTTAGAACAAAAATCACTCTAGGATTTTTTGCTCTCTAAGTTTTCTTAGACCTTTTCTTTTGCACTTTTTTTTTTGTTAAATTAAATTCCACGGCCTGTGTGTGTGTGAGTGTTTTGTACCCTTTTACTTAGTGTGTATATTGTTGGTTTTTTTTATCATTATTATTTCAAGTGAGAGTATAGTTATGTAGTATGTGTGTGTGTTTGTGTTTAGAAGGGAGGCTGAAATAGTGCTTTTAAGTGCAAGTGTGTTTAATTGTGTGGCGATAAAAAGGAAGCATATTTTGTTATTTTCTCATTTTGATGTTTGCTCGTTCATCCACTATGCTCCGTCCGTCTGTATGTTTGGTTGTTTGTTTGTCGTTTTTGTGTTTGTTGTTCGGTTACACGAGGTCCATCTGAAGACACTCTTTCATTATTTATGAGTTAGGCTTAAATGTTTTATAAAACATTTTACTTTCTTACTATTGAAATAGATTTATTAAGGTGTCGAATAAAGAACTGATTAAAAATGTTTCATGTTGTTTCACATAATTACGGATTATAGTTCTGAAAATGCTATTCTAAAGATGTGATTAAGGAAAAGGCTTTTCAATAGCCAGATAATATCTAAGCTTTGTACTCTTTTTTTTTTATCTGCGGTACTTGGTATAAATAGACTGCTAAAGGAGTTTAAGACACAAAACAGCACAACTCGAATACCTTGACGAAGTTTATATTGCTTTAGCAAAACCTCTTACTCAAACTTAGTGAATGAACACTACATAACTATATCAAAGTAATACCTCAAGGCTTGCAAAAAAGCGTAACCACTTGTTTTAGCACAAATTTATTTGACGTTGTTTACTCTTACAAGAGTTTTGCAAGATCAAACAGAAACGGGTATTTTTAGCGGTAATCGCACTAGTTGCAGCGCCTTCCATTTTATTTTAAATTCAGGAAAGAAGATAGAATAGAGTAAGATCTCATTTTTAATTTAATTTTTTATATTATAAACTTAACATTTTATGTACTCTTTTAAAGATAATAAAACACGCCATTTTGCATCACAATGCGATGCTATCATTTTAAAAATAGTTTTATTATTATTCGCAACAACTCTTTTTCAGTCTAACCTCGTTCACAGTCTTTACTTGTATCTATGTCTGTTTGCCATTTCTTGAGTGTTCCATATACTAAATAATAAAACAAAAAATGGGTACGTGGTTGTTTGTTTGCTTGGTCGGTTGCTGCTTGGTTTGGCGGCTGTGGTTATGATGTTAAAGTTGGCGGCGGGAGCAGGGCATTTTTATTGTTTGTCATCGTCGGTTGTTATTCTACTGATAAAATTTGTAAGTGCCTGTTGGTGAATCTGTAAGGGTATCAGCAGTCAGTGTGTGTGTGTGTGGTCCTGAAAAGGGTGGCAATGGGTGTCAGGAGAGCTGGAGAAAACTACATGTGCTGGGTATCCTTGCCAAAGTTGCCTTTCTTTGTTTTTCCGCCAACGTCGTGAGTGTTTGTTCTTTGCCATTTTTATTTAAACCATCTCTGATGATGATGATGACGACAACGTTTATGTTGGTTTTGTGTTTTCTTACAGAAGTGTTGTTTGTGTTCCAATTTTCATACACGCCATGAGGGTCCTTTTGTTTTATTTTTCATTTAGTTTGTGTTTTTTTTTTTGTATTATACTACTGCTTTGTTATTGTTGTATTTTAAGGATTTTCCTTAAAACATTTCATAACATTCTTGCTTCCTTTTCCACTTTGAATGTTGTTCGTTGGTTCGTCTTTTCATTTCTAGGTTTATTTGTTTGTACTTTTTCTGCTGTGTTTCCTTTTTTTTTGGGTGGCAATTGACCTTTGATTTAACTTGCGTTGTATAAGCGACCAACCACCCTGTAAATATTTTAAAAGTTTTGTATGTCACTGTGTTTTTTGTGTATAGTTAGAATATTAGACAGACAGACAGACAGTTGTAGTTGATTTTCTATATATACTAGTATAAGGTTTTTTCCAAAAAAAAAAAAAAAAAAGAGTTAAACTCAAGGACTTTTTGGCTAATTGTATTTATGTGACTTGCAAACTAAGTTCGTTCTTGGGTTCTACTTACTCTTGTTATATTTATCGTCTTTATCGAGCTCACTGTTTCTCCTATTATGACCAGTTTGTTTTTGTTCTTTGGAAAAACATAAGGATTATTTATTAATCCCCCAAAGTATACTAAGTTTTTGTTATTGTGTTTAATGTTAAATCTTGACTAATTACTTGTGTTGTGTATGTTGGGTAATTGTACAAGTGTGTGGCTGTGTGTGTGTAAGTAAGATAATTTAAATAAACTTCTTACAAATTTTGTTTTATATTCATTGTTGTTGTATTGGGTTGGTTGTGTTGGGTTTGGTAAATACCATAAATTAATTAACTTTTCTTTTTACTGGAGCAACTCAATTTCCCTTAGTTATATATTCATGGTAGGCTTTGTAAGTGTTTGCGTTTAAGTTTTATTGTATGTCTTCATTTTAAATTGTTAATATCTTTAGGTATAAGGACATTAATATCCTTTCAATTTATTCGTTCATTTATTTCTGTTGTTTCTTTAGCTGGTAATTTCTTTAATTACAAAATCTGTCAGCATTTTAATTTACAGATGTTGTTGGGTGTATGTCAAAAAAAGCGAAGACAGTGTGAGAGAGAGAGAGAGCCTTTTTGGTTTAAATACAAAAAAGTATGCTTTTGTTTTTATTTGTTTATACATTTTCTTTTTTCTTGTTTAAATTTAATATTGTAATGAAGTTTACGTTTCCCTTTTTTCCGTAAAACTTCGCCGTAGTTAATAAAATAAATCTACCTACATACATACATATTTACAGTCAACATTTTGTTGTAATTATTAAGCCTTAAAGTAGGCTACATTTAATCTTTACAGCTACAGCACAGTTAATCCATTTCAAGCCCAATATGTTGTTTTCGTACAACCGTTGTATGCTGTGTTTTTTAAAAATATGATTGATTAAAGCATTAAATTGCGTTTAAAAGTATAATGTGTTTTTCTTAAGTTTCTCTTTTATTCTATAGATGTTTTTAACAGTCACGTTTTCCATTTTAAAATTGGAAAGTTGTGAAATTAATTGTTGAGTCAAAAGGAAGAGAAATAAGTAATAAAGCAGTCGTTTTTTTTTTTTTTTTTGGTAAGGCAAAATTAAATACAGAATTTTTAAATATGTAGCTGGGTAATATTAATTTTTTACATTGTTAAAGTTTTTGCTACATTTGAAATTTACTTAAAACCATATTAAGAATTTGTTTACTATTTAATTTAATGTTTACTAGTTAAAATCACAAACTTTAACTTAATATTCATACAAAAATATAAATTTTTTAATATTAATTTATTAATATTCATACA
Source organism: Bellardia pandia (assembly GCA_916048285.2). NCBI lineage: Eukaryota > Metazoa > Arthropoda > Insecta > Diptera > Calliphoridae > Bellardia > Bellardia pandia. The sequence continues at coordinate 24,421,180 of OU696531.1, forward strand.
AAAATATAAATTTTTTATGAATATCACCTGCAATTATTCATTTACTTATTTGCCTGTCAATGCATTCATCCACATTTTAATTTTTCTAATGGCAATTTAAAATACATATTTAATCATGTGTTTGTTTATTTGTTCAACCTGAAAGTATGCAAATAATTTTGTTTATTGTTTGCAACATACATATTTTTATATACAATAATATAATCCTAAAAGTAGGCAATTCATTGTGTACATTATTTTATATTAATGGCAAAATAAGTGTGCTTAATTTATTTTGAAATTAAATAGTTTATAAAACAAATATTTATGTTAGTTTTAACTAAAAGCAGGCATTTTTTTGTTTTAATAAATAAAAGTATGCAAATCATTTTAAAAATAAACTAAGTAGAATTTTGGGGTTGTAAATATGTATGAATATTAAAATGAATATAAAACTGAAATAAAACACTTTTACTACAGAGTTTTATTACAGAATTTCCCTAAAACTCTTTAATTCTATTTAAAATTGTTTTAAGAAGCTTTAAAACATATATTTTGTTTTCATAGTTTAAGCCTATTTATTGTTTTAGCAGCAGGAATCCCTCATTTAGTTAATTTTTTTTTTAATTTAAGCTAACCTCTATATGAAATTGTTATTTTTAAATCTATTTTTTTTATTACGCCCTTTGTATTACAGTCCCCCTATTTTTATTTTTATTATATATACAAGGTGGCGCAAAAGTAATCCTCCTATCAGAAAATGCTATAAATTTTGCGAGGCCCCTAATATCAGTTCTGTCAGCAATATTCCGCGTTCTGGGGCAGTGTAGCGTAACATTGTTTATTAACGTGTATTACGCATATGTTTACTACGCAAATGTCAAAACAGAACTGACATTAGGGGCCTCGCAAAATTTATAGCATTTTCTGATAGGAGGATTACTTTTGCGCCACCTTGTATTTTGTTTTCCTTTATAAATCTTTTAATCATAATTTCCTTTTCTTTTCAAGTTTTAATTTAAAACTTCAAATTCCACTCTAATCTAATTTACATATTTTCTTTACTTTATAATAATGCCAATATATACATATAAGTATAGCAAACAGACTTATTGACTTGTTTGTCTCAGTTAGTTAAGCCTAAAAGTGTGCTCTTGCTGTCGTAACAAAGACAAATTAAAGTGTTTTTATGTTTAAGAATTGTTAATGCATATTAATACTTTAAGAAGAAATAAATAAAGAAAAATACAGAAAAAATTAGAGGATACACAAACGAATTTTAGTTTAGCTTCAGGAAAAAAAGTTATAAGGCCTACTTATAGGCTTAGATTGGTGTTCTCCAGGGACTGCAATTTAAGAGGTTTTGAAACATTATAACATAGACATATCATTTCCAAAAATGTATGTATTAAAAACATTCACTTTAATTATTAACAAGATATAAAATATATGTAAATATAAAAGCTAATAATGTTTTTTAATATAACAAAAATGTCAATACATATAATAAAAATGTGGTGAATATGAAGAAGATGTTCATATGAAAGTCCGGTCACATTAAAAAAAAAAGACAAAAATAAATATTTCTGAAACTTACATTTATTGGCATTCGGATAAAAGATAAATGTTTGTATTTTTTTAAATTTTGTTAGCCTCAGGTGGCTTTGGGGCACCGATCACTATCCCCATTGTAACTACGAATCTGTATAAATACAAATCAATCCACAATCACCTCGTTATTGACTGTAAAATATTAAAAATTAAGTAAAGTAGGATATGTTATATCGTTAACGAGCTATCTAATTATTTGCAAAACAAAATGTTTTTTTAAATTTTGTTAGCCTCAGGTGGCTTTGGGGCAAGATATAAAATATGAAAAACAAAATGTTTTGCAAATAATAAGGGGATACCGATATCTCAGGCTGCACGTTGAGAGTTTTCAGCCATTGGGAGAGAATGTAGTGGCTATTGTTTGAACTCATATTCGCATATTATATGCGGAATTTGAAAAAAAAGTACCGCTGAAGCACACCGATTTCTCACCGAAGCTTCAGACAAAAATCGCTCAGGCCAGCCAAAAAAGTTTGAGCACCAAGAATTGGAGGCACTACTCCAAGAAGATTGTTTGTCAGACTCAACAAGAGCTTTCAAAATCATAGGAAGCTTCTCAAACAAACGTTTGCGAGCAGCAGGATTTTTCCAAATGCAGAGAAATTGGGTACCATATAAATTAAAGTCGTGAGACCTTGAAATATGATTTTGCATATCTGAAATGCTTCTTATATTGATTCCTATGGTTCCAAGTTGGAACAAAGGGCCGTAACAAAATTCTTCCATTGGGATCTGTCCTGTGCGATTAGTCTGATCTCAGACCATGTTCTTCCTGTTTCGCTAATCTCGGATTCTAGTTGCCTTCTCCAGGTGTTAGCTGGTCTACCTCTTCTTCTGCTGCCATGAGGGTTCCTTTTATAGTATTTGAAATGCTTCTTAAATACTATAAAAGGAAATACTTTTTGCACCGAATCATTAATAGCCATAAAAATGTCTCCATTTCTATAATTTTCTTATGATTGTTGATTGATTTAGCTATGTATGTCAAATGTTTGATAGCTCTAGCTCTTCAACAAGTTGCTTGCTAATACGTTGGTCCATGCTGTTATTTAATATTTCTTTTTAGGCAAACAATGACGGTGCTGGTCCGCTTAGTTCACCAAGTGTTTTTTTCAGGACAATGTTAATCTCAGAACTACTGTGCGTTGAATTTAGAAACTTTTAAAATACTTATTGAAAACATTGCTGCTGGTAGTTTATGGCATTTTTGGGTCTTTTAATATTAAATGTATTGGAGTTTCGATATTTGCCTCCTATTTGTCAATCTGTATTTTCAGGCAGATCGAAAAATTTCATAAATTTCCTACACGTTTTAAAATTTTTAGTTTCGCATCTTAATAATATGATACTTTAAATGTTTCAGAAATAATTTTATACATTCTTTATAACTTAAGCATATTTTTACCAATTGTTATTAGCTGCCTTGTATTGTCAGCTGTTCTATAATCATTTATACAAATATTCAAATGTCATAGCATACCTTAAGGCTATTCAATTATACACATTAACAGACATATTTATTTCATTAAATTTATAATATGTTTTATGAAATTATTTATATTTTAATATATTTGCTATAAAATTAAATGTTTTATTTGATTTGTCAAAATCTCCTTATTTTAATATATACATATTTATAATTCATTTTCATCAAATCGTAAAATATCTTCTCTTAATTAAAATAATAGCATAGATTTATTGTCATTGTTTAAGTGTATAAAGGGGGAGCGGGGAGAGGTACATAACTGAAACGAAACAGTTTTCAAAATGAAAATGTTTCTTACTTGTCGTATTGTCTTGTCTCTATCCTAGACTGGCAAGACAAAAAATGTCGAAGTAAAAACTTTAGATATTTTTAGATTTTTTTTTCTTTGCTTGATTCTTTGTATTTTGAAATGGCGTACATTAAAATTATTTGTTAAAAAAAACGAACAAAAACAGAAATTCTATATATTTATAGAATATAAAATACAACTATACTACGACTAACAACAAAAAAATATATATATGTATATAAAATATAGATGTACGAGTAGATATGTATTTTACTTTTGCTTTTGTTTCATCATGTTTTTTTCTGTTTAAGGGACACTGTTTCCTATATTAAATTAGCTAGGCCATATTTTTATTACGAAGTTATGTTGTAAACAAGCCTGAATTTTCTGTAAGGTTTATTTTCAAACAGGATATTAAATCTGGATATTTGCAATTGCCGGCAAACTCTAGTTAAAGAGCAAAAATTTTATCGTTTAAAGGCTGCTGGCAATATTTCTTTACATGTTAGAGGTCGCCATAGAGAGAACAATTTATATAACGACAAGCTATGCTTGTACTTTCTCTATTGTAACCTGACCAGTTATTGATGGCAATTTTTGTCTCATAGTTTATCATTGTATGTATGAATTTCATTGACATTCATGTTGTTTACAGCTAACTACCGATCATGTTTACGACCTCTGCCGACTACTGTTATATACCAACATCTATGGATATATATGTACATATATTAAATTAGTTACTGAAAATTGCCAAGCAAATGCTAGTTGAGATTTTTTTAGAGATCACCATTTTAAAGTATATATGTACATAATTTTTTTTAAGAAAGTGGTCTGCGCTCATAGTCGCTATTGGCTGAACCTAATCAGTTATTTACTTGTTAACTACTCCAATGTTTTAAAAATATTTGCTAAAACTATTACTTAGTGAGAAACATTTTCAGCATTTTTAATAAATATACATTTTTTAATCAGTTTTTAAGCCACAACGTTTAAAGACGGTCTGCTACATTTTGATGTATTTTCAATGATGTTTTTTCTTTTTTTTGTAAATAAAAAACTTTATTAAGGGAAATGGTGTAAAAAAACATAATAATGCCCTGTATATGTCCTCAAAAATCTACTCTGTTTAGTAAAAATATATGAGAAAAAAAGCACTACTTTTAAAATTTCACATTCAAAATGAAAAATTCTTGCAGTATTTTTATTTTCATTCTTTATGTATTTATTTAGTTTTCATTTTTTTTATAAATATTTGTACAAGGAACCATGACTTTTATATTTTATTTACTACAACATTTTTATTTATTTATTATTTTTCAATAATATTTCAATTTCATTTTATGGTGTTCAAATTGTCTGTCTGTTTAACTCTTCATATAAATTTTATTTTATAAAAAACTTTTTTTCATTTAACTTCAAATTCAGTTATTCATTCATTAATAATCGCTTAATATAAGTATTTTTCATTCATAAGCTAAAATTAAATTCTTTTAGATTTTAATTGCATATTTTGTATTGTCAATAAATAATAAACAAACAATAAGTGCAGCATATTTTAGGGTCATGTAAGGGTATTATTTAATAACAGTTATTTAATATTATTAACATCATATTTGTTTTTACATTCAATGTGTTTATTTAATTGTAAATGCTTGTTTAACTTTAATTAAATGTATTTTAATTAATTTAAATTATAGTGATTGATTTCGTTTTTGTTCCAAAGGTGTTATTTACTTTTGCAGTTGTTGAGCATTCGTAGAAAAATATATCATTAACAGTTGTTATGAATATTAATTATTTAAATTATTGTATATTTTTAATATATTTTAAAGTGGCAAACTCTTAAGGTACGATCACACTTGGCAAATATTGACTCAAAAAAACGTGACCACTTGTTTTAGCACAGATTTGTTTGACATTCACCCATATTCTGTTTATTCTCTTACAAAAGAGTTTTGCAAGATCAAACCGCATCAAATAAAATAAAACTAAATATTTGTTGTGTCTTGTTCTAAATAAACAAAGTTTTTTAAGTAAATGAACGAGTTCAAATATATTTTATTTCATTTTGTTAGTTTTAATGTCATATCATTAATAGATCGTTCACCAATATGTTTGAAATTTTCAAACTCATATGATACACAAAAAATCTCAAACAAGAAATGAGAATTACTTAAAGGCCTTATGACACTACATTTTTAATGCATTGTTCAAGTTTTGGTGAACAGTACAAATATAATGTAATAGAAAAATTTACCAAGTGCAAAGAGTTCAGCAGTATTAACATAAATGGCAAACTGTCAAACATTTTACTAAAGTTATCGATAAAAAATTAAGTTATGTCAAAAAAAAAAAAAAATGTAAAATTGTTCAACTTAAAATTGACATTTCAAGCTTGAAATATTAAAAGTGTTGCTGAATCAGCGGTTTATGGGCAAATTTGGCGATTAACCGTTTTGTTGTTCGATTTGTTTTTATGTTTCTCATAAACAAAAAGTTGACAACATTTAATAAAAAACTAAAAGGCTTTTTTGTTTACATTTTTTATAGTTTGCTTTTTCTAACATTTTCTGTTTCTTTCTATCAATTCTATATCAATTCAATGAACAAAAAATGTAGTGTCATAAGGGCTTTATGTTCTTGTTTTAAGCCAATGTGTTCAATGATTATAAAAATAGTAACGCTGGATTTCTAAACAGGGAACAAAGCAAAACAAACAAAGAGTACTAAATATGATGTGGGGGTACTGTGGTATTTTTGTTGTGAAAACGTACTGAAAATAGTACAATAGTATTGAATTTTCCATCACTGTTGTGTATCCAAAATACATAATGTAAAAATAAAAAATAATGATGGCCCTGGAAATACATAAGGTATTATTATTTGTATGAACAAATGTAATCTATTGACAACTCAGTTAATTTTTTTCCAGACAAAATATAAAATTAAACCAATTCAAGCTGAGAGTTTTTCGTAAAAAATATCTTCTCTCTCTCTCTCTCTCTCTCTTTCTCTCAAAAAGAGAATGAGAAAACTTTGCCTGAACAAATATTTTGTTCAGAACGAATCGGTGAATCCACATTTAATCCCAGCAAATATGAAAACAAATAACTATAGCAAACCTTTAGGCTTCTGTGTAATATTCTACATGTTTACTTATTTGTTTGTTTTTATTAAAATGCTGAAATATTTTTGACATTTTTGTGAAGAAAATAAACATTTCAAATGAAATTAAATTTTATCTATATAATTGTTACGCTCTACATGATGATGTGATGATGGTCTCTTTATAACAAAAATAAAAGAAAAATTACACAAAATTTAATTAAATTTTTGCTACAATTTTTGTAGTCATTGTCTCATATTTTTTTTATATATGTATACATACATGCTTTTGATGTAAAAAGTAAAAAAATTATCTTATAATGTTTTAAGTGTTTGTCTATTTATTTTGCTTAACTTAAGTTCAAATTTGTTTCTGGTATATTTTCAGAATAAAACAGCAAAAAGTAACAAAATAAAACCAACAATAACTAAAGGAGCAATAGCAGCAGCATTTAAATAAAGAATATCGCAGAAAGAAGAAGGACAAAATAGACATCGACGAAAGATCTATACACGGTGACAGAAGAAGAAGGCCAAGAAAGTACAATTTTGTGTTCTTTCTTTTCAACGTTCGCTCTTGCCAGCCACACAGCCAACGAGCCAATCAAACAACACAGCTACAGCAAAACCCAACACGTAAATTTCAAATTTCAAAATATTTTCGTACAAAACTTTCTAAACTAAAATAACAACAACAGCAACAGCAGCCACAATAGCCTGCCTAACATTTTCAAAAATAATTTCGAAAAAAGTGCAGCAGCCAGCCAACAACAACCATAGAATACTTGCGAATAAAAACCATTTATACTGGGACATTTAGACAAACGGACAGACAAATAGCTGCTTTAAATTTGTAGAGATTTTAAAAAAGAAATTTTTAAATTTGCAATAAATTCAGCAAAAATAAACGGTGTGACAAAAGTAGAAAACTACTAAACAAAAAAACTAAAACGCTTAAGCTTCATTCTATATATTCAACACGCGGCAATAAATAGATCTCTGTGCTACAGCCAACAAAACACACTCATACCAACCGTAACACTCTGCTACAAATAAATATATTTCATTTAATTCTATAGCTACCAAGAAAAGGAATTAAACAGCAAAAAGAACAACAAAAAGACATAAAAGAATAAAAGTATCTAAAAATATCTATAATTTTTGTTTAAAAAAATATCACGAAAATCAACTGAAAAACAAACCAAAACCATACGTACTTAAAACAAGAGTGATACTAAAATAATAATATTAAAACAAATACGAACAAAAAACAAATTGGTTGTAAAGAAAAATAATTCTTAACGAAAAAAAAACACACAAAAACTGAAAGAAATAAGCAAAAAAAAAAATAAAACTCAAATCGACTTGTTATTTAAAATATTTCAAAAGAAATTTATTTATTAAACAGAAAGAAAGAACGATCTCTGCCTAATAATAAAATAATATAAAATAAAAATATTATTATTAAAACAACTGGTTACTTCTAAAGAAAATTTACAAAAAACTTTAAAAAATAAAACTTGTCATCGAATTGTTAACAATAATTAAAAAAAAGCCATAATTTACACACAAAAAATACGGCCGTTATTTAGTTTTTAAAACAAACAAATCTACGTTAAATTAGTTTTATTTTTAAACTCTAGTTAGTTAAACGAAAACGTGCGCCACATTAAAAAACAAGCTCAAAGCTTAAGCTAAGCTTAACTAAACCTTAATTACTGAAACACATTTAATCTACACAACATTTACGTAAGCATTTTTTTTTTGTATTTGTATTTAACTTAACTGCTAACAAACGCCAGCTTCATTTGTGATCACAGTCAGACAGACAGACAGTCAGTCAGTAGTTCAGCCGAAGCAGCAAAACAACATCTGTGTTTTTGCCGCTTACTTGAATTTATTTGTTGTACCCGCTTTTAAAACACTCTTTCAAAATTCTAACCTTAACAAATTTTAAACTTCAACCACAGCCCATGCATAAAATGGCAGCACACACTGGAGCAGCGCCGCCGGCGGCAATAGAGGGTCCATTGTCGGCCCCCAAATACGGTACACTGATACCGAATAGAATTTTTGTGGGCGGTATAAGGTAAGTGTTTTACACGCATATTTATATATTTATTTTTTTATTTTGTCAGCCTAAAAGTATGCAATATTATTATAAGTTAGTAAATGTTGAGGTGACATAAATCAATTTTTTTTTTTTTTTATCAAAAAAGGATCTATCATAGTAAATATTGTGTTAAAAGTAGTAAGAACAGCTTCTTCATTTTCAATAATGCGTTGAAGAAAAACTTAAAAAAGAATAACTTTGGTGTCATTGGGCACTGCTACACGTTTAATAAATATCGTAATACTAGAAATATCTCAATATTTATTGAACGTGTAGCAGTGCCCAATGACACCAAAGCATTTTTTCTTTTCGGTTTTAAAACCAATTCTGACAATATTGGTTTCTATGACACCCCTGATTAAGTATAGAAACAATCTATGAACGAAATAGAATTTAGTGAAACACTCACAACATACTCTTAAAATAAAGCAAAAGATCTAAAACTTTTTTATTTTATTAAAAGAAAAAAAGGCCGAAGAAATCAAAATTTAATCAAAATTTAATTTTTCAAGATAAAAAATCTGGCTTAAAATAGATATACTAGATGGCATTAAAACGAAATGGAATTAGGTGAAACATTAAACTTTTCTCAATAAGTGTGGATTCAACAATTATTTAATTTAAAACTGTTTTACAGCTAAAAACCAATTGGAAACAAAATGGAATCTAGTGAAACACTTATGGCTAAATTCACAGTCTTTAGTTAGCTAATGGCAAAGCCTTAACTAATGATTCTTTATTCGCAATGCTTAGTTTGCCATAAGAATATCAAGTAATAGTTAAACAATAGTTAGTATTTTAGTTTATCAATGGTTAACTAATGACCGAGCGTTAAAACAAATAAAATGTCAATAAAACATTAATATTTTCACATTTATTTAAACTTTACCTTTTAATAACCTTATAAAAAGTGTTTTGACGTTTAGAAACAATCAAGGAACGAATTCGAATTTAGTTAAACACTATTCATATGAACTTAAAATAAGTAGAAAATGTTAAATGTTTTTATAGTACAAAACCTGGCTACAAATATGTCTAAATGATATGGGAACGAAATGGAATTAGGTGAAACATAAAAATTTTTACATTAAGTTTGAATTTTTGCAACAATTATTTACTTTCAAACTGTTTTAGAGCTTAAAATCAATTAGGAACAAAATATAATCCAGTGAAACACTTATGCCCTTATTCATAAAACTTACAACAGGTTTATAAGAGGTTTATAAAGCAAATTTTGTATGGAAATTATCGAAATTAATATATGTATAGCCTTTTTATTAAATAATTTTTTAGCTTAAGGTCACTTTTTTGTTTTTTATAAAAGATTTTTTTAATTTTATATATAATTAACTCAATATTTCGATTTCCTTTGGAAATCTTCTTCAGGAGTTATTCGTAGCTGTGATTGAATTGAGAAGTATCATTCTTATTATCTTTTTTCAATACTATGTCTAATATCATATCTTACAAATTACATATTTTATTACAGTTTAATATTGCATACTTTAAGGCCAATTAATAAAATCTTTATTATTTCTTTGTATAACTTTAAATGAAATTTATTTAAAATTAATTTTTTTACTTTTATTTACAGTGGCGACACAACAGAATCTGATTTGTGTCGTGTCTTTTCCGCCTATGGTAATGTGAAGTCCACAAAAATCATAGTGGATCGTGCTGGTGTTAGTAAAGGTTACGGTTTTGTCACTTTCGAAACGGAACAAGAAGCTCAAAGGCTGCAAACTGATGTAAGTTTTTTCTAGTTCATTTAAGCTTTAGCTCTCTGTCTATTCCTCCTCTCTCTATTTTCTTACAACACAAACCTTAAAAATAAACAAAAAGTTAGTGATTAGATTGCAAAAAAGAAAATATATTTGAATTTAGAAGAAAATTGTAAAATTACTTATAATAATATTGAATTTATTAATCTTAACCTATTTTATATTTTTTTATTTCTTATTTATTTATTTTTATTTGAAAAACCTACACACATCTCCTACTATATCTCACACTTTGAAACTCAACGATTTAAAAACCAAAACAAATAAATCCAACAATCAAAATAGGATAAAACTTGATAAAATAACAAAATAAAGCCATAAAAAACTGAAAGATTAAACAAAAAAAATCTCGAAAAAATTATTGAGATTTACAGGCTCTTCAAAAATCCGTTTGTGCAACGTGCGTGTGTGTGTGTAAAATGTATCGCATCGCAATCGTTAAATAAAAATGTAAAGATACCAAAACTGATTAAAAAACCGAATAAAAAACAATACAGGGAAGCCCAATGTTTTATAAACATTTCGTTTTCGTTTCTTTTTTGAAAATTTCTTGTTACAAGTTCCATTTAATTATATTTATATTATTCTTTTACTTTTTAATTTTCTGGTTTCTTAATTGATTAATTCAGTTTTAATAATAACTACTTAATAATAATTCGTTAAATTCGTTCAAATTCGTTATTATTAATACTTACCAAAATTGTTGTTGTGTTTTTCTTTTTTCATATTAGAAAAATCGGCGTTTGTTTAAATAAAATTTTATTTCTTTGACTGAATTGAATTGAATTGTTGCCATCAAATAAAATTTAAACCCCGTCAAAAAAAAAACTTTGTTCAACATTTTAATGTTTCTTTATATAATTTTGTTTGTCTTTGTTTCGTCACGGTTAACAGTGTTAATTGGTTCTGGTTTATTTTTAATTAATTATTTATTAATTTTTTGTGTGTGATTTGATTTTTTTATAATATTGTTGTCTTTTAAATAATTGCTGCCATAAAAAGCATAATTAAAGCATTAATGGTTATTCAAAAGTTTATTTTTCAAAGTTCTACTAAATCCAGCAAAAAAAAAATACAAAAATTATGCTTCGCTTAAATATCTGGCTAATAATAATTGGGTTGACACAAAACTTGTGTTTTTAATGAAAAAGTATTTGAGTTTTTTGTTGTGTTTTGTTTAAATAATGTTAAAAAAATTGTTTTTATTGCAGGCTGGTTGTATATTGCAAATTTATATTTAGTGCTGCTAATTAAATAAACACTTTTAGGCATAGTTTTAAACGGAATAATAGTTAATCTAGGATTAATAATAAAATAAATTTGTCATCAAACCGTTTGCTTAACATTAAAAAAATCAGAGAACGTAAATAATCTCTTATCTAAATAACAGGATTATTTTCAGGCTGTATGTTTCCGGAAATCTAATCAGATGTAAAGTTTCTTTAACATTTAGCAAGAATATCTCCATTATTTTCGAACAAACAGATGACCTTCAAATTAATTGCAAGGTTTTTGAATTCTACGCCTTCAAATATACAATAAACAAACCTAACTTTACAATAAGTCTCATAGCTATCTTGCAATATCAAATTTGTCTAAAGTATCAGTGTTTGAAAAAACATTAGGTTTTGAAAGAACTTAACCAAATTCGTTCAGAAGCGTACGAAGGCCTTAATTGAATTGGAAAAATCAACGAAATTTTCTGAAATGAAGGCTTATTTATCGAGACACTGTGGTTTATTTAGGCCACAACGAAAATCATTACAAATTATTAACGATTTATTTCCGTGTTAAATGTCAATGAAAAAAAAGGAAACTCAAGCTATGTACAGACGGTTGTCAGATCTTACAATATTGTCAGACAATGTTCAGAAAATGTCTAACAACCGTGTGAACTTAAAATATTTGTCTTCCTACGTTGTTAGAAAAATCAGTGTCAGTGCATTGAAAGTCCAAAATATTGTCAGACATCAAATAATCGTGTGAACATATTACGTTGCCATAGTCAGATTGTTGTTATACACTTTTTATTGTCAGATGTATGTATAAACTTCGCTCATCTGAAAATGGCATCATTGTCAGAGAGAAAATATGAGTCTTTTGTTCCGTTATTTTATTTTTCCAGTTTATTTTGCTTCCCAAACACTGAAAGAGTGAGCAAAAAACATGAACAGAGAGACATGGTGTTGGGTTATTACACCAAACAACGAAAATTGTTCCATGACAATATTTAAAAATTTTCAATTTAATATACATAACGAATCTGTCATTTTTTGCCACACAGCAATCTGACAACAGTGTGAACTGACAATTTCTGTTGACAGATAAATTAATTGTGTGACAATTGTATGGTTTTCTTACAATCGCCAGAACTGATAATTTACCTTTTGCTAACAGTTGTCATTGTCAGTAAATTACCAGCACATTTTCAGATTTGACAATATTTAAAGATCTACCAACCATCTGTACATATCTTCAGACTATCCTACATAAAATTATTGATCAAAATATAAGTAAGAACCTTCATGTGTTTTCTATTTGTTTTTGATACAAGTTTTTTTTTGCAAACTTTAACTTTAAAAAACCTTAAAATCCGTGTATAATCGAAAATGCTTTCATAATTAAGTTCCGAAGAAGAAGGATTCTAGGATTTACAATGCCTGGAGATAATGCTTCATTCTCAAGAGTTGAGGCATACTTCACAGCAAAATTTAGTATTATTTTTGTGCGTGATACATTTTTTCAAATTGTGACTGTAAAGCGAAACGCAAAAAGCACGCAATCGAATCAAATTTAAAAGCATAATGCTTGGTTTTCACTATGTCAGTTTTGTTGTCAAATTGTCCAATTTGTTATGAAATTACCAACAATTTGGACAATTTGACAACAAAACTGACATAGTGAAAACCAAGCATAAGAAGCATTTCCTCTCGTATATTGTTCATTTGGTTTTGTTACCATGGGATACAACAATTCGCTAAGAAACACTTCAATTATCATTCGATCAAGAGTTAAGCTTTTCGACTTGTAATTATATAGGGATTTGGAACGTATTTAAAATTGTTTGAAATTTAGCTGTCATATGAGGTAGAATTGCCTACCGCAAGCCACACTATTTTAAAGACATTTGAGCAGATTAAATTGTATAGGAGAAATCGTGACTAGTGACTTTAAAAAATTGTATTTTAATTCGAGACAAGATTTTATTTATTGTATTCACCTACAATTAATATATAAATTCCAAATAGAAATCATTGAAATGTGAGAATTTTTCTAATTAAAAATAAAACTATAGTTTTTGCATATTTTATTGGTAAAATTCTAAACAATAATATTATTGTCTACTTTTAGTTTAGCATTTGAACAACTTTTTAATATACTTTTGACAAGTTTAATGAATTGTTATTTAAATAACGTAAATTTCACATACGAATTTTTATTTATTGTTTAGATTTTTCAATTAAGAAAATAATTTTGAAATAAACTACTAGGTAAACATTTATTTTGCTGGATTTCTGTGATTTTGTTTATAAAACTTATTGTCTAGTTTTAGGCTACAATTTATATAACACACATTTTATTTTATAGCCTAAATAGAGGCTGTAGGTGTGTTTTATATTTAAATAACATTTATGTATATGTATGTACATATAAAAAAAACTGGTAAATTTGAAACTTCCTCAAAACTTTTGAATAAACATTATTTTTAAAGCCAACTTTTTTTTATATAAGAATAAAATTTATTTTTTAATTTTTGTAACTGTATGTTTGTGTATTCATATTTTGTTTAGTTATTTCATTTTTTATTTAAGAAACAAAGTTTTTTTTTTTAAAGCACTACTATAGTATTTTTTTTTTTGTTGTATTGTGAAATAATGTACCTAAACATAAATATTTCTTAAAATACTTTAAATAATTTATTTATTACCTAAAAGGCTGCAGCAAATTTTAGCAAATATTTTCTGTACAATGTTGTTGTGTTGTTTTTCTTTTTATATGAAAAGAGTTGTGTTTGTTGTGTTTTGTTTGTTTTTGTTTTTTAAAACCATACCGAGTATTACGAGTTGTGTTGTTTTCAGTTTCAGTTTCTATTGCGTTTTCTGGTTTAGAAAAAGCGGCTGCATTTATTTAGTGCAAGAACTTTTAGAAGCTTAAATTTAAATTTTAATTATAATAAAGTTTTGGTGTTTATTATTCTTTCTTTCCTTTCTGTTTTATAATTATTATTTTGTTTAATTATTATTGTTTTTCATATTTACTGTTTTGCAAAACGTTCATTATCATTATCAATTTTATTTTTAGACAATTTATAACCAACCTGTGTAAATTAAACAATTGTTTAGTGTGTGTTTGCGTTGTACATGTTTTTCCGCTCCGCTCTAATCAAACAATCAAGCAATCTATTCTGGTTGTTTCAAACCATACATGGGAGTTTTCTATTGTTAGGAAAATTACATTGGCTAAACATTTTATAACAATAATATGTTAGGGCGGCATATGATTAATTAATTGCTTTAAAATTTTTTTGGTAAATGTTGATATTAGTGCTTAATTTATTTATTGGCAATGAACTTGTTCAAATGCCAACAAAATATGTCGTTAAATTGTTTTTGGTAATTTACTATGTCATTTAAAATACTTATAATACATACTTTAATTTCTGTTTGGCTTTAAATTGTTTAATAGCGAAATAATTATTTCGTTAAGTTATAAATCAGAGCTAACTAAGGTCAATTTATATTTAATGGATTTTTGCATTAATCTTAAATCAATAGCCAAAGAAAAAATGTTTTAAATATCCTTTCTCTGTTGAAACCGAACTAGTGACCGATGTAATGTGTTCTTTATTATTTTATTTATTTATTTTAAAATTACTGAGCTTATAGAGACGTCAGATTTACAGTCATGCCATAGAATTTAATTCCGTTCGGAGTGGAATTAATTTCCTATTTTACTTCTATAGAAAAAGTGAAACGACAAATTTTTTTTTGGAATGAAACCACTTTTAATTTGCTATATGTAATTGTAATTTTAAGAATTTCTATGTTTCATTCCGAAAAAATTTTTCGTTTTACTTTTTTTATAGAAGCAAAATACGAAATTAATTCCACTTCCGAACGGAATTAAATTCTGTGATATGGCTGTTAACATGTGGTAGGAAAATTAAATAAGTCCCATGACGATCTTGCATCATCAATTTGTTAAGCACTAATTTGCCATGATTAAATTCGGAAAATCAAATGAACTTGCCGGCCAAAGATGAAGCATCATTAAACCATTGTTGAGTCAATCTCGTTGAAAATAATCATTAGAAACCACTACACGATCTAGTTTCCTATTTCATGGTACCGGGCAAAGTAAATATTGCGTCAAATTTACCAGCTTGTCCACAACTTTTATAGTATTGTAAGATTTCGTATAATGTTACTTGCTGGGAAACTACTTTGACACTACACTACTACACTAAGTAGCTTGTCGACATGGTTATTATTAATTGTTGTGTCAATTCGTTCAATAGATTTCATCGGGCGTGTCGGCAAGTTACAATAGTATAAGAGAATGATTTCAATGTCAACCAATACGTTTCAAAAATTATAGAACAATTTTGAATTCAAAAGTCAAACGTTCTTAAATTCAGTTTGGTATAACAAAATTTCCAAAATTCAGACAAAACCGCATCTTGGTTTTTCAATACAGAAAAGTTTTAGCAAAAACCCCATCGATAGGTATTGCAACTGAAAGAGGTTTTGCTAAATCCTAAATTCTCGATTCAATGTGACAGTAAATTTACTTCTAAATTTAAGTATGTATTTACACAACTTTAAGGCATTCATAAATTCATATTTTTAAATTGTTGAAATACCACCTCATACATTTATTTAACAATCTGAAACACTCGTGAACTAAGAGTTTAAAATATATAGCTTACGTTTCACAAAATACATATTTCGCTATATTAAATAATTAGGCCGCTAAATTAGAATCTGTAATTGGGTTTACGAAAGAGAGGACCGATTAGTAGCTTTGTTGTAGGAAAACGATTATGCATGTGTTGATAAAGAAGAATCTGCAACGGTAGTTCCAGTGCCATGGATCTGATTGTTTCATCGGCTGTTTGGGAACGATAAAGAATAATTTGAATATGGATGTTCAATATGGAAAATGTGGGATACAAAACTGCAAGAGTGTCAAGTGTGATCGGTTTATTTGATCGCTAGACTCAATGCTTTCCGGATTTGCGAAAACCGTCTTTAAAAATTGTTTTTACAACATATTTTTAGGAGATACATAGTATATTTTGAATTTGATTAAATAAAAATTGTTTTATATAAGTTGTTAAATAATCGTGAAGTGTATCGGATCAAGCAGATTATTCCTTTTTTTATGAATCTGCGATCTTGAATTTTGGGAATTCAATTACTGATTTTATTTTAAAGAACCTTAAATCAAAAAGTTCAAAGAGTTTAACAAATTAATAAAAAAAAAAATATTGATCCCATGATCGTTAGAGGAAACACACGATCATTGCTTAGAAAATGTTCTGGCCCGAACTACTTATTTCACAATTGCTCTTCTTAAATAAGTTAAACAGTGGAGGGATGTTTAGTTTTGAGCTGTTAGGTATAAATAGATCATCTGTTGATCTTAATAAAGCGAGTTGATCATTGCACTGTAGTTTAAAACAATAAATTTATTCTGAAGGAAAAGGCAATCACAATTAAATTTCGAATACCAGAGACTCACTGATCATTAACAAAATTCAGAGTTAATTGATCGGTACATTGTTGTTAAATTGATGCCCACGAATGATTTTTTTTTTATATAAATAAAAACGCACATTGTACCCTTCTAAAGAGTTCAAAATTCCACTAAAAACATTAACCCCCTTATTCATAAAACTTGTCAAAGGTTTATAACAGGCTTTTAAAGCAAATTTTGTATGGATATTTGCTTTATAAGCCTGTTATAAACCCTTGATAAATTTTTATGAATTAGACTGTAAGTTTAAATTTAATCACGTTGGAAATTAAATTTTGAGAGTTATTGTTCTAACAGTGCCACTGTTGTTGAATGATCTTTTGTGGGAAAATAACCTGTCGGTTGTTGTAACTGTCGCAGAGTTGAAAATGTTTGGTTGAACGTTTATATGAACTTAACTCCTCCCCCGCTATCAGATCAGCAAATGAACTAAGAATTTTTAACATTCTCCAAATGTCATAAAACATTTCTGTCTCTTATATTTGCAACAGCATTCAATTGCGTCGTTTTAAGTGAAAATCATTATCTTAGAATAAAAATCTGTAATTTTCTAACGACATTAAATTATAAAATAACGTAATCCCAACCACTGCCCTGTAAACACCATATTTAGTTAAGATAGTTCAATTTATCTCCAAACGTTCCTTCATACGTTGTCTTTAATAAGCAAATAACAAATAAGTCTTTTCTACTCCTACATACAGACTCATACCGGTAGAAACAATAATTGCAGTAAATTTATGTATTAATTAACAAGCAAATAATTATAATAAAATAAACTAAACTCGTAAACTAAAGATAACTAAACTGAACTGAACTAACACATTGTCTGTCATTGTAAATAACAATCAAATAGTTAAGTTTTTGTTAATTTTTAATGAACAAACAAAACAAATATTTATGATAATTTCATTTTAAATTATTTCTACTCATATAAGTAATTGCTAATTTTATAGTTGTTAACCGTAGTAATTATACCTATTGTAACAAACAACTTTCACCAAAATTATAAAATTTTATATCAACTCTTCTCAATGTAGGTGTTTTCCCCAAATAGCAACAACAGCAACAACAATTAACAATTCAAGTCATATTAAATTTATTTATTTATTGTTTAGAATTTACAATTTTATTACGATTTCTCTTCTACATTAACAGCTGTTAATAGTCGTATGGTTTGGGTGTATTTTTATATTGACTACAGATTGTTTAGAAATTTTATTCTGTGATGCAAATTTCCTTTTTTTTATAAAATCTATTTAAAATTACAAAAGTTTGCATAAATTTTATATTATTATTGTGTAATTATTATACAATTTATATTCATTTAAACTAATATGAGATTAATATTTGACACAAGTCATAATTTGTTGCAATGGTAATGTAGGAAATTGGTTTCCCTAGGAAACTATGTGTAATTGTTAAATGTAATGTTTAGGTTTTGTAACAAAATTTAAAATTTTGTAGGAACATTGACAACAAAGTTTCAAAATCCATATTTCTTAGCACTTAATATGTCAAGTCCTTGTTGACGGTTTCTAGATCACGAATGCGACACACTTGAATCATATCTGATTCTGTTTATTGAATAGAATTTCTCTTTAACGACACCCACAAATAAAGCCTAAGGTTATAGAATAGAATGCATAGAATAGATTTTACATTTTGAATTTGGTACATACAACCAAATTTTCGGATCTGCGATATTGAATTTTGGAAATTGATTTTCTGAGTTTGCTTTAAAGAACCTTATACCGAAAAGTGCAAAGAGTTTTAAAATTAATAAGGAAAATGTTGATTCCATCATCATCTTACTTTCTTTGTAAGAGAAAACACTTAATCCTTTGTTTTGAAAACGTTCTACTATTTAACATTTGCTCTTCTTGATAGAGTTAAACAATGAGTAACTCAAAACATTGGCAACAGCAAAAATGAATGGTATAATTTTAAAACCATTTCTTAGCACTTAATATACCAAGTCCTTGTTAATGGTTTCTGACACTAGTTCACGAATTTGACAAATTTGAGTCAAAATCATTTACTTAACATTCCAAGTCCTTGTTAATGGTTTCTGACACTAGATCACGAATGCGACAAATTTGAATCAAAATCGTTTCTGTATTATTCGAAAAGAATCTATCTTTGATAAAATCCACCTTAACATGAACAAATAGCTCTTACAAAGTTAAAGCGAACATTAGCCAAACACAATTAACCAACATTGGGAACAACATTTTCAAAGAAGTCATTTCAGTATTATTTTCAAATTTATAGACTTGGAATATAGAATTGTTAATAATTTTTAACACTAGATCATGAATGCGACAGATTTAAATCAAAATTAATTCTGTAATTGAATTGAATCAATTTTTAATTTAATTTTTTTTTTTTAATAAAATTGAAGAAATTTTATGCCACAAATAATATAAATCTTATTTCTTTTAAATTTAATTTTATTGGTTTCATATTTAAACTAAAGTTCACATGGGTTCTAATTTTTTTAAAATGAAGTGGAAGTGAAATTTCCGTTAATGAAAGTTGGCCAATTTGGTTGCACCCGTCATGCACTTTAAAGCTCTCTCGTGGCTATTTGGTCGTTTCATATAAATTCTTGTAAATAGATAACAATAGTATATAGAAAAATATTACCCCTTCTAGAAATAACTTAATTGAAAATGTGTTTCTTTCTATTAGTAAAAGACGTTTAAAGCGTCTAAATGTTGCACCCGTCAGAATAGAATCGCCCAAAATATCATTTCATCATAGAATAAAAGTTTCACTCATTTTCTAGAACGTCGTGAATTGTTTTTGTGGAATTATAGAAAAACTAGGCGATTATGTTTCAAACCGAATAATATCTCATCATAAAAACTTTTTGTGACAAGCAAAACATGAAAATTTAGCTTTTCCGAAAGTTATAAAATTGTTAAACAAAGTTTTGCTTACAAAACACAAGAGAATATTTAATTACAAAATGTTTAACAATAACTTGCATAAAAAAGTCTTATTAATATTTAAATTTTTTTTTGAACAGTAAACAACCCGCACAAAATATTAACCCAACATTTGTTGAAATGCAACCATTTAAATTTTTAATTAGTTTTCTTTTTAATGCTAGCAATTGTTTGGCAATTAAAGTGAACTAACGCACACAAATATACTTATATATATATATATATATAAATAAATAAACAATAAAAAAAGAATAAAATTTAATAAAAAAAAAGCAAATTAAAAATAAATGTCTACCTTTTTTCACACAATAAAAAATCAATCACAATATTTACTTAAAACCTTCAACATTATATTTAACTGTTACTAATTGTAGAGGATGTTGTTTTTGTTAACCCCCCCTTTAAACCAACTAACTATTCCCTCGCAATGTACAAAAATTTGTTTTTTAATTAGTAAATTTTCAATTGCAAACACCAACAACCATCCACCACCAGTAACCATTAGTGTGTTTAGCCAGTTCCTAGTTTTGAGTTGTATGTTCTTTTCTTTTTCTCTACTCTAAATTTGACTAATTAACTTTTAATGCTTCGCTCTTTGGTTTGATATTATTTTCTTGTGCGATTTCTGTTTAATTACTTTACTTTTTCAGTTTTCAGTTAAGTTCACTTCCGTTTTAAGCTGCTGCCAGTTCCGTTTTCCAGTTTTATTATGTTGTTGTGCTGTTTTTACTGTTACAAAGAAATTTTATGCCACACTTATATTTGAAGAGTGTCCTTTTTCTCTTTAGTAATCAAAAATATACAAAAAAATATAGAAAATAATAAACGTGCAGTGCACTTTCTTGCAACTGCTTAAAGTACTCGTTGCAGTTGAAGAGCAGTTGTTTTCGTTAAATCTACGTTTTTTTTTTGCAGAAATTTATGCTTATGTAGGAACTTTTCTTTTTGATAGGTGCAACAATTTATGATAGACGATAGTTAGTAGTGGGAGCGGTACTAGTGCCGGAAGTTTCATAATTTGGTCAAAGCAAAGCAGCAGTTGTTAATAAAAATTTAAAGAGATTCTTGACATTGGTAGAAAATTAATAGTGTGGAAACTATCTCACTTTATTCACTAATTAATGAGCTTAAAATTAGTGAATTAATTTTTTTTTTTTTTTTTTTTGAAAATTTCACTTTGAAAAGACAATTTCATTAACAAACTTATCATCAATTTCATATACATAATAATCTTAATTTAGCTATACTCATTTTTAAAGACTATTTTTGGCACATCAAGTCTTAAGCTCATTATACCCTACACCACCATAGTGGGGAGGGTATATTGGATTTGTGCTGATGTTTGTAACGCCCACAAATATTGGTCCAACACCCACCTTAAAGTAAACCGATCGACTCAGAATCATTTTCTGAGTCGATTTAACGATGTACGTCCGTCTGGCTGGGTGGCTGGCTGTCCATGTAAAGCTTATGCGTAAAGTACAGGTCGCAATTTTGAAGATATATCGATAAAATTTGGTACGTGATATTTTTTCGGCCCAAGGATGGATGGGATTGAAACTGGCAGAAATCGGTCCATTATTTCACCTGGCCCCCATACAAATGTCCTCCCGAAATTGGGTTTTACCGATCATAAATGTTTGAAATATGCAAGTATCCAAACAAATTTCATCACAAATGAGTTGTAAATGAAGCCAAATCACATCTACAAATTTTGTGTAGATCGGTCCATAATTTATCATAGCTCCCATATAAGGCCCACTTCCGAAAATCATTTTAACGACCATAAATTTCTTAAAAATGTTGGTATCTAAATAAAATTCAACACAAATAAGTTTGATATATACAGAAATAACGACACCTAATTTTAGGGACCGTAATTTACTTTAAATGCCATAAATCGTTTAAAAGTATTTATATCGAGATAAAGTTTAACACATATGTATAATATGTATTTATATTCACAGAAATCATGACACTAAATTTTTGGATGATCGGTCCGTAATAGGTTATATCTCCCATATAGCGCCCATTTCTGAAAAACATTTTATACATATACTAGATGTAGGGTATTATATGGTCGGGCTTGACTAACTATACTTTTTTACTTGTTAATTTGTGTATTAAATTTGAATTTTTTTAATTTAAATAAAAAATTTGTTTAGATTTTTTGAAAACTTCAAACAGAAATGATCAGGTTTATTAACAAGTTTTTGAATTTCATATAGAATTCTTAGTTTTAGTTAACATTCTGTTTTCAACTCCTTATCTTGACCAGTCTTCAATTTGTTTACTGTGCGAACAGTTTCTTGTTCGTACATGTTATTGCCTAGTGTGGACAACTTTTGTCGATGTTATTTTCTTGTTCAAACAACATTGCACATAATCACAACATGTCAGAATCGAATTTTTTTTCGGAATTAAATGGTATATTTCTAAACGGCTGGTCCGATACGAGATAAAATTTGCAAAGGGCATAAACAAGAAGTTGAAGTTGAACACCACAGACCTTAACCCTAGAACACTAACCTTATTTTTTATACGTTAACACTAATCATTAGTCCAATCGACTAACATATATATATATATATATAACCGATTTTTTCGATATCTATATATGTAAAATTGACACATCTAATATTGATTTATTGTAAATGTAAATAAAATAACAAATTTTAGTTTTTATAAAACAATTCATTTAAAATAATATATTTAATAAAAATACTTTTGAGATCAATCTTTTGAGATCAGTTGTTAAAAATAACACCAAAAAAAATAACAAAAACAAAAAATAAAATCACAGAATTCATTACAAACAATAAAACTTAAATTATATAAAAATTAAATGCAAAAAAAAATAATTTTGTTGATTTTTAAAACATTTGTTGCAAACTTCATTAGTCGATTCGGCTAACACGAGGTATATAACTCAAAAATTGCAACACTAACAGTATTTAAATTTAAATATTACATTATATCATATCATATCTAAGATCTAAAACTTTGCTTACAGTTCAGACACTTGTCTGACAGATTTTGATTGACAGCTGACGCCGAAACGTGTGTAATATGTCAAATGCAATCTTTAATATTAATTAATTAATTTTCTCTGAGTGTTTTTTTTATTTATTAGAAAATAACAAATTATTGTCAGTTCTTTATGTAAAATAAAACATATGTTGCTGTGGCTGGTTTTTTGAAAATAATTATTTAAATATACATACATACGAGTATGTATATATAATGAATGTTTTTCACTGCAGTATTGGCTGAATTACATAGATTTAAATGATATTTGGTAATCAAAGTCAACAACAGTTTTATAAATTAGTAGGGCGCTTAAGAATCAACAACTTTTTTGATAGGGCTGGAAAATTGGTGTCGAATATAAACTCTTAAGCTATGTACAGACGGTTGTCAAATCTACAACATTGCCAGAAAAATGTTCAGAAAATGTCTAACATACAAAAACATTTTTAGTAAATTGTAATACAAAAATATTTTCATGTGAACACATTTTTTGCCATTGTAAAATTATTTTAAGATAATTGCCAAACACTTTTTATTGACAGATGTGCAAAGGTGTCTAAAAAAGACCAAAAATCAAAACCGAAACAAAAGTCCCACCCCAAAATTTTAGAACCTTCTGTGTGGTCACATGAAATTATTATCAAACTTTTCGAGGAAGTTGAGGCACAACGAATTTTACGGGATGCTGGTTATATTGAATAAAAGCTTTTCAAAGATTTTTTATGTCAAGATGTCGCTGATTCCATATAGTTCTTTCACCCAAAATTTGCCGCGTTTTTTATTTTGTCTTTATCTCCGCTACCTTCTAATACACACGTACATACTTATGCAGCTAAAATTGTTTAAATTAAAGTTTGAGAAAATATTTTTCACGAACAACTTTCAGCTTGAATTGGCTTAATTTTATATTTTGTCTGGACAAAAATTTTGAGTTGCCAATAGGTTACATTTTTTTATTCAAAGTTGTATCAAATTGTATTGTATTGATGGGGCAACATTATCAGCCCAATCACGAATAAAAATTCCCTTTTTATTTTTTTAACATTGAATTTAAATAGGAAAGATGAGAAAAGGGAAAAAAACTCCCGCGGAATTTTTATTCATGATTGGACTGAATAACAACATCTTTTTTCATTCATTTCGAATACAATAATTTAAAGTATGTTTTTTTAATACCAAATAAAATAATAAAATGGGCACAATAAAAATATTATCCGGACAAAATTTTTGTTGGGAACAAATAGGTGATTCCAGCTTTACAGTCGTCTGAACTGACAATATACCTTTTGCCAACAATTTTTCAATGTCAGTACCATGGTGTAACTATACAAGGTATAGCGCAGCTGACTGACTTTGTTTACAATTTACAATTTATGTCAAAAGTAATATTTTTTAAAAGTGTTTTTGACAGTAGTACATTATTTGACACAAACAAAATGTCTGTTGTTTCCGTATTGTGTTGTATTTGTTGCCGATTTGTACTCACCTTGTATAGTTACACCATGGTCAGTTCATTGCTAGCACATTGCCAGATCTGACAACATTGTATGATCTGACAACCGTCTGTACATAGCTTTACTTGTGTTGTGGTTTCACTAGTCATAATTTGTAACTTCTTGAAGTACTTCTATTGTTAGAGCGATACGTTTATCTATTAAGTCTTTACAGCTGTCGTATCATACTTTCATATTGTTTTTCTGTAGAGGATTTTCTTAAAAAATGTTGCTGAAATTAAGTTTTTATGCGTTTGTTATAATAAGTTTACCACACTCTAAACATTTATTGAAAATCCCTAGTTTGTATATTTTACACTGGTTTTTATTGTTATTATTATTTCTTTTAATTTTTTTAAGCGAAAACGTTTTGTATATGAACTGCCTTGAATTGTGAAATTAAATTGATAAAACTTAAAAACAAAAACCTTTTACAAATATTTTTGAAATTGTGTTCTTTTTTTATATACATAAGAAAAAAAGTCAAGTTGATTTATATATAATATTACTATCTATTTATATATACATAATATATATATAAATATATATACATATGTATGTATACAAATATAAAATGTTATATAATGTTTTATACTATTTAAATTCTTACCACCTTAGATGAAGAAGAGCGTTTTTACAGTTTCCGTTTTAATTTTATATATTATTATTATTTTGATAACTTTACTTTGTGTTGCGTTCAATTTTTTTTATTATTATAATTTTCTTATATTTTTTTCTTTTATCTTTAATACATAAAAAAGCGTTACGTTTTTCTTACAGTTTATGGTTCATACTTACAATTAAAAAAAAAATGAAAAAACAAAAGAAATTGTTTTTTTTATTTTGTGCGTAATTAAAAGCTTAAAATTAATAATATTTGCTTTATTCTCTCTCTCTCTCTCTCTCACCACAAAAATAAACAGGCTGAATGTGTTGTACTGAGGGATCGTAAATTGAATATTGCTCCAGCCATTAAAAAACAGGTGGGTTTTAGAAACTAAAACAAATTCATCCCTATCGTGAATAAAAATTCCACATGAAATTTGTTCCCTTTTATTTTTTAACATTGCATTTTAATAGGAAAAATGTGAAAAGGGAACAAATTTCATGTGAAATTTTTATTCACGATAGGGGTGATTAAGTTTTCTTATCATTTTGTTATTAATATGTTAATATAAATATTTTAATTAACATTTCGATTTGTGTTTCAATTATGAAAATTTCTAGTCAATTGTGGCTGCAAATGGTGCTGTCTATTACACAACTACACCTCCAGCTCCCATTAGTAATATGCCTATTGATCAATTTGCCGCTGCTGTTTATCCGCCAGGTATTCATGGTATTTAAGTTTAATATAAACATTATTGCAATTTTATATATTGATTTGTATACATTACGTACATATAAATTTAAAAAAAATGTCATCCGCCAATTTATTAAAGAAAAAACATTCTGAAATTTGGAAATGTCTTTAACAAGTGAAACATATTAGTTTGCTCTAGTTTAAAGTTTTATAAAGAGTGATTTTTAAGAGCTTTTGCATTTGTTTAAAAAAACACAATATGTATTTAGAGCAATTTTTGGTGTTTAGGTCTATTTTAACACCGTCAAAGTTAAGCTTATTTTATACCAAATTTATATTGATTGTAATTCAAATTTTCTGTACAAGTAGCAACCATGGTATTATATTGTTGAAATTCCCTTCACCAATATTTTTTGCTACGGTCGGCTGGTAGTAATGTGTACAAATACAATTTTGGCAAATTTTATTTTCAATTAAAATCTAATTTACTCATTTTGTTGTTTTATTTTTTTTTTTGTTTTTTATGATATATATTATTTAAATTTATTTGCTTTAAGCCGCTGCAGCCGCTGGTGTGCCAACAATTTACCCACCTTCAATGCAATATCAACCATTCTATCAATACTACAGTGTGCCAATGGTAACTAGAAATGTTGCATTATTTACATACACACATACTAGTATGTATGTACATAGTTGGACAGGTCTTAAAAATTTTAAATGAAATTTTAAAATTTTATTTCTTGTCATTCATTTATTTGATTTTGTTTATTTTCTTCATACAAATAACATGATATTTATTTCTATTTTACAGAATGTACCCACCATTTGGCCCCAAAATTATCAAGGTAATTAAATTTTATTTACTTTTATTGTCTATTTTGTTTTTCAGTTTATTTTTATTATTGTCTTACTTTTGCTTGTTTTACACGTACTAACCCAACAATTTTACAAGAATTTTATTTTATTTTTCTTGTTTTGCTTTTATTACAAACAAAATTCTGATTTTTTTTTTGTTTTTTTTTCTCAGTTGGTTGTTGTACTAATTTAAAATTATTTTTATATATTTATTTTAATGCTACATACATATAACCCACAACCCCCACACATAAAAATACCTACATTTACCCAATCACCCACCCTCTCATGCTTGTTTTTCATTTATTCTCATTCTTTTTTTTTCTTTTTTTTGCTTATTCTTTGTCATTGTTGTTTTAGTTTTTGTTTAATACAAACAACAACAACAACAACATCTTTGAACAATTTTTGTGAAATTGCAGACAAAATGGAATTTTCTTAAATATTTTTTTTTAATTCAATTTCACCATCAATTTGTTCTCACCCCCGCTGGTGGCAGCCTCTTTCTTTCGTTTATTTTTGTTTTCGTACTAATCAATATTTTTTGTAAGTGTTTTCTTGTTGG
Organism: Bellardia pandia; assembly: GCA_916048285.2. Lineage (NCBI taxonomy): Eukaryota > Metazoa > Arthropoda > Insecta > Diptera > Calliphoridae > Bellardia > Bellardia pandia. The sequence goes on from OU696531.1 coordinate 24,448,509, forward strand.
TTTTTTTAATTTTGTCATTTAGATATTTGTATTATTAATCATTGCATTTTTGACAGCTGCTACCAATTTTGTGTCGATTTATTTAATTTATTTTTAATTTGCATGACAAATGTACCATGTTACTTACGGTTTGAAGGAAAATATTAAAATTAGGTTCGAAAAATTAGTTTTCAGAAATTATTTCCAGCATATTTCATTTCCAGCAAGATTGTACAGTCTTTATTTCAATATTAAATGTGTACATATGTATGTACATGTTTGATACTCTGAATATTTTGTCAAAATTTTAGTATATTTCGCTAAATAATTGAAAGTTTTACATTAAAAGATTTAATTAAAGTACTTCTTACTTCCTACGAAAACAAGATATTTCATTGTCCTGTTTCACACTCTTCAGTTGTAATGACCAGTTTTTGTTCAATTATCTATTAAATCGCCATTTCATTCACACACGTCAAATTAATTTTCGTACTTTTTTATGCAAATCAACATGCATGAAAGAAGAAATCAAAAGAAAATAAGAAAATTGACTAGTACCGTCAAGTTTGTACCTTTATATAAATAATTTTTGTTTGTTAGACTATAACAGTTTTTCTATTTAAATGACACCAATTTATTTTTACTTATTCTGTTAGTTGTCTTTTTATGGAAACATTTTTTTGTGCATAAACTGCATAAAAAAAGCTGTAGCATATTCTACTGTTGATCAGTTAGCTTCTGTGGGTAGGCACTCATTTTTACAGCAAAAAACATTTGGAATTTGAAAGCAGTAGAAATCTTTATTACTTACATACAGCTTCGTACAATATTTAGCATCTAAAAGGGTAACAAAATTCAGTAAAGTAAGCATAGAACTAAAATCTTGTAATATTTCTCGACAACTACTTCAAACACGAGAGGACAGGCCCTTCAAATACACTCCGCCCCCTCATATTGGTCAATCCAGGACGTTGTTAGAATAAGTGAGACACTATTTCTTCCTTATTATTACAGTTCTTAAAGTAGTCCTTGTGTTGTTGATCCGTTTATCCGCTGCCGAAGGTAGTTAGTAAGCAAATTCATCCTACCCACATATACAGGCCAGTTGCTGCTGGGCAATAATTTTAAAGTTTAAAAGAGCAGTAGATCTTTATTTAGCTCAATATTCATAGATCTCTATGTAGTTTAAGTCGTCGATATTTATGTAGCTTAATTACACCTTCAACCGATTATATTTATGTAGATCAATTTTGAGCTTAAGACGAAAGTCTCTATAAAATTCAATTTTAGCTTTAATCGTTGAAGGCCAATATGTTGAGTTATTCGCGACACACAATCACCTTGCGCAACTAGTGAATAAAGGCATATTCCATGCGTTGATGGGCACCAACACAACACCCTCGACCTTTTTCTAACCTCACACCCTGATAAGTATGAGGTAGATGTTTTTGCACCTCTTGGTAATTCGGATCATTGTACCATTTCCGCCTCCTTTTCACTCTCCGAACTTGGTAACGTTTTACGACCATCTACGGAACGTTCAACTTTTGTATACGAATGTCAATTGGAAACTCTGTTTCTTAGACAATAATGTCAATGCCATGGCGAAAATGGTTGAAAATATAATAATGATGGGGATGTAAAAAATTCATAACATCAAAGAAAATATCGATTAAATCTAGGGGAACATCTTTTTTAGTTTAATCAGAAGTGCAAAATTGCAATCACATCCAGAGAGGAAGCATTCAGAAATGCCGAATCTGATTCGCTACGTAAAAGAGCGAGTCGTAAACATAGTTGGATTCTTCAATCTTTATGTAGCTTAATTTTAACTTTATTCGTAAGTCAATTCAATTTTAAATTAAATTTTAGCTTCAATCGTTAATAGCTCAATTTTAGCTTCAGTCGTAAGTCTAGTTTGATTTGTCGATATTTATGTATGTAGCTTAATATTAGACTCGATCATCGATCTTTATGTAGCTTAATTTTAACTTCAGTCGTAAGTTTTTAAAAAATTCAATTTTAGCTTCAATCGTTGATCTTTCTGTAGCTTAATTTTGGTTGCTGTTGTCATAGATCTTAATATAGTTCAATTTCTGCCTCAATCATGGATTTTAAATTCTGTCATAAGTGTCTAAAATAATTTAATTTTAGTTTTAATTGTTGATCTTTAGTAGTTTAATTTTAGCTTCAAACGTATGATTTTTATGTAATTCAACTATTTTCGCTTACAATGGTGTCTAAGCTAAATAAATAAAATAAAATTTCTTTTGTCAAAACATAATCAAACAAGTTGATAGCACTAAACCAGTATATATATTGTTTAATAATTTTAGAGATAAAAATCTATTTACAAAACGAAATGTCTGTTGATATATTTCAAGAACTCAGATTATAAACCAGTCATTACTAAACTACTTGCAAGTAATTCTGTTAGTTTATAATATGTCAAATGACATGTTTACAAACAGTCTTAGTTGAAAATTAGAAAAATCATATAGCGTTTATATTAAAATTAGTTTTGATTTGAAATAGTATTTGCTTAAAATTAATTTTAGGTCATCGAATCTAAAAAAAGTTACGATATTTTCTATATATTTCTGTAAAGACATTAAAGCTTTAACATTAACTTTGGCGGCGTTTTAGGTAGAAATTATATTTTGGGTAATTTTGTTAGCTTTTTATAAGGTGTAGTTTAGGATTAACGGTAGCTCTACGGTTACGTCTGCCAATCTTAATTGCACGTTTAGTATAGAAAATAAAAAATTTTTTGATTTAAGTTTAAAACTTTTTACTAATATTCATATTAATGGGTTTTAATAACATTTCTGTTTAATTTGTTTTTACTCTAGTAATAAAATGTAAATATTTTCATGAGATTTTAAAAAACTTTTTTTGATTTTTTTTTTTTTTTTTTTTATATTTACTTAATACTTTATTAGTTGAATCAACTTTACTTTATGGAGGCACCAACGCAGCGCAACTTTAAACTCATCATTATTTTTTGTTTAAAATTAGAAAATTATCATTTATTTTTTATTTCTGTTTAGTTATTATTATTATTAATAATTTTTGTGTTAAACAAAAAGCAATAACAACTACAAGAAACAACATACAATTTTTTAATTGCTTTTTTATTTGCAAAAAACAGCAAACACAGTTTTTTAATTTAAGTTTTAGTTTTAATGCTAAAAAAAGAAGAAAAACACACAAAACTTATATATAACAATAAAAAATGCTTATAAGAAATTATAAACAAAAGAAAAAACTATAAGCAATTACTAAGCCATAATTTTTTATTATTTATTATTTAAATAATTATAGTTTTTATTAAAAACTTAAAAAGAATTACAACTACATATTTAAATTATAATTATTATAATTGATTATTATAGGTATTTATCCATGTTAATTTTGAGGATTAAAACAAAACAACAAAAATTAATATAAAAAAGAAACAGCAACCACAAAAACAACAACAAGAACAACAAAATAAAATTTTAAACCACCATCCCATCATAAAATATTAAAAAAAAAACAACCGATAAACCAACCACAGCTATAAACTACAATAATTATAGAGAGTAAAACAACAACAACTACTACAACAACAAATTACTTAAATACTAAAACTAAATAAATAAAAACTACAGACAAATTTAGAAAATTAAACAAATATTTTGAAAAATAAACAAACTGCAACTACAATAAATTACAAAATTCCCCTACCCAAAAAAAAAAAAAAAACAACGCACTTTTATGAAATATGAAAAATAAATGGACAAACAACAATTTTTTTGAATAATTTGTAAGGATGATAGACAACAACAAACAACCACAGCAAAACAAAAAAAAAAAACAAAAACAACCAACTACAGCAACATCAACAATACATACACAGCAACAACAATACCGAGAGAACTACCGAAAATTTATTATAATCATTAAGCATAAATTACTCCAGCTCATTTTATTGTAGTACAACTACAACTCTACACTACTCTTGACTTCTTTTTCTACAACTGCATACATACATACATACAATACTACTAAAATAACAACAATAAATATTACGTATACTACTCGTAGTACCACTACATACGGCAGCAACAACAACATGTCTGTACATGTGAGCAAACAAACAAACAAAATAATATAAACAGCCATTGTTGAGAAAACTAACAGTTTATTATAATAATCTGTTATATTTTTTTTTTGTATTTTTTGCTGTTTGTTTTGTTTATTGTATGAAAAATCGTGTACCAACAGTACTTTCAAAAGGAAATGATAAAATGCATACAGTTTATAAAGATGAATTATTATAATAATAATAATAATACCAACAACAACAACTACAATTACAAATTTACATATAACAGTAACAATAATACAAAAACATCATACTCTCTTTTACACACAAACTGATACACACTCACTCACTCTATAGTTCTTATTAAAGTTCTTGTTTGTTTATTTTTCTTTACGTTGTTTTTTTTTTTCTTTCATTCTTTGCTCATCTTTTAAATTATCCGTTTTTTAACTTGCTTGAGAGTATAAAGAGGAACAATAACTACAAACAAAAATGGTGGAACATACAGACATACCTACCCATGTACACTTTTTAGCGATCCAAAGGAAATAAAGTAATAGCAAGAGATGTGTGTAGGACGCAACAAAAAAACAACGGACATTTTGTTAGACAAAGCGCTAAAGAACACTCGCACAAACATACATATACCAAATGAAGTAGATTTTTTACATATAAAATACAACAATAAATTAACAGACAAAAGAAAAAAGCTTACGACCCAGAAACAAAAATTAAAGAAAGAATTCTTTATGTTTTTTTAAATTGCTCGCAGTTTAAAGATGCTTTTTGTTTAAATTAGCTTTAAACAAGAGCGTATTTTAATTTTGATGGCTTATAGATTTAATAAAATGAAAAAAGTGTTTTTATAAATATGTATATTAATTTATTGAATTGAACAACATTTTGTCAAAACGCTTTGTTTAACTTTGCTTTGAAAGATTCGGTTGTTTGCTTACGTGAACTCCGTCTTACAAATGGCCCCTTTGGCGTTAAATCACAAGAACTAGGCGGTCAAATGACATCGCCAAATCGAGATATTACGTGACCGGGAAATTTCTCATGTCATACTGAATATGTACTATGTCCGGCTGTGTGGCTATAGGTGCCGTCTTTCTGAAACCAAAGACTGATGTCAATATTATTTTGTTTCCATAACCTCACATTTGAAAATCGTCCTCATCACGGCCACCACTTTGTTGAAAAATGCGATGTTTTCGTTCAGTTTTTCACAAAAGTTTAATGCTTTCAAAAATTTTCCCTAATTTGTATTAAATAAATGACTAAGGAACTAATCATTTGACAGAAAATATACTTTATAGTATATTTACAATATTATTTTCCGAAATTCTTAAACTTTGATGTCCCATTTAAACTACTTTAAAATTGTAAATTATTTTTATAAAACGAACGTTGAAATTCTGCCTGACTAAATATATGTATATTTAAGCCAAAAAAATATATCCGTTTAAGCTATATTGGCCTTGTAGTTTTACTATTTTCCAAATTTGTAGGTTAAAAATAGTGAAAACTTGCAAAACAAACGAACAAACCATAAATTTCTATTGTTTGTTACTATTTTTTTTCAGTTGTGCGTTTTACTAATCTACGGCTTAAATTGCTAAGACATTGACTGTTAGTTTAGCAAAAAACTTTGTTGTCCTATTAGATCTTGTTTGTAAAAGATCATTTGTGTTTTGTGTAACGAAAGTTTAACCAAAACGGTGTTAAAGCTTAAAAATTAAACATTTTATTTATATTTTATACAAATATATTCTATTTGTTTCGAATGATGTTAGAGTTAGACTTGTAATGCCAAAGAAAACTCTAAGGATTTATTATACTTCGGTAAAAGCAGTAGCGTATGTTACTTTGTAATTCAATTTAAAAGAAAACATGGATTACAATGTATTAGTATTCAAATTTAAACAGTTCCATTTGCGAAAAATAATATGTTAGAATTTGTATGCAAATTGCATTGTAATTCGAAAGTGCCCTTTCAGTATTTTATATTCAAATTATATTCGGCATATATTAAAAAAAGATTTGGCAGTTTGTGGTCTTCTTATGAATTATTCATATAATACAAATTCTTTCAGTGGTCCCGTTTTGCTTTTTAGTACTTTTCAAGGGTTTCAGTATTTAATGCTTAAGACCTGAATTTTGTGTAAACAGGTCACTTCAAATTATGTCTTTAAAGCGCTACTGCTACAGAAACAGGGGTGTTACTCTCTATTGCGATGCGAAAGCAAATGCGATGCGATAACCGTACAATTTGTATGATTATCGCATCGCATTTGCTTTCGCATCGCAATAGAGAGTAACCCCCCAGATTTATTATTGCAACCAAATTTGTTGCCTACTTTTTATGACCAAATTTTCGAGTTGTGTAGGCAACATTTGAGTTTTACTGACTCTTGCGGCGAAACATATTGACTTCGGTTGCTCCAACCAATCTGTTTTCTCAGTGCACAAGTAAAACACACGGATGTCCGATAAAATTTTAATGCTAACAAATTTTAATGTTAAAAACAATAATTTAATTTATATTTTATAAAGTTACAAATGTTATTACATAATATTTTAAGAATTTGTTATTCTATTAAAGAAATTGAAAAAGTAATTACATTTCCTTTAATAAAGTTTAAAAAGTTCTTTACAAACATTTCAATAATTTTCTGTTATTTATGTAAGAAAAAAAACTAAAGAAATATTTAATATTTTATTCAGATTATTAAACTTATTCTCCAAATAAATGCTGGGGTTAACTCTGCAATTCAATTCACTAGAAAATAGTTTTGAATGTTAAAAATCGATTTGAAATATGAAACGTTTTGAAACCGTAAAATGTTGTGATGAATATATTACTTTTGTATTTCAATTTGATTGGAATACATAAATTGTTAAGACAGTTTTTAACTAAAACATTTAAAATAGCTTTTGATATTTGTCACTTTACAAAGAGCACAAAGTTCTAACAAAGTCTTTGCAAAAATGTCCTTTATGTAAAATGGGATTTGCAAAGAATATAAACATCTTTGCTAAAAAATTCCATTTGATAAGTGCGAAGTGAAAAGTAGACAAATTGTTTGTGAAATAAGGCCCTAGTCCGTATTTTGGAATAAATAAAAAATTACACTATTAACCGAACAATTGCCATCACATACCTAAAAACTACAAATGTTTTAAAGAAAATGTTCACAACAAGATTTCAAAGATATACAAATGTTTGTTTCCAAGAAACAGTCGTAAGCTTTTTTTATTATAAAAAATCTGGATGGAGGTTTATGTCAAAAAAAATCGAATCTTTTAGTAACAATAAAATTAGCAAGAACCATAAAATGGCAGTTTATCTCTTTAATTGAATATTTTACTGATCAATTATTGTTATTATTATTATATACATATATATGATTATATACAACTACCCACAAAATAAATATAAAAAGAAAACAAAAAACACAAAATATATACATAAATACTATCTATATATACATTAAAAACAAACAAACCTATTTATAAAATATACATATATATATAATATATTAATTATACTATATTAAATATATATAGACAAATAAATATATATTTAACATAATGAAGGAAAAACTAAAACAAAAAGAAAACTCTTAAGGTGCATCTCAAATAATTAATAAAAAAAAAACAAAGAAAAAGGCACAAAAAGTCTTAAAAATAAAAAAAAAAAAAACTAAAGACAAATATTTATATATATATAAATAAATAAAACAAACAAAAAAAAAAACTATATACACAAAAGTAAAATTAATTATAAATGAAGAAAAAGAAAATACTTAAACTAATTATGAACACAATAATAAACAAAGGAAAAATATATAAATTATTAGTTTAAAAACAATTTAGATAAAAAAAAAACAAAAACAACAACATATTAAATTAAACAACAATAAAATAAAATATATTATTATATTAACGAATAATGACAGTAACAACAACAAATAAATAAAAATATATAATTTTTAAACCAACAAAAAGGAATAAGGAACATAAAACTTATTTTTATGTTTAAGTCCTCTAGAACTTTAAGAACTTGAAAAATATTACAACAAAATAATATTTATTATTAAACTAAATACATACATACAACAACAAAAAGCAAATAAATATATTTATAAATTATACAATAATTATATTAATAAAATACCACACAAAATAAAAGAATATTCAACAAAAACTTAATAATTACATACATATATACAATTTTAGACTAAAAATAACTTACTAAATAAGATTACACAACAACCACAAAAAAAAAAAACAAAATTATTTGTAGCTAATCTAAAACAAAAACCCAAAAAAATATTGACTCAATATATTTCAAAAATAAGTAAAAACTAATTTTTTTTTAATAATTTAAGTCTCCCAACCAAGTTATAAAAAACAAAATAACATTTTTTGCTAATATTTGTTGTTTTTATTATTAATAAAATAACTAAATAATAAAAAGAAAAGAAAAACATTAACTGAAATAAGCAATAAATTATATATATATATTTACAACAATGTGTATTTTGTTAGAAGAAAAATATATACATTATGAAATAATACAAAAACAAACAACACAAAAAAAAACATATTTTTTAAACCAAAAAAAAAAAAGACTTTTTTTAAAAATCACTCTTTCTTTCCAGCTACTGCTAAAGAGAAAAGAGTATTTTTTTATATATTGTTTACTGTGAAGAATCTTTTTAAAACAATTACATTAAATAACGAAAAAGAGCATGCAAAACTCATAAAACTAGAGCTGTAAATTATGTATGAAAATGAAATGTTTTTATTTAATTGCTCAGCCTTAAAGTAGGCAAAGGGAATTTTCTAAAAACTGAAAATGTACTTAAATAGAAAAAATGTAATTAAATATTTGAATGGTGTCTGAATTCAATTTAATATTCTTAGTTAAACTTTTAGTTTAATTTCTTATGATTTAGAAAATTATATTATTTTCTGATTTAAAATTTATAACGCCGTAATATATTCTATAGAAATTTAAAAATTTGTAGTTAAAAATCGAAAAGTACTATAAAACGTATATAAACGTACTATTTTACGTTTAATCCACATTTTCACCAATGATAGTTATTTTTTATTTAAAGTTAAAATAACTTTAGGTTAAAATTATTTAGGTTGAAATTAGGGTAATAGTTAAACTTTATTTTATTATGATTTAGAAATTATCATTTTAAATTGATTTAGCCTTAAGATAGGCTATAGAAAATGTATTGTTTTTAGTTAAGAACTGCCAATGAAAGTTACGTTTTCGTTTTTAAAACTAAATCTAAATCAGAAAATTTGGAAATGATTCTTTGAATACCCAGGCATTTTTAAAACTATGTACATTGGCCAATTTCTTTCTTATTGTAATTGTGGTTTTTACTTTGAGCCCCGACCTGTGCGGAATTCTAATATTTTCTTATAAAAATAATTACATTGCGATGCACAAATATGTATTGAAATCGGTCTAGTTTGCTAGCTTTTTTCCGCTTTTCTTTTTTATCGTCCTTCCACTATTGCATTGAGTTGTGGAATATACGCTGGTCTGTACAGAATTATATTTTCTTTTAAAAATATAACACCTTTCCAATTGTAGGCGAATGTTTTGGTTAATTGTCATGCATAAATATCTAATGTTTAAGGAAAGATAATTATTGAAAGCTGTCGCATTTTATTAACGATTTTAAAATGTCAATCACATTCTACTTCCTTCCACCACTGTCTTCTGTACGAACTTAACATACAATTGATGTTTTTTTTTTACTATCCAAAACAATTTTATTTACCTTGGTTTCGTTGCTTTAAAGTAAATTTTTTAAATAGGTTAAGGTTTTTTTTTTGCGAAGGTAAGACCTTTTTTAACATTTTGAGAGATGTTTCTTTTCCCTCTTAATGTTCACAAAAAGTTGGCTTTATTTAATGGTATGTATTTCTGCAAGTCTTATTAACACACTCATTCCTTCTAAATGTAATTGTTTATTTTACATGAGAAGTTGAAATTATTGGCATTACTCTTTCGTACTATAATTCTATTAAAATAAGTGCCAATGTATGATTTCTTTTGAGTTTTTTTTTTTCTTTAATTTTATATAAAACACTAAAATAAAATTTCATATCGGAATCCTTATTGGGTTAAAAAAAACAACAATCTCTGACATTTAATGATAATTTCTTTCATATATTGGAACGCGTTTTATTTAAATCTCCCTAAATGGGCAAAAAAAAAAAACAATTTAAAATCTAAATTAGATACTTAGAAATCTATCAAAAATTACCCTAAAAAACCCTTTTCACTTAAACATAAGTAATTTCCCTAAATTTATGTAAACCTTTAATAAAAATAAAAAAGGAAAAAAAAAACAAACTCTTGCTGATTTTAAAACAATTCCTAACCCCATATTGTAGCTATTAACCCAGCCAAATACTAGTCGTACATACATACAGGGTGGCGCAAAAGTAATCCGCTATAAATTTTGCGATTGGCCCCCAATGTCAGTTCTGCAATATTCCGCGTTCTGGAGCAGTGTAGCGTAACATTGTTTATTAACGTGTATTTCGCATGTGTTTACTACACAAATGTCAAAACAGAACTGACATTAGGGGCCTCGCAAAATTTATAGCATTTTCTGATAGGAGGATTACTTTTACACCACCCTGTATATTAAATGTGACATTGCTGTTTGCATTAACATTTTTGCCATAATCTGCTTTTCCTTCATTTAATACTTCAAGCCACACCAATAACAAGAAACAAAAAAACATAAAAGTATTAAGTATGAAGAGGCTAAAACAAAAAACCTAAACTAAAAGAAACAAAAATGAGAAGAGAAAAAAAACGAAAAAATATTCCCCCATAAGGCATCAAGCTAGATATGGTTGTTGGTGATTGATTACATAACATATGCTCCTGGGTAAAATTTATTTGCCAGATAGATTTTGTTTTCCTAACAATTCGTCACAGTTTATGAAACGTTTTGCTGATATACATATAAAAACATCAATAAAGTATGGGAACAAATTTATAGAAAAAAAGGTGACTGCTGGATATATTTACTAAGTGCTGGGAGTTATACATATTATAATCACCCTGATAAACATGAGTTTGAAAAACATTTTTATTTTTTTTTTTTTTTGCTTTTTTCGCATTTGACAGCTTTAATGAAAACGTGTTAAAAGGAATCAATCTATGGGGAGAAATGTCATCAAGATGCATTAGTTAAATTGTATGGTGTTACTTTGTAAAGTTTTTTTTTTTGTTTTGCAAAGAAAAAGTGAAAAATGTCGTATGCAGGAAATTAAATTAAGTTGAAAACAAATAAGTTTGTTAAGCGGTTTAGTAACAAAATAAAAATCACCTAAAAGTATATTTCAGTGTTTGGTGTTGTGGAAAACTTAAGTGTAGTCTAAAGTTCTTTTCTATAAGTTCTGTTGCGAGCTGTATTTGCATAGATTTTATAAGAAATTCAGCTGTAATACCTTAACTAACAAAGTACATATGAGGGTTAAATATTATTATTAATTTATTTAATTTAAAAAGTGTGTAATGGTTTTTTAAAGTTTTAAAGCTTTATCTTAAACAAATTGTTTATCATCATCTTTTTTTATATTAAAAACAGCCTAATGAATAGGCGGTATATTTTGCTTTTGTTATTTATGAATGAAATAAAAAAGTATTTTCGAAGTCAAGCTTGTCACTTTCATTTTTGTGTCTTGTTTATAAACCACAACACTAAGAACCATTTATACAAATTTGTCCACCAGAATAATAATGAATATAAAATTTAAGTTTTCTGTAGATTTTATTAATAATATTCCTGCTAACTTTGTTGTGTAACAGTTAGTCTAAATATTTTAATGTTTTTACTAAAATAAGTCTGTACTTCATTCTGATAAGTTTAAACTGATGGTTTCAATTAATTTTGTTTTGCTAAGGAAATTAAACATAACAATTTCCGAAACTACGCACAACTTCAAATACTTAAAAAACACATTTGAACACATTTTTTTTCACTCCGAAAGAAATTATTGCAAAACCGCTTTTTCCCAAATTAGGCAGGAAAACTTCGTAACTCTACTCGAAAGTTTAGCCTTTCTAGTTAAATTATTTCGTAACTCGCCAATCTTTTCAATGGCCTTTTAAAGGTCTTAGCATTGTTACATCAAATCAATACTATGAAAGTGTCTCAACAAGAAATCTTTAATAACAGCAAGTAACCTTTTCAAAAATGCACTGGACGAACTGATATATAAAAGTAGGGTGTCATGGGACCTCAATACAAGCTCGACAATGAATGCTTGATAATCATAAATTCAACATGTTGTTCCATCCCATTCTAAGCGGAAGGTTCTCGTTCAACTAGACTAACTTATCGCCTGAAAATATTCAGAGTCAAAATTTGTACTCCAATGACTACGAAAACAATATTGAGCTTTTACGCACAGTAATTTGAAAATGTTTCCTATCGAATCATATGTTTAAAAAAAAAAAAAATATTTGCAGGCATCTACTTGCGAGCCACATCACAAACCCAATTCTATTTAGAAATATAAGAACTAGTTGATACGATTACGTTTTTATATGTATGTTTTTAGTAGACCTTATTGATGGTTAATTATTTGTTGGTTTTGTTCGGCTACAGGTCGTTGAATAAATAAAAACTTTTGATTTTTATTTTAAATATTTTTATTGTTGTTCCCAATATTTCAATTAGCGTTGCTAATCATCTTCGGGGGTCTAAATAAATACATAGAACAATTTTTCTTATTATTATTAAACAAAAAACGAACATAATATATTTATTATAATTACATTTAAAAATAATAAATAACACAAAAATTTTTTCTTATTTTACACTCTGCTTGGATTCTTGTTACTAAACTAATTTGTCGATCGTCTGTGTTTTTTAATTAATTGTCTATATATGTGTGCACAATTCTCTGTGTCTTGTCTGTAGTTGAGACGAAGCTCCGGTCTTACATCCATTATATGTAACATCTCTAATGTATATCTCCTTGAGTAATTTCTCTCTTCTTGTAATATTTTTACCTCTTCAAATTTTGGTTTGTGGTTTGTTAGTGCACAACGGGCTGCCAATGCAGCCTTTTGGTCAATTGGTTTTTCAGTTGTCTTTTGGTCAGTTTTGAGAGATGATAGTCTAGTTTTTAGTTTTGTTTTTGTTGTCCCAACATATACTTTCTCACATACATTGGTCCCGTCACCATTACAAGGAATTTGATACGTTTGATTACGTTTTTATAAAAAATATGGTGTACAACAGTTTTTCTACAGAAAATCTTGTGTACAACAAATTGTTCAATAGAAATCATCGTGTCTAACAGTTTCTATAAAAAATATTCTGTATAAAAGTTTTTTCTAAAGAAAATATAGTGTATAACAGTTTTTTTTTATAGAAATTATGGTGTATAACAGGTTTTCTGCAGAAAATATGGTGTATAACAGAGTCAAAATTTTAACTCCTATGACTACTAATATTAGTAAAACTTTTAAGACCAAATGCGAGTGACGTTTTCGTTGTTGATAATTTTTCAGTTATGTATTTGTTTTTAAAAATCGCTCAGAAACTGCGTAGGAATTACAACTTAACAAATTGTCGTGTAAAAGTCTGCCATAATTTCTAATATCAAAGATTTATAATATGTAGGTAGTAACATTTGTAATCATTGCACAAAAATGCTATCAGGAATTATGGTTTAATTCGAAAATAATTCGCCCATTTCTTAAAATTGTGAAAATACGTTGTTGTTATTATTGACCTAAAAGTAGGCTTTAAAATTTTTAATTTATTTTAATAAACTTGAATATTTAATATGCTTTTTAATAAATTTAGAATTGGCTAATTTAAGCAATTTAGGGTAATTTTCTATTACCCCTAAAAGTGCGACTTCACTTTTTAACATTTAACTTTCATACATAATTCCCATGTTCTTTTAAAAGACATTTCAATAAAAAAAAAAACAAAAAAACTTTTTAATAAAACAAAGACCTTATTTTCATAGAAAATTAAATAAAAAACAAATATCAAAATAACAAAAAAACAACGATACATTTTTTTTGTTGAAAATATACAAAATTGTTAAACTCTTGTATACAAGAAATATTAAAAAAAAACAAAATAAAAATATTATTATTAAAACAAACAAAACAAAAGCATATTTTAAAATAAACTATTCTGTTGACATTGAAGTGTGTAAAAAAAAAGAAATCAAACAAAATTGGTGCAATTTTTAGCTGAATTAAATTTTTGCCTTAAACAAAAAAACTCCCCAAAAAATAAAATACCAAAAACCACAATGATTAGAAACCAAATATAAGAGAAATTAAAAGAAATTGAAAATGAATTTGTTTACCAAAAAAAAAATAAATAATTTATTTATTAAAAAAAGAAATAAAAAATAAGTTTATTTGTTGTAGTAACACAAGAGGTTTCAAAAATACCTGTGAAACATTAAAAGAAAAACACTTCAATGTTGTTTTAGTTTTCCTTGTTTTTTTCTTAAGGAATTCATATTTTATTCATTTGAAAATAAAAAAATATTTTTATTTAAAATACTTTTTTTTTTATAAATTCAACAAAGAAATAAACCATAGTAAACTTAAAAATAAAATAAACTAAATTTTGGAACTCTTTTTTAAAACGCTAATAAAGCAGAGAGGAGGACGATGAGAAAAAAATAACTGTTATAAAACTCAATAAAAAAGAGAATATTGTTGACTAGTTAAAAGTAAAACTAAATATTAAATAATTATTAAAATAAATAAATAATTTTTAATTAAATTATATTATAAAGGATATGAAATAATAAGCCTAAAACTTAGTATAAATATTGATAAATTATTTAAAATATATTAAAATATACAAATTATATTAAACTAAAATACTTAAAACTAAATACAAAATAAAAATCTAGAAGATATTGAAGCAGAAAAATAATTATACTTAAATAGCTATAAACAAATATTAATAAAACCGAAAATAAATGAAAAAATAAAAATATAATTAATTATTTATATTAGACACTAACAAAAGCAAAATAAAAATCAACATGAAACGAATAAAATGCAAAAATAAGCAATAAATTAAAATAAAATAATTAAAAAACTTTTTGGTAATAACAGAAGCAAATATTATTTCCTTTTTTTTTTTTTTGTATAATTTGTTGAAAGGGAATTATGTTTTATATAAATAGTTTTTGGGATTTGGAAGAAACTTGACTTTTTGGAACTTTGGTGTCTATAAACCGCAAATTAATAAATTTAATAGCGTTATTACATTAAACGATTTGAAAATAAGGCAGTTTGAACTTGTATCCTAAATACACTGTAATTTGGAAAAAAGAAATTCAAATTTACATTATTTTATTTAAATTTTTTAATAAAAAATTGTGATAAATTTGGCAACGTTTTATTGCAAGTATTCATCTGCTTGCATCGTGTCACATCACAAAACCAATTCTAGCTAGAAATATGAGAATTAGTGGTGGAAACTTTCTATAGAAAATGTTGTGTATAAAAGTTGTTCTATAGAAAATATTTTGTATAACAGTTTTTTTTATAGAAAATATTGTATATAACAGTTTTTTTCTATAGAAATATTGTGTATAACAGTTTTTTCTATAGAAAATCTAGTGAATAACTGTTTTTTTTATTTAAAATCTTGTGTATAACAGTTTTTTTCTATAGAAAATCTTGTGTATAACAGTTTTTCTATAGAAAATATTAAATTTAATAAACTCAAAGCCTAACTAAAGAAATTACAAAAATTAAAATATTAACAGTTCAACTAAAAATACTAATTATTCTGAAAATATTATGTATTACAGTTTTTCATATAAAAATCTAATGTATAACAGTATTTTCTATAAAGACATAACAGTTTTCTTATAGAAAATTTATTGCATAACTGTTTTTTTATTAAAAAAAATTTTGTGCAGAACAGTTTTTTATTATAGTTTATTAGACCTCTTTCATTAATACTCCAATAATTGTTTAAGCTCAAGGTCTTTTTCATATGACAAACAATTTGAAATTTAAAAAATAAAAAAATTTTGCTGAAGTGTAGCACCAATAGCGAAATATAGAAAATAAAGATTTTATTTAAAAGAGACCTTAAGCTTAAACAATTATTGCAATAGTTTTTGTCTGTAGAGAATATTGTATATAACAGTTTTTTCTATAGAAAATATTGTATATAACAGTTTTTTCTATAGAAAATATTTTGTATAACAGTTTTTTCTATAGAAATTTTTGTGTAGAAAATAATTTCATCGCTGATAAAAAGTTCTTAAGAACTCATTGATTCTCTAAAATAGGCAACAGTTTTAAAAGCAAATTTGTTTAGAAATTTCATTAGTCAATGGAGTGTTAAAAATACCTTTTAATCCAAAAATGCATCTCTCCAAAAACTCCCTTAACTTATTTTAAACAAATTACATATATTTGTATATAAATATATAATTTTCTTTTTAATTAATTGAAAGAGATAAATCATGAGTTTTCTAACTTAAAAAAACAAGCAATAATTTTCATACACATATTTACTACGAAACTTTTTAATTTGTATTTATTTTTAAATTGACAAACAAAAATTAAACAAATACACATACATACTTATGTACGTACTTACATACTCACATACAAAATGCAATAAATAATTTATTACATTGTAAAACTAAAATACCATCAAAACAAGAAAATTAAAATATACATTAAAAACATATTAAATTAATACCATACAAAAACAACTAAATTATATTATATGAAATTAAAAACAAAAAAAAAAACAATAAAAACTCTAGTGATAATGACAAAAAAATAAAATAAACATAAACACGAATTTTATTTTAATTTTAAACATTGGTCTTTTTTATAGGTTTGTTTCCTTCACAATTATTATTTTTATTTGAAATTTACTTGTTTTGTTTTTTTTAGTACAATAATTTTCCAAAAAACAAAAATTCTTTTATAAATAACGCAATACAAGTGATGCCCAGAATTATAGCATTTTGTAAATGTAGTAAAACGAATTCAATGGATTCAACAAGTTAAAATTATCGTACTTTTTTGAATTTACACATTTGTATAGAATCATAATGATTAATGATTTATTGTATAAACTTGTCGTGTTAATTTTGTAACGTCTAATAGTATTTTCTATATATAAACTACTGTATAACATATTTTCTATAGTAACTTGTTGTATAACAGTTTTAGCCATAGAAAATGTTCTGTAGAACATAATTTTCTATAAAAAGTATTTTCTATTAAATAGAATTGAGTGTAAGAGTAGTTTCTATATAAAAAATGGTATTTTATATATTTTTTATATTTTTATATATATTTTATATTTTTATATATATTTTATATATAGTCGGATTTTTATAGCATTGTTCATAAAACAATTGATTTCAATTAAAAAAAAAAAACAAACCAACGAAAGTAGTGTTTAGTGCTTATATCTAGCAAACTTGCCACACCACTATAAAACTTGAAAATTAAACGTTCTAGAATCACTTCTAAATGTCCGTTGACTCGAGATCTCTGTGTACATTTGCAACCTGCTGTTGTAAGCACATGCCGTTCATAATGGTTCTACATTGCTTAGCAGTTGCTGTAACTGTGGTAGCAAAGGTGTCCTAGATAATATTAATGGATGTAAATAATCTTTGTCAAGAATATGTGATTTTTTAGTGACCCACAAGCGTTATTTTTTCATGTATCCTTTCAAAGGGCAATGGGCTATATTGTTCAATATAAATTTGCATTTGGCACAGAATTACATTCCCATCGAAAGTAGAATAAATTCCGAATTTTGCTGCTTCGTTTTCGGTATTAAATCACTTTCAGTTTTCTAAGTGAAATTGATATTTGTTTGTAATTCCTCTCTGCTTTGCGAATCAAATTTGAGTGACGTTTATTAGCAAAATCAAACGGAGGCTAAAATAAATTCTGTATCGGAATAATACTCACGAGATTGTAAACAATACGAACGAATTCTGTTACAATTCTTGACCATTAAGTTTGTTTTTATTCCTTTGTATACCAACATTCCTTTTCCACCATGAGTGTAACAGATAGCGACCTTAATATTTATATGTGCATATTATTTACACGTATAGACATAAAAGTTTATGTAACGATGTTCGTCTGCTCGTATTTTGGTTGAAATCAACTTTCCGATGGCACTAAATATCTAACGGCAACACATCAGATATACAGTTGTATCTGGATATTTAAAGGAAAACTAGTCGAATCCTTTAAACCTATACTCAATTCTGACAATCGATTTGCACGTCAGAACTGTTTCGGTCTTCCATCAGGGTTTCCCCTGACTTCAACCTGATCAAGTATAGTTCACCATCTTTCGGGTCACAGCATATGTATATGCTCAAGGTACGCTCTAGTTAGAGGTATAAATAATATAAATATTATTATACATAACTGTATAGAACGCCCCGGGATTGAATTAATAGACTATAAATATGTAACTATATACATATGTAGTTTCACCTTCCTTTTGGAGCCACATGTTCTCCAGAAAAATATTTTCTTTCCGTCCTTTATAGGCCATTAAGTGTATGGTACTCAGTGTCTCTGAAACGTAAATAATATTTATTTACGTATCTGTTCAGTTAAAAAATGGCTTCGTAAGTAAGTAGGCGCAAGTATGTGGGGAATGTGTGAGGAGTATCATAATCAAAAAACATCTGTATGAGTTGCTGTACAGTTGATGTCGGGAGCATCTATTAAGGCCATAATACAGCTCGACTAAAATTTTCTACGGCAGGTTTTTCACAGTTTCAGCTTTAGTCGGTATGCAAAATTTCAACAATATGAAACGTAGATGTATCATTATCGCTTATATAAAAGATTTCAAAAAATTTACTTGCGCTTATTATCTTAAATATAAAAAAAGTTTCGAACAACGCTCTTGAATAAGTCTGTTTTCGTTTCAGGCAATAAATTCTTTGGCAAGAGATATTTTATCAGATATTGAAATCCAGACAATACGATTCAATTTATTTTCCTTTCATTTAACACAAGCTGTGCAATGAGTAAAGAAAACTTGTTTACCTTTTTGGTTTCAATTTTTTCTAAAATGTTTAAATCTTTTATACTATGTTTCCACGGTACATGCTTCGCTCTCTATTCATGCTTCACACTTAAATCTTGTGCGAAACAACTTGCTTCACCATACAAAATTTTAAGAGCGAATCAAGTAGATTCATATTGAATCTACTTGCGAAGCACGAAAAATTGCACTCTTCTCTAATTTTTATCGCAAGTTTATCTGCACTAGCTGTAAAAATTTAATATTATTGTAAACAAAGCAAATTATTTTCTTGTTGGAAGTAAAGAGAGTAAATACGTACGAATGTATGTTTTTTTTCAAATAAGCTAACTAATTTCCACTCACTTTTGTTTGTCCATTAAAAAAAATTATTTTCCACAAATTGTAAATTCTGTTTTCTTTATTCTGTTTGCTTATTAAAGACAACTGTCAAATCGAATCAAGTTTATTAGTCATGTAAACAGCATAATTCATAAACATGATTCAGAAGGCGAAGCAGGTGATTCAAGTCGTCGTGGAAACATAGTATTAGTGTTTTATTGAAAATCCAAAACCTCTTTACTCAGTTTACAGTAATAACGAAAGTTATTTCCTGCAAAACATTTAAGAAATTTAAAATATCGTTGTCTTAACATGCAAACCTGCTAACTCCCTTTCAGTAAATTTTACAGGAGAGACAAAAAACTTCCTATATATTATATTTGCAACTATAGAAGAAAAACAAAAATATAGTTGGTTTATTTTATGGTATTCTACATCCATGACTTCAATCTATAAAAATAAATATGGTAATTACGGAGTTATAACCGATTTTGTAACTTAGCAGCTTTTCTTACATCGATTTAAAATATTATGGTGGATATAGCAGGTTTTCTTTTTTAATTTCAAAAGTACGTTTTATTGCAACAATCCATGTAATAACACTAAAAATTAAGAATAATAAAATAATTGTAGCTAAGTGGAATTTAACAAAAAAATGCTTTTTAAGAAATAGTAACAAAATAGTAACAAAAGAACTAATGCTAACAGTACAATACGTAGCTCTTTAAAGAAGCTCGCTGTTATGTATTTTTAAATTTATTCATGAGGTAAGTTATCATAAAAGGAACGGTAATCCTCGGGAAGTGACCTCTTTAAATGTTGTAAGTCCTCAAACTTTTTGACAGTGATCTTTCTTCGATTTTCGTAGAGGTTTGGAAGCTGAGAAAAGGATTTGGGAACTATTTGGGATGATTTTCTTTGAGGCAACTTTTGCCACTGCTCAGTATATCTTAACTTAAAAAGTATTTCACCATTTGGGTTATATTGTGATGCATGAATATCAGTGACTTTCGCATCACCTTTGTTGCGCCCAGGTCGGATACTTTTGAAGAATTGCACAGCATCAAATTTTTTGAAAAACGAGTAGTTTAGGTAATTGTATGGCTTTGGTCTTTTCCTAGCTGATTTACAGACTTCAACATAATCTGCAGGAACATAAATGTCTTTATTCTTTAGTGCCCGCTCGATGCTGGAATGAATACAGTCAGCTTCCATTTGAGTATGGCCTACTTCTAGAAACTTTTGCTCAATAATAATTTTGTGGTTTATGGCCGTAGATAACAAAGCATTAGACATCACACAATTTCTATTCTGATAATTACATCCATCACTGTAAAATATTATTTGAGGTGTCTCCGAGGAATCCACTTTCGGCAATACAACCTTTTCAATTAAATTCACCCATATGCTCGCAAACTCTTCGGAGCCTAGCCCTCCTTCAGTTTCGTTCCATAAGAAACAGTATCCGTTTCTATCTTTTAAATTGTAAAATGTTAAATTATGTACCTGTAATTTTGTTCTATAATACAAACTACTAATTTTTGACTTAGGAGCCATCAGAACTGCTTGCATATCAACAGTAAATACGACATTTTTATCACTTTTGTCTCTTTCTTTTTCTCTCCTAGCCTCTTCCTTTTTCTGTTGGTGCTCTAAATATTCTTTTTCCGCTAAATTTCCAACTTTAAACAATGAACATTTTTCGCATTGGTCCTTTTTTGGAATGTATAAAGCCAAATTTTTTGCGTCAAAAGCATTACAAAATGCAGCAATAGAAAGACTCCGCACATCACGACTTTTGCACCAATCTTTTTATAAAACTGGTAAAGGGAGATTTTTGTTTGCCACTCTGGTTGTAAATATTTTTTTGTGGATGTGGCGCGACAGTAATGGGACTCCATAGTAGGCAAAGAATCCAAGAATAGATTTAGCTCTTTGCGATCCTTAGCGTAGCGAGTAGAGGAAACTTTTTGGGTAACAGAACGACGGGCGGCTACGACAGAACTACTGGAGTCTTCAGAAAGTATTTCTTCATTTTTCCAATGAAGCACACTCCATCTTCCAATACCGAGGGTATTAAGAAACATAGTTCTGCATACTTTGCTTCGATTGTCTTGTTTCTTTAGATAATATATGAAGGACTGATGTCTCCTAGACCCTTGATCAGATTTTTTCCCCCGATATCTTTTTATTGGAACTGATGTTACAAGTCCTGTAATGTATACCTCTTTTTCTTTCCAGTTCCACACTTGAAAGTACGACGTTCCGTTTGTCTGCAGTTGCACCTTTGTTTTATTATTTTTGGTTTTTTCGGCACTTCATAATCCCATGTTTCTTTTTTTCGTTTACCATATATCTTTTACCAGACTCTCTCAATTTTTTGTTTTTCTCTGCAAACCAATTAGACTTCTGCGTTTGTGATCTTTTACTTCTTTTCTTGCTCTTTTCAGGGTAGTTACTATCAGTTTCAGAATCTGAATTTATGTCATAAGGAACTAAACCCGTTAGTCCACTATTGGCAGTTGTCAGATCTTCATAATCACTTGTTATTGGTGAAATTAAAATGGCAGAACCCCGTTCATCTGGAACATCTGACATCTGCAACAGTAAGTTTCAAGTCAAAACTATTATAATGAAACTCCGTTTCTTCATAATTTTTCGTCTAAACTGAATTAAATAACGTCAATGTTATGGATTTAGCAGTTTTTCTTACAAAAATTTTTCTATGCGTGGATTTAGCAGTTTTTCTCATCAGACCTTTTTGCATACTTTAAAACTCCAATTGAAGAAAAATTATACGTTGGTAAATTCGTCATCCCATTCTCTACCGAACGGCATCAAAACCTCACTTTGCCTAAAAAGTGGATATAGCAGGTTTGCATGTTAAGACAACGATATGATGTCGTCCTTTATTTAACTCAAGCAATTCTTTTATCAGATGTTGGAAAATTAAGACAATACGATTTGACTTAATTTATGTAGACTCCGATTACCTTTCACAGCACTAGGAATTTTGATTTTGTATGCGATTACGATTCACAACACTTATCGGCTAAATCGTATGAAATAGGCATGGTGAGTTGTTGTCGAGACAACACAACATTTTAGTGTTATGAACGATAATCGGGCCTTAAAGCTTTAAGTGTTTTCTAAAAAGCCTCTTTACTGGGACTTAAGTTTTAACTCAGAGTTTATAGAAACTCTGTATTTCCTGCAGAACGTTTAAGAAAACAAAAGTACAATTTCAGGAGTAGAACAAAAATAACAATAAATTTGTGTACAAACATTTTTGTTACAGAATATTAGAATTAATGCACTTTTTTGTTATTAAATAAGCTTAACTTGTTTGTTCTTCCTAAAAATTATTCATCGAAGAGAATTATTATTTATAAAAATTTCCTATTTTCTTTACAGATATTTAATAATTATTAAGGGGTTATTGTAGAGAGAAACATTCAAAAATGCCAGAAAATCGCAATTAAAATATCAAAATACCACAACCAGTTTAAGAAAAAATCAAGATTTTATTTTTTATTAATTAATTTCATACTGTTTCTAATTTTAAATACTTGATAACAATTTTACAACATTTAAACATTACCTTAAGTTATGTTCAAAACACAATTTTTCTCACATTTTAATTGCCAATATTTAATTTAATTTCATTATCCCCTATTTAATTGAAAAAAAAAAGAGAACTAAACATTTTTTATTTAAATTATATTAATTGTTAATTGATTCTGTTGCTATCTTAACATACACTCAACTCACATTTCTTTCCTTAATTTGTTTATTTATAAGTATTCCGGTAATTCAATATTTTATCTATTCTATCATTCAATTTCAATTTTTGCAATTTAATTTTGTTCAATATATTTCCGCACACAATTACAACACAAACACATACTTGTAATTTATAACATTCAAACATATTAATATATTTATATAAAAAGGACACTTACTCACACACTCAAGAGTGTAAGTAAAGGAAGAGAAAACAAACTACTAGAGTTAAAATAAAGGCGACAATTCATCTCTTCTCTTTATTACATGCCATAAAACATGAATACTAGATGGCTGGTTGACTGGCTGTTTGTTTGAGTGGACTTCCATAGAAAGTTTCTACATCTCCCTTGCCCCTTTCCACAAAACGACAACAAAAATTAGATTAATTTGTTGGTGGTTTCTAGACATTTTTCAAAATGTTGGCGCTTTGCAGCATCTTTCATCATCATCTCCAGCTCATACCCATACCAGTCAGACAGTCAGCCATTATCATTACCATTTCAAAAAAAAAAAAAAAACAATTTTTAAAAAGTAGTGCACTGAATAAGAAATATTGTATCATTGATGAATTGTTTCTTGTTATTTTATTTCTGCTCTTCTTGTTTGGTTTTCTGTTTTGATTTTTCCTATTTCAATCAATATAATTTCTCATATTTCATTTTATTACTAATTTTATTATTTCTTGTTTCTACTTCTTTTATATATTCTTAAATAATTATACAGAAAAACACAGAGAAAATATCATGAGAAAAATAACATCATTATTATTGAATGTCATTATGTATAAAAATCAATAAAATTGTTAAAAATAACACCAAACAAAAAAAGAATATTAAATTTTTTTATGCCCGATAGTAGGGGTATGCACTGGAGATAAAACAGCATAACTTAACAAAACTTTAAATAACATTGATGCAATCCCAATTTAAGGCCATAGGGATTTTAAATGATGTTTAAAATTATATTCAAATTAAATGTTTTTCAAGGACGACAATAAATATTTTTACTTCTTGTTAAACTTACAAAATCATTTTCATACGAATCTAAGGCGCATTTTTGCATTTTTTTCACTTCAGCCGAACACATTTAACACACATTGCGGCGTTGTTCCAGCTAGTCAATAGAGTTGGATACCCTACAATCACCGATGAACACCGTCGCCTTGTCCTGTACGTGGTCGAGTAACTCCAAATAGTTGTATTCCATTTTCAGTTGAATATTGTTGAGGACAACGGATGAGGTGAAGTATTTCCTACAACGTTTTAAAAAACCGATACTTCTTTTGACACTTGCAAAATGTGTTCAGTTCAGCGGACATTACACTGAATTCTCATGCCAAGCGGTACCCCTGATTCAACCTTGAATTCGTCACATGAGATACCATCTACAACAACACTTATAGTAAGATTTGTGAGAAAGCGCGATATAAATAGAGAGAAGTTATCATCGACACCACAAGCAATGAGTTTCAATAAAAGACCATAATGCCAGACTCAGTTGAACCCTTTGGAAATTTCTAGAGCCACCACTTTGTTATTTTCGCCAAAACGACAACATTTTTCCGATAAGAAGGCTAGTAAGTCTCCCGTAGAGTGTCCCCTACAAAAACCGACAATTAATCATGGGGGTTCTACATTTGTAAAATGAAGTAAAATATTGTTACGTTTTTACCTTTTAAAAACGGTGGTATATTTTCTTCCGGATTCCATTTAAAGCGTCAAGCAGTTTAAAGAAAATATACGAGTCTTGATTTATTCAAATGTACACAAAAACAATTTGAACAAACACTCTTCAATTACAGTTTAAATAACACACTTGAATTACAGTTTGACAGTTCAACGATGCCAAACTTTGTGTGGCCCTGTTTGCTCTATTTATACAATAGCGCCATCTTATAGTAATTTCCGGCGGCATCTAGAGATGACAGTCGAAAGTTATTCTTCGTGGCCGTTAAAACTTAATGTTGCCATGCTGTATGTTAATAACAGCGTGTTATCATCAATGTTTGTAAATAGAAACTTCTACTAATGCAAGTGCTGATAAACATGTTGTGTGTTAATACCAACCGTTAAATTGAAATAAAGTTCCGTAACAATGTCTTTTTCAGAATAAAAGTTTCATTCGATTTCTAGAACTCCATGAATTTATGTGAAACTGTTTCACTTTATAGTGGAATATTGAATCTAGGCGTATGACAGTCTTGGAACTAGTGAAACAATGAAACAATCAATGTGGTTCTCATTACACTCGTTCTAGAACAAGTTATTTTATAACAAATTCTGCTCAAGTTTTAAAGAAATAATTGGGGAAGAAGAGACTGTATCAGTTTAAAGTTAGATTTACAAGATTGCAATTTTCTTCAAAATCTATTTATTTAATAACTATTAATAACTATTAAATAAATAAAATTTGAAGAATTTTTACTGTTTACACGAGTTTGAAGCATTTTGAAGAGCAATTTTGAAGAAAATTTAACTGTTCAGTTAAAACTGTACGTATGCGGGTAATAACTGACAGTTCTACTCAACTGTTCAGTTTAACTAAGAAACTTAAAATGTTTATATCTCTGACAGTTTTAACTGAAGTGAACGTTTGTGGGTGTTCAACTGTACCATTCTGTACTCAGTTCAATTTGTGTCGAGCGAGAGTGCGTAAACAGAACCAAGTGATAGTTGATTTTATTGCAATATATAGATCTGAACCTTGCCTATGGCAAGTTAAATCTAGCGACTACCATGATTGCGCCAAACAAGATGCTGCCTACAACAAGCTGGAGAAGAAGTTACAAGAAGTAGAACCTGACGCGGAAAAGAAATCTGTTTTGTCAAAAATAAACAGCTTAAAACCGCTTTTCGCAAAGAAAAAAAGAGGCATCAAAGAAGTCTGGAGCATCTGCAGACAGCACTTACAAGCTGTCTACTGTTTATTTTTTTTTTTAATTACAAAAGGACGGCTTAAGAGAGCGTAAATAGACATTTATACACTCTATGATGGATCAATGATCACGCAAAGTGTGTTTCTGTTGTAGATATTATAATATTATTGTAAGGTTTTTAACAAACTTGTTTAACACTCATTGATTACTTGTCAGCTTTTTGGCACAATTGAACAATTTTTCTTTTCACATGTCACAGGTTTATGGTGTTTTAAATAATTGTTCTAATTTGCCTTAGGGAACTTTGATAACAAATATCATTGAGTCTTAAATTAAGACTCTTAATATACCAAATGATTTTAAATCAAGACATTTTAAGCTTTGATTTGTACTATATTTAAATAGTAAAGCGAATTAAAAAGCTAGTTTAGTAAATTCTATATCAATTTAAATAATTTTTTACTTCAATGCTGCATTTATAATCTTCAAGATAATTATGTACATAGTTTTGATTTTACTTTTTTACTGCACTGTTAGTAAGTGTGTAAGCAATTGTGGATGATTTTGGCTGTTGTGGTTGCACACTGGGACAGCTATTCTAAAAGGTTTTTTTATTTTTATTAATTTTTTTATAAAGACTTTTTTGTTTGATTTTTTATGTTAAAAAACAATTACCATACAAAAAAAATATGCTTAAAATAAGAACAAGCATGAACGGTTGTGTCAAATTAGAAATTACAAAAAATAAAAAAAAAATCTTAAAAAAAATATAATTAATAGAAAACCCAAAAATTTTAAAGATAATAATTAAAAATAAGATATAAATTGATAAAAAAAAAAGTAATTACAACAATTAAAGGAAAAACATTTAAATTAGAGAAAAGTATGAAAAATAAAAAAACCACATAAATTAGAAAGTCAAAACAAAAAAAAAAAAAAAATCACTTGCAAATACATATTTTTAAGAATACAAAAAAACAAATAAAATTTTTCCATTAAATTAAAAAACAAAAAATAAATAAATGTGCATTTTTCTCCCTCTCTTCTCTAACAGAAAAATATAAAACAAACATAAAATCAATGTGTAATTGGCCTATAAACATAAACCAATAAATACTTTTTTTTAAACAATCTAAATGTGAACAAAATAAAATATTGAAAAAGCGATTATTATACAAAAGATAAATATTAATTAAATATAAAAAATTATACAAGACGATACACACAAAAAATAAATAATTGTTATGCATATATATTGTATTATACTACATATGTATGTAATTCATTTTTACATTAAAACAAATAATATTAACAAGCAAACAAAAAAAAAAAAAAAATAAATAAAATCATGATAAAACATGCTGAAACATACATGCATTGCTACAAATGTCTAAACGAATATAAGAAAACTTGTGGTAATTTAAAATATTTAGAAAACTTTGGTTAATTAAAATTTCTAACAAAGAACTTCTTAGTATATTATATTTTATTTATATTTTTTTGCAGAATTATCCTTAAAATACCTTTTTATTTATTCAAATTTGAACTACCTTACTTACAACATCTTCATATTTGTGGTAATCTCTACAAAAAATATTTGAAAAAAAAAATAAAATAAAATTAAACAAAGTCTTAAGTATAAAATAAGCTATAATTGTGATGAATATTATAATTATTTTTATTTTACACAAAATAAATATATTTAAACAAAAAAATCTAAATGTTGTTTACAAAATCCATTCAAATATGTAAGTAATAATAGAGCAAGCAAAACTCAAAGTAAAATAAAAATAAAACTAGTAAAATTTCTAGCCCATGTAAAAGAAATAATAGTCAAATAATATTAAAAAAAAAAAACAAATTACCTTAAGTAATTTAAAAACAAAAAAAAAACAAATATATCTACAATAATAATGCAACGAAAACATTTAAAATGATATAAAATATAATAAAATTAACAGCTAAACTAAAATAACACATCTAATACTAATAAAACAAATACATAATTGCAATAAAAAGAATTTGAAAATGTTTACTAAATAAAACAACAAGACATGGAATTTACTGAAATTATTCCTAATATTTTAATTAATTACTAATTATTCTAAAATTTAACCTTAAGTATGCTATTTACTTATGTTTGATTTATTTCCAACTAATGATTATATTTATACTTAGAGCAAAAATAATTGCAAATATCCCTCATATTATCTACTATGTATATGCATTTCCATATTTATTTTTAATTTCCAAGAGTAGTTTGTAATAGTTTGAATATTTAGGCAAATGAGGTAGATTTAATTATTTGATTTTACATCTGTTTTACTTAAACTAAACCAAATGAACATACTGTGTATGTATTAGATATTATATCAATTAATTGAAAACATTTTGAAACAAATTTATTTAAAATTCATTGATAAATTGTCAAATTTATGCATCAATTAGACAATGTAAGTGAGAGCATTTTCAGAAACGCATCACTGCGCTGCATATGATGCGCATCTGTAATCAGTTTGCGAGGCTGATGCTCATTTATTGCATCAACCATTTTTGTGATACTTGTTTTTATAGCTATGTATAGACGGTTGTCAGATCATACAATGTTGTCAGATCTAGCAATGTGCTAGCAATGTACTGACATTGAAAAATTGTTAGCAAAAGGTAACTTGTCAATGCACAACACAGTAGGCATCACTGCAAATATACGATTGTCACATCTTTTTGTCTTCCAACGTTGTAAGAAAAAGCATTTTCAGTACATTGCAAGACAAAAATATTGTCATACATCTAACAATCGTGTAAAGACAAATTTTTGTCATTGTCATTGTTTTAAGACAATTGTCAAACACATTTCATTGTCATATGTGCAAAGTTTATGCATCTGCCAATGGCAGCATTGTCATAGAAATTATTTCTAAATGCAACTCTGTATATACATAAATAAACAAACAAGTGTGCATTAATAACATTTTGGAAAAACAATTTCGATTGACAGATAAATTCATTGTGTGACAATTGTGTGCCAATGAAATTGTTAGTTTTCTTACAGTCGTCTGAACTGACAATTTACCTTTTGCTAACAATTTTTCAATGTCAGTACATTGCTGGATCTGACAACGTTGTAATATCTGACGACCGTGTATACATATATTTACTTTCAATGTCGCAGTGTTCTGGTACCCAACATAGACTTACATCCCTCTCGCTTACAGTCATTAACCAGCCTCGATTTGACCCTATAACTACCAGGGCCTGACTTGGCCACCTTATTATCACAGGCTTTCTGCAAACAAATATTTGAAAATTGATTTCCGTTCATGTTTCCGTATTAGCAGGTAATTTATTTTAAGTAATAATTTAATTTTACAAAATTAGTTCATCGTCATTTACCTAAATATTCAAAATAATATTGCTTATATAACTTAACATTCTAAATATTGCCCGTGCAATACAAGTCTCCTTAAGTTTTCAAAATAATAATTCCTTTTTTTACTTTTTAATACAAATCCAACAGCTACTTTCGTTGGTTTTAAAATGCCTTGAAACAATGTAAATAATGTTTAAACACTGGATTAAAAACCCCCATTGAAATTTAAACATTAAGCCACCGAATTTGTTAAAACTACAACTGAAAAAGGAAAAACAAAACAAACATAATATTTTGTAAAACAACAAAATTTCCTCAAAGAAAATAAAAGAATTTTTTTTTGTTGTGACAATGAGATCAAAATATGCTGAAGCAAACCAAAAGAAATATTAATAAAACAAAAACAATTAATAAATAACACTAAATGATAAAGAACAAAAACCAATTGGATAAAAAACACAACATATTGAATGGTTTCAACCAATTAAATATATAACGAAACATAAAAGATTAAAAAAAATTGTTGAGTATTTTTAGTAAAAACCCAAAGAAAAAGATCTTTAAATACAAAAATATATAAATTTTATAAACATATTTAAAAAGTCTTGTTTGTTGAATTGTATACATTGAAAAATGAGAAAAATACTGAATTTTATTAAACAATAATTGTTTTTATAAATTTAAGTATGATTTACCATACAATATATTTCAGTTATTTTTTTTTTGTATTATTATTTTTTCGAACAAATATTATAGAATTTTTGAGATCATGTAGTTGAGATCATGTTTTGAGAATTTTGACAACTGTTCAAATATTTTTTATTATAGGTATAAAACTGCAGAAATTTTAGGCAAGAATAAGAGGCATTAATTATATTAATTCTTAAAAGAAAAGAAAATATGAAAGTACCTTAAACAAATAGTTTATCTCTTTTTGAATAATTGCATTAAGGAAATTTGAAGTAAATTATTTAATTTTCTTTGCGAGGCTTTTATTGTACGTACATATACATAAACAATCTATAATTATTTGATTATTTTATTAGGGCTTTTTCTGTAGAACTCAAGACTCAAACTTATACAATACTATACACTAAAAGGAAAATAATTCATTCATTGAAAGTTCTTCATTAGAAATATGACAAATTTCATTACACATATGAAAATTCTCATTGGATTAATGAAATTTGTCATATTTCTAATGAAGAACTTTTAATGTACGAATAATTTTTCTCCTAGTGTATGTCTGCAACTAAAGAAAAATCCAGTTTTAGCTGTCAGTTAGTTCTTGTTTTAGAGAAAATAGCAACGCTGTTGTTTACAGGGTTGCTTTTAAATGTATTAGAGTCTTGTTTATTTAATTGGACTTTTAAAGCCCTAAATAAAATAAATTTTTAGATATACTTATTTCTCATTATTTGCAAGGCTATTTTATGGCTAACATAATCAAATATAATTTTGTACTTATATAAATACATACATATTTATGTAAAAATGTTCAGTAAATTTAGAATAAATATTAAAATGGAATCCATTTATTGTTTTAAGAAAATTGTTTGTAAATATAAAATTTATCAATTCCATACAGTGGGACCCACTCGATAAATTTAATTTAAAACAAGTAAAAAAGTATAGTCTGACTAAACGACTATACTGACGGTGGTCAGGCTGACGGTCTTTCTGGTTTTATAACCTTCACCATGAATTTAAATTTTAAATAAGTTTGGCATTCTTTTTCATAAAAAATCTTACTAAAAAAAACCTCTTACTAAAACTCTTACTTTTTTAACTTTAAGAAATACAGTTTCTATATCAGCACATCGTAATATAGAACTCTAACTTGTTTATCTGAGTTCCTTAATGGTGATGCGACTAAAAAACAGACTACAACGTGGCCAGATCTCAACTTATTTAATTGACAAAATGTTAGCCTAAAAGTCACTGCAAAGGTTTGGGAGTCTCCTACAAATACAAACAACAAGATCTTCTTGGAGTCATCTTTATAAAAGTAAACGTCATGCCAAAACACACCATTTTCTAAAGAGATCCGTGATTGTATCAAAGTCATAAAGAAACGATTGTTCTGTTCTCCCTTCATCCAGAATTTTTCAATGGCCGCTGGTGCTCTGATTCTATTCTGAAGATAAACTTCTATATCCATATCATTCACATTCCCTACCAAAACCCAGTAACAGTAAGTATAGGAAGTTATTCAGTGCACTAACTAAAACTTATCGCGACCGTTCCCTGCACTTTTTAGAGCATTTTTTATGGAATGAATGTAATTTAAAGCCAACTTTAAATTATGAAAAATAAAATTTATATACAAATTTTGACATTTTAATACAGTTCCTTAATATTGCTGGATATTTTTACATAAAATTATTATGCTCTAAAACAAACAACTTAATATTTATCAACATTTATCTATGTAACACTATATTTGGAAAATCCTAAACTATCTCTCCAACTTTCTCCCTTAAGAGAAAACTCTCCTTATCGTCTAAAAAATTTTTAATTGGTAGAAAACTTAGCTAAAATCAATACAATATCAATCAGTAGCTTCTTAAATAAATATTTATATACATATTTAAACTATACGACAAGACAAAGTAATATTTTATGGGTAGAAAAAAACTTGAAAATCTAATTCTTCCATTAAAAACGAATACAAATACTTACACAAATATACCAAACTTATATAATTTATCTCTAGATGAACATAAAACTTTCTAACCTACAAAATTTCCAAACTTAACAAATTAGCTTAGACATAATTTAGTAGAACCAAAACTCTAAGAAAACAAAAATAATCAAATTTTTTAAGTTCTAGCCTATAATTTAATTTAGCATAATTTTGAAGGTAAATTTAGTTCTTTATGAAATACATACATACATACATATATTCATTATTTAATTATAAATATACTTGACAATTTTTTTTGCTAATATAAAAATAAACTACTCTGAAAGACAACAAAATTTATTAACAAGATATTTTTTGTATAAGAAAAATTTCAAAATTAAACTCAAATTTAAATAAATAAAACAAATATTTTTTAAAATTTTGAAATAAACTTAAAGTAATTATTGCATATAAATAAAATAAGAATTGGTCATTACCGGAAAAGAGAGAAAGAGTAGATACCAAGTCAAGGCAAATTTAAGAGAAATAAATGCTGATCTCTACTGTGTTCTAAAACTACGAAATTATTTAACATAAAAAAAATTAATAGCATTTTTTGTCATAAAATTAATACTAACAATAATAATAATGAAATTAAACTAAACATTTAAAAAAAAAAGAATCAAAAATTCAATAAATTACACGTAAATAAATTAATTAATAATGAAATATTATACAAAAACAATAAATTAATAAAGAAAACTATTTAAATAAAACATATATTTTTTTCTCTTTTGAGATAAACATTGAAAAAATAATAAATAAATAAATATCATTATTAAAAGAATATATTTAAAATTCAATAAATTGGTGCATACACATTAATTAAAACAAAAGAAAACAAGATTCTAATAAATTTTAAAATAAAAAATTAACAAAACTTCGAAAAAAACAAAGAAGTCATTTATAGAATTAATGCAGAGCAGTTTTTGGGCTCAATTTTTACAAGTTCCCAGATTGTCCGTTTAAAAGTTTCAAAAGGCAAGGTTACTTAAAAATCTTTAACGTACTCGTTTTAGGTTGTTATTTTTTTGACAAGCTCTTTTGAATTTGACCAGGGTGAAAATTAGTTTTCAATAGCCGATCAATTTTAAGTTATTTAATTTCAATCAAACCATTTCGTTGTTCTTATGATGGGACGTCCGCCCCGATAGATCTGTCAAGTTGCGCAGTGAAAATTCGCCCTGACCTTGCTGTTTCTGGGTTTTCAGGTCCGGGTATTGACTTCTTCTTAGGCAGTGACCTGTGATCACTACAACCACGTTCCTTAGTTGATCACGTAGAGTGTTGCATTTATGTGACAATCATAATTATGCCCTTGCCCTCTCACACGATCGCAAAGGATATAGTTCTTATTTTCCCTTTAAAATCGTTTCATTACCAATAGATAAATTATATAAGATAATAAAAATCTCTACGCATGGAATTCAATTATAAATGGTGCTGTATTTTGAATGATCACGTCAGCATTTAGATAATGTGGTTTTACTAAACTTTAGTCTCGCCAAGGATCCTGTTTCTTTGTAAGTTCACATATACTATAAATGAAAAGTTTATCGTTTAGAGCAGTCAGTACATCTTAGTCAGTAAAAAGTTAACTGAATTCCATTTGCATTTCACTTCTTAATATATTTTAACGGACATGTCTTAGTAGAAAAACCTTGTTTGTTATTATAATTAAATCTTGTAAAATTTGACTGCATAATTTCATTATTTTTATAAAACCATAACAATGGTTGATAGATCGCTATGATACATAAGGCTTTCGATGGACACCATCAAAATGATGTTCCAAAAATACGGTGTCACATTCCAGTCAGTTCATTTATTCAGTGGGATGTTTGCTAATCAAGGTAAATCGAGAAATATTTTAAATGGTTGAAAGATAAATTTGTTGATCGTGTTATATATAAAAATTATATGAGCAAATGCTCATCTTGCTCATGCTAATAGTGTTGCAGGGCCACAGAAACAATATCGAACAAAATATTGTGAAAGTTCAAAATAGTATGTTGAAGAGTTTCGAATTAAACTCCAAATTTCGTACAAATTTCAGAGAGTCGGTGAGTTGGGTCATGAGATGTTAATGACAATTTTAACAGGACCTTGTTATGTAAATTTTATGAATAGCTCCAAAACTCAATGTCTGTTGGAGATTTGAGTCATGAGACGATGCGTGGATGACAAGTTTAAAAGGACGAATAAGATCGTTTTCACTCAAAAGAAATTTGGGTCATGACAATACGTGATTGACAAGTTTAACAGTACGAATAATATTGATTTCATTGAATACAACCCTAAATACTATTTAATCTGTATTTTAATGGTTAATAAAAATATTAAAGAATCGAAAGAAACATCTTATTGTACTCAGCAGGAGAAGTCAGTGTTGAAAAAAGCATTAGGAAGGCATTTAGGTTTTTTAACACACTTCATCTGATCTCTGTACTATTTACACCATATTACTTAGGCCGCAAATGGAATACAATTTTCATATATGAACCAATACTGCCAACAGTAAAATCACTAAAACATAGATGTAATATGGCTTATGTATGACTAGTATAACAATGGAAGGTGTTTTAATGAAATACATATGAGAATCTGTTTTCCATATCCAGAATTTTTTAAAGGTGTTCCTGTGGATCTTACAACATACTTCTGGTAAAATTAGAATTTGAAATATATGGCCAAAATCCAAGTATACATACTTTGGCTTTGAAAAATACTACCCACGGAAGTTTTTACTTTACATTCAAATCAAATGACTACAAAAACCACTCCTCACCATAACTAGTTGCATTATAATGCATTTGAAGGGCTTGAGTGCTGATTCAATAAGAAAATACTGTTAAGCCTTAAAAAGCTGACTCTGCTCAATATGTATTTCCTTACAAACGTGATGAAATAAATACACATAAAGGAAATTAAAGGCAAGAGAATTGAATATCTTAAAATATACAATATAATAAATTAAAATAGTCTGCCGCTACAAAAAAAAAAAAAAAAACAAAATTAAGTAAAAACAAAAACCTTAATTTAAATTAAAAGGAAACATAAATTATACAATTAGTAAAACATAAATTTAAAATAATATAAAAAATTAAATAAATTTAAAACAAAATAAAAAATAAAGCAAGTCTGCTTGGTGAAAATATTAAAATATCTACATTAAATTTAAGAAAATAAAATAGAAAAAAACTCTCTTTTTTGTAAACGAAATGCAAAGATATGTAGTACAAGGAATATAAAAAAACAAAAAAAAAAACAATATAGCAAAATAATTAGTCAAATAAAAACTGAAATAAAAAATTACATATAAAAAAATTCCAAAAAAAAATAAATAAATAAAAGTAATTATTAAAATATTAAGTAATTATAAAGGCTGTAATTTTAAGTAAAAAAACATAAATATAAAAAATATTCTAGCAATACCAAATAAAATATAATATTAGAAATTATCATCATTATGATGAAACCAAAAAGAAATATAAATAAATTTAATATTAACATAAAATATAAAAAAAAAATCACCGATATATTTAAAAATATTAAGATTATTATTAATATATATATTAAATACTAAATAAAATACAAACAACAAAATATATACATAAATATATTATATAAACTAAACAAACTCTACTTATATATGTATGTATATGTAATAAATATGAACGTAAAAAATAACAAAAAAAACATAAAATAAAAAAAAAAAAAATAATAAAAAATATAAAATGAAACAAAATAGTTTAATTTGTTTGGAAACTAGAAAGTTCAGTAAGTAAGCTAATTTCGTTCTTGTTCTTGTCCACACTAAAATTTAGTAAAGACACATTTCATGAATCAAATGCTGCATTAAAAAATATAGCGCCATATACACTGTCATCACATGCGCACACAACTTTTCTATTTTAATTTCAGCTTTTCTTCTCGGTAGCCTGCTGTGACGAATGTGTTTAAAGCTGAAAGTCCATACCATGGTGCAACTATACAAGGTGAGTGCAAATCGACAACAAATACAGCACAAAACAGAAACAACAGGCATTTTGTTTGTGTAAAATAATGTACTA
Source organism: Bellardia pandia (assembly GCA_916048285.2). Classification (NCBI taxonomy): domain Eukaryota; kingdom Metazoa; phylum Arthropoda; class Insecta; order Diptera; family Calliphoridae; genus Bellardia; species Bellardia pandia. The sequence goes on from OU696531.1 coordinate 24,484,805, forward strand.
CTGTCAAAAACAATTGAAAAAGTATTACTTTTGACATAAGTAAATTGTAAACAAAGTCAGTCAGCTGGGCTACTGCACTCACCTTGTATACTTGCACCATGGTCCATACCAAGCGTTTACGCGTTTCTCGCTAAACAACTGCCAAAAAAGTAGAATCAATGTAGTCGTACGTTTTAAGTTAATCACTTAAAAGCGTAGGAAGCGTTGACGCTTGAAAAGCGAAATGTTCGTTTACTTTCTACTTTTGAAAGCGTCGAACAGCTGACATTCATAAATAAAAAGCAAATTTATTTTAAAGGTGATGTCACTAAAAAAAATGACAGCTTAAAAAACATTTTTTATATGAAATTGACAAACAAACCGATAAAAAAAACTTCATATAAAAACTAAATTAGCTGGGCTTACGGCATCACCTCCGAAAGTACATGCATACTTATTTGTACAATGTACATACATACAGGCATAATATGTTTATTCAAAAAAAAGTTTGATTGTTTTTGTCTCTCCTGTAATATTGTAAAATATGGACTTAGAACCTTTACATGTTAAGCCAGCGATATATAAAACACAAATGATTGACGCGAAAAATCTTCACATGTAACTTGAAATACTTGACGCTTAAAACGTTTAGCAAGCTATAAACGCGTTGACGCTAAAACGCGAGTTGTGGACCTCCAGCCTAATGCTTTAGTTTATCGTCTTTATCATTGAGTTAAACACGTGTTAATTTATTCCTTATAGTAAATTTAATGTTAAACTGGTAAAAAATTCTTAAAATTAAATAAATATTGTATTAAAATATTTATAAAGAAGTGCAAAATATGAAATATATAATGTATAGTCTGAAATAATTATATTTTGTGTGAAAATCGTTTAAGAAAAAGATGTATGAATTCTGGCACAATCCTATTGTTTGCTTGTAAAGTTGTTGCTAGTAAAAAAGATGGCGTAAAGAAATTGTTTTTGTTTTGACTTGCAGTCAGTGTTGTTAAAACGCAAAATTATTAGTAAGTCTTAATACATGTGTCAACAATACATTCATCGGATATGGAAAAAGAAAAACTGCGCTTTTATTTAACTTTTATTTATGCAGGAAAGAACTTTAGATTGTAAGTAAATGACTTGGTTTTATTAAAATTTTGTGCCATTTGTAAATATGAACAATTCCAAAAATTTATTATATTAAGAATTTCCATTTGTACTGCAGGAATTTGCAATTAAAGTTCAAGAGCATTATTTTGTAATAAATTTTGACTCTTTAAATTTTAATGTTTTATTTTTTTCAACACGAACTTTGTTTATGAAAACCAAATTTTGTTTGTATTGGAAAGGGTAAAGGGTGATCACCTTTAGTTCCACAAATTCGTCTGCTTTGAGTGAAAACACAAGAGTCCATTTTGTCTGATAATTAGAGGGCCTAAAAGGCAAAAATCGATGATCACTTTTATTTCCTAAAATTCGTATATTTTGGATGAAAATATAAAATTAAAGCGGAAGTAAAAAAATGGGTTTCAAGAATGATAGAATTAAAGATTACATCATGCTGAACACAAAATTTAAAATTCTGCGCAGGTCGCACAAATGATGACACGCAAAAAGCAATCTTATTGGCTAATAATTTTTTTTTCTTAAAAAGAGAAGTAACACTTAGGCAATTAATATGCCTATGTATATATAATTGCGTTACTTTCTTTGAAAAGGGGATATATTGAAGAAGTGGCGAAAGTAGAAGAAAGCTTTATATCACAACTCTGCAATTGCGCATTATTCTTGTTTAAGTGCAGCATTGCAGCGCCTCTGGTGGTTAGTAGGCGCATTATTTTTTAAAGCTTCAGCAATAAGCGACCTTATTCTAAAGTACATATTTTTATTTCTTCTGCTCCTGTGATTTCTTTTACTTCCGTCATATATGTTTTTAAATATCCAGTTGTCAGTAAAAACTTATATCCTTTTAACTTTATGAAAATGGCATCGCATAATGGAAACGATTAAACCATTAACGATTTTAAGGGCTTACCTTAAGACTGCCTTCACTTAAGTGATTAACCCATGAGTAGGTGATGCACTCTAGAGGAAAAAAAAAATATAGCAAAATATATTTTTCATTTTCCAAGCCGTCATGTTGCAGGTTTTCCCACTCAATTTCGTCATTTTCTTTTAGTAGTACGTCCTCTTTGATGACAGGTTTGATATTCTCAGGTATAGCACCTTAAAGAATAAAGTTAATAATAAACACGTTACCCAAAGTACAAGGAATACTTCATCTTTGGACAAACTGTAATAGGTTACAGATTTTCCACCAGCTAAAAAAATTATTCAACATTGATCATTTTCTCTTATATGTAGTATAATGTCTCACTTGATTTCTTAATGTTATTTTGCTTGCATTTGCCCTCTGCACAATTCAAGAAAATAAAAAAAATTATTGCCTCTCACAAAATGCATATATTTTTTTTTTATAAGAAAATCCAAATTTTAGGGATGTCTACACTTAGCACAATCTACGTCAATAAAGCGCATGGCGTAAACTTTATATCTATCATTCTTTATGGTTTTAGCTATTGATTCTATACCAATACCTCACTTTTCAGGGTTACGTTCCAAAAAAAAAAAAAAAAAAAAAAACGACTTAAATTAAAACGATGCATTTACTTTTTATGTCATCAAATAAGCTTTTTGCTCTTCTCTAAAATTCCATTTTACTTCATGGTATTCTCTGCGCAACTCGATCTTTAATCCAAATAGAAAACAAGGAATTCATTTCGATCATCAAAGAACTTCTGGTACGGGTCATCGTTTTAGCATCTAATGATGTTGCAGATTTTGTAAAAATCAAAAAAAAAAAAAAAAAAATTAAAGACTCGAACCCAAAACAACTCAACCTCGAAAATCTAACCAAGCATAGTAAAAATTAGTTAAGCAGCGACGCAACTTAGAAAAAATGCAAAACAAAACGACGCAAAGCGAGGTATTGGTGTATTATTTTCCTGTTGAAATAATATGAAATAATATGCAATGATGTCTTCAATACAAAATTGCAAATGTCGTTCGATCAAGTTAACGTTTTCCATAAAATTTTAGCAATTTACTTCTGGCCATTTTATTTCGTTTTTTAGAAGCAACACTGTAAATTCTTAGTGCCAAAAACATTATAATTAAGGTTTGTAGTTAGGTTTTATAAAAAACTACATACTTAGTGTCTTATTTTAACACCAGCAAATTTAAATTTTATTAAAAAGGCTTTATAAAAAACTACACACTTACTGCTATTATACACCACGGGTGGTACAATTTGCCTACTTTCATTTCATGCTGAGACCACTGGGGCCTCACGATTTCATAAGAAAACTATAACTTTTTTAATAATGTTTTTTTTTTAATTTATATTTATAAATATTCTTATCAACTATTTAGTACAATTGTTCGTATATAAATACCATATAAAGAATAATTTGTTCATTTACATTGCTGACATAAAATTCATGTACCAAAGGCGTGATTCAATAATGTTGAATGCGCTTGGAATGTAGGCCGAAGTCCAATAATGAACTTTTCAAGTAGAGTAAGGTGATGGAAATAACTCTGGTTTGTGTAACATAAGCTTTTTAAACATGAATTCTAATAATTTTAAAATTTTAGGAACTTTTTAAAAAAAATGTTTCTTCGAATTAACACAAATTACTACACACATCAACACACACACACTTACAACCATCTATCTATCACACAAATTATTATTGGATATTTAAACTTAAATTAATTATTTTTGGAATTCTTTCAATTCTTTAGATCCCTTAGGTGACAGTTACATATTTCTTTAAACTTCTGGTTTTGTCTTATGGAAAGTTTGATTGTAGCGTTGATTTTTCATTTCCGTGGGCATTTGTTGTGAACGATCAAACTCACAAGTTTTATTGTATTTGACCATTTTACCCGTGGAGCCAGGAGCGGCGCGCCAATAAGATGTTTGCATGGCATGACGTCCTGCTATATAACGGGTGGTGGCTCCCACTAAGGCATTCACATTGCTGGCTGGCATTTTGTTTGAATTTTGGAAAATATAGTTTTTAAGGACACGTAGTAAATTATTTGACTTTATTTGTTAGCTGCTGTTTTCACACAACGTTCTAATACACGTTACAGTTGACTTGTTTCTGTTGCTTGAACGTAAGAATCGTTGCCATTTATAAGTTCATATTTGTTTTGTATTTAATCTTTAAAGTTTTTCTTTATTTCCAATGGCTGTCCGTGTGTTTGTCTTTCTATTTGCAGCAAATTTTACAATTTATTATCATTTGAAACGATCGCTTTGTTTGTTTTGTTTTTGTTGTTAGTATATTTATTATTTTTTTGTTTTGTTATTGTTTTTATATTTATTATATTTACAATATTGTTATACCCTCCACCACCATAAGTGTTGAATAAGGGTATTGTATATAAGTTTGTCATTCCGTGTGTAACACTAAGAAATATTCATCTGAGGTCTTGATCCTTGTGGAATTCTAAGTCGATTGAACTATGTCTGTCTGTCTGTCTGTCTGTCTGTGTAAAACACTCGCACGTTCAAACGTCGCAACTAAAAGCAACAGAGTCTACAAAAACCCGTTTATAATTCTCCTAAGCAGTTTGGTTTGAAAATCAACAAAATCGGTATAGTAGAACCAGAGTTATGGACCAAAATGTGAGACAACCTCCATAAAAATTTGATATCATAAACATTTTTCTTTAATTTTTTTTAAATATATTGCAGATATTGCCATGAACATTTTTATGATAAAATAATAAAGTGTGTGGAGAATAGTAAAAATCGATCCATGATTTCTCATAGCCCCCATTGAAGTTTCTTCCCGAAGTATGATAAATAATGGGCTGGAAAATTGTAATATTAATACAAAATTCGGCAAAAATAAGTGTCATGTAAAAATAAATCGCAAAACGAAATTTTGTTTAGTTCGGTCCATGTTTGACCATAGTCCCCATATAAAGTCCACATCTATAATTCATTTAAATACGAATAAATCTGGTACAAATATACATAGTTACCAGGTTAAGATTCGACACGAATAATTTTTACAGATATATAAATTGTTGTAATAAATTTTATGATGGTCGGTCCATAATTGGTCATAGCTCCCATATAAGGACCACATCCGAAAAAGTCACTAATCTTTTTATATATCTTATAAATATTGGTACCGACTCAAAATATTGTATATATCATTTAAATATACACAAAAATGATTCCACAAAATTTTGTGAATTTCAGTCCATTTTTAACCGTATCCCCCATATAAAGCCCTCTTCAGAAAATCACTTCAATACTCATAAATCTCTTATAAATAATGTTAACGATCCAAAATTTTGCATGGATCATTTACATACATGCCAAAATCAAACTACTGGATTTTGAGAATATCGGTCCATATTTGACTATATCCCACATATAAGGTCCACTTCCGAAATTTACTTTAATTCTAATATGTATATTAAATATACCGTTATTACGTTGAAATTTGACGTAAGATAACCTTATCTACATAAAATTCACTGTTCCAATATTTAAGAAGAAGGCCCATGATTTGTCACAACTGCCATATTAGGACCATTTCCGAAAAACAAATTAACCCACAAAAATGTCTAATATATATCGATATCGAACCAACTTTTATATGGATCAATAATTTTAATCCAGGGTTAATATTAGTTATACGGCAATTATGCTACTGGATTTTGTAGCTGTCAGTCAATAATAACTCCATATTAAGTCCATATTCGAATATAACAACCAACCATACAACTCTTGTATATAACGTCAATTAGATGAAATTCAACCAAAATAAGCCTAAATTATGTAGAAATCAAATTAGTGTGCCACCCATAAATCTCTTGTAAACATTGGCCCATAATCATAGTCATAGAAAAAGCATACTTTAAGCAAAATCATGCTTTTGTTTTAAATTCATAACAAAATTTATATGTTTTTGTTGTGTAAAAGTCTACTTTTACTTAAAGTATGCTTTTTCTATGACTATGATTATGGGCCAATGTTATTGAGATCAAATTTAAAAGAAGCATCACCTTATATCTTACCATTTCTTATACTCTATTTCTTAACTTGTTGTGAATATGGAAAAATGTTCTCTTAATTTTATACATTGTTAAAGTACACTCAAGAGTATAATGAAAATCAAACTCTATCAATTATGGTAAGAATTGGTAATTACATAAATTATAAATGGTCAAAATTAGATAAAATTTCAAAGCATTTAAAATAAAATCACATTAGTAATTTATGACCAACAGACAATATTACAAGTCTTTCAAACAATATATAAAATAATATACATATATAATAATATAATATATAATAATAAAATGTGCACTAAGTCTGAATAGAAAACACAGAATAAGGATATTCTAGTCCTACAACGAGTGTAGCTTTTCTATTTCTTATGACGCTTAGGTGGAGGGAATTTAAGATTCGGCCAGATTCAGCCAGTTTCGTTTTTATATGACAGATTTCATTCACTTGTTGTGTTTTTTTCGTTCTTATCAGATTATTTAATTAGTATTTTTGTTTTGGTTCTTACAAGCATATACTAGGGTTTTTTATTATGAATTTTGTATTCCAAAGTTTGTTTTTTATTTACCTTATTTTATTTAATATCGCATAATTTATGAAACAATTCATATAAACTTTTAAACAAACATTTGGTAATTATGTTTTTGTGAAAAATCTTTTCTTTTATTTCCGTTTTCGACCTACCTTAATAGGCTTTTTTTTTTGATACATTTTTATATGTATAAAATAATAAATAATTAAATGTTTTATTTTGAATCAAAAAATTTCAGAAAAATTGATTTCTTTTAAAATATTGTTAAAAAAAATTGTTTCTTACATGTTGATTATACCGAAAAAATAACTTGTTACGTCATGCGCAGAAAGGAAATGGAAAAATTAATTTAAATGTTTACATTCTTTGCGCAATCTTTATTATTTGATTCATGTAGTTCCACAACTAAACCATTTCCAATAATATTTCAGAATTTGTAATTGTATATCAGAAATTTCATATTATAATTTAGAATTTTTTTATTGTATTTCAAAAATTTATAATACATTAAATACTCGTTCTAGTTTGGCATTGAGGCCAAGTATTTTTGTTTAAAATTGTCACTTTCAGCAAAAAGTTATAAGGAAGTGTTACAGAAATCAGTAGGCATTCCTTGATCAATGATCTTTGTTTGAAATTTTCATCCTTGGAACTAATTGTACAGAAACGTTAAATAAATAAACATCTTCTTAAAAACAGTTCTAACATCAATGTTTTTTATTAAAAATTTTTACACTAAAATAAATTTGAATTAATTTTTCCAAAACAAAACTATACGAGTATGTCTTTTGAAACCAATTTTGTGTAATAACACATTTTATTCGTGTAAATACCATTATTTTTTGGATATCTTGTGTGCTAAGTAGGCGCATTTTACATGATTGTAGAAGTGGATTGCGCAAAATATTAATATTGTTAATTTAATCCACGAAAGTTATCAAAAGGAAGCATTTAAGTATTGAAACACGATCGGAGATTGTGACCAAATTTAAAATGGGAACTTCGGCTTCGGATCTTGTGAAAATGTATGGAATTTTGCGGAAAACTGTGTACAATTTAGTCAAAAAGAAGGACACTTGTGGAAATTTAGAAGATAAAAAGAAAAGTGGACGAAACCCCTTATAGGACAAAGGGAAAAAACAATATTAAAGAAAGTCCTTATGGAAAATCCAACAATAAGCGCTCTTCGCATTGCAGAAAATTCGGAGGAAGTAATTGGGAAGAAAGTTAGTGAAGCTACTTTACGTCGCAAGATGAAGAGCATGGAAATCGAGATCTATGTAGTCCGGAAAGTGATCGACATAACTCCAAACAACGAAGCCAAACGCCTTTGCTCGAGAGCATATAAATAAGCCCAGAGAGTTCTGGCACAACGTTCTGTGGACTGACGAGTCTTTTTTTCAGTTCCAGGGGTTTTTTTTTAAGAAAGTATATGCAAAACACGGCAGCCTCTAAACAGATTCGGTGGAGGATCTGTAATGTTTTGGGGGTGCATATCATTCAATGTTTGATTTTCCCATTGAATTTCACAACATCCAAGTACATAAGTAAGAACTAAGTTTTATTAAGTGATCTTGGTTTAACTCGTTTTCTCCTTTCCTAACTAGTAATTAATAATTAATAATACGTATATATGTATGTACAACTTGTCAGTCTATTTTATATTACTTCTACGTACATAGTATGTATGTATTACAAAAGTCTTGCTATTACGATTATTAAAAATTAAGTATGACGTAAACCTCAAAACCATTTGTGTGAATTAAAAGTGCATTTCAAAATTTAAACTGATAATGTTTTTTTTGTTACATTATTTTCGAAATGACTTTTGTTCTTCACCTAAAAACAGACGCAAGTAACGAGATCAAAATCCGGTTAATGTGTTCATTCACAGTAATAGATATTTCTATCAAATTAAATTAGTGTGGAAATTTTGTACACTTTTGGAGTGAAACATGATGATGTTCAAGATTTGTCCAGCGGACTTTAAACATCCAAACTGCTTGCAGTTAATGTTATACAGCATGATTAAGCATTATGTTACTAGCAGTTAGGTAATATTTCAAACTGTTTAAGAATCAAAACAGTCGGTTCCAAGGACCACAATATTCTTTTACATTTGTAAAAATATAAAAATTTCCATCATATAGCTTTCTAGGGTTGTTTCTTAGGGTTTTCTTTAGAAATAATTTCAAACTTGTCTTGGCCTAGTATTATTTAATTTCTTGTTTGTTTTCAAGTGCTAAAAATTTAGTTTAAACAAGTAATTAAGTGAAGTCCGACATTATAATACCCTACACCCAGTATATGTGTAAAACAGTTTATATTTTTAAAGGCTTATATGGAAGCTTTGACTAACTATGGACCAACCGTTATAAAACTAGGTGTCATGATATATGTTTATAGTATATATGAAACTATTTGTGTTAAATTTTATTTGGATACCAAGGAGATCCAACTCCAAGATCCAAATTTATGCTCGTTAAAGTGATTTTCGGCAGTGGGCCTTATATGGAAGCTATGACTAATTATGGATCGATCATTGTAAAATTGAGCCGAATGATTTTTGTATATATAACACATTATTTAGATACTGATATTTTTAAGAGAGTTATACTCTTTAAAGTAATGTTGGGAGCTATGGTCAAATTTGGACCGATCTGCTCAAATTTTGTAAATGTTATTGGGCTTTATGTACAACTTATTGGTGGAGAAATTTGTTTGGATACGTGCATAAAACAAGCATTTATGAAATGGCTAGTTGAAATAATGGACCGATTTCAACTAATTCCAGTCCTATCCGCCTGTACATCGGCACAAATCTAATATGGTGGTGAAGGGTATAATTAATGATGATCATATCAGCTGTCATCACTGGAAAAATTCACTTGACAACTATTATTATTGGTATTTCCTTGAAATATATGAAATAATCATATCACTAACTAGACAGAAAACCAAAACAATAATAAACAATTATTATTCTAGCAATTGTTGTCTTTTGAAGCACTTTTTTGTTTAATTTTTATTTTATTTTATTTTTTGTTCGTACTACTGCCGGCTCTTTTATTTTGTTTTTTTTTATCAATGTGAAGTTATAATAACAATTGATAAGAAAAGTAATATTACTATAATTTATTTTTATTTGTTGGTTTTTAGGCAGTAATTCATAATAGAATCACCTACTGTTCGTGTGATCTTGCTTTTATTGAAAATTTGTTTTTAAACTCTATTCATGATCATATTCAGCCGTATCGAATCATATATACCCAACACCAATATTTTTGTGTATTTTGTAGCTATACAGATAAATTCATTTCACCAGATTTGGTTTAGTTTTTCCATGAGCATTGTGATCGATCAAATGTACAAGTTTTATTGTATATACCATTTTACCCGTGCAGCCAGGAGCGGCGCGCCAGTAAGAAGTTTGCATGGCATGACGTCCTGCCATATAACGGGTGGTGGAAATAAAGCGTTCACATTGCTAGCTGGTATTTTGTTTGAGTTTTGGGAAAATATAGTTTTTAAAGACACGTAGTAAATTATTTATATGACTTTCTTTGTTAGCTGCTGTTTGCACACAACGTTCGAATTCACGTTACAGTTGACTTGTTTCTGTTGCTTGAACGTAAGAATCGTTGCCACTTTCCGTTTCACCAGATTTGGTTTACTTTTTATAGTTTCAATTGCTTTTAAAAGTAAGACATTTATAGCCTAGGCCATACCGCACCTTCAGCAGACAGACAGATATAGACAGCTAGATCGTCTGTGAATTTTTTAACAACCCTAAATATATTTACTTTCAAAGTGTTACAAACGGAATGACAAATCAATATACCCCCATCATTTTGTATTATCAATATAAATTTCGTGTATATGTATTCGATTTGTTGGATTTAGGTTGATGCTTTCCAAAAATATTCCATTCATTTATACTTGTATCAGTGATCTTTAGAATTAATGGTGAACTATCACACGTCTAGTTGTTCTGCATCGTACTTGTTTTTATTTTATATAAAATAAAAACATAAAGCTGGTTTTACACAGTATGTATTTTGCAGTGTACTCGTACTTGTCAGCCGTACGACACATATGTAATTGTGCATGTCTGTCAAAATTGGCAATTTACAGGCAGTTTATAATTTTTGCTTTCACACGTCGGTTTTTAGTTTCATCTGACATAATCTATAATAGAACACAACAGCTGTCTTTGTTATGATTATTTTTGCGATTGTTTTGCGTTCTTGTAAATATAGTTTGAAAAAATGGATTAAAAAATTAAATAATTTTAACTTGCAGCATTATTGCAATAATAGCTTCTATAAAATAAAAAAATTAAGCAAGAGTTAAAGAGAAAATGCGTCATATGGAGCCCAAAATTGTTGCATTTAAGTTTATTAACAACTTTTTTAAATATAATTTTGCTGAATAACAAACACTAAGTTCTTTGTGCCATAAACAATTGACTTGCAAAACAGCTGGTTGCAGGCGCTTTGTCAGATGAAAATAAAACATGCTCTAATTGAAAATTTTACACTGTAAATGCAGGCTGACGTTTGCAGAAGTATTTTTTTTTTTTTTTGCTTTAACATGACGTGTATGCATTTTGCATTGGGAAAATTTGACAAGCACACAGCAAAATACATACCGACTAAAACCACCTTAAATACTAACTAAATTGTTTATAATAATTCAATATTAAACAATGACAAAGCATTCATTTATTCATCTATTCGTTGAAGGCATTCTCTTACCTCAGAATAAAATTTCTGCCCTTAAACTTTATTGATCTTTTTCGTTATACGAGGTTTGTTATTGAAATGCTTTAAGTGTCGTTAATGAATTTAAAAATCTGCAATTTTCTTTATAATTATAATTACACAGAAAGAGAAAATTATGCCGAATTCCATTATAAGAAAAAGCAGATATATATTTAGAGTTATGAGAAAACAATAAATAATTCTTCGTTTTTAACAAACAGCTTTAAGCTTACAACTATTTTTTAGAAGCCTAAGAGCAGTAATAATTTGCGCTGATAACGCAGTGGTTCATACGATCGAAAACGTAGTTTCATTCATTGATAGTCATAATAATGCTCTGATGGAGATGACACTGTAATGTAAGTCTTACTTTAAGGTTCGCTCAGACAATTTAAATGTTTTTTGGGATCAAACACTAATCATTTTCCGCTGAGTATTTGCTATTTCAATTTTTCGAATTAAATAAATGCTTTTTTCCAATAAAATAGAAATAAAAAAAGAGAAAACTTATTTCATTTAACAATTAAACTATATTCAACTAGGTGTCTAAATGATGGCATTAGGAAACTGTAATATTAAACCCTTGGACATTGTATCTTTAGACAAATATCGGATGGATCAACATTCTTTAACATAAAATTTCGGCACAGCAATTACTTTAAAATTTACCAATTTTCAACTCCTTACAGTCCTTGCCGAAAACTTAGTGTGAGTTAATGCTTTCTAAAGAGAATTTAAATATCACTATTATGTAGCTAGTAATTACAATATAATCATGTTTTATTTTGTTGCCTTTTGGCTTGTATTTGGCGGGAATCAAACCCGCAACCCTTAGACTGATAGGCTAGCGCACTATCGTCTAGTTTATCGGGGCACCCGATCTATAGCTTCTTATGCTTTTTAAATCAATTTAAAAATTAATAGCGATGTTCTATGTACGTATGTATGTCTTTGGTCGCTCAAGAAGACTCCATTCAACCTCTAATTGGTGAAGATTTTATAACTAAAGTGTAATTAAACCCTTTTGTCTATGATCATCAATGGTGATCTCTTTCGCAAAATGTGTTATTTGAACGTGTAATATTGAGAGAAGGTCCAGTCAACTGCTTATCGCAGTTAACGATGATTTTTTTTCAATTTTCAACTTTTGTTTTGAAACAATTGTATAAAAAAATTTTGTTTTAAAGAATTGGCCATTCATTAATTTATGCACAATATTTGGATAAAAATTTCGAACATTTTTTTATTGTCATGAACTACAATACTTTAATAACCTAATATTGTCTAATTGGCCGGGATAGTTAGGAATGATTTATTCAATATCAATCCCTTACAACTTATGAATACTGATAGAAAGCTAAATAAAGCCAAAACTTTAAAGAATAGTGATAACGTCTAATAAGAGGCAGTAAGCAACCTTTCCTGCAGGCATTTTTTTTATATAAATATTCCCAGCAATTTTTGCCAATACTGCTGTTTCTCATAAAGAAACCCTTGTGCTGAGTACCTGTTACCCAGCTTTCCAAACAACAATGACTTTTGTTTTATTTCTTCGTTACGTATTTGTTAATTTCATTTAATCATTTCTCATCATATTTTTTCAAGAAAATTTTTTAATTCATTATAAAATAAATCAATGCTAAAATACGTAATATACATACATACATACATGCATACATAAATGCATATTTTTGCTAAAAACAATCCCTGCAAATAATATTGGACTACGTGATCCATTTTAGATGATATGGACTACTCACAACATGGTCCAATGTAATGCAGTCATGGACCATGTCATAGTTAAACAAGAGTTTGTAGTTAAACGACATGGTTTCGTGTTAACACGATTGCATATTGAGTTGTTGTTGTTGTTTAAAACTAACCCTCGTAAGTACTCCATGGAGTAGTTTTGGGACTACTCCGATGGGTTATATGGTCCAGTCCTAGGACATCGCAATGTTAAATGGACCACCTTTTTTCATATATTTGGAGTAGTTTTGGAGTACTCCTACTTCTCTTTAGACTAGTCTTTACATGCATGTATGGACTAGTCGCGTTATTTGCAGGGAATATTATTTGTTTTCTTTTATTTTATTTATTACACACATACGAGTACACTTTTAGTTCGCATTTGTTGATCTCGTGCAAGTGGCATGTTTTAAATTCTGCCTTTATTTAAAAGCAGCAGAATGACAATTAAAATGGTTTTAAGTGAGATTACAAGTGGCATTCGAGCAATTTACAGAACACGTACCTAAATATTTAATAATATTTATTATACATATTTTGATTGTTTAAATTCTTTATTAGAAACTCATTAAATGAATAGTATTTTGTTTAATTAGTTATAATTGTCGTAGTAAAAGGGCTCGATTTATAAAAAAACAAATTACGTTTTATTAAATTTAAAAGATAGTGTATGCACTTACAATCTTATTATTACTACTTTTGAATAGTATTTTACAGGGGATGGTTCAAGAATTTATATTTTCATTATAAAATATATTTATTTTTATTGGAGGTAACTGCCAAACATGCCTATTAAATGCAAAAAATGTTTATACAGACTCTTAAACATTTTAAATAAAAGAAGTAGCAATTTAGTCTTAATTTAAAACGTCTTTTTGTAATAGATTTTTCAGTTACTTTTTATCAGTTCGGTTTACACGCTTCAGTTTTAGCTCAAAGTTTTTGGTCAAATCTCTATTGAACTTGCCATTTCGTTCACATGCGTATCGTCAAGAAAAAAACAACAGTTTGTACCCCTTATATTCTCTTTTACATTCTCAGCCTAAAAATTCTTGCCTTGAAGAGTCAGAATTGAAACATGTGAAAGCAGACTAATTTTTGAAAAGTCTTCTGACAAAAAAATGGTTGTGTTCATGTTTATTGAATTCATCATTTATTGTGTTTATCATTTATTAGCCATTTAGATAATTGATTAGTGTTCTAAATAGAAGCCAATCAATTGAATCTACAACGATAGTCTGGCAGCTGGTACAATGTAGTCAATCATACGTTGACCTCTTGTTTTTAACTGTTAAGTTAGGAAGTAAATTGGCAGTCAAATAATGAAATGAAATTTTTTGAATACACACTTGGGATATTTTAAACATGGAAGCATTTGAACGTAAAATCATTTGTGAAACTTTAGTGATTAGGGCTATTTTCAATTTCATAGAAATGTTCACTTAAAGTCTGGTCGTATAAATGACCCAATCACGCTTGCACCAAACAGTGAAAAATTTCTCTAAATGCTCTAGAATTTTCAGAAGCTCAAATACGACAAACTTACTTGTATTTATCTTGACCTATCCAGTCAATTTAAAATGGGTTTCATCTGAAAAATAACAGTGGATTGTTTTTAAATGAATTCAGCGAATATACGGTAAAATGAATATCGAAATTTAATTCATTATAACAATTGCTAAAGCTTTTTTTAATACTGATACATTCATGTTTATCTTATATACCCCTGTTGGAGAACAAAGTTTTCGTGGAAAATCTCTTTACATAGACTTGATTTCTTTAATAACCTTTAATTCCTTAGATTTTATATAATGACAGGGAGCTTAATCAGGTCAAAACTTTACTGAAGATTACTGATCGTCAGACCTAAACTGTAAATTACTTGCCAAACTATTGGCTTTTGTCCATTTCATTAAAAAAAAACTGCTGTCGTGTGGTCGGATTTTATGTGAACAATACACTTTGGGTTCAGCAAGTATTTAGTTGTTGCATGAGACTTTTTACAGTTGCGTAATTTCTCAATTTGGCAAGGTCAATTGGCGGCTTCGTTCTTGTGATTTAATGCCACAGGACTGACTGATTTCTCTGGAACCATTAGAAAGACTGAGTTCACCAGAACAAACCAAATACAAGATGCTCGAAAATATGAAATCAATGCAGCAACAACTAAATAAACGAAATAGTTTTGCAAATGCGGTTAACAATTTTGTGGAAACGTTTGACGTCTTATTAGAGTTGGACATTTGGCCAACATCATATTCCAATATTAAGTCTCAAAACTCTACATTACACTGGTATCAATAAAACTAAGTTCGTAAACCAATTTACTTGCTAATCCCAAATATGCTTATTATGTAAAATTTGGTATATTGGATTTGTGCTGATATTTGTAAATAAATATTAGTCAAACACCGTCCGAAAAACTTTTTATATAGCTGGCTGGCTGGCTGTCCATGTAAAGCTTATGATCAGAGTACAAAATCCGAAAATCACTTTAACGACTATTAATCTCTTAAAAATTTTGGTATCCAAATAAAATTAAACAGAAATAAGTTTCACATATACAAATATCATTACACCTTATTTTATAACAGTCGGTTCATAATTAGTCAAAGCTCTCATACAAGATCCTCTTCAAAAATCACTTTAACACGTATAAAACTTTTAAAAGAAAAATATTTATATGCACAGAAGTCATACCACTAAATTTATGGATGATCGGTCTATAATAAGTCACAGCTTCCATATAGCTGTGTGTAGGGTATTACGAGTATATGCTTGCCTGACTATACTTTTTTACTTATGTTTTCTTTAAAAAAAATGGGAATTTCGTTAAGAATGTCTGTAATATGTATGATGTGCTAATTACCTCAACATAATTTAATAGCCTTTAAAAGTAATGTAATTAATTATTCCAAATTTGTACATTTTAATCTAAAACAATCTTGCCCTGTCTGTCCGACTACTCAAAAATACAAACATTCATTCACAACCCTCACCAATAAATTGAACATATTATCAAAATGTATGAAATTACTTGAACAAATTACCATCTGAGTCTTTAAAATTAACTTGTTAGACAAAGTTGACGTACACAATTCTCAAACCGTCCGTCTGTGTGTGAGGTGGGGCCAAAGTAACTAATTTAAACTAATTAATTTTACCTTAATAAATTAAATTGTTGCAACACACTCATACACATCCAAATAAATAGAAATAAATAAATTAATCAAAGAATACCTCCCACACGAATCCGACCGAATGGATCACAACCCAAACAATTAATGGTGTTTAATAAAAATTACAAAATAATTGAAATTAATTAAAGAAAGAAAGAATTAAAGAAACCAAAAGAAATAATTAAACAACATGGTCAACCTCATAATAATATAATTAAATAGAAAACAATTTTATTTTGCCATTTTTTGTTTTATACAATTTGTAACGTATTTAAAGTACTATTATGAATAAGGCTTTACAATTAAAAACGAATGGATTCTTATATTATAATTATGTATTTATGTTGTTATTCTAAGGGTAAATATAAAAAAAAAACATCATAGTACAAAGATCATTTCATTTCACTTTAATTCAATTCAGTTTATGCCATTTCCATCCGGTATTTTCTTCTCAATACAATAATTTTCTTAATATGCAAATTGAAACTGACAATAATAGAGCTGTACTTAAAGATGATCTCAGTGTGAAGGCAGATGATTTCATACAGACTTGTCGTATGGATTCTGTGTAAAGACCACGTCTTGACAGCAAATTTCTTATACTGCGTATAATCTGCAAAAATAATATAAATACAAATGAATTATAATTAGTTTAAAGCAATGGGGAAGTATCTAATATAGTAATTTTGTTTAATAAAATAGTTTGCTGTATTAGCTTTATTTTGTAAAAGTACAGCCATGTAAATATAACTAACAGAGCTAAGGAATCTATGAGAAATATTGCGTTTGTGTGCTGAAATGAGAAATTAATAACAATTGCTCACAAAAAATAAATTTTAATAAATCTTTAATCCACACATCATTCTTCGGAGGGACTCGGTTTATTTCAAATGAGGCCACAGTTGCTTGCCTATTCTCCAGCCAGGTAGCTATGTATAAGTATACTCTCCGAAATCAAGATAACGAAGATATACGATTCCTAAATCAGTTACCTATCCAACAATGGCATTCATCTTCCAGGGAATGCCATCCAAATATTCCACGACGAATTTAGATCAGACGATAAAGTTTCGATGTGGTATTTTTTCGGAACAGCTGTATCTGAGAATATCTCATAGACTACCAGACTATGGTAGCAGAATTCAGGCCTAAATAGTGCCTATAAAAACAGTCTCAGCACAATTTTAGTATCAATGAATATCGAATAGATATATCCACATATGTACTTTTAGCACAGCTGCCATTTAGAGGAGATATAGAGATATTTAGAGAAGTCATGGAAGGAAACAATAGAGTTGACGCACTTGCAAAAGCCGGTACCACTATAAATTCGAACGATTTTGGCATACCTCTTCTGAAGGGTAAGGAACTGATGCTATGCAAACTTTACTTAGATGCCAAGAAAAGATGGAACAAAAATTCAACTACAAAGAGACCAGAAAAACGTGACCCAATATGGATATGCAGAGAACCTGATTTTTTATTAATCTGTCAATAATCAATATAAGGAACATAATAGCGGTTATTTATTATTGGTTATTGAAATTAGGTAAACATGCTAAAATGTTGGCAATCCCTTATAACGACTTCTTCAATGACAAGGAAGTAGACTATTGAACATCTGCTCTGTAACTATGCCATATTTGAGAATCTAAAATGGGAAATACTCACGCAACACATACGAGTATTATTGACAAAACCTGTCTATGACGAAAGCTGGGTTGAGTAAAATCCACACTTTCATTAAAGCAATAAGATGGCTGTAAAATTCTGGTGGCCAAAAAACATATGACGAATGGTGCAATGAAAACAAGGTACCACAAAGGGTACTATGCTTGGACCCAAGTGATTTATGCTTCGGACGGCTGCCAATTTAACCCAACCCAACTTTATTCTGAGAAGCATAACGTAGACAAAGTTTCTATTGTTTCAAAATTCAAACAACATGCTCTGAAATGTTTCCATATGGAATAACATCATCCGAATGACTTAATTCTTAAGGTACGATCACACTTGGCAAATATTTGTCGAAAAAGACGTAACCACTAAATAAAATATATTTGAACTCGTTTATTTATTTAAAAAAAAACTTCGTTTATTTAGGACAAGACACAACAAATATTTAGTTTTATTTTATTTGATACTGTTTGATCTTGCAAAAATCTTGAAGGAGTAAACAACGTCAAACAAATTTGAGCTAAGATAGGTGATAATGCGTTTTTGTGTAAATACTTGTGTACCTTTAGAAATGATGATTTGTCATTATCGTTGAGTGGAGAAATATTCAAAGCTGTCAAAACCCTTAATTAAGGCTGCGTTTTGTCAGACAGGTTCTACGTATTTCCAGGATCTATTCGATCGCAGCACATATAGAGGCACCATCAATTCCGAGGTAGCAGGATACCACTTGAGTGTCGTACTTGGAGGTCGGCCAACACCGAAGTACTAGAAGATTTTGCAGCGCAAAACAAGCATCGTTCTGGCACAACTATGCAATAGGCTTAATGCCTTATGTTTACGAAACTTGTGGTCAGGGGCCAAATTACCGCATTCGTGATCGAATGAGCTATCGTATCGAAAAATGATTTCGATATCGAAATTATGATAAAAGGTACTAAATTTCTTGCTCGATATCGAATGCCATAATCTCAAATAAGAAAATTACGATCAATTTTACTCGATATCGAATGCGGTAATTTGGCCCCAGGATACTCATGAAACATGCCACATATGCAACTGTCTAGCCAGCTCTGCTGCTCTATGCCCAAAAGATCTATGGAAGTAGCACAAATTCAAGAACTAAATATTGTAAATTGTTTAAGCTAAGTAAGTTTTCTCTGCAAATTCCTTGTGCTTACATTCTCAAAATGTAGAACACTATACAATTACAACAAAATGCAATAAATTCTTCAATTAACCAATCAATTAATTGACCCAAATCTGACAACATGCTAATAAGTATCTACATATGTTCATTCATAGTTATAACTTACATCTTGACTCAATCTGTGGGTCTCTCGACTCAACACAATCGTATAAATGCTGTGATGTAGATCACTCGAACAGAATGTCAATACCAAATGATCGCTAACAGCTTTAACCACCTGTACGGTGCCGGTGAATTGACTGTATTTATTTAGGGCCACCATTGAACCGCGCTGCTCGCCAACATTTGTCCAGAGACCAGGATGATTCATGGTATAATTAAAATTATACTCAATGTTGTCATCTTTTTCGCTCCAAACCAAACGTAAATATCTGGTGCTTAAATGTGAGTGTCTCGAGTTGCCAGTCACATCGTATTGCTGGCCATACGACGGAGATGATGACGATGATGCTGATGCCATAGTGTCTACCCTTCTGTAACTAGTCGGCTGATAATAATCACGCATCTGTGTATTTGAAATGGTATAAAATGTGTATTTGTAGTGATTTTTGTTTTGTTTTTGTTAGAGACATAGAAAGTTGCTAGATTTTTTTGTTTACTTTTTTTTATTTAAACTGGTAAAGTTAAATTAATAATTTAGTTATAAGTGGCTTGACAGATTGACTGTACTACTGCCAGTAGCATTAGTACTCACTTGATCTGTGACATCATTTAAATTTATTATCACACAACTATCGTAACGATATACGCCTGGTATATCTTGTGTATGCATTATGATTTCATTACCATACCAGTTACCAGTTATCTGTAAAAAAATACATGTAAAATTAATTTGTGAATACAATTGCTTTTATTTAAATTTTATTTGTCGTTATAGTAGTTTTTGTCTACCCTATAGTTTCAAGTATATTTCGGATATAACATTATTTTCTTATTAGTACCAGGTCAGAGTCAGGGTCAGCAAACCTAAATATAATGAAAAGTTTATGCATCTTGGCTCTGCCTTATTTAGGGATTTTTTTCACCATTTTTGAAAGCTTTTCATTAAGAGAAACTGTATGGAAGCAAAACAAATGCAACCCGTTGCCAAATTCAAAATATATTTAATAAATTTCTTAAACCCAAATATCTAAATCCTTAAAGTTTCTGCCCAAGATTACCAAGTGTCAACATTGGTGATCATTGATATTTTAAATATCCCTTAAAATCTTTGATATTTCTTTATTTAAGCTCGAGTTCATTAAACTGAAGAAAAAAGGAGGCAACATGTAAAATAAATGAAAAAATGATAATTACAGCAAATTTCGAACCACCAGTGATACTGGTTAAAGGATTGATGGTTGACTGTAGGCTAGCGGGCGCCGCAGTGGTGCAGAGGGTGAGAACGTAAAGAATTCTGATGAGAGAAAGTGGTGTTTCTCGAAACATATGTAAATTCAACCAACAACCCTGGTTCGAATCCTAAGCCAAGAAAAATTATCAATAAATTTTAATAATAATTTTTTCATGTAACAATTCCTACCTTCAGTAAAAATAATTTAATGTAAATTAAATTTAATGAACTCGAGCCTAAATAAAGAAATATCAAAGATTTAAAATTAACAGTTCAAATAAAAAATAATAATTCTTATTCCTTAAAATTTTAAACTTTTTGAAACTTGAATAATATACATATGTATTCCAATCAAGTGAGATTCCACATTTAAGGCATAACTTAAAATTAATCATTTTTTCTTAATTTAATATTAATTGTCTAACACAGAGTTCATCATAACAACTTAATAAAAGTTTAACACAATTTCCCTCACCTTCTGAACTTTCTATGTTGTAGGAACAATCTAAAAAAAAACTGAAAATATTTTCGAGTAGAAATTCAACCCACATAAATTGTGTGTTACAAAAGAATGTGCCACAAACAAGGGAAACAATAAAAATATTGACTCCAAATGACCTTTTTTACATGCATTCGCCACTCACAGCCTTCGATGTGAAACTCGTATATTTGCCTGTGACGATATGGAGATGTGATACTGTAGTCTGCATAATGTCACAGTAAACAATGCTTCCTCAAAATCTAAATTGATTAATTAAATTATACAATTATCAAATGCATTGTGTGTTATTTGTTGTTAAACTAATTTCCAACCATACATAAATATAACAAACATGTAAATGATTCAAAAATAAAACAAATTATGGTTGAGTTAAGCTGATTTTTACAAAGCTCTACATCGTCGAGTTTTAATAATTTAAATTGTTAATCAGGTTGAACTGTTTAAAAGATTTTTCTCATCATAAATATATCAATCAATTTATAGAACATTTTTGGTTAGGTTATGTTAAATTGGTAGCTGTCCGAAGCAAAGCTCACTTGGGTACATGTATAGTTCCCGCTGTGTTACCTAGTGTCCATTCGCACCAAATGTCCTATGTTTCCTGGCTGCCTGAGTTTTCCAGCGAGCCTGTATGAGTATGAAGGTATGAGTGTTATTCACATCCACTCTCGATAAATAGGTTTTGTCAGCAATTATTTATACCCCGAGAATATCCAGTCTCAGGTTTCCAAATGCTGGACAGTTACAGAGCAGATGTTCAGTAGTTCAGTAGTACTGCATCCTAGTCATTACGGCTTCTACAGAAGTTGTTATAAGGGATCCCCAACCTTGTGGCATTTGTACCCATAGACCAGTTTCTTAGTTGGTATTTTGACAGATTGATCATAAATCCAGTTTCTGTATATCCATAATTTGCCAGATTTTTCTGGTTTCTTTGGAAGTGTGTTCTCCAATATCATTTTATGTATGTTAGTGCCAGCTTTCGCAAGTGCTCTGTTATTCCCTTCAATACCCCCATGCCCAGGAACCCATGCGATGGTAACCGATGAATGTCTCGCTATCTCATCTAAAGACATCCGGCATTCTTGGACAATTTTTGAGGTGATGTAGACATTCTCTAGGGATCTAATGGCAGCTTTGCTATCAGTAAATATGGAGATAGCCATATTCGATATTCCTTTGATGCTAAATCTAATCTGCGGCAGTTTTTGTAGTCATTATTTCGGCCTGGATAATGCTGGTAATCTAAGCGATATTTTCCGATTCAATTGGTCTGAAAATATAACACATCCAAACTTATCCTGTGAACTTGATACGTCAGTGAATATTTGAATGACATTCTCCTGCACATGGAAGCCGTTCTCAAAAGTTCATCTTTCAGGTATATTAGTCATAAAACCTGGACCGATAGCTGGTTTTCATGCTGTCGTGCAATTTAGTCTCATTCACATTTCTAAACAACTTCCTCAAAAATAACTTTTAATCAAATTCAACTTGTCTAAAAAACAAATCTTGTCACCTGCTGTAATTTTGAAGTTTATATGTATCCTGAGTATTATGCAGTTCTTCTGCATCTATTCTACAGATCATCCATATTAATGATTTATAAAAACTCTAAATTTATATAAATCATCTTTCGAACAGATTAACAGTTTAAATAATATCTAAAATATCCATAGTCACATGTTGGCACTGCTTAACTAATGTTTTTTCAAGATTTCACAGTGGGGCAGAATCGATTTTTTATTTCATATTGAAATAAAATTTAACTTGTCAAGCAGCATTCAAGTTTAATTTTTGAAGATGCACTCCACAAACCCTCCAAGGACGCAGCTGTGGAAGCTCAAAAAAGGGCACTTTTGAAATGAAATTTGTTTAAACGCGGGCAATTGTTTTTATAGTCAGCCAATTTCTAAAATTTTTATATTTTTAGTAAGTTTTACTGTGGATTAGAAAAGGTTCTGGTTGAGACACTTTTGAACTGCTATTCTGTTACTTTTCAATATCTCAATTTTCCAGTATTGGTAGGGACAAAGAAAGCAATATCCAAGATTACAAAGAAACTAATTAAATTGCTGTTTTATACATATTAAAGTAAATACAAATATATATAATTTAAACGATAACATTATGTGCAAATTGCCTCATATGTACTCGTATTTACTGCTTGATAAACAACGTTTGCCTTAAAAAACAAGGTCTCGGGGTTTTAGTTAGTTTAGTTATTATCCATTCAAAATTTGTGAGATACTCCAATTAACTCATTAACCTGAGAAAATAAATCTAGACAATTAAACAGTTAATTTTAATTAACGATGTGATTAATATTTAGTATTATGTTGTTATGTTAATTAAGGTATTTACTCAAAAATGCGCAACTATTATTTGTTTGGCAGTGTTTACACTTTTTAATCATACAGTCAGGCGAAAATTTTGCTGAATTCCTTAAACAAATAGTTCCGTAAACTCATTATCGGTTACTTCAAAATTACTAGATGAGAAATTAGTGCCATTTTTAGAAAAAAGTAACGAAAAGCAATTTATTTTTCATCAAGTTAATGTCCTATATATATATATATATATATATATATATATATATATATATATATATATATGTCGTGAAACAAAAAGTTGTTTGTTTTGAAAATATTAAAATACAGGAATAGCCCGCATGTTCTGCAGATCAGAAACCCCATTGAAAACATTTCGTCAATATTAAGCCTTTTAAATTATGCTGAAAACCGACAATATGAAGGCATATGTATTACATATGTATATCTCCTAAAAGAATATCGAAATCTATATATCGTCACCTGAAATCCAAAACGCCGCAACTAGAAAAAATTCAAAATCAATTTTTTGATTGATTATTATGTAATTAACCAAAATACATCTTTCTCTAAAATTTTACTCTCATATGCCGAAAAACGTCGATTTTTTGAATACATTTAAAAGGCCACAACTACAATGTATAAATTGCATAACCCTAAAAGTCGTAACTACACAATTAAACTAAATATATTAAAAAAAAGTTGGCATTTGCTTAACTATTAGTTGAAAGTTAAATTTTTTCAAATTAGTAACAAGGACGCGTGGATGTTTGTGTCAAATAATAAAATTTATACTGATCGTGATCGTGATCATTATTCTCATAAGAAAGTTAAAAAAGTTAATAAAAATGTGAAAATAAAATAAACCCAATGAAAGGAAAACAATACAATACAAAAGGCAATATTTGTGAAAAAGCATCCGCATCAGTTTTCAGAACAAACTTGCAAGATAATATTTAATAGCTTCTGGAAAATGTCTTCGGATCAGAAAAAGATATATGTTAATAATCTTGTTGAACGGACAAACTTAAACAGTGTGCGCGTAGTAAACTCCAGAAGATTTATTACGAAGAAGTATATTTATCAAATTCATTAAACTCGTTGTAATGAGTAAAAAAGGTTTAATAAGAGTGAAAAGCGGAATTTTTTTATTCTAATTTTAACTTTTATTAAAAAAATTTTTGTTGTTACGGCTTTTTGGTTTCAGAAAAAAAACGATTCCAAAAGGCCTTAAGTAAAATTACTATTTTTTATTTTATTTATTTATTTATTAAAAAATTTATTATAATTAAAATTACAATAAATCTAAGGCTAAAAGCACTAGCATCAATGGCTAAAATTACTAAAAAACTAGTATTATTTTATATATTTTTTTTATTAAACCAAATCCGCAATAGTTTTTTAAAGTTAATTCTAAAATTTGGCCACTAAGAATGAAAAGTCTTAAATTTATCAAGTTTTTTGCTTCTCCTGTAAAAAAGTAAAATGCGTAATTACGGCCTTTTGGATTTTCGGTGCCGATATGTAGATATAAGAATAAATCTGGTGAATACGTAGGCCTGATCAAATGTTTGTGTTGATTCCACAAAAAGGTGACCTAACTCAGTATTAAAGTCTATATTGTTTCTGAATATTGGTATTATAAGTTATTTTAATTTCAGTGTATTTATAGTTATGAAACACTAATTAATTACTTTAAATATTTTTAAGAGGTAAAATAAATGATAATGATTTTTTTTTTTTTGTTAAATAATATTTGTTTTTGTGTATGTTAAACTGTTTTACTATTTCCTTAACTTACAAAGTTGAGAAAAGTTGTATGTGTTTATAGTTGTGCAACGCAGTGTATGTCAAAGTGTACCTCAAATAGCTACTGGGACCATAATTCAATATTAAGGCAAAAGGAGTTTATGCCGACGCAAAATATAAATGTACAAAAATTAATGAATTTGGTAAAAATGCAATGGTTGTACAAGGAATTTCCAGTTGTGGTCTGAAGAGCACCAAGATTGCCACCACTTTGGATAGTTATATAAAAGAATGTCTGCTGAAACGTTTGCTGTGTCTTATTAGACGTAACCACTTCCTTGTTCTTGGCTTTCCAGTTATTGTCAATAGAAAATATGTATCGCCGGTGGAGCAAAAGTTGTGCAATAGTTAGTGCGATCCATCAAAACAAAAACACGGATTTTTTTATTTAAATTTTATTTTATATCTTTTCAGAAATATTTACAAAGACAAATTATATCGTCTTTACAAAGTATTTAAAACATGTTTGTTACCGGATTTTATGTGAGTAATCCTTTAATATGTATATTCAACCTTATACAACTCGGTTGAAACTAAAATTCAATATGAAGGTCTGTCTATATTCTCCAAAGTTTAAAAATATTAATTTTTTATTGTACATTTCGGCACTTTAAAAGAAATTAAAGTAATTGTTAACATTGAAATAAATTAAAAATTGTTAACTTTGATGAATATTTTAAATAATCGTTCATTTATTAGACTTTTAATATAATTTTATATTAGATAAAAGAAAGAAAGAAAAACTTAAGGTACGTTCACACTTGGCAAATATTTGCCGAAATAGACGTAACCAATAAATAAAATTTATTGGAAATCGTTTATTTATTTAAAAAAAAACTTTGTTTATTTGGAACAAAACACTAGAAATATTTAGTTTTATTTTATTTAATGCTGTTTGATCTTGCAAAACTCTTGTAAGAGTAAACAACGTCAAACAAATTTGTGTTAAAATAAGTGGTTTTGAGTAAATATTTGCCAAGTGTGACCGTACCTTTATAAACACACATACATATATAACTCCCAAGTTTAAGGGTTTGAGTTTTTGGTTTATACAACTTTTTGGTTCTTTAATAAATTTTTTAACTACCTATTTCACAACTGTTCTATAAAAGTCCGTTTTTATTAGAACTACTCTGATTTTATGTCTGAATTATTAAATATGTACATACATATATGTATGTAATATATGTTTAACAACCAGCCAGAATAGGTGCAATACAAAAACACTTCATAAAAGATGCGAATTTTCTCAAATTCTTAAATGCTCTTTCTTACACTTTCATAAATAAATATTAACATATGTTAATAATATTGTTTAGAAATTTTGTTTAATAATCTTGCGATCAATTTGAAAATCTTTCTTGAATACCGGTGTTTATCAAAACGTATAAAATATTAAGATTTTCCAAATAGATATAAAAATTAATTTCAATTTAATTTAAAAAAAAATATTTTCTTAACATTTACGCACTTGTTTTATGTCCACGGAGTGTTGAGGTTTAATATTCAAACACAACATCGAAGGTGGATGATGTTGCCTGATATCAGTTGTATCACCACCATCAGATCTGGACGGAACATATGTCTCGTAAATAGAATCACCGTTTACATGGCATGTTACTAATACTAAAACAACAACAGCGGCTAGTCCGTGTAACATGGTATTTATTGTTTTCATTGAATTCTTATCAAATTTTCGCAAAGTTTCTAAAGAAATTGTAATGTTTTCATACAACCGTTTCGATTTGTTACACTTTTCAATTTCTACACTTTTGCGATCGTGTGATCTGTTTGAACTACAACGCGATAATAATGTTTTGAACCCAGTGGAAAAAAAGTAAATATTAATTGACTCAAAGTTTTATTTCAATTTCGAGCGGTTTTTTCTTTATTATTCATCTAAAAGATGAATTTTATTTTCTGTTTGCAATTGTTTGTGATGATGATCATGGTTGGTGGGTACACAAGAAAAAATCAACTACATGCTACAACAACAGCAACATCAACAAAATGCGACAATAACAAAAAGTTATAATTGAACTTAAACGATTTTATTTTTCATTGCTGTTGTTGTAGTTGTTCCGCTATTAAACTCAAGTTGTGGGGGTTATTGTCACAGTAGTTGTGTGTTGTTGTTACTGTAGGTTTGAGTACATTACAATATTCTGGGATCTTGAGGTCCATTACGCACGTTTACGGTTATATGCTCAATATTCTTACATACTCGTACATAGAGTAAATACAAGTACATATTTACATCTGAGTAGCAACACTCTCACTGCAGTGAGTAAATATGTACATACATATATCATCGTATTTATGTAGTTTATCGAATCGTGTTTACTACTAGATGAATTTATTATTAAATTCTTTCTGTTTTTCATAGCTAACACAACCATAGTGGGAACGGTATATTGGATTTGTGATGATTTTGTAACGCCACACACTGTGGCCACTGCGGCAATAAATCAATTTGGACCTTCTGTCCGATTTTGATGATTTTTGCACAGATGGTTAAAAACTATCTGAAGGTCAAGTGTGGAAAATTTCATGCAAATACCTCCATTGGTTTTCTGTCCCGAGCAGCGCAAAGTTGAAGTATGTGAACAAGTCTCAAATGTGATAGTTTTCTATGTTATATTCAAAAGCTTGTTACTTATAAACTATACACCGAATGTACCTTATAAGTATTTTTTCACTTAAAATAGACATTAAGCAATATGTAAATTAAAAAACAAAATTTTAAAAAATTTAAAAAAAAAAATTTCCTTTAATAATATATTTTGAGCCAAAAAAATAAACATTTATGATTTTCTTTTAGACTTTTAGTTGTGTGCGAAGCAGTGCGACACATGGAGTCATATACCAAATTAAAGCTGAGAGTCTCAGCTAACAGACTAAAAAAAAAAAACCTGCCCCAATTTGCCCGCCGCCGAAAAAACAATGAAAAACCAAAAAATTACAGTAAAAAATATGCGTTATTTTACGCGTGCAAAAACAAATGCGCATTCTTTCTTTCTTTGCTACTCGTGCATAAAGTTTTGATACATGGTAGCAAAATTGTATCTGAGGCCATTCTACCTATAGGTAGGTTAAATATACAATTTGTTTCATACATTTTAAATTAACATATGGTTTATTTTTCAAAGGAATGTTATCAGAAGAAGCACAGGAAGCGAGGAACAAAGATTATAGACGTTATAGGCTATATCACTCGCGCAAGACTGGGCGCTGTTCTACTAACGAAGACGTAATGCATCATTTGTTGATATCCACCGACCCATATATCAATTCATTTAGAACGAAATTTAAGCTTAAAAAATTAGATTATCACGAAGATGTAAAAAAGTTGTTAGTAAATGAAATAGAGTGAAAATGAAAAAATTTTTGTATTGGAGTTGTATGGGGGGTGGGTGTTACAGTGGGCGGATTTTCTTCATATTTTCAAAACAGCATTTGATAGATGTTATATGCATTTTTGCGAAAAATAAACATTCTAGTTACAAATTTACAGAAGATATGGCATATTTGAAATATCATTTGTATGGGAGGTGGGCGTAAAAGTGGGCGGATTAAGTTCATATTTTCAGGAGCTCATTCTACAATTATAATATTATCGTTTTATGAAAATTGAGTTGATATATTTAAAATCATGGAAGTTATGCCACATTTTCTATTTAAGTTGTATGGGAGGTGGGCGTAAAAGTGGGCGTATTAAAAAAAAAAAAAAAAACTAAAATTCTTAAAAAATTTAACATAAATGTGTGAAAAATTTCATGAAGCTCCGAAACCTCCTTGATTTAAGGCCATTAAATGCACTACACGGCCACAGTGTGCGCCATGTGAAGCTTGTGCGCAGAGTACAGGTCGCAATTTTGAAGATATATCAATAAAATTTGGTACATGTTTTATATTTTTTCGACTCAAGGACGGTTGGGTTTCAAATTAGTTGAAATCGGTCCATTATTTCACTTCACATACAAATGTCACCACCGAAATAGGAGTTTATCGGTTATAAATGTTTGATTTATGCACGTATCTAAACAAATTTCACCACAAATAAGTTGTACATGAAACCTAATCACATCTTAACCTACCAATTAGTAAATTTTATTGTGTAAAGAAATAAAGGGTGATTTTTTAGCAACTATCCTTTTGGCAAGATTATTTTTATCAGCTCAGCTTTTTTCGTGTAACATGTTCAAATTGATCTATAAGTCCCAATTTTTATTGAAAAGATTGATACAATTTTTTCCTTGAAATTTCTTCAGACAGCACAATTTTATTGCTTAAATCGAATTTTTATTTGAGAGTATAAACACATTTGTATACACATATGTATGTTATACGAATAAGAGAGTAACACGAATTGCTAGTACAATCAAGTGTGTACTCGTCTTATCCTCCCCTCACCACGATGTCTAAACGGTAATCAGCTTAGCTTAAAGAATTGCTTCGTGTAAATTAGGAATAATTTAACCATGAATCGACTTACAAACGAACAAAGCTTGCAGATGATTGAATTTTATTTTTTATCGGAAAATTGTGTTCAGCGACGAAGCTTAATTCTGGTTGAATGAATATGTAAACAAGCTAAATTGTCGTATTTGATGTGAAGAGCAGCCAGAAGTATTGCAAGAACTACCAATACATCCCGAAAAATTAACTGTTTGGTGTGGATTAAGGACGGGTGGCATTATTGGACCTACTCATTCAATTTCGGTGTTGCAGCTTAGCCCCTAAAATAAATTCGTTAATGGTTGTCATACGTAGCAAGAACACAGACAAGTATATCACAGATAACTAGCTGAGATAGCAGAGGTTGGAATTGAGCCTTAAAAAATTACAGGAAATACATTTCCATCCTCAACTAATGCCCAGCTTAAGGTCAGGATCCATATGTCTTTCACCACATGTACATCTGTGTGGCTGGATTTATGGTCTAAACAGGTAAATTTAGCAAACTCTAGGTTTTGCTATTATGGTTTCATGTAGGGTATATTGATAGTTACTTTATTCCAGTCCCTTTTTATGTATACGCATACAAACGAGTAAATTAATTTTCTCAAGCGAACAATTCTTTAACCATTAATTAATTAATAAAACTTATAAAAAAAAACTTAAACCATAAGGGGTTTTACGCCTTTTAATATAAATGTATATAGTTTGAGCTTATTTGCTTCACAAATTGAGTGACTCAACTTAAATTCTAAATAACATTATGAAAATATCGCGTTCGTTTTAAAAGAGCAGTAAAGACTATTTTAAATCGTTATCTGTGATATGCCTCTTATTGGCAATTACACATTTTTTACATATTGTGCGCTGACACAATAACTTTATTTACATTAAACAAATTTATGCCATTCTAGCTTAAAAAATAACAATCTTAAACTTTGCAACATATTTTTAAACATCAATATTTATTTTGCGAAATAAAATTGATCATTGAACAAACGAAATCCCAAAAGGATTTTTCAATGGTTGTCTGATTTTTTAGGCTCTTCAGAAGCAGTTGCAAAGAAATCGTTAACTTTAGGATTACGCTCATGATTCAGTTTAAGTTTAAAATCAGAACAATGCCAGAGATAGCGAGACATCAATTTTCCTATCAGCTACTGGGCACATTTTTTTACAAACTTCATTTAAATACCAATGGAAGATGGAAAATAGAACCCACTAGCAAGAAGGCCCATTATGGATAAACAGACTGCCTGATTTGTGATAAATCTATCGAGGATCTATCTAAGAAACTTCATAGCGGTAATTACTGGATACTCGCATGTAGGTGTGCATGTAAAAGGTTGGTAATTCGGAATTCTGTAGAAGCTGCAATGAGAAGAAGTGACCCATGAAAATCTTCTCTTTAATTATCCTACATTTAGGGACCTGAGTTGTAGAATAATTAACGAAATATGTCAATCAAGAGGTAATTTAGATAAGATCAAATCTTCAATAACGTAACAGGATGTCTAGAGAATAACGACGGCCTAAAAATATAGGACGAACAATGCGATATACACAAGGTATCACAATGATGTCTACACTTGGACTTAAGTGGTTTTGTCAATTGACTGCAAATTTAATCACCTTTACAAAAAGGAGAAGTAAGCTGAATGGATGTCTTAGCTATTTTCTAAGTCATGCTATATATGTTTGTAAAGTGGTGTCATTCCCATTGAGCTAAGTTGTCATCCAGTCAATAGTAAAGAGAGTTTCCAGTTGTCAGTTGAATTTGTTAGTTCCTGTTAAAGTCGTACTTTCCAGTTATCTGATGAAGTCGTTAATTCTAGTTGTCAGTGATCGTCCTCAAGTTGATAAGTTGAATTCGAAAAGTCGTAGAAGTCATCAGCTACCGTTGTGCTAGATTTAATCAATTTAATTTTTAATAATTAATCATTAAACTTTTGAATAGTTATCTTAATATTTTTATATTACTTGAATTAATTTGTAAACTAAATGAATTAAAACAAAATCACAAATACTACATTTATTACTATGTATTTTATTCTTTTCTATTAATTCTCTTTAATTTTTGGCATTACAAATTACTACAAACTAAACTTAATTTAAGTATATTTCGATATTTAATAAAATTCGAGTTTTAATTCCATCCAAATTAAATTATACTAAAGCTTGCCTTGCTGCATCATTAGATTAATTTTCTCATAAATCCAATCAATATATTTCTCCACACGCACATAAACACCAGGATGATTGGCATAACCACAATGCTGGCCCCATGATATAATGCCATACAAAGTTTCACCATCTAAAAATATATGTTAATAGAATTGAAAGAAAAAACATTTATAAAATTTAAATAAGTAATTATACCTTCATCAGAACAGACTAAAGGTCCACCCGAATCACCATCACAAGCATCAGCGCTTTCATCTAAGAAGCCAGCACAAAACATGCCTTCGGTCATGGCATTAGCATAAACATTTTTCTGGTGACAAACCTCATCGGCCAATATAGGAACTTGGGCAGAACGTAAAATGTTAGAAGGAGCTAGAACATAAAAGTTATTATTAATATAACATAACTATATAAAATAGTAAAACCTAAACTTCTTACTTGATGTTCCTGATTTAATAGAACCCCATCCCGATATCGTACACATACGATTTGTCTCCAAAGTAGCTCCCTTTTCGGGCAAACATATGGGCTGTATATAGTCATTGAATCGTACCGGAGTCTTGAGTAATATCAAAGCAATATCATTGTTCATATGCTTTTGATCACGGAATTTCTCATGAATATACCAATTTTCAATATTCGAATCAATTTCTGAAGATTCGGCTATATTCGCATAATGATCACCCATGCGCACGAAATATGAACCCTTAGGATATCCCGCCAAACAATGAGCTGCAGTAAGAATTAATTTCTTTGAAATGATTACCGCACCACACCAATGACTTGATATGCCTCCGCGTCCGCGGGTGCGTATAGTTGCTTGCCAGGGATGACGTCCTCTCTTAGCTATACTACCATTCACTACCCTTTCCTCGGGATGCTCATATTCATCTACCAGATTCGACTTGAAATGTCCACATTTCTTTTGACTGTGCACAGCTTTACTAGAACGTTGCCAGAGTCCCTGGTATAAACCCAAATCATCCAGATCAGTTTGTTCAAATTGCAAAGTAGATTCTAGATCCTCAGCATGAGCTGCTGTTAAGGATGTATTTGGCTTAGCAACAATTGGTTTAGGACCTGCAGTACATTTAAGTCCTACATCCTCTGTGTGATTGCAGTTGTTTTCACCCCAGGACCAGTGATTACACTCATCGATCTTGGTCTCATTACCCAGGCAAGATACTTGATCCAACCAAATGGGTCCGCTACCAGGACCATAAATGTTTTTAGCGATTTCCTTGAATTAACAAGCAAAAAATACCATTTAATAAACAGAAATTAACAAATTTTCAATACATAATTACCGGTTTGCCGTAAAAGCCAAAGGAATTACAAACAACTTGGGCCTCCTTTAAACCGAAATCATCGTCACAAACTGTGCCCCATTCTCCACGGTAAAATACCTCTAAGCGTCCCTCATTAGAGCTGCGGCCACCTTCCAAACGATATTTAATAGGAGCCTGGAATTAAAGTATTATAAAAAATACTACATTTTTCTTAAAAAGTATACTAAACTTACATTACACACTTGCTCGCTTTCATCGGAGCCATCCTCACAGTCGGGCGTTACATCACACAAGAAAGCCGTTGGTATACACTCCTTGGAGGTGCTGCACAGCCAATAATTATCGGGACATTTAAGTTTTGGTACTTTACAAACAACACCCACCACTTCATCCGGACCACAATTATTGACACCCCAACCCTTGAAATCACATTCTCTTAAGGAAGTTTCGTTGCCTTTACACTCTACCTCATCCATGATAAAGTATAAATTAACATCAGACGGTGAATAATACGAGTTGCCACGTACTTCCATGGCTCCCATTTTAAAGCCCAATTCACGGCATACAACATCAGCATCGGGTAAACCGAATTTGTCATCACAAACGTAACCCCATTTGCCAAGTACTTAAAAAATCGTATAATTAAGTGGAATTCGAGGAATATTCTGTGATGTTGCTTTTAAACTTACTTTTGACTTCTACTCGCCCCATATTGGAACTCTGACCTCCCGTTAAACGTAACTCATAACCCAAGTGGTCACATTGTTTTTCATCCCTACGATTTCCACAATTATTGACACCATCACAAACCTGGATTAAAATGAGATATAAAGAATATTCTGGATTAAATTAAACATTTAAATAGTGAAATTTAAATACGATAATTTTATAATTATTCATTTAATACTAGCTGAACAAAAAAAAAAAAAAAATAGTTTTTGGTAAAGAAATAAAAGATTTGGAATTTATCAAAAACATAAAAGAATTTTCCAATAAACTCGTGTCGATGTTAATTGTCTGTGACGGACATGTTGTTTTGGTGACATCTATAAAATCTGTTGTTTATAAGCAGTACGTTTAAGGTAAAACTTAATTATTGATTTCCATAAGGGGCGGATCGAACTAGATGGCAATACATCAATAAAAAGTAATAGTTTTGTGCGGATTTTGGTGTGGCAGCTATATAGATATGGACGACATGTGGTTCCAATAGAATTTCACTATATACCACATAGCAAATTCTACAATAAAAAAATAACCATGAACAATTCGATGGTATGATTATATTTAGTAGAAGTAAAGTTCACAGTAAAGTCACCAAGAACTTGCAAATTGATTCAAGCTTGTGGGGTTTTATGAAGAGTTATTGATTATTAGTTCTTAATCTGCACTTAAAAGTCAACAAAAACCAAGGCCATTGTGCAAATTCAACCGAATCAATGTGGCAGAATTGCTGAAAATTCGACATCTTGGCTCCGAGCCACCGTTCGCAGCCGCAAAGGACATTTGAACGATTTCATATATAAAGGATTTTTTTGTTTTCCAACAGGGGAATAACATGAACGTTTTGACATTTTACTTGTTGTATGTGGCTCACAGCTTATTTTATGCAGTCCTCTAGATAAGTTTTTGGCTTTTCGTTTTTCTTTTTTCTACTTCTATCAGTATTTTCTGTTGAATTGTGGGTCCAATTTTGTAACGTCAAGTGTCAATTTAAAATAGTTGAAATGAGTCCACGTACAACGATAAAACAACGAGAATTGGTCATTTACAGCGACAAATAGCAGAAGTGATTAACATTAAAACTTCCGCAGTCCAAAAAATCATTGAGCGCTTCATCCATGAAAATTGAGTCCATAACAAAGGCAGAAAAGCACCAACAAAAATAGTATGATAAGCGACACATCCAAAGTTGAAGCTGACCTGGGCAAACAATATTGCGTTGAAACTGTTTGTCGTGTCTTGCGCCAACATGATTTTAACTGCCGAATTGAACATACGATAAGAAACCGTTTAGGAACCCGAAAAACATGCATGGAATCTGCATTTTGGAATTCGGAAATCTTCGCCTATAAATCTAAGTTTAACATATTCGGTTCAGATGGCATACATACATTTGTCGGAAAGCAAATATAGAACTCAACAAAGAAAACCTAAAGGAAATGCTAATGATGCAATACCATTAACAAAAGATTGTGAATTGCGCTAATGCTTTGAAAAAAGTGCAATAGTACAACACTTTCAATCGTTGCCTTCATTTTACTTCTGAAAAACTGCTCAGAATTATGTAACAAACAAATTCTCAGCCAGGATTCAGGAGAATATGTTGCCAGATAATTCGGTAATTTCTTTACTAGTTGTCGTCTTCTTAAAGTAATAACAATATTCACATTCGTTGTGCTGACAAAATATTTGCCACAGAAATAAATTTTAATTTGAAGATTTTAAATAAATTATTAAGGTTACTAACAATTTATAGACATACCGATTTCAAAAAATTTGAGACATTTCAGTAGATCTAAATGCTATAAGCATCGAGAATAATTAAATAATAATAATTTAAATTTCCTCCAGTTAATTCCAATTAAATTCACTCACCTGATGCTGCTCCACGCACTTGCCATTACCACAATCGTATGGACAATTACCTCCAACTCTTAAATCAAAATCATAATTTCTAAGAGTAGTAGCCTCTGCTCGATGATTGTAGGAACTTATGGGAGTTGTGAGATCATCGAAAGGATTTGGTAGATTGGGATGTTTCTCATGATATTCACGATTGTGTTGCAATTTAAAATGATTCGGATCATGTGAATGATGTCTGTGCCAATTGGTATTATGTTGATGAGGGTATGTTAATGGTTTCAGACTTGAACGTTCAGATTGGAAAGGAGTCTGATGGAGATTGTAAGATGTTGATGTTTCATGTGTACCCGTTTTTGTGGTAGCAACCCCTACTAGATTATGTTGTTCACCTGCAAGTATAAGTTCAACATCTTCTTGATGGGGCGTTGTGGTAGGAACAAGAGTATTTTTATTGGATGGTAGTGGTTTATGAGTAGTGGTCGTGGTGGTAGTGGTGGAAACTAAGCTCATTATATGAGATTGAGCTTTTTCGGCTACATTATCATCTACTTTACTTTCAGAGTCGAGATAAGGTTTCAATAGAAGTTTTAAAGCCGCTTTCATGGCTAGTTCTTGGTCTTGGGTTTCAGGGTTCGGATCATTCTCCTCATGTTCGCTATTGGCATATGGAGGAGGATTAAGACCATAGTATTGAGGTGCTGGAGTACTGGTTATTTTTACATTAGTATTTTCTGAATTCAGGGGACCTCCATATATAGGCTTAATGGCCGAATGTTGGGGAATTTTTCTACCCACCCAGGAAGCATTATGTGAATGAGTTACTTCCGAGTAGGGGGGACTGTAGTGGGGTTGATGGGGAAATGTCTGTATGGTGGCATTTGATAGTAGTGGGTAACCTGAAATAGGTCTTGTGGGCGTAATGGTTTTCGGCGGTAGTGGTACTTGGGTGGTTTGTTGGTATGGGTCTAAAAAAGTTCTAGCCGTGGTGGTTGTTAGTGTATCGGGTGATGGGGGCTGCAGGCCACCATACAAGTTAGAATTATCATTGGCATTATGCCTTGAAGAAGCTGATGGTAATAGATCCAAATCATTTAGATTGTAAGCTATTTGACCCGGAAGTTGATCAATATTTATGGTGGTTATTTTAAAATCAGAATCTGGTAGAGGTTTTTGACCAGAATCGTCACTACCAAAGGGAGGCATGAAATTTTGTGTTACTGGACTATAAATTTGCGGTCTACCGGGATATTGACCGTGGTTAGATGGTATATGTTGCATGTTTACTGGCACACGAGTATTAGTGTAAACAGTACTTTGACTGTGATGGGGTGGCATTAAATCATGCCGGGGTATATCTACAGGTCGTATGGGTGTCCAAGTGTTTACGAGTATGTGTCTGGTATGATTTTCACGATTTGAAGTGGGAATATAAGAAGGATTATAAGTGTTTATAGGTTTTCTGGGGGTATTGGAAAATATTTCTTGTGAATCTTCTTGTGAACCAACTGGTTGAGCATAAACAATGGTCGAAGTAGTAGTAGTACTTGTTGTTGGTTTTAATGGTGCTAATGGTGTGCTAAACATTTGATGATTATAATTACGATTCGGTTCAAAAGATCCCTCCTCGTAGATGACAGTATGCGAGGGATTATGCTGGTCCACATGTACAGCTGTGCCAGACCAAACCGGAGTGACATCAGATCTTGGTAGAGGATTTTGTTGATGAGTATTAGCAGTCTGCTGCCAGGTAATGGTGTGATCATATGTAGAGCCCTGAGGACGGGGTACGTTCATGCTTGTCCAACGATTTCCGCTTACTTGCGTATGCACTGTAGCAGGCTGGGTTTGAGTTGTGTCTGCATTAGACCATTGTGGATTGACAGGGCGATTATTATTGGCTGTAAATAAAGTGGAAACAAACAAATGATAAGAGAGCATCATGACAATTTTTTCATAATTCAAGAGCATGCAAATATGTATATGTGTATATTTCGAAATTCCCATGCAATATTTACAAAGATACAATTCGTAGATATTCAATATAATTTTCAAAGTTTCTTTAGTTTAGCCATATATTGCAAAATAAATTAAAAATATGATTTTTTCAGATGAATTTAACAAAAATTTATTCTCACTCTGACTATAAGTATAATCATAATCACTGCTATAAACTCCATTATTACAACGATCCGTATTCATTACATTCGCCTCGGTATCGCAAATTTTACGCGACATACTGAAAACAGTACCAGGGGCACAATCCATTACAGTGGTTGTACCATGTTGACAAACCAAATATTTATGCCAGTCATAGGGATGCTGATAGAGTCCTTCCACACCAACAGGACAAAGGAATTGTGCTTTTGTTTAAATGAAAACATTATTTAATATGGTTTTATGGGAACTTTATAAAAAAAATTTGACTTACATTGAGAATTTAATGTAGAAGTTGTAATAGTGCTGGAACTAGCACTGCTAGTCGCTGCACTTTGGGAACAATGGACTTTATCCTTGAAATCACATACTTCCATGGCCTTATTCCAAGCAGTACCAGGGCCGCAGTCTTGTACATGAGTATCGCCATTGGAACACATCAAAAATTTAGTACAATCATAAGGATGTGGTAAGCGACCACTAGCACCAGGAGGACAACTTAAATCACTTGTTTTGGGAGCATTGGGAGCTGATGGTAAAGGAGGACTTAAAACAGCAGATGGTGGGATTATATCCCTAGATGGTGGTGGTGGACTTAAATGGGACTGCGGTATGTTGAAGGGTTTATATGATCCTGGCTGATAAACTGGTAGTAAAATTTATCATTTATTGCATTAATCATGGCGATTTGCTTAAAATTACCTGTATTTGTAGTTGAACTCGTTGTTGCTGATCCTGTATAATGATTTTGACTTACGTCTCTATTAAAGGAACTACGATCTTTGTAATCAACTTCATTTTCATTATGACAAAAACTTCTTGTCACACTAAATACTTTACCGGCTGGACAATTTTCCAACGATATACGACCGTTAGCACAGCGTATGTATTTGTGACCATCATGAGGATGCGGATAAATTCCAAAAGTTCCGGGTTGGCAGCTAACTCCAAGATCATGATCTGAGAGTGATAAGATTATTAATTAAAGGTAGAAAAAGAACTTTTAGTCATATTCTACATAAGATCCAGAACATTTTTTTATTTTCCTGAATCCAAGGGAACGATACTTACGATATTGGTCTGTAGCTTCATTTGAAAACTCATTTTTTGTCGTTGTCAAATATTCTACCCGATCATATGCTTCCACTTTATCTCTAGGAATACACTCTTGGCGAGATATACTAAAAACAGCACCATTTAAACAATTGTCAACAACAGTTGCCCCTCGAGAACACTCAATATATTTGGTACAATCGAAGGGGTTCAAAAAGTAGCCAACCAAACCGGGCGGACACATTAAATAAGTCATACCATCAACTTTAATTATAGAAAGCAACAAATACAATATCTATTATTTATAACTATTTCCATCAATAAATACCAGAGCCATGCGTTATTTCCATATCAGATATTCTCCACTCCTGTCTATTAGAAGACTTAGCTAAAGGCACATGATCGTCAGCATTGAGTTCCTCTTTCAAGCTACACACCTTGCGAGACAAACTGAAAGCTTCACCCGATGCACAAGATTCACTAAACAAACGTCCTCGCACACATTTCAAATATTTCGTAGAGTCAAAAGGATGAGGATATGTACCAGTTAAACCTCCCGGACAATAGACCATATTCTGTATACTATAAAGCTCATCGGTAGTACGATAATTGTTGGTTGTTTGTAGCTCACTTGGCAAACGAACACGTTCGTACTTTAACACTTGTGCTGAGGGCAGACATGTGCGTCTGGTTGTACTAAACACCTGGGCAGTGTTGCACGGTACAATCTTCATTTGGCTTTTTACACATTTAACAAATAACTCTGCATTAAAGGGATACAAGTGCAGGCCCTCGGTACCGGGTGGACAAGTTATAAGAGTTTGTGCTTTAATTAAAAAAATATTCTTGTTATTTCACCATGATCTCTAGAAATAGTGAAAAATACTTACAGTATTCATAACTAACTTGCGACACGATATAAATAACATGATCACTTTGTTGTATATCATCCAAGGATTCACAATAACCTTTCGATATACTAAACGCTGTACCAGGCACACAATTCTGTATGGCCGTATTGCCATTCTTACAATTAATAAATTTGGTGTAATCAAAGGGATATGGAAAGAGACCGGTAATGCCGCCTGGACATAAGATGTCAGCGGTGTGCGGCAAGTCTTCATGTTGCTGGTTATTTGTAGGAGGTGATGTAGCTTGGGTGTCTAGGTTTTTCGGAAGAAGGGGGTAATTATTATATTCTAAATGAATATACGATATGTATATTTGGATATTAACTACATGGTTCTAGCAGAGCAATTCAAGTAAAATGGGATTATAATGAAATTTGTATGTAGCATCTTAAAATTAAAAAATTGATAGCAAAAGGTCTAGATTAGATAGATGTTTATTTAATCATTCCGTTTGTTATACAAAAAAAATATTGGTCGTAGACTCACCGACAAATCCCGGTGTAACGATAAATTAAATAAATTTAAATAAAATTGTTCCATTTTCGGCTGGAATATATCAAGGTTATCAAAATATATCTAGGTTTTATTTGAATAATGATAATTTACAGGCAACACTTTTTTACGAAATGCAAAGACTTCCACAAAGATGAGGTTTTTCTTTGTTCCAGATTCATTAATGCAAAGTAAAATTATTACTCTATCCTTTGATTACTTTCTTCCTGGACTGGTTTGTCTAGGTTTTTTACAAATCGGTATCTCCGCAAATCCAAATTGGGCCCTCTCAAATTTTCTGGAATCCTTACAAGGGGGTTAAATTTCCCATCTGCTCTTGGCGTTTAAATGAAATTTGTGTGAAATCAATTCTTTACCCCTCAAGAGAGGTTTTATGATTGTTTTCTTGAATGACCCCGTGTCCAGCAACCCAAACATTCTTAAACAATTTTGCGCATATTCCTAATAGATAGCCCTAGGTTCAACTAATTCTGTAGCCATTATTTCGGCCTAAATTATGTTACGTAATTTTCTTAGATTCAACTTATTCGAAAAGATACCGCAAGATGCATAAGTGCTTGGGTACTTAAATACTTAATACTTTGACAACTACACTTGACGTTCACAACACGGATTGAGTACTCTATATTTAATAGTAATTTATGTTATGATATATGAATAAATAAATAAAATCTGAATAGCATGAAAGGATGAACAATTTTCAAATAATAGTGATTATAATTAAAAAAAAAAGCAAAAGCATTCCAAAGCGTAAAATTTCAAATATTGAAAGCCAATATAAAAAAACAAACAACTCACGACTACTTTCAGTTTTAACAACTGTCGACTCTCTTTCAGTGCTAGACCAGGTACAGCCCGAACAACATTTAACTTTGTGTTTATAATCGCAAAGCAAACGGGCACTATCGAAAGCAGTACCGGGACCACAATCTTGTATATAAGTGGCACCATTAGAGCACTGTAAAAATTTTGTACAATCATGGGGATGGGGATACAAACCAGAAGCATCAGAGGGACAGGTTATTTCATTCTTAGCTAATTTTTCTGTTTTTTTTTTTTTTTTTTGATTAGTTTAGAAAAGGTAACAAGTTTAAATATTTTTTCTAAATAACACTAAAATTTACCTTCTCTGTATGGCGGCTGGCCCTGATCACCTTCTCTGCCCGAACAATCAACTTTATGCTTAAAATCACACACTTTCATTGCTATACTATAAGCAGTGCCTGGTCCACATTGTTGTATATGCATATTGCCATTGGCACAGTTAATGAAACGTGTACAATCAGAGGGATGCGGCTGCAAACCTTCAGCGCCAGTCGGACATAAAACTTCAACGTTATCGTTGGTGTTGCCAGTATAACGACCTGCTCTATAATTGTGTTGTGTTGGTTGCTTTAAGCTGCCATGGCTCGGGGATGGGGGCGATTTTGGCTCAGAGTGAACACCTAAAACACCCAAGGCTGCTTCACACTTGACTTTATCAGGACGATCACATTCCAATGACTCCGGATTGAAAACAGTGCCAACCGAACAGGTTTGAATATGACCTCTACCATGCCAACAATTTAGAAAGCGACGACAATCGTAAGCATAAGGCAATTGTCCCGTATGTCCCGAAGGGCATCCAGTATAATATTCAGTAACAGAATTTTCAGAATTTTGCCAATTTCCCGACGTTTGTAAAGGGGTATTTCCAGTACGTTCATAAATGGGTTGTGGCTGGGGTTGGGGTTGTGTATAATGTTGTTGGTGGTGGTGGCGGCTATGCTGTATCGTTGTTGGTGTTTGCTGATAATAAGCACCTTCATGTTGTTGTTGCTGATACGAATTATCATTTTGCACATAATGATGTGTTATTGACGGCTGATAATCGCTGTCGCTGCTACTGTGTTGATGATACTGTCCATGTGTTGGTGTATATTGTTGGCTATTTTGATGTTGGTGATAGACATTAGTTATCGGTTGCTGTTCATAAACTCTGGTTTTAATTCCTGTATTATATGTCTAAAATTAAACAGAAAACAAAACTTGTGTTTAATTCCAAATGACCTAAAGTGTAAATAAACTTTTTTTTTTTTTTGCTAAAATTTTCTTGACCCCCTTCTTATATATTGTCTATGTACAGAACATAGTATTAGCCCTTCAACGTCGTCCTGGATAGTAGTTTTATAAGCAGATAGTCGTGGTAATATTT
Source organism: Bellardia pandia (assembly GCA_916048285.2). NCBI lineage: Eukaryota > Metazoa > Arthropoda > Insecta > Diptera > Calliphoridae > Bellardia > Bellardia pandia. Next base: position 24,527,313 of record OU696531.1, read on the forward strand.
CGAAACAGTTTTAAAATTCTTCGAAACTCCTCTATCATAAATTATTGTTCTTGTATCAAATTGCGTCAATATTTCTTTGTACGAGACTCAATAAATTTAAGTTTAAAACAATACAGTATCAACACTTTTCTAAACAAATTTAAAATGAATTTTTTAATTTTGTTTAATAATTGTCCAATAATCATAACAACTCATGTTTACCAATAAAGAGATTTTCATCGCAACTAAAACTTCAACATAAACTATATCTACGATCGGTAATTAGATTGTCTGCGGTTACGGTTAAATTCTTTGCATTTGATCGAAATAAAGAATCACAATATACAAGAGGCTCTCGGATTAACACATATTAGACAGATAGCAACGAAAAGATATTTCAACATAAAAGGCATGATGGCTTGAGTGTAATTATGACACAATTTACTGCAGAATAGTACCATGCCTGAACCACAAGGAGAGAATGAATTAGCAACTATCAATTTAATTTACAGGGATGAAAAACTTGATACGATAGATAATTTTTCATATTTAAAATGTAGTACTCTCAATACTCATTTCATACTTTTGTTGAATTTTCCTTAGTTTTATGTAAGATAGCAAATTCATTAATTCCTATAGGATTTATATTACATTCTTTAGTTTCTTTTAATTCGCCATATTTAAATATAAATCTTGTATATAGCAGTATTTTTAATAGAAAATCTTGTATATTACAGTATTTTCTATAGCAAACATTCTGTATAACAATATTTTCTATAGTAAACATTCTGTATAATAGTATTTTCAATAGAAAATCTTCCGTATAACAGTATTTTCTATAGAAAATCTTCTGCATAACAGTATTTTCTATAGCAAACCTTCTGTATAACAGTATTTTTAATAGAAAACCTTCTGTATAACAGTATTTTCTATAGAAAATATTCTGAATAACAGTATTTCTATAGAAAATTTTCTGTATGACAGTATTTTCTGTAGTAAACATTCTGTATAACAGTATTTTCTATAACAAAACTTCTGTATAACAGTATTTTCTATAGAAAATATTGTGTATAACAGTATTTTCTGTAGTAAATCTTGTGCATAACACAAGTTTCTATAAAGAATCTTGTGTATAGCAGTATTTTTTATAAAATATCTTGTGTATAATAGTTTAATTAAAAATTATTTCTAGAGTAACGCTAATGATACCTCGAATTATTTCGGTAACGGTACTTTAGCGGTAACTAAAATAGTTAAAAGTATTTTATACCAGCCTAATATTAAGTGCTCTGTAATTTGTGGCCATATTCATCAACTATTGCCCTACAATTATCAATTTTGAAAGAAGCTGTATATCGCGGTTCCGCAGTCATACATTTTTGCTTTTTTAAAAAAATTCTAATAACAAAAAATGTCCATACACCCTTGCTTTCTGCTGCATGACCACAGTGCATCGTAAATTGCGTTAATTAAGAAGTAATTTTATGCAATTTTAATCGTTCTTTTTTTCAAATTCAAGGCATCACAATCAATTAAGGCTACCATCGCAACTAATTGTACTATTTGTTATAAACAACAACTCATTAAAAGAATTTAGTTAAAACATTCATTCAGAAAACAAAAAACTTATTTACATAGACACACTTTGTTTTCGTATATTTAACACAAACTCGCACACCTACATTTACTAGAACCTAGAAAAAAACGCGCAAATTAAAAAAAAACAAACATTTAATTTCTTTTCTAAAGAAAATTAAAAATAAAAGGCAAATGTTATCACCTACTAAATGATCTTTATTATCATTATTTCTATGTACGAGTATTTATTTAATTCATACAAAAAAGGAACACACTTAAACAGTTTAAATAAAATTCTTAAGAATTCATTATTGGGGGAAAACACACTGTATATCTCTTTGAAATTCTTTTTATTTTTAATTTTTACTGCTCTTAATTTATTTTCATACTTTAGACTTGGTCTAATTTCCTTATTTGCATTTGCAATAATGACACACACACTTGACTTGATAATTTAAGCGATTATTTGTTGAGTTTTCCCTTTAAATTTAAATAATTTTAAATACTAACCGCTTGCACAAAATTTGTGTAAAATACACACATAAGTATTGTTATTAATTTCCGCATTTTATGACATTTATTATGTTTTTTGTTTATTTTATGTTTTATTTTTTCAAAAAGTTTAATTGTTTTCCCACGGAAAATCCTTTACTTTATTTCTTTCTCAAACACTTGTTTCCGTTATTTTTGCCAACGATCCGTATTTCTCGAAATGCAAATGAGTTTTAAATTCTCTGCGAGCAATTTCCTAATTAAAAGTTTTAAATTTGTTTCGGTCTTTGTATTAATGAGAGCAATTTGTTTCTTAAATTACTCTCTATGATCTGTATTATCAATTCACATCTTTGGTATTTTTTAAACCAATGACGTGTTTGACGGGCGTGCCATATTTTAAATAAAACAAAATAGTTTTTAAAATTTTTAAGAAAAAAACGCTAAAAATTTTTCAATATGTTAGGCGTCTGCACCATTTCAAGTTTAAATTAGGAAAATCTAAATTTGTATTGAGAAAATGCAAATTTTAAATGAGAAATCCAAATTAATATTGAGAAAATACAAACTGTAATTCAGAAAAGCAAGTCAATATTGAGAAAACCCAATTGAAATTAAGAAATCCAATTTAATATTGGAAAAAAATCAAGTGAATTTGTGATTTCCAATTTAATATTTATTAATTGAGAAATCTAATTTAGTATTGAGAAAACATATGTATGTAAGTCATAATTCAGAAAAGCAATCTAATAAGTAAGAAAACCAAACTCAAATTAAGAAAATAAAATTTTTATATTTAGTAAATATTTACAAATTTCTATTCAGAATAGCAAAATAATATTGAGAAAAAAAGAAATGAAATTAAGAAAACCAATTTAATACTAAGCAAAAGCAAATTTAATTTGAGAAATTAAAAATAATATATAGAAAATAAAAATCGAAATCGAGAATATATAATTTAAAACAGAGAAACCCGAAATTATAGTGTTTAAAAAAAAAATAATAAGAACGATAAGAAAATAATTGTATGTAGCTGGAGTTCAATTAATTAATGCAATAATTCAAAGAATAGTATTGTAAAGCCATTTAGACAATTGGCAAATTTGATTGCATTTTCTACCCTGCCAAGAGCGTCATCAGTTATGTTCATTGTCCAAGATCTACTTGTAAACATTATCATCATTATTGAGAAATAAAATTCGGGAATTAATCATATTTCTTTTACATGTTATGAATTAGAACGAAATTTCAATACTATAATACAATTTTTGTGTATTATTACAAATCGAGATATTTCTAGTATCACGATATTTATTGAACGTGTAGCAGTGCCCTATGACACCAAAGCATTTTTTCTTGTCGGTTTTAAAACCAATTCTGACAATATTAGTTTCTATAACACCCCTGAATACTTTATTTTGCAAATAAAGTGCTGCGCTTTGCAAAACCCATTATTAACACTTATCTGGACTAAAGGCAATTGAAAACATAAGCGAACATAGAAAAATGGTTTTAATTATCCATTGCAATATTCTCCTGTTGAAATAAAATTTAATAGTGTCTTAAATACGAAATTGAAAAATTTATATAAAGCTTATTAGTATAGATTCACCATGAGATCATCAGTAGTTTGTCTGTAAGAATTAACAAAGTAATTCGTTTTTAAAATTATCTTCTTTACATCATAGAAAATGGAAAAGCATTAAATTACGATATAAAATTTACTATATAAACTTAGATTTTTCATTAAATTTCTTCGATGATGATCTGAGACCAGCAGCCGTTAAACCAGCAACAAGTGTATATGCTTGGGGGAGAGCATTTCTATTTCTTATCACTTTTATAAATACATAAACGTATTTACATATTTGTTTTTTATACACTGTCGTATATTTATTTTCGGTGGCGCAAGTAAATACGACATAAACCAACCTTACCAACTAATTTGTTGATAAGAAAGATGCATTTCAATTATTTTTGTTTTTTTCGTGTTTACAATTTTATTTAATATTCTGTAACTTCTACATGTATTTATGTACTATATGAATGTATATAAATAATTCTTGACTCGAAATTTGTATTATTATTATGTTTTAAATCAACAATTAAACAATTACTCAGAATGTCAACTGAGATTAAATTACCACAAATACAAATATAAATAAACTCTAAAAATAATTAAGAAAATATTTAAAGTTTTTAAGTATATTTATACAAAAATAAAGTAAAGAAAATGAAGTTATATTTTCAAGAAAAATTTACAATCGTTCGTAAATTATTAGGAATCATGCATACATATATAAATGTATGTACCATGGTTTATCTAATCATTGTAATAATTATATGTATGTATAGGTAGCTAATAAATAAATACAACTTTATATATTATCACTTTAAATCATTTTCATTGCCTCCGTCTCGTCAATACATTCACGAATTTCCAGATTGAAAACCATATTTCTCGGACAGAATTCAATTTTAACTTTACCATTATTGCATAAAATATATTTATACCAGCTTTTAGGATGTGGGTATTTCATGGTTCCCTTACTTGCACAATATACGCCCAAAGAATGGGATATTGATTCTGAAAATTAAAGAAAATACAAATTATTATTACTAACAAATATTTAATTTCAATACAACATTTTTAATTGAAACTAAAGGTACGGTCACATTTGGCAAATATTTACTTGTTTTCGCACAAATTTATTTGACGTTGTTTACTCTTACAAGAGTTTTGCAAGATCAAACAGCATCAAATAAATTAAAATTAAATATTTGTTGTACTTTGGCCTAAAGAAAAATCCTTTTAAATAAATAAACAAGTTAAAATGTTATGTAGTGGTTAGGTCTTTTTCAGCAAATATTTGCCAAGTGTGACCGTACCTTAAGAATATTATAAGTACATGTTATTGAGAAAATGTGGTATTTTACTTTAAATTGCAAATTATCCAAACTATTTTTTTTAATGCATATATACATATACTTGCGTTACTTTCTTTGGAAAGGGGTTATTTGAAGAAGTAAAGGTGGTGATAGTAGAAGAAAGCTTTATATCACAACTCTTCCATTGCGCATTATGTTTGTTTTTAGTGCAGAATTGCAGCGCCTCTGGTGGTTAGTAGGCGCATTATTTTTGAAGCTTGATTTAATAGCCTTTATTTAATTATTTTACTTTGGCGGCGTTTGAATGCTATACCAGCGAAGAAGGGCGCTGTGATAAATATCAGTTATGATGGATAGAAAGAAAACTAATAATTATCAGAAAATGATGTTGTTTGAGTGGCAGCTGAATCGAACCCGGCCTACAAATACCAACTCATTCTTAATGATCAAATGCGCTAACCAATTAAGCTACAGCAATTTAGAATATGAAGTTGAAATTGAGAATAAATCAAATATGCAATTGGCAAAATTGGGGAAATGTGATTTGGTCAGATGGAACGAAGATAAATTTGTTTGTTAAAAACTTCGTTTGAAGGTCACAAGATAAAACATTTGATCCTAGATATACCCAAAACACCGTGAAGTAATAAGAACGTCCGTTAATGATATTCGGTTGTTTATCTTCATCTGTGGTCAGTCCAATTTGTACGATAGATGGAAAACTGTGAGCTGTAGATTACGTAGAAATATTGTAAAATCAAATGCTACCAGAGAAGAAATGCCGCTCCAATCTATGGTAATTCAGGATACCAAGCATATATCCCAACTAATTAAGTTTTGGTTTAAGCAAAATTAAGTTCATGTTATGAAGTAGCCGTCACAATCCCCGGACTTAAACCCTACGGCACAACTTTGGGAAGTATGAAAAAAGCAAATCGTGGCTTAAAAATCTAAAACCGAACACGATATGTGAGAAGAATCAAGATGGAGTGGAATTCTATATTTCCAGAAATTTGTTAAAAACTTGTGGAATCTAAAAATTGCTTTAAGTTCAAATTAAAATACAAAATCTTAATATTATGTGAGCCAACTTCCTGTATCTTATTGCAGGATTATGTAATGTTATCGATTATTTCCAGACTTTGAAAAGGTATATAAAGTTTTTTTGTTATTAAAATGTTGAAAAAAAATTAAAAACATGAATTGAAAAGTATCAATCTTATTCTTCATTGCAACACTGTAGGTATTTATTATTTCTAATTGTTAATTTAGGTTTCATTAAAAATTATTTTCTTTCAAATTTATTTTTATTTATAAAAGAAATAAAAATTTTTTTTGATATTTTATTTATTTTATAGTCAGCCTCGAGTTCATAAATTTAATTTTCATTAAATTATTTTTACTGAATTTTGCTCATGTTGTAAAAACAATTCCTACCTTCAGTAAAAATAATATAATGAAAATTAAATTTAATGAACTCAAGCCTGACTAAAGAAATATCAAAAATTTAAAAATTAACAGTTCGACTAAACATAATAATTGTTCTTAGAAATAAAAAAAAATTATATAAGAAATAAATAAAAAGAAATTTGACATTAAGCTCAAAGAAAAAATTTTTTAATGTACAAGGTCGAACAATTAGTTAAATAATCTAAATTTAGGTTTTCTCTACTTCAAGTTACACATATTTTCTCGATTTCAGTTTTCATTTTCTGGATATTAATTTCTATTTCTCTAATTCAATTGGATTTTTCTCAATATTAAATTGGATTTCTCATCTACAATTTGTATTTTCTCTATATAAATTTAGATTTTCGTAATTTAAACTTGAAATGGTGTAACATATTCAAATAACTTGATTGCCATGGTGTAACTGTACAAGGTAAGTGCAGTGGCACAGCTGACTGACTTTGCTTACAATTTACTTATGTCAAAAGTAATACTTTTTGCAAGTGTTTTTGACAGTAGTAGATTATTTTACATAAACAAAATGGCTGTTGTTTCTGTATTGTGTTGTATTTGTTGTCGATTTGCACTCACCTTGTATAATTACATCATGTTGATTTCAATATTAATTTAAATTTGAAATTTAAATTGTGAAGTTTGATATGAAATTGAGAATTTCAATATAAAATTAAAAAAAGATATGAAATGAAATTGAGATCTTCAATTTGAAATTGGAGAAATTCCTATATACGACTATATAGACGCCTATTTCGCCTTAGAATCTTATAAGGACCCAGAACATAATACTTTTCGGTTCAACGACCAATATATCGATGTGTTATAAACGTAATGACAAACTTAATATACCCTCCATTTTTTTGGTGATAAATATAACAAGTGATAAATTACACATATGTATAATTATATAAAGTTATGATCCCTCTTCAACTACGTAACTACTCAGTCTGTTTATGGTTGCATTTTATTAGACGAAGGAATTCAAGAATCTTATTATATTATTAACTTTAACAAATTTGTAAAATATTAACCAATAACAAATTTATAAAAATAAGAATAATACACACATATCGTAAACGTATAACATGTAAAGAAATCTTGGAGAATGAAGATTCTCGATGACGCCCTTGGCAGGGTTGGAAATGCAAGTCAATTTGCCAATTGTCTAAATTACTTTACAATTGTATTCTCTGAATGATTACAGTAATAATTAACTCAAGCCAGAATAAAAATTCTTAATTATTAATTCCTACTTTTAAACTACTGATGATGTTATGGTAGATTACAGAAAACTTTCTATGAATCTTTTTAATGTTCAAAAGATAATTGCCTAAAATTTATTGAAATGTTAATTTGCTCCGAAAAAATAATTTTGTATTGAATTTTAGCCCAGAATAGTGTTAATAATGGATCTTGCAAAACAAAGCATTTTATTTGAAAAATAAATTATGTTAAAGCTTCGAAAAAAAATTGTGAGTGAAATTGTGATACTGAAAGATTGTTCCAAAGACAAGGTTTTGCAAGCAATTCACAGAAATCAAAACCAGTGACAAGAGACAGGAAGCGAAAAACAATGGCATTATTAGTGTTTAATATGTAAAAGCAAAAGAAACCCATTTTGTTTAAATTTATTGAATATTATTGAAGGTGTCTACATAAATACCCTTTAGTCTAAAGCTTTAACAGTTTTTATATAAAATGTACCATTTATCAATACACGTAATACAATACAGACTAATTATTTACCTTCTGTTTGCGCACTGTCATTAATTTGTTTGCACACAACATGATCATTTCCATCCAGCTCACTCTGCATCAGGCATTTACCTTTACGAAAACTATATATTGCACCAGTTAAACATGTCGCTAAATTGGTGCCAGCTGGAGAACAATTGATGTATTTGTTACAATAAAATGGATGTATAAAGGTACCATGCAAATCCACAGGACATTTTAGGAAAGTTAAACTGTCATCTTATAGAAAAAATAAATTGAAATAAAATTATTTATAAATATCAAATAATCATTTCGCAGTTAAGAAAACACTTACTCAAACGCGTTTCAATTTTCGAATCGGCAGTGTAATTCCGCTGAATAGGTGGCAACGTTGCAAAAAAACTTGTTAAATTTTTCTCACAAAATTTACTAAAAATGTCATAAACAAATCCAGTACCACAGGATTCGTTATATAAACGGCCGTCAACACATCTCAAGTACTTCTCATTACTAAATGGATGCGGATATAGCCCAAATAAGTCCATTGGGCAGTAGATTATATAATCATGCTTAGCAGGAACCCTGGTATCAATTGGTGTTTGTATATGAACATGATCATAATGTGGTACTAGGATTTCAGACAGACAGGTTTTTTGACTGATACTAAAAACTTCCAGATGACCACAGTCTAATACCTTTAACTCACCTCTGGAACATTGTATATATTTGCTGGCATTAAACGAATAGAAATATTTTTGTTTATCTTGGGTGGGGCATTTGTGTAAATATTTGTACTGATCGTCATTCTTATTTGGGTGTTCGGGTTGTGGTAAATCTACAGTTATGCATTTTCTTTGTGTGATATTATATTTCATGCCATAAGGACAATTTTGTATTAAAGTTTTAGTTGCTCTACATTCTAGATAATAAAAATTATTAAAATAGTATGGATATGTTCCTACTGTACCAGAAGGACACAAACTATCAATGATTTCCTTCGAAGATGACTGGGGAATATCTGAAAAATTTATATTATTATACAGATATACATAGCTTCTTAATATGTAGTTCCATTATGTAAGAGATATGTTTTTTAAGATCTTTACTTACGCTGGTTGGTGGTATTCCAGTAGTCACAGTTTACTTTATGTTTATGATCACAAAACCTTCGATCTTTATCGAATGCTGTACCGGGTTCACAAGTCTTTTTAAACAAGTTTCCGTTATAACACTCTAGATACTTTCTACAGTCATTAGCGTAAGGATGTGTTGATATATAAGTTCTATTAGTACAGGAAAACGTTGAAATTTCTAAAAGAAAAAATTCAAAAGTTCATAAGAAGATAAGTTTTAAGTTTTTCTTAATATTTCAATATTAAACAAGTTGTATGTATAGGTACATTAGAGTGCTCCAAACAAATAAAATTGCGTATTTGAACCATCTCCATCCCTAGAAAACTGTTCTATGGATTGTATAAACACGTTGTGAAAAATATTAGGATAATAGAATAACGTTAACTGGCGCCGCATCGGCTGTGAAGTTTGGAGGTGCAAAATATATACTTTTTTAAGTATTTACAAAAATCAAAAATGTACCAAAACTTAAAAAACTCGTTTGTGATATGCTCAAACAATAAAACAAGCCAAAGGAAAGTGCATTTCTTAAAATTTTAGTGCATGGTCCCAGCGGGCTTTTTAACACATTCCCGTACTAAACACCTTTAAATCTCAATAGCAACTAAATTATTGATCGGATCGCCTTGATACATGTGGAGGTCGGGATCATCAAGGAGATATTTCAGTTTGAAAATAAAAAACGTCCCCAGGGACCTTCTCACCCAACGGGGGGTTCAGTATTCCCCAAACCATTAACGTGTTTCAGTAGAATAAAATTAACAATTTTTTAGTATTATTCGAATAAAATCAGATTTTTACTTTGAATATATGTATGTATATTAGTTTCTAACTTAACGCTAACTTATCATCTATGTAGTATGGTCAAAAATGTTTGATTTTTTTAACGGCAGTTTCAAAACTCCATTTTATTTTTTTTAATACAATCTTCTAGCACTCTAATGTACATATGTATATGTACATATGTATGTATGTCAAATTAATACCCCTGCAGCGGCGGCAGTAACCAGTGATCGCAAGTAAGTACTTAAATAGTATACGAAAAGCATGAGTACTTACTTTTGATACCACTGGTAATGCAAAAGTTCCACTTTTATATGAAAAAAGAACATAATTGCGAGAATCCAAAAAACTACTAATTTGCTGAGTTTCCATTAGGAGAAAGAGAGAGAATGCAAAAATGTGCCGTTATCCCACAAAAATTCTAGTTGCTACATCGGTAGGTCCTATGCCACAAACGAAATGACTGCTGAGAAGTAATGATTTAGGTAACAAATGACTACATCCTAGAACATCCCCATGTTAAACTCGTCACTCATTAACATTGCCAGTAAGTAGTCAAATTACAAATCATTTACAACTTACCCCGACTGCTGGGACTCTTAAGTCTGCTAAATGAACACTTCTTCAGCTAAAAAATTTATTTTATTCATTCAAGATGATGGAACAAACAATAAGAACAATATTTCTGCAGAATTTTGTTTAACTTCCTACCAATATAAATTTATGTTTCACATAATTTTTAAGTATTTAAATTTAATTTAGTAATTTTTAATTTAAAAATTTTCCCTCTGTTTGCTCCATAAAGGTACCTTTCTCGGCCTATTTGCGTTTAATAAACATTCCTAAAACTTATTTATAATAACTTTTCTGTTAATTGCTTATAAACCTTTGTTTCGGAACAATCGATAATTGTTCCTTATGTTCAAAACTTGGAAATAATTTATTTTTCAAATAAAGTGCAATACTTTGCATGATCTATTACAAACACTTTTCACTAGCTGTGAAAAAACTATAAAAGGGTTATAAATAGCGGCGCTATTAATTAATATGTTGTTAATTTTATAGGTATCGACCGCAAATTAAAATAAATTTCAAATCAGTAACAAATTAACTTTATCATAATAATCAATAATAAATAAATAATAATAAAGCATGAAACCTCCTAATAATCGTAGAGAATTGTTGTTTTACCAAAAATATCGTTACTGTACAAAATTATAAAAAACAAAAAGAAAATTAAACAACAACTAAGCAAAAATTTATATTGTTTTCCCATTTTCAGTTTACACAAAATCCTTTATAAATTAAAAAAAAAACAAATTACAAATTTTTTAATTTTATTTATGAATGAAAAACAATGTTTCAAAAAACTAGTAGGCAAACATTTCTTGACATTCAGCTGAAAACAGGATTTAGTTATAAAATTTTAGTAGACCTAAGATGAACATCGTTGGTTGGATGCCATTCCAACTACAAACCCATTCAAAAGCAAATCTATTCAAAAACATTTCAGTACTGACTGTGTGAAATGTCATTAGGATATCTATCACTAATCGTTTTCAAAATAAAATGTTTCTAAACCACTGTGTGTCAGCTAATGACATTTCTATAATTTTATTATTTAAATTTAGCTGTAATCATGACCATTAATTATAATCAAGTTAATTTTAAATAAAATTACCTTTTTGTGGATAATAATTAATTGAATGACCTCCGTGCGTTAGATGTATACTTTGATCAGAAATTACTTGCTGAAAGTAAAAATATTTAATAATTAACAACTTTATTCATAATGAAAATGTTTGTGTGTAACTATCACGCTACTAACTCCCACTTTAGCCCAGGTCTTGACAATTACACATACACATAATTTATTCATGTTTTCATATTTGGGAAAACGTTTCTAAAACTTCTTTGTATTTTTCTAAAATTGCGGTCTGCTTGTATGACATACAGTGTATCACAAAACGATTTTGCCTACGCATTTTAGCAGAAATTTGTTTTTTATTCATACATAAAAATGCAAAAAATCAAGTAAAAAATAATTTTTTTTTTTGCAATTGATAACAGATATTATCTTGAATAGGAAACTCCAAAAAATGTTAAAAAAATATTAATTTTAAGTTAGTTGCATTTTATTAATTTGCATCAAAATTTGAAGGCCTCAAAAGTATTTTGCTTTTTATAAATTTCTGTTAATTTTTTTAAATTTTAGAATTTTTTTTTTTTTAAAAGATACATATTTCAATTATTATTAGCAATAATTTATTCCTTATAGCTCTCGGTTGTTAAACATGCCGAAAGGAAAAGAATTTCCGAGAAAAAATTATATTATACCTCTGGCTATGGCTCAGGTGCGAGCATTGAGGAGTGTTGCCAAGTGTTTAGTACTGTGCATAAGCTAATATTAACTTCTAAAATTGTGTATTTCGGGTCATTATAATGTTAAAAATAATAATACTTCTTTGTATATACATTTTTCATCTCTGGAGTTACGATGTACTTGCGGAAAGGGCATCATACAAGTTTATCAACTACATTTGCAGAAATGCAGCTCCATATCACAATAAAACCGTCATCATAATTAACCTTGGATTTTGTATTATTATACTTAAGTCTGTAATTGGCTTTCACTAGACCCTACGTTGACCATCTGAATTAAAAATTCTGCATTTGTTATCTTCATAGAATAGTATATCATATTGCCGACACGCAAAATTTTTATCAGCGTATTATAACCTCATCAATCTGGTAATTTACAAAACAAATAATTTTTAACCTGGCCAGATAACCTTATATATTTATGGCTCTCAGCACCCTATGGATTTTTTTTTCGTTGTATATAGTGTTTTTCCTAGTTCGTCATTAATCTCTGGTACGAATAAGTGTAGGTTAAATCGGTTTTCCTCTCCTGCTTTTAAATTCTTTCGCGACTATAGACCAATTTATTAAATTGCTGATTGTTTGAAGACATCTACTAAACATATCTCAAATGCTTTTAATTTATTTGCCTTTGCTTTAAAGCTGTAAAATAATATTTCCTTCGGAAAGGTTAAATTATTCTTCCTTCGGTCTTTTTACAGCAAAGATCTTTATGTCTACACATAATAAGGACAAAATTATTGCTAATAACAATTGAAAAATACACGTTTCACTTAACAAAAGCATTAAAAAATTTTAAGAACAATTAAGGAAACACTAAAAACCCCAGTAAAATTAACTGGGATTTTAAAATGCAAATTATTTTTATGACCTGTAATTTTTCATACAAATTAATATAATGCAACAACAACTAAACAAAAAAGGACATTGTTAAATTTTTTTTATTTTTACCAGTTTTTTTTATTGTATGTTTGAATGAAAAGAATTTTCTCTTGAAAATGAGTTGTGTAACACACTGTACATACATAGTTGTGCGAACAAATGATCCGTCAATTGTGTTCGAAGTAGAACTTAAATAACATCGACAGGAAAAAATTGTTCGACCGAGGATTTTGACAACGTTGTTAGAGCAAGAACATAACATCGACAAGAGTTGTGATGACATGTCAGGACCGGTGGTAAGGAAGTTTGCACACAAAAATATAGCAGCTCCTTAGTAGCACAGACATTTTCGTTATGCACAAAGCCGTAGATTTTTAGATTGACGATTTTAGACTAATACATTTGTTAGCTACTTGACACACAGATGATTTGAAATGTTTATTTTTTTTGCATTCAATTTAAATGAGTTTAATTATTACATAAGTTTAAGTAAGTTCAGTTTTCACATTTGTTAACACAAACTGTTACTTGTTTACTGTTTGTGCTCACTACTAACCGATTTTTCGAAAATTGTATAAAATATTAGTAATATATAAAATAATAATGAAGTTTTCATTATTTGTTTAAATTAAAAGAAGCTCTTAATTGATAGACGAGAACTTTGCGAATGAATGCTTCATTATTTAAGAAATGTGTCAATGGACAATCTTGCATTAATTTAATCTTTATTAATAATTTTTTAAATCTCTCTCATCTAACTTCAAGTAAATAAAACATGAGAGCGTATTGTATAGTGTATTGTTATTTATTAGTATATTCTGAAATCATCTGAGTTGATTAATTAGTCAAACTAATTCATAAATTGTTTTAATTATAGTCTACAAATGCTAAAAGTTAGACACATTTCCATAGGTATTATTCTTACATTAATATTGCTTTAAATAAGTCTTTGTTAGTCATTAAAAATCGTATTAACCCATAAATATTACAGAGTGCTAACAGAAATTTTAAAACAACAATTTTATACATTTAGAAACGACTTTTTCTTACACAAAAAACATAAATTTTCAGCGTAGGGGTTTGCGAATATCGAATTCGTCACAAAATCGTTGTTATTGTCTTGAAAATAAAGAAACAAATGTTAAAAGGATTGTTGATATTTTTAACATCGAATCCATCAAAAGTATTTTAAAAAAATTTATGAATGAAGGTGCGATATTGATGATCCTCACTGTTAAAGTTGTTATTAATACAATTTTTGTTCCAAGTTTAATTTTGGTCGTGATAACGGATGATGGTATAGAATGTCACCCATGAGCAGTCATATATAGGGCGATTCGTTTATCTACATTTGGCAAAATGACAGGTATATTTAATTAATCAACGTCACGGACTTGCCCGCAATCGATTCGATTGGCTATATATGTACTCCATATTTATCATAGCCCCACCATAACAGCTGAATTTTATGAAATTATGCAATCAGGCAATTAGAAAAAATGGCCTAATCACGTCTCGAGACCAACAATTGTAAAGGTTTCTCAATAATTGCTCTTGGCCTTTCAGAAAATTTATTGACATATAAATAACAGAAAATGTTTGACCCTGTTTATTAAAACTAAACATACAATTAAACTAAAAACGTATGTTATATATTTATTGCGTCCAATGTTTATTGCCTTCAAATCTATAAATAAAATTAGATTCAGAATAGCTAACACTATGCTTCTTTACTATATACTATATACCAGATTCTTAAATAATATCTTCGTTTTTCTTAGATATGAGCAAGAAGTAAAGCCAATATTAATTTTATCACCTGAAGTTGCGCTCCAAATAAACAAGATCTTAAAATACTTATAATTTTTAAAACTAGACAAATAAAAAATACCATTGAAATCAAACTTTTCTATATGTTTCAATTTGTAGAAAATTCTTTATAACATTTCATTCACAATATATGTAAGTAATGTTTAATAGTAAAAAAAGGTAGAAATAGTTTGTAATAATTTAACAAAATTTATTAGTTCTTACATACTCTAATAGAATTATAGATCGGTTCTTATTAAAGCTATTAAAACCCAAAGCGATTTTTCTTCATTTTCTTTTAATTCCTGTTGCAGAATTAGTTTTATCCTTAACCGATTTCTCAACCACTTTAACTTCTTCAATTGGCAGTTTCTCCAAACCAGTACGTTGTTTCATTTTTGACCACAAATGTTCGTAGGGATTTTCCAGTTCACTTTGTATTTTTGGTATACCAAAAGCTCTTTTCACTTGAGGAGAGGCTAGCAAAAGATTTTGCACTAAACCATACGAACTTGAAGCCACCCAATACACGGTAAGGGCGGAGGGTACAGAACAAGCTACAGGAACCATAAAAAGACTTAGACCACGAAAAACATTTGTTATAATGTTGTGAAAACGTGTAGGTGGTCGAGTGCGCATCATTGATTGCATCTTAATAAAGTAATAAACAAATTAATAAATGATTTAAAATTTTGAATGCACAAGAGTTTTTTTACCTCAATAATACCCAGATTAATAACACCTAAAGCAACGGGTAATATATAAGAACTGTCCACTTGTGTCAAATTAGGTATCCAACCAAAACCACCCACCGTCATTTCGGTAGCTACAATTTGTGCCTGGAGTGATGTGGGATCTGGCATAATATTTACCATATTACGTAAAGCCATAGATTGAAAAATCCACAAAGGTATTTGACCCCATAAAACAATAAAAGTTTTGGCAGGATGGCAATTATCCCTTACCACCAATTTATTCCACTGTTTTCGTATCTGCCAAATTAATTGCAATTTAATAAGCATTAAGTGTTCTATTAATCAATAAATAACTTACAGATCTCTGGTAAACTAATTTAGTTTGTGTCTCTGTCCACTTAAATTTTCTCATGGCCATTGCAGCCTCTTTTTTCAATTCCTCAACAATGGCCGGCATTTCCAGAGATATTTTTTCGATTCTAGCAGTTATTTTATGCTGATATATTGTCAAAGGCAAAGTTACTAGGGTACGAAATAAGAATGTTGTGGCAATTATGGAAGCCCACCATGGTAAACCGGTGAAATCATGTATTTCGATTAAACCCTGTTGAACATAAGATACCGGTGTACTTGTCGACAAAGACTGATAAAAGCCTGCAAAGAAACCAGGATCAACAGGTGTTGCAGTGGCAGCAACAGCTACCTCAGTTGAATTAAAACGTAGGGATAATTTGTTTAACTGCCTGTAGTTCTCATCTCGCCTGTGACTTCTGCATTGTTGTGTCACACAACCAAAATTACGCTTCACCACTGCGTCATGATTTATTTGTAAGACTTTTTTTGCATACAACAAATTGACACATTTACTTGAAGATTTTAGTAAATGATTCATTTCTTTAAAGTTAACTATAAGTTTAATTCATAATTGTAAAAAAATGCTTAAATAACAAAGGTTTTGCAAATATGTAATACAATAGAAATAAAATCAAAACAAAACTCAGCTGTTTACAGTGATGCCAATTTTTTTACTATAACATTTTCAACAGGGTGACTAACTACTGAAAGTCTTTAATAGTTGCCAGGCAAAAATGTTAATGCCAAAAGTAGTATAGATTTAGAAATAAATCGAAACCGCACACATAATTAAAACACTAATTTAAAGGGGTTTCGAATAACAACATTATTTTAATTAAACTTTGACAATTGGTACAATGAATTCAATTTTACTTCGAAATTCACTAAAATTTAGAATTGTTCTTCTGAAACCACTGTATGGTGCGCTATGTGGTCTGGAGTCGTGAGT
Source organism: Bellardia pandia (assembly GCA_916048285.2). Classification (NCBI taxonomy): domain Eukaryota; kingdom Metazoa; phylum Arthropoda; class Insecta; order Diptera; family Calliphoridae; genus Bellardia; species Bellardia pandia. The sequence continues at coordinate 24,544,419 of OU696531.1, forward strand.
TTTTTGTTTCATATTAATTTAGAGGAAGTAAATTAAAAAAGCAATCTAACATATTTCATTTTAGTATTTATGAAATATTTATTTATATATATTTTGAGGATTTTCAACAATTTAAAAGAACAGACAGGTCATATACCAAATTTATTATGTTTATTATTATTTCTAAAAACCCTGTTCTTCATGCATGCCCACTTATGCAGGACTGCCGAAATTATTTTTCTAAACATATATTTCACATGTCAAAGAAATCTTAATTTAAAACCTGTCCCAAGAAACCTACTCAAATTAAAATATTTTTTTTTTCTAATAAGAAAGATGAACAAGAATTAATGCGTGAAGTATGGTAACCCTAAAGATATGGTCACCTAAAAAAACAGACAGAAATAAATGTGCAGTGTATACAAAAGACAACAAGAAAAAAACGTACAATTGAAAGAAGACATTTTTCTTTCAATTCGGTAATTTAACAGTAATTAATTATATTTTATTAGCAAACAATTATATATAAAATAATGAAAATATAGAAATAAGAATATTAAACAAATATTTTGACGATAAAATATAAAACAAATAAAAGTGGAATGAATAAAAGGTGAGCAAAAGTGTTTCGATAAAAAAGAAGAAAATTTTTTCTTATAATATAATTTCCTTTTTTTGAGTGAGGTACGAAATTTGCAGTGATTTTTATATAAAAAATATTTTTGTCAAATTTTATTTCTTTTTATACTTTTACTGTGCTTAACAAAAAATAATTTGTATACATACCTACATATGTATATTACATTGTCTCAATAATTGTTGGTGGGGCCGTTGGACATATTTGATTTTGTTATTTTTGTTGCTGCCATTATTTCTATTTTGCACACTAATACAACTACGATAATATTAAATAAAAACAAAAAAAAACAACTTTAACTGTGACGTTAAATATTTGTTGGAAAATTGCTGTCGCTACTGCTGCCGATTTGTTGTTTTGTATGGTTTTCTTTTAACATGGTGACTTGTTAATACATACAAAAAATAACAAACAAACACGAAAACAACAATTGCGTATTGGAACATTAAATGCTTGGGACTCCATTTTTTTAATACAAAAAACAATAAAAAAAACTTATAGAACAATAGCTTAAACCTGCATTCAAGGAAGCGAATATGAACACAAAGCATTAACTTTGCCAATAACTGCAGCTGCTGATTAATAATTTATAAATCATTATTATAACGTCATTTTCTTTAATAGTATCTACTGCAAAAATATTAAAATTAACTTAAAGAAGCAAAAAGTGGAAAAATAACTAATTTGTGCAGAGGGCAAAGCTACTTATACACACACCATCACCATTGTGTGAAGTGGTTGGTGTCAAAGAAATTAACAACACAAATTACTAAAGTAATTTCCTTGTAATACTTCCTTGTCTGAAATATTTGCTTCCCATCCACACCACTATCAACTTCTTCAAGTTTTCACCTGTTTGCCTAGTGTGGATATGAATTGTACATTGACAAGATGGGGAGAGCTGCCAACATTGGTATTGGGCCAGATTTACGAATATTTAGAACCTCATGATCGCTTTAATGCCAGTCAAACATGTAAACATTGGCGCAGTGTTATATTCCAAAGGAGGTAAGTTTGAAGAGTCTATGCAAAGATTATTTTAATTTGACTATTTTTTAGTAAATATTATTTTGTTTTCGAAAGTTAATTTAGTGTGTAAATTGGGACTAAAAGATAATCAGCTTAGCTTAAAGAATTGCTTCGTGTAAATTGCGCCTTAGTGCAGAATATATAAATTTTTGACGAGTAAACATTTTGTTAAAAGTAAATTTTTAATCGATTTCCAGAAACGGTTTAGTTCAAAACATGGTGTAACTATACAAAGTGAGTGCAGTAGCACAGCTGACTGACTTTGTTTACAATTTACTTATGTCAAAAGTAATACTTTTTCAAGTGATTTTGACAGTAGTACATTATTTTACACAAACAAAATGCCTGTTGTTTCTGTATTGTATTGTATTTGTTGCCAATTTGCATTCACCTTGTATAGTTACACCATGGTTCAAAATTTAGATAGTTTGGTTTATGTAGATTAGTAGTCCTGGACAGTTTTGCCAGTTTGTTAACGTGACAAGTATTGATAAGATGAAAATGACTTGAGATTTGATAGGTGAGCTCAAGTCTGACTTGAGTTTTTATAGGAGACCTCACAAAACTGAATGTTTACAAATTTAGGTTTTTAATTGCTCTTCTTTCAAAAAACTATTTGTTTTTAAGATACATATTAATAAGTATTCACCTTTTTATTAGCTCTATTGAGCAACATACATACATACATATGTATATATTGAATCGATAAATTTTGCTAACATATAAACAACTGCGAACGATTCAATTATGTATATTTTTATATTCCTCTATGACGTTGTAATACATTTTAATAGAATAAATTTATATTTTGCGTCTTTAATATACGCTTATGTACGCACATTAAGGGTATTACCAATTGAATTTATCTTTTAAAAAATCCTTATTATTTTTCAGCAATTTACACTCGGCGGCATAAATCTGTGTACAAGCTACTTTAAATATTTAAACGACAAATTGTACTGTTAAGTAGCAACATAGTCCTTTGAAATTGAGTTGGATTTTCAGAAAAACATTGGAAAATTACTTTACTTTTTTTGTCGTCGAATATAGTCGAAAAAAATCAAAAATCGAGAATCGGTAAAAGAGTGCATGCACGCACTCTTCTATATTGAGAGTATGTAATAAACAAATTTAAAAACAGGATTTTTGGTCTCAAGCACCATTCTGGTCGTCCACCAAAAATTTACTGAACGGGAAGGAAGATGTAAAGTACAATTTGTAAAGGAAACCCCTGGAACAGTAGCATCAAAAATTGTTGAAAATATAAATTTACAATTTTGAAAAAGTCTAATTATGTAGCACGAAAGAAGCAAGCATCTAGTCTCATTAGTGAATAGGCAAAACCGAATTGCCTTATCAAAGAATACATAAATAAGCCTGCAGAGTTCTGGTAAAAAGTTATATTTACAGATGAAAGCAAGTAATGTAATTTAATTTGGTATAAAAAGTCGTCAGATTGTTTAGAGAAAACCTTGTACAGCGCTTGCTGTATGGCAAGCAAATGTTTGGCTAATTTAGAATTTATTCCATCGACAATAAATCATAGGATCTACATAGATATTCTAAAAAAAATGTTTGCCGAAAGTGTTAGAAAATTGGGCATTCCAACAAGACAACGACCCAAAATAGGCAGTATTGCTTTTTGCATAACAAAAAAATCTCCACCGCAGTCAACAGACGTAAATAATTTATGCGATTTACATGAAAGGAGGAGACGAATCCGCGTAATAACATCAAAAGAGATGCTTCAAATGAGTATCGCTTTTTATTTACAAAATTAGCATATATTTTTAGGATTCGTTCTTGTACACAGACTTATGTGTCCCAGTGTATCTTGTTTTTATATAACTAACAGTTATTTTCCAACCCTTATATAGTTATTTGCATACAAAATTAAAAAATTCAAACGTTTTAAAATACGAGTTTTTATTACGTTTTATTTTCGCTTAATTCTTGATAATAAACTGCACTTGTAAATGCACCAAGTCTTGTAAAAAAATCATAGTTGCAATACACAAAAACATAATACATATACGAGTATGAATGCGTGATCATAAAATTAAAAAATAAGTTTTAAAATTATTTCTGCAAAAAAAAATTAAAGCATATTTGCTACTCTTGCAAATCGACAATGATTATCGCTATTAAAAAGTTATAACCCTAATATGTATGTATAAAAATATGATAAAGATAAACCCAATGATGATGATATTGTTAAGAGGTGGATGCTAAATATAATTATATACATTGTTGCCGTTTACAAGAAGAAAAAATTAAAAATAATGATTCATGCAGGGACTACATGCATATACAATATCAAATAAGTGAAAGTGTGCACATATATATGTTCAATTAAAATAGTATATTTTAAGCAAGAAGATTTTTTTTAATTAAACTAACTCAATTAAGTTAATATTAAATTAGAAAATAGATGAAATACATACATAATATTAAGAAATTAAAAAACTTTCTTGTTTTTAACTTAACATTTCGTATGCAATATTCAATATAAATAAATACATATTGCCCTACAATTATGTATGTATTGCAAAATTTGTATGCGCAATATTCATTGTTTACCATTTCAATTTATTTAATTTGTTGTGTTAATGCCAACATTTCAACAACATTTTCTAAAACATTTCTATAAAACCAAAGGCAAAAATTTTATAGTTAAAGATTAATTTCTGCTAAATTTTTCGTAGAAAAAAAAAATAAGTACAAAACAGCTGATTAAGAAATAAGCTACTAACTAGTTTATGGCTTTTTTTCTGACGTGCGCCAAGATAGCATCGAAAAATAGCAACGCCGGAAATGAAAACGAGGGAATTTTCTAATATCGTTTAGGGGAATCGAGTGGCAACAAATGATTTTAGGAATTCAGGGGCAACGAAAACTGGAACAAATTTTAGCAATTTCGAGAGCAAGAAAGCCCGAAAACGATGTTAGGAATTAAGCGGTAATGTAATTATTCAGCATAAAAAAAATCCAGAGAAATTCGAGCTCCTTTAAAAATGGTCAGAAAATCTGGGATTCTAAATAAAATAGAATCTGGGCAGTGTCAGGGCATAGACTCAATGGAATTTGAAAGTATACATCCCACTGAATATAAAACGCTTTCCGTGCAAAAAATTGTCAGAGCCGTTCCAGAGAAATTCGAGCTCCTCCAAAAATGGTCAGAAAATCTGGGATTCTAAATAAAATAGAATCTGGGCAGTGTCAGGGCATAGACTTAATGGAAATTGAAAGTATACATCCCACTGAATATAAAACGCTTTCCGTGCAAAAAATTGTCAGAGCCGTTCCAGAGAAATTCGAGCTCCTCCAAAAATGGTCAGAAAATCTGGGATTCTAAATAAAATAGAATCTGGGCAGTGTCAGGGCATAGACTCAATGGAAATTGAAAGTATACATCCCACTGAATATAAAACGCTTTCCGTGCAAAAAATTGTCAGAGCCGTTCCAGAGAAATTCGAGCTCCTCCAAAAATGGTCAGAAAATCTGGGATTCTAAATAAAATAGAATCTGGGCAGTGTCAGGGCATAGACTCAATGGAAATTGAAAGTATACATCCCACTGAATATAAAACGCTTTCCGTGCAAAAAATTGTCAGAGCCGTTCCAGAGAAATTCGAGCTCCTCCAAAAATGGTCAGAAAATCTGGGATTCTAAATAAAATAGAATCTGGGCAGTGTCAGGGCATAGACTCAATGGAAATTGAAAGTATACATCCCACTGAATATAAAACGCTTTCCGTGCAAAAAATTGTCAGAGCCGTTCCAGAGAAATTCGAGCTCCTCCAAAAATGGTCAGAAAATCTGGGATTCTAAATAAAATAGAATCTGGGCAGTGTCAGGGCATAGACTCAATGGAAATTGAAAGTATACATCCCACTGAATATAAAACGCTTTCCGTGCAAAAAATTGTCAGAGCCGTTCCAGAGAAATTCGAGCTCCTCCAAAAATGGTCAGAAAATCTGGGATTCTAAATAAAATAGAATCTGGGCAGTGTCAGGGCATAGACTCAATGGAAATTGAAAGTATACATCCCACTGAATATAAAACGCTTTCCGTGCAAAAAATTGTCAGAGCCGTTCCAGAGAAATTCGAGCTCCTCCAAAAATGGTCAGAAAATCTGGGATTCTAAATAAAATAGAATCTGGGCAGTGTCAGGGCATAGACTCAATGGAAATTGAAAGTATACATCCCACTGAATATAAAACGCTTTCCGTGCAAAAAATTGTCAGAGCCGTTCCAGAGAAATTCGAGCTCCTCCAAAAATGGTCAGAAAATCTGGGATTCTAAATAAAATAGAATCTGGGCAGTGTCAGGGCATAGACTCAATGGAAATTGAAAGTATATATCCCACTGAATATAAAACGCTTTCCGTGCAAAAAATTGTCAGAGCCGTTCCAGAGAAATTCGAGCTCCTCCAAAAATGGTCAGAAAATCTGGGATTCTAAATAAAATAGAATCTGGGCAGTGTCAGGGCATAGACTCAATGGAAATTGAAAGTATACATCCCACTGAATATAAAACGCTTTCCGTGCAAAAAATTGTCAGAGCCGTTCCAGAGAAATTCGAGCTCCTCCAAAAATGGTCAGAAAATCTGGGATTCTAAATAAAATAGAATCTGGGCAGTGTCAGGGCATAGACTCAATGGAAATTGAAAGTATACATCCCACTGAATATAAAACGCTTTCCGTGCAAAAAATTGTCAGAGCCGTTCCAGAGAAATTCGAGCTCCTCCAAAAATGGTCAGAAAATCTGGGATTCTAAATAAAATAGAATCTGGGCAGTGTCAGGGCATAGACTCAATGGAAATTGAAAGTATACATCCCACTGAATATAAAACGCTTTCCGTGCAAAAAATTGTCAGAGCCGTTCCAGAGAAATTCGAGCTCCTCCAAAAATGGTCAGAAAATCTGGGATTCTAAATAAAATAGAATCTGGGCAGTGTCAGGGCATAGACTCAATGGAAATTGAAAGTATACATCCCACTGAATATAAAACGCTTTCCGTGCAAAAAATTGTCAGAGCCGTTCCAGAGAAATTCGAGCTCCTCCAAAAATGGTCAGAAAATCTGGGATTCTAAATAAAATAGAATCTGGGCAGTGTCAGGGCATAGACTCAATGGAAATTGAAAGTATACATCCCACTGAATATAAAACGCTTTCCGTGCAAAAAATTGTCAGAGCCGTTCCAGAGAAATTCGAGCTCCTCCAAAAATGGTCAGAAAATCTGGGATTCTAAATAAAATAGAATCTGGGCAGTGTCAGGGCATAGACTCAATGGAAATTGAAAGTATACATCCCACTGAATATAAAACGCTTTCCGTGCAAAAAATTGTCAGAGCCGTTCCAGAGAAATTCGAGCTCCTCCAAAAATGGTCAGAAAATCTGGGATTCTAAATAAAATAGAATCTGGGCAGTGTCAGGGCATAGACTCAATGGAAATTGAAAGTATACATCCCACTGAATATAAAACGCTTTCCGTGCAAAAAATTGTCAGAGCCGTTCCAGAGAAATTCGAGCTCCTCCAAAAATGGTCAGAAAATCTGGGATTCTAAATAAAATAGAATCTGGGCAGTGTCAGGGCATAGACTCAATGGAAATTGAAAGTATACATCCCACTGAATATAAAACGCTTTCCGTGCAAAAAATTGTCAGAGCCGTTCCAGAGAAATTCGAGCTCCTCCAAAAATGGTCAGAAAATCTGGGATTCTAAATAAAATAGAATCTGGGCAGTGTCAGGGCATAGACTCAATGGAAATTGAAAGTATACATCCCACTGAATATAAAACGCTTTCCGTGCAAAAAATTGTCAGAGCCGTTCCAGAGAAATTCGAGCTCCTCCAAAAATGGTCAGAAAATCTGGGATTCTAAATAAAATAGAATCTGGGCAGTGTCAGGGCATAGACTCAATGGAAATTGAAAGTATACATCCCACTGAATATAAAACGCTTTCCGTGCAAAAAATTGTCAGAGCCGTTCCAGAGAAATTCGAGCTCCTCCAAAAATGGTCAGAAAATCTGGGATTCTAAATAAAATAGAATCTGGGCAGTGTCAGGGCATAGACTCAATGGAAATTGAAAGTATACATCCCACTGAATATAAAACGCTTTCCGTGCAAAAAATTGTCAGAGCCGTTCCAGAGAAATTCGAGCTCCTCCAAAAATGGTCAGAAAATCTGGGATTCTAAATAAAATAGAATCTGGGCAGTGTCAGGGCATAGACTCAATGGAAATTGAAAGTATACATCCCACTGAATATAAAACGCTTTCCGTGCAAAAAATTGTCAGAGCCGTTCCAGAGAAATTCGAGCTCCTCCAAAAATGGTCAGAAAATCTGGGATTCTAAATAAAATAGAATCTGGGCAGTGTCAGGGCATAGACTCAATGGAAATTAAAAGTATATGTACATCCCACTAAATATATGAAAAGCTTTCCGAGCATTTGGTCATATACCACGTGCTCGTTGCTATTCTTTTTTTTATTAGGAATTGCGATCGATTTAAGTAAGTTTGAAGTCGACCTATACCTTCATATAGGGAAATCATAAATGGTACAGTTAAACGACACCAAGCATTAACTAATGCAAGAGTGAGACGCAAATCTCTCGTAGGCAGCGAAAAAAGGACGGCCTGATTACCTTTAATACAATAATGACGCGCGAGTTTTTTTTTACCCAGAGTTGTATTATGGCACGTGTTTAGCAAATCAACCGCAGATATAAAAAAGACTTACAGGCATGTGATGGAAGTAGAAATCGTAAACAAATCAGTTTTGGAAATACATTTTAATGCATTTATTTGTTTATTTTTAAAATTTTTGTTTTAAGATTCTCTTTAGTAGCACAATATCTTTATATTTTATGAGATAAAAGTTTTCCAATACACAAATATTACATAAAAAATTGACTTCTAAAACTCATTCGTTTTCGATTTCCATCACATGCCTGATAGACTTAAAGACAGTAAATAGTAGCAATAATTAAGAAAAATTTATTTGTTTCTTTAATTACCAATACGGCGAATCTTAAATAACTTATTTTTACAAATGAATAGGAAATTAATTCATTAAAAACAATAAAATTTGCGGTTGATTTCTTTGTTTAATAATACCTTGAGGTATTTATATACTCGATATTTTGATTTATGGTATGATTAGAAAATTACAATAAATACATAAATGAGTACTACAAAAATTAAACTTCTATTAATTCCACGTTTTAGTTGGTGCACTATAAATCTTTTTAGAAAAAGTGTATTGTTTGCCTTTTTTCAGATATTTAAAAAAATTTTATTCCAAAAAAACGTCTAATTTTTTAAAAGTAAAATTCCTAAATTTCGTTAGCCGTGGTTTTTTCAAAATGTTTTCAAAAAATATTGTTATTGATAATTTTGTTGAAATTTAGCAGTTTTTGCAATTGGAAATCTGATTTTAATAGGCCTGAACCCTGAACAATATTTTTTTAAAAAATACATAAATGAGTATTTATTGTAATTTTCTAATCAGTGCACCAACTAAAATGTGGAATTAATAGAAGTTTAATTTTTGTAGTACTCATTTATGTATTTATTGTAATTTTCTAATCATACCATAAATCAAAATATCGAGTATATAAATACCTCAAGGTATTATTAAACAAAGAAATCAACCGCAAATTTTATTGTTTTTAATGAATTAATTTCCTATTCATTTGTAAAAATAAGTTATTTAAGATTCGCCGTATTGGTAATTAAAGAAACAAATAAATTTTTCTTAATTATTGCTACTATTTACTGTATTTAAGTCTATCAGGCATGTGATGGAAATCGAAAACGAATGAGTTTTAGAAGTCAATTTTTTATGTAATATTTGTGTATTGGAAAACTTTTATCTCATAAAATATAAAGATATTGTGCTACTAAAGAGAATCTTAAAACAAAAATTTTAAAAATAAACAAATAAATGCATTAAAATGTATTTCCAAAACTGATTTGTTTACGATTTCTACTTCCATCACATGCCTGTAAGTCTTTTTTATATCTGCGGTTGATTTGCTAAACACGTGCCATAATACAACTCTGGGTAAAAAAAAACTCGCGCGTCATTATTGTATTAAAGGTAATCAGGCCGTCCTTTTTTCGCTGCCTACGAGAGATTTGCGTCTCACTCTTGCATTAGTTAATGCTTGGTGTCGTTTAACTGTACCATTTATGATTTCCCTATATGAAGGTATAGGTCGACTTCAAACTTACTTAAATCGATCGCAATTCCTAATAAAAAAAAAGAATAGCAACGAGCACGTGGTATATGACCAAATGCTCGGAAAGCTTTTCATATATTTAGTGGGATGTACATATACTTTTAATTTCCATTGAGTCTATGCCCTGACACTGCCCAGATTCTATTTTATTTAGAATCCCAGATTTTCTGACCATTTTTGGAGGAGCTCGAATTTCTCTGGAACGGCTCTGACAATTTTTTGCACGGAAAGCGTTTTATATTCAGTGGGATGTATACTTTCAATTTCCATTGAGTCTATGCCCTGACACTGCCCAGATTCTATTTTATTTAGAATCCCAGATTTTCTGACCATTTTTGGAGGAGCTCGAATTTCTCTGGAACGGCTCTGACAATTTTTTGCACGGAAAGCGTTTTATATTCAGTGGGATGTATACTTTCAATTACCATTTTCCAATCCCATACAATTTTTTGCACGGAAAACTTTCTATATTCAGTGAGATTCGTTGCTATTTTTCGTTGCTATTATTAAAAATCTCCTCAATTCCCTCAATTCATTTCCGGTGATGCCACTAAAATTCAAGAAAACGGGATTGCAAATTTCATTTCCGCCGTTGCTATTTTTCGATGCTATCTTGGCGCACGTTTTTTTCTGTGGTTTCTTATTCATGTTTTGTTAACTGACTGCAGTTTGTCTATTGGTTGTTTGATGATTGATGTTTTGTGCCAAACATTTATGGTAGTTTATTAGTATATCATCATGTAGTATACAATATAGTATATGAGTTTTCTTTATCTATTTCTTTTGTTTGTTTATTTTATTCAAGGCCAAATTTGTTTTTGTTACAATTTCTTTTTATTTCAAATGTTCGTCAATTAAATTATTTAATGTATTTTGCACGTCACTCTCACGTATTAACCCATTGCAGGCGATCGTCATTATTAAGAAATATTTAGGTAGTACATACATATTTATATTTCTTTTCTTTTATTCAAAATTTAAGTTTTTATATATTTTTTTATAACTTTAGAATATATTATAAGTTTCTCCTAAAACATAATCCTTTTAAAATTTTGACTAAAATTAAAAGTTTAAAGCTTTTATATTTTCTTCACTTGCAGGTTTTTCATTAATTCTAAATTTAAACTACAAATTGACAACGATCGTCAGTGTAAATTCTTTCGCCATACTTTATACAATCTGACGAACGAGCTTATTATTATCTTCGATTTCATAAATGTTTTCCATATTGAAAAAATACGACGCATCTTATACAAGTGAGTTTAAACATTAACATTTTCAATGGTGGACATAAGATTAGCACACTTCATATACATATGCTGTTTTTAGAAGTATTTTTCTCTTATATGATTATACATAATTATTAATGCCGTTAGTGTACACTATGGACAATAATTTAAAACGTGAAAATAAATTTATATATTTTGTTAGTTTTACGTGGAAGGTTTTTAGGAATTAAGAAGCTGTGAACATATTGTATGAAACCAAAGATTAGGGGTCATAAAATACTGTTTGGTTAAAACAAAGTGGTGCACAGAGAACCAGCGTTAGGTTGTTCACCAGATGAAATCTTGAAGAAGCAAGGAAGATGGACTTCAATGCATTAGGCCATATTCGATTCTATAGGATATATAAAAATCTTACACAGGCGTAGAAACACAACCTTTAAAGAGGACTCTTTAATTGAAGACCCTAAGTAGTAGATCCATTTAAGATCTTTCAACAAAATTCGGTGTTGAGTTCTCCTCTAGAAACAAATTGCGTTGATGTATTGTTCAATGTGGGCAACGTTTTCTGGGCATGCTGTTGGACCCATACATAAGATTGATACATGAATGGATCAGTATGCTTATCAAAGTACATATACTTTAAAATACAATGATTCCATACTCTAAGAACAATATGGCACATACATAGGTGGCGTTTTATGCACGACAACCCAAAACACAACTCACCCACAGTGAAGAGCAAATAAAGATGGATGTGTTGAAATGGCCAGCCCAATCGTCGGGTCTAAATCCAATTGAGCACCTATGAAATGGTGTAAAGCAACATATAACGCCCCAAAAGACCCAAAAACATTGACGATTTGTGGAATGAAATGCAAAATGCTGGGTACGTAATTCGAAAACGAATCGAAATACACAATAACGATTCTGTATGGATCAGATGGAAGGTATGCCCAGGAGATGTGCAGCTGTTATTAAAAACAACAAATAATACTAAATATTAGGATTGAAACGAAGTTTTTTTTTGTTTCTCTCATGAAATTATAATTTTTATTCAGTGCTAAATTACTGTCCAGAGTTTTTGGGTAGTTGTATTCTGGAAAGAAACCCACAGAAATGTAATGGATTAAAAAAACATAAAATAAAGTGGCGTGATTTTAGGATGACATGTAACACGTTTGAAAAATAAAATTAACGAATAACAGAAAATATTTGCCTTAATTGGCAACCGATACCAAGTGTGCTAAACTCGTGTCCATCACTGTATGTTATTTACTCATTTATTTATGTTTATATGAAATTGAATATTGTTTATACCCTTTATATTTAAAGAGTTGCACGATGTGATAGTTTACAAGGTTTACGTTTTCAAACAAACAATGTGGGTCTAACACCACCCGGTGATATAAGTGAAGATAGTCTAGTCGATATTGAAAAGTAAGTAGGAATGAAACTATTGTTATTATGTATTAATGAAATACATACATACGTACTATCTATACAAATATGTATTTATTAAAAATTTCTCAACTTTCAGACTTTTTGTTGAACCATTAAAAATATTCTTAAATCGCAAGAAAACCGCCTGTAAAATATTGGACTTAGGTGCAATTGAAGCTTTAACATATTATGGTTTAGATTTCCTAAAAACTTTGAGTCGGCCTCAAGAACTAAACGAAATAACATTGGCCTCCATCAAATACGATCCTAGTCATTATCCCATGTTTGCCATGGAGAATACCCTATTGCAAAAATGTTCATCTCTACAAGTACTATCACTCGACTACGATACGCTCACCGAAGAACTATTGCATACATTGAAAGTTTTACCACTACAGAAGTTTTTAATATGTGTTCACGGTTTGGACCGTCATCATCCGGGTATATCGGAAGGAGCCTGGTCGGAATTCTCAGCTAATTTTAATAATATCGAACTAATTGTAACATTAATTTATGCCTTCGAGGCCGTTGAAGTATTGCAAATGCGTATATTACGACAAAATATGCCCATAACACACTTGCGTGTATTATTCTGTGATTATGTGAGTTGTGTGTTGTAATACATAGTTAGATTAGGCATTGTTACATATGTTTAATATATATTTTTATGATATGTTTAAAATATTGCAGATGAATGTTGATGCATTGGAATGGATTTCTTTAAACAATAGCCGCACTTTGAAGAGTATACAATGGATTGATTCTGTAAGTTTTGAAATGGGTCTTTCTTTTACACAGTTTTTAAATGCATATGTACATATTTTACTATTTAGGCCTACAAACATTCCGATAAAAATATTATGGACTTATTTTTACGCTCTGGACAAGATCCATTTATAATGATGTCTTGGCGTTGCAATAATTTAGAAGAAATTGTCATACATGGCTATGTTATGGATCCCCATAATATTGTGGGAATTTCTCGTTTACGTGGCCGTACCTTAAAACATTTGGAGGTATCAATGATTGATAATGCTCCCACAGAAGCCAACATAGATTCCTTTATTGATGTAAGTATTTAAAAAATACCAATTAACATAATTGTTAAAAAATTTCATTAAATTTTGTATTAGGAAATCAATACATTGTTGGGCCAAAAATGGGAACCTTCTAATCTCAATAATATGCATCCAGCACTTGGCTTTATGCCCGTAGCAGATGATGTACGTGATGAATATGTCTTCGATCTCATACGACGTGATATTTCCAATTAAAACTGGAAACAATTAAAACTCAAAATCCAAAACAAATTTTATACTTTTAAAGAAAATTTGTTTATTAATCTTTTGATTAAGAAAATATACACAAAAGCAGAAACAACAAACAAGAAAACAAACAAAACAAAACTACAGCAACTAACATTAAATAAACTGCAATATTTTTTATTATTAAGTGAAAGCCACTTTACAAACATCACATCAAACTGAAAATAACACAAACAAAAAGTCATGCCAGCAACTAAATCAAACGATCAACGATTTTTTGTTATCATCATGAAATTTTTAATTCAATTTAGCAGCGGTATTTTCAGCAACCGGCGTATTTTATAATGATGTTGGGTAAATATAAATATGTATGTATTTTATTAAGAAAAATTGCATGACAGTGATATATAATTATTCTATAAATGAATATATTTCTTATTTTTTATAATTTTACCATTTTTTTATTAGTTTTATATTATATATGTGTTATGTCTTAAATAAAACTTTATAAATGTCCTTTATACAACAAATCTTAAAACATGATAAGAAAATATTATGTAATTATTAGTTTAAATATACAATTACTTTTGAAAATTATTTTCATTCATGGCCATTAGAGAAAAATTAACACTGAACTATAAACCCTTAACGAGTAAGTTTTTAGAAACAAAAAAAAAAACAAAAATATGCCAAGTTTTATTAAAGAATTTTGCAATTTTTATTATTATTATTATTTATTGTTTTTTTTTTTTTTTTTGTTTTTATACTTTAATTTAAAAGTGGTGTTTGTGCGTTGGAAAAGTTAAATAATGTTTGATAAACTGTAGATTGGAATTTAAAAAGCAACAATTAGAAAACTTTTAAAAACAATCAGGTATGTGATGGAAATCGAAAACGAAAACGAATGAGTTTTAGAAGTCAATTTTTTCGTAATATTTCTGTATTGAAAAACTTTTATCACATAAAATATAAAGATATTGGGCTACTAAAGAGAACCTTAAAACAAAACTTTTAAAAATTTGATTATAAATGCATCAAATGTATTTCCAAAACTGATTAGTGATCGATTTCGATTTCCATCACATGACTGAATAATATTTCAAACAATTACTTGTAGTGATTTATAAAGAACATTGCAAAAAGTTATAAAATTAGTAGCAAGAAGTTTCTGAACAAAAATAGGCTTCAGTTGATATTTTGCTAGAGGAAATAAATAATGAAGTTTTATTGTTTAAACAGCAAGTTTAATTATTCGAATTGTTTCATAAAAAGAGTTTTCTTATAGTCACTTTCCAGCAAGTCCCAAGTAAAAAATGCTCTATTTAAAAGGCTTTTTTGTTTATAAATTTCTAATATATTGCTCTTCTACATATAAATATTTAAAGCATACATTACTTCCACATAAAGGGCTTACAGCAAAAACATGACAATCCACATGAACTGGCTGTATTTTTATTAAAATCTAACCTCCTTATTCAAAAAGGATTATTAAATTTAACAAACGTTTATTAAGCAAATTTTTATATGCAAATCTGTCATAATAAACGTTTGTTAAATTTAATAATCGTTTTTGAATAAGGGGGTATCACTTTTAAACTGCTTAATATTTTGAATTTGTGGTTTATTAATTTATTAAGCTCAGCCCTTGACAAAGAAATAGTGTTATAAATGTAATATATAAACTTAATATATCGCTAACAAACAAATTAAAACACTTAAAAAATGTGTAAGTGTTAAATAATCTCTTAACTTTTTCATCCACTCAAACTACCTTTTAAGTTCTGTGTGTTTTTTTTTTGTCTTGACAATTTTTCTATATTATTTTTAAATAAAAACTTATAACAAAAACTAAATGTAATAGTTATAGAAAATTTAAAGTAAGATAATATTAAAACAATTTACTAAAAACCTAAATATAAAATAATAAGACGAGGCATCATTGTCTGAAAAGAATATTAAAACAATAACGACAGGAAATTGAAACATAAACCGTATTAGAACAAAAAATCATCTCAAAAGACTTAAGCAATTCACAAATTATTGACGTACAACGGCGAAATTGTGAAACCTGCTATAAAAAACCCAACAAACTAACAAATACAACAAATATTAATTTGTATTTAAAACTAAAAAAAACACAAATTGTATTAAAAAGAACTTACTAAAAGTTCACGGATTCCAAACCAAATATTTGAAAACTTTAGAAAATTTTTATGATTACTCAAAACTATTTTAAAACCTAAAAGTTTTTCATAAAAATTTTCCAAACTTTTTTTATTGGTACCCATAAATAGGCCTTTAAACCAACCAACTAGTTTAACAAGCATTAAATTAACAAAACATCAAACTGTGATTAAACAAAAAAGCCATCTCAAAAAAACATAAAAATTTACAAAAACAACAAAGAGACAATTTGTTATTATTATTATAAAGATGCAACAATTATTTTAGGAGAAATTAAAAAAAGAACTAAATGCAACAAAAATTTTAAACATCTTAAGCAAAAAATCCACTAATTGTTACATATTTATTTACAAAAAAAGTTAAAAAATTTAAGCAAAATGTTTATGCACCATTTACAATATAATTTGCGATTAAGCGTTTCGAAGATACTGCTGCCTTTATTTATATGTTGAATGTTTTATTTTTCTGTTAGTTTGACTTTGTTTAATTTGATATTAAGCTAGATATGAAATCAATTTAATATGGTTATAAATCATAATGATTTTTTCCAGTCCATTTTACAAATGCTTTAAATTAATGGCGTTTTCTTTTCTGGCAAAAATGTTACACGTTTTTCCCATTTTGCACCTTTATAATTTTTTTGTGTTCTTTTCTGAAAAAATATCAACACTTCTAAAGTGTAGTGTATTCTTTTCTATAAATGTTACACTATAAATTTAAAAAATGGTGCACCTTTCACACTCTGTATTTTTAGAGGGGGAGAAACGCACGATAAAACAGCTGACATTTGTTTTGTTTATGATTCTGTATTTGTGTTAAGAAACAAAAAAATATACAAAATGGAAAATATTATTACTTTTCTTTGTGCTGAAAAAATTTTGGATGACGTGTTGGATTCATCTTCATCATCTGATGATGATGAAATATTTTATATGATTATGGAAAGAAATCCACAACCGCGAGTGAAAGGCTTTTAGAGAACGTAATTTATGAATACTCTGAAGTTGATTTATGTACATATGTAAAATTTCATAGGACAATATATGTATATAATTTTTATAGTTTAAGAAGAATTTGCGTATTAGTCGGGAAGGTGTCATTGGTCTTTTTGAGAGATATTCATTGTCTTATTTCAAGCGATCTTACCGGGGAGCTATATGCTTCTGCTTTTTTAACAAAAAAAAAAACAAAAACAGCTGTGCATGAAAAAAAAGTTTTACACTGTTGTAATTTTATGTTCTATTCTGACCATTAAAAATGCGACATCTTTAAAATGTAGGGTAAACATTATAAAAATGTACATAATAAAGGTGTAACATTTTATTTCAGAAAAGAAAACATCATAAAATTAACCCCCTGGCCCACGATGTCGAACGATAACGTTCGCTTAGATAAGACTTAAGACACAAACTTGATTGTGGAATAAACAAACTCGATTGAGTAAAAAATAGATACGATAAAAAGTTTGGGTCTTAAGTCTTATCTAAGCGAACGTTATCGTTCGACATCGTGGGCCAGGGGGTAAATTTTTAACAAAACTTTGCAATATGATATTGCTAATTTAAGCCGACAAGTAATTAGGCTGTCAACACTGACCTGTAAATCGAGTTATTAGCAAAATAAGCAATTTTCAAAATCGTATAACTGACAAATCGATTATGGCACGATTTTGTACCTTGTAACAGGTATATTTACTCGAAAGTAAAAATCACCTGTATTTGATGCGTTCAAAAATGAAAACGTTACTCTGATTTGATTTACAGACTGGGGGTACTTGTATATATATATATCGTTGGTCTCATGTAGAAAGGCCCTAACTCGCTATTTTTTTCGAAATTTGTTTTTTTTTTTTTTTGTGATTCCAATGCATATAACGCAAATACACCTCACAAAAGTTTATTGCAATAGTGTAAAAAATAACGCTTTTATAAGCAGTATTTTTGAAATATGAGGCGCAGACTTCTTTTGTAATTTAAATCAACAACTGTCCAGTTTATTGTTAAAATTTTTAAACTAGCTTAATCTATACATTTTGAAGATTACAATACGGAAGTTTTCTTGTAGCAAATTTATTCATAAAGCAGCAAAATTTTGTTTTATTTCTAAGCATACTAAAATTTTTAATTTTTTTAATTTGTGTAAATATATATGACTATGTCTGTATATGTAGTAATAATAATTGAAAATATGCCTGTAAAATACCACCATGTTTTAATTTTCAAATATTGTGATCATTTGCGTAAAAAATAAAAGCTACTCCTTTCTCACAAGGTCTTTGAAATCAATTCAAACTCTTGAAACGATGCAGATTTATTTCACTGTTTTTCATCAATGACGAGAGACAAACAACATTATTTAATCCATTGCATAAAGCAAATTTGTTTTTACTAGAGCATAATTTGAAAAAACTTTACAAACAATTTGAATGCAATTTCTCTTTAATGAATTCAAGAATCGAAGAATCGAGGAATTCAAAAAATTTAACAAATTGCTTTTAAAAACTTGTTTCAAACGTAATGGGTGTTTCCAAAGTAAAATTGCAACCTAAGCAAATATGCCACGAGGATTGATTTTTTTGACCATTAAAAAGGTAAACAGCACATTTATAAAGTAACGACCGTTACCTTTTTAATGGTCAAAAAAGTATTGAAATTACATTTTTTATGAATTCTTTCGATCACCGAAAATCGGTAACGACCGTTACTTTGGAAACACCCAATACATATTTGGAAAAAAACATCCTGCGAAAGTAACGATCAAAGAGCACTTTCAAGCTAAAGTCATTGAAAAAATATCTAGTTTAATACCGTTCCTTTAAGGAATTATTGGCTCTGTAACCATAACGAATTCGCAACGCCAAAGCTATATGTACATATATGTTTTAAAACTAATTAAATTTTTTATTTAAGACTGGTTTTATAATAAAAACATATTTCTTTGACAAATTCTATTTTAGCTTGAAACTTGTCAAGTGTATGTACATATTTGACTTTCTAGTAAGATAACGTGCTGCTTGGCTCGAATTTATGGCAAGTTCTTCATCCCAGTTGTCTTAATTTCATTACAGAGTGGAAATAACTGCAATTTATTTGCAAAAAACATTCCCAAACATTTTTTAAAACTGTAAAAACGAAGTATTCAATCTTGTATATGAGGAAAATCAAACGATTGATTTGTACTGAAATGATTCGATTAATTTCAATAGGTTTCAACTATATTGAAAATAATTAACAGCAACAATATTACTATTCCTTTTTCGAAAATTTTTATTGTAAAATGGTGCACCAGAATAATTAGAAAATAACAACATCTTTAAAATTTGTATAATGTAAAACGAAATATTAATATTTCGTATGACTGTTTATTTTTATTTATACCGGAAATAATAAATAGTTAATAGTAACAAGAAAATATAAAATACTTGATTAACACTTATGTTCCATTTTTATTACTTTTTTAATTCAAGCTAAATATTACAAAAAAAAAAACAGTAGCCTCAGAATTTAATTTACTTTGAACACATAAGCTCAAAATCCAAAATTATTTATTGTAATTTTATTTATTTTATTTAGCATTATTTTACTATTTAAAAGGACACACAATCACTTAAAACCAAGAATATCTTAAACTAACGAATCGTAAAAAAGATAAAATTTGCATGTATTTCGAAACGAATCGAAAAATTCGTTTTACATAATTTTTAAAAGCCACTAAAGGAGACCATACAAGTAGTAGTGTGTGAGTAATTGTGATATTAAACAAAGAAGACGAAGAAAACAAATTCTAAAAAATAAATAAAAATCCCCTTAACGAATGTGAGAGGAAAGTTTGTAAAGAAGAACATTGTCTAAGATATTAAGAAAACTTAAAAAATTAGGAAAAAAATAAGATGACATTTACAGGTTTAAGTTTAGGTACAATTTTTTCTATACAGTTTTTATCAAATGCGGAATTTCAATATTTATGATTTTTAGTTGTACTTTATTGCAAGTCCTGCAATAAATGTTAAATGTTTTGTTATTGTTTCAAAAAGTAGCTTAAAATCCCACAAAATTTATATATGTAATTTCTAATAAATTAAAGAAAAACTTAGAGAATGTTTTTCTCGCTTTCCTTTTTGTAATAAACAACAACAATTTTTAATAAGATCTCAAAAGGAACCTAAAAACATTTATGTATTTAAAAAATAAAACTCTTGTATAAATAGCAACGTTATTTGTTGTGTGAAAATATAGGGAATTTAATGCAATATTTATATATTAACAACAACATCTACAAGAACAAAAACAACAACACAAGAATATGTACCTGAAAAACTTAAAGTATTTCTTTCTAAACTAAAAAAACAAACACAAAATCAAAGTACAACAAGCCAACACTTGAACAACACAATGAAGTAAGGTAATCAACGTATCAACTCTCAGTTGTACTTTCTCTCTAAACAAAAATCTTTGAGAAAAACCAAATTAAGATACACAAAATAAATGGGAACCAAGAAAAATTTATTGAATTATGAATAATAAATATTAAAAAAGTAAAAGAAGAAAGCAATTAATTAATTTAATATGCAAAATCAAAGACTGATAAAGCACAACAACTTTAAACAAACAAATAAAAAATTACACAAATAACGTTGTCAACAATCTAACGATCAATCAAACAAATGTATAAATAAACAACAAATATTTTAGGGGGGAAAAAAAGTTTGATATATAACAAACAAACAAAAAAATATCAAAAGGATTAAAAAGATTGAGGATATACAAGAAAATGTAAGCAATAAACAAAGGATTTAAAGCAATTGAATATTCGAATATATAAAATAAAGTAATAAACAGCCTAAATACTAGCATTGCTTTTATTGTTATTAATAATTTCTTTCGGGAAATTTTCTGTCTCAGCGCCGTCAGAAATCATTAAATTTCACGAACATTTCTAACGGTTTACATTTTCATGATCAAAACGATCGATTTAAATCGGTTTTTAGAATAAATCTTAAACCAATCTTTTCTAGCTAAAAGAGCTTACTTAAATTACAAATAGATAAAATAATTTAGGCATGAAATGTAACGTAAATTAAATCAAAAGTATCAAAATTAAGGTTTAACCTACTTATTCAAAAACGATTATTAAATTTAACAAACGTTTATTAAGGCAAATTTTATATGTCATAATAAACGTTTGTTGAATTTAATAATCATTTTTTAATAAGGGGGTAGGTAAATAAAAAATCGATATTTAACGGCTATAACACTTATTTTTCAAAATTAACACAAGAAATAACACACAGTTGTTTTAAATCCTTTTTTGTATGTTGTTTACTTACAAAATTATAAATAATTATTAATATTAATATTACTCTTTACCATCAAACAACAAACCATAGTTTAGTAAGAATTATTAAAAGCAAAAAAACTAAAAACAAAATGTTATAAATGTTATAAGAATATTATAATAATAAAACACAACAACAACAGAATATATGTATAAAATATCTATAACAAATATTGTATTGTATGTATAACAACAAAATATTTAAAAAAATAAGCATTTTTTGTGATAAATATTTAAAAAGTGTTATTTATGAAACACCAGACAATTAACACTTTTAGATATTTTTTGTATGTAAGATATTTGTAAAAACAACAAGAATAATCAACCAACCAACACAACAAACAAAAAAAAAAAAACCAACAACAACAAACGATATGTGATTTAACACCATTTAATTAAAATATATTTAAAACCCACAAAAGATCTAATAAAACACTACTTGTATTTAAATGAAGTCAACAAAATGAAAAAGAAAAGAATGAAAAGAACGTTTTAGAAAAGAAATCAACAATAATTATGAAAATTCTTTTAAATTTTTTATACTGAATGTCATTTATTTTATTCATTCCATGATCCAAAATGCAACAAAACTGCAACAATAAACCTAGATTTTTTTATTTTAACAAAACAAAGCAAACAAACTATTTTTAATTATTTAGAAAAATATTATTTTAGAAAACACAAATCTTTGTAAAAATGCTAAATACTAAAAGTAAAGGCCTATATTAATTAATCACAAAGTGAAAATAAAAGAGTATTGATCGGAAAATATTAGTTAAAAGTGTTGTATGATTAATAATAAACATAAAATTTAAGCATATTAAATTATTTTGGTTCAAGTTTATTGATAAGTTTTTAAATACAGTAAATTGTGTAGTGATGAAGAATTTGCAGCTGAATCAAATTATTAAATTATGTGAACATTGCAACAATTTGTAGCGTAACTGCCAACGATTTGCTTAGAAAAAACTTTCAATTTAAATCGATTCGTTTTACGAAATCGATTTCCATCACATATTATGCTATTGATATGGTCTTGCAAAGTATTTCATATTTGCTAGATTTTTTATGTGTAGAAGTAAGTGTACGAAGAAAAGTGAATTCTGCAATTAATTGAAATACAGCAGACGTCCAGTAGCACGATCGAGTATGACAGGCAGGTCAATGGTGTAACAAATCCATAGGGAAATTATGCATTACACAGACAAGAGCAAGCTTTAGGAATTCCTGATGGTCTCTAAAACAGATCTGTATTTATAAGCTAAAGGTTTTAAATTTGCACTAACAGAAAACCAATAATCAGTAGAAACAAATTTGTTGAAAATAATTGGATTTATGTAGTTTTGTGATGGGGCAGGATCCTGCTGAAAGGTCCTTTATAAAGTTTTAAAGCTTAAACTTTCTCCAACGTGTCACATTGGTACACAATTGCATTTTTTGCAGAAGTGCAACATTGATGCCACCACACCACCATACCATTACACATAGCAGGGTGGTGAACCCTTTGCACTTTAGGAATCAATCTAATGCTAGTTGGTTGAATTTTAACCCACTGAGTTGTAAACAGAATTTTGCTATGGAAGTGATTTGATTTTTTGATTTTCAGTATGTCTCCTGCTATCCCAAATCAAATCTTTGATATTTTAATTTTCGATGGCGATCAACCACTACAGTTCTTTAACAGAACAGTAAACTGCTACCTAGTGACAGCAACGTTCCAAAAAATGTCGCCTGTTTCAATGATGTTTCCAATCATGATTCCATGATTGCTTAGACCATTACAATGCGGTTTTAATAAATGTCACTTATCATAAACTGCAAAAATTTCGTTTGTTTGGTTCTCAGCAATCATTTTCGATGCTAAAGTTGAAATCTAATTCTCTCTCAAATGTCAAACGTTTGACAATTCAGAAAACACAAATATTTTCAAAAATGTTTCCTTTAATTCAAATTTAATTTTTTAATTTTGTTTTTCAATTTAAGAAAAAATATATTTAAAGAATTAAATTTAAATGTGAAAGGAGCTGTTCAAGTTTGAGAAAACTTTGAGAGTCGATTTTTATATAAAAAGTTTTTTTAATCGTTTGACTTTGAAATACATGGAAAAGCAAATTTAAGGTTAAAAACAGAATTGTTTTTGTTTAATTTAAAAACCAGTGTTTGATAAACAAATAAAAATAACGTCTTTTTAAACGTTTGACTTTGATATAAATGGGCAAAGTTGAGGCAGATTTGACCAAATTATAAGCAATTAATAGTGGATATTGATATGATATTGGTTAAATGTCCGCCTTTAGCAGACGGCAGTAATCCACTCTTTTCACAAAATTAGTAACCACATTTTCACAAACGTTTTGCTTATATCAATGCAGTGCCAAATTTCGTATTTCAGAGCAACAATTATTTATGAGTTGTTTAGGTAAACCAGGTCTTTCAAATAGCCACAGTGCAAACAGTCCAGTGACATTAAATCACAGTAATTAAACTACACTAATCACATTTAAAACTACACAATTATATGGCGTCCAATTGACATAGCCAAATCTTGAAATTATACGACCAAGAATTTCTATGACGCTGTCTTAGGTTAGGTTAGGTAGAATTTAAAAAAAGCAAAAGCTTTCGAAATACAATGTCAAAAGTATACAAATTCGAATGATTTTCTTTCGAAATACACAATAACCCCCCTGTAATGATGCGGGAAAATGCATAGAATTTAGTAATCTTTTGCATAAATAAATCTCTTAATTACACTTTCAAACATTTTTCATATACGAGTAAAATATTAATTTTTTTGCTAATTCAATTAATTTTTATTATGTTTATTAAGTTAGACATGAGTACATATTATTATTTATAATTTTAATTTATTTGAAATAGAAAAGTATGTTCAGGTTTTTTATAACATTAAATTATTGTAAAACACTTTTAACTAATATTTTATATTCAATAGAAAATTAAAGAAAACAAAACTTTAAAATCTATACAAAGTTTACGAACAGCAAAACAACAATTTATGTATTTTCTTAAATAACAACCAACAACAAATTAAAAAACAAAACACCTACAAATACAAATTGGGATTATCTTTACTAAAATCTAAGAAATCCTTTACTAAACTGTGATATTAAAACAAAAAACCAACAAACAATGTGAACATCAATCACAACAAACAAAAAGTTTATGTATTTAAAACAAATATTAACAATTAAACAACAAAATATAAAATTTATTAAACATCTCATAAAATGTAAACAATATTATTGAAAAAAAGCATAAAGAAAATTTGTTATCAAAACATAGCAGGGAATTATTTAACAAAAACAAAAGGCTAGTATAACAATTAAATAAATAAATATTTAAACAAATGGCTACAAAATGTATGTAAAATAATGAAAACCAATTATACTATACTATATAAAAACTTACATATAATAATATTTAAACAAAAAAGTCTTCAAAACAACAACAACAACAACATCTAATAATTGTTTAATATAATCTGAACAAAAACAGAAAAATGCCTGAAATTATTTTAAATCAACCAGAATCTAGTTAATGCAGCAAAAGCCCAAAACAAAGTTGCATTATTTCCTTAATAAAAAAATAATAAAAATACTAGTTGCGTTAAGAAAAAAATAGTCACAATTTTTGTTTTCAAATTTTATAAAACGTCCAAAAGTTACAAACAGATCAATGCAACTGTGTGTTCTACATGTTTGTGGTTACTGCATTAAACTATGATTGAAATATTACTTACTACTAATTATGAAGTGTTTAAGAAATATAAGATTTTAGTAAAATTTAAAAAAAAAAACAAACGTCAAAATTAATGGAATGAAAGAAAGAAAACATTATTAAAAATTCAAACAAACATAAATGTTTCTAAACTAATATTAAATTAAATAAATAAATAAATTAAATTTGTATAATCTATACTTATAGTAATGATTAAAAATAATTAATTAACGTTTTTTTTTTGCCATATACATTTTAAATTTCAAATAAAACAAACAGAACTAATTAATAAATGTTGTTTTCACTTTTGTTTGCTTAAAATTTTTATAGAAAGCTACTTTTTTGAAATTGCTTAGATTTGTTTATAATTTATATACATATATATAAATATTTGTTTTTTCTTAATTTCAAATTAATGTTACTAAATGTTACTACAAGCATAATTAATAAATTAATCAAATGCAATATCATTATTAAACTTTAATATTATATGAATCAATAAAATATAATAAAAAGAAAAACAATCCAAAAACTACTTATATAAATTGCAGTAGACAAACACACATTTTAATGGAATTGGAAATAAAATTAAGGTTTTATTTTTAATCTTACTACTTGGTTTAAAAAACGTAAGTATTTTGTATAAAGTAAAATACACGACAAAAAAGCAAAACATATTTTAAGGCGCAACGATTAAAATTACAGGAAGACCAGAACAATTTTTCGCATTAAAGTAAAGAACTAATAAAGCAGACTGATTATTTGCAATTTACAACAAAAACGCATTGTAGTTAAATTTGGACGTCATTTTCGTCATTTAAAAAAATAGATTTGGACCAAATCCGACCAGTAGTTTGAGCAAAAAAAAAATCAAATAAATACCTATAGAAAAATTAAAAAATTATATACGGAAAATTTTCATTGTATTGTCGGAATTCAGGCGCTATTATAAATATACTGTTGTGACTAAAACTGAGTTGTTCTTTCAAGAATAAAAATTTTTTTTTGCTATTTACAATAAAACCTCATCGCAGCTAATTTTGGTGGTAATTTTCTGATTCAGCAGGTGGAAAAACAAATTAATGGGGATTTCGGGCTAAATCCGACCAGTAGTTTAGGAGAAAAATGCAAAAAAAAATTCTCATAGGAAAATACACAAAATTGCATTAATTTTATAATCAAAAACTTACTCTGGCGCTATTAAGAAATTATTTAGTTAATGATGAACTTGAAATATACAACTCTAAAACGACAATAGAGACATATATAGTTTTTACCAATTATTGCTTATTAAATTGATTATAACTTATTTTTAAATCGTTTTGTGCCAACAAAGCATTATATGCGGGACATTTGGCTTTAGCGTAATATTCCATCATGATAGCAATACCTGTTATAAACTATTTAGAAGGAAGTGGTTGTGAAGTTTTGCATCACCCTGCTTATAGCGAAAGCAAATTCGATGCGTATGAGTATCAATTTGTACGCTTATCGCATCAAATTTGCTTTCGCATCGCAATAGAGAGTAACCCCCAGACCTATTTATTTCGATCGATGCAGAACGCTATACGCATCAGAACAGGTTATTCGAAATTAGCTTGACTCGTTCTTGGTCTAAAAAGATGAGCATTTTGTTTGGCGCGGAATTCATGTATTGCCATATAGAAAAGGTCATAACTAACAATGGCTAATACCTTTAATAAATTTATATTGTAAAAATTTTTAAAATTCCGTTATACACCTACTAATTATTTATAGTATATGTATATATTTTTTTTAATTTTCTAAAACTTATTTTATTAAATTGGTTTAACAAAAACATATTAACATTAGAGCGGTTCACCTTTCATACAAAAAAAGTTGTATCAGTACCCCCTAGGATTAAAGATAATGTAAAAACAATTCCAGAAATATTTTTTTTTCTACGCCTACATCCTCCTAAATATAATAAAATGGACAGACAGACGAACATAGCTCAATCGACTTAGAATTTCATAAGCACAAAAATATACATACATACATATGTGTGTGTATACTTTGTTGGGACTCGCAATATTTTTATTTTAAGTCAGTTACGTGACATGTATTGCACTTTTTTTATTGGTAGTGCTTCTATTTTCTAATATAGAAAAAATTACATTTGAAGTTATGAACGAAAACAATAACACTTTTAATAATTAATTTTCTATATTCTAACAATGAAGTTCCGCAACAATTCAATTCAATAAAGAAAATGCTATAAAATAAGTGCGTGCCATCTTAATGAACATAAATCTTAAAGTCTAAAGAAATTCAAGTATATGTATGTACATATATCATGAACTTAGTGTGCCAAGCCTATTTTCACAAATTTTACAGAAGACTCCAAATAAAAAACGTTTTAAAATCATTCATTTTAAATGTTTTTGAAATATTTTCAAGCAGTTTTTGTGGTACTTATTATGATTTTCTAATAATAATAATAATAAACATAGTTTAGAAGAAGAGAATTGGTAACTTTAATGTCTATATAAACATTTTCGATTAATTATTTGGTATTTTTTATAATATATAATCTGATATTTGATTGAAAATCTATGTATATTGTCACTTAAGTTCCTTTCAAATGCTGTAAAGTCATCAACACTATATTTTCTTCAAATAAACGGGTCCAACCTACTAATATACATAATAAAAAGTATGTAAGTTTGTAGGAACAGAATACTACAGCTGAATTACATACGAACCTAAGTAGTATTTATATTAAACAGAAGGATCAAATCGTCTTAAAATATTGTTACATAAACCGCTTTTAGCGTAGAAAATATTAATGTTTATAACAGCAGTATGTCGAAAGTGTGTTTCTCATCAGTTTTATTTTTCTTTCTGTTGTTGTCTTCAATTACATAACATCTGTGCGGGAAGCTTTCTAGTGTTTTTTCTATTTTCTTCAAAACAAGGTCAAAGGTTCAAGGATTTTTACATAAGAAAAGCTCCCATAAAATTATATATGTATGTATGTATTTCATTTCTATAGGATTTACAGTATTAAGAGTAACATTTAAATCTCTTTTACACACTCTCTCTCTTTTTCAAGTTGTTGATGACATAACACACTACAAATTCCAATGTAGTGGTTAAATGCATGGTTATTCCCAATGTATAGGATTTTTTTATATTTTTGTAGATGTGAGTGCTTAAGGATGGTTGGTTGGTGATGGTACTACACATTTTTCTTATACGTTTTGCAGAGAAATTCCTTTTGATACCGTTTTTTTTTTATTTTTTTTATTATTATCATCTTGTTTTTGTTTTTGTTGTGTAAATAAGTACCTAGATACTTATGTATATGTATGTATAATGTAAGTATTAGACATTTAGTCGTCAGGTTTATCTCTTTCTTGGGTTTTTTATAGAAAACACTTTTGGAAAAAATTTTAAATAAAATAGCCAAATACAATAGGTGACGTTTGACATGTTGACAAAATAGATCATTTTGTATATGTACTTATACATATGTATATTATATAAGACCATGCCACTAAAGGTGGTAAATTTTTGATTGGAAAATAAAGCAATATTCTATATATAGTTGAAGTTCAAAAACCTCAAAAGGAAGTCGGTAATGACGCTTAAATATAGCCTAAAATTGTTGGTATAAGATCCTTAGGAATTTTATGTGCTTGCTGATGCTTAAAAGGTCCAAAATAATTAGTCTAACATCCATATATATGTGACCCACTTCCGAAAATAATTTTTAACTATCATAAACCTTTTACAAGTGTTGCCATCCAAATATCGAGATACAATTTAACATAATTAACTGAGATACGTGTTATAATAATTAGTGACATATCTAATTCGGTAACAAATAGTGACACTAAATTGTATGCAAAATCATTAGATCACCGCCTTCGGAATTGCCGGAATGTCAGTCACATGAAATGCTTGGGTGTTTTTGTGTGAATTATACACTGAAGGTTTTCTTTTTAATACAAAAAATTTTAAGGTATTTTCTAAGAGAAATATTATTTATTACTTATTCAAATTGCATTTCGCGGATCAAGCCACTCCCCTTTTTGTTTCATAAATTTGTTGCGTTACGGTAGATTTCTTTCCAGAATACAAGTACACATTAATTTTTATACCTCTCCAGGGTATATTCTGCACCAGAGTCACACAGCGCTCTTTTGAATTGAGTACCAAGCATTTTGGATTCCCTTCCACAAATCGACCAAATTATTAGGTCTTATTGTCATTATATGTTGCTCCACATCATTCCATAGATTTCCATTTAATTGAGATCCGGAGATTGGGCTGACCATCAAACTTATTCTGCTCTAAGCAACTCCTTTCAGTGCGTGTAATGTATATTTTCGTTGTCGTTCATAAAACGCCACTTAAGTGGCATATTGTCCTCAGCGTAAGGAATCATTATTTTTGATAAATATTCAGTATATTTACCATACACCGTGCTTTATGTCCTTAGAAGTATACATTTTTCTATGAGATCCAAACCTATAAAATTTATTATTCATCGCTCTAGAGGATATTCTTCTAAGCAATTATTAGTTTTTATAAATGCTAAAATGCAAAATAAAACCGGGACTGTAAGTTCTTTTTTGAAACATGTGGTTTACGCTGAACAATGCATCCACGTACGTGCGAGTATTTTTCTTATAGTTCTAGAGGAGACGTCAAAGATCTCTTTGAATTGTGGTGGAGGCTCTATAGATTTAAGAGTCTATAGGTAAATAGTGTTTTATTTTACTTAATCTTTTGATTAATAAAATATTTTCAGAACTTAATATAAATATACATATTTTAAAATATCTTCTAAATTATTGTCCCGCTAAATTTGCCTATTAAAAACAAATAGCAGAAAGTACGAGGGCGGTTCGGAAACTTCTTAGCCCAGAACAGAAAACGCGGTATACAGAAAAACCGTTAAGTGTTTTGGAAACTTCCATCTGTGCTATAAACACATGTTAAATTTCTTTTCGATCTGCCAACTCCTTCATATAGAAACAGGTGTTCAAAAAAGACACATTCGCATTTTTTTTTGACAATATAAAAATTAGAAATTCGTGGTGTCATTAAATTGTATTTAAATAAAAAAGGTTTATCGGGACAAGAAATTCATAATGATATGGTGAATGTGTTAGGTGAAAGTGCTCCTTCATATGCAACAGTAAAAAATTAAATTGCTGACTTTAAACGTGGTCGTACAAGCATTGACGATGAACCACGTAGTAGACGTCCAAAAACAGTAACAACAACAAAAATTGTTGCCAAAGTGCATGATATGGTATTAAATGATCGACGAATAAAACTGCGTGAATATCATGGACAGCTCAAATGATCGAGCCCATTTAAAGTTGCATAAAGAACTACAGATGAAAGAAATTACTGCAAAATGGGTGCCGCATTTATTAACAGTCAACCAAAAACGCATAAGAATGAAAATGTCTCATGTTTGGATCGTTTTAAGAAATATAAAATGGATTTTAAGCGTCGTTTCATAACTGTTGATGAGACATGGATCCACTACTATAATCCAGAGACAAAATAACAATCCAAGCAATGGCCTGAAGAATTAAATTAAATAAATAAATTTTGAAGAATTTTTGCTGTTGAACTCGTTGAAGCATTTTGAAGAGCAATTTTGAAGAAAATTTCAATCGTGTAAATCTAGCTTAAGTATATTATCGCATACTTTCAATATTCTGAATCATTTTTTTTATTTAAAGCATTATTTATTGTTTTTATAAAGATTTCTTTCTCATATAAAAATGCATTTTTCTACAAATCTCCCACGTATGAGTAATACATATTTCTAATAATAACAAATTTATATCAATCATACGCATCAACTAACAACATGCCAAAGCAGGCTTTAAAATACATTTTTTATATTGAAAAATAAAATAAAGCTTCTATTTTAACTAAATAAAAACACAAATTCCATTAATTGTAACGATTGGGATTACTAAACCTAAACGAATAAATGAAATCACCTCTAAAGAGCAAAACAAACATATGAATGTATGTATGTATGTATATATATGAAGAGAATATTGATGGGCACACGAAAAAGAGTCAAAGAGAGTTGAAAAAGAGAAGTCGAGAACAACATACAATAGACGACGACATGATGAGCAATAACCGTAAAACCAGAAATACTTACATACATATAGTACAAACATTTTATATGAGGGTAAAAATACACAACCTGCACAATCATCAGTTGTGCTAAGAGAACGTAATTCAGTGGATGACGAAAATACATTTTTGTTAGTTGTGCCAGTTTGAAATTAAGGAATTTTTAATAAACTATATTAAAATTTAAAAAGAAGTGTTAAAAAAACTTAATAAACTTGGTAATTACAAAGAAATATTTATACAAAACTTAATCTTATTAAATTAAATTATTAATAGACTTTGGAATCATTAATCACTTTTTTGCCGACTACTCTTATTGATATTTTTTGTATAAGAATATACATATGTATAAAAAAAAAACACTAAAATTATTTAGAACAACAACCGAATAAATCTACCTAGTAAACTTATAAGACCAAAAGTGCAATAAACTAAAGTTAACTTTTAGAACATACAAAATAAACGAAAAAAAACTACAAAACGATTAGAAAAATCAACAACCTACGCCAAGTAAAGTACTATTTTAAGCCTTTGATACTTTAGATTTGTGCTTAGTGCAAATACCGTTCTGTGAAAAAAACCGAAACAAAAACAACGACAAGACCAACAACTTAAGGTGAGTGAGAGAACATTCACATGTTTAAATGGAAAAATAACAAAAAAAAAAAAAAAACTGCACGAGATAAAACAAATAAAAAATTGCAACATATTTACATGTACCGTTACATGAAAAAACATTCATACTCTGAATATTTACATACAAAAGTACATTACATACATACATACGTATTTATGTTTACAAATGTGTATAAAAAATTACTTGCTCCTCTCGTTTTGTTATGATATAAGCTTTCACATTGTTGTCTCAAAAATCAGCAACAACCACAATAAAAACAAGCAAAATTTATCAAAAACAAGTGAAATAAAACCATTATGACGTAACTTTTTTACAGTAGTACATACATATGTACGTCACTTGATCAATGTGTTTTAATGTTTGAGAAGTATTTAAAGATATTTTTTTGTTGATTTTTATTTAAATGAATTTATTTCATTTTATTAAAATTTTCTTTAAATATTCAAACCAATAAAATTTCACAATACTCGTATCCACAAAATTATAGCATTTATACATACATACATACTCGTACAGTACACCTATTACAAAAATTTGTAAATGTTTAATAAAGAAGAAAATTTTCTCTTTTTAAAATTGGAAAAATACTCTAAAAACAATTTTCTAGTTACCGTCTATTTTCTAATCTAAAAATCATCTTTCTTTTGACATTCTGTTTGCTTATACTATGACTAACGTACATCCGTTTGTAGGTACAAATGTACGTTTGAATGATAATTTTGTGTAGCTAAAGTTTTGAACATGTTATATACTCTAACTTAAGTTATCTAATATTTTTAATGTATCCAGTAACTGGAAATAATTTGTAAGCGGCTTTATTATAAATCAATATTTATAAACTTCCAAAAATGTATACAAGTGACATAAACACAACCCAGACATAATTTAAGTGAACATTTTAGGTGTTAATCATTTGTGCATGTTTTTCATTCCGTTTACTTTACTTTAATGTGTGTGTCATTTTCAGTGGCCTGAACATTTAATAAAAAAAATTATAATTAATATATATTAACAAAATATATTTTTGTCCAATTAGCATACATACCTATGTGTATAAATATACATACATATGTATATATGTTGTTGAAGCACTCTTCAATTAATTATTTTATTTTTAGTAATTTCTGGTTAGTCCGTTTTCAACATGTAACATAATAGTACATAAAATTATAAATGTTTATTTTACTCTCCTTTGCTATAATTTTGACACTCTCTTTAAATTCATTTTTACTGTAAACATATGAAAACAAAACATAATTAACTTAAAAACTCTGTAAAAAGAAGAAAAAATTGTTGATACACATTTCGTCAAAACTCATTGAAGAAAATCGTTTAGCGTTTAAATAATGCGTAAAATTGGAAAATCCTATATATACGTTAATCTAATCAAAATCTTAACTAAAAATCTGATTTAGTATACGGTTTATACAATTCGTTGTATAGGTATAATAATTTTTACAAACTGGTATTTGTATTGGTCTTTATTTTCAAAAACTCTGTGCATATTAATAATCCAAAAGTATGTAAAAAGTAAAATGTATGTACTTCATTACCCAGACTATTATATTATTGCGATTAAGACATTATAATAATAAATAAATAAATTAAAAATTAATTTGTAGTACCATTATAAATTCTCTGCTTACCTTATAGCCAGAGCTGTCAGATGAATTTCGGAAAAAATCAATTTTTATCAGAATCCCGATAAAAATAAAAAAATCGTATTTCGAATTTTAAAAATCGTCAAAAAATCGAAAAAAATAAAAAGTCACTATTTCTAATAGTATTTTTAAATTTTTATTAAAACGAAATCATAAAAATTGAAGTTTATATAGTCTCCTTATAAAATACATAAACGTGAATTTTTTTCAAAAGGAAAGCACTATACGAGTACAGGTACTTATTTTCAAAGAATTCCATATTTTGGTTATTTAAATTTATTTGGCTGAATATTCTTTCGACGTTTTGTTAAAATATGAGAAGTTTCTGTAAAGTTTCCCCGTTGAAATTTAGAAATTGTTTCCTCTAAAAATTTAGTTCAAGGAATTCAGCATTTAAAATTGCTTTTTATGTTTACAGCTAAATAAATAATTTTTACTATCCCGACTCAATATTTAAGAAAACAATAATTAAGAAAACACTACTATTACTTAGTTTTGTTTTTTAAATATGTCATGTTCTTTTAATATTTGTGATATTAAATGAGAAAAATAGTTGTCTCAAAAAAGAAAAAATTAAAAAACATTAATAAAAAAAAAACAAATAATAGAAAATTTTAATAATTCAGAAAATCGTCACTTTTTGAAACAAAAAATTGTCAAATCTGGCAGCTATGCTTGTAGCAAATACACCAAAAAAAACAAATTTACTCTGTGACGGACTATGACTAAAATGTATTTTTACCGGCTACAAATGGTTCGCTCTCCCAAAAATAATTATTTTCCTTGTGATCGTTGTTTATTTAGTTTTAAATAAAAAAGATCTCACAAAACATGCAAAAAATTGCGTTTCACAATGTCTCGTAATGTGATTATTTTTAAATTTAATTGAAAGCAAAACACGACAATTTTGTCAGATTCTTTGAAACTGTGCAAGTATTAGCTAAACGAAATAACACTGGAAACACTTGCCAATAATCGACGAAATCTTGTCAGCGTAAAAAGTGTTTGTACATTTGATTGACAAGAATTTATTTTCATTCAGTCGTTTTTCATCTGAAACCGTTTTGAACCTAATATAGACGTAATGTGGTAGACGCCATTCAACACAGTAAACTACATACATTAATTAAGTAAATACTAAATTAATTTAGCTAATTTCTGTATTTGGCATTAATTGTTTCGTTATTCCCATACCAAAATACTCAGCGTATTAATAATGTTGCTAAGATATGTATGTGAGTACCAAGTAATGAGTATTTAGTATTTACATAGTTTCGTTTACTCTAGATCAGGAGTGCCCAAAAGTTGCTTATGTAAGAGCAAACACCAATACATTTAAGTAAAAACAAATTTTTATTCAGTATTTATTGTTGTAAAAGCCAATACATCCAAAGAAACAACACACTTTTTTAAACGGTATCATACGTTAAACAAAAACAAAATCTACATTGACGGTCGCAGTCACCAATGTTTACCAGTACAGCATACGACAAAAAAAAAAACAAATAAGGCAAAGTTGTTTGTGTATTTCGTATTGCTAGTGCTGAGTGCTGTAATGAGTATACAAAACACACAGCCTATAGCTAAGAGTTTTTACAAATACAAAAGTGCACCAAGAGTATAGGGCTTGGGCACTCCTGCTCTACATAAATAAGCAACTACTTACAGTATGGAATAAAGACACCAATTTCCCTTCTCAGGTAGGCCTTCTTTCAGGCATATACAAGTATTCTCAGTAGCGAGTAGGCAAGGCCTTGATTGCCAATGACAGGCCGTGTAAAATTTAAACGATTTTGCAATGCGGCTGGAAGTCCTTGTAGCTGCAAAATAAGGCCCTTTGGTAGGCCTCTTTACAGCATCTTTTCCCCGCTGGGAAAGGTTGTAAGCAATGTTTCCAGACAAAATTAGTTAGATTATACATAAGTTCTTAAATTAAAATGTCTACTAAACATATATTTTCTAAAGCTGAAATACTGTTTTAGTATTGAGTAGAATCGATAATTGGAAAGTAACCGAATTTATATAATACTAGCTAAAACCCGGTGTGCTTCGCTACCCGTATTTTTTAAAATTAACTTTGTATGGGAGGTACCACGCCCACTTAAAATTTCCAAAAAAAAAAGTAGCCTATAGCTCCTTCCAGACATACAGAAATATACTGTAAAAATTTCAAGCAAATCGGTGATTTTTAAAATTAACTTTGTATGGGAGGTACCACGCCCACTTAAAATTTCCAACAAAAAGTAGCCTATAGCTCCTTCCAGACATACAGAAATATACTGTGAAAATTTCAAGCAAATCGGTTCAGCCGATTAGCCGTCTATAGACTTCAAACTAATAATAATAAACATAACGACACACATTCACTTTTATATATATAGATATATAGTTAGTTAAATTTTTAAAAGCGGTAATTTTTAATATTTGCTTTTTTTTCTCCTGTTTTCAGCAAAATGTTCGCTTTGTGGTATTTATCATTGGCCGTCGATGAGTTGCGGTAAGTATATATAAATTTCAAAAAAAAATCACATGAAATTTTCATGAAAAGATATTGCAGAAAGAAGTTCATTTTGTTCATTTTGTGAAAAACATATGACGCTTGGTGTGGACCTCCAGCTTAAATTTGGTGCGATTTTTTTTCAAATGGCGCGTTTTTTTTCTCCATGTTGGTGCGTTTTGAAATTTCAAAGTTGACAACGCTGTTTGTATGTTTTCATGGACTGATCTCTCTCTCTTCTTAAAACTTGTCCTACTTTTTTTTGTGTGCCTCTTCTTACTACAGAAAGTGGTAAACAAAAAAACACAACAAACAACAATTTCTATTGAAAGAAAGCTTTTACTGTATTAAGCTTTTACAGCTTAATTAAATTAAATGTTGAATATCTTGAGGCGCAACAATAAAAACGTTATTTAACATTATTATCACTATTTTGTTAACATTTAAATAAACATTTTATTTAACATGACTCTGTTAACTTTTTTACCATGGAAATCTTTTATTTCCAACGTTCTGTAAAATATTCAAATTGAGAAAAACGTTATCAAATAATATGTTTACCACAATTGAGGAATTTAAAAAAGGCAATAAATTATAAATGCTATAGAAGAACAAGTTTGAATTTAATGCTTATAGAAAATCGAGTTGCAAAGTCACTTCTTCTATAAATTGCAAGCGATTCCAATATGTTAGATGTTAGTTTATAGTTTACGAAATATTCATATTAAATTAAAACTTTTCAGTTTTGATGGTCTATATTCTCAAAAATATAAAAAAATCTCATTTCAGGGTATTTTGAAAAGTTTGTTTCTTTTTCTCTTAGAATTTCAAATACAAATCACAAATTAATTTTTATGGACTTTTGAACCAAAAATTCTATATAAATAAATATTTAATAATAAAAAAATGTTAATTTTAATGAGAACTCAACTAAAAACATGTTTGTGTTGTTTTTAATAAAATTTGTTCTTGAATTTTTTGAAAATTAATAATTTTATGCACCCCTTTTGAAAAGAAGACACAATTTCACTATTAAAATGAATGCTCTCACGGAATTTTATATGAGTAGGAAATTAATGAATGCCCTATTTTATCGAATTATTTTTGAAATTGTTGTACCTAAAAAAGGTCGAATAATAAATAAAATATTTTAGAAGTGTGATTTTATTTAATATTGAATTATATTTTAAATATACAATTGTGTATACCTATACATACTTAGATTGGTCATCATTGTTACCTATAATGATTTTGATGGCATAAATAAATTATTTAATTTTTGCTTGTATGTAGTTATTCTATGACAAATTTCATATTAAAATTAAATAATAGGTAGCATCAGCTATTATGCAATAAATTAATGCTTTTATAATAAACAACAACAACAATAAAAGTAAACTAATTGCAAGTTAATTATTATATATTTATAAATTTGTTTGTTTAAGTAAACAAACAAATAAATTATTAAGGTAATTGAATAAAGATCTAATTAAGATAAGTCTTTTTTTCGGGAGAAACGTGCCACTTGTCATAAGCATTAATTAGGCATTACTAATGAAAACTTTAAAAATATTATCTTATATTTGAAAAGAACTTATTTTTTTAAAAGTGAAATGAAAGTATGACTTGGAGTATAAAGATGTAAGAGAAAACGTTAAAAAATTAATAACTTAAACGGGAAAAAATTTCTAGGCCTTCACCTTGTATGACTTATAGAAGACCTGTTTATACATTCTAAAAGATATGATACTCACTCCACCCTGCCTTCTCTCAGAAGATTTTCTAGAAGGAGTTTGCATCTCCTACTAAGAAAATATCATACAACAATAACTTTTACTTTGCTCACTTTATTATACTACAAGTAATAAAAACTAATAAAGAATAGTTAAAAAAAAGTAAAAAATTATTAAATTTAGTTTTTTATAAAAGGTTATGGTAATAAAATAAATACGAGTATGATTAATTTAAAACCCTTCTTGCCCTTCTCTCAGTAGCGACTTGATTACCAAAGACCCGCTGTATAAAATTTAAATAATTTTCTAATGCAGTTGGATATGCTTTTGCTTGCAAAACAAGGTCTTTACCAAGGCCGCTTTGCAGCATATTTTTCTTCAGACATTTAACTGATTTTCTGATTTTTACATTATACTTGTGTAAAATTCAATTCAATTCTATCGAATGTTGCAAATAAGCGGAACGTATAGAGAATAATTAAAATTCTAAGATAAGTTAATTTAATGCAAATATTGTTACTTGAGTGCTTCTATAGTACTACTATAAATACAATGAATACATTTGTATGTATGTAATTAAAATGTATGTATTTTTATGTATAAATAACATACGGATATACTGGGTGATTCAAGTAGAGATACTTTTTTCAATAGCCTGTCATGTTTTTTTGTTTAGTATTGTTTGGCATTTCACAATGGAAAGACTTACGCCTGAACAACGTTTACAAATCGGTCAACTTTATTACGAAAATTCACGTTCTGTGAGCAATGTGTTTCCTGCACTTCGCTCAACTTATGGTCAACATAATCGGCCTACTGAGCGTACTATTCGCAACACTATCACCCATTTTGAGACCCAGCATTCATTATTGGATAATATTGGACCGAATAGACCACGTCCAGTATGCTGTGAAGAAAATATAGCGGCCGTAACTGAGAGTGTACACGAAGGCCGTGGAGGGTCGATTCGGCGCCGTTCACAGCAACTCGGAATGACGTATGGAACGACTTGGCGCATTTTACGTCGAGATCATAAATTAAAAGCGTAAAAAAAAATAGAGCTTGTGCAACAACTGAAGCCGCTCGACCTTCCCAAGCTACATCGCTTCGCTGTATGGGCTCTTGAAAAGTTCCATGAAGATCCGACGTATTCGAGGCAAATTTTGTTCAGCGATGAGGCCCATTTCTGGCTCTATGGGTATGTATGCCTGAAATTGAAACTCGTGATCTCGGCGACATTTGGTTTTAGCAAGACGGCGCCACTTCCCACACATCGCATCAATCAATGGATTTATTGAGAAAACACTTCGGTGAGCACATAATTTCACGTTTTGATCCGGTCGATTGGCCACCAAGATCGTGTGATATCACACCGTTAGACTTGGGGGGATATGTAAAGTCTAAAGTTTGTGCGGACAAACCCGCTTCGATTCAGGCCTTGGAGGAAAATATCACGCGTGTCATTCGCCAGTTACCAGTCGGTGTAGCAACGGCCAACATTTGATAGACATAATCTTCAAAAAATAAATGCCAAAGAATGTTCTTCCAAATTACCCATTAAATTTGAATTTTTCTGTTTTTTTTTTTTTGCTTTAAAATAGTAGGGAACCTCGAAATGGATCACGCTTTATTTACATACGTATTTAAGGGGTGAGCCAAAAAAAAGTGTAAAAGAAAAAACAGAGATGTGATTGGGAGGCTAATATATGCAGGTACTTACGACAACAGCTTATATATATGTATGTAAGTCATTACTGTGGCATAACTAAAACAAGCTACAAGTAATGACTCAGTAAAAACATATGTATATATCAGGTAGTATAGATGTACTTATTCGGCAGCTTCTAACAAGTATTGCAGTTATTGCTGGGTTTATGAAAAAAACAAGAATGCAGTCATAAAATAACTAGTTTTTGTTTATCTTTTAATTATTATAAATTGAGAACAATAAAAGCCAGAGTTTATTTACAAAATTTGTAAGTATATAACTTTTTTTGGACTCACTCTTTATAAATATGTACATACCAATAAAATGTGTTAAACACATTATTTGTTTTTTCTCTAAAGAATTATTTATCTTACAAATAAACAAATTCGAAATTCGATTTCTCATGTATTTAGCACATATTTTGCTAAATGAGCAAAAATCTTAATTTAATTTTTAACAATTGAAAACAAAAAATAGTTTTTTTAATATCTACGTAAACACACTTGATATAATTGGTGTCTATACAATAATACTATCATGAATTCCATATCCAAATGTTTATTAGTATGTACTGCGTCATGGGTGATCTAGAAATATAAAGTGATCAACAAGGGGTTGGAAACATTCACATTTGTTGAACATTTCTGATCAATAGTAAATATTTGGGGAAATTTGTATGGCTAGATCGTCTTAAAATTTTATAAGGGCTCAGAATATACATATGTATAATTTTGTGGATCGTAATGACCAAAAATAGAAGAAAAAGTATTGTGGCTTTTCAATAATGAATTAAACTATGTAATCTATATGACGAATTTTTCCAGAACATCTAAAATATTTTATTATTTTGCTAAATCTTTAATTTGTTGTTTTAAAAGTACCAACTCTCAACTAAGTCAGCAAATAATTCTGTAAAATTTTTTCATTGATTGAAAAAGACATAACTTTGCTTCTGTTATGTGTTATTGCCACGTCATTTATTACCTTTAGGAAAAAAACTCTTATCTAAATTTCTATCTATAGCTATTAATTAATTGTTTTCCAGAACTGCAAAGCTTTTTATCAAAGGAAAGAAAGTGCAAATGATTGTTTAACACCATGAATGATGAATTAATTGGACGTATGAACGGCAACAAACTAAAGTGAAAACTATGTCCCATTAAACATTCAAGTATCATGTGATTTAATAATAAAACATTCAACCCAATATTTGATTGACGTTAATCTAAAGATAGCCGGCGAAAAAAAACTGCAAAAACACATTAACCGGCTTTTTTCATACCATTATTTGCAAAATAAACGTATACAAATAAAAATTGCATACCATCATTTATTTATTATATTGGAATTGTTAAAGAAATGGAGAGACACATTAGAGTAGACTGAGTATGACTCAGTTTGTTTAAAAACAACACACTACTACATTTAGTTTAAAATAAATAAACAAAAACAAAACAACAAAAATTATTACAAATTTTAACACGAGTTCTTTTAATTAGCACATTATCTATGGCTAGTCATTTGCAGTTTGAACACAACACTGAGTAAAAATACATAGTTATAAATAAGAATATAATTTTAGCAAAAAGAAAGTTTCATAGAAACTAAAAACATTAGCTGCTCATTTTAGGTTTATTAATTATTTGGCCAAGTGTACTCCTGCAGTATCTTATACAAAAGTTAAGATTTTTGGTTTATAAGTGCTTTGATTTTGTTTATATTTTTATCACCTTTGCCATAAAACACTTGAATTCTTAACTTCACTCGTGATTAAAACAAAGAGTGCTATTTTTTTGCACCCCCTTATTTGTATGAGCATTTATCACAATGGGATGGATGTTTGTTCTAATTGTATTAAGTATGTGTATATTTCGTAAAAATTGCTCAATAATTATTGTAAATATTGCAAAAAACTCAGAAAGTGTTAATTAAACTTGAACTTTTTTGTTATTTTGTTATTTTATTTCACGTTTTTTCTCTATTTATAATTGTATATATCGATGGTCTCATGTAGAAAGGCCCTAACTCGCATATTTGAAACTTTACAGGAGAAGGTAAAAACATAAGAGAAACTGTAATATTGAAGATGGAAATTTTTTTGTACAACTGCTTATAAAAGCGTTATTTTTTACACTATTGCAATAAATTTGTGTGAGGAGGTGTATTTGCGTTAAATGCATTGGAATCGCAAAAAAAAAACAAATTTCGAAAAATAGCGAGTTAGGGCCTTTCTACATGAGACCAACGATATGTAAGTATATCTAAGCGAACGTTAACGTTCGAGATCGGCGAACAGGCTATAAAGTTATTTGTTTAAAAGAGAGAGAGCGCAAAAAAAAAAGAGTTGAGTTCTGATCGAGTATATAGCAAATAACTACAGTATAATACAGTTATACATACATATATGTAAATATGAATGATAACTCGTGTATAACCAATTTCGTTTTATGGTGTACGTGACTGACAGCGTTTGAACATTTTTGTTGAGTGTTTTGCCAAAATTTTATGGTTTTGTTAGCAAATTTATTTTATTTAGTAGTTTTTTGTTATTGTTTATCTTCTTTCTCTACTTTTTCTCTGCTTCTTACTGTTTTTACTGTTTACTGACGTCGTTTGTTTTGTTTCTTACCCAGGTTAATAGTAACTATTATCGTACTAATTATAATGCTATTCATTTGTTTTAAATTATTTTATGGTAAAAATAAAATACATATTTACTATATGTTTATTAATAAAAATTACAAAACCGCGAAAAAAAAGTTCAACAAAGAGTTCTAGAGAATGCCGTTGAAATTAATGATTTTTATTTGAAATTGTCACCTCCAGAACTACTTCTAAAGAAGCATTGTGAAGCTAGCTCACGTTGTCTAGAAACGTTATTTTTCCAATTATCACTTTCAGAACTGGTTCTAAAGAACCAGCAATGTGGAGCTAGCCCACATTATTTAGAACGGTCCTGGACCAGTACTTTTTGGTTAATATTGACGTCCTCGGATCTAGTTCTAGAGAAGTTTAACGAAACAGACACATTGTTAGAAAGAGTTCTGGAACTAATTCTTCCGTCTGTTATTTTTTATTTGAAATTATCACGTTTTGAACTAGTTTTAATTTATAGTTTTTGGTTAATTTAAAAAATTTGCCTTAGAATTCTTATACATACAGTCAAACAAACCTGTAAATAAATAATCGCATAAAAAAAATCGTCCAAAACTTTTCGAGAAGCTACTAAAAATTGTTTTAGCAACACAATTATTTTTCGATAACTACTTTTTTTATATATCGACAGTTCAATTCCAAACCATGCTATGTCGACTTAGCATGTTTTTATTTTTTTGCGTTTTTGAATTTAGATTTTTTCAACTTAAATCAATAGTTATAAACAACAAAGTTCTACCTCATATGGTTTTTTAGATATCGCCTGTAAACTTTAGGAGCTTTTCCTGCAAAACTCACTTTTTCGACTTAGCATGTTTTGGAATTGAGCTGTATATTATATTGATGCCAATTTCAAATTAACAGTC
Source organism: Bellardia pandia (assembly GCA_916048285.2). Classification (NCBI taxonomy): domain Eukaryota; kingdom Metazoa; phylum Arthropoda; class Insecta; order Diptera; family Calliphoridae; genus Bellardia; species Bellardia pandia. The sequence continues at coordinate 24,587,399 of OU696531.1, forward strand.
GTAGAGTTTCGTTAACTGTCGAAAGCGCTAATGAATATTTTATATGTTTTTAATGTTCAAAACAATTATTGAAATTTAAAATGTCTCAATTTCTTTAAAATGTTTCTTAATTTTAATTGGATATTTTCACATTGAAATTCTCAATTATGGTGCAAATCGGCAACAAATACAACACAATGCAGAAACAACAGGCATTTTATGTGTGTAAAATAATGTACTACTGTCAAAAACACTTGCAAAAAGTATTACTTTTGACATAAGTAAATTGTCAACAAAGTCAGTCAGTTGTGCTACTAAACTCACCCTGTATAGTTACACCATGTTCTCAATTTTAATTGAAATTTACTCTATTTCATTTGGATTTTTGTCAATTTGACATTCAAATTTCCATGGTGTAACTATACAAAGTTATTTCGGTTATTACTGATCCTTATAAATCAACATAATTTACGTAGAATCGGTGTCATTCTCCTAGTACCATACTTAAAAATCAGTAACATCGATTAGTTGAACATGTGTAATGAAACAAAATGTAAGACAACCTCAACACATAAATTCTAAATCCTAAATAGATAAATTCTGGTGAATATGGTTAGAATCTGTCCATTATTTCTACTAGATCTTATACAAATTTCTTTTCTGAATATGGCTCTATTAAATAGCGATATCTTTACAAAATTCAGCACAAACATGTTTTGTATTAAAAGAAGTGATAAACTGAATTTTTTTCAGGATCGGCCTATATTTGACTTCCGAAATTCACTTAAATACGTATAAATCTCTTAAAAATATCAATATCAAGTTGATATTCAAAATATATTGTCCTCATATCTATAACGTACCGAATTTTAATCGGTGATGAGCGGCACATAATTGAACATAGCTCCCATATAAGTATATTTCCTAGAAAAACATTAAAATATATACATCCTTTGCAAATATCGATTTTGTATTAAAATTATGATAGTTTCTAACAATTGTTATTATATTTAGTGGGCATAGTCGAATATAGCACTTTTTTCTGAAAACAAACTATTACTATTTGCTTCCTAGAATAAATTCCGTACACACCACATATTTTTTTCTCATACCGGACATTTAAAATAAAATATAAAATAATGTTAAATATTAAAGGAAATACACATTTTTAAAATACTCAATCAAAACATTAAATCATTTGAATAATTAAAATCAAAAATCTGATATCGTTACCATTTATTATTGTACGTTCGCAAATATTCTGAAGTAGAAAGAATATGTACATTTGTTCTGGGGCACAAAAATTTGAAACAAAAAAAGAAAAATGTAAAATTTTGCACATGTCAAAGCAAGTGAACAGTTTTTCTTTCATTTACTATATATATTATTTATTTATTTCGTTCTGTATGTCGGTCTGTCTGTCTAATTGTTTGCCTTTTAATTGAAGACTGCTACTGCACTGCACCTCTTTCATTTGCGAGTGTTTCTGCCTCAGTGGATTTTAATTAAATTAAAATGTTCACTTTTCTCTGCAATTGTAATAGATAAAAGAAAATGTAAACCTATAAATAAATATATGGGCTGTCGTAGTAGGTGCAGTAAAAACTGTATTTTAATTATAGCTGTATTCTAGCTGTTCCCTAACAATTGCACAGGGAAAATGGAAACGAGAAAATCGAAGAAATAAAAAATATGATTATAATGGTTTCTAATCTAGGCTGCGAATCCTGATATTAAAAATTGTTTGGCAATTTGAAATGTATAAATGTATTCAGATTTTCAGTTTTGTACATCACTTATTTTATCTTATTAGTATTTAGTTTAACTTTATAATATAATTTTAGTTTTTGATTTTAATTTCATTGTTGTTTCACATATATTTTTTTCTATTTTATTGTTAACTGTAGAAAACGTTTTGGTTGGACATTCTTTGATATTTTTTACAAGACAAACAAGACTGATACCCATGCCTTAGATAACAAACCCGCTAATGTGGTAACACCCAAATCAGCTGAACCGGCTCAACCAAGTGTTTCGAAGCCAGCGCCTACAGTTACTCCGAAAGTCAAACCTACACCGACACCTGCTCCTACACCAAAAGCAGCTCCTGCCCCTGCCCCCGCTCCTGTTCCAGTTTCAAAACCTGAAGTCCCGGCAGTTCCTAAGCCGGCCCCTGTCGTTGAACCACCCAAACCTGTTGTTCCTAAGCCTGCACCAGCCGAAATTAAACCGGTCATTCCACCTAGTGCCCCAAAAACTGTAAACGATGCCATGGACAAGAAACTAATGGAAGCCTCCAAGGCCAAGGAAAATGGTGAAAACTTGAAAAATAATCTAAAAAATGCTACAATGGATTTCTTAAGTGGTGAAGCCAAAGTCCAAACACCAGCTAAAAGGTAAGACAAATGGACATTTATTTGTTTTGATTTGATTTATTTTAATTTTGATTTGAAATTTAATCATTAACTTTCATTAATTTGTTTGTATAAGATATTTTTTTGGTTTTTACTACATATGAAACACTTATATTGGAATTGAAATTATTTGTATAACAGTTTTAAAATGCAACTCTGAAAACAACACACAACATTAAAAAGGTATTTTCTAGAGAGAAAAATAACTGTTTAAATCAGGGATGAAAAAGTTGTTACGATTGTACGTTTCTTGATAATATTTTAAAGTACCATAGTAGTTTTCAAGGACTACTTAGTAGTTTATGTGAAAAGAAAACTGTATGTTCTATGTTCTAGACCAGGAGTGCCCAAGCCCTATACTCTTGGTGCTCTTTTGTATTTGTAAAAACTCTTAGCTATAGGCTGTGTGTTTTGTATACTAATTACATCACTCAGCACTAGCAATACGAAATACACAAACAACTTTGCTTATTTGTTTTTTTTTTGTTGTACTTCACTCTATACGCGCAAGCGCAAAGCAACAACACTTTCGTATGCTCTACTGGTAAACATTGGTGACTGCGATCGTCAATGTAGAATCTGGATGCTACTGACATGCATTCAATTACACTAATATTTTTCGCAGACAACCATCCCTTTATTTGACAACTTACATATATAGGTTCGTTGTCTTGTTCAAAAATAAATTGTTTTTCATTACTATTTTCTAAAAGCTATTGCCCATCTAGTAATTTTGTGTTTTCAGTTAGTTTGTAAGTTTCTATTAGCGCATTCAAGTATAGCAGCTATTGTCAAGTAATAGTCTGGACACCTTTACCTCACATTCATTAATAATCTGACCAAGACTCATTGTGTTGTTCCGTCCAGAAAGCTTTTTTTAAGCCGCCACTTTTTTCCGAAAACTTAGCCGCTTTTAATATAAACTGAAATTTGATCTTTTCAAAATCACGAACGTAGCACGCGGCATTTTATAGCAAATTGTTGAAAATTGCATAATAATAATGAATAACAGTTTTACTTTCATTTTTCTACTATTCTTCTTTGTTTACCATAAAATGTAATTATAGTTATGAAACACTGACAAAATATTAATGCACAATTTCTGTCTTAAATTAATGAAGTGGTCTCAAAAATTTTGGAAATAAATATCATTTACCATACTCTTAAAAAAATTGTACACTTTTTAAAAAACTTTTTGTAACTTTACAACAAATAGCAAACATCAAGTGTAATTATACAGCCATGTCACAGAATTTAATTCCGTTCGGAAGTGGAATTAATTCCGTTTTTGCTTCTATAGAGAAAGTAAAACGAAAATTTTTTACGGAATGAAATCTAGAAATGCTTAAAATCCCACATAACAAATTAAAAGTGCCAAACGTATGTATTATATTGAAAAATGAAATGATAATAACATGCTATTCTTTTGATCTAAAAATTCATTGGAAATGTCCTTTTACCTTTTGCACGTTTCTTACTTTGTCATATTACAAAAATTGTTAAAAACTAAGTTTTTTGGTTGGATAATTAAATAGCGCACAGTTATTTCGATTTAAAAAATAGTTGTGGTTAATTCTTGTGTATTATAACAAAAGTATTGTTTATAATTAATTTTATCAAGCAAAATTGGAAGAGGATCGCACTGCTCACTTGAGAAAAAAAGGTTATTTATGAACTTACCAAAAGGGTACAAAACATACAAAAATAGCTGAAATAATTAAATGTGCTCGACAGATGTTCATTAAATGTGTTAAATCAGATGAAAATTTGATTAATGTAAAGAAAACCCGGAAGAAGCTGTATGTTGGTCAATTTGACCCCAAGTGCATAACATGGTTAATTGTCTAACAACTAAAAAATGTTGTAACATTTTACTTTTTTAAATATTTCCGTTACACAGATATTAAAACTTTTTAAGGGCTAATTTTGCTTAAATTTGAACTCATTGAACATTTTTCTCATGGTGTAATTATACAAGGTGAGTGCAAATCGGCAACAAAAACAACACAATACAGAAACAACAGGCATTTTATTTGTGTAAAATAATGTACTACTGTCAAAAACACTTGCAAAAAGTATTACTTTTGACATAACTAAATTGTAAACAAAGTTAGTCAGCTGTGCTACTGCAATCACCTTGTATAGTTACACCATGATTTTTCTGAAATTTTGTTGAAATGTGTCAGACATTTTTAAATAATTTCCAAACGCAAAAAAATAAAATTTAATATCAAGAAAGATATTTTTGAAACCAAGCATTTCACTTTCATAACTTTGTCGCCACACATTTCACTTATAATGCCTTGAGATTTATTTAACGCCTAAATAACTATGGAATTAAATTTAGCACAAAAGTGAATAATGATTTAGTTGCAGGAGTTGCAGAAAGATATGTATTTTTCTGCTTAAATTTTGTCTTGGGGCGAGGCAAGCATCATCTATAAATTTCAGTCAAAAAAAAAAACATAAAATTAAAATTAAATTTAGAATATGAAAGATAGCAGTGCATTATATATGTACATATGTATAAAAACATAAACGCACCAAACTAAACGCAGAATGATGGCATGAGTAAATAAATTGTGCCGGTTGCCGGTGGTGTAATATTTGCTGTCAAGCGTCGGCAGGTTGATGCACTCAAAACTACAAAATACTCATACATATATATTTAAATTTAGGTATAAGATTTTTGTATCTGTAAGGTTATTGCACTTTAAGTGGTGGCCACGCATTTCGCATTTTACATTCACTTAGATACGACAGTTTACGCCAGACACATGTGTTAAAATATTTTTAGTTTCAGTTTTTTCCCAAAAAAAAAAAACCGAATAAATGTCCACTTACTGTGGGTTGTGTACAGTGTACGGTATATGTACGACGTAGTATTATGTACCTACATATACATATGTACGAGTACATATATACAAAAAAATTAAAATAATTTTAAATATTTTCAAATTTAAGATACATTAAATTAAAAATAACACTTTGTTTCTTAGAGGCTGCATTTTTATTTTGTTTTAGTAAAATGGACTTGGCATGATGTGTGAATTCGTTGATGCTTAGCCAAGGGGTTAAAGATCTTTTCTGAAAATACCTAGGCTATCAAAATTTATATTGTGTTAGGTCAACAGGATGTTGATACACGGTAGTAAACAGCAAGTTTTTATTTATTTATTTATTTATTTATTTATTTAGTCTATCCATTGATAAAATCCTTACAGGCCATTTACATAATTACATACATATGTATACATATATATTTTTTGACACCTTAGTACAATTAATTATTTAAATTTAAAATAATGTTACGTTTTATGGTATTTACATTTAAAGAAAAGTCTATCAAATTAAACATTTCGTTAAAACAACAACATAATTTTCTAAACCGATCTGACAAAGCAAAATTTGTTCGAAAAGTTTTAACATAAAGTGGATTGTTATAGAGACGCAGTGAACGTTGGGGAACACTAAATAATAGAAATTCATAGGAGACATTTCCATTTATAAGATTTACTAAAAAAAGAGATGTTAACAATTATTTTACGGCTTTTTAATGTTGGCAAATTTATCAAACGTAATCTTGATGAATATGATGGAAGTGATGCATATCCTCGGTATATATCCTTCAAACAAAAAAGAAGGAATTGTTTTTGAACAGGTTCAATATGATCAGTATGTACAATATAATTCGGGTCCCATACAACGGAACCATACTCTAAAATCGTTCTTACTAGAGAAGTATATAAACATTTAGTGATGTGGGTTTCATTGAATTTTTTGCCCATCGTTTTATATAGGCTAAAATACCATGAGCTTTATTAACAGTCATCGTTATATGTTGTACAAAATTTAACTTTGCATCTAATAAAATCCCAAGATCCATAATTAAGTTTACCAACTCTAATTTATGATAAAAATTGACAGCATCATAATTTCTTGAAAAGTGTATATGTTTGCATTTCTTCAGGTTTAACTTCATTAAATTAAGCTCACACCAGTTATTAAAATTATCCAAATCACACTGCAGAAAAATATGATCTGCTGAATTTTTAAAACTAGAAAATATTTTCACATCATCCGCAAACATCAATATATTTGAGTATTTGATTGCTTCAGGCATGTCGTTTACAAACAGCAAAAACAAAATAGGGCCGAGATGACTTAATTGCCAATATCTTTTTCTATTTAAAAGATATATTTTTAACCAGTTTAAACAAATGTTGTTGAAACCCATAACATCCAATTTTTTTAGCAGAAGATTGTGGTTAACTTTGTCAAAGGCTTTATTAAAATCTATGTAAATGGCGTCAGTAAGTTGAGCGTTGACAAAGCCATCATGGACTAAAGATGTTAACTGCAAAATATTAGTCATAGCTAGGGATGGACACTGTAAAAAACATCGATGTTGCATCGATATTTCATAAAATACATCAATGTTTTTTACACATAGATTGTTTTTTTTTAATTATTTCTTATTATTATATTTTCGAAAATTTTTAAATTTATTTTACAGTTCCTAATACTTTTTTCAATACTGTTTAGAAATACAACTTTACCAAGTCTTTCACCACTCAATCTGTTTCTTTGTTGAGTCCGATGTTCCCACCGGAACCGATGTTCCCACCTTTGTAAGATATTTAAAAACGATTTTGTAAAGCTTGGGAAACTGTGATTTATAATTTTTCCAAATATCCAACGGATTTTCTTTCAGTCTTCCAGCAGGAGTCCTCAACTAAACTTAAAATTCATCAGACTATATATCTTCAGCCTTGTTGATTGTGGCTAGTCCATAATGAAAAAGTATCCTCACTTTTATCGGATTTTTCTGAGTCAGATTCAATATCTTTAGTTTGCAAAAGAGTATTTTTCATTAATTCCTTGATCTTTGATACAGCATTGGCAACGGCCATTGCGTCATTAAAGTGCATTTTTTTTGAATCGAGGGTCTGTATACAATTTGTCATTTCGATGCATCGAAAGAATGTTTTCCGATTGTTTAGGAGCAAAAAAAAACATCGGATTATATCGATGTTTCGACACAATACATCGAGTGTTTTTAAAACGTCGATGTTTTTTGTCCATCCCGAGTCATAGCTGATGATCCTTTGCGAAAACCATGTTGAAAAGGTGTTAGTAACGAAGAAATTTGGTGTGAAAGAAAATTAGTGATGCATTTCTCAAACAGTTTTGGGATTGCACTAAGTTTAGCTATACCTCTATAATTCGTTATGTGTGATTTATTACCAGATTTAAATAGAGGGATAATATATGATTATTTCCAAATATTGGGAAAGTAACCATTATTTAATGAAATATTAAAAATAATTGATAATGGAATTGCAATAGCATGTGCACATTACATCAAAACACAGTTTGGTATGCATGCCATCAGGTCCATTTGAAAATTAATATTTAAAACTTTTTAAACATTCAATAATGTGTGTAGTGTTGATCGATGAAAAAGATATTGTTTGACTATGGCAAATTTTGAATGGATATACAATATTAACATCATATTGGGCCTCAGAGTAAATAGAAGAGAAGAAGTCGGCGAATAAATCACTGATTACCGCCTCATCACAAGATTCAGTATTTACATATTTCATGTTTAGATATTTCATGCTGTACCATTAGTCTTTCTTTTTGAGTTTAAAAACTTAAAAAATTACCTTGGATCGTGTTCGCGATTATGTTTCATTCTCACTAAGTAATCGCTATACATTTTATTGTTGAGCAAGTTATACATATTTTGCACGCAGTACAGAATATTTCATGTAGTGTTGATGGCAGCCAGATTTTTTATATTTTCTGTAGTATTTATTTTTTAAATTCTTCAGCGAAGAAAGTTGTTTTGAGTTCCAGGATGGACCAGACTTTAAATGTTGTAAAATTTTTGAAATACGTTCATCCATGTATTGATACAATGTTGTATAAAAAGTTTCAATTATTTTGTCAATAGATTTTGGCATGGATAACAATTGAAGCCAATTGGTGTCATACACAAGATTATTAAGATCGTTGTAGTTTGCACGTTTGAAACAATACACTTTATCCTTTCTAGTGCAGATTTTATCACGACAAGAACTTTAATAATGCAACTTATCTCAATTGTAGTATGATAACGATCTTCCGGTAAGGTAACTGGATCAACACGTTTTACTGTGCATTCATTTGGTACATTAACAAATACCAGATCAAGTAATTTTCCTAAATTGTTGTATATTCCGTTAATTTGGTGCAGACACAGATTTGAAATTTTATTGAATATTGAATGAAGTTAGAAATCGATTTCAAAACAAGTAAGAAATTAATACCCTTCACCCAGTATACATATGTATGTGCAAAAATAGTTTTTCAGAAATCAACACTATTTAGATGCTAGAATGTGGTAGATTCTTATAAGATCCTAGAATATTACCTTTTTTACCTTTTACCCTTTTTTCTACGACCAGTATTTCGATGCGTTACAAATGGAATGACAAACTGAATATATTTTTGGTAGTGGGTATAATAAAAAAGTCAGATTAATACCATTTCATGGTATAAATAAAATCAGCTCGACTTAATAGAACCATTTAGAACACCGCTAATTGTCCCCAGCTTCAGCTAATTGGGTAATATTATTAGGTACTGTCAAAAGAAAGATAAAGCGAAGTGGTACTGTAGTGGTTGGCAATAAAAAAGGTTAGCGATTTGTAATAATTATAATAAGTGGATCGAAATCAAATTGAACTTTTAGTTTTTCTTAAATTTCAATAGAGGGCGTTTTTGAGCTGCATAGAACTTTAAGTTGTCAACACTTCTTAAACTAGCGGCCATTTTGTCAGCCGTCAAGTGATTTATGTTTGAAGTCGCTAGTATACGCCGATAAGCCCAAAACGATTGACCACTTGAAGGAAAACATTCGTCGCGTTATTGCCGATATACGGCCACAAATGTTGGCAAAGGTCATCGAAAATTGGACCTCCAGATTAGACTACGACTGAGCCAGTCATGTGCCAGAAGTCATTTAAATTATAATGCCGGAAGATTATCTTTCGAATAAAGAAAATTGCATGTCAATTTAAAAAAATCATCTTTGTTTTATGCAATTTCAAAAAAACGCAGAACAATGATTTTCTAAGTAAATTTCCACAATTTGGAAACTTTGTTCAGGCGTCAGTTTATTCATTTTTAAATGTTAAACCAAACTAAAAATGGCCGCCAGTTAAAAAAGTTTTGCCAACTTAAAGTTCTATACATCTAAAACAAGTAAGAAAGTATAGTCGGTCAAGCCCGACCATATAATACCCTACACCCAGTATATGTATAAAACAGTTTTTCAGAAATGTGCGCTATATGGGAGATATGACCTATTATGGACCGATCATCCAAAAATTTAGTGTCATGATTTCTGTGAGTATAAATATTGTGTATGTTAAACTTTATCTCGATATAAATACTTGTAAAAGATTTATGGAGGTTAAAGGGGAGAGTCTTATATGGGAGTTTCGAGTAATTACGGACCGACCATTATAAAATTAGGTGTCATATTTTCTGTACATACGAAACTCATATTTGTTAAATTTTATTCGGATAACAAAATTGTTAAGAGATTTATGGTCTTTAAAGTGATTTTCGGAAGTGGGCCTTATATGGGAGCTACGACTAATTATGGACCGATCTTCACAAAATTTGTAGATGTGATTTAGCTTCATTTAAAATTGCGACCTGTACTCTGAGCACAAGCTTTACATGAACAGCCAGCCAGCCATCTAGCCAGCCAGACGGACGGACGGACGGACATCGTTAAATCGACTCAGGGAGTGATTCTGAGTCGATCAGTATACTTTAAGGTGAGTGTTGGACCAATATTTATAGGCGTTACTATTGTGGTGTAGGGTATAAAAAAATTTTAATAATGGATGTTGTTAAATATTCTACAGTATGCTTCAATTTTGGAATATATTCATATTTTATGTTTTGTATATTTATTTTTAAAATATTTTCTTTTGTCATTTTGAAGGTTTGACAACATAATCATATGACTTTGCTCAAAGTGATGTTCACAATCAGATAGTTGTATAATACTATGTACAACATACAATAACACTTGTGAATTGAACAATTAGAACATGATTTTTAAATATTACCTATCTTGAAAATTATGTGTATGTCTACAACGAAATTAAATCTTATACAACTAAATTTTTTGACAAAAAACTTAAAAATTGTATGTTGCATTTAATTTCAAGTTATGTAAAAAAAATTTCAAATATATTAGATTATAGAACATTCTTAAATATGCAAAATCATAGGAAACCATTTCATTTTACGGTTACTTTAAAAAAAACTGTATATTTGATGCCTGGCTATAATTGCAAAAATATATAGACAACAAAAAGAAGAAATTTTGACGTGTGGCCAAAAATTTGCCACTTGTTTGTCTGACAAACAATTTCATTCGTTTTGGCAAACTTTCAAAATTTTAGCAAAATTAAGAAAATATATTAAGTTTTATTTGTTTAATATTCCTACATACATACATATGTATGTATGTATGTGCAACTAGTACAAAGAAATTTTAAAACAAATAAACAAATAAAAGGCGACAGAGGAAATGAACTAATTTACCAAGAATATTTTCATAAATATTTTTACAAAAAATAAAAATATTTTCAAAATAATTATTATACAATAAAATATGTAATTTCTATTTTCTATTTAACATGACGGCAAACTGAAAATTGTTCAACAAAGGCAACTACATAATTAAAAATATATACATACATACATACATATGTATGTATATATTAAATTTTATTTCAAACTTAACAAATGTTTAACAAAATTTATCTAAAAGTTGCATAAAATTTTATCTATCATATGTTTAACTAAATAAAAACACATATTTTTTGGCAAAATTTCAAAAATATAAAATTTTTGGAAACAACATTTACTTTTCCTAGGCATTAGTTTTTTTTTTCATTTGGAATTAGCTAAATAGTTTAGTTTTTGTTTATTTTATTATTATTATTATTTAATATTTATATCTATGAAATATACTAAATAATCTTAAAAATACAATTATAAATTATTTCTATTAAAAAAACATGTGATTTTCCATTTCATTCCTATTCCCATTCGAGGCAAACGTTTGCATGCATTGTTTGTTTACGTACCTACTGTATTTTCTTTTATTTTTGGATTTAATATTAATGGAAAATCAATTTAATGTCCTACACTTATTGATTGCTTTTAAATATTTATTTTATTTATTGTCTACTTACAAACTTTTATTTCATTTTTATTCCGTGCTCATCAAGTTTTTATTTAATGCGTGGTATAAAAATCCAGCTGTCATTGCGTCTTATCCAATCGATATTTAGTTGAGAAGGAGAATTGTTATTAAACTGAATGTTTAATGGTTTTGTACCTTCACGTAGAATATTTTAAAGAAAGCTTTTTGGCTCAAAGTTTTTATTAAATATCAACTGAAAATAATTTAAAAAAAAAAATAAAGACACCTATTTAATTTATTTTATCCATATTTACTTTTTAACAAAATAGCTTTGCTGCATCAAATTAATCTGAATCAAAGTTTCTGCTTGGAAAAGTTTAAGTTATTGAAACTTAGCTGACAACTTTCACAATGTAAAGGTAGTTTTCTTTAGATAAGAAATTAGAAGCAAATTAAAATTCAAGTATATACTGTGAGCGTCTATATAAAGTAAACACCCATTATAATACAACTACAAATTTAAAATAAGGTATATTGCATAATTCTTAAGTAACTAAAGCAAACTATAACTCATTAACAAAAAATAAAAAACAAGCAACATAAAAATAATTTAATTTTAACGGAAAAGTACCAGATTTTTCGCGTCAAAATAAAGTAAACAGGTATATTAAAATTATGTTAAACATTGTATTTAGTATTTTGTTTGTAGTCTTTTTATTACAACTGACAATCTTCTAAACATAGAATCAACAATTTTTGTGAAATCAGGCGAAATTTTATTCCATTCATTCTGTATTACTGCTTTCTATTATCCTTGCAAGAAATATTTCTCTGCTTAATTTTTTTTTCAATTGTATTGTGGTCTAGGGACTGCGGGGTATAATCTAAAGTGTTTTGACAATAATTGAGCAATTTTGTAGATATGCTTAGGATCATTGTCCTGTTGGAAAATCCAATTCAGCGCTAGTTCTAATTTCTCTACACTAGGGGCGTTACATTGTTTTTAAAAATGTCGATATAATCTTCCTTTTTTATTGTAGATTCTATAAATGTAAGATTACTGACCCCTGATGCCGCCATACAACCCCAGACCATTACTGAGACGCTAACATGTTTTACCGTCTTGGTAACATATTTATTACTAAAAGCTTCGTTCTTTGTTCAACCATACTTTTGGGGGCTTTTTTGACGTATCTAAAACTTTCTTTCACCGGTGAAAAGAATATTATCCCAAAAAATTTGGTATACATGTATATTTTTTTAGTGAAATTCAAACGTTTGGTTTGGTTGTTCTTTGATATAAAGGGCTTCTTATGCAAAGGGTTTTTATTGCAAAGATCTTCTAATCGTACTCGCGCTTACAGGTTTTCCAGGGCTTTTCATAACATTTTCAGCTATTTTTAAAGCACTAGATATTGGGTTTGTTCTTACTTCTTTTACTTTATTTTTTTTGTCGTTTTCAATTTAAAACTCGTTTTTTATTTTATTTATTTTTAAAAACGAAATATAAATCACAATGTCAGTGTTTAGCTGAAAAGCTCTTGAAAGTGGATGGACAATTGGAAGAGATTATCAACTCTCTGAGCCGAAACCAAATCGTTTAGAATTTTATACTCAGAACAATTTAACAAACAATATGAAAAGAAATGAAAGAAATCAAGGAAATTAGGAAAGTTTTCTTATTATTTATTAAATTATTTGAACAAAGGATTGCTTACCAGTAGAGGAGAATATGTGGACAATTGAACGGTTAGTTTGTATCTAGCCGAAAATAAGTATTTACGATCTTTTTAGAACATTGCCATTTTATTTAGCACTTTGTGACAAGTGGAAGTATACTGCAAGACATATCTTTCTGCATTTATATACATTAAGGAAAATTGGAATTGTAGGGAAAATAAGGAGAATCGCTAAGTGTTATTTTGGCGTAAACAGTCAGTTTAGTTTTTAACAGTAATTATAATACTATCTGCAAAAATAATTTTTGAATAAAAACTGTATACTGACTTCAAGTTAAACAATAACTAGACAATGTTAAAATGGGCGTTAGGTCTTATTAATAATACAATTTTTAATTAATCCATAGTTTACAAAATACATTTTATATGGAAATTAGAAATTTTATTATGATCATGTGTGTTAATAAATAAATTTATGGCAAGTAAGAGGTGTTGTCCTATTATTCTGAATGATATCTATATTTATATATATTTTTATTAGAATTTACAATTGAGTCATAAAAGAAAATTATATTTCATATATTTTTATAATGTTTACACATTGATAAAACAATTAAATTTAATTTAAGTATAATTTAGCAATCACAAACGTAAATATTTAATGCAATTATATAGATATAAAAGTAATCATTTTTATGAAAGAAACTAAGAATAATAATTCAAATAAATGAATTTTGAAATTTATCATTTATCACAATAATACATATTATGTACATATGTATATGTATCTATAGCCACATTAAATGTACAAGGAATTAGTACCAGACTAAATGAATTTAGTTTTGTAACGTTTGAGTCTTAACTTTATCAGTAGAACAGGATAAAATAGCACCTTTTCTTACAATAGTACTTTTATGATACCTTAAATTATTGAACTTAGCCAAAGTTAGATATACAGTGGAAAGCAATACTGTTCGGATGTTTTGCATTAAGGAAGGAAGCTTTTGGATGCGCTCATGCGGCCTATGCCAATAGTATTCTTTTCCATCAGACTGGTATCGGTTGATTTTCATTTCGTCGCTCCAAATAACCCGTTTCCAACCATCTACTGTCCAATTTTTGTGGGCTTTACAGAAATGAAGGCGTTTTTCACATTTCTATTGGAAAGTCATTTGCCGTAGATTTACTTAAATTTAATTTTTCAAATTTTACGGTATAAATAATTATTTTGAAAAAAATTTATCACATTGTTTTCAATATCAATGGGCGTTTTTCTCATTTTTAAAGATCTTTTAATTTTTTATTTAAAAATCAAGTTAGCACTTCAAAGGTCAAACAATAATGCACAAATATAGGGAAATAAAAGCGAGCAAAATAACGAGATCGCAACAAACAAAAAAATCAACTGGTCAAATACCCGTTACATATTAACAGAGCAATGTCGTGAAAATGTTTATTTCTTGTACCGCGCAAAAGTGTCCGAATAGTGAAATTTTTGTTTTTTTTTTTATTTTTTTTAAGCAATTTATGTGAGTTTTTGTGGTTTATAATTTAAAATAAGATTAAATTAAATAAAACAAAAAATACATAATATTTGTATTATTTTCATTACCTTACTTCCTTAATGCAAAACATCCCGACAGTTTTGCTTTTTACTGTACATATGTATGTGTATACAGCCAAATCAAATATGTTAGGGATTAATAGTAAAAGGGATTAAAAGGTAAAAACGGCAAATAGGTAATTTTTGCTACGATAGTACTAAGGGAAGTAATAGAGACTTAATGATACTATTTTTCTCCAAATGTTATGCTTCGTTTTCACTATGTCAGTTTTGTTGTCAAATTGTCCAAATTGTTGGTAATTTCATTTTGTTGTCAAATTGTCCAAATTGTTGGTAATTTCATAACAATTTGGACAATTTGACAACAAAACTGACATAGTGAAAACCAAGCATTAGAGAAAGAGCAAGATTAAAGGA
Organism: Bellardia pandia; assembly: GCA_916048285.2. NCBI lineage: Eukaryota > Metazoa > Arthropoda > Insecta > Diptera > Calliphoridae > Bellardia > Bellardia pandia. The sequence goes on from OU696531.1 coordinate 24,602,675, forward strand.
ACGTTTTTATGTTACTTATTTATCGAACCAAGAATCATGATATTAGCTATATGCATATGTTTAAAAAAAAAGTAAAAAACCAAAAATAAGAAACAAATCTATAATGCTTCTCAAGGTACTTATTGATTCTAATTAACCAATGAGCCAACAACAATAATACGTATAATTTCACAATACTTAACCAAATACCCTTGCTGCTATACATAAAGCCTTTATCTACATACATATATGTATGTGTATAAACAAATATTTAAAAAGAAATACATATGTAAATATTTAAGCACAAAATTTCGTCTGACTATGATATATAAAGTGATAAAAAAATAAAAAAAATTTAACTTTTTCAAACATCTACACTTAAAGAAACTAAACATTGCCATTTAATATCTTGACAAATGCTTGTTGTCAATACATATAATAAACACAATTTTTAATGGATGCTGTTTGTTGTTATTATTGTTGTTGTTGTTGTTTTTTCAAGGCTGATAATGTTTGAGCAACCAAACAATTGTCTAAATATACATTTCAAATTTAAAATTTGCATTTAAATATGAATACTCTAATGCAAATGTGAGTTAGCAAATACGAGAAAATATTATAGACGACATATAAGAAAATAAATAACTAGGAACAAAACTTATTAAATTTATAATCTTTATTGTGTACTCATATATATGTGCATACATTTACTAGACTATAAAATGTTTAATACATACATACATACATGTGTATATACAATCTATTAGAACCACAATTATGAAATAAATTTTTTTCATATACATACATATGTGTACATAGTTCGATTCAATTAGAATGAAATCAAAAATTATCTCTTTGTAGGTGCACCAAATGCACACTTGTTAAATGAGTCTATATATTAATATTCGTGCGAAATTTTATTCTTCAGAAATTGGAAATAAATTGTTTTTCAAGGTTGGCTAGCTTTCGTTAACGTAACCAGCAAAAGTAGATGCAGCTGCGATAAATACTCGTCTGACTTTTCATTTCATAGTCTAAATTCATGTCGGTTAGACAACCTAGCCTAGAAAGTTCTTCCTAACACTATTTGAGAGCCGCCCGAATGTCGACAAAAATGGTATTGCTGCCTCGAATATTTCTTTCGAATAGAATTTTATCTAGTTTTTAATACATATGTACATTACATAGAGTAAACAAGAAGCTCCAATAGAGACTCTGAACATCGAACTGAAATGTTTATTCGAGCTGGCTGAATTCTTAAGCCCAGAATATCAAGAGCCTCTTGTTTCTTAATTAATATTCATAGCAGCCATAAATACAAATGAACCCATGTGATCTTTGGCGCGCTTATGTGTTGAAATGCCACACTTAAGGTAAAAAATCGTAGCCACTTATTTAGCACAAATATTTTTGACGTTGTTTACTCTTACAAGAGTATTGCAAAATCAAATAGCATCAAATAAAAATAAGACTAAATATTTATTGTGTCTTGTCCTAAATAAACGAAGTTTTTTTTTAATAAATAAACGAGTTCAAAAATATTTTATTAATAGCCTGTTCGCCGATCTCGAACGTTAACGTTCGCTTAGATAAGACTTAAGACACAAACTTTTTATCGTATCTATTTTTTTTACTCAATCAAGTTTGTTTATTCCACAATCAAGTTTATGTCTTAAGTCTTATCTAAGCGAACGTTAACGTTCGAGATCGGCGAACAGGCTATTAGTGGTTACGTCTTTTTTGGCAAATGTTTGCCAAGTGTGACCGCACTTTTAGTCTTGCGAGCATTGAAACTACGTCGCTTGAGTTCATTTATTTATTTGCAAATTACCGGCTCTCATAGCAACCAGAAGCCGAACATTATTGATTATTTACCTGCAGACAACTTGAATTTTAACGAAATTTATTAACAATCAATAGCTGAGCAAATAACAACAGAGAAAGATAACACGCTATTACGATTCATATTCAACGTCTTTATGCCGAACACTGCTCCCCAAAATGGTGAATGCAAGGTGATGCCGCTTTCATTTCTTTTGCTGTCGATTTCGTTTGTGCAACAAAAACTGTAGACAGACTTAGACAACGTAAACCTATTTTAGACTTTATGTATTTGTAGGAGATTCTAGAGACCTACAACGATCTAATTTTACAAAAGTCTGTGGAAGCTTCAAAAAAAGTAAGAATTATTCTTTTTTCTGTAACATATGTAAAAAGTGAAATATACATAGTTCAAAGATTATATTCGAGCTGACCTAGGCTGGAATGTAGCGACATTATATAATATATAACTACGCTACTATCATCAGCAAAGTTATCGGAAAGACTTTTCGGCTTCTGGATCCATCTTTGTCAACTTTTGCCACATATTCGAAAACCTTATAAATGTCAGAACTCTTACCCGGCATTTACACATGCAAGTGCAAGTTCGAAAAAGTCAATACATTCACACTTTTTTACTAATACACTCACATTTTTTCACTTGCAGAGCTAGTCGAGTGTTTCGAATAAGTTTTCGTATATAATACGTACACGGCACTTGCATGCAAGTACTTGCATGTGTAAAGGCAGGGTTATGCTCCTTCATAAAATTATTTATACTGGTAAGCCTTTTTATCTTTATCAGAAAATTAACTTTAATAAAAGCAACAAGGGAAAGAAAATTGTACCATTAAGGCGTTGCAGTCTTGTTTCCGAGTGGCAATTCTTTATACATGCTGTTCGTCTTTGGAATTTGCTTTCACATAACATTCAGCTCCTTAGTAATGCAAACGCATTTAAGCAAAATCTTTTTGAAATCTTTAAGTGATTTTTAAAAACTTCCTAACTTTGATTTTTATGTGGGTACTCGTACATACAATTTCATAGCACTTTAATTTTATTTCCATTTTACTACTGTTTTCATTTTTTTATTGATATTTTTTAACCTTTCACATTTCTTATTATGTACCTACTAATTGTTTCAATCGTAATATTATATCATATAATTATTTTTTACTTATTTTCGTACTTTGTCTTCTCTATTCGTATTCATACTTTTAATTCAATTAACTTCAAAATTAATTTATATACATCTAAAATTCCTGCACTATAATTAAAAGATTTAATCTTGTTGTTCAGGATAAGCACATTAAATAAATAAATTATACAGAATTTTTTTTTAAACTGATGTTAGGAATGGGCAACAGATTAAAATTCTACCGGTTCCGCATAGAACGAACCACGTTAAAGTAGCCAAATTATGCTCTTCCTTTTTACGATTTTTTTTTTAGGTAGTTTTATAGAGACTTCAATTTATTTCAATTTGTTATACCGACTGTAAACTAAATAATTATAAATATGCATATGTTTCCTATTGATTTCCACTGTAATATAGACGATGACATATATATACTTTTAACATAGAGGATTTTCTACAACATTTTATCAAGTAGTTAAACAAACTCCTGGCGAAGAGCACTGCTTTAAGATCATTGCCGATATTCCATCCGGCCAAGCAGATCAGCTCAAATTCGTTTCCGAATAACTTCCAGCTATGAAAGCGATATGTAGGAAAGCAAAGTTATAATAGTCCAAACGTAAATTATTTGATAAAAAACAAATACACCAATACTTCGCTTTGTGTCGTTTCGTTTTGCGTTTTTTTTCGAAGTTGCGTCGCTGCTTAATTAGTACTAATTTTCACTGTGGTTGCGTTGTTTTGGGTTCAAGTCTTTAATCTTTTTTTTTTTTGGAAATTTTTGCAAAATCTGCAACATTATTAGATGCTAAAACGATGACGCGTACAAGAAGTGCTTTGATGATCGAAATTGATTCCTTGTTTTCTATTTGAATTGAAAATCAAGTTGCGCAGAGAATACCATTAAGTAAAATGGTATTTTAGAGAAGAGCAAAAAGCTTATTTGATGACATAAAAAGTAAAGCATTATCCAACGATAATGCTAGTTGTAGTAATACAGACAATTGCTACAAGGAAATTTATTTTACGTTGAAAAAAAACTGTTCAGCAAACATTGGACCAATTACACAGTGATACAAAATTGAATGAAATAGAAAAACCTGGGACTCGATATTATTTTTCTTGTAGGGCTTGTCGAATAAAAGAAGATTCCAATAGTGTAATTTTGTTGATAATGATCCAATTTTCAATTTCTTGCTAGATTTATCTAAGAAAACTTGAGAAATTTTAATGTTATTGTCGAGCAAACACAAATTTTGTAGATTTTTTAAAAAAAAATCAACTTTGGTGAAGTTTTAATACATTATTTAATTAAGAAACTATAATGCTATTGAATTTATTCAAAAAGTACGTTTATTTACGATTACAACGCATATTAGGGTTTACAAATAGATAAGTAATTGACTGAGTTATTTAACTTTTCATGAAAATAAACTTTTAAACATTTTATACAAATTGTATTAATCAATTAACACAGTTTCACAAAATTGAAAAACCTAAGACCGGATACTATTTTTCTTGTAGGGCTTTTCGAGTAAAACCAGATTCCAATAGTAAAATATTGCGGACACCTGCAAAATCCGGTTTTACGGTTAAAAACCCGGTTTTTGTACCTTTGCGCACTATAAGTCTGTAATTTTGTTGATAATGATCCGATTTTCAATTTCTTTCTAGATTTGGAAAGAAGAAACTGGGATCTTTCGAATGATTTATATATTATCTAAGAAAACTTGAGAAATTTGAGTGTTATTGCCGAGAAAATTGTGTTATAGCAAATTGTGTTATTGCTCCACAATAATACCCAAATTTCTCAAATTAAAGGTTAATAATATTTTGTAACTATCTAAAAAAAATCTTTAATTTGAACTTTAAATAAATTTAGTGCATTAAATTTTTGGTCAAAATAATAATTTTATTAGAAATTGATTGATCGATTAGTGTGATTTGATATTAAAACTTAATCAAAGATAAACGAAATCAAATCATATCATATTTTTTGCACGACAACAAATTTTCTTGAAATAAATACTTTAAAACAATTATGTCATACGTTCACAGTTTCTATAACATAAGTTAAATAATTTCTTTTTTTTTTTATATATATAAAAAAAATACTGATAATATTGGATGCATACGTGCACAAAGTCATCTGTATCAAACGACATACACTTATATTTGTAGCTACAAATCGAATTCATGATAATAGCACAAAAAGATTGTCGTAGAACATACATATGTTTTCGAGCAGTATCTATTGTATTTGCTAAAGGCAACATTAACTGGGCCCAGCCATTGCCACCCACTATAAACAATTTCTTGGCAACAATTCACAAAAAGAAATAATACAACATTGTTGTTGTTTTTTTTATTAAACAATCCTCCACCTTCAAACCCTGAAAACAGCTGATGTACAATTTGAGCAAAAGTGTTTTTTCCCCTATTTTTCTTACGTGGGGTAATAATATTTATATATGTACATACTTATGTATGTATGTATTTATGGGAGAATACCCTGAAGGAAACCTGGGGACAAGTGTCTCCAAGTCACCACTTTTGTCTACTATTTTGGTAACGGTTTGACGACACTGTCAACAACATTGTCACAATGGTTATTATTATACAATTATCTTTTCTGAATTGTGAGCCCCGATAGACTAGGCGACAGTGTGCAGAACTATCATTCAGAGGGTTGCGGGTTCGATTCCCGCCAAAGACTCTGGGTGTTTTCGAATTTATTTTTTATTGAATATTTTTTTGTATTTTATTTTTTTTTTTAATAAAACTCCAAAAATTAGCAAAAAAATGCATTTTTATTTTCTATTTCAGAAAAGTACTAAAAGTGTAGACAATGTGGTCCCAAAAGAACTACCTTGTCAATAGTAACTATGTCAGTAGTGGATTTTCAATGACACGCACATGTTAAATGTCTATAGTAATTAGCATTGTCTGGGGTATACTAAGTCACTAGTACTGGTGACAGTGTCAATAGTAAATCAGTACAGTTTCACTATTGACATTTCCTGCAGGGTATGTATAAAAGTTTTAGATACAAATACAGTAAAGACTTGATAATGTGATGATTAGTATTGTATTTCAGAACATACGAAGTTCTGTAGCAGCTTTTTGTTAGGCAAATTTTTTTTTAGCAACTCAGCTGTTTTCGTGTAATATTTTACTGTTAAACATATTCAGTTTGGTCTATAATTGAACCATGAATCGACTTACAAAGGAACAAGGCTATTGAAGATTATAGAATTTTATTAATAAAATTCAAGCTGGATAAAGATTTACTTTTTTATCGGAAAATTTTGTTCAGCGCCGAAGCTCATTTCTGTTTGAATGGATACTAGATAAACAATCAAACTTGTACAATGATTAACTTTTTTTGTCAATAATTAAAGAGCTGGACTTGGCTGACATTTGATTTCGTCATAACAGTGCCACATGCCACACAGCATCCGAAACAATTTCCCAATTAAAGATTTCATAGATTTCTCTAAGGTTTAGATGTGTTTCTTAATTAAATCCGAAAGCTCTTAACAACCCACTCTTTAAAAACATACTATTAAATTAAAACTTCGAATTAATAAAGATTTGAGATTGAAACTGAAACTTAATAAAGACTTCCAAATGAAACTTAATAAATAAATCGTTTGAAAGTCGATTAAAACTTCATAAATAAAAACGATTGAAGTTAAACTTTGAATTAATAAAAACCTAGTATTGAAGCTTAACCATGACTTAATAAAGACCTTCGATTGAAGTTTAACTTTGAATAATTAAAGACCTACGATTAAGCTTAATGATTAAGACCCACGAATTAAGTTAAACTTAGAATTAATAAAGATCTACAATTGAAGCTTATTCGTGTTATAAAAAAGACTCACGATTTATGTTAAACTATGGTTCAATAAAGACCTACGATTGAAGTTAATATAAATATAGCTAAACTGGGACTTCTTGATGACCAACAATTGAGGCATAATTGGGACTTCTTGTTTCAGGGAATATATTTATATAAGATGCGGGAACAGAGAAAAAGGAGCTGTAAGTGAAGGGAATGATATATGCAGGGGTTTTTATGGATAGTATGACTACAGTGTGATTTTTGTCGTTTATTGAATTGAATGGATCCACTTCGGAAATTTGTGTTCAGGGACTAAGCTCATTTCTGGTTAAATGGTCGTATTTAGTGTGAAGAGCAGAAGCATAGCAAGAACTGGAAATGCATTACGAAAAATGCACTGTTTGGTGTGGCTTATGGGCCGGTGTCATTACATTAAAATAGACGAAGATTATGATCTTCAAATAAATATATGTAAGTGATATTAATAAATGAGGCTTTAGGTTTGCCGACTTGAGCAAGAAAAAAACTTTATACATATTTTACTTGATTTTCAAAATTAACTCAACTGGCCATTATCACAACACATTATAATTTCTAATCCGTATTCTACTGTAATGCCAAAGAAAAACAAATATTTATAAACAATATGAAATGAAAAGAACAGTGATTATTATGTAATCGAAATCTAGTATATTACTTTTTGATAATTTTTTTTTATTCGTTGTTTTTTCTTCATATACTGCAGACATACTATGTAAAATCAAATTTTCATATATGTCTCAAAACGAATGCGATTTTTATATACGAAAAACAACGAAAAAAAGTGAAAAAACAAAATGATTTTTGGCAAAATTTCAATAACTTTTGTTGGTTCCTTTTTACATGTTGTTTGTTGACTACTTAAATAAATCAACGAACTTTTTCTACTGGCTGCTGCTGTTTTGACACAAACAGCAAAAAAAGTCGAGTAAAGGCTGTAACATCAAGTTCAAGTTTATAGTGAATTTCATATATGTTTTTGTATTATTTTTTCAAAAGCACTAAGAGTCGCTATATTAACTTTTAAATAAACAATATATAATATATTTCATGTTCATCTTTATTTTCTATCTAGTAGTTTTCTACGAAAATTATTAGGCATAAACACCTTCCATTATATGACTGAAAATGTTATTTTAATGTCTATAATAGATTATACATAATAAAATATAATGTTTAAAAAAATATGTTTGTACTTAGTTTTAAAATCCCCAAGATTTGTAGAGCTTAACGGAATGGAAATGAAACATATTTTTTAAGTCCCTGACAATAATTATCTAACTGTATTTTTAATACAAAATTAATATTTAATAAAAATAAAATGTCAGAACTACTTTAGATTCCTTAACCCTTTCACGCTCAAAGTTGCTTATAAGCAACTTTGACTTTCAAAGCTAATATTTCTTTGCCTTTGCAATTTAAGGAATAACGGTAAATTATATCTTTTTTGTTTATGCGTTTAAGGTAATAAAATGCAAAAACATCAAAAAATATGTTAACAAGCATTTAGTTGTGGACAAGAATCCAAAGTAAGTTCATGTAAAAAATTTTTCTCCAAAAACAGAGTCACGTAAAAATGAAATATATTAGAATTTCGAAATTATAAAATTGTTTTATCGGAACTATTGCTGAAAGAAAAGGTAATTTTAGTTATAAAAGCAAAAACAAACAAATAAAAAATTTAAATGTAGAGGCTAGAATTTTTTGAAATTAGAAGTTGCTTAGGATCAACTTTGGTCGTTAAGGGTATACAAAGTTTTATATGAATATAAGTAAATTGTAGGTGAAAGGCAGAGACGCAAAGGATTGACAGATATACAGCAAATCATCGATTTTGATTGGGACAAGTCATCTGATGAAGAGGATGTTATTGAAGATGAATATTTATCAGAAATATGGGAAAAAAGCATTGAGGAAATAATTGCAAATGATCAGGAAATTGAGGTGGATATTATAGATATTTTTTCAAATAGCGACACCTTTTTCGGATTGTTAACGCTCTTTATGAGCCCAAAAAACAATCATAATTGCTCCGAAAACCTACAGAAAAGAGGGTCATTACATTCGAAAATTGTCCGTCAGAAAGAGCTCTTAGATAATGTCAGAAAAGAGGGGTTTTTTGGGCTCTTACAGAGCTCTTAGATAATGTCAGAAAAGAGTCTTTTATGATGGTTTTTTTGGGCACTGAAAGAGGTCTTAGATAATGTTAGAAAAGAGTCTTTTGAGGTTTTTTTGGGCGCTGTATAATCTTGTTTTTATCATTCTTGTGTGGTACAGCTATGTTTTTTTTTTTGTTCAAAGCCCAAATAACAGGACAACAACTCTTTGGTACACACATAATTAAGTGCAATTTCTGAGTCATACTGCGTGCCGACTCAGGACAGTAACAAGCAAATTTTTCTTTCGCTCCGAAAATGGACTCTTTTCTGACCCCTTTTTTCGGAGCGCTGTTGTTAATGCGTGGATGCTATACCGTAAGCATCTAAAAATCGTTGATCCCGGCTCTAAGCATATGCCCTTAGTTGATTTCCAGTTAGATACAGCCCAATCGCTAAGTGCGTCACTCTGCGCTGATATAACTCTTTGAAAGAATCTGACCTTCAACCCCAATCAAGTATGTCTTCAGCGCTTGATACTAGTGACTGTTCTGAAATAGGAAGAAGCTCTTCAAAAAGCCGCAAATATACACCAGATCCCTCAAACACAATGCGCCATGACATATTAGAGCATATTGTAGTATGGGATGAAAAAGGTCGTTGCCGTTTTTGTAAAACCGCAACGCCCTTATCAACATGCTCTAAATGTAAGGTCCATTTATGCAGTAATACAAATAAGAATTGTTTTTATTCATATCATTGCTAGTTTTCTTAATAAAATTGGAAGAATTTAGCTTTACTTCCTAAAATAAAATAAAAAATGTATTTGTTTCTTTTAAAATTTTTATACCACTAATGCCCATTGTTGCTTAAAAGCAACTTCCTCTGGACTCCTTCCTGGAAGGACCTGGTGTCCGAAACTTGGTATATACCTTATCTAAGCCCAAAATAAACAGAAAAACAAGGTTTCATATTTTTAACACCACCTAGAAAAAAGTGGGCATGAAAGGGTTAAATACAACCTTGCAACGGCTAATGGCGCAATCTCTTTTGGAACCAGTTATGTAGAACGCTGTTGTACTGGGAATGTTGGTTATAATACAATTATTTTTTGAATATAATAATATAGTATAGTAAATTCAGGATTTTAAAAATGATTTTGGTTTTTTAATTCAAGTTCATAAAGAAAGAATAAATAGAAAATTTTTCTTATATTCTGGTATATGGAACCGATGCAATACAAATGTAGTAATAAATACGTACAAAAGACTTTTACACACAAATCGACTTTACAAAAATGTTTTCTTAATGCCAAACTCTGTCTGTGATATAAACTTTCAAGAAGAAAAAATATCTCGCGTTTTTGAATTTGAACTATAAACTAATCTACTAATCTAAATCTACACAGTATGTACAAGATACAGTTTTCTGCTTTACCGAACAATTATGTGTTTGCAGATAGACTTCATTGAATGTAAACCCTAGATATACAAATCATTACTTTCAGAATGATTAATCTGCTACGGATTTTGCCGATAATTGATGTTCATATTTTTCATATTTTTTTTTTTTGTACATATTTGTTCTTCTCAAATTGTAATTAATTTTGTTGCCTAAAACAAGAATTCTGTTTTGCCAAATAATATTAGAAAATCAAAATATGTAATTAAGTTTTGTGCGATTTAAGAAAATTGAACAATACGAAACTACGAAATAAAACCATTCCAAACAAAATATATAACAGTTAGAGTCTCACCGAAATCAATTTTTTCAGGGCGAAACCGAACCGAAACTAATATGAGGCCAAAAAATCGATATTCGGCCTAAACCGAAACCATTAATTTTCAAAAACAAATTATTTCTTTTAATTTTATAACATTTCTAGATAATTTTGAGGTGCCATAAAGTACCGACACTACTTCATAAATCAATTTTTTTTTTACATCTTGAACTGACAAATTTTTTTAAAGGAACAGTTTTTATCGTATTCTTAAATATTTTACAATAAAATGTAAATATTTTTATTCTATTAAAATATTGAAAACGTATATCATCTTGAAAATTCCATCATCATCTTTTTCTTTTATAAAAGTTATGGTTTCGGTATTCGGCCAATTTTTAGTCTAATGCGAAATCGAAACCGAATACTCGATCGGACTCTAGTAATATAGTATATAGTACAACGATATATATTTTCTTCGAATGAATAAAATTGTTCAGTTTTGAACAAAAGTTCAGTTTTGAAAAAAATATTATCAACACTATATTCCCATTATCCATTCCATTAAAGTATGCATAAATTAATTCATTGGCTTAATTCCTTACTATTTCAAACGTTTCAATATGATTGTTTGAGAAGTTATTCAATATAGAATTAATTCATTATTAAAACATTCTAGTTTTCTTTATTACAAATCCATTACAAAATAGCTTTATACAATGTATTTATTGATTAAACGTTTCTTCAATTAATAAGATTATTTGTAAGCCGATAGCCGAAGCAGCTATTACTTAATACAATTTAATTATAATTTTTAATTGTAATTAAATCTAATAAATAAATTTGTAAGTTATTAAAAACAAAACAGATTGAATTATTTGTAATTTGTAAATGTATCATGAATTAAATTATAAATTAATTCAACAATGAATGAATTATGAAAACGTGACTGAAACTAAGAGTTTTATGGGGGTTTATGAAATGAATTGCTACTAACATTTTTTAATTCTCTGTTAAGCTTAAATTGAATTAAATGATTTTAAGTACACTTGAAAAGGATTATGTTATACATATTTTCTAAAGCTTTTATATAAATAATAAATAGTTTTTTTGCTCTCTAAAAAGTTCACAGAAGCCCTTTTGCAAGCAAGTGTATGTTATGTATTTTAAATATGTATGTATTGTACTTTGTAATGTAGTTCTCCCATAATTTTTGTTTAAATTACTTCTGAAAATTGTGATTAGTTTTACAAAATTATTATCAAAAGTAGTCTTTGTCTTTGTGTCATCTGTCTTTATAACAACCATTTTTTTGGGAAGACTTGAGCTGTTCTATTATTTCGTTATAAGACTTTCTAGCTTTATTAAGCTTAAAAATGGTGCTACACTGGCCAGTAGTACAGCTCTGCTTGTTCTTATTATCAATCTTAAAACTAAAGATATTAAATTTCGTAATCATTAAATTAAAAATAATATTTACCAAAATTCAACGAAATTTTTATCAAAATAAAACTTAATTTAAAATATTTGTTTGATAATAATTCATGTTTTCTGTTGTTTTGTTTTCTTTGATGAAAATATCAAAATCATTTTATTAATTTAACTACATTAAAAAGGAAATAAGAAATGAACAACAACAAAATGCTTTATATTTTTTTTAATAAAAAGAGTAATTAATATAATACAGTGTTTTGAAGAGAAATCCTCATTTCCTTGATAAATTTTCATTTTGTTTAATAAATCTCATCCAGCAGTAAAAAAGGAGCATTTCAACAGTTTTCTGTATTTAATAAAATAAATTTGATTTAAGAAAACTTTTTGAAATTTTAATTTTTTAATAATAAATTTATATCGTTTCGTTTTACAAAAAGAGACACAAAAGTTTAGAAATAAATTTTTAGTTTATAAGTTTAGTTTATAATTATTGGGTTTTTGGCAAAGAAATTGATTACAAATTTCGAAGAAACAAATACTCGTAGCACTTGGCATTGCCATTTGTCAAGTTTTTCCTTTTTTGCAAGGTTTTCGAGAGGCAAAAAGTTTTTTTTTTGTATGAAAAAAAGTTTTTTGGAATTCAAAAATCATAAATAATGTTCACAAAACTGATAGAAAATGCAGTGAGATATTCCGTGTTGGTTTTTCGCAATTATAATTATCATTAAGATTCGATAAAATAATAGATTAATAAATAACATTGATAATTTTCTTAAAGAAATTTAAGTTTTAGAAAAAATTTTTGTTTACAAAAAAGTTTATTTTTATTTTTTTTGAAAGGGGATTTAAAATTCCACTTTAGTCAGTTGGGACAGCTTTTATTTTAAATTACACATAGGTATATTGGTTGGTTGGTTGGTTTACGTGCGAACACTTAAGTAGAGTCGAAGGGACCCCGTTTTAAAAGACCACACCACTCGTCAGATTTAATGTCGTGTACAACATACTGTAGCTAATATGTGTGTGCAAAAAAGTCGTGTCTTGCTAGACCCAACCTGTAGCTATGATATATCTAAGTAGGTCATTGAGTTTTGACCCAGCTACCTCACCAAGGTTGTTCAGTGTATAGTTTACCATGAATTTATGTCTCTTGAAACACAGGGCTGGGCATTCGCTTTGAAGGTGAAAAATCGTTTCCTCTTTTTCTCTATCCTTACAACTACGACAATGGTCGTTAAAAGGGAGTCCCAGGCGATTTGCGTGCTTGCCTAACGTCCAGTGTCTCGTTAATACTGCCAGCAATCTTGATATATCCTTCCTATTCGGGGTTATCAGTTGCATAGTACGTTTCTCGTTGAAAGATGGCAACATCAACTTGGCTATCCTACATGTTTCTAAATTACACGATCTATTCTCAGCCTTTGTAAGAAAATGTCTGAGGTTGATACCTTTGATAGTCCCCAGTGGAATTGCTACTGAGACCACATTGGAGATATCTAAGGCAGATCCCGTTCTGGCTAGTTCGTCTGCCCGTTCATTGCCGTAGTGGTTCCTATGCGCAGGCACCCAGACCAAGGTAATATCAGATAGACGACCTAGCCTTGACAGAGAATTCCTACATTGCCTACATAGGTATATACATATGTATGTATATATGTATAAGACAACTTATTTTCAGTTTACTTTAAAGCAATTCCGATTTTAATTAATTATAGCGTCTAAAATTAAATTAAAAATTAATAAACAAATTTCTAAATAGTAACGTGCATATCGTCACCGAAAATCCAAAAGGCCGTAACAACACATTTTACTTTTTACAGTAGAAGCAAAAAACTTTATAAATGTAAAACTAGTTCTTTCTTAAATGGCCAAATTTCAAAATTAGCCTTAAAAACCTATTGCGGATTTGGTTTAATAAAAAAAAACTATAAAATAATAGTAGTTATTTTTTTGGTAATTGTTTTTTGGAATGTTTTTTTTAAACCAAAAAGCCGTAACAACAAATAGTGTTATAATAAAAGTTAAAATTAGAATGAAAAAATTCCACTCTTTACTCTTATTAAACATTTTTTACTGTTTGTTTTCTGTGTTTTGAATATAAACACAACTAAAACTAATTACAACGATTTTAATGAATTAGAGAAAAATATACTTTGTTTAAGAAAAGAAAACGAAATTAAAAAAAAACGAAAATTTATTATTGTATACATGAAAAGAAAAGGAGTTCACATTGCGAAGTAAAATTTATAAATATAATCTGAGTATGGTAAATTGTCGTAAAAACTGTGGCAATCAGCCGGAAGTAAACATTTAAGTTCCTGGAGATGGTTCCATTTCTTTTTGGATATTTTTTTTTTCTTCTTTTTTAACTTTCTTATGAGAATAATGTTCACTATCAGTATCCATTCTATTATTTGGTAAGACACAAATATCCACAGCGTCCTTGTTACTAATTTAAACAAATTTAACTTTCAACTAGCATTTAAACCAACTTTTTTTTAATATGTATATTTTTTGTAGTTACGACTTTTTGGTTTATACAATTTATACATTGTAGTTGCGGCCTTTTGAAATGTACATATTAATAAAATCGATTACATAATAATCAATCAAAAAAATCGATTTTGAATTTTTTGTAGTTACAGCCTTTTGGATTTTAGGTGACGATATGTATGTACATATGTATTTAAAATGTTGTTTTCATTTGATAATAGGTATGTATTTCATATCTAATTTAAATAGGTGCATACACTATTATTATAAATTTTTGCAAAACAAAAAAAAAATATTAAAAAATTCAATTTATTTGTTAATTTCTTTTTTATTATTATTTTTATCAATACTATTTTAATTTTCAACTGATTTATTTTGTTTACAGTTTTTGCCTTTACTTTAATTCATTTTCATATTTTTTCACACTAAAAATGCAAAGTTTTGTCTGAAATCTTAGGATTTTGTTTTGAAAATGAAATGGGTAATATGTATCTGCAAACACATACATACATATGCATGAAGATTGCATAATAATTTGACGGAATATGCCAAAAAATATTCATAATCAAGCAAACATCTATATTTATAAATGTATGTAGGTATGTAGGTATATACATACATATGTACGTACATATATTGTGCTCATAACTCGTACACATTCATACATATAAATCTCAATTTAAAATTATTTTGTCAAGTGGAAATAAAAAATAAAATAAAAATCAAAACAGACAGAACAGCGACAATAGACGAAAACCTAACAGCAAAAAATCAGCAAACTAAATTCACACATACGATATGAGTTTAACAACAAAATAACAAAAAAAACCTAAAGGGAAAACAGCGAAACAATTGCTTTTAATGAATAGCAAAAACAACAACAGCAACTACTCGTACATACAACAGCAATGAATGCAACCAATACAAGTACACAAAAAAAGAAATGAAAATTATAAAAAACAAACTGCTTGTCAGTCAAATGCTCCCACACACCCACTTTAATTACACACACATACTAAATACACGCACACAAATACATTATACAATACATTCTATTTGAAATGAAACTTCCGTTAATTTTGATTTGTGTTCATTTTTCTTTTTTTTCTGTTATTGTGTAGTAGTTGTTGTCAACAGCTATTACTTTCCGTTTCAAAAATGTTTATGAACTTTAAATGTGTTGAAGGGGGTCGCAAAGAACAACAACAATAAAAAAGGGTTAAATAAGAGAGAAATACAGGGTTTTATTTTGTTGCATAGAGAGAACCTCTATTTTATAGCAACATCTAACAGCTTTTTATAGATTTTATGTACGCAAATTGAACTGTATATTGGCAAGTGTTGCCGATATTTTTTTAGTTTTAGTTTTTACTAAAAACGAATTTATTAAAAAGTGAAATATTAGGTCATCTTGATGACAATGCACGTTTAGGCAAACCCGTTTAAACCTAAATAAATAAAACAGAAATGTTTTTATACTTTCGAAATTAAATTCCAATATATTTGAACATATGTAATAAAGAAATTTTTACAAATTATGAAATAAAATAAGAAAGTTCAGCAGGAATTTCCGCCTTAAAATTATTTTTTTAACTTAAATTAAATTCGAATATGAGTTAAACTTAAATAAAACTTTAATTTCACTAAATTTTTCGCAAATTAAGCATTATAAGAAGTAAAATCCGAAAAATTTTCTTCATTAAACAATTTTGATATTTCAAACATGCTAACAAATTTGTGATATCTATATTGTGAATTTTATATAGGAAACATTAATAAAATAAGAAATTTTAGCAAGAATTTCCGCTTATTTTTTGAACTTCAAAAATAAGTTTGAACTTTGGAACCCAATTAAAACCTTAATTTTCTAAATTATATAAAAAATTAACAAAATTATAATAAAAAGGTCTTGAATCTCACTTTTACAGATTTTTTAAATATCGAAATTAAATACAAATCTTATACATACATTCTATTTGAAATGAAACTTCCGTTAATTTTGATTTGTGTTAATTTTTCTTTTTTTTCTGTTATTGTGTAGTAGTTGTTGTCAACAGCTATTACTTTCCGTTTCAAAAATGTTTATGAACTTTAAATGTGTTGAAGGGGGTCGCAAAGAACAACAACAATAAAAAAGGGTTAAATAAGAGAGAAATACAGGGTTTTATTTTGTTGCATAGAGAGAACCTCTATTTTATAGCAACATCTAACAGCTTTTTATAGATTTTATGTACGCAAATTGAACTGTATATTGGCAAGTGTTGCCGATATTTTTTTAGTTTTAGTTTTTACTAAAAACGAATTTATTAAAAAGTGAAATATTAGGTCATCTTGATGACAATGCACGTTTAGGCAAACCCGTTTAAACCTAAATAAATAAAACAGAAATGTTTTTATACTTTCGAAATTAAATTCCAATATATTTGAACATATGTAATAAAGAAATTTTTACAAATTATGAAATAAAATAAGAAAGTTCAGCAGGAATTTCCGCCTTAAAATTATTTTTTTAACTTAAATTAAATTCGAATATGAGTTAAACTTAAATAAAACTTTAATTTCACTAAATTTTTCGCAAATTAAGCATTATAAGAAGTAAAATCCGAAAAATTTTCTTCATTAAACAATTTTGATATTTCAAACATGCTAACAAATTTGTGATATCTATATTGTGAATTTTATATAGGAAACATTAATAAAATAAGAAATTTTAGCAAGAATTTCCGCTTATTTTTTGAACTTCAAAAATAAGTTTGAACTTTGGAACCCAATTAAAACCTTAATTTTCTAAATTATATAAAAAATTAACAAAATTATAATAAAAAGGTCTTGAATCTCACTTTTACAGATTTTTTAAATATCGAAATTAAATACAAATCTTAAGTTTGAGCAAAAAATTTGCTTTCTTAAACAATTTTTGGAATTTCGAATTCATATTCGAATTTTTTTACAAAACCAAATAGGTATTATGAAATTCTTTAAATTTTTGTAGTAATAAATAAGAAGTAGAAATAAGAATAAGTTTAAGCAAGAATTTGTATTTTTAACTTGAAAATTTCAAAACAAAAAAATTAAGAGTTTTTGGAAATTCCGCATTATTTTCAATTTTTTAATATTCACACAACCCTAAAAATTTTAAAACATTCCATAAAGTTTTGTATTAAGAAGATTTAATGCTAAAAATTTAACAAAAAATTTTATCTTTTGCGGATTCGAATTCCAAAAAAAAAAATTTGAAGATTTTCAAAAATATCTTAGAAAAATACTTTACTACACAACTGCAGTCGCGTTCTTACGGATAATAGACTAGGTCCAGATTTTATATTTAGGTTTCCTCTTCTATTATATTAATTACTCTTTTAAAAAAAAATGCAATGCAATTTGTTGTTGTTAATTTCATATTCCCTATTAAAGTTAAATTATTACAAAGATGAAATCAAGAAAACGATACAACTAATTGAAACGTGGATTATTAACTAAAAAAAATTTATTCATTTTGAAAATTTTTTGTTGATCTTCGATATGGGAAATTCTACACGACGTTTCCTTTGAACTTTAGTTAAAAGAGACTTCTTGTGCGCAATATGAAGTTTCAAATGTGATGCATTTCTATTTCGCAATTTCAATTTGTATTACATAGGAATTCTTAATTTCAATTTCTTATTCCAAAAAATAACAAATTAATTATTATTTATCCTCCTTGAAGCATGGCACGGATGTACTTCATAAAAAATAAAATAAAGAACAAAAATTAATAGGCTCTAGATGGAAAAAATAAGTTGTTCGCCCAAAGCTGAAAGAATTTGATCCAAAGTACACCGCGCCACTTTGAAGAATGTAGGCGGTTCTATAATTATTGGAGTGCTACTATATGTAGTCACGTGGAGTTGGGTCACTGCACAAAATTAAGTTAAATATGGATAAGTTTCAGTATGCAAGAATTTTAAGCGATACAATTTCTAGGAGTACGAGTTAAATTGACTAAAATACGACAAATTTTGAGAATATCATAAAACCTTTCGTATAATTTGCTTAAAGCTCACATGTTAGAATCGTATCTTTAATTAGTTGCACGTAGCTGTATACTAAAAAAATGTATAATTTATTTTATATTTAGTATAGTACTAATTAAGTCGTTAAGTACTTGTGCTAGACTTTAATTATTAAATTTTTCAGATGAATCACCAGCTTATGTTTATTTACACAAATTAAACTTTAATAATTCAGAGTCATAAGTAAAATAAGCTAGACAGGAGCAGTTGCCAGGCAAGGAAAACTGGAAGTATGAAAGCTAATGTCAATTCTTAGACTCTTACGATTATTAGTAAAACTTATCAATAAAATTTTATATTGCAATTTATTAAAAAAATTGAGACTAAAGTCCTAAATCTCCAATGTTTATTAAGGGAATATGGCAATCTCTTTTGAGTCAAAGGGATTTTTTCAAAAGCCCACATATGTGCCTAATACACAAATTAACAAAACTTTGAAGGAGGCTATTTTGCTGCTACAAATCTATATAAATTGCTATAAATTATACTCTTTCGGTTTTTATAGCAACCAACTACACACAATGCTTAACACCAACAACAAACTGTAGGAGAGTGAAGTACATACATACATACTTTTGCCTCTCCTGAGGTTTTTTTGTTGTTGTATATTTTCTGAAGTAAACAGTGTGACCATTTTGGCATTTTTGCAGCTAGATTTAGCATTTTTTATTTTGATTTAGCTGCAAATTTTCGATTTAGCGTTTTTTAATAATTTGTTTAGCATTTTCTAGCTTCAATTTATTTTTAATTTTTACCCCTGTTACAATATATCTACACCATATTTTAATTATGATTTTGAAAATTTTTTGAAAACAAGAACAAGTATAAATACTGAAACTGAAAAAGAAATAATAATATGTATGTAGAAATTTCATAGCAGAGTTAATATGTCAACTAAGGCAAAGATTACTCAAACATTTGTTAAGTTTACAATATATTAACTTTTTTGCTGTTGACAATAGTTTAAAAATAAATAATAGTAAATTATAAGAAACGATAAATTTTTCAAATGATGAAATTACAACTTTGATTTACAATGCAAAAATTAACTTCATACGAGTGGCAAAATCAGAACTCAACTATTGAGTTTTGGAAACAAGTTTATGAATACAGGAATGCTGTGAATGAAAATCCCTTCAAGGAATTGTCCGACTTTGTTATGAAATATTTAGTTTTGTCATTTAGTAATGCAGAAGTTGAACGTGTATTTAGCGGAATGAATATTTTAAAAAATAAAATAAGAAATAGAATGATATTAAATACAATGAGTGAATTCATATAAGAATTCTATATAAGATGTGGATTGAAAAGCTTTGAATAAAGAATTAATCCAAAAATGTGAGACAAATCAATACATATAATATTATAACAGAGAGAGTGAAGAATACACTTTTGATGAAGTATTTAATATGTAGCCAAAAGTTGTTATTTTTGTTTAAACTAATTTATTTGTGAAGTAAATACAAATGCTATTAAATAGCAAATAGTTTTGTTTTGTTTTTTTGTTTTATAACATTTTAGAATACATAAAATGTTACATGAATTAATGGTCGCTTTTGTCCAAAATTGTTTTATGTATTTATATACATATGTATATTGACATATATATACATACTTATGTATAAAGACTGAAAAATATATATTTTTAATTTTTGTTTTATAATTTTAATTTACGATTTTTTAAGCGAATAAATTACAGTAGACGCTTGTAAATTAGAACCTCTTTGTTCCTGGGGTAATTCTAATTTTCGAAAAATTCTAATTTCCAAAGTTTTTATTTTAATAAAAAGCAACATAAAAGTGCAGATTCGTTTAGAAAATACACAAAAAAACACTACTGCAGAGATTTTTTTAATTTTATTTATATAAAACGAACACAAAAGATACAATATTATTAAAATTCATCACAGATTAAAGAAAAAAAATATTTTAAAAATACGTATACTCCATATTGGTATAAAATAAAAGTATTTAAACTATTTAAAAAGCTTATTATGTACTACTAATTGTTGATCAAATAATCAGTAATATTTGTTTGTTTTTTTTTTGCTTTCTGAAATTTGTTATAACAATATCAATGCAAAGCGCCAAAATATTGGTCATGCACTTTGTGGAAAACTGTTCACTAGTTCTACACCAATTTATTAAATTATTAACAGTAGCTAAAACGTTAGAAGTAACTCGTGTGATTTCAACAATATATTTATCACTGCTATCTGAATTTTTGGCATCGCTACTAAATTCATGCCCCCATAAGTATTCAAACATGTCCTCATTCCATTTTTCGATTTTACTGACAATAAAAATTACACATGTACGTAACATGGGATTCACCTTTTTTAATATGTGGAAGCCAAATAAAAACCATAAAAACAATTTTTCAGTGCTGATAACAAACAAAAAATAAAAACGCTCGGAAATAAGAACTGACGGTTCTAAACGTTAATTCTAATTTCCGAAGGATTGGAATATCCAAGAGTTCCAATTTACGAGCGTCTGCTGTATTTGTTTTGTTTTTGAGTTCGATGTGGTTTTATTTATATAATGAAACATATTTTGTAGAAACAGCGGTACAAATAGTAAAGAATTTCTTCATAATATTATTAAAAAAATTTTAGCATTTTTTTGGCATTTAAAAATCCATTTAGCATTTTTTAGCATTATTTTGGATATGATTTAGCTGCAAAAATGTTTGAGACCTGGTCACACTGAAAGTAAAATATATGTACATACATACATACATATATTCATGCATTTATAAATACATATTTACCCACAGTTTATAGAACATTTTTTAATGTTCAACAATAGGAATTGTTTCTGCTGTTTTTTCGTTTTCTACTTTCAAACAAATAATAGTTTTTGTTGCTATTTTTTGAATATGTTGTATTAGTGTAGGTGAATAAGAAAAAAAGTATTTTTGAGAGAGTGTATATGTGTCGGTGGGGCATTTTGAAACTGAATTTTTGAAAAGCGAAGTGTTGCAGTTAAGTCAAGCAAACGTTAAGATCATTGTAACGTTGAACGTTGAATTCTGCGGTTGCAAAAGTTCTCTAAGGTGAGCTAAGTAAAACTTATAAATTATTATTTTAAGTTAAATAAAAAAAAATTAAGTCAAGAAATGTTTAAACAAAAAATATTTTCAACTTGTGTGTTAACGACAAAATCTTATATTTTAAAAAAGCTTGTATTAAGCTAAAAATTGTGTTAAAAACAAATTTAAAATTTTGAGGAACATTTGAAAAAAGAAACGGTGAGATCAAATTTTTGTGTATATACATATGTACATATGTAATTCTAAAAACAAAGTAAAAGAACCAAGAATTTTGTACGTACGTACGTACGTGTACAGTGTTGTTTTGGTTATTAAGCAAAAATCTTAAAAAAAAATTGATTTTGTTGTATAACAAATAACCGGTTACCGGCTTGTAAAACCAGTAAGAAAATCCATTAATTGTATGTATGTACATATGTACCTTTTGTGAAGTGTTTGAGTTTGGAATCTTTTTTATGGTTGTTTATGGTGATTCATAAATTGCATTTAATTTTTTCTTGGTTTGCAAAAGCAAATTATAAACGTTTCTAGTGTAAAGATTTTACTGTACCGGCTGATTAACCTTGGCAAGTGTCTTTACCTTGGTTTGTCTTAAATTACATTCAGTAAAAATAATAAAATTTAGCTTTTTTTTTGAGTATGTAGTCTGAAAAAAAAATACAACAAATTTGAATTTAGCAGTTGCTAGTGTTGCATAATACAATATCTACTTTACAGTATTGTTTAAACAATTTTAAAATACAATTTTCAAATTATTGTAGTTTTTTCTCAATTAATGACTAAGTCAACAGCCATATGTTGTTTTGGTTGGCAAAATTTGGCACTGAGAAAAATTTTTGAGGTAAAATTAAAAACAAAATTAAAGATTTTTATTCGTGTTTAAAAAAATATAACTATGTATAATTCACTTAAAATAAATCTATATACCTAAATTAAAATTTCAATTTATTTAAACAACTTTGAATAAATAACAATTTTTTATACAAAATTTCCAAAAATTGAGAATTCTTTTAATTTTGGAAATTTTTAAATTGTATACCTACTTAAAGCTTTGCTGATTTTTTGAACGAATTTCAAAATGTTAAACAAATTTACAAACAATTTCAAGATTTTTATTGCAATTTTAGAAAATTTTTAATTATATAAATAAAAATACATACCTACCTATCTATTAAAATTTTTATCAAAAACATTATTGAACTTAAAATACAGCAAAACAAAGTAAAATAAAATTAAAATTTTTGATTATTTTTAAAAATTTTGAAAAAATTTTTTTTTGATTTCAATTTAAATTTTGAAAACTTATAAATTATAATTAAAATTTGTACTCATAAAAAGAATTACAATAAAAAAACTTTAGTAAAATACCTACAATAAAAATTTTAAAATCCAAAACTACAGCCAATTTTGTAAATCAGTATTCTGCATAAAGAGAATCGTAAAATAATAACATTTTATGCGCTTGCCTATTTTGTTTTAATTTGATCAGCTACTGATAGCTGATTTTATAAACTGTGTGGACATTCCTATGTTTTACAGTTGAATAACTGATTATGTTTGACGCCTGGTGGCTATGAATGCCGGCAGCAGTTGCAAATCAAGAAAACTAAGTAAGGGAAATATTAAAATGTAGATTTGACAAAACTGACAGTTTCTCTCATTAAAAGTGGGTCAAAGAAATTTTAAAAATAATATTTTTTAATGATTTTCAAACAAATTTGTTTGACTAACTTTACTTGGGACACATACCTACACAAAATCATGGTGTAACTATACAGGGTAAAGTAGCACAGCTGACTGACTTTGTTTACAATTTACATACTTAGGCATGTATGTCAAAAGTAATACTTTTTCAAATGTTTTTGACAGTAGTACATTATTTTACACCAATAAAATGCCTGTTGTGTTGTATTTGTTGAGATTTGCACTCATCATGTACATATGTATATTGTATAGTTATACCATGCACGAAATCGTAAATTTTAACAAAACACATCATATCTTCCTTGTTTATGTTTAAAATAAATCCACATAGCCAGAATGTATAAATAGTACCACACTGGCCGCTCTAAACAAATTAACAACCACAAACAATATTTTTTATGGTTTTTGCTTAAAATATTAAACAATCTTATATTATACATATAGGTACAATTCAATATAAATTTAAACACAAAAATAATTATTCCATGACGTAAACTCTAACGAGATAAGTTATAGAAATTATAACCCACTTAGGACAAGTGTGTTCTCTAAAGATTAAGTATGAATAAGAAATTTCTTTAAGTGTAGTACCTATATAAGTATGTGTCTATGTTTTAATATATTTTTTGTTACTGATGAATTATTAGAGTTAATTATTCAATTGAAATTTATTAAAAAACGTCTCTATCTTAGTTCACTTCATACGCTCTCTGATGTTACACATGTCTAGTGTTATTTATCTATTTAAATTAAGTGAGTGAAATTTACTGGGCAACAACAAAATAAATTCCATTTGAAACCAAGTGGAACGTCTAAACATTCATATTTTTGCGTTTTGATTTCAATTTATATTTTTTTGCTGTTTTTAAATTTTGTATCTTTAAAAAAATTAATCTTTGGGGGCCTATTAAATGTGTCGTAGTTAAGTGTTATTATAAAGCCAGACACAAATGTGTTTTTGTTTGTTTTAACACTTTAATTACTTTTATGTCATGTAAAAGTTTGCGTTTTTTTTTATAAAATGTAGTACCTATGCATATTTTCTTTTAACTCCTATGTTCTATAGACAATTTTTTATTTAAATTGTTAAATTTTATAATAACTATGTACAAAGCAATTTAAATGAATTTTTTATTTTTTAATAAATTCTTTAATTTTCATTTTTGTGTCAAACTGCACTTTCCCCTAACAGCCCATTTAATTTCCTCTGGTCACCTCTTAACAATTTCTGTACCCATCTTTTGCAAATCTGCTTGCAAGTACAATGCATGACAGTAAAACTAAGCAGATGCCGCCATTTTTTATCTTACAAAAATGCCTACCCACTATCACTATTGTTAAGTGCACTTTGTTTTTTTTTTTCATTCATTAATTTCGCATTGCGAATAATGATAGCAACAATAAAATACAAGTAAAATTCAAATAAGTTACGCAATGCTATAGGTATTAATTGAATCAATGATATCAAAAAAAAACCAATAACAATTAATTATTCTAGGAACAAAACTTATATAAAAGAGATGGTATGGTAAATTTAAGTTTGGCGCGAAAGCCCATAAAAATTATGTAAACAAAAATTATGGTAAGGGAAATTTTTCTGCAGACTATGTACTTTTTTCATGGCTGCAAATGAATTTGTGAGAATTTTATAATAGCCGAACAAAGAGAGAGAGAGAAAACAAAAAGCTTAAACAGAAAGGTATAAAACTTGACTAAACTAAATGTTGGACCTTTTAAGATTTTAAAATAGTTTGAAATATAGATGGCGCTTCGGTTAAGTAAGAAAACTAAAATGCATAAAGCTAATGCATACTTTTAGGGTAAACAGTGAGGCACACTAGACATAACGACATTTGTGATGAATGAAACGATTTTATTACTTTTCTACACAAAAAAGACTTCAATTAAGAATTCAAATAATATGAATTTAATTATGTACAAATATTAAAAAGAACATAATCTTTTTTATTACAAAACATTTTTAAAATATTAAACAAATTGTATAAATTTCAAACCGTTCTGAAATTGTTTTTTTTTTTTTTTTGTAAATCTTTAGCAAATTTATTAAACTAAAAAAACATTTAACATAGTCCCGGTTTACATTATGAAATTTTTGTCGCTGCAATTCTTGCTTTGTAGGCGAGAGCGGTGAGTCATATTAAAATATGCATGTACGACTCACCGCTCTCGCCTACAAAGCAAGAATCGCAGCGACAAAAATTTCATAATGTAAACCGGGACATATTTTAACCATAATTATGGTCTTGATTTAAAAATAAACACCAACAACCAAACGCCTGGTTACGCATATTAAATATATTTGTAAATAAATAATAAAACTTTTTTGAACAAAAGTGCAAACATAGCAAACAAATAATGACTACTACTCTAACTTTAGCCACTTGCCAATAATAATTATTATTACAATAATAATGAAAAAAAACACATTTTTATTTATAAAACTGTTTTTCAACAAACAAGAGCCAGTCAGTCAGTCCAATTAAAATTGTAAGTGTTTAAAATAACCGCAGCCAAAAGAAATAATACAAAAAATATAACAGCTTTTTATAATAACTTGGTGGGGTATTTCACATTAAAAGAATTTCAAAATATTTAAAATTAGATTTCTAAAAAAGCAATGAAACATCAAATTTATAAAGTTTTTTTTTTAAATTTCAATTTTATATTAAAGCAAAAAACACATGAATTTTTATAAATCTTTTAAATGAAATGCCCCTTATAAAATGCCTGACTATTGGCAATAAACTTTACAGTACAGTAATAGAAAAAACCCCAATTGCTATAAGCCATGAAAACAAATCTTTCCAACCACTTGTCATATATTTCAACAAAACATTGTTAGGCATAATACAATAAAAATATATGAATTAACTGACTGACATTTGTTGTCTTTTCTGTATGACTTTATTTCAAACTTTATGTCTAATATTCGAAGTAACTAACATAAATATGACTTTGTTGTATTTAATAACTAATAAAACATATATTGTTGTAGTCTTTGTTTACTTAAAAACAATTGCTAAGCACTTTCGATTTTTTATTTATAAACAATAGTGGTGGCATCACAACATTAACAAATTGCCAGTAAAACTGCAATTATTTTATGTCAGTTTTTGTTTGTATGGAGCTTTTTTATGGAATTGTGGTGATTTCAAATATCTTACATAATAGTAATAAAAAATAATACTGAAAAGTGTGCTTGTTTGTTTACAAAATATAATTGCATAAATTGTGGGTTATTGAACTGAAAATGTAACTGGAATTTTTAATTATGCAAAAATGATTTTGTTCGCTGTAAATTTTAATTGTCATAAAATATTCTATAATTTCTTTTTTCAAGCAATTAGCTCACTTTTAATATTGATATAAAACTCTTCTATATATTTATTTATTTTTATATCCAATATTTCGCTATCACAATGGATAGCTTCTTCAGGGATAATACAATTTTTGAATTATAATAAAATAATAATTGAAGTACATACTAATACTTGAAGTACTAATCAATTGCTTATAAAAACAGTTTTGTATGGTGATTCGTTTAGGTTAAAGAACTACAATTTAGATATGTATGTATGTGTGAACAAATAAATTAAAAATGTATTTAAACGCAATTCTTAATTTCTATAGAAAATTTTAATTACAAATTATTGCATTAAATTAAAGAAATGTGTTATTTTAAAAAAAAAATACTTCTATTTTTTATTTTAACTCATTTTTATTTAAAAACATTACGCTCATAAACGTAATTTCCAATTTTTAATATATATCCTTATTTATTTAGTTCTTTTATTCGACCTTTTTCAATATTCTTTAATTTCTTTTTCAAGCGACCTCATTGCTTGAAAAAGAAATTAAAGAATTTATCCTAATTCCATAAACTAAAATAAGGAGAATTTAAAAATGTAAACAAACAGCCGCCATTTTTTAGAACGTTAAATGTTGGTATATGGCAACCAAAATGTAAATGATACGAACATTAATGACAGACAAATTATCATACATTTCTTTTGATTTTTTAGTATTTTACAAATTAAAGTTTTAAATTAGAAATTTGTTAATAAATTTAGCTATAATACACATTATTTCTAATTTGAAATTTTTTATAGTCATAAAATGTCATTTAAATTATTTGTGTAACAAATTTTTGCGGTTTTCTTAAACCATTTCATTTGCAATTATAAAGTAAAACCAAATAATCAATATATTTTATTAAAACTAATGCAAAAACTGTACAATGACTTATCCAACAAGACCTGACTGATTCAATTAAATAAACAAAGTCTGGAATATAAAATTATAATGACACAAATTTTGTAGACAAGTTGCCTTTAAAACAGGCTCTTACTTAAATGTTAATATTCGTTAGACTGAAATTTAAATTAATTTTTGTCAAGTGGAAATTTTGCTTTTTTTTTATTTATAACAAGAAGGTTATTTGAAATATGTAGCCACGTATCAGACAAACTTAAAAACAGCATTATAATTTTATCAAACATTTGCAGTTTTTTATGTGGCTGTTTAAGATTTTATGTGTTAAATTTCACTTTATTTACTGAGTTAAATAAATAAACAATTTCCAGCAAGAGTATAAAATTAAAAACGAAAAACAAAAGTTTAGAAGAAGAGAGTCTTTTGGTGTTATCTATAATATTTCTAATCTAAATATATAATTGGTAATTCTAATGAAAACTTGAGGTTTCCATTAAATGAAATATAAAGTTTTTTTTTTTGTAATTGTTGTTTTTTTAAAAGCTAGTGAGAGTGAGAGAGTAATAATAACGGTTGGCTGGCTGGTTGACTGGTGTTTAGACTTCAGTTAACGTGTGTTTAATTGTTAATCGAATATCATAAGTTGGCATTAACGGTTCGCGTGTTGCAATTTTGTTTTTCTTAAACAAAAAAATAATATAAATAAATAAATAAAAGAAATGTTAAAAATTTAAACATTTAGCACGGAGAGTTTTTATTTTGAATATTGAAAAGCAAAATTATTAAAATTTTAATGATAATAAAAGTAAACTAATAAAATATAGCATTTAAATAAAATAAAACAAATAATATTTGAATTATCAAATTAAAAAAGTGAAAGTTTTTTAAACTATTAAACAAAACAACTAATCTGATAAAAATTTTGAAAAATGTGTGTTATTTTTCCAAGGAACTTTAAGGGTTTTGAGCTTAAAAACAATAAAAACTAAAAGACTTGTGCACCTTGTCATTAAATATTAGATTTTAGTAATATTTGTCATGTGACACCCCTTAGCTGTTTAATTTTTTAGTTTTTACACACAGGCAACCCATGTGTGTCTGCTAAATAACCGTTAATATAATGCAAATATTTGTCAAATGTCATGTCACACATTTAATTACTCTCCTCCTGACTCTTTTTTTGTTTAACAAATGTCTTTGCCCT
This sequence comes from Bellardia pandia, assembly GCA_916048285.2. Classification (NCBI taxonomy): domain Eukaryota; kingdom Metazoa; phylum Arthropoda; class Insecta; order Diptera; family Calliphoridae; genus Bellardia; species Bellardia pandia. The sequence continues at coordinate 24,631,490 of OU696531.1, forward strand.
TTGTTTCTATTAAAACATTCGCACGTGAAGTTTACCCTGACAACCAAAAACTGGATTTAACAAAAACTTTGTTCCCATCTTTTTTTTTTGTCAATTTGTGTGTGCAACACGTTTGTCATTAATTTACGAATTAATATCGTTCACCCTTTTTTTTTTTTTTTTTTTTTTTGAGGCAATTGAGGATTAATTTTTTTGATTTGTGCTTTTTGTTAACATTTGAATCCTTCTTATTTTTTCATGATATCTAACAAATTGTTCTTTTATGGATTATTTGAATGCATAAAATGTAACCGGGTAGACAAACAAATGTGGGGTTTTAAAATGGTTTTTATTTAAATGAGTATAAAATCGATTTTACAATTAAGTGCATTTTGTTGTAAATATTTAATAACATGTTATAAATGATTGCTAAACTTCACACAACTGGACTGAACAGGATTGCACAGTTAAAGAGTTGCCACCATTGCCAAAGTAGGAAATAAAATTGTATAAACTGTTGTCTACAAATATGGAATTTAACAACTAGAAATCCTTTTATTTGTTATCTTAACTCTGTGGCCTGATTAATTTTCTTTAACAAAGCTATTTAAAAAAGAAACTAGTCACAAGTTTGATAATGTTTAAACATTATGTTTAAATGTCATTAGTTGTCAAACTATTGATATGTGCACTTAAAACTTTAAATCTATTTTTTTTTTGTTAATAATCTTATCTTAATTTGTTAAAGATAAGATTTGTTTGTCATAAGTTTCTTTAAGTAAAATGTTAAACCCTATCTAATTGTTTTAATCTTTAATGAGAAATTAAAGTGAAACCTGAAATCACACGAATCATTTTTAGAAATTATTAAACCATTTTTGCTTATAACTGCAATAAATATAAACAAAAAGATAAGTTTAACTAAAACAATAAATATTTGTAAAAATAATACTGGATATTTGAGAATTGCAAAGATAAATAAACAAAACAAACTGAAATGCAATATCAATAAACTAAAAGAGAAACCATGTAGATAAACTAAGCAAAAATCCTAATAATGTCCGACTACAGCACAGTATTATAAGGGAATTATTACCCAAATAATAGCGGCTGACAACAACAGAAAACTGTCATAGAAAATATAAATAAAATTTATTTTTTCTCTAAAGTGTTTAGAAAATAGTTTTTGTATGAGAATTATTCCTCTTGCGAGTATTAATAAACAAAATTCAAAAAAATATTCAAAAATAAATGTAGTGTATACAATTTGTTTTCAAATAAAATTGTATATTTAACTTGAAGGCAACTTCGATTAAAATTTTTTGAATTTTAAAATAGTTTTTGTAAATTTAATTTTCAGCCCAGTGTTTTTGTAAATATTTTCTTTCTTTTTATTATTAAAATTTCAGTTTTCTTTTTTCTAAAAAAATTTTTATTTATTTCATTTAACAATGAAAAAGCTATATCAAAAAAATTCCAAAATAACTTCACTTATACTGTGCGTTTTTGTCTTTAAAATTTTCTTTACGCTCTAGTTTTTATGAAAAACTATTGTGTATTTTTTGCTAACATGCTTTAAATTAATTGTTAGTTTAAAATTTGTAAAAAATAAAAAACAATAAGACTATGTTTAATAATATTGAAACAAAGTAAAATTTATTTAAGTGTTGTTAAAGTTTGACAGCTGTTTTTATTTGCTTAAGAGCACATATTTATACTCCATTTATGCTGGCACTTGGTTTTATTTACTCAATTTGTATGACTTGACTTTAGAGTTTATTTGTGTATCGCTTTTGTTTTATAAATTTTTTAATTGCATTACAATTGTCTGTTATTTTATCACCACTATATTTATGCACACATTTGTTCATATGTTGGTTTATTCTATTGTCCATTAAAATCTTTCTCACCCTGTTATATACTATTATTGACAGCACTCACAACATAAATTATATGGGGATGTTGTTGTGTTCACTTGGTGTGATGACGCATCATATGCAGTATATTAAAAGAGTGTTTTAATTAAAATGTTGCGACAATTTCAAGTACGAATTGCAGTTTCAATTTAAAATGTGTTGCATTCATGAATGCAAAAAAACATACATATTTGGTAACACTACTCTACGTCAATGCAAATGATTGAGAGTGATGCCACGTTTTAAAATGCGAAAGTTTCCGGTTATTATCATTCTCAGTGATTTACAAATTAACTGCATTTAACGTACATCAAAGTTAACATTCATGTTTTTACAAATTTATGGTGGCAAATTTCCTAAGAATTTAATTTAAAAATTAAATACTGCTTTGTAAAGTTACCCTGAATAGTACAATTTAAGCATTAGAGAAATTTAATAAACGCCTAATTAAAACTTTCCAAAGCAGCTCCATTGACGGCATAAATTAGTTCCCACTTAAAAAAATGTGCGTTTCAAACACAATAATACAACATCCCTAACACTTTTCCCACAATACTTGAGTTAACAAGGAATTTTCAAAATATATATGTATGTATTGTATACGATACTATGAATATAGATTAATTGATTTCAACAAATGTTTTCTAACAGCTTGAAAAGAAATTTGTATAAAAACAAACGCAAAAATACAGAAAAAGGAAGCTGTTGAATAAACAGTCATTCAAAACAAAAATTATGATGTGTTTGTGGTTTTCCAATGAGCGGGCACAGCAAACCGCACCACACCAAACACATGAGTGTAAATCACACGCCAAACATTATTCAAAGAATACAAAAGGAAATAAGTAAAGCAAGTAGGTGTTGAACAATCTATATCCTGTGTAAAATACAAACAAATAAAGAAACAAGAAAAAAACACTTGACTTATATATAAAAATCATACAAACAAATAAATTCTGTTGTATTGATGTGTTAAACGTCTCGCTGGCAAAGCAAAAGAAAGCAGGCAACAATCAACAGCAGGAGCCAAGGAATGGGTAGTTCAAAGTACTGAAGAGGTTATGCCTTTATAAATAATATGTTTGGTGTCAAGGAGCGAGCGACGAGCTACTTGTACATTGCCATAGTGTGTTAGTTATAACTCAATAATAAACACAGGCACCTGGGCAATGGTTAGAGAAAAAGGAAATAAGCAAATATTTATATACATAGATACTAAAATACACTCGTATGGCAGGCAGTGGAGGCAGCATAAAAATCTATTGAGACTGGGAGTTAGTACGTTTTATAATATACTATCAACAGTGTATCTGCTTAGAGGCACACGTGCGTATAGAGAGTATATTATACTCCATATTGTGGTGGAAACTTAAACAAAAAGAGAGTATTATAGACAATTTACGTTACCGAATAATGTAGTAAAATTATTTGAGGTTTTAATTTTTTATTGAGTAGGATGTTTTGTGGTAACCTCAGGCTTTTTAACACCTATGTACTTAAAATACTACATAGCTTAGGTCAGATTAATCAGTTTATATTAATAAGTTTAAGAAATAAGTGGAATTTAGTTAGAAGAAGAAAAAAATTACAAAAAGAATTTTGAGCATATTTTAAGGCTCTTAGGGTCATTATTACAACTTTCCCCTAATGTAAATAGTAATAGGTAACTTTAATTAAAGTGAGGAATAAAGTGACCTTTAAAATTTTTCGTTATTACAACTTCCTTGAAAAATAAAATAATTTTTTTTTCTAAAATATGGCAATACCAGTGAAAACCCGATTACTTTTGACAAATTACAGGGAGGTTACTCTAGCATACAAATTGTACGCTTATCGCATCGCATTTGGTTTCGCATTGCACTAGAGAGTAATCCCTGACAAGAAACAGTAAATTGTTTGTGTTTGTGAAAACATTTGTTTTTGAAAAAAATATAAATCAAACAAACGTCTGCTTTCCATTTTTGTTTATCAAATTATTTATTGGCAAAACAAAATTAAAATTATTTTTCATGAAGATGACATTTTTTTCAGAACATATGGCAACTTCAAATACATACCTCACTATAATATTTAAAGGCAAGATGATCTTGCCCTTTAGCTTATCTATGGGTTTTAGATTAAAGTAAACTTATAATAAACAAATACTTCTTATCTGTCCGATAACATCATACCTTTATTGTTAAGTTGTAATAATTGGCCTTAAACTTTTAAAACTACCTAATATTAATGGACAATTTTTAAAGCAGGAATTACTCACTTTTTGCAAACACTTAGCGATTTAAACAAAACACTAGTTACCAGTTTGACCACTTAATTAGTGTAAAGTATAGTGTTTGTAATTACATAGTTAGTTCTCTAACTAGAAGTAGTGCTAGTAAAAGCCTATTTGCCTTTAAATGCAGGAGAATTAAATGAATATCCTATATTTAAGGACAAATGCATTAAAAGGATTTAAACACTATGGCCTACTTTTGGGCTCAAAAACTAAAATTAAATATAAATACAATCAAATTAAGTAAAATATACTAAAATAAACTATTACAGCCTAATTACGAAAAAAAAAACATTTTAAATAATGTTAAAACTAATTTTTAACAAAATGACACAAACTATATTTATTAAGCATAAACATGTTCCTTAAAATAGTACAGTTTTTCTTTAAATTCCTAATAACTACCCCCACCAGAAACAAAAAGAACCATACACACTTCTATTTTACCACCTTTTTACAGTATCCTCCTTAACAGGAATGTATGAATCATAGACATCCCCTTCTGTATTTGACCAAGGCCTCAAAATAATACAACAAATTCTGTGTTAATTATGGTTAGCATTCTTGTATAAGTTTACCGTATAAATTCCATAAATTATTGTGTGAAAACTAAAGCTTGTTGCCGTTAAGGAATCAATAACACACACACATGCACTCTTACACACTCCACACTACAAAAATCCTTTATCCGGTTTCCGTTTCTGTGTCATCACTGTATAACGATAATCCGGCTTAAGTTGTCCGTTTTATTTTCTTAAATTTTTTTGTTGGTCTTTTTTTTTTTTTTTGTTTTCCGAAAAAAATTGTCAAGATTTATTGAAGTGTGTTACAGTATGTATGCTGATAAGTTTATAGCATCATCTCAGTTAGCTTAGTTTGCCAATAAATCAAGTGTATGACTTTCTTGTGCAGTTTCTTCACGGTCTCCTATAGTTATGATGAAATTAAATCTATCAATCGTTTTGGGATTTTAATCAGTGCAATCAAAAGCAGTTCGTTTAATTTTGCTTCTATTGTGTGTGTGTGTGTGCCAAAATAGCGGAAAAAATTAAGAAGATTGGCTGGAATATTTTCAACAGCAGCGCAGCAGGAAGAGAAAGAATATGTTGTATAGTTTTTCAATAATATGTCTATGGGGTGTAATTAAAGATTTATGGATTTTGAACATGTTTCATGTGGAATACAAGAAATTAGTTTTTATTGCTCATATACATACATTAATAAAATGGATTTTGTTATCTTATCCTCTGTATAAATTTTTGAGGGAGGAAAAAAATTTGTTCAACAATTGAATATTAGAAACTATTTTTATGGCCACGCAATTTGAACTGGATATTGAAAAGACTAAATGCTTAAATGAAGCATAAGATAAGAAACATGGTGTATACTTTTAGGCTGAAATTAAAGGAATCTGTTCAAAGTAAATACTAAAGTATTAATTTTCATATTTAAATATATTAATAGACGACGACTGCAGCAGTGTCTTAAAAAGTCAAATTAAAAGCCTACTTTTTGTTGTATTAGCTTAAATCAGTAAAAAAAAACTATTTCCATTTATGTTTAGAATCAGGTTTATCGAAACAGATTGTTTTAACATTTCAATTTTAGATTAAAATATTTCAATACATTGTTATAAATACAATTATAAAATCAAAAGCCTACTTTTAGGGGTATGATAAAAAAAATATGCGCAACTAAGGAAAACATTCTAAATATCAAGACTGGTTGTTTACTGTTTTAAAAAGTTTTTAACTGGGGGGTATTTTAGCTTAAAGCAGAAGACTGGTTGTTTACTGTTTTAAAAAATATTTAAGTCTCAATTTTGGATTAAAATATTTCAATACATATAAATACAATGATAAAATCAAAAGCCTACTTTTAGGGTTATGATAAAAAAAATATGCGCAACTAAAGAAAACTTTCTAAATATCAAGACTGGTTGTTTACTGTTTTAAAAAATTTTTAAGTTTTAAGTCTTCTGCTTTAAGCTAAAATACTACCAGTTAAAAACATATGTTAATTACAATATAAAGTAAAAATTTATTTAAAAATTGCTCCCAGTAGGCAACACTGCAAAAATAATTTAATGATTTACTACAAAATCCCTGTCTCTTGTAACTAGAAAATCTGTACGTTCTTAGAAAATATACTGGTAGCTGTCAATTGCCACAATGAATCTTAATTTATATCGAAAATATAAAAATATATTCAATTAATATTATGTTTATAACATTAAACATATGTATTTAATTGTATATTGTTAAAAATAAAAATTAAATAAAAACTAATTTTCTTGCCACCCTCTAAGGAAATAAAACTGATTGCTCTGCTCTCTTCTTCTAAAAACAAAAGCAACCCTGTTTAGTAGTGTTTACTCGGGCTCTTAATTTTTCAAATATGAATTTTAAAGCCGAGCATTACACACACACACCCAAAAATTTACAAGAACAACAATAAAAATTGAGCGCAATTTATGTCTGTGTAAAGTAACAAGATTGGTCAAACAAGATTTTAAATGATACTAAAATTGTACTTTAATGAAAAAAAAAACTTTGAAGTTTTAGGTAATTTTCTTGTGCGAACCTAGCTTGAAGATGTGTTTATACTGTTGGTATATCTTTTATTTCAGAGTTCTTTCTTTTGGTACAAAACTTAAGAAAAATGAAAAAGTACTTTATAATACAAAAATAAGAACATTAGAATTCGTTGTTAACTTGACAAATTTGTAATTATTTGAAATATAGAACTTTTTTTTATTAAATTATTGGAATTTATTTTATTTAAACTATAAACCAAAGAAATATAAAAGCACCAACATTTTACTGTGTACATTGCTTGAAGAAACAAGAATAATGTTGAGATATTTTACTTACTTAACTACAGGAACTTTATTTCATAAAAAGTACCAAAATCCAAATTCGAACATTGCTTTTCTAAACTATTTCAATACAGACAAATTAAAAAAGTACCCCCTGATTAAAATCTGCTTACATTTGAATTCAAAATTTTGTGGTGTATCAAAAAGTACCAAGTTAAATTTTTTATATAAAAACAATTTATAGCAAAGTACATACAAAAATCTAAATATATACTATATAAATTTTTCGTACAATTTGAAAATTTTTTTCAAAAGGTACCATCCCTGGTAAGTGCTGAGTTACAGCTCATGTACTGCCGTGTTAGACATGTTGTACATACATGTAGTTAATGCATGTATTTTGAGCATTTAACAGAGTACACTTGCGCTAAATGTGTGTGCCGGCTGCTGAAATACATACCTATACAAGTACACATTTTGTTTATGTATTTACATATATGCCTGTATATGCGCCACCACCATTTGAGATACTTTTTCAAACAGAGCAAACCGTTGTTGTACGTTCAATATAAATTTTAATTTCCAACCAGACTTTAACAGCTTAACACTAGTATCGACAGGATTTGGAAGTTTAGTTCCTTATAAATTTCCGAGTGTGTTCGTTTGTTTTCAGTGAAGCGCGCGCTTGCTAAATTAATACAAATAAAAAAAAAAGAATTGAAACAAATTCTAACTGAAACACAACAAGAACAAGAAGAACCAACAAGCAGAAGCAGCAAAATTAAAACAGCAGCAAAAAAATTCTATTAAAACAACCATTTTTTTGTATAGTATATAGTATACTTTTGGGCGCGGCAAAGCAAGCAAACGAAGATTTTTTTAGAAAATTTCTTAGCAAAAAATGGCATATAAAAAAGAATTACTTTAATTTTTCTATTAAAAAACATATTAAATTAATATTAATAAAAGAAAACCCAACGCACAAATTTAAAAAAATAATAGTAATTTACATTAAATCAAAACAGTTGCACAAATCAAACCAACCAAATATATATTTAAAGAAAGTCACAATTCTAAACTAAGAAATAAATATATAAAAAAGTTGTGAATTTTTTTCCAAAATAAAATATAAACGAAAATCATAAATAATAACGTCCTTATAAAAAACCAACGAATCATCAAATTGAAACAACAAAAAAAAAAAAAAAAACAATATTGTGAAATTTTATAATAAATAAACTAGATTTTTGCATAAAACAAAACTTTTTTTTACATCTTCTAGCATAGATAAAAAACAATTTCATACAACCACCCACCACTTTATCAGAAAACCCCTTTAAAAAAGTTAAAAAAATAACACACATTTTTCAAGACAGCGCCCTTTAATATAAATCTCTTCTAAACTGAAGCAATCCAACTAAAAACCATAAAGAAAAATCAAACATTCCGCTAATTTACCATTTATATATAAATATATAAACAGAAAGGAAACAAAAAAAGTGTGATTTAATTTTTTTACCTGCTAATTAATTTAAGCTTAAAAGTAGTAGACACAAACTAAACGAAAACTTTTTTAGAAAACTATATTTTTTATCATAAAACATAAAACATAGTGCAACTTTTGTGACCAAAATCGCCAAATTTTTATAAAAAATTTAAAAAACGAATAACGTATAAAAAAATCTTTAAACTTTTACCTCTGTATATCTTAAATCAAACACACTCTCATACAAAAAAAAACTCATTCAAAATGGGCGGTTGCGCATCCAAGGATAAAAAGGACAAAGTGGTTGATGGTGATGCTAACGCCGCAAATGCTACCGAAAACACCGCTGATGGTGACAAAGCATCAGCCGCCACTACAACTGAGGCAAATGGTGATGCTACCACTAATGCAGAAGGGTGTGTATTTATGCATACAATCATTATATATTTCTATGTTCTCTTTAAACAAATTACCGGCAAACCATTATAATAACGGTTATTTGAAATATTTGGGTAATTTTGCAAAAAAAAAATTATTTGTCAAATTAGGGCAGTTTTTTTTTATTAAATGACATTTTAATGGGCTTCTTGAGATTTTTTTGGAAACTCCTAAATAGCCTGCCGTTAACGAGAATTTATTTATTATTAGTTTAAATTTAGTTTCAGAATTTTGATTTTAATGTTAAATATTTGTTTGAAATCTTACCGTTTGATTTTAATTACAAACTTCATTTGGGAGGGGTCTTTAAACATATTTTTATATGTAAGTTTCAGTTTTCAACTCCATAATGGTTCAAATATTAATTAATAGTCTTAATGGATTATTTTATAATTTTTACAATATTTTGAAACTTTAATTTTGAAATCAAATTTATTTGCAGACCATTTCTTCCAAGAAAAAAGTTTGAATTACTTGTCAGACTTTTACCGTCCAATAAGAAATATATTTTCAAACTGCTGTAAAGAACTGTTTCTCAAAATGTATTCTGGTACTTTCCTATGACACAAAAATTTCTTAGTTTTGAGTTGTCAATTAATTAAACTCCAAAATGGTTCCTTCCTAATAATCTGTCTCCAAAATCTTACTATTTCTATAAAGTACAAAGTTCAACCATTATTTTTCTCATAATATTATGAAAACATAATATTACATTATAAAAAAGAATCAACGTTTGATACAAAAATGTCTTAATTTTAAACTGTCAAACGATTCAGCCGAATCAGAATAGAGTACTTTTTTAAAAAACTGCCTCCAAAATCCTACTATTTTCAAAAACCACAAATTTAAACTATTATTGAGCTGTCAATTGTTTCTGTTGAATTAAAACAGAGCCCAAGATAATTAAAAAAATCTCTCTTTTCATATAAACTACTTAAAGTACAAGTGTCTGCCATTTGTTCTGAAAAAGAACGAACTTTTTTCATGCATAAGTTTGTAAAAACAAAAGTGTGTATGATAATTCTTTATCTTTGTTTTTAATACAGGCTTGAGAATTGCAATGATGACTTTCAAATACAAATCAAATATAAAATAGAAATAAATAATTTTTACACATAGAAAATTTGTTATAATATTAAAAATCGAAATATCGAGTTAATTGTATATAAAAATAAAAAAAAAATATTTTGTAAAAAACAAAAAGTGATCTCAAGCTTAAAAATTATTTAATAAAAATCATAAAAAAGCTCGAAGAAAATAGAATAAAATTGTAACTATTTAAATTTTTAACCCTAAGTTTCCTTTTGACACCCAAATTTTGAATAATTTCTATAAAAAACCAAATGTCAAAATTCCAACTCATAAAGTACAGCTAAATCAATTATAAAAATTAAACATTTTAAAACCTAATTAATCAACTTTAAAATAATTTGCTTGAAACTCTTTTAAATAACATACAAAATAGTCTTAAGGTACGGTCACACATGGCAAATATTTGACGAAAAAGACGTGACCACTAACTAAAATGTATTTTAATTCTAGTGTTTATTTGGGAAACTTCTTTTACTAAAGACAAATTACCATAGAAAGTTAGTTTAATTCTATTTGATGCTGTTTGCTTTTACAAAACACTTGTTAGATTAAACGTCTTCTAACTAATTTGTGATTAAAAATAGTGGTTACCCTTTTTTGAGAAATTATTTGGCTTTATGGACTTTAAAAGACATAAAAATTGTTTTAAAATCAAATATATGTATGTAATTTAATCCACTTAAACGAAATTTAAAATTTGCCACATAAACTTAAAACAAATTAGAAAAACGCATAAAAAATGCTCATTTTAATTGAAGTTAAAAAAATACTCCAAAACAAAAAAAACTCCTCTAAAATTCATTAATTAGCTCGAGAGAATAGTTGAAATTATTAAAAAATTTAAAATTCTTTAATAAAAAGTCTCTTCTTATAATTTCATTTAAAATTTATTAAAAAATTCGCTTAATATATATAAAAAAGGAAAACCTAGTCTTCATTTATTTGACAACGGATATGAGCTTAATGAATTTAAGTATCACGACTTGAGAATTATGTATATAAATAAGCATGAAAAATCAGCTAGACCTTAATTTTCAATAAATTTATTGACATTTTTTAAACATGCCGTTTAGTTTACTTATTTTTCATATCATTAACAAGACCACTTAATTTGTTTAAGTACTTTGCAGTTTTATATACGTGTTTTTTCACAAGGAGCATGTCATACAGTCATAATAAGTACTCGTAATCTTGTTTAACTATCATCATCTCGTACTCATTGTCATAATCAACAACATTTATGATGGTGCTGATGCCTAGCAAACAAATACAAAGAATGCAGGAAAGAATAAAATTACAGACGGACAGACTGACAGACCTCATTTTGATAAGCATGATTATAACTTCCAATTAAACTTTATTTTATGACTGGCAATTACCACTCGTACCGGGTAGTAGTATTATGTATGTATAGTATATTAACTTAGTGACTCAAACTAGGTTTTCTTTTCTTTATTTTGTTTTATTGTTAACCATATACTACTTATCTTAATTGTCGTCTAGTCTTATCTCATTGCCAAGTAAAAGTATACACCCTAAAATGACAAACTCCCTCCCTTCCTCACTTAAGTTACTTACCTTGCAAATATATTTTATAGTCCTCTGATGTTTAAAGTTTTGCTCCTTTTAATTTAAAGGCAAAGAAAAAAAAGTTGACGTCATATAATAGACAGCAGGAGGAAGAGTATAGACTCTGGACAAACACTAGAAAAGCCACGCAGGAAAATTAAAAAATATGTACAAAAAAAAAGAATCATACAGTATGCATGCATGATTTGTCATGATATAGACAGCCACCACCAGCATTACAAATCGCGTGCTAAAAATGCATAAAAAGTCATTCCACATAGTCATTTTGTGCTTTGTTAAAAGCAACAGTCGCCGTTGATGAGGAAAATCTCCACCCCTGCCAAAAATTCAAAAGAAAGAAAAAAAAACCAAACACAAAGTGGACTCAATTTTTACCCATGCCGGCATTTGCATGTTTTATATACAAGTTATACATAATTTTGTACTATATACTATTTAAAATCTATATGTTTGGCTACATACACACTTTGAAAAAAAGTATACGTTACAAAAGACAATGACAGCGGCACTCCTTTAAAAAGCGCATGTCACGTGTCCGGCTCTTCTTTTTTTTTTTTTTTTTTTTTTTTTTGTTGCTGGCATAAGGGAGAGTTTTTCCGTTATATATCACAAAAACACCCTATTTTAAATACATCTAGGAAAATATTTATTTTGTTGGGGAAAAAACATGCAAAGTAAACGATGACGAAGTTTTCAGCGCTGAATTAATAACACAAAGAGTTCATTGAAAAAAATAATATATTCAAAGGTTTTTATCGCCAAAAAAAAACCCGAAACAACCCTGAACTTTGTTTACAAAAAAAAAATAATCATTACCATAAAATCTTGATTTTATTAGTTATTAAAAATAATTGTGCAAAATTTGCAACTTTAAGTTATAAAGAGGCAAAACACAGCAAACGATCCAGCAAGGCGGGAAAACTAAGATTGGCAACGTCTAAACATTTTCAAATACATTTTATTATCGAAAAAGACGTAACCACTAAATACAATGGATATGAACTCGTCAGACAAATTTGTACTAAAACAAGTGGTTACGCTTTTTTGAGTAAATATTTGCCAAGTGTGACCATACTTTAAGTCTATGAAACGTAGCCGTTACACATTTAATAAACTGAAATAACATTGTCATTTTACATAAAATTTTCTTTATTTAAAAAAATTTTTTTTTACCCAATAATTTTGAAAATTCATACCAAAAATGAAATTCATATTAAGCTTCTGTCGTTTAACACAAATTACAATAGGACAAACTAAACAAAATCAAGCATTTAAACGATTTTGCAATAAATGGTGTGAGACCAGCACATTGTAAGCTATCTCAACTATTTAAATTACAATTACAAACCCATTTTACTAATACCAAACTAATTTCCCTTTTTATTGATCTTCTCATTTTAGTAAACAAGACACCATGGTTGACGCCGCTGTTCTCACTAAATTGGAAGAAGGTTACGCTAAGTTGGCTGCCTCCGACTCCAAATCCTTGTTGAAGAAATACTTGACCAAGGAAGTCTTCGATAACCTAAAGAACAAGAAGACCCCCACTTTCGGTTCTACTTTGTTGGATTGCATTCAATCCGGTTTAGAGAACCACGATTCCGGTGTCGGTATCTATGCTCCCGATGCTGAAGCCTACACAGTATTCGCTGGCCTTTTCGATCCCATCATTGAAGATTACCATGGTGGTTTCAAGAAGACCGACAAGCACCCCGCCAGAGACTTCGGTGATGTCTCCGTCTTCGCCAACTTGGACCCCAACAATGAATTCGTCATCTCCACCCGTGTTCGTTGCGGTCGCTCCTTGCAAGGCTACCCCTTCAACCCCTGCTTGAGCGAGGCTCAATACAAGGAAATGGAACAGAAGGTTTCCACCACCTTGTCCGGTTTGGAAGGTGAATTGAAGGGTAAATTCTACCCCTTGACTGGCATGGAAAAGGCCGTTCAACAACAATTGATCGATGATCACTTCTTGTTCAAGGAGGGTGATCGTTTCTTGCAAGCCGCCAACGCCTGCCGTTACTGGCCATCTGGCCGTGGTATCTACCACAACGACAACAAGACCTTCTTGGTCTGGTGCAATGAGGAAGATCATTTGCGCATCATCTCCATGCAAATGGGTGGTGATTTGGGTGAAGTATACCGTCGTTTGGTAACCGCCGTCAACGACATTGAAAAGCGCATTCCCTTCAGCCACGATGATCGTTTGGGCTTTTTGACCTTCTGCCCCACCAACTTGGGTACTACCATCCGTGCCTCCGTGCACATCAAGGTCCCCAAATTGGCCTCCAACTTGGCTAAATTGGAAGAAATTGCTGGCAAATACAACTTGCAAGTCCGCGGTACCCGTGGTGAACACACCGAAGCCGAAGGTGGTATCTACGATATCTCCAACAAGCGCCGCATGGGTCTCACCGAATTCCAAGCCGTCAAGGAAATGTACGATGGTATTGCTGAACTTATCAAGATCGAAAAGAGCATGTAAGGTGTTACAACTCCGCAACGCCTACCCCACAAAAAAAATTAGAGCTTACGGCTAGGCCAAACATCTCTGTAGTCGCTACGTTCGGTGGAAATTATATAATAACAACACTACACACTTAATAATGTTCTCCCAGTGTTCTCTAATTTCATCTATATGTAATCGTTTTTGAATTAAAGAGTGTGCGTTTCTTGGCATTTTTTTCTTTTGAATTTCACGTTCTTTAAGTTTTTTTTCCTAATTTAAATATTTTGTGTTTCATTTTGTATCATCTCTATGTAAACTCTCTTTGGGAAAGCACATCACAAGCGTATTTGTGTATAAGGCGGAGAACATTATTAAACACCACCACATTTTTTTAAGTTACAACACTTTATTTTATTTATTGAGAACAAAATATTAATAAACATTTAAAACCAAAAATTTAAAAAAAAAAACAACTTTGAGTTATAAAAAATAATGAAAAGAGATTTGTATTTGTATTAACAGCAACAAACACATAAAACTACAACAACTTTAAGTAAAATCCTAAACAAACATTGATAAACAACAAATTAATGAACACAAAATATTTTTAATTTTAAGTCTTAAGTTTATAAAAAGAATTATTAAAAATAATAAAAATTAAAAAAAAAACAATTTTGTTTTATTTCCAAGTGGATTTCCGTTTTTAAATGTAAAATATCGTAAATAAATTTGTACGATTCGCATCGCATTTGCTTTCGCATCGTAATAGAGAGTAACCCCCCTGTTATTGTAGTAATGTTGCCACTATTTCGTTTATTGATCTATCTAATATATTTCATACATATGGCATCTTTTTTGTTATGATAGTTGTGAACATGGTGAAATTAAATACCAGGTGACCGCATTGCTACAACAATTACAACAAGGCAAGAACAACAGGCATTTTTCTATATGAAAAACTTTCGTCACTGTCAAAAAGTTTTTTTTTTATATAACTTTTTGGCATTTTCAAATTCACCATGAATAATCAGCTGGCGCTACGCTATCACCTAGTATTTAAATTCACCTTGGTTGTGAAGGTTATCATTTAATGAACAGTCGGACGGCTGATTAAACTAAACTCTTTTTATTGTGTGTATATTAAACGTATTATTTCGTCGTGAAAATGGTTAACGCTTGGCTAATGGACAATGAAACAACCGACCAACGCCTGGAACATCATCGCAATCCACCGGCATTTATTACTTTAGAGGAATTATTCACAAAAACTGGTGTGGAGCATTTTCTGGTATGTTCGCTTAACAAATGCACTTGTTTTTGTGTTGGGGAAGAGTGCTCTATTCTCTACTATTAGCATAGGATTTGCGTTTAACTTAAATTTATTGTTGAAGGGTAAACTAACTGCTATGCGCTTTTCAATATTTACTTAGACCAGGTCATCAGAAAACCGTTTCTAAAAAAAACTTTAAAGTGAATCATGTGTGTCAAACACATATTTGTAAAAATATCGGATTTTTGAAGTGACTAGTGGCTCGTTTAAATTTCAATTAATAAATTTACGTTTTGAAATATTGCAGATTAACGCAGATAATTATCAAAATGATAAAGTTTTACAAGACTTGCGAAAAGAGCGTAACTATAGCTATGAAGATGAAATAACATGTTCAGAAAAATGTTTAGCTGACTATGCCAATAAATTGAAATCATTCTTTACCGAACATTTGCATACGGATGAAGAGATACGTTTGGTTTTAGACGGTTCCGGATATTTTGATGTCAGAGAGTAAGTATTAATTTGTTGGAAACTTAAAATGTGTAAAAAGTATATGATAATTGAACAAATCTTTAGTAATGAAGAAAATTGGATACGTATAGCTGTAAGTAAAGGAGATTTGATTATCATACCAGCTGGCATTTATCATCGTTTTACTTTGGATAGTAATGTTAGTATAAATTATTGCCCCTATTGCCGTTCTCAACTCAACTAAGTTTGGTCGTCTGTCAGTCAACCCGACTTTAACTCAACCAAATTATTTTTTGGTATTGTGTAACACAACGATTTTTAGTTGTAATTGTTATGGCGTTGCCGACATGAAATATCGATTTCATGTTGGCAACACCATGCATTTTATTTGTAAAGTGAAGAAAAAAAACGCAAAAAATCAAGTTTTTATAAAATAAAAAGAATGGATTTAAGTGTGGATTATTTTTTGAAGACGAAAATCATGACGCTAATACAAATGTTCTACGTATACGTAGAAAAATACGCGATGATTCCAATCCTCTTGAACTACCCAGTGCGAAGTAAGAAATTTCCAAAATAAGTAACAAATATGTTAGTATAATAAGTATTATTTTTCATAGAGGCAATTTTCTTTTGCTTAATTTGTAAAAGCTGCTTGTTTATTTCATAATTTTTATAACTGTTTTTCTCCAAATCCTTAATACTTTTTTAAAGTTTAGCTTGTGTCTCTCAGAAGTTCCAGACGCTCTTGTTCTGGTGATTTTTTTATTTTTTTTGGCTGGTGTGTTTATTATCTCAGGTTCATTTGTAACGATTTGTACCATGTCGAGATTTTGAGGAGTTTCTAAAGCCTGAGTTGTTGACGGACCAACGTTTTCAACGCCGAAAGTGTGTCCAGATGGTGCTACTTGGTCATTTAGTGATAACAGCTGGGACACGCAATCCTCAAGTACATTAAGCGGAATTTCTTCATCTCAAATTTTTCCTTTCCTTTAGCAAGTTCTGGATTTTTTTCCATCAGCTGCACAAGTCGCTCAAATTGGGCTTTGGTTGTTATTTTGACTGTCCTGCGTATGTGTATTAATCATTTAATTAATTATATTAAGATCAAAAAACACCTATACTTACGATTTTTCCATTTTTTATCTTTTTTTTTATTATTTTATTACAGGAAATGTATTAAAAATTTTATTTAAATCTATAACCGACAAAGACTCAACTGCTAATAAGCAGTTGTGTATATTTATCGTTTTTGTCAACCAAACTCATCCAAAATGGTGAACCGCAATACTATTAAACACAACCAAAAAATCAGCAGCACAACCAAAAAGTCAACTACATTTAAGTTGTGAATGGCAATACCGATTTATGAAAGACGACCAAATTATTAAAAAAGTTGTGAACCGCAATAGGGGCATATATTTTTTATAGGTTATACTCATAAATAAAAAACTTCTTTAATGTTTCATATTTCAGAATTATATTAAAGCTAAACGCTACTTTGTGGGTGAACCTGTTTGGCTGCCTTACAATCGCCCTGCTGATAATATGGACTGTCGCAAGGAATATTTGAAACTTCAACAAGATGGTTTTAAACAATTAAATAAAGCTTAACTTTAAAGAGAAGTAAATACTTATTATAATTAAGTAGCTTTTTTATAATTTAATACATTTGTTATTAGTTTTGGCTAATATTAATTAATATCTGTAGATATTTGAGTTTTTATAAATTCCTTAATAGAAATAAATTATATTTTATTTGCCTATTAACGATGTTTTATGATTTGTAAAATACAAAGTTAGAATTAATATAGCTGATCAGTTTAACTTTTAACCGTGTAGTAGAAAACATTAGTTTGGCAAAAAGCAAATCAATAAGGTAGTAGTACAGGTTGGACCAAGCCGTACGGTATATCTCCATAGACTACAACTGAGAAGACGAATTGCCTTAGAATGACTTCTGCAGGTGTTGTTATAAGGAAGAAGATGATTAAACGGCTGTAACACTAATTGGAAACAATATTTTTCTAACTAATGTGGTTGCAGTTGCGAATTCAGCTTTAAGTTTGTTAAAGAGTTATAACATCTTAAGAATTGTTAGCCTATTCCCAATCGGCTCAAGTACGTCCCTAGTCGACCTATTGTTGAGTTATAAATGGTACTCCATCCGAATCGACCCAATTAGGAATAAAAAATCCGCAGGAGTTGTCTCCCTTTTTATTTTTTAACACTGAATGGGAAAAGGGAAAAAACTCCTGCGGTACAGACTAAACAGAATAGACACGGCCACCAAGCGGAAAGTAAAAGAACTAAAATGTGTCAAAGTGACGTCACACATTTAACACCATCGTAGGTAAGGGATAGCAAATATTTTGTTATTTGTATGGCTATCCCTGTTCTTCGATGGTGTTAAAGGAAATTCAATGTTTACATTTATTTGTGAAAATTTTCTTCTATTTGGCGCAACAAAATGAGGAAAATTGTAATTTTGCGCCGAAATTATAATAAATTTTGGCGCATTTTCCTCATTTTTGTTGTGCCAGTGATAAGTTATATCATAATCTGTGTCTGTGGTGAGTAAAGTCAATTAAATTTTGTCCAAAAAGTTTGATGCAGTCTGTGCCCGCGGTATTTTTATTAATGATTGGCTGATTATCTTGGTAGAGTTTACACGTGCAAAATTGTCAAAGACAAAAAAAAATGAAATAAAAAATGCGATATTTGTTAATCAACTCAGAACTATTTTGCTACTGTGAAAATTATTAATTAATAATTGTTTTATGTATGGAGTTTTTAATACCCAAGATTGAAGTTTTTTTTATGAATATATCAGATATATTAAAACCCATAGGTTATATGGGGACTCTAAAACATATTTCAAGGGATATCGTTAAATCATCTTCATTGCTTATGAGGAATCGAAAATAGTTTATATCTTACATTTTATAATGCATCTAATTTGCAACAAATCCACTACGCTACATACTTTTTATTTATTAATTTAAAAATAATAAAAAAATATGTAATAAGCAAATTACATAAATACAACTCTATGTTCCAAATTCATATCTAATAATCTGGCCACACCCTTAATTTTACAAACTGCTCAGTTCATAGTGTAACTATACAAGGTGAGTGCAGTAGCAAAGCTGATTGATTTTGTTTGCAATTTCCTTATGTCAAAATTAATATTTTTCAAGTGTTTTTGACAGTAGTACATTATTTCACAGAAACAAAATGTCTGTTGTTTCTCTATTGTGTTGCCGATTTGCCATCACCTTGTATAATTACAACATGGCTCAGTGTCTGCCATGGTGCAACTATACAAGGTGAGTGCAAATCGACAACAAATACAACACAAAACAGAAACAACAGGCATTTTGTTTGTGTAAAATATTGTACTACTGTCAAAAATACTTGAAAAAGTATTACTTTTGACATAAGTAAATTGTAAACAAAGTCAGTCAGCTGGGCTACTGCACTCACCTTGTATACTTGCACCATGGTGTGCGCTATTGGTTTGTTTACATTTATGCATTCGTTAAAAGCATTTGAATTGTTGTTATTTTCAACAAAATTACAGAGTATATATTAAAGATAACTATGTAATAACTATACAAAGACACACAGAAAACAAAAAGTGTTCTTTTTGATAAACAATCACCATGTTTATTAATGAAACCCGCCTAGTTTTATTCCAGAATCATGCCGGTACTGAAAATAATAGATAAAGTTTATTTAGTATAGGCATAAAGAATGTATGACCTTTAAGCGACATTGAAGAGGACAACAATCGGCTGGGTACGGGATAGGGTAGAAAAATTGAAAACAATTTATATTAACAGCAGCAGCAGATCGACAACGGTCGCTACGATACACGTAGTGTGAACGGTTATCAAGAGTAGAGCAGAAAAAAATAATTTTATAGAATTTTTTCTTTGGTAGGTAAAGATTTTAACAAAATATATATTTTACTATGCGATTAATTAAAGTCATTCTTTATAATTGAAGAAAATAATACAGTTTTTCAAAAATCTACGGAGAATGTCATTAACCGGGGAAAGTGTAGCTACCACTATGTATGAGGGTCAAAAACCTGGTACTAGTGGATTACGCAAAAAGGTTGGTAGTTATATGTACCTATATAAAATAAAATTTAATTACTAAACAAATTTAACAATAGGTCAAAGTTTTTGTTCAACCCAATTATACCGAAAATTTTGTGCAATGTATTTTGGATGCCAATGGCGAAGCCCTTAAAGGCTCCACTCTGGTTGTAGGTGGTGATGGACGTTTCTATTGCAAAGAAGCTGCTGAATTAATTATACGCATGTGTGCTGCTAATGGGGTAAAGATTTTTTTCTGACAAATTTAAAAATATTTTCAAAATAGGTATACCTAGGTATGATTAGTAAATTATTTAATGTTTGCTTTAAATTTTTAGGTTTCCAAACTTTTGGTAGGCCAAAATGGTATCCTCTCCACCCCAGCCGTTTCCAGTTTGATACGTAATAACCAGGCTCTAGGTAAGTGTTTTCTCATAATCATTTAAAATTTATTGTGTTGACTTTTAATAAGCTTTAGCATGATATTCTTTCTAGTAAACAGTTTTAATCTTATCAGTTTTAAACAATAAATGCATTTTGTTTACATGTTATTACATGCAATTGAGTTTTTAGACCATTATCTCTGATAATGTTTATTATACATATTTAATTTTAAAGTGTAGAACTTCGTTTATTATTGACCATTCATAAATAAGTTTGCAAAATACAAATGAAGGTCAGGTATGTTAACATTGTCGAACGTTTTTAAAAGTCAGAGGAACAAATGAAAATTTAAACTTTTTTAACATTGGGTATTTTTTATATAAAAATTGAACAACCCTTTATAAAATAGGTGTTGATAAATTTAGAAATGTTAAATTACTGGTCTGATTAATTATAAATAGAATGTTTTAAATGTTGTTTAAATTGAAGTCAAATTAAAATTATGTTTTATTTTTCCCTTTAGGTGGCATTGTTTTAACTGCTTCCCACAATCCTGGTGGTCCCGAAAATGATTTTGGCATTAAATTCAATTGTGAAAACGGTGGTCCAGCTCCTGATGCCTTCACCAATAAAATATATGAACTTTCACACGGCATTAAAACCTACAAAATTGTCAAGGCCCTACAGGTTGACATTAGCAAAGTGGGTACGAATAGTTTCACTGTTAACAGCCAACCATTTGTGGTTGAAGTTATTGATTCAGTGGCCAATTATGTCAGCCACATGAAGGAAATATTTGATTTTGCCAAATTGCGTGATTATGTAAGTAGCAAGGCAACCGGTAAACCCTTGAAAATGCGTATTGATTCGTTGAATGGCGTAACTGGTTCTTATGTACGTGAAATTTTCCTCAATTGTTTGGGCGCTTCAGAGAATTGTGTCGTTCATACCACACCTTTGCCAGATTTCGGTGGTCTACATCCTGATCCTAATTTGACCTATGCGAAGGATTTAGTGGATGCAGTAGCTAATGGAGATTATGATATTGGTGCTGCCTTTGATGGGGATGGTGTAAGTTTTGTTTTGTCATTTAACAATATTTCATTAATTTGTATTATTTCTATTTTGGCAGGATCGTAACATGATTATTGGTCACAAGGCCTTCTTTGTTACACCCAGTGATTCGTTGGCCGTTATAGCCCATTATTTGGAATGCATTCCCTATTTCCAAAAGAATGGTGTACAAGGTTTTGCCAGAAGTATGCCTACCGCTTCAGCTGTGGATTTGGTAGGCAAGAAATTGGGCAAAGAAGTATTTGAGGTTCCTACTGGTTGGAAATATTTTGGCAACTTAATGGATGCTGGCCGTTTGTGCTTGTGTGGTGAAGAGAGTTTTGGCACTGGTTCCAATCACATTCGTGAAAAGGATGGCATCTGGGCTGTATTGGCCTGGCTGTCAATTATGCAACACACCGGCAAGGGTATTGAGGATATTTTGAAAAATCATTGGTCCATTTATGGTCGCAACTACTTTACACGTTATGACTATGAAGAATGTGACTTGGAACCCTGCAATCAAATGATAGCCACTATGGAGAAAACCATTACCGATGCCTCATTTACTGGCAAACAATTTTCTAGTGGTGGCAAAAGCTACAAAGTAAAAGTGGCTGATAACTTTGCCTACACCGATCCCGTGGACAAATCTGTGGCTACTAAACAAGGTTTGCGTATAGTATTTGAAGATGGTAGTCGTATTGTCATGCGTCTTAGTGGTACTGGCAGTTCGGGCGCCACCGTACGGTATGTTAAAAGTTTTTTTATGCTCCTTCTTTAATTAATAATGTTTTTTTAATTCCTTTTAGCCTTTACATTGATTCTTATGAAAAAGACAATGTCTTGGGCCAGGCTAGTGTCATGTTGAAGCCCTTGATTGATATTGCCTTGGAAATTTCACAACTGCCTAAATTCACTGGCCGTAATGCTCCCACCGTTATTACATAAATCTATATATAAGCACAAAGAACTACCTCGTTCTTAAATCAGAACAGCAACATAAACTACCAAAAATTCTACCTCATTTTTTAAGAGGTAAAATTTATATAGAGCTGTTCCTTTTGTTCATTGTCGCCCCAAAAAATTAATATTTCATTTTAATGTTATGCATTTTGGTAAAATTATCGAATATATTTAATAAATTTATTATTAAAAAAAAAAAAAAATTAACTTTTTATATTTAAGCCTAAATATTCATATTGATTTAAAATTATAACCGGCAAGCGTTCGGTTAATACGCTACGTGGTAGTTTGGTTTTACGCACAAATATATCCAAGAAATGTAGAGTGGTTATGGCCTCGGCACACAATTCATGTTTGGCACTAAATTGTTATATTGTGTTTTCTTTTTATTTTACTAATATTTATTAAAAGTATTCTCACTTACCTTAAATTTGATTCCACCATTATTTTTACATATTGACATAGATATGTTATAAATATTATTTTAACATCCTTGTGATATTGTTGAAATATAGTGATGAGTCCCA
Source organism: Bellardia pandia (assembly GCA_916048285.2). Lineage (NCBI taxonomy): Eukaryota > Metazoa > Arthropoda > Insecta > Diptera > Calliphoridae > Bellardia > Bellardia pandia. The sequence goes on from OU696531.1 coordinate 24,654,310, forward strand.
CTAATAGGGGAGTTCCGTCTATTTGATCTTTATTAGTCTTGGCTACAATACTTTGTGTTTGTAGCGAAAACTGCAGTCTTGTTATGTTAGCAATGGTTAATAAAAAAAAGAATAGCGCCACATTATGTGAGTTTTTGCATAAAACAAATATTTGTTCCAGAGGCTCATAGGAGCCAGTATACATTAGATAGTCTTTAAGGTCTACTAATAGATTATTGTCTTTGAATTTTTGTTGGGTTTCTTGATTTTCTAATTCGTTTAAAAGAGATCTGAAAATAAATGGGAATATTAATGTGTGTGCTTTCTTTTCAATGCTTTAATCACTAAGGAAATGAGTTGTTCTTATTTCAGTTCTTATTTCAAATAGAACTAGTTCCTTAAACATATTCCGCAGGAAAATCGTTTGTAAAACGTTATTTCCTAAAATACTTACCTATTAAATGTATCTAAAGCTGATTCCAAATTTTTCGCATTCACTTTACTACTGCGATTTAGTTCAAAGGCCAACTGTTGCCTTAAAATCTGTTTATGACCCAGCTCCAAAATCCATTCCATCATTGTGGGCCACACCTTAAGCCAACGCTGATGATAGGCGGCGTAAAATTTCAACGGATTTGCTGCGTTTAAAGCTACAAATTGTTTTGATTCTAGATCTGTTGTAAGATTGGCCAAAGCAGTAGACCACATTTTGTCATTGTCAATATTGCGTTGTAATTTGTCTAAATTCTTTTTTAAATCGGCCGCAAACATATACGTGTACAGACGATCTAAGCCTACCAGACCTGCCGGACCTATGGCTTCGCGTACTTTATAGAAAACACGTGAATCCAGAACTTCTTTATGTGGTGGTTTTTTGTCATACCAGGCAGCTTTTAGGTCTAGGTATATAGTATTTTGGGGATCGGTGCATTGTAGTATTTCGTATGCTAAACGACCTATGAAATTATTTGATTTCGAACAATCACCTTGCAAGGGTGAGAATGTTGGTATGGGTATGGTTGTTGACTGGTAATGTGATTGCCAATCCTGTATTTTATTACGCAGAAAAGCATTGCACTCTTTTTGAACATTATAATTAATAACACGTGTCAATTCTTGTTGCAATATCTTTAAACCATGCACATTTAGGTAATCTTGTATGTATTCAAAGGATCTACGATAACCGTCCATGGTTTTAGCTAGTTGTGCTAATTTGGTCTCCAATTCCAACGTGGCATTCTTCTGTTTTCCATTTGGTGTAAATATTAGGCCAACATTTAGAGCATTGGCTAAATGTTTAACCAATTCCTTTCGTATGCCATCCTCCAGTAATTGTTTGGGATCTAGCTCTATAACGCCCACCAATGTCTTCTCCATCATTAGAATACCCTCGGTGAACACTGATATAGAGTGGGTTAGTTTAGCCACTGTATAGCGATCTTCAAATTGGGCATATTCTTTAAGTTTATCCTTTTCCAAACGTGTAGGTATCTCCTTTAAAACATCTGTTTGTAATTGTATAATTCTGGCCATAAAATTAAACATGGTCTCGGGTATTATTTGCAAAACTTTACGCATATAGTTGGCCAGTTCGGAACTGTAGTAGTTGGAAACAGAGATAAGATCTTCAGATTTTGATAGATTTATGCGCATTAAGGGAATTTCCAAGGCACTGGCCAGTTTTAAGAATGCTGCTCTTAAGCGCATTACTGACTTGGGTTGTTTTTTGATAGAGTCCTGCATTATGGCAGTAAAATCGCGTTCTATTAAATGCCAGGCATAACTGAGATCACTTATTAATTGTATATTTATCAGAATATTTTCTTTTACATTGATTATCTGGAAAGTAGTGGTAGGAATTAAGAAAAATACTGCATATATTAAAAAGTGTACAAGTTAATTCTATTTACCTGTATCATTCTCGTTAAATATTCTCTTGTCTCCATTAAATACTGTTTTACCTGCATATTTGATTGTAGATTATGAAACTCTTGAACTTCCTCCAAAGCCTGTATAAGCTGTATTAACGTACGTCCCGATAAATTGACATTTTCACAATTTAATTTGGTTATTTCCTGAGAAATTTCCGCAAACCACAATTTCAATTGAGGATTACTCTCGATTTTGGATAGGGGCCGTGAACCAGAAAATGCTTCACTTAATTCATTAACACGGTCTAAGGCCTCTTTTTTGAAATCACTCCATCGCTGAGGCTTGTCCTGCATTAGAGTACGCATAATATCCTTGACCACCAGCTCCAGTTGTGCGCAATTCAATAACAATTCAAATAAATCACTCGCTCTGTAGTGTAATTCTGAGCGCACCAATTTCACTATTTGGTCAACTTTTTGTGTGGCAGATCCCCTGCAAATCTCATAAATTATGGAAGATGCATGGGTGAAATACCAACGTAATGACACATTGCACTGGCGTATAAGATTTATAATCTTGGTAATATTTTGTAAAACAAAATAGTCTGTAAGTACGCCATCTCTTAAGATTTCCTGGGATTGCTTTAAGATCTTTTCCATTTTCTCTTTGTGCAACAAACAAAAACCTTTTATGGCATCCGTTTCTACCACGGGCAGCAAGGCAGCCTTAGCGGCCTTAAACTGATCCCAGGCATCCACCAGATTGACCGTTATGCCCATATATATAGATATAATCCAATTGTCGGAGAAAAATTTATCAACTATTTCACGCATTTGTGCGATCTGGGAGTGCAGAATTTTCGGCGAAAAATACAGACAAACGTATAGCATAGCTGCCTGTGTAGACAAAGCGGTAGAACGATGATCTGGATGTGGATAAATACTTAATTGATTATATATGTCATCACATCTTAGACGACCTATAACCATATCTATGAAATTTTGCTCAAATTTAAAACGTGAGAAATAGGATTCCGGATAGTTTGTTACAACATCTTTAGCAGATTTTGTTGGTTGAATACCGTTGGCTTTATGTGCTATAAACCCTGTAGAGCGTAAAAGCATGCATACATCATCTATATTACTATCGCTATGAGATTTAGAGCCACTGTAACGATAGTATGACATTAAAAGACGTTCTCGAATAACGCCTGGTATATGGAAATCCACAATGAGCAATATTACACCGAATATATATAGGGATTCACACTGAAAAATATAAAAATGTATGGGTTAAAGTACAAATTTGATTTTTTTAATGGAAATTTTCTGCAATTTTCTTTTTCTTGAATTTCCCGATTGTATAAATTTGTTATTTGGCCGCCCTGATTATGCGATTTAACACCTCTGGATGTCTTTTTATGGGGCTATATTAAATATAAAGTCTATACAGTTCCTAATTAAATCGATTACTGCTTTAAAACTTTAAATTTGTGACGTGAATTACGAAATAAAGGAGCAATTTTTGCAAAAGGTGATTAAAAAGGCTGATAGAAGAATCGACATCATCATTTTTCATTTACATATAAATGTGAAACCTTACTCTTTTCAATATACATACATACATACATAATACAAATTTTAATAAGTATCATAGAAATTCTTTAGTTTATTTTATTTTGTACTTACCATTAACTGCTTGCCCTCCTCATCCTGCAATACTGTTTCCAATGTTTGTTGTATATAATAGCCACGATTTAGTTCATCGATAAACTGTTGCAAATCCGAGGCATATTGATGTGTGCTCTCAAAGGCTAAATAGAAACGAATCAATAAATCCAAGAAATTTTCACGTAATTCATCATCTAAATCTTGCAATTCTGGATTTTGTTCAATTTTCAAATCTTGAGCTTCGGCAATTTTAAGATAACTAAAGTCCATAACAACTTCACCATATTTTTGCTGATCGGCTTTAGTTTCCAATCTTTGAAAAAAAAACTATAAAAATAATCTAACAATATTTAATAAATATATAAAATGCTTACCGAAAAACATCTGGTATATAATCCTTTAAACGTAAAATTTCCGCTATTATGGAATTGCCCATAGAAACAATGCGCAACAGGTTCTGACCGCAGGCATTATTTTCAGCTAAAAATTCGGTCATTTTAAGGAAAATTTTTAATTCACTTGCGTTAATAACAACAAAAACTATTTAATTAATTGATAAACAAATCAAAAACACAACAGAATCCATTTTCTTATGTTTAACAACAACAGCACAAAGTCTAAAAATTATACTCAACAGCTGACTGTTGCATTGGACATTTACATAACGTGCGCAAAGATAGCGTTGATTTTTAGCGTCGAAAACGCCAAAACATATTAGTGATTTTGGGAATTCAGAAAAATGGGAATTTAAAAATACGCAAAGTATTTCAATGGAAAATCATAAAAACACAAATAATAGCATTAGGAATTCAGAACAGAATTTAAATTTTAATTTATAAAAATATTTTCTAAGAAAAGTTGGTTGAAAATAGTCAGACAAATATGGGATTTCGTATTTCACGGAATACAGGCGACGTCAAGGAATTACCTATATAGATTATGAAAGTAGATCATCTAATGGTGTTTTCTTTTCTGAAATAAAATGTTACACCTTTATTATGTACATTTTTATAATGTTTACCCAACATTTTAAAGATGTCGTATTTTTAATGGTCAGAATAGAACATAAAATTACAACAGTGTAACACTTTTTTTCATGTACAGCTGGTTTTGTTTATTTTTTGATAAAAAAAGAAGAAGCAGATAGCTCCCTGGTAAGATCACTTGAAATACGACAATGAATATCTCTCAAAAAGACCAATGTCACCTTCCCGACTAATACGCAAATTTTTCTTAAACTATAAAAATTATATATATAAACATACATTACATATATGTATAAGAAGTAGGAGATATTGTCCTATGAAATTTTACATATGTACATCAACTTCAAAGTATTCATTAATTACGTTCTCTAAAAAGCCTTTCACTCGCGGTTGTGAAGATGAATCCAACAAGCCATCCAAAATTTTTTCAGCAAATAAAAAAGTAGTAATATTTTTCATTTTGTATTTTTTTTTTTTTTGTTTCTTAACACAAATACACATTCATAAACAAAACATATATCAGCTGTTTTATCGTGCGATTTTCCCCCTCTAAAAATACAGAGTGTGAAAGGTGCGCTATTTTTTAAATTTATAGTGTGACATTTATAGAAAAGAACACACTACACTTTAGCAGTGTTGACATTTTTTCAGAAAAGAACACAAAAAAAATGAAAAAGATGCGAAATGGTAAAAACGTGTAACATTTTTGCCAGAAAAGAAAACGCCATAAGGTATATAAAACGCCTTCCGTGCAAAAAATCCGCTAAACAGTTTTCCAGAAAACTGGCTTCATCCAAAATGGTCAGAAAAATCTGGGATTATTTATTTCTTGTAATACAGGCGACGTCAAGGAACTACCTATGTATATAGATTATGAAAGTAGATCATCTAAGGTATCTAAAACGCCTTCCGTGCAAAAAATCCGCTGACAGTTTTCCAGAAAACTGGCTTCATCCAAAATGGCCAGAAAAATCTGGAATTATTTATTTCTTGGAATATACACTGCACAAATTGCCCATTTTGGAGGAGCTAGAATTTCTCTGGATTTTTTATGCTGAATAATTACATCGCCGCTTAATTCCTAACATCGTGTTAGGGGTTTCTTGCTCTCGTTGCCACCAAACGATATTAGAAAATTCCCTGGTTTTCATTTCTGCCGTTACTATTTTTCGAGGCTATCTTGGCGCACGTAATTGGTGCAAAAATTGAATGAAACAGCTGATATTTCCAAATTCCAATATGAAATTTTTGTTTTTTACAATAAACATTCCAAGAAATTATACACGATATTTTATCAACAACCAGGTTAATCAAGATTAAACTTTTGGACTTTGTTAAACAAGTCAGCATACATGCACTAGCATTATTAAACCAATTCATAAAGAAACAATACATCGAAGAAATAACGGAAAATGTATAAAGATTACAAACAACTCCTTGTTGTAAAGCAGGATAAAATAGTAGTGGTTAAATTTAATAACCCAAGAAAGAAGAATTGTGTCAATCGTATAGCCTACGGAGAAATTGCTGAAGTATTAATAGAAGCTGGTAACGATGATACTACTACTATTGTGGTATTTACCGGCGTAGGAGATTTCTATACGGCCGGTAATGATTTCTCTCAAGCTGGGGATATAGACGATATAGATGCTTACGTACGCGAGTCTAATGCAATTTTCAAAAATATGGTACATTCCTTTATTGATTGTCCCAAGATTATAGTTTCATTGGTAAATGGTCCTTGTATTGGTATCGGTACTACTTTAGCTGGTATTTCAGATTTAGTATGGTGTTCGGAGACTGTAAGTTTATACTCGTACAGTTTTATTTTATTATATTTATTTAATTTTGATTTAATTTGCAGGCCTATTTTTCTACACCATTCGTTAAATTGGGTATTGTACCTGAGGCAGGTTCTTCCTATTTATTCCCTCATCTAATGGGTCGTTCCAAAGCCACAGAAATTTTATTATTTGGTGAAGAGCTGTTGGCTCAAGATGCCTATAATTTTAATTTTGTTTCTCGTATTTATAAGCCATCCGAGGTAGACACTGTAGTATGGCCAAAATTACGCGAATTTTCTGAGTTGCCTCCACAATCCCTGCAAATTTCTAAACGTTTAGTACGTAGCGTAGAAAAAAAAGCTCTGTTGCATGCTATTGATGTTGAATGTGAGGAATTGTTAAAACGTTTTGGAAGTGAAGAGTTTATGAACGCTTTAATAAAATTCACAATGAGAAAGTCTAAATTATAAATGCAATACTCGTGTATCCTGCTTTATTATTTACTAGCTAAAACCCGGTGTGCTTCGCTACCCGTATCGTAATGAAATAAAAAGTTTAAAGTTAAATAAATATACCGTATTTGCCGGACGATAAGACGCACCCTGATTTTAGGTAAAATTTTCAGAGTAAAAAGGTGCGTCTTATCGTCCGGCAAATACGGTATAGATATTAACTTTTATATATAGATAATGGTTTCAAATGTATACAAATTTTAACATTTACTTAATATTGTTGCTAGTCAGCGCATTGGTGTCCTAAATATTAATATTGATAGCCGATATCGCTTTCCTTGTCGTCATATCTGTGGGAGGTGCCACGCCCACTATTGATAGTCCGCCCATTCTTGTCCTAAATATTAATATTGATGGTAGAATAACCGTACCATATATCTTATTGTATACCATATATTTGATATTTTTTTAATTATCATCATATGGGAGGTGCCACGCCCCCTGTCGCTACTACTCCCATTTTTTCCGCAAATATTTAAACAAACAATGGAATTGCTCATGCAAAATTTGAGTACTATAGCTATTATAGTTTCCCAAGTATTTGATTTTTAAAATTAACTTTGTATGGGAGGTACCACGCCCACTTAAAATTTCAAAAAAAAAGTAGCCTATAGCTCCTTCCAGACATACAGAAATATACTGTGAAAATTTCAAGCAAATCGGTTCAGCCGCCTATAGGTCCCAAACTAATAATAATAAACATACATACAAACACACAATCACTTTTATATATATAGATTGCAAAGTTACCCTGCCAGCAATTGGAAGTTTCTTTCATCGTCCATCGTCAAAGGCGTTACGTCTTATTCACTTCCAGCCGTTAATTGGAAGATAATAATTTACATTGCAGTCGTCTTTTAGTCATCCCGACGATGTTTGGAAGATTGTTTGTTGTTTACAACACCAGCCGAAAATGACAAAGTGTGGTTTTGTTTTGTTATTGTTGTAGTTTTTACATATTTGTTATCCCATAGTCAATACGAGTGTATTATCTGTAAAGGCAAAAAAATCAAAAGCAAAAGAGAGGCGACTTCTTGAAGTTACGCTGAAGTGACTTCTTGAAGTTACTTCCGGGGGGTACAACTTCTCAATACGGACGACGCTTGTACGATCAGAAAATGGTATCGCAGAAGATGAGTTTTAACTTCTTAGCGTCACTTCCGCAATAGAAAATGTTGTATACCCTGCATAATCACAAAAAAAAAACAATATTTTCTGAAATTGTATGTGTATGTATGTACATATATGATTGAACAAATAGCTTCTGATAAAATATAAAACAACTGGTCTTGATTTAGCCCCGGTTTACATGATGATTTTTGGTTTGTTGTCGAGCGACGTAGTGAAGCAAGCGGGGTAGAAAAAAAGACACGATTTCTGTTTTCATGTTGTTTTTTCATACATATTTCTCTTTACACTCATTTCTGTATTTGTTGTTTCGTTTTATTCTTGTTCTTATTTTGAATTGAAAGGTTCGTTTAGGAATTCAACATGTAAAAATAAATAAATAAGGTGAATATTTTTGTAAACAAGAAAAATAATTATTTTGTTTGGATTACTGTAATTATAACAATAAGCTAAAGAACATGGTTCAACTATACAAGGTGAGTGCAAATCTACAACAAAACAGACACAACAGGCATTTTGTTTGTGTAAAATAATGTACTACTGTCACAAATACTTGAAAATGTATTACTTTTGACATAAGTAAATTGTAAACAAAGTCAGTCAGCTGGGCTACTGCACTCATCTTGTATAGTTGCACCATGCTAAAGAAGATTCAAGAAGAAAATCGACGCTGTAAAAAAAACGACGTCTAAAAAACAACGCCGTATAAATGCAAACAAATTTTCGTAGCATCTTCAAGAAATTAATAAAAAACGACGTCGTAAAAATCATAATGTAAACTGGGCCTTATAAAATTAATTTTTCGTATGGCTGACAAATTTATTTATTTTATAAATTTGTTTACTTTTGTATTGAAAATTTCCAATTTCTGTTAGACAATAAATATTTGGCCAAATCTACATATGTATGTAAATAAACATGAAGATCAAAATACATACATACAGTGGTTTCCTGGTTTAACGAATTATATATTATCAGGTCCATTCGTTATATCGAAAAATTAGTTAAATCCGGCAGTTTTTTAAATATGTTTTATTAAATAAAAAATCATGTTTATTCTAATTCATAACAAAAAATTAAATACACAAATACAAAACATCTACACTTAACATAAATCAATGTGAACAGAATGGTTGATATTCAATAAATAAATATTTTTGCGATTAAAATTAATTTTGGATTGCCAAACCCGCTGGAACACACTATTTGATATGTGTCAACGGTTTTTAAAACTGGAAATTCCAATAAAAAAAGCTTTAGGTACTTGATTTAAAAACTCAACAGATGACAGATGATGAATTTGCTTTACTTAAACAAATATGTAGTTGTAATTTTAAATCCGATTAAAGTAACAGTTTAAGCCCTTTGTCGCAGTGATATGAATCTCTGTAAAGCCGATGCTGAACTTTCATTTATGCTAAAAGAGGTATCAAAAAGTGATTGCAAATTAAGTGATGAACGGGTGAAAGCTCTCCTTAAAAGAATCCAAGAAAGACGAACGATTTACTCAACACTCTTAATTTTTTTTTGAAAAACCCAAAATTGAAATCAGAATTTGATAACAACGTAGAAATGTTTGTTATTAGAAATGAGTTAAAAACGTTGATTGCTCATTTTAAAGGAAATGAGATCTGCGGCTCACCTTCAAATTATTCTGATTCGGATTTATCAATGATTGAGGAAACAAATGATGATTCTAATATTCAAAAAATTACATAATGCAATTGAAATGTGCAGAAGTCCAAATAAACACCTAATAACGTCCGTAATGGTAAGGAATCAAACATTGAAAAATAAATTGAATTATTTATTTCCGGGGGTGAGAGGACTGTTTTTGCAATCAGCATACAACAATTTGCCCACAAGCGTTGATTGTGAACGATGTTTTTCGTCAGCATCATATATTGGTAATAAAATTAGTGCCCCTATTGCGGTTCACAACTTTTTTAATAATTTGGTCGTCTTTCATAAATCGGTATTGCCATTCACAACTTAAATGTAGTTGACTTTTTGGTTGTGCTGCTGATTTTTTGGTTGTGTTTAATAGTATTGCGGTTCACCATTTTGGATGAGTTTGGTTGACAAAAACGATAAATATACACAACTGCTTATTAGCAGTTGAGTCTTTGTCGGTTATAGATTTAAATAAAATTTTTAATACATTTCCTGTAATAAAATAATAAAAAAAAAGATAAAAAATGGAAAAATCGTAAGTATAGGTGTTTTTTGATCTTAATATAATTAATTAAATGATTAATACACATACGCAGGACAGTCAAAATAACAACCAAAGCCCAATTTGAGCGACTTGTGCAGCTGATGGAAAAAAATCCAGAACTTGCTAAAGGAAAGGAAAAATTTGAGATGAAGAAATTCCGCTTAATGTACTTGAGGATTGCGTGTCCCAGCTGTTATCACTAAATGACCAAGTAGCACCATCTGGACACACTTTCGGCGTTGAAAACGTTGGTCCGTCAACAACTCAGGCTTTAGAAACTCCTCAAAATCTCGACATGGTACAAATCGTTACAAATGAACCTGAGATAATAAACACACCAGCCAAAAAAAATAAAAAAATCACCAGAACAAGAGCGTCTGGAACTTCTGAGAGACACAAGCTAAACTTTAAAAAAGTATTAAGGATTTGGAGAAAAACAGTTATAAAAATTATGAAATAAACAAGCAGCTTTTACAAATTAAGCAAAAGAAAATTGCCTCTATGAAAAATAATACTTATTATACTAACATATTTGTTACTTATTTTGGAAATTTCTTACTTCGCACTGGGTAGTTCAAGAGGATTGGAATCATCGCGTATTTTTCTACGTATACGTAGAACATTTGTATTAGCGTCATGATTTTCGTCTTCAAAAAATAATCCACACTTAAATCCATTCTTTTTATTTTATAAAAACTTGATTTTTTGCGTTTTTTTTCTTCACTTTACAAATAAAATGCATGGTGTTGCCAACATGAAATCGATATTTCATGTCGGCAACGCCATAACAATTACAACTAAAAATCGTTGTGTTACACAATACCAAAAAATAATTTGGTTGAGTTAAAGTCGGGTTGACTGACAGACGACCAAACTTAGTTGAGTTGAGAACGGCAATAGGGGCATAGATCAAGATTATCTGATGACACTTTAGATGCCTTAATATTTTTAAGAAGCGTTTTAAAGAACGATCATTAATATTTAATTATTTTTAAATTTATAAATATAGAAATTAAAAGCCAAATGACATATAATTTTTGTCAACCTAATAATTTATACATATGTACATACCTACATACTAACAAAAACAAAAAATAAAGAATATAAAAAAATCTAATTAGCAATTAGCTTTTAAATAATTTCGGGAGGACTTTTGTATGGGGGCCAGGTAAAATAATGTATTTCCACCAGTTTCAATCCCATCCGTCCTTGGGCCGAAAAAATATCACTTACCAAATTTTATCATAATATCTTCAAAATTGCGACCTGTACTCTGCGCACAAGCTTTGCATGGACAGCCAGCTAGATGGACAGATATCGTTAAATCGACTCAGAAAGCGATTCTAAGTCGATCGGTATACCTTAAGGTGGTTGGACCAATATTTCTGGGCGTTACAAACATATGCACAAATCCAATATACCCTCCCCACTATGGTGGTGTAAGATATAAAAAAATACTCAATTGACGATTGAATTGAAACGTGTATGGGGCACCAACAAACACAAAAAAGTAATTTGCAAATTAATGCTATGGCAAAAAACTGCATTTAACACGAATTGTCATTTTTAATTAGAAAAAATATTATATTAATATAAACTTACATTCATGACTAATGGCGTTTTTAACTTAAAAATTAAAGTGTGTTTAAACTTAAGTTTTGTTTAAATACCAAATTAATTTTTATATGTCATATTTAAATGTTTTTTTAATATAAATTAGGTTAGCGAAGAATTATTCCCTCAAATTGCCAGGTTATCCCACAATCGATTCAAGTAAGTCCTAAGTCGACCTATACCTTCATATAGGAAGCTGGAACGCTTAAATCTTTTATTAAAAAAAATTTAGCATACTAAATGCACAACTCCGAAAAACCGTAACCAATGCAAAATTGAGATGCAAATCTCTCGAAGGCAACGAAAAAAGGACGGCCTGATTGCCCTTAAGCGATAATGACAATGACGCGCGAGTTCTTTCTCCACCCAGAGCACAAAGTATATATATAAGTATATAAAATCATGTTTTTATGATTGTATCAAACAATACAAAAATTTAGTCTGTAACAAAAATACTCTGTGACCAAAATTTAATTTTATTGCGCCAGAAAAATAGCAACATAAAGAAAACAAAAAGGCAGTTCTCAAAGAAAGAGAAAGGTATAAAACTACATTTTCTTTCCGTTTCTGTCGCCGGTAATGAAACGAGGGAATTTTCTAATATCGTTTAGGGGAATCGAGTGGCAACAAATGATTTTAGGAATTCAGGGGCAACGAAAACTGGAACCAATTTTAGCAATTTCGAGAGCAAGAAAGCCCGAAAACGATGTTAGGAATTAAGCGGTAATGTAATTATTCAGCATAAAAAATCCAGAGAAATTCGAGCTCCTCCAAACATGGTCAGAAAATCTGGGATTCTAATTAAAATAGAATCTGGGAAGCGTCAGGGCATAGACTCAATGGAAATTGAAAGTATACATCCCACTGAATATAAAACGCTTTCCGTGCAAAAAATTGTCAGAGTCGATCCAGAGAAATTCGAGCTCCTCCAAAAATGGTCAGAAAATCTGGGATTCTAAATAAAATAGAATCTGGGCAGTGTCGAATTTCTCTGGAACGGCTCTGACAATTTTTTGCAGGGAAAACTTTCTATATTCAGTGGGATTCGTTGCTGTTAAAAAATCTCCTCAATTCCCTCAATTCATTTCCGGTGATGCCACTCAAATACAAGAAAACGGGATTGCAAATCTCATTTCCGCCGTTACTATTTTTCGAGGCTATCTTGGCACACGTCAACAATTTGTAAATTTGTAAACTAAATAGTAAATCAGCTGTTAAATGAAGAAGTTGTTTATATTTGTTTAAATTTTAATAGTGCTACCATACTTTTATCATAATTAAATACAAAACGTAATTTGAGACTGAAAAAATGAAACCGTATTTAAATACAATTTAAGTTTAAGGAAAAATTAACTAATTTCAAGTTAAAAACTGGCCATATGAAACAAAAATAGTTTTAAAAATTTTATGAAAAAGTATTTAGAAAATATTGGGTCGTAAAAATGGTGTCAGGTGTACACCACGTCAATGCAATTGTGAGAACAAAACCACGTCAGTCACAGAGGGTTAAATCTTGATAAATTTATAGCAACTGCCATCTAGTTGTCAAATTATTACATTGTCAAAATGTTTTTCATCCTGCTTTATTAATGTCATTCCATTTACTCTTATCACATGCCGACACATAGTTACACATGCGGTCTCACTCACTCTTTCACAATACCAATCGAGTTTTGTCATTTTCAATTTATTTCGCCGCACTCATAATTAAATGTCGGTCGCAACCAGCGTTGCCAAATGTGCAGATTTATCTGTGTTTTTTTTGCAGTTTTTTGAAGTGCAAAACAGGCTTCCAGATTTTTACTCAAAAAAACAGTTTTTTTAAATCAATGCAGTTTTTTAAATTTTATTCGAATAAAACAAATTATTATTATTCCCACTCTATGTGGAATTTTGCGGACCAAAGATTAAAAAAAAAATAATTTCAATTGCACAAATTTTGTACAAACAAAAGAAATAGAAACTAAATTTAATAAGAATATGTACAACTAAACATACAAAAGTATGTTTAATTAATTTTCTATGATCTCTATATGTGATAATTTAAATGAAATATTATACGTTATGTTTTTACTGTTAATTTTATATACATACATACATATATTTTACATTTTTTTCTTCTATAAAAATTAATTAAACATATACAAATATCATTTTATTACATATCGCATACATTCTTCAAAAGTGACTCAATTCAAAATTTTTATTTTTCGGGTTTGTATGCCTAAACAACACACAACACACTTGTTTATCTACAAGAAAAAGATCAAAGCATTTTGTTACAGTTAACAAGTTACTAAAAAACAGTTAGGTCTTTCTTTATATTTCATTTGGTATAAAGTTGCAATTTAATAGTGATTTATTTTTAGTTGTGGCATAAAATAAAAATTTTGAATTGAGTCAATTTTGGAGAATGTGTGCGATATTATTTAATTTTGTTTTGAAGGTGCAGATTTAAAAAAAGAAAAACAGATCATTTTTGGGAATTGTCAGATTTTGTACAAAAAAATATGGCAACATTGGTCGCAACGTGAAATTTCCGTAAAATTCTCAAGAAAAATTAACAAAAATACCGTGAAAACCTTAAAAACTTGATTAACAAAAACTCTAACACAACTCATTTTGTTAAATTATTGTTAAACATAAACAATTTTGTAAAAAAAAACTTAATTTGAAAATTTTAAAGTGAGAAAAAAACTAATTTGAGGTAAAGTTTTTTCCAACGAAAAACGGTTGAACAACGTAGTCGAAAAGAAGTGGATAAAGAGAATAAAGAAACAATTTAATTTTTTTTGTTGAAATTACACAAAAATTTTCCTGAATATGGTTGATTAATTATAAAAGGCCAATTTCGTTAAAACACCTCATCATATTGTGTTTAATTTTGTTTATATTGATTTGAGGTATTAATATTTTATTAAAAAGTGTTTGTGTAGCAAAGTGTGTGTGCGTTTGAATTCTGATTTTTTAGCGGTGGAGTAGAGTAAAACAAGATGAGACATTTTTGCTGATATCACACTTGAAAGAAATTTGACCAACAACAGAACAAAAATTCCTTTACGGATGCGTTATTTGTGGTTCTATTAGTGTAACTTCAACGTGTATTGTGCAAATTACAACTTGAAATAATTATTTTATAGTTTATTAACAAATAACATGTTTGCAACTCATTTTAGGCACAAACAGAAGCAGATTATTTAAGTGAATTATACAAAATCTGATTCTGCTTTAAAAAGTTAAGGTAAGTCTATAAAATTAAGTACATTCTTAAATAAAATGTAAAAAGGTTACTGCCCGTATAATTTTGTGTTTGTTACCTTGTAGGTTTGTTTTAGTTAATTGTGTTTCATTGTTTTTCTGGACATTCTACTAGTTGCTTGTGATTTATATCACCCTTGATCCTACAAACAACCCGTATGGTATCAGCTAATTCCAAAAGAATGAGGTTATGAAAGTTGAACCGGCCGGTTGTAATGAAGTTCTTTCTATTTATTATTCTGCAAAATATTTCAATTCTCATTAATTTGCATACGCATGCAAATAGTACTTAACGTTTTGCTGCCTGATGATATTTATATATTCAATACATGCCAATAAATTAATAAATACCTATAAAAAATATTCTAGTATTCGATGTCATTAAGCACAAACTTTTTTTGTGTGAATTGCACCATTCTTTGTTAATAAGTTTTTTCTATATAATCTTCCCTCCCTCTAGTAACTTTTCCTTGGTTCTTTGTTATAAAATTGTTTCTAATAAATATGTATATAGTAGGAACTAATTTATTAGGTTTTAGTTGTTTATTTGCATTTTCATTTGTTTTTATTCGTGTTTATTTTGTATTTTATTGTCCATTATGAGGCGAATTAATTAATAATTTTCCGGCGAATTGCTAGTTACCGGCAAATAATTTTTTTTTGTTTTCATTTCATACAGAGTTGTTAGTAAAGGTAGTAATTTTATGATCAGAGTTGTTACAATAATACAGCGTTTTTCAACAGGGACGCTACAAAAGTAGATCGACTGGGACAGCCATGGTGAAATTACTCTACAAGGTGGTGTTGAAAAGCCAATGTTTTTTTATAACCTTCACCTTAATGAGAAGGGTACATATAAGTTTGTCATTCCGTTTGTAATTTTCACAATATAGTATATATATTCTGGATCCTTATAGATAGCGGAGTCGCTTAAGCCATGTCCGTCTGTCTGTCTGGATGTTGAAATCAATTTTCTGAAGTCCTCAGATATCTTCGGGATCCAAATCTTCAATAATTCTGTCAGACATGCTTTCGAGAAGTTTGTTATTTAAAATCAGCAAAATCGGTTTAGGCCAACCAGAGTTATGGACCTATATGTGAAACAACCTCCATAAAAATTTGATATTTTTTGTCCATTTTATTGCAATATTTTCAAATATATTGCAGATATTATGAAATTTTGTATACGTTGTTTGTATAATAAAAGAAGAAAGTGTGCGGAAAATAGTAAGAATCGGTCCATGATTTCTCATAACCCCCATACAAAAATCTTCCCGAAATATTGTTCAATTATACATAAATGCCTATAAAATTGGAATATCAAGACAAAATTCAGCAAAAATAAGTTTTATGCAAAAAGAAATCGAAAAACGAATTTTTTTTTCATTCGGTCCATGTTTGACCTAGACCCCATATAAAGTCCACTTCCAAAATTCATTTAAATACGTATAAAACAGATATAAATAATGTTAAACGTCTAAAATATGACATAAATAATCTTTATAGGGAAATAAATTGTACTAAATTTTATGGTGGTCGGCCCAGAATTGGTCATAGCTAACATACAACGACCACATCTGAAAAATACATTTATTCCTATATATATTGTATAAATATCGGTACCGACTCAAAACTTTGCACAGATCATTTACATATATACAAAAATCAGTCTACAAAATTTTGTGAATTTCGGTCTATTTTTAACCGTATGCCCCATATAAAGCCCTCTTCCGAAAATCACTTTAATACTCATAAATCGCTTATAAATAAGGGTACCAATCCAAAATTTAACACGGATAATTTACATACATGCCTAAATCTAACTGCTGGATTTTGAGAATATCGGTCCATATTTGACTATATCCCCCACATAAGGTCCACTCTCGAAATCCACGTTAATACTAATATATATCGTATATATATCGTTATTATGTTGAAATTCTGCGTGAAATATCCTCATATGCATGAAAATAACTGTTCCAAAATTTAAGAAGATCGGCCCATAATTTGTCATAGCTGCCATATAAGAACCAATTCCAAAAAACAAATAAACCCACAAAAATGTCTAATAAATATCGATATCGAACCAACTTTTTTATGGATCAGAAATTTTAATCCAGAAATCATTAGTATGGGTTATACGGCCATTAAGCTACAGATATCTTCGGGATCCAAATCTTCTGTCAGACATGATTTCGAGAAGTTTGCTATTTAAAATCAGCAAAATCCGTCCATAAATAACGGAGATATGAGCAAAAATCCGAGACAACTTCTGCAAATTTCATCAAAAAAACTTAGTGTATTAATATTGTTCATCAACAGATGACGTTGATCAAAGAAAGTGTTCGAAAACTTTAAGTGTGTTCTTAAACCGTAATATAATGGTGTGTTCTTTTCTGAAATAAAATGTTTCACCTTTATTATGTATTTTTATAATGTTTACCCCACATTTTAAAGATGTCGCATTTTTAATGGTCAGAATAGAAAATAAAATCACAACAGTGTTACACTTTTTTTTAATGTACAGCTGTTTTTTTTTTTTTTTTGTTAAAAAAGAAGAAGCAAATAGCTTCCTGGTAAGATCGCTTTAAATAAGACAATGAATATCTCTCAAACATACCAATGGCACCTTCCCGACTAATACGCAAATTCTTCTTGAACTATACAAATTATATACAGTCGCACAGTAAAGTATACATACCCCCTGAAAAACGGGGTTTTGGGTCTGTATGTATATATACATATATTACATATGTATATAAGAAGTAGAAGATATATTGTCCTATGAAATTTGACATACATCAATTTCAGAATATTCATTAATTACGTTCTCTACAAAGCCTTTCACTCGCGGTTGTAGACGCGGTTCTTAACACAAATACACATTCATAAA
The DNA here is from genome assembly GCA_916048285.2 of Bellardia pandia. NCBI lineage: Eukaryota > Metazoa > Arthropoda > Insecta > Diptera > Calliphoridae > Bellardia > Bellardia pandia. Next base: position 24,672,224 of record OU696531.1, read on the forward strand.
CAAAACAAATGTCAGCTGGTTTATCGTGCGATTCTCCCCCTCTAAAAATACAGAGTGTGAAAGGTGCACAATTTTTTAAATTTATACTGTGACATTTATAAAAAAGAACACGTTACACTTTAGCAGTGTTGACATTTTTTAGAAAAGAACACAAACAAATTAAAAAAGGTGCGAAATGGGAAAAACGTGTAACATTTTTGTTAGAAAAGAAAACGCCATAAGTGTGTTTTTTTGGTTTAATTACGCTAGACTTATATAATTGATTTATATGACGCTTTACCTCGTATCCATTGTCCAGCTTCATTTGATAATGTAGACGACCAAACTTTGCTATTATGGTTCCAAATTTCCATGTCGGTCTGCCTTTATCGTACCATCGCAACTGTACTCGCTCTCTCACGCTAATTTGACGAACCACAGGAGTTATTAATATTGATTGCTTTACTGGACGTATTGCATCTAATTTGATCCTTATATCACGACCCAGATAAAGTGTTGATGGACTTTTTGCTAATGGGGTTGCTCTATATCGAAATAGTATTTGTTGCACTTTAACATTCAATGGTAATTTGACGTCTTCCATCGCCTTCAATTTTGATTTTAATATCTGGACTTATCGCTCTGTTAAGCCATTTGTTGCTGGGTGGCCTGGGGCTTTTGTACGATTCCATTATCAAAACAATAATTCCTAAACATTGAACTTTGAAATATGGTAGCATTGTCTGAGAAAATAGTTTGCGGAAGACCATGTGTAACATTGAAATAGTTTTTTCAGTCGTTGGGAAATCTTGTGTTATACGAATTTCTGGCCATTTCGATTTTGCATCTACCAATATCAAAAAATGATGATTTTGAAACGGTCCGGCGTAGTCGACGTGGACCCGTTGGAAATTTCCGTTTGGCTCCTCCCAATGATTTTTTTATTTTTTTTTATTTATTTATTTATTTATTAGTAGTATTTAAAATACTTTTATATAACATTTCATGTTCGTTTTACAGTTTAAATCTATAAACTCTGGTTTAAATTAAATATTTCTTATAAAAAATACAGTTTTTCTTCTAAATACATTTGGATTTATTTCATTTTTAATATTATTAGGCATCATGTTGTAGAGATTTAATCCCTTATAAAAGAGAGATCTTTTCATCGTGTTGTTATCTGCTCGCTGTAATCTGAAATCTTGAGCGTTCCTTAGGCTATATGGTTGAACCTCTCCTACGTACCTTATTTGTTCAATTAAATAATCAGGTGCATCTCCCATTTTCATTTTTTGAATAAAATTAATTGTGTTTAGCTCTAGTCTTTGTTGTATATGTGATGTGTAACTACTTTTGGTAGGTTGTTCTTTATTTTGGCACAACTGGCACACGATTTAACTAAACGTTCAATATCGGAATCTATGCCTCTCCAAAAACAATATTTCCTCGCTAATTGCTTCATCTTTACAATACCACAATGTGTATGATGCAGTTCTTTCAAAATTTCGTCAAGTAATTTTAGTGGAATTACAACTCGTTCGCCCTTAAAGATAACACCGTCTTGAACTGATGGGTCGATTATGTATGACAACCAAACTGGAGTTGGGTTGCCAACAAACAAAAAAATAACTAACATTTAAAATTTGCCACTTAAAATAAAAATCAAAGCAACCACAAATTCTCGGTTGCCATGTTCGGCAACTGAAGTTAACAGCTTACAGATGTCAGTTGCCATCTGTAATATGTTTTTGGCAACTGTCAACTCCACTGAGGTTCGGTTGCCATCCGTAATTGACCCATGAGTATTCAGCATCGTAGTTTTTTACTAAATCTTGCTTTAATTTTAACAACTCTAAATCACAATTTGTTTCTTTGGCAATGCTCGTTGCAGTGATTGCAAACGTCGAAATTTCGTTGATTTTTTGTTCTTGAATGATCCGTACTTCTTCATTTAGAAAATGTTCAAAATTTATTATTACCTTAATTGGTGCTCTTGATAAGCAATCAGCGTTGATGTTGTCTTTTGCTTTACGGTGTTTTATTTTGTAGTTGAAACCTTGAAGGAATGATGCATATCGAAAAAGTCTTGCGGATGTCATTGCAGGTGTTTTTAAATTTTGATGAAGAATTCTTGAAAGTGGACGATTATCAGTTACGAGGGTAAATTCTCTACCATAGAGATACATAAAGAACTTATCCACTGCAAAAATAATGGCTACAGCTTCTCTGTCGAGCTGACTGTAGTTTTGTTCCGCTTTCGTTAACGAACGAGAAATAAATGCCACTGGACGTTCTTCTCCATTTACTTCGTGTGACAACACCGCTGCTATGCCGGTTGGGCTGGCATCACAAGCTAGAGTTACAGGCATAAGGTGCTCATCATAAGGTGCTAGTACTCTGTCAGATAGTATTTCTTCTTTCAACCTTTTGAATGATTCTTCACACTTGACAGTCCATATAAATTTGTTGTTTTTCAGTTGGCGTAATGAATGCGTCCAGTCGATAGGCCGCCTGGGTCGTGCGATTTGACGCCGTTAGACTATTTCCTGTGGGGCTACGTCAAGTCTATGGTCTATGCCAACAAGCCAGCGACAATTGATGAACTTCGTACGAATATCGAACGTGAAATTGCAGCAGTATCGGCCGATTTATGCTTGAAAACCGTCGAAAATTGGGTTCAGCTTTTGGACTTCTGCAAGCGTGCCCGTGGTGGCCATGCAAAAGAAATCGAGTTCAATACATAATGGCATCGAACGTACTTTCACAGGAATAAAGAATTTCATTGATATCCAAACCGTTTTTGTTTTACTTAAAAAAACTTGTAGCGCTCTTATTGAAAAACCCCATAGTTACATATTTATAACAGTTAAAAAATGCAATTAAAAAACAATAATTTAAAGAATCATTAAAGGATGCATTCTTTCAAGCACGTCTTTGATTTGTATTCAAAATTTCAATGTTAATTAAAGTTTGTTTTTTTTATTATACATATCATGAAGAATTGAAAAAATTTTCGAATTAATCTTAATCTTTATTAAAATTAATAAAATCGTATTTCATTCCCACAAAATATAGTTCAAAAGCTTGATTCAAATAATTTTTTTATTTATGCAAATCTATACGAGTTTAAAATGCTTTCAAATCATTGAACTAAAAATATAAAATAGTACCTAATTATTATTTATTATTTTTGATTTGCGGTCAATTGTTTTGAACCACTGCTAATTATTTATTAATATTTCAGAAAATCTAAAAAAATTCTTTTTATATAAATCCGATTTCGGAAAAAACAAATTTAACTTTATCGATTCTCCTGCAATAGTCTTATTTAAAATTGTTTAAACATGTTTTCTAGTGTTTGTGTGTGCATGGGATTTTCTTAGTAACAAGGAACCCTTATTGAAACAAGATAATAATTTTGTGGAAATAACGAGAAACAATTAGAGTGATCCCTTTTGAAAAGTTAAGCACTATCAGGTACTTATAATTTACGGTAATTTTTTCTTAGGTAATGAAATGTATCTCGAAATGTTATCACGTTCCACGTACGCATGTGCACTATAGTAGTTTTAAGATTCTCATTGTTAGTATTTAAGTTTATTATTTAATAAAGAAGATTCAGGGGGGTTACTCCGTATTTCGATTCAAAAGCAAAAGCTTTCGAAATACAATGTAAAAAGTATACAAATTCGAATGATTTTCTTTTCGAATCGAAATACGGAGTAAGCCCCCAGTTTCTTACAAACATTCTATCGTTTAAGACGAAATATCAAAATCAACTAAAATACCTATCATACTTAACAAAAAAATATAATACTAATAATACTCTTTCTCACCTCAATAGCATTTAAATTTGCGAAGAAAAAAAAAACGTAGAAGTACAAAAAAAGTTTAGCAAACATAAGCTGCGTGTGCTCTATTCAATTATGACGAAGCATACGCAACCAGTTGGTGCTGCTCAACACCAACAACATCAGCAGCCCCAGCTACATCAACAGCAGACTTCTACATCACAGCAACAACAAACAACAACGACTCTAAACACTATCAACAACAACAATACAATCAATAATAACAATACTACTTCGATGCCTACATATTCTAATATCTCGACTAATAACAATCAAACACAAACTGTAGCTGTACAACAACAGCAACATCAAAACAACAACAACAATAATAGTAATCAATCACAGCAACAACAAAATGCCACTGGTGGCCAAATATTTAATCCACAATTACAATCTGCAAATGTATATGTACCACCACATGGTATGCCAGCCGCCCATCATCATTCACAACATCATCATCATCAGCCGGGTGCCATGTATCAGACAATGATACCAGCCGCCATACCCAGTAATGTTTTTGTCAACAATGTTACCGCTAATGTTAATCTACATGGTTGGGCTCATACTGTACCGCATGGCGCTTGGGTACATCCAGGTGGTCCACATTATCTACATGGAGATATGCCACCTGAACAGGTAAGTCAAGGAAGAGGTGTTTAATGGTTGATAATATAATGAAATTGGCAAAATTTAAAAATACAGAATTTATGTCACTTAAGACGAATTTAAAGGAAATTCACTTTTTCAATATTAGATCTCCAAAAGGTCTATGTTTTTTTGCAACATATTTCAGGAGAATCAAACAAAATTAGACATAGTAGGTATATGTTTTAAAAATTACTGCAAAAATTACTATAAAAAGAACGTCAAATGGTCACAAACTTAGATAAAGATTGTATCTATCAATACAAAATTAGGTAGTTGATATATTAGACCTGTTTCAATATTTCCAGATAATCTTAGGAATATACATACAGAGAATATGACAAAAACATATTTATGTATGTATGTACATATATGTTTTAAAAGGACGTAAGAAGTGTTGTTGTTTAACTTCATTCTTTTTTTAGGCTTCCCTTATTGTGACAATAAAAAAGAATTCCGCTGATAGTGATCATGATACTGGTACTATCATGTTCATTATATGCTAAAGGACCAACATTAGAATATTTAAATTCAAGAAATTTTCTAAGTTATCGAGATGGCAAATCACCCTTGTTGCTTAGTATAGCTGAGACAATTCGTCACAATACAAATGAAAATATCACATCCAAATTGGGTTCACTAGATCTGAGTAGAGCAATCGACACCAGATTTTGGTTTTTCGTCCAGCTTTTTTTGGTAGGCCTAATTTATTGTATAAAATAAAATATTGATAAACATCTATACGTTAATATTTTGAAGTACAGCCTTGACCTTAAAATGTTTAGAAATTTCAGGTCTTGCCAAACCGTGTTTTTTTTTAATAATTAGCCTTCCCAATCTTCGGACTTTTGATCCTATCGAAAATTTGTGAAAGTTCTGAATGATAAGCCTGAACAAGAAAAATTGAAAAAACAAGGCCGAACTTTCAAAAAAAAAATCCATAAGAGATGGTACATAATCCCTCGTTCTACCTGTAAAAGATTGATGTACTCAATAGCCAAAAAATGTGATGCTGTTCTTTAAAATGATGGTTCCGCTACCAAATATTAAGAAATCCCTGCCTACTTCCAAACAAAGTTAACAAAGTTTTCGATAGATTTAAGCAAAACTTAAAGTTAAAATTATGTTAGTGATTTTTAAGACTTTATATAAATATAAATATTCATGTTTAGTTTTAAAGCACGACGATAGATTTACACAAATTATAAATTGTAATTCTATGTATTAACACTAATACATGGATATCGAAACAATTGGAACAATTGACATTAAACGATAATCTGCAATTATTGAAAAAGGTGAATAATCCGCGATTGCGTGTATTAAGCACAAAAACCGTTTTTTATATGGAATTATAAAATAGGCTTTAAATTTTTTAAAAGTGGTAAAAATTGAAAGAAAAAGGATAATCGTTGATCACTCTATTTCACAACAATAATCGACTTTTAATTTGGAATTCTCAAATTGGCTCTAGATTCTTTATTAGTTATATTTTAAACCAAAAATTTATTTTTTATGTGGAAACATGCTGTGAATATTTTCAGAATGAAAACTGTTTTCTGTTGCTACGATCTTCATTAATATTATTGCTCACATTTTTAATTAGCTGTTGTAAACATCAACTATTTCGGGAATTGTATATCAGCATTCAAACATATTCTCTATCTTCACTTATATGTCTTACGGCAGCGTTATGACAGAATTGTCAGAGCTTTAGCTTAAGTATCAGAGATCGGCAATGAATCGTTTTTTACGATTCTCAACTACTCATAACATTTTAAGTATAAGTGATTTTACATCATTGAAATTTAACTACTCTGAGTTACTCAAACTCACAACAACGTTGACTTATAAATGCGGGTGGATATAAGTATGAGTACAACGCCGACATCGAGCTCATACGATTCCCAATATGTTTGATTCATAAACCACGGTATTTAGATTTACATTTTAAGAAAAATACTCACATACTCATAAAGTATTCAACTCAGTTAAGTCATTGAAAAAAAAATTTTCAGCATATTCCGTTAGGTATTTATACAAAACTAGCTAAACCCGGTGTGCTTTGCTACCCCCCCCCTCGTCATAAAATAAAATAAAACGTATTTATATATTTACAAACATTTATTTATTTAATTTTAATGTATTTATTGCAATGCTTTAGGCGAGACCATGCCCCTTTGTCCACTTACATAGTCAAGAATTTATTATTTCGTAAGAATATCCTATTGTGAAAATTTAATGACGATCGGCCCAGTAGTTAAGACTATATTACGATTTTTAATTTTCCTAAAAAGGGGCGTGGTCCCACCCACTTTTCTCCTGGTATGTATTCCTAATTATGCCAATTCCATATGTACGACATATCATTGACGTAGGTCAAAAAATGCCCAAAATATGGCGATTTAAATATTTGGGTTATATGGGCGGTGCCACCCCCGTATGTACAATCAAAACTTCATATAGCCTATTATTCCTTCCAGAGTCACAGTAACATGCTGTGAAAATTTCATCAAAATCGGCTCAGCCGTTTTGGAGTCCATACGTTACATACATACATACATACATACATACATTGAATTTTATATATATAGATAGATAGATAAGTAAAAAAGAAATATAAAAACATACAAGTAAGTTTATAGGAAAATATATTGGGAAAAATATAACATTTATTATTTTATATAATTTTTATAAGCGGACTGTAAAAATGAACGACTCTCGCATGAGTGTATGCGAGTCATACTTATATTTTTATCGTCTACGTACATTGAGTTAAGGAGAGTCTAAATAAACAACATCATACATGAGATTAAGTATGAATATAATGAGTATTTCAAACGTTAAAGATGAGTAGTGGTTTGATGATATTGAGACAAGTATTAGTACGTATAAGTACAACAAATTATAAGTCATGATCCGAGTATACTCACTTTTTCAGTACTCATAACTGAACTCTGTTAAGTATAGACACATAGTTAGTTGCAATGTCAGATGTAAGTTTTTTTTATTAAATATATTTACTAAATAAGAAACTTAAGTAAAAAACTAATAAATAGCCACATTAACAATAAATCAAACATTGCATTTTTAGGGTGCTCCAGTTCTTCAACAAATGAGTGCTATGCCCGTTACATTGCCAACACCAAATGCCTTAGGTGGCCCAGTAATGAATCCTAATGTCAATACCATGAGTGGTGGTACTCGTGGATCTCGCCGTGGCCGTGGACGTGGTGGCGCTAATGGTTCAAGACGTGGTGATTATAATATGCAACGACACCCCCAATCGGAGGGCAGTCCCGCACCACAACAATCGTTACAAAACAATCAGCAAGACATGCAACAGCAGCAACAAGGACAACAGCCATCGGATGGACAACAAATGATGACAGCTCTACCACCATCATATGTGCCACATCCTCAATATGCTGCTCATGCTGCACAATATCCATACGGTTATCCAACCTACTTTGCACCGCAACAACACATGATCCATTCTGGCCAAAGTGTTGCAGCTCAACAGGCTACAGGTACACCACTTTACATTTCTGCTATGCCGGTCTATAATGGACAACATATGTACAATTATGGTTATTATCTGCCGCCCGTAATGAGTCAATCGGAATATCAGTATGGCGATGAAGTTGGTGTTGGTAGCCCATTAAGCGACGAACGTCAGTCAGGTGTTGAAGGTGGTGCCATGATATGGCATCAACAGGCCATGTATGCCGATGAATATGGCATCAGTCCAGCTGATATGCATACTGTATCCTCAGATGATATGAATCATAATGCTTCCTCAATGAATTCAGCTAATGAAACTCCCAATATTTTGAGTCCCAATTACCCACCCATGTATGAACAAATGTCACAACAAATGGGTGTTATGCACATTTATGATGATCCGCAAATGGGCCAAATGCAAGTAATGCATCCTCAAACAGGCGTGCCACAGGTTAGTAAATATATTATGTTTTTGCACATATTTTCTCATTCTAATCACTCTTTGCCCCAAAACCCAGATGGAAGAAGAATTATCTGAATGTGGTTCACAACCCTCGGCACCAATACATATGGTGCCACCCATACAAATGGTACCAGCTGTATCAGCTCCAGTTATAACATTGCCAGATGCAACTAAAGAAGAAATTATACATCAACAAACACATCTCATACCAGTTACAGGTGGTGCTATAATACCAATTGATGAGCTACACACACCTAATGCAACACCACAGCATCAGATTCAACAACAAACACAGCAACAACAATCAATTACTGGGGGTAAGTTTATGTTTATTGTTTTTGAAATTCAATTATTAACTTGGCAACACATTGCAGTCAGTTTGAGTTTAAATTACTCAACAAATATTTTCGTTTAAATACGTACATAATTGCAACAATACTATGTAAGTATTGTTGTCAAATTTATTTTTATTGTATTGTTTCGTTGTGCTTTGATACATAATATACATATGTATTACCTTGTTTGTTTTGTTTCGAAGGGAGAAAGGTTTATTAATTTATTTGTGGTTTAGAAATAACGTGACACAAGGTCGGAATTAAGATAAGATTTGTGTCGACAATATCATCGACTTGCTTATTCAACAAAAATTCATGTTTTTTTCGAAGAATTACTAGCAGAATTCACTCTTCGCAATAAAGTACTCTTGAAAATATTGTAGCAACTCTTTTAAAATGCTATATTTTGCCAGACAAGAAGAACCATATATACGAAACTGTGTTCTACTATATTGGAGCAAATTAAAAAAAAAAATTAAAGTCGGCATTGCAAATACGTAAGACCCCATGGTGAAATTAAATACCAGGTGACAGCATTGCTACAACAATTACAACAAGGCAAGAACAACAGGCATTTTTCTATATGAAAAACTTTCGTCACTGTCAAAAAGTTTTTTTTTATATAACTTTTTGACATTTTCAAATTCACCATGAATAATCAGCTGGCGCTACGCTGTCACCTAGTATTTAAATTCACCTTGTAAGACCCTTCCTTACCTGTTGTTCTTGCCTTGTTGTAATTGTTGTAGCAATGCTGTCACCTGGTATTTAATTTCACCATGCTTCCTTATATTATACCTTTTTTATAAAATTTTTTATAATTTTTTTATACAATTTTTTATAAAGTTGTTCCAATTAATATTCAAAGTGAAGTTTTGGCTGACATGAATATGTTCGCTTTATTCAATATTTATAACAAACATAAATAAAGACAAATAATATATTTTAAAATTATTGAAAAATAAACAAATATAGACATTCAATGTTTAAATTTTTAACATACCTATTGAACGAAATAAAAGTTAAATCCCTGCGTGAAATAAGAAAAACCGTTGGAAGGCATTACTGTACAATATAAAAATTATATACAATTATACCAAACACAATACCGTAGAAAATTTGTGTGATTTAAAACAACCAAAGCGTCTTACAAAAACTAAAAAAAAACAAAAACTGTAAAAATAGCTGAAAATGTTATGAAAACTTCTGGAAATCCAGTAAGCGCAAGTACGATTAGAAAATCTTTGCATCAAAATTGCTTACATGGTATAGTGCCACGTAAGAAGTCCTTTATATCAAAAAGCAACCAAAACGTTTGAATTTCGCAAAAAAGCCTTGCATACCTCCAAAATAGTGAACAAGTGGTAGCTTAATCACTGTCTAAAAACTTTAGATTTTCCTTCTATGTCCCCATACCTCAATTTAATAGAGCACATGTTGCAATATCTGGACAAAAAAAAAATAGGCAAAGAATTATTTCTTGTAAGGCAGAAGTAATACAGGATGAATGGAACTAAATTTCGTATGATCTTACTTAAAAAAACTCATTGATTCTATGTCTAGAAGCTTGTACAAACAAAATGTTAAATGCAAGTTTTACATAATTTTAATATACCTGTTTACGTTATTTTGACGCGAAAAATCTGGTACTTTTCCGTTAAAATTGAATTAGCCAATATACTTTGTTTTAAATTTTTAACTTGTAGTAAAGGGTGTCCCAACTAGAACGCAATTTTTAAATTTTAAATAAAACACAGATATTTAAAAAAAAGTCGTGAAACTTTATTATATCGTAAAGTAGAAGCGGCTTTGCTGTCACACACGCGATCTTTTAATGAAATTTTCAATGACCTTTTTGCATAAATGCTGCGGTATTTCATTAATGCAGCGTCCAATTTCCTTTTTTAAGGCTTGAGTCGTCGTCGGCTTATTCGACTTCAAAAAACCCCAAAGAAAAAAATTTAAAGGTGTTAAATCGCACGATCTAGGCGGCCAATTCTGTCCTCCAAAATGGGAAATGACTGATGCATTTTCTCTGGCTGTATGCCATGTGGCGCCGTCTTGTTGAAACCACATGCCCTCCACATTCATTTCTTCAATTCTAGACAAGAAAAAACTGGTTATCATTTCACGATACCGAACACCATTGACACCATTGCGTTCTAGTTAGGACACCCTTTATATATAATAGAACATTTTTTTAAAAAATTAAAAAAATGATTAAAGACAGAAATGGAAGGTCTAGATGCAACTTCCCAGTCAAATTATTCATTATGGCGTGCAGTCCGAAATCTAAGAAAACCCGTAATCGCAAAACCTCCACTGCGTACTTTGAACGGATCTTGGGCACGAAATAACGGCCTGTTGTTGCCAGACCACCTGTACAAATAAGATTTCAATATCTGGAGGTTGTTGAGGCTATTGATAATTTAAATGTTAAAAAAGCACCTGGGTTTGATAAAATCAGCAATAAAATGATTTTTGAGCTGCCTCGCATTGCAAAAAGATTAATCCTCTTTCTTTTTAATGCCATCTTACGGCTTGAGTACTACCCTCCGGTTTGGAAAATTGCACTAGTAAAGATGATTCCTAAGCCGGGAAAAGATCCTTGCAAAGTTGAGTCGTATAGGCCAATAAGTCTATTACCAACTATGTCCAAATTATTCGAGAAATTGCTTATAACCAAGCTGACTCCGATTTTGAATGAAAACAACTGCATTCCCAATCACCAGTTTGGCTTCAGACGTCAACACAGTACAATAGAACAAACACATAGATTGGTACAAGTCATAAGAAAAACCTTTGAGGAAAAGAGATACTGTTCGGCACTCTTTATTGACGTCTCTCAAGCTTTCGACAAAGTATGGCATGAAGGCCTGATATCTAAATTAAAGCAGAACTTGCCGGTGAATCTTCAACACCTACTATGGAAATACTTAATTGACCGTCAGTTTATGATTAAAGAAGGTGATTATTTAAGCCGTCCTCAACCTATAGGTGCTGGCGTCCCTCAAGGTAGTATCTTAGGACCAATTCTATACTTGCTGTACACAGCAGACATGCCAACAAACAATGAAATTCACACGTCAACATTTGCTGATGATACGGCATTTTTCAGTACTCACAAAGATCCAAAAAATGCCTCGATTCAATTACAGCACCACGTAACGCAAGTGGAGAAATGGGCAAGACAATGGGGAATAAAAATAAATGAACAGAAATGCACCCACGTAACATTTACTCTACGTAGGGAATCATGTCCCCCTATTCGTATTAATGACCATATAGTGCCTCAAAACTCACACGTGAAATATCTTGGTATTCATCTGGACCGTCGCACAGTGGCTGAAAATCGTTTTTCATTGGCCAAAATTCTGTAACTTTTGAACCGATCAAAATATTGAAGTAATTTTTTTTTAATGGATAGATATTTAGTTGAGCTTGGCTCAGTCTTAATTACATTAAAATTGATTGATGACTTTTTAAGGACTTCTAGGTCAAAGTTGAACTTTTGATTTTTTTTAACTTTTGGAGTGAAATATGGGTTTATTTTTTTTATTTACATATTAAAAAATTTAATATTTGGAACTTAATAATAATTATAATTATTTTTTGTGATAATGGAATTTTTTTAATGTTACACTCAAAAAAATTTTTACACTCAAAAAAATGTTTACACTAAAAAAAATAGTAAAATTCACTGGAGATTTTGCTGTTACTACAGAAAAATTTATTCTTTTTTTCTGTCAGATTTGATAATTTAAAAAAACGTTTTAAAAATAAAAACTGCAATAGATTTTATTAGCATTTGTAACAAGAGTAGGTTCTATTTATTATTATTTTTAACCGACTTCAAAAAGGAGGAGGTTATCAATTCGAATGGTATGTTGCTTTTTTTATGTTTGTTCCATGATAATCATTTCTGAACCAATTTTAAAAATTATTTTTTTGTTTGAAAGGGTTTGCTTGCAGGTGGGTCCCATTTAATATTTATGAAGTTCGGACGGACATACGGTTTTTTATTTACCGTTATCTATATTTTTTCTGTGCTTCTCTTATAAATTGTTGAATAACTTCGTGATTTATGAATCAATTTTAAAAATAATTTTTTTATTTGGAAGATATGGCTTGCAGAAAAATATATTTAAGGTAAAAAAATGAAAATTTCACAAATTGATTGAGATATATCGGGGATATATAGCATAAACTGATTTTTAAGAATATATCGAATATGGGTGTCAAAATTTAGCTCTGTTAATGGGAAAACATTATAGATTTAGCATAAACCGATTTTTTAGAAGATTAACAAGATTTTCAAAATTCTTTCTTTCAATCAAAAAAGTGCAACAACATAGTTATATTAAACATTTTTGAAAATTAATCCAACATTTTATTTGGCCGAAATTTTGAAGTCGGTTTTTTTTTAAATAATTATTTACTAATACTATGTTTTTCGTACTTAAATAACAATGAAGGCATTTATAATTATTATTCATTTGAAACAAATATTGATTGCAAATATTCTATATTTTTCTGTTCTTTAGTAGTTTTTTGGCTTCTTCATCTAAATCCCGATGTTCCACTTTCCATTGATTTTGAATATTGGAGATGAACGGATCTGATGTTGCCAATAATATATTAAATAGATCTTCATTTGTGGAATTTCGTGAAATTTTTCTAGTATTGTGCTCTCTATAAAATCTGTAATCCTTGTTCCTTTTTTCCTGAACCTCCTCTGATAGATCTCCAAGTGGCACCAAATGATATTTAATGATATCTTCTCCATGATAAAGGATTTTGTGAACTGTTGCAGACATATTTCTCCATGGGTAGTTGGTTGTATATATTTTTGCAGTTTCCTTAGCATAATCTCCAAATTGTCTAGCGTCAATTTCTTCATTGCACGCAAGTACTTCTAGGATTATTTTAAATCGGGTAAAACTAATTAGTATCTCGCCAATATTGGGTTTTTGTTTTCTTTAGTGGTTTAATGTCGCGATTATTATTATAAAATTGTTTATGACTTTGGTTGACCCTAGCAGTTGATAACAGATATATTAGAAAGAGATCATATGTTTACTGTAGAACCTATTGTGATATTTTTATGACATATTTTTTTGCTGATCAAAACAAAGCCATAAAACCCTTTCGCAGGTATTATATTTAATTATTTTAGTTTTACGTAGTCTAAAGTAAAAAAACATAAACCTTTAGGCGAAAAAGTGAAAATTTAATACACCATTGTATACGAGTAACTATAGGGCTGTTTAAATTATCGTAATTTGAATTTTTTCAGAGTAATTTCATTAAAATTAAAAAAGTGTTCTACCGGCGGGTCGTGGCGGGTGCAAAAGTATATATAGGGATAAAGAAGACACTTTCGCCTTTCTTCTGGTGGTACACGTTTCTTGTTCCCTTTAGTTCCCTAGAAGTTCTATTCCACTAAAGTTTAAATTTCAGAAAAATATAGTAGTTTCATAAATAATTCAAAACGCCCCTAATATTAAACGCTAGAGCGGTAACCACTTACAACAACTAAAGACTGTAATCCTACCAACATTATAAAAAAGACCGCAGGCCATTATCGATGATAGCTTGCGAGTAGTAACCATTTATTTTTGACAAAAAACAAATAAAAAACACCTTTTTCTGAAATTAAAAAAACAGTTGAGTTTGACAGCATGCCACGCCCACAATTATTAATAGTTTAACCTAATTTTTTGGCTACCTTAATATGGATATATTAGCTCCAAAAAGGTGTAAAAATTTTAAAAATCGGTGACAAAAAAAAATTCGACTTTTGGCCAATGAAAAACGATTTTCAGCCACTGTGCGTCGCCTCACATGGAAACCACATATAGATGCTAAGCTGACTCAAATGAAACTGAAAGCAGCCCAAATTCATTGGCTCATCGGCAGAAACTCCGTCCTTCGGCTCGATTGTAAGCTTCTACTCTACAACTCAATCTTAAAGCCAATTTGGTGCTATGGTATCCAGTTATGGGGCACTGCCTCCAACTCCAATACTGAGAAAATTCAACGCCGTCAAAACAAAATTCTATGAATGATAACTACCGCTCTTTGGTATATTAAAAACAACAACATACACAACGATCTTGATGTTCCACTTGCCAAATGGGAAATAACTAAACACGTGGCCCTTTATTTGGGTAAGCTGGAAACTCATCCAAATCCCCTCGCTCGAGACATCTTACAACATCCCGGTCATAGCCGTTTGAGAAGGAGGGACACCACCGCTCTCAGATGAATAAATACAAGTTGCTCATTATATCCTATCGAATTTGAAAACTAGATTTTGTCTAGCATTGGCTGGACTTATCTTAATTAACTTTAGTTTTAGGATTTGAATACCTATTGTTAGTTCATTTAAAATGAAGATACAATAAAAAAGAATATGCAAAAAAAAAAAAAAAAAAAAGACAGAAATGCAGTCCTTACAGAGCCATGAACACTGGTATACAAAATGTTATGTTCAGACTAAAAATAGCGACACAGTGAACAAAATACTAAAAGGGCGATATTTGTAGGCGTGATAAAGAAAATAAAAAAAAAACTATTTCTGGAATTGTTTTTACATTATCATTAATCCTAGGGGGTGACTGACACAACTTTTTTTCGAACCACTCTACAGTACATCATATAATATTGAATTTTAAAACTTTTTTCTTTTAAAAATAACAATAAATTAATATTTATTACTTTCCAAGCGAACGCTTTTGAGATTAATTATTTTTTAATCTTAATCTAAATTATTTTCAATAAATGAAGAAAACTTTACAAAAAACTTATGTAGTATATATAGATTAATTATATAATATATAAAGCCTTATAGACTTTGAGTAGTTTACAAATACACATGTATGTCCCTATATGTGCAAATCCAAACTCAACAACAACATCAATAATTTCTAGTATGATAGTTATATTTGTTGTATTTGACTTGTGTGTCGTTTTCTTTTGTTGTTGTTTTTTTTTTTTTTTTTTTGGTGAGCTGCTAGTAGAGTACACTTGATTATTATTGTTTTAACAATAAAAAAATATTGAATTGAATTTTGTTTGCTGCTATTAGTACTGTTGCTTAGTTTCTTAGCAATATCCATCACATGTTTATAGTAATATATAGTAAAGTTGCCAGTACATTTACAATATCTATATTATTTTGTCCATTCTTATCAGTTTCTTTTTATATTATATGTACTTTATATAAGTATGTATGTATATATTTTTTACATTTTCATTGGAAACTACCATGAGTTGTGTACACATTTTAATCGCAAAACAAATTAACTATGTACTAATTTTGAAAACGATGTACATATTTATTTGAAATAAAATTATTTTTATTAATTTAATGTTTTGTAGACGAAAACACAAGAGTAGTAAACTTAATGACATAATTTGATAAATTGCCCACACAATTTAGAATGTAGTAAAGAGTTTTTAAATAACAATGCAGATAGCCTTTTGATGTCACATCATTTTTAAAATAGAAACATATTAAAAATAGCTTTTGCAATGTTTAGTTTTGATAAATTACTATAACAATATTATAAATACCTATAAATACATATTACTTAGATCGTATTTAATGCCATCATATCAAATATATCAAACTTTATTTTATATTAGAGGCCTTCATTACCTTTGCTGCTTTCAAATTTTACTTGGGATGCTGAAACTCATCTTTATACTAAACAAATATTATATTTTGTCAAACGAATTTATTATAATATTTTACGTAAAAGAAAAAACTGTTAGGTTGAGACGAGATTCAAACCCATTCAGCATGTAACATCTGTGTTTGTGAGTCTATTGTCTTACTAACCTACACCCTATACAAATTATTTTTAATTTAAATTTTAAATGCAACCGTTTGCTTCAGCCATTATTTCGAAGTCATAATCGTTAACTCAAAAATAAATGTAAACAGGAAAAAACTTTTTGGTTGACACGAGATTTAAACCATCAAACATCTATTTTTTGTTAAGGTTGTGACCGTACCTGGCAAATATTTGATGTAAAAGACGTACCCACTACTAAGGACAAATGACCATACAAATTTAGATAGATTCTATTTAATTTTACAAAACACTTGTACGATTAAACGTCGTCTAACAAATTTTTGCTTAAAAATAGTTGTTTAGCTGAAAAGCTTTTGAAAATGGATGGACAATTGGAAGATATTATCAAACTCTCTGAGCCGAAACCAAATCGTTTAGAATTTGATACTCAGAACAATTTAACAAACAATATGAAAAGAAATGAAAGAAAACAAGGAAATTAGGAATTTTTCCTTATTATTTATTAAATTATTTGAACAAAGGATTTCTTACCAGTAGAGGAGAATGAAGTGGATAATGGAACGGTTAGTTTGTATCTAGCCGAAAATAAGTATTTACGATCTTTTTAGAACATTGTCATTTTATTTAGCACTTTGTGACAAGTGGAAGCATACTGCAAGACATAACTTTCTGCATTTGTATACATTAAGAAAAATTGGAATTGTAGGGAAAATAAGGAGAATAGCTAAGTGTTGTTTTGGCGTAAACATAAACAGATTCAAGAGGAATTTTGAGAAGTTATGTGGAAATTTTAATCGTTTATTATTAGTTTAAATTTTGTTTAATTGGAAACATTTGTACAATATAAATATATTCAAAGGTTTCTCATCTTTCTGAAAACATATGGATTGCGTGGCAATAGAACTGCTCATCTTTTGAAGCCAAGAACGAATCAAATAATACAATAATACAATTTCGAATACTCTGTATTGAAGTGTAGCGTATCCCAGACAGAGCGTTCAGCATTGAAGGAAACAAATAGTAGTTGGACAGGGAAAGGTCTAGACTATAAGGCGAACGAGGCATGTCTTTCCAATCACTTGTTTTTAAAAGTTGCATTCCGTAAAGGTTTTTTTTGCGTTGGTCTGGCCAGATTTCTGCAGTTCATAATGGATAGAACCCTTTTGGTTCCACCAAATACATAGCATTATCGTAGTGCCATGGTTCGGTTCAAAAATGATTTCCTTTTATAGAATTTAAGCGGCATTTCGGACAAGTAAATATCATTCTCTCGGTTTTAATTCATATGGTACCCAATTTTCCCGTTTTACAAGCTCTTGTGAGTTTGACAACAATCTTCATGGAGTATTGCCTCCAGTTCTTGGCATTCAAACTCTTTTTCGCTGGCCTGGGAGATCGTTGTCTTCCGTGTCAAAATCACCAAGACCGATGAAACACATTCACCATAAGTTTTGGTGAATAATCGGTGTGCTTCAGCGTAACTTTTTTCCAAAGGATAGTTTGTTGACACAAAATTGGACATTTTAAAATGAAAATACTTTGATATTACACTATAATGTTCCATAACTAAGTGAGCATAAATGACAGATTATAACCTTCAAAACGACATATAAGTTACTAAAGACAAAAGCAGTGTTCAAAAGATACGCCGCGTTTTTAAGTTACACACCCAACAAAAGCATAAAATATAAAGTTGATACTTATTGATACTTACACATAACTAGTTGTCGGACTGGTTTTTCATATGGAGAGGACCGATTCCATGTGAAATATAACTTTATGCACAGGTTACAACTTTGACGGTTCTTTGAGACAGATAAAGAGAATAATTGTTGGTATTGAATTTATTTTTTGTTAAAATATAAGCAGAGATAGAATGTTCAAAAATAAAGAGAAATATAAATAAACCTTTTATGGTCTGTCTCTTGACAGATCTGTATATGACATAGGAGCTGTTGAATTTGTGGCAGGTCACGAACAAACTTACTCTATGTACCGTAATGCGTATAGAATTTACTCAACTCAAAACTTTTGAAAGAACTCTCGTGTTTTATGTATCAAACCCAATAATTATGTCTAAATACGTTCTGATAAAATGGTCAGTTATACATAGATAAAAATGTAACGCTATATAAATGCATGTGGTGGGTTATATTTCACAACCTTTATCTGGCACAAAAGATAACACGAAATCACACCTTATAGTAAAAGCAAAACAAACAATTAATAAATACTTTCGCATAAACACAGCTATAAACTTAATTGTTCTCATTCAAAAACACAAAAGAATATACAGCTGCTATTCATTACTTAAGTAAATTGTAAATCATCTGGTGTGTTAAACTTAAAATCTCATCATCTGCAATTCTGTGGAAAAATTATTAAATAAATGTATAATATAACAAATGCGTTTACATTATTACATTACGCTTTTGTGCCAATATGTATTAAAAAAATCAAATAAAACAATTTAATTACAACACAAATGATTCATATTTGGCATAAAAAACGCTTTAACGCAACAATGAACGGAAGCGTTTTTCAATTCAATATTATACTAGTACATATTATTTCTATACTCTGTTGGAAAAAAGTCTTTGTTACTAGACACAGAAGAAACAATAGGAATTTATTTTTTTATATCAAAGTCAATGACTGAGATTTGATAAAAGAACAAAAACCAACAACAATAACAAGAAGAAGATTTTATTTTTATTTTTAAAAATAGATTTTGTTTTGTTTATGTGAGAAATGTTATGGCATGGATAACAAAATTTACTCTTTCAAAGGATGTTTGGCCATGATAAGGGCACAATTGATAGGTGCCTTGTTTTAAGTAGAAATAAACACAAAAAAGCAGCTAATCAGGCATGTGATGGAAATCGAAAACGTAAACGAATGAGTTTTAGAAGTCAATTTTTTCGTAATATTTCTGTATTGAAAAACTTTTATCACATAAAATATAAAGATATTGGGCTACTAAAGAGAATCTTAAAACAAAAATTTTAAAAATTAGATTATAAATGCATTAAAATGTATTTCCAAAACTGATTCGTTTTCGATTTCGATTTCTATCACATGCCTGAATACTTTTTAAAAGTTGAGAATTTGGTATTGATTTTTTGCGGGTTTATAGGCAACAGGTGAAAGAATAATGAATCCGTCATGCAATTCCGATTTAGGTGTCCCGGCGTCCACAAGAATACAACTGAAGTATGGCTCACCATCTTGTTCAGAGATGTCTGTCAGGATCAAAACAGATATTGTTTAGATACCAAAGGAGATTTCAGGTCGAACTGACCTCAGCCAGTTTGTGGCCTAACTAACGGCTGAGATTTCAGTCTAAACAACACTACTCTGGTTCGGTAGTCTAA
The DNA here is from genome assembly GCA_916048285.2 of Bellardia pandia. Classification (NCBI taxonomy): domain Eukaryota; kingdom Metazoa; phylum Arthropoda; class Insecta; order Diptera; family Calliphoridae; genus Bellardia; species Bellardia pandia. Next base: position 24,692,198 of record OU696531.1, read on the forward strand.
AAAACATACTCGTATTAAATTAAAAGTCTACCACCTCCAATTTCGAGCCATCAAATGAGTTCTTGTAGGGATTGTGTCCCAATAGTTCTCCATGCGTGATCGACACATTTGAGCTATTATTGAAGAATGATCTGTGAGAGTAGTAACCAATGTTGTCCTTCTGGAACGCACAATATGGTTTGATTGTTTAAAATACATCAGCGTATCAGTCTGTGCGATGTAAACCCCATCCATCTGATTTTAGATCTTAAGGATCGTGAAGGGATCGTGTCCCAACAGTTACTCCCTTCGTGATCGACACATTAAAGAAGGTTCGCTGAGAACAGTTATTATTGTAGTCCATGCAGACAGCTCGATATGGTTGCATGGCAGAAATTCCTAAAGTTCCACACGTCATCAGTCATATAGTCTCACGGCAGCATTGAGAGCAAAGCTTTTGTCCATAAGATCAACAGGAAGCTAATTTAGCTTCTGCGATCATCAACGCCGACTCCATTTCCCTCTTAAGATACGGAAATATGAATTCCAATTTACAGATTTACATCTAGCTCACGAATCCACTGTTTTGCAGCTTTGGCAGTATTCATGGGTCCAAAAAAGTTTTTGAATCTTAGAAGCTTCAAAAATTATTTCCGTTTCAAACACAAAACGCCTTTACGGATGTCACTTCGTTCCAAACAATAATTATTTCATTCTTAAATTAGGAAAAAAACTGTTAATTGGATGGAACAGCTATTAATTTTATATGTGTATTCGCCAGAAATCTGCAAACCTTTGCAAATTAGAGGCTTTGAGCTTTGCTTTTGTCATAAAGTCTGCTTTCACACGCTTCAATTCTCACTCTTCACATGATTTACCCGTTTTAAATGTACAAAATTATGTGATTAGTAGAACGTCAATTTGTCAGTTATTTGTTTTTGAAATCGCTATGAAATCACAGGACTTATGGGACCGTTCCGATTATTTTATCCTTTAATCGAGTTGACATTAGTGTTCGGGTCTATTCGAAAGAGATGATCAATTTATAAATTAAATATCTGATATATTCGGGCATGTAATTCAATTTCGAGTAAAGATTTAGTCGGATTCGCTTTGCAGAATAGGGCGATTATATAAAGATGGGTTTTTTTAATATTTGGATATTTCAAGAAATATTTTATAAATTCTTGCTGTGTGAAATAATAAATTTCACTTTTATTAGTATTTAGCTAAAATTGTAGGTAACAGCTAATTGTTCAACATTAATTTAATTTAAAAATGTTTATTTAAATTGCCAACTGCAAGTAGTATATGTACTGATAGTGTTTAGTGTATTTTCTAATGTTGTTTAAACTAAACATGATTCAGTTTTCAAAGTTATTTAACGCAAAGTATATTTTTTATGCGCAAATGGAGTTAACCTTACTTGGCAACTAGTATATACATACTCGTATGTACATACATATGTATTTATTGTAATAGAATTCGAATGCATCATTTTTATTTTTAATTACAAAAACATTTAATTAAAGGTATATATGTACATACAAAAAATAATAACAAAAACTTACCTCGTGCTGTTGCAAAAATAAAACAAAAAAAAGTGATTTTAACAAACAAACTTTAACCTAGACAAAACTGATTACTACGAGCGCTATTTGCTTTGTATGTATATAGTTTTTTTTACACAATTTACACTCGCACTTGTAGTTATGAGTACGTTTCTCTTACATATTTAAGATATGAATTACAACAAAATAAACCTACATGCCTACTTATTATTGAAAAGAAAAAAAAAAAACAGTACATATGTATATAATTGTAATTTTACTTGCTAGTTTTATTGAAAAAAAAAACAAATTATTTAATTGTGGAATTTGAAAATTTTTAAATTCTCAAATAAATGTCACTTTCAATTAATTTTGTATTGATAGTGTTGGCATTTGAATATATTTGATTTTTAATAACACATACATAGTTTGATGTTATTAATTTCCGAGTAAAAATGTCTTTTATAATTATTTCTAATCTATTGAAATCACAGATATGCGGATGCAATTTGATAGTTAGTTTTAAATAATTGAAATTCTATTTAGTGTCATTAGAAAGAAACGTAATCATTTGTTTGATATGTACTTGTATTTTTGATTTGGTTTTAATATATAAAATCGTACGATTTGCAGAACAAATATAACAAATTTTTCTTTTTTTTAAAGTCGCTCGTTTTTTAAACCACTCTTTTTACAGGACATAGTGCATACCTACCTCCTGTTGTGTAAAAAGCTTTTTGAAACGTATTTAAAACTTTATCAATGTAGAAAATCGTGCGATTTGCAGAACATCAATTTGTCAAGTATTTGTTTTTGAAAATCACTCGATTTACACAACATAGTTGATAATCTGTATATTTCTCACTAATGTCTATTAACAACATAGCAGGCTTTAATATTGGTATGCCTAGGATGAGTCCTTTGGCTACTTTATACGTCCCAGCGTAGACCAGCGTTCACCATATTATTCACCAGTGTACATTCTCTTTGTAATCTGAAACATTGCCTATTTTAGATTTTAGTTTCCTTTTCTTTTTCGAAACAAGTAATTTTACTCACTAAAAATCGTAGATAACTGGGTCTATTGTTGTGTTTTAGTTAAACAATTTCGAATAATTAAGTCCTTTGTTTACTTTATACATACCAGGTAATCTAGCATATACTCAATTGTGTTAATATCATTTTATTCACCAGTTCTCTTTGTAGTACGAAGGCTTTTCCATTTAAGATTTTGGTTTCTATATCTCTTTTGGAACAAGTAATTTTACGCATTAAAAATCGTATATCACTGGATCTATTGTTAGTTTTAGTTCAATTTGCAGTCAGTTAGAAAAATTAGAATATTAAAGTCTTTTGGTTACTTTATGCGTTCCATGTAATTAAGCGTAGTTTGACTCAAAAGTGTGGCATAGCAATATAGAGTCAGTTTAAACGTTATTGTATTTTTTTTAGAGAGTATATATTTTATTAACCAGGACTAATTTATGGCATTCTCTTTGTAATTAAATGAATCGTCTATTTTACAAGCATGTTCTGTAAATCAAATCCGAGTAACGTTTTCGTTTTTAAAACGTATTAACACGAATTCGAGTAAATGAACATAAACAGCTTTTGTCAACTAATGGAAAAGCTCCTTTTATATTACAGTTTTCATTAGGTTTTCTCTTCAAAACACTCGAAAACACACACTTCCACTAATTAGTCGTCCAATTCCAATGAGATCTGATATTTGCTTCCATAAAGCTCATTGGATGTCAGTGAATGACTTTTTGGGCCGGCTTTAGAGCTTCGCCTTATCATGCGGTCGGTGTAAGCTGAAGTAAAGAGTAATTAGTATAATAGTGTTTAATAAAAAAATAGCATTTCCAATTAGTTGCCATAGGTAATCGTGCGATTTGCTTTAATTAATTTCCCATTCGTTTTTGAAAATCTAAATGTTTTGAAATCGCTCGATTTATAGAACAATTTTACAATTGACTCGATTTACAAAACGCGCACTACTTTATTTCTCTTTAAGGTGTAGCAAATATAATTTTCTTTCAGTGCAACACACAAAAACACTAAAAAATTTGGAATGTTCCCATTGTGCCGAACACAATGCTTAAAAGCATTTTGAAAGCCTTATATTCCCCACTGTTATCCAAATTGAATCTGAGTGTAACGTTTTAGTTTTTAAAACAAATTCACTTTTTCAATGTTCTGTAAACCGAATTCTCATGATTTATACGTTTTACTTTCAACTAAAGAAACCTATTTCAAGAACATAAATTTGTTTAATTATTAATCTTTGAAATAGTGTCACTCGATATTCCATCCTGTTCAGCAAATCAAAAGATTTCAAAAATTAATAGTTGACAAATTAATGTTTTGCAAATAGCACACTTTTGTTTATTGCAACAGGTTTCGGAATAAATTATGTGGATTCGTTTTAAAAACGTAAACGTTACTTAAAACCGGTTTGCAAAATAGATACATACCTGATGGAAAATGTTCTAATATGCGTTACTTTTTTGTCTTGTTTGAATAAAACTTCATAAAAATTTCTTTCATTTGTTAATATTTCATATATTTATATTTAAATTGTTCGCTTTTTTGTTTTGTTTTAATATACTTCACGTAAAGTTGGCATAAAAAGCCCTTTAAGAGCATTAATGGTTTTGTGGACATATTTTACAATTAAAATTGTTTTGTTTTGCTTAAAATTGCTTGAAATATTAAAAAAGAAAGTATACACTTAATAAAATATAAAAGTTTAATTGTTAAAAAGAACAGAAAACATAAAATTAAAAAAAATTTATTACAAAAAACGTAATTTTATTGCAAAGTTTATATTATACATATTAGAATATAATATGTATTTGTTAGTGTCCTTTATTTAAGCTGGTGTCCTTTATTTAAATTTGTTATTCCTAGAAATTTTTATTATTATGCTGTTTAATTTTAAAATCTATTACAATTATTTTTTATGTAATAATTTAAATATTTTCATTAGCCAAGGTACAATTTTTGCGATTTAAACAATTTGTACATTTTTACGATTTTTTTTATGTATATTTAATTAATTTTCTTAAAAAATATTTTTTAAAAATATGGACACGGTTGTTCTGTTTTTATTATTTATTGTTTTTATTTGGGGTTTTATAAACTCCAACGGCTCTTCAAGTGGTTATAATTTGGAATCGTCTATAAGTTCATTGTAGTAAAGCGGAAGCTTAAGCTTGATAGACTAACATACTAACTACCTATACCTTTCTACTGGCTCATAACATAACACTATTTATATATTTATTTGTTACTTAATGAATCCGAAACTTTTCGATTCCGACGGAATATTCGATTTTGGATAAGGCCAAAAATTGGTCTAATAGAAGAGTAAAATATAGATTACGGAACTTTAAAGTATATAGAAACAAGTTTCGAATATAATTAATAGAATATATTGTATAACCTAATAATATTTTGTAAAATGTCTAAACAACGTGTTCTCTTAGAAAATGTTTAGTTAAATATGCAAAATAGGATAAATATGGACCACAATCTAATGTGGGCGCCTAAAAATTAACTGAAACATGTTCTAAAATTAAAATAAGTCGGATTTGGTTGAATATTATTAGATTAGGTTGGACTCTAAAATCTACATATCAATTGCTATTTTCAAGATTTCGCAGTGATATGTTCACGTTCAATGAATTTCAAATTTTTACACATACATACAAACCGCCTAAACACTTCGCTGTTAGGTTTTCAATATCTCTGTTTTTTCTGTAAATTTTGAATGTCGCAGTAGAGATATGAGTGATATTTTTCGATATAGACCGACATCTTTAAAAAGTGGTATATGTATTATAATCCTTTAAAAATATCACCACAATATCAAGATCAATTTAAAATGTCCTTTTATTTAAGTATTTTTTTGAATGGAGTTTATAAAAAATTCGATTTGAACCGAATTTGATTTCGCTTTTAATTTTCACAAAAATATATTACCTATATGTAGTTACAATTTACGCAATAAAACTAAATGTTACGTTAGATTTCACAAAATTGTTAGATTTCCTCTTGCAAAATAGAAAACATAAATGGCGACAGTTTGTATTTTTCGCAATTGCCGGAACTAGCTTCTAACTAACAACAGGCTAGAAACACCGGTGAATAACACAAACGCCAATGACCTTTATACAAACAAAATAAAAATTACAATAAATAGCTGGCCAAATTATAATAGAGAAAAAAGTGCGCAGCATGTTATTCTAATCCAAGGTGTTGACGATAAAGTCAACAATCGGCACAGTTCTGTAAAACAAATCCGAATAACGTTTTCGTATTTAAATCGAATCCATATATCTGGTAACAAAATCCATATGAATTATTAGTTTTACTTTGGAGCAATCGAACTTGTTTAACCCTAGAACATACAACCGGATACAAATGTATCTACTTTAAACTTTGCAGTTCTGTAACTCATGTGACCTTTTTTGCCTATATCTCTTGAACTAGGTAGAATATTTGCAAACAAAAACTAAAACATTTGTAAAATATAAACATATCCCGGGTTTGTGTACTCGTAGAAAAAGTTGGATATGCATATTACGGTTAAAATAATTTAGTGCTATTTGCACTCGAGCGATTTTCAAAAACAATTAATTTACAAATTTAAGGTCTGCAAACAGATTTTAAGGTCTGCGGACAGATCACCAAAATATGTGAATTCGTTTTATAAATGAAACCATTAATCAGTTTGCAGAACATATTCCCCTGTTTTATATGCGCTTTTAAAAGCGCTTCAATTTACAGCATATCAGCGAATATATTGGCTGTTCAACAACTACAGAACAATTACGAAAATAACAAAATAATTAATAAATTTAGTAAAATAATAAAATTTTTCAAATCAAATTAGATTTTGCCTCTTAACGATTCTATTAAAGCATTGTTAACGAGATAATTTAAAGGCTTAATTCATTAGTATTGCTAATGAATTGAGTGCATTTAATTCCTTTGGTCATTTATTTTTTGTAGAATTAATTTCTGACTTATTCATACTTTATTTAAATCCTTAATGAAATGTTTTGAATCATTAAATTTATATCTTAAATGCAAATTTATAGCAAATAAAATGTGGTCAAACTTGATAGAGTATGAAAAAAGCCAGCCAAACAGCCTAATTTGTTGCATGAATAATTTTGCGGTCGCGTTATCTCTATATTTGGCGATGCCAAATGAGCTTAAATAAAATATTTTGAAATAAAGTTGTTCAAATATCGAACAAGGTTATAATCGCCATTTTTATTTGGAAAATTTGGCCAAAAATCTATCCTCCAATGTCTCATATCAACGAAAAATGATTATTCAAAAGGATCTTTAAAGCTTTTTATGTTAATATTTAGTAGTTTTAATTGGTGATTCCCAAAATTTGAGTTTTTTTAGTCTTCTTCGTGCCAGATAAGTTTATTGACAATCTCCTAAATTTCGTGAAAAATATTCGCATTATAGTCACTTTCTTTTGTAGAAACCGGCAAAAAAATTTGGATTGTACCGAGAAGTATGCCTTCTTGAACGATTGATCTTGAAAGATTTGAAGATCATGTTAACGTGAGCAAACCATAAATAACTGATGCTGCGAAAGATGAAATATGGTGCGCATATAAGCAAATCGTTTGTGAAAAGAGCGGACGACGTTGACCGTCTAGCTAGAATTGAACATTGCCTGATATAATCCGATATTAAGTCCCTTATTTCTGCCTTAAAATTCAAATTAACAAAACTTGAATGAATTCTATTATGACTTAATTAAAAAATGATTGAATTTTCTAAAAAAAAAGCATTGAATGAAGCAAAAGAATCTATTTTTTATGGGATTTTTTGAATTCTGATTAAAGATTTCAGACAGTTCGAATCTTTGATTTTGTGTGACACACCAACTCGAATTGCGTTTTGTTTATTAATTTACAGCTATTGCTTAAATTCTGATTAAAGATTTCAGACAGTTCGAATCTAACGTAATTACATGTTGTTTCTGAGATATCGTTTAAGAACGACTCAAGCCTTTACAGTTCTAAAATGGTATTCAGTTGAACCTTCCCTTTTCAAAGTACTTTGGCAGTATTTATAGTGCTTGCTATGCAATTACAATAATTGTAAAATATACAATTAGTTGTAAAATTCTCAATATTTTATACTTTATTTGTTTTTGTATTAAATATTAAAAACTTATTAAAAAAACATTGAAAACCCCATGGTTAAAATTATTAACAAAATAATTATTAACAAAACAAATATTTATTTGGACGTACGTGAATTTTGTAACAGCAAACAATATTCGATTAAACTGAAACTTGTTTAATTAAATATAAATTGATTGTTGTCAGGGTCACTTCTATTTCTTTAAATGGTTTAAAAATGTGTAAAATATTTAATAAAAAAAATATTTTTGTTAAATTAGTATTTTTGCGGTATTTAAGCCACCTCTTCGGCAATATCATTCAACCTGAGTAATCTAAATTATACGAAATTAGTATTTTTGCGGTATTTAAGCCACCTCTTCGGCAATATCATTCAACCTGAGTAATCTAAATTATACGAATATAAATTGCAGTTTAATAGCAATATAAATTATTATATATATTTCAATCTAACGTAACATTTAAATTATTTTATTCGTTATTTAATTAATTATTCCTAATTTAAAAAGTATTTAATGTTTAATAATTTGCTAAGCTTGTTTATTTTTCAAATATTGATTTGAAGTTTTGCGTAGTATTTTTAACACTTTAGGCTTATTTTTCTTTAATAATTACCTAGTCAAGTCATAAATTCTGGTACACAACTGAACACACTCAATGCGAATGTAACACTGGACGCGGCGTATCCATTTCATGTTGGTTGCGATTTGATAGTTGACATTTATTCTTCGTTGGGACGTACAAAGTCGCATTAATTGTTTACAGGTACAATCATGGAATGGGGCGACATCGAAAACCGTATTTCTGTAGTTGGCCTACTAAAATGCAACATGGAAAAAGGCGATATTTTTAGAACGTTGTGACCGCTTGTAATCAGTCGTTGAAGCGACTCCTTGTCCGTACAGTGGACAATTTCCGCATGTATGAAATGCGTCCTGCGATCGATGAGTGGACCACCGTCTCAAGTCGTGCTGGAAGGCAAACGGAAGTCATTTTAAATAAGTTGTTTTTAGATTTGTAGCCATTAAATAACCCAATGAAAACAAAATCAAAATTTTTCAAAATATTAAATCTTAAGGTCGATTTTTCTGTGTACCAGTATTTATGACTTGACTAGGTATGTATACATCACTTTTGTTTTGCTCTTTTTTTTTTTTATTAATTTGTTAATAACAGTTATTGTATTTTTAGTAAATGGTTATTTTAAAATTAAAAAATATGACAATACTTATATTTTACTTATATTTATATATAGGTTTTGTTTTCATATTTATTTTCTTTTGTAATACAATTAAGTTTTCACATCACAATTGGTTAAAATTATTTAGTTATCTCTAAAGTCCTAATAAAATAAAAATTACGAAAGAGTTTTAGCTTAAATGTTGAAGTTTTTTTTTTTTGAAAAGTTAAAATGTTTGAATTGCTATTAAATTAAGCTTTTACTTTTGTTTCAGCAAGTTTTTTTAGTTTTTCAAATTCTTTTGTGCTCTCAATTTTTTTGTTGTAGATTGAAGTTAAAAATGTATTTTTAAAATAATATTTAAATTTACAATAATTTTGCTTAGATTCAAGAGAAAAACGATGAACTGCAAATTCTAATTTCAAGCAAAAATGTATAGGTATATTCATTATGTTATTATTGACTTGAGAGAGAGCTTAAAAGCTATCAAAAATTAAATTTTTTTTGAACTTCTCCGGACTGCCAGAAAATTTTGATGAAAAAACGTATAAACTTCGAGAAAAATATTGGATAAATCGTGAGAAAAGCGGGATTGTAAAAATTACTGAGAAATATATCTTATTCTAGCTTCATATATATATTTATATATGTAGTTTTATGGGAAAATATATGTTCAGGAGAAGTTTAAAATAAAATCTGTTTATATTATTAAAATTGTATTGTCTCGAATTGAGTTAAAAGCTTGCCCGATAATTTTGATTATTTGGAGAAGTCGTAAAAAACTGGAATTCTAAAAAATATTGAAAAATTATTAACTTCAAATTCTAGTTTGAAGGGAAAACCTATGTTCAAAAGCTTTTTATGTTATAAAAATGTCTGAATTTCATAAAAAATATTTCATTTAGAGAAATCAGCAAAAATCGGGATTGTAAAAAGTAAATCTCTGAACAGAAAATGTAAAATGAATTGCAATTTATTTAACTTTAAAATTCATTTATAGGATAAGGCAATAATTTATTTAACAATTTTCTATAAATAAAGAGTTTGAGTGGGAGTTATCTCCCTTTCCTGATAAATTCTATGGTGTTCAAGACAGTTACTGTTTAACAGCAAAAATTGTTAGTTGCAACAACAACAAATTATGTGTTCAGAAATAACAAGACATTCATTCAACAAGGTTTGTTTTAGACTTTAAAACAAAATTTTGTAAGGTCAATAACATAACAATTAGATTTCAGTAACATTATTTATCATAATGTTTCATTGCCATTATGTGTTTGACAAACGTATGCCAACCTAATCAAAGGATTCAATTTGAATCTTTAGTTACAATTATTTTTCAGTATTACACTAGTTGCTAAATGAAGCGAAACTAAACAAAATCGTCTAATTGTATTTGTTTTAGGTTTTTAAATATCAAAGAAACATTGTATTATTTTAACAAAATTTAATTTTAAACAAATGTCAGTAATTGCAGTAAATTTAGCAAACACGAAACGCTTGGGTTAAATTGTTGAAAATAAAACTATTATACAGGGCAGGCAGGAATTCTTCAGTAGTATTGTTCCTTTTTAGAAGTTTTCGACATTTAAAAATACGGAGACAGTTTCAGTACTTTTTCTTCATTGAAAACTCAAATGAATAGTGCGATAAATAGACACAGTGGAAGAAAATTAATTCATGCATAATCATCGCCTTGCCTGCAAATTGACTTATGTATGTGTTTTTCAAATACTTTTCAGTAGAACCGAAATAAGTTTAGAATTAATATTAAAATTTTAGAAACTTGCACATGATTCCTTGTAATAACTGCGGAATAAGTAGGGAAATTTGGGAGCATGTATATTTCATTAAATGGATAAATAAATTGTTTTCTAAATATTACACATTGGGCTTTTTTTGCATATTATGGTGATTAATTTTTATGTAGAGTAGTTTCGAAAGAAGATTTTTGCATAATTTAAATTCAATTTAACAACAATTAAACAATTCCTAGATGCAATGGTTGAGTAAAGTTGTTCCAAATTGATTCAAATTAAGATTCGGGATTATGTCGATCTTTATTTCAAAAACTTGCTTTAATTCTGAACACTGTTCCACTTTAATGGAACTCAGCTGTTGAGACTTCAGCGTTTTTTAATTTTCCTTTGAATTATTAGATAATAAGAAAACACACACATCATTTAGAAACACAATCTTTTCGGTTCAATATCCATCCATGATACATGAATTGATCTTCTTAAAAATCAAGTTTAAAATTGCTTAATTGTAATAAAAAAAGTTGTTGTTAATTTGTACAAATCATTTCTTTGATAATAATCCTTAAAGCAAACACTATATATTAACAAAGATTTTAAAATTCTTCCGACACAATAAACTCCTGATTTCTGCCTCTTTTTATACTTCCACTGAACAAATATTTTCTCTACATTCTGGGAATTAAATTTTGTATACAAAATTCTTCCTTCCTTTTGTAATTTTTCTTTATTTTTTTTTTTCAATTTCAAAAAATGTGTTTTCGTTTTTAGTTTCTTAAAAAGTTAAATACGCTTTCGTTTAATTTTCTCTTTTTTTCTATATATTTTTTATTATTATTTTTTAGTTTTTCTCTTATTTGTTTGTAGTGTGTTTTTTTGCCTTAAAAATTAAGCATACAGTTTTTGTTTTTCTTTAAAATTAGCTAAAAATAATATAAAATTTATAGTAAATTTAAAAATAGTTAAATAAAAACTCAAAAAATACAAAATTATTTAAATTATATAATTAACTTTTTCTCACCTAACACTTAAGCTCTCAGTTGGTTTCTCCTATTCTTTGGAAAATAATTTTGTTTCTTTTACAATATTTTTTCGCTTATTGTATTTTTTGTAATTTTCTTAAATCTTAAACTTTTCTTTAATTTTTCATATTTCTCTTAAATCTTGTTGGTTTATTTGTTTGTTCTTTTCCAAATACATACATATTTCTTTAAAACTCTTCTTTAATCATTGTGTATAGTCATTTTAAAACAAGTTTTATCAAATCTCTTAGGCTTAATACAGTTTTATAATTTTGATTCAGCATTGGGGAATTTAGGACTTTGTTCGTCTGGCTGCTGTGGACTGGGTAGAGTTTTAATAATTTTGGGTACAATAGTAATAGGTTGGTCCTCCTCGTCTTCCATATCTTCACCCTGTTCCTCGTCGATGGGCGTTAGGGCTTCTACGTGCACGGGAGTCTCTTCGGATGTTGTACATCTTTTCAAGCAAGGTGCCATGAAACTGGTTATGGTGGAGATGGCAAATAAGGCACCGGCCATGTAGAAGGGTAAATCGTAGCTTTGGGTAGCATCGTATACAGCACCGGCCAAAGGTGAGCCAATGATGGCGGCAAAACCTCTGAATAAGATTAACAAACCAAAAGCATTTGTCAGCTTATCCAAACCCAAGAGATCGACCAAAATAATTGACGTTAGAGAGATGTAACCAGAGATGGCAATGCCAAAAAATACTGACATGGCAACATAAGCACCATAACTTACGCACAAGGGAGTGAGCATTACCGAGATGGTGCAAATCAATAGACAAATGTTGTTCAGGAACAATGAATTGACCTGGGGAAAATCAGCCACATAACCGCAAACCACACGACCCACAGTATTGGTTATACCAATGATGGAGATGAGGAAGGAAGCTGAGTCAGGTTCAATACCGGATATTTTGGCAGCATCCACCAGATAGAAGAAAGGTACATATAATCCGGCCATGCCGAAAACATTCGAAATACCGATTAGCATAAATACAGGATCCTTGAGCAAGCTAACGTCCAACATGTTGTTGATGACAGATTTAACAGAGTCAGGTATACCCAGGCAAGGACAGAGATCATATTGTTCACGTTGTCTTTCGGCTTCCATTAGGGGATCTAATCTATTTACACTTTGCATGCTCTTCTCATATTTGGTTAGCGACAATACGGATTGACGATAATTGGCCAAGGATTTCTGAGACTGATACTGGGGTAGATTTGTTACGGAACCCGAATAGAAGATATCTTTTCTAGACATGGGTCTAACCATTTTACCTGTTTCTTGGCGTTGTGACAAAGACGATTTCGAAGCAGTCATGCCCATTTCCATGCTATTTTCATCTAAATCAGCACGCGACGAGGCACGTATGGCAGCCAAAGAAGGTTGAAATCTTTCGGAGGCTGAAGTTTTGCGGGATCTTTGAAACGAGGGCACTGAACCGTTTTTGGGAAGACCTTGATGGGGATCCATGAGAAAAGCCGGCTGCGAAGCATTACGTGTCATAAGATCTGCAGAGTTGTAAGGACTTGCGCCGGATTCGGAGTTACGATGCTGACGTTTTGGTCTAGCATCCAAATGACCATTGCTGTCATTGTTGTTGGGTGGACTTTGTTGCTGACTTTTTTTTAAATCCACTACTTTCGCTTCAGTAATGGTGGGTAGAGTGGAGACCGGCTGCAGTACCCCCGAAGAAGCCTGTTGAGCCAAAAGCTCTAGATTCAAAGATGAATGTACACCAGGATCAGCATTTAAAGGCATTTTCATTTTACGCTCCATGGAACCATCGGGCAGCTGCACCATAAACGAACCGGCGAATGAGCCTCTTTCCAATTGCATTTGTTTTTCCTCATACATGCGTTGCATTAAAGGTTTGACCTTCTTTTTCTTGGGATATTTCAATGGTCGCATCATGGCACCAAATATGGCACAATTCAAAATCATACCAGCGAATATCAATAGAGAGTTCTTCCAGCCATAATTTTGCAATAGATACGAAGCCAAAGGAGCAAAGGCAAAGGTACCAAAACCAGAACCGCATACAGCAATACCGGTGGCCAAAGATCTCTTTGTTTCAAAGTAGTAGCCCACCGCCACTACGGCTGGCAAATAGATCATACCGAAGCCAAAGCCACCTATTACACCATACGTTAACATCAGCATATTGACGGAGGTACTTAAAGTACTGAGGGCAAAGGCTATGCAGGCTACTATACTGCCCGCTATACACACCGTTCGACAGCCATACTTATTGGCCAAAGCGGATACTATGGGACCAGCCGCCAGATAAACGCCACTCAATAAACTGCCAACCCAGGCCACTTTACCCTTGCCTTCGCCAAAGTACACCACAAATTCTTCCATGAAGATGCCAAACGTGTAGGCGATACCATCGACCACCATGTTGCACATGAAGGAGGCGAAACAAATGACCCAGCCATAGCCACCGTCCGGCGGTGGTGGCAATTCATCATATTCACTGTATTCATCATCTTCGGGGCTGCCAGCAGCACCTGACTCATGTATATCGGCGGTTAGACGGGCCGCTTCTTCGCAGGCCAACTCACTGTCGGTACGATCGAATTTACGCAAACGAGCCGAAGACCCAGATTGTGGCATTATTGTATCGGCCATATTGTTTTTATGCAAATTATTTAATATTTATATTTTTGTGAAAAGTTCTTTTAGTATTTGAGAAAGTTTTAAAAAAACTGATTTGAATAACAGAAAACAGTTGTGTGCGAGTGTAAGCAGTGGTTAGAGGGGAGGTACAATTTCACTTGACTGTCATGATGATGTTCAGTTTATTTTGCGATCGATTTGCAGGAAATTTTATAAAATTATTTTATTATTATTAATTATTTTAAATTTCTGTTGTTTGCACTTGTACTTATTTGTTTTATATAAATATTTTCTTTTTTTTTACTTGATTTTCAAAATATCTTTTTCAATTCACATGAACAAATAATGTTCTCTTTAATTTTTCTTACAAAATAAATTCAATTTTGTTACAAAATCACTGCTGCTTGTTTATATATTTTAATAAATATTTGTGCTTTCTGGGTAATATTTTCTTTTTTTCAAAATTATTATTTTTTTTTTATTATTTTTTTACATTTATCATAAATTTTCTTTCGTTTAACACATTCGATGTTTATTCCTCAACATATTTATTTTAAATGATTAAAGGGTTTTCGAATTTATAACTTCTTTAATTTTTTGTTCAACTGTTGCTGTTTATTTTCGCTGCTGCTGACCGCTGCTGTTGCTTTCCACTCACTCACTAACAAGTTATTATTTGTAATTGTTTTTTTTTTCTTAAGTTCAATAAAATTTTATTTTATTAATACAACTACTGTTTTTTCGTCTGCGACTATTAATTTGTTTGTGTTGTTTTATTCTTTGTTATTGTTTTTGTTATTTTCACATGGTTTATCTTGAAATTTTTAACACTAATTCTTTACGCTGTTTTTCTTTTATTTTCGCTCTCGCTCTTTCTATCTTTCTCGTTACCTCTCTCACAACACACTTGAATTTGCTTTAATAATTTTATTTTATTTGTTGTTTTTTTTGGCAAATCTCTTAATTTAAGGTTAATTTTTTTGTTTAATGTTTAATTGGTGTGTTTGCTTTTTGCTGAAAAGAAAAGGAAGAAAAGAGAGACTTTAAGTGGACAAATTTTGACAATTAATTTAAATTTTATGTTGTTTGGAAAGTGGTGTGAGTATATCAGTTGCTGGATTTTTAGAATAATTAAAAACCTTTATAGGGGAGTAAAATAACCGAACAAATCTAATATTTCTTGCAGAGTACCTATCACTGATAAAGATTATGATAGAGATATACACATGTACATATGTATGTATGTAGGTATAAAGAACTTTTCAAAACTATTTGCATTTGTAGCTTGTGATATTTTGTATTATTAAAAAAATAATTCTGCATATTTTTTGTACGACAACTTTTGATATATGTAGGTAAATAATAAATCTGCTCTTTACAGCTTTCAACGAGTTTATTTTAAGGTATTAAAGGATTTTTTAACCCCTTGATATTTTTAATGTTTAAAGCAAACATTTGTTCAAATAGAAGAAATTCTTTAATTCAAATATGTAATATCTCTTCCACCAATAATTTGACAAATGTTTTATTTTTTTATTTTTGTAGTTCAAATGCCCAATTCAAGTTTGTTTTAATTTTGCATTAACAAAGTTTTGCTAAAACTTTTTTATAACTTTCCGGGTTGAAAAATATCGCTTTTGTTTAGAGTTCAGATGCATTTTAAAAACAATGGACTCGTAACAAAGCTAAAGTCTTCAGAAATTAAAAACAAACCATCAAATTCGGTTATAGGAAATTATAAAAATTATAAATTCCCGTTGATTATTTCTATATTGCGTTTAGAGGAGAAAATTTTCCTAAGTTTTAAACCTGTATTTAGATTATTCTTTTGAAATGATTTTTTAATTGGACCTATTTTATCCTATAAAACTACTGAAAGATTAAACATGTTGAGTATAATGAAAAAGTATCAAATAGGTTGACCCATTAAGCGTTATTGTGCTCTAATAAACAACAATCTCAGTAAGAGTATCTTAATTGTTTTTGATTGTTTAATGAATATGTACATCAATGAAGCAAGGAATAAATCCAATTTAAAAACTTCACAATAACTCTCAGATTTTATTACATATAAATAATTAAAAGTTGCTTTTTATAAAATCTGTTGCTTGCTGAGTGTGTAAATGTGTTAAGTCGCTTTTTTAAAATCGTTCGTTTTAAATAGTTTTACATCTGTTAATTCAAGTTATTTGTTAAGATTGCGTTTTAATCAAGGAATCAATTTAAACATTTTTAACAACACAACATTCTTGAGATATTATTAAAAAAATATATTGTTATCTTAGTGTGTAAACATGCTAATTCGAATTAGAACTCATTTTTGAGGATTTGCAACTTGTCTAAGCATATTTTCAAACTTTCGTAAACAATCGTTTTAAATAAGTTTTAGTGTTTTAACTTTATTGTAAGTTATAAATCGTATAATGCCGTGAAAACATAGAGTTTAAACGTGTTAAGTCGCTTTTTATAAAATCCTGTTTGCATGTTTTTTCCTTAAATATTTTTAATTTTTTGTGTTAAGTTATTTTAAAAAACTTTTTTACAAAATCTTTTTTATATATTTTTACAATTTTAAGCGATATAATGATTGTATTGCCTTGAATGTTATTCCCAACATACTAAAAGGCAATCTTGTTTGTTTTAATTATGATCTAATATTTCTAATATTAATTAAAATAAACAACTAATACAGGTTTGGCTGGTATATGTATATATAAAAGTTGTCTCACTCAATTAAATTATAATTATATGAGTTATGCATGCCACAATAATAAAAACAACAATAATAACTGTAACAGTTTTTAATTTATTCAAAAGTTTTGTATTAAAAGCTCAATTTTCATATAAATCGGACTTGGCACGTTTGTACATTAAGCTAATGTAGTTAATATGTACTTCGTTATTTATTAATAAATAAATATGTAAATAGTTTTGGGAATTTTGAATTTAGAAAAATCTTTGTAGGCTTTTAAAACAATACGAGCTGCGTGCGAACATTAAACAAATTTAAATATTGCTTCCAAATTTGTACAAAACTTTACACGGAAAACTTTTTGAAAAAAAACCATGTAAAAAAAGACAGTGATCGTATGCAAAATAGATGATTGGTTCCTTATCTCTAAAACCTATTGAAATTAGTAAAAAACGAGGATTTTTTAAGAGCAACTATTCATATTAAACCACATACACACACAATGTGTTTTTACACAAGCATAGTTATTAAAGAAAAAAAGATATGCACTTTTAGATTAAAAGTAATGTAAAAAATGTATGCATGACAACTTCGTTTGCTTGTATCCACAAAAAGGAAATTCCACTAAATTTGTGATATGAACATACATACATACATATTTCGCAAATATTAAATTTAACCAAAAAAAATTTAAGGGCAAAAGATTTTGAACCGTCTAAATGAAATAAGATCATCATAATCATCAAAAAAATTACAATTTGTTTATTTTCAAACCGTGTAAAAAAACAATTAAACTATAATTAAAATTTCATATTTCAATTATTTCTTTGGAAATCCTACAATATTTACAAAAATTTCGTTGAAAAGTTATAAGTTAAGACACTTTATAAATTCTTCTACTGCCCTAACAACATGCCATGGGGTAAATTCTTTTAAACATCTGTTTTTATCAGAATTTCATTAACTTCATACATAGTAAGTATGTACTATTTGTACTCGTCATTTTTGCACTCTTTCTATAGCGGCATGTCAAATTCAAGGTGGTAGTTTTGTTGTTGTTGTTGTTGCTGTTTCTATTTGTTTACCATTTGCATATTTGTCTAAAAAACATGCATTCACACAAATGTATGCATTAATTTGTTTTTGTTTATCTAATGCTTTTTTATAAACTTGTCATACATTGCTTGTAGTTGTTGTTGCTTTTGTTTTTATTTCTTTCATTTTTGTTGTTGTTTTTTATGTTTTGTTTTAAAGTTGCTCGTTGCTGTAAAATTGTACTAAAACAAAATCAGTTTGTTATTATTAAAAAAAAAATCTGTTATAATCTGATTACTCTTGCTCTCGTTTAATTATTAGGAGCAAAATCAATAAGATAAAAATCAAAGGCAGAAAGTACCTACATTTATTTCATTTGCAATTAGTTTTATTGTGTTTTAAAGTAAGAAAATGTCCATTTTTTTAACTATGTTATTGTAATTATGATTTTAATAATAATTTTTATATACATATGTAGGTATGTATACCTATTTGTAAATTTTTTGTTTATTAACAATGAAAATGCTGTTTGAAAGAAGATAATAAATTTACTTCTTTGTTATTTATCTTTATTTATAGTTTACTTAACAAAAACACACGAGTGTTTTATTTTATTTGACTTTGTTTTTTCTTCACTTTTCTGTAATTATTTATAATAATGATGATGTTGTTGATATTATATGTTTTTTTTCTTTGTCTTTTTATTATAATATAAGCAAAAACTATACTAATATCATTATTTTCTGACTGTCATATTGGGTAAAATTTTAAGCTTTTAAATTTTAAGTTTGTTCAGAATTGAAACAAAAATTATATTATTTTTCCAAAATAAGGGGTGTTTTTTGGGAAACTTTTATTAGTAAGTTACTCATTTAGGCGTTTTTTAGGTAGTTCCTCTTTCAAAATATTAGCTAATTAAGCAGATTTTCTTCACAATTTTAATTAATTTATATGACATTTCCTTGTACATTTTATTAATCATAAAAATCATGTTCTGTGCTACATTCTTCAATTCTTAAACACACACATAATCGATAAATTCTTTTTCGCTTTCTTTGTAATGGTTTTGTTGTTGTTTTTTTTTACCATCATTTTCTTTTTTTTATTTATTATTGTGTTATACTTGTCAAAAAAATGTATGAAATATACCTTTTACTGCCACAAAATCATCTGAGTTTTTTTGTTAAGGAATTTTTTCTTTTGTAAATTTTTGTTTTATTTAATTGAAAACGAAAAAAAAATTTAAAATAATTTATTTTTCTGCTTATTTTGTTGTTGCCTTGTGCTGTATATTGTATATATTTTTTTTTAATTTTTTTTTGTATTTTATCTTCTATACAATATTATTTTGTTAAGTACTCTCTCGCGCCGTCATGAAATGACTGTTGAAATATAAATTGTAAACTGAACATTTCAATACAAAAATTTCTGGTGTTTTCAATATTTTGTTACCCTCTGAACGGTGACAGAAAACTGTTATACGGCCATTTATTATTGTATGTGTAAAATGTTGTTAAAACAAAGTGCATTTCATATCGTTTTTTTTCTGATATAATGGTGTGGTTGTTTTTGTATTTACCTTTTTTGTTTTTCTCTTTAAAATTGTACTTTTTTTTTATTCTATTATATCGTTTTGCTGTTCTCAACCCCGTTTTGTAATCAAAACAAAAACCATAAAAAGAGATAAGTATTTGCTATGTATGTATAAAGCAGTGTAGCCAGTGAAATTTTGAGAAAGATACATTTTAGTTTCCAAAAAGATACATTTTTCCCAAAAAGATACATTTTGAAAAAAAATTTGAAAATTCATTTTTAACATTTATTAACATAACATTTTTATTTCATATTTTATGAATATTGTAAAGAAAATGATATATTAATTCATTTTTATATTTATTTAAGTCATAAATATTAGGTGTGTAATTTTTAAAAATACAGTAAGCAAACTTTAAAATTAATTATATGTAACAACTATCTTTGGATGTTATCAAAACAAATTCATTTTTGTAAAAATTAATATACGAGTTAAGTAGTTTGTACTGATTTGTTTTAAAACTTCAATATAAAATGATTGGCAATTTTTTAGTAAATCATATTTCCTATGCTGATTTCTATTAGGGTAGCAAGCGAAGTATGAGCTAAAACACCTGAATAAATTTTTTCAATTGCTAAAAAATAATTTGGATTTGAAAATTCTATTTTCAAAGCATCTGTTGCCTTAACATAGTTAAATTCTAAATAGTTGCTAGCAATTCTTTTAATTAATTTTTCAACTTCAGATTGCAAAAGGTGTAGACGAGGCTTTTCCGCCTAGAATATCAGATTAAAATCGTTTAAAAGTTCCAAAGTGTATGACATAAATTCCAAATAAATTTTCGTTATGTCATTACTCAAAAAATTTTTTATTTTTGTACATTTTTCGTGCAGATTCAAAAGATACGAAAAATGTCAGAATTATACATGGTACCTCAAGTCATCAAAAGATATGAAAAATGTATCTTTCGTATCCTAATGGCATCACTGGTACGCTCTCACAATTTGTAGAAGTTTCTTATCTATCTCTCGGTATGTTCTCAATTTTATTCGCCTATCACAGCTATGTATTGGTATATTTTGCGTGAGTGTCGGATTTTTTTATTTTTTTTTGCTTAATCATTTATTTTCTTCCTTTTTTCGTTGTGTTTCTTCTTAACAACCCGGCGTATACGTGATAAAGAAAGAAGCTACAAAAGCAACATGGAGATACGCGTGATTTTCTTTCTGACATTATGTTGTGCTATCCTGGAACATTTTCCCAATAAACCATAACTGAGATAAATATGTATCTTTTACCGGAAGTAGAATTCTCTAGAGAGCCTAAAAAACCGACAATTGACGGTTTAGTTTAAAGTCAAAATATGTAATACAATTCAACTGTTATACATTAAAAGAGATTTAACCCCTTCAGTGACTTTGAAAAAATGCTGGTAAAATCAAAGAAATTTGTAAATGTTATAATGTATTCCTTCAACCTAGGTTAATTTTTTTTCAACAAGAACTTTGAATTTATATGAAAATCATTTAAGTTGTTATTGTATTGGAAAGAGAAGAGTATGGGTTGTCAATTATAAATGAAAAATTATATTTTTTTATAAGAATTTTCAATCACATTTTGGCTAAAGCGCCATTTTGTTAATCAGGTCACGGCGACATATTTTTTTTTGTTTTTTTTTTTGTTTCTTCCGAAAATAATACTTTTTTTCCATTCTACATCATTTGCAAAGAAATACTAAAATTGGTACAAATTTGAGTCTCCTTTTTCGGTTACGTGCAGACAATAAAATTCTCGTAAAATTCTTCCAAACAGTCTAAACTCTCGCAAATCGACGTTTTTCTGTATCTGCAGACGGTTTTACCTTATTTTGGCTAAATACTGCAATCCAAATCTCATTTATGCGGATTTATGCGCTCGCTTCGTCTTTTTTTTTTTTACCTTTTCTGTAGTCGAATGCTTTCTGAAATATTTTATCACTTGAAAACCCATTGAAACATTAAAGGCTGTTGCGATTTTTCGATAAGTGTTACCATCCTGATGTATTTGTACAATAATCTTTCGAGTACCGGCACCACAGGCTTTGCTTCCTTGTTAAGCAAGTACCTATTAAAAATTTTTCATATACTGAAAAACACTCTGTGTTATTACAATTAATTTAATCTAATTTTTAAAAATTACCTGAATTTTAAAATGTTAATAATGTCCTTAATTTCGATTAATTTATTTCACAAATTATAAAAAACACCACAAAGAAAAAAATATAAAAAAATAAAAAGAATGTTAAACAGAAGTGTTAAACTTTAGCGTTTTATTTAATAAATATTTCCCTTAATACAACGATTTAAATATTGAATATCACTGTCCTTAATTAGTTGCACGCAGCTGTATGCCAGATATCTTTCGATGTGTTTGCGATTAAACAAATAAACCTTTGGGATTTTGTACAGATTTTTTCTGGCTCACTCCGTATTTACCAAAATAACCACGTTGTAATTATTATTAGGATCAAAAGTGCGTTTATCTTAAGCTCTAACAACATGTTGATCGTGTGTAGAGTGTTGACTGTTTATTTATTTTTTTTACATATATTATTTTTAAACAAAAACAAACACACATTCATTCACTCATACATACTTAAATTGATGACGTTGCTCAATTATAATGTGTGCAATTAGTGTGTATGAGAGTATGTGTGTATGCATGTAAAATTAAATGAAAAATAATTCATTTGCAATACAAGACCAAACAAACTTTTTTTTGTATAATTATACAAAGAACAAAAACAAGAATACTATATAGACAACTTGTGCTCATATTGTATAGACAATAACTTTCGTTGTGGATTTTGTTGCTGTTGTTGTCAGTGCTTTTTTTTTTGTATTTTATATTGTTTTTGTAATATATACTTAACTACTGCCATCGAAATACAAAGACACTAGGGGTGCCTGGCAACCAAAAAAATTACAAAAACTTTAAGATTTTTGTACTAATAGATAGAAACAATAACAATAACAACAACAGCGACAACTTTAAGGAAATACAAAAGAAACAAAAACATTTTTATAATAAATAAATAAAATATGGCCTTAATTTTTATGGAAATTTGTCTTGTCTTTAAGGAATTTGAGACAACGCGACTCGATTAACTGGTGAAACCAGTGAATAATCATTAACAATAGAAAAAATGCACGTGGTGGTTGGGAAAGAAAAAAAGGGAAATGCCAAAAAAAAAATTAATAAAATATAAACTCGACTAGAAATTTATAAATAGAAATTAATGAAGTAAGCAAAAAAAAAAAAAAACAAACTAACAATTTAAGTATGAGAAATTGTTTAAAAAAGGAGAGATATACAAAACATGTATTTAAGCGGAAAAGTTTTCTGTATAAAAAATTCAAGCAGCATACTATGATTTGTTTTTAAAGAAGGAGTGGGTCGTGAAAAATTCCACCAAATTAGTTTTAAGTAAAATCGAATTTATAGCTTAATATTACAATTTTCTGACACATTACTATCTAAAGATACATATGTGTTAGAATCTATTTATTTCGTTTAGCAATGAAATATGTGAGATATTAAATTTATTAAAGTCAGATATTAATTGATATATTTTACAAATCCATTATACGACTACTTGAAAGGAAAGCAAACAGTATGTAGATAATCATTGAGAAGTAAATAATTGTGTAATTGCAAGTCATTAGCAAGTTTTGGTTGGAAAGGATTTGAAATGTATTTGTTAGGCAAAACAAATCCAGCATCTGTCCGGCAAGAAAGTTCCATAACGTGGTAAAGAATTTAGAAATAAAAAGAAGAGACAAATAGAAGTAAAAAAATGATTGTAATTGTGTAAGGAACCTAAAACCAGACACATTTATTGCAAATTGGTGGTCTTGTTGCATGTTCAAGAACGATGTGGACCAAAAAACAAACTACATTTTACAGATTGTCCATAGTTGTAGGTATCGCCACAAAAAGACACTGTGTCATAAGAGAAGCATCATTTTTTTTTTGGATAATTCTTAAATGTTAGACCCCGAAATTTGAACTGAAATCAAAAGCGAATAGTTGGTCGATCTTAACCGATGAATGTCTAAAATATTTGTATTCTAGAATCAAACAATTTTAAAATACGAACTCTGCTCACTGTTATTTCAGCTAATTTGTCTTGCTGGAATTTCTTTATAACATCTAATATTGGGTTACAGTATTCATTGAATGGAAAATTTCGTTATTATATTTTCATTGATTCGAGTATATTCGCTCGAACTCTACCGATTCATGTCAATAACATTTGTATTGGAGGTACATACATTTTTGAAATGACGAAATATTTAATGACATTATTTTACAATATTCACCGTCGATTCGAAAAACTACTTACAAATTTTAATTGTAAATTTTATCTTTTGATTCTAGCTATAGAATTATCCAACAACTTTTGTTGGATTAATTTTAGATCCACATTTATGAATGTAATTTTTACTTGATATAGTCTTAATGAAGACAGTTTTTTACCTGAACTTATGGCATCTGCCAAAGATTTATTTGACTGAGTTAAACTATTTCTAACTAAGCTTTTTTAAGCAGTTTTACATAAAACCCGTAATTTTTTCGTCCATGGCTTACTGCGGCTATAAAATTCCTACTTTTCTTATTAAAACAAAATAACAAAAAATTATTTCTTTTATAGGCTTCTCTGGCCAACGTTGGCAAAGAACTAAATCTCGACAAAAATGCAGGAATTTCCTTGTAATACACAACACAATATGAGTATAACAGTTTCTTTAATAGCTAAAGTGTTATACAAAACAAATGAAATCAAAGAAAATCGAGTACAGTGTTTGGTTATTTCTTGTCTTTATTATTTTAATGATTTTGCGCATTTGATAATTGTTATTATGTGTATTATCACTCCCATTTTTTCTTCTACATTTTAGGGTATTTTTCTATTGTAGAATATGGAAAAACCTATGGCAGGTTGAAATAAATTAGAAATGCTCAAACAACCAACACTTTACTCTTGCATACATACGTCATATGTACATACGTGAAATTTATGGGCGAAGGGTCAACTACAAAAGAGAGTAAAACCACTCGTACTAATAACAACAGTAAAAACGTGTTGTTTTTGGCGTAGCAATTGATAACCAACAAAAAACAAAATAAACAACTGTACAAAAAAATAATGACAGCCAAGCTGTCATTTCTTGACTGAATGAATGGTAGTATTCTCGTTTAGACATACATACATACATACATACATACGTACCATTTACTAGTAGCTGAAGTTCCAATTTGACACATAAAACTGTTCTACGGAACAATCTGTTTTTTTAACCTAGTATGTATACATTAATAGAAGAAGAATAACAAGAAAAAATTTAATTAAAAAAAAAAAACGAGATTTTTTTTTCTTGGCCAATGTCATTAATGAATTATTTACACATAAGCTTATAGAAGAACTACTACTACTGCTTTTATTTTGTTTTCTTTGTAAATGGTTGTTGTTGCTGCTGTTGGTTGCCTTTGCTTTACTTTGTATTTGCATTGTGATAGATTCAATTAGATAGATATTTATTTATTGCTGCTGCTGCTGCTGCTGTCTGCCACTTTTCATAGTAAATTTTTAGCCAATTAATTTTACGTTGAATTCAAATTGTTTTTATTTTATTTCTTGTTGTTGTTGTCTTTCTTTACTTATGGCTGTAGTGCAAGTAAATGAACATGTGCTGTGTGGGTTTAATTGTTTACATGGCAGAGGGGTAATTGTTTATAGGGGATCAAGTGTATAGTTTTTGAATTAAATTAAAATAATTATTTTTAGGTATTTGTAATATTATTTATTGCCTGCTTGTTTTATAAAGTTATATACACATATACATATATGTATATTTTTTGTTTTATAATTAACAAACACAAACTGCGAAGCTTTTTGGCTTATCTGCAGAAAACACCCAGAGTCTTTGGCGGGAATTGAACCCGCAACCCTCTGACTGATAGTCCGGCACACTATCGCCTAGTCTATCGGGGCACCGGTATTATTTACATACCTATTGTAAATGATGTAGATTTTTACAAAATCAAGCTAATAAAAGTTAAATATTTCTTTTGACACAATTTACATTGGGTTAATATGGTATTTTTCTGTACTACTTTAAATTTTCAAAAGATTACATTGGGTAAAATGTAAAATATACCTAAAGACTTTTGGTAAATATTGTATTTTCAAGAAAACGTTCCATATTTAATAGTTTTTAATATGTAAAACAACAAATTTACATAATTTACATAATGTAAACAATGTATTTTTAGAAATAATTGTATTTTTTTGTAATTTGTGTTCTTTAAGTAATTTGCATTAGGTTTATAAATATTTATTACATTAAGTCAATATGTATCTATTCTTTACATAATCACGCCTATCGTGAATAAAAATTCCACGTGAAATTTGTTCACTTTTCACATTTTCCTATTTAAATTCAATGTAAAAAATAAAAGTGAACAAATTTCACGTGGAATTTTTATTCACGACAGGGGTGAATGTTAATAATGTATTTTTGAGGTAATATGCGTTTTATCTTGTGTAAAGAATTGTTTTTTAATTTATCATTATTTAAAGTAAATTAAATAATTTTTGTGGTTGTAACCAATTATAAATTTTTAATTCTTACAATAGTAACTTACATGGTGTAAATAAAGTAATTTTATAAAGTTTACTATGATTATTGTTTAAAATTAACCTGTAAATAAATTATTCTATAAAATACATAATGTAAATAATTTATCTTATACCTAAAATTTGTTAACTTTTCAAACGTAAACAGTAAGATGCGAAATAAGTTATTCTTTACTTTGTGTAAAAAGTGTTTTTGTTATTGTAAAAATTACTAAGTCTACATTATCAAGTAATGTCTTATTTGAAATTACATTGTTTACATAAACAATAAGTTTACGTAAATTTTTACATTTTGTAAACAATGTATCTTTTAGGTAAATATATTTGAATATGTCAGAATTCCATAATATACATTGTGTTAATAATGTATTCTTTATATTTTCATTATTTACATAGTGTAAGTAATATTTGAGTAATGCATGAAATATTTACAAATTTATCAATTGTAAACTATTTGTTTCTAAAGATATTTTTTATTACGCGGTGTAAATAATCTTTTTTTAGGTAATTTATGAAATTTTTACTTAAATGTGCATTTTTTAAATGTTCATTGTTAACAATACAATTTGTAAGCAATATTCAAAGATTAAGCTTTTCTATCTAACGTAAACAATCAGTTTTTAAAATGGCAATTGTTTACATTATGTAAATTAGGCATCTTTTATGTAATATTTGATATAATCAATGGTTTAAATTATTTATTATGTTTAAAATATGAAATTTGCATTATGTAAATAATGTATTTTTCGTAATACATTAAACTTTATGTAAATATAAACAATTCGCTTTGGAACAATTAATTTTGAAAGTAGTAGTTATTTACACTGTGTAAATAATTTTTATTTTAGTTAACTTATCAAAACTTTTTTTAATTTACATTATGTACATAGTGTCAATAATATATTGTTTAATTTTTAAAGCATCCCAAAACATCTGTAACAAAAAATTCTTGGAAACGATATTTAATTCTTTGTAACTGTCCCAAATCACAACTTTGTGTGTAAAATTGCCTGTAAATCTTGTTAAATTTTTTATTAGAAATTTCTAAATTTGGCTTTCAAGGTCAGGTATTTTTTATTATAAAATAAATAAAAGACTAGTTTATTTCATTTTCTCCAATCCTACGTATCGTCGGTATTTTTCCGACCTCCTCAGGGATTAATTTTATTCAATATATGTCTTTTCGTCAATTTTACATTACTTTTAAATATATTACACCTTTTTTGTACAACATTTAACATACGATACAAACACAGAGTCAATTAATAAAAAATTAATGCAAAAATTAAAATAAAAATAAAATCGTTGACCTATTTTTTGCAAATTGGAAATAAACATGTTGCTTTGCATTCTCTCTTTCTGTATCTCCTCTCTATCTCTTTTATTAATAGTTAAATCCTTACACTTATACTCTTTAATAGTAGTAAAGTTTTTTTTGTTTGTTTGTATTTCATTTAAGTTTGCTCTTTGACCTTAATTTCTACAATTCCAAAGCACAATTTAATAAAGTTTCTACACTACTTACTGCATACTATCAAGGCAAAATTTACATATTTACACGTAGTAAAATTTTTACAAGTAAAACGGTCTGGCGCCTATATTTATAAGCAAGTACACAAATATTTGCTGTTTAAGATGAATGTTAATCCTGATATAATACTTATTACAAGTAAATTTATAGATTTAAAAATAAATATATCAAATAACAATCAGGTATGTGATGGAAAACGATAACGATAACGAGTGAGTTTTAGAAGTTAATTTTTTCGTAATATTTCTGTATTAAAACAGTTTTATGCCACAAAATATAAAGATAATTTGCTATTAAAGAGAATTTTAAAACAAAAATTTTAAAAATTTAATTAGAAATACTTTAAAATGGACTTCAAAAACTCACACGTTATCGTTTTTCATCACATACCTGAATATTTCTTTCTTTATAAAAATTAATCTTATTTAAACATTTTCTATTATTTTTTTTTTTATTTTATTTAAATATTTTTAACTTCTGTGTTCATAAATATTGAAATTGAATCTTTTTTATTTTGTTTCATTATTAACTTTAACCAAAATTTGTTATTTCCTGTTCAATATTTGTTTTAGACGACCGACTTTATTTATTTCGCTAAATACTAAACACTCGGTTTTATTTATCTCCTCTAAATTACAATCTTTTTTTCTTTTAATTGCTTTGGTTCAAATATTCAGTTATTGTAAATATGTCATTTACATGTAAACTGACAAACCCATTAAACTTAATAGCAGTTTATAGCATTGAACTTGTCACTGATTAGTATGTATACTAATGTATAAATGTCACAGATATTTGCTGAACAAATAATTTAGTGTGTATAAACAGATAATCCACATTGTTTTCAGAGATTTAAAAGTATTAATTGCAGAAAAACATTTCACAAAAGTTTAGCTTCTACAGTTTTTAATACAAAAAAAGTAGGCTGACCCAACCAGCGTTGCCGTTTTTGGTTATTTCTAACCAAAATTGGTTATTTTTTTTCTCAATGTGTACATGTGTAGATTTTTTCTGTTTTGGTTATTTTTTTTTACTGAAAATATTTAGATTTTAAGTCAATTAGTAATATATTGCAAGCAAAAGAATTGTGCAAAAATCAACAAAATGCCCATTTTGTTTGGTCTGCCAAAGACAAATTTTAAAACTCAAGCTGTGACATTTTAAGTAAAAGTGATCTCCATATTTATTGTAATATAATTACATGTTTTTTAGTATTTAAGAGAGTAACTTTCTAGTTCCTTATTTTATTGCCAATTTTTTGTTTTTATTATATACTTTTTATTTTTGTTTAAGACATTAAAAATTAATAATTAAACTTGCAAAACTTAATGTAAAGTATTGGAATTTTAAATTTTACAAATTGTAGCATTAGCTTATGTTTCTTTGCATTACTTTTTGCAAAATATGACGCTTAGTTTTTTAAAAAAATTATTTTGTAGTATTAGGAGTTGTGTTGTAAAATACGTTGTTTTATGTTTTTTTTTTTTTTTGTTACCTTAAAGTACAAATTATAGTTAAAATTACAAAAAATAAATAAATAGTACATGCATTTAAATTTGGTTATTTTTTTTTAAATTGGTTATTTTTTTCATAAATGTTGGTTACAAAAAATTTTTTTTCGTGGCAACACTGGACCCAACCTATAAAGTGAGAGCGTAAAAGAGAGCAACATTTAAAATAAAATCGATTTCTTCGATGGTCAACAAATCACAACGAATCTGTCTGTCGTATAGAATTACATAATTTAATCATATTATGGTTCAGCTATTATATTATAAAAATCTGTTGTTCACTTCTGTTGTTTAAAATTACTACTTTCTTAAGTACAGTACAATATAAATGATTAAAGTGACTACACACTAGATTACCTAGAGACAGTAACGTGACAATTGACTTTACGCTGGATTACCTTAATTAACTTGCTTTTGCACTACAAAGAGCACGTAATATTTAAAATGACTGAAAATAAATATAAATTAAAGCCAGTCAAGTGCTAACGCACAAAACTGTTGGGTTGTGTTGCTTTTTTATGCGCCTGGTAAGGGCGTTATATATAGGATGTCTATTTTGTGGAATTACATTACATTCACAAAATCCAAGCAGGCAAACTAAAGTTTTCGTTTGAATACTTGTGTATAATATAAGGATATTTCTCCTTTGTACGACCGTGTGTGTGTAAATATAAATGTGTGTGTGTGTGTGCGCAGTTACAATCTGTATGAATGAGATTCTGTTATGTAATTTCAATCTGTTTATCGTCATCATAAGCGCCACATACAAATAAAGTAGAGAGAAAACAAAAACAAAAATAAACTTTTCATTTGTCTGCCATTTGTTGTTGGGTTTAAAAAAGTTTTCACTTTTTCCCCCCCAAATATGAAGCGATTATATAAGACTAAATTATAGGAAATAACATTTATATTTTCTACACATATGTGTATAATCAAGCACAAAACATATACATTAACACATACATACATACATACGTATTTAAAACGCATACATTAACTTCTAAGTGTTTTTAATACAATTTTCCATGCTAATAAACATTTGAAAGTTTATATTGTTAACAATATTTATGTTTCATGTTCTCCTTTGTATTTGCGTTATATTGATTTGCTTTGCATCAATCAATATGTTTATTAAAAAAAAAAAAAACGATTAAAGCAAACTAAATTGTGGAAGAATATTTTCTTAAGTGTGATATTTGGCTTTCTAAAAATATTGCTGTGTGTTGGTGTTTGTTTGCGGTTGAGGATCTGTTGTTGTGGCTTGTGTCCTTAAATAAGTGCGGTTATGTTTGCGGTTTTATTGTCATAGCCAATTAGATAAATTGTTATTTGTTTTAAAACGTGGCTGGAATTAGAATTCGTTGGAGGTAGATAATCTTCAGAACATTATAACAAGGAATATTTCATAAATATTTTCAATTGAATTTCTTATATTTTAAAGATTAATACAATGTTGCCTTTGACATGTGTTTTAAAATATATAGATTTTTCAACAAGAACTTTGATTTCCAATAATAATGGAATAATATGAACGTTTATTAATTGTTACAATGAATTCATTCATTTAGCTGAACAGTTGTCGTTGATGCGCTGAATTTAATCAAACACAATCACTTTTTTTCTGCAAAAAACCTTTTTTTTTTCAGACGAAGCCCATTTTCGTCTGGTTTGACGTACTCAAGACTGGAATATTCTTATTATTTACAGCTTGTGTATGCGATTTAAAGTGAAAATACAGGGGTTTATGATTTTAAGTCAATTGGGATGTTTCTCGATTGTGTACAAAGCGGTTGAAGGTTCGTATCGATGACGGTAAAGCATCCAATAGAGTCCAACCGAAACCGGGTTTTGAGGCTTCTCAAAACTCAAGAGCAGTTATTGAAAAGCTATTGCACAGTTAGGTGCGCTATGCGGGTTAGAGGCGTGAATTGGCAGTTTTGTTTTCGAAAATTCAACTGAAAATTAAAATGTGATTGACATTTTTGATAAAGGCATCAACATCCGTATGCTTGGTCGTGACATCTGTCTGATATAATGTTTTATTTATAATTATCAAACCTTACTCTTTCCAATACAATACAAATTTCAATGAGTTTCTTGTATAGGGTGTTTTTTTGAGAGGTATAGAACTTCGAATTGAAATAAAACACAAGAAAATCGTTTTAATGACCATCAATTTGGCTTTACTGGAAGGATAATTTTATGCCATTAATGTTTAAATATGATTTCAGGCATGTGGCCGCCGCGGCTGGCTCGAATAAAGCCAATTCTACAGGTCCAATTTTCAACCACTTTTTCGAGCATATGGGGCCGTATGTCGGCAATAACGCCACGTATGTTGGCTTCCAATTCCCCTAACGTTTCTGGTTTGTTGGCGTAGACGAGCGACTTCACATATCCCCAAAGAAAATAATCCAATGGTGTCAAATCACACGATCTTGGTGGCCAATTGACAGGTCTATTCCGCGAAATTATGCGCTCATCGAATGTTTCCTTCAATTAATCGATTGTGGCGTGCGCTGTGTGGCATGTAGCGCCGTCTTGTTGAGACCACAACTCATCCACATTCATGCCATCCAATTCGGGAACAAAATAGTCGGTTATCATGGCTCTATACCGGTCTCCATTAATTCGGATCCTCTTCAACACTTTGCTCTACAGCGGCAATTGTTTCTTCGGTGCGCACTGTTCGACGTCTCTGCGGATGCGTATTATCACATAGAGTAAACGTAGTGCGAAAACGATCCATGGTTAACCGAATTAATTGCTCTGATGGACGATTATGTCGACCATAAAATGGACGGAGCTTGCGGTAAACTTCGCGAACTGAACCGTTATTTTCGAAATAAATTTGCACGATTTGCAAGCGTTGTTCTTTTGTCAACCTGTTCATGATGAAATGGCAAACCAAACTGAACATAAATGACATTAGAGTTGCCAGATTTGACCACAAAATGCCAGTTTTATTTCTTTTCGAAAAACAAACCTGTAAAAAAAACACCCTCTACATAAATACTTTCTTTAATTTTTTTTTTGTATTGAAAAATAAACTTCTCAATGTAATGCCCTTTATATGAATTTGGCTAACAGCTCACTACTGCAAGCTGTCCCTAAACATTTTATCTCAATGCAACTAACAGTTTTTTCCAATACTACGAGCTATCTCTAACAATGAAATCTCTTTATAGTTGCGCAAATTGCCTACATTTTTAGTGTTTCCTTAAATTTCTTCAATTTGTAAGAGATTTTTCTAAGCATAAAGCTGTGTATCTTATATACACATTCAAATACGAGTATATCCTTGACTTTGTTAAACATTTCTAAAGCAAAATCATTTCTTCTCATTTTATTATACACTTTCCAGACCGGCGACTTTTATTGTCATCCGTGCTGTCTGCAATACAGTACTACTACGGCTATATAGCAATTTAAATCATGCTTAAACGTCCTTTTGCTTAAACATACATAACTATAAAGAAAAAAAAGTGCCTTCAGTTGTAAATATATTACGTATATTAAAATATTAAAATACAGAAATTATGAACATTCTTTTTATAGACTAGTAAATGCAATAAAAAGGGATACTCATTTACCCTTCACTGAGTCATATTTATGCAACTTTGGCATTACGTTTGTCCTGTCTGTATTTTAATTGCAGGTTTGTAAAGCAATTAACTTTTCCATGCAGCAGATAGTTTGAACAGTTTTAAATATTTGATAAATACAATTCAAAAGTTACATTAATAGAATAAAAGATCTTATTTGTTCGATTCGTGGTATTTACGTAACTAATTACATTGAATAAGTAACCGGAACTATGCCAAATATATTCCTTCGAGCTCGTGCGTTTCAGACTTTTTGTGGATCTCAACATAAATATGTTTCCTCCAACAACACAAAGGTTACATTGATAAATATTCAGTTAAGACTAAATATTGATTAAACTATGTTTATCTGCCCCTCAGTATGTCTGTGTAAAACACTCTCACGTCAAAAACACACAACCAAAATTAACAAGACTTACATGAAAATGTTTATTATTGAACTAAGCAGTTTGGTATTAAAAAAAATCACTGGGATCGATTGTCCGCAAGATTAGGCTAATCTTTAGAAAATGCCTGAACTATTGTTTGGTTCTGATTTTTTGCGCTATGTCCTACATACGATTTATGTCAATACTTTGACTGGTGCTCTTCGGAATCTTATTTTCACTTAAATGCCAACGAAATCGTAAAACTTTCTAGATCTCATAATAAGGCTGATTATTTATCAATACAATACAGTTTTACTCGTTCATAATAAAACAAAAATCGTTGAAAAAATTCCGCAAAAAAGTTTTAATTAGAGAATGCATACATACATACCTTCCTAATTTAAAATTTTGATGAGATATTAGTGAATGGTAAACATACTGCGTCCCTGCTGAATATAATACAAACTTTTACTTGTTTCCACTTTCATTTTCATTTAAGTGGTGGGTGCAGGTTTTTTTCTCATTTAGTTTTTTTCCTTCTATTTTCATTTTAAAGATGTTGTTGAAGGTTGAAGCAGAATAGAAAGAATTCAAGGATACGACAAACTTTGTTTTATATTGAAAGTATTTTGAAGTGGATGATGTTGTTTGCTATTGTTGCCATTATTACATAGCAGACTGGGTCAGTCAATATTTGTAAGATATTAGAAAAATGTATGTATTAAATATATATATATTTTTTCTTCTTTGGCTTTTAATTTCGCTAAAATCTGGTAATAATTTATGGTTAACATTTAAATAAAAGAAGAAATTTGGTTTTATTTAAATGTTTTAGAAAAAATTTATAGAGAAAGTAATTTGTGGAATAGAGAAGGAATGTTAAAATTTAAGATATTTAATCATTGTTAAAATATTTTTCACATAAAAACCTTCGCATTTTAATAGTTTTGTAACAATAAAAGCGATTGAGCGATTTGTCAACCACAAATTGGTACTAATTTATTCATATTTAAGAAAACCTAATACAAGAAACTAAAATTAATTTCCTTTTAGGAAATCTGTGCTTCTTTGCTTTGAAGGATCTACACTGCATAATTAATCCAATTCGTCTACATTTTTTATACCAACCACCAAAAAGATGGGGATATATTAAGTTTGTCATTCTGTTTGTAATACTTGCCATGGAAAAAAAAATATATCTAAGGCGGTCTAGGCATGTCCGTTCTTCTATTCGTCTGTTAAAAGCACAATAGTACTGTTTCACACTCTCCAGTTTTAGCTGGACAGTTTTTGTCGAATTCTCTTGAATTCAACATTTTATTCACACACACGTTAATCCAATTTTCGTACTTTTTCATACAAATCAACATGCATGAAAAAAAAAAAACAAAGGAAAGTTTGTAGCCCTTTTATTCTCTTTTCCCTTCTCACCCAAAAATACTTGCCTTGAAGCGAATTGAAGAGTGTGAAAATTGAATTGAAGAGTGTGAAAGCGTTCATAGAGCTTTAAAAAAAACTTAGAACAATGAAATTCTTCCCCAACAATATTTGTTCCAATCTGGTATTCAAAATGGGCAAAATCGGTCCAGGAGGACGCGAGTTATAGACAAAAGTTTCAGACAACCTCGATATTATTTGCTATTATCTTCATATATAATGCAGATAATATGATGGAATTTTGCACACTTTATTTTTGTTATAGAAGCATAAGTCCTGTTGAATATTGTAAAAATCGGTTGACGATTTCTCATAGCCCCCATGGGTCTATGGTACAACAACAAAAGTGAGTTTCATGCTAAGGGAAATCACAAAACGGTAGTTTGTTCGCATCAGTGCATATTTGACTATATTCTATTTCTGAAAATAAATTAAACAACTATAAATCTCTTATAAAAATCATCATCAAATGTATCAAGTTGAAATTCGACACAAATAATCCATATATATACATATATACTCGTATATCGAACTTTATATTGATCTGCTCATAATTGGCCATATCTCCCATATGGGGACTACCTCCGAAAAACTAAAACTAATAGTATATGTATCAATATCGAACCGAAATTTTACAAAGATCAGTAAGTAAACATTTTAACTCTATTGAATTTACGAAGGTCATAGCTTGTCATAGCTGTCATACAAGGTCCATTTTCGAGAATAATTGGAATACCCAAAAAAACTCGAAAACTGGAAAAATTGCAACTGCTTCCATTTGTATGTCTTATAGAAGACTTGTTTACACCTTCTAAAACAGTGGTCATTAGAGCTAACCGATCACAGTAATTCTCTCTCTATCTCTCGCTCTCTCTAGACTCTAGAGCGATCTTAACTTGTTTACAAGTGTTATTGCTGTGGTAAAGTGTAATTTTAACTCGTGTTTAAATATTCACAAAATATTTATTTATTATTAGCCCCAACAATAACATCCCAGCAACAACATGAGTTAATAAAAAAGTATTTATGTAAAATAACAATAATTTACAAAACACACACACTCAACTCAATTTGGTATTTTATCCCACTGCCATAATGTATAAATTACTGACAATGAGTTGAAAAAATAAACCACAACAACAGCAAAATTTGTTTATTGTGGTCAAAGCGGTGGGATGTGTTCAATATCTAGCGAAATAATAAAAACAAACAAAAATTAAACTATTTTCACTACAACTCAAAATTCATGTGCAATTCATACATAGATGTAAATGATCAGTATTGCAATACTAATTGAAATTAATTAACAACGTATCAGCTCAGTATTTAGATTCTTTTTTTTTGTGCTAAGTAACATACATATACATATGTATATCATCATATATATCATTTTTAGTTTAGTTTATTTCAGTTTATTTTAAAGGTATCTTTATCATATGACAAAAAAATATTCGAAATCTAACTAACTGTGTGTGGCTATGTACGAGTATTTTATTTGCATTTTTTATACAAATTCTATTATAAGCTAGTTCTTTTAAATATTTTTTTTATAAATATTTTATTGTGTAATTATCATGTAGTTGCTAATTTGGAAATTAAAGAGATCTATCTACATACAGTTGATTCAGAAAGTAAGTGCTCATCCATAAATAATATTTAAAAGTACATACAATTGTAGGCTAACTTTATTGCACACAAAAGAAGTTGACACGACATTTTGAGTAATATTTAAAACTAATACAGAAACATAAAACATAAATAGTTCAGTTTTTAACTTTAAAAAGTTAGACTGATTTCGAATTTATTGCAATAAAAATCAAACAGACCAAATATTTTAGTATTTTCTATGAGAGTCCTTTTTCTTAATTATAACTTCTAGACTTCTGGAAATAGAATCCACTAAGTTTTGGGTGACTATTTTAATTTAGGGGTTTCAATAGGGCTACCACAGACATTAAGAATATACATATCGCACACATAGTACAAAAGTGACTTAATTCAAAATTTTCCAAAATTGACTTTTTTCCATAAATTAATTCAGAATGCACATCTCTAACTACTGCAAAAATTTCTTTCACATCACTATCTTCTTTAACTGGAAAATTACAAATTTGTCTATTTTTATGTTAAGTGTGTTGCTTGTGCACGATGAACTTTATTTGTCTCCTGAAAATTTTAGTATTTTGAGTTGTGCCACTTTTGTACTATGTGTGCGATATGTATTTTGAATTAAAATCACAAAGGAGTTTAATCACCAGAAATAGCATTTTAAAAAAGGTAAGCACTCACTTTCTGCGTCAACTGTATCTGTGTGTGTTTATTTATATTAGTATATACGAGGTCTGATTAAAAATTAACCGTTATTTTAAATTTTTTCAAAAAGTATTTATTTATTTATCAATAACTATCTTGTCCCCTTCAAAGTAATCCTCGAAAAACTTCTGAAACGCGCTTTTTGGTATCACCAACAGTTCCTGTTTCGATTTTTCTTTTATCTCCTCAATCGTAGGTGTCTTCAGTTTTGGAAAGAGGAAAAGTCAGCGGGGGTCAAGTCCGGTGAATACGGTGGTTGAGGCATGATAACGGTTTTGTTTTTGGGCAAAAACTCACGCACAAGCATCGATGTGTGAGCTGATATCATGGTACAAAATCCATGATTGGGTTTTCCACAATTCTGTGCGTTTCTAACAAATTCATAATACAGGGTTTTTGCAACGAGACCTTTGTTTATTATTATCCAAAACATTATTGCATTGGAAAGAATAAGGTTTGAAAAATTTGAATGATATTGGACAATTTTCCACTACCACTACGGATGTCGATTATTTTTTCAAAATTTCACATTTCGTTTATAATGTCATGGATGTAGAGTTTTAAATCTGAAGGCTGTAATCAGATTGATTCAGTGTGAAGATAGTCCCTACTGAAAACAATACAGTTTTTTTTTTATCAAAACAAAAGATTAGAGTCATATAACACTATTTAGACATGGTTAAGAGAAAGTAGAGTACAGGGGAACAGCGCAAAGCTATTCCCCAGATGAACTCTAGATGGAGCACCATTAGCGAGATTGCAATTACTTTAATTTGGTCAAGGAATATCTTCTACAACGCATTGGGGCATATTAGAACTTATGAAACATATAAAAATCTTACGCAGACACTAAGACATAAAAAACAACCCGTAAATACGACTCTTGTCTGGATAACTTTTCCAGCATGTTTTCAAAAAGAACTACATTCTCGGTTTTCTTTTCCTCATGAATATTTAAAAAAAAACAATAATTTTCTGGGAGAATATTTTTTGGAGCGACGAATAAAAATCGTGTAGCTTTGGATCTGATGGAAAAAGGTTTGGTTCCAAGCATACGGCAGAACTCAAAGTATACTTCTAAGACCATAAAATACGGTGGTGGGATTGTGATGGTGATGGTCTTATACATAAGATCGATATACGAATCGATCAATATGCTTATCAAAGTATGCTGTCATATACAATGATTCCATAATCTGGGGACAATATGCCACTTAGAACACGCACTGTGAGCAGTTGCTTGGAGCAGAATAATATTGATGTGCTGAAATGTCCAGTCCAATCTGCAGATCTCAATCTATTTGAGAACCTATGAATTAATGTGGAGCAACTTATAACGCTAGAAAGTCCCAAGAATTTAGCAGATTTTTGGAAGGAAATCAAAGAAGAGCGTTGTATGACACTGGTGGAGAGTATGCCTAGGAGATGGGCAGCTGTTATTAAAAACTAAAAATATTCTACTAAATGGATTTGAATTATTTTTTTTTGTTTCTCTCCAGAGTTTTGTTTTTTTTTTTGGGAGAGAAAACCACA
The DNA here is from genome assembly GCA_916048285.2 of Bellardia pandia. Taxonomy (NCBI): domain Eukaryota; kingdom Metazoa; phylum Arthropoda; class Insecta; order Diptera; family Calliphoridae; genus Bellardia; species Bellardia pandia. The sequence continues at coordinate 24,730,734 of OU696531.1, forward strand.
GAAATGCAAAAAATTAAAAAAAAAAAAAAAAAAAAACAGAAAGTGGTGTGACGTGATCTTAGGGTGAAATGTAACATGTTTATAAAATAAATGTTTTCAAAAAATAACGAATAATAGAAAATACCTACTGTCCACCAATGTTTTTTGGTTTTTACTTTTATTAATATAAAAGTCAAGTTCTGTACAAATGTCTACCGAAGTATGGATCTATTTTACATTAATACCTCAAGAAAAGCAGTATCCATACAAAATTCAGCAAAAATAAGTTTTATGTAAAGTGAAATTAGAAAACAGCATTTTGTTTGCATCGGTCCATATTTCAAAATGGCCTTATATAAAGTCCAATTTCGAAAAATTATTTAAATACGCATACATTTTTACTAAACCTAGACCAAATGTGTGGATTTTATGGCAAAAATACCATAAAATATCTAAAATCAAATTCAATACAGTTTTAAAATTTAAATGTTTGTAGTGGTTAGTAGAAAATCCTTTAACAAAATTCTTAACTTTTTTATAGATAAGTCATTTTTTTTACATAATAGTAGATAGAACACATTTAAAATTAAAGTTATGACAACAGTCTTGCAATAATTTAAATTATTAAAGCATTTTTCTGCATTTATTAAATTGTTTAATGTGTTAAATAAGAAAGAAGTATGTAGTTTAAAATAAAATCAAATTTAGCATGAGATTAATGTAGCAAGCATGTGATAATAAAATCATTTAAACGTTAATTGAATATTAATTTTCTTTCTTTACATTTTCATAATTTTTTAAATTTTAATTTATTCATATGAACAATAAATGCTAACAAAAATACAATCATGGTTATAAACGTGTTTAACAATAAAAATAAACATATAACATTCAACGATTGACTTTCCAACTCAATGTTGTTTACACTTGTTATAAACAAATTCGATTCAAATAAATACTATAGCTCTTAAAATATGTCGGCTGGTTAGGAGGTGGAGGTAGGTGGGTGTATATTAAAATGGTTAAAAAATCAAAATGTGCAAAATACTGTAAATTAAATATATAGTTATCAGTTCACGCCTTACAAAATGAAAAGTGAAAAAAATAATAAAAAGGATGAATGACCTAAATATAAAATAATCATGAAAATAATTTACATTTTAGGTCATTGTTATTTTTATCTGTAACAGTTTGTTGAATTTTATTCTTAAAGCTTTTGTTTTAGTTTGATTATATAATTTTTTTTTTGTGTTAAATAGTCTTTTTATTAATCATTTAGTTTGGTTTTTTTTTCTTGGTGAACATTAGCAGACATGTCTTTTTTAACGACTGATTCTAACAATCAATTGTCAATTGGCTTTTGGCCATTTTGATAGTTTTCATCAAGTATTAATTTGTTTAAAAGTGGGTTTGTTTCTTTCGCTTTGCTATTCTTTTTATTATTTGTTATGAGTTTTTTTTTTCTGTTGGTATGTATTTAGATTTTATCCGATTATAAAATAAATAAAATGTAAAACATCTGCTTAACAAGTGCTTAAAAATCATATTGTAAAAAGACAAATTAATGCCAAAAAATAATACTACAACTAGTAATTTGTTGATTTTTTGTTGGTTGTTTATTTTTAATTTTAAATTTACTCTTGTTGCAAGTAAAAGTTGTTACAAGTTTGTTAGATGAGATAGTAGAGTACACGCCCTGTTTTTATACCCTTAACAATGGGTGGCAAGGGTATACACTGATGGACAGAAGGTTAGTACACTTGATATCTTTTGCCAATTTCAAATATTTTTCAAAAGTGTTACATGTCACTTTAGGATCACGCCACTACATATTTTGTTTTATTAATTTGTTGCTCTCCCGAGAATACAACTACCCAAAAAATGAACTCTGAACAGTAATTTAGCACTAAATACAAATTTTATTCTCATAAGATAAAAAAACAGAAAACTTCATTTGAACTATAATATTTATTTAGTATGATATCCATTGTTTTTAACAGCTGCACATCTCCTGGTCTCTCTACCCACTAGAACCATACAAGGCTCTTTTGGAGTTGTGTACCAAGCTATTGCAACACATCCATATTATTCTGATCCAAGCAAATGCACACAGTGCGTCAGATGTGTTTTGTGTATAAAATCCCACCTAAGTGGCATATTGTTCTCAGCGTATGAAATCATTGTGTTTAAAGGTATACTTTGATAAACTACCTATCTATTCGTGCATTGACCTTATGCATAGGACCAACACCATGCCCAGAAAACATTTCCACCACCGTGCGTTATGGTCTTAGAAGTATACATCAGATTTGAACCAACTAAATTTAGATAAATAAATCCAGAGTATATTCCCCAAAAACTTTTTGGTTTTTCTGAATGCCAATGGCCAAAAGAAATCTAGGACTGTACGTTGTTTTTAAGCATGTGGCTTATGCTGAACAACCACCATTGAGGCTTCTTCTTCTAATGGGTGATTCAAGTAGAGATACTTTTTTCAATAGCCTTTTTTTGTAAGATCACGTGTGAGTCGTGTCATGCTGTCATGTTACATATTTTTGTTTAGTATTGTTTGGAATTTCATAATGGAAAGACTTACACGCCTGAACAACGTTTACAACAACGAACATTCACGTTCTGTTAGGAATGTATTTCGTGCACTTCGCTTAACTTATGGCCAACATAATCGGCCTACTGAGCGTACTATTTCCAACACCATCACCCATTTTGACAGCCAGCATTCATTATTGTATAATATTCGACCGAATAGACCACGTCCAGCACGTCCAGACGTGGAATCATCGGTCCATATTTCTTAAAAAATGATGCCGGTGCGAACGTAACCGGCAATGGCGATCCTTATCGTGCCATGATAATTTGATGCCTGAAATTGAAGCTCGTGATATCGGCGACATTTGCTTTCTGGAAGGCGGCGCCACTTCACATTGCATCAATCAATGGATTTACTGAGAGACCACTTCGGTGAGCACATATTTTCACGTTTTGGGCCGGTCGATTTTGAAAACAATGTATATGAACTATGCTAACCTCATGTCCACCACTGTATATTAGTTTAAGTTTGTGATTTTGTTTGTTATATCTAAAATATTCATTTGTGACACAATAAAGTTGTCCGTCTTGAATTAATTATAACTGCCATTCATGATGAATATCATGAATTTTAATAAATCTAATTTCTGCAGATTTACCATTTTCATAGTGAATTTTTGAGCTAAATTAAATTGCAAAGCTTTTAGTACTGATACAAGTCAAATATATACTTGTTGAAAAACAAAATTCTTGTTGAAAAACTCTTTACAAATATGGATAAATTTGGTCAAAAAAATCAATAGATTGCCAAAAGAATATGAACATCCTTTAATTGTCTCCATCTTTGGCCAATTGAACAATTGCATGAAATGTTTTGCAGCAGTTAATGTGATCTATCAAAACAAAACCACGAATTTTTGTAAGAGAAAATACATTATAGTTTCTTCATTTAGCTTCTCTTAAATAATAATAAATAAGTATGAATATGTGGTTCAAATGTATTTAAACGCTTTTTTTCTCACATAAATATTGAAACATTTATGAGACCAGATTTTGGGCTTTCGGATTTGATTGAATACAAGTTTTGGCCGGACTATAGCACGATTTTTTACTGCCTTACTCTAGTTATTTAATTGCAAATACGTTTCTATCCTCTGCTTATTATTTAATCACTAACTAACATGTTCTATTTTTGGCACTCATAATTATTTATGTGTATAAAAAGTTATTATTGTTTAACTTTGTTTAATTTATTGTTTTTTTTTTTTTTGCTTTTTTTTGCTTTTAACTATTTGCAGTTTCAATAAATGCAAATAAACAAATAGAGATTTTGTTTCAGCGTAAATAACAAATAACTAATTAAATAAAAATATTAAAATTATTTAAGTCTACAAGGTTAGTAGATCAGAAGCTAAGCAAAAGCTTAATACTGGGTTGTTAACATTAGGGTGATCTGATTATTCTGCATTTTCCTGAAACCGGGTTTTAAATACATAGTTCAAATTTTAAAACCACAAAAAAACCCAAATCCTCATACTTCTGAGTTAACTCAACTAGTGTAATCGATTATTTCAGATTTTGCTGAAAGCGGATTTCAATTTGTTGAAATTCGAAGCGACTTGATCACCCTAGTAGTCATACCCACTTAACATTCATTAAAAATATAGTTATTTTTCATGGTTTGTTTACATTTATTTATTTTTTTTAACAAAGTTGTTTTATTATTCATAGCGCAAATAATTAATGCATTTGACTTGAAAAGATACACACGCAAAAAAATGTAATTTATATATGTACAAGGAAATCAAGTTCATATTAATAATAATAAAAACAAAAAAGTGTTAAATTTTAAAATAAATTTTATTTGTTTATCAATTTGAAATACCTATAGTTTCAACATATGTGGGAGTACTTAAAATTTAAATATGATTTATTTGGACATTTTTTCAAATAATTTAATCAACATCTAATTCTATGCTTTATTTAAAGCTTTGAGCTTTTTTTTTTTTTTACAGTTTAGAGCTTTTTTATAGCTTTGAGCTTCGTTAAAAGTTTTGACCTTTATTTGAGCTTACTTTGAGCTTTTTTATAGTTTAGAGGTTAATTTATAGCTTTGAGCTTTCTTTAAAGTTTTGAGCTTTAAGCTTTTTAAAGTTTAAAGCTTTTTTTAGGCATTCAGCTTTATTCGAATCATTGAGGCTTACTAAATACCTGAATTTATCAAAAATTCGTAATATTAAAACTGGTTTAAAGCTTTCTTAAAAGCTTATGTATACATTTCATAAAATGGTGTTTTTTGTGGTCCTTTAACAAATTGCAGCTTTTCTCAAATTTTAATGTTCTCGTTTATTCGTTAACAATAACTCTTTGCTTTCAACTAAAATTTTTTTTTATATATCAGCAACATGTTACAGCAATATTGACCTTTGCATAGCTTAATATTGTTCAAAATCTTTTTGCAGCTTATACATTTTGTAACCCAATGCAGCCTAGTGTAATAAATACAAGTGCTACTAGATTTTATAACAAATTATAGTAAAATGCAAACAAGTAAAAAAATATCATGTAAAATCTATTGATTTTATTTCATCCCAAAATGTCTATTGTTGTATGTATTTAAGTTTTTTTTTTTTATTAGATTTTTGTATTTTTGCTTGCTTCAGTTTCTATTATTCTCTGTATATTCTTTTATTTTTACAAAAATAAACTCAAGGACACTTAATTGAACAAATAAACATAATAAATTATATACATATACATATATGTATATACTTGCACATAAACTACGTAATATCGTTAAGACAGAATTGCAAATACAATAAAAGTAATATGTGTCTTCTATTGTACAAACAAGCAGAAAAAATGTTAATTTGAAATTTCCGATTGTTAGATTTAAAAAAAAAAAAAAAAAAAAAAAAAAAAAAAAAAATACTTTCATTTTTATTTACAATTTTTACAAAGAAAGTATTTTTTATAATTTTTATAAAGAAACTATTTAAAGTTCTTTTGAAATACTGTATATGTTGAATAGTAGTTTTTTTTAAATGGTTTCGTTTTTATGATAATTGGATCTCTGCACAGGAAGGACGAAAATCCCACTCGTCGCAACAACTGAAATTTTTAGGTCTAGCTAATTCCTAATACTGTTCTTAATGTTTTCAATACCTCTGTTTGCTTTCTCTATTTTTTTTAAGAATATTTGGAATAATAAAAGTTAAATTTATATTAATATACTCGTATCTGCGATTTGAATTCAGCATTTATATTTACTCTGGACATTTGTTGAAAATCGTTCAAATCTTTTACTTTCACCTCTATGTTAAAAGTTTACATATTTAAAATTTTTTCGATTTTCAACCAAATTTTATATGAGTATGAATTCGGGTTTCTAATCGAGAAAAATTCGCGCAAATTTTTGGCAAATTTCTGCGTGGTTATTTCAAAAATTTCTGAAACAATATTCCGATTCATTGTGATGTTTAAAATTAGTTGGCAATCGTGTGATTCCATTATATCCATAGATTATTTCCAAGATTGACTACTTTTGCCATTAGCATAACATTTAGGCTGGACTAACCTTTAAATTGAGAAAATACAAATTATTGATCTTAATAATAAAGTAATAGAGTCCGAACGAAATCAGTTTTATTTTTAAGTTGAAATTAAATCGAACCTAATGTTGGGCCTATCCAATATTAATAGAGTCCGAACGAAATCAGTTTCTTAGGTTGAAACTGAATCGAACCTAATGTTGGGCCTATCCGAAGAAAAACTGAAACTTTTTAGTTGTAAAATTAAGGTGCCCTGAAACACCACCATAAAACAATTAAAATTATTTTTTTGCTTTAAAAATTGCATTAAAACTTAAAATGTTTATATAATATAATATTGATCCAAAATCGATTTTGTTTCATACTGTGATCCAAAATCGATTTTCTCGTAGAAAACTTAATTCGTTTATTCACGCTAATTCTGTAATCACTTTTATTTTGGATCGAAAATTTGGGTATCCGAGACAGCAGTCACAATAAATTTCATAACAAATTTATGATTTATAAGTTTTCAATTACAATATTTTTCAAGTGTTTAATAGAATGTGAAAATTTCCTGTCTGAATGAGGAATTGTATAATTCCACACATCAATGGATATATGGAACAAATGACATCTTAATTATTAATGTGTTATAACACGGAGGCACTAAAATATATGTCCGTGAAGACATACCAAATTGAAGCATAGTTCTCGAGTCCTGTTTTTATTATTTTGAATAGTTGAAGTAACAATCTTATATTAACGAAACCTTGTAAATTGTATTCAATAAGCGATATAATATAGGATGTAATTTGTGTTCTCTATTTAAGTCCTTATATATACCTTACTAATTTGTTGATACAAAGATATAGAGGATTTGTTGATTTACTAAGATATGGAGGATTTAAGTTTAAGTCAGAAATATAGGTGATCACAGATTGTGATCCTTTTCTTCTCATTTAATCGAGTTAAAAATTTTTTTTGACTTGAAAAATTAAATATCTTGAATCTACAAATATTTTTGAAGAAATAGTTTTCAATAAAATATTAATCTTTGGTTTCTAAAGAGTGATTTTTTTTAACAACTTTCTTTTTGGCAAGACTGTTTTTAGCAGCTCAGCTGTTTTCTTGTAACATGTTACTGTTTAAACACATTCAGTTTGATCTATAATTTAACCATGAAGTGACTTATACACGAACTTGCAGCTTATTGAGTTTTATTTTCAAAATTCATACTCGGTTAAGAAAGAGCAGCAGCGATGCCAACTTAGCCCTTTTCGGGCTAGATTTAGCCCGTTTTGAGTCACTCAAAACGCGAAAAAAGAAAATTGGCCCGAAACTAAAAAACGCGTAAATCTAGCACTTTTTACAATTATCTTTTAGCCCTTTTAGCCCGTTATTACTTTTTGCTCGATATGGCTACATTTTAGTTTTTTCGTACTTTTTAGTTTGCTTTACAATTTATAAAAAGAAGAGGAATCTAAAATAATCTACATACATACATTTCTTTCAAATTGATGTGCTTTGAAAATTGTTCTACAAATTTAACCGTCATAATTGAAATTAGAGCAAAACTTCCATCCAACATACAAATATTTCAAAAAAAATCGTTACTAAGTACTGAAAATATTTTTTCGAATAATATGAAAAGCCTTCTACCAAGCTTTAAAGATGATAAAGAAATTGATTGTTTAGAGAATTGTCTTCTAAGTTAAAAACATGTGAATGGAATAATAGTGAAAGAACTGACAAGTTTCCCAAATACGAATGCTATTGGTAATAACCCATTCCTTAAATTATCCAGTTTTGCCTTACACATATTGACATATCCGTACTCAAACGCAGAAGTTGAGAGAAGTTTTAGTGTCATGAATTTATTCAAAAATAAAATTAGAAACAAAATGTCATTAAATACGTGTAACAGTTTAATACACATTAAATATAGCCTAAAAAGAGATAATGTATGTTGTTCAAACTACAAAATAAATGCCGAAGTGTGCATTAAAATTAATTCGAACGAAACAGATAAAAAATCTAAATTTTTTATTGATAGTGTCTTATGGACTGAAAATGATGATGAACAAGAAATCGAAATTTTGTTCAGTAACGACCAATTTTAAATGTATACTATTTAATCTACGTATGTACCTTATTTATTAAAATGTAATATGAAATGTAGATAATTTAAATATGTATGTATCTCATTTTAGTAATTTTTTTTCTATTGTTTTTTTTATGTGTTATGTAGACCTTTTATATTGCTAAAAATCTTTTTATTAAGTAAAAATATTTTTTTTTTCTAATAAATTATTTTATAAAAAGTCTTTGTTGTTTTGATTTTTAAAATAAACATTTATAATTTAGCCCCTTTTCGCACGTTATCGAAAATTTTGACAGGATGTGGCTTTAAATGAATTTTTTTTAATTTAGCCCTTTTTAGCCCTTTTTTCAAAAATTTTTACGCGTTTTGAGTCTCAAAAGTTGGCATCCCTGAAGAGCAGCATGCACTCTTTTATCGGAAAATTGTATTCAGCGCGAAGCTTATTTTTGATTGTACGAATACGTAAACAAGCTAAATTTTTGTATTTGGTGTGAAGAACAGCCAATCAGGCATGTGAACGAACGAATGAGTTTTAGAAGTCAATTTTTTCGTAATATTTCTGTAGTGAAAAACTTTTATCACAAAAAAAATAAAAAGATATTGGGCTACTAAAGACAATCTTAAAACAAAAATTTTAGAAATTAGATTATAAATGCATTAAAATGTATTTCCAAAACTGATTCGTTTTCGATTTCGATTTCCATCACATGCCTGAATGAATCCCGAAAAATGCACTGTTTGGTGTGGATTATGGGCTGGTGGCATCATTGGACCGTTGGATGACAAAGGCAGGAAGGTTACTGATAAGAGCCAGTGCTAGTGTGCGATGATTACACATTTTTTATTTTTTTTTTGAAGAGCTGGACTTGGTTGACATATGGTTTCAACAAGACGGTGTCACGTGCCACACAGCACCGGAAACAATGGCCCAATTGAGAGGCTAGTTCTTTGAACAGTTTATTTCACGTTTGGGGCCGGTCAATTGGTCGCCTAGATATTGCTTTTTAACGCCTTTAGACTATTTTTTGTGAGGCCATGTTGAGGTCTTATCTATAGTAGTGGTGGCAAAGTATTGAGTAATGGGTACCGAATATCGAGTATTTGCCCTTTTTTTTGGATACTCAATACTCAAAAGTAGTTACTCGATACTTTCTGAGTTGTATTTTTAATCAAGTTGAGTGGGTAAAATAGTGCACAAAACTACATCACTGTATAAAAAGACAACAATCTGTAAGCTGAAAAATTAAAGTTTAATTATTAAACCAACCGCCGAAATAAAGCTGTCTATTATTTCTTAACTTTAATAATAAAATACATACAAAACCAATAATAGTTGAAGATCTATTTTTATTTTTTGAAGAAACTACTTCAATTTGCAGATAAAAACTATGCGTTACAATTTCAAAAAAATCCGTTAAAAGTATCGAGTAGTATTGAGTAACCAAATGAAAAGTATTGAATATTATTGAGTAATGGAAAGTAGAAGAATTTGCCAGCACTAATCTATAGGGACAAGCCCGGTAACTGTTGACGCACTGGAATCTAATATTTAAGATTTATTCGTGAGATACCGTCCGATATGTTGGAAAGAGAATGCCAAAATTGGACCCAGCCTAATAACCATTTAAGGCGTAGCCGCGGTCAACATTTACATGAAATTATCTTTCTATCGACTCAAATAAAGATATTTCATACATTTCGCTAAATTTTATGTGTGTTTTAAAATCAAATCCGAAATCTCTTTAAAATCACATTTTACAACTTCAATTGTAGAAGTTTTAGTGATAAATAACTAAATATCCCAGGAGTATTGAAAAATGTTAACCATATTTCCCAACAAACTAAATCAATTCCCTCGCAATTAATAAAAACAATATAATATGAGTCATCTAACTAAATAACTAATATTTATTTTTCTCTTCTATTAATTAATCGTTAATCAAAGAAATATTTTGTTGTAGCCTGTATGTGTGCCTGCTGCTGTTCATTTGAGACATTATTCCAAACAAATTAATTTTATCTAGCTTCATTTAACAAGAAATATTCATAAAACGCAAATTAATTTCACTGTAAATGATAAAAATATACAAAATATGGCATCCATATAGGAGAGAAGGTTGCTAAGGCACTTTTCATTTCATTTCAATTGATTGGCTGGTTGGTAGATGTGAATGAATTACTTTTTTTTTATTAAGGCGGCAATTGTCATAATCATAATAATAAAATACATAATCATGAATTTGTATGTATTTTTATCAATTAATAAACACAACAATTACAACTTTAAGTACTTTTGTTGTATGAATGTAGAATAATAAAAATAATCACTTTTGTTTTTGTTTTTATTAGTTATTTAATGACAGCAAATAACTTTGATGACAGACTGGCTGTTTATTATATGATTCCCTATTTCCAATATTATTTAAGGCAACAACTGATATGAATAATGCAAATTTTCTAAACACACACTGTTATTGATATTTTTCCTATTTTAACACATAAACAAACAAATCAACAAGAAACGATAAAAAAACGATAAACAAAAAATTAATAATAAATTGTTGCCAAAATTTACTTGCTGGTGCCTAGCATTTGGTTATTTATTTGTTGATTTAAATAAATATTTAAATCAACTGTCATTAAACTGTTTTTAAATTATGTTGACAAAATTTTTGTGCTTCCAAAATCTTTCCACTTATATCGAGAAATTTCAATTATTAATTAATAGTTAATTAAATTGTTTTTTGCTATTTTTTTTTTTTGAATTGACACTAGTTCTAGAATAAATCTCTGGTGTATGCTTTCTGTGCCATATTATTAGGGTACTTAATTTGTCGGACTTTATCATTTTTCGGGAAATATAGAGAGGTATTATTGATTCCGCACGGATAAGCGGAAAGAAATATCGCTTGTTAGGTAAGATGTAGCATGCGGAAAAATACCACAGCAATGGAATGAATAATTTCAAATTATGCTTATGCATAATTCGACCCATTAATCCAAATCTGTTATTACTAGGTATTATCAGTAATTTAATAAACCAAAAACAAATAAAATGTTTCAAATATTCGGCAAAAATGCAATAATTTTTAACATATTTTTTTTGCATATTTAATTTTTAAGATCCCTTATTTTGCTTATAATAAAGAGTGATTTTTTAAGAGCTTTCGGATTTGATTAGTACGTTTAATTGTTAAAATTTATGCAATAATAAGGTTAATAGCGCCACATATTCAATTATTCTGCATTTTGAACCATAAATATAAGAAACGGTATTTATCACAGAACTAGTCACGTGACTGTTTACTTATGGATTGTAACCTGTTTATGGGACATGTTTGTTAAACGTATTGTTGCATATTTTATTTCTAAGAGCCTATTTTTGTGTATATTAATAATGTCTATCCAAAAATAAGGTTAGTAATTTCCAATTTTCTATTCTTTTGACTTTGCATTCATAATGAAAGAAAACGGGAGCTGAAGTATAACCAGTAACCTAATACTACTCATTTTATACATCATTGTCATGGGAAAGCTATTTCTACAAATTTTGTTCTCTATAATTACATATTCATATTCCTTCAAAAACAAGGTTAATAACCACAAATTTTCTCAACATTCTGCAGTTTTAAATCGCAAAGAAATAAAAGCACAAGAAAATAAAATTCACCTGAAAAAAAAACTCAATTTCTCAGATGACGTAGAATTGGCTTTTTTCGAACATGTTTGCATTTGAATTTAATACAAACAAAGAAAAATATTATGAATTTTATTATTTCTTTTTGTTTTTGTTTTAACATTAATTCACTCGTAGCAACAACCGCTAAATACTTTGTACTGAAATTCGATAAAAAGACAAATAGTGGCATTTTAGCGTATTTTGGACAGACATTCTGCAATGAACGGCACACGTTCAAAATCATTAATGTCTGTCATCAGTGACATCAAATAACAAAACAAACAAACCCACAACTAACTGATGGGAAAAAATTTAATTGCTTGAGGCATATATAAGACACAAGATACTAAATGACTATAGAATACCCTTTAAAAAGGGTTCCATATTAAATAATTTAGAATTCTCTATTCGATGCACTCAGAACTCTTTAAATCGGTGGCAGGCATAAAGAGAACATGTTATAAACAGGCCAGCTATATAATAATTTGTATGAAATTTATTGAATTGTTGTCGTAAATAATAATATTTGTGTATTTTCATATAAATCTGAGTGCATCATAGCATTCACAAGTGTGCCGCCCACTGCTCTAGTTGTATTTTCCTATTTGAAACTGACTTGTAATTGCTTAAAGTTGTGTCTATTCTTTGTATGTCAATTTTTAAACGATATTATATTTTGCGTTAGTTGTTGTTGTAACAGCAGTAATTGCTGAGTTGACAGCCCTTGGCCGAGTGATCTCGGGTCATTCCGGTGCGGAGAACCGGCTGTCGTGGGAATGCGGTTGCTACCGGTTGCAGGGTATCAGCAACATGCGATTTTCATACAATCGATGTGTGCTCATCATTTTTTTTTTTTTGTTTAATTTTATAATTTTTGTGTTTGTTTTAATTGATTAATGGACAAAAATGTAATTTAAGTGGAACATTGAACACGTTTTGAATATATGACTGGAAATACACACATATTTCATAAAATTTTTAAATAATTTTATAGAAAATATCAAGACTATCAATTTCAAAACTTTTTAGAAAAAATATTTCTGCATCGAAAATATTAAAGTCACCATTACTTAAAACAAAATTTTAAATTATTGAGTCTTATTAACTTGACCTGCTGACTGCTGTCATCAGCATCAATATTATTAAATTGAAGCAGAAACAACTATGTTATCATGTCGCCATATCGAGCACAAGTAACAGTAACTCCTCTGAAACACGCTGCACAGTGGGGGAATTTATAAAACAGAGAAATAAATATGTAATAACTAAATGTTAACTGCGATTACAATTCAATTTCACGTGCCTGAAGAGGAAGTGTGTCGAGTTTTAGTTTTAAATTTGGACCTCATAAACCCAAAAGGAGCGATTCCAGAGGTCTCCAAATTGGGGCACCACCACCACCATAAAACCGGTTAAACGATATTAGGTTTTGGTTTTTGAATACTCCCTTTTAGTCGATACAATGATCTATATAATTTAATGTTTAAAGATGATTTCATGTAAATGTAGACCAGGGCAACGCTTCAAATCGTTCATACGCTGTGTCTCACGAATAATATTTAATATTAGCTTTCGGTAGATATGAGCCTTAACATAGCCCTAACATAAAATTAGTCTAAAGGCGTTAAATTGTACGATTTGGACGGTTGGTTGACCGACCCCAAACGTGAAATAAACTGTTCACTGAACTCGCCTCTCAACTGGCCCATTGTTTCGCTTGCTATGTGTGTTCAGGTCTTTCATTTTGGACAAAGAAAAATTTGATTAATCATCGTACGGTAGTGCTCGCCACTTACAGTAAAGTTCCTGCCTTCGTCGTCTTTGAAAAAGTACGGTCCAATGATGCCACCGGCCCATATCCACACCAAACAGCATTTTTCGGGATGAATTGGCAGGCTGCTCTTCACACCAAATACGACAGTTTTGCTTATTTAAAAATCCAAATGTGTTGAGAGAGAAGAAGTGCAGGATGCACTTTCTTAACTGAGCATGAATTTTGATAATAAAGTTTAATAATCTACCAGCGTTGTTCGTTTGTAAGTCGATTCAGACCAAACTGAACATGTTTAACAGTAACATGTTTCCAAAAACAGTCTTGCCAAAAGAAAGTTGATAAAAAACCATCCTTTGTCTATTTTGCTCTCGTTAATATTTAAATGTATGAATCTAGATGAAATTTACAATTAATTTACACTCAATATTGGTGGTGACGATATAACTTTCAGGCCAAGCGAATTTAGCAATCTTACTTGTTACTAATTTTAAACTTTCTATTTTTTTAATAAACAGTTTTTTTGCTGGCCACACCTTACTGCACAAATGGAGACAAATTAAAATCTTGTGTAAATTTTGGGACCACCTTTGTATTTTATTAGTTTTTAAGCAGTTTTTTGTACTAAAATTTATCACTTCAGAAACCTTTTCCAATATCCTACAGACTGCCGCTAAAAATTCTGGCCATCTGTTTCATTCAAGCATACATTTACAACCGACATACATATCAAGCATTCCTTGCATGCATCACTCATATGTTGAAAATTCGTTTGCGTGAAAAGTCTGTCAATCTAAATTTACTTCAAAAGTATGAAACATGATGTAAATTACATCGTTTAAATAACATTAAAATAAGGTATAAATAAACTTATCAAATATGTCTGTCTTTGTAATGATCCGTGTTATATTGCACGATCATTTATAAAATTTATTTATTTGTTTTCGATCAGCCTGCCATTTTAAAATAATTGTTTTCAATTAGTTTTATATTAAAACGATTATAGATGTATCTAGATTCTAGAATGATTTCTGTATGTGTGTGTAAACAAAATTCGCTTTCCACTTAAAATCACTTTCAATAGATTTGATTTTTTAAGTTTTGTTTTGAACATGGTAACCAACTGACTTCCATATGTAGTTTTTTTTTATTTATTTTTTTTTTTGTGTATTATTCTATTTGTTGCACATTTTAAATGGTTTTTGTGAGCTACATTGAGAATATGATAAAGTGGGTTGGAGTAGCAGTAGATAACAGATTAAGAAGGTTGAAAAAGTTAAATAGAAATTGTATTTTTTATTTTGAAAAATGTAAAGTTCGCTTTTGGGGGATATTTCACAATCGCTGAATTTATATGGATTGTTCAAAAGCACATCATGTAGGACCAAATCAGTGATGCCAACTTTTGAGACTCAAAACGCGTAAAAATGTTTGAAAAAGGGCTAAATTGAAAACAAAAATCCGTTTAAAGCCTCATCCTGTCAAAATTTTCGATATAGTGCGAAAAGGGGCTAAAATTACTATGTACCATGAGATACATATTTCAATTACATTTCATATTACATTTTAATAAATAAGGTACATACGTAGATTAAATACATAGTATTAAATAGTACATATACATTAAAAATTGGTCGTTACTGAACAAAATTACCATTTCTTGTTCATCATCATTTTCAGTCCATAATGCTTGGTTTTCACTATGTCATTTTTGTTGTCAAATTGTTCAAATTGTTGGCAATTGTATGAAAACGGGTTGTCATATGGCGTCATCTATGTTTGCAATCATCTATGGAATAAATTCATGAGACTAAAACTCCTCTCAACTTCTGCGTTTGAGTACGGATATATCAATATGTGTTTGGCAAAACTGGACAGTTTAAAGCACACATATAACAGATATAATATACGGTTTAAGGAATGGGTTATTACCAATAACATTATTTCTATATTATTAGATTAATGGAAGAAAGAGTACGAAAAATCTAAAATGTAGCCATATCGAGCAAAAAGTAATAACGGGCTAAAAGGGCTAAAAGATAATTGTAAAACGTGATAGATTTACGCGTTTTTTTAGTTTAGGGTCAATTTTCTTTTTTAGCGTTTTAAGTGACTAAAATCGGGCTAAATCTAGCCCGAAAAGGGCTAAGTTGGCATCACTGGACCAAATTATAATAAAACTGGCCAAATAGTTATTGAAATATTATTGATTTTACATATTTAGCAAATTTTAAAATTTAAAACTATTGGAAGATATGTATTCTGAAATCATAACGAGAAATTGTACGTATGTAGTTAATCATATAACATGGTGTAGGGTACGGTACCTAAACTGCCGGTTAAATTACTCTGCTGATAGTTGCTCAGTCATTAAGTGTTTTTAAAATCAGTAACATTTGATGTGATTGTTGCTGAAAAAAGTTCATTTTGGAATAAATTTAATTTAAATTAAATAAAGTGTTGTGCGACAAAAACAAATTCATTGAATAAGTCAACTACAATGAAATTACATTTAAATAAATAAAGAAAACGAAAACAAATAATCATAATAATAAAGAAAGAAACGCGCAAAGTAATGCCACTAAATTTATGATGTGACATTGCAGCAGCAGTGTAAATAATATATATATTTCCCATAGCGCGGGCTAATTGATAATTAAGTAATAAATGTATACTTATGTATAAAAAAAGACAATTAATAACTAAGCTAGTTATATTGGTTGTAAGCTTAAATGTTAAATATTTTGAATTTAATTTAGTAGAAATTTCAAAGATTTTCTACTCATTTAAATACAATTTTGTAAGATTTATGTTTTGTAATTTTTATGTTTAACTAAAGAACGTCACCTAAACTTAAAATTATAAATCAGTATTTGCAAATTTGAAATTTTTTTTTTGCTTGAGAGAGTTTTTTTTTTTCAAACAAATTTATTTAATTAGGAAAACAATATATTAAAATATTTGTAAAATTATTGCTTAAGTTACATTTTAAAAACTCAATACTCAATACATAATTGAAAATACTAATCAATGCTCACGTGACTTACTGGGGAATTTATCAGTCTTCTAAAGTAACTTTCATGCGAAATTTTCATTTATATATAAATTTCATATATTATTACAGCATTATGCAAAAAAGTTAAAGTAGACTTCAATTGTACTTTAAGAAAATTTTGTATGAAAATTTTGTCTAAAAGCACATTTCAAACCTACTTTATTTTTTATGAAACAAATTTCATTTGTATACATTTTCATTTGTTCATTTCTCAACTTATGTTATAGTATCGCAGGAGTTGTATGTCGTCTGAATTTGCAAGAGTTGTACAAATTTTCTATAAAAATATTTTGTACAACATGTACAACATTTTTACATGTGTTTCTTTGAATGTTGAATAAAAATTTAAGTATTTGCCAAATCATAAACCCGATTGTCAAATGTAAAACAAGAAAATATAATTTATAAACAATAATTTTAAATAATGTAAATTGCTGTATCTAATTTATGAAAAACTATTATTCATTTTTACTTACTGAACTCAACTCAATTTAAAAAAAAAAAATACTGTAGTGTGACCGGTAAAATAAAACATGAATCACTTAATTTTTTACTTCATGAAATAAAATTTTTATCATTCTTTGCTTTTATTCTACATTTTCGTAAAAAATACACTGATTTTCGAACTTTTATTAATAAAACATACTCAAACTAATTAAACTTTTATTAAGTTAATTTAATATTTAGAGTTTTTAAAAAATGCTAGAAATGGTAGATTTTAATACATATCTATATTATTATAAAAAACGTATTTATTTAAACAATTTAGATCATGTTAAAATTTAAAATTAACAATTTAAACAAAATAGAATTTCAAAATTATAATTTTTGAACCCTTTGTTTAAAGTGTTTAAATGTTCGAACTTTGATATAACGTTATAATATCAATAAGTTTTACAAATAAAAGTAGTTTTATGAAGCCCTTAAAAAATTAAACGATTTTATAATAAGTTCGAAAAATCGAATTAACTTCGAATTTCGAAAATTTTCGAAAACTATTAGAATTTGCATTTTTATAGTCTAGATTAATTTAAATATAAAATTTAATTTATTTAGCTTAAAAAAATGCATTTTATTTTTAATGATTCTATTAAAGTGTATGTTATGTTACACTATTAATATGTAAGTTTTTTTTTAAATCTTTAAGAAAAATTTGTAAATTTTTACAATTTAAATAAACATTACATTTGTTAAACAACAACAAAATTTCTCTAAGAAATATACAAATTGGAGATTTGCTGTAATATATTAAAGTAATTTTTTATTAAGAAAATAATTTATATTTTTCTTGGAATTGTAAAGGAAAGGTACTAAAATTACTTTGAAACAATTACATATACATATGTATCTACTATCTATTTATCTATCTAGTTACCATTGAAACAATCATGAAAACTAAAAGAACGTCACAAAAATTCTAACACACATAAATAAAGATTTTTCGATTAACTCTCGCAATTCCCCACTTGACTTTTAATATTAATTGATATTTGTTGTGGCTGTTTTGTATAACAATTTAATAATCTACACAAAACCTCAGTCAAATTCAATTCGAGTTATTAAACAACTTTGTAGCTGTAATATACTGGACTATAAATTGTTTTTATTAATGGTTGTCAAGTGCTAAAGTTCAGAAATAAATTATATATCATTATAAATCCTAAAAATATTAAATAATTAAAACACGTGTGGTATTTTCTGTTTAATATGTCCTGACCAACTAAGAAAACATTTGCTAAATTTGCCAATTGAAATTATATTTTTGTAAATAATAGATTTAACGTCTAACAAACTAAAAACTCGTGCCACTAACTACTGATATTTGTTTATGAAATATTATGAACACGAGTGTTTAAAAAAAACCCCCAAGAAGCATACTGTGAACGTCAATATAAAGTAAACACATAATGTTGTTTAAAAAATATGTTTTATTATATGTATGTACTATGAGTACAAGTACAAATTTAAAACAAAATATGTATATTGCATATTTCATACGTTACTTAAGCAAAATATTACTCATTAACAAAAACTTTAAAATTAAGGAACATAAAAAAACAATTTAAATATAACGGAAAAGTATCAGTTTCATCGCGTCAAAATAAAGTAAACAGGCATATTCAAATTATGTAAAACATTGTATTTAATATTTTGTTTGTAGTCCTTCTAGACAGAAAATCAACGAGTTTTTTTTTTTTAGTAAAATCAGCCGAAATTTTGTTTCTGCCTTTAGGTTATCCTTGCAAGAAATATTTCTTTACTAAATTTTGTTGTCCAAATATTCCCACATGTGCTTAATTGGCTAGTGGTCTAGTGACTGCGGAGGATGATCTAAAGTTTTTGGACAATGATTGATAAAACACTTTATTTACAATTTTCAAGCTATGCTTAGGATCAATGTCCTGTTGGAAAATCCAGTTCTGCGCTAGTTCTAATTTCTCTGCACTAGGGTCTACATTATTTTTTAAATTGTCTTATATGTAAATGTAAGATTACCGACCTCTGATGTTCGCCATACAACCGCAGACTATTACTGAAGCCGCCGACATATTTCACAGTATTTGTAACATTTCCAGAAGTTTTCGCAACATTTTAAGCTTTTTACACACTAGATGTTGGGTTTCTCTTAATTCTCTTACTATAGCCTTAAATCAGTTTTTGTAAGACGCTTTGGTAGTTTTGCATCAGGCAAATTTTCTATGGTATTGTATTTGGTATACTTGTCTATAATTTTTTTAATACACATTGATGCCTTCCAACGATTTTATTTATTTCACGCAGAGATTTACCTTTTCTATATATCGTTGTAAATTATTCGTCACAACTTAATCCCTTTTAATGATCAATTATGAAACTTGCAATTATTTTGAACGACACTTTACTGTTATATATTCAAACAAAGGAAAATTAAAAGAATTGCCACTACTTTTGTAATGACAGGAGTTTTGTGTTTGCATAAGGATGATGCCACACTGACTAATTTATTTTGACGCATAAAAATTCTCTATTTTAACAATAACTTTTTTTTTTTGTAAAACTGCAATATAATTTTCTGATATAATATTATTTAGATTAATATAATTAAGGTTTCCTTTTAATGATATGTGGTGTTTACTTTATATTGACGCTCACAGTATTTTTGAGTTTCCTTGTTATTTTTGCCATGTTTAAGTGTTTAACAAATAATTAACAGATTTGTTTTCGCATATCCATACTTAGTTAAACAATTTCATTTATTATTTATAGGAGCGATAAGATATAGATTTATTTTATATTTGTGTTTTTATGGCAAGACAACCCTGTTGCAATAGCATACATACATATGTATAGTATATGATAAAGTTATTTTTTTTTAGTACTTCAACTGATGAGATAAGTTAATCTATTTGAGTATATTGATTTCAAAAGAAACATTAACAAATAAGAACTTTTTATAATTAAATATTGATATAATATAATAAATAGTTAATAACAGATTAGAGACATGGTAACATTAAGTATTATTTTGGAAAAATATCTTTATCGCCCTGTCGATTTCATTCCCATCGATAATGGTATTAATTAGTATTTGTTTGTAATTATTTCTAATTCTTAAATTTGAAATAAATTGCAATGTTAAAAACTTGAGTTTAGTTTTCATTTACAAATTTTGCAAATTAACAAAAACAAAAGAATTGTTCACATAAAATCCGGTTGCATGAACGTTCTAGTATTTGAACAGTGATTTTTAAGAGCTTTCGGATTTGATTAAAAATACACATACAATTTAGAGATATGTATGAAATCTATATTTGAGACGAGATCTATATAATTCAAATTTTTAAGATTGATCGCGGCTACGTGTCAAATAGTTTATACGCTGTGTCCAATTTTGGCATACTGCCCCCACATATCGGCTGGTATCACGAATAAATTCTTCAATATTAGCTTCCAGTAGATATAAGCCTTAATATAGCTCACAAAAAACTGTCTTAAATGCGTTAAATCGCACGATCTAAGCGGCCAATTGACCTTCCCCAAACATGAAATAAACTGTTTACCCAACTCGCCTCTCAGTTGGGCCATTGTTTCGCGTGTCATTTTGGGAAATAAAAAAATTTTAATCATCGCACGGTAGCGCTCGCCATTCAGATTAACTTTCCTGCTTTCGTCGTCTTTGGAAAAGTACGGTCCAGATTCTGGCTGCTATTTACATCAAATACGACAGTTTTGCTTGTTTAAATTCATTTACCCAGAAATGTGTTGAACATGACTTTTGATAATAAAGTTTAATAATCTACAAGCGTTGTTCGTTTGTAAGTCGATTCATGGTTCAATTATTGACCAAACTGAACATGTTTAACACTAACATGCTACTGTCTTGCCAAAAAGAAAGTTGCTAAAACATCACTCTTTAGGTAACAAAATGAGTGAGTAAAGACTTTTGAATTTCAAATTGTTATTTCTTAAATCCAATTGATTATATAATAATAATTATAATGAAATAGAACTAATACAGACTCAAAACTGTTGACATTATCTTGTAAGTATTAAATTTTAATATGACTAATTCTCTTCGTCTCTAATAATTCTTCTTCAGCTCCTTAAATACATACGATATACATATGTATATACATAAAATATGACTTAAAATTCAAATCTTACTTCTTTTATTTTCTGTTCTAATTACAAATAAGAACTTAAAACAAATATAAATGATAATTTATTATATTTATATTAAAAAAGTACTAGTAGTAAATAAATTTATTTAAAAGGAAATAACTCTATTGTAATATTATTTCCAAGTGCACATTTTGCTTATTGTAACACTTTATTATTATTATAATTGTGAATATTCACCAAACCAAACAACCATATTAGATAATATGTCTGATTATGTGAAGCTGCAACTGCGAACGAACGGCAGTATTTACTCATGATTATTTAAATAAATATGTATATAAATTGTTATAAATTATTTCGAAAAAAAAAAAAACACGATTAAACTGTAGAATTGAAAACAATTGGTTGAAATAATGACTCTCATTTTCATTATATTTATTTGTGTTATAAATGCAAACATTTATATTTGAATCATAAATCATTAAACAAATTTATAAATAAGAACAAATTATGACCTTATTTTGAATTCCAAGCACAGAACTGTTTAAATAAATTTATAGATATACTAATGATTATTGTGATATACATAATAAAAAGCAATGAAAAGAGTTTTATAAAATCAAAACCACCACAAAGCATTTTTAAAATAAATTGTTGTAAAATCGGAACAGATTTACTTTCTCAATTGAATAACACTAAACAAAAACCACAATATTTTAATATGTTTGTAGAAACTCGAATTCGATTTCAAGCATTTATAAATTTCGAAAATCTCTAACCCCCTTATTCAGAAACGATTATTAAATTTAACAAACGTTTATTATGACAGATTTGCATATAAAATTTGCCTTAATAAACGTTTGTTAAATTTAATAATCGTTTTTGAATAAGGCGGTAATTGTCTAATTGTTAAAAAAAATATTCCAAAATTTAGTAATCTAAAGTGATTAAATTTCGAATTAAAAAAAAAATAAAATTCTTAACTATATTTCCATTTGTTTGAAACTTCTAAGTTGTGTTCTATCGACATATGTATAATACATATTCATATAAGCTATAATTTCGAATTACGAAAAACTAATTTTGAGTTTTTTTTTTTAAATTTGTATGAACAATTATATTTTTAATTTAAACAACAAAATCTTCTGATAATGTGAAAATGAGTTTAAACGGGTTATTTTCCATTTTTACTAATCCTAAACTGTAAACTGTTTTTTTTGGCAAACAATTTTAACTTAAAAATTGAATATTTTCTTAAAATTTTTAGCTTATATTTTAAAACAGTTGTATATTTTATTTCAATGTATGTATTGGCAATATGAACATATAGACTTCGCGCCAAAAGAACATCTCATCTCTTGTACGAATCAAGCCAATTTCTGATACTCGTTTCTAAAGTGAAGCGTATCCCAGTAAGAGCGTTTTGCTTCTATCGCAACAAGAAATAGTCGGTGTGAATTATCATTGAGTAGCTCCCATTTCCCCGGTCCCTATTAACGACGCAAATCGGGGATCTAGTGTATTTTAATATTACCATAATATTCATCAATACATTGCTTTTCAACAAAACTATACATCTTGTAGTTATCAAAAAGGGGCAAATCATAAATCTAGGAAAAATTTACATTTAATTGAACGAAAAAAAAAATTTTTTTTTCCAATAAAAACCAACAATGAATTATAACAATCCACCATCTTTACCTCCCCTCATTGGGGAATTGCAGCCATAACGTACAATAACAAAAACAATTAGCGAAATGTATAATAGTAGCAACTCTAGTAATCATTAGTAATGAAAGAATACAGCCCCAAAAGACCCGCAGACCCTCCATACGCTCAGCATGTATTTTTAATAACAAACAAATAACTTCATAATTGATGATAATCAATATCAATTGACGCAATATTTAAGACTATTTAAATGTGCTAAGTGATGATGGTTTTCTATTT
The DNA here is from genome assembly GCA_916048285.2 of Bellardia pandia. NCBI lineage: Eukaryota > Metazoa > Arthropoda > Insecta > Diptera > Calliphoridae > Bellardia > Bellardia pandia. The sequence continues at coordinate 24,753,951 of OU696531.1, forward strand.
GTGTACTAGTACAAATTATATATGTATAAATAGTTATACATAGTTGTTTTTGTGGTTATATTCGATATAATATGAACATTTATTAGAGTAATACTTATTAAACCCCTCTAAGACAAACCCTTCCAGCATTTGTACGTTACGTTTTGTTACATACCGTACTTTAGGATTCCACTAGTTGAATATCTTTTTGACTGAGTGACCGACCGTCTGTTCGTTCGTCCGTATCTCTCTAATTACGATAATTGTTACTAAATGACATGGTTTTTGGCATAACGACAACTACTTGGTGTGTCACAAGAAAATATATATTTTATTTTTGTTTTTTTTTGTGGAATTTCTTTAAATGTCTTATTGAAGAAGTTGTTTGTTTGTTGTTCTTGTTGAATATGTGTATATTAATTTGTGTTGTTTTGATATTTTATTAGTTTGTGCAACCTTTTAATTGAACTATTTGGAACAAAACAATTACTGTTGATGATAATGTTGATAAATACTAGGGATGCCAATGCCGACCTGATTTTTTAAAACAAATCCCGGGATTTTCGGGTCAGAGACTTTCAAAATTATTTACAAATAATTAAAATTTTACAAAAGTATGTCGAAAAAATAAACTCTAACGTTGTGTCTACGATTTTTGGAATTGGAAATTCTGATAAAAAAAGGTTTAATGGATCTAAAAGCTCAACAGATGACATATGTAGAATTAGTTTTACCTAAAAAAATAGTTGTCATTTTAAATCCGGTTAAAGCCCCTTTGTGTGAAAGAATTAAAATTAATTTTCGATTGCCAAACTCGAACGCACTATTTGATGTGTTTACGATTTTTGGAATTGAAAATTTTTATAAAAAAGCTTTGATGGATTTAAAAGCTCAACAGATGTATAATTTGTTTTATTTAAACAAATAGTTGTCATTTTAAATCCGGTTAAAGTGATACGAATCTCTGCAGATGTTGTACTTCTATTTATTCAAGAAGAGATATCAAAAAGTGTTTGCATATAAAGAGATGAACTGGTAAAACCCTTTATAAACGGTCATCAGTTGAGTATTAAAAAAAACGGTTTTTTTTTCGTTTAGCTACTAAGACCATCTACAGACTGTCTTCCTTGTTTTTGTCCTGGAGCTTTCCAGGAGTATTTTTTTTCGGAGTTGAAACTGAAATTCGTAATTTGCAGATGAAATACATGCTAGAACAAAAAATTATTTCTGCAATTTGAACGTATTTCCAATTTCAGATATTTAAGGGTTAAAAGAAATCAAAAAAGAAGGACGATTTACTCAACATTTTAAATTAAAAAAAAAAAAAAAAAAAATTGAAGATTGGATTTGATAAACGATAGAAATGTTTGTTATTAGAAACGAATGAAAAACGTTGATTGTAAAGCGAATGAAATAATAAATGCAATGGAAATATGTAAAAGCCTCCACAACACCTAATAATGTCTGTAATAACATGAATTTAAATATTGAATAAGAAATACATATTTTTTTGTTTCAAAGGGTGAGAAAGAGTGAGCATACAACAATTTACTAAAAATTTTGCTCACAAGCGCTGATTGTAAACTATGTTCTTTGTCAGCTTCATATTTCAATTAAATCTCTTTATTTTATGTGCCTTAATATTTTTAAGAAGCTTTTTCAAGATCGAACGATAATATTTTATTGCTTTTAAATTAATATAGAAATTATTTCAATGTAATGTTATTAAGTCTTTAAATTATTAAAAATTAAAATCTACATATCTATCTATATATATAAAATTCAATGTATGTATGTATGTATGTATGTATGTATGTAACGTATAGACTCCAAAACGGCTGAGCCGAATTTGATGAAATTTTCACAGCATGTTACTGTGACTCTGGAAGGAATAATAGGGTACTTTTGTTTTACCACGCCCACTTTTACGCCCACTTTTTTAAAATATTGTAATTGGAGACCAAACCTCTGGACCGATATTTTTGAAATTTTCACAGCATTTAACTGGGATTCTGGTATGATTAATAGGTTACTTTTTTTTACCACGCCAATTTTTACGCCCACTTTTTAAAAATTATGTAATTGCTCCCATATAGTTTTTAACAGATTTACTTCAAAATGTATACACATTATATACTCCAGGCGAGGTAAAAATAAAGATTTCTTAAGCCACGCCCCCTTCACGCCCCTTTTCACGCCAAATTTTTGAAAGTTTAATACTTTTTGTTCTTTATACAAATTTGTTCATTCCAACGTATTTTTTTTATTTGGTAGTATATTGCTCTTAATACTGTTAACGTCGCCATATAACTATGAACCACGCCTACTTCATCGCCCCCTTTTTTAATTCATACCACTAACAATGTTTGCTATACAAAATACTTTTTTTGTAATATGTATTTACCTAAAGTTTTATATACTTTTTAACTACATACATTTTTTTATTACCAAATCCCCATTTTTCGCCCCATTTCACCTTAAATTATATTGCTTTTAATCTATCTATATATAAATGAATGTGTGTCTGTATGTTTGTGCTTAATAGGAGGCCAAACCCTTGGACCAATCTGCCTGAAATTTTTACAGCATGTTACTGTGACTCTGGAAGGAATAATAGGCTATATGAAGTTTTGATTGTACAAACGGGGGTGGCACCGCCCATATAACCCACAAATTTAACCCGCCATATTTTGGGAATTTTTTGACGTACGTCGGTGATATTTGGTACATATGGTATTGGCATAATTAGGAATACGTACCAGTAGAAAAGTGAGTGGGACCACGCCCCTTTTTAGGAAAATTAAACATCGTAATATAGTCTTAACTACTGGACCGATCGTCATTAAATTTTCACAATAGGATATTCTTAGGCCGCGTTTTCACTATGTTTTCACTATTTTTTCACTATGTCATTTTTGTTGTCAAATTGTCCAAATTGTTGGCAATTGTATGAAAACGGGTTGTCATATGGCGTCATCTATGTTTGCAATCATGATTGCAATGACAAACATGATTGTATGAAAACCCGTTTTCATACAATTGCCAACAATTTCAACAATTTGACACCAAAAATGACACAGTGAAAACCAAGCATTACGAAATAATAAATTCTTGACTATGTAAGTGGACAAAGGAGCATGGCCTCGCCCACTGAAATGCATCGCTCATTTGACGCGCTTCAGTATCCTATTATTTTTCCATATGGAGAAGATGGATATCACTTTGAAATGCGTCAAATCAATCAAGCAACCCGTAATTATCCTGTTGAGTTCTTAAATTCACTTGGTGTGCCAGGCTCTCCACCGAAGCTAGTTTTAATTATAAAACTTAAAAATTATAGCAATGAGAACAGAAAATGTTTGTTTTCAAACATGTTTTTATTTAATATAAGTAATTTTTCCGAAATAAATAGTTTTTATATTTTAGAAACCAACTTGTTTTAATATGAAACGTAAATCCTGAAATCCCGAGATTTACATTTTCCCTAATGCCGGGATTAGCAAAACCAGTGTCGTTTGGCATCCCTAGTAAACACTCAAATACTTGAATCATCAATTAGAATTACAATAGAACGATAAGAACTTGTACAAACAATATTGCTTTTTTATGAATTTCATAAAATAATTAAAATGTTTGCGTGGAAATTACTTAAGATGATAATGATGATAAGCAATTGGCTTAAAATTAATAATTATTGGTAATTTAAACAATTTAATTGCATTTTTACTATAGAAGGTTCCTTTTACAAGCATATGATTCCTCTATTTTTCTATTTTTAAATTTTTTCATTAACGTTTAATAGAAAAAATCTAAAAAGAAACATTAAACTTTTAACCACTTTATTAATTTAATTTGTATAATCTTTTTGGAAATTTTAACTAGTTGTGAAATTATTTCTCCTTTATTTACTTGCAGATAATACTATTGATACTAATATACACACATATGAAAATGTTACGAAAATACAACCAAGCGTATCAGTTACCAGTCTCAATGAAGAGATTGTTCAACAACATGTCGACAATATAGCAATAGACTATCAGCAACTGCCTCAACAGCAGCAGCAAAAGCAAATCCATACACAAAATGTCTCAGTGGAAGCAGTACAATCCGATCATTTTAACAATAATAACAATAATAATAATAAAGTATTAATGACTGATGTACAAGAATTGCAGGAGAGCAACAATAACACGTCTAAAGTAATAGTAGCAACAGTGGCTGCTGGCACAATCAGCTTAGATGTTGCTATAGAGACGGTAAAAACAATTGTCGCCGAAAATAATCAACAGCAACAGCCCATTTACCAGCAACAACATTCTCAAGAAAAACAGCATAAACAGCAACAACAGAATGTGGCCAAACAAAGTGTTCCTCAACAACCACAACAGCAGCAACAATATCAACATCAACAATTGCAAACACAACCAATGCCAGCACAACAACAGCAACCAACACCACAAGCGCAGCAGCAGCAGAAGCAAACCCATTGCCCAGCCCCAACACAGCAACATCATCAACAGCAGCAGCATCATCAGCAGCAAACATACGAAAATCGTAAATCCACCCAAATGTACAATCAACAACATCAATCTCGTGGCCGTAAATATGACTATTATCATGGTCATGGTTCGACAAGTAGCAACAGTGATGCTTCCTCCCATCAACAACAGCAAACACAACAACAAACAACAACTAAAACTATGTCATGGACAAATTCCTCTCAGCATAAAAAATCAACGAATACTGTGGCTGTAACAGCAACACCCACCTCTAGTCACTCCAGTGGCAGCTATAATAAACAAACAAATGCCACAAATTCGTCCAGCTCACATACACATGCCACCCGGTCCTATACCAATCAACAACATCATAATTATCAGCAACAACAGCAGCAGCAGCAGCAAAACTATAACTATCAACACCAGCAACATCAACCCCAGACTAGAAATTATGGAGCCATGAAAATGCCTTCTTCGCCCATTTCCAGTGCTCCCAGCACTATGGAACGTAAAACCAGTCAATCAAGTGATACTGGCAAGGGCCAAACACAACAACAACAACAACAGCAGCAGCAGCAGCAACAACAGCAAACCACATCAACTGCCTCAACCACAGCTGCGCCCCATCAATTTCAACAGTCACAATCACCGCAGACATCACCCAATGATGCTGTACTCATACAGTCCACAACATTAGCCACAGCTACTTTAGCTGCCTCTGCCACAACCATCACATCTTCCAAACCACATTCACAACAATATCCACCAGGATTCGCTACTAAGAAACATAGTTTCTCAAATCAGGGGCACAGTGGTGCAAGCGCCACCACAAGTAGTGTTAATACAGTGGAAACCCCCAGCCTACCAGCCATAAATTTGGCACCACCTGTCTCAGCCACCACACCAGCAGCTCCCTCCACACCCTCTTGGGCCAGTTTATTTAGCAGCAGTGCAAGTACCGCCTCTACGGTCAGTTCAAACCCAGTTGCCTCCGCTAATAGCTTAAACACCAATTCATCCTCTTCTTCAAACACCACATCTTATTCTAAGAAGCCCATAGCTAAAGTAGCACCCTATGAGGGCCTTACACCCGTAACACCTCCGCCACCAGTTGTAACTCCGGGTACTCTATCTTACTCAGCTGCCTCAGCGCAAAATCTATCACCCAATAGCGCCTCAGCCGTGGCTAACAAGAAAGCCACCCCAAGCGAACAGCAATCACAACGCCACTCCTTGTCCAATCTAGACGAATACTCTTTGAAATTTGCTGATTTTTTAACGAAATACAAAAGTGACTGGGCACCTATTAGCCTGCGCCCAAGAGGTCTAACAAATCGTTCTAATTACTGTTATATCAATTCAATATTGCAAGCTCTGCTCGGCTGTTCACCTTTGCATAATTTAATTAGATCCATACCAAAACAAGCTGCTAATTTGTGTGAAGTTAAGACCCCCACAATTAATGCCATGTAAGTAGTTTTGTTATATAAACATAGGGAAGTTATCCACAGTTAAGTCAGCAAATGTATAGATATAATTATGCTTCCATTTGCGTTACATTTGTGGTATATTAAACTATAGTTTGTGAACTAAATATTTGTGAGAACCTTGAAATAAAACCGTTTTGGTGGCATTTTTTAGGTGGCCAGAAATATTGCTTATGTTTTCTATTATTTGTCATATGATTTGTAAATCTGCGATCATGTGTTGGATGGAGAACACACAAGTTTTTCTTTATTATATTTTTAAGAGTAATTACTATAAAGTATGTATTAGGGTGTGCAAATTATTCGATTTTTCTTCGAATAACTCGAATAAGAGATTTTAACTTGTTCGAATATGTAATTAGATCATATACATATTTATAATTAAACGAATTATTTAAATAATTTAAAATTTTTAAATAATGTAAATTGAACATTTTTTTTTTTCACCAAGTCGTACATAAAGTAGTATCGTCTGAAGCTATCTTGAATAGCATGACTTATTTTAATAATCCTTAATGTCACTTTTTTCAATATATTCAACACAACATTTACCACTATTTTCGGTTGGACTATGAGGATCACACTGGTTCAAATAAGAACCGCCTGTGTATATAAAAACTATAGTTTCATGCTTTCTTTTCTATTATTTATTGTATTTTCCTGTATATTCTAGTTATTGTATTGATATGTTTTAGTAATACTCAGCGGGAAATTTTGCAAGTGCTTCCATTTATCTTTTATCTTTTGTTTGTATTAAAAGTGGTTACAGCCATGTCTCAGAACTCAATTCCGATCGAAAGTGGTTTTGATTACGTAAATTGAGTCTTTAGAAAACGAAAACCGACTTTTTTCGGAATTGGAATTGTTATTTTTCAAGATTTTATACTAAAAAAGAAACTCATACTACTAATTTATAATGACAATTAAATAATCAATTTTATTATTTCATTGTTTTTTTTTAATTATCTCATTGATATTTAAATAAAATGTTAAAAATTTCAAAGTTGGTGTCAGCAACAAGAAAACTTTTGTCAAAAAATTACAGAAATTGTAAATATTTACACAGCACTGGAATATGACAGAGGATCAGATGCATCCCTTCGTTTTGATGTCTTTGTTCATTTAAAACAGCAACAATTAAAATTCCGGACATTTTTAAAACAATTTGTTCACTTTTATTTAAAATATCTTTGTTAGAGCTCTTTTTGTTCGCTTTTGTTATACTTTTTGTGCTTTTTGTTTTAGTTACACAACGTTACAATATTTAAGTTAAAAACTGTTTAATCTCAGTTTTGGGAATTAATAAAATCGATCGGAATGTAGAGAACGCAAAGTAAAAACGATCGATTTGCTAATAATCTAAGTGATAAATTCTTTTGTTTTTATTGAATTTGAAGTGAATTGTAAATAGTTATAAGAATCAGGTATTATTTACTTGTAATATTATTATTTTGGCCTATAAGGCTTGATATTACATAAATGAATAAATAAATAAATAAATAAAATAAATAAATAATACGGAATTGAAAGCATTCCAATGGTATTATGCGACATGCCTGATAATTTTATATTGTAGTTTTTCACTAGACTGATTTTATGACTTCTGAAATTCAAAAGTGTCATTATCAATAAATAAAGTTTAAATAATAAATAATAATAATTTAATTTATATACACAAACATCTATTATTACTTTTTTTAATTATAAAATTATGAAAAAAAAAATACTTTTTTTTTTATTAAATAATTTTTAAGCTTGACAAATTTTCTTTTTATTGATCGATTTGATCGATTTTAAACATTAACATTATATAACTCCTGAAGCAGATTTCCAAAGGAAATCGAAATATCGAGTAATTTATATATAAAAAAATAAAAAATCTTTTATAAAAAACAAAAATTGACCTCAAGCTTTAAAATTATTTAATAAAAAAAATCATACAAAAAGGTCGAAGAAAATAGAATAGAAAAAATTACATAAAAAGAAACGATAAATTAATAGAAAAATATTTATTCGTTTCATTCGATTATTCTTCATAAAATTATTCGAAGTATTCGTAATCGAGTCATTGCTTTACTTTTTCCTTTAGGATAACATTCATGTCTAACTTCTCTAATCAGCCTAGTGGTTTACGTTTGCGTAACACTAAGGCCCGCAAAGGTAACAAAGATGATTTGGGTGGCGATTTAACCTGTGATCCCGCCTTTGAGCCAACAGAAATCTATAAGTTATGGAATAATAGTCGTGAAGAACACGACGAGGGCAGACAAGAAGATGCCGAAGAGTTTTTAAGTTATATACTCAACAAATTAAATGATGAAATGTTAGAGGTATGACAAAACCTACTTTATTTAGTTAAAAAATATTAAAATTTAGTTTTTATTTATAATCATTTTTTAAAGGTTATAAAATTAATCACCAAGCCAAATAACGAACAGAATGCACAAAATGGACCGGCAGAAGAAGATGGCGATGTTTGGCAGGTAAATTTTTGGGTCCACGTTTACATTATGAGATTTGTGTTGCTGTGATTCTTGCTTTATCAGCGTGAGTGGTGAGGGGTACATACGTCTGCATATGCATGTGCTCTTGAGACACGCCTTGTTCCCTCATTCGTAGTTATAAACGTTTAAGAAAATGTCAATAATACGGACACATGTATACATCAACAAAAAATCGCTGCAATTAAAATCGCACAACGTAAACGCAAATTCAGTCTTAAAAAAGAAACTGCAAAACTTTTAGCGACAAAAATCTCATAATGTAAACGTGGACTTGCTTTAATATAATATATTGATTTAGTTTTATATTTAATATTTGTATTATTACTATAGATGATTTGCAATAATCGCAATAAGGGCAGTGTTACACGACAAACAGATTTTGGCTGCACTCCATTAAGTAATATATTCCGTGGAGAATTACGTTCACATTTACACCGCGAGGGAGAACATTCTACAGATGTTATACAGCCATTCTTTACATTACAGTTGAATATTGAAGTATGTATATTTATTTTTTTTTTTATATTAATTTTAATTGTTTTTTATGAAATCTTTTTAACATTTGTTTTATAATTGTTTATGCAGAAAGCTGCCTCGGTGAAGGAGGCTTTGGAAATCTTAGTAGGCCGTGATCAATTGGAGGGTGTTACCGGCAGCAAGAGTAAACAGGAAGTTGTGGCCTGGCAACAAATAAATTTAGAAAAATTGCCTCCCATATTAATTTTGCATCTTAAATGTTTCGACTATCGGTCACATGGCTGCACGAAGTTATTGAAAAAGGTTGAGTTTCCGGTTGAACTTAAAATTGATACAAGTAAGTGAAAATTTTTTTTATTAAATAAATATTAAAACTAGGGATGCCAATTTTTTAAAATAAATTTTGGGATTTTCGGGATTTATTAATTATGTATTAATTAGCATTTGTGTTTTTTGACGTACACATTTAGCATGTACGTTTCCATACACTTTAGCATTTTTATTAAGAAAATAAATGAGATTTACTGGCAGATTTCACTTTAAATCACTAGAAAGGTCAGAAACCTTGCAAAAACCAAAAAAAGAAGAATGATTTACACAATTTTTTTTCCAAAAACCCAAAATTAAAAAGTTAATTTGATAATGAGATTTAGATGTTTGTTTATTAGAAATAGTGAATTTAATTGAATTATGTTTAAGCCAACAACACCTATTATTGTATGTATCATTACATCATGGAATCCAATTTTGAACAAGAAATATAATTATTTGTTTCAAAGGATGAGAAAGGATTGTTTATTCAATCAGCATGCAACAATTTGCTAAAAATTTTGCCCACAAGCATTGATTGTGAACTATGTTTTTCGTCTGCTTTATATATTGGTAACAAAATTAAAACAAGATTCCTTTACCTTATATGACTCAATGTTTTTAAAAAGCGTTTTAAAGATCGAACGATATTTTATTGTTTTTAAATTAATGTAAAAATTAAAGGCGAAATGATATACATATGTATGTATTGTTTTTGTCAATCTAATATTTGAATTTAAAATTTTTAAATTATTAGTGGTTTATAAAATTTTCTTCATAAAATACAAATTTTTTTTTTATAAACTTCTAATAAATTAGAAAAATTATAGCTATGAGGACAGACAATCTTTTTTATACATATTTATATAAGCTACTTTTTTAAAATAAATAGTTTTTTTATATTAATAAACCAATTTGTTTTAATATGATACAAAAATCGCGAAAAATCTCGGGATTTTTAAAACCAGTTCCGTTGGCATCCCTAATAAAAACATTGCAATAAGAAAAGGTTATCTTTAAAAACAAATTACAAAATTGTGCCCTAATATTGCAATTTATGCATTGAATTTTTTTTTTTACTTATTATCCCTTTTCTAGACTTACCGTATAATACCTTTATACTTTATTTATTATTCACAGAAATTTTAGCTTCCAAAAAGTACTCACAAAAACAACGTGCATATCGGCTTTTTGCCGTTGTCTATCATGATGGCAAGGAGGCCACCAAAGGACATTACATCACTGATGTCTATCACACTGGCTACGGTAGTTGGCTGCGTTATGATGACAGCTCTGTTAAGCCAATCAGTGAAAATCATGTCCTTTTTCCACGGACACCACGAGTACCTTATTTACTTTGCTATAGACGCTGTGATACCATACCACAGCAAAGCAATAGCAATCAAAATAATTCATCACCAGGCAATTCATCATGTAATACACAATCATCGGGAAAATAAATAAAAACAAAAAATGACAACAAAACTGCAAAATTCTAACGAAATGAAATGTGAGCACAACGAAGGCTTAATAAGAAAACAACATTAAAAACACACACATACACACTACCCCAACAGAGAAGAATAAAACTCCTGGCCAGGAGGTGTGTACAGCTAAACAAAAATAGAATATAATCATAAGGAATTAATCACTCAAAAAATATGTATAAGGTGATTTTGCATGATAAGGACAATGATTAACAAATACAAAACAAACAAACAAACACCTTAATTCTTCTTACAGGCTTATGAAATCGTTCATAAATTTTGTGAAAAGTATTGTGCAACCAAGGATACAGAAAATTACAAAACAAACTTTTTAACAAAATGCCTGTAAGATAAACAACGATTATGATGAAGATACTTATATTTTTCTTCTTCCTCTAAACCTTTTTATTTTTATATAAAACTAAAATATTTGCATATAGCCAAAATATTACTATTATAAAAACAAAAAGAAAAAAAACTTCTAGTTAAGTCTAAGTTAAAGAGACTTTAAAAAAGAAAAAAAAAACAAAAAACCAAAAAAACAATTAATTTAGTTAATTTCATATTAAGAAGAAAAACAAACAAATTTATTTAGTTTTAGTTAATATTTTATATACATATATACTATATATAAAGTATATTAAATTAAAAACCACAAATAATTAAAGTAAAATATTAGGGTTGTGTGATTAATTTGATTAATCGCAATAGAAATTTATACAAAAAAAAAGTAATATTAACAAATTTGAAAACTGAAAACAATTAGCAGATTTTAAGTATAAAAACATTATTTAGAATATTGTTTAGCAAAATGAGAGAAATCGTTTTTCATAAATTGTTATAGGATATTGCAATAATATTAAAACTTTTGTTTAACTTTCTAGGTTATACAAAAAGGTCTAGGTTAGGAAAAGGAAGTTGTTCAAATCGTTCATATTTAAATTATTTAAATTGGTGCTAAAAATACTCTTGCAAATGTTGCAAAACTACTGATTAGATTAAGTTTTCGAAGATAACTCAAATTACATTTTTAACAATAGCGTTATTTACTCTTCATATTAAACTAGTTTTGAATTTGTCATGTAAATATGCTAGTTCCAAAGATTTGACTGTTTTGACGTCCAAAATGTTTTGTAATGAAATTGAAATTAAAAGCGAAATTTACTCTTCGTATAAAACTACTATTTTATACATAAAAAGTCTAACATTAATGCTTCAGTATACCAGACACTAGTTAGCTATACTTTAGCAAATTTGCAAGACTGAAAACAATTACAAACTTGTCTTGATGTAAAAATGATAGATTCTTTTGACGTTGTAATTCTAGTATTAATGATCTACAGTTGTCAAGACCACAAGAAAATATCTAACTTTGATACACTTGGACAAACATGCAAGGCTACGAAACATTGCAACTAGGTCTTGTAAATATGCCAGTACCAAGCATGCCACTGTTTTGACATCAAAAAATGTAACCAGACCAGACTGTGGTTAGCTATACTTTGGTAAATTTGAACGACTAAAAACAATTGCAAATTTACCCGAATTTTAAACTAACGAATTGCCTTGACGTCAACAGTAATCGTTTTTTTATGATCCACATAACAATGCTTTTTCTCAGTGTTAAATATGTTGTAATTTGAATAAACAATTTAATTCATATTTGCTACACTTGCAAATATACTACGAAGAGTTGTTCCCGCTAGTAAATGTACTCAAAACGACAATAATAAACAAATTTCAACTTTTGCCGATTTTAAAACCTTTGACTGTCGAAACTAGAGCAACAGATTTATAATTAATTTTTCTAATACAACAACAAATTATGCACTTTAATAATTTAAATATTAACAATTTGTTCTTTTTTCTTGCTTAATGAACTATAATCTTAAAAAATATACAAATTTAAACTTTTTGTATGTAAATATGTATCTAAGTAGATCTTGTTTTAAGAATTATTTTTTTTTATTTTAATATCCATTAAAAATTGTATCTTCTAGTCAGCTTAAAAAAAAACTTATACGTGTTTGAAATAGTTTACGAAAAATGATTTTGTTTAATTTTAAACTTATTTCGAACGTTTGTAAGAGTAACATTCAACTTTAACAGCTGTTGTGTGGATTCGAAAATTAAAACAGAATAAAAATATGGATTGAAAATTGAGCTAAACTATATTCAGTTTTAGAAGATAATTTAATCTTTAAAAGGCCAAAGAACATCCTATTAAGTTTTGTTTTATTATCAACACCAAGCTGTATTTTAAACAAATTATTTTCTTTAATTAAATGTACAAAATATGGAAAGAAAATCTATCAATTTCTTTGTAAACGATTGATTTCAAAAAGTTTGATGAATTTTGTTGAATTCTAGAGCAATTTTGTTATCAATGGTTTTTTTTATTTTGTAACAATACTATGTATAGTTGACAAATAACAAATTATTTAAAATGATTTCAGCAAGAAATGTGATAAAACTAAATTCCTTAAAAATTAAATTTGAAACAATAGCTTTAAGGGCAACAGTAAAAACATCCTTGAAATATTTTCGATATATATATTTCGATAATGTTGCGCTTATCTGGTCTTTGCATTAAAAATCAAACGTTTTTTAAAATTTTTCCATATACAGGATTGTAATTAAAAACATTAAGTGTTTCAGTTCCAAAATTGTGCTTCTACTTAGAGCTGCTTCTTGTATTATATCGGTAAGCATTGTAGCTGATAGCGGGTTTATAGACTGCTGGTTAGACTTTGTTTAATAATTATAGTAGTAGTAAAGCTTAAAATAAACAGTACCATTAAATACAACACAATATTTACAGTATTTTTAAGCTGGTGCTTATGATTTTATGATCTAATCTGTAAAATTTTCTTTAGGATAGAGACAGCCTTTCGATTTCTTTTATATAAATCCATATATAACACAGAAAAGAAAACTTAGCAGCCAGTCCCAATCATAAACAATCTATTTTAATAACCTCAAAGACAAAACCATGCAAGACTGAAAAATATTGCAAAGAGGTCTTGTAAATATACAAGACCCAAAAAAATTAGTAGCACAATTCAGAATCTTGCACATATGGTATTGCATTTGTAAAAAGGTTAAGCATATTTTTGTTCTTGCTGTGTATTTTGTTAGTGGAGAGCAAAAGTATGCTAAACCTTATTTTCTTCAGAGGTTGATTTAAACGAGCAAATGTAGCAAAGTTGGGTAAAATTCTTTCAAAAAATTTATTTAATTTACAAAACCTTAGTTTGTTCATTATGCATTCATATGGATCTAAAAAAACAAATAATGAACATGAACAACAAAATACTAAACTTGATCAAATATGTAAGACTGAAAACAGACTCTTGTAAATATGCAAGATCCAAACAAATGAGTTTTTTGAGATTATCAAAATGATTTAATGAATTTCAACATTTATTATGAGCAGCATAAAAAAAAATAAAAGAAATTTGTTAAAAAACAATAATACGATACAAAAAAACGCAAATACTATTCCTAATTTCAATACAAAAAGACAAAAAAACAAATAATTTCATTAAATAAATATTTGATCTAACAAAAATTATATTCAGTTTACATAATAACTTGTCCTCAAAAATGTAACAATTCTAGACAAATTACTACAGTTTGCTTGAAGACAACAACAGAACAACCTTGTACATATACCACGAGGATAAGGATACTTTACCACATAAAACTAACAGTGTTTATTTTATTCATTTAGCCCTTAAAAAGATCACAAAAGTTATAAATATTTCATTACATAAAGATCATTCAATGAGTACAACACAATAAAAGGTGATTATTTATTCTAGAACAATTTAACATGGGGTAAATTGTTTACTACTGTTTACCGGCTTCTTAATAAGTTCCTTTATTACTTTCATACGTTTCTTGCTAAAGTCATGTTCAAATCTAGTATGAAATGTTCGGTACATGGTAGTTATTTTAAGCTTTACAAATCTGTAATTTCTCAGGCTTGTTTCAAAGCGTTTATCTATAAAAAAAGAAGAAAATTTATGCTGTCATTGGCGTTATTATTTTTGCTTAAATTTAATCATCTGTTTCAAAATATAAAAAAAAATACATAATTAACTTTAAAAGCTGGCTATGAAATTTACAAAATATTATTCTTTACATTTTTATGCAATTTTAATTACTTTCAAATCTACTTTTTAATTCATTAATTTAATTTTATTGAAATATTATGTATTTGTAAAAATTTAAACAAATTTTTTTTTTGAACTTATAGCGCAACATTTAATTGTCTCTGTTTTGAAAGCAAAGCCAAAAAATGAGTGAAAGTGTAACATACGAAATTTGTAATTTTTGTTTTATTTCATGTATATTAATGAATTATTTTATCCATTAATTGCACATCTCCAAATATGAAAATTTATTATTATTATTATTATTATACGTACATATATTTTTTTCTAAGTCTAATATGTTTATTTTCTTTTTTAATATTAAGTGAATGAACTTTTAAATTGTTTGTATGATTATGATGATGTCAATGGTGTGTTAAATGTCGTTTTTGTTTTCCATATGTTCCATTAATTAAGAATTAGTAAAAAAAAACTGAAAATAAATAACCTAATTTATCTAGGTATATACATACTTGCATACATGCTATATTAAATGGAATTATAATCAAATCCAAAAAAAATATATATTTTCTTTTACGCAAATGTTATGTTTGTTTATTTTATATATAAAATTTGTTAATTTTTCTTTGCTTTTTATAATATTACTTAAAAAAAGAAAAAAAACTTTAATGAAATTGTTTTTCTATATATTAATGCAAAAATGAAAAAAAGTACCAGGGGCCAAATTACCGCATTCGTGATCGAATGAGCTATCGTATCGAAAAATGATTTCGATATCAAAATTATGATAAAATGTACTAAATTTCTTGATCGATTTCGAATGCCATAATCTCAAATAAGAAAATTACGATAAATTTTACTCGATATCGAATGAGGCAATTTGGCCCCAGTGTACAAAACAGAAAATTAAGAATTTTTGTATTATTTTGTAGCTTGCAATACCTATGTATATGTTTTATTGTAATGTGTGTTTAAATTATTTAAAATGAATATAAAATTATTATTATTATTTTGTAAAAATAAGCAAAACATTGGTTTATAAAAAAGGGTTTATGTATAAAAATGTACGATTGTGTCATAAGACTTTAGCAGCCTTATACAAAATGAAATGTTTAAATAAACATTTTATACAATCAATAAAATTTTCTTTATTTTTTATTTTAATTCCAATGTTTTCCCTTATAAAGATTGACCTTCCTTGATTTATATGTTAAATGTTTTTCAACTTGCTCAACTATAACATGCAATATAATTTATAAACTTATTAAAACAATAATTATGGTTGCATCTTTATTACTTTTATAATAAGTATGCATTTTCTTATTTTATTTAGACTTAAGTACATATTATTATATATACTTTTTTTTCTTAATTAATAAAGTCAAATATTAAATTATATTAATTGTTAATATTTTTTTTAGTCTAAAAAGGCATGAAATTTGTTTAATAATTCTAAATTTTAAACAAAACAAAACAAAAATGTTACGGAAAGAATTAATTTATTTGCATTAGATTCATAGAGTTGAAGAGTTAACCGTGATTAGTAAAGCTTCTAACAAGCTTGACAATCAAATGTGTACAATACAATATATACAGTATTAAAAAGCTGTTGTTTATGATTACATTGCCAAATTTAGACTTATTTTACATAAAATCCAATATCTCTTCAAAACACATAAAAGGTAACTTAGCAGCCAGTCCTTAATAAAAATATAAAGCTTGTGGAAGCCAAATGGATAAAAAAATCTATTTTAATAACCTCAACGACAAAACACTGAACTTGACTAAATATGCAAGACTGAAAAACATTGCAAACAGGTCTTGTAAATATGCAAGGCCCAAACAAATTAGTGTTTTGTTTTACGAACACCTTTGTTACCGATATTTTCTTCTAGTTTAGATTTCCGAACGTCAGTGATGTTGTCTTAAACAAGTTTTGCTACATTTGAGATAATTGACAAACGTTTATTTAACATTTTTTTATCCTTGAAACTAATAGAAAACTTTTAATAATGCAATCATAAGTTATTAGAAAATTTAAACTTATTTAAAAAAAAGATATTGCAGATTAGGGCTGACTATTTCGTTTGATTTCAAACAATAACTGCAACAGTTTACGTGCTATTTTCAAAAATGAATAGTCAAAAAATTTATATGCCGCAAATCGTTTGTTTTCTATTAAAAAAAATGTGTAAATCCTGTAATTTCGATTATAAATTCGTTAAAAAAAAACAAAAATGTTACACGTATACGGTTTACAGAACGAGTGGACAGTAAATAAATTAATTCTTTTAAAATACAAGCAAGCAATGATATCATCGTATAATAATTTCATTATAAACTTAATATACTATAAAACAAAAACCTGTTAAATTAAAAAAAAAACTAATAAAATGTTTATACATATTACAAACTATAACAAAACAACAATTACTGTTAATTATATAATAATAATTTTTAATTTCTAAAATATATACAATATATAAATATCTATCTATGTATACTTACAAAACTAAAGCAGCAAATTTAAACGAAGCTAAAACAACAATTATTAAAATACACAAAAATGAATTCCTTAAACAATTTATTCCCTTATAAAAAAAAAAACACAAAACAATATAAATAAAAAAATAAAACAATTTTACTACTACTTCCTAAAATAAAAACGCCAAAATTTTTTATTTCAAATTTTGCAAAATAAACTTTAATTAACTTTTATCAATTTCTAAAAAAGGCCTTTCTCATAAACGATTTTGAAATTTAGCAAAGATTTTTAAAACAAATTTCTGTATGGAAATTTTGTTTTATGAAACTTATAGATGGGGCTAATTATAAGAAACCTTTATAAACTTAAATATATTTAACAATTTTGTTAATTATTTCTATTTACTAGGAATTACACAAAACTACAAATGTTTTATAAAGGAATATAAATATGAAAATGAAAATATAAAAATGGCTGGCTGTATTTAAAATAATATATTTGGTTTTGTTTAAAGTTTATAAAAACAAAATTAACATACAGAATGTTTTTATATTAATAATAACAAAATAACTATTTGATTGTGAATACCAGCCCAGAAATTGAAAACAACTTATCTTTAAATATAGTTTAAGTAACAACAAATTTAGCATAACTAATAAAACATAAAATAAATTTAAATATAAAAAAAAAAATTAATAAAAACCAAAAATTTTATTAAAAATTAATAAATTGTGCCAAGATTTTTGAAACAAAATAAAACAGTATGCTAACAAACAAAATTAAATGGTAAATAAATAAACAATTAACAAAACAAACCAACTTAAAACAAATGCAATATTTTTTCAAAACAAACAACTGTGAATATTTTCGATTTCAAATACATACAGACATAAACAGATTTATATTTTTATATTGTGAACAGAAATAAAAAGCATAATACATAATAACATAATAATAATAACAAAAAGTATATTATTAGTTTTTTTTCAATGGAATTTTTTTGTTTTAAAAACACAGACATGTAAAAAATAACTATTTGAGAATTTAAATTATATTACAAAGACTTAACTAGACTTAAATGAAATTTTTGTAATTTTCACATAAAATTTCACATAAAAATTCGTATATTTCTTTGCTATTCACTAATTCAAACAAACCAAATAATTAACCGTCTTAAACAGAAATACGTTTGGCAATTTTTTTAAATAATTTTGTATGAAACACATTTAAAAGTTTTATGAAAACTGTGTGAGTTTTATACAAATTCTTGGAATACATTTTCTAAACATGTTTTCGTATTAGGCAATGTTTTTTGTGTGATAGTCAGTTTTTTTAAATTTTATTATAGAAATATATAAAACTTACAACAGGTTTATAAGAGGTTTCCATACAAAATATGCTTTATAAACCTGTTATAAACCTGTTGTAAGTTTTTATGAATAAGGGGGATAATGTAAAATCATTATTTAAAATTTTATTAATTTTTAACTTGAACAAATAGTAGATTCTTAATCTCTAATAAACATAAATTCAAATTTATCAAAAAGAAATAAGAAAAAAATTAAACATCAATTTCATAATAAAAAATTACAAGTTGAATGCAAAACCTCATAACACTAGTTTTCAAAATTTCAAAAGAAATCAAAATATATTGTTACGCTTTTACCTTTTAAAAATTGTGGTTTATTTCCTTTAAATAAACCGGATTCCTTTTAATTGCAAAATAAAAGCGTCAAGTAGTTTAATAAAAATATAACGACTCTTTATTCAAATGTACAAAATAATTTAAGTAAAACTCTTTCTTTCAATTCTCTTTTACAATGAAATTTAACACACACACTGGTAGTACACTTAAATGTTTGCTCAACGATGATACACAATAAACTCCACTTTGAGTGGCCCTGTTTGTTCCATTTATACACCAGCCCTTATTCTAGTAATTTCCGACGGCATCTAGAGAAAACAATTGAAAGTTCCTATCTATGGCCGTTAAAACTTAATGTTGCCATACTGCGTGCAATCAACAATAGTTATATGTATATAGAAACTTCTACTAAAGCAAATGTTGACAATCATGTTGTATGTTGATAAACATGCTGTATGTTGATACCAGCCGTTACAAACCGTTAAATTTAAATTGTCGTAAGAATATGTTTAAATCGTTGTAGCATGTTTTTTACTTTTAGTATTAAATAGCTTAACAAATGATACATACAAATTAAATGTCACTTAATTTGTAAAAAAAGGAATTTTGATTTTGTTATAAGGTTTTGCATTTACTTACTGAAAATAATACAAAATCTGAACACATACTAAGTGATTAATAAATAATAATGTACATATGTCCAATAAATATAAAACTTGTATAATAATTCTAACAATTGTTTTTGTTTACTTTTATAACCACCTTTTAAAAAATAATTTTTGTTTAATTATTGCTTTAAAACTACTTTAGCTATGGAATTAAAACAGAAAATGTTCGAAATTGTCTGCTAAATACATATTTAACATTTTGACTTTTCTAATATTTACATACATAAATTTAAATTTTAGTTTTCAAAAATTTCTAAAATACCATAAATTTTATTAGAAATTTCTAAAATTCAATTGCAAGTTTCAAATATTCTGAAATATACAGTCATGTTACAGAACTCAATTCCGATTGAAAGTAGTTTTGATTCCGTAAATTGAGTCTTTAGAAAACGAAAAATTAACTTTTTTTCCGGAATAAAGCCACTTTGAATTGTTGAATTGTTTTTTACGAAAAAAACTCATACTACTAATTTGTAATGACAATTAAACAATTAATTTTAATTATTTTATAGTTTTTTTTAATTATCTCACTGATATTTAAATAAAATGTTAAAAATTTCAAAGTTGGTGACAGCAACAAGAAAACTTTTGTCAAAAAATTACAAAATTTAAAAATATTCAATCCTATAAATTTCTTCTTTGTAACTTTTCAACTGCGTTTTGATGTCTTTGTTCATTTAAAACAAATTCCGGGGATTTTTAAAAAAATTTCTTCACTTTTATTTAAAATTTCTTTGTTAGCGCTCTTTTTGTTCGCTTTTTTGTTTTTAAGTTAAAAATCGAGATTTAAAATTTTTTTGGAGCAAACAAAATCAATCGGAATCTAAAGAATGCAAAGTAAAAACTATCGATTTGCAAATACGGATTTGAAACCATTTGAAATATTGTTTAATTGGAAATTTCTGAAATATATTGGGTGTATAATTTAAAAATGAAGGGATTTTTTAAAATTTGTAGCTTTTTGAAACATTTGTACAATATAAATTTATTAACAAAAATTAGCCATTGTTAGACCTTTCCTCATCTTTCTGGCAACATATGGATGCCGTGCTTATATTTTGAGGCCAATAACGAATAAAGCCGATCTTTAGATAGTTGAAGTCAAACGTATCCCAGAGATAACGTTCTGCAGCGATCGAAACAAATAGTTGTCGTACGGGGGCAAGTTTTAGATTAAAAGGCGGGTGAGGCAATAGTTTTTAACAGGTGTTGCTACATGTCATGATGGAATATTAAGTTTTCCTGTCTGGACGTATATTTTGGGCGTTTTTCGGCCCATGTTAGCTTCATACGTATTAGTTGCATTCGGTACAGGTTTCCTGTGATGGTCAGTCCAGAGGGTTGGTCAAAGCTGCCATATAAGACTTACTTCTGAAAATCACTTTACCATGCATAAATCTTTTAAAAGTGAATACATATTTCGATATGAAATTGAACACAAAAAACATTGATATGCTCAAAAGTTATGCCACAAAATTTTTGGATGATCGGTCCATAATAGGCTCTCATTTGTGACAAACTGTTTTTGCACATATACTGGGTGTGCGGTATTTTATGGTCGAGCTTGACTGGCTGTACTTTCTTATTTGTTTGATGTAACTAAGTGAGAATTGATGATAGGTATGTACCCTTCAAATTGCCATATAAATAACTAAAGACAAAAGCAGCGTTTAAAAGATACGCTCTCTGCTGGGGGATAATAAGGGATACAAAAAACAGCTTTCTTTAATGCCAATCCCCTGCAGTTTTTGAATAATGACAGATAGCGAAATCAGGGGGGTTACTCTCTATTGCGATGCGAAAGCAAATTCGATGCGTAAGAGTATCAATTTGTACGCTTATCGCATCGAATTTGCTTTCGCATCGCAATAGAGAGTAACTCCCCAGGCTGAAACTTTATTGAAGAGTGGTGACGTCTTAAAGAGGCATCAAAGATCTCTGCAGGCATTCTTTTATACAAGTAACCAAAGTCGTACTTGACAAATGGCTCTGGCATAACATATTAGAATCAAAAGGACCAATGAATGGACCTAAGTGAGCTGTACAATTATGGCTGCCTGCTGGCATAACATATTAGAAGCCAGTTTCAAATTTATGTTTTTTTTTTTGGAAATTCTTATTTCCTCCTTTTGTAATTTGATGAACAAATATAGTTCTTTGTAATGTTTATTAGTTAGTTTTAATTATATGTTAAAACAATATATTATAATTTATAAGACTGTGTGTTTTAAAAAACATGTTTTTAATTATTATTTATATTATTTTAACAGATTTATTTAAAATAACTAACATTGAATTGTTCATTATACTGTTTGTTTTCATTTAGTATTTGTTTAAATAAATAAGTTCTTTTGAATAAAATTTGCATTTGCTAATTATCATTTTGTTTATTTGTTTAAGTCAATATCAATATATTTAAACATTTGTTTTATATAAACTTTATAAACAAAATACTGCTTTAACTAATAGTAAATAAATAATTAAACACACGAAAAAACACTATAATAGTTACAACTAAAAACAGAAGAACGAATTAATGAAAATACATAGTAAGTAATAGTAATAAAACTAAAAATAAATATTATAAACGAAAAACAACAATTGGCAAGTGCACTTATTAAAAATATACAGAATAAAATATATTTTTTATTACATAAATAAAAGAAAATTTAAAGAACAAATAAAAATCTATACAACAATATAATCATTATACCTATAATTGTAATTCTAGAAATTAATACAAATATTAAATAACAAACAAATTATAGAAATTAAAACAGATTTAGCAAAAAACTTAACATAAAAAGCTTAATGAAAACATTAATAAAATATAGAAAAAAAAATATTGAAAAAACAAGAATTAAAATTACAAAAACCAATTGTTTAAGTTATGTATTTAATAAAATAACAAAAAAAGAAAAAATAATACAATACAAAACTGCTAATTCTTACATAAACAAATTACATATTTAGTTTATAACTTTTAAATATAATAAAAATTTAATAAATTTAATAAATACTCTAAAACAATCTAAACACAATTGACAAAATATAAAACAAATATGTTAAATTACTAAAGACAAATCTGAATTGAAATCAATAAAGAAAATTAATACTTAAAAAACTAGTTTTAATTAAATCCTTAAGAAAGCTTTACCTAAAAGCTGTTTCAGCATTTATTTTCTTGGGCAAAGTATATGCCCAGTTACGCCCAATACCAAAGGCTGTTAAATTATAAATTAAATAATCAAATATATAAAATTCTTTGGGTTCAATGTAGTGAAATGAAATGGCACTGGCTGAACAACAACTTGCATTCTGCAATTACAAAATAAACAATAACTAAAAATCATTAAACATTTACATATTCTGCATTCATTATTCACCTTTTTGTTGGGGTAATAGGTATAATTTTGATACCAATACGAGGTATCCTCTGGTATTAAATGTTTCACTGACAGCGGCATGAAACGCTCTTTGCCCTCCTGGTCACGCGAATCCCCAGCTTTAATACCAAGATTTTCCAAACAAAACCCCAATTGAACATCTTCAGATTTGTATAGTTTGGGACAGGTCACTGGATTATTATAGGCTTCAACAGCAAATCTCTTTAAAGTTTGTTTACTTAAAACATAACCGGCACCACCAGACATGTAACCCTAAGGAATTAAAGAATTTATATGAATTTTATTTTATGGATTAGTTATTTGAGAAGAACACATTTTTTAAATATGCATATGTACCTGTTTTATAAACGGCTTGAATTTAGCTCCAAAATAAATGGCAGTTTCCGGTGCATATGGATATAGAAAATAACGTAAATTTTCCATAATAATGTAACTAAAATTGAAATAAATTTATTGAATATTTAACGGTCACACTTGGCAAATATTTGCCGAAAAAGACGAAACCACTAAATAACAAATATTTGAACTCGTTTATTTAGTTAAAAAAAACTTCTTATTTAGGCCAAAGCACAACAAATATTTAGTTTTAATTTATTTGAGGCTGTTTGATCTGGCAAAACTTTGAGTAAATATTTGCCAAATATGACCGGACCTTAAGAAAGTTATTGTTTATGTTTAAGATTACACTAGAGCCCCGATTAATGCGACGCAAATCGAATAAATTTTTTTCTATACAAATGTATTGATACAAAATTTCAAAGTCGACGCAAATCGGAATAAAAACGACGCAAAGCGGATTAAACCACATTAAGAAAAGCGACGCAAATCTAAACTACGCAAATAGGATAGACACAAATCGGGGCTCTAGTGTATTTAACTTTCTTTTCCATATTTAGAAATCTTCCAATAATGAATCTTACCAAGTCATAGATAATATCAGCTGAAAATAAAACTTTAAATTGATCCATCCTTTGTTTATATCTTCATAACATTTTACCACATTCATTTATTTAAAGTTTATTTTTCATTTGACTATTTATTTTTATTCTGAAGGGTTATTGTGTTTTACGATTGTATTATTGTTATAATTCGAATGTAAAAAGTATACAAATTCGAACGATTTTCTTTTCGTATCGAAATACACAATAACCACCCTCCAGTATTGTTTTACAATTCGTTATAGAAAGATTATCAGCGCAACAACGTCTACGAATTATTCAGCAGTACGAGTATTGCAAAAATCTTGCATTTCCAATTACATATTCAGCCTTATTATGAATGCCGTTTTCTTTTTACGACAACGACTCTTTTGTAAAAGATTAAAGATAAAATTAAATTAAATTTGTTTCTGTAAAACAGTCGTTGTCGTAAAAAGAAAACGACACTCATAATAAGGCTAATTGTATCATCGACCTTCCGAGATCACTATTGCCAACATCATTATCAAATTTGAGCTTAGTATACGTTTATTGGAAAATACGAGGACGAACAGCCTTTATCCACTTGTAAGACTTAGATACCAATATCAATGCTGGAAAGAGTGATCGATCGAAAATTGC
This sequence comes from Bellardia pandia, assembly GCA_916048285.2. NCBI lineage: Eukaryota > Metazoa > Arthropoda > Insecta > Diptera > Calliphoridae > Bellardia > Bellardia pandia. The sequence continues at coordinate 24,778,578 of OU696531.1, forward strand.
TCCTTCCAAATGAATTTAAGTTAAACAAGTAAATGTAAGATTGCTCTTTGGGGCAATAATAAAGATTGCGACATCCAGTTCCATTTGTAGTGTTTTAGGAGCTATAACCTATTATGAACCGATCAATAAAACATTTAGTGGCCTGACTTCTGTTCATATAAATATTTTTTGTGTTAAATTTAATAAATAAATTAAAAAAATATACATGTTAAAGTGATTTTAGAAGGCGATCTTATATGAGAGCTTCAACTAATTATAGGCCCACCATTATAAAATTAGGTGTCATGATTTCTTTATACATATATGCAACATATTTGTGTTAAATTTTATTCGCATAACAACATTTTTAAGGGATTTATGGTCGTTATATGGTAGCAATAACTAATAATGGACCGATCATTATTAAATAGAGCAGAATAATTTGTGAACTCGTATATATAAAACATTTATGGTAAATTTCACGTCAAGTGAAAGTTGGAAATTTTGGTCAATTTTGGTCATACAGGGTTTTTTTAAAATGAGTGTAACTTTTCACCTATTGGTCCTAGAAAAAATTGTCTAAAGGACTTTAGATAGCTATTTCTTCAATCATTTCAAAAATATTTTTTTTAAATTTTTAAAAAATTTCTAACTTTGACCCCCTCTAACTCCGGCACTTCTAGACTGATAGAGCTAAAAATTTGTGTCTGGCCTACTATCCAATAGTACTAACCTTGGTGCAAATTTCATCCAAATCGATTTTTAACATTGGGTCACTTGACGTGAAATTTCCCATATGTATATATGAGCCCCACTTCCGAAAATCACTTTAAACTTTATAACTCTCTTAAAAATGTTGGTATCCAAATAAAATTCAACAAAAATAAGTTTCAGAAATGATGACACCTAATTTTATAGTAGTCGGTCTATAATTAGTAAAAACTCCCATAAAGTACCCTCTCAGTAATTCCCTTTATCTCCAAAAATATTTTTAAAGTATTTATATCGAGATAAAGTTAACATACACAATATGTATTTATATTCACAGATGTCATGTCACAAAATTTTTGGATGATCGGTCTATAATAAGTAACATTTCCCACATAGGGCCCATTTCTGTTTTATACATATACTGGGTGTATTATATGGTCGGGCTTGACCGACTATACTTTCTTAAATTTATTCTCAAATTAAAGAAGTAAAGCAAAACTTTTTCATATGACGCTTTGTTGGCACAAATATAAAGGTATTTTAAATTAACAGTAGTAAAACTAAAGTGTGTTTTGTTTGTAGTTTAGCCGTAACGCTAGTAGAGCTTGAATTTTTTTGTGATTACCAACTTCTTACTAATAGTAATTCTCGTAGGATACATAAATTTGGGAAAGATATTACGAATCATCGGTATTCCCTTTAATAATTTTAGTTACGTTGTTATTTTGGTTTTCCCATACATTAATATTCCCATACTTGTTCAGTTAAGCTGATAATGTGTGTGTGTGTGTGCAATTTGACGATTTTGGGTTCTTTGATATGTAAAAACCCGTATGGAAATACACAATAATCAGGCATGTGATGGAAATCGAAAACGAACACGAATGAGTTTTAGAATTTAATTTTTTCGTAATATTTCTGCATTGTAAAACTTGTATCATATAAATTATAAAGATATTGTGCTACTAAAGAGAATCTTAAAAGAAAATTAAATAAAAATTAAAAGAAAAATTTTAAAAATTAGATTAAAAATGCATTTAAATGTATGTACTTCCAAAACTCATTCGTTTTCGATTTCCATCACATGCCTGTATTAAACAAAATCTTTGTTGTTAACATTTTGTAATGTTTGTTTATGAGTTACAGAAAATACTGTTCTTTTTTTTGTTAATTTTATCACATTAAAACTTCAAAACAATTAAAAAAGCAATAAAAAAAATTGTATAATCATATCTATATAACAATTATTAATGGCTTAACACACTTACGTATCATCATCTGCTTTTAAAAACCATTCAGCATCTTCGTAATGATGATCATAAATATATTTCAAGGCCGTTTTTGTTTTATTCCACAGATTATGACGACCTTCCTCAACATCCAATTTAACACTTGGCAATTCGTCATCCTCCTCTGTGCTCATAAACAATAGTTTATTGCAACGTTTTCCCCATGTATTTCGGATATGTATGGCTTTAAATAAATGATTGGAGGGATTTGTCATGATCCAACACAGAACCCTGGTGGTATTAAATAAATCCTGAGGCTGCAATTCACTGTCCTCTACAGCTGATGAGATGGATGTTATTTGCACTTCCTCTTCTAAATATTCACTTGTATTATCTGGCAAAGTGTACCAAAAAGTTGTCACTCGTATGCCGATTAATAGACCCAGTGTTAAACATATAATATTTCGATTAAAAGAACCCAATGAATTTGGAGATTTACACATGACACACTTAGTTTTTTTAATAATTATATTAACTAAATAATAAATAGGTATATTTGTTATTTTGTTTATTGTAATTCTTAAGCTGCTGTTGTTTTTAGTATTTCAATTAAAAACTTTAGGGATTTTGGACGGTTTATTTAATGCTTGTGTTTCTAAAGTTTAATTAAGACTGAGTGTGACTGACCGTTGAGAGTGTTTTGAGGAAAAAAAACGGGTATCTAATTTGTAATTTGTATTTCTCTGAAGCGGTATTGCCAGATGTGGAGCATGTAATCATTTAAATTTTTAAAAATATTTTATTTTGTGCTATACATACACTTGTTGAGCTGTTAATCAAGTTTGTTTTTTGTAAATTATTAATTATTAAATACTACAATTAAATTCTGGTTTTTACAAATTTATTAAGAAGCAATAATATTTAATTTATGTTCAGATTTACATATTTACGTACATACGAAAGCTTAACTTTTTATATAGTAATAGTCATGTGGGTGAGAGGCATTCAAAGGTAAAGAAAGATAAAATTATCATATACTGTGAGTGTCAAAATAAAGTCAACATCTCATACTATTAAAATAAAAGTCGCAGCAGTCCACAATAAATATAACAGTTTTGGTCCCACTAAATACCGAGATTTACCTTGTAGATTTAGCTGGTTGGCCAGACTTCACATATGATCTCTTTCACTTTGGATTATTGTAATGAATCTATTTTTCATCACAAACAATGATTCGGGGCAAAAATTATTTTCTTTTATAGCGTTTAAGCAGCATTTCGGTGATGTAAAATCTTCTTTCAAGGTCTGTCGGTTTCAATTACTGCGGTACCCAATATCCCTGCTTTTGATTGAATCCTACTGCATGCAGACGTTTTAAAGTTGCTGTTTGAGTAGCTAACAAACAGCAATTCCAAAAAAAGATCAAACATTCTTTGATCCACTGAAATGTTTGGTATTGCAAATGGGCATAATCGGTCCAGTAGGATTCGAGATATAGATCAAAGTTTCAGACTATTGAGGTATTTTTTTTTAGTTTTTTTTTTTTCTATTTTTTCAAATATAATGCAGATAATATAATGAAATTTTACACACTTTATTTGAATTATAGAAGAACAAGTCCCGTTGAAAATGATAGGAATCGTATGGAACCCATACAAATGCCTTCCCGGAATATGGCTTTCTGGTATAAAATTATACTATTGACTTTTGTGAAAGTTGATCCATAATTGGCCAAACCTGCCGCTTACGAGAATAACCACAGATGATACATTTTTGACGTTTCAAAAAGCCAAAATCTGTTTACTAGGTCTTTTTAGTGCTTAATTTATTTTGTGTTAAAGTAAATCGCTTTATGTTACACGCTGCAAAAATATAAACGAAGTGTAAATTCTTGGAACAATAATAAGATTTGGTGATTTGGTGGTGGGTATATAAGATTCGGCATAGACGAATATAAACTCTTACTTGTTTTTTGTTGGGTTTGACAACAATCTTGGGCTTCCAACTTATTTGGGTCTGGCGATCTTTTTCTTCCCTTTTAAAATCACAATTTCTGAAACGCAAAAACCATTTCTCGATGTAACACATTCCCCATTAGCATCGGTGTATAAGTTACTAAAGACATGATTTCGTGAATCAGAAGAGCTTTTATGAATGACTGACTGGCAGGATTTGTGAACCACTCAACTTAGATAGTGTACAGGTAGTTTAAGAATTACTAGCATGGAGTTTCATTACACACGAAAAATGGTGCCTTACATTTTTTAGTCAACTTGTAATCAACTTATATAAGGCTCCAATTCCTTTAATTCACTTTTTTGGATCAGCTCTAGTTTTCGAGATATAAGTTTTTTTTTTAAATTACGTAGTTACAAGATTTTGAGTAACATAACTGAATTATTAATTTTGTTAAACTACATCGTGGTTTTTGCTTGTCGTTTTATAAAAATTTAAAAACAAACAATCAAAAGTACCTCATACCTCTGTGTACTATTGTATGTACTCGTATAACGTATTTTCTTGTAATCATATTAGTTACTTTATTTTGAATATAACCCACAGTTGTGAATTGATTTTAACAAGATATAGTTTGCTATATGCGTAACATATTTTCCTATATGCCAGAAGGAAAATAATGGAAATTAATTTTTGAAAAATAAAAAAATGTATAATAAATTTTTCCATCCATAGTTGAGCTATATCACCCAAACTACTCCATGGAATGAAAATAATATTAATGCAGCATAAATATAATATTGTAGCCAAATTTCGATTTTAATTTTACTGAATAGAATGCACCGTTTATTAGGTACGCTACTATAAATCGCTACGCTATAAAAACTACGTAGTTTGATACAAATAACTACGTACTCGTAGATGCATACAAACTGGCTAAGAAATCTAAGGCACAAATAATTTTTAATTTTGTCGGGCTGTGTTATTATTAAGTAACAAAACATAAATATTTAACACATTGCGTGAAAATGGACAAAAATATCATTAAACTTTAAACTTCAAGGAAATTTTTAGTGTCAAAGACAGATATGTCTTTAGTTATTTATTTACAAACATTTTATTAAATATCACATATTATTTACAGCTTTTTAAGAAACCAAAATAAAACCTCAACTTACATCAACCGGAGGTTCTGGTATGGGTTTAAAATTTTGCAACTCTTTAGACATAACATCGGTTAATGAGATTTTTTTAGGTAAATTCAAATAATTAAAAATACCATTAATTCGTAAAGTGTAGAGAAAATAATCTAAAACATAAAACTGCTGCGGAACAATATAATGAAATGATATGGCACTTGATGAACAGCAGCTGGCATTCTAAAAAACAATAAACATTAATTAACATAACAAACCACTATTAAATAGTTAAACAGTTAACTCACTTCTTTTTGGGCGTAATATGAATAATTTTTATACCACCATGTTTTTTCTTCCGGTATTAGATATTCTATGGGCAGTGGCAGAAAACGTTCATTGCCCTCTTCATCTCTGGAGTCACCGGCAATGACGCCAATATTTTCCATACACATGCCCAATTGAACATCTTCCGCTTCATAGGATTCGGGGCACTTAGCAAAGTCATCAAAAGCTTCAGAGCCAAACTTTTTAAGTGTTGCCTTGCTAAGAACATAACCAGCGCCGCCAGACATGTATCCCTAAGAAAAGTAATTAATATTTTAAAGATTTCTTTTTTTAATTCCTATAATGTTTAAAAGTTCTTCTTTACCTGTTTTACAAACTGTTTAAATTTGGCACCAAAATATATAGAGGCTTCTGGGGGATATTGATATAGGAAATATCGCAGATTCTCCATGATGACATAGCTATTATAATAAGGAAAGTAAGTTTTTTAAATAAAACAATTGCGCTTGCATTTCCAGAAGCTCAAATGCGGAAATTTTTATCAACCAACAACCAATAGTAGCCTTAAAGAGACGATTGGGGCTGGCTTAGTGTGTCTTAGCTAAATGCGTTTGAAAATTTTGTAATATTTTTGAGAGATTATTTGCATTTGGTGATAGCACTATTAGAACTAAAATAAATGGTCGAGTTTGTCATATAAACAACAGTTTTTGTTTTTAAACAAAATGCCCATTGCTTTACTTTTTGCAATATCCTTTTTTTAAACACGAGTATTTGGTTTCGAAAATCAGAATAAAAAAAAAAATAGAATAGCGGAAAAACTTTGAAATGATTTTCTGAATATAACTTGTTTTGATCATAATGGAAACGAGTTTGATTCTAATCTTGGTTTATTGTGCTTTTACTGAGTTTTGTTATAGGTATCAGAATTTTTAAAATCAATTTAATGCGATTGAAAAAATTAATCATCTGACGATAATCTGAATCTCATATTATTCTCGAAACATGTAAAGAAATCAGCGAAGACACAACGAAGAGATAAAGAAGTAAGCGAAGACACAATGCAGATTTGTAATGCATAGAAAGTTTTTGTCATGATTCTTAAGCTATGTATAGACGGTTGTCAGATCATACAATGTTGTCAGATCTAGCAATGTGCTAGCAACGTACCGACATCATGAAATTGTTAGCAAAAGGTAAATTGTCAATGCTTTTTCTTACAACGTTGGAAAACAAAAATTTTAAGTTCACACGGTGGTTAGACATTTTCTGAACATTTTTACAAAGCTTTAGTAGGTCGCATAAATGTTTTAATATTTTTATTTCACATACAGCGATTGAATACTTTTGTGTTACAAATTAATGCTCATATGTATTTATATTTAAGAAAGACAAAAAGAAGAAACTGAAATTAATTTCTTCTTATGTAAATCTGGATTTTTGTCTTGATGTTTCTAATTAACAGTTGCACACTATTTTGATTCAATTAAGCGGTATATTAATGCCAAATCTCTAGCATGTTGTTATTGTCAAGAAGTACAATACCACTCCGCTTTAACTTTTCTTTGGCAATAGCTCAAGATTTTTTCCATACTTATATATTTCAGCATTTGAATAATGACAGGGAACTTTATTGGGCCAAAACTTTAATAAAGAGTGCTGACGTCCAACAAGAGGCCACAGAAGATTTCTGCAGGCTTTCTTTTACACAAATATCCGAAGTCATAATTGAAGGGGTGACAAATGTGGTGTTCTTCCGACCACAAGTGAAATACTTTCATTGTATTGTTATACCTGGAACAGGTAGAAACAGAAATCGTCCCGGCTTTGGGTTTTTTACAAATTATGTTCATGAAGGGCTTGACAGGTACTTTGATAAAAAAATTACAGTATAAATAAGAGTTCCTCAACCCCTTCAATGTCATATGGAAAAGATTTTGCTTCCTCCACTCCACATCAAACTGGGTATTGTAAACAATTTTATAAAAGCATTGAACCCAGATGGAATTGCTTTTACCGAATTGCGCCGAATTTTCCACGATTAAGCGGCATGAAATTAAAATAAGGTATGAACTCTAGCTACTTTATGAAATTAGATTTATATTTCATGTCATAATGTTTTTATTTTACAGGAATTCTTAATGGACTGGACATTCGTCGTCTAATGAAGGACCAATAATTTGAACTTGCATTGAATGATATGGAGCTATTGGGCTGGAATTCTGTGAAATCAGTAATAGAAAATGTATTAGGAAATCATCGGTCTGAAAATTGGCGAATTTTAATTGGAGATATGCTAACCGCATTTAAAAACTTAAACGTCAAAATGTCATTGAAAATACATTTTTTGCATTGTCATGCAGAAAAATTTAATGAACAATCACCAGCCGAGTCTGATGAACATGGCGAGAGATTTCACCAAGTAACAGCTAGACTCGAACACTGGTATAGTGGCAAACAACTTGATTCGCTATTAGGGGATATTTGTTGGAATCTGCAGGAGGAAGAAGAATAAATTTGTAAATAAAAACTTAAACTTTAATTAACAACAAAAATAAATGTTTTAATTTTTGAAGTTTCGTCTGGTTATTATATATTTCATCTTTTGTGAACAAAATCAAAAGTTGTACACAGATTTTAATTATTTATGTCTTGTTTTGTTTGGAACTTCGTTTGCTATACCTGCAGAAAAAATTAGAAGCACAGCTGCGTTTTCGAATTTTTTATGCCGTTAGAAGCACAGCTGCGTTTTCCAATTTTTTAAGCCGTTTTAAAAAACAAAATTTTTGAAATTTTGCTAAAAAAAAACTATTTTTTTTGGTCAAAAAAAATTATGTTTCTACAACGACTACGCATATTGGAAAAAATTTTAACCTTACCTAAAGAAAATTTCATTGCGGAATTTCGGTTTTTTTAGTTTATTCAATAAACTGAACCGTTTTTGAGTTACGCGAATATATGTTGTGCAACCTCCTCCATTTTCGAAATAACGGTATATTTCGAAAAAACGAGCTAACATAAAAAAACGGTTAGCACCACTGGATTCAGCGTACCCGAATTAGGTTAACCCGCCAGGTGCCCCGTTTGTCACATTTTCCAACTAGCACAGTGTTATTATTTATTTAAATAACTTCCAGAAGGTTAATTGAATCATCCTCTTCAACCAAACTTTAACTTGTTTTAAATTTAATTTTTTATTGCATTAATATTTAAATATTTAATTTTTATTAAAAAATGATGATGGGATTTGTTTTTTTTTTTCAAAAATTATTATTTTTGATTTAACTTACGTGTCATCATCAGCTTTTAAAAACCACTCTGCCTCATCGATATGATGATCATAAAGATATTTTAAGGCCGTCCTGGTTTTATTCCATAAATGTTCACGACCTTCCTCAACATCCAATTTAACTGTGGATAAAACTTCATCCTCTTCTGTGCTCATAAACAACAATTTATTACAACGTCTTCCCCAGGTGTGACGAATGTGTATGGCTTTGGTTAAATGGTTGGTTGGATTTGTCAAAATCCAACAGAGGACTCTTGTCGTATTAAATAAATTGTCATTCTCTAATGGTGAAGAAGATGATGAAAATGTTGTTGTTGTTGTTGTCGCCATTATCGCTGTGGCTGGCAAAATGGTTGTTAATGTTTCATTTTGTATATTAAACCAAATGTCAGTAAAGCGTATGCCAATTATTAAACCGATTATTAAACATAAAATATTTTTATATAAAGGACGCCATGAACAACATGTCGCTGATGATGAAGGCGACGATGTCACCGATAATGATGATGATGATGATGATGTGGCTGCTGTTCCCAGCAATGCTGACGTTGTTGAATGTTCAGATGATAAATGTGGGCTGCCTGAATTAACTGATTTAAATTTAAACATTTTGTTTATTATTAATTTCTTTTTAAATAACTGTACAGCACTTCATTATTGTTTATGTATATTGCATTCCAAATTTAACGACTATTATTATTTATTCTCATTTGAATTTATTGCCATGAAGACATTTAGAAGTTTAGTTTAAAAAAAATTTTAAACTTGTTTTTGTTTAAAGGTTTTTGTATAATTTTTTTTAAGATTTTGGTAATTATTAAAGCTTTAGGTCTTTTTGTATAATTTAATATTTTTTAAATCTTTTCAATTGTAATGTTTTAAAACGACTGAGTGGCTGGTGGGTAGCGCGAAAATATTTAGTTGTTCGTAATGTATTAACCGGCATTTCTTTTTAAATAGAGTTGCCTAGTATATTAAAGGATTATATATGTAAGTGGAAATTTGATTTGAACAATTTTTAAAAACTATTTAAAAATATTTCTACAATATGATTTTTTATTATAGTTTATTTAAACTCTATTTAATCGGCACATATTTCATACAATACGAATATTGAGATACCCGGTGTTTCTCACTCAGAAAATCAGTAAATTAATCCCAATTTACACGAAGCAATTTTTATTGAAAATATTGATATAATTTTTTCCTTGAAATTTCTTCGGTGTTAACACAATACAATTCTTATTGCTTAAAACGCTCATATTATTACTTGAGAGTATATACACACTTGTATACACATATGTAATATGAAAAGAGAATAAAGGCCCAACTATAATGTGCATATCGAGCCATAACCGCCGAAAAAATGTATCCCACAAACTCAAAATTTTACAGGGGAAGGTTTTTTTTAAATAAAATCAGTTTGAATAAAGCCATTATTTTAAAATTTATAATGTAAATATTGTTTTGTGTAATACATTTAATTTTAATAATTTTAAATGATGTTGAACTATCGATTTCGATTAAAAAACAACAATCGATTATGGTGTGGGATACATTATTTTGGCGGTTATGGCTCGATATGCTAGCTTAAGCAAACGTGCGAACACATATAAATTGTTTGTGGCAAACTATAATGTACTTAACGAAACTTTTCGTTAAGTTTTTCAACTGTCATTTGCTTAAGCAAAAAGCGAAACTGATCGCATATTCCGTACGGAATCAGCTGTTTGTTGTTTGTTTGTTTGTGTTTTGAACAAAATGGAGAAAGAAGAAAATACATTTATTTTAAATTTAATAGAAAATGTGGAAAAAATAAGTGCCTTTATAATAAAAGGGCCCTTTTTATTTTAACAAAAATGTCTTTCTGTCGCGGTTTATTTCTCTGACAGAACAAGAGCGTCTTCTTCTTTTACAGTGTAGTTCACTTATTTATTTTAATGTGCACAGGTCTTCAAGCGCTAACTTTAATATTTTTATATTATTTAAATTTTTAAGTTTTTTCATAATTTTTGCAAACACAATACGAAAATTAACAAAACATATGTAAACGTTTATTATTATTTACAATGTAGTGCTGCCACAGCTGTACATTTTAGTACTTTTGCCGATAAATTAAAAAAAAGGAAAAATTATGCGTTTCTGGTACGAAGTTTTCTTTTAATTGTAAAATAATATAATAATATTTATAAAATATAGTCATTTAATGGGTTTTTGTTAAAATAAAAACATTTTTTTTAAACATAAATGAGCAACTGTGGACAAAAAGTTTCAAAGTCATTGTAGCCACCTAAAAGTTAACTCTGAACTGGTTATGCATTTGACAGCCTTTTCGGGAACTTTTGCAATTTGCTTAATCTTGCTTATGCATATTATAGTTGGGCCTTAACACGAATTGCTGGCACAATCAAGTGTAAAGTCGTCTTATCTTTCCCTCACCACGATGTCTAAAAGGCAATCAGTTTACCTTAAGTAATTGCATCGTGTAAATTAGGACTTATCTTCGCTAGAACAAAAATTTTTCAATGTGAACTTATTTAAAGTATTGTCCATTGTTAGCTATGACATTTCCCATCTTTCTGGCAACATATAAATTCCGCGCCAAAAGAACTGCTCATCTTTTGAGGCCAACACCTAATCAAGCCAATTTCGGATAGAGAGAGGCTGTTCTGCCTCCATCGAAATAAATAGTAGCTGGGCGGGAAATTTTAACAGCAATATGTGTTCGAGGATTGCTATTATGGAATATTTACTCATACCTGTCTCACATAGTAAGGTCAACATACCTACACAGAGCATTGATTTTAAAGAAGTGACGATATAAAGCATATCAAATGATGAAAACCAATGGCACTACAACAAATCTTATGCTAGGAACATAACGAACGACGAATTTCGACCAACACGATGAACTAGTTGGTGAAAATTCGCTGTGTTAATTCGTAGTATGAAGCACAATAACGACGAAAAATAATAAATCATTTTTCATAATTTAATGCTTTTGTTTTGGTATAACAGCTGATAGGAAGTGTGGCCATATTCAAAAATATATATATCTCTCTATATATATAAAATTCAATGTATGTATGTATGTATGTATGTAACGTATGGACTCCAAAACGGCTGAACCGATTTTGATGAAATTTTCACAGCATGTTACTGTGACTCTGGAAGGAATAATAGGCTATATGAAGTTTTGATTGTACAAACGGGGGTGGCACCGCCCATATAACCCAACAATTAAAATTGCCATATTTTGGGCATTTTTTGACCTACATACGTCAATGATATGTGGTACATATGGTATTGACATAATTAGGAATACGTACTAGGAGAAAAGTGGGTGGGACCACGCCCCTTTTTAGGAAAATTAAAAATCGTAATATAGTCTTAACTACTGGACCGATCGTCATTAAATTTTCACAACAGGATATTCTTACGAAATAATAAATTCTTGACTATGTAAGTGGACAAAGGGGCATGGTCTCGCCTAAAGCATTGCAATAAATACATTAAAATTAAATAAATAAATGTTTGTAAATATATAAATACGTTTTATTTTATTTTATGACGAGGGGGGGGGGGTAGCAAAGCACACCGGGTTTAGCTAGTATATATATATATATGAAAAACACATTAACAAACACACAGGTAAAAACTATTTTTTTAACTAACTATTTTGTACATTTATTTTAAATTAAATAAAGTAAAAAAAATAATAATTAAAGTAAAAAGTAACATTATTTACTAAAACATTAAAAACTAAAACGAAACATGGTCACCCCGTATTGTGTGTTCGTCGTAAGAAATCAAGAATGATAAAATAAAGATTACGCCATGCGCATGATTTCCCGTTATGTGACGTAGAAGGGCCATTCTAAGGGTTACCAATAATGTTTCATGTGTTAGAATTAAAATTTCTTGCGAAAAATTTATGTTTTATGTTTTAGTTGGCAACCTTGCAATTGAAATCTCTGAGAGTTCTAAAATAAAATCTGTTTAAAAAAGAAAAACAAACAAAAAAAAACAACAAAAAATATAAACATGAAGAGTGCAGTGAGCAAATGCAAGCAAAACATGAGTAAAAAACACAAGTGAGAAAAAATTAGCCAATAGAAACACAGAATGTGTGACGTCACAGGGCCTAAATGCGCAGAACATTTTAAAATTTTACGCGCGTTGGCGTAATCTTAATTTTATCATTCTTGGTAAGAAATATATAGAATATACTCTATTTAGGAGTTCGCCGCATATGACGAATTTAGCCAATGCCGTTATTCTGTGTATTTTCATATACATCCCTATCATGAATAAAAATTCCACATGAAATTTGTTTCCTTTTCACATTTTTCCTATTAAAATTCAATGTTAAAAAAATAAAAGGGAACAAATTTCATGTGGAATTTTTATTCACGTTAGGGGCGACATAAATGTGTTTTATTTCTAGAGACGAATATTAGCGACTAAAAATTCGTCGTTCGTCCCAGTTGTGCTCTCAGCACTATGCTACCTTTTACTGAACACTTTTCACATAATATTGATTATGATCACAGAGGGGAGACATTTCAATAGTCCACGAAGGGAATATTAGACACGGTTGTACACCGATATCAGAGGTGGGTTTAAAGTTGGCCTTTTAAGATACCTCACTACATATGTATATTGAAACTTATATGTTCCACCAAATATCAATATTATAAAATAGGCTCGAAATCTTAAATAGTAATATAAATTAAAAAAGGATTTATATTTTTAATTTTAATTTTTTTGTGGAAAATTCGTTTTTCAATAAAAACTTAATCGGGACCATAACATGATACAATACAGTATCACGTATGTAAGTTATTTGAGGAGTTTAGCAACTTGATTTCAATCGACATCTATAAGAATCCATAATATATAAATAGATAATATAAAAAGAAATAATTTATAAAAAATTTTTAATCGAAGTTGCCTTCAAGTTAAATATACAAATTATTTGAAAATAAATTGTATACACTACATTTATTTTTGAATATTTCTGTTAGATGTTCTACATAGCTTTCCGTTGGAAAGCATAAATGCAAAATCATACAAAAAATATTCAAAGACACTAGCAAAATGTAATGCATTTTCTGGCCTGCTAAAGCCGTCATCAGCATTCTTTGTGTCATAGTGTTTCATTTTCAAACCTTGTATATTTAACTTTTTTTATTCATTAATTAAATGAGAATTATTCCTCTTGCGAGTATAAATTGTAAAATTTAAAAAAAATTTAAAAAATTTTTAATCGAAGTTGCCTTCAAGTTAAATATACAAATTATTTGAAAATAAATTGTATACACTACATTTATTTTTGAATATTTCTGTTAGATGTTCTACATAGCTTTCCGTTGGAAAGCATAAATGCAAAATCATACAAAAAATATTCAAAGACACTAGCAAAATGTAATGCATTTTCTGGCCTGCTAAAGCCGTCATCAGCATTCTTTGTGTCATAGTGTTTCATTTTCAAAATTAAAAAAAAAAAAAAAAAATTTTTAAATTTTTTTTTAAATTTTACAATTTATACTCGCAAGAGGAATAATTCTCATTTAATTAATGAAATAATTTATATTTTTGATAAAATAGTTTAATTCCTAAATCTATAACTTTATTATGGGCTTTAAAAAAATAAACTCGTTTTGGCAACCATAAACTTAAACATTTATGTATTTATGTATGCATGTGTGTGCGTTTTATTTTTGTTTAATACTAAATATGAAATTAATATTTCGTTTTTTTTTTTGTTCGTTAAGTTCGTCTTTTTGTTTTTATTTGCTAAATATTTCAAGACGAAGTATGATTTAACAGCCAAAGAGATATTATGACTTGTTCTGCAGTACTAATGTAGACGCTGTTATTTGTTGTTGTTGCAAAATCCCTCGATTATTGATGGTGTTAAATTAGCTATGATGTTTTGTGTCTTTATATTTAAACGACACTATTTCAGGCCCAACCCATTTAAAGTTTCAAACGTTGTGAATTTCATACTGCTGTGCAGAATGGTGTAAATCATTTGTATTGTTTAGTTTTGTTGTCTTGTTGTTTATGTTTTAATGCATTTCAGGTAATTGTAAACAAAACATTGTGGGTTTTTTCTAAACTTTATAGTTATTGTTAGTAAATTTTATGTTAGACCTCAATGTTGTTGTAGTTTTTTTTTCTAATTGCATTTAAATTTTTTTCTTGCGCTTTATCAACAGGTTTGCTTGTTTTTTATCTTCTTAAATTATAATATTAAACAACAACGAAAATTAATATCAATAATATTCATAATATAAATATGTACATACGTCATTTATTTTTATACATACTTTTTATGTGATTGCTGTGATTTGAATTAAATTTTTGATCTTTAAATACATGTGCATTTATGTATGTACAAATGTATGTATGTACATCAAAGGTAAAACAATGCAAAAAAAAAAATGGGATAGTTATTTATGCCTTTAAGGTTATTTTGATTTCTTAAAATAATTTTATTTATGCAATTCACAAGTGATGTTGTATATTGTAGATTGTATGATACAACTATCTGATTGTGAACACTATTGTAAGCAAAGTCGCATGTTTATGTTGACAAACCTTTAAAATAACAAAAGAGAAATATTTTAAAACAAATAAGCAGAACATAATACATATATGAATATTTTCTAAAATTAAAACATACCACAGTATTTCCTGCTATATTAATTATTAAAATTTATTGTTCATTTATTTTATTTTCTTGTTTTAAATTAGTCACTCTGTTTATGATTTTTGTGTTACTGTTTGGTTATTTTTTTAAATTAAAATGGGTATTTTTAATGTTGAGATACATATTTTAACTTTTGGCAACACTTAAACTTTCATACCACATTTGAAAAACATATTAACATACAGTGGCTCACATTCAAAGTCGGGCAAGATGATTTTAAAAATTTACTTTCAATGAGCACTTTAAAAATTTACAGGGTGCTTTCACGGACGAAAGCAAATTCAATTTATTTGGGTCCGGTAGCCGCCATTATGTGTGGCGCAAACCTAATGAGGAGTTTTGCCCTAAAAAGACTAAAAAAAAAACTTTAAATCACGGGGGCTTATCATGGCTGTTTCCGGTGTCGGAAATCTTCATTTTATAGAAGGCATAATGGATAAAAACATGTATCTTGTATTTTGAAAGCAAATGTTAAACAAAGTGCTCTTAAATTGGGGATTGCCAATAACTTTAAATTTTACCAGGACAATTACCCGAAGCACACATCGCTGATAACGAAGAACTGGTTGTTGTATAATTGTCTCAGAAACCTCAAAACACCTGTGCAAAGTCGAGCATTTACTGGATGAGCTCGGACGCTGGATGCAAAATAGATTATGTACCAGTAAAGACCAGCTCAGAGCTGCGTTACTGGAAGAATGGAACCAAATAAGTCCTGATGTGTGCAAAAAACTGATTGAATCGATTCCAAAAATACTCCAAGCTGTCGATAATCAAAAAATACTAAATATCTTATAAATAATTAAATTTAATGACCTGACCGACTTTCAGTGTGATCATATTAATAATAATAATAAGGTTTTTTTTAATTATTTTATTTTTGTTTCTGTTATATTAATGCTAGAATACCATAGTTATTTGTTTTTTTTAAATAATTTATTTTATTGTGAAAATTTTTTTTTTGAAAAATCTTGAAAAACAGTTTGCCCGACTTTCAATGTGATCCACTGTATGTAAAAATGTCGTATGTGTTGTACAAAATATTTTTTATAGTAATTAACAAAAATATTTTTACAACTATGTATTGTGAATTCAGACGACGTACAACTCCTACGACAATACAACATCACTTGTGAATAGTTTCACTTTACAATATTTTATTATTATATGAAATTATAAAAAATCGATTATAAAATTATCTAGATCCTTTAAAAATGGTAAAAATTTAAAAACAAGCATAATCTGTGATTATTTATATTTCACAATAAAGAGCGGGTTTTATATGTAATTACATATAAATAAAAGCTCTAGAGACTTTAATAGTGGACCAAATTAAAAAAAAGGATAATCTGTGTGAATAAACTTGATGCATATAAATACATGTACGAGTATATGATGTTTAAAGGTAAGAAGAATCAGTAGAATAAGTTGATATAGATTAGAGCTGAGAGATTATGGGGATAAATTAAGGGAATAAATAGATAATAAAGTAACTAAGTAACTAGGGATTAGTTACTTTAAAATAAAATGGTATTATTAATAAAAGTGTAACTGGAAGTTAGCTGCTTTATTGTTCTTTAATAGGATTAGTTGCGGAAATAACTAATCTATTGGAACATTAATAAATTTATATTTATTCTTATTCAAATAGAATTAGTATGGGAACTAGCTAATTCTATTGCACTTTAGTTGGAGGAATTAAATTAGAGGTTGGTAAGAGGGTATTGTGTGAGGTACACAAAGGGGTTAAGGCCTTATAACCGGGATGGTTATATGGGAAGATTATGTGGATATCTTCTGGTCTTATAAAGGGATCTTATAATAATAAATAAAAGAGTTTCTATATATATTTATGTGACCTATGTACATTTAGTAATTTCAAATATACAAAATTTAATGCATTTTCTGGCCTGCTAAAGCCGTCAAACTCTGTATATTTAACTTTTTTTAAAAATTAAATGAGAATTATTCCTCTTGCGAGTATTAATAAACAAAGAATGCTGATGACGGCTTTAGCAGGCCAGAAAATGCATTCAATTTTGCTAGTGTCTCTTTGAATATTTTTGTATGATTTTGCATTTATGCTTTCCAACGGAAGGCTATGCAAAACATATAACAGAAGTATTCAAAAATAAATGTAGTGTATACAATTTATTTTCAAATAAATTGTATATTTAACTTGAAGGTAACTTGAAAATTTATAAAAAACAAAGAAAAAAAAATAAAAGTTAAGTGACAGATTGAATATTTAAGGATAGTATTTCTGTAGCTCATTTTTAAACTTGTTTGCGTTGTTTATGATTTGAATTTGATTAGGAAGATGGTTCCAGAGACTAGTGGCGTAAATATAAAATTGGCGTTGTGATAAAAGGTTTTTAAATCTCTTTTGGAATATATTTTTGCCACGATTTCATCTAGAAAATTTTAATTTGCTATATATGTAGACAGGTTGCATTGATGTGATAATTTTATGTAAAAAAATAAGGATTTAAATTTGAGAAGATTTTCAAAGCTTATTTTATAGAGCTGATATGAATAAATATATATAGATTCCCAGCGTTCTTTATTGAAGACATATCTCGCAATATTGTTGTAAGCAACTTTTAGTTATCTGAAGTCAGTACTGTCACAGTTTGCATAAATTTCTCAGCCATATAACAGAACGGGAATAAGATATGTTTTGGCTAATAGCATACGTATAATGAAAGGGGTTGAATATTTGACAGCCCACAGATTTCGAAGCATTCCAAATATCCTACCTACGACGGAGTTGATGTGATTAGACCAAGTTAATTTATTATTGAATATTACTCCCAGATTTTTCGAAGAATCTACAAAATCGATATTATCGTTATTTATTGAAAGTTCGATATCATTAGTTAAAGTTCGATTACTTTTTGAAAGAAATATGCATTTGGATTTATATTTAATCCGTTGGTAGCAGCCCAGTTGTAGATATTGGCTAAATCATAATTTATATTATTCACACATGAATGGATGTCATTAATGACAGCACTATTGTAAATTTGGACGTCATCAGCATACATTTGCACATTGTTATGCGTAATTATATCAGGTAAGTCGTTAATATATAAACAGTATAAAAGAGAACCTAATATAGATCCTTATTTATGGTTTTTTTTTGTATAAAATTATAAAATTAACTCTAGATCCTTTAATTTTTATATTTTAATATATTTTTTGTTTTTAGTTGGATTTTTTTAAACATATTTTTAGTTGGCCTGGCAATACGTGCAGTTTTTTCTGTAGATTATGGTATTAGCTTACGAGTATGTGTTGACAGTATGCAGTTTAATATACCAAAAAGTTATCCAATTAATTACAAATTTAATTATTTTTAAAACTATCCAACTTTAATTGCACTGCTCATGTAATCATTCCCTGTCTGTTCAACTTAACAGTGATTTGCGTTTTAGTTTTATGTACATTGCATATAATCTTAAGGAATTTATCTTATAAGAAAAGTTTTAACCCTCGTAACAAAAATTCTTAAACATCAAAAACTACCCCTTACAAAAAACACTGACACTTTATTTCTAGTAACTGAACAGTGTGTGTCATTTGCAAGACATTTCGTTACGCTGCTACAGGTAATAAAAATCCTTATAAGAAAATATCCTTATAATATAAATGGTATGATAATGACTCACAAAGTATTCCGTGTATGTTTATATTTATGCGTGTTTGTGTTTATTATTAAAACAAAGGGGTGTTTTCTAGCTGAGTCATTTGAAATGCAATACGAAAATAATTAAAGAAGTTTCTAAATATAAAGACAACCTGTAGATCGGCATTTCCTATAGTACAAGTATAAAGGTTATAAATAAACAATAAAATTAAAGGTTGTAAAAGAACAATAATAACAAAAGAAAAAAAGAACATAATTAAGAAACTGTAGTTCTTGCGGTTGAAGACAACTGTCATGTCGCATTTTGGGAAATTATATTGAGTTAATTACAAGGGTGTTAAATGAAGAATTATCACAGGTAATAAAAATAATAGAAAAACAAAGTTGAAGTTAAATTTGAAGACATTAGGAATATGAGGTAGTTTAGAATTACTTGTTTGATTTTTGGTTAGTGAATAGGAAATAGAAATTTAATTGTATTTTTGTAGGAAAAAAATATAAATTATCCAGGAAAATGTAATGAAATTGTTCTATAATAACTAGTTCTCTAACAACAGTTATCAGAACCACTACATAACCTTTGATGACAGCTTTGGGACTAATGATGTTGCAATTAATTTTGTAACATTGAAACTCTTGGATACTGCAATACAGTTATCAAGGAACTATATTCTTTGGTACTAGTAGTTCTTAAACAGCATTTTTGAACCAGTTTAAAAGCTTTAATTTTATATGAAAAGAAGAAAAAAATTTTCATCGAAATTCCGAAGTAGAACTTAAAAACTTAATTATTTAAATTAATTTGTTACATTTGCTTATAAATGTTACTGTAACTCAATTTTAATAAAACAAATTCAGAACCAAAATAAAAAAAATTAAAACAAAATAAAGAAATTCTGAACATTTTTCTGCCGGATCAATTGTCAAATATTTGAATATTTGAAGTTTCTAAAAATAAAAAATAATGTCGGATATTAATGAAATTTCTGGAACGTACTTGACTATGAAGAAAAAATTATATGGGAAATGAAAAGAAAATTACTCATTTGATATTTTTCGAACCAAAATGAAGCCAAAATAAATTTAACTAAAATTCGAAAATGGTTAAATAACAATGTTTCTTTTAAAAAATAAAAAATTAGGATAATTTTGTCAATACACCAATAACTTACTTTGCGTTGGGGTTACGTTCAAAAAAAAAAACACGACACAAATTGAAAGTGAATTTAGATATATAGATATTGCAAATATAGTAAAGATCGGACATAGGTTCTAGGGTTACGAAAGTCGTGGGATTTCTTTCACAAAAAATTGGTCCAATGTTTGCTGAACAGTTTTTTTTTCAACGTAAAATAAATTTCCTTGTAGCAATTGTCTGTATTACTACAACTAGCATTATCGTTGCATAATGCTTTACTTTTTATGTCATCAAATAAGCTTTTTGCTTTTGTCTGAAACACCATTTTACTTATTGGTATTATCTGTGCGACTTGATTTTCAATCCAAATAGCAAACAAGGACTCCATTACGATAATCAAATCACTTCTTGGTTGGGTCATTGTTTTAGCATCTGATAATGTTGCAGATTTTGCAAACATTTAAAAATAATACAGACTCGAATCCAAAACAACGCAACCTCGAAATTCTAATGACGCACAGTGAAAATTAGTACTAATTAAGCTGCGACGCAACTTTAAAAAAAAAAGCAAAACGAAACGTCACAAAGCGAGGCATTGGTGTATTGCAATCAGTTTGCAATAATTTTAAAAGCTTTTTGAAAAAATGGTTCATATTCATTAAAGGGTTAATTAACAAAATAGACTGAATTATTTAGTATTTATATTATGATATAAAATATCAGGGAAAATTACAAAATCTAGCCATTATTACAAAGTACTGGTTATGAAAAACGATACATTTAAGCGCGTATACGAAAGAGTTAAATTGCTCAAATGTTCAGTATATATTTCTCTCAATTAGATTACTAATATTCCATTTTTTTTTTAGCTAAAAGCATTCAACAATTTCCTGGAAAAATTTTTTTTCCAAAAAAAAAAAAGGAATTAATTAAACTTACGTTTCCTTTACTTGTCCAACTCATATTTAGAAATTTGCATTTTAATTAATTTCATGCTAAGTAGAGCTCAGGTTATGTAAATAATTAATTTGGAAATAAATGCATATACATACATACTCGTGCATGTATTTTTTAAATAAGTATAAACGTAGGAACGTGTATGTTAATTTGGAAAACCTTTCAAGTATGTTTCCTTTTTATGCAAACCAACACAGCTCAGCTTTGGCTCTGATCTAGGAGGGCGTAAAATGTCTTTTGGCTTCTACTCAACACCCCTTTCAAAACAGTCTAAAGGACACATACCACATAAACACACTCATTTGTTACAAACATGTAAATATATATTCATATCAGAAATATTTTTTAACAATATGTAAAACATTTAAAAGAATTTCACTGTAAATTATGTAAATCATGCTCACTTTTGTTATATTTAGTTATACATAAAATACGGTTTTTGCAGGAAACCCTTAATTCTAGTTTTAAATTAAACGTGAACTGTATACAAACTTTTCTTATGTGGTGGAACGTGCGCATGCTTATTTCTGTTTATGCATTCGAGGTAGAAATAAAAACTCGCTTGACACGTTCCTTAACTCGTGTCAACCGCCCCATTTTTGTTTTGTTTGGTTTTAGTTGCTGTTTCTTTTTTAAGTTTTCAATAGCAAGATCATGCTAAAAAGGGATTATCTCTCCCCTAAATAACGAAATAATACAACTTGGAAATTGTCAGCTGGGGTATGCTGTCAATTTAATTCTGTGGCGGTCGTAAATTTTGTTGTTTTATATGTATTTCATTAAAATAGCATGACATTTACTTGTATTTCTAGAATTTCTGGATTTGATATAGTTGAAATTTATCATCAGCTTTTAGAGGAATTTGTGTGTATGGTGATTAGATTTCATTGCATATGTGTATGTGTTTTTAGGTATTGCAACTTCACCTTTGTTTTTATGGTTAGAGTAGGTAAAATTAAGCTATAAATAAAATAGATTTAAGACAACCTTAACAATTTTATTTTAATTTAGATAAATCAACCAACTGTTTATGACAGAGTTTTTTATTCCATTGATTTTGATTAAATTTAAAAATTTCCTGAACATTTTGTGATTTAAATAAGAAATTACATTGGGTGTGCAACTTAAAAATGCTGAAACTTGTAAAAATTTTAGCTTTTATTTTTAAACATTTGTACAATATGAATTTATTTAAAGTATTGTTCATTGTTAACTATGACCTACATAATTTTTTGAGATCAAGAACGAATCAATCCAATTTCGGATACTCTGTTCTAAAGTGAAGCATAACCCAGAGAGCGTTATGCACAGCGTTGTCAACTTTGAAATTTCAAAATGCATTAAAATGGAGGAAAAAACGCGCTATTTTAAAATAAACGCACCAAGTTTGGAATGTTTATTGAATTAATTTTACATAAAAAGTATAATACTTTTGTGTTATGTATCAATATAACAATAAAACAGTCATCTACAGTTTAGTGTTTAAAAAAAAAAAATAAAACTTAACAAGCATAAAAAATATTTCTTACTATTGTTTATTTGACCTTTTTTTATTAAGATTTTGGTAATTATTAACTGCCGTATTCATAAAAAATAAAGTAGGTTTGAAGTGTGCTTTTAGACAAAATATTCATACAAAATTTTCTTAAAATACATTTGAAGTCTACTTTAATTTTTTATGAATAAGGGCATAAAGCTTTAGGTATTTTTTATAAAATATTTAAATTTTTATTTCAATATTTCGCTACTCTTTGAGTAGCTTCTTCAGGATAATTTTTTTTTATTCTGAAGAAGCTTCTCAAAGAGTAGCGAAATATGTATTGAAATAAAAATTTAAATATTTTACAAAAAAGACCTAAAGCTTTAATAATTACCAAAATCTTAATAAAAAAACATAAAAAATAACTAAACGAATTTGTTTATATCCCTCTGTACTAGATAGGTATTTAATTTTTATTTAATTTCATAAATATCATTTTTATTAATAGTAAAAGCAATAACAGTAAAAGCCTTTTTTAAAAAGATAAAGATAAAATAAGCATTTAACCACTAAAAATTTAACTCACAATATGCTATTTGGAACTGAAGTACTAATTGGTAAAAAGGACTAATTTCAGCACATATTTGGTACTTGTTTAATTATTTTTGTTTTTTATTTTAAATATGTACCCACCATAGTGGGGAGGGTTATTGTATTTGTGCTGATGTTTGTAACGCCCAGAAATATTGGTCCAATACCCATCTTAAACGATGTCCGTCCGTCCGTCTGGCTGGTTGGCTGTCTATGTACGCAGAGTTGCAATTTTAAAGATATTTCGGTAAAATTTGGTACGTGATATTTTTTCGGCCCCTATACAAATGTCTTCCCAGAAGTTGGGGTTTACTGATCATAAATGTTTGAATTAGGCAAGTATTTAAACAAATTTCATTACAAATGAGTGATAAATAAAGCCAAATCGCACCTACGAATTTTGTGCAGATCGGTCCATAATTACTCGTAGCTCCCATATAAGACCCTCTCCGTAATTCACTTTAAGCTCCATAAATCGTTTAAAAGTATTTATATAACTGTTTTATAAATATACTGGGTGTAAGGTATTATATGGTCGGGCTTGTGCGACTATACTTTCTTACTTGTTTTTACTTGTTTTCTAACCCTGGTTGTACAAGAATTTTTATTTCCATGTTTAAAATGTTAATTTTATTTTCAAACAAAGATTTTCGCCCTATTCACCTTTAACAATAACTTTCATGTGACGAATTTGATAGTATATATTCACCTATCATACATTCGTATTTAAAATAAATTTAATGGGGTCCTTTTTCACCGTATAGATTTCGGAAAAATTAAAAAACGCACCGAAATTAAAAAAATGCGCACCGCGCACCAACAAAGGTCAACAAATTTACAAAAGCACCAAAAATGGTGCGAAACGCACCAAGTTGACAACGCTGGTTATGCACCAATCAAAGCAAATAGTAGTTGAACAGGGCAAGGTATGGACTATAAGGTCACCTGCCTATAAGGTCATCCGCATTGCAACATGCGATGAAATATGGTCGTATATTAATGCTAGCTTCTAACGAATCAGTTTAAGCATTCGGTGCAGGTTCCCTGTGATGGTCGGGCCAGATTTCAAAAGTTCAAAAGTTGTTTTGCCTAAAATGAAATAGCTGGATATGGCTGACATGTGGTTTCAAAAAGACAGTGCCACATGACACAGAGTACGTAAAGTAATGGCCCTATTGAGATGCGCGTTCGGTGGACAGTTTATTTGACATTTAGGGCCACATCTAGGAGCGCCTAGATTGTGCAAATTTAAACTATTTTTTGTGGGGCTTTGTTAAAGCTCATATCTACAGGGATAATATTGGGAAAATATTGAAGAATTTATTCGTGAGATACCGGCCGGTATGTTGGAGAGAGTATGTTAAAATCTCAGTCAACATTTACATGAAATTATCTGACTCAACTAAAGATTGCATACATTTTTCTAAATTTTATGTGTTTTTTTTTAAATCCGAAAGATCTTAAAATTCACTCTTGGTCTTTTGCACGATGGAACACATTCACCATAAGCATCGGTAAGCAATCAGTTTGCGGCATTTTTTTTTTTTTTTGAAATTATAGAAGTAAAGCAAAACTTTCCGCATATGTTGCTTTGTTGCAACAAAATTTCGAAGTACAAAAATAATTAATGAAATGATATATAAGTCAATAAAGACCAAAATCGTGTTCGAAAGACACGACATCTGTTATGAATTCCACATTTTTAAGTTATACATCCATTACTTTTAGATCCACAGCGCCGCCCCAGGAGAGCGATGAGGTCTAAGAGTTAAACTCGAATGCTCTATGGCCTACGCCCTTGTCAAATTTTTTCTTAATCAGCCGATTTGAATTAACAGATTTATTTCCAAAAAATTTCGATTCTGTCCAGTGAACGGTCCCACTGATATTTTTTAAATAATTGTCACAATTTTGCGTTAATCAAAATCCACTGATTAAACTATTATTAATAAAATTTTAAATTCTAGTTCACATTATAAGACTAAGAAAAATCCATAAATATGATTGATTTCTTGTGTAACATTCTCTACAGGCTTATACTTTGAATACGTATTTTAACTTGAACATTACAATCATAAAAAATTACAATTATTTCCTTTTTATTATTATTATTTTCATTATATTCATATACATTTTACAAATTGTTTTTTTTTTGTGTATGTGATTTTATTGTTGTCTTACGAGTATTTACCAATAAAATATGCACACAAGTATGAAAATAAGAAAGCAAGGAAAATACAACTAAAATTCATCATTGCTTTACGAATTCATTTCAGTTTTGATCCCTTGATATTTTTCACGTGTATGGCACATTTCATGAAATTTTTTCTTTTTCATTGTTATTTTTATGCTTATTGATGTTGTTGCTTCCATTACAATACTCACTCTAACATACACAGCTACACACAGGTCCTTACAATCCAAGTTGGTTTTAAGGACAACAACTGGCGTAATCCTTGTGCAGAAAATTGAACGCGTGCCATCAGTAGTAAATGATAAATTTTTAGGCAAATTTACACACAAACACTCATGCAAAAAAAAAAATAACGAAAACTAAAACTTATATAAAAGATTCATTCATTTCAATTCAGTACAATCCTCCATGTTTTTGTTTTTTTTTTTTTTTTTGTTATATACTAGTTTATTCCCAGCGGAAAAATGATGCTGTAAGTAGGCCTTCTAGAAGGCCTTATTTTGAAGTCACAAAATCGCGCCAAAATTATTATTATTACAAAATTATCCTGGGTATTATTAAAATGTTTTTTTTATCTGCTTGTGCCTTTTTTTATAATTCAAGATTCAATAAAACCTTTATATTAAATGCTACAAAAAATCAAAAGTTGTCCATAAATTTCTCATCAACTATTGCACTGATTTTAATGAAAATAAAAATTAAGAAACAAAATTACATGAGAATTATTCCTCTTGCGAGTATTAATAAACAAATTTTAAAAAATTTTAATCGAAGTATACAGAGATAACAATTTTGACGGTTCAAAAAGTCAAAATCAGCTTCCTTGGGCAGTTCTCATAGAAAGGTAAAGGAAGGTTTGCTACCTAATTTATTGTGTGTTAAAGTAAATAGCTTTATGTTACTTGCTGCAATAATATAACCAAAAGGCGGTTTTGAAAGAAAGAGATACTTGATTATCTTTCGTCTCGTGACACCTCTGTATACTTTGTGTAATGTACTTTAAGAATATTTTAAACCTACTTTATTTTTTGTGAATATGGCAGTAAATTTTTAGATGCTCTCTTCATTAATTTTTATTACTCGTATACAGCGTTGTCAACTTCGTGCGTTTCGCACCATTTTTGGTGCTTTTTTAAATTTTTTGTGCGAACAATTCTTCAGTTGCGCGTTTTTGCTCTATTTTGGTGCGTTTTGAAATTTCAAAGTTGACAACGCTGCTCGTATAACAAAGTTAGCAAAATAATGTTTGTTGTTGTAGTGACGATATACAGGAATAATTGCAACACCATTCTTGTTTGCTATCGAATTTTTTAGAATATGTAAACAGGTTTTCTATAAGGCCTACAAATAGAAGCACCTGCAATTTTTCCCGCTAGGTTTATATGGACCTAAGTATGTAAGTGTATGTATGTACTCGTATGTGTAATTGTATGACTGAATTTCTTCTTTATTTGAAGAGTTCCTTTGAGGGTTGCTGGCGAAATGATAAATTGTGTCATGACTTAAAAGTGTGTATGTAGTTGAGTAGAGACAGTAGAGCAGAAGGAAGTTCTTTTGTTGCGGAAAGCGTGTAAGAAGAATGAAAATTTATCAAATTACAATTGAAAACAAGTTTGAAAATGAGTTTTTTTTTTATTAAATTAATGCCTGGTATTTTATCACAAATGCTTTTTTGTCTGGCCGCTTTTGTATGACACTTTGAAGTTTTTTTCATAACATTTTTTGATTGTTTGTTGCATGGAAGATTAGTTAATAAATAGAATATTCCTATTTTTCAATACAAATGCTGTTATTTACCAAAGTAAACACTAAAATTGTTTTAAAGTACAAGCAGGAATTAATTACACAATCTACATACATTAAATCTACATACATGTATAAGCGATTTGGCTGGATGCATGACTTTGTCTAAATTTTTCAGAATTTGGCTCATTTTATTACCTACGAGGGCGGTTCGGAACCTTCTTAGCCTAGCGCAGAAAGTGAATAGATAGTTTTTCAAAAACATTTCTATTTTTCAATATAATCTCCTGAAACTTCAATACACTTAGTCCAACGCTTATCTAGCAATTATATCCCTTGATTAAAAAAGTTTTCCTCAAGGCTTTCAAAATAGTGGTTTGCAACTGTAATTGCCAGAGAAATAATTACGCTCCTATGGAAATTTATGTAAGACATCCATACGAGTTAAGTTTTGGTTTAGGCAAGACAAAGTTCATGTTATGGAGTGGTAGTAACAATCTCTTACGTCGAAATGATTTTCTCTGATACTAATGCATTGCAGGGATCTAAGTTGGGCAAAAACTTTACTGGAGAGTTAAGGTACGGTCAGCGTAACCACTTATTTAAGCACAAATTTGTTTGACGTTGTTTACTCTTACAAGAGTTTTGCAAGATCAAATAGCATCAAATAAAATAAAACTAAATATTTCTTATGTCTTGTCCTAAAAAACGAAATTTTTTTAAATAAATAAACGAGTTCAAATATATTTTATTTAATGGCTACGCCTTTTTCGGCAAATATTTGCCAAGTGCCTTTAGACGTCAGACTAATAAGAGGCAAGAGGTTTTTGCTGGCATTCTTTTATATAAATATCCGTAGTGTTTAGATCATAAATGCAGATTGCAATCTGAATATAAATTTTTATATTTTGGGCCGAGTCTTGTTTTGCTGCAACATACAATTTTGGTGCCGGTAGCAGTTTGAGGTATATTTTTACATATGTTTATTTATTCAGATTAAGGTCGTTCGTTCATCATGTTGAATTTTATTAAACTCTGTAGTAATGAATTCGTGCCCATTTTATGCACCCTTCAGCTTTTCACTATGTTTTGAAATTCAGCGATTCTACTTAAGCTATGTATAGACGGTTGCCAGATCTGGCAATGTGCTAGCAATGTACTGACATAGAAAAATTTTTAACAAAAGATAAATTGTCAGTTCAGAGGACTGTAAGAAAAACTTGCAATTTCATTGGCAGACAATTGTCACACCATGAATTTATCTGTCAACCGAAATTGTCAGGTAACACGGTTGTCGGATTGTTGTGTGGCAAAGATTGTCAAATTGGTTGTGAGGCATTGTGTGTGTGTTTAAAATTTTTAAATAATATTGTCATGGAACAAAAAGCAGGAATTGAAAGAAATATTTAATTTATTATTTATATTTTTAACATATTTTATCTGCAGATGTCCCAGAAAGTAGCGAGGATAAAGACAAAATAACAAAAAAAAAATTTAATTTATTTCTTTACTTTTTTCCACTTTTTTCCAAAATGTTACTAATGCACAATTTTGTTCGTTTATTTATTTATGTATGTACAGAGTTGCTTTAGAAATAATTTCTCTGACAATGCTGCCATGGACAGATGAATAAACTTTGCACATATGACAATTAAAAGTGTTGGAAAATTGTCTTAAAACAATTTTACAATGGCAAAAAAATGTGTTCACACGATTGTGAGATATCTGACATTTTTGTCTTACAATGTACTGAAAATGCTTTTTCTTACAACGTTGGAAGACAAAAATTTTAAGTTCACACGGTTGTTAGACATTTTCTGTACATTTTTCGGACAACGTTGTAAGATCTGACAATCGTCTGTACAAAGCTTTACACTGGAGTTGTATATGCGTATTTTGCTTTATAGAATGTAGTACTTTCTTTGTAAGTTTCTGTTGTAGTTTTATTTTAAAAAACATTTAACAATATTGACAATGTCGGATTTGAAAGAAATTTGTGCAAGATTGTCCTCCTATTTTGGCAGAATAATATTAGTTATATTAAAAAACAAAATCACTGAAAAAATCGAAACTCTTGTCAGCTGGTTTCTAAAGGCTTCTGTAGTGTGACCGTATTTTATGTGAACAATGATTTACCTGATCCATGACATAATTCCATACAAATTCAAAAAAGCACATATATAATTTAAAGTTCTAAAGTCATAAATATTCCTTAATGCTAGACTTGAAATAACGAAAACATAAAAAGTCTGCCACCCTCATCTGAATTTGCGGTACATTTCCTATATTTACGTTTATAATATTTGCTGTAATAATAAACTCATTTATGCTTTGTGTCTTTGGTATTGTTATATGATTCCACCTTATTGAATTCCACAACGCAATTTCTTTAACCAAAATTTTTCGAGTTCCTTTACAAAATAAGTAAATATTTATACATACGTATGTGTGTATGTATACTACACACATAGAGAAGTAAAAGTCTATTTTATTTACGCAAAAATTATGTGCAAGTAAATACAAATACTTGTACAAATATCAACATGCGGGAGTGAGTGTGTCAAGGCACATTAAACAGACATGTTGCTTTTATTTCTTATGTCCTTCTTAAGGAATTTCTTATAAGAAACTCGTACGTGGTACTTAGCTTTGTATAAGTGTCTATCTCTGCTATAAGGCTCAAACAATGACAAAAGAAGCAAATTATTGAGTGCCTTTAGTTATAAGAAAGTAAATAAAACCGAAAAACAACCCCTTGGTTGAAGCAAATCCAAAAAAGCCGGCAAATAAAAACATTTATACATTCATGTGATACTAGTACTATTCTATTACATGCCCTAAAAATATTATTAAGTAAGGGTAAAGGAAAATTTCGTATTAAAACGAGTTATAGAAATTGCTGTATGTACATTAGATAGTTTCATTGGATCAAGAAGTAGATCTTTAGCAAAAAATTTCTTTTTAAGGCTCGAAGTTAGAATGGACAAATCTTCAGCTTATACTTAAATATACTATTATTTAGGGAGAGAAGACAGCTAACATCTATCATATTTAGATTAGTGAAGGGGCGACTAAAATATAGTCAGCTACATCAACAAATTTCTCGCAAAAATTTGAGGCCTAATTTGTTTGTGAAATACGGCCCTTTTTACTTTTTCCAAGTTTGGATGTGTGTAACTTTTTAGAGGGACGAGATAGATGTTAGCAAGTAGTTTTCATTTTATTCAGAATTTTATAGTTGATAGTTTTAAATAAAATTTCGACCCTCTGTAGGTGTGCTGATCCAGGCCACCTAGCAAACAAATCTTGGAACATTAGTCTAGTTTGCACAGTGCTTGAACGTTGAAGGAAAAATAACATTTTCTGTTGCGGAAAATTTCTCCGGTGTTTCCTCCTGTCGATTGAATACGGATGTGGGTGCAATCGATGGCACCGATAGCTTTCGGGAACTTTGCAATTGTAAATAAATCTTCCACTAATTGCTGCATTTCTCTTGTATCGGAAGGGAATTTGATATATTCCATTTTTGTTTATCAAATTATTTATTGGCAAAACAAAATT
The DNA here is from genome assembly GCA_916048285.2 of Bellardia pandia. NCBI lineage: Eukaryota > Metazoa > Arthropoda > Insecta > Diptera > Calliphoridae > Bellardia > Bellardia pandia. Next base: position 24,809,197 of record OU696531.1, read on the forward strand.
AAAATTAATTTATTTTTCATGAAGTTGACATTTTTTCCAGAACATATGGCTACTTTAAATAAATAAACCTCACTATAAAATTTTAAGGCAAGATGATCTTAACTTTAGCTTATCGTTCGGTTTCAGATTAAAGTAAACTTATAATAACCAAATACTTCTTATCTGTCCGATAACATCATACCTTTAACTATTGCCAAGTTGTAATAATGGGCCTAAGGGGTATAAAAAATATTCGCACTTATGGATATGTCTTCTTTTTCGGATGATGAAGATTCCTCAAGCGTCCTAGACATATCTTTTTGAAAAAGCCCAATTGCGCTCTACTGTCAACATCATGAATTTAACGAATAATGAGTAAGTAAAAAAATAACACTGTGGAGATTTACAATATTGTTTGAGCTGCCAAAATTAGGCATTCCACGAGCCACATCTGAATGCTTTTCCATTTCAGCTATCAACAATTTAAATTCAGCTGCCATTGCGGCTTCTTTTTTCGCCCGAAGAACAATTTTAGTAGTATTTTATACCTACTAAATGAATATGTTTGTATATATTTACTTACATCGTATTAATAAAGTTCGTATAAAATATTAAATTAATTGAATAATTTTGTTTTTTAATAATATTTTAATTCAACTTTTAAAACTAACGCCAAGAAAATTTGATAACGCAAGTGATGAAAAATTCAGCGTTTTGTTTTACAAAATACTCAATTTTAAACAGTTGTATTAACAACAACGTAAGAATCAGCTGTTACAACGCAAGCAATCACTTGCTTGAAGGCCGTGATTTGCAAAAAGTAATTTAACGCAACGCTGAGAAAATTGTGGCGTTGCTTTTTACAAAATTAGGGTCTTGGTTTTCAAGTTATTATTGTTTTCGTACAATGTAACGAATAAAAAAATCGAAGTTACATTTTCCCTTAACCAATATTAAGAAATACAAAAATCTACTGTTGCATTTCGTCTTTAATTTATGATTAAACATTAAGGGTTGTTTCAAACCTAAAGACAAATAATAAAGATATTTCTGATAATAATTGAGAGAGACCTTTAAGAAATTTGAACACTTACTCAAGCAAATAAAACTAAGAGTACAAAAAAGTAAAAAGAGACTGGTTTTATTTACCTGTAGAGTTACAATTATTAAGGGAGCATAAGAAATACATTTCTCAAAAGACAAGGAATAAAATTCCTTAAGACATGATCATACTTTGGCAAACAAACGTAAGATCAGTAAGCTACAAACATTTATAAGGATAACATCACAGGAAGCTGAATTTTCTTAACGCAACAAGCTGCTTAATTAAAGGATTTAATATCCTTGGATTACTGTAAACAAGCTGTGTAAAAACTGTTTAATTAATACAATTTTAAATTGCCTGTAATACTAGACTTGAAGGAGTGTGCTTGTGTCTGAGGAAAACATGTTGAAAATGTAACATTTGTTGTAAAGTTTTTTGTTGTTTCGTGCAGTGTTGTAAGCGTAACGCGTTTCTTTTTATAATTAAATTGATGCTCGCTCACATCTGTGTACATTTGTACAGTTTTCATTTGGAAGGAATTCGTTTTGCCAGAATTTTTCGAAAAACTATAGTTTTCTCAGTGTGTGTGTGTGTGTTTTTTTTAATGAATTTATGAATGATGATTTCTTTTTTATGAATAAGTAAAAAAAAAAAAATATTAAAAAATACTGTGACGAACAGTTTTTTAAATACTCTAGGCAACGAAGCGTTAAATTGAAAATGTAATGGTTGGCTGTTTGTAGTTTTTGTTTAATGTTCATCACTACTGCTGCTGCTCATTATTTAACTAAATTTACAAGGAATTTCAACAATTATTAAGTAATACATATGTACATAGTTGTTTAACAATATGAAAGCGAAGGATATGCAATAATTGCTTGATTTTGGTATTTATTTACAAACGAATGCGGTTATAATGAACTTAAAAAATATGCTAAACAATTTATTTGAAGCTTGACGTCTGCTAATTATGGAAAAGGAAACAATCTATATTAATTTTATTTACAAACAGCATTGACAAACATGGTACAATTGTACAATTTTAAAATACTATTGCATCAAAATTTGGTATTTCAAATGAAATATGTAGAAATATATAAAGTTATCATTTGTGTAGTAATGCAAGCCAAAAGGATGATTTTCTTCAATTTCATGAACATTTTGGAACTGATATTCATACGATCTTTAAATATTATTACGACAAGAAATTGTTGGTTGAATTATCGAAGAATGGAAACCTCTGAAATATTCATTTAGATTAAATGATTTTGAGGCCGAATTCACAACCAAAGCTTAATACGTATTTAGTTAATCAGAATTTCAAAAAACGTTAGAAGTTAACCCGCCTATTTCGTTAATATATTCTTGAATTAAAAAATTTAGTAATTTTGAAAATCTAATCGAAATATGTATATGACACTTATTTTTGTTGAATTTTATTTGGCTACCAACATTTTTAAGAGATTTATGCTCGTTAAAGTTATTTTAGGAAGTGGGGCTTATATGGGAGCTATGATCAATTATGTACCGAAATTCACAAAATTTTTAGATGTGATTTAGCTTAAGTTACTACTCATTTGTGATAAAACTTGTTTGGATACTTGCATAATTCAGACATTTATGATCGTTAAACTCCTATTTCTGGAGGACATTTGTATGGGGACCAGGTGATATAATGGACTGATTTTCACCAGTTTCAATCCCATTCGTTCTTGGGCCGAAAAACTTTCATGTACCAAATGTTATGGAAATATCTTCAAAATTGCGACCTGTAAACTGTGCACAAGCTTTACATGGACAGACAGCCAGCCAGCCAGACGGACGGACATCGTTAAATCGCCTCAGGAAGTGATTCTGAGTCGAACGGTATACTTTATATACTGGGTGTTGGATCAATATTTATGGGCGTTACAAACATCAGCACACATCCAATATACCCTCCCCACTAATGTGGTGTAGGGTATAAATACCTATGCTTTTCAATTAAATGTATAAACATTCAAATGCCTGCCTGTCTGCCTGCACTTTGCTAAAATTTCTATATTGTTTGTGAAAATTACAAGTAGACCCGTATAATTTAGCTTTATTTCAAAATTCCAATGCAACTTCATAACCTAAATATTAAAAAAAATCTGTTACAATTAAAGGTATATAACTTTAATTGAATCCAGGATTTTTCGTTACTTTACTTTTTACATTTTGTTTAGTTTTTGTTGCTTGAACAATAGACAGGATTCGAATAAAATCAAAAATATAAATTGTGGCATGTGCTACAAAATTCGTGTGCGTAATTGTATTTGTTTGTATTGGAAACAAAACCAAAAAAATTAAACATATCCTTAAACAAACACATACCAACATAACAGCTCGTAAGCACAGTCAGTCAGTGAGTCAGTACAACGATTATTTTGTATAGAAAACAAATCTATTTAGTCAATAGCCAAAGCAACTATAAAATATAAAAGCTAAAAGATACCAACAGAATTTTTATTTTGCTGCAGCTGCTGCTGTAAAATGAGTTATTTATGATTTTTTTTTTTTTGCTTTTGGTTCTTTGTTTGGTTTGTTCAATTTCAACTTTTAAGGATAATTGCTATTTGTGTGTGTTTATTCTGTATTTTGTATGTTGTGTTTCTATACGAGATGTAGTACTATAGTTATGCTGCAGCATACAACCACCTTTCGACGTTGCATTGTTTGAACTTCAGATAAGGAGGACAACAACCCCCTTTTTTTTATTTATTTCTTTCTGACACATACACATATCGCTTGATAAATATGTAAGTGGTAGTTACAGTTCATGATAAAAGTTTTCCTTCGCTTGTGCATTAAAAAGAGGATTCTGGAATATTTATTCAGCTGGTGCTCAATTCAATATTTTATAGGTAATTAATGAACAACAATATTAAGCAAACAAATTTTTAAATTTTTGATTTATTTTATCCAGGGACATTTTTGAAATTTGTTGCAAAATGAGTTTATTCAAAAACATTAAAATTCTTTAGTATTATACTAAAGGCTATAGTGAAATTCAGAAATTCCATATGAAATTGACAATTTGAAAATAAAGATTGAGAAAATTTTAAATTGATTTGAGAATTTCAAATTGATATTGAGAAAATTTCAAATGAAATAAAGAGTTTTAATTGGAAATTGCAAAAATTTAAATTAAAAATTGAGAAAATTTAAAAATTTTAAAATTTTAATTTGATATTGCGAGAATCCCTAATTAAATAAAAAATTTAATTTTGAAATTTAAAAAAATTTGAAATGTAATTCAGAATTTTGATTTGAAATTGGCAAAATTTTAAATAAAATTGGGAATTTTAATTTTAAATTGGGAAGCTTCCATTTAAAATTGGAAATTTTAAATAAAATCGAGAAAATTCTAAATGAATTTGAAAAATATTTTTATCGATAACAATTCTTTCTATAGTTATGCCACCATGGCTTCGAGAGTTTTGATGATACTAAAGTCAATACTGTAGACCAGACAAGAGATGAGACTATCAACGAGATTTTAAACAAGATAATAGAACCGATTTTAAACTTTTATTCAACTTTTACTGTTAAAGACTATAACAGAGTCTTTAGACTAGATAGCAGACAAGACTATAAACCAGTTTATAAAACCTCTGTCAAAACTATAAATAAAACTATGACCGAGTCTACAAATTACACAATAAGTTTAATGGATTCCTAAATTAGTCAAGAGCAGTTTGTTGTAAATTAGATATACGAAGGCGGTTCGGAGACTTCTTAGCCTAGCAGAGAAAGAGAATAGTTAGTTTTTCAAAAACATTTTTATTTTTCAATATAATCTCCTGAGACTTCAATACACTTAGTCCAACGCTTATCTAGCAATTCTATCCCGTGATTAAAAAAGTTTTCTTCAAGGCTTTCAAAATAGTTGTTTGCAACTGTAATTGCATCTTCATTTAATGAATTTTGTTCTTATCTTAGACAGGTAAAAGTCACTGGGAGCTAAATCAGGAGAACAAGGTGGGTTGTTAAGCAACTCGTACTTAAATTCATTGGGCCATAACCATAGTCTCAAAAAAAAATGTACTTTAATAGTTAAAAAGTTGCCTTTTTTTAAAAGGAATAGTTATCGGAACTGGTTCTGGTATGCGACAATGCCTAGAGCCACAGTCGTATACATAAAATTTCAACACTTTTTCGATTGATTCCATATTTGCACATGCTTAGCCCTATGAAGTCAAAAACGAAATCCCATAATGTAGGAGAACAGAGTCTATGTTCTATTCCAAATTCAGTATAAATACATCACTTCACGAAACCGCTCTGGATTTTCAAATATCAATCAAATCAATCTCAATATACAGTTGGATTTCTGAATTTCAATTTGTTATTTCTCAATATAAATTTGGAATTTCTCAATTTCAAATTAAAAAGGTGTAATTTTAAGGGTATCAAGAATTGGTTACAGAAAAGATGTTCTGACCTGGGGCCAAATTACCGCATTCGTAATCCAATGAGCTATCGCATCGAAAAATGATTTCGATATCGAAATTATGATAAAATGTACTAAATTTCTTGCTCGATATCGTATGCCATAATCGCAAATAAGAAAATTACGATCAAATTTACTCGATATCGAATGCGGTAATTTGGCCCCTGATTTGAAGGTTTTAATTTAAGTATAATTATTTGCAAAACATCACAAGTTCTTGAACTAGTAGAAGAACTATTACAGTGTTTTCCCTACACACCAGTTTGATGTTAAAAAACTGTTTTACTCATTCTGTAGTGTCCGAAAACTTTCATTACCCACTACTAATACGTTAGTGTGTGCAACTTAATGTACAACTTAAACTATTGTTAGAATATTGATAAAAATTGCAGCTTTTCATCATTTCATTTTATGTACTCGTTGTGTTTGTTGTTCGTTTATACTCAATGATTGAAAATATATGTAAATGTAAATTGTATTTTATAATTTCTCGATTTTATTATTTTATATTACATTTCTGTACGTACATATTTGGGTTGCGGTTATTCTATTTTTAGAAATATATTTACAAACACCCAACACATTGTAAACTTGTAATTGCCCAAAATGTTGTATTTACCGGCATGTACAATTTATTTTATTTAGGGTAAATAGCACACATTGCCATACAAGTTTATGTTCGAACATTAAATTATTCCCAAAACGGCAGACATACGAGTACAATTGATTTAGCATATATTTAACGTTATCATTTGTTTGTAGTGCTTAATTAAATTTAAACAGAAAAATAATTACGTTTTCCACGTTTAAATATTGTGTTTGAGAACATGTGTTTGAATACCAGTGCTAATATTTGGTTGTTAGGGAGATACAGGGATTTTTTAAATCAATTTAATTTTCAGTAGAAATCTGAAGGGCTGAGAGCAAAAATCTGTTGACAGATATGGAATTTTCAATTAACAATTCTAACTAAATTAACATAGTCTGTAACGCGTAAACTACAGGGATTAGAGTGAGTCATTTCGCATATCCTTTGTCTTACCTAGCGAGAGAGTAAATTTGATATTATCACTTAAGTGCAAGTTTTTGTAATAATTCAAAAATACACTATTGTAATTTAGACATTTAGCGGGTTGGAATACATTTCTATCAAGTAGTTCTAGCTCATGAATTATATTGACATCTTACTGATAGGTTGTTGGTTCTCTTCGTTCCTGAATCCTTAAAACTTGTTTTTTGAACAAAATAAGGTTTCATTTTGAAATTGAATTTATTTTTGTTTTAATGTTGGACTGGCTGAGTCTATCTGGACAACAACTCTTATAAAAGCTTTAAGGATATACAGGACATATATCACAATCTAGAGGTTCTTGAGCAAAATAAACATTTATAAGCAGGCTTACAGGTTTTTAAATAAAAATCTTAAGTAACTCAATATTTTATGTTTTTGCTTCATGTAAAATTCCCAAATCTTAGAAATGTTGCTCGGCATAAAAATCTATTTCACCTTTTCATCTTTCAACTTATGCATCATAAGATTACAATACAACCCAGCACTAAATATGTTACAATATTAAACAGAAAAATGACATTGTCATAGATTGATTATATTAATCAAAGGCTTACGATTAATATTATGCAAATTTTCAAAATTTGAACAGATGAGACCAAAAGTTTGCAAAGACGATAGGAAAATAAAAAAAAGAGGAGTGAATCAAATTCAAAATAATTTAGCTGATTTTCAGTATTTAATCAAGTGAAACAAATTTCAACGCTACAGGGGGTGGGTGTAATTGTAGAAAAGTACAACGAACGCGAAAAAGGGTTTCACACACCCAGCCAAGAAATTCTAATACTAAAAGCAAAGCATAGTACATAGTTGTACTTCAATGCTTTGGCAAGTTATTTTCGCATTGATTCGCTCATTGCAACCAGTGTCATGTACAGTATGTTCGAAAATTAAGCCTCATAGACATTCATCAACATGACAACCACAACAATGCAAGTTCGTCGCCGTTGTCGTTGTGCCGTTGAATTATTATATGTTTTAAAAACAAACAAAAAAAAAAACGGCTAAAATATATGTACAGCTGCGGTAAAAAAAATAGCACTGCAGGCAAGATTCGACTGTACATATGAATTTTTCTTGAATTTAGTTACTAGTTATTATTATTTAACGTAAAAAAGATTTGTGTAACTTTTATTGACTTTTTATTGAAAAGATTTACAATTTCAGATGAAGTATCGAGATTTGGACGGTAAAAAAATAACACTATTCATTGTGGATTTAAAAAACAAAATTAAATTATAAATACAATGAAGCTGATGAAACAAATAACTTATTAATATATTGTTGCATGGTCTTTGTTGGCAATAACGGCAGCGAGTTAATTAAGTTTTAACATCTTTCTTTGCGCCCACGACTCCTTCACACAACCCAAAAAAACGCATTGTTAGTCGGTTTTATATGAGATACACTTTTCTTTACGTCAGCCCAAAGATTCTCTATTGCGTTCAAGTTAGGTGATTGCGCTGGCCACTTCATGACCTCAATATTGTTGTCAATGAACCACTGACATGCTTTTCTGCTTGTATGTTTTGGATCGTTGTCTTGTTGGAAACCCAAATCAGTGGCAGTTCGTCCATGGTATAGGGAAGCACAACAACATAAACATAAAAAATTGCGTAATATAAAAAGCATTCTCATACCGTACTACTAGAACCTCCATGCTTTACCGTCTTAGATATGAATTGTGAATTGTATTATGCATTTGGGTGACGTATAACATATGAACGAGAACTTTTTCCATAAAATATTCCGCCACTTACAGATATCAAATAAATGATCAAAGTGCTATTATTTTTACCGGCACTGTCTGTATATAAAAAAATCTTTGTTTTGTTTTTGTGAGTAAAACTGAAATCTCATATAAACAACCAACTTTTCATAATAAATGAAGGCAACAAAAAATTTAAGTGATAACCAAAAATAAGGGGTTCTAATAACACTGTCGTTTGGATTGTGTATGTAAATGGGTGATGCACACAGAGTGTTTGGACATTACGATATTACAAAGAATTATTGAAAATAATATTCACTATTTAATAAAGTTTTCAACAGTACATGATCTACGCCCAGTTTAAGTTGTAACGTACTCGTAAAATTACAAAAGTCCCTCAGCAACTTGCTATACGAGTATTTTATATTTTTCAATACTACCTATAGTAATATGTACATTAGGGCGGGCCAAATTTTTTGTCGACTAGAGCCGCCCCCTAGGATGATTCTATGGACAATTATTATTTTTTAGGTTGAATTTCTGTTGAAAAAAATAAAATAAATATCAATTTTACCGAACATTTTTTCTCGGAAAATAGACGAAAAATATTACAAATATGCATGAAACGCCCTTTGGTGGTGTTCATAGGTAAAAATAAAGATCAAAAATGAATTTCTCGACCCCAAAAACCCCCCATATACACATAAAAAAGATAATATAACGATGAATAAAAAATCGAATTTCGAATCAAAATGATGTTATAGGGGGAAAAAATCATTTTTTGAAAAGTGGGAGACTCGAAAATCGAGATAGACCCATGGTTCCTTCACCAAAGTTGCTTAAAATTGTCCATAGAATCATCCTAGGGGGCGGCTCTAATCGATTTTTTCGGCTCCATACAATTTGGCCCGGCCTAATGTACATACATACTTGTGACTTTACAAGGTGTTAGAATTCTCAAACAGTCTTTATGTGAATTTTAATATGTATAAAATATATAAGAAATCATAAACAGGGGAAGGAAGAATCAATCTAGTACCAGTCTAGTTATACTTTGTTTTCGGTTAACAAAACATAGTCAGGAGAGACCAAAATTCTAACTTCATACAAATATCGTAGCCAAAATCAGTTGTTAGCGGACCCATACAATCCAATAATTATCGTTTTTAAATTGAAGGCAGACAATCAATAATTACTTCTAAAATTAAACTTGAATAAATTTTATTTAATAATTAGTATCTTAAATATGTTGATATGCATATAAATCATATCAATCAAATTAGTATTTCAGGTGCTGTAAAGATCAGTTCATAATTGCGCCAAAGTCTTACTTACAGTTGCACAGTGAGTCATAATCAAAATGTTTTAGAAATATAATTTTATTTTTATCTGGCTGATCTGATTTATACGATTCACATAAGCGTATAAATAAACTGTTGCAATTTAAGATCTGACGACAGACAAAACAGACCCCTCGGTAGCGGCGTATTGGGGCCTCATATTAGGCCAACGCAAACATGCGAATCATGAAAATTTTTTGGTATTGGAAAAAGTAAAGTTTAAAAATTAATAACACTATGCTAATTAAAAAAAACCGGCAAGCGAGGCATCCAGTGGGTAAAGCTAAATCGAGTATGCTGAATTTAGTGGTGCTAACTGTTTTTTTAAATTAGCTCTAGTTTTCGAGATATAGCGTTATTTAAAATATGGTGGAGGTTGCGCAATAAATATTTGCGTAATTCGAAAACTGTTTAGTTTTTTGAATTAAATAAAAATTCGAAATTCGGCAACGAAATTATCTCTCTTAAATCTATTTATTTGAAGTAAATATTTACTGCCGTATTTATAAAAAATTAAAGTAGACTTCAAATGTACTTTAAGAAAATTTGGTATGAAAATTTTGTCTAAAATCACACTTCAAGCCTTCTTTATTTTTTATAAATACGGCAGTTAATATATAGTTAGTAATACAAAATAATACAAAAGTGGTGAATAAAGCTACGAAATAATGAATTCTGGAGGTCATTAAAATCAAGAATGTACATATAAGAGTGAACGTTTTGCTGGGTATATACTAAAAACTTTAAATGTGCACTCGTTAATCAACGATGAATATAAATTAAGCTGACTGTTAAGTCATTCTGTATAAGATAAATTGTATAGGTACATACGGAATTCTATTATGATGAATAGAGAGACCAATTCAAAATTCTTAGGACTTTGGGGGGAGCACCTCAAAATGAGAACAGATGTAAAAGTATCATTGTTAAAATACGTCTCGAAATTATAACACCTTTCACACCCACTTGCAAGGTTTTGTAGAACTTATCGATTACCCAGCTATTTGAGTCTCAGTTCAAAGATTTGATTAATTATTTCAAGTCATAAGGAGTAAAGGCAGATTCAGTAAATAAATAAAACCTTAAAAAATCTGTTTAATATTTCCATAAATAAATGGTAAATCACATACTTACTATAAAGCCACCTCTTTAAAAAACACCCTGTTAACTTTGCTATTCCTTTAGATTGAGGAACTGCATGCATTATAATGTAGTACATACTTTTTTTTATTAAATTTTATTTAGACGAAATTCCAATTGGAATTTTGAAATACACATAAGTAGAAAACAACAACAACAATTTCTTAATAATATTTAATGCTTAAACCATAATTTTCTATAATAAATGAAAAACCCTTAATGCCGCTCGAATGCAAGAGCAGAGAAAATTTAGGGGTGGCTGATTTATTGTAAACTCTAAGCTGTAATTGTTGGCTACTCGCGCACTTTGATTAAAAACTCTTAATGCACACATGCAAACAAACTCACAAATAAATGAAACAATACAGCTCGTGCTGTTTAGGGTTTCAGCCCCTCTTAAATGCCATTCATTCACACATTCAGTCAGTCAGTCCTGGCTGGCTTGTACTCGAATTGTTAAGTAACGGTATCTGAATCTCTCATTTATTACGAACAAACAAAAAATCCTGTTATGGATTGTCAAATTGTTTATTTCTCTGCATGTGTGTGTGTGTGTGTGTGTGTCTATGCGAGTGTATTTGATTATGAATCAGCGCTCGATCATAAATACACATACAAAATTGCTACGCTTGAGTATTTCTTCCTTGGCATTTGTTTTTTGCTTGTTGTTCTTGTAGTTTATAATTTAATGTTGTTGTCATTTTTGCCATGCGACCAAAATCAAGTTACTACCCCTTGTTGTGTCACAAACAAAAATGCACCTGGCAATATTTTCATCGAACTTTATACATTCTTTAAAATGCAGCCTCATACCTTTTTTTTTGTTGGTTGAATATCAAAATAAGTTGTATACTCTACAATCGTTATGTGAACTCGTTCTATGAGTTTGCATTAATTTTCATTTGAAAATTCTTGACATCAAATTGAAAACAAAGACACGATAAGGGACATTTTAATTGTTCTGTTATGCCAATAGGATCTCTACATTATTTTTTGGAATCTCACAACTCCAAAAATATAGTATTTCAGATTATCAGAATCTGTAATTTTGTGTACATGCTAACGATCACTCACTTCATAAAGGTAAAATAAGTTTAATGGAACAAAAGTTTTAGATCAAGTTGTATAAAATTTGATACAAATGTCCAAAAATCAACTTATTCGATCTTTGATCTCAGTAATCGAAATATGTAATCATTCATGACATAACAACCTTAGACGTTTATAAACAAGAACTTGTGTTGAAAAAAGTCAAAATGGCGGACTCTCATCCGAAATTATGCATTCTATATAGGTAGTAAAACGTGATGAGCATGAGTAGTAAAACGTTGATTCCTGATGACCATTGAAATGGTTCGTATTAATAAAATGCAATAAGATATTTATACTACTTTCTGTTCTATGTTAATTGGGTATCATCCATAAGTCCCAATTTACAGGAAGCAATTCTTATTTAAAAGATTGATACAAATTTCTCCTTTATATTTCTTTGGTGTTCACACAGCAAAATTCTTATTGCTTAAATCGCTTTATTTTATAAAACTATTCTTTTATTATAAAACAAATTGAAAGTACAATCAAGGGTGTACTCATCTTGTCTTCCCTTACCTCGATGTCTAAAAGGTAATCAGCTTAGTTTTGAGAATTGCTTCGTGTAAATTGGGATTAAAATTGTTTATGTTTTTGCTTTTAAACTTCTTATATTTCGAACTTGTTACTTTTTCGAAGCAAAATTTTAATTCTAATATACAGCTATAATAGCGCCCTTCTTTGTTTTAGTAGTGTAACGGGGATTGAATTCTTGTTTTTTTTTCTCGATATACAAACGTTTTTCCGTCAGAGCTAAATAATAAAAGTTTGACGGCCACCGTTCGGGCAAAGTCCTAAGTGATGAAGATCATTTTCACCATTGTTCATCGTCAAAAATGCAGCATTTTGGAACTCAAGTGTTTGTGGGGCTTCAACTTCATTCACAATGTGTCAATATTTGTTACAGTTTTTAGAGATATTAAGTTCTGCTACGAAAATTGCGTTGGTAAAGCAGTGACACATTTTACTACTGCGACATGAATGCGACATTTCCTGATTTAGTGAGTTTATACCACTAAATTCCTTTCTATTGAGTATTTTGAAGTCTAAGGTTTATGCCAACAAACCCATAAAAATCGCCAGCCATGTACCCAAAATGGTTATGAAAAATCCAGCAAATCCGTGGAAGCAATTTACTTGATGAGTAATATTCTACATAACATTATCCTGTGTAATATAAATTTGTTGTACCATACGTATATATCAAAAGGTCTTGATGATCTGGGCTTGAAATTTTAGTCTGATGTTAATTGAAAAAAGCTCATTTTTCAAATGTCAAAAACGCAATGTCTTGGTTTCATAGAACAGTGTAAGAAATTCTCCATTCCGCCTGATCACCTTAGTAAGTATGCCATTTGCAAAGGACTGCACATGATATAAACCTCTCCTAATTTGAATGGAATACAAACAATGTATTTGTCGGTAAGTAGAGTAAGTCCCAATTTATACGCAGCAATTTTTAATTGAAAATATTGATAAAATTTTTTCTGTGTTCACACAACACAATTCTTATTGTGCTTAAATCGCTCGTATTTTTATTTGAGAGCATATACACATTGGTAAACACATATGTAAAACGAATGAGAGAGTAAAACGAATTGCTAGTACAATCAAGTGTAGATATGTAATAAGTTTCAAGAATTGCTTCGTGTAAATTGGAGGAGCTATTGCTCCTTTAGATCTCCTTCATAATATGGGCTGTGTTTTACTATTTCATAGATAATACAATGATACGTGTCATGATGAGATTAGTTAACTCGTTTCCGATACCAGAAGTAAGTAACACTCTTTACTGTTGAGTGATTAGAAAGACTAATAGAAGAAAACATTTTTTATAATTCCTATGTACGTACCTGAAATAGTCTGATTTTAGTTTTATTTAAAACTATTTGCTGGTAACATACTGAACACTTTGTAATATATACTCGGCTGTAGGGTATAAACATTAAATATGGTAGAATGATCCCTAAGTTAAAATTTCATATTTTTATGCATTAAACTGCAAACTCTTACATGCAAGAACATGTGTATGCAAGCTCACACCATGAGAAAACAAAAATCTTTGAAAACATTTCTGCATTTTGCTGCAAAAAAGAAAACCAGTACGAAATAAAAGAAATATATACAATAAAAGGTCGCGTGCCGAAAGTACTTCGACACCCAATATAAAGACTTTTACATTTATTTTCTATTACTTCAGCTGGCTTTGGCTGTATTTTAATGTACGGTTGGTTGTTTTGTATTGCTCAATAACAAGCATTTTTCATTTCACAAATATTCCTTTAAGGACTTTTCTCTGCAAATACGTTTAATGTTTTTGTACGGGTATATCAAATACATTTACACACACACAGAAATTTAACGATGAGTCAAAGTTTATTTCAAAGTTACGAGTATGTGCATTTTTATTTGTCTGTGTATGAGTTTTAATTTAATTTTTTTTCTCAATTCTAACATTTGTTTTTACGAGTATTTAGTTTTCCATGGGATTTCATATTTTGTTTTTTATTCTGCTTTACAATACAAACCCTTTTTGTGTTTTGTATACTCGTATTACAAAATTCCAAGTAATGGGCATAATTTTTAGTGTTTCCTGTTTTAAGCTTCATTACTCATGAGTTTATTGAATGATGAAGAAATGGAGAAAGAAAAAACAAATGGAAAAAAAATGTTGAGGCATGTTGCCAATTAAATATATTCCTAGTGTATTCTAACACAAGAAGTGTGTTCACACACGGACTTACATATATGATTAGGTATGTATGTAATAATATCAGGAATGAGTCGTACGTCTGATGTTTAGTTACTTACATAATACATTCTTCATATTTATTCATTTGCACATAATTTCTTAACTTTTAATTCAATGAATAAATTAGAAAATATGTATTATATAAAAAAAAAATAAAGAAATAATACAAAAACAAATTGTGAATCAATTTACAAAGTAAAAAACAACAAAGTAATTGAAATTAATTTCAAAAAAGTTGGTATGATAATAAGTTATCATCAGAGACGGAAAATAGCACGTCCCAAATGATCAAATTACACAATAGTGATTTATATATTGTTTTAAAAACTAAATCACTGAAAATAACTTTTATGAAATGATTTTTGTTTACATGGTGTGGTATGAGCTTTAAAGTTATACTCTACACCACCGTAGTGGGGAGGGTATATGGGATTTGTGCTGTTATTTTTAACGCCCATAAATATTGGTCCAATATCCACCTGAGTCGATTTAACGATATTCGTCCGTCTGGCTAGCTGTCCATATAAAGCTTGTGCGCAGAGTACAGATCACAATTTTGAAGATATTGCGATAAAATTTGCTACATGACAATTTTTCGGCCCAATGACGGATGGGCTTGAAACTGGTCCATTATTTCACCTGGCCCCATACAAATGTCCTTCCGAAATAAGGGTTTAACGCTCATAGATGTTTGAATTATGCAAGTATTCAAAAAATTTCACCACAAATAAGAGGTAAATGATGCCAAATCACATCTACTAATTTTGTGTAGATCGATCCATAATTGATCATAGCTCGGAAGGCCCACTTCTGAAAATCACTTTAAAGAGCATAAGTCTCTTAAAAATGTTGGTATCCAAATAATATTCAACACGAATTTGTCTCATATATATATGTACAAATCATTTGGTACAATTTTATGATGATCGGTCTATAATTATTCGTAGCTCCCATATAAAACCCACTTTCGAAATTCACTTTAACGATCATAAATTTTTAAAAAATGTTGGTATCCAAATAAAATTTGACACATATAAGTTTCTTATATACAGAAATAATGACACCTAATGGTCGGTCCATAATTTGTCATTTCGAAATTCACTTTAACGATCATAAATTTCTTAAAAATGTTGGTATCCAAATAAAATTAAACACAAATAAGTTTCATATATATGGAAATGATGATATCTTACTGTATAATGGTCGGTCCACAATTAGTCGAAACTCCCACATAAGACCCATATAGGATCTTTTAATCTTTTAATAGTATTTCTATTGAGATATACATAATATTTAAATTCATTATATTTTTTGGATGATCGTTCCATAATAGGTCGTATCTCCCATATAGCGCCCATTTCTGAAAAACTGTTTTTACACATATATGGTCGCACTTGACCAACTATATTTTCTTACTTGTTTTAACTGTCAAAATTATGCCATTTCAGAGAACCCCCACATAATTGTAAAAAAATTTTTAAGGCGGATTTTGGGCAGAAGGCATCATTGGACCACATTTCTTTCAAAATAAGCAGTGACTGACAGTGCTCGATATCGTAACATAATGAACAGAGTTTTTGCCGTACATATCGTGAATTTGTCTCTTAGATTGTCTTAAAAAGTTTACAACCACCTTAGAATTGAAGAAGAAAATTTATCGTTTTATCCACTAAATTCAGCCACATTTATGCAAAATGGCCGTGAAACAAAAGATGGTGAATGAACCAGCATAGCCGCGGACCATTTACCCGATGTGCTATTCAATATGCAGTGGGAAGCACAAATGATAAAAAATAAAATTAATAAAGAAACTTAAAAAATCTTTACTTGTCATTTATTTTATGTTTAATATTTAACAAAATTATTTATGAATCAAAACTAAAAGTATCAAGTTCTAAGAAAAAATACAAATGAAATGAACAAACCGACATGTACTCAATTTTGCACCATAAAACACTTTAGGTAATTTTTATTTTACTTAGTCCAAAGCCCGTTAATTTGTAAAACACTTTTTACGCGTTTTGGCATAATCTTCATAAATTTTTAAAATAAATTCATTTGGAATATTCTCTCATTCATGGTAAACCCGCTGCTAAAGCTCATACAATTTTGTTGGAATTAAATCAGAGTTGATGTCGGGAGTTTCTGTTGGCCACTATCTCGAAAAAGAATTCTGATCTGTGCTTTGGGTCACCCTCCAGCTGAAAAGTAACTTCATCTACATTAAAGACGCTCTTAACTACAACATCGGGAAGATGAGTTTGCAAAATATACAGGCAGTGTTCTTTCCCCAATATTCCCTATTTTTTGCAGTGCTCCGAGGTTATACCATGCAAAATAATCCCATATCATGGCATTCCTCCAACCTTTAACATATCGGGTCGATAAATTTGAATTCGCCTAATCAGATTACAAGTTTTCAGTCATTGTCAGTCAGTGCATTGGCAAACTAATGATTGTCTATTTCTATAGTAGCATCTTTTGGTGTTAAACACTTGTCTGTTTTCATTTTTATTATCGCCAGATGTGTGTCCGCGTTTGTTAATAGCTTTTTGTGAGTTTTGATTTGTGGTTTAAGAACAATATAACGCCTTTTTTTGAACTTTTAAATATAGTCCTCAATATTTCTTGACAGTTTCTTCATTAATTTTTCGATTACAATAAATAAATAAAGAAAAAAAAATAATTATTATAATTTGATTTGTGTTTGATAATTTACAAAAAGTGTTTACCGCATGCAACTAAATTAATATCAAACTAATGTTTTTAGGTCATAAACAAAGTAAACACTGTGTTTTTTGATATTTTTTTGCAAATATTTTAAAAGACACACTTGTGGAAAATAAAGTACATGCAAGTTTTTTTTTTGTATTAGGAAGACGTATGACCAGATTTTGACGACACTACTGGCATTAAATTAATCATAAGTGTATGACTTAAGTGTTTGGGTTTGCTGAAAAGTTAATATTCTTAGTATTACAAATATATCAGCACAATATAACATCACTTTATTATTGGAATTACAAGAATGCTTTGGTATTTTACTTGTAAACATGTCAGGAGCTTATGAATTCGAAATAGATTCACTGAATTCATTAGAGAACAACCCGCTAGTTTTTCTGTAAAATATTTTTTCAGACAAAGCACATTATCATTTGAGTGGTTAAAATATATAATATATAATAAATTAATATATGTATTAGAAAATTTAATTAAATGCAATTTCAATACAATTGTGCATATGTTTCTATAAAATTAAATACTTTTTTTTTTTTTGAAAATTCCATTAATTTGTTCAAAACAAAATCTTTCCATTAATTTAACGATTTTATAATTATAATATGTATAAAAATAGAAAACAGTAGGGAATAAAAAATAGCATTTGATGTCTAAAAGACAATCATGCCTGAAGTATTTTATAAGAGCATTTTCAAATCTACAACAAAAATTATGATACTTCAAATATGCAACAAAACACTTTTAACCAAAACAGAACAGTCTTCACATACTCATATGTTCATATGTATGGAGACAGAATCTGTCAGACAGACACACATATGTATGTAAATATGTCGGTAAATATGTTAAAATGTTTACAATTAAACGTATTGTCGCAATGTAATAAACTCATCATACTCTTTGTTCGTATACAATACCGTAAAACAAACAATATTAGATAAGGGAAAATCTATTTTTAGCATTTTCCATTGTTGCATTACTTAGTCACTTTGTTTTGCATTGTGGACAAATTGTTTCCATTTTTAAATATATGTACATACATGTATGCATTAAATGCATATATGCCTAAAATGTGTAGCCTGCCTTGGGGTGATTTAGATCAACTTGCAGTAATCTTTGATTCTTTAACATTTATTTGAATATTGTTAACGTATTAGCAAAGTGAAGACTCCATTGTAGTGCGTTCTATAAGAAGACGTTTTGACTGGAAGGAAGGAAGGAAGTATTCAAGAGAGCCATTATGATACTCAAGATACCCATCATTTAACGGTTAGTTCTAGCCAGAGACTCCTTCCGAAAGTATGAGACCCAATTCAAGAATATTGAAAAACATTCTCGGAAATGATAGCAGTACAAAACCATGATTACAAACTTTATCTAGGCTGAAATTGAAGATATGAAATTTCCCTTCAATAATAAACGATGCAAATCTTTAGGAGAAGTATCTTTCAAGCTATACTTCAGGAGCCAGAAACCATCAACATGACCTTGGAAATATGAAATTGTTCCTGAAAACAATCGATCTTGTTATGCCAACTGATGATCCAAACGTTTGAGTACTACATCCAAAGTAGAATATTTGCCGAGACATTCGTAAGAGTGCCAGAAACTATGAAATTAACCTACAAGTGATGCATTTCAACGGTAGTATCATCTAGTTGCTTCTATAATATGAAAATTAAATTTGGAAGGTGATAACCTATTGGTACTAAATATTTACTGTACTAGCAGATACATATATCAATAGGATCAGTAACAATTTTATTTTCGAGTAGCTATGAAAATTACTCTTTCTCTTAACAAAATATTAATTTAACATTCACAAGTGCATACACAAGTAAAATATGAATATTTTTCAAATAAAAGCGAAAAGTACTTTAAATTAAAAAATAAAATGTATTTATACGAAAAATGCTTTCACTTTTATTATTTATGATCATGATGATGATGATGATGATGAATAACCAACAATTCTTGTCACCACAAATAAAACAATTTAATTGCATACTAATGTGGCCTTAAGGAAACAACAGCAACAGCAACAGAAGCAAAACAAAACAAAACAAATATGAATAAAAACTCATAAAGAATACTTAACTTTCAAATAAAATGGGAACAATTTTTATTCTAGACATATTTTCCACATGCAATAGAGAATTTACAAATCATATCATAGGAATGGGAGAAACAGCAACAGCATAACAACAAAAAAGTCATCAACAGACGAAAGAAATACTCTTAATATGAACAAAATAATGATGATGTTCTGATGAAGTTGACAATGCTGCTCTGTGGATGGGAATGTCATGTATGAGTATGATTATGATTACAAGACACCATCAACCAACATCTAATGCTTCTGTTGCTGCCACAAATATCTGTGTGTTACATAAACGATACAGCGATAATGGGAACGAACAGACCGACAGACAGACATACAAGTACATACGAGTACATATGTATGTGTATTTACAATGCACATTAATTACATTTCAATTTTTATGAAAGATTTCTACATAAATGGAAACTGTTTTTGTCTTTAGCATAAATGTCTGCTGTGAATTATTTCGAGTAGGAATTGCGAGAAAAAAAACCATTAAATGTAAAACAGTTGGTAATAGACGAATTGATGTGTTACTACTATTATTTGTCATCATATTCGTAGAGAATAAATGTCAGCTGTTTCTTGATGCTTACAAGGAACTGAGCGATTAACTTGAGTATGATAACCAAGGTGAATTTATACCAGGTGACAGCATAGCGCCAGCTGATTATTCATGGTGAAATTGAAAATGTCAAAAATTTGTTTACAAATAGTCAAATTTTTCTGTTTTTGTTTGTTTTCTTTATTTTATGTCAGATGTTTTTGACAGTGACGAAAGTTTTTACACAAACAAAAATGCCTGTTGTTCTTGCCTTGTTGTAATTGTTGTAGCAATGCTGTCACCTAGTATTTAATTTCACCATGATGATAACTATGTACATGTGTCTCTTTTATGCAAATTAGAGGCATTTAAAAACTGGTCTTTTTTTGAATTGATTTAAGAGATTTATTCATTTTATTATTGTACTCCAAAAATGGCACCTTGTTAAATTCATGGACCAAAAATAATCAATTTAAATAGTGTTTAGAATCACAATAATACACATGAATATGAAATTTTATTATATTATATTAAAAATTAACCCCCTGGCCCATGATGTCGAACGATAACGTTCGCTTAGATAAGACTTAAGACACAAACTTTTTATCGTATCTATTTTTTTACTCAATCAAGTTTGTTTATTCCACAATCAAGTTTGTGTCTTAAGTCTTATATAAGCGAACGATATCGTTCGACATCGTGGGCCAGGGGGTAAGATTTTTGTAATTATTTAAGCTTTAGGTCTTTTTTATAAAATATTTAAAATTTTATTTTAATATTATTGAATAATTATTGAATAATATTATTGAAATAAAAATTTATATATTTTATAAAAAAGACCTAAAGCTTTACTGCCGTATTCATAAAAAATAAAGTAGGTTTGAAGTGTGCTTTTAGACAAAATTTTCTTAAAGTACATTTGAAGTCTACTTTAATTTTTTATGAATAAGGGGGTTAATAATTACCAAAATCTTAATAAAAAAAAGGTCAAATAAGCAATAATAAGAATTATATTAAAAATTTTAATCTTTAAGAAATACAGGCATTTCAATGTGCATTCGAAAAGTAGTTCTGAATAGACTAGTACTTTTAAAGTACAGTGCACTCGCGATAATATGAACTAATAAAAACAAGGGCAGTTCAAATTTTTTGGAATGTTCATATTTACAAATGGCACACAATTTTAATAAAAGCAATAGTTTTACTTATTCCAGGTCCGCTGAATTTATTGTTGACACATTTTGAAATTACATTTTTATTCCTTTTATTCCAGATACTGTGGACTTTGTCACTCCGTATTTCTTCGCTTAATTAGTAACACTTGCACCTTGTTGTAAATTCTCCAAAACGTCATTTTTTTCTTTAAACTTAGATTTTTATGTTGTTTATATTATAAAAATTATTCACTTTTAATGAATTAATTCTTAAAACGCAAACATGCGTTTGGGTCAGCGTACATGTAAAAACAAACTAAAAAGTGCACTTGTTTGTTTGAACATTGACATTTGGCATTTAAATGTTAATAGCTCGGGGTTTCCCCTAATTTTTATGCATATTATGTAACTAAAATCCGTTTCAAAATAAAAAAAAAATAAATGTTCATATTTTAAAGCTTTTGTACAAAGTTCATATTTTGGAGTAGTCAATGACAGAGAAAAAGTGTTCATATTTTGGGGTGTTCATATAATAGGGGGTTCATATTTTCGCAAGTGCACTGTATTGCAGCAAACCTTAACGGTTTGGTCAATGTTACAAACATCGAATAGTATTTCGCAATCGTGTTCAGTATGATATTTTGCAATTCTAGAAATGATACCTAGAGATGAAAGGTTGGCCGATACAGAAGATTTCTAAATATAAGAACAAATATTATTCGTTGGACAATCAAAACATATCTATGAACTTTTATTGATTAACATACATATGTATATCTTCTGATAATGAGATAAAGATCATAAATCTATTTGAAACTTATTCCTTTATAGTGAAAATACACCAATGATAATAATCATTAATATAGACTGTTTTATATAAACATTCTCATATCGAGATCAAAATTTAAAATTTCATTTAATCTTATTTCATTGCAGCGTAGACAGACCAGTGAAACTCATTTCTACCAATGAATCAATAAATGAAATCTAAAGCTTCGACCTATTCCTGAGGGCTATTTGTTCGGATGTATTAAAGACACCAGAGGAAGTGAACGCTTTTTACATTTCATTATTTCATTATTTAGAGAGTACATGACCAGGGAATGTCTGATGCAG
This sequence comes from Bellardia pandia, assembly GCA_916048285.2. Taxonomy (NCBI): domain Eukaryota; kingdom Metazoa; phylum Arthropoda; class Insecta; order Diptera; family Calliphoridae; genus Bellardia; species Bellardia pandia. The sequence continues at coordinate 24,831,450 of OU696531.1, forward strand.
TAATAGAATACTTTCATGAGCTGTATGGAATGTGGCTTACATATTAATATCAAAATTTTGCGATATCGAACACCGGAAACAGTCACTGCTCACTTTCAAAGAATGGTGCAATTATTGCTACAGCTAAAAATCTGCTTCTAAACACAAGTTGTAGATGATTTAATGTTCGACAATAATATTTGGTTTCTAAACCAAAAATTTGACGATACATTAATATGAATAATGAAATTTTATAAGTTAGGATAAGTTTAGCTCTAATAAAGACATATTGTTCTTCCATGTAATGTTCCATTTTCAGTTACTGTAAACAGTCAGCTATCAAAGTTACTACCTTTTACTTCATTCAACATAATAATGTTTTTTTTGTAAGTCCCAATTTACACCAAGCAATTCTTTAAGCTAAGCTGATTACTTTTTTATAGTTCTTATAATTTATTTTATATTTTTTTTAAATTTGATGTGTTGTTGAATAATTTGCAAAACGTGTTTACCACATGCAATTAAATTAAAATCAAACTAATGTTTCTTGTAAGTCCTAAGTTTCAATTTACACGAAACAATTCTTGTTGACAATATTGATACAATTTTTTTCTAAAACTTCTTCGGTGTTCACACAGCACAATTCTTATTGCTTAAAACGCTCGTATGTTTATTTGAGAGTATACACACATATGCAATACGAATAAGAGAGTAAAACGAATTACAAGTATAATCAAGTCTGAACTGGTCTTATGCACCATTCTGGATTTTTGCTATTTTTTTGCCTACGATCTGCAAGCTTTGGTTGTATCATTGATTGAAAAAGGGCTTCTGAGCTAAGGGGATACTTATTAATATTGGGTCAGATAGTTTATAATAAAGATTAAGAAATACAAAGGATATTCTGAATAATTAACTCCTTATTTTAAGATTTTTTCAGTTTTAAACATTGTCGTGTGCACCCTGTAGAGGGTTAAGTAAAAAGATGGTTGGCAACACCAGCATTGGTGAAAAAGGAAAAAAGGACGACACTAGAGATAGAAAGAGAAAATAAAAGATAAATAAATAGAGAGAGGCGAAGAGGTGATCAGGTAGCGGGGCGAGGTTCCGTAAGTGGAAATAAGAAAATGTCGGGGACAGATTTGTTTTGGCGCTAGAGCTTGGATGACGAAAAAAAGGTGGAGATCGTGGCCGACGGAAGATAACAAAAGCTCATTAACTTACCGCTTAAAAAAAAAAAAGAAAAATTTTTGTTGATGTCGCAAAGCACATAACTATTAATACACTTTGAATAAAATAGTCGTTGAGAAATAAATAAATAGTCATACCAAAAGGAAGTTACTACAGTCTTTGTCAGGCCCAGCCACACCATCACTGATTCCACCCAGCGAGGGAGAAGCAGCACAGCACCACCACGCCTGGGGTGCTTTGGTATAATTGTTTTCCGACAAAAAAAATACTCGAACCGCGTATGACGGACAAGATCCTCTATTTTTTTTTGTTTTTCTAAAAATTTTTTTTTATACAAAAGAAACATAAGTGAAGAGGTTATATATATATATATATATTTTTGCACAAACAGCTAGGGACATTAACGGTAGTATCGTTCCACACGCGTGGACAATTTTATACACCAGTGCGCGTCTACTTAGGGGGAGCTCTCGCCTACGAAGATTAGCAGTCTCGGTGATTAGAACGATCCCTAGAAATATATGTAATCTCCGATAGAAAAGAAAAGAAAAATTAGTAAGGAAAAGGAAAAAAAAAGAAGGGGAATACAGTGGTAAAATTTAGCCAAGATAATACCCGAACTTACGCGTACGTTGGACCGTTACGTACTGACTGGAAAACCTAAAACCGTTCAGTGGCATCACTTCCAGTGCGGTCAACAGACAACAAAATTTACACACACATCTGTTCTAAAGGAATTCTGCAGATAATTCAAGGAGAATACGCGAGTGAAGGAATTTCGGTATAAATGCATTCCCGAGACAAGGAGGCTCAAACATTTTTTTTAAGTCAAAAAAAAAAAATCAAGTTATAAATTATCTTAGGCGATACAATTTCCAAATTGTTAAAAACAAAATTTTTATTAAATATTTAAAATTTTATAAGCGGTAAAATTATAACGGAAATAGCTAACAGGAATTAAAATTAGAGTTGTATAATAGAAACAAGTCAGAAGACAAAGCAATTATAAATGAAAGAAAAATAACAATAAATATGAAGTATTATAACGTGAAGTGGAAATGATTAAAAGTGTTATCCTTTTTAAAACGGGATGATAGAGTAAATTAAAATGAGCTGGCGGTAAGTAGGGGAGATATTGTTTTGCAGGTGGGATTTGGGACGTCGAGGAAGAGGACGTCATGGCGAGACGAGGAGCTCGAGCGGGAGGGCAAATAATTTGTGTATAAGTATGATCGGTAGGGAAATGCAGGACTACTTTAGGCCCTTGAATTTTAATTGTTAAATCACAAACTAGCTGGTATGAATTTTTTTGTTAGTGTGTGTGTCCATGGTCCGGATTGCTGGCAAGAACCACCCCATCCGGCGAGCTTTAGCCGAGCTTTAACGCGGGCATACCAGCGCCGCTGGCAATCTGGCCACTCTGTCCTTTCGTTTCTGTCCGTTTGTGTTTGTTTATACCCACAGATGGCAGTCCCACAACAATACACCACTACAACATTTACCCGGCAATCTTAGTATACGAGTATATAACTCAAAATATATACCCCCAATGACATTAGCGTAGGGTGCACTAAATGAAAACTCAATAATACACATGAGAAGTAGTAAGCAAAGTACATCACTACAAAGCAAAGCTTCATCGTATTAAAACCCCTGTAGTCATGTAAAAATTATGATGAACGTTCAAACACTTGATAATGCAGCAGCCATTAAAGACGAAAATAATCCAGAGAGGAGTGGTGGTTTGCATGAGTTTTGAAATAAAAAAAAAAAAAAAATGCAAACAATACGAAGAAGAATAAGTACAAAAATGTACGATAATACTTTTGGCCGTTAGACGCATTGATGCATTCTCAGGGGTTAGCTGTCAAAGTGGCAAAATTTGCTGCATCATGGCTTAAGGGCAGCCTCATGTTACAGGCCTAAAATGTGTTTCTCTAAAATGCAGTAGTAGTAAGAAGTAACGAACGTTAAAACGCGTTTACACAACGATGTTTAAGTAAATTACAACGCATTAAATACTTGGATACGCACATGCTTAGATGCATGGATGAGATGGAAGTGGATATGGAAATGGAAATGGAACACACAAGCGAAAGTATTATCGTATTGAAAAAGAATTAAATGCATAAATACAGGGATGGGAGAACCATGACTTGTTGAATGGGTCATCAATGAAAACTGTTTCAAACTAGTAAATGTTCTAAGGCTATGGAGAGTTCTTGGACAGGTGATTAAAAGGAAATCAAGCGGAAAGCAGGAAATATTATTATCTTTAGCAATTTGAACTTAAATTTGAAATAAGAAAAATATATAGAATTATTTAAAAAATTTCTTAAGATCTTTTAATATTTGTTTAATTTATAGAGAAGCATCACAGAGTTGCAAAACTAGTACAAAAATGCTATTAAGTCCCAATTTACACAAAGCAATTCTTAAATAATTTTTTCCTTGAAATTTCTTCAGTATCGCTCATATTTTTATTTGAGAAAATACACACATTTCTTTACACGTATGTAATATGAATTAGAGAGTAACACGAATTGCTAGTACAATCAAGTGTGCACTCGTCTGTTTTTTCCCTCACCCCGATGTCTAAAATGTAATCAGCTAAGAGTAAAGAATTGCTTCGTGTAAATTGGGGCTAAGTATATTGAATGGGTCCATCACGGTGGGACAAGCTTTATTGAAATTGGCTATTGTTTCGTAAAATACGCTTCCTTGTTGCAAAATTTTCTTAAAAAAAAGTTAAATTTTCAAACAAGCTGCTCTCGTGTCTAAAATATTAAAAGGTTGTCTACCACAGTTTTCAACTCTTATTGTGTTTTCCAAACAAAAACGAATCTTATAAAATAAAAACATGAAAAAACATCAACAACAGGACGAAAAGAAAACAAAATCATATTGAGGGTGGGTGGTTAACCCTGCACACAAAACAACAACAAATAATAAAGAAATGCACTGTATTCCCTAACACTACAACGACATCGTTTGGTAAATAAAAATTCACCCACCCAAAATACGAAAAATAATAAAAATACGAACTGGCTGGCTGACTGACTGACTAGCAGGAAAGATACAAAGGGGTGGCTGTCACAATAAACCTAATATTTACTTGCTCTCTGCTCCTCTTTCCTGACAGAGCTCTGTGGCCTGACAGTTGTTTGCAACTTCTATCATGAAATGGAAACCTGAAATAAAAATTTCATTTTCTATACAACCGAATAAAAACTGAGGAATTGTGTTACAAATACAATCATAAACAACAAGTCGATGAAGATTGAAAAATGCAAAAAATTTAACAACAAAAAAAAAAATAGAATAAAATAAAAATATAGCAACGAGAATAGAAGGAATAAAAATGAAGCAAAGTAAATAAACTTGCAAAACTCTCATGCACACCTATATATGTCTGTATACATTAGGAGGGCCCCATTTAAAATCTTTAGAAACTAAACAATTTGGCAATAAGTGTAGACGGTAATTTTTACAAATGTCTAATCATTCGGCTGACTTAAATTTTTGTGATCATTTGACACATACTCGTACTTTCCTCTCGTCTGTGTTTTTGTAACGGAAAGAAAAGTCAAATTGTTACATTCATTAGTGCGCGCAAAGTCTACTACTTTCCATTACTCAATAATATTCAATACTTTTCATTTGGGTACTCAATACTACTCGATACTTTCAACGGATTTTTTGAAATTGTAACGCATAGTTTTTATCTGCAAATTGAAGTAGTTTCTTTAAGAAATAAAAATAGATCTTCAAATATTATTGGTTTTGTATGTATTTTAATATTAAATCAAAAATAAATGTAAATGTAACTTTTAATTCAACGTTAACAACAACTTAAGAAATAATAGACAGCTTTATACTATGTTTCCACGACGACTTGAATAACCTGCTTCGCTCTCTGAATCATGTTTATGAAAAATGCTGTTTACATGACCAACAAACTTGATTCGATTTGACAGTTGTCTTTAATAAACAAACAGAATAAAAAAAACAAAATTTACAATTTGTGGAAAATATTTTTTTTAATGGACAAAAAAACAGTGGAAATTAGTTAGCTTATTTGAAAAAAAACATACATTCGTACGTATTTACTTTCTTTACTTCCAGCAACAAGAAAATAATTTGCTTTGTTTACAATAATATTAAATTTTTACAGCTAGTGCAAATAAACTTGCGATAAAAATTAGAGAAGAGTACAATTTTTCGTGCTTCGCAAGTTGATTCAATATGAATCTACTTGATTCGCTCTTAAAATTTTGTATGGTGAAGCAAGTTGTTTTACTCATGATTGGGGTGTGAAGCATGAATAGAGAGCGAAGCATGTATCGTGGAAACGTAGTATTATTTCGGCGGTTAGTTTAATTTTCTAGCTTATACATTGTTGTCTCTTTATACAGCGATATATTTTTATGCACTATTTGACCCACTCAACTTGCTTAAAAATACAACTCAGAAAGTATCGAGTAACTACTTTTGAGTATTTAGTATCCAAAAAAAGGGGAAATACTCGATACTCGGTATCCATTACTCAATACTTTGCCAGCACTACATTACATTACATTATGCATCATTGGACAATTGAAGTCAATTGTCACTATAGTGTATCTACACGCAGGGAAAAAACATGGTTGTGGTAAACATAATCTAAGAACAACATATTATGATGAATATAAGTGCCATGAAATATCATATTATGATCAATTATCATCGTAATATTTCATCATAATATTTTCTTGTTAATCATAATTTGATATTATAACCTAATATAATCATAAAATTGTCATACATGATCATATTATGACCCAATTTAACCATATTATAGTTTAAAAGTAGTCATATTATGATATATAATAATAACTTTATGATCTAAAGTAATCATAATTTTATTTTGTGATATTTACACTTTACACTTTATTTAGAATCACTTTCTGAGTCGATTTAACGATGTCCGCCCGTCCGTCCGTCTGGCGGCTGTCTATGTAAAGCTTGTACGTAGAGTACAGGTCGCAATTTTGAAGATATTTCGATTAAATTTGGTAGGTGATATTTTTTTGGCCCAAGGATGGACGGGATTGAAAGTGGTGGAAATCGGTCCATTATTTCACCTGGTATCCATACAAATATCCTCCCGAAATTGGTGTTTACCGATCATAAATGTTTGAACTATGCAAGTATCCAAACAAATTTGATAACAAATGAGTTATAAATGAAGCCAAATCACATCTACAAATTTCGTAAAGATCGGTCCATAATTAGTCGTACCTCCCATATAAGGCCCCCTTACGAAATTCACTTTAACGATCATAAATTTCCTAAAAATGTTGGTATCCAAATAAAATTTGACACAAACAAGTTTCCTCTATATAGCAATAATGACACCTAATTTTATAATTCACTTTAACCTCCATAAATCTTTTAAAAGTATTTATATCGAGATAAAGTTTAACACATATAATGCTTATATTCATAGACATAATGACACTAAATTTTTGGATGATCGGTCCACAATAGGTCATATCTCCCATATAACGCCCATTTCTGAAAAACTGCTTTATACATACATATGTATACTGGGTGTAGGGTATTATATGGTCGGGCTTGACCGACTATATTTTCTTACTTGTTTTATTTTACACATATGTAAAACGAATAAGAGAGTAACATGAATTGCTAGTACTCGTCTTATCTTCCCCTCACCCGGATGTCTAAAATGTAATCGGTTTAGCTTAGCTTAAATAATCGCTTCGTGTAAATTGGGACTAATCACAGGTTCAATATTATTCAACTTTGATCGTTGTTTCTTTTAGTCTCTTCAGTAAAAATTGGAATTTAATTTAAACTTTTGAAATACATTTTCAAATATAATCTAAACTGACCTTGAAATTATAAAATTATGAAAACTATTAAATTTCATATATAAACGACACATTAGGAATATCTACTAACAACTTTTATTGGGCTATCCTAAACAACATTCATACGAATATGTTTATTGAAAGTAGGTATGAGTACATTTGCACCCATACATTTAAGTATCTACAAGTACGTATGTATGTACAATTGTATTGCATATATAATATTGTACTCGTATATCCTTAATAATGGTCTTCCAATGTGGTTCATTATACCAAGAGTACGTACGTTCGAACGTTCATAAATAAGTACGTTTGAACGTATGAGAGGTGTATTTATGATATTCCTACACCCATGCTTTGTGAATACTCTTACTCTGGAAACTCCTTAGCAACCCCCCTTACAAAAAGTGAATCAGGAAAAAATTCACGCAAAATCATAAAGCTTTGGTAGAAACATTGTAATGTTTTTTTTTTAGTTTTTTTTTGGTATTTAATGCTGTTTTTGTCTAAGTATGTATGTGTATTTTGCATGAGGATATGTTTTTAAAGTAATTCTCAATTCAACATTTTTAGTTGCTTTTTTGTATTGAGTACGAAATGATAATTTTTACAGAGTTGCCAATTACGACAACACAAAGTTCTATTAATGATTGATCTGATATCATCATGCTCCCGTCATTAGTAGCTATTATTGATGAATGGCATAACTACAGATATATTCAATGTATGTATATATTCCGATGACCTCTGCAATGCAGCGGCTCTTTTACCACTACTTTTCAATTTGAATCACATCTTAAATCGGCTATAAAGAAGTAACATCTTAAGGACTACTTACAAGAGTTCGAAATACAACTTAAATTATAATAATCAAATCATAGTCTATTAATATCTATACATCTGTACGTTCATAGTAACCTTGTTATCAAAGCACAACTCAACAAAAACGAGGAGCAAAACTGGAACTGGTCTCACGAATAAATTCTTCATTATTAGCTTCCAGTACGGCAACCGTGTCGCGCTTGTCCCTATCGATATGGGCCTTAACAAAGCCCCCAAAAAATATTTTATAGGTATTAGATCGCACGATAAATTATTCACTGAACTTGCCTCTCTATTGAGCGATTGTTACGCGTGCTATGTGACATCATCTTATTGAAAACACATGTCAGTCAAGTCCAGCTCTTCCATTTTGGGCAAAAACAAACTTGCAATCATTGCACGTTAGCGCTTGCCATTCACAGTAACGTTTCTGCCTTCGCGTTTTTGAAAAATAACGGTCCAATTATGCCACAATCCACTGCACACAGTGTATTTCTCGAGATGCATTGGTAGTTCTTGCTCTCCAGATATATCACCTCTTGTTTTTGTCAACATGTTTTTGTTGATCTAGAATTCTTTGTCCCATATCTCTAATTGACAAAGAAAAAAATTTTGCATGTAAAGCTAGAGGTCCAGTGTCCAGTATTCTGGGCCGGTTTTTCGGGTCACTTTGCAAGTGGGTTCTTCTTCCTTTTGATTATAATGTCTGTGATGGCCTGAATTCATTTGATTGTTTGGTGGTGTCGACTTTTGCAAGTGCGTCACCTCAGGCATTACCTTAATGTATGTTGTAATGTCCAGGGATTCATATAAGGGTAACTGATGAATGTGTCGTGTTTCTTTAAGAGTTTTAGCTTAAATATTACCCTAATTTGGTAGTTTTAGATTCAGTTGGTCTGAAAAAATACTATAGCCGGCCTAATCGCTTAATCATAATCCAACAATGAATATTTTTATGACATTCTCCGAAAGATGGATGGCTTTCAACAGGTCAGATCAATGCAAAATATTTGTAAAAAAACTTAAATTAAAGCATCTATATTTTAAGAGTCTTCCGACAAATGCGATGATCGTATTCTCTATGTCAAGTATACAACGAGTACACAATTAGTTTCCTAATTGTTAAAAAAAACCATTCTATTTTATTCTATAATTTGTCATTAATATTTCATCCTTAATTATACTAAACAAGCAATTCTCCAAAATAATCAGCTGTTAAATTTATAAAACAAATGTTTTCCAAAATCTGTCCTTAAACTAATAATAAAACAGAGTTGTCTGTATATTTCAAACAAATAACCTCCCTCAGCTGAAATCAAAAACAATTTGTTAGTGTTCCTGGCAACTCCATGCATTTGTACATTTACCACTAGGCGTATTGCATTTGGGAATATGTTGAAAATAAACTCTAGAAATTTTAGTTAAACACACACATCCCTACATATTAATACATACATATGTACATATGTTCATACGTACTTATATATAAAAACTCCAGGGGGAAAATTTGCAAGCGCTTTCATTCGTAGGCCTTATAGAAGACCTGTTTACACATTGTAAAAGATTCGCTATTCATTCGCTATGCCTTTTCTTAGAAGGTGTTCTAGAAGGCGTTTCATACACATTTAAAATTGCATTTCAAAAGAATGTCAACAAATCATGATTTCTTTTCATCAATTGCAAACACGAATGGTTTTGCAATTATTCTTGTATATCGGCACTACAACAACAAACACTACTTTGTTATACTAGTAATAAAAATGAACAAAGAGAATGGCCAGGTCTTAACTTAAAAATTAAAATGTGTTTAAACTTAAGTTCTATTTAAATACCAAATTCAATTTTATAGATCACATTTAAATACAACTTAAATCACTGACTACATCCATTTAAATACAACATAAGTTTTTCATGCTACCATATGATTTTGACAGTTCTGCAAATTATGAAAATTGCGCATTGAAGTTTTTTTTTTATTATTTGATAAAAATATTCAATAAATGAACTCGCCGCGAATGAAAACAATGAAAATATCAAGTTAATAGATGAAGAGGATATGAATGATGCAGTTTTTGTCCATTTAGTTTACAACAATTTGTAAACTAAATATTAAATCAGCTGTTAAATGAAGAAGTTGTTTCTATTTGTTTTGATATTCAATAGTGCTACCATACTTTTATCACAATTAAATACTAAACGCAATTTGAAACTGAAAAATGAAACCATATTTAAATAAAACTTAAGTTTAAAGAAAAATTAACTAATTTCGTATTTAAATATGAAGTTAAAAACTGGCCATAAGTTTTTTATGAAAGTTTGTGGTGTAGAGTACGCGTGAAACAGTACTTTATATAGAACATGTGATTTTTTAAATTAATTTAAAACCCTTCTTTTATTTAAATCCCTTCTTTTACTTTACTCAATGAAATTATTAATTAAGCAGACCTATAATTACGCCTTCTCTCAGACATTGGTTGGGTTGGTTGGTTTACGTGGTTGCCTGCTGCCTGCAAGCATTCAAGTGGAATCTTTTGATTCCGTTTTGAAAACTACCAGACCAGTCGTTGAACGGCTGATAGTACTAGATCTTTTTTAGATGCTAGTATGAGGCATTACTTGGTAGACCTTCCAATTGCCCTTCTAACCAGTAGCGACTAGGCAAGGCCTTGACTAACAATGACACGCCCTGTAAAATAGGAACGATTTTGCAATGCGGCTGAAAGTTCTTGTGACTGCAAAATAAGGCCTTCTAGAAGGGCTCTTTACAGCATCTTTTTCCCGCTGGAACGTTTCTTTGTGTCTATTTATGTATTTTTACCCTGTTTGAGGGTTGACATACCGTCGCTGCTATTTTTGCACGTGCCACAACGTAGTGCAACTTTAGGCAGACAAATAAATAAAAACAATAAACGAAAAATAACATACAAATGACAACAATAAAAATCATGTGAAAAACAAGTTCACTTTGCAAAACTACCATAACTAAATGTGTATGAGTGTGTGTGTGTTTGGGTATGTGCTTCTGCCCTGCCAACATTTTCTATTGCGGAAGTGACTCAGAAGTGACGCTAAGAAGTTGAAACTCATCTTCTGCGATACCATTTTCTGATCGTAGAAGCGTCTTCCGTATTGAGAAGTTGTACCCCCCGGAAGTAACTACCAGAAGTCACTTCAGAGTAACTTCAAGAAGTCACTTCAGCGTAACATCCAGAAGTTATTTTATTCGCCTCTGTTTTGCTTTTGATTTTTGTTTGCCTTTACAGATAATACACTCATATTGACTATGGAATAACAAATATGTAAAAACTACAACAATAACAAATCGAAATCACACTTTACCACTGACCGACCACAGCAAATGACAAAATAAAACTAATTTCGATGATGTCGAAAACTTCTTTTTTGCATTCTTTTCATTTCTTTTATAACGGGACATGTCATTTTCGGCTGGTGTTGTAAACAACAAACAATCTTCCAAACGTCGTCTGGATGATTAAAAGCCGACTGCAATGTAAATTGTTATTGTTATCTTCCAATTAACGTCTGGAAGTGAGTAAGACGTAACGCCTTTGACGATGGACGATGAAAGAAACTTCCAATTGCTGGCAGGGTGTAATCAGCAACATGCCTTGGTAGTTGTATTAAAATTTAGATTTTTGTTGTTGTTTTGTGAAAGGAATCACAATAATAGAGTAAATTTTCAGAGTACTTCTACTGCTTCTACATACATACATATGTATCTAGTGCAATTGATTTTAGTTCTTTTGGGTATTTGAAAGTACAGTTTTTATGAGAGTTAATAATAAAGTACAATATGTTTGTGTAAAAATATTTTTGTGTTTTTAACATTTCTAGAAAAACTTTTTGTTAAAAATATTTTTGAATACATTTTAAAAGAATCTTTCGAAATCATATACAGAAGTTGGTCAAATGTTTTAACATATTGTAAGAAGACCTTATGCTGTAGATGCTTTAAATATTTTAGCTCCTAAACAAACTTGTATGCAATTGACCCAAATTAATATGGGAAACAGTTATAAACATTGAAATCAATTAAATTAGTTTGTTTTTTTAGCACACATTTCAGCAAATTTTACCTAAATTGAGTTGCTTTAAAAAATATTGCTATAATAAAGTGTTTAGGCAAGATTTAAAATAAATAGAAAACATATCTTTTATACCCTACTCTACTATAGTAGGAAGGGCATATTGCCTTCGTTTCGATATCTAACACTCATTATAAAGTGTGCATATAGACTCAAAATCACTTTTTATGTTTACTAGTCACTAGACTTTAAGTAGATATAGCAAGATATGTGAACCCTATTAAAACTGTTTAATAACGTTCCATTCTTTTACTTAACCAGCTACATATCTCCTTCCGAAATAGTCTTTATTTTTTATATAAAGAGAAATCACTTTTTTTTCAAATAGATCCATAATTGAAGTAAATGAGTCTTATATGGGAATACAAGACTAACTCCCAAACACACTTTTACGAGAATAAATCTCTACAAAATCTTGGTATCCAAATAAAATTCAACAAACAAGTTTCATATGTGATCAGTCTATAATTCGATGTAGCTCTACTGCGGACTTGAGAGACTGTAAACACTTACACCAGTAGATCTTCAGTTAATGGCTATATGCACTAATAGCGAGTTAGAAGCAGAGAAAAATTATAGTTGTGCATGTTTAGCACAACTATTTCAACATTTTTAAAAATTTGTTTAAAATATTATGGTATCTGTAATTATTTATATGATTTCTGCAATTATAATATGGTTAAGTTTACCATTCACATGATTATATCAATCATATATATGATTATAGCAAATATGTAATGTTTATGGAGATCAGTTTTATGATGAAAAATTATACCATACTATGTTGTTCTCTATCATAATCAAAGAGCACCAAATTATGATAAACATGATTGCAACAAATATGTACATAGTTAATACAATTATATATTCTAAATAGTAACATAACCATATTATGGTTACCGCAATCATAAAAATAATTACAGGGACTATAATAGTATTGAAAAACTTTTAAAAATGTTGTGGTAAACGTGTACAACTATATTTTTTCTCTGTATGTAGAACTGTCTCCAATATATCTTTAGTTAATGGACATGTTCAGCAGTTGCGCTGTAGTTGCTGAAAATCCAGAACGTGTAAGGATTTTAAACTTGCTTCCCTGTTTACTACACCCAATCTTTATAACGCTCTTCTAAGACTTTGAAAAGATATTAAAAAGTATTTCGTTCAGACGAGATACAACATAAACTAAAAAATACTGAATATTCAATGATGGATTTCGGCGTTTGATCTAGCGTCTTCTGCGATAAACTCAAATTAATAATGAATTTCAGGCCAGGGCATAAAGGAAGACTGTAAAATGCGAAGGAAATATTCGCAGAATCATTCATATTATTTGCTTCAACCAAACGGAACTCATGTCACTCAAGTCCTATACTACGACCTAAATTTTTGTCACACAGTGTAAGTCTTGGCTGGAACGTCTATCTAACATAGTTTTAGTTTAGATATCTGCTACATAGAGACTACTACGGTAATGAACAGGTAAACAAGATGGCCAGGGAAGGGTTCGTTTTATATGTTTCAAATGCAGTATCTGTAGCTATATCTTCAGACATTAGCTTCAAAACTAAATTTCTATATATCATTTATTTTTTGTTTTTCTTTTACTTTGACTTCTTGTTGCAAAAACGCATACAAAATACAACTGTGTTAAATTACACGATCTAGGGTCACTTGATCTGATCAAATGTCTCATTCAGTAATTGAATTCAGAACAATCGTCCACAAATATATCATTTAATTTAAACAGAAATAACTCTGTTATCATGATCATACATACGAGTACATATATGAAATCACTGCATGACCAGGACACTTTTAGCTATTTGCTGGTAGTAAATTTTTTTTATTCTCTTTTGATCTTTAAAAGTTTTATTTCGCTGAAATTTAAATTTTACTGAAATTTAGTATCTTAGAAAACAATAAATAAAACTCCAGGTATAATGTAATATGATACGAGTATAGTGTTTCTTAAAGACTACTATCAAACCAATATTATAAAAAAAATTCAATCCATTATCGATAATAATTCGCGAGAAATGATAATTTCCTTCTGATCAAATTTACAAAAGTTAATTTTTTTTCTAAAATAACGTAAAATATTCGCTTTTAACGGCATACCATGCTTAATATTACCAATATTTTTGGCTACCCTAGTTTTAATATGTTTACTATGTCATTACAATTTTGAAAATCAGTGACAACAAAAATTAGACTTTTGGCCGATGAAATTAAATTATGAGCCACTGTACAGCGTAAAGCGGACGGTTCTCAGATCATACAATGTTGTCAGATATAGCAATGTACTGACATTGAAAAATTGTTAGCGAAAGGTAAATTCTTAATGTTTTTTCTTACAACGTTTGAAGACAAAAATTTTAAGTTCACATGGTGGTTAGACATTTTCTGAACATTTTTCGGACAACGTTGTAAGATCTGACAACTGTCTGCACAAATGTCGACAAATTCAAATCATGTGTTAATGTTACTGCACACTTTTTTTATTTCAAATTTATGCTTGTCGACAAAGGATTCAGACAGATTTCTAAATCGGATTCCAAATCAATCGATAAAAAAAACTCTCCTTGCGTTTGCAATATTTTTCAAAATTTCTTAAATTTAGAAAATTAGTTGGACAATTCGAATACTTTTGAAAAACGAACAATTCAAATATAAAACTCTAATTTTGGTTGGATACATTTTAGAATTACCAAAAATGGTTAATTTAAAAAAAAAAATTATTTATTCGAAGGTTTACTTCTAGTTGAATATAAAAATTTATTTTTGTATACCTCTGTTATATGTTCTACATAGCTTTCCGTTGGAAAACATAAATGCAAAAACATACAGAAATATACAAAGAGACACTAGCAAAATGTAATGCATTTTCTGTCCTGCTAAAGCCTTCGTCAGCATTCTTTGTGTCTATTGGTGTTCAAAGAATGCTGACGAAGGCTTTACCAGGCCAGAAAATGCATTACATTTTGCTAGTGTCTCTTTGTATATTTCTGTATGTTTTTGCATTTATGTTTTCCAACGGAAAGCTATGTAGAACATATAACAGAGGTATACAAAAATAAATTTCAAATAAATTTTTATATTTAACTAGAAGTAAACCTTCGAATAAATAAATTTTTTTTTTTTTAAATTTTTTACAATAATACTCGCAAGAGGAAAAATTCTCATATAGTCAAAAATGGTTAATGAAATTATATATTAAGTCTACGCCATAACCCAGGATCAGAACTTTCAAAATCGGAAATGCCAATTAGAAGTATATATGTATGCAATTGAAAAAGCTATTTACTTGGTGTAATTATACAAGGTGAGTGGAAATCGGCAACAAATACAACATAATACAAAAAAAAAAAACAAGTATTTTGTTTGTGTAAAATAGTATACTACTGCAAAAACAATTGACAAAATATTACTTTTGACACAAGTAAATTGTAAACAAAGTCAGTCAGCTGTGCTATGGCACTCACCTTGTTAATTACACCATGGCTATTTACTTGAAAATATCATATAAAATATTTCCAAATTCTTTATAAGCAATAAAATTAAATATTTTTTTTACACAAAAGGCTGCATTACTTATTCATTTCAAATTTACGACTTTATTTAATGATACAATAATTAAAATAGCATTTCCTTTAATACAGTTGGCTTACAACTGCCTGACTACAACTAAAAATAAATTAATATTAATTACTCTAAACAAAGCAAGTTTACTTCAAGAACTTTATCTCAAAAAACCACCATGATTACATTTCAACTAGCAATCAACTCGAATATTTTCCCCAATACATGACTATGTCATTAATAAATTACTATACATTTGAAAACTTCTTTCTAATTTTATTAAACCATTTCAAATGTTAAACAAAGTTCAATAAACTCTGCAATGAAAAGCTTAAATAAACCCCCCCCCCCACCAAAAAAAAAGAAAACACAAATTTGGTACAATAAAATAGTACATGCATGTACGCCTATATCTACTTACTTTACTTAACTTATTTACTACCACTAACAGAATGTAAGATGTGGCATGTAAAATAAACATTAGATGAAATGAGTTTTGTTTATATAGAAAAACCCTAAAATTGATAAAGCGTAAATACTAAACAACATTGGAACAGTGAAAACTTAAATACTAGACTATAAAAATCCCTGAAAAGTAACACTGCCCCAGCAAAGATATTTTTGTGTATTTATGTACGAGTGAATCTCATTAAGGATGTAAGGATGTTGGAAAAGAAAGTATTTAAGACTTGTACCCTTAATGTAATACAACAAAAATACAGATACACGCAGACGCGCCTGAAAATGAAATAAAGTGTTCAATGCGATACCCAGTAAACAATTTGGCTTGAGCTTTTAAAAATATGAAAAATTACTTAGTAGGAAAAGTCGCAAGCACAAATTCTAGGAGGCCTACTATTTACATTCAAGATAAACAAGTTTAATATGTTTCTGTTTTTTTAGAACTGCTTAAAGCTACCAGCAAAGTCATGAAATGTTTATGAAACAAATTTAATACGGATATTGAAAATATGTATGATAAAAAAAAAATCATTATTAAATACAGCTTTATTTCTTTTAAGCACATTTATTTGATGACACTTCCCAGTAATATGAATTCATACCTCAAATCGCTTCAAACCTGCTGATGGGATGCATGATTTTTGTATGAGTTGTTTCCGGTTTGAAGGACTACTTTCTGCTGACAATAAGCGCTTCTTTTAATCTAATCAAACATGCAAATAAAGCACATTATTTTTTACGTCACTTCGTGCACACCAATCAAAGAACAAATTCTATCTGAATGTTTTTGCTTAAGAAAAATTTATAGTAACTGAGAAGCGCGATATTCGTTTTGTAATTGACTTCCGTTGTCATACGTAAATCTGTAGGCTATAATTTTATTTTTATTTTTTTCGCTTTAAAACCTTTTTTGTTGTCAGCACTAAAAAAGCATCTTTTTTGTATATTTTATTCGTAAGCATTTACTGCTTCAAAAGAGCGCTTTTTTTGAAGCGCTCGATTATGCGCTTTTCTCTTAAGTGCTTCAAAAAACACGAATTTTTTTTACTGGGCTTCTTTTAGGAACCCTTTAAGTAGTAGTAATTATACTTATAATATTTTATAAAAAATAATACACCTAATTTTGTTTTTACACGGTAATTGGTTCAGAAAAACCCCGTGTAAAAAAAGGCATTATGTATTCGTAAGTAAAATAAGTGATTGGTTCCTTATATCTAAAAACCAACCTATTGTAATTAGTGAAAAACAAGGATTTTTTTAAGAACAACTACATATTCAGGTTTATAATATTAAATCACAAAGAAAAGAAAAAAAAGATATGCACTTTAAGCTTAAATACAATGTAAAAAATGTATGAGAAGTTCATTTGATTGTATTCAATAAAAGGCAATTCCCTTAAAATTGTGCTATTTACAATTGCTCTGACAAGTAAATTTGCTTGTATCCACAAAAAGATAATTCACCTAAATTTTTGATAAAAATTCATTAAAAATAATTTTTTGCATATGAGGATATATTCCATCGAATTTCGACAACATACCGGTCTACTTAAGAGAGATATAAGTATTTAAGTAATTATCGAAAGCGGACCTTATAGAATATGTTCAAATATGAACAAAATACAACAGTTTAATGTTGGCATATCAATAGCGATATTTATAAAAGATTTATAAGTATTTAAGTATTGTCAAACATGGACCGAACAATACAAAATTACGTTTTGCGAGTTTTTTTACATGTCACCTATTTTTGCCGAATTTTGGATTAATATTCCCATTTTATAGGAATTGATTTGTAATTAAGCCATATTTCGGGAATGGAAATCTGTCCGATATCTTTAATTTTTCACATACAAAAAACCTTTGAATGGTTTTCATATAAATTTTGTTTTATTTTGTTTTGAAAAACAAAATTCTCCTTAAAAACCCCAACAAAAACATCTACAGGGGCTATTAGACGATACCTGCTCAGATGTCTCATCTTCATCACATGCACAGTTTTGTCTCAACAATGTCTGGTAAATAATCCAGTGAGTGTTCTCAAATCGCTTTTTTCGAGCAATAATAACTTTTGGTAACTACGTTGGCTCAGAGTAATGAATCGTTTGGCTTACCTTACTGCATGAAGTTACAATGTCGACCATATTCCGATTTATCTCAAGAAGTATGAGTAAAGTTTAATTATGTAAATGGTTTGAAAAATTACAATTTGTTTCGCTTTTTTTTAATATTTGTTTGCTGGGTAAGAAACAACACCAACATCACCAACAGCACACCTAATACACACACAAACGAGCATTTCCGGCAACAATTATTATTAAAAAGCTACCCATGGCATGTGCCGTTTTCAATTTTACTACCAAACAAGCAAAAACAACAACAATTAAAGGTTCACTCGTAGTAAAACTTGAAGCAGCCAGATATACATATGTAGATGTTGTAGTATATAATAGTAGTAGAAGGCGCTGTAACAGCAGCAGCAGCAGCAGCAGCAGCAGCAGGACAGAGCAGAAATTCTGACAATAACTAACTATAGGGATACCTACCCCACCAAATAAAATATTTCTAAATTTTGTTTCTTATTTTATGTTTGTATGCTTTTGCCTTCGTTTACTTTTTTCCATTTCGTCCTTTTGCCAGGCTTTGTGTAAGTTTTTTTTTATAAATAAAAAAGCAGTGCATGTTGATTGTTGCGTGTTGTGTGTGTGTGTGTGTGTGTGTTTTAGTTCATTGTCTGAAAAGAGCGAACAAGAGAGTGCAAAGGACTTTCACTGACGCCGGCTAAAGGCTTTGTTGTGTTGTTCTTGTGTAAAATGCAACATAATAATAATGATGTTGCTGTTGATAAATGTAATGATAATTATTAAGATATGTGTGTTGTGGATGTATGAGTGTGAAATGTATTTAAAATAAAAAAGGGTGACTAATATTTGAGTTTTACTAAATGATTGTCTGGCTAAAAGGACATCGCCGTCTCAAAAAAGGGGGTTGAATTTTATTTTGTTTGAGTGTAAGTGCTTGTGTATGTGTGTGTTGTGAATTTTGTCTGGTTGGAAGGTCGTTGTAGTGTTAGTTGGTTTTGGTAGGATTTTTCCCTTTTGGGTTGTTTGTTTGCTTGCTTCTTATTTTTCTAACTAAGGGTTCACTAGCGTTTTGTTATAAATTGCCAGACAGGATAAAATTCTAGTCATTCTTAACATAAACGTCGCATAGAGCACAACGAACGAGCACAAAATAAATATAAATCTTTTTTTGTTTCTACAACGTTTTGTTAAAAATATATTTTTGTTAAGTTTTAGTTTTCCTTCACAATAATCCCCTACCCACCTCCAAAAGCCGACAACATAATCACCTTATATTATTAACAACAAGTCTAACAAAGTCTTTTGCAATATTAAAACTTAATTATTTATACAATTTCTACGTTTGTTTTTTAAGTTTATTAACCAAGTGCAAAAAAAATCAGAGTTAAAAAAATTTGTGTTTGTTTGAAAAAAAAAAAATTGTTTTAAAGAATTTTAAATAAAAGAAAATTCAAAACACCGATGCGAAAAAGTGCAAATATTTGAAAACATTTTTAACAAACAATGGCTACCGTTACCCAACATAGTTTGCAAATGCTAAATAATGCCACATACTCCCCCCATTCAATTGCCGGCATGCCCCATGGTTTGGGTCTGCTAACAACAGTGGCGTCGTTGCCACCCAAATATCGCAGTCGTTATTTGAGCATAAAAACAAAGTGTGAAATACCTTTGGATTTGTCTAGAAAATCCATGTCGCCACAATTGGAGTGTGAAGTGCCCATGGCAGCCACTTTCGCCGAGGTCTATACCGAACCCTGCAGTGATTCGGCTTCCCAGGCAAGTGCAGAAATCATAGATGAACTGGTACAACAGTGCCAAATGATCTGTGAGAATAATGCAACAACGAATACAGCTACTGCTGCCAACAACACCACAACTGCTACCATAATCATAACAAAGCAACAACAACATTTGAAACCCATAACCCCACCCTTGACACCCACCAAAAAGAGAAAACTGTCTGAAACCAGCTCCGAAGGCGAAACCGACACCAAAGAGAATCAGCAAAAAAACTACAAAGTGGAAACTATTGAAAACAAACATCATCATCTACAATCTTCGGTGGAATATACTCCCGCCAAGCCCATCAAAGCCACAGATACTGCCCCCAAAACTGGCAAAAATCCTTCTTCTTCGGCTTCAAAAACCAATCGCAACAACAAGGTCTCTAAGAAATTGAAATTTGATGAGGAAACCTCTTCACCGGTATCGGGTACCATCATACGCCCCCTAGAGGACATTACCGATGGCGGCATGCAATACAGCAATGGTGATATTGATCCCAAATACAATATAGTGGAAATAACTGAGGAAACTAAGGCAGAATTGGCGGCCATTAAAAATGTCATTGGTGATTATGTGTGCAAACTGTGTCGCATTAAATTCGATGATGCCTTCGGTTTGGCCCAACATCGTTGTGCCTGCATAGTGCTACTCGAGTATAGATGTCCCGAATGTGGCAAACAATTCAATTGTCCCGCCAATTTGGCTTCGCATAGACGTTGGCATAAGCCCCGTAAAGATGGCGGCTCGGTATCGACCATAGGCTCTGCTAACTCACAAACTAATAAAAAAGACAATAAAGAACAAAACAACAAAAGTAAAAATTCGGAGATTAACGAAACTATTTACAACTGCTCAGAATGCGGCAAGAAATTCAAACGTCAGGCTTATCTAAAAAAACATCAATTGACTCACCAGCAAAAGGTAGCAGTGATAATTTCTGCTGTTCAACAGCAGAAACCTAACATTAGCTCAGAGGATACCGAACATACAATGACAACGTCCTCAGAAACATCCTCGCCCCTGCACCAACAACAACTAACAACAATACAACAAATCACCAACTCTAGCCCATCGCCTACTAAAGACGTTTACGATGATCAGGAAGAAACCATGTCCGATTACAGCTCTGTTTCATCTTCCCAAGGCTATGGACGTTTGCAAATCGTTGAAGCCGGTTTAACCGAAGAGGAGAACATTGCTGCGGCCGCTCTAACCAATCTGCGCAACTGTGCCTCTGTTATACAACACACCACTTTGGCGCATTAACACATCTACAATCTGTCATTTAAAAATACCAACGAGGTAAAAAATATTTAATAATGGGGTGTGCAGCAATAGCAGGTGAATATTGAATGTACAAATTGTATATAGTTATACATATATGTATATTTAAACATATTACCTTTATAAACATAATTTTAGGGTTGTTTAGTATCTAGTTATCAATTAGTTTTGTAATTTTATATTTAAATTATGTTTTACGGCCAACCATAAAAAATTGGAACTACAGCTAAATTTAGGAAACCAAAGAATATATTTTTAATAACTGATGAATCTATTATAAAAATTAATATGATTTTTATAATTTTAGGTTTAAAATCACATAACTTTAGTTTCGTTTAAACACAAACAATTCAAAATTTAGTTACGAAAGTAAAATTTTCAATCAACTTGTTAGCAGGGGAAATATTGAATGAAATAAGTTGCTCCAAAAGTTTTTATTATTTATAGTTGATCAAATTTTGAAAACTTGCTCTAATTATTTAAAAATTTTATCAGTTCTTGAGTGTTTGATGGCTTCTCGAATTTTTTTGATTATCTTTCAGCGTTTTGTTAAAACTTGTCAAAATTCTGAAAATTTTTGTAATTCTATTAAATTTGTTAAAAAATTTAAAATTTTGAAATATTTTTGTTTTTAAATTTCGAATCTTTCAAATATTTGTATAAATTTGTTTAATTTCAATTTGTTAATTTGATAGTTTTTTATAGTTGATCAAATTTTGAAAGCTTACTCCAATTATTTGAAAACTGTTTTCAAAATTTTATCAGTTCTTAAGTGTGTGATGGCTTCTCGAATTTTCAAGTTTTAATTTTAATTATTAATAATAATAATTATTTATTTAAAAAAATTAAAGTAGACTTCAAATGTACTCTAGGAAAATTTTGTATGAAAATTTTGTCTAAAAGCACACTTCTATTTGTTAAAACTTGTTAAAATTTTTTAATTCGATTAAATTTGTTAACAAATTTAAAATTTTGAAATATTTTTGTTTTTAAATTTCAAATATTTTAAATATTTGTGTAAATTTGTTTAATTTGAATTTGTTAATTTGTTTGGTTTTTATATTTTTTAAATTTAATGTTTTTACTTTTGTAATTTTTGTTAAATTTGAATTTAACTTGTTAAAAATGTTCGAGTTTTTTAAAGTTTAAATTTAATTCATGAATTTTTTTTATTATTTCTAAAAATTTTTAAATTTTTTTTTGACTATTTTTTAATTTAGTTTTTTATTCTACATTTTTTTTAAAGTTTGCAAAATTTTTATAATTTTTAGTTAAATGTTGAAGAAAAAAAATTCAATTTCTAAAAAATTCTTTAAATTGAAATTTGCTTTGAAATATTTCAATTAATTTTAAGGAATTTTTGAATTCCCGAAATATTGGGATTTAATTAAAGTGTTTTCGAACTAAATTTCAAAATTTTAAATTTATGTTAAAGTTAATATATTATTTAAGTTACAAAAGCTGTTTTCAGAATATATTTACGCTTTGAGTACACCGAATTCTGTTGTTACGCGAATTTTTTTACGCGTATTTGATTTAACGCATTTCCAAATAAATATTTCATTCTGTTTTTATGCGACTATTTGATTTAAAGCGATCCAAAATGTAGGTATTTTTACCAGAAAAACTTAGTCTGCACTGGATTTGGAGGATTTTAAATTAAAATAGTTGGCAGCACTATAAATCGTCTGCTACGAAAAACAATACAATCAAAACAGGGTATTTCCCTTGTTTCTGTCAAATATACCTATATATGTAGTTGAAAGTAAGAGTGTAAGATTGCAGTCAAATTTAAGCGTTAAAAGCGAAAAGAGTTTTTTACGCAAGTTTTCGAGGAACGTATCTATGGCGTTAAAACAGAATTAGGTGTATAATATTTAGATTTCAAAATTTGTGATACATTTGTAATCAACTTAATTTGAAAAAAGAAACAACTTTAAACAATCTTAATAATTTAATATTTCCCCTCAAAGATTCAGTTTATATCTACTACAAATCAAATCTCGCCAGAAAAATCGCTCTTCTCTTTTTTTTAAACCTCTTTTTCTTTTCAAAACAGTTCGTAAATTGTGTTATAAAAACTAAAAAAAAATATTTAGAGACAATTTTTAATTAAGCTTGAGTTCGTTTTGAATTAATAACACAACAAACAAATTTGTAGTAATACAAAAATGTATAATAATAACAAAGAAGAATACACAGACATTTGTAAAACACAAGTAAATTTCGTTCTAACTCATAACATGTAATAAGAAATATGTTAATTCCCAAATTCTATTTCTCAATAAATGGTGAGTTAAATAGATGATATTTACAAATAGATCTTGGACAATAAACATTGCTGATGAAGCCCTTGGCACTGCAGAAAATGCATTTCAGTGCGCCATTTGTCTAGAAAAAATATAGTTTTCACAATGGTATTCTTCGAGTTATTAATTAAAAACGAACTCAAGCCTAATTAAAAAGTTTCTCTAATATATAAATATAAAAAGTTCGACATAATATTTTCTAAAAAAAATTCTCTATATCTCTCTCTTTTTTTAGCATGATAAATATTAAAGTTTTAAAGCACGATGGCCACATATCAAACTGATTTGACAAATAATATGTATGTATTGGTAATATTTAGTTTGTCGTAGCGGTGGCAGTGAAATCTAAATTGTTTTGATTTTCGTCAAACTCACATCAACATATACGTAAGAGATTTTTTTCACTAACACAATCAAAAAAAACTGAGTTTGTCAAATCAGTTTGATACGTGGCCATCGTGCTTAAAGTTAAAAAAGTTCTGTTAAACCCTCTTTCGCCTTTATTTAACTCCTAATATTTTGTTTAATTTTTAAATACAAATCGTTAGTTATAATTTGTATTAATTTAATAATAATTAATTAATAATTAATTTTAAATTACTAAAACTAATGGGTGTAAATTCTAGTCATTATTTCTAAGCAACTAGAAATATTTACAAATGCTCATAATTTAGTCTAAAAAAGCCTACTTCTTCTACTTAAATTTCTCTTATAACTTTAAAATTTCTAGTCACAAAGAAATTTTAAAATACCACCACCTAGTGTGTTCAATTTCGGTTAACCGATTAACTGAAAAACCGGTTTTTTTTGGCAAATTTACGGTTTCTAGGAAGCCGGGTTTTCCTCCTCGGTTAACCGATTTTTTATATCTGTAAACATCGTACATTTTTCTTATTTTTTTCGAAAGTTTAGAAGAACAACTAAACTTGACGTAAAAATCTATTCAAGACTTGAGTAATTAATGCAAACGTGTTAGTATCAATAACCTTACAGATGACTTCGAATATTTGGAAAAATTTAACAGGAGAACGGAAAACTTAAACATGCTCTTCTTACTATTAATCCGACATCAACTGTCAGTGAAGGAGTCATCTCGGTATCAACACCATCAACACAAAAACCAAATTGAAAAACAGAATGTCTCCTAAAAATTTGGATTGTGTTTTGTTTTTGAAATATTACTTTAAAAAAATTTCATAAAATTCACATTTATTTACCCCCTTATTCATAAAAACTTACAACAGGTTTATAAAGCAAATTTTGTATAGAAATTTTGTATAGAAATTTGCTTTATAAACCTCTTATAAACCTGTTATAAGTTTCATAAATAAGGGCCTTACTGCCAACCAAGGGTATAAGCTCTAGTCAATAGTTTTAAGCAACTCTACTTACATTTCTTTAAATTTTCTAGTTACAAAAACTTCTAAAAGGAAACCAAAGAACGAGTTTAAACTCTAGTCAATAGTTTTAAGCAAATATTAGTTGGAATTTTATTAAGAATAATTAGTAATTTTAGGCTAATTTTCTAATGACTTTAAAAACTGTTAAAACATTTCCACAAAACTTTAGTCATTCCTAAAAAAAATTAATGATAATTCAATTTAACCAGAATTTTATAAGATTTTTTACTAGTCATTTTCAAAATATCTTCAAAATAATATATTAGTGAATCAAACATTTAAACAAATAATGTTTAGCCATACTTATTAACATTCCTTTAGCAGTCCATGCTAGAAATAGAAAAACCAATGAGTGTAAACTGTAGTCATTAGTTTTAAGAAAATCAACGAAAACCTTTTCTTAAAGATTTCTTCTGAATTCACATAAAAAAATCTGTTGTATCAAACTGTAAATAAAATCTAGTCATACTTTTTAGTTTCTAATCATACTTTTTGGCTTTAACTGCCAAAATAAAAATTATACGAGTGTAAACTCTAGTCATTAGTTTAGGTGCTAGAAATAGCAATTCAGTTAGTCAGAATTTAATTATTCCAAACTTGAAACAAAAATTCTAGTCATTTATTTTGTAGTTTTAGTAAAACCAAAGAAAAACGAGTGTAAACTCTAGTCACTTAGTTTGTAAGCAGCCAGTTAAAAACTAACTTGTTAAACTTCGTTTAGGTAACCATACCATAAAGGAGTTTATTTAATACTAGTCAGTCTGTTAAATTTCATAAGGACCAAAGGAACGAGTATTAAAATTCTAATCATAAGATTTAATTAATAGGAAGAGTAAGAAATAGTTAAAAAAGAGAAAAAACGAGAAAGAGACATTTAAATATTAAAATAAATTTCAATACGAATACAAAGGAAGAGAGGGAAGAGCAAAATAAACAAAGCTGCTAAAGGAGGATTCACCCATTTGTTTCGAACAAAACTTTTGTCCGGAGAAAAATTCATCGAACGATTTTTCGGAAAAATCAAAGCTGCCTTATGTAAACAAAATCTATTAGTTTTACAAGTGTGGCCATTGATTTATTTTGCTTTGGTTTATAAGTGTCAAAAAACAAATATGTGTTATTTTAAATTATTTTAAAATATTGAGTATTCAAAATAAATGAAAAAAGAAAGTTGCTTGGAAATACATAAGCCATTATTATTTGTATGAAAAAAAGTGTAACCTATTGGCAACCAAGTTCATTTTTGTCCAGACAAAATA
The DNA here is from genome assembly GCA_916048285.2 of Bellardia pandia. Classification (NCBI taxonomy): domain Eukaryota; kingdom Metazoa; phylum Arthropoda; class Insecta; order Diptera; family Calliphoridae; genus Bellardia; species Bellardia pandia. Next base: position 24,857,588 of record OU696531.1, read on the forward strand.
TAAAATTAAACCAATTTAAGCTGAGAGTATTTCGTAAAAAATATTTTCTCTCTCTCAAAAAGAGAGACTCATATGAAAAAAACTTTTGCCGAACAAATATTTTGTTCAGAATGAATGTGTGAATCCACCTGAAGTACTATGCTCGGAACACAACTGAGACGAACGAGGAATTTTTGATCGCGAATATTCGTCACCAAAAATAAAACACATTTGTGTATGTAAACATGCACACAATAATGGCGTCGGCTGAATTCGTTATAGGCGGCGAACTCTGAAATATATTTATTTCTATTTCATACGCCGGCAAACGACAAACAAACCATACGGGGTGACCATGTTTCGTTTTAGTTTTAGTAAATAATTTTATTTTTAAATTATGTGCTCACCGAAGTGTTCTCTCAATAAATACGTTAATTGATGCGATGTGTGGGAAATGGCGACGTCTTACTGAAACCAAATGTCGCCGAAATCACGAGCTTGAATTTCAGACATTAAATAGTCGGTAACGGTCGCCATTGAAACCGGCATCATTTTTAAAGAAATATGGACTAATGATTTTACCGGCCCACAAACCACACTAAACCGTTTTTTTCTGGATGAAGTAGCAGTTCTTGAATCTCTTCAGGTTGCTCTTCGTCCCAAATGCGGCAATTTTGTTTATTTACATACCCATTGAGCCAGAAATGAGCCTCATTGCTGAACAAAATTTGCCTCGAAAACGTCGGATCTCCTTGGCACTTTTCAAGAGCCCAGAACGTGAATTTTCGTAATATAGTTGAACGATTTGTAAATGTTGTTTAGGCGTAAACAAAAATAATATGACAGCATGACACGACTCACACGTGATCTGTCAAAAAAGACTATTGCAAAAAGTATCTCTACTTGAATCACCCGTTACATAGTTAAAATTCTATAAAAATTATTTTTATCTGTGTTTTTGTTAATGTTTAGTTTTTTATATATATATTTTTTTTAAATATGGTCACACTACCATCAGCTGTTATACGAAAACAAAAACAATTTTTTCTTCGTTATTGAGCTTCATACGACGAATTTACACAGCGAATTCGACGTTCATCCCAGTTATATTCCTAGTATTAATCATAATGTCTAGTAACTAGCCTTGATTTTGTATTTAGCGAGTTGTTAATAAAAAAAATAACAAGTTGATTTAAAAATGAGACACAATCAAAAATTACCAAATACTTTTACAATTTTCAATATTTCCTAATTAATTTAAGAACTGCTAATATTTTGTAAATAATTTTAAAAATTTTCTTAATTTTTTCAAATATTTTTTAATAAAAAATCAGCTTCATTTAGGATCTCAACTTTTAGTTTTACACAAAACCAATTCTATAAATTTGACAATTTCTGTTTGGTTAATTTAACATTTAGAAATTTCTTTTCAAACAAATTCAGGCAAATTTTGTGCAGTATTAGTATTTTAAGTTAAAAAATTATAATTTTTATTAACAAAAACCCCAAAATTGCTAAATTTGCATGAGTGTGAACTCTAGTCATGGTTTAAATAAATTAGAATAAGTTTTATAAAATTAATTAATTACTATTAATAAATTTAAAAAAAAAAGAATTAAAAAGCAATCAGCTAATTATAAACACACTACCAATAATTTTTAAGCAAATCCATAAGAAATAAAACTAAACCTTAAACAAGAAACTAGTACAAAAATTAACAAAGTTCTAAGGTAAAATGTTAGTAATTAACTACAAAATTTACAGAAAAAAATCTCTATATTTTTATACAAAATGAAAAACAAACTGCGGTTGTGTACTTAAATATATTTTTTAAGCAAAAAAAAAGAAAAAACTAAATTTAAAGTCAAAAATTCAAAAACAAATGAAAAAATTCTCTAAAATATCACAACATTTATTGTTCCTTAAAACAATAATTTTTTGATGTTTGATTAAAAGAAATAATCACACTGAATTAATAATCATATCTTGTCTATATATTTTATTTTTCAAACATATTTCTATAATTTAATTAAGTTAAATATTTAAGCCTCAATACTGTCTAACATTTCTATAAAAACAAAATAAGAAAAAATTGTGTATTCATTAAGTTACACTTGTGATATTATTTTATAAAAAATAAGCTACAAATATTAATAATAATTAAGCCTAAGAAATAGTAATAATATTAAAACACACTTATAATTTTATATATATTTTTTAAATTGCCACAAAATAAAAGGTTTTAATGCAAAATAACGTGTTGCAAAAATACAGATATACATATAAATTAAGTTATTTTTATACACACATACATATGAAATAATAAACACTTAAACAATAATTTAAATATATTTTTTATACCAACGAATAAAGTAATAATAAAAAGAAATATATATATAGATATATAAAATCGCATTTTCTAATTTAGGGAAAACTTTCATTACCAAGTAATGAGTTAAAATAATAAATTCTGGTACCTCACTGCTTAAATAATAGCATCTTAACTCATTAGCGCAGTTCACAATCTTGTACAAATGGTATTGCATCATTGCATTTGCAAAAAGATTTAGCATATGTTTATAACGCCCAGAAATATTGGTCCCACAGCCACCTTAAAGTATACCGATCGACTCAGAATCGCTTTCTAAGTCGATTTAACGATGTCCGTCCGTCCGTCCGTCTGGCTGGCTGGCTGTCCATGTAAAGCTTGTGCACAGAGTACAGGTCGCAATTTTGAAGATATTTTGATAAGTTAATTTGGTAAGTGATATTTTTTCGGCCCAAGGACGGATGGTATTGAAACTGGTGAAAATCGGTCCATTATTTCACCTGGCCCCCATACAAAAGTCCTCCCGAAATTGGGGTTTACCGATCATAAATGTTTGAATTATGCAAGGAACCGAACAAATTTCATCACAAATGAGTGGTAAATGAAGCCAAATCACCTCTACAAATTTTGTGCAGATCGATCCATAATTAGTCGTAGCTCCCATATAAGGCCCACTTCCGAAAATCTATTTAACGATCATAAATTATTTTAAGAATGTTGTTAATCAAATAAAATTCGACACAACTAATATACAGAAATGATACACCTAATTTTATAATAGTCGGTCCATAATTTGTCGAAACTCCCTAATAAGACCCTCCCCGTAATCAACTTTAACCTTCATAAATCTTTTAAAAGTATTTATATCGCGATAAAGTTTAACATACACAATATTTATATTCACAGAAATCATGACACTAAATTTTGGGATGATCGGCCCATAATAGGTCATATCTCCCATATAGCGACCATATCTGAAAAACTGTTTTATTGCCCGACTATACTTTCTTACTTGTTGTGTATTTTGTTAATGTAGAGTAAAAATATGCTAAACCTTTTTGCAAATGCAATTTCAAAACGATGATGTCATTACCACAAGCACTTATAAATATATTATTACTTTAATAATACTGCAACTATTTCTAAGTAATGCAGGCGGTATGTAGTAGTCATCGCAAATTAAGTTGTGTAGTAACTATTAAGTTGTTTCTGAGTAAATTTCTGTCTTCTTTCAATCTCCTTTTATAATTGACCAATATTCTTGTTCTTATCTTATTTACCGATATTGTTTAAAATTCTCGTCAATTAAATGGAATATACGAGGTCTGATCAAAAAATAACCGTTATTTTAAATTTTTTTCAAAAAGTATTTATTTATTCATCCATAACTATCTTGTCCCCTTCAAAGTAATCCCCCTCAGATATAATACACTTATGTCAGCGTTTTTTTCAATCCTAAAAACACTTCTGAAAGGCGGTTTTTGGTACCGCCAACAGCTCCTGTTTCGAACCTAACATTGCCTGACGATTGCAAAAAAATAAAGGTTCTAAATAAAACTGTAAAAGAGTTTATAAAATGTTCAAAAAGCAAAAATATTATATATAAAATAAAGGAATAAATAAAAGAAACCAGGAAAATAATATTATGTACCAATGCAGCAATGAACCGTTTAAGTGCAATGAAATCCACAAATGCCATCAAAATTGTATGTTGCAGTTTTCCCAAAATATGAAAAAATCGTTAAACTTGGCAAAAGGACAATGGTTTTGAAAGGAATTTGCAGTAGCGTTTTAAGTTTACATCGTAGCCTTTAGTTTATGACGTAGATTTTAGTTTAAGACGTACTCTTTTGTTTAAGAAGCAGTCTTTAGTTAAAGGCGTAGTCTTTAGTTTAAAACCTTGTCTTTAGTTGAAAACATTAATTATTTTAATATAAACAATAAAAAGATGTTAAAGCAGACAATTTTAAACAACTTAAATGTATGACAAAACTTAGTAAACATTTTTCTAACCAACTTAAGGTTTTTTTATGGCAATTATGGTTCTGGTTATGCTTATCAACACGATTCGTAATGATTTCTTTCATAAAATTTTTTTTTCGAAATGTTTTTCAATAAACCACAGGTTATGATAAGCTGTTGAAGAAATATAGAAATAGAAATAGAAAACTGTAAATTGTTTAATAAGATCTGACTGGAATGAAAGAGAATTGAAAGTTTATAGTCGCATTTTTGTACATATTTATATTATGCATCGTCATAGATATTTCTTTTTTAACTTCTTCTGATTTTTAATATAATTATTTTTAAATTAAATGAGAATTATTCCTCTTGCGAGTATTAATCAACAAATTTTTTGAAAAATTTTAATCGAAGTTAAAGTTCAAGTTAAATATACAATTTCTTTGAAAACAAATTGTTACACTAAAAAAAGTTAAATATACAAAGTTTGAAAATAAAACACTATTAGACACAAAGAATGCTGATGACGGCTTTAGCAGGCCAGAAAATGCATTACATTTTGCTAGTGTCTTTGAATATTTTTGTATGTTTTTACATTTATGCTTTCCAACGGAAGGCTATGTAGAACATATAACAGAAATATTCAAAAATAAATGTAGTGTAACAATTTGTTTTCAAATAAATTATATAATTATTTTTAATTATATAAATCTAACTAGCTAAAACCCGGTGTGCTTCGCTACCCGTATCGTAATGAAATAAAAAGTTTAGAGTTAAACAAATATACCGTATTTGCCGGACGATAAGATGCACCATGATTTAAGGTCAAATTTTCAGAGTAAAAAGGTGCGTCTTATCGGCTGGCAAAGACGTTATTTATTAAGTTATTAAAACCTACAGTTTTCCTTTTAAATTAAATCTTATTACATTATCTTATTATGATTTACAATGTACAAACAAACAAACACACATTCACTTTTATATATGTATAGATATTCACTTTTATATGTAGATAAGGGTTTCAAATGTATACAAATTTTAACATTTACTTAATATTGTTGCGTCAGAGCATTGGTGTCCTAAATATAATTTGTCATCATATCTACGGGAGGTGCCACGCCCACTATTGATAGTCCACCCATTCTTGTCCTAAATATTAATATTGATGTTAGAATAACCGTATATATATCTTATTGTATACCATATATTTAATATATTTTTAATTATCATCATATTGGAGGTGCCACGCCCCCTTTCGCCACTACTCCCATTTTTTTCGCAAATATTTAAACGAACAATGGAATTGCTCATGCAAAATTTGAGTACTATAGCTATTATAGTTTCCTAAGTATTTGATTTTTAAAATTATCTTTGTATGGGAGGTACCACGCCCACTTAAAATTTAAAAAAAAGTATCCTATAGCTCCTTCCAGACATACAGAAATATACTATGAAAATTTCAAGCAAATTGGTTCAGCCGTTTAGCCGTCTATAGATCCCAAACTAATAATAATAAACATACATACATACATACATAAAATAAAATGCAAAATTAATCTAATCGTGTAATATTTTTAAACAAATTGCATAATAATCCATGTATTGGCGTTAAGGTAATAATATTAAGTACAGTCGATTACAAGGCTCTTACGTTTATACGTAGTCTTTTTACTGTCCCCGTTCCATGTTTCCTGCCAATCAGTAGGTACTTATTGAACTTTATGACCATTTTGGAAACACATTTCCTGAGCTTTAACGCCTTGGAAATTTTGTATAGTTTTCTAGTATAATTTTTTTGCAACTAAACAAGATGCGTGTTAATAGCAAGGAAAATAAATTATTATATTTTCTTAAAACAAATTGTTGAAAACTAAGTATATTTCAAGTACATTAAAAGAACTTTTAAAAATACATACATACATACATTTATTTCTAAAACAATTAACCCACTTTGTTATTTAATAGCTGCCCTCATAATTTTCATTTCAAGTAAGTATTTTATGACATTTTCAAATAAATTTAATTTCTTTGCGAACAAGTAACATTGAGCAGCCTAATTTCTTAACAATCACTTGAAAAATTTTAGCTACGACCCTAAAGGTGTTTACACACATCCTTATTGAAACCATACATTCATACGCCCATTCTTTAACACAAGCAAATCAAACAATTCAAGAAATTGAAACGTTTTTTAAAGAATGAGAAAATATCAAAAAAAAAAAAACAACAAAACAACAAGCATAATTACCTTGTGAATGAGCAACAAACAACAAGAACAACGACAATACAACACTTAAGAGCCAGCATACATTGGCAACCAGGACTAAAATGTCTAGAGGTGTGTCGAGAAAAACAAACAGCAAACAAAAGAAACTCATCTCAACATGGGGTTGAAATGAGGCTCTTAAGGTGTTTAAAGTGGGTTGGTTTAATATTAAGATTTTAGATATAATTTAATGTATTTATGAAATTTATTTATACAGGTACCGCTGTTGATTTAGATAATAATAGATTTGCATACTCTGTAATGAGCGCAATGTAAATAATGGGCCGAGCTACTTGAAGTGCAGTGATTAGTGAATATAATAAAGGTTTTCTTCATCTAGTGAAGTGTTTGCTGCATTGGCAAAGCTAAATTAAAGACTGCAAATGAAAATACAATGTGAAATATTTATAAAATATTAAAATGCATAAATGAAAACAAGTAATCCGGTCATAATGCCAAACCATTTTACAATACTTTCATCTTTTCATTTTCAAACCTAGCAATCGTAATTATTTTAACAGATTTCGTTAGCTAGCAAATCGTTAACAAATCAAAAAAGAAAAAAAAACATGCACAAATTATGTAAAAATACGACATTTTTGGGTGCAATGTCAAACAATTTGATCGGAATGGTTTAAATTCCGTATTTGCAAATCGATCGTTTGTACTTTGCGTTCTCTAGATTCCGATCGATTTTGTTTAAACCATAATAAAAAACAAATAAGAAAGTATAGCCGGTCAAGCCCGACTATATAATACCCTACACCCAGTATATGTATAAAAGAGTTTTTCTGAAATGGGCGCTATATGGTCATCCAAAAATTTAGTGCCATGACTTCATGTATCTTAAACGATATAAATACTTTTAAAAAATTTATGGAGGAATTACGAAGAGGGTCTTATATGAGAGATTTGACTAATTATGGACCGACCATTATAAAATTAGGTGTTTATATTTTTGTATATATGAAACTTATTTGTGTTGAATTATATTTGGATACAAACATTTTTAAGAGACTTATGATCGCTAAAGTTATTTTCGGAAGTGGGCCTTATATGGGAGCTATGATCAATTATGGACCAATATGCACAAAATTTGTAGACATGATTTGGTTTCATTTACCACTCATTTATGGTGAAATTTGTGTGGATTCTTGCATAATTCAAACATCTATGAGCGTTAAACCCCTATTTCGGGAGGACATTTGTATGGGGGCCAGGTGAAATAATGGACCGATTTCCACCAGTTTCAATCTCTTCCGTTCCTGGGCCAAAAAATATTATGTACCAAATTTTATCGAAATATCTGTAAAATTGTGACCTGTACTCTGCGCACAAGATTTACATGGACAGCCAGCCAGCCAGACGGACCGACGGAGGTCGTTAAATCGACTCAGAAAATGATTCTAAGTCGATCGGTATACTTTAAGGTCGACCTACTTGGTTATTATTGCAAGCTATATTACGCCGTTTTTTTACGCTTCCCACTGTATATAGAAAAGTAATAATACTGACTGAGTGACTCATGAGAAATTTTCCATATATTGTATATAATTTATGATGGATTGAGTATAAGACTAATTAAATTTGGTATGTGGATGCCTAAAGTTGTGCAAAAATTAAATGGAAATTGTTTGAAAATTCACTTAATAAAAATTTTCCTAATTCTAAAATAACTTTTTGAATTTTCAAAATTAGTAAACCTAGATTTTAAAATTTTTGTACCAATTTTGTATTAGAAATGATTATTAAATAAAATTTTACTATATATTTCAATAAATTTTAATTTACACAAAACGTAATAATATTTTTTTCAGTGTGTAGATATTTATCAAATATTAAAATATATAAAATCAATACAATAAATCATACCTAGAGCAGACCACAATAATTAATCATTCATGGTACCTGATATAACAGTTGCTCTACATACATAATATATAGAATTAATGATATGTCATTCAATTTGACTCATGATAATTTTGTATATGTTGCATGATGATTTCTGTTAGATTGGGAAAAAGGATAATGAGATTTGTATTGAAGATTTCTCAATTTCTATATAAATTAAAAGGACGATGTTTGGTACTTCACTCTATAAAACTTTTTTTTACTTCTAAGATAACTAATTGAATTGTGTAAATTAGTAAACCTTGGATTTTTAAATAAAAAAATTTACTATAAATTGCAAGAACTTTGCTTTAAATTAGAAGCATATTGGAATAACATGAAAGTTTTAACATTTTACTTGTTGACATATTGGTAGCATTAAATTTCAAAATTTTTACAATGAATTTAATTTTATTCAAAAATCAATTTTAAAAATACAATATGAATAGACACAATCGTTTGGTTAATTGATAAGTTTTTTTAACAAACACGAACTGCGAAACTTTTTTGGCTTATCTGCAGAAAACACCCAAAGTATTTGGCGGCAATCGAACCCGCAACCCTCTATAGACTAGGTGTATTGAAGAGCATTCGAATTTGTTAAGACCTAAAAGTTATTAACCTACAACGATCACTTGACGTATTTTATATAAGGATTTGACTGTGAAGCCTTGCAAGGTGCAACTATGACTATTTTTATACCCTACACTACAATAGTGGGGGAATTATGATGATCGGTTCATAACACTGTTCAAGTTTTAAAATGGTACTAACGTGGAAACCACAAGGTTGTGTTTGGATGAGCCCCCTGACTACTACTCCACCAATGAAAGTGCCAATTTCGCTCATTGGGAAAAATTTATGGCGTTATGTTTGAACTTCGGTCAATTTGTCAATTTTTGACCATTTTCAGCCCATTTAAGTCGCTTTTCGTATTTAAAATTTCTTGTGTTATATTTAGACGGCTCGCAATTACTACTTCCACCACTAAAATGCACATTTGAACTGAGAAAATCAAAATTTTTTACCTATTTTCATGATTTTTGCCCATTTTTCATCGATTTTCCCCATTTTTTGCTGTTTTATGCGCTTTTTATAGTTCTTGCGCAAACTTATCGACATAATTCTTAAGGTACGGTCACATATAGCAAACATTTGACTCTAACATGTTTGCTCGTATTTGTTTTAAAAGTTTACACATTTTGTTAGATGGTCACACTAGGGGCAAATATTTGATAAAATTTATTTTACCAAACAGCAGTCAAACAACGGCAAATACATATGTTGGCAAACATGTTTTCCCTCCGGTCACACTGAATCAAATATTTTCTGTAACAATTTATTTGATCAAACTGTCAAAATATTTAAATTTGTTTTTTCACAAATAAAAACTGAAATGGAAGATTGTGAAGCATTATTTGTACTAAGTGGAGCAGCGTCTTTATTAATATTAGAGGAAAACGAATCCAAAAGTCGCAAAAAAAGGACAATGGGTGCGTAAATGGATTCAACGTCGGAAAAAGGAAGGATGCTGTGCAAAGATACTGTTGGAGCTACGATCTGAAACTCCAGATCTTTAAAAAAACTTTACAAAAACAAAATCAACCTCAGTATAATTTTCACTATCCTAAAAGTATATTTATTAAAAAAAATTGATTTTAAAAAACATTTTAACTTACCTCCATATTTTTCGCCAAGAAATACTTATATTAATATCACACAGCTGTTTAATTGTTTTTGTTATGAATATCAGTGTTGCCAATTGTTGTGCTTTTATGCGTATATATAAAATGGCTTAAACAAGTGATATTTTATGTTATCTTAAAAGTTATGTATAATGAATTATGTGAACCATAATGAATTGTATATATATACAGTGGTTTCCCGGTTTAACGAATTATATATTGTCAGGTTCATTCGTTATATCGAAAAAATTCGTTAAATCCGGCAGTTTTTTAAATATGTTAAATACAAAATCATGTTTATTTATTCTAATTCCTAACAAAAACAAAAAAAAATAATTAGTTCATATCACATTCAATTAAATAATTAGTTCAAACAAGACTAAAAAATGAATTTGTAACGTATACATTTTGATTTTGGTGAGCGAAAATCAAAATAGAAGACAAAATATTTTTGTAAACAAAACTAAAAAATTACTTTGTAACGTATAAATTTTGATTTTGGTGAGAGAAAAATTTCTTAACATACAAATAAATTTTTCTCTTAATCCATTTTTTCCGTAAGCCGTTTCTTATAACATTGTACAAATGTAATTGCAAAAACATAAAAAAAATAAATCACCCTGCCGAAATTTATTGGAATCGGTCCATATTTGACAATCACTTCCATAAAAATTTTTACTATTTAAATACCTGGCCTTTAATTTCTGCATTGAAAATGGAGTTTTGCAAATATTAGTAGACTTCTGTTTTGGTGATTTTTATGAAAATGTTCCTAATTTATTTTTAAAAATGACGACACTGTTTTCACCAGCTGTTATTTGCCTCTATTTGTTCTTACAATAGCTTTGCAAGAAAAAATAATTATTTGCCCAAAAAAGCGGAAAATATTTGACATAGGGTGGTCACACTCTGTTCACATTAGACACATTTTTGTTTGCTACAAAACAAATTTTGTTTTCTCAAAATCATGTTTGCACCACAGACTGTTTTATGGTCACATTATGGAAGAGAAATATTTGGTGTTTTTTGTCAAATGTTTTACAAGTGTGACCGTACCTTTACCGTTTTTCCTTTTTACAATATATTATGCAAAATATTGGTATCCAAATAAAATTCAACACAAATAAGTTTCTTATATACAGAAATAATGACACCTAATTTTATAATGGTCTGTCCATAATTAGTCGAAACTCCTATATAAGACCCTCTCCGTAATTCATTTTAACCACCATAAATCTCATAAAAGTATTTATATCGAAATAAAGTATAATATACATACATAGTATTTATATTCACGGAAGTCATGACACTATCTATACCTTCTTACTTGTTTACAGTTTCACATAAATTTTAGAAGTTATAAAGCGTTATTTACGAAATTTATGGAGAAATTTTGAAAAATTGTAATGTAGGGTACCTAAATGAGCAAATCCATTGCCAAAACTTAACGTTTTTGCACACAAAAATAAAGCTTGGATTTTTTTTTCTTTTAAATTGTTTCCTCTAAAGTAAAGAATATCGTAGTTTTTGACAAAGCTATGAAGAAAACTAAAAAAAACGGCTTTGTGCGACCTTAAAACCTTTTCATTACAAAACACATAAAATTTAGAGAAATGTTCGAAATAAAGATTTGTCGATTGAACGATTTATATAATTCAATGATTAAAGATTATTTCATGTAAATGTTGAACGCGCAAATAGTTCATACGCCAATTTTAGAATATTCTCTTAAACATATCGGCCAGTATCTTACGAATAAATTATTTAATATTAGTTTCTAGTGCGTCAACCATTGCAAGCTTAGATATGAGCCTTAATATAGCTCACGATTGACGGCCACTTTACTGGCCCTGAACGTGAAATAAACTGTTTACCGAACTTGCCTCTCAATTGTGCTATTGTTTCGCATGCTGTGTGCCATGTTGCACCGTCTTGTTGAAACCGTGTCAAGTCTAGCTCTTAAATTTCAGGCAAAAAAAAATTGTAATCAATGCCCGGTAGCGTTCGCCATTCACAGTAACGTTCCCGCCTTCGTTTTCTTTGAAAAAGTACGGTTCCATGACCGGCCACCGGCCCATAATCCCCACCAGACAGTGTATTATTATTCCGAATACATTAAACCAGAAATGAGCTGACCATAAAGTGGAAGAAGTGCATTTTGACAATAAAATTCAATTAGCTGCAAGCGTTGTATGTTTGTATGTCGATTCATGGTTAAATTATAGACCAAACTGAATGTGTTTAACAGTACCATGTTCCACGAAAACAGCTAAGTTGCCAATAATAGTCTAACCGCAAAGAAAGTTACTAAAAACTCACCCTTTATCAATCAATCAATCGTTGCAATACAATAAAAATTTTAAGGTTTCTTTTTTATAGAAATTCTTTATTTTGTTTTGCTTTTAAGCTGTTAAATACTTATTGTTGGTTATAGATACATAATTACTATTTAATAAAATCTCTTTGTTTTAATTAATTTCGAAAGTATTTTGTTAGTGTTATTATGTATGTGTGCGTTTTGTTTAAAGTTTTGCTTTTGGATGTCCAACATTTGTGATCTTGTTTGGCATAAGCTGCATAGAAATGTCATTCTTGAACGCTTTATAATTATCAGTAAGTTCAATTTGTTTACTTATCGCATCCTGTGTCTTCAGTAAGCCACTCTTAATTAGCGATTTATTTCCCTTTTTAATTACCTCTTTTAAAGGCGCCTCCAATTCGATTGGCAGACCTAATGATTGCAGTTCACTCAGTTGCTGTTTATTAAAAGATTCAAAATCGTTTTGTTTATATTCATCGATTTTTGTGAAAACATCTAAATATTGTTTGTTTACTGATGTATCTCCGATATGAGATTCCTTTAGATAACAATTTAGTATATCAGATGCTGGTTGTGTACGAGCCATTTCTGGAAAATGCATTAATAGCATTTTTTCGATTTCATTTTTAGGACGGTTTTGAAAACAATCGTGTGGATTAGCTGAAAGAGTAGGTATAAGTGTTTTAAATTAGCCATAACTTATGTGGTTACACTGTGCAGCAAAGACAAAATGCCCCAATATTGTTTCTCATTGTTGGTTGCGCACCAAAAATTATTGAACAAGTTTCTTAAACTCTTTTCTTTTACCTGTAAATCCAATTACTGCCTGCAGTATTAAGATTATTGCTAATAATTCAAGACGGAAATTCATTTTGCTATTTATTTTACTTGTATCGGCTTGTATCAGCAGATAGAAAACTTCAACTGTATGAAAAAATATTATGAGAGTTTTCTTTTATAGAGATTTTTTACATGATACATACATAAAACAGCAAATAATTCAAACTAAGTCATCCACGCCTTATGCATTAAAATAATATGTATACGAGGGCGGTTCGGAAACTTCTTAGTCAAGAACAGAGAGCGACGTATAAACAGAAAAAATTAAGTGTTTTGGAAACTTATACTATGTTTCCACGACGACTTGAATAACCAGCTTCGCCTTCTGAATCATGTTTATGAATCATGCTGTTTACATGACTAATAAACTTGATTCGATTTGACAGTTGTCTTTAATAAACAAACAGAATAAAAAAAAACAGAATTTACAATTTGTGGAAAATTATTTTTTTTTTAATGGACAAACAAAAATGAGTGGAAATTAGTTAGCTTATTTGAAAAAAAAACATACATTCGTACGTATTTACTTTCTTTACTTCCAGCAACAAGAAAATAATTTGCTTTGTTTACAATAATGTTAAATTTTTACAGCTAGTGCAGATAAACTTGCGATAAAAATTAGAGAAGAGTGCAATTTTTCGTGCTTCGCAAGCAGATTCAATATGAATCTACTTGATTCGCTCTTAAAATTTTGTATGATTGGGGTGTGAAGCATGAATAAAGAGCGGAGCAAAACAGCATTTAATAGATGTTATATGCATTTTCGCGAAAAATAAACATTCTAGTTACAAATTTATAGAAGACATGCCATTTTTTAAATATCATTTTTATGGGAGGTGGGCGTAGAAATGGGCGGATTAAGTTCATATTTTCAGGAAGTTATGCCACATTTTCTATTTAAGTTGTATGGGAGGTGGGCGTATTTTTGTAAAAAAAAAAAATTAAAATTCTTAAAAAATTTAAAATAAATGTGTGCAAAATTTCATGAAGATCCGCGACCTCCTCGATTTATGGCCATTAAATACACTACATGGCCACAGTGTGTGCCGTAGCACTGATGACTGACTTTGTTTACAATTTACTTATGTCAACAGTCATATTTTGTCAAGTGTTTTTGCAGTAGTACACTATTATACACAAACCAAATCTCTGGACTTAATAGTAAAAACAATAATATAGCTAAACAAGAAGTTGGAAACCTATGTAACAACGTCCTCAAAGTAAATGCGAATATTATGTCTACACCTATGATTGCTGGTGGAAAATCATTTTGCTTTACACTGGCGTCTAGTTTTCAAGCTTATAATGTAACAGCAATGAAAAAGAAATTAAAAGGCAAAAATATCTTTATTAATAAAGATTATACCGTGGATGAACAAAATGTGCGTTATAATTTACGAAAGCTGAGCAAAAGTATCACCAAATGCAATAAGACAGTCAAAGTAAGGCTTGGTGAATTTTGTATTTACGTTGATAATAAAAATATACCTACAAGTCTGATAAAATTGAAACTACTTCAAAAAGTGATGCAATATATCTTCGAAAATTGCTTGCAAATACTGATTATGCTACTGAAATTAATGTCATAAACGTGAACCAACCTATTGAGAATCTTCCTAATACTTCGATCTTGTAATACCAATATAGTACATTTAAATTACTATCATACAATGTTGCAAATTTGGCAAATTCAATAAATTTTGGCTATTTCTTAACCTATGTAAATCAATTTGATCTATTTTTTTATTCGAAACCCACGTTCTTAGTGAGAATCGATATCGTCTTAATTCTTATTTTCAAAATTATTTTTTAGAATGGTTTCCTGCAAAGAAAATACACAGAGCTGGTCGTGCAAGTGGTGGATGTCTTTTTGGATTTAAAAAAGAGCTACAAAAATAGAAAACATGTTAAGAGCAAAGAATTCTCAAAATCATGATATGTACCCACAACTTAATCATAACTTTATGCCTGTACCATTATTAAATTACTCGACACGTGTCACCTGTCTTCTTATTAAAACTAGAGGTGGATTATTAGAACTGAATGGCAGATCTTTTATTAATACTGCATAAACTTGTTGTACAATATGTAATACTAATGAAGTAGAAAATACATTTCTCTTTTTGGGAGTCTGTCCAATTTATAATGAAATACGTTTTAATATAAAATAAATCTTTCTGTAAATGATGTTATCAGTATTCTAAATGGTTATAATTTTTCTACTTTATATAAATATATTGAACTATGTTTAAAATACCGTAAGCTAATATTAAATGAGTTTTCCTAGTCACATATTTTATATACATATGTATAATAAAATATAACAATCACATTTTATGCCAATCTGGCTCACAACAAATATGTTTGGCCATATATAGATTAAAAATAATATTTAAGACTGAATTTGTATAAAAAAAAAACTGAATTTGTATATTAATTATATAATCTATTAATAAATAAATAATAAATACACAAACCAAATACTTGGTGTTTCTGTATTGTGTTGTATTTGTTGCCGATTTGCACTCGCCCAATATATTTTCACCATGATTAATGCTTGATAAACTTTTAATCAATAAAATTTTTGTTTTCAAACATGTGCATTTATATTTTGAAACAAATTGTTATTAGTTATAAACCAATTGTTTTAATATGAAACAAAAATTCCGACATCCCACTAGATTAAAAAAACCAGTCCCGTTTGGTATTCCTAATGACGGCCCAAACTTATTCTTACTAGCAGTCTAAGAAGTACGATTAAGTGGTCCGAAAATATTAAGAATTTTACGAAATGTAGCCTTTATAGATGCATCATATTCATGTTGTATTTTAAGCATTGTCATAGTGAATTTAATTTGTATTGTGCAAACAACAACAAGTAGATTTAAATAAAATAAAACTTAACTTCTATGGTGATTTTTCCTTAGTGAAATAAGTTTTCGAAATAAAAATAAGAATTAAAACATTTTTTATTTAGTATTTACGTCATTTCCGTCAAATATTTTCCATGTGTGACCGTACCTTAACAGAAATAATTTTATCACAATATATATAGAAAACTTAGATTTAGTCACTTAGTCTGTATCACTACTATTCTAAATATGTTAATAGAAAAACTATTATATCGGGCACCATGAATGACTAATTATGGTGGTCTGCTCTATATACGGTTATTTGCATTTATTTTTATATTTTATAAATACCTACACACTGAAAAAAATCTTATTACACTTTGTTTAAATAATGTACCATTTGATTGTAAATTAAGGCCCTAATCACGGCGTTCAAGCAAGTGATTGCTTGCGTTGTAACAGCTGATTCTTACGGTGTTGTTAATACAACTGTTTGAAATTGTGTATTTTGTAAAACAAAACGCTGAATTTTTCATCACTTGCGTTATCAAATTTAATGCTTCCATTTTCTTGGCGTTAGTTTCAAAAGTTGAATTAACATATTATTAAAAAACAAAACCATTCAATTATTTTAATATTTAACATATTCATTTAGTATCAAATACTACTAAAATTTGTTTAGGGCAAAAAAGAAGCCACAACGGCAGCTCAATTTAAATTGTTGATAGCTGAAATGGAAAAGAATCCAAAATATAAAAATATTGTGAATCTCCACAGTGTTATTTTACTTTTACTCATAATTCGTTAAATTCATGATGTTGACAGTAGAGCGCAATTGTGTTTTTTCAATAGATATGTCTAGGACGCTTTAAGAATCCTCATCATCCGAAAAAGAAGACATATTCATAAGTGCGAACATTTTTTGTATACCCCTTAGTTTATTTGTATTTATAGTTATTTGCTTTAAAAGCTTTTTTCTTCACAATTTTAAATTTTTTCTTGATATATAACCAAACAAAATTATTGAACAGCTGATAGGTTTGTAGCATTGCCAATGCAAAACAAGTGTAGCTTTATGTATATTTTTATTTTAAATTTCAGTATCAACATTTACAATGGCAACATAAAACACACAGTGTTTGACAGTATTGCAACAACGTAATATTTTCGCGTTCGCTAAACGCAATGACGCAGTGATTTAAAAAATTTCATATTTTTGGTGATGCGTTCGCAAAAGCGTAGGTGATACATTAAACGCAAGTGATTTACAAAATTAGGGCTTGAAACTTATCGAAAAATAATATTTTATTTAATAATCATTTGCAGGGCTGTCAGATATGGCGATTTCTGGCCAAACGTGGCGATTTTGAAACGTGTTTGGCGTCGAGATTTTCCGTTTGGCGACATGGCGATTTTTTGGCGATTTTTGATATCACTGGCGATTTTTACCAAAACATCTATAATGAATTATGTGATGAAAAAAATCGTCTTTTTTTGGTTTTTATAAATCCAATTGTCAACGAAATGAATCATCTGAATTTGGAATTTCAATCTTAAAGCATGGATGCAGGAAGCATGCATGAAAAAATGTATTGTACACTTCTTATGTTTTCAACAAAAGTTTTCAAACCTTCTGTTTTATATTATACTGAAAACAATGAAAAAATTTTCAATGATTTACATGCATTGATTCTTCAAATTCATTTTTGCCTCTAGATGCAATTGATTTTGCAGAGTTTGAAACATAATTAAGAAATGCGAAATTGAGCGATGCAGAAATAATCGTACTTAAAGAAAACTGTTTTGTGTATTTAAAAAAACTTTTAAAAGAAATGATAAGCAGATTACCAGAAAATATGAACTTTTTTAAAGCTTTTGGACAATTTTCTATTTCAAAGTGTGTGAATACATTATCTCAAACTAAATTTGGCGTTGTTCAACACAACAACGCCAAACATTAAGACCATTTATGGATCCAAAACTCAATGGGGAAAACTTCCGTTCATAAATTGGAATAATTATTTTAATAACGAAATTCCAACAAATTTACTTGAATTTTGGCCAAAAGTGTTTGATTATCACGATACAGTAATGTCTGCGTTGAAAGGGTCTTTTCAATAATGAATTATACAAAAACTCGACTACTGCAATTCGTTTACACCGACTAATGAAATGATAAAAAAATTCAACTTAACTATGTATGAAAGTCAAGACTCTAGTAATGAAATCGCCGAGAATGAAGTTTACGAACTTTTAGACTTATCGACTTAATTTTACTTTTTTTTTTTAAATATGATCTCCATTTTTATGTAATTTAAAACTCTCTTTTAACAAAGTTTTAAAATTTTTTAAATAGTAAAAAATACAAAAACGGATATAAATGTGTATATGTTTTACTAAAATATTGTTTAATAAGTAACAATTAATGTATTAAATAAAAAAAATTTAACAAAAACTAAAAAAAATTATTTTTGGCGATTTTTTGGTTTTTTCTCAATTTTTGGAGATTTTTGACTTAAAAATTGAACTAGATTTTTTTGTGTAAACAAAATTTATTTCTTTTAAATACTAAAAAAAATAAAAACTGAACAAAATCCGGATTTTGGCGATTTTTTACATCCGTTTTGGCGACGGAGCTAAAAAAAATCTGACAACCCTGATCATTTGTAATACAAAATTGGTACAAAAGCATGCGCATTCTGGCAGATCACAAAAAAATTAACAGTATTTTTGGTAGCAAATTTTGTATATTAAAAACTATTACTTTCAAAATCTAGGTTTACTAATTTAGAAAATTCAAGAAGTAATTTTACAACTAAGGACATTTTTTATTAAATGAAATTCCAAACATCTTCCATTTAATTTTTGTAGAACTTTAGCTATCCACATACCAAATTTCATTAGTCAATCCAACATAAATCATATACAATATATGAAAAATATCTCATGAGTTACTCAGTCTGTATAATTACTATTCTATATATATATAGAAAAACTATTATTTTACATGGTACATGAATTTCTTTGTGGTCTGCTCTATTTACGGTTTTTTGATAAATACCTACACACTGAACAAAATATTATTACTTCTTTGTTTAACTGTAATGGGAAAATTGAAATTTATTATTAAATAATCAAAATTAGTTAAAAACATATTTTTGAATGGAAAAATTTGAAATTCGTGGTGTCAATAAATATTGAAATAAATAAGGTTTATCGGGCCAAGAAATTCATAATGATAAGGTAAATGTTTTAGGTGAAAGTGCTCCTTCATATGCAACAGTAAAAAATTGGGTTGCTGAATTTAAACGTGGGCGTACAAGCATTGAGGATGAACCACGTAGTGGACGTCCATAAACAGCAAAAACAACAGAAATTGTCGAACAAAATGTTTGCCAAATGTGACATAAAAACTACAATTTGCTCTGTGTAGACTCTATAAAAGCATACTTTCTCAATAACTAACAGTTCAGTTGTAGTTTTTCTGTACAGCGAGTGATTGATCAGCAAAATGAAGTTCGTGATTATTTTATTTGCAATAGTTGTAACACTATTGTCCTTAACAAATGGATTACAGAGAGGTAAAACTAAACACCAACATAATATCTACGAACGATACTTTTGACTAATCAAATCTAATTTCACTTTAAGAGAAAACCATGTACAGCAAATTTATTTCAACAAAAGCCTTTCTGGTTTTAATATACAGTTTGTGTACATTTATTTTCCCAGCAACAATTAAAGCAATTTATGGCCTTTGAAAATATGTTTTAATTTCTTTTCTTTCAGTCCATGCACAATCCTGTTTCAGTATCCTATTTACATTGCCAAAAAGTGAAATAGAAGATATTTATTTTATGGATTTTGATAAAGCTGCTCTTACGCAACCTGCTGGAGACATCTTAAGTTGTTATCTAGAACAATCTCACAGCGGTGACAAATCTAGAAACCAACAACTTTTGGACGTCTATAAAAAGATCGATTACTACAAACGACATGATGTAAAATTTGGTTACAAGCAATTGCGTAAACTCGAATCATTAGGACTTCCATACAGTTTGGAAAACTTTTTAAGACGCAAAATTGCAGCTGGTGATTTCGTGAAGCGCTCTGTTAGTCGTGTTCAAAGAATAGTTGGTAATGAGATTGAACTGAGTAGCGACTATAAAAATTACAAAGAAAATATTTTTTCGCAATATAATTCAAACATTACTCGGGGTAGAACAAATAGAAAAAATTCATATAGATACAGTAAAAGTAATGCGGATAAAAATTTAAAAAATCACTCTTTGGCTAAGAACTCAACAATGAGTGCAAATAATGAGCATGAATATTTGGAAAATTTGAGAGAAATTGTTTTTGGAGACAAAACACATTAGGTGTGTTAGTAACTTTAAATTTACTCTCAATAAAAAAAAAATATCAAAAAAAGTATTAGAACAGCAATTTGTAACTTTTTCTATATCCATTTTTTTTAATTTAATTTCCTATAATACATTTGCTGTATCTAGTTTTTTTAGTTGTGAAATGTTTGTATAAGATCTTAATATTGGCTTAACTTTCACATCATTCAGATCATCAGAAGCTAAAACATAAAAATATCAGTAAACAAAGTTAAACATCCATTCATTGCAATACACATTTAATATATTCGAAAGTATTTTTTATCAACACTAAACAAAATAATAATTAAATAAAAACTTTTCCAAAACCCTAAAATACATATTGCTACATGTTGCAATACATGTTAAAAATTATTTAGAAAGAAGTTTTGCTTTATAGTTCGGACCTTGTCCCGTCTGACTACTCTTTGTGTCGATGAATGCAGAACGCTACCTCAGTGATACGCTTCATTTCAGAATTATAAACTGATTGATTTTCAGGCGCGGAATCCATATGTCGCCACAAATATTAGAAAAAGTCATTGTACAAATGTTTCAAAATAAAAGCTAATAATTTAAAAAAAATTCCGCATTTTTTAAGTTATACACCCAATAATTCTCAGATGTTATGTAATTAAATGTATTAAAATTGCAACTATAACACAAAAACAATGCTGCAATAAGTATTAAAGAAGCAATATAAAAGTGTCACGAGGATAACCAGGTATGTATTTTATAGCAGCAGATTTGGTGGCATGCAACAGTAAAGTGGTTAACTTATATGTTAGTTAAATTAATGAAGACAAAATAAAATACGAACAGATGAACATTTTTCCACAACAGATGTTGAGGCAAGAAGAGATTTTGTAAATGATACCCGCACAAAAATGTGCAATTCACTAAATACTCAACACAATCGTCACAATACATACGAGTACATTCGTTCAATAGTTTTGTTTGCAACATGTTGCGCCGCCAACAAAAAAAAAAAATATGCACAAACAAATTTCAGCTGAGTTTACCAACGAATAGAGTTTTAAGATTTGTATTAATGCGGGCGGGCGGCCGGCGTTAAACTACTAACGGAATTTTGTGTTTAAATATTTAACGAAAATTCATTCGGAGAATTTCATTTTATTATGTCAGCAGCAAGCAGTAAAATAAAAGAAAAGGTGTAAAAATGTTTGCTCTTGTTGTTACTTTATGGCGGTAGAGTGTGGCATGTTGTATGTAGTATGTAGGTATTGCAACTTGCGGCTGCCAAATGACTTTTGGTATTTGGAATATATGCTAGGAAGTTTTGTTTTTATACATGTGACTGTCTGTCTGTTAAGCCATTCATCCAGCCCCTGCAGAATTTTTATATCTTTGTATTTGATGGCTGCAGCAGTTATTTGTCAATGATGTTAGAGTGCTCGCTCGCTTGTAAGTATATTGGTTGGTTGGCTGGTTGTACATACATAAATAGTATATCAAATTTCCTAACCTGGTTTAAAATTCTTGGGGATACATTTTAATAAATCGTGCCATAAAATGTGTGGATCCATTTCATTTCATGTTAATTTTGTTGTGATGTTGATCCTTTATATTTGGTAATTTAATCGTGTTCAGTGACAGATGATTTTTTTTTGCACCACTTTTATTTGTTTCTGCTCTTTAGATAATTGACTTTGCTTTATGTTTTTGGCTTTTGGTGTTTATTTTATATTTACTGTTTTTTTGTTGGTTGGCAACTGGGATTATTTGAATATTTTATGGTAAGAAAAATTGATTAAAAATAAAATTTTAGTTTTTTTTTATTGAAGATGTATATTTGTGTAGATGAATATGAATAGTTTTAAACAGTTCCCTTACGATTTATGGTGGGATTTATATATTCAAAGTTATAATGAGTTACAGCTTCTTTAGTTAGTTAATGTGTTTTTTATATGTATACGAGTACATACATATTTATAGTGAAACATTCTTTTGGGAAAGTTTTTTTCACTGTGAGATCAAATGGAAGGTGTGAACAGGATGTATCAGTTGGTGAAATAATTGTTTATAGGTCATAAATGTTTGATTTATGCACGCATCCCAAAAAATTTCTTCAGAAATAAGTTGTATATGAAGCCTAACCTCAACAAAAATTTTGTGCAGATCGGTCAATAATTGACCATCTTCATATAAGACCCGCTGCCAAAAATAACTTTAACAAAAGTTATGCCACTAAATTTTTGGATGATCGATTATCGATTAAAAGGTTTTATCAGTCGGTTAACCGGTTTTTAAAATCAAAGAAAAGGTTTAAAAGTTGTTCATCCTAAACCCACCAGGGGCGGTGCCAGAGGCATGGATGCTTGCAATGATATTGACAGCTGCGTTTAATAGTTTTAATAATATTTCAAACATTTTCAACAATAATAATTCAGCTAATGACATAATGGGTTTTTAATTATAGTTAACAATTTATAAAGAAATAATGCAAATATAAAAGTTTTGAAGAAATATTACCTTTCAAAAAGTTTATAAACTTTTTTACATGCAACATAGTTGTCTGTGGACATTTTATTTTCTAAATGCTTTAAAGCTAGTAAAACACTCATTCACATTTTTTCTCAATCTGTTCACTGTGAACAGACACAATAATTTTTGCAAGTATTCTTTGTTGGATACTTCCAAGTGTTTCGTGCATTATGGTCTATATAAAACTTTTAGGCATTAATGTGTCGAAGCATAAATAATTTCCCACCAAAAGTTCTAAATAAATGCTCCCGTTAAAAAAATTATTTAATTGATTCTCTGATGTGTCACTGGTATCGCCTTAAGGCGTGTCAGCATTATAAGCAAAAAACTCATTAAACCTGACACAGAAATGTAAAGATGACACAGGACAATAATTTAGCTTAAATAAAAATATAAAATAACTATAAATATAAACGAATGTACGTATGTACGTATTTGTTTAGATCCGAATGCGTAAACACTTTAATTTTTGTTATTAAAGTACATATTCTTGAATGTCACGTAAGTAAATAGACGTTGCTGAGGACCATGTTACCAGTGAAAGAGTGATACAGAATAAAAAGTGGTGCATTTTTCAACTTAAAAAGCCGGTTTGGTCCACCCCAGCTTTTTACGTGGACGTGTAAGTATGTATGTGAAATTGATTGTTTGTTTTGGTGGAAACATGAATTTAATAAAATCTAACCTTACATCTGCACGCACAGCATTTGAGCATTAGATAGATTTAAGCAAGTAGAAAAACTAGAAAGAAATAAAAAACAAAAACATACAAGCGAAATCTACATCTGTTCACTTCCTGTGCGTGTAAATAAATGTTTAAATTTAACTACCACCTACACAACTACAAACAAATGATGAATGAGTGAGTACTGGTACCACAAATACTGCCACATCTAATACTTCCAATATACAACATCAGTCACCCCAGTATTTTCACGAACACAATCTAATCGAATCAACCACATAAGATTGTTTGCTTTTGATCCTTAATATTCAATTCCTTTGCTGGCCTTTTCTCTGTCTCTGCCTGCAATTAAGATCAATAGTTTCGATATTTCAAGGTGTGTTTGAAAGCGTTTTCTTCCAATAACAACCCATAACGAATAACTATACAGTGTTTGTGTGTACGAGTATGTATATTATTCCTTTTTCCACATTAAATTTATTGTAAAACGATGCTCATTAGTTGTAATTTCAGACAACTGCTTTAAAAAAAACAACAACATATTTTAACACATTAAAACCACCCCTTGTTTTATTAATGCATGTTTTTAATAAACTTGAATAGAAAAAACAAACAACAAAATACTGCATCCTATCCTTGCTCGTACAGATGTTTGTTTCGGTGCTGATCGATTAAATTGTTTTCATTAGACATTTCAGTGTTTTGGGTTTTTAATGCTTAATTAATGGCCAGTTACTGCAATTAAATTAAAATTAGTCAGTGTGTGATTTAAACTATTGTTCTTCTAAGGGTACGCAAGGTCCTAAATTTGTATTCCCTATTGGTCATATAGTAATTGATGACTGAATTTGTTGGAAATGTAAATTAGTTGCTATTTAAGTCAAACTCCAACACTCTGCATTAAGTGAACAATAACAGTTGCTGTAAAGCAATGTTCACATCAAATCCAGATATGCTGCAGGAGCTTTTAAGAACATATTGCATAAAAATAAAACAAATAAAGAAAATATTTAATAAATTAATTCATAAATCAAAACAGACCCCCTGGCCCACGATTTCGAACGATAACGTTCGCTTAGATAAGACTTAAGACACAAACTTTTTATCGTATCTAAATTTTTACTCAATCAAGTTTGTTTATTCTACAATCAAGTTTGTGTCTTAAGTCTTATCGTTCGACATCGTTGGCAAGGGGGTTAAAGTATCAAGTTCTATGTGTGTGAAGATTAATATGCCTGGTTAAATATGTTTTTGAAAAAATATAGCATGCGATAAGAAAGTATGCAATACATAAATTGAGCACATTTTCGCAGAAATTTAATACTTTTAATACAATTTTACAACAAAATACATTATTTGTAATAATTTTTAAATTTTAACCGTAATTAAATATGAAATCTGATAAAATTTTACTAATTTAAAAACATATAAGGTTGCGATATTATCGAAGAAAATACATTAATATGAGCAAATCTTAACATCTCGGAAAATAAAACCTAGTGGGGAATAAACATAATCAATGGTGCTATTGACCGGCTGAAAGCGTTTTTCCGAATTGTTTTTGTAAAAATTTATATTCATATTAAGAATATAATAATGTCAATATTCTCATATATGAGTTCTTTGAGGGGTGTGGTCACTATGACCAAATCCTACCATGTCAATGAATGAAACCTAGTTGGAAATAAAGACCATCAGTAGTACTATTAAATGGTATAAAGGGTTTTTCCAAATTGTCTTTGTGAAAATTTATATTCATTCTCATGTAGTACGTTTTTATCGCATGCTATATTTTTTCAAAAACATATTTAACCAGGCATATTTATTTTCACACACATTCAAGTTCTAAGAATAAGTAAGAACACATCGAGCCATTACCGCCAAAATAATGTATCCCACACCATAATCGATTGTTGTTTTTTATCGAAATCGATAGTTCAACATCATTTAAAATTATTAAAATTAAATGTATTACACAAAACAATATTTACATTATAAATTTTAAAATAATGGCTTTATTCAAACTGATTTTATTTAAAAAAAACCTTCCCCTGTAAAATTTTGAGTTTGTGGGATACATTTTTTCGGCGGTTATGGCTCGACATAGTCGGCCCAGAAACCATATACATAATACCCTAATAACAGTTTTTCAGAAATAGGCGCTATATGGGACCAATCATCAAAAAGTTTATTGGCAAGACTTCTGTGCATAAAAATATTTTTTTGTGTTAAATTTTATCTCCTTGTAAATACTTTTGAACACTTTATATAGGTACCTGTTAAAATAATTTTCGAAGGAGGCCCTATATGGAAGCTTTGACTTATTCTAGGCCAATCGTTATAAAAATAAGATGTCATGATATCTGTTTATATGAAACTTATTTGTGTTGAATTTTTATTTGGATATCACAATTTTTAAGAGATTTATGGTCGTTACTGTGTTTTTCGAAAGTGAGCCCTATATGGGAGCTATGGCTAATTAAAAACCGATCGAATGATTTTCGTATATATGAAACAATTTGTAATAAATATTATTTGTATACCAAAATTGTTACCATATTTATTTTCGTTAAAGTGATTTTCGGCAATGGGCTTTTTATGGGAGCTATGGTCAGTTATAGACCGATATGCATAAATAAAATTATACAATTTTATAAAATAAAATAAAAAGTTTTTTTTTCGAGCTCGAGGCCAATTGTTTGTAAAAAATTTTGTATATTATTTATTAAATTATTTTTTTCCAATATTACGATATCCTTCGGATATCATTATCAGGGAATAAGTTACAATTATATTTTATATTCAATAATGAAAGGTCGAAGAAATCAAAATTTAATTTAATTTTATAAAATACTTAAACTTTATACTTATTTCTTAAGCATTGAATTTAATTCAAGGAAAAAAAAATAGTCCGTGAAATCCCAAATCCTGATAGTGAAAGCTAAAAGCAATGGATTATATCGATGATTTGGACATTGCCTTCTAATGAATTCAATAATCGTTAAGGCAGTATTTTTTTCAGTAATAAATGCTTTTCATAAACTGTTTTACAATATAATTAAAGAAGAAAAAATGTTCCTCAACTGCTACTAGAAACTTGTTCGTGCAGATCGATGAACTTTTGTGGAACTTAAACCTTTTTGGTATATATAAAGATGGTTTTAGACGGTATGCATTTTGCAGTGTACTTGTCAGTTGTACGATACATATCGCTGGCTTAACAGGTAAAGGCTCTAAATGCACTTTTTTTAGAAATTGAGATTTTGATGCAGATGTGTTCAATAAGTAAAAATACATCGATTGCAAAAGGAAAAATACAGTTATCTCATTTGTTGTTGTTGTTGTTTTGTAGTGATGAGTAAAGGCGTTAAGTCCAATTTATCACATCTTTGCGTAATATCTCACTTCTTCCAATGTTGACATATCAACTGTTACGCGCGGAATAGTCTGAGAGTTTAACCAATTGACATAATATTATTTCTCATTGGTTACACTCTCGTTCTTTTGAGTATCAACACCGTTGACAGTCATGACATTAATCGTCATGATGTTACTTATTTGGATCAATAATTTTTTAAAAAAATTAACAATGTACAATTTTGTAAAAATATTCGCCCTGGCCGTGTAAAAGGCGATTCCACAGTGCCGGACATTCGAGGAATACAATACACACTAAATGCTGAAATTAATTTCAAACTTAGATTTTCTGATGAATGAAAAATTTCCACTAAAATATAAATGAAAACTTCATCCAACTTCATCAAGAAAGAAGAAAAATAAAGACTAGAATGTTCGAAGACTTACAATATCTAAAATCCACTTTTCCTACAAAACACCATAAATTTTATGACGATTTGCCATACGGATAAAAATAGTCGTCGCCAGTTATCTTACTTTTAAATCCATTAAAATTTTAAATTAATATTACTTTTTTATAACAGCAATGAAATAAGACTGAATAATTTTCGTTTGCATCATGTACAAGTAGCTACATATGTACAAATATCGAAATTGAAATTACAATAATAATGTTATTCATATTTTTGAATAAATTCTGTTTCTTTCAAAACAAACTTTAACTTTTTACATATTATTAGCTTTTTAAATAACAACAATAAAAAAGCAACAAAAGTACACTTTCATTGTAGGAAGTAAGAAATATAAGTAGAGACAAGTTTTAAGAAAAAGATCTAAGTCCATGAGAACATAGAAACTAAGCAACAGAAAAAGCTCTAAGTCCAAAAAAGCTTTTATATTGGTAAATACTTATTTTTTGATTTTGCTTTTACGCAAATAAAAAAAAAACAAAGAAAAATACAAAAACAAATTGCATTTACAGATTTTAAAAATGTTTATTCAAAAAAAAGTTTGATTGTTTTTTGTCTCTCCTATAATATTATAAAATATGGACTTAGAGCCTTTACATGTTAAGCCAGCGATATGTAATTGTGCACGTCTATCAAAATGGGCAATTTAGAAGCAGAAAAAATGGGCAAAAAAAATTTAATAATTTTAACTTACGGCTATTATTGCAATAGCTTCTATAAATTATAAAAATAAAAAACTTAAGCAAGAGTTAAAGAGAAAATGTACCATATGGAGCCAAAAATTGTTACATTTAAATTAAATAAAAATAATATTTTTTTTTTTCTTTTTAATGTTTCTGCTAAAACAATGTTCTATACTGCAATAAGAGACTTGAAGTCTTGTGTATAGAATTGGAAATAAATAAATAAATAAATAATAAATAATAATAAATAAATACGTTTTTTTCAATAAATATTTCAATACAAATTTATTGTTTTGTTTAATACAATTTTTTTTTTTAAATTTAAATTTACTGATTCACCACACTATGTTTGTGGCGCCATAAACAATTGGCTTGCAAAACAGCTGATTGCAGGTGAAAATAGAACATGCTCTAATTGAAAATTTTACACTGTAAATACAGGCTGACATTTGTAGATGCATATTTTTGTTCTTACACGACGTGTATGCATTTTGCAGTGGAGAATTTAACAAGCACACTGAAAAATACATACCGTCTAAAACTACCTTAATGAATATATATAAGAAAAGATTATTACAATTTGTATAATATTGTATGAAAAATTATATTGAGTCCACCACGAGCACGCATGTTCAATCACATTTGACAAAATGGCTGGTCGGTTTCGTTAATCACGACACGAATTTTGAGTTTGAAGGCTGCAATCGATTCGATTGGCTTTGTATGGACTCCAGCTTTAACATGATTGGAGCAGCCAATTAAAAGCTGCATTTCATGAAATAATGTTATAGGAAACTTTGGTTTGCAATAAATTCATTGTTTTGGTGGCTATGTACATCAGTCAGTGATAATATTATAATATTAATAATAGGGAATAAACCACTTTTTTTTTACCAATAAACTCGTAAAATTATAAATAAATTGAGACAAAATTAATTAAAAAAAATCTTTTGTCATCCATCCTTAAAGGGTTATAAGCATCAGAAACCGCTATTTAAAATATGTTTTTTTTTTTAACAAAACAAGATACAACTCTAATAAGCTTTTATGCAAATATGGTAAGGCTAAAATAACGGTTTGTAAAATTCACCACACCAAACTTCAAACTGTAAATGTCATGTTAATAGTGGACTACAACATAAAGGACATATGTAAAACTGACATTCGCAGTAGTAACAACGACACATAACAACGTGTTGTAACGATATCGCAGTTTTCTTAATTAAACGTTTTTGAAAAGAAGAAAATAAAGAAATTTCTTTTAGACAAGAAAAAGAAAATTAGATTTTTTTTTTAAACAAAAAGAAAAGTGAAACTCTTATGAAGTAAATAAAAATTGAAAATAATAACGAAAACGGTAATAACTAAAATAAAAATATAAAGTTAAATAAAAGTGCAAATATTGTTAAATAAAGTTTTGCAAGCAAAAAATAAAAGCAGAGAGGAAAATTTTTTTTCTAAGCAAATCCTTTAAAATATTGTGCATATGTAGTATACATTTACAATATTAATACATTTATATGTATGTGTACATGTATTTGTATGTATGTATATAAATATATATGACTATTGGTGGAAACTTTAAGTTAAAACTCACCATTTTCTAGAGTTGATTGAAGAAAATAGCAAATAGCAATTCACCACCATTATTACCACCATATCCATTGAGCTTTTATAAAAGCATGTAAACAACAACCAAAATACTCGTACACATTTGACGTTGTTGTGTTGTTTTTCTTTTTCTTTTGTTGTTTCTTTCTTATTGTCCTTCTCAGCCATTTCTTCTTTCGTTCGTTCGTTCGTTCCTTAGTTGGTTAGTTAGTTGTATGCTGTGATTGCAATGCCTGTTAGTTATCCTTCGTATCCTTCGTGCAAAGTGGTGAATTTCGTGTGTGCTAAATGTGCGTGTGTTTGCGTACAAAAAAGCTTCAACATTTCGGTGTGTGCGGTAAATATTCATCAATTTGTAATTTCAGTTTTATTCCGACTGTTTAGGGCGGTTCCGCAAGCAGGTTGAAAAGTAGTTAAAGAATGTGTTAGTGTTCCAAAGTAACCAAAAAGAAAAAAACCAAATACAATTGAAAGAAAATTGTATATAATATACAATAATTTTCATTTTAACAATTAACATAATAACAGACACAGACAAATACTCAAACCTACCAACAAAATCTATGGACAATAAACAAAATCATGTGAAAAATGCAAATAAAATCAAGTGCAAATAATGAAAACTAAATAAGGAAAAGCTTTGTTGGAATATAAATGAAAATATTTACAAAACTTTTGTTAAAAGGTTAGTGATTACATGAGTGGTTACAGCAAAAATTAAAAGAAATGAAAAATATACTGAGATGTAAATGTATAAATGTAAAAAACCCACAAAAGTATACAACAAAAAATTGGAAATTTATCAAGTGAAATTATCTAAATTAAAAGCAAATTACAAATTATTAAAGAAAATTATATATATGTACATATATTTATGTATATACAAAGAAAAATCTTGTATTCATGTTTGCAGAAAACCACTTCTAAATCTATATTATTTAAAAGACCCTGAACGTATGCTTTGAATTATAAAATTTTAATAAGCCCTGAAAATATGCTTCAGTTTTTTTCCTAGTATTTTTATGTCTCCCTGTAAACAAAAATTTTATATATAAATTATTTTCCAAAATAATATTTAAAAAATCGAGCAAATATTTGTGAAATGGAGACTTATTCCATCTTTCAGCATCATTAAGGTTTTTATTTTGTGCTTAATTTTCGTTTCGTTTTTTTTTTTTTGCTTATTTCTATTTATCATCATTATCCTTGCTATGAAAGTGTTTGCTTTTCAAGTGCACACACACTCACTTATACACACGCACATACACACACATACAATGACACAACCACAATCATGTCAGATATCCAGCCAACTTTAACAGCCACACAGTCTGTGTACTAAATATACAAAAAAAAATTAAAAAAAAAAACAAGGAAAATGAAAAACTGAAAAAACGAGAAGGGAAAAATGTAGAAAAAAAAAATAAAACTCGCCACTAATACTCATCATATCCCACATAATGCCACATTCTCAACTGCAAAAAATAAAAGCAGATGAAAAATAAAAATGGAACTAAATTTCGTAAATGTCGCTTAAAGTGTAGCTAATTTAGCGTTTTTCCTTAAAGATTTTAGTTAGTAATTAATTAGGAAATATAATAAAAAATTCAACTGCAAGACATACTAAACATTTGTAGAAGTTTTAAGGAAAAGTCTTTCATGTAATATTATAGAAAACTTAGCAATATTACCCAATTTTGTGTAAGAAATATGGTCATATAAGAAATATTTAGGGAACTAAATTATTTGGCTTTACTTATTCATATTTCTGTTAAACTTTCATTGCAATATATAAAATATCAGGTCAGGTCAAAATACCGCAAAGGACGAATTAGGCTTTTTGCGGTAAGTCACTAAATTTGTTAATCTATACAAACAATTAGTCTATTATTAGTTAGTCTATTAATCTATACAAACAATTAATGATGTCATGAGGACAGTAACATAAAGTCCATTGTCTATAAATTGGCTATGATATCCTTAATTAAACCATATAAATAATGTATATAGAACACTTTTTAATCAAAGGCGAAATATAACCTTTGTAATGGACATATACACCTCAAAACCTGATTTAATATTGTTCAATTCATTTTAATTGCAAGTGCCGTAAGTGATTAGACTTGGCTTTATCATGAATGAACTAGTTCAATTGTACATTTAAGCCAAGTTTAAAGATATTCAGTATATTTGTTCGCTTTATTCGTTATATACTTAATGTTTATTTGAAACATTTGTGCAATATAAAATTATTCAAAATATTGGCCATTGTTCTCATATTTCTGGCAACATATGGAATTTTTTGAGGCACAGAACGAATCAAGGAAATATCTGAAATACTGTTCTGAAGTGAAGCGCATCACAGAAAGAGAATTCTGCATTGATCGAAACGAATAGTAGCCGGACGGCGCAAGGTCTTAATTAATTGGTGCCCCGATAGACTAGGCGATACTGTCCCGGACTATCATTCAGAGGGTTGCGGGTTCGCTTCCCGCCAAAGACTTTGGGTGTTTTCTGCAGATAAGCCAAAAAGCTTCGCAGTTTGTGTTTGTGAATTATATTTTTTAAAAAAAGAATTAAAAAAAAATTGTCATGATATAATATTACGCTTTTATTTATGGACGCATATGCTTGCTTAAAACGAATTAATGCATTCAGTACAGGTTCAATGTAATGGTTCAATGTAATGGCCAGATTTCAACAGCTCATAATAGATAAACCCTTGCAATTCTTGGTTTTCAAAACATTTTTAGCTGGCCTTGTTCTTGCACGTTAAAACCTATGGAACACATTCATCCATCAAGGTGCATCAGCGACACTTTGCTGGCGCAAAATTCGATATTTTCGAAGCAAATAATGTATGATCGACTTAAATATTTTTGTTACCTCAACATTTTTTCAGAGCCTACCTATCCTCCATCTTCAGTCATTAGGGTGGTTCCCATGCAAAAATTTTAATAAATTTTTTTTTATATATTTTTGTAAATGAATAATGTTTTCGAGTATGAGTAATGATAATTAAAATAAATTGTTTTTATTATGCGAAGAATATTTTTTCTTATTTTTAGCCACAATTTGAAACAAAAACATTTTTTCTTCCTCGTTACAGCACAATATGTTGTTATATTGTTCTATTAATTTTACTTCTCTTTCGGCAGCGTCATTGACAACATGTAATTTACGCAATATTTCTTGCTGGTAATCTTTGCGTTCTTCCCTGATTTCTGGATCGGTAAGTATAAAGTCCAATGATGATAATCCAAAGCGTACGAAAAATTTGGCTGTTATAGGTGTTATTTATTGGCTTAAATCATTATTCATTAGTTCTTCCTTTAATTCTTTTTACACCATTAAATCCAAAAACTAGCGACACAACATCATCAATCAAAGCATAATCATCAATCGCTTTTAAGAAATTAAAGTCATTATTTGGAGCTGTGATTTCACTTTTGCTGTTAAACCAAGCTTTCACGTAAAGTATTACAATGAAAATGGCAATATCGCGAAGTTCACTTACTTCTTCTTCTTTGCACAAGCCCAGATATTTTTGGAATAAAAATATTTTTGTACAGTATATACCTTTCGCCATCCATCGAGCATGGCTGATGGCTCCTGGTGCTCAAAAGCGATCATTTGCAATATTTTCATCAAGAAGCAATAAAATTATTTCAAGAAACTCTTTATATTCGTCTCTAGCTTGCTTTTCCTTCAGTTGCGCTAAGCAAAAAGAACTCTAATTGAATTTCATTTGGTATTTTCTTTACAATAGTATTATCTTCTATGCCCTTTAAAACGAGCAAACATTGGCACTCCTGGCGCAGACATTTTAGCGCTTCTTTTAATTGCAACTCATAAATGTGTTGTCTAAATAGCAGATAGAAAAGATCTCGCTCTAGTATTTGCTCCAGGAAAAGAGACGCACCTTGAAATTGGCCAGTATTTGTGGATGTGGTGTCAAATGAAATAGCTTGAACGCGGTCAGTGATTTTTCATTCAAGCAAAAGCCCGTAAACAGCATACGCAATACGCTTACATTTCCCTTTACCCGACGGTATTTTTGGTACTCCCTGGAGCTCCGCTTTTCCATCATATGTGACGATAATAGGAAGATAACAGGATCCGCAAAGATTACCAGCACATTTTTTTGTTTCAAATTGTCGCTGAAAGTCGCTGTAAGTGTGACTCAGGGACAGTTATGAAGCTTTAAGTGGATTTTATTTCGTTTTCTCCTACTTTTGACCCCGATGAGGGACCATTTACCCTCTTCCCAACCCCCTAAGATATTGCAATTTGTTTTGACTGCAAGATGCAAATACACATCACCTGTCTGATTCAATATTCACTTCAGCCAACCTGAGGTTTGAACCCTTCAAATTAACCATTGAAGATTTCTTTGTATTTTCATTGTACGTCTGGATTCATACGTTGCAAGTTTTTGAACCTTAGTGCCATGAAAATTTTATTGTTTCAATGTTTATTTTTCATAGACGAATATTTGAATTTTAAGAGTACATGAAAATATGCATTATCTTTTCAGTCCCTTGTCGCTTATCAATAAGACTTGTTAGGTGTGAACTCAGACTAAAGCTAAAGTCACACATGTCAAATATTTGACGAATAAGACTTAACACTAAAAAATTTTTTATTTTAAATATTGTTTTTATTTAGAAAAGTTCTTTTACAAATCACATTAGAAGTTTAGTTTTATTTTATTTTATTTGGTGGTGTTTGCTCTTACAAAGCATCTATAAGATTCAACATCGTTTAATTAATTTGTGCTAAAAATATTGGTGACGCTTTTTTGAGTAAATATTTGCCATGATTCCTTTAAATAAAATATTTGCTTTGCTTTTGTTTACGATCTGTGCTTGATATTTATTTGTATTGTATCGATGTAATAATCATTTACAGTATTTTTTGGAAGCTTTAGCTTTATTGCAGTCATTGAACACGACAGTAGGTGCAGTATTTTCATAGAATTTGTGCTTTATTTGCTTTCTATTTTGATTTTCCATTTGCTCAGCAGATTTTATTGACAGCATAAAGGCAGGTTTATAAAAGTGTGGCTTTAATTTATACAGCACTTTTTGAAATTTTAAATATTTGTATTGTTATTATCACAATCCATAGTTTTAACTTGGCGGCGACTGGAATTATGAAAAAGACAGCTGCTGGAGGCCTTTGATCTAATGAAATTATACATTTACTCGGGTTTTTGTACGTAACACCAGGGTTGGGAAATATCTAGGGGAGAAGGGGGCACGTTTATACCCGGGGCACTTTTGAACTATGTTGATAAAATCTCAGTTTAACATTTTTTCCGACCCTTAACCGAGCTTTTCACATGGCAACCTTGTTTTCTAGCAACGTTTACAACTTTTGCTAGTTTTTTCAGTCGTCGACCTAATGTAGTTTGGTGAACAAGTTTTCGCAGTGCCATTGTATTTTTTTTTGTAGGAGTGTAAGAAGTATTCAGCGATCGTTTTCTTTCATTTTTTTTTTTATTTTATTTATTTATTTTACTATCACAAAATCAAATTGGTTTCTTATTTCTAAACAATTTTGAGTTACTATCATTAAGATATTACAACAAATAAATTCAAGATTTATATAATTAAAATAGCTTTTAACATAAATATTCCACTGTATAGGAAAAAGATAGTGAGAAAAAACCTATATAAAATATCACAGAAGTATAGTTTTGAAAAGTTTTTATTTTTTAAATCACAAACTAATTGAATCTATACCAGTATGAATAGATTCAATTAGTCAGTGTTTCGCAAACTTCTCAAATGTGCAAAATTTGATCTACTGCATTTATTGTTAAATGTCAGTGTCATATCATTTATAAATGTTTCAATAGTTCTTTGGCGAGACATTCTATGTAGTTCCAATGTGGGAAATCGTTTTGGTAAATTATATATGATCTTCAAATTTTTATTTTGAATTACTTGAACTCGTTTTCTGTGAGTCTTCGCACAATTTCTCCAAACAATACAACCATATGTCAGTATAGGTCGAATACATAAGTTATATAAAAGAAGTTTGTTTTTGATACTTAATTTCGATTTTCTGTTAAGCAGAGGGTACAGAGCTCGACCACAACGGACCGCTCTTAAACAGACATTTTGCAAGTGTTCTCTGAAGGTCAATTTATAATCGAGTGTTATGCCTAAATATTTTATTGACTTTGAAAAAGCAATTTGAGTTCCCTGGGCAAAAAGTCCAAGAGAGGGAATTCTTTTAGGAGATTTGTTAAATGAAAATAGTATCGCCTGAGATTTTTCTTCATTAATTTTTATTTTCCACTTGACGAAATAATTAGTTGCGGAAACAAAAGCCTTTTGCAAACGCTTAACAATAGCGTTAGAAACTTTCCCATTAGCGATGAAAGCGCTATCGTCGGCATAAAATGCTACATCAATACCCGAGTGTATCCTGAAGTCTGATATATATAAATTATATAGCAGTGGAGATAAAACGGAGCCCTGCGGGACTCCTGCAGAAATGCTCTTTTCCGATGAACATGCCCCTGCCACTTCAACTAAAAAAGACCTGTCAGTAAGAAAACTACTGATTAACTTTATTAGGTATAATGGGAATTTGAATTTATTGAGCTTGTATAATAGCCCATTATGCCAAATAGAATCAAAAGCTTTTTCAATATCTAGGAAAAGCATTCCCGTTGAATAACGTCTGTTTTTATTTTCTCTTACTATATTTACCACACGTTTCAACTGATGAGTGGTAGAATGTTGGGGCCTAAACCCATACTGACAGTTATGAAGAAGATTATTATCATCAACAAAATGTCTGATCCTAGTTAGTATGATCTTTTCAAAAATTTTATCCAGAGAACTCAATAAGCTAATTGGTCTATAACTGGTTGTCAATTTAGGATCTTTACCACACTTTTCAATAGGAATAACTTTTGCTTTTTTAAATTCTGTTGGGAAATAGCTATTTTTAATGCAAAAATTATAAAATTTAACTAAAAAAGAGTAAGCTGAACTTGGAAGTTTCTTAATTACTATGTTTGTAATTTGATCTAAACCAGGGGCCTTTGAGTTTTTGAGACTATTAATTATAAATTTAACCTCGTCTACATTGGTTAAAGTACCAATATCGTTATTGGGCGAATTGTTATTTTTTATTGAAGAAGCCAATAAGTTAACTTTTAAATCTATAGAACTACTGAAGTTAGTTGTAGTTGTATGCGCCTTAGCAAACTCATTGGCAATAGCATTGGCCATGTCAACTTTATTCGTAATAATCTGGTTGTTAACGACTAATTCCCTTATCGTTCTAGTCTTGCCTCTTATACGCTTAGCAATTTTCCAGAAATTCTTACCCCCATCTGGCAATTTTTCCAAAAAAGTTCCCCATTGCTCGTTTCTGGCTTTATTTATATCGTATTCAATCAATTTATTAAGTTCCCTAACTATTGCTCCAAATGTTGTTTTTCTAGCGACGTCATTACACCGCTGAAACTTCCTCCTAAACTTATTTCTCACAGATATCATACGTTTACATTGATTGGTTATTTTGACACCTCCATTCTCAAGAATACGGAAGGGAATTTCAGAGCTACAAGCCACCGAAATCAGATCAGTAAACTCTTTAATTGATTGGTTTACATTAAGAGAAGTCAACTGACTATTTAGAATTGTTGACGAGTTAATTTTGGAATCAATTATGTGCTTAAATTGTTCCCAATTAGCCTTAGAGTAGTCTGGGAAGAGTTTTACATTCTTACGGACAGGTTCGTTTATGTAGAATGTAATTGGTACGTGGTCAGAGTATAATTTACTTGGATGGGTTTCTAAGCCCGAAAACGATAGTGTAGAGTTGGAAAGCAAAATGTCAATAGTCGACTTGTTTCTAAGTACTATATTCTGCGGAAAGCGAGTAGGTCTTGGAGGAAAATAAATATAATAGTTCGAAAAATTTTGATGATCGTAAAGAAGTCTTCCAGCTCTGTTAGATGTACGACAATTCCAACTAATATGATGAGCATTAAAGTCTCCAAGAATGAAATAGTCACAATTTGCAGACGTTAAAAGGTTTAGATCAGACACAAAATCATTATTATAATGTGGAGAGTAGGCAGATATAAACATTACTTTTCTGTTGCAAATGTCCATAGAAATGCAAATGTTCTCAATTGTTTTTGTATTAAATTGTACTTCATACTTATGTTCTAATGTTGATCTTATGGCTATAGCTACCCCACCACCAAAAGAGTCTCTATCATTTCTGTAGACAATATAACCAGATAACTTAAAATTATGATTAGCTTTTAAAAAAGTTTCATTAAGTAGCAATATATTAATATTATTTTCTCTTAAAAATAAATAAAGTTGAACTGATTGAGAGATATTTGTAATGCCTTGACAATTCCAATGCATTACATGAAGGCTGTCACTAATGGTGTTAGATTGCATGTTTAAGCATTTGCATTATAACATTGAGCTGTTCAATTTTTGATGAACACTTCTGTAGGTCAGACACAGCCCTAGTAAATATGTTGAACAATTCATCTATGCTAAATAGACCATCACCTGAGTTGGGTAGTTGCGGAGGTGACCTTACAGCATCAGCATAACTTCTAGTATCATTTTCGATTGGATTATTAACCGTTTGGGTGGTAATATTAGGATGATGCTCCAAAGACTCGTGGAAAGGATTGTTTCGTATAGGCTGATTTCTCTTGTTAATATTCTCACGCATGTTGAGGTATTCCTTACGGCTAGGACACCGAGGGTCATCTGCTCTGTGGTTAGTGTGCTTCAGATTTTTCTTTGTGCAATTAAAACATTTGTATGCTGCGGCGTTTCCCACAGGAATTTTGTTAATTTGGCAAACTGACAAGTCGTGATCACCACCACAAGCAATGCATACATTACGTCGATAACAATTCTTGGAGCCGTGGCCATACATAGTGCATTTGGTACATTGAGTTGGTCCTTTACGGCTTTTAAGGGGATTTCTCCAGTAAATCACAATACTGCAAAGTCGTTTTATCTTCATAATTTGTGTTTTAGAAATATGTGTCCTGTCAAACTCCAACATATATAAAGCATCGTCAGCAGATGTGCGAACAGTTTTTATTTCTTTCACACTGTTTGCGGTAACATTATATTCAATTTTAAGTTCATCCTCTATTTCTTTAGGGTCAGTTTGGGGAAGCCCATAAAGGAATAGCTTAAACAATTTTGTATCTCTACTTTCATGAGTGTAAAATTTAAGATTTGCCTCGGTTAGTCTTTTCTTAGCTAGATCATAATTAGTCATAGATGATGAGATTATTTTAGTACCTACTGACATTCTTTTGAATTCGTAGTCTTTTCCAATTAATTTAAACACTGAAGTAAAACCATGAACAATATCCACGACAATTGGGGGAATTACAACTTTGTAATCCTTAATATCTTCTTGGTCACCTTCGCTGAAAGTGTCTTCTTCTAGAGATTGCAAATCCTTAAATCGATTTTCATTTGTGCTAAATTTCATTTTTGGGACACTTCCCCAACACTTCTTTCTTTTTAAAGCATTCATAAATTACTTGTTATTACTGTTTTTGTTTTCTTTATTTCTTTGTTTTTATTTTTGATCTTAGAGTTTAATAGTAAATATTTTACTACGTTTATATGATGTTGTTGTTTTAACTAACTGTACTCGTATATATTTTGTTTTTAGTAGGCAAAAACAAAAAACAAACAGATTAAAACGTCTGATCGCGATCAATGACAGCATAAGACTCGTTTTCTTTCATGAAAGAAATTTATTGCAGTCCAAAATTCATTTCAAACAAAATTAAGTTTAGTTATTTGATATTTATGTAAAAATAAATATTTATTATAAATTTCCGTGAAATGACATGCCAGTTCAGGTTTGAACAAAGAAAATAGGGGCACCTTTGAACATGTTAATTTATCAACCGAAGTACCAAACATTGTTAATTCTCTCTTATTTTCTGAAAATGACGAATCCAATGCTGATCATGATGCTTTAAAAGAAAATGTAATGTCACCTGAAATCGCAAGGCCTTTTCCGTCTTAATAATATAAAACTTGATATTGATCTGAATTTTTGTTTGTTTTTTAATTGTTTATGTTTTTCTTATATATATAAAAAATATAACTGTTATGTTATTTGTGGACATAAGCGCTACAAGAAAAAATTGCCGTTTAAAGCTGCCCCAGCCTAGTTCATAGCTGCCCTGTTTGGGAGGTACATTTGAACACAATGACTTCATCCATTTAAAAATAAAAAAAAAAAAAATTAAATCGAACTAAAAATAAGTTACTTTTAGACTTAAGCTAAGTTTTATATATATATATAATATATATGGAATATTAGTTAAATTATGCAAAAAGTCAATAATTCAAATATATAAATTTTTATGTGGCTTGAAAGCAAAAAGTGTTCTAAGGTGCCCCGTCTCCCCTACATCAAATTTAAGCTATTGCAGATGAAAGAGATAAATATAAAATTCAAGTTACTAATTGTGTAGTAGTGCAAGCCGAAAAGTTGATATTCACCCCTATGGTGAATAAAAATTCCACATGAAATTTGTTCCCTTTTATTAAAAGGAAAAATGTGAAAA
This sequence comes from Bellardia pandia, assembly GCA_916048285.2. Taxonomy (NCBI): domain Eukaryota; kingdom Metazoa; phylum Arthropoda; class Insecta; order Diptera; family Calliphoridae; genus Bellardia; species Bellardia pandia. Next base: position 24,898,013 of record OU696531.1, read on the forward strand.
GAGAACAAATTTCATGTGGAATTTTTATTCACGATAGGGGTGATTATTAAATTTCTTTAATATTTTAGTAAATATACACATTTATAAAATATGGTTATCATGGCCAGAAGTTGTTGGCTAAATTTTCGCACATTGGGAGCCTCTAAATTATTATTTCATATTTAATTATTTTAAGGCTGAATGCAAAAACTGTTATAGAAAATGCTAATAATAAACGAAAAAAATGTTGCGAAATATAACCACCCCTATCGTGAATAAAAATTCCACGTGAAATTTGTTCACTTTTCACATTTTCCTATTTAAATTCAATGTTAAAAAAATAAAAGTGAACCAATTTCACGTGGAATTTTTATTCACGATAGGGGTGAACATTTAATTTGTTACAGAAGTCTAACTATACCCAGCAAGAAAAATGCTAGGGCTTTACTTTGTAGGCGCTCTAAAAGCTTCGCTTCTCATTCCACACTGCCATCTTTATGAAAATATATAAGATTAAGATATTCTGGTGCATTTATTAAGAATATTATTCCTATTATACCTCTTTAAAGACATGAGACCTATAGCTAAGATTTCTTTTTCAGGAGTTTTAAAATGCACTACTTGTAAAATTAATACGATTTTACAATGCGGTTGGGTATTCTTGTATCAGCAAAATAAGGCAGGCTCTTAACAACATTTTTTTCCGCTGGATATATTTTAACAACTGCTAACTAACATTCAAAGAAAAGGGTAATTTTTAAATTTTTATCTAGATTTTATTTACAAAATCCAAAAAGCTATGTCCATCCCTGCGTAAGACTCACTTGAGTACATTTCTTTGTATAAATTTTCAAATTGCTAATTGTTGGCAACATTTGATTTTAAAAGTTTAACAAAATTTTGTATCATTTTCTCATGAAGCTCAACATTTATTTAACACACACCTTCGTACAAAAAAGAAATAAATTACAGGCTCCCTTACGCACAGATACACTTTGGATGTTCGTGTATCTTTGAGTTTTGGCGTTTACGAGTCTTTATGATTTCTAAATATTTTTCTCTTCTTTTATATTTTAATTTGTTTTTCCTTTACTTTACGTTCATCGTATTTTTCGTTTTTGGTCTCTTGATTTTGTTTTGTGGCATACGTTTCATTATTTTTGGGTATTTTTTTGCATTGTGAATTGTCGAGCTTGTTTTTATTTTAGGTCTTGTAAATTTACTTTTGTTTCCAGGATTTTCTTTCAGTTTTCTGTATAAATTCCATTGAAATACAATTTCACTTTGTCTGCCCCAAACAGTAGGTTATAAAATATACATACGAGTATTACACAAAAGGAAAAAGAAACAAACAAAAAATAAAATTGTGTGTGTGTGTGTGTGAGTGTGTGTATAAAGAATAGACACTATAAATGCAGACAGACGACTACAATTAATTAAAGCATACAAAAATAGTAAAACAAAAAAAGTTTTTTTTTTTTAAAGACATCAGCAGCCACACACACATTTATTTTATTTTATTAAAGTTTTCTAAAAAATATTTTTATATTTTTAATCAATTTCTTTCAACGAAATTCCCTTAAGCAAACTGTAACTGTTTTTTTTTTTGTTTCTTTTTTTATCTTCTCTTTAGTATACACAGACAAGTAGAACAATTGTTTAAATAAAAATTTATTAACAAAAACGAAAAACAAACAAAAAAAAAAACACATTATTTTCTGCTCAATAAGCATTGGTTTGCTGGTGTGCCTTTGTTTTCAATATCATTAAACAAAAAAAAGTTATAAATTAATTTATATAACAAAATTTAGTGAAAAACTATATATGAAAATTTATAAATAAAAAAATGCTTTGATTTCAAAGAAAAAGTGGCTGCAGTTGAAATAAATACACTTTGAAACTGAGTGAATTTCGTGTAAGAAATTTTAATAAATTTTGCAAAGTATTGCTGATAATAACAGGTGAGTTTTGAGAAATAAATATTTATGCAACTTTATATTCTAATTTTCCAATTAGTTGGTTACTTTTTGTATTAAAAAAAGTAAAAACTAGCAAGCCAACGAATCAGCCCTATATTTATTCAATTAGTTATTTGTTGAATATTTGTTTAATTTTTTGTTTATTTTAGAATTTATATGAGGTTGGTTGGTTGGTTGGTTTACATGGTTGCCTGCAAGCATTCTAGATATTTTCCAGATGTTAGTATATAATGGCTACTATAAAATCGCATCATCTTAAGCTAGATTTACACGATTGAAATTTTCTTCAACATTGCTCTTCAAAATGCTTCAAACTCGCGTAAACAGCAAAAATTCTTTAAAATTTATTTATTTAATAGTTATTAGTAGTTATTAAAGAAATAAATTTTAAAGAATTTTTGCTGTTTACGCGAGTTTGAAGCATTTTGAAGAGCAATTTTGAAGAAAATTTCAATCGTGTAAATCTGGCTCTGCTAGGTTGTTTGTTATATGATTGTTGAAAAATTTGAGTCTAAAGTTTTGAAGAGCCGGACATTCATAGATAATACTGTTTCCTCTTTCGCACGGTCCTGACAACTGCGGCAGTGATTAATGCAGGAAAGTCCGAGTCTGCTTGCATGCTTACCTATAGTCCAGTGACCGTTTAGCACCGCTATGATTCTCGAGATGTCCTTTCGTTTCATATTCTGGAGCTGCAAACTGCGCTTCTCTTTATATGCTGGCCATATATTTCTAGTGGTCCTGCAGGAGTCTAGATTACGCCACCTAAATCCAGCCTTTTGTAAGTAGTGTCTTGAAATTTCACTTTTAATAGTCTCAAGTGGCCAGTTGACACATCTAAAGCGGATCCTTCTTCGGCCAGTTAGTCCGCCCTCTCATTACTGTAGTAGTCCCTATGCGCGGGGGCTCAAACTAGAGTAATGCCAGTTAGACGAGCTAGCCTTGACAGCTCTTCTTCCGTTTATACGAGGAGAATCAAATATTTCACCTCTTAAATTTATGATCATTTAAAAAAAGTCGAGTAATCGTAAAGAGAGAAAATGTTGTTGTTTACGCCATAATGATCAGCAACAATATAAGAATAAATTACAGATACTTATGTACCCTTCAAAATGAGATATAAATTATTTATTACTTTCAAAACATATGCCATCTGCTATAATTCATGCATTTTTAAGTTTTACAGCTAATATAAATTCAAAATAGAACAAGCACAATCATGCACAAATGTCTAGATAATCCGATATTCAATAATTGCTAAAAGACTAAAGATTTCAAAAACTACGGTAAATTATATTATAAAATGAAACACAGATAGTGATAAAAAAGGAAAACAGAAATATTATTAAAAGAGACCAGGAACTTACGAAGAAAAAACACAGAACACACACACATTGTAAACGTACGTAAATTTCGTTCTAACTCACAACACGTAAAAAAGAAATATGATAATTCTCGAATTCTATTTCTCAAAAAACGGTAAGTTAAATAGATGATATTTACAGATTGATAGTGGACAATGAAAATTGCTGATGACGGCCTTGGCATTCCAGTTTGCCAATTATTCCAGTACTTCACAATAGTATTCATGAAAATTCGAACTATTAGCCTGAATAAAAAAACTTTTCTCTTACAAGAGTTTTGCAAGAACAAACAGCATCAAATAAAATAAGTTTAAATATTTATTTCGTCTTGTCCTAAATAAACGTAGTTTTTTTTAATAAATAAACGCGTTCAAAAATATTTTATTTAGTGGTTACATCTTCTTGGGCAAATATTTGCCAAGTGTGACCATAACTTACGAAGCGCAAATAAATCAAACTGTTTTTATAAGAGAAAATGTATTTTCCTTAAATAATTAAAAAATGAGTATTAATTTGTATTTCAGAAGTATTCAGGCGCTGTTTCGTTACATAAATATTAAAGCAATCAGATTTTATATGCACAATGCTTATAGTATTTTTCAAAGCACTTATATATAATTAAAAAATATTAGAGCAGCAATCTTTGACAATTAAGCTGAAAACCTGAAAGGTAAAAATAATGCATTTCTACTTGAAACCAGCAAAGTTATTTGGAGAACCAAACAAAACATATTTCTATTTAAATTTCTAAAAAGAAACCTTAACTCTGTCCTACCTGTCAGTATGATTTAAATATTTGCTGCATAAATCTATGAAATTTTCAATTATTTTTAAATCGAAAAAGTACTCAATAAAATTTATTTAAATTAAATTGTATGACATGTAGTAATAATCGGATGATGATGGCAAGAAAAAAAAGATATCAAAATAATAAAGAAAATATATTTTTCTTTGATTAAAAACGTAAATAAACATACGAAAATTTTTCCTTAACTTAATTTCATGTGGTAAACAGATACACACACCAACACATGCTCGTATGTACGTATGTACCCAACATACCATTCTAGGAGCGCTCCGAAAAAGATGTCAAAAAGAGTCCAACAAAAGAGAATTTTCGGAGCGCTCCGAAAAAGGAGTCAGAAAAGAGTCCAACAAAAGAGCATTTTCGGAGCGAAAAAAAATTTGCTCGTTACTGTCCTGAGTCGACACGCAGTATGATTAAGAAATTCCACTTAATTATGTGTGTGCTTTAAACAAAAAAAAAACATAGCTGTACCACACAAGAATGATAAAAACAAGATTACACAGAGCCCAAGAAAAACCTCATAAAATACTCTTTTCTGGCATTATCTAAGAGCTCTTTAAGAGCCCAAAAAAACCCTCATAAAAGACTCTTTTCTGACATTATCTAAGAGCTCTTTCTGACGGACCATTTTCGAATGTAATGACCCTCTTTTCTGAAGGTTTTCGGAGCAATTATGATTGTTTTTTGGGCTCATAAAGAGCGTTAACGCTCCGAAAAAGGTGTCAAAAAAGACTCTTTCTGACTCATATGGCTTGCTGGGTATGTATGTGCAACCAATCACACTTGTAAGTACAAATATTGGCATAAATAAAAAAAGGTAAATATGAAATATTCGTATTCAAGGAACATACTGCACAAAATACACAAGTGCACACACACACACACGCACACATGCAGCCACAGAAACAAGTAAATCAACTAACTTAATATTTTTGCTTATACTAATACATATATGTATATGTAAAGATATGCATACATACATATGTATATACACAGACGGTGTGCTTTAGTTAATAAGGATATTTTCTAAGAAAACTTATTGTTATAAATATTTGCACCCAAAGTGGCAACAAATAAGGCAGCAAAAGAACTTAATACATACACTCTCTTTAACACACACAAGGATGCCTGACGTACATTGATTGTATTGTACATATATGTATGTATGTATGTATGTATGTATGTATGTATATCCTTTTTGCTGTATACGAGTACATTGTTACATTTACTCATAGATATAAATGCACGTAGGAACGAACATGTTGTTAGTTATTGCGATTTTCTTTTTATGATTTATTTTTCATAGTTACAACTAGTGTATTTGAGAAAATATGGTTGCTGCTGTTGTTGCTGTTTGTATTATTATTCATTCTCTGAGACAGATTTACCTTTTAACCATCCAATGATTATACACAAACAAATGCTAACTAGTCTGTAACACTAACAGCTACACACCTACCCAACATACCTTGCATTTACTCACATGTAAATATTGTTGCAGAGATAGTTAGAAAATATGTTGTATGAGTAGACTTCCTTACAGTATGTTAGGAAAAACTTTTGACAAAAGCGATTGAATAATTTTAAAACATAAACTAATACTCTTATTTATAATTAAGAAGAGATTGAGAGCAAAACTGCTGCTTAACATCTGGATCCACTGCGCATTGCGTATTATTACGAACTATATTACCAATCAACTTTAATTTTCTTTTAACAATATTCCAATGTGGTACAATTGGCCCAAGCTGTGGACAGTTAGTATTTCTATATTATCAATATATTACAGCTTTTGAATAAAACAGTTAAGCAAATAGTTATTAAATAAATAATTTTTTGGAGAAATTTTGCTGTTTACACGAGTTTGAAGCATTTTGAAGAGCAATTTTGAAGAAAATTTCAATCGTGTTAATCTAGCTGTAGTTAAATCAGAGCAAAACTTTATTGATGGTTGATGCCGTCTAATAAGGGAGTGCAAACGTTTCCGCAGATATTATTTTATATAATGATCAGAAGGGATTAAAAAAGAGGTACTCTTCAAACTTCAACAGCAAATTGCTTGAAAAACCATTTTTCGTTTTACCAAATTTATCAACATTTGTATACTATACAGTGACCGACATTCGCTTAAACGCATAGGCACTAAACTATAACAAGTTTGTTGTCATTATTTTGACATCCTATCCCTTCTATTCAAATAAACGATAATCATTTTTGTGTACCGGTAAATGCCGGTATAACGAAAGTCACTTTAACGAAAACCCGATATAACGTACAGCAAAATGTTTAACATCAACTATCTTATATAACGAATGTTTAACCAACTTTATGACTAAATGAAAGACTAATTCCCGTATTTATAAAAAAATAAAGTAGACTTCAAATGTACTTGATTTTATATATAATTTTGTATGAAAATGTTGTCTAAAAGCACACTTCAAGTCTACTTTAGAAAAAATGCAGTGGTAAGTCCAAAGTCATAAAGCTTTGAATGGACTTACCACTGCATAGTGGAAAAAATCTACAATTTTTCTATCCGGCTGATACCATTGACATGAAATTTCATATATATATATTATATTCTCAAAGTATATATTATTATCCAACGTATTTACTGATTTATCTTATTTTTTTTTAATTTAGAACACAGAAGTTATACCAAATTTCGGTCTTTTCGCACGCAAAGAAAAACTATAGTTGTGCATGTTTACCACAACTATTTCAAAATTTTTAAACATTTTTTAAAATATTATGGTCACTGTAAATATTAATATGCTTTGTGCAACCATAATATGGCTAAGTTACCATTCACATGATTAAAGCAATCATATATGTATATGATTATAGCAATTATGTAATGTTTATGGTGATCAGTTTTATGATGAACAATTTAATCAGATTATGTTCAGCGTTGCCGTTTTGGTTAATTTTAAGCAAATTTGGTTAATTTTTTTTTCAGTGTGTAAATGTGTAATTTTTTTTCATTTTGGTTATTTTTATTGATAATAAAAAATGTAAGAATATTTTAGTTAGTAAATATCAAATTAGCATGACAAGTTTTAAAATTAAATTTTGAAGAAATTTTTAACGTACTTGTATATATAAATAAACATTTTTGTAACAAATTTCAAAAATATTTGTAATAATTTTTACAAATTTGTAAAAGTTTTTAGTCACTAAACAAACCTATTGTTTTTAGCAATTTTTATATGTTTCTTTTTTATTAAAACTTGAGTTTGTTACAAAAAAATGAATAAACAAAATTTGGTTAATTTTTCTCCAATTTGGTTATTTTTTATTTCAGTGTTGGTTACAAATTTTTTTTGGTTGTAGCAACGCTGATTATGTTGTTCTCTATTATAATCAAAGAACAACAAATTATGATAAATGGATTCATCATTAACATGATTGTAACAAATATATACATAGTTACTACAATCGTATATATGATGTAATGAGTAATCATTATAATCATGTAAATCATAACTTAACCATATTCTGATTATCGCAATCATAAAACTAATTACAGTGACCATAATATTGTTGAAAACCAGTTGACATTGTTGTGGTAAACATGTACAACTAACGGGTTTTCCAATAAGGACTTGACAACTTTTTTTAAATCGATTGTAACGTGTGCTGTGTGGCTTGTGGCACCGTCTTGTTGAAACCACATGTCATCCAAGTCCATGTGTTCCAATTCGGGCCAAAAATAATCGCTAATCATTGCGCGATAACGATCGCCATTCACAGTAACGTGACGATCGTTATTGTCGACGAAAAAATATGGCCCAACGGCAACGCCTGAACGGCAGCGATATTTTCGGAACTTCGACCAGGCCGTTGTCTCACTGGCACGACAGCATCACACAATGAATATGTAGACTCAAATTTTTGCACTAAACTTGTTATTGCTTGTCTACTAGGGCGAGAATTACGACCGAAAATTGGAGTTAACGCTCTTAAAGTTGCGGTCACCGACTCCGAATTTCGGTAGTACATTTTTATAATTTCCAAACGTTGTTCCTTCGTGTACTTTACCATAACGAAAATGTTAAGTTTACTGAAAAAAAAGAAAGCAACAATTAGATGATCAGTGAAATAGTGCGTTCACAATTTAAATTCAGAGTTGTCAAGTAGCTATTAGAAAACCCGTTATATTCTTTCTCTGTGTGCATATAGAATCTATCAAGTTGTAATTGCTTTTATAGATCTGAAGAAAGTATTTTTCCGATTTTCAATACCAAACATTTCAATTCGAATGAGAATATTTGGGTTCTTCCCTCTAGGCCCTACCATGTCTTCAAAAGACAGAAGGACAGACGAACGGTTATAGTAAGATTGCCTTAGAATTTTATAAGAACACAGAATATATCGCACCCTAAATACAAAAAGGGTCACAACTCAAAATTTTCCAAAACTGACTTGTTTCCATAAATTAATTCAGAATACACATCTCTAACTACTGGACAAATTTCTTTCACATCACTATCTTTTTTAATTGAAAAAATACAGTTATGTCTATTTTTATGTTAAGTCTGTTGCTTGTGCGCGATGAACTTTTTTTGCCTCTCCTGAAAATTTTAGTATGTATTTTGAGTTGTGATCCTTTTGTATTTAGGGTGCAATTTATAGTATATTCTTTTGTGGGTGTATGACCAATATTTCGACGGAATAATAAAAAATATATAACTAACATGTCTTTGTTAACAAACTGATACTTTGTCAAAAGATTAGCTCAACACACTGTTGGTTTTTATTTGTTTACATGTACTATGTTGTATGTAACTGTCGAATTGCTGTTTTGAATATTTGATGTAAAATGATTTTTCGTTGCTGCTGCTGCCGCTGCCGCTGCCTCTGTTATTGTACGTATTTGTAGAAGAAGACGATGGCGACAAGTTTTCCAAAAGATTTTCTTTCACTAATTCCCAAATGTTGGCGGTGGTGTTGATGTTCGTTCAAGTCGGTTGAATTGTTGGTTGGTTGGCTGGTTAGTTGACTGTGTGGTGGATAGAAATTTCGTTTATTGTTTGCTTTTGAGATTTGTTGCTGTTGTGTCGTTCCAACGTTTGTTTGCTTGTCGTTTGTTTGTTTGTTTATTTGTTCAGTCGTACGTTCATTTGCTTTAGCAATGCTTTTTCACTGTTTTCTTTTCTTTTCCTTTTTTTTTTTTTTTTTTTTTGTTTTTTTTTTTTGGCTGAACAAAAAAAAATGTTCTTGTGTCTTGTGTGAATGGCGGCATATATTTGATGGCGTGTGGGGCTGGCTGTTTGTTGTTACCTGTGTGTTAGTTTTGCAGACGACTTGTCGCAATTTCACATTTCTTAGATCGCTGTATAAGTCTTTTTAAGTTTTCTGTTTTTTTTCTTTCTATTTCCCTAAATTGTAAAGATTTAAGTTTAGTTACACCTTGGCAAAGGCAGTATTTATGAAAGTTTGCCATGATTTTGTGATGGGAAAGGTTTTGATTTAATGAACGAATTAAAGAAATTTATAGTTATAAGTTATTGATATACAGTGGTTTCTCGATTTAACGTATACTCAATTTAATGAATTCGCGATTTAACGAACAGTCATATTCTTTCCATTGAGTACCTTATATTGCGAACAAATGAAAATTTCATGTACTCGGGTTAACGAATTTTTGCAAAAAAGTTAAAAAAATAAATGAAATCAAAAAAGACTCATTACAATTACATTTGTACAATGTTATAAGAGACGCTTTACGAAAAAAGTGGATTAAGAGAAAAATTTATTTGTATGTAAAGAAATTTTTCGTTCACCAAAATCAAAATTTATACGTTACAAAGTCATTTTTTAGTTTTGTTTGAACTAATTATTTAATTGGATATGATATGAACTAATTATTATTTTTTTTTGTTTTTGTTATGAATTAGAATAAATAAACATGATTTTTTATTTAATAAAACATATTTAAAAAACTGCCGGATTTAACGAATTTTTCGATATAACGAATGGGCCTGACAGTATATAATTCGTTAAACCGGGAAACCACTGAAGTGTGTTTTTTTAATAAATATTTACATACATATACAAAGGTTAGTTATTTTGTGTAATAGGAATATTATAACCATGTTAGCTGGTCTTAATATTAATGTCGCAATGTCTTGAGATTGGAGTTTTGATCATTTGTGCCTGTCACTCATGTAATTCACTATCCATCTTTCGGTAATGTACGTATTATTTCTTTTAAATTTTCTATATGTATTTGACAAAAATATTAATGGAAATTTGGCCATAACTCATGAGAGTTAAAGTGATTTATAAAAAATGATTTTAATATTTTAGTCTAATACTTTTAATACAATTTACAATAAATAAATACAAATAGCACAAGTAATATCATCAGTACACCAGCATATTCTAACCCACCAACCCCACGCCACCAATCATTTAAATGAAATATTAAAGTGCTGCAGTAAAGCAAATCCGCTAAATCGATTGCCACAGTATATACAACATACATACATACATATGTATGTATGTATAAATATATTCGCAGTAATAAAGCAAACAAATCACAGAGCCACAAAGCAATGTTGCATACAAATATTGTATATTGTTAGTAATATTGAAATATGGTGTTAAAATAATTCATGTGGAACCAACAAATAAACTTAAATAAATAAAAAAAAAAACATGAATCAAATAAGCAGAGGTTTCCAAGCACAATTCCAAAAATTTCAATTCTGTTTGCAACTCAAAAAAAAGACGCGGGTAAAAAAAACCAACAAATGCAAAAAAAACTAAATTGAAGAATCAACATTTGTAGCAACAAATACAACAGAAAAAAAAACTACTCCAACATATACAAATTTATAAAACGAAAAGAAAACACCCAAAATCACAAATATCCAAAGTATTTTTACATGTTCAATGTTGTAACTGTTTTTTTTTCGTGTTCTTTCTTTGGCTTCAAGCATTATTTCTTGATTTCATTTTTGTATGCTTTGGGATAAAAGTTCAATGTATGTATATGTAAATATATTAGGGTGGCCCTTTTAATTTGTAGTTCTGCAAATTTAAACTCAATCGGTTAATGCAGACTTTTAGGTTGTTTAATTAATTTTTAAATCGAAACTTTAATAGTGTTGAAGTAAATTTAACGTGATTATAATAATGTTATTGCCTAGAATACAGTTTATAAGAGATTTTGTTTTGCAAATGTTAAGAAGTTTCTGTAATTAAAATTTTAAAAATATTAAATTAATATCGTGATACTAGAAATATCTCGATATTTATTGAACGTGTAGCAGTGCACTATGACACCAAAGCATTTTTTCTTGTCGATTTTAAAACCAATTCTGACAATATTGGTTTCTATGACACCCCTGATTATTTATTAAATTATCTGTTCCAATATTTCGATATCATTATCAAGGAATGAGTTACAACTATATTTGTAAGACACGTATTATTATCTTCATATTCAATAATGAACAGATAATTTAATAAATAATATATATATTTTTTACAAATAATTAGCCTCGATCTCGAAAAAACATTTTTATTTTATTAAAAATTTCAAAAATAATTATCTAAGACACAGTAAGTCAGCATGTAGAGACTGAATACACCAATAACTCACTTAGCTTCAGAATTACGTTCAAAAAAAAAAAAAAAAAAAAAAACACGACGCAAATTGAAATAACGAAAATTGAATTAAGATTTTCTATAGAAAATCATTAAAAGATCAAAGATAGGTTCCAGGGTTACAAAAATACTAAGTCTGTTCTTTTTCTTGGGACAACAATTGGTTCAACAGCTTTTTTTCAAAGTAAAATAAATTTCCTTGTAGCAATTGTCTCTATTACTACCTCTAGCATTATCGTTGGATAATGCTTTACTTTTAATGTCATCAAATAAGCATTTTGCTTTTGTCTGAATTACCATTTTACATAATGGTATTCTCTGCGCAACTTGATTTTCATATTGACGATAGCAGGGCAGCTTCGTCGTTTTAGCATGTAATGATGTTGCAGATTTTGCAAAATTTTCAAAAAAAAATTAAAGACTCGACCCCAAAACAACGCAAACTTTGAAAATCTAACGACGAAAAATTAGTACTAATTAAGCAGTGACGCAACTTCGAAAAAACGTGTTACTTGTGACAAGGTGAAATGTGCACTGAAGTTGCGTTTTCATTTGCAAAGTTATTTAGCCAAAACAGCATAAAACCAGTAAGCGAAGACACATTACAGTGTTGCTTTCGATATATTCGCCATTATTGGTTTTGCTCTTAGTTCCAATTTACATGAAGCAATTTTTAATGAAAGCTGCTCATATCATTAAAGGATCTCCTCGTACAATCGAGGTAAAATACAACAATATGAAGTTGCAGTTTCGATAACATCCCAGTAGAAACTGCTTTAGATTAACGGAAACATCATTTCAAAGTATAGATAGAGCTTGTGCAATGCACTGTGCACAGTTCTTAAGGCAGCTAGGAAAGATATTTTCCACTGGATACAACTCAACGATGGTGACCTCGCCGGGACAACTACTGTACGATTAGTCGTAGTCAACAAAGTTTCTTAACCCAGGCTCCAAGTGCTGTCTAGCGTTTTGAGAAGCTTGAATAATTGTTGTGATTACTTTTCTTAGTGAAGTAAGAAAGCATAGTCGGGCAAGCCCGTCCATATAATGCAAAAATTTGCTTTACTTTTTTAATTTGACAAAAAGTGCCGCTGAACCACATCGATTTCTCACTAAAGCTTATGGTGAATGTGTTCCATTGGTTTCAATGTGCCAGAGATGGTTTGTGAGGTTCAGAAGTGGTAATTTTGACACGGAAGACAGAGGCCAGCCAAAAAAAGCATTATTCCATTCAAATTCTTGTTAAAAGAAAGAGCTTACAAAAGCATCAATAAGCAATTTCAATACATTCAAGAACATCCATCAAAATCAGTGTTGCCAAAACATTATTGAGGAAAAATGCTAGATTTTTCTCAAAAAAATGCTAAAAAGTGATAAAAATTTAAAAAAAAGTGCTAAAAAAAGTGCTAACAAAAACAAATAAAAAAAATTGGCTTTATAGGAAACTATGAGATCTGTATTTCTTTAAAATTCATTTTCATACTTAAATATGAATAAAGAAATTGAAAATACATCTTTTCTTAAAAAAACAAATCAAAAATAATATGTTCTATTCATTTTTAAAAACAAAAATCGAAAGTAAATTCTTAAAAAACAAAAAGTCTTTACATTACTATTTAAAAATGAACTTTTAAAATTCATATTTTATCACATAAGTTTTAAGATCACGAAAATAATTTGATGAATTTAAAAATTCTAGTCATTATTATTATTATCATAACTTTCACTAGATCCAATTAATTTCAAATAATTCGTTGGGACATCATATTGGCAACAACACTTTCCGCTTCCTTTTAATCCGTATCTAAAATGTTATTAAATTATATCATAAAATTAAGAAATCAAAATTTAACAATAAAGTCTTACCTAATTGCTAAAACAGAATGCAATGTAATCGGTTTATTATATTTGTCTTTACGATGGTCATTTGAGTGAACACACGTTCAACGTCCGCATTAGACCACGGAAGACTGAGAAGTTTAAAAAAAAAAAATTGGCAATTTCCTCGAATGTCTTGTTACCTCCGGCATCTCTATATGCTTTTACCTCTGCCCAGAAAGATACTGTGTTGTTTTTATTAATCCATTTTATATATTGAATGTTGGAATATTGGTCAATTATTTTTCCAATTTGTTCCTCGCTAATACAAAATAATTTTAAAATTGGTAAAATTTCGCCTTTTTGGGAACTTAAAACGTTTTGGACCGAAAAAAATCTATATTTTGTAAAACTTTTATATTGTCTGGTAACTTTAAATATTTATATGTATTTAGCTTTCCTTTGTTTTAATTGGGCTATTAATCCAACAACGAAGTTGATGCAATTATTTTTAATTTCATGTACTTTATTTTTTCGAATTTTACCTGTGTTTTTTAATTTTTCCACATGCATTTCGAATTCATAACCAAGACTACAGGTGTACAAAAATGATTAAAATACAAATTTTAATCATTTTCACTTAATTCCTTTATTTTATTTTTAAAAATTAAGTTCTTGCTGAAGAACTAATTTATTCCAATTGCCTATTAATAGAGAACTGTTTAAAAATACCAAGATATTCATAGTTATTAAATCACATTTCAGCCAACCGATTTTTACATTCAATTGTACATATATCTCGAACTCTAATGCTAACTATATCCTAAGATTTTGTGACAACTTAACAAATGACACTCGTATAAATATGTCGGTATGTATGTATTGTATGTACGTATAAGTGTTTTTGGCAAACATTTATAAACAAATGTTAAAAATTTCACATACGACTACAAGAAGCAGCCAAAGCAGAGGAGAGAAATAGGGTTTTTTCCCAGTTTTTTCCTTCATAATATTTGCACGATATGCAAACAATTTATTTGTGTATTGAGGTCGCTAAAGAATAAACGACATCATCTACTATATAACAACAACAACAACAACACCAACAGCAACAGCAGTAACAGTCAGTAATTTTTGCCTGTTTTTAAAGGAGTCTCTCTTCTTGTGTGTGATTGTGTGTATTTTTCATTTCTTTGTTTAAATATAGTTTGAGAGTAAACACTTTTTCCCGATTTCCATTGTGCATGTGTGTGTGTGTATGTGTATGCTGGCATTTGTATGCATGGCGGCATTAAGTAATGGCTGGTTGAAAAAAAAGCACCAAAAAACCAACAAATATCTACAAAAAAAGGTTTAGAAGCCAAGTAATATAACAAATTTTATGGTTTGATATTAAAAATTCAACAAAAACACACAAAAAAAAAAACAAACAAAATACGATTTAGCTGAATTTTTTATATTAAACTCAAACTGTACACACACACACACACACACTTATTTATACTCTTGCTTAGGCACGTTTGTGTAGTGTAGTGTTGTTACATAAATAAATATTTAAACAAAACATTTAACAATTTTCTTTCAGCTTCTTTTGTCAACAACAAAATATAAAAATATGTTTTTTTTATTTTTTTGGTGAGATGCTTAGAAATAGTTTTTATTTTGTCCAGAAAGCAGACTAGAAAGAGGCTTATAAAGCAAAATTTAGTGCATTAAAAATTAATTTTTTAGGAAAAAAATCTTTAAAAATTAATAATTTTAAAACACATACATACATTTAAAGTTAAGTTTTAGGCCAATACTATGGAAAAAGCATGTCATTAGCTTAGTGTGTAAGTGTAATAAGTCCCTTAACACACATTTTACAACTTTCTAAAATCGTTTATTTTAAATATTTCTGAAATCTTTTGATGCAGTTTTATTACTTATTTGGTATGATTTATAACGAAATATAAACACAGTTAAGAAAAAGTATGTTGTCACTTTGTAAGTGATTTTTTGTAACTAAACACATTTTCTATTACTTATATTTTATTTTTCTAACATTTTTGTTTTATATTTCTTATTTGTCCTTTTTTATTATTAAGATTTTAGTAATTATATAAGCTTAAGGTCTTTTTTTTATAAACAATTCAAATTTTATTTTAATATTTCGCTACGTCTTGTGTATCTTCTTCAGGAACAAATTTTAATTTTAAATAAATAAAAAATTAATTCTAAAAACTAAAATATTTTTCTGAAGAAGATACACAAAGCGTAGCGAAATATTGAAATAAAATTTAAATTTAAGCTTAAATAATTACTAAAATCTTAAAATCGACTTTTCTAAAAATACTATTTCGTTTTATTCGAAAAATTAAAAAAAAAAAAAATTAAAAAACAAAATTATTTTTAAAAACCTATAAAAATAATAAACATATTAAAGGAAACAAATGAAAAATGCACTCAAGATTTATTTTAATTAAAATTATTAACAAGCGTTAGATATATTCAAAACTAGGAAAATGTTAAAAGTTTTTCCAAATACACTGCGTTGCATAACTATAAATACATACAACTTTTCTTAATTTTGTAAGTTAAAAAAGGTAAAAGAGATTATGCTACGTGTCTGTGAAACGAAAAAAAACACAAATATTATTTAACAAAAAATTTCATTATTTTCATTTGAACTCTTAAAAATGTATAAAGAAATAAATTAGTGTTTCATAACTATAAATACACTGAAATTAAAATAACATAAAATTCCAATATTCACACAAAATTTTGACTTTAATAATGTGTTAGATCTCTTTTTTTCGAATCATTTCAAATTCGATCAGGCGATTCGATTCACTAGATTTATTCCTTTATCTTCATATGTATTTCTCCAAACAACTATTACCGATTCTTTTAGGTGATATATGCTTTAATTTTGTTGGCTTTCAGTATAAATTCGACAGCTTAATATTCTCAAATGTTTTAAATTAAGTTATGATCTGTTGAATATGCTGGCCATTCAAGTACATTAAGTACATTAACATGAATAGGTGCGTTGTCTTCTTGAAAAATAAATTGTTTTTAATTACAAAAGAATTCATTTTTGTGCTTGAAATCAACAAATCAAGCATATCCCTTTAACGCCTAGACGGTCATCAGTTGAGTATTAAAGAACCGGGTTTTTTCCGTTTAGCCACTAAGACCGTCAACAGACTGTCTTCCTTGTTTTTGTCCTGGAGCTTTCCAGGAGTATTTTTTTCTGAATTGGAACTGAAATTTGTAATTTGCAAATAAAATACATGCTAGAACAAAAATTTATTTGTGCAATTGGAACGTATTTTCAATTTCAGGTATTTAAGGGATATTGTTTGCACAAAAACCTCCCAAACCAGCAAAGAACCGCCTAAGAAATTTATTTTTGCGAAATATCATGGTTCCTAGTTAGGCTACTATCGGTCTCTATAATAGCTGTTGGAGCCATCTGGATCAAAAACTGCAATTTTTCTCATTGGAAAGAAATTACCTTAAACAAAAATATGTTTAAATATTGTAACTATTAACAAAGATTATTGATTTAGCTGTTTCTAGTTAGTTTGTAAGTTTCGTTTAGCGAATTCAAGTCTAGCAGTTTTGTGGTGGAGTAATAGCGTTGGCACGGACAACAGTCTTTGTCGTGAAATAGGATGAGCTGTTTTTTTTAGCAGCCTACTTATAATTGATTTGGACACATTTACCTCACATTCATTAATTATCTTACCAAGACTCTGCTTTGTGTTGCTGGCACAGTTTATAATTCTGCGATTGTCCCGTTCAAAATAACTAATAATAAAGCAGATTATTGGCAAAATTTGTTACTACAACTTGTGTTTTTGGCAATTGCTCGAAAACTTAAGCTACTTTTTATATAAACTGAAATTTGGATTTTTTCAAAATCACTATGGTACGAACCATGCTAAACTGTTTCCAACTAATTTTTAAGTTTGGTTCGTGGCGGAGTAAATAGCCTTGGAAAAAACAAGAGTTTTTATTGAGTAATAGTCTGGGATTTGTTTAGCAGTCTACTTATGTTTGATATACCTCTCAGTCATTAATATTGTGCAAAAGACTCTTCATTGTGTTGCTGACAGAGTGCGATTGTCCCGTTTAAAAAGCTTGTTTTCGGGGCCGCCACTTTTAGTTTTACCATAATAATACCGATTATTTGTTACTACAACATGTGACCGCTTTATTTTGTTTGGCATTTGCTGGAAAACTTCAAACACTTTTTATATTAACTGAAATTTTACCTTTTTCAAAATCGCTCAGGTTCGAACAACTCGGTATTTTATAGCAAATTGTTGAAAATTGCATAATAAGAATAAATTACAGTTAAACTTTTGTTTTTCTATTGTTCTTCTTTAGTTATCATAAAATGTATTTATAGTTATGAAACACTAACGAAATATTTATGCACAATTTCTTTCTTAACTAAGAGGTGTCTAATTGACCAAAATGTATCTCTACTTACTGGCTTAATAAGGTAAATGTCCTTGAAAATAAAGTGACATTTGTCAATGTTTTACCCAGCAAAGGTGAAATCACTAGCTTTGTTTAAATCTACCAAAAATTTAACATTTAACAATAATTTTATTTAACAAAATGTCTATGAATTTGCTGCATATGAAATTTGCATTACATTAAACCATATTTCTATACTTTCCCCTCTTTCATTCGAACGTGGGAATAATTTTAGTTACAAAATGTTAGGGAAATTTGATTTAAAGTAAAAATATTATCTACATCAAATATAACACTCTTATTCTAATTATATTTTACCAACAACACAATTTCATAGCAACCATCCGCTGTGTATAACAGCCAGCTATCGACAACAATCTTCTGCAGAATAAATTTTAATTACCAGAATACGATGATTATTTCTTACTTTTCCTCATTACAGAAATGTAATAAAATTCAGATTTTTTTCCAACACTCAGATTTTACCCGCAACACACATGAACGAGTGGTTATCAGATGAAGCGTTAAATTAAAATTTTTACCTATTAACTGGATAATATGGAACTTATACACACACATACACAAGTTCTCGCTTATACACAGTAAATTATCAACATGCAAAATCAGCGGGTAAATGATGGCGTAAAGTGGCCGTCCTAAAGGCCTTGCAAGGTTTTGCATACTTGCTACATGTTAGTTGCTAATGACTTAAAAGAAGGTCTTCCGTTAAAGATCTAAAGGGAGGCCTACAAACATATGCCTCATAGCATGTCTTTTAGAAAGAGAATCAAAGTCCCTGTAGAACATATTTAGAGAGAAGCATGATGCAATGAGTATTGAATCTTTGAGTATCTGCAAAAAGGTATTTTAAAAGGCCTAGAAAGTGAGACCCTAGCTTTGTTCTCGCTGGAGAACTTAACACATACAAATACTTCCACAGCTGTAAGTATGTATGTATGCATGTGTAAGTAAGTAAGTGTATTACGATTAAAGGACAATAATTACTCATTATTTGTACTGATGGTTTGAGCGTGTATTAAAGCAAAGTAAAGAAACCAACAACACCAATCAAAAATTAAAATAAAATAAAAAATAAAAAATGAAACACAGTTAACGAAAGATAGTGTAGGAACAAATTGAAAAAAGGAAGCAAGAATATAAAACTTGTGAAAATTGACATATGACAAGGTTAAAACCATTAAAACCATTAGTGAACTAATGGATATAAAATGCAATTGCACAATATCCTGCACATAAAGAAGACGGTAGCAATTTCAATCATTATTATCATTTTAAAACATTTTTTCCTTTATTATAATTATCCTTCAATCCAACTGCTGAAAAGGGAGACCGAGGGAGAGAGAAACAGGATATTACCTGTTACAAAAATATACAAACATATAAAAGGACTGACCAAGTATTTGCCAAAGAGTCTTATAAAGTAGTTTGCCTCTTGTACATGCTATAAATAAGTGGTTACAAAAATCGTTATTGTGGTTCTCTTATTGTTGTGAATTAATTAATTTTCTAAATCAAATAGCTTTGATAAAGGTATAATCATGTGTCAATTGTATGTTAGAGTTTATATTTGATACAACTGTTTGTAATACTTGCAATTAGGTTGTTATTTTCATACCCTCCACCACCAAGAGTGGTGAATGAGGGTATATTACATTTGTCATTCCGTGTGAAACTTTTTTAACCTTTCATCTGAGACCCAACAAAGTATATATTTTCTTGATCCTAATGAAATTCTAAGTCGATTGAGCCATGTCCGTCCGTCTGTCCGTCTGTATAAAACACTCTCACGTCCAAACTATACAACATAACCAAACGAAATTTCCAGACGAATATTTCTTATTTTCCGGATAACTTTGCTATTGAAAATCAGCAAAATCAGTTTAGGCCAACCAGAGTTATGGACCAATATGTGAGACAACCTCCATAAAAATTTGATATTTTTTGTCCATTTTATTGCAATATTTTGAAATACAATATTGCAGATAATACCATGAAATTTTGTATACGTTGTTTTTATGATAAAAGAAGAAAGTGTGCGGAAAATAGTAAGAATCGGTCCATGATTTCTAATAGCCCCCATACAAAAATATTCCCGAAATATTGCTCAATTATACATAAATGCCTATAAAATTGGAATAACAAGACAAAATTCAGCAAAAATAAGTTTTGTGCAAAAAGAAATCGCAAAACGAAATTTTTTTTTAAGAGAAAAGTTTTTATTCAGGCTAATAGTTCAAATAATTAAGAATACTATTGTAAAGTACTGGAACAATTGGCAAATTGGAATGCATTTTCTAAACGGCCAAGGGCGTCCTCAAGAATCTTCATTGTCCTTTATCACTCTGTAAATATCATCTATTTAACTCACCGTTTTTGAGAAATAGAGTGCAATTTGTTTTTTTTAGTTCGGTCCATGTTTGACCATATACCCCATATAAAGTCCACTTCCAAAATTCACTTAAATACGTATAAAACAGAAAAAAATATTGTTAAACGGCTAAAATTTGACATAAATACTCTTTATAGGCAAATAAATTGTTGTACTAAATTTTATGGTGGTCGGCCCAGAACTGGTCATAGTTCTCATACAAGGACCACATTTGAAAAATACATTTTTCTCTATATATATTGTATAAATATCGGTGCCGACTCAAAACTTTGCACAGATCACTTACAAATTTTTAAAAATCATCCCACAAAATTTTGTGAATTTCGGTCTATTTTTAACCGTATGCCCCATATAAAGCCCTCTTCCGAAAATCACTTTAATACTCATAAATGTCTTATAAATAAGGTTACCAATCCAAAATTTTACACGGATCATTTACATACATGCCTAAATCAAACTGCTGGATTTTGAGAATATCGGTCCATATTTGACTATATCCCCCACATAAGGTCCACTCTCGAAATCCATGTTAATACTAATATATATCTTATATATACCGTTATTATGTTGAAATTCGACGTGAAATATCCTCATATGCATGAAAATAACTGTTCCAAAATTTAAGAAGATCGGCCCAGTATTTGTCATAGCTGCCATATATGAACCATTGTCTAATAAATATCGATATCGAACCAACTTTTATATGGATAAGAAATTTTAATCCAGAAATCATATTAGTATCGATTATATAAATAAGCTTCAAATACATAGAAATCACATTAGTGGATACTGGATTTAGAAGCTATCAGTCCATAATTGGTCCACTTCTTCTATGCCACCCATAAATCTTTTGTAAATAATGTTATTGAGATCAAATTCAATTCAAAAAAATCTCATCTTACATCTTATCCTTTTTTAACTCTGTTTCTTAACTTGTTGTGAATATGAAAAAAATGTTCTTTTAATTGTATAAATTGTTAAATTACAATCAAGATTATTATGGAAATTACACAAACTCTTTAAATTACAGTAAAAATCGGTAATTACATCAATTACACAGCCCGACAAAATTAAAAAAGATTTTTGCTTCTTTGAAATTATCAACTGATTCTACTTAATTTGGATGAGCTGAATTCAAATCTGTTATCAGTTTGTCTCTAGTTTTAATGATATAGCTTTTTTATACCCTCCACTTATGACCTCCAATTATGACCGTCTGTCCGTGTGTCAGTAGAAATAACTTGCAATATAAGACGGTGTAAAAATTACGCTGACACATTTTGTTATATTTGTGGAGAATACACCTTTAACGAAAACATAAGACCTACTTCGGAATGTGTTAAAAAATCGTATTTAGATTACTTTGGAGTTGATCTTGGTGACCAAGATAAAAGCTGGGCTCCACACATTGTGTGCAATACTTGCTGTGTAAATTTGCGACAGTGAACTCAAGGAAACCGAAATAAACTTAAGTTTGGTGTGCCGATGGTTTGGACGACTGTTACTTCTGTTTTTGAGTATTGCTAATATAAATAGGAAAAATCGAAATAAATCGCAGTATCCCGATTTACCGTCAGCGCGCCGTACAATTCCACATGAAAAAAAAACATTTTTTGAAAAAACTGACAGACGGTCATAATTGGAGGTCATAAGTGAAGGGTACAAAAAATCTATATCATGAAAACTAGAGCTAATAGAGAAAAACTGATTACAGATTTGAATTCAGCGCACCCAAATTAACTAAACTAAGTTGATAAATTCAAAGAAGCAAATTGAGTGTTGGCCTGTGTTATGAATGGTCGAAATTAGATAAAATTTCAAAATATTTAAAATATATTATGTTGGTCGTAAAATTGTCTTTCAAACAATACTCGTAAATAAAATACTGAGACTGAATAAAAAACACGGAATAAGGATATGTAGACTTATAACCAGTGTAGTTTTTGTATTTCTTATTACGTTTAGGTGGAGGGTATTAAAGATTCGGCACAGCCGAATATTGCACTCTAACTTGTTTTATTTGAAGTTTGTGGTATTTAAAGAAATTTGTTACTGGCAAATCAATTAACTCAGTAATGCAATAATACAAAACGAATAAAAATACGAATGAATTTTGAAAATATCATGCTATTTTTTTCTCCTGTGTTATTAAATTTCATTTATTTCAAAACTTTATTTTTAAATGATTTACTAGTTTGTATTGCTATTTCTTCTAAAATGTTGCTTTTGTTATTTTTCTTTTTTTTTCCAGTATTTATTTCTTAACTTTTGTTTTGAAACTGTACAAGAAAAAAAGTATTAAGCTATATTTCAACAATAGATAAACTACTTGTCATTTCGCAGGGTGGGAGAATTTATTGGAAAAGTTTTAAATTTCAAAAAAGCTGTTTTTATAGTGTTTTCAAGCCAGATTATTTTGTTGGAAAACTTTTCGCTAAAACCAAACTAAAGAAAGAAACATATTATCAAACTAACTATTTACTGCGATACAATATAAAATATTGTAAAAACAAAGAAAAACTGCATAATATTGGACAAATAATACATGCTGGAAAATTTATAACTACTTTAAGTTGTAAGCGATTTTTAAAAAATAAAATAAAACAAATAAGAAAGTATAGTCGGTCAAGCCCAACCATATAACACCCTACACCTAGTATATGTGTAGAATAGTTTTTCAGAAATGGGCGTTATATGACCACCATTCCAAACAATGAACTGAAGCTGGGGTAAGTGCCCCAAATAAAATAAAACAAACAAGTAAGAGTTTATATTCGGCTGTGCCGAATCTTAAACTAGATTTACACGATTGAAATTTTCTTCAAAATTGCTCTTCAAAATGCTGCAAAATTTATTTATTTAATAACTATTAATAACTATTAAATAAATAAATTTTGAAAAATGTTTGCTGTTTACACGAGTTGAAGCATTTTGAAGAGCAATTTTGAAGAAAACTTCAATCATGTAAATCTTGCTTTATACACCCACCACCAAATCATCTATTAATAAAATATTATACCGTAATTTCTATTTATTTTAGGTTTGTTTTAGTTGAATTTCATCTCAATGGCGATATTTATAAGAATTTTATGCATATTCCAGTTATAATCAAGAATTTACAGTTTCTTTATATTTTTGCAGCGTGTTACTTTAACACACAATAAATTAAGTTAAATTTCGACTTGTTACTGATTTTATAAGAGATTTATGCGTTTTTAAGTGATTTCCGGAAGTGGACTTTATATTCAAATATGGACCGATCATCATGAAATTTAGTATCACAATTTAGATGTCTATACAGATTACTTGTGTTAAATTTCGAATTGTTAGTGATTTTTATAAGACAGTTATGCGCTTTTAAGTGATTTCCGGAAATGGACTTTATGGCTATGGTCAAAATATGGAACGATTTGAAATTATTTGAAAATTCGAACCATTAGCCTGAAAAAATAAAACTTTTCTCTTAAACAAAATATCGTTTTGAGATTTTACTTTAAATGAAACTTATTATTGCAGAATTTTGTTTGGATATCGCTTTTCTATAGACATTTATGTACCATAAAGTCATATTCCGGAGAGACATTTGTAAGGGAGCTTGTAGAAATCGTGAACCGATTCCTACCTTTTTCAATATGACTTGTCGTTTTATAATAAAAATAGAGTGTGCAGAATTTCATGAATATATATTTTCAAGGTAGTCTGAAACTGTGATCTATAACTCAGAGCCTACTGGACAGCCCATTTGCAATGCCAAACATTTCGGTAGAACAAAGACTGTCTCATTATTCGATGTCTTTTTTTCGAAGCTCTATCGTGATTTCAACAGACGGACAGACTGGCGGACATGGCTAGACCGTCTTAGAATCTTATAAGTACCCAGAATATATAGACTTTTTTGGTTCTACGACCATTATTTCGATGTGTTATAAACAGAATGACAAGCGCAATACGTATACCCCTTATCTTTTTGGTCACTCAAGCCTAACCATATAATACCCTACATAGTTTTTCAGAACTGGGAGCTATATGTGTTATATGAACTATTATGGATAAATCACCAATCTTTTGTGCATATAAATATTTATTTTGTGTCAAATTTTATCTCGTTATCTCCACGCTTGTTAAAATGATTTTCGAAGGGGCTCTTATTAGGTGTCTGTTGGAAGTTTATCTTTTGATAAAGACCAAATAATAACACAACAAATCTATTTTCTAGATTCTATACAAAATGTGTTCTTTATTCAATAGATAATTTTCAGTAAGTGACAAAATAATATTTTATGTTAAAGTATGAAACCAAAACTACATTGATTATAAAACAAAAATTCTAAATCTAAAAACAAAGTATTTGTATTGCAAAGTACAAAATCAGATTATTTCAACAGTGTCATGATTTCTGTATATTTATATGAAACTTATTATATTTCGATAGCAATATTTTTAATAGATTTAGGGTCGTTAAAATGATTTTTTGGATACCAACATTTTAAAATGAGTTATGCTCTTGAAAGTGATTTTCGGAATTGGTACATAAAATTTATAAATATGATTAGGCTTCATGTAATAATTATTTGTGATGAAATTTATTTGGATACGTCCATAAATAATATATTTATGAGCGATAAAATCCTATTTTGGAAACCCGTTTGTATGGGGACTGGATAAAATAGTGGACCAATTTCAATCCTAACTATCCTGGGGAAATATTCGTACAAGCCAACAGCCAACCAGCCATACATACTTTAAGGTGAGTTTTGAACCAATATTTATGGGCGTTACAAACATCAGCACAAATCCCTTTCACTTTGTTAGTGTGAGCATAGATATAGCATAGGGTTAAATTACAACCGCTATTAAGATATAATAAAAGAAAAAAATTTCATAATTTCGGTTTGTCATTATTAAAATAAATATGGTTGAATTTTAGAGTTTTTATAGTTAATAAAACAATTAAAAATAGCTTACTTTCAAGTAAATATTAAATGAATTTTATTCAATTTAGCTTCTCCTAGTTACTCCAACAATAATAAATCTAAAGCCTACTTTTTGTTGACTATCATTGCACAAAAACTGTTGTCTAATTTTAGGCATTTAATTTGTTTTTCAATTAACTTTTTACATGCTAGTGAAAATAATTTATTTTAAATGAAATATTTCAATGTTGACTACTTCATCTACAAAATATGTATTATCCAGTCATTTTGATATGCATGTGTATATTTCAAGTACTTATACAGCAGTTGGTTTGTTAGTTAGTCAGTTAGTACTTGGCTCTTAATCGTTCTGGTTTTGAAATGACACACAGGTATTTTTATAATTGCCTCAATTATTTCAAATAATTTCTAAAATATTACTGTTTGTTGTATGAAGTAGTTTAGTTTGTTGTATGTATAAATTTATAATCTTGGCATACTTCCACATACTGTGTTTAGTTTTTAGCTACAAAGTTAATAGTCTTTTCTTTAAATCTAATTTTAAATTTAATTCTTAGTAAAGTATAAAATATTTACTTTAAATTCTAGGAAATCATGCTCCAAGTGCACAATATTGGACTATAGTTAGTCATAGAAATATAAAGCAAAGTGGTACCGTAGTTCTTACTGCAATAAAAAAAGTTAGTGCTTTGGAAGAAGTAGGTGGTGCAGGAGGTTCGAAATATTGTGCAACAGTTAATGCGATGCATCATAACAAAAACACAAATTTTTATAAGAGAACATTAAATTTAGTGTTTTCTTTTGGCTTTTGTTAAATATTAATAAATGAATATCAATTTGTGTTACAGTGGAGAGCACAAATTTACACAAAAATATTAAAGTTTACTATTAGATTTGCTGTGTTTGCTTTGTTTATGACAAAACTTTAGCTTGATATTAATTTTATTGCAAATGGTAAACACTTTTTGCAAATTATCCAACATAAATCAAATCAAAAAGAAACTGTCAAAAATCATTCAGCACAATATTTTTGCAAAGATAATAATTAACTATTCTAAGAGACCTCTGGTTGCCAACCCACAAATCAAAAGTCGTAAAGAGCTATTAACGTATGTGGAGGCATGTCTCGTGATAACACAAATGAAAAGAGTCAAGAGTCCAAAGATGCTGCTAAAGCAATAGACAAACGCGTTAGTGGATGGAGATATTATCTTTGATAAACCTTAACCTATAATTTTTTTTTGTATACATATAACCTATTGATTTAAAACTGTTTGCCCAAAATCTCTGTAATTTACATAAAGCTAACATAACCCTACAAAAAATTTGTAAATCTCATATTAAAAATTATTTAACTATTTGCCAAAGTAATGTTAAAATAAAAAACAAGTATGCAAATTCGCATTTTATTTAAAATGATAAACTGACTTATGCCAACAAATTTATGCTGGCATAGTATGTATTTTATAGATAATTTTCAAACTAAAAATGCAAAAACAAAATTCTGTTAAATACCAAAAAAATAAGAAGAAATATATATTTATTCAAATAAGGAATAATGCTTTATATGCTTAATTTTTATTCGATCTAAATTTATACAAATTTCATACCTAAATACATAAAAATATATGATATTTTGATGTTGTCTGTTTTCAATGTATTGTATGTATGTATATGAAATTTGAATAGAAAAAAGAAAAAATTAAAATAAAATAATGCATTTTTCATACCACTCACATTCATATGCTGCATGCTTCTTGCTGATGTTTGCTTTACTACTCTTATACATTTGCTATTTTACTCTTATATCTGAACTGTTGGTATGTACATACATACGAGTACATAAGTAAGTGTGATAGTTTAAAATATTACGATTTCATATAATATATTATACAATAGTTATGCATAAATATTGTATTTTCCTTTAATATCTATGTATGTATGTAATTTCTATTCGAATATTTTAAAAACACATTGAGGAAATGTTTTATGTGCTGTACGTTTCTTGTACTTGGGGTTTGTATTGCGTTTGCTCATGTTTTGTTTCCTTTACTATATTCTTTCAACTTGAGGTCATAACATTTATGTAGTCATATCATTTGTATTTTAACATTTCCACTAACATGCCCCATTTTGTATGTGAGTAAGTTTGTATGTAAATATTTATGTGTCAGAGTATTTATTTTGTTTGCTTCTATTTGAATTTTATGTACGAGTATGCCAGCAGAAATACTCTTAGTGCTGGGGATAAACGGTCAGTAGGAAAATAAAGTACTGTACAAAATAAAATTAAATTCAAATAAATCCTTCATCTCGAGTTTAAGTTTGTTTGTTACTTTAAATAGTTACATGACTAACAATTTGATTCTATAATTTCAGAAAAGTTTCTGTTTCTGTGAAAACAAAAAGTACCATTTGAAGAACATTAAGTATCACTTAAATTGGATGTTGTAATCAATTTTGCACAAGTGTTTCTTTTAAAATTTTTACATCAAAGTTTACCGTTAGATTTTTATTCGTTCGGTTTGTTTATTCCTTATAAAACACACATTATTTTGATATAAATCTAATTGCATGTGGTAAACACTTTTTGAAAATTATATAAAACACTTTTTTTTGATATTAATTTAATTGTATGTGCTAAACACTTTTTGCAAATTATCCAAAATAAATCAAATTATAATAAATAATGAAAAACTGTCAAGAGCCCTTGTAGCAATGACACAAAGTAGCTATTCTACGCGATTAGTAGTAAAACAATTTAAAATAAGTCAATCAGTGGCCAAAAGAGTCCAATTTTTTTATAATTAACAAACACAAACTGCGAAGCTTTTTGACTAATCTGCAGAAAACTCCCAGAGTCTTTGGCGGTAATCGAATCCGCAACCCTCTGACTGATAGTCCGGCACACTATCGCCTGGTCTATCAAATCACATATCAGAGGACACAAAAAACTATTAACAAATGCGTATGCACGTCTCATGGTAACACAAACTTTTATAGCGATAGGCATGGACACTAAATACGAGCTCTTCGCGTTATTGATTACATCTCAGCAGTAAAAAAATAAAAACTGCATTTTCGATAAAAAAAATATTAAGAGTCGATGAAAGTTTGCTAGAGAGCATTGAAATTGGACAATAGAGGAAATGTCTAAGTTAGACAAATAAAAATTTAATCGTTTTCAAACCGCAGATAAACAATATTGCCTAACAGCCCAGATAATTCAAAGATACCATGTAAAGAAGACATTGAAGCACAATGGGGGGAACGTGATATATTGTGTTTCTTAACATGGTGGCACCTCGCACTGTTGCAAATAATCGACAGTATAATGAGGAAATAAGACTAAAAAAATGGAAACAAAAAACTCGGATTTTAAAATTTTAATTTTTATTTAAAACATTTAAGCCATAAAATAATAAATCGCTTAAACGATAGAAAGTTAATAAAAGAGAAAACAGTTCTACCTTATTCTCTTTATATCATGGTAATAATTAAGTTACTTATTCCTTAATTTCCAAAGATTAAGTGGTGATCTTTATTGAATTTTTTGGAAGAGGAGCCTGAAGTCGGAATATCATGAGTCTATATCAAAGCAAATATAAACATACTATGATGCTTATGTTTGTGTTGGTTAACCCTAGGATGTTCAACTGGGCTTTTCGAGGCCCATTTTGATTATGAGTAGTCGCCAAGTTTTTACCTTTGCTATGAGCGAAGAAATATTTTATGTCAACTACCGCTAATGCCTTTCGAACATAATGAATTCAGTAAAATATTGTTACTACTGATTTCGTAGAACAACCTTGTCTGTTTATGAAAAGCCCATATGGAAAATTAATGACAGCTGATCCAAATTCAACACAGTTGATCTTCTGATTGACGTTAGGTTGCAAAAATGTGAGTATTTTAAGGCATCATTATTATTATGATGAATATAGTTATTAGTATCATGAAGTATTATTTTATGATCAATTATAAACGTAATATTTCATCATAATATTTTCTTATGTATCATAATTTGATATTACAACATCATATTATAACCCAACATATTAATCATATTATTAATAACATCATATTATAACCCAATAAGATTGTCATACATTATCATATTATGATACAAACTAATAATAATATGACCCAAAGTAACCATATTATAGTTTAAAGTAATCATATTTGTTTTGGGTCAAACGCCATTTGTTCAACTGTTCAGAAATTTCTCATCATAATATGATGATCAACTTGCAATTTGCAACATAATATTTTTAATGGCAAACATATTCTTGTTAATGTAAAATAGTATGATTAGTTATAAAACAATAATTTGTTTGAAGTAAATCGCAATTTATTACAAATTAGTTTTTACATTTTTTCTTTTTAAGAAAACACAAAACTTAAAAACATTAGTTAATATTTTTGTAAATAAACATAAAAATATTTGCACACTTTCAACGTATATAAAATAATTTAAATTTATTTTTAGTTCTGTTTAATAGTTTTTTTTATTTTATGAAATCTAACATTATTTCTTTAATGCACATTTAGATCTTAATAGTAATCTTAATAGTAAAAAAACAATATTTAGTATATTTTACATACGTGTGGTTTTTTTTAATTATTGCAACACTTAAAACCAAATAAACTACTGATGTATAAGTATTCTACAAATGGTGAAAAAAATAATATTATAAAAATTAACCATATTTTGTTTGCATTTTAAACATAATATGAGTACATACATATGTAAATAAAAATTTACCATTTAATGGTTATTTGCACACATTTCGTCGAAGACTGGTCTATATCTTCATAAAATCAGAGAGCAAAACTTGTGATTCGTTCTAGTGTTTCGATATTTTTCCTATTGCCCTTCTCAACTAACTGCATTTCTCTAAGATAAGATTGTATGTTTAAGGACAATGAATTCTGATTGAATAAATTTGTTTTTGCTTTCAGCTTCGCTTGCAATTTCTTAGATTGTTATGTCAGGGCAAAACCAGCACAAAAAGAAATCATAGCATACTTTAAGGAGAGATGCATGACATAAAAGGCGATAGAATGAAATTACAAATATTTTGCAAAAACATATCATATCAATGCATTTTATTATTATTATTATTAATAACAACAAGAACAACAATAGCAACAATAAAAACCATAAAATAAAAGCCAAAGGAAGACAAGTATCACTAGTATGTTTGTGTATATAAAATATGCATGGGTTAGGATGTGAAGATGTTTTCTTTTCTACATTATGTTTATTAAACTAATGTGTCAATGGCTTTGTACAAGTGCTGCTGAGGTATAGGTCATGTCACTATTACTAAAGCATTGTGTATTTCATATAATTTTCTATGTTTGACTTTCGATTATTACATGTTAAACTTTATGCCTGATGAGTTAAAGGCAGACATTAGAGGTCATATAATATGGTAACTGGCAATAAATTGTAATAGCGGTTTTAAATGTTTAATATTACACGCTATTGGTTTCTAATAATATGGTAACCTTTTATGGTAGCTTCCAAGAACATGTTATGTGTGAACATGATGTGTGTTGAAATCGTATTCTTAAGTGTTAAAGGTAGGACTTCTATATTAGTACTGCATAAATCACCAATTCCAGAAATATAGACAAGACATTTAACCTAAGATACTAAAACAATTAGATTAAATTAATTGGGTTGCTTAACTACACACAGAGAAAAAATATAGTTGAACATGTTTACCCTAACAATATTTTTAATTTTTTTTTACAATATTATGGTCACTGTAATTATTCATATGATTGCGGTAATCATAATATGGTTATGTTTACAATGCAGATGATTACTACAATAATATGTATATGCGATTGTAGTAACTATGTATGTATTTGTGGCAATCATGTTTATGATGAATTCATATATCATAATACGTTGCTCTTTGATTATGATTGTAAACAACATAATATGATATAATCTTTCATTATAAGACTAATCGCCACAAACATTACATAGTTACTGTAATCATATACATATATGATTGCTATGATCATGGTAGTCATAACTTGACCATATTATGATTGTCGCAATCATATATATAATTACAGTGACCATAATATTGTTAGAAACAATTGTAAAAATGTTGGAATAACTAAACATGTACAACTATATTTTTTCTCTGCATGTAGTTTATCTAGTTCTCCAAAAGTTTCACTTATTTTAAATAAAATATCTTTTAAACTTCTACTAAAATTTAATATATCATTTAATTTTACTAGTACTAACAATACTAATTTATAAGATCACAATTACCTAATCCTCTGCAATTACCTAAAAATAAATTATTTATCAACATTTTTATTTTTCAAAAATACTAAACTCCCCACTGAAATAAATTATCAGAATTTTTAATTGAACCTGGTTTTAGTTAGTATCTGTTGTTGCTGATTTTTCGTTGGTGCAATACTTGTGTAAAGTACCATTCCATTAAAGCAAATAATCCGGTAATAGTTTCATTTCTAATTACCACAAATTTAACATGTGCCATGGTTTTCGTTCTGTTCAGTTCAGTTTAGTTTATTTTTTTGGGTTTAAATTGCTTTTGTTTAATTTAGATCTCTGTGTTTTACATTACGATTGGTGTTATTTATATTTATTTATTTGTGTAGTAGTTGCGTTTAATTACACTTCAAATTATTTTGGGTCATCAACAACAACGTCAACGGCAGCAACAGCAGCCGTGTCAGTATCGTCAGTATTAAAACTGAACATAGATTTTTATAATCATTTTTATGGCACTCTTCATCACTATGGTGTTAAGGTTAAAAATTAGTTTTGTCAGCCTATTTGTAACAACTAACATAGTGATTTCATTTTATAAGAGCCATGTGTTCGTTCATTTGTTCATTTAGATTAGTTCTTATAATTTTTACAATGACTTTTTATGCCAAACTTCCAACTTTGATTAATAATATTTCCAGTTATTTTTTTGCATTCTTAAAGCTGGAATTAGTTCGTTCATGGAACAGCCTCAGCACATCTTAGTGTGTTAATTGTTAATTCTAAAATAGTGTCATGTTCTCTTTTATATGACAGAATCTTTTCATTGCACTGTTACCATTGACTAGTTCTCTGTTAGTTGCGAAAAATTTATTAATGTTTAAGAATAAGCGTGATATACTTCACATTCGTGGTTAGTTAAATGTGTAGTTCTGGTCATGAGATCAGAGTATTATGAAGAGATTCTAATATATTGGCTTTTTAAACGTTACTTCTTTTGCTTGTTGTACCTAATATGGATTACATATATCATGTATTTCAATGTTTAGTATTGGCTTGGTAGACAGTTGAAACTTTCCATGAACATCTTGCATTAATCTGGCTGCACTTTGCTGATACAGCATTTAAGCGGGTTGTAATGGGATTTAATTTCAAACTACCCCAATAAATTAAATTAAATGCCCTTAAATGAAACCATCTACAAGACTAACACCGATCTTCAAAACAAGAGTGTACATGGAAAGAAGGAATATCATGTAGTAAATGAATTACGTCTGTTTGACAAATCCTCATAATTTTCACAGAGATCTCCTCCAATTTAAGCAAAAATATATAATGTTGCGATATCGGTCAACAATAACAGCCAATGCTCGATCATCCTAATTGTTTGATCGCTTAATTCTAAAAACTTTCATTATATCTAAAATATTATGCAATAATTAAAACTCATTTTACTCTCGTGTAATTACTAAACCTAAACTAGTAGCTGTGTCAGTTTAACTTCAATCGTTGGTTTTTATTATATCCCAAGTTAAATTTAATCGTCTTTCCTAAGTCTCTTTTTAACCTCAATTAACCTCCTTTAAAACTCTTACGTTGGTCTTTATTAAATCATAAATAAAATTCACTCGTTATTAAACTTAATCATTGTTTAGTTATTAGCTCCCAGTTTAACCTTCAACGCAGGTATTTAATAAGTCTCTATTTAATCTCAATTTTAGGTCTTTATTAAGTCTTAGTTAGACTTCAATCGTAACCTCAATTTTAGGACTTTCTTAGGCCCCCGTTTAATTTTTCTTAAAAAGTTTTTATTAAGCTCCTTTTAAAATCACTCACAGGTTTTTATAAAGTCAAATTTTAAACTCAATTACTTGTCTTTCTTTATTAAGTCATAGTTAAACTTCATTAATTTGTCTTTATTTGGTTCTAGTTTAAACTTCATTATTATGATGCATATTCATGTCTTTATTAAGATCCAGTTAGATTAAGTTAATTCGTTGGTATTTATTAAGTCCCAGCAGGTCTTTATGAAGAACCCTTTTAACTTCAAGGACAGCTCTTTATTATGTCATACTTAAATATCTATCGTACTTCGTAGGTCTTTATTAGGATCCAGTTTAACCTTTTTTAAATTATAGCTAAACTTCAATCAATACATATTTACAATAATTAAATGAAATGAAAACACATTACGAGGCGGTTTGCAAACTTCCTTCCGTGCTGCGAACACATGTTAAATTTGTTTTGGCTCTGGAAACTCTTTCATATAGAAACAGGCGTTCAAAAAAGACGCATCCGAGATTTTTTTTACAATAGAAAAATTAGAAATTCGTGGTGTCAATAAATATTGAAATAAATAAGGTTTATCGGGCCAAGAAATTCATAATGATATGGTAAATGTTTTAGGTGAAAGTGCTCCTTCATATGCAACAGTAAAAAATTGGGTATCTGAATTTAAACGTGGTTGTACACACATTGAGATTGAACTACGTAGTGAACGTCCAAAAACAGCAACAACAACAGAAATTGAAGCCAAAGTGCATGATATGCTATTAAATGATCGACGAATACAAGTGCGTGAAATAGCTAATATCATGGGCATCTCAAATCAAAAAGCTTTTTGCAAGATGGTTGCCGCATTTGTTAACAGCCGACGAAAACGCATAAGAATGAAAATTTCTCAAGCTTGTTTGGATCGTTTTAAGAAAAATTAAATTGATTTTAAGCGTCGTTTCATAACTACTAATGAGACATGGATCCACCACTATACTCCAGAGACAAAAGTACAATTCAAGCAACGGACTAAAGTGGAGGAAGTGTCTCAAAGAATGCAAAACGGCAACGGTTTTTTGGACTTCAAAGGCACTTTATTGATTGACTGTCTGCAAATGGGTACAACAATAATTTGCAGCAATTAAATGTACGTTTTGGCTTACAACACAAAATATAATTGTTCATCAAGACAACGCACCAGCGCAGAAGAATGTTTTAACACTGGCTAATTAAAGCACGAGTTGCTTAACCACCCTCCTTATTCTCCTGATTTAGCACCCAGTGATTTTTACCTGTTCCGAAATCTAAAAAAAGGCCTTCAGGAGTTTATATTGAAAAATAAAAATGTTTTTGAATAACTAATTATTCCCTTTCTATGCTAGACTAAGAAGTTTCTGAACCGCCCTCTTATTAAACTCAACCCTAGCTCTATATTAGATCCAGTTTAATTTTCTTCGTAGGTCGTGATGGTCGTTAAAGTCTACGATTATCTCAATCGTAGATCTGTACATCATCATAAAATCTTCCAGTTTAACACAAATGGCAGGTAGATCTTCTTTAATTTTGATCATAGAGTTTCATTAGATCTTCAGTTGGACATTAATGATATGCCCCCATTAATCCTAATCGTAGTTTTTTTTTATTAAGTTCTACATAAACTTTAATTGTACGTTTTTATTTAGTCCAAGTTTTCTCTCATAAAAACTTGAATTTTTCTTATAATCCATACTTAGGTGTAGTGTATAGAAGATTCTGGATAACCGAACATTACTTGTTTTTTTGTTGCTACTGCTCACATCTCGGTTCACATGAAGATAATAATGAAAGTATTTACTTCCAACTAAAAACAAAATCATTTACAATTGAGTTGAAAAAAAAAACAAAAAAAAAGAGAAGGAAATGTATAAAAATAAAATATAACAACACAATGTGACATCGAGTTGCCAATTTGTGTGTAAATGTAAGTATGTATATATTTATATTAGGATGGCTCCATTTGTATAAAACCAAAAAGTCAAATTACATTACATGATAAAAATACGTACTTTGTAGTTTTTTTTTATCGAGATAATTAAGAAAAAACTTTTAGAAATTTATAGCTCTTATATTATAGAATTTATTATAGGTGTCTTGTTAGACTAAATTTTCTTGCTTTTACAATGCCTTTGTGTATATTTATTTTTATAAATAAATCTCAAAATTATATTTTTTTACAAGAGATCTTGGACAACATTACTGAGACTTCTTTACTGAGCCAGGAAATTTATTGCAATATCAAAACTAAATTTTCAGTTAATCTTTTGCTCATTTAGAAATAACTTTTATTTTCTGGATCTGTCTAATATAAAAGTACACACATACATACGCATGTATATATTACGGTACATCCCAGCCAGCATTTCGTGAAAATTTTAAACAAAAATGAGTAACATATGACTCTTCTAGATGATTAAAACAATCGAATATGCGCTCATTATTTAGTCGTAAGTTACTCTCCAGTCGTGAGGAAACGGTACCCTGCAATGACTATTCCTACAGAATAGTTTATGATTTATGCTTTAAATCAGTTTTTACGAGTATTTGATATAACTTTTTACTTAATTTGGCAATCGTTTTGTGGTAATATTTGAAATCATTTTATGATCATATTTGAAATCATATACAATCATTTTTTGATTATATTTAAAATCATTTTCGCCCCAATTTTATAGTCAGATATTACTATAATTATAATTCATTTTATGATTGAATGTGAAATAATTTTAAAATCAATTTTTTTTTGTAATATTAATTTATTTCTATTCCATTTTAATTACATTTATTAAAGTTAATTAAATTTAAGTAAAAAAAAAGTTAAATAGAATTTAAGTTAAAAAAGCAAATACAGAAAATAAAAACTTAATGTATACAAACTATAACTAATTTTTACATTGGCGTTTACGTTTTTGCAGGCGCTCTTTAGCATGCACAAAGTGTTGTTGGAGAATTCCATTAATTTCTTTCGCTTCAGCTTTATACTTCTGGTGGCAAATATCTGTAACAAAACATATTAAATACAAAATCATATTGTTATTTAAATTCATATAAATCTTACTTATGACTATGGTTGTAATAAACAACTTCTCAGCGCTTGGTTTTTCGTTGGTTCCCTTCCAACTGAATTGAGAAGCCAATTCATCAGAAAATACTTTCCTTATGGAACTTCTAAGGAACTGCGTCTGTCCATCGCCACCAATATTTCCAATAAAATTTTTCTATGACAAAAAACAATCAAAAGAAAAAGTAACATAAAAATATGGGAAGGAATACATCGTTTCAATATACTTACAAAATCATCCAAGAATTCTTTGTCTTTCTCCAATTCACTATTGAAAGCGTTCAAATCATCCTTCAACATAAAAGGCAGTTTGTCAAATTTCGGGTTGTTCTTAAAGGCTATTGAATTGTGATGCTAAACTAAACTAAATGAATATAAATTTTATTTCAACTTCTCAAATTTTCAACTTGATATAAAAGTCCCGGTATAACTGTTTTAATAAAACACAAACATCAGTTTTCAATCATATAATTACCAAAAAATGATAGCACCTGCACATAGATCATATTTTAAACATATAATGAGTAAAAAATGATTTATATTTATTTATTTTTTTTAACCAAGAATACATTTTTGTTATTATCATTTTTTGGTCATCTAGTGTAATCTATAATGACTCAGAAAATGATTAAAAAAATATCTTCAGTTTTCAATCATAAAGAATAGTCATATTTGACTGTTTCTTTTGTTTAAATACATGAAAACTTAGTTTTCAATCACCGAAAGTAGTCAAAAATGAGCCAGTTAGATGACTGCTGAAAATTCAATCACCCAAATGCTGGCTGGGATGTAATTACGTTGCTGTATTGGTTTGCGTATTGTTATTTAGATTGTTCTTTGTAGTTGTTTTTGTGTTTTTTTATATATATATTTAAGCCATTATCCTTGTAGTGGCATTTAAAACTAGTTAAACATATCAAACATTTTGTGTATTTTCTACCTTGTTAACATTTTACATGTCGCATTTTGATTGAATTTAATTGGGTTTTTTCCCTGCTGTTTTTAAAATAAATATAAATAGATTAATTTGATTTGTATTTTATTATTTTGCCAAACTTTGTTGATTAACTTTTTACAAAAGTAAATTTTAATTAAACTTAACTGTTTTTTTTTTTTTGTTTTGTTTGAGATTATTTTAAGTTGATGTCAATGATAAAACTCAATGTGTCGTTTATACGTTAAATATTTAATGGAAATTTGTTTAAATTAATGGCACGTTAAGTTGGTTTTTCAAATGTGATTAATCATACATTTTTATTAAGAATTCTAAGCAACTATGCGTGTGCAATGACTTGCAGAAATAGTGCTTCATTAGATTAAAGAAATAGTTTTATAATTAAGTACCAGCATTTTTTCAATTGTATGACTTTATTAAATCTTAGTTTAACCTCATTAGCAAGTCTTTATTAAGACCCAGATTAACTTCTTCAAAAGTCTCAGTTTATATTTTTATTGAGTTTTAATCCCAATTTACACGAAGTAATTTTTATTGAAAAGATTGATACAATTTTTGCCTTATAATTTCTTCGCTGTTCACATGCCACAATTCTTATTGCTTAAATCGCTCGTATTTTTATTTGAGAGTATACACACATTTATATATAAATATGTAATACAAATAAGAGAGAATTACTAGCACAACCAACAGCGCTGTCACCTTTGAAATTTCCAAACGCCAAGTAAAGAATTTCTTTTTTATTTAAAATTTTTATTGAATTAATTTTGCATTTTTTTTATTCCATTTTTGAAAAAAGATCAACGATTAATAGTTAATGTAAAATAATAATAAAAGTCCTTTTTTTAAACAAACGAGCTAAGCATTTAAGTACTTAAAATTTAACTCAAAATATGATATTCGGAACTGAAGTACTAATTAGTAAAAAGGGCTTATTTCTGTACATATTTGGTACTTCTTTAATTTAATAAAATTTGTTAGGCCTGTACTGGGACTCTAACCCTGGTTGTTTGTCTACAGTTCAGTATACCAAACCATAAGGCTATACAAAAATGTTTATTTCCATGTTAATAAGGTTAATTTTATTTTCAAACAAAGATTTTCACCCTATTCACCTTTAACAATAACCTTCATGTGATGAATTTGAAAGTATGTATTCATTTATAATACATTTGTATTTAAAATACATTTAATGGGGTCCTTTTTTATCCTATAGAATTCATGATAATAAATTATTAAAAAATTGTTATTAAAAATTAGTAAAAATAAAGCTTTCATCACATTTTCGGAAAAATTAAAAAACGCACCAAAACTGGTACACAACGCACCAAGTTGACAACTCTGACAATCAAGTGTGTAGCCGCCTTATCTTCCCCTCACTCCGATGTCTAAAATGTTATCAGTTTAAGTTAGAGAATTGCTTGGTGTAATTTGGGACTTAGTTTAATCTCAACAGTAGGTCCCTGTTTAACCACGAATGTATATTATTAATAAATTCCAGTGTATAGTAATCTTAGGTGAGAATTAATTGGTAGATCATCATTAAATGCCAGTTTAACTGCGCTCATAGATCATTATTAAGTCACAGATTAAACGCAATCTTAGACATTTATTAAGACTCAGTTCAATAATAAATGTAGGTGTATAATAAATCCTACTTTAACCTCAATCGCAAACCTTTATTAAGTTCCAGTTTAGCTACAATTGTCGGTTTCTAATTAACTTACAATACTTTTAAACCCAAAAGTAGGTCGTTATAGAACTTGTGTTTATCCTACATCGTATATCCCTGTTAAACTTTAATTATAGGTATCTCTCATATAGCGCGCATCTCTGAAAAACTATTTTTAAATATACCGTGTGTAGGGTATTATATAGTCGGGCTGGATGTACAGTGGGTGGCCAAATTATTAGTTAAATTGTTTACTTTAAAGCCGTATAACATTCTAAAATAGTGGAAATTTATCCTTTTATTTGTTCTTTTAGGTAAATTAAGTGTTTCTAATTCAATTAAAAATAAATTCTTTTGTTTTAAAAATATATATTTGAGGAAAAGAAATATTACAAAATTTTTTGAAAAAAAATCTTAATATTTCGTAGAACCTTCTTTGGCATCAATTACAGCTTGCACCCTTTTTGGAATGCTCTGAATGCTTTTTTGAATATTTTCTTTTAGTTCTTCATCAATCAATTTAATCAAAATTGCATATTTCACACTTCAGAGCAGAATGACAGATAATGATCTACAACTGCACTCCAATGTCACCAATCATTGTTGACACTGCACAAAATATTTAACAGTATTACCAGAATTAAAATACGAAAACATCTGGTACAAGAAATAAATTTATATACGTATTAAAAGCGATTGAATCTTAATTAATATAGTGTAACTAAAATTTGGCCACCCACTGTAGTTTTAAAGATTTAAAAAGTCCAACACATTTGAGAAGTATTATTGACTTTACATTTCACATATATCAAAAACTGAAATATCACCCTTAAAACAACTTGCACTGAAAACAGAATACTGTAGGTACAAGTGTTCCATATTCAGTGGCCCTTTGTAAAGATTTTTAAAGTCCAACACATTTGACACGTATTACTGACATTTTACATTTCAAACCTATCAAAACCTGTAAAGCTTAAAAAAATATATACTGCAACAGAAAATAGAAATAATGTAAAAGTGTTCTATTTACAGTGGTCCTTTGTATAGTAGCATCA
This sequence comes from Bellardia pandia, assembly GCA_916048285.2. NCBI lineage: Eukaryota > Metazoa > Arthropoda > Insecta > Diptera > Calliphoridae > Bellardia > Bellardia pandia. Next base: position 24,938,218 of record OU696531.1, read on the forward strand.
ACCATTTTTATACATTTTTTTATACTTTGTATATTGACTTCTTAGGTGTCTTTTATGTACACCGGCTCAATATACTTGTGCAGCTAAACAAAAAAAAAAAAAAAAAAACAAAAGACCAACAACAATAAATTTTCACATGAAGGGAAGTAACTCCTATTTTATGAAACTTTAGCAGAGTCCTCAAAAAATACACACGTCATAGTAATGACGGTATTATTTATCTCATTTAGTTTATTATTTTAACCAAAACTTCCCTTCAATTCCTAGCAGAGCTTCCTAAAAGTGAAGAGCCAGGCAAAGAAACAAAGAACAGCAAGCAAAATATGTGAAGAAAAACTATAACCAGCATATAATTCTTTCAGCCATAAGAACAGAAATAGGTCAGGGATGTAAATTTTGTTGTAAGCAAAAACTACAACAAACTGAAAAGAAAACTATAAACCTTTCTGGTCTTTTTTTTTACAGCATCAAGTTACGCTTACTCGCCTTTCATTTGATGCTTGTTTTTTGTTTACTTCTTTTGCTTATAATACTTTGCTAGTGTATTGTTGGTTGAACTGTTGTAGAGATTCTTTTGGGTTCTCAAATACATCTTGCAAGAAGGTTTATATATTGTGTAAACAAAACGCACAGCCATATTAAAGCTTTTTTTTAGTTCTACATACCTTAAAACAACAGAAACAACAACAGTAGCGGCAACTTTGTTAAAGCTGCCAAGCAATTCTTTGTATATTTACCATCCCACACTCAACATTTATGAAATTTTATTTGAAAAATTGTTTGGCTTGTGTGAATTTTCTCTTTTCTTTTACCGCCACTATAAAGAAACCACAGCGTTTGAGGTGTGCGATGAGTGAATTTCTTTTGCGGTCTGTTTATTAGTAATAACTAACAACAAAACAAAACCAAAGAAATTTATAGTTGGTAGGGGACAAAAGTTATGACTTTTTATTTGTGGGCCTAAGAAACTAGGCATATGTCAAATATTCTGTAACATTTTTCTATAGGGGAGACATCGTTTTAAAAGAATAAATATTACGGAATTCGTTATTTTCCCTTTCCAATGACTGAAAAACAAATTAGAGTGCTATATTCGGCTGTGTCGAATCTTAAATACCCTGCACCTAAATTACAAACACTACACTGTTGTCAGGACTAGAATATCCTTATTCAGTCTTATTGCAAAATTTGTGTATTTTTTGATAGAAAAGATTTCGCATAATATACGAGGGCGGTTCGGAAACTTCTTAGCTTTGAACAGAAAGCGAGGTATAAACAGAAAAAAGTTAAATGCCCATCTGTTCTATGAAGACATGTTAAATTTCTTTTCGATCTGGCAACAGGTGTTCAAAAAAGATGCGTTCGCGGTTTTCTTTTTCAATGGAAAAATTATAAATATTTAAATAAAAAGGATTTATCGGGACAAAAAATTCATAATGATATGGTAAATGTTTTAGTTGAAAGTGCTCCTTCATATGCAACAGCGAAAAATTGGGTTGCTGAATTTAAACGTGGTCGTACAAGCATTCAGGATGAACCACGTACTGGATGTCCAAAAGAGCAACAACAACGGAAATTGTAGTCAGAAGGCATGATATGCTATTAAATGATCGACGAATAAAAGTGCATGAAATAGCCAATATCATGGGCATCTCAAATGATCGAGTCCATTTAATTTTGCATGAAGAACTACAAATAAAAAAGCTTTCTGCAAGATTGGTATCGCTTTTGTTAACAGTCGACCAAAAACGCATAAGAATGAAAATTTCTCAAGCTTGTTTGGATCGTTTTAAGAAAAATAAAATGGATTTTAAGCGTTATTTTGTAACTGTTGATGAGACGTGGATCCACCACTATAATCTAGACATAAAAGTAAAATTCAATCAATAGACTAAAGTGAAGGAAGTGTCTGAAAGAAGGAAAAAACAATTCAATCGGCTGGTAAGGTTATGGCAATGGTTTTTGATTGGCTATCTGCAAAAACAAATGGACCATAACAATAGACAAACACTAAAATCGGTTCTTTTTAAAAACAACTTTAAACTTAAAACCTACTTTTAATTATTTTGTAACTATAGTCAAAATTTAAGGTCGTTTTAAGTTAAACCGACTTAACTGGGAGCCACCTCATATGTAGAAAATTATTTCATACAAACTGTAAAGTAAAATAAGCAAGTGGCAGCTTCAAACAGCTGTCATTGAAAATGAAAAAAAAAACAAAAATCGGCAAAATAATAAAATTAAACGGGAAAATTTAAGAAAAGTATTTGCGGTGGAAAAATGGAGAAGGTAGATGAATATAATAATTAGGCTATTTTGGCGTTGATTTTTTGATAACTCTTTACAGGAACAAAAAAAAAAAAAAAAAACATAGAGATAGAGAGGCGAATTGGGCTACTGCAGAAAGATAATTTTTTTTACTTTTTTATATTTTTGTATACATCCAGTTTTTGTTCTTTGCATAAACAGCTGGTTGATTTTAAAGCAGTCTCGGGCGATTGCTATACACGCGTGTTCCGCTGTCTGATCTCACTGCACATTTTTTTCAGTACACTCAAACCAAAATGTTTAATGAAAAATGGAAAAATGATTTTTTTTATAGAAAACATGGATGGCGATGCGCAAAAAATATTTAATTATACATTATCTTTATGTACATATATATTATTTTATTATTTAATATTATTTGTATATTAAGAATTATTATTTTTATTTTGAACTGTTAATTTTAAATCTTTGATATTTCTTTATTTAGGTTCGAGTTCATTAAATTTAATTTACATTAAATTATTTTTACTGAAGGTAAGAATTGTTACATGAAAATTATTATTAAAATTTATTGATAATTTTTCTTGCCTTAGGATTCGAACCTAGGTTGTTGGTTGAATTTACATATGTTTCGAGAAACACCACTTTCTCTCATCAGAATTCTTTACGTTCTGACCCTCTGCACCACTGCGGCGCCCGCTAGCCCACAGTCAGACATCAATCCTTTAACCAGTTTTACTGGTGGTTCGAAATTTGCTGTAATTATCATTTTTCATTTTAATTTTACATGTTGCCTCCTTTTTTTGCAAGAAAAATTATCAATAAATTTTAATAATAAATTTCATGTAACAATTCCTACCTTCAGCAAAAATAATTTAATGTAAATTAAATTTAATGAACTCGAGCCTAAATAAAGAAATATTAAAGATTATTGGTATATATTTGTATATATAAAAATACTAAAATCCAAAAAATGTCTTTAATTTTGGCAGCTGAAAAATTATTTGACTGTACAAATATTTGCGATCGTTTGTTTTTTGCTGCTTCCAACACTACCACATATGAGTGAGTATGTGTATGCCCGAGACTGTTTTAAAGTGATGTTAAATTATTTAAAAGCAACTTCAGCTGGTTTTAAATTAAAAGTATATTTTAGCGGTTAAAGTATACTTGTACGGGTCTATAGTTAAAGTAAAATATACTTTTAACAAAAGTCAACCTTTTAACTTAAAGTACACTTTTTTGTGACTATGGTTATGGCCCGATAAATTCAGAGTACTATTACAACACTTTAGATCAATTAAATGTAAAATTTCGAGAAAAACATCCTGGCTTACAACACAAAAAAATAATTTTTCATCAAGACAACGCACAAGTGCACAAGAGTGGTTTAACCATGACTAAAATCAACGAATTAAAGTACGAGTTGCTTGACCACCCCCAATTTACCTAATTTAGCTCCCAGTAACTTTTACCTGTTCCCAAATCTAAAAAAAATGGCTAGCTGGCAAGCGTTTTACTGCCAATAAAGATGCAATTACAGTTGTCAACCACTATTTTGAAGGTCTTGAAGAAAACTATTTTAATCATGGGATATAATTGCTAGATAAGTGTTGTACTAAGTGTACTGAAGTTTCAGGAGATTATATGGAAAAATAAAAATGTTTTTGAAAAACTAACTCTTCTCTTTCTGCGCTAGACTAAGAAGTTTCCGAATCGCCCTCGTATTGCTGGATAATAAAAATAAAGAAGCATTATTTGATAAAATTTTCAATGAGCATTTCTTGTTATTTAGCATTCCAAAATTACTTACTTCAAATGCGTATAAAAAATCTCTTACTGAACTAAAAAAAAAAAACTTAAAGGTTTTCTTATGGATATTGTTAACATTCATTTCCAATTGGTGTCATCCCGTTCCCATTCGTGATATTAATATGTGCATATGACGTATATGTCAATATTTTAAGAACTTTATAATGAAGCATAAAATAAAAACGTAAAATATTTCGAGGACTTTATACAAGTACGTGCAGTATGGTATGTGTTTAAATTTTTACTTAATTATCCTTAGGATATGCAATATTTTCTTTTAATATTAAAACAAACACATCCATAAACATATACATGCATATATAAAATTTAAAAACTAATGATTTTAATTTTAGTTTGTTGTTGTTGTTTTTTTGTTTCGACGATGACGACGATGAGCAATATTTTTGTGCATTAGACCAGTACTCAGATAACCGTTAGCATGGTTTGTGTAGTTTTTGTGGCAACACAGTACACGTACAGTATTCAGCTTTTTTCTGTTGTTTATAGTTGTGTTGTGTTTTTTTTTAGTTAATTTTTTTTCCTGCAACAGAAGGTTAGTTGTGCAGTTGGTTTTTAGTTGTGGTATTGAAGTATTGTTTGGTTTTTTTATTACGTTTATGTCGTTGTTGTTCTTGTTGGTTTGCACAAGAATTGACGTCATAAAATTTAAGTTTATCTAGAGTTGAATAAGAAATATGAGCAAAATATTTGTGAGTGTGAATTTTGATTTTAACATTCCAGCAGCATTATCATTGAGTTAAACTGAATTATGAAATCATTGATTTTTTATATTGTTTTCTATAAAAGAAGACAAAATTTAAGAAGATTTTACAAACATTTTTCTTGAGGAAACTTTTATTAATGAGTTTCCTAAAAAGTAAGAAGACAATTTTAATGAGTATTTGCAAAACAGGAAATTTTAAATAATTTTACAAAAAATTCTTAAATTTTATGTTTCCACTGTTTAAATATTTCACATCACTTAAATGGGTTTTTCTCTTATATATTTTTAACCAAATATTGCTCGTCATTATTTTTTAATAAAACAATATTTTCATTATACATTTATATATTTATTTATGTGTGTGTTTTTGCTGCATATTTGTGTAGGTGTTTGCATCTGTATCTGTGTTTATTTAACACTGTAGGATATTGTCAGTGCGAGCTCATACATATACATATATATGTGTGTATGTATAAGAGCAACTGTGTATTTGTGTTAGTGATTTATGTTTGTCATTAATTTCTTATTGTATTTGGTTTCAATATGATAAATAAATATTTTATAAATGGCAAACTATTGAAATGCATGCAATATAAAGAAAATTTTTTAAGCAAATATGTTTATGAAAGGAAAAAAAACACTCTTCATTGAATGATCGTTTTTGGTGGACCCCATTAATAGCAGCAGTTCAAAAATTGCAAACTTTTATTTGTGAAAAAATTGAAAGCAGTTGCATTAACCTTTATTAAAAACAGCAAAGTAAATTATTGTAATTAATATGAAAAGCAAATAGAAGTTATTAAAAAATTTCGTAAACAAAACTGTACTTTGCCTGCATTTGATTAAAAAGTAGACTTAATACTGATTATATATACATATGAGAAATATCCAAACATTTTAGAATGTTATTGAAAATATGTACACATAATAATGAACTGCTGCTTGAGTAGCTTCTAATGATTTTGCAAGCTCCTGTTGAGTTGGACAACAATCTACACTTCTTGGTCTTACAATTTTTTATCTGGCCTGAGCGAGCTTTGTCTTACGTGTACAAATCATCACTTCTAAACCGCTTAAATCATCATTCACATATATTTGCGGCTGTTGTATTTTCTTTCATTGTCATTGTAGTATAGATCCAAATTTGCTTTGTTGAACTTTGTATTTCCTGGTTTCGTGTAATAAAATGTTTGCAGTACTGTTAGAAAACTTTAGCTTTTTTGCCATCACTAAACCCGACAATATCGGTTTTAAGAGGAACTTTTTCACAATATTTTTTACTCTGACAATCTATCAGCTCAGTACTTATCATGGTGTAACTATACAAGGTGAGTACAAATCGGCAACAAATACAACACAATACAGAAACAACAGGCATTTTGTTTGTCTACAAAAATGTACTACTGTCAAATACATTTGACAAAATATTACTTTTGACATAAGTAAATTGTAAACAAAGTCAGTCAGCTGTGCTACTGCACTTACCTTGTATAGTTACACCATGTTCAGTACTAATATATTCCGACTGTTTAAATATTTGGCCAGAATTAAGGTTTTTATATTTAAAAAACAAAACACTGAAAATAACGAAAGTATTGCCATAATATTATATAAAAAGCTTCTGTAGTGTGGCCGGATTTAATGTGAACGTTGCTTTACACACATTTATTTTTTTTCGTGATTTTTAGTAAACAAAAATAAGAAAGTGTTTTTCTACCTATAGGCAGATGAAGGATAATAAATGTAATTAATCAGTTGTGAAAGCAAAAAGAAAATATTTATGCTGAAAATAAACATGGCTTTGCATCAGTGATGGAAAAATGAAAAATTTAAATGGTACTAACCGTCAGCAAAAAGTGTACTTTTTCAAAATTTTGGTACTTTTTAGGAAACATATTTTTATTCAAAAATAAAATTAAAAATCTATTTAAAAATAAAATCAATTCACTTTAATAAAACAAAAACAACAAACTATAAATTAATTCATTTTTATGTAAAAATATATGTTTCAAAAATTATTTGTTGTGGGTTAAAATAACGAATACATGAGCATGCCTGCATTTTGTTAGTGTTAATGCCATATCATTAATATATCGTTCATCAATATGTTTGAAGTTTTCAAACTCATATGATACACAAAAAATCTCAAACAAGAAATGAGAATTACAAAAATGTACGAAACATAAGAAATTTTAAAAAATTTATCAATATAGTACCACAAACAACTTTAATTCTTTATGCATCTGTTTACTTTTGTATATTAGCTTATCCCAGATCAAATAAATAACATGAATAACGAATTTGTGCATTCCCTATGTTCTCGTTTTGAAGCCAATGTTGTCAATGATTATAAAAATAGTAACGCTGTATTTCTAAACAGGGAACAAAGCAAAACAAACAAATAGTACTAAATATGATATGGAGGTACTGTGGTATTTTTGTTGTAAAAAAGTACTGAAAATAGTACAATAGTATTGAATTTTCAATCACTGCTTTGCATACAGTTGTTAAGGGCGTATACGTTATATTAATACATATAAACAATTAATAACAAGTATACGTTTTTATTAAGAATTAAACAAATTTGAGACATTGCATTTCGTCCAGACTTCAAAGACCAACTAAACGATCTTAAGTTATTGTTTGTTGGAAAGGTAATAATAAACATTTTAATTAAAAATTAAGCTGTTTTTGAAAACTCCACCGTATTTTTAAGATTCCTATGAATCATTAAATACACATATATGTATGTAAAATTTAAATTTAAGAAAACGCTAACATAAATAAATACATTAGGGCGACGCATTATAGACTAAATAGTAAAGGATATTGCTCGAAAGCCATGGTGACGTTCTCTAGCCATTTAAACTTTATTCTTGTGGAAAATCGAAAATTTTCTTTACAATTGATACAATAAATAGTGCAATTTATTGTAAAACAATTTCATTTAATAACAATTATTATTTTTAGCTGAACTGTTAATTTTTCAATTTTTTCATAATTCGAGTTCATTAAATTTAATTTTTATTAAATTATTATTCTTACTGAAGGTAAGCATGTAAATTCAACCCAGGTTCGATCCCCAGCTCAGCCAAGAAAAATTATCCATAAATTTTAATAAGATTTCATGTTGTAAAAACAATTCCTACCTTCAGTAAAAATAATAATTTAATGAAAATTAAATTTAATGAACTCGAGCCCAACTAAAATTATCAAAAAATTTGACAATTTCATTTAATTGTAAATAAAACTGGCGCTTTGTAAGATCTTACCAAACTAACCAGCAACGACTAGAGCAAGACAAACACTTTAAGAAATATTAGCTCATAATGAAATAAACATTGAATTTAAGTGGAAATGTTGAAAAAATTTTTTCATATAAACCACCCTAATAAACGTATACAGCTCATAATAATTCTCTTCTAATGATAATTAATAAAGAAACATATAAAATGTATACATAAAACTATGAAATACTTAAAGTACCAGAAACAATAAGTTTCAGTGCAAAATAAAAAAAAACTCTTTCGAAAGCAATATTTTATAATGACAATCATACAGTATTTTACAGTAGTTATGTATATGAAAGCAGAAAGGAAAACTCTTTCACTCTCTCTCTCTCTCACTCTCTTGCTCTAATTATAATGAAGTACAAAATAAATAAAAAACCTGGAGAAAACAAAAAACAGCAAGAAATCATGACAACAAAAGAAGAAATAATAAAAAAAGAAAACGTTAAACACCAACAAAAAATCATAATCATAATAAAACAAAAGAAATTATATATTATAGTATTTAAACACACATGTCCTGAAAAGTACCAGTAAGTGTTAAGGTAGATGTGTATGCGTGTATGTGTGTGTGTGGGTGTTTATTTCTAAGGTTTCAGATGAAATATAAAGTTAACAAGTTTTAAGTGGGCATTATAGAATATACACAAGTATGTAAAGACAAATACTTAAACACATACAATACATAAACACAAACACACACACACACACATACTAATGTTTAATTTCAAATACAACTACAAGCATATAAATATGTGTACACCAGTAATGAGAGGCACTTAAATCACTTTTACTGATTATATTTTAATTTACATTACTCACACTTGTTCCTCCAATACATTTACGAGTACATACTTATACAATCCGACATACAAGAAGGCTTATACAATTTAAACTAAGTTTAATAATAGAGTGACCAGAAAATGTGTCAACAACTATTTCAGATATTAGTTGACAACAGTTTAAAGCCACTAGTAGCATAAATAAAACTAAAACCGTTTTCTATTTTACATGCATTTTTAGAGTGTGCTAAAGTATAAAAGACTAGAAATTGATTGCAAGTTTTATAATTTCTCATATTTCTTAACCAAGATCCAGACTTAAACTCGACTATACAGGTTATATAACTTAAAAATGCGGGATTTTTTTTTATAATTTTAGCTTTAATTTTAAAAGACTTGTACAATATAAATTAATTTAAAGTATTGGCCATTGTTTGCTATGACATTTTTCCCATCTTTGCGGCTTGGGGTATTTTTACCATTGCCGCAAACAGCAAGGACAACGTGATTTTATTCGTAACCTGCATATCCAGAATCCATTGGCATCATTTATACCACAGTGCATCAGCAAAACAACCACCCTGGATAGCGAACTCACCACCGGAACGGGCAGCTCATCGGGCACAATAAATACCCATAAAAAATTCAGCAAATATAAGTTTCATGCAAAGAGTAATCAAAAATCAACAAGCTAGTACTTTGCTTGAATCGGTCCATATTTGACCATAGTTCACATATAAATACCATACCATTACCAAACATCACTCCCCATTAAGATTATATTTAATCAAATTTTGAGTTGAAAATAACGTTAAAAAACAACCCATATTTAAAATTGTATTAAAATTTATTTAATAAGTTTGAGTAAAAGTTTTTTTACATAAAAATCAGGCTGAATTGGTAAACAACTTAGAAGAATATATATGAAAAACTTCAAGAATCTAGGTGAAATTTCCATTAAGTATATGTGACCCGGCCTAAGAAAAGGTGGCTTATGACTCAAAAAAAAATTTTTCCACTTTTTTTGGTTTCGATAGTTTTTGAGACGCTCTTTCACGTGGTGAAAACAAGAAAGTCCTAACTTGCTTAGAAGTGTACTAAAAATGTAGAGAAAGAAGAGCACAAATGAAAGAAAAACAGACCCCCTGGCCCACGATGTCGACCGATAACGTTCGCTTAGGTCAGACTTAAGACACAAACTTTTTATCGTATCTATTTTTTATTCAATCAAGTTTGTTTATTCCACAATTAAGTTTGTGTCTTAAGTCTTATCTAAGCGAACGTTATTGTTCGACATCGTGGGCCAGGGGGAGAATTTTATTAAAAATCCAGAATCAACAGCTGTGTCTCGCAATTTCTTTTTTAAGTCATAAGCCACCTTTTCATAGGCCGGGTCACATATATTGCCGAATATACGACTGAGATTATTACTTGTCTGAAAATTTAAAGTGTTTGAAATCAAAACACAAACAAGATTGTCTAGTTGTCTCCATGTTTATGGATTGGAGGAAATTCACAGTAAATTCGAAGGCCTAATTTTTTGTTTGAATTCTTTTTAGTTCGACATGAAACTATAAGTGAATGGGTCTCACATCCATAAAGTTTAACACAACAGAAAGTAGTTTCATTTCTCATATTATAATCTTATATTAAATAAAGATTTATCCTTAGACTTACACATACACACACTCATGCAAACATATGCATACAAATAGATCCACTTGTATATTTATGCAAGTGTGAGTTTTATGTAGAATTTTATGAATAAAACAAGAGAAACAAATGAACGAACGAACGTACGCCAGTAACTACAAAAAGAAACCTGTATAATGAGAACTAAACTAAATGTGTACAAGTGTTGGAATATTGTTAATGCATGTGTGTATTGCGTTTTTATGTGTGTGTATGAATAAATAAAGAATCCTTTAAGTACAACTATATTGTAAAGTATTAATATATAGAAATACATAAATACGTACATACATATCTACTATACATATAAGAAGAGTAGTTTAGTGTGTGTGTCGTGTACGTTTTATTATATTTAGTTATGATTATAGCAGTAAGTACGTAAGTAAGTAAGTTATTATTTATTGTTGTCCCAAACATTTACACCAGTGTAAAACAGTTTCTTAAAACAAAACAAAAAAAAAAATTATTAACTTTAACTTTGCATTGTTCGCATAAAATCTGGCCATAATGGAAAAGTTTTTTTTTCAAACATCTGGTAACAACAACTGCAATTACTATGATGAACGATTTTATTAAACGAAATATATTTGGGCTGAGCAATCGGAAATCATAATGAAATCAAGTAAAAGTGTTATATTAGGCTGTGTCGAATCTTATATACTTTCCTTTTAATATTGAATGTAAATTTACAATTTCAAATTAAATTAAAGGAATAGTAACATATAAAGTTGTTCATATATTTTGAGAATTGTAATAATTCTTTATTTGAGTCAATAGAACGATATTCAAAGACAATTTCATGTAAATGTTGACCGTGGCTACACCTCAAATGTTTTATATGCTGGGTACAATTTTGACATACTCTCTCCAATATATCGTTGGCCGGTAGGGTGATTCGGTTAGAATTTGTTTGTTTATGTTTTAATAAAATACTTAAAACAGGAAGATGCAATCTGTATTGTGGTAACATTTGACATTTACTTTTGAAAGATTTCATCGAAATGATAGCCGATTCTATGCTGTAGGTGGTCCCTTCGAAAGGTTCACGAAACTATGCCAGTAATGTTGACTTGTAAGTCTTAGAAGCCGATGATATCGAGCCATAACCGCCGAAAAAATGTATCCCACAAACTCAAAATTTTACAGGGGAAGGTTTTTTTTTAAATAAAATCAGTTTGAATAAAGCCATTATTTTAAAATTTATAATGTAAATATTGTTTTGTGTAATACATTTAATTTTAATAATTTTAAATGATGTTGAACTATCGATTTCGATAAAAAACAACAATCGATTATGGTGTGGGATACATTATTTTGGCGGTAATGGCTCGATATAATGTACAGTAATATACACAGAGACTCAAATTTGCGAATGCTATGGGCAATGGTGAGCTGGAAAGATTGATGTAAGTCACAAGTTGCCCGACGTTCACGACAAGCTCACAAATCAACATTACTAATGCTGATTTTCGTAATACAGCTAATCTATTTTGTAGACGTTGTTTTGGTATAAATCTTTCCATAACAAATTATCAAGCAATACTGAATAAAAATAACATATCATTTTATAACAACAGTCAATCGTAATCTGTGAAAAAGCAACTGAAAAAACGTCTTAATATATCAACTATTATTTAGAGCAGATGAATGGAAATCTAAATGAAATTAATTTTAGGTTCTTCTCTCAGCTTCTCTGAAATACAAATAAATGAGTATCAATTTGTGTTTGAAAAGTATTTCATCGCTTTTTGTGTGACATAAAAAACCGATTTTATGTGAACAATGCAACAATTTAGACATTGCTAAAGATATTTATCTATTTATTACAAGTAGTAATCTGCTAGTAACTACTTTGGCTCATTGTTCTATTTTAAGGCGAACTGTATAGAAGATAAAGATTTTATTAATGTCATAAATATCAAATAGACAGTGATAGGAAGTACTAGGCATTCTAAGTGTTACTTAGGGAAAACGTTAAATAATAATATAAGATGAAATAAATAAAATGTTCTTAAAGAAAATTTCATACCTAGTTGAAGCAAATTTACAATTCAAACGATTTTAGTTAAAAATAGCTCAAATGTTGTGGATTTAATTTCATTAAGTTCTTGATTATCCAAGAATTGCATGAAAAGAAATGTAAGCAATGTAAAGCAATTAGTAGAGGCCAAATAAAGCTTGATTATGGGTAAATATATTTTTTGATTGGTTTTATGTTCCAGTGTCGCGTTCTGCTACTTAAATCGTCGTTCTCTATCAGTATTCCGCTATCTTTATAACAGAGTAACAAATGTTATCACTATTTTAGTATAGATATCTAAATGGATAAAATGTTTATTTTATTTTGCATTGTAGCGTTCTGGTACCTTAATCTTCATTTCTCCGCCTTCGTACAAATTGAATATCGTTACATTTGAATTTAAATTAAAATTTTATTGGCTTTAACACACAAAATTATTTTCAATTAATTAATCAATTTACAATTTATCTCAATCTTTGAAAAATATAATTTAAATGTGACGTACTAAATCATAGAATAATTGTAATAATTGAATACAATAGTATTACAACATGACTACTATCGCGAAAAAACTACTATAGTTTTAACAAAATCTCTTTAAAAAAACTATTTTACAAATTGCAGATTTGTTTTATAGGCATCACCAAAAATATGGTGTATATATATTAAGTGTGTCATTGCGTTTGTAACACACAAAAATAATGAAATTTTTACGCAGCATTCCTTGTTTCACTGAAATATTATAGACCAAAGTTTTAGACAACCTAGATATTTTTTATTTATTTTAATATAATGCAGATAATAACATGCAATTTTGCACACTTTATTTCTAATATAAGAGATGAATCACTATATATACAAATATCTTCCCGGAATTTGGCTCTATGTTACATACATTTCTTAGGAAAAGCAGTATCCATACAAAATTCAGTAAAAATAAGTTTCATGCCAAGAAAAATCTCATAACGATATTTTGTTCTGCATTGCTCCATATTTGATCATAATAGCCCCCATATAACCTACTCTTCCGAATATCACTTAAATGTGTATAAATCTCTTATAAAAATCACTATCACTTTTAAATTCAACAAAAATACCGAAGTACCGAATTTTATGATGCTACAAAGTGCAAAAAGGCATATCATTCCCTGGCTTCATAGAATTTTTACGCTCTGTCTATCCCTCAACCATGTTCCGGTTAACTGGAGAAGAGTCAGGGTCGTTTTTATTCCCAAAATTGGCAAAAGAAGTCATGAGAAGGCGAAGGATTTCCGTCCAATTAGTCTTTCATCTTTTCAACTTAAGACGTTGGAAAGACTCATTGATGCTCACATTAGGCAGCGCCTTGAGGGTTCGACATGGCTCTCAAGTAGTCAGCATGCCTACCTTAAGGGTCGCTCTACAGATACAGCTCTGCATGAGGTTGTAAGGGTTATAGAGAGATCTCTCGAATTTAAACAATATACAATGGCAGCCTTTCTAGACATAGAGGGTGCTTTCAATAATGTGACTACTCTTGCAATTCAGCAAGCTCTGACTAACCTAGATGTTGAAGAATATATCAATAACTGGATAGTTACCATGTTGAATTCAAGAATAGTCACAGCAAATCTTGGTAATACCGTTAAGTCTAAGCAAGTTGAGAGAGGCACTCCACAGGGAGGAGTAATCTCTCCACTACTATGGCTTATCGTTATTAACTCGATTCTTATTGATCTAGACAGTAGGGGTATAAAAGTTGTTGCTTATGCGGACGATGTGGTGATACTCGTACCAGGTCTGTTTCCGGACGTGATCAGCGAGATTATGTCCACTGCTTTGAGGTTGCTCGACAACTGGGCCACAGTTAACGGCCTTGGGGTAAACCCGAGCAAAACGGAACTGGTACTTTTCACGACGAAGACCAAGATTCCAAGCTTCAGACTTCCAATGTTGAGAAACTGCGAAATTCCCCTTTCAAACAATGCAAAATATCTAGGCATTATACTGGACTCTAAATTGTCATGGAAGCTAAATACTCAACACAGGGTAAAGAAGGCAACGGTGGCCTATTACACCTGTCGTAGGATGTTTGGTAGGAAATGGGGACTTAGTCCCAGCATAGTTAAATGGATGTATACGGCTATAGTACGTCCAATTCTTACTTACGGATCTCTTGTATGGTGGACTGCAACTAGAAGGAAGTATGTCGTAGACCAACTATACAAAGTTCAGAGATCAGCCTGCATAGGCATAACGGGTGCACTAAGGACTAGTCCTTCAGAGGCACTGAATACTATATTGCACCTTATGCCAATTGACCTTCACATAATGTCCACTTCTGCCTGCAGCGCAGCGAGGCTTCAAGCGTCCGGTTGTTGGAAATCGAGAATATATGGCCACGCGGGGATTCTTGACCAGTTGCCTTCAAACGTTCTCCAACCATCTGACTACATTACTCCATACACGGACTTTGATAAGATATTCAAGGTCTTAATTCCCTCTAGGAGTGAGTGGAATAGGGGCAATCTCGTACACAAATACGACACTAGGATATACACAGACGGTTCTAAGATGAGCTGCGGTGTGGGTTCTGGGGTCTTCTGTGACGAACCTGGGGTAGGCACCTCGTATCGTCTTCCGAATGAGTGTAGTGTTTTCCAGGCGGAAATTTTTGCGATCATGGCAGCTTGTAATACATTACACGATCATAACATTAGAGGCAATATAGGTATTTTTGTCGACAGTCAGGCGGCACTCCTCTCACTTAATGCCTACACAATTTCATCTTCACTAGTCAGACAATGCAGGAATTCTCTGTCAAGGCTAGGTCGTCTATCTGACATTACCTTGGTCTGGGTGCCTGCGCATAGGAACCACTACGGCAATGAACGGGCAGACGAATTAGCCAGAACGGGATCTGCCTTAGATATCTCCAATGCGGTCTCAGTAGCGATTCCACTGGGGACCATCAGAGGTATCATCCTCAGACATTTTCTTGCAAAGGCTGAGTATAGATGGCGAAATTTAGACACATGTAGGATAGCCAAGTTGATGTGGCCATCTTTCAACGAGAAACGTACTATGCAACTGATAACTCGAAATAGGAAGGATATATCAAGATTGCTGGCAGTATTAACGGGACACTGGACGTTAGGCAAGCATGCAAATCGCCTGGGACTCCCTTTTAACGACCGTTGTCGTAGCTGTAAGGATAGAGAAAAGGAGGAAACGATTTTTCACCTTCTCTGCGAATGCCCAGCCCTGTGTGTCAGGAGACATAAATTCATGGGGAACTACACACTGAACGACCTTGGTGAGGTAGCCGGGTCAAGACTTAATGACCTGCTGAGATATCTTACAGCTACAGGTTGGGTCTAACGAGACACGACTTTTTTGCACACACATATTAGCTACGGTATGTTGTACAAGACATTAAATCTGACGAGTGGTGTGGTCTTTTAAAACGGGGTCCCTTCGACCCTACTTAAGTGTTCGCACGTAGTGAACTACCACGTAAACCAACCAACCAACCAACCGAATTTTATGACGATCAGTTATACTCATAAATTTTTTTATTGGAATTACTCTCAAGTTGAAATTGGCATCAATTATACAAATATATTTATAAGTCATCGTATCGAATTTGATGATGATCAGTCTTTATTTTACCACAGCCCTCATTTCCCAAAAAATTATTAAAAGTGCATAAACGTCAAGTTGAAATTCGACACAAATAACCCACATGTTCAACTTTGGATAAATAGTGTTGGTACTCCCATCTTTGGCTTTCCCTTTTTTTGGACTGTTTTACCTTAAGGGTGATGCCAGATGACGCAAACTTCATCATATATTACCTCTAGATAATTTTCTTCGTCAATTTTTTATTAAAGTAGAAATTTTCTTCGTCAATTTTTTATTAAAGTAGAAATTTTCTTGTTGTATTTCGGCGAATCTTTCTTTTGCCATACACAGTCTTTTAATAATTTTTTAATAATATATACTTGCAAAATATAGTTGATTTTTTTTTTGGAAGTTATTAACATCGATTTTGTGTTTTTTTATATAAATTCTGAACTTAAATTTTGTAAAAAATTTAAAAATAATCGTTGAAAATAAAAATTGTAAACCAATATATTCGGAAAGAAATAGCAAATAAAAGGAAAGTGATTTTATATCACATATTTAGAATTTAAACAAAAATAAAATAAAACTAATTTTTTTTTTGTGGATCTCGCCACTTTGGTTTAGTCACCAGTGTTGTTTTCTCTAACCAAATAATAGGAAACTTGGTCTACATCGATTCCACATTGGATAAAACCATATCGGTGGTTTTTTTATCACATATATATATATATATATATATATATAAATCATTACACCCAATTTCATGACGATCAATATATATTTGCTATGAACCTATATAAAGTAGACTTCCGAAAGTCTTCTTAAGGCGCATAAATCTCTTCTGTATTTAGCTATCAAATTGAAATTTACACAAATAGTCCACATATTTATTTAAATCGTCATAGCGCATTTCATTGTGATGGCCCAATAATAGGTCATAGCTTCCATTTGAGGAAAAACTCAATAACCTAAGTTTTTATACAATATTTTACAGAGATTAATACATCTTAATACATTTTGTAAAAGTTAATTCATCATAAGCCATCGCTGTCTTATAAGATCCACTTCCGAGAATAATTGGAATACCCATTAAATTCTTGTAAATGTCTTTATTGAGATGACATTTAACCAAAATAAGCCTTAAATATACATACACTGGCATGCAAAACTGAGTTTATGTTTATGTTGCTGATAAATAGGGAATGAGGTTTTATCAAATTTTTACCATTTAATCTTTATTGTATTAGCAATAAAATATCATATTCAAAGTAAATATAATATAAAAAAAAACGAAACAAAATCAATAGAAAAACATAAAGCAACTTAATTAACACAGTTTTGTACATTTTCCAGAGCCCTTTAAAAAATGGTTTTCTTAGTATGGCATCCATAACCGCTTGTTTTTAATAAAGCTTTTCATGCGCCTCGGCATACTTTCAACTTCAAGTTTTCCTTAAATTCACTTGAAATATTTTCTCATTCGGCACTATACTTTATGACTATCGCCCCTTAATAGTTAGTTAATATTTATGACCTTTGTGAAGGATTTGATATGCATAAATATCCTTATCGTTACAAAATGAAACACCAATTTGTCTCAAGTATGAATAAATTACATTACTGGTATATTGGTGGTGGGTATATAAGATTCGGTACAGCCGAATAAAAATACTTACTTGTTATTATTCAGATGCATTTTTTAGCTTTCTGGAACCAATATTTTTGCACTATTAATTCATAAGTTCCACTTACAAACTGCTATGAATGTCGCGTTCTTGATAATACAAGTTTCCAAATAAAGTAAGACTTAGATTACTACAAACGCAATTGATCTTAAGTTAAACGATTTAAATTTTAAAAATTTCAGTAAACACCACAATTGTTTCCTATATAGTTCATATTAAAGTACAATTTATTTAAAAAAAGCTCTAGAATATAATTTAAGTAAATATTAACATTAACATTAAAATTAACAATTACTTTCACTAACAAATACAATTTATATGAAATTAAACACGGATTTTTAATACAAATCATTTACAACAATTTAATTTACTATAATTTTTTCTGTTGCTTTTCCAGATTAAAAAAATTGTCGGACAGGAAAATTACACTCAATAATTAAATGTGCATTATTTAAATGCAATTTACAGGTAAGTTTTTTTCTCTCTCTCTCCCTCTTTTTTGCATATTGTTTGCATTTAAAACAAATAAAATTCTTTATTTAATAATAATGTTAATTTAATTGCATTTGCATAAGACTACACACAGATAAAAAATATTGTTATACATGTTTTTCACAAAAATGTCAAAATGTTACAAGTTTTTTAAACAATATTATGGTTACTGTGATTATTTATATGACTGTGGTAGCCATAATAAGGTTAAGCTGCGATTCAAATGATTACTACAATCATATATAACTATGTATATATTTGCGGCAATCATGCTTATGATGAATCCATTTAACATAATTTGTTGCTCTTTGATTATGATGGAGAACAACATAATATGTTATAATTTTTCATCCTAAAACTGATTACCATAAACTTTACATAATTGCTATAATCATATATATGTTTGCTTTAATCATATGAATGGTAACTTAAACATATTATGGTTGCCGTAATCATATAAATAATTATAGTGAAATGTTTTTTCAAAATATTGAAATAGTTGTGTTAAACATGCACAACTATATTTTTTCTCTGCCTGTACATAGAACACTTCAGATGTGTTGAAAAGTGTATATTTAGTTATGTATATTTATAATTATTGCACAGAGTAGTCAAATGAAAACAAAGTCAGAACAGAAATGTTGAAAAAAATATGTGTAATATATTTACATAGCAAAGGGCAATACTGTGAAAAATTTTAAAACAATACAAGTTTTTTTAACCTTTTTCAGTTGTTAAGAAAAAAAAATGGCAGGAAAAATAAGTAACACAATTTACTTTCAACATATACAGTAACCGGAAAATTTACTCAGCAAAATGCCAAAAATACTAGATAACCCTAGAAATGACTTTGATTGAATTTGTTTTTAATTTTGTAAAGAGCTTTAGAAATTGAAATAAGTAAACGATAGTAAAGCAAAGTTAAGTAAGCGCTGGTAAAAGTCACTAAAACTGACAAAAGGAAAACAAAATTAAAGAAAATTTAACAAATCCCCCCTAAATAATTCAGGCATTTTTGAAAAGATTTTAAGGGACAATTGAGTCAATTGTATTATGTCCAGTAGGCTTTAAATAGTTTTATTTTTAAATGAATGCTTAAAGCAACATTTGCTGCCACTTATCACAAATGAATTCTAATTTCGCTCACCGCAATAGTAGTAGAGAGCAGGAAATGTATGTTTGAAGAATAGGGCAGGACTTGAAAATGTCTGATGTGACTCTAGTCAATTAATTCAATATTTGTAAAATTTTTACTTGAATTTAATCACTTTGTATTTAATTTCATATCTATTAAAACATCTTTAAGATCACATGAATCCTAAAATAATTTTCTAATCAAAAACTCACCATTGTATACATTTAAATGCTGCTTCAAAAATAAACTAAAGACAAAATCAAAACTGTCTTCGCAAAACAGCAATAAGAAATGGAAGGACATAACAGCAGCAATAATAAAAAAGGACAATAACATAAATTTCAAAGTTTTGTAATAAAAACAAAGTACGACAAAGTAAAGTAAAGTAAAATATTGACAAAGTAAATATATCTCTGTGTTTCTGTCGTTCCTTGCTTGCAACAAGACAACAAGGACACTAGCAGTTGTTGTTTGTACAACTTGTACTGACTGGCAAATGAAATTTTTTGTTTAAAAATAAATTTTATTTTTCTCTCACTGAGTCTCTCTGTGTCCTTTTTTTAATATCACAGCTATACAGTAAGTCCAGGGTTTAATTAATAAAATACCTTTGTTACTTACAAGAAAAATAAATAAAGCAATTTCTTAATATTAATTTTTATATTTTATTAAAGATAAAAGCAATAATTACTGTGTTGATTTTTTTTGTTTGTCAATACAATTTTGAAATGCTAAAAGTATGAGAAAGCTTACTATAAAATGGAATATCCCAACCGATTCTTAAAGGACATTTATGATTTTTTTTTTGTTTTTAATAGACTTTTCTCAGAATATCAACTAATTATTGGGAGTCTAGTTGTTGTTTTAGTCTAGTTGCTGAGTTGGCATTGATCATTCCGGAGCATAGAGCCGGGTTTTTGTAGTAGCCAGTCACACTCTTTGCTTACCGTGCATAACACAATATTGAAAAATGTTTCCCAGTGCTCCCAGTGCTTGGGTACTTACAGATCATGGATAGTTTAGATTAAAAATTCTTTCGAGTTGATTTATTTAATTTTTGAATCTGCCGGATGTGTTCTTCTGCCAATATTTGAGGGTGCTGTAGCTTAATTGGTTAGCGCATTTGATCATTAAGCATGAGTTGGTATTCTGATAATTATTAGTTTTCTTATACCTATCATAACTAATATTTATCACAGCGCCCTCCTTCGGTGGTATAACATTCAAACGCCACCGAAGTAAAATAATTAAATAAAGGCTATAAAATCAAGCTTTAACATTAATGCGCCCACTCACCACCAGAGGCGCTGCAATTCTGCACTAAAAACATACAAAATGCGCAATTGCAGAGTTGTGATATAAAAAGCTTTCTTCTTTCACCTCCTTTACTTCTTCACCTATCCCCTTTCCAAAGAAAGTAACGCAAGTATATATAGGCATATTAATTGCCTGCGTGTTACTTCTCTTTTTAACAAAAAAAATTTCATCAAATGAACATTCTTTTTAGATCGTGAGATATACAGATAGTTTCAAAATTTTGAAATAATTAATCCAATTAATTCATTAATCTAACATCAAATCTTTATAGTTGAAAAAAAAGTTGTCCCAAAAACACTCAAGTGGGTTGCAACATTGTTCATAAAATTTTTGCTCTGTTTATCGTATTTAAATCGTTTTGGCCAATAATTCTAATAATTCTAAATTTGGAACTGAGTGTTAGAAAAAAGAAAGTAATAGATGCAAAGAAGTCAAATCGCTTTCAGAATACGTAAGGCATTAATATGTAAGAGTAGCTATATATACCAAAAGAAGCAGAAACTTAAACATCATGGACAGTCGCAGGAAACAAAAACTCGTTGATTAAGATTTTGTATTGCGCCAATAGTGAACCAGGCAATGATTTTGACAGCACGGATCCATTCCGACATAATAAATAAAATGAAATTTTTTGCTAAAAAAAGTGGTTGTCGATTATGTTTTTCCTTCACCAGACTGAAGTGCATTAATTTGACATATACATACATAAATACATGTACATACTCGTACATTGTTGAAATAAATATAAAGAATGGTTTGGTGGTTTTTTATGCATAAAGTCAAATTATTTACTAAGGATGTGGTTAATGGTTATGTTTTACCACTATCAGACTGAAGTGCATTAATTTGACATACTTACATACATATTTTATTGTTGAAATAAATATACATACACATATAAATATATATATATAAAACAAAATGGTATTCTTTGAATTACACTGCTATACAAAAAAAATAAAAAAATCTGCGGCAGGGATTTTGTTAATGGTTTTTGTTAATACTCATGTTAGACCTTCACGCTGCATGCTTATTTATTTTTGATTCACTCTGTTTATTGAGATAAACGGAACTAAGAAATAATTGAAAATTTCAAACTACCCGGTATGAACGGGTACAAAAAACCTACTTGGGTTTACCCGAGTGTGAAATCGGTTACAACTCCAGTATCTCACAGTGATGATTTGCCAATTCCAGTGTTTTCAAGACCATCTACATCAAATGGTGATGATTTTGAAATGCTAGAAGGATCAGTTTGCGTGGACTTGAAAATGGTAAATTTTTTACTAGGCCAGCAAGGAGGGTATACTAAGTACCCTTGTTTCATATGTTTATGGGATAGCCGTGCAAGAAACCTTTGAGAGAAAATATGGAGGTTGGAAAAGCAAATGTGATAAATGAACCGTTGATAAGCCGAGATAACATCCTTCTTCCACCCCTTCACATTAAGCTTGGGCTAATGAAGCAGTTTATTAAAGCCCTTGATAAAAATGGTGTCTGTTTCAAATATGTGTGCCAAAAATTTCCAGCCCTTAGCATGGAAAAATTAAAAGCAGGCATCTTTGATGGACCGCAAATACGTACACTGATGAAAGACACTGAGTTTGTAGCCCATATGACACAGATTGAATCTGAAGCATGGTTAAGCTTTGTGTTGGTAGTAAAAAACTTTTTGGGGAATCACAAAGCGCCGGAATATCAAGAACTAGTTGCAAAAATGCTACAAAATTTTAACAGAGTAGAAGTCAACATGAGCATAAAATTGAATTTCTTACACAGCCATTTGGACCGATTCCCGCAGAACCTAGGTGATTACAGTGAGGAACAAGGAGAAAGGTTCCATCAGGATATCAGTATAATGGAAGAAAGATATCAAGGTCGATGGGACAGCCATATGATGGCTGACTATTGCTGGACCTTGAAAAGAGATTGTCCTGACAAAGTAAATAAGAGAAAATCCCAAAGAAAAAGTTTTTTATGATCTTCATTTACTTATTCTAGTTAAAGGTACCCCAAACTATTATTTTTGTGTATTTTTGTAAAGACAAACAATAAAAATAAATTTTAAATACATCTTTTGGACCATTTATTGAAGCATTTTATGGAAAATGTTAGAAGCGTTTATCTCAAAAACTGGAGTCAAATTGACAATTCTGGTATTTTTCCCGTTATCAGCACACTCGTCTTATACAAAATCGATTTCAAATATGCCTGCCGCAAAATGACTGTATAGCAGTGTTATTAATTAAAATGAACTCAAACCAAATAAAATTACTCTAATAATAAATATCAACAGTTTAAAAATTTTTCATTAAGAAAAAACAGAAAACTTAAAAAATTAACAAAACAAACAAGGCACGGTGTAAAAAGTTGTCCCATCCCATCTCTCAGAATCTACCTTTAAGGAAAAATGACAACAAAAACATTCATTGCTAAAATTGTAACGGCAGACGCAGCAATAAAAACAACAGAAAATTTGTAAAAATAATAAGAAGTATACACACACATTGTAAACGTATGTACATATGTAAATTTTGTTCTAACTCAAAAGAAATATGATTAAAAACCGAAATCTACAAGAATTTACAAGAATAACTTGCTGATGACGCCTTTGTCAGGGCAGGAAATATATTACAATGTGCCAATTGTGTAAAAATATTACTTAAAAATATTATTCTTTAAATTATTAATTAAAATGAACTAAAGCCAAATAAAATTTCACTAATAATAAAACAAAATGAAATTGAGAAGTATTTTTTTTCCAACATTGTAAAACTTCTTACAGCCTTATCATGACCACGTTCACTGGAATACAACTTTTGTCCAGATCAAGTAATAATCCGTTAGCTGAGTTAGTTAGCTTAGGCCATAGTGCTCAGATAAACGTACAATCGAATCTACCCATCTTTCCATAATATAAAGTTCCGAGATTTGCCTTGTCAACGTTCTCATTACCTTCAGTGACACAGTGTGCTGGTATCTAACATAGTCGACTTGGCGCCGTAACCATACAGATTCTTTGGTGCTGCCTAACTATTAACGTAGAAAGTTATTTTATTTCTCAGGTGACGTTTTTCACCACAAAATTTTAGCTCTCCGAATCATAAGTAGGGGAGAGTGGGGCACGTTTGAACACGGGGCACCTTTGAACAATGTTGATAAAATCTCAATTCAAAATTTTTTCCGATCCTTAACCGAGTTTTTCACATGGCAACCTTGTTTTCTGGCAACGTTAACAACTTTTTCTAGTTTTTTCAGTCGTCGACCGAATGTAGTTGGGTGAACAAGTTTTCGCAGTGCCATTGTACATTTGTTTAATTTTTTTTTGTAAGAGTGTAAGAAGTAGTCAGTGATCGTGTTCTTTCGTGAAAGAAATTTTTTGCAGTCCAAAATTCATTTCAAACAAAATTAAGTTTAGTTATTTGATATTTATGTAAAAAAAATCTTTATTATAAATTTCCGTGAAATGGCAAGCCTCTTCAGGTTTGAACAAAGAAAAAGGGGGGCACCTTTGAACATGTTAATTTATCAACGGAAGTACCAATCATTGTTGATTCTGTCTTATTTTCTGAAAATGACGAATCCAATACTGATCATAATGCTTTAAAATCGCAAGGCCTTTTCCGTCTTGATAATATGAATCTTATTTTTTATTTTTTTTTTATTTTTTTTTTTATTTTTTTTTTATTTTTTAATTTATGTTTATGTTTTTCTTAATAAATAAATCGAATTTATTATATATATAAAAAATATAACTGTTTATATTATTTTTGGACATAAGCGCTACAAGAAAAAATTGCCGTTCAAAGCTGCCCCAGTCTAGTTCAAAGCTGCCCCGTATGGGGGCACATTTGAACACAATGACTTCATCCATTTAAAAATAAAAAAAAAATTTAAATCGAACTAAAAATAAGTTACTTGTGGACTTAAGCTAAAGTTTATTTCCATATATGTATATTAGTTAAATTATGTAAAAAGTCAATAATTCAAAAATATAAATTTGTATGAGGCTTGAAAGCAAAAAGTGTTCAAAGTGTTATCCCCTATATGTAAGCATACTTTTTTTAACCAACACAAAAGGCGAAGCTCTTGGCTTATCTGCATAAATCCATCATAGTCTTTGACGGAAATCGAACACTCAACCCTCTGACTGATAGTCCGGCACACTATCACTTAGTCTATCGGGGCACTACATTATACTGTGACGAAATTGTATTTAAATTTAATTTAAATTGAACGACCGGTATCAACATGTAGCAAGATTATACAACATATTTAATAATATACAACATGTTTAACAACATACAATTTGTTTAGCAACATTTGCAATTGTAAAAGTTTCTGTTTATAAACATTGTTTATAATACCCTGTTATAAACATAGCTGATCAATATGGCAACATCAGTTTAAACGGCTTTGGTTCAACATTCTAGACACAAACATTCTAGTATCTTAGCTCCGAACCATACAGAAATTATGATTGGTGTATGAATAGAGTAACAGGGCCACTCAAGTGAATTTAGTTTATTGTGGGTAATCTTTGAGTAAATATCAAAGTGTTCTCGAACAATATTTTAAGTGTGTAAAAAGCAGAGTGTTCATTTAAAATTACTTTTTGTGTATAAATTTGAATAAATAAAATGTCGTTATGTTTTCTTTAAACTTCTTGATGTTTTATTTTTCAATTAAAAGGAATCCGGTTTATTTAAAGGAAATAAACTACTGTTTTTAAAAGGTAAAACCGTAACGTTTTCGAATATTTCAATTCCACACCAAGTTTTGGTTGAATAAAATCTACCCATTTTATACCTCCTGATGGCAAGTGAAAGATCCGTATTCACGAGGCTGATGTCAACAATTTTGCTTTTAACAGAAAAACTAATTTTACCTTTATCAGTTTAACAACATTATCAGCATAAGCAACAAGCTTCCTTCCCTGTTTTTCGAAACGGCCACAGTAGAGGAGACAAAAAAAGTCACTTTGGTAATTATTTTCCTTAAATTAAATTAATAATTCGGATAGTTACAATCATAGAATCATTACAAGCTAATTCATCAAAAACTCAGGGACTCTATGCAGGAATAGTCTCAGTATATAATCCCTGTGGAGTAAACACTGCTCAATATATTAATATTCTAAACGTTTGTTCTTATGAAGTTGTTGCTGGCTTTCCGACAGCATATTGTAGAAAAGCTCACATCAAACAAAATAAATAAAAACTGCTTGCTGAGTAATTTTAAAATATATACTCTAATTTGTGTTTAGGGCGGCTTGTTAATATCAAATAATCTGCGTTTGTACTGTCCCTACTTATTTTATTTTATTCAAGCTGCTTCAAAGTTTTAGGTATTTTTTGCATTCGTTCCGTTTTTGTTTTGTGTTGAGTTGAGTTTTTCCGGAGCAGCAAAATAAAAGAACTCATTAAAAAGTTTTAGTAAAATTTCTATTTTAGCTTTGTTGTGTGTGTGTGTTTTTTTTTACAATTTCTGTTTTTGTATTTTGCTTTTTTGTTTTTCACACAGAAAGTATTAAAAAAGCTTATAAAATATTTAACATACAAAGCACAAAACTAAATTAAATACTTCTATTTTAAAGACTTTTTTTTGTTCGTTAGATTTTTATAGTTTTTTTTTGTGTTTCTGTTTCATTGCACAAGCAATTTTTGCATGCAAATTACAATCTTGTTTTAAAACTAAAATACGAATAAGAAAAAGTAATATAAATTGACAGTGGGTGACAAATAGACAGGGGTGTAACAGGTTTATAAATTTTTATGAAATTAACATTTGTAAATTGCTTAAATTATGACAATTTTTTTGGAACATTTTGGCAGCCTGTTACCGTATGAAAGTTGTTTTACATCAGAAATATGCTTTTGCAGTTTAAACTTATGCCTTTCACTGTATTTACACCATGTTAAGAAAGCAGACAAAAAACATGATTTGAATTTTGTTTCAAAAAATAGAAACTCATTTAAACTTTCTAAGTTTTTTTTTATTATTAACAGTTTTTTTGTTATTAAACTTAAAAAAAATAAAAAAAAACACTCTCAATCGTACTCATACTCAGCAGCGATACAACCCATTTTCAAATCATATAATGTGTTTCTTACAAAAAAATACAAGCGCTGAGATACCAACAAAAAAAACTAAAAGGCGTCAAGCAGTCAAACATATACGAGCATTAAAAATAGGAAAGCAGCAAAATGGCAATTGAGCTTTAACAAGTTACCAGAAATACCAACAACACATCCACAAATACATACACACTCTTGTAGAAAACCAACAAAACACAGCACTTGCAGCTACTGATGTAGATACAAAGTGTTAAACAGCAAAAAAAAATATAAAAATACTTGTATTAAACATCTGAACAAAAAATGAATGAACTGCATTTAAATGCATTTTCAAAATTCAAGTTGGGTAGCGATTTTGCAATATTTCGAATACATTTTCTATATTAGCAGATTTCATGTCGTTAGTTCGTGCGACATTTTTCTTTTATGCAACGAACGTTTTTAAAAATACCAAAAATATAAGAATAAATACTGCTGCTTGCTGGCTTTTGATACAATAGAATTTCGTGGAACATCAGCACGTATGAGCTATTTTGTAAAACATATTATATACATAAAGGGTGTTTTTTTGAGAGGTATAGAACTTCGAATTGAAATAAAACACAAGAAAATCGTTTTAATGACCATCAATTTGGCTTTATTGGAAGGATAATTTTATGCCATTAATGCTTAAATATGATTTCAGGCATGTGGCCACCGCGGCTGGCTCGAATAAAGCCAATTCTACAGGTCCAGTTTTCAACCAATTTTTCGAGCATATGGGGCCGTATGTCGGCAATAACCCCACGAATGTTGGCTTCCAATTCCCCTAACGTTTCTGATTTGTTGGCGTAGACGAGCGACTTCACATATCCCCAAAGAAAATAATCCAATGGTGTCAAATCACACGATCTTGGTGGCCAATTGACAGGTCCATTTCGCGAAATTATGCGCTTATCGAATGTTTCCTTCAATAAATCGATTGTGGCGTGCACTGTGTGGCATGTAGCACAGTCTTGTTGGAACCACAACTCATCCACATTAATGCCATCCAATTCGGGAACAAAATAGTCGGTTATCATGGCTCTATACCGGTCTCCATTAATTCGGGTCCTCTTCAACACTTTGCTCTACAGCGGCAATTGTTTCTTCGGTGCGCACTGTTCGACGTCTCTGCGGATGCGTATTATCACATAGAGTAAACGTAGTGCGAAAACGATCCATGGTTAACCGAATTAATTGCTCTGATGGACGATTATGTCGACCATAAAATGGACGGAGCTTGCGGTAAACTTCGCGAACTGAACCATTATTTTCGAAATAAATTTGCACGATTTGCAAGCGTTGTTCTTTTGTCAACCTGTTCATGATGAAATGGCAAACCAAACTGAACATAAATGACATTAGAGTTACCAGATTTGACCACAAAATGCCAGTTATATCTCTTTTCGAAAAAGAAACCTGTAAAAAAACACCCTATACAATGAATAAGTATACGCCCCGATCACCTACGTTTTACATAAGCAATTATAACTTTTCGAATATCGAAAACTAGGCAGAATTTATTAAAAATAAAACCTAATAATTTGATAAAAATAAAATTTTAATATTATGTAGTAGATAGTCATTGTGTGAACAGCCAAATGCACAACAAACAGTGACATTAGTGTTTGATTAATACATGAAGTCTACATGAGGCACTTTTGACGATTGACAAAGACATGAAGAGAAAAGTGTGTCTCCAACTATGTTCGCCAAACTTCCATTCTTTTACAAATATTTATCAACAATGAATACGCTTTCATCTCTAATTTTTAATAGACCTAAACTATCAGCAGTCAAACCGTATTTGCTATTTTGATATGTCATACTTTATAGCGCAAATCTAGCACGAATTTTGTCGTACTCTTTACACATGTCTATATATGGTAGGATGTAAAACAAAGTAGTTTCAAGTCTACAAGTCAATAGAAGTCATGCAATAACTTTGCAAAGAACAAAATTTATTTTTCTTACTTTTCTTAATATTCTTTTTTTTTAAATAATTCTCTGTTTTCCAAATTTACAAAAAATAAATATTTCTATTTTTTTAATTCGATTTAAGTAAAACTCTAGCAACTGCTAACTATAAAAAATTAAATAAATATCATATAAAACTCAATAAAAATTTATACAATTTGCTATTGCAATTTCTTCCACAGAGAAGCTTGAAATTTTTTTTTGCCAAACAAATATTTTATCAAACACTTCAATTGTCAGGCAAATGTACACACATATTTCTCTAGTGTTTTAATTACTTTTATAGTTTTCGTTCGTTTTTATTTTTTATATTTTTGCCTAATTTAGTTCAGTAAATTAACAAAAATATACGAATGAAAAAAATCTAAATATTATAGTTAGTGCCAGTTTATGGTAATTTTTTCTAACGAATTTCTAAAATTTTTTCTATATTTGCTGCCAAATATTTTTTTTAAATTTTTATGCAGTGTATCGGCATGAATGTTGGCTTTGACCAAATGTACTGACTTTGTCGATTTTCATCAAATACATACATTTACATATACATGCATATTTGAGCAATTGAGTTTTGCTATTTAAATTCGTAATTTTGAAATATATTTTTGCATGTAGTTTTATATACTAAAAATATTGCTAGAATTGATATAAAAGGTGCCACAACTAGAACGCAATGGTGTCAATGGTGTTCGGTATCGTGAAATGATAACCAGTTTTTTTTTTGCCTAGAATATGTTTTGAAGAAGTGAATATGGCAAAGCCGCGGCGGCCATCTGCACGATATCTTGTTCCATACATAACCTCATTCTGTCTACTTTACGATATAATAAAGTTTCCAATATATGTGTTTTATTTAAAATTTAAAAATTGCGTTCTAGTTGGGACACCGTTTACATACGTACATGTATTCAGCACTTGTTTTTTTATTTTTTTTTGTTGTGATTTACATTTTAGGTTGAAAAGTGCCAAAAATCTTTGCTGATTTTTGTGCATATTTCTGTATTTCGGAATATGTTTAGGTAGATTTTCATATTGGGTGTAAAACTTAAAAACGCAATATTTTTATACCCTACACCACCACGCTCAAAAATATTAGACCAACACCCACCTTAAAGTATACAGATCGACTCATAATCAATTTCTGAGTTGATTAAACGATGTCCGTCGGCCCGTCCGTCCGACTGGCCGCTTGCCTGGCTGCCTGGCTGGCTGTTCATGTAAACCTTGTGCTTAGAGTACAGATCGCAATTTTTAAGATAATATTGTAAAATTTAGTATAGGAACTTTGTTAGGATTGAATTTGTTTGCCATCGCACCATTATTTCATCTAGCTATGTAGTTGGGTTCATATATTTTATTTTTATACATATGCACATAAAAATGTATATGTATGTATTTACTAACAAAATACTTTTTTCTCCGTAAATACACTAAAGCTGGAGGTCCATATTGTAGGTACCCTACTACTTTATACTTTATACTTTGTATTTTAAAATTATTTTTAATCACTATTTCAATTTTAATGTTGTTAAAACTTTTTTAGAAATTTATCATTCGATAAAAAAAATTTAAAACCTAAAATTACTTTTTGTGTCATTTAATAAATAAATTAGTTTAATTTTTATAAATATAAATGTGTATTCATTTATAATTGCTGACGCCGTAAAAGACAGATATTAAAATAATTGCAACAACAACATGCCTGTTTTTTTTCAAAAAGCACGACACAAGAGATGCCACAATCGAATCCATTAACATCACCGGCAGAGCCTATAAATGTTCCGGAAATTTCTTCGGCAAAAATGCCAAAGCTTCCAACATTTTGGAAAGATGAACCAGAAGTTTGGTTCTTCCAAGTAGAAGCAAGTTTCCGTGTATGTGAAATTACTCAAGACACCACAAAATTTGAATATTTGGTTATGAATTTGCATCAATCCGTATTATTTTTGGTAAAAGACATAATCGTTTCCCCACCTACGTCTGGAAAATACGAAACAGTTAAAAATCGTGTCATTAATTCATTTGTTGCGTCTGCAGAACATCAATTAAAACGTTTACTAAATCGTATGGATATGGGCGATCAAAAGCCATCCCATTACCTTCAAAGTATGAAATCTTTATCAAATGGTAAGGTTAGTAGTGATATTTTAAAAACACTTTTTCTGGAACAATTACCAGATAAAGTAAAGAGTATTTTGACTGCGTGTGAAACCAGTGACATTGATAAATTAGCACTACAAGCCGACAAAATTGTTGAAGCCTTTTCAAGTTCAACATCAATGTTTGTTTCCGAAATAACGCGTTTCACGCATACTAAGCAAGCGGCGAACAGATGACACTAAAAAAAAATGACAGTTGAAAAAACATTTTTATATGAAAAAAACATTTATATGAAAGTAACGCAAGTGGAGAAATGGGCAAGACAATGGGGAATAAAAATAAATGAACAGAAATGCACCCACGTAACATTTACTCTACGTAGGGAATCATGTCCCCCTATTCGTATTAATGACCATATAGTGCCTCAAAACTCACACGTGAAATATCTTGGTATTCATCTGGACCGTCGCCTCACATGGAAACCGCATATAGATGCTAAGCTGACTCAAATGAAACTGAAAGCAGCCCAAATTCATTGGCTCATCGGCAGAAACTCCGTCCTTCGGCTCGATTGTAAGCTTCTACTCTACAACTCAATCTTAAAGCCAATTTGGTGCTATGGTATCCAGTTTTTAAATTTAACGCCGTCAAAACAAAATTCTACGAATGATAACTACCGCTCCTTGGTATATTAAAAACAACAACATACACAACGATCTTGATGTTCCACTTGTCAAATGGGAAATAACTAAACACGTGGCCCTTTATTTGGGTAAGCTGGAAACTCATCCAAATCCCCTCGCTCGAGACATCTTACAACATCCCGGTCATAGCCGTTTGAGAAGGAGGGACACCACCGCTCTCAGATGAATAAATACAAGTTGCTCATTATATCCTATCGAATTTGAAAACTAGATTTTGTCTAGCATTGGCTGGACTTATCTTAATTAACTTTAGTTTTAGGATTTGAATACCTATTGTTAGTTCATTTATAATGAAGATACAATAAAAAAGAATATGCAAAAAAAAAAAAAAATATGAAATTTACAAACAAACCGATAAAAAACTTCATATAAAAACAAAATTAGCTGGGCTAATGGCATCACATCCGAAAGTACATACATATACATACATATGTATATAAAACACAAATGATTGACGCAAAAAATCTTCGCATGTAACTTGAAATACTTGACGCTTAAAACGTTTAGAAAGCTTAAAACGCATTGACGCCAAAACGCGAGTTGTGGACCTCCAGCTTAATACCTCACTTTGCGTTGGGGTTACGTTAAAAAAAAAACTGAAACGACGCAAAATTAATTTAGATATTCTATAAAGCATGTAAATATCGAAATGAAAATACTAAGTCGTCGATTTTCTTTCACAAAAAGTTGGTCCATTGTTGGCTGAATAGGTTTGTTTCAACTGAAAATAAATTTCTTTGTAGCAATAGTCTGTATTTCTACCACTAGCATTATCGTTGGATAATGCTTTACTTTTAATGTCATCAAATAAGCTTTTTGCTTTTGTCTAAAATACCCTTTTACTTAACGGTATTCTCTCCCAATAGAAAACAAATACTCCATTTTGATCATCAAAGCACTTATAGTATTGGTCATCGTTTTAGCATCTAATAATGTTGCAGATTTTGCAAAAATTTAAAAAAAAAAATAAAGAACCCAAAACAACGCAACCTCGAAAATCTAACGACGTACATTGAAAATTAGTACTAATTAAGCAGTGACGCAACTTCGAAAAAAAACTCTAAAAGAAACGACGCAAAGCCAGGTATTGGTGTAGTCACATATTTGTCCTTAATCATTTTTTACTAGATTAATTTTTTACTAAAAACTCGGTTCATATCCACAATAATGCTAAATATTTTTGTAAACATTTTTAAAGTCATGACTAGAGTTTGATGTGGTGGTAAAAAAGTGATTAAGGCCAAAAATGTAGCCCTCAGAGAGCCATGAACTAAAGAAAATACGGAATTAATTGTACTTCCTAACAGAATGAAATTCTGTGACATGGCTTTCTATAGATTACACAGTGATACAAAATTGAATGAAATAGAAAAACCTGGGACCCGAGTAAAAGTAGATTCCAATAGTGAAATATGCCGGACACCTCCAAAATCCGGTTTTACGATTAACAAACCGGTTTTTGTACCTTTGCGCACTTATAAGCCTGTAATTTTGTTGATAATGACCCTATTTTTAATTTCTTACTAGATTTGGAAAGAAGAAACTGTGATCTTTCGAATGATATATAATTTATCTAAGCAAACTTGAGAAATTTTAATGTTATTGACGAGCAAACACAAATCTTGTAGATTTTTCAAAAAATTTTCAACTTTGGTTTATTTACGATTACAACGCATATTTGGGTTTAAAAAGAGATAAGTAATTGACTGAGTTATTTAACTTTTCATGAAAATAAACTTTTATACATTTTACACAAATTGTATTAATCAATTAACACAGTTTTACTAAATTGAATGAAATTGACACCGGACACCTCCAAAATCCGTTTTAAAAGCTTATATCTGGTTTTGAAAGAGTTTATGAAATAAATTTAATAGCAGTTTTATAACCTGAACTCTAAGCTATTGCTTTAAATAACGATATATCAAAATTTATATAAACAGAATTTGCATGTAATATTTTAGACTGTTTTTCTTATCGATGTATGTCTTTCCATTTAAAACTACAACCACTAGACTTTAACAAGAATTCTTTGGAATTAATTAAGACAGCATCTTGTAGTAGCCATTTCTCTTTGAATTAAAATTGATGCCCAACAAACGCAAGAGCCATTGCACGGGATTTATAGTTCTGGACATTGAAAAACCATTTGTTATTGTTTGGCACAAAGGTATCATCTATAAAATGCTCAAAGCTAATATACCGAAGTATTGGTGTAGGCTTATCGCAGATTTTCTCTAAGACAGAACATTTTCTGTTGCTATAAATGAAACTTTCTCGCCTCTAAAGCAAATAACAGCGGGCCATCCTCAAGGATCAATATTATCATCATTACTCTATTCCATTTATACATCGGATTTTTCTCCCCCCTCGTACATGAAAGTTGCTTAATACGCCGACGATACCGCGCTTATAACATCTAGCAAATTAACCAAAGCACTGTTAAAGAAAATGGAAAAAGGGTTTTCTAATTGTAACAAATACTTTTATAAGTGGGAGATAAAAATAAATCTCTTAAAAATACAAGCAATTATATTTCCATTTAATAAATCATTTAAACGATATTAGAAATTCCAACATTTATTTCACGGATAGAACGAATAGCAAAACAAAGTAAGAGAGTAGTAACGGTATTATTCCATTTCTTATGGGATTTAAACAGTGACTTTTTACATGATTTTTCTCATTACTTTAAAGCATGCCTTTTCTGTTTGTAAATATCGATGATATGACAAAAAAATATAAAAAGGAAACCCCTACGTTCGGCAAAAAAACAAAAATTAATTTTTTCAATAGTTCTGTTGGAAATATCGAAAAACTTCCTTTACAAAAGTTTAATGATTTTTTGTGAGCTTTTATTTTCTGATATTAGGGTGGTACATTAGGGTGGTACGAACTGAGATCTGGTGAGTAAATACTAAAACGGGATATTTGAGGTAAATGCACGATAATACCATCGATAGATCTCCTCAAGACAAAAACATCGATATATCACACTTTGAGATCGGACTATAAATGCCGAATATATAACAAAAAATGTATTTTGGCGACCCCTACTTTCGGTAAAAAAAAACAAAACAATTTTTTTTTCGAAATTGTCTTGCAACAATACTTCATATTCGGTGGTGTACCGCGAACTTTTTTTTCGAGACACCCTAATATACATATTTATAATTTTTAAATAAAGATGAGTTGAAAAAATTAAAAAAAATGAATTAAAATTGAGGTACATAGAAAACCACAAAATATTTATTAACAAATATTCCAGTTTTTGAAAACAAATTTTATAAATAAAGTTTAACGTTTTGCTAATGAACATTTAATAAAATCTAAATTTAAAAATAATTACAGTAATTCAGTAAAACATTTATTTTTTTAAAGAATAATTGAAACGGATTTTGCCACTTATAAAATTACTAATCCAATTTAAAGCCACCATCATTAACCATTAACCAATAAACAAAACTATAACAAAAAGTAATGGCCAGTGTTAGAAACCAAACAAAGCTTTATGACATCCTGTAACAAAATCAACAGGAGATAATCATTTCATACAGTTTTCACCACAATGACATGAACACATTAAAAATACGGACACATACTCATCTACACTTACTACATATTACTAAACATAATTGTTGAAAAGTTGAAAAAAAAATAGTAAAAATAAAAAACGAAAAGTTGAATTTTAATTATATTTGATATCATGCAGTCATGGGCTCTTTAAAATGGTTGTGCTTGGAGAAAGAAACTTTAAGAAGGAAACTAGGGCGGGGATAGATGTTAGTAACATAACAACGCCTTCACTGCCATACCAATCACATTTACATGATGCAAATGATTCAAATGATTATGGTGTGTGTGTGTGTGTGTGTGTACATGTCATAAAAAAAGAAACTTCTATGACATGAAAAGCAAAAATAAAAAAATTAAATGAAGAAGAGCATGATTGTAGTGTTGCATGAATAGAAAACAGTTTGTCTTTGTAGCAGCACGAGCAGAAATTAAAACCAACTTTCACTGGCAATGAACACTTTTTCGTTAAACTTTTCATTACTTTAAATATCACACATGTGGTTTATCGTGCGAAACAAGAACTAGAAAACATAATTGGACAGAGAGAGTATATGGTTAAATGCCATAATAATAAGTAGCAGAGTAACAGAAAAAATATAAATAAATAAATAAATAAATATGTATATATTACGAAAAAGTTAATTCATATGTGCAAGCATATACATATGTATGTATGTATGTATGTATACATGTACATTACAATCGTTGTATAATTTGTAACTGAAACGGAGAAAAATTTAAATTTTTCACAAGTAACTTTGTTTATTTGTGGCTGAATGACATAAGACTTTTTTTTTAATTTTCAAAGTTTAAAAATTCATAATTGTCTTGCTTTAATTATAATTATACCTACCACACGCAGAGAAAAAATAGAGTTGTGCCTGTTTACCACAACTATTTTAATATTTAATTTTTTTTGTAAATATTATGGTCACTGTAATTACACTGTAGAACAAATTCAAACTTTTTTTCCAAAATTACGGTGTTCCGATGATTGATTGTTTTTAAGGAGACCAAAAAAAAAAAAATATATACGTGTATCGGCGTTTTGATAGATCACATCAGAATTTCATTTACGAAGCGGTTTAAAATTCCCAGCTCTGGCCTGTTCTTGCAGCATATCGGTATATAAAACTATGTTTTCTTTACGTCTGAGGTGTAGGGTATGTTCAGCATTTTTGTAGATAATGGTATGGCAAATATTTTTTTAGAACATATTGACCCTCTAACTCCCCCCTCATAACGGCATTTTTGGCTTTATTCTAAGACATTGTAAAAAACACCCCGAAAAAGGGGAAGGGCCGGGATGAAATGTTCTACAAAAATGTTGGCCATAGAATTTTACTATATATGTCAGAACACACCAAAACCCAAAACTTAACACAAACACTAAAAACCAATCAAATTCAGTATTGGAGTGTCAAACCTTTAATGGACCGTCGTGGAATCAAAAGTTCTTATTACATATATGTTTTGGGTCCTTATAAGATTCTCAGACCATCTAGCCATGTTCGTCTGTCTGACCTTCTGTCCTTTTGTTGCCGGCAATTATTAAACTAAATCTTTTGAATAAATGTTTTTAAAAATAGTTTTTTATTTCAAATTGAATTTTAATTAAGTAAAATTAAACATTTTAAACTACATACGCTTATTTTAAATAATTAGTATTTTTTTATATTTATTTTCAGGTAACAACTTACAAGTATGTAATTATAGAAAAAGGTATTTAGGAAAAATTTACGAAAAATTATTTTTTTTAAATATTGTCAATAAAAGTTATTTTTAAATAACCTGTGACGTCATGCGCAGTAAGAGGAAATTTTGTTTATATTCTTTGCGCAATGTTTATTATTAAATTCATATTCGTATTACATATGTATGTGTGCATACTCTCAAATAATAATACGAGCGATTTAAGCAATAAGAATTGTGCTGTATAAAAACACCGAAGAAATTTCAAGGATAAAATTGTATCAATCTTCTCAATAAAAATTGCTTCGTATAAATTGGGACTTAGCTGTTCTTAAATATTAATAAATTAATATCAATTTGTGGTTCAATTTAGTTCCAAGAAAAACTTTTAAAGCTAAAAATTATTAAAAATAAAAACCAAGTTTTTATAAATGTTTCGAATTTATTTCAATGCTGTATTTGCTGCATACAAAATATAATAATATGCACAGGACACCAAACAAAACTCATAAAAATCAAACGAAAAAAAAATCGAATTTTGTTTTTGTTAAATATATAGTTAACAACATATAAACTTGTTTGATAAAAACGAAAACAAACTCTAAACGGAAATCCGTGGAAACCGTCAAAAAATAAAAAAAATACATACTTACATTGAATATACAGTGAATAAATTCAACAACAACAACTCTGACGTTCGCTCGCTGGGTCTCTTTCTCTATCTCTTGCTCTGAATTATCAAAAACCTAAATGAACCACAACGGATACGAGTATTTACTAGGTGTTTGTCATACACAACAACAACAACAGCAACAATAACTTCAACTACTATAACAACAACAACATCAGCTAACTACCATATGACGTTAATACAAGCAACAACAACAACACTTAAAAAAAAAAGCACAGCAAAATATAAAACCAACACAAACTACTGGAATTGTTGAAAATGTTAAAATCACTTGATGTTGTTGATGATGATGATGATGGTTGTAATAATGTTGACGATGATGACTTTAGGTCAACAGCAAAAGGAAGTCATTATAAAAATGAACAGCTACAGCACATGTTGTGACAAAGAGAAAATCTGTTGTTGTTTTTTTTGTTCCCTTTTAAATTGCAAATAAAAGGAAAACATCAAAAATGAACTAATGTTGAGTTGATAAACGTTAAATTTGTATGAGTTTATGCAATTTTTGTGTTTTTAACAAAAAATACAAAGGCAAATCGGGGCTTAACAGTTGACTTGTTTTATGTTTTTTTTTTTTTTTTTGTTGTTGGTGGTTTAAATGTCACTAAATGCCAAAAATTGCAAAAAAAAAAAAAAAACTATAGTCGAAATAGTCGGGATTAATGTGAAAACAATATAGACTCAGTACTGTGTATATTGTTGATATATACATGTTGATATACATATATACAGCATACAGTATACGATTTTTCAGCGAGAACTTTGTCTTCCAGCTGGAGCATATTGCCAAAATTTAAAGTTTTAACATTTTAAGAATACAAACTTTGACAATTGCTACAATGATTGCAATTAAAAATGCACTCTGGAAGAAGTAAATCTGAAGAAGCTACAATTTTCATTTTCACTTGAAGCCCTTTTTCATATATTAAAAAGAAAAATTGCAGCAATTGAGCCGGAGTAATTGTTAAAAAACCTATGCGTACATAATACCTCACTGTATTGTGGTATGATTGCCGGATTAGGCAAGTTTTTTTTTAAATTCGGCTGGAAATGCTTTAAAGAGTTGGAAATGCTTTATAGAGTTGTTAACAAATAATTTTTGGGCTATTAGTGATAATATAGATATCACACATGAATCAAATAATAAAGATTACGCGTTACTCACGTCCGTTATATTTTACAAAAACTGTGAGAGTAAAATTGAGAGCTAAATTTCTTCTTGTGACGTCACAAGTCAAAAATATTTTTGTGTATTAAATATGCCGTTTTTAATTTTGGAAATACATATTAAAAAAATAACATAAATTTAAATTTCTTTCGATTTCCAAAAGAAAATAAATTAAAAACCAATGGGAACAATAAAAAAAATTAATTAATAGAGTTTGTATTGAAAACTTAAAGGCAGATAAAAGGATATAAAAGGAGATATGAAATTAAAAATGAATAACTGAAACGTTTTGCGTTTAAGATATTTTATGTTAGGTAGGCCTACTGACGAATTTGTGTGTCAAATTGAAAATTTGGAAGATGGTGAAAATCTTTTGATTTTCAACGAGTATTTACAAAAGCATATAATTGAGTCAAGTATTATTAATGCTAAAACACTTTTCAAATACGAAAACTAAATCAACTCCTAGCGGCTGAGACAAAAGAACACAAACGGCAACAAACAAAAATAATTAATTGGTAATAACAAAAATATAAATATTTCACTTTTTTGATTTATTTTAATATGTATAATACCGTAGACAGACGACAGAGTTAATGTGCATTAAAATCTCACCAATTTGAATTAAGATTATACCGTGACAGACGACAGTTTCTGCATTTAAAACAGCATTTAAGCAGCTGTTTGTTTGTAAACAACTGGTGAAAAATCAGTATTTATTTGAGAAATAAGCTCAAATTATTTTTGCTGAAACCGCTCCATAATGCAAAAATTGTTCATGCACTAGCAACCATCAACCTGAACGTGTTGCTACATGTGGGGACCGCAGTGGGTCACTCTGAAATAAGAGAAAGGCAATTGTTGAAATCTATTTTTTTATATTTTAATTTTACAATTATCTTCTTCTTCTTTTAGAATATTAAACAATTTGATAACATATTATTGATTTTCGACGATGTTGCCATATTGAAATAGCTAAATGCAGTATAAATTCAGTTTGATTTTGTGCATTTACGTCTAACTTAATTCGCATTAAGATAGGATAATTCAAGAGTTAATTTGAATTAAGACAGTTAATGCAAATTAACTGTGTCGTCTGTCTACTCTATAAAATAGTAAATAATAAAATATTTTATTTTAAATCAAAAAAATTTACAAAAAAGTATTTCTTAGAGACTATCAAATCGATTACAGCTCTAAAACTCTAAATCCATGATGCACAGTGGGGGAATTTCGAAAAAAAGGGAAATAAAATGTAAGCGCTAAGCCCAATTGCTAAAACAAATTCACATGCCTAGACATGATGTGTTGTCGAGTTTAAGTTTCGACTTTAGATCTCATAAACTAACCAGGAGCGGTGCCAGCGGTCCCGGATTTTATATGTACAACGTTTTAGTAAACAGACAACTCAATACTTTGAAATATGTTTTATAATGGAATCAAAGTTGCTTAATTAGTAATCAAGATTTTGTTCATTCTTTCGATGTTTTTCAATCGGTGTAATTTCTCATAAAATGTTATAAATAACTGCTTGCCAAAAACAGTATTTTAAAAACAATTATTTTACTGAATAAACATATAAATAAACAACAAAATAATCAATAAACCTACAAATAAACAACGAGTGAAATTAAATCTTTTATTAAAAACAGCTACAACAACAACAGTAATAACAAAAACTACTGTGTAACACAAAAGTATTTTGCCTACTCATTTTTATGATAAATTTGTTTTTCTTTCATATATCGATGGCTTAATATTAAAAAGTCCTAACTTAATTTTTTTTTAAATATCATTGAAAAAAGATCTTCATTAAAAAAAGAATAACAAATTTTTAAATAAGGAATAAAATGTGTTGCTTTTTTTATTAAAAAATTTTACGGATTTTATTAAGTTTTTCCTTCGTCTGTAAAGTAACAAAAAATCGAGTTCGGCTTTTTTTATATTAAACACTCGATATAAAATTGTAAAAAACCAGGTAAAATTAATTTGTTCTTTTTTGTAATTGCAAATAGACACTGTGTAAAATTGGAGAATCCCATATAATTTTAATGATGTTTTTTTTTTTGATTAGCTGCTATTGCATTTTATTAATTTGCATCACAAATTACAAATCATAAAAGTAAATTGCCTTTTCCAGTTAATTTGTTTGATTTTCTTTAATGCTCTTGGATTTTTTATGTTTCTTGTTATACGGATACGTAATATGTATTTTTCGATTCTTCTTATTAAGAACTTAGTTCTTATTATAAAAGACTGTAAAGTTCTTTGTGTTAAAGGCCGAAGAGAAAATAATTTCAGATTTTTGAAAAAAAAAAAACATTTTAGAGCCAAGCATACAAATACATACATTTGCGATATGTTTAATAAATGCCGTCAAACTTAATAAATTAATCTATAGTATAGTTTATACCCGGGGCACCTTTGAACTATGTTGATAAAATCTCAGTTTAACATTTTTTTCGTCCCTTAATCGAGTTTTTCACATGTCAACCTTGTTTTCTAACTAGTTTTTTCAGTCGTCGGCCGAATGTAGTTGGGTGAACAAGTTTTCGCAGTGCCATTGTAATTTTTTTTATTTTTTGTAAGAGTGTAAGAAGTATTCAGTGATCGTTTTCGGTCGTGAAAGAAATTTATTGCAGTCCAAAATTCATTTCAAACAAAATTAAGTTTAGTTATTTGACATTTATGTAAAAAAAAATATTTATTATAAATTTTCGTGAAATAACAAGCCAGTTCAGGTTTGAACAAAGAAAATAGGGGCACCTTTGAACATGTTAATTTATCAACCGAAGTACCAAACATTATTAATTCTCTCTTATTTTCTGAAAATGACGAATCCAATGCTGATCATGATGCTTTAAAGTAAAATGTAATATCACCTGAAATCGCAAGGGCTTTTCCGTCTTAATAATATAAAACCTATTTTTGATCTGAATTTTTTTATTTTTTAATTGTTAATGTTTATGTTTTTCTTAATAAATAAATCGAATTTAATATATACATATATAAATATAACTGTTTATGTTATTTTTGCCCAGCCTAGTTCAAAGGTGCCCCGTATGGGAGGCACATTTGAACACAATGACTTCATCCATTAAAACAAATAAAAAAAAAATATAAAAATCGAACTAAAAATAAGTTACTTGTAGACTTAAGCTAAAGTTTATATATATATAATATGTATGGAATATTAGTTAAATTATGTAAAAAGTCAATAATTCAAAAATATAAATTTTTATGTGGCTTGAAAGCAAAAAGTATTCTAAGGTGCCCCCCTCTCTGCTACGCAAAGGCATGTAATTAGATCTCCCAAAATCGTTGATGAGGAGAGGTACAATACCCATTAACAACCGCATACACCTTTCTTAATATAATGCTATGTACAAATGTAAACAAGAAAATAGTCCGAAATTATCGTTTGGCAAGTTAAAATTCACTTATTGCGGAAATGAACAGATAGAAGATTTTATCATTCACTGTGCTCCATAATAATAAAACACAGCTTTAGATGTCAAAATGTGGATTTTGTATAATACCAAACACTTGCCAATACTTACTTTAACTATGGACCTGAACAAAATCTTTGTTCTGGCTAATTTAAGAGCGCTTTATTTTAATTCTTTTTTTTTTGCAAAAATATTTTATCTTACAAGCGTTTTCTTTAGGCAAAAAAAGTTTTGTGATACACTGTACATACAACAATAGTCAACAATATTGACAATTCAAAGTAAAATATAAAAAAAAAACAAGTGAAATAATTCGAAATGTAGAACACGAATACATTTCAGAACAAAAATAGAAAAACATTAAACTCTAGAGTTCAGATAATGATTGACATGCATAGACGCATACAAATATATTGCATACATATGGACAATATACACATATACATACAGCTACATTTATATTTGTATGACTGATTACACATAATAACAAAAACATATTTATGCAAAAAATATGTATATATATACATATGTATGTGAATGAAGAGGCTCAAATTAAAAATGCTATAGATACTTAAATGTGTAGAAGTAAAATAAAATAAAAAAAAAAATCTGAAATTATTGTTGAAAGGCCAACAAATATACCTACAAAACGTACTTACATACATATGTATAGAATTCTATATGATTATTTATGCAAATACAAATGTTTATCAGACCAGCTGGAAGATCTCCATAAAAAATTCATTTGCATTTTCAATAATTATTGAATAATAAATGCCGAAAAATCCCGGGATTTTTGAGATCTGGATTTTGGGATTGGCATACCTAGTTTTCACTTAATAGCATATCAGGGCCTCGACAACTTAGCTGCCACTGATTTCGCGAAATTCCGCAAGATTCTTTGTTATAAACATGGTTCAATTTCGCTGATGTAACTTTGAGTTTTCTCCATAAATGCATGGGAGAATTGAAAAGGCCAATTTAGATCATCGAAAAGTTAAAAAAAAAATAACAAGGAAGTGTAGACTATTATTGATAAACCAATATTTTTTAAATATTGTTCAGCAATGAAAATATGTTGTTAATATACATTAGTAGTTCCAATTTACACGAAGCAATTCTTTAAGCTAAGCTGATTTCGATTTAGACATCGTGGTGAGGTGAAGATATGACGGGAACATACTTGATGGTATTAGCAATTTGAGTGTATATATGTGTATACAAATGTGTGTATACTCGCAGATCAAAATACCATTTAAGCAATTATATTATGCTGTGTGAACACTGAAGAAATTGCAAGGAAAAACTGTTGGCTGTTACTTTCTAATTTCATTTTTGGTTGGTAGCAAACTAATTTGCTTGAATTTTGGTACACACTCCTTATGAAGGGTATAAAAAACATGGAACTGTGGTTTTTCTGTACACTACTATGATTTATTATTTAAGTAATAAAATATATGTATATGTATGTAAATGCGTGTAATT
Source organism: Bellardia pandia (assembly GCA_916048285.2). Taxonomy (NCBI): domain Eukaryota; kingdom Metazoa; phylum Arthropoda; class Insecta; order Diptera; family Calliphoridae; genus Bellardia; species Bellardia pandia. The sequence continues at coordinate 24,981,978 of OU696531.1, forward strand.
TTACATCAATTTAAAAATATACTACATAAAGAGTATGAAAGCACTGTAATTATTTAAATTTCTCTGCAAGTGTTTTTTATTTATGTGCGTACAATGTGCTAAAAAATATGTTTAAACAAATAAAAATGTGCTACAAAAAACCCATAAACTATTGCTGATACAATCATGGTGCAGTAAATAAACACAAACATTAGTGGGGTCACAATTTTAAGGCAGCAGAATGAAATTACTGGCTCCTTTGAAACAAAACTTTAACAATATTCTTTTTGGCTGTCTATAAACAGGACTGCCCTACTGCACACATATATATTTTGTTGTGAGTATTTTATAAGGATATTTTTTATCCTCTTTTTTTATTATTTACACACACAAGTATTTCAAACAATGTTTTTGATGGCGTTGAGATTGTGTTAGTTTTTGCCGGTTCGTTTTAGTGTATTTGCAAACGTACGTACGTGTCTATTGGGGTGATGATATTTTATTTTAAATTTTATGTACATACACATGTATGTATATCAACTGTAACAATTTCAAAAATATCAATAATTGTATCAATTGCAATGTGTTGATGTTTATTTATGTTTCATTTTCTATATGTATTTGTTTTGTACACTTTTCCTTTTATTTTTTTTTTCAACTGTTTTGTGAAAGCATGTACCTTTTGGGGAAACCAGGTACCAATCTGTTTTAAAGTTAAAGCTGTAAAAAGTTAAATTTATAATACACCCGAGGTTTGCAAACGTGTTATAAAATTTGTACAAAAAGCAACTGTTATTCATTGGTATACATAAAAAAATGGAAAGAATGAAGTGAATAATGTTGCTGTACATTTGAAATTAACGGGTTATTTCATAGGAAAATAAGCAGCAATTTTTGCTTTTAAAATGAACATTCAGGTATTAAAAGATTAAATAAATCATAAACTGGTGGAATTTTTAAGATAGATTTAGGCGTTTTGCATTTGCAAAGAGCTTGTTTTGAATAAATTTACTCAGCATTTGCTGACAACTCGAAAGAGTCTAAGCCGCTGGATTAAATTGGGTGTATTACTTAAAAATGTGGGAATCATAACAGATGGCGTACTGTTACTTAGTTATTAAACATTTAATATAATAAGAAAGTTTTTTTTTACTTCGAAAATGTCGAATTTTGTGCCGACAAAGCGTCATGTGCGGGAAGTGTCCAAAATTTTGCTTAAACACTGTTAAAGAAAATCATTTTTGTACAAAATCATTAATGCTCTGTATTTGGTGGCGTTAAAAGGGTCATATATGGAATCTGACCAGATCTTCACAGGGAACCAGTAACGAATGCAACTGATTCCTTTGAAACGTAATATTACATCATGACAACTCTCGGTCACATGTTGCATTACCTGTAGTTGGCTAGTTTTGTCTCACCCGTCTGATAGTCCAGACCCCGTCCAACTACTATTTGTTGCGATTGATGTAGTACCTTTATTCTGGGATACGTTTCACTGCAGAACTGAGTATCCAAATTGGTTGGATACGTTCTTGATCTTAAAATACCAGCAGTTCTTTTGAGGTATGTTAATCATTATAGTGAAGGCTAATGCGGCAACCGTATTACCAATGAATAAAAGTTTTGTTTCTTTACAAAATTATCACGCAGCCACCGAAACAATAAATGAATTACAAACCAAATTAACCGTTAACATAATTTTACCCAATTCAGCTGTCAATTGTCCGTTTCGATAGTGCGATTTAACATCACAGTATTAGGTTTTGTAAGACAATGTCCATATGCAGCCAATCGAATTGATAACAGCTTTAAAACTCGAAATTCGTAAATTGATTAACGAAATAGACTCTCAATTTTGACAAAATGTATTTATGTATATGCGTGGTCCTGGTAGACATTTATACGACTTTAGTTTTAATTTATAATTGTCAAACTATGCACTAAACATTTGTATACATTTGATATAAATTCATTATTTTATTTTGTTTTGAAAAACACAGTTTTGATTGAAAACCCCTTTAGCATGTATTTACAGCTGTGACGGAAATGTACATAACAACAAAAACTAATAAACATGACACAATTTCAAATGCTACAGAAAAAAATTAAAAAAAAAAACAAATACAAAAATGAAAACAACAACAACCAACATCTATTAACCTCTCTGTAATACAATTTGTTTACGATGGATGGATGGGTGGGTGGCTGGTTTGTATGTAAAGAGAACATCAACATCAACAACATTACTATCACACCATTGCTAACAACGACAGGGACTCGTAACACGAAATTCACACGAGTATCACTTTGACAACATTAACTGCAGTTGTTGCTTTTGCTGTTTTTGTACAAGTACGAAGAATACAAGTGATTGATGGCATTACATTGTTGTTGAAATGGATTAGAAAATGAAATGAAAAACAACGAAATCGAAAACAAAAACAAAAAGTACATCACTTGTTATTGCTTTTATTTATTTTGGTGTTACTTCCCAGCGGGAAAAATTGCAAGTGCCACCATTTGCAGGCCTTATAGAAAATCTGTTTACACATTCGAAAAGATTCGATACTTATGCCATTATGCTTCAAATGTAGACAGGTTTCAAAAATGACAAAAGAAATTGCTACGAATGATCACAATTGCCCCTTGGTATATATGTATATATGTATGTGTATAAAAAATTCGAATATTCATAAAGACCTAAACGTGCCATTGGTAAAAGCTGAGTTCCGAAAATATTCAAAAATATGCATCATATGTGATGCACATGACAGGGAAAGGGTTAAAAAGCTTGCAGTACACCCAAACACATTAGCCCGCAACATATTGATTAACAGTGGCTTATATTCATAAAGAAGAAGGGATACAGCGGATCTGAGCCAAAGACAAGAACGAAGAATGCCTACTTAACATACATATAATCAGCAATGGCCGGCACTCGCTGGACTAAATAATTAAAATCTATTAAATATAAGATTTCGTTTTTTTTTTTAATAAAGATACTCGTACAATAAATAAAAATAAACATTCGACGGCTATGTCGAATCTTATATACCCTTCGACTTTGTTGTGGATGCATAATTATATTATATATGTACATACATATTAGGGCGGGTCGATTTAATAATCGCAAGTTATGTACTCGATTGGGGCACTCTAAATGGGTCAAAGTGCGATTTTTCAAAACTTGACCCTACGGGACAAAAGTCAACAGTTGGGGGGTAGTAGAATTCGTTTTAGAGGTATGATTCCTTCGGCAAAGTTTCTTATTTTAATCCCTAGAATACGATTTTCACTGAGCCATGGGCGATTTTTTGCCTCCCCACAACTTGACCCGGCCTAATACATATATATATTATATTAATATACTTTGTTTGATATTTTTCTTAAGAAATTTTCAGAGGTTGTCTCGGATTTTTGGTTTTGTCTCAGTTATTTATGGACGGATTTTTCCGATTTTAAATAGCAAACTTCTCGAACGCATGTCTGAAAGAATTATTGAAGATTTGGATCCCGAAGATATCTGGGGACTTCAGAAAATTGATTTTAACAGACATTCAGACAGATGGACAGACAGACAGACAGATGGACATGGCTTAATAGACTCTGGTATCTATAAGGATCCAGAATATATATACTTTATAGGGTCGGAAAATTATATTATGGAAATTACAAACGGAATGAAAATCTTATATATACCCTTCTCATGAAGGTGAAGGGTACAAAAAATAAAAAAATTCTACTATTACATCTCTAGGAAGGTGTTCTAGAAGGCGTTTCATACATTCAAAATTGCATTTTAAAAGAATGTCAACAAACTAAGATTTCCTTTCATCAATAGCAACCACGAATGGTGTTGCAATTACACCTAATTCTGTTTTTACACGGTAATTGGTTCTACGAAAACCCTGTGTCAAAAATGGTGATTGGTTCCTTATCTCTAAAACCTTTTGAAATTAGTGAAAACGAAGGAGTTTTTTACAACAACTATTCAGGTTTATAATATTAAATCACATATACATAGATACATATGTATGCACACACAATATGTTTTTACACAAGCATAGTTATTAAAGAAATTAAAAGTAATGTAAAAAAATGCATGACAAGTTCATTTGATTGTATGCACTAAAAGGGAATGCTCCAAAATTTGTGCTATTTACAGTTGCTCTGACCAATAAATTTGCTTGTATGTATACACAAAAAGGGAATTCCCCTATATTCACGATATGAACATAAATATTTCGAAAAAATTAAATTGAACCAAAAAAATTTAAGCCCAGAAGATTTTGAATGGTGGTAAATGGAATAAAATCGTGTAAAAAATAAAATTTGTTTATTTTCAAACCGTGTTATATCAAAACCTTGTAAAAAACATGAAAGTTTGGGTGTAAAGTTGTGTAAAGTGCGCGTGAAGCAGTACTTTATACGAGTATTCATGTGATTTTTTAACCTTTATGTCAACAGCTGAAAAATTACACTTACGTCAACAGCAAGCATACCCGGGTATGCAAGCACATTTTATATGGGAATTCACACATTTCTAAATATGTATAACGTAATGTAATGTAAAACGTATTTTTATGTTTTATTTGGATTTTGTTTGTGTTTTTCCCCTACTTTGAATTGTTTTTATGCATGAATACTTAAATTTTGTCTTCGTCTTCATGTATGAATATTTACAATAAGGGACAAACACTTGCTAGTTGCTCAATTCTATGAACATGAAAATCCAACAAAGAATGAAAAAATGACCACATTTATGATCTGATTTGTCCAATTTTATTCAAACTTCAGAATATAGTAGAAAACACTTCTAGTGAGGATATCATGAAATTTCAGATAGATATAATAGCCACTTTCAGAGATACAACGTTTTTAAAATTCAAAACATACCCGGGTATGTAGCTGTTGACATAAAGGTTAAATAAATTACAATTAAATTAAAATTGTTTTTAAATACTTCTTTTATTTAAAATCCCTTCTTTACTTTCCTAAATGAAATTATTAATTTAGCAGATTTTTAATTACGCTTTTCATGAGGCATTACTTGGTACATCTTCCAAATGCCCTTTCCAAGTGAGTTGACAGCAATGAGACACTCCATGTAAAATTATAACGATTTTGTAATACCTGTCCATGGGACTGCAAAATAAGGCCTTATAAAATGCCTCTTAGCAGCATCTTTTTCCTGCTGGGTTTTTAATAAACAACAACACTTCAATACACTCTCCCGAATAAAAACACTCATGTCAATGAGTTCAAATGTAATAAGAGATTGTATTGGTGTAAATAAAAGCAGGGTCTAATTTAATACTATGTGAGATTTGCTGAACATACATACATACATATTTAATTGAATTAATATAAATTCATAATTATTAACAATTGCAAATGTTCAATATTAAATTGAGAAAATACCAAATAAAAATTAGAGTTTTATTTGAAATTGAGGAAATTCCAAATGAAATTAAGAATATTACTTTTTACCAGGATATTTGCCAAAAATAAATTTCGGAGGCTTTTATATAGAGTTACTCTTGAGTTTACTTGAGTTACTCGTCTATCACAGCTTTGTATTTGACATGATCTTCCTCGTCGCATTCATAAGTGGTTTCGTTCGTGACATTGCTCGACAATAATACCCAAATTTCCCAAGTTCAATTCAATTATCAATTATAAATGCTTGAAATTAGATACAATTTCAAAATATTTAACATAAATTATGTTGGTATTTCAAACAATATATCAAATACTAGTAAAATTTGCACTAAGTCTGAGTAAAAAATACAGAATAGGGATATTCTAGTCCTAAAAACAGAGTCGTTTTTGTACTTCTTATTACGTTTAGGTGGAGGGTATTTAAGATTCGGCACAGCCGACTATTGCACTCTTATGGCTAAATTCACAGTCTTTGTTAGCTAATGACAAAAGCTTAACTAATGATTCTTTATTCGCAATGCTTAGTTTGCCATAAAAATAACAAGTAATAGTTAAACAATAGTTAGTATTTTAGTGTACAAATGGTTAACTAATGACCGAGAATTCGGCCATAACTTGTTTAATAGTCAGAATTGTACTAAAAACCATCAATATCTTATAGAAAAACTATTAGTTCTAATTTATTTACATTTGCCAAACTATTTTAAAGTTTAAATATGCGCAAATTTTTATACCACTCGTCCCACTACACAATGCAACCAACACATGCATGCGTGTATGTGATGTGAATGTTATAAATATATTAAAAACAACCAGCGGTTTTTTCATTAAGAGATAAAAATGCCACACAGGTACAAACAACAAAAAAATTTGAATTGGTTGGTTAAAATTGCAAAAGTACAACAACATTCACATGGCATTTCCATAAACAGAGTCATGCCGGTTCACGGCATTTTATTATTGTTGATATTTAATACTCAACATGTTCGGGTAAGTGTTGGTGAGCAAATGCATATTTTGTGCAGCTATGTATGAATAAAGATGTGTGTGTATGTGGAGTGTTTAATATAGTGGCAATAGTGGCCACTTAATGTCACTTTTAAAGACAATTCTTTAACATGATGCTAGGCAGCAGTTGGTTTATCGCAGTATGCAGGCATACTACATGCGAGGTTTGTGAGAGAAATTGGAAATATTTCTTAAATGTGATCGCGTTGGTCCGCTAACACTTTTTCTATTATAATTGCCAAATCTTACTCTTTACAATAATTTTAAAATTACCCTCCATTCATTGCCGATATATGGGTGATTAATGTTATTGAATGAAGAATGATAGTCATGTTTAAATATTTAATTACTAAAAAAAATGAGACTGTTGGCACCAGCTTTTTAAAAATGCTTCTGTTGTGTGTCCGGATTTAATATGAATAATCTTATGCAATAATCTTTTAAACTGAATCCTTATGGATTGCCCTCTAAAAAGTATGTATTAGCTACTAAAACTTTTCACACCATCCACGTCATAAAACGCATACATATTTTTATTCTTCAGCAAGTGTAGGCTGATGGTTAATGAAAACGATGCAATTAATGATTTTATCTCTCGCTCTACACACACTGGCACTCTGCAACATACACACTTACTTCGGTTTTCATACTAAATCGTAAAATGACTATAAAATTGAACCATCAAAGGTGGCTGGCAAGACAAACATAGAAAAACGCATTAAAAGGGCATTTAAAGTGGGAAAAGGCACAGGTTGTAATATGTATGCCGGCACCAACACACTAACATACAGCCGCAAAATTTACACGCATGCAGCCACACCAGCAATCGCATATACCAAACATACTCTTAGACATACTCGCTCATGAATGTACTAACACAATCAGTTTATTTTACGTGTCTGTTTTCTGCAGGACATTGTATTTCACTGCATACAACAATGGCTTTCCTTGCCACATTGTTGTTAGATTCGCAGTTGGTTAGTCTTTTGGGCCATTGTCTAGGGGATTTGTGAATGTATTTATGTATGTGAGTCTATATGAGACTTAATGTTTGTGTGCATAGTTTTAATCTCATATGCGATGAATTTATGAAAAGCTTCATAATTGCTGGGTATTGTTGCAGCCGAATACAGTCTTAGAAAATAAGTAAACCTAAGAGACATGAATTAATGTATACAAGTAAACTCGTATATGTGTATGATATACAGAAATACATTAGGTTAGGGTCTCCCTTATATTAACAAAATTGTTACACTCCTACATTTCATTGTTCAGTTTTTTTTTTAGAATATGAAGGATTTTTTTCATGTCTTTTTAGTATAAAGTTTTTTTTGTTTTTTTTTTTTTTAAATAAACTTTTGTAATGCATAGTTTAATGAATCTTTCATGACCATACTGAAACGTGTCTGTTCTTTAATGCAGGTCACTTTTATCTACAATTCCTTACAATGCAGGTAAATAAGCAAGAACAAAAAACATCTTTAAAGCACTCCTTTTCCTTTTTTCAAGTACTGGGAATACATCGTATGTATGCATTTTTGCAAAAGTGTCTCATATTTAGTTGGAACAAAGTGATGAAATGTACGCATAATTTTCAGTTAAGGTTGACAATTTTTAATTAAAAATAACAAAAGGAGAAGACAAACATTCATGAATTTAAAGGATACAAGTATGTATGTATATACAGTGTATACAATAGATATACACTACGCTGCATGCATCTATGTTTGTGAAACGAACAAAAAATCAATGTAATTTATCAAAAAAAAATCATTATTTTTTATTTCACCTTTTAAAAAGAAAAGAAATTGATTTCGTAACTATAAATAAATACACTGAAATTAAAATAACTTAAAATACCAATATTCACAAAAAGTTAAAACTTAAATAATGTGTTAGACCTCCTTTCTTTTCGAATCAACTCAAAAACTCAATCACTCATACATACGCTTTATAATATCTGCAATATTTAAAAGGTATTGTTAGATAATGTAGAATGTTAGCTATAAATAAATAAAACTTTTCTTAATGTTGTAAGTTTAAGAAGTGAACAAAAAAAAACAAATAATAACACTGTGACACAAAATCAAACTTTTGGAATCCGAATGGGATGAGACCAAATACAAATGATAGCTGACATTGTCCATAACAAAACCTTCAAGGGATTTTTTTGGTTCAGTGCTAGAATTTTTTTTACAAGCATTTGAAATTTGTGATTTTGGAACCCTGGCTAACGAGAAAAACTCATTAAAATTTTGATAAAATAATGGCTATATATTTTTACTATCCGGGAGAAATGTGATATATTTATGTTTATGGGGTCGGGGAATCCATTTTTGGTATTATGTTTTACCTAAAACTAACGCTAGGTGGCGCTGTCATACAATTTGCGTTATTATTTGTAGACTTTCATAGAAAAAACGGTGCATATGCTTTCTTGAGGCTGAATAATCAATTTTTGTTGTTGGATTTATATAATGATTTTACAAAGTACATTTTGTTATTGCCAGTACGTTTCTTAAAAAAATGCTGTTTTCATGGAAAAAATTAGTTTTTATTGGAATTACCCATTTTCTATTACATTCAAGTATCTTAGATACGAATTAGTGTTTCATAATTATAAATACACTGCAAATAAATATATCAATGGTCACAAAAAATTTAAACTTTAATAATGTGTTAGACCTTCTTTCGTTTTAAATAAACTAAAAATATCCATCAGACATTTCATTCACCAGATTTATTATTAAATAATAAATGCTTTAGGTATAAATTCAACCGCCTAATATTCCTCAAATATTCCTTATAGTCTTCTAATCTGGAGAATATGTGGGCCATACGAGTACATTAACATTTTTCGAGGACAACCATCCCTTTGTTTGACAACTGACATGTTACGTACGTTGCTTTGTTGAAAAAAATAGTTTTTCATTACTATTTCCTAAAAATGGCACTAATTTCTTATCTAGTAATTTTGTGTAATCATAACAATTCATTTTGGATCTAAGAAACGCCAAATAAAGAATACTGTCTTCCCATAAAGCTCCTAATACCATCAAACAAAATTTATTTTTTTTTTCTGTAGGTCTCTCTTGCTGTTGAAATTATCTAAATCATCAAGACTAAATTATTTCTCATAGAAAAATATCACTTTAAACAAATACATATCCATACTCGTATGTCTAAATAGTGCAACTATTAACAAAGATTATCGGCTTATCTGCTTCCAATTAGTTTGTAAGTTCCTTTTAGAGAATTCAAGTCTAGCAGTTTTGTGGCGGATTAATAGTCTTGTCACAGACAATTTTGTCGAGTTTTTTTAACGGTCTACTTATGATTGATTTGTACACATTTACCTCACATTTATTAATACTCTGACCAAGACTCATCATATTGTTCCGGCACAGTTGATAAAAAAAAATGTTTTTTTGGACTGTCACTTTTATTTTTAATATTTAATGCTTTTATATTTAACGAAAATGTAAGCTACTTTTTATATAAGCTGAAATTTAAGCTAATGTATGAACCACGCTGGATTTTATACCAAATTTGTGAAAATTGCATAGTAGGAATAAATTTCAATTAAAATTAATTTTCTAGTATTCTTCTGTGTTTATTATAAAATGTAATTATAGCTATGAAACACTAAACTAATGAAGTGGTAGTCTCCCAAATTTTGTATAAAAATCTCATTAAGCATATTCTTAAATAAAATTTAAAACTGTTTGTAACTTTACAACAACTAGCAAACATTAAGTGTATTTATTGTTCTTTTTTGGAAATGGAATCTTATAATAAATCACAAAAATTTGTTAGAGTAACTTTTTTGTTGAGCTGGTTTTATGTAAATAATCACTTCAAAAATATATATATAGAAATTTTATAACGGGAGTGTTAATCTAGTTTAAATTTATTTCTGCGCTTAAAAATAATAGCATAATTTTTGTAACTCCCGTAAGCAGTTATATTAATATCAAACTCTGCGTATCATTTATATTAATTGGATATCAACAAATAATATTAATCATACGCTGCCTGTATACAGACAAATATTAACCCTCCATCTTACACATGTTTTTAATTAAATATGAATAATATATATACATATGTATTACATTTTTTAAAATAAATTATAAATAAATATTCATATGTTAAAAGGGGAAACACAACTTTTATTATCATCAACACAAACATAAAGAAGAGGTGGTGTAAATAGATGGAGTTACTAGTTAGTATGTTAATTGGTATTATCCTGAATTAAACTAACCTAACCTCTAATTGATATTAATAAATAATAATAGATAACTGGACAAAATTCATTAAAACCAGCAAGAAAAATATAAAAATCAGCATTTATTCATTTAGTTATTTCCGGCATTAATAAACAAAGAATATGTGACCCGGCCTATGAAAAGGTGGCTTATGACTCGAAAAAAAAATTTTCCACTTTTTTTTGGTTTCGATAGTTTTTGAGACGCTCTTTCACGTGGTGAAAACTAGAAAGTCCTATCTTGCTAGAAGTGTATTAAAACTGTAGAGAAAGAAGAGCACAAATGAAAAAAACAGAATTTTATTGAAAACCCCGAATCAGGACAATAAATGGAATTGAAAAATTTAAAAACAGGATTGAATGCTGCAAAAACGATTTTACCAAAAAAAAAAACAAACTGTTTTGCACAAAAAATATTTATTTAGCAGTATTGAATAGTTTTCTTCGTCGTTCATAATGCAAAAGAAAAACTACTAAGAAACTGACGAAATGCATTGTTTATCTTTAACAGCTGTGTCTCGAAATTTCTTTTTTGAGTCATAAGCCACCTTTTCATAGGCCGGGTCACATATATTGTTTGTTACAAAACACTTGTAAATATGTTTTTTACTGCAAACAATTTAAATGTTTTTTAATATATTTTATAAATGCCAATTGTGATTGAATTTGAAAAAATATAAATATACACAGACAACAAACAGCATTTGTGAATTGATAGTCTGGAATTTTTTTAGAAGTCTTCTTATGCTTGATTTGGACACATTTACCTCACATTCATTAATAATCTTATTAAGACTCTTCATTGTTTTGCTCGCACAGTTTATAATTTTGCGATTGTCGCGTTAAGAAAGCTTCTTTTTTTACCATAATAATCCAGTTTATTTGGAAAACTTATTACTACAACATGTGATCGATTTTTATTTTTGTTGCCATTACTCCACAACTTAAGCTACTTTTTATATGAACTGAAATTTGGCCTTTTTCGAAATCTTTAAGGTACGAACCACAGGCATTTTATAGCAAATTGTTGAAAATTGCATATTAAGAAAAAATAACAGTTTTTCTTTGGCTTTCTAGTGTTCTTTTTTGTTTATTATAAAATGTAATTATAGTTATGAAACACTGACAAACTATTAATGCACAATTTTTAAATTATTATTACTATATTTTTTTTCAAATTGTGTAAAAAAAGATATTATTAACCATACACGTTTCAATGTGTTACTCAAGTCATTACTTGTGACTACTTTGAATGCTATTACAGTAGTGACATATTTATAAACACCTCTGATAAGATCTTTCCTCCAATTACATCACCGTACTAAAGTAATGATTTAAAATGCTCCCATACAAAGTAAATATTTAACTCATACATAATCTATAAAAATGAATGTTTGTATGTATGTCCTTTATAGAATCGTAAACTATGCATTTGATCATGTGATGACCTTCGCAAAGTTGTTCTGCATGAGACCGGGAAGTTTTCTGAGTTGGTACGACCATGCCTACTCTAACGCCCACTTTTTTAAATTGATTAATTTCTTCTGCAATGGTTTTTACAGATTTACTTCATACAAATTGTATCCACATCTTACTGAAGGCAAGGTAAAAATAAAAATTGTATTTGCCAAAGTTTCTTATTTCATTCGACCACTCCTTCTTTTTTAAATTGTGTAATTGATTCTACTCGAATTTTAACATATTTACTTCAAATCGTCTAGGTGTCGTAAAAATTAAGATTCATACTCCACGCCCCCTTTCACGCCCCATCTTTTGCAGGACAACGCCTGCCGGGAAGGCCAGATCGCTGGACCGATCTTACTAAAAATTTGATGGAATATAACTAAGACTCCAACATGACTAAGAATACTTCTTTCGACCGCCTAAATTTTTTCAAAATGAGCAAAATCAATAAAAATATTTAAAATGAATTGAATATTTGTGTATTTTTTTTAAAATATATTTTAATTGGTAGCGTAGCAACGCGCGCAGGGTACAGCTAGTATAACATATTTCAAGAACAAAACGAAGTAATGGTAGTGTTTTCTAATTATAGACAATTGTTAAGTTCATGTATAATAATTTCAAATAATATTGAGTCAGGATAGTAGAAATTACTTATTTTATTGGTAAATATAAAAATCAATTTTAAATGCTGAATTCCATGAGCTAAAATTTTTAGAGGAAACAATTTCTAAATTTCAACGGGGAAATTCTGCAAAAAATTCTCCTATTATAACAAAACGTTGAAAGAATATTCAGCCAAATAAATTGAAATAACAAAAATACGAAAATCTTTGAAAATAAGTACCTGTATTCATCCATCATGAATAGGATTCTATACTCAAAATGTGATTTAAAACTTAATAAATTAAATTGTTTTGACATTGTAATTTAACCTCAATTAATAAAACATGCTAAAGTCTAAAGTAAGTCTTGTTTCATACTCTTCAGTTTTAGCTGAGCAGTTTTTGTTCAATTCTCTTTTGAACTTGCCATTTCATTTACACACGTCAATTCAATTTTCGTACTTTTTAATAGAAATCAACATACATGAAAGAAAAAAACAAACAGAAATAAGAAAATTGACTAGTACCGTCAAGTTTGTACCCCTTTTGTTCTCTTTTCTCTTCTGATCCAAAAATACTTGCTTTGACCAATCAAAACTCAAGAGAGTGAAGTCGGACTAAAATATTACAAGAATATTACACAGATTGTGTTTAACATTTTATTTTTTGTGATTTTTTATTTCAAAAGTTAAAATTTATGTATTTTGATATGTACTGTACAAGAGACTATATAAACTTGAAGTTTTATGTTTTCGTTTAAATAAAAATTTAAAACTAGTATTAGAAATAGTGACTTTTTATTTTTCCGATTTTTTTCGATGATTTTTTAAATTCAAAATAAGGATTTTTTTTTTCTTTTTTATCGGGATTTTGACGATTTTTTCCGCAAATTATCTGGCAGTCCTGCTTGTGCTACATGATTAAATAAAACGAAAACATAAATTACAACGTTTTTAATAAAAACTGTAACAAAATAAAGTGTTTTTTTTCCTTTCATTAAATTAAATTATGAAATTAAACCGCAAATATTTCAAATCATTAATGATGCAATATTTACACACTTGCATACAGACCAACAAACACACACACGCCTGCACACTCACAGGCATACATACACAAAGTGATACTTTAACAGAAACTCATTCATTTCATGGTCATTTATTAAAATTAGACATAACAACAACAATAACAACAACAAAACAACAGTTATAATAACAACAAATAAGCAACACAACGAATTACTGACAATAATGAGAGACACAACCGCAGCACAATTATTTGCAGCACAACAACACTGTAGTAATTCATACAAACAACCACAACTTTTGGAATGTGTATGAGTTGGAATGTGAGTGTGTGGATGTATATGCATATGTGTTTGTATTTACATTAAACAGGCCTTATGACTGTAATATCCTCATTCAGCTCAGCTGTTCTACATTACTACTCACTCGCTTAAACGAATGAATATAAACAACATTCATCTTTCTAAAAGCCAGTTATGAAAATGTATGTTTTTTTTGTTACAAATTATACGAGAGTTTATAGGAGGAAAAATAAATTACATATAGGTAACACGAATTGAAAACATACACATTTGTTCCCTGCAAACATTTTTGAGATTTTCTAGCGATTTTTTTGGCGATGATTACGCGATCCTTACGAATCGCTAACTATCGCCTACGCCTTACAACTAAGCGATAAATACGGGAGCGTAACAAGTAAGTCAATTTTTTTTTTCTAAAAACACTTTATGCTGACAACAATTTTGATGACTTTTACGATGTGAAGCGCGCGCCTTCGCCTACGCCTTACACCTAAGCGATGAATACGCTTTAAAAAACTCGTTTAGAGAGGACTCATCATGTTTTCTCGGTGCATTTTGTTCTTGTTGTTTTGTTCAGGTAACGGTAAAATAAATATTTGGTTTCAAGAACAATTAGCAAAATTGCCAGTTTGTTAGAGAACGTGATACTCAGAGGTACGGATTTTATACGATTTTATTATATAACATCTTTCAAAACTACGTCGCACAAATTTCTTGTCTTTCTTACTTTCATCCCATTACAGAGTCACCCCACCATTCGTGAATCGCCTGACCATAGTTTAATGATGACACGCGATTCGCCTAATAATCGCCCGCAAATCGCCGTTAAATTGTGTATAGTCGCGGCGATTGAATGCGTGCGATCATTAATGTTGATTCGTGAATAATGATTCGCCAGCGATTCGCAAATGTTGATTTGAATCGCGATTAGCGAATCGCGACAGGCATACAGATGATCGTTTTGGCGAATCGCCTGACCATAGTTTAATGATCGCACGCGATCAATCGCCGCGACTATACACAACTCAGCGATTGAAAATGTTTGCAGGGTTGTATGTCCAAAAAAAATATGATATCTTTGTTATCGTAGGTGTCATAATTAGTGTTTTGTTTAAACCTTTTCTGTTCAATATAGACACAAAACAGTATTAGTCAATATGATTGGATGGTGTCTAACATCTAAGAAAAATATATAAAGCCGGTGCTATTGAATGTCTATTGTAGAGGAAATTGTAGAAAATTGGTAAAGATATTGAAAATCATGCAGATTGCTCTGATTACAACTTACAAGTTGTAGGGGGAAAAATGCCAAATTATTTTGGTAACATTTTTTAGAGTTCTAAGACAAATAAAGGGCATTTAACAATAATCTTGTTTTAACGGAATACAGTAGAGAAACGGAATTTTTGTATGTAAATAAGTCTGACATTTGCAATCGGTTGTTAAGATCAAAATACAATTTTACATGGACATAGCCAAGGTGTATTTGAAATAATATAAAATAATATAAAATATAAAATACCTAAATCTACTATATATATTCACTAGGTATGAATCTGGTCTCCTAAATACATTTAATATAATTTCGCATCACACCACGCATATAAACCACATTGGATTGTTATGTTCTTGGTGCTGTTCCTACACACAGCAACACTAGTAATAATAACAACATCAGCAGCATTAACAACACACTCAAAATATTTTGTAGGTAAAATTAACTGAAAATGTAATTCTATATATATAAAATTCAATGTATGTATGTATGTATGTATGTATGTATGTATGTATGTATGTATGTAACGTATAGACTCCAAAACGGCTGAGCCGATTTTGATGAAATTTTCACAGCATGTTACTGTGACTCTGGAAGGAATAATAGGCTATATGAAGTTTTGATTGTACAAACGGGGGTGGCACCGCCCATATAACCCAAAAATTTAAATCGCCATATTTTGGGTATTTTTTGACCTACGTCAATGATATGTGGTACATATGATATTGGCATAATTAGGAATACGTACTAGGAGAAAAGTGAGTAGGACCACGCCCCTTTTTAGGAAAATTAAAAATCGTAATATAGTCTTAACTACTGGACCGATCGTCATTAAATTTTCACAATAGTATATTCTTACGAAATAATAAATTCTTGACTATGTAAGTGGACAAAGGGGCATGGTCTCGCCTATAGCATTGCAATAAATATATTAAAATTAAATAAATAAATGTTTGTTAATATATAAATACGTTTTATTTTATTTTATGACGAGGGGGGGGGGGTAGCGAAGCACACCGGGTTTAGCTAGTTTAAAATAAATGAACATTCATTTAAAAACCGGTCAACTCAATATTCATTTAAATTACATGAAAGGTTCATTTAATTTTCTATGTTAAAATATTAACTGATAAGTAGATCGGGTTTTAAGTAAATTTTCAGTTATTTTAAATTACAGTTTCGTTTAATTTTACATACAAAATACTTTGATGTAAACAACTGTCAATATTAAATGCAACTGAAAATCCGTATTAATGTGCACTTAGTTTTTTTAATAAATGTTAGATTCAGTTAAAAATAAATTTTCTTACAATTTTAAATGTTTATTTAGTTAAAAACAACTGCACGGAATACTTCCTAAATAAACTACAGTCCGTTACTGTAATAATATTCTGAGTGCAGCAATAGCAAAATATGAAGAAACAATTAATATCGTAGTTAAACTACTTCTGCAGATACGGGAATTCTGACGTAATTCTTTAGCCCAATTAAATGCCATTATTAATGTTAAATATATATAAATTAGGGAATGTACAAATATATACAGTGGCTAAAAGTACAAAAAATGCTAGTTTTAGTTGTACTTCAGAACATGGTATCCAATGTCTTGATTTATTCTTGGCCGTAAATGATAAGCAGTTTTTATGCCAAAAATATGGGAAATATACCAACAATCAATACTTCAATTTATATTATACTAGTGTTAAAAAAAAAAAAAAAAAAAAATCAAAAAATAAATTCCGCATTTTAAAGTTGTTCACACAGTAAATGAGCAGCCTCTGGGAGAAATTACACAAACATATGTATGTAGAATAAAGCTCTTATTTTTGGAATTGTAAAAAATTTTGTTTTTGTGATATATATCAGAGAACAGAAAGAGACCATTCACATTTGCTAACCATTCGCAAATTCATTGCTTTTGCATTGCTTTTACTCGACAATAATAAAAAAAATGTGCATTGCTGTTTGTTTACTCATTCCTTATTACTGTTTGCTATTTTACATTCTCGTTTTTGTTATGCTGTTATACATCAAGCAACGAAATAATTCAATGCCACATGAAAAAACTAAAAACATTCACACCATTCGTCCAGTATTCGTTGCTTTCAGTGACTGAAAACATAAAGAAAGAGCAAAAACAATGCAAAACCTAATGAGAAAATAAATATTTTTTGGTTGTTGCTTTATATGCGATTTGTTGACAGTAAACTAGTAAAGTTTGATATTTTTTGTTAGTATGCACCACTTATACAATCAGCATTGAAACCATTCATACCAATCGTTAAACATTCGTATCAATCGTTAAGTATTCGTTGCTTTTGGGAGTATACGTTTACATTTGTACAAGACATGCAATGCAAGCATCATTTTTCGTTACACTCCGTTTTGTGAATAATGACATGTATTGCTTTACGGAATTGATTTATGTTGTCAACATGAGGTTCGTTTTTTGTGATTGTATCCAAATCAAAAATTAACCAATCAATCCGTTCTCTGATATATATTTTTTAAACACCAACAAATAAGCTTTGAGTCATTTAAAGAAATCTTTATCTTTAAAATAAGTTCAAAATTAAAGTTGTAAGCTATGATTAAGCATTAAAAATGTTTTTCAGTTTCTCTATACAAGATGCCATATTCTCTATTTAGGGTAATTATAAATGTTTGATCAATAAATGTTTCGAAATTATTAAATTTTGAGCTTGGTTGCTCAGGCCGATCCATTTAGAACTTCCATTCATTTGTTTACATTATTTGCGCAATCTTTATTATTTGATTCATGGCTTACGCTATACACCGTGGGGAGGGAGGGGGCGACTGTAAACGAAACTCACTGCAAACAAGGTGACAAACAGTTCAGTTTCAAGTTATGTTTCAAACAAGCAGGTTATTGTCACTTTCTTATTATAAAGCAACAACAAAACACATTGTACTTGAAAAGCGAATAAATAGATCTCTTTTTTCAGCATTTTTAATATTTCAGTACACTTTGAATATTTTTGAATTGTCGCATTATATTACAATGTGGCAAGTAGAAAAAAATGTTTTATTTTCATACATTTCATAATTCATTCATATTTTTATGTACAATATTTTTTTGAATACAAAAATATTGTTCAACAATGTTAGCACGAAATTTCTCCCAGCCACTCTCTGTGAACAGCACTGATCTAGAACAATAAGACAAAGGCTTAATGAAGTTTCTTTTCGTGGTTGCATCGCATAACGCAAACCTTTGGTTTCGAAATAATATATAAAATCAATTAAGCAGCCAAACCCATCATCCATCAAAAAGACAAAGAAAAAGCGTGTATTGAAAAAATTCTCGGCTTTTTTAGGTGACACCCAACTAAACACTCAATATATGTACTTAAAAAATTCTTAATGATAACGAATCCTCTTCCCTTTGTAATTTTTTTATTTTCAAATTTAAAAAAATGAATTGAAAAGAGCTCTAGAGTATGCAAACGAAATTTTTAAATAACCGAAAAGTTTTTGGAAAAACGTACTTTGGAGTGTGATGAATCAAAGTTTTATAGCTGGAGATCTGATGGAGAACATTATGTTTGGCGTCCAATTAATCAGCAGCAGCATCCAAAGTATACTATAAAAACAACTAAACACGGCGGTGGTTATATAATGGTTTTGGGTGCATTTTCTTGTCACGGGTTTCGGCCTATAGCCAGAATTTAATTTTTATAAAAAATATATAAGAAAATACGATGACACCATACGCTGTAGAACATTTGCAATTTCTAAACGCACTTCGCGACTCATATTTTAAAGGAAGAAAGCATAAATGTTTTAAAATGGCCAGCATAGTTCCCTGATCTCAATCCAATTGAGAACTTGTGGAACGAAGTTGAGAAAAGTTTGGAAGGGAAAAACAGAGAAAATTTAAATAAATTTAGTGAAAACATGGAGGCGGCCTGCAAATCTATACACATTTTACTTTGCAGGCGGTCTCAAAAGCCATACCCATTGCACTTTGCAAGCATTTGGACGAACGTGTGCCAGATAGGTATCTTTCGATTTGAAAAGAGTTGTTTAGAAGGACAAAATATAAACCCCCTCCCCACGATGTCGCACGAATACGTTCGCTCAGATAAGACTTAAGACACAAACTTGATTGTGGAATAAACAAACTTGATTGAGTAAAAAAAATAGATACGATAAAAAGTTTGTGTCTTAAGTCTGACCTAAGCGAACGTTATCGGTCGACATCGTGGGCCAGGGGGAAATATTTTAAAATGGTCATCAAAGTCCATCGATCTCAATCCAATTGAGAACTTGAGAAAACTAGTTGAGAAAAATTTGAAAGGGAAAAACAGCAAAAATTTAAAAGAATTGTGGGAAAACATGTAGCCGGCCTGAAAAGCTGTACACATTTTACTTTGCCGGCATTTGGTCGAAAGTATGCCAAATAGATGAACAAATCATGTGATAACAAATAAGGGTTATACGACAAAATTAATAAATTAAAGATAAATTTATAATTATTGCACAGAAATTGGAAAATCATAATTAATAATAAAACAGTTGTCAAACCCTGTTAACGGTTTCCTTTAATTTTTTTATTTTCCTAGATTTATGATGGCGTTTTAAGGGGCGCAAATAAAAGCTGTAGGGCAAAGAATTAATTATTAAAAAACTATTTGTTTCATCTTTTTATAAATACAAAATAAATTGAATAAATTACTACTGTTCTGATGAATGTTTTAATTATATGACCACCACTGTGTCTTTTGTAAAAGTAAGTTTGTTTTTGAAAGCAAGCCTATTTGCAGTCAACTGAATGCAAAATCAATAATCATTGTCATAAGTTTTCAAAATAATTAAAGTTAAACAGTTAATTGCATTCAAATTTTTCGCATTGACCATATGTACGTATGAGTAATATGTGGCGGTATTTGTAATACGTATACTGTTGTAAACTCATGTGATATTTGTCATATTAAGATATTTTTAAGCTAGATTTACACGATTGAAATTTTCTACAAAATTGCTCTTCAAAATGCTTCAAACTCGTGTAAACAATAAAAATTCTTCAAAATTTATTTATTTAATAACTATTAATAACTACTAATTTATTTATTTAATAACTATTAATAACTACTAAATAAATAAATTTGAAAGAATTTTTGCTGTTTACACGAGTTTGAAGCATTTTGTTATTAATAGTTATTGAATAAATAAATAATTTTCAAGAGCAATTTTGAAGAAAATTTCAATCGTGTAAATCTAGCTTTTAAACTTGTGTTAATACACCCAATATAACGTACGTATATTAAATTTATATTCCTTGAGAGTTCTAAATAATATACACTTCATGGGAGAGAAATAAATTGCATGTCTAAATCCTCAAGAGTTTGGCTGGGTCTATGATGAATTACTCAGTTAATTTACTATTTTCTTATAGATATTATTTCATTTTTAACACAATGTTTTTATATAAACACACTCAATCCATGAAATTCCCCTAACAATTTGCAATGCCCTAATAATCTGGCATAACCCACATGTAGAATGCAGATAAATACTTACCGCTGCAGTAGTTGTAGTGGTTACTGGTTACTGTAACTATACGTTTATCTTGCTGTGTGTTGTATTGTTTATTTTCCTTTTTTTTTATTCGGTTAAATGTGGTTAAAAGGAAATAGCGAACAATTTAATTAAATGTTGTTGCAATGTATGTATGGCAACTGCCAAGCAGTATGTATAGAAATGTACTGGTAAATGGGAGCATATTATATAGACATGTTTGGGTGTATGCATTTGTAAAAGTATTGCCACAAAATGCAGAAACATTAAATAGTAGTAAATTACTTTAGATTTTGTGTCTTTTTGCTTTCTTTTTTATCTGTATTTTCTTGGTGTAGTTTTTAAGTCAAGGTTGAAACAGATTGTAAGACAGAAAAAATTAAAGTAGAGATTTTAAGAATATTAACATTAAACGTTAATGCCATTTATAGTGTTATTAAGATACTGGGTAAAAGCAGGGATAACGGGTCTATGAAATAACTCCCACGAAATAAGTCCCACTTTCATAAACGCAATAAGTCCCACTTTTTCACTGTTTAATGCGATTTAAATAAGAAGTATTTGGCTCTTCGAAAAAAACACACGTCGAATAATATGAATAATCAAAGCAGAGGAATATTAAAGAAAAATCGTTTGCAAGCTTGCAGAAGGCTTCTTAATGGAATGGATATTACGAATTTTGATAGAGTTCCAGAATTTATTATTAGTTCTTTTTTCGGTCAAGGAACGTATAGAGAACGCCTACTAGTAACAACGTTTGAATTCGTAAAAGGATTAAGTACAGATCAATTGCTCTTATTATTAAGATGGAAACCGTTTCGGAAGGACCATCACATTAAAATTATCGACCTTTATAAATGGCTTGAAGATCCAGTGCATGGTAGACGGAATTATAGTTTTAACGTGGCATTGGGATTAGTTGTATTTTGTAACGGTGATATTAGAAAACATGGAACACGAATTCCAATTTCCTACTAAAAATATAATAAAACACATACATACGTAATTACGTCAACAATTTTTTTTATTATTGTTTTTCCAGTTGTTAAGTTCGGTACCTATTTGTACACATTTCTTTAAAGTTTTTTTATTATAGTAAGTATAAAGTAATTAATAACAAAAAAAGGAGAGCCATGAGAGATAAGGACAAAAAATTATGGTTGTCCCTTTTACGAAATTTCCAATATATAACTTTTTCCATAAGAAAAAAATGAGAAATAAAGCCGTAATGGCCTTATAATTCATGGCTCTATCGCACCCCTCCATAAAAAAATCATTTATTTATCAGACAAATATTTGAAGGGTTTCATGAACTTCTGCACGACAGAATAGACATACTAGTTTACTGGTATGAAATAACTCCCACTTCACAAAACGAATTTATTCCTACTCAAAACGAAATAAGTCTCACTTAAAATAAAAACGCGTAACGAACTAAGTCCCATCAATTGATGAATTAAGTCCCACTTTTAAAAACGAAATAACTCCCACTTTCGAAACAGAAATTTTTGGTGGGACTTATTTCGTTTTTAAAAGTGGGACTTATTTCGTGGGAGTTATTTCATAGACCCGGGATAACATGTAATATTTCATGAAGCTAGTCAATTTGAAAATGTTTATATATAAAAAAAAAAATATTATTTTATGACTAATTTTAAATCAATTAGTCAAGTCTAGCTTAGGGTTACAGCTAGACTTACTAACTTACTAGTTAGTAGAAGAATACAGTATTTAAATAATCTTTATAAAAACTACAAAGTATAAGATCAACAATATTTCTAACTTTCAAATTCCATTTTTGAAAAACCATTTAGTATTTACGAAGAAGTATTAATATAACAAATGTATTTTTAAAGGCTTCCGTTTTGAAAAATTACTTCTATTAAACTCTTGTACATAAATACAAAAATTTAATAATAGCTGATAGCACTTGAAATCCACTGCACAAAAAACCAATGGACAATAGAGCAGCACATCGATCCACCTACTTAGGAGCAAGTTGCATAAATAAAAAACAAACACAATAATAATCACAAAAACAAAACAAACAGTTTTATTACTATTTACTGACCTGCTTTTCCAAACAGACGACAGTGAAAGCAACAACAACTAAAAACGTAGCAATAGCAACAACAAACAGAAATAAAGCCATGAAAACTTTAAGTCCAACAAATCAAATGGAAATTTTAACGATTCGAAGGAAATTGTTATTACAATAAAACAAAACAGCGACAGAGAAAAAGAAAAAAAGAGAAGCGTAAAATTAAGTATATGTGAGAAAAAAACTAATGATGCTAAGTGCACTATGGGTTGAGACAGTTTGTAAATTAGAGCCCCTATAAAGACCTAAATTCCTAGACTGACAATTATACCAAAATGTAATTGCTTTTTCAATACAATTTCTCAAAAAACACGAAATTAAAACAACAACTGTGAATCTCGGCGAGACAACCATGTTTATATATAATAATTGCACACATTTTCCGAAATCACAAAAAAATAGAAGTTGACATATGAAGCTAAACTAAAAGTAATGTCGCGTTCCTGTACCTAAATCATTGCTTGTTATCAATAGTCCATTATTGTTCCACTCAAGTGAACTGAACATTTTAATTTAAATCAAAATCCGGCGAATTTATCTAGAAAACTAGAATGTTCACATTGAACATTTTAAACTGATTTTGAAAATAGGTCTCGTTCGCTATCTCAAGTGCAGTTTTTTTTTAAAAACATATATTTAGATGGGAAAAGCATATCGCTGGCTTAACATGTAAAGGCTGTAAGTCCATATTTTACAATATTACAGGAGAGACAAAAAACAATCAAACTTTTTTTTTAATAAACATTTTTGAAATCTGTAAAAGCAATTTGTTTTTGTATTTTTCTTTGTTTTTTATTTGCGTAAAAGCAAAATGAAAAAGTAAGTATTTACCAAGATAAAAGCTTTTTTGGACTTAGAGCTTTTTCTGTTGCTTAGTTTGTATGTTTTCATGGACTTAGGTCTTTTTCTTAGAACTTGTCTCTACTTATATTTCTTACTTCCTACAATGAAAGTGTACTTTTGTTGCTTTTTTATTGCTGTTATTTAAAAAGCTAATAATTTAAGTTTGTTTTGATTATTGTAAAAAAAGAAATGAATTATTGTAAAAAAAAATATGAATAACATTATTATTGTAATTTCAATTTCGATATTTGTATATATGTAGCTACTTGTACATAATGCAAACAAAAATTATTCAGTCTTATTTCATTGCTGTTATAAAAAAGTAATATTAATTTTAAATTTTAATGGATTTAAAAGTAAGATAACTGGCGACGACTATTTTTATTCGTATGGCAAATCGTCATAAAATTTATGGTGTTTTGTAGGCAAAGTGGATTTTAGATATTGTAAGTCTTCGAACATTCTAGTCTTTATTTTTCTTCTTTCTTGATGAAGTTGGATGAAGTTTTCATTTATATTTTAGTGGAAATTTTTCATTCATCAGAAAATCTAAGTTTGAAATTAATTTCAGCATTTAGTGTGTATTGTATTCTTCGAATGTCCGGCACTGTGGAATCGCCTTTTCCACGGCCAGGGCGAATATTTTTACAAAATTGTACGTTGTTAAATGTTTTAAAAAATGAATGATCCAAATAAGTAACATCATGACGATTAATGTCATGACTGTCAACGGTGTTGATACTCAAAACAACGGGAGTGTAACACATGAGAAATAATAGTATGTCAATTGGTTGGACTCTCAGACTATTTCGCGCGTAACAGTTGATATGTCAACATTGGAAGAATTAAGATATTACACAAAGATGTGACAAATTGGACTGAGCGCCTTTACTCATCACTACAAAACAACAGTAACAACAAATGAGATAACTGTATTTTTTTTTTTTTTGTTGTAATCGATGTATTTTTACTCATTGAACACAACTGCATCAAAATCTCAATTTCTAAAAAAGTGGACTTAGAGCCTTTACATGTTAAGCCAGCGATATGCCTAAAGACTAAGGGAACAATTAGAAGAGCTCCGCTAGAGTAAAGAGAGATTTTTATAAAAACTTTAATTTTGGCAAGCTCAGCTGTTTTCTTGTAACGTGTTACTGTTAAACATGTTCAGTTTGGTCTAGAATTTAACTATGAATCGACTTAGAAACGATTAATTTTTATTATGAAAATTCAAGCCCAGTTAAGGAAGAGCATTGTGCACTTTTTTATATCGAAAAAGAAACTTGTGTTCAGCGACTAGGCTCATTTCTGGTTGCATGAATACGTAAACAAGAAAAATTGTTATATTTGATGTAAAGTGCAGCCAAAGGCATTGCAAAAACTGCCAATGCATTCCGAAATATGCACTGTTGGGTTTTCAAAGGCGACGAAGGTAAACGGCGAGCGCTGCCATGCGATGATTACAATTTTTTGCGAAAATGGAAGATTTGGCTGACATGTGTTACAATAAGACGGTGCCACATGTCACACAGCACGCGAAACAATGGCTCAATTGAGAGGCTAATTCAGTGAACTGTTTATTTCACGTTGGTGGCCGGCCAATTAGCGGTCTAGATCGTGCGATTTAACGCGTTTAGACTATTTTTTGTGAGGCTATGTAAAGATTCGCATTTATAGAGACAAGTCCGCAATGATTGGTGCTTTGTAAGCTTTGTATTAAATAATTTATTCGTAAAATACCGACCGATATGTTGCAGAGAGTATGCCAAAATTGGACTCAACGTAAGAACCATTTGAAGCGTAGCCTCGGTCAATATTTACATGAAATACCCGGTAAACTAGACGATAGTGCGACAGATTATCAGTCTAAGGGTTGCGGGCTCGATTCCCGCGAAAGACTCTGGGTGTTTTCTGCAGCCTACAAATGAAAAGGCTTTGCAGTTTGTGTTTGTTTAAAA
Source organism: Bellardia pandia (assembly GCA_916048285.2). Classification (NCBI taxonomy): domain Eukaryota; kingdom Metazoa; phylum Arthropoda; class Insecta; order Diptera; family Calliphoridae; genus Bellardia; species Bellardia pandia. The sequence continues at coordinate 25,007,795 of OU696531.1, forward strand.
AAAAAAAATATCTTTAAACATTGAATTATATATGTAAATCCTTCTAACGATTCTAATAAATATGTTATACATTTCTTTAAATTGTATGTGATTTTTTAAATCAAATCAAAAAGCTCTTAAAAATCATTATTTAAAAAGAACAATTGTAAATGTGAAAACGTTATGAAGACCTAATGAAATTATCCTCAATAATTTCTGTTCGACCAACTCAAAGTTCCTTATTAATGTTATTTTACCCAGTTGTCTAATACAACAATGTGTTGATGCCCATTTAGCATCGCTCTAAATACAAACAAAAACATAAAATCCATAAACACACTCAAACACACACCTATACATAGTAACACCCATGAATAATACATAAATATAAGACAGTGTGTATGGGTGCAAAATAGGAAAAAACAATGACGTCATTGCTGAACTACAACAGTTTGTATTTAGAAAGGAAGAGACAACAATGTTTATCTAAAGCCAAAACTATTAAAACAGACCAATCTACATAACTGTAAGTATATATAAATACATAAACACGAGTACACACAATACAGTGTTGGTAAAAATAATAGGAACGACTTTTTCATTTTGCATGATGCGAAGAAGAAAAACTTAAAAACTAATAACTTTGTTAATTCTCAGTGTCACAAGTACTGATGATGATCTTAGAGTGAATCTGTACTTATAAGTTTTCTAGGTATCTAATGGTCATAAGTTAATGATAAGAAAATAATAAGAACTTTCTTTTCAATTTCGAATTTTATTTTAATTGGATAATAATCGCTCAAGTTTTCAATTGCCTATATTTCCGAAAAGTGTTCGCAATAAGTTTTGAGATTTGCATTTAATTTGTAAAAATAAATATTTTTAAAGCTTCGAAAAACAGGAAAAAGTATGAGAGAAAATTTAATACTAGAGCATTGTTTTTCAAGCTATTTACAGAAAAGTAATAAAACAACAACACGGTTTGATCCGTTATTTCAAAATTTATTTATATGCATCTGTTTCTAATCACACTATTAGAAATAGGTTTCAGAAAGCTGGATTAAGAGGCCATCGTAGACCGAGGATGGTAACTTTAATGAGCAAACAGAATGTTAAAAATAATTTTTGCTTTACTAAGAAACATCAACACCGGGAAAATTGGTGGCATGAGCTTTGTTCAGACGAAACGAAAATAAATCTGTTTGTTTCTGATAGCGTTCGAAGGCCACAAAATAAAGAATATTACCCCCGGTATACCCAGAAAACCATAAAGTATGAAGTTCATTAATAATATGGCATTGATATTCTTCATCTACCTATAGTGTTGCTCCAATTTATTAGATAGATGGATGGATAGATGGATGTGCACAGTGGATTATGTAGAAATGTTGCAAAATCAAATGCCACCCTAGCCAGAGAAGAAATGCCGCTCCTATGGGAATTTTTGCAGGACAATTATCTCAAACATACATCTAAATTAGTTAAGTCTTGGTTTAAGCAAAACAAACGTGTTTATGAAGTGGACTTTACAATCCCAGAAAAAACTTAAAAAGGAATGAAATTCCATAAGTGTTAAAAATGAATGGAGGTGCAATTAAATACTAATATACTGCGTTGCATAACTATAAATACACAAAACTTTTTTCTATTTGGTAATACCGTAGACAGACGACAGAGTTAATGTGCATTAAAATCTCACTAATTTGAATTAAGATTTTACCGTGACAGACGACAGTTTCTGCATTTAAAACAGCATTTAAACAGCTGTTTGTTTGTAAACAACTTTTTAATTATGAAAAAATTTTTTTGGCATTTGGTGAAAAATCAGTTTTTATTTGAAAAATAGCTGAAATTACTTTTGCTGAAACTGCTCCATAATGCAAAAATTGTTCATGCACTAGCAACCATCAACCTGAACGTGTTGCTACATGTGGGGACCGCAGTGGGACACTCTGAAATAAGAGAAAGGCAATTATGGAAATCTATTTTTTTTATTTTAATTTTACAATTATCTTCTTCTTCTTTTAGAATAGTAAACAATTTGATAACATATTATTGATTTTCGACGATGTTGCTATATTGAAATAGCTAAATGCAGTATAAATTCAGTTTGATTTTGTGCATTTACGTCTAACTTAATGCGCATTAAGATGGGATAATTTACGAGTTAATTTGAATTAAGACTGTTAATGCAAATTAACTGTGTCGTCTGTCTACGCTATAAGTCAAAGAAGAAGTAAAACTATTTAACCTTTGAACAAATATTATTAAACAAAAAAATCATTGTTTTTTATTTTACCTTGCAAAAACGGGTACAGTGAAATAACTCCCAAATGAAATAAGTCGCAATGGAAAAATTAAATATATCCCAAAAATGTTTCCATACATATTGGGACTTTTTTCATAATGAAATAACTTCCAAATGAAATAAGTCCCAACAGTTTTTTTTTTGTTGGGAGTTATTTCACTTGAACGGAAGGGTTTTCTCCTTCATGGTATACAGAATACCGGCTTCGCATTGGGTGTTATTTCACTGTATCGTAAAAACGAATTTAATAAGTGTTTCATACTGCAATATTTCTAAAAAAGAAATTTTTGAGACGGTTCTTTGATGGTTTTAAGAACTTTCAATGAACACTTTATGATCGATTTAGCGTTTCCAAGCACCAAAATGAATTCCTCTGAAAACAAATTATTTTTCAAAAAAGACAACGCTCCTATCAGACGGGATGTATTTTACATATGTACTGTCACTTTTCTGACCCATATGTAATTCCGTATGTATGTCAAAATTTCCATTTTACATACGATTCATAATTTTTGCTATCACACCTGCTTATGTTTTTCCGTATGACATAACCTATAAATGTAAACAAAAGCTGACTTTTTAACGTGTATAAATTTCAAGAATTGCTTCTTTTGGCCAATCTAACTGCAATAAATATAATAAACATAATTTAATTTATTAAAAATTCATTTTCTTTACAATATATTTTTTCAAACAATTTTGTTTCAACACAAAACAGCTGTTTTGTTTATGTTTGTCACAGGAAAATAGAGCGTGTTCTAATCGAAAAAATTACATATGTATTTCCACATGTATTTTACACATGCAAAGTTTCATATGTATCACACGATGTGTACAACTTTTACAGATAGAAAATTTGACAGTACATACATATATAAAATACATCCCGTCTGATAGCACCTTAAGTTACGTAGCACATTTTTGAAAATTGCATAATAAGAATAAAAAACAATCATGCTTTTGTTTTTCTAGTATTCTTCTTTGTTTGTCATAAATTGTAATTATAGTTATGAAACACTAACAAAATTCTCTCTTAAATTAATAAAGTGGTCTCCTAAATTTTGGATAACAAGAGATCAATAATCAGACTCTTGAAAAATGTTAGACGTTTTAAAAAAACTATTTGTAACTTTACAACAAATAGCAAACATCAAGTGTAATTATAGTAATGCAACAATGTGTATTATGTAAGACATAAAGGTAGATTCTTGGAAAGTTTAAGAACATTAGGAAGAAAATATTATTATTCTTATTAGTTTTTCAACATCTTATGAATAAATAAAATTTTTTATTGAAGAAGTGGTAATGTAATATTAGTGGTTCTGGGTTTTCTTTACTTTATTATTATTAAAATATTAACAAAATTTAGAAGCAGAAATCAATTGAGGAAAATCGTTCTTATTATTTTTTCCAACACTATAAATACATATACAATGAAACCTAAACTACATAGAACTCCACATAGAAACATACAAATATATCTATATACCTAATATAAGTATGTGTGTGTAAGGTTTCAAAAGTGTGTAAGTTAAATAAATACATACTTAAAACAGTTGACCAACTAACAGCAATTTTTAAAACTAAATGTATGTGTGTGTGTGTATAATGGAAAAATTGTACAAAATTATTGCAGTGTTACTGGTTTGAACCCAAAAAATAATAGTTAAAAAAAAAAGAATCAGTGGTTTTGGTTACAATTTTTTTTTTCGTTTCTTGTTTCGAAAAAGAGTTTAAGCAACAAAAATTATACAGAGGACTCATAATTGTGGTTAAAACATGCAGCAGTAAATGGAGTGTAAAAATGTATATCTAGTAAATTTTGTGTCTGTTAAGTTGATCTAATTTTCGTAAAATTTTGCTTTATAAGTATCTTTTGGCAAATATTAAATTATAGCAAATAGAGAAAACATGTACAAATACTCGTAGTTAAAATGTGGTTAACATAAAAACAATGTTGGGATTTAAATTAGTGTACAAAGGCTTAATAAAATATTTGCTTAAGTGTAATGTTAAGTTGGGGGGAAAAAACAAATGATGGCAAATAGGCATGTGCATAGAAAAGTCCATTAGAACGACAATTTAAATAATTTTTGTTTCAACATTTTATTATTAAACTGACTGAATTTTTATAATATAATCTTTTTTCAGCAACTCTTAAGGCAGAGTCACACTTGGCAAATATATGACGAAAATGGCACAACCACTAAATAAAAGTAGTTTTAAATATTGTTATACCCTTCAGCACAATAGTGGGGAGGGTATATTGGATTTGTGCTGATGTTTGTAACGCCCAGAAATATTGGTCCACCTTAAAGTATGCCGATCTACTCAGACTTACTTCCTGAGTCGATTTAACGATCCGTCTGGCTGGCTGTCCATGTAAAGCTTGTGCGCAGAAGATTTTTCAATCAAATTTGGTATGTGATATTTTTTCGTCCCAAGGACGAACTGAATTGAAACTGGAGAATATCGGTCCATTATTTTACCTGGTCTCCATACAAATGTCCTCCCGAAATAGTGGTTTAACGATCACAAATGCTTGAATTATGCAAGTATTCAAACAAATTTCACTACAAATAACTGGTAAATGAAGCCAAATAACATCAACAAATTTTGTGTAGATCGTTCCATAATTCACCATAGCTCCCATATAAGGCCTACTTCCAAAAATCACTATGAAGAGCATAACTCTCTTAAAAATGTTGGCATCTAAATAATATTGGATACAAATTTGTTTCATATATTTGAAAATAATATGGTACAATTTTATGATGATCGGGCCATTATTAATCATAGCCCACTTTCGAAAATTACTCTAAAGAAAATAAATCTCTCTTAAAAACGTCGGCATCCAAATAATATTAAACGCAAATGAGTTTTATATATATACAAATCATTATGTACAATTTTATGATGATTGGTCCATAATTAGTCGTAGCTTCCATATAAGGCCCACTTCTCAAAAACGACTTAAACGACCATAAATGTCTTAAAAATTTTGATCTTCCAAATAAAATTCAACAAAAATAAGTTTCATATATATAGAAATGATGATACCTAATTTTATAATGGTCGGTCCATAACTATTCAAAACTCTCATACAGGATCCTATCCGTAATTCAGTTTAGCCACCATAAATCTTCTAAATTTTTGGATGATCGGTACACAATATGTCCCATATAGAGCCCATTTCTGAAAAACTATTTTAACGTATACTGGGTGTAGGGTATTATATGGTCGGCTTTGACCGAGTATACTTTCTTACTTGGTTTTTTTTAGGAAACTTTTTTTGCTTAGGACAAATCACAATACAATTTAAGTTTTATATTATTTGATGCTATTTGTTTTTACAAAACACTCTTCAGATTAAACATCGTCGAACAAAAGTGTACAAAAAATATTGGTTACGTTTGTTTGAGTAAATATTTGCCATATGTGATCCTACCCATAGTTATTACAACGTAATGATTACTACAAATGTTCAGTTCGAGTTCTTGATCTTCTTTAAAATTTAATTATAGTTAAAAAGATTTATGTAGAACAGATAAATCACTCACCTTAAAAACTAGCAGGCAATGACATCAATGCTGGAATTCTGCAAAAAGAAAGACTTTATGTTGATTTTGATTTTGAATATATGCACACTAAAAATAAATAATCTAATTTTATTTCATTTTTTCCACAAAGTCCATTTAACTTACTATCAAAGTCCAGTTGTCAAAACTTAGCTTATAAAATTAAACCTACACATTAATTTTATTAAATATATCCCAGCATACCATTCTAGTCAAGGAGTCAAAAAAGTGTCCATCTAAAAGACATTTTCGGAGCGAAAAAAGAATTTGCTTAAAAAATTATTTTTTTTTTCATTTTTATATATTTTATTTAAATGAATTAAATGAATATTTAATTTTTTTCCATTTCTAATTTAGTTTATTTGTAAATTAATTCCCTTTTTGTTTAAGTAAAAACAATTTAAAAAAATAATAAATGTGAACTTTTAATTTTTTGTATTTAAAATTGCAATGACTCTTTTCTGACATGATTTAAGAGCTCTTTCTGAGCCCAAAAAACCTCATAAAAGACTCTTTTCTGACATTATCTAAGAGATCTTTCAGAGCCCAAAAAAAAACCCTCATAAAAGACTCTTTTCTGACATTATCTAAGAGCTCTTTCTGACGAACCATTTTCGAATGTAATGACTCTCTTTTTTGAAGGATTTTGGAGCAATAACGATTATTTTTTTGGCTCATAAAGAGCACGAACGCTCCGGAAAAGAAGTCAGAAAATACTCTTTTCGGACTCATATGGCTTGCTGGGATACGTATATATATATACTCGTATATGTATTTGTGACATTGCGTTTTTTACATGAAAGCTACACATTACTCTTTCGTATTTTTTTTTCTTATTTAACTAAGCGACAATTTATTATACTCATTATATTGTTTATTATCCTTACAAAAAATAAAATAAAAAATAAAATAAAAATTATACTGCAACGCCTTTTATGTAGCCGTAACACTTATTTTCCCCATAGAATTTAAAAGAAAAATATTGCATTTTTCTTGTTCATTATCGTTTGCTACTTAAGTCCATATATTATTAAGTTTTATTTGTTTGAGTTGCTTTCTATAAGCAGCTTTTATTATTTCATGTCAAAAATACTTAAATCTTGTTCAAAATACCGGGCGAATGCAAGTAGTATTTTTTTTAAGGATCTTATATTATTAAAGCACAAAAAAACAAGACAGGAAAGTTTGGGTAGTTTTTTTGTCAACATTTTTATTTATGCTTATACATACATATGTACGTACGTATTTATTTAATTGTGAAATGTGTTTAAGTCATGCAGAGTTAAGGAAAGTACAATATACAATAGATTATTGATATTATAGAACTGAACTAGAACCTGAACTAAAAGCAGAACCTAATAAGAACCTGAAATTGAACTCGAATTAGAATCTGAACTAGAACTAGAGCTAGAACTAGAATTACAACCTTAACTTGAACTTAAACCTGAACTTGAACTTGAATTAGAAACTGAACTAGACCTAGAATTAGAACTAGAATTAGAACCGGAACTTGAACCTGAACCTGAACTTGAATTAGAACCTGAACTAGAACTAGAACCGGAACTTGAACCTGAACCTGAACTTGAATTAGAACCTAAACTAGAACTAGAATTAGAACCTGAAGTAGAACTAGAATTAGAACTAGAATTAGAACCGGAACTTGAACCTGAACCTGAACTTGAATTAGAACCTGAACTAGAACTAGAACCGGAACTTGAACCTGAACCTGAACTTGAATTAGAACCTAAACTATTACTAGAGCTAGAAATAGAAATAGAACAGGAATTAGAACTTGAACTAGAACTAGAATTAGAACCTGAACCTGAACTTGAACCTGAACTTGAATTAGAACCTGAACTAGAACTAGAATTAGAACCTGAAGTAGAACTAGAATTAGAACCTGAACTTGAACCTGAACTTGAACTAGAATTAGAACTTGAACTAGAGCTAGAATTAGAACCTGAACTTGAACCTGAACTTAAACCTGAACTTGAATTTGAACTAGAACAAGAACAAGAACAAGAACAAGAACAAGAACAAGAACAAGAACAAGAACAAGAACAAGAACAAGAACAAGAACAAGAACAAGAACAAGAACAAGAACAAGAACAAGAACAAGAACAAGAACAAGAACAAGAACAAGAACAAGAACAAGAACAAGAACAAGAACAAGAACAAGAACAAGAACAAGAACAAGAACAAGAACAAGAACAAGAACAAGAACAAGAACAAGAACAAGAACAAGAACAAGAACAAGAACAAGAACAAGAACAAGAACAAGAACAAGAACAAGAACAAGAACAAGAACAAGAACAAGAACAAGAACAAGAACAAGAACAAGAACAAGAACAAGAACAAGAACAAGAACAAGAACAAGAACAAGAACAAGAACAAGAACAAGAACAAGAACAAGAACAAGAACAAGAACAAGAACAAGAACAAGAACAAGAACAAGAACAAGAACAAGAACAAGAACAAGAACAAGAACAAGAACAAGAACAAGAACAAGAACAAGAACAAGAACAAGAACAAGAACAAGAACAAGAACAAGAACAAGAACAAGAACAAGAACAAGAACAAGAACAAGAACAAGAACAAGAACAAGAACAAGAACAAGAACAAGAACAAGAACAAGAACAAGAACAAGAACAAGAACAAGAACAAGAACAAGAACAAGAACAAGGACAAGAACAAGAACAAGAACAAGAACAAGAACAAGAACAAGAACAATAACAAGAACAAGAACAAGAAAAAGAACAAGAACAAGAACAAGAACTTGAATAGAACTAAAAAGTGACTTTTTAAGAGCTTTCGGATCTGATTTAAAAAAATATATAAAATTTAGAGAAATGTATGAAATATTTATTAGAATTGTAAAAACTATGTTTTAAGATGATTTCATATACAGTGGGAATCATGCGGCCTATGCCAATAGTATTCTTTTCCATCAGATCGGTATCGGTTGACTTTCGTTTCGTTGTTCCAAATAACTCGTTTCCAGTCATCTACTGTCCAATTTTTGTGGGTTTTACAGAAATGAAGGCGATTTCTCATATATTTATCGGAAAGTGCTGGCTTTTTCTTTTCACAGTGGCTACTAAACCAATTGTATTTAATGCGCGTCTTGATGTCCTAATTATGTAGCAAACGATCAATCTGCCGGGAATCATCATCATCATCAGAAAGCTGTCTGGGCCGACCTCTTTGGTTATTATTGCAAGCTACATTACGCCGTTTTTTATATAATTTAAAGTGAATTTACCTAAATTAATTTTTTTAAGCAATTTCACGGCATGAATAATTATTTTGCAATAAATTTATCACATTGGTGTGTTTTTTTCATTTTAAAAGATCTTTTAATTTTTTATTTAAAAATCAAGTTAATCACTTCACAGGTCAAACAATAATGCACAAATAGAGCAATAAAAGCGAGCACAATAACAAGATCGCAACAAACAAAAAAAAAACACATTTTAACAGATCAATATTGTGATAATGTTTATTTATTGTACTGCGCAAAAGTGTCCGAATAGTGAAGTTTTTTTTTTAATTTTTGTGAAGCAATTTATGTGAGTTTTTGTGCTTTATAATTTAGAATAAGTTTCAATTAAATAAAAAATACATATATATATTATTATTTTCATTACCTTACTTTCTTAATGCAACACATACGGACAGTTTTGCTTCCCACTGTAAATGTTGACCGTGGCTTAGCTTCAAATGCTTCATTTGCTAGTTTCATATCGGCAGGTATTTCAAGAATAAATTCTTCAATATTAGCTTCCGGTGCATCTTCTATTGCAGGCTTGTCTTTATGAGCCTTAAAGTAGCCCCACAAAAAATTTGTGTAAAGACGTTAAATCGCCGACCCAGGCAACCAATTGACCTGCCCAAACGTAAAATAAACTGTTTACCGTATTTGCCTCTCAATTGGTTCATTGTTTCGTGTACTGTGTGGCATGTTGCACTGTCTTGTTGAAACCACATGTCAGCCAAATATAGCTACTCCAATTTGGGCAAAAAAATAAATTGTAATTATCGCACGGTAATGCTTGCCATTCACATTAACGTATCTGGATTCATAGTATTTAGTTCAATTATGCCATGGGTCCATAGTCCACAGCAAACAGTGCATTTTTCAACATACATTCGCAGTGCTTGCAATGCTTCTGGCTGCTCTTCACACCAAATACAACAGTTTTCCCTATTTACGTATCCATTCAACCAGAAATGAGCTTCGCCGCTCAACACAATTTTCCACTTTCCACAATTTTGCACTTTAAATTTTGAATTATATGAATTTTGATAATACAATACAATAATCTGCAAGCGTTGTTCGTTTGTAAGGTTTTAACGACAACAGTCCGCTTTCACACAATTCAATTCCGACTCGTCAAGGCAAGTATTTTTGATGGAGAAGGGAAATGAGAATAAAAGAGGAACAAACTGGACGATTCTAGTCAATTTTCTTATTTCCATTTTTTCTCTCATGCATGTTGATTTGCATTAGAAAACACGAAAATTGAATTGACGTGTGTGAATGAAATGGCAAGATCAAAAAAGAATTGAACAAAAGTTTTAGCTGATCAGCTAAAACTGAAGAGTGTGGAACTAGATACAGCTGAGCTATTGAAAACACTCAAAAGAAAGTTGCTAAAAAATCAGCCTTTTGGACCTGAAGTAGAACTGGAATCCAAACTAAAACCTGAACTATTAGATGTATTTTGAATCTTAAGAAGGTGAAAATGGATCAACTTTTAAATTCATTGATCTCATTTTTTATATAATTTAATTCAAAATCAATGAATATGTAAAAAATTTTGTAAAAATAGTTGCTAGCTTGCCTCTATAATGTCCCAGTGGCGCTGAGGCACCTACTTTCAATATAAAATAAATATAAAATAAAAAAAAAAATATTTTTTACTTAAAAGTAAAGTGTCTGCACTAAACATTGACGTAAACATATTGTGGGTAATAAAATGTATTTATTTCTGTCTACTACATTCATATTTAGTATTATTTTATTATTTATTAATATTAATTTACATTTGAAATGTTAAATGAGTAGTTTCTTTTTGACATTTTCATGTTAAAGGTAAATATTTCACAATAACTAAATAAATACACATTGAGGTTGCAACCACATGACATAGCAATGTATGTGGTTTCAGTGGGTCGATGCAGTTGGTAAAAGGCTGAAGGTAACATGCTAAAGGACAATTCGAAGGATCATAATAAAATATATTTTTAGAGGAAATAAATATTTAAGAACTATTTTAAAACTGAAAGGGCAATAATGATTTTAAAGTTACTAACAGTTTCATAAAAGCAAAATACTTTGAACATTTTCTTGTATAGTTTCAAATAACTTTTTAAGTTAAGTTTTATACTTATTTTATAATTTCTCTTTTTCCTTTACAGCCGTCAAATGAATACCTGAAATCGTAAATACAAAACACCAACAATTTTTAAATGGTAAGTGAAAGATTTCATTAAATTTTTTAGCAGCCAAAAACTATAAACAATTCTAAAACTAAAATTAATTGAAACCAAGAAATGAACACGTTTTGGCAAAGTATAAATGAAATTTCAATAAAAAAAAAGAAAAACAAGAAATCATAAAACAAAATCTAGTGTATGTCTCATTTACTTAACGACTTATTTGTCGTAACAACAGTTGTACGCAAACGAGTGTTGTATTTAAATTTAACGTTTACAACTCGAATGTATTTGCAAACAAATTTTTGTTAAAGGAAACGGAAACATTTAAAAACTGTAGTAGTGTAGCAGTAACAGTCGTTACACACATATGTATATAACAACTCAAACATTAACACTAACATAGAGGCATACACTAACTAAACGAAACATTTAGTTCGTTGTCATCGTTTTCGTATGGCGAGTTGTATGTGCAGTATTGACTGCAAGGCTGTGTATGTGTGTGCATGTTACTGCATGCAACTACTTGGTTTTTGTTACTTTATTTTGTTGTGTGTTTAGTTCTTCTTCCCTTTCAAGGAAGTAAACAAGTTTGAATATAAATAAAATTAATAACAATGAAAAAAACTAACGGCTGTCAATACATGTTGGACAATAAAATGGCGAAAACTGTGCAAACAACTAAAACAAAATTATAACGGAACTATAACAACTATCAAAACAATAGCATAGTAGAAGCGATATATACTTAAAATGTACACTAGTTTCTTTTTATGAGTTTCTCTGCTTATTTAACATTTAATTGCCATTATGACAGCAGCAAATAATAGAACATTTGGTGTAATGTTAGCAGCAGACCAGCAAAACAGTGGGACAAATGGAATAATTAATTTATTATATAAAACACTTGAAATAGATCGGGATGTTGGAAACTTATTTATTACCCGAAAGAAAAAAAACTTTGACATTTACTTTTGAAAGACAAAAATGTCATTCAAATGTTGGCCGCATTTATGCTGTAGGTAATAAATTCGCAAGATTCTAAATATTTGCGATTACTCTTTCCAGCACAGCTACCGGTAACTGGCGAATTACGACTGCTTTTAGCTTTGCCATCGACTAACTGGCGACTAACGACTTTTGACCTCAGAGAACCTGTACAAAAATAACATAATAGTTTTAGGCTGCCAGTTGAGGAGCTCGAAATTAGCTGTTCAACAAAATTATTTTCCAATAAAGCCATTGTTTATTTCACACATTTTTCACAAACCGCAGAGTTTCGTAATACAGCTGAATAAGGAGACATTATTGTGGTGTCAGAGTTTCTATGATTAATTGAGAAACAATACCGAATAAATAATAATAACATGACAGTATGGCAAGAGTCACTTGTTAAAAAAAAAAAGAAAATAAATAAGATCTTAATGGATCAACCTTTATTAAAAATAAATGTCTCTCTATACTACCTCGGTCAGAACTAAATACTTTACCATATAAGAACCTCCCTAAAGTACTATTTAATACAATTTTGCACTTCTTTTTATACCCACCACCAAAAAGATAGGGGGTATATTGCGTTTGTCATTCCGTTTGAAATACATCGAAATAAAGGTCTTAGAACCAAAAAGTCTATATATTCTGGGACCTTATAAGATTCTAAGACGATTTAGCGATGTCTGTCCGTCTGTCTGTTTGTTGTTGGCACTATAGAGCTTCGAGAAAAATAGACATAGAACAATGAAAATTTTACCAAACATTCTTTGATCCACCGAAATGTTTGCAAATGGGTAAAATAGGTTCAGTAGGATCGGAGTTATAGATCAAAGTTTCAGACTACCTCGATATTTTTCAGATATTTTTTGCTGTTTTCTTCAAATATAATGCAGATAATATCATGAAATTTTGCACACTTTATTATACACTTGACCTTCATGAGAATGGTATATATAAGTTTGTCATTCCGTTTGTAATTTTCCGATTATATAAAGTATATATATTCTTGATCCTTACAGATAGCGGAGTCTATTAAGCCATGTCCGTCTGTCTGTCTGTTGAAATAAATTTTCTGAAATCCCTAGTTAATTTCGGGATCCAAATCTTCAATAATTATGTCAGACATGCTTTCGAGAAGCTTGCTATTTAAAATCAGCAAAATCCTTCCATAAATAAGGGAGATATGAGCAAAAATCTGAGACGACCTCTAAAAATTTCATCAAAAAAACTATCAAACAAAGTGTATTAATATAATATATATGTATGTATATGTCTGAATATAATATAATTATGCATCCACAACAAAGGTGAAGGGTATATAAGATTCGGCATAGCCGAATATAGCACTCTTACTTGTTTTTTTTATAGTCATGTTGAAAACGGTCGGAATCGGTCCACGATTTCTTACAGCCCCCATACAAATGTCTTCCCGGAATATGGCTTAATGGTACATAAATGTCTATAGTAAAGCCGTATCTAAACAAAATTCTGCAATAATAAGTTTCATGCAAAGTTAAGTCTCAAAACAATATTTTGTTTGCATTGGTCCATAATTTTGACATAGCCGCATACAAAGAGCACTTACGAAAATTACTTAAATGAACATAAATCTTTTTTAAAAGTGACTATCAGGTTAAAATTTGACAAGCATAATCAAAATATACATTTAAATCGTCGTAACAAATTTCATAATGATCGGTTTATATTTGATATAAAGTCTACTTCCGGAAATCACTTAAATGCTTTAATCTCTTTTAAATCTCCATAATAGGTGATTTGGTGGTGGGTATATAAGATTCGGCACAACCGAATATAAACTCTTACTTGTTTTTTCTAAGAAGTCACTTGACTATTTATTGTTCTATGAGCCCACTGTACAAAAAGAATTAAATTTGTATATTTTAAATAGTATTTTTGAAATACACACACACTCTCATAACACTGTACATAAAATATTCAAATTAAGCTATAATAGAAAATTAGCAAACAAACAAACAACATTCTGTGGACTGGTTTTTTACAACTGAACGCCTTTTGCTAAGTGTCTTTAAAAATTCACTATTTATTAAAATTTATGGTTTTATGGTTTATGTGTGTAATGAGTAGGGGAGTGAGAAAGGTTTGTATATTATATACGAATAGTGTTTTATAAGGTGGTTTATATTTATGAGCTAACATTTTATGAACATCATAATTATAGAGTATTTAATTGCCTTGTAAAATTAAATGATTTGCATATTAAAAAAAAAGGGAAGTAAAACTAAATGCCATAAAATGATTTAGCAAAAAATAAAATGGTTAATAAAAAAGTGTTTCTTTGGTAATATATTAGTGATTAAAAGTTGGCGAAGTTGTCAAGGGTGATTTTTTAGAAACTTTCTTTTTGTCAGGATTTTTTTTTGCCAGCTCAGCTGTTTTAGTTTAACATATTACTGTTAAGCATGTTTAACCCCCAAGAGGTAAAATGTCCTGGTGTAATTTCCTCACCTTGACGATCTTGCTTTCTTGGGGAGAGATGGCAAAACCGCTGCCATAAACTTGCACTGGCTAGAAACTGGTAAGAGTTTCTTTGTTTCACATCAATTAATTTCGCAGCTGACTAGAATCTTATCTAGAATCAAGAGATTAGTTCGAAGCCTGGGGATTCGTCCCCTAACTGATAATTGATTGAAGGTGCCTTTGGGGTGTACGTACACGTGATGGTGGTAGTTTAAACCTAAAAACGCAGGAACAAGATAGTTGGGTAAAAGACTGATGTTTGTCCTAGTGACAAATTTCGGACAAGCAAATTATCTTTAGGTTCTGTTGACGAATCAACACAGCCATTGAAAGTAGTGATGGCAATTGGCTATGTGCTTAGGAAATGTATTGAAGTGGTGACATTTGTGACATGTGTGCAGGTTAACAAAAAGTGGTTTGATAGCATGCAGTAATCTCTCATCCTTGCCAGTAGTGGTTGGCTAGGGCCATACTGGAGATCAGTTTATAGCTGGAGCGATTGCTACATGTCTAATAATTGTCCTCGGCTTTATAAGCTATGGATGCCAGGGATTAGATAGCCTAAGTTGCAAGCAAAATTGTCGAATTTAAAGTGCAGAGCAGCCAGAATCACTACAAGAAAAATGTACTGTTTGGTGTAAAGACAAAAAAGGCAGGAACGTGACTGTGAGTGGCGAGCGTCATTACACATTCGTTTTGCCCAAAATGGAAGACCTGGACTTGGCTGGTTTGTAGTTTTAACAAGACGGTGCCACATGCAACACAGCAAGCGAAACAAAAGCCTAGTTGAAAGACGAATTCGGTGAACAGTTTTTTCACATTTGGGGCAGGTCAATTGACCTTTAGATTATTTTTTGTAGGGCTATTTTAAGGCTCATATCTATAGAGACAAGCCAGTAGCCGTTGAGCTACTAAAAGCCAATATTGAAGAATTTGTGAGTGAGATAGCGGCCGATATGTGAGCGAGAGTATGTCAAACTTGGACACAGCGTAGCCACGGTCAACAATTACATGAAATCATCTTTGAACATTGAATAAGATGGACTGTTCTAACGACTCAAATTAAGATCTCATACATTTCTCTAAATTTAATGTGTTTTTCTTTTAATCAAATCCGAAAGCTCTTGAAAAATCACTCTTTAGTTAGGCCTTCACAAATGTGAAAATAATCTTTTACTGCTAACAAAACTTAAATATTGTGAAGACAGGAAATAACTAACATTACTTCTGATCACTTTTGTTTGGCATCATAATCTTATATTGAAAATTAAAAGCAGTTACTAGTTGTCAATATTTTTCGATAGATTTATATCTACTTCAGTAAGTCTTAAAAGTTGCTATAACTTAATAATTGAAATAAATTTAACTTTTTTTACAACTTTTATTATAAACCACTCTGTTTTCCATTGTGTTGTATTATATGTGTCTAATAAACATTATAAAATTTGTCTATTGCATGTTGAGAGGAAAACGGAAATTTACTTTGCTTTTAAGCATGTGATCAAAACTAAAAAGCAAAAGATAAACATTTCCGTTTAGTTGTTTTTTCTTCTTCTTTATAACATTTTCTTGGCCATTTTACAGCACTTTATAGTAGTTTTTCCCATTTTTTTTACTCGTGTAACGGACACAGCTTAACAATGGCTTTTAATCCTTTTTTCGTTATTTTACCTCTCATCTCTGTCTCTTCCTCTAGCACTCTCTCTCTCTCTCTCTCCCTCTCACTTTACTTAAACTAAAGGCTCTCTTTTAAACAAACAAAACAACAGCTTTTTATCATATTGTAGCTATTGTTAACGTCATCGTCACTACCGAGCTGTGTTGTATTTGTCTCACTTTTTTTTGTACAAATATTGTCTAAGGGTTTCTTTTGTCATGCTTAACGTGTTACATTTGTAGCGTTCAGCTTAAGATAAGTTTAAATTTAGCTAACAACAACAGCAACATTTATAAAACATGAACAATAAAATTGACGACAAAATAAGAAGTGTATAAATAATCATACACAGCCATATAAGTACAGTAGACTTACACAGGAAAAGGATTCACTTAGGACTCACAGCTAAAGTTAAGATGAGAGATATCTACACATATATAAATATATATATATATATGTACTCGTATATAGTTTAAGAACTTTACAACAAACAAATAGCGCCAAAATATAATAAAAAGGGTAGAGCAACAGCAGCAACAACAAAAAATGAAACAATAGCAAAAAGGCTAAGTGACAACTAAGCTTAATGGCACTCAACATGGAAACGGACATTAGCCTCATTCAAGTCCTTTTTTTTTGCTGCCACTTTGTCTTCTGTTTTTTTTCTCTTCATAGACATGAAATAAAAACATGACTGTAAAACAAAGTATAAAAAAACACATAGAAAAAGCAAACATATGAGGGCAGGTGGGAAAATGCCAGTCAAGGGTAACAAATAATAAAGAGATTTTTACTGCATTTGCACTAAACTCAATAAAGTAAGTCGATAAAAATCGTTACATAAATTTTTCGTTAGATTGCAGCATATTAAAATTTTACCACATCCTGTTCCGTTTTATTTTAATATCGGTCACCAACTTTTGACCGATTTTCCTTAAATTTTCTTTATTGCTAAGCAATACAGTTTGCCATTAGATGCAAAAAATATTTTAAAGCAATATCTGTTTTAGGTCCAAAAATAAAATTAAAAATTTATTAAATATTTTGAAAAAGTTAAAAAAAAAGATTTCTGCATTGTTTACGGGGAAAAAAGTACCTTAACTCGTTTTTTTTATTAAAAATTAAACCTTCTTTTAAAATATAAAACACATTCATAAAGGTGTCTTTACAGAAATCTATTTACTATGAAAACCCATGTCCAATTTTCCAAATATGTTGCTCCTAAACTGTTTCGAATTTGACATAATTTTCTTATCAAAATTTTAACTTTAGGCCATATGTTCTGTAATTTCAAAAGCTGGGATTGCAAAACAGACAGCAGTTTAAAAAACCTATATATATATTCCTTATTTATCTCTAAATTATTTTACCTGTTCCAAAAGAAATCAGGATCTTATGAGCAAAATTTAAAAATATCAAATTTTATACCTGCAGAAATACCCTGTCTTTGGCGCAGAACCTGCTGCCATAACTCATTCAAATGTGTTAGAGTTAATCAATATTGTCACAACTCCATCCTCAAAATTAACCATAAATTCTCAAATGTATTTCCGGCCACTGCATTAAAAGGCAATTCTGCTCGCTAAGCCACCATCCACCCTAAAATGTACTTCATCCACATGTTAGATGCTCTTGTATACAAAATCGGAAAAATGAGTTTGCAAAAAAGATAATCTTTTATCTTGATTATTCTTTCGATGCTTTGCAGTGGTGCAAGGTGCCACCATGTAAAGCAATCTCATATCATGACGTTCCTTTAACCGTGCATTGTTTCCTTTACATGGTGTCTTTTAATTCTCTGGCCTTTTGAGCAATATTGTTTGGCCTCAATCAGATTACACATTTAGAGTCTTCTACTGTCCAATTGCTGTGCTTTCGGCAAATTTTAAACATTTTTTATCGACAATGCAAATTTTCATTTATTTATTGTTGAGATTTAACCAATATTACGAAGGGCATGTCTTGCTAACGGGTTTGCAGATTTTGGTGTTAAGCACATGTCTCTTTTCACTTGAGTTAGCTTTTTGCAAACTGTAATTTGTGGTTTGGGAGTAATAGAACGCTTATTTTGTACTCTTATGACCACTTGACTTATTTTAAGCTGTTTTTTTTTTGTATTTTTTTTAAGAGAAGTAACACTCAGGCAATTAATATGTCTATATATAATTGTGTTACTGTCTTTGGAAAGGGGTTATATTGAAGAAGTAAAGGTGGTGAAAGTAGAAGAAATCTTTATATCACAACTCTGCAATTGCGCATTATGATTGTTTTTAGTGTAGCGTTGAAACGTCTCTGGTGGTGAGTAGGCGCATTAATGTTAAAGCTTGATTTTATAGCCTTTATTTAATTATTTTACTTCGGTGGCGTTTGAATGCTTTACCAGCAAAGGAGGGCGCTGTGATAAATATTAGTTATGATGAATAGAAAGAAAACTAATAACTATCGGAAACTGATGTTTTTTGAGTGGCAGTGGCTAGGAATCGAACCCGGGCTAAAAATACCAACTAATGCGTAATGATCAAATACCCTAACTAATTAAGCTACAGCTATTACTCGCATAGAATGGATACTTTGTGACATCGTAGCAAATTTTCCACAATGGCTATTGATTTGTGATCTGTATTGGGTAATTTGCAAAAAGTGTTTACCACATTTAGTTAAATTAAAATCAAACGAATATTTGTTTTTTTTCTGTAAGGCATAAACTAGGTAAACACGTACAAATCCAACGTTAAACTTTTTATATCTTTGTAAAAATATTTCAAAAGACACTTTTGTAAATTTGAGTATATGAATCTATCAATATAGTTTTTATTAATATTTTATTTGCAAGAAAGGATTATTTTTCATTTTTTATTGTTAGTTATTTTGTTTAGTTTTGAAGCTAAAATAAATGACAAAAAACATTTTTCAATTTTCCGTATTAGTTTTATTTTTATGCAATAAAAAGTGCACAAGGCACAAACATGATTCATTTGTAGTCCTCACTGTATATAGCCCTATAATATATAGAACCGCCATCATGTATTTGTTTCATATTTCATATATATCCTTCAAACCATACAACCATCTGGAACAAAAATGTTGAATTTGCTTCCGTCATTGTATATATGTATATTACTATGTATAACAGTCCCAATTTTCACGAAGCAATTTCTATTGAAAAGATTGATATAATTTTTTCCTTAAAATTTCGTCGGTGTTCACACATATAATTGCTTAAATCACACATATTTTTATTTGAGAGTATACACACATATTTAATACTAATAAAAGAGTAACACGAATTGCTGTTACAATGAAGTGTGTACTCGTCTTATCTTCTCCTCACCACGATGACTAAAAGGCAATCAGCTTAGCTTTAAGAATTGCTTTGTGTAAATTGAGACATAAATTGCCAAAACTGAAAGGTTTTATTGTTATTAAGCTCAGCGAGTGAAAACAACTTCTGGCTGTTAAATAACCACAAAATACAAAAAATTTCTGAAAATCTTGCACCAATGTGCAATCTTAACTGAGTTCTTTGCAAAGTTTAAAATTAAATCATAGGGTTTGACTTTTACTTAAAAAAAAACACTTTTCAGATTTCCCTACTACATCTACCTACCTAAAAAAAAAAATAAACGAACAACAAATATTTTAAAATAAAACACATTCACACTCTTAATACCTACATTATGAGCAAAAAAAAAAAAAGAAAAGGACCAAGAGCCAGCGAACAGCAAACAAACAATGACGTGGAAAATAGTACAAAAAGAAGAATGAAAAGAGACAGCAAGTATTTACAAGACGAAGCCAAAAGGGTGTCGAGTAAAGTTTTAAACTGTAAAGACGTAAACACAACAACAGAAAAACATTAAGATAAAGTACACGAAAACAAACAAGAAGCTATAAATAAACAAAATACACTAAATAAACTTGCCCAGAAACACAGATATACATAAACACAAACATACCTTACAAGCATTTACATGTATTCTACACACATACATAGATACACAGAGTGTATGTAAACTTCATGTATATAAATGTTTATGTGATGTTAAATGGTTGGCTAGTTAGAGTTAAAGTTGTAGTTAGTATTTTTTTATTATTATTATTATTTATTTTTTCGCTTTTGTAAATAAATATTAGACATGTGTAGATACAAGCGAAGATACCAGTGTGTTATTGTACCTACATATACTTACAAATGTCTTCAAATGCGATAAAAATGTAACAACTGTAACAATAATAAATAGATAAATAAATAAATTACATGAATTGTTTTGTGTGCTGTTTGTTTCTTTTTATTTTCTTCACATAATTTGATAAAAATAATAAATTTTAAATAAAATAAATAAAAAAAATAATAGTTGCTAAAGGTGGCTGTATCTTGAAAAGAAAAGTTTCATAAAAGTTTACATTTGCAAAAGTGATTTATATAAGTTTCAGACACTAGTTTTATTATGTTAAAGTTAGTTTAATTTATTTAATATTATTATTAACACATGCTGTCGCTCTATTTTTTACGAAATTTAATTTTCCACCCAAAATGTTAGGTTTTAAGCAAAGTTTCTATGAATGTTATAAATTTAAATAAAAAGTAATGACAAATCTAATGTTGGTGAAGAATCCAATGAATTTTACAATCGATGTTCAAAATGTCATATTTTATTTTAAATTGTTAAACATACAAGCAGAGAAGAAATCTAGTTGTGTATGTTTACCACAACTATTTCAACATTTTCATTTTTTAATATTATACTCACTGTAATTATTAATATGATGTCTGCAACCATGATATGGTTAAGTTACCATTATAGCAATCATATATATGATTATAGCAATTATGTAATGTTTATGGTAATCAGTTTTATGATGAAAGATTGTACCATATTATGTTGTTTTCTATCATAATAAAATAGCAACAAATTATGTTAAATAGATTCATCATAAAAATGATTGTAACAAAGATATAGATAGTTACTGCAATCATGTATATGATTGTAGTAATCACCTGAATCGCAACTTAACCATATAGTGGTTACCGCAAACATAATTATAATTACAGTTGAAATTAACGAATAGTAGCTAGTATTTTTTATGACACTGACACTGTACACAACAATCCCTTTGAGTCGTTAAGAAATAGCACAACATGACATAAATAAATATGTGTTTATAAGAAGGATTTATCTGACAGTTGGCATCTGTTGGTTTTATGTTGTTTTCTAAACAAAAAATTATAAAAAAAATTTAACAAGAGCAAAAAGAAGATAATGCCGCAATTACCCGAACATTAGACAAAAAATCACAAAATAAAATATTTTTTTAAATTTAACTCATGATACATTTTTATTTATAAGGGATACATGAGGGTTTTCGTAATCGCTTTCTGTTTTATCGGATCTCCGCTTTAAATTTCTAGATTATTTGGCCTAAAGTTGAAATTGTTTTTTAAAAAAAAAAAGCTCAAATTCGGGGCAACATATTTGGGAAATTGGCAGAGTTGTAAACGAATCATTCATTTTTGAATTAATTCGCAAATCATTCATGTAATGAATTGGTAAAATTTTGAATTAATTCTTTTCTCCAAAAAACGAATTGAATTAAATTTGAATCAATTCATTTGAATTTAGCGAACATGAATTGCAATTCATTTTACCAATTCTTTTGAATTAAAAAATGAATTGCAATTCATTTTGCCCAAATTATTTGAATTGGAAATGAATTGCAATTCATGTTCGCTAAATTCAAATGAATTGATTCAAATTTAATTCAATTCGTTTTTTTGTTGAAAAGAATTAATTCAAAATTTAGCTAATTCGTAATGAATTGAAATCAAAAAAGAATGATTCATTTACAACTCTGGAAATTGGACATGTTTTTTATATTAAAATGAATTTCTTTTATATTCTTAAAGAAAGGAAACTGTTAAGACACTTTTTTTAACTTTTAAATTGATTTTTTTTTTATTTTTGGAACAAACATTTGAAATTTTAATTTTCAAATACATATGACTCGAAAACATTAAGAGATAAATAAAATCTAGCCGAGGAATTTCAGATATTATAAAAATCTTAAAATTGGGTGAAGAACAAATAAATTGCATGCATTTAAACAAATTACAAAACTAAGGTGCCCTCTTTTGAGCCACCACAGCTACGCCTTTGGCAGCTTTGTGGAGACTATCTTCAATACGTGAAACAAAATACTTCTTAGCTACGCCCATGTACAATTTTATCTTGATTTTAAGCAGCCATTTAGAAATGCCCGATTTATTTCCTAAAAATTTCGATTTTGTCCCACTGTACATTATTTATATACCAGCAGAGTTATAGATTGTATAAAAAGCAGTTTCATATATATTTAAGTTTACATATTTGTTTTTACTTTTCGTTCATAATATGGCAATTCTTGTATCTAAAGCGTGATCTATTTCGAGGATTCTTACTTTTTTAAAGAAAAAAAAAAAACACAGAAAGTTCAAACTTAATGGGCAATGTTCATTATCATTTGAAAGAACATTCTCTGGCATTTATTTTTTGAAGATTATGTCTTTCAAATATTGGCCGTTGCTATGGCACAGATGGTCTATCCGTTGAGTCCAATTTTCGATGATTCGTTCGAGCGTTTCGACTGGTAACTGGCGAATGACAAGCGTGATGTTTTTCTCCAAGGCCTGAATCGAAACGGGTGTGTCCGCATAAACTTTAGACTTAACATATCCCCACAGGAAAAATTCTAACGGTGTGATATCACATGAGCTTGGTGGCCAATCGACCGGCCCAAAACATGAAATTATGTGCTCACCGAAGTGTTATCTCAATAAATCCATTGATTGATGCGATGTGTGGGAAATAGAGCCGTCTGGCTGAAACCAAATATCGCCAAGATCACGAGCTTCAATTTTAGGCATGAAATAGTCGGTATCTCTACTTGAATCACCCAGTATTAAACTGCTATATTTAAATTATTAGGACTTTAAATATATTGTTTAGTTCAAAAAGTATTAAATATATGCAGAAAAGAAATATATAAAAGATTGGTTAAACTAATAATAAGATTTTACTAAATGATCAATTCCAAATTTGAGCTAGATTTATTGAAAAAAGCTATTTAACTTTTTGCAAGACACTACATAACCAACAAGTAAAAGCCAAAGAAACTATAATAATTTGTATGCAAACTATGGAGATTTGATTTTAGTTTATTAGGTCTATTCCTTTGTATTGTATTAAAAACTGAAACTTAATTTAAAATATTCCCCAATTCTTTATTCATTTGTTTATTTATTCCATTAAAAGCTGATAATCTTGCTCTTTTAGCTTCAACCTGCAAAATAAACAAATTTAAATATTGAATTTGTCCTTTGTCGAAAACTAAAGAAAACCGAATTAATGCTTTATTTTCGTGACCTTTTAATTGCTCTCTTTCTTTTAAAAATCGCCACAAAAGTTTTTTAATTAAATTTTAAATATTCAACAATCTTAATAAAGTTGGTCATGTCTTTGCCAAAATTAAACTTGCAAAATTATAATGAAAATGAAAATAAAAACCTTTAATGTGTTTAAAAAAATTTCGTGAAGTGTATTTAAAGGTTTTGCAAATAAATAAATAAATTATTTTCTCAGAGGTGCAGGAAGACATACAGAGAGAGAGAGAGAGAAGGATGTGGCACTAAAACAGTCTAGTTTATTTGTGGAAGAAACACAGAGAGAACAGAAATGTGCAAGTGTGTTTGTATTTTTGTGTAGTAGGAGTATGAGAGTAGCGCCTACATGTATGCAAATAAACTTTAATTCATGTGTATTAGGGCGGTCGCGAAAACAAAGTGCTCAATATGGGCAAATAATATAAAAGTTTTAACAAAAAAATAATCATAAACAAAATGTTTTTGTACTGCTTAAAGTATAATTGAGAAATTTTATAGTTTTTTCATAGGATATCAAAAGCAGCAAAATAATCATTTTGTTAAACATAAATAATTTGAGAAATTGTAATAAACCATTTTTTATTTTCGTATTTTACACAATTAGGGCCATCCTAATATGTATAACTATATGTATATGTGTTCATCTACATAAGTAATTATTTATGATGTTCATTTTCTTAGTAGCAAAATCTTTTAACAACTAACATCGTAACAAAAACAACAAGAAATTTACAAGATTTTCCAAATGAAACAAGTAGAATAAGTTTTTTTCTTTCTGTTAAAAGGAAAAACTTTATTTTTATAAGTACCACCAAAACTATGGGGATATATTTAGTTTGTCATAGAGTCTGAAACACATTGAAATATTGTTAGAATAAAGAGTTTTCTGCAAACAATATATGGCATCGCTGTTCCTTATAGTCGTACTTAACACTCTTGCTTGTTTCTGTTTTATTTCTCATGAAATAAATTCTTATATGTTCGTTTTTTTTTTTCTTCATTTCACAAAACACAAAAAAAGAACAACACGCCCAAGAATAACAAAAGCATTCTTGAAGTTAGACATGTTGTATTAACAAGAAATTGAAATGTATGATTGAAATCATACTCATACATGAGTACATAGTACATATATGTACTTTATTCAATTGTACGTACATATGTACTAGGGTAACCAAATTATTCGATTTTTCTTTTGCTGGAATAAAACGAATAGTTTGAATAAGAAATTTTAACTTCAATTCAAAAATTTTAAATAAAGTAACATGAAAATGTTTTTCTTCTGTTTGGCTGAAAAGCTCTTGAAAATGGATGGACAATTGGAAGAGATTATCAAACTCTCTGAGCCGAAACCAAATCGTTTAGAATTTGATACTGAGAACAATTTAACAAACAATATGAAAAGAAAACAAGGAAATTAGGATTTTTTTTTTTAATATTAATTATTTTATTTGAACAAAGGATTTCTTACTAGTAAAGGAGAATGAAGTGAACAGTTATACGGTTACTTTGTATCTAGCCGAAAATAAGTATTTGCGATCTTTTTAGAACATTGCCATTTTATTTAGCACTTTGTGACAAGTGGAAGTATACTGCAACACATAGCTTTCTGCATTTATATACATTAAAGAAAATTGGAATTGTACGGAAAATAAGGAGAATCGCTAAGTGTTGTTTTGGCGTAAACACCTTCATCAAGTCGTAATTTATATCACTTATATAAATTTGAATAATTATGTTCTTTGTCTATTTCAACGTTATCATCATCAATGTTATCCGCAATTTTACTTTCTTCAACATTTTCAACATCTCATTCTCCATCATTTTAGTCTAGTTTAGAAGGATGACACTGGTTTAATTAAGCACCAGTAAGTATATATATGGTGAATTTCACGTCAAGTGACCCAATTTTAAAAATCGATGTCTTCCGATTTGGATGAAATTTGCACCAAGGTTAGAACTATTGGATCGTAGGCCAGACACAAATTTTCAGCTCTTTCAGTCCAGAAGTGCCGGAGTTAGAGGGGGTCAAAGTTAGAAATTTTGGTCAATTTTGGTCATACAGGGTTTTTTTTTAAATGAGTGTAACTTTTTACCTATTGGTCCTAGCAATAATTGTCTAAAGGACTTTAGATAGCTTTTCTTCAATCATTTCAAAAATATTTTTTTTAATTTTTAAAATTTTTTTTTTTAATTTTTTTTTTTTAATTTGGGATCTTTTTTTGAAAATAAAAAAATGGGGGAAAATAAAAATGATACATGTGCCAAATATTGAAAAATCCTATTTTTTTCGGAAGTGGGCTATGATTAATAATGGCCGATCATCATAAAATTGTACCATATTATTTTTAAATATATGAAACAAATATGTATCCAATATTATTTAGATACCAACATTTTTAAGAGAGTTATGCTCTTCAAAGTGATTTTTGGAAGTAGGCCTTATATGGGAGCTATGGTGAATTATGAAACGATCTACACAAAATTTGTTGATGTTATTTGGCTTCATTTACCAATTATTTGTAGTGAAATTTGTTTGAATACTTGCATAATTCAAGCATTTGTGATCGTTAAACCCCTATTTCGGGAGGACATTTGTATGGAGGCTAGGTGATGGACCGATTTCCACCAGATTCAATTCCATTCGTCCTTGGGCCGAAAAAATATTATGTACCAAATTCTATCGAAATATCTTAAAAATTGCGATCTGTACTCTGCGCACAGACGGACGGACAAACATTGTTAAATCAACTCAGGAAGTGATTCTGAGTCGATGGGTATACTTTGAGGTAGATGTTGGACCAATATTTATGGGCGTTACAAACATCAGCACAAATCCAATATACCCTCCCCACTATGCTGGTTTAGGATATAAAACCCCAAAACAAATGCTGGCTAACTCATACAAATACCTATTACACAATGTATTGCAATAATTTTAACAATTTCTGTATATAAAAACATTGTTAAACAATTTAAATTTGTTTGTAAGAAAAAAAACTTTTGCATATAATATCCTTCAACAAGCCAAAGCTATCGCTCTTTAAAACTCATCAGTAAAAGTAAAATAATAAGAAAAAAAACATACAATATATAAAAAAAAGGAAACTGGGTCAACCTACAATCAAACAGAGTAAAAATTCTTACCAAGACTTTAAACGCACGTAATCGATTTCAGGGTAAAAGCACATACACATCAAACAATAGCAACAATAAAATAATATATAAAAACAAAAAACAAAACGGAAAAACTTTATTTTTAAATTTTTGAAAACAGATGGAAATTTTACTTGGGGTTTTAACTACAAGACTTATGTACGAATACATAAAAATTATTTGTTTTATTTTAATGCAAACATCAGTGTTGACAAAAATACTAAAAGCGGTTTTTTTCATTTCAATGGGGCAAATAAGAAAAATTAAAAATGATTAGGAAAAAAACTTAAAAACGAATTTGTTTGTTAATTCTTATTGGTCATAAGTTTGCTAGAAAAAATTTATTCACAGTTTTATATTTAAGGCATTATTGATTTTTTTTTTTTTTTTGAACAGAAAAACAATAAGTTAAAACCATTTTTGTAAGTTCGCTTCTAGATTTTTAATTTTCTTTAGTACAGGCAATTGAAGGCATAGGGTATTGCAAAGAACTGCACTTTATTTAAAAAAACAAATGAAGGAAACAAGGAAAAGTATAAGTGATATTGCAATACTGATTAAAGGATTGTTGCAAAACAAAGGGTTTTCAAGCAATTTATAGAAAAGTAAACCCAGAGACATGAACTAAAAACACTACACAGTCTAATCAGTGTTTAATAAGTAAAAATTCAAAACTAATTTATATGCATCGTTATTAGTGACACAATTAGAAATAGACTTCAGAAAGCTAGATCAACAGCTCCTAATTCAAGAAAGGTACCTTTACTGAGCAAACAAAATGTTAAAAATAGATTGTGTTTTGCTAAAAGAAAAAAACTTACGCACAAGTAAAATTGAAGAAATTTGCTTTGTTCAAATGAAAGGAAGATGAACTTATTTTGTTTTGTTGGCAAAACCTTTTTCAAAGTTACAACATAAAGAATTTGAGCCAGGTATAGCAAAAAAAAACAGGTGAAGCATGAAGGTTCCTCAATGATATTGGATTATTGTTCTTCATTTGTTATTAAATAGATGAACAAAATGTGGCCTGAGGATAATGTAGAAATATTTCAAAATCAAATGCTACCTTACGTTAAAGAAGAAATCCGGCTTTAATGGGAATTCATGTTTTCAAAAACTAAAAAGAACTTAAAAAGAAATTGCTGTCATTTAAAAGAAAAAAATATAATATATATATGTATATAAATTGACTGCATAAAATAAGCTGTGACGTGAAAAACGGTAATTTTTTGTTTTTTTAGTTTATAAATTTTTGCAATAAATTATTTTTGTTTGTTAGACTCTAACATTGTGTGTTTTAAATGACACCAATTTCTTGTTTAAGTTCCTATTAGTTTACTTCGTATGGATAAAAAAAAATGCACTGCATAAGCTGCAAGCCACTGTACTCGTATATACATTTTTATTATTAAAATATAAACAAAATTTAAAAACAAAAATCTACAGACAAATATAGTTATTATTATTTTTCCCATCACTGTATATACATTAAAACATACACACAAATACTTATACATACATACACTTGCAGCTAAATTACGATTGTAAAAAGTTAAAAACTCATTACTTTTGTTTTTATTATTGTTTTTTTTTATATGCATGTGAGTTTTATTGTGTGATTTTTTTTGCTTATGTGTGGATGTGTTGAAAATTACAAGAAGAACACAATGAAAATCTTGTCAGAAAACAAAATAAAAACAACAAAAACAGATTACACATTATAGAACATACATAAAAGTTTAAGCACGCAAACTACACTCACTCTCACACACATTTTTAAAGCTAACACGGACACAAGCAATCACTCACTCACACTAACTCTCGTAAATATTAACAAACTTACTAAGAAAGAAAAGAAGATTAAAAAATAACGCACAGTAGAAGAAAGGACACGGGAAAAAAGCAAAGAAGAAGCAACAAAAAAAAAACTATAAAACAACATAAAATATTACTTGTACAACAAAACATAACACAACACAACAGAACAGAACACAGTAACATTGTCGTCCATGACCAACAATAAGCCACTGGCAAGGAAATGCTGAAAGGCCTACAGGATGTTTAAATAAAGAAGTAAAAGAAGAAGAAAAACAACAACATAAACATCACAGAAAAGCAAAGAAATAAAAACAAAAACT
This sequence comes from Bellardia pandia, assembly GCA_916048285.2. Classification (NCBI taxonomy): domain Eukaryota; kingdom Metazoa; phylum Arthropoda; class Insecta; order Diptera; family Calliphoridae; genus Bellardia; species Bellardia pandia. Next base: position 25,036,959 of record OU696531.1, read on the forward strand.
TAAAAAAGAAACTAAATGAAAAAGACATGAAATGAAATAACTTAAAGAAGTGAACACATAAATACAAATACATAAATGTTTATCAGTGTATGATATACATACATATGTACTAAAATATAAATCTACAAATGTTGTTCACATGTATGAACACATGTATACATTAGGGACAACATATTTTTTGTGTGACACACACATGTTGTTTAGCTAAAATTCAGTTAGACGAACATGCAATAAAAAATTGCATACTTTTAGGCTTTTTTACTTTATAACTCTCCCAACTGACTATTGAGTTTTAAACACAAGACACCGTGGGCCTGATGTTCATAAAAAAATTTAAAAAGAACTAAAAAGAAAGCTTTTGAAAATAGAATTAAAGCATTGTTAACATTAGTTGGGATTTGTAGGTACATATTGTTGAACTTTGCCAGTTGTAATATGAACAGGAATATTATGTGCCGGTCGTTGAGAAAAATATATAGAAAAAGTGCATTGGCGACTACAGTGGGTAGTAAAATAAATACATGTTTGTGCCTAGTACACGTTTTGCATAAAAATAAAACTAATACGAAAAATTCAAAATGTTGTTTGTCATTTATTTTAGGTTTAAAGCTAAACAAAATAATTTACAATACAAAATTCAACATAATAACTTTCGGGAGATAAAAAAGTACCAAAAAACCTTTCATGTATTTGTATTTGTTTGTATTGTTTTTGTCCCAAAACAAACCTTATTGATATTAATTTACTTGCAAGTTTGAAACACTTTTTTGAAATTATCCAACACAATTAAAATTTAATTGTAATAAATAATGAAAAAAACTGGCAAGTGCCAGTTATAATAAACATTTAACCAATGACAAGTCTGGTACAAATTTGTTAAAATGTGCTTTAGTTTTAAAGTTCTTCATTTAATTGGATAAAATTAGGAACTACTTTATATACCTATAAGTAACATAATTAAGTCCTGGAATACTATAAGTCAAATTATACCCGTTATTTCAAAATTTATCAAAATTTTGGACACATTTTGCAAGACATTTTCTATTATATTATATAGTAATTTTGTATTTATTGTTTTAACTTTGTTATTGGAAGTCTTTATTGTCACCAATGTTACTCTCAAATGAGATAATAATAAAAAAAATTCAAATTATACAAAAATTTTTGGCTAAAATTAAATAAACTAATAAGCTAAGTTTGCAGCTATGATGACTTTAGTAACATAGTTATACTCAATTCTATTTGATCATACCACAAAATGAACATTTGTAAGCCACAGTCTAAAGTTAAGATCACACGATTGGCGAAGTGCATTAATAATCCCCATTTTTGTATCCTAATCGTGTGATTGCACAATAAACTGATACATGTGACAATCGCGGTTAATGTAACCCTGGTGAGGCAACCGTGTAACCACTTTAAATACAAACGCTTGGCAATAAAAATGTCAAAAGTATACCAATATATATTGTGTGCTTTAGCGGCAATCAAAGTTTACAATACGCGCCAACAATTTAATTTTTTATTCATGTACTGGGTGTAGGGTATTATATGGTCGGGCTTGACCGACTATACTTTCTTACTTGTTTTGCATATACATATGTTTATAGAAAAAATTTTATGTACCAAAACAAGCAAAAACCAAAATTTATAAAATATATTTGCTGGAAAATACAACAGCTGATTTTTGATGTTGCCGCATGTTCGAACAATCGTATGATCTACAGGTAGTATTAATTGCTACAAAATTGTTATTCGTCAATTTGTACCAATAATGTGACTGCAGAAAATTTGATTGCAATAATCAAAATTTGATTGTGCACAATAACAGCAAAATAAAAATTGGGGCAAATATTATTGAATGTATGTATATTTTGTCTTTCTAATAACTTGACAGCATACTGTGCTATTGGTTTTTTGATCTTTTAATCATAATGTCTACAACAGTTTGAGCTAACATTAAATTTGTAAACAACAGAATCAAAATCTTTTAAAGCAAAGACAGATTAACAAACACAACACCAACTTAACAAATGCTGTTAATCTTATATCAGTGATTTTTAATCACATTTATGTATACACCAGTGTTGCCAGTGAAATTTCGAGAAAGATACATTTTAGTTTCCAAAAAAATAAATTTTTTCCCGAAAAGATACATTTTGAAAAAAATTTAAAATCCATTTTTAACGTTTAACATTTATTAACATTTTTATTTCATATTTAATGAATATTGTAAAGAAAATGCTATATAAATTCATTTTTATATTTATTTAAGTCATAAATATTAGCCCCCTTATTCATAAAAACTTACAACAGGTTTATAACTGGTTTATAAAGCAAATTTCCATACAAAATTTGTTTTATAAACCTCTTATAAACCTGTTGTAAGTTTTATGAATTAGACGGTAGGTATGTAATTTTTAAAAATACAGTAAGCAAACTTTAAAATTAATTTTATATAACTATCTTTGGATGTTAACAAAACAAATTCATTTTTGTAAAAATTAATATACGAGTTAAGGCGTTTATAAATTTTATAAATTTCCTGAAATAGTAATCATGAATTTAGGTGGATCGTATGTAGAAACATCCTTAATGTTTTCTTTCACGATGATCAGTCTTAATAAGTTTTAGTTGGCTAAAAATTCTCTCCACACATGCATTCGAAAATGGAAGTACAAATGATAAACAAACTACTTTTTTCAAATTTTTAAACACCGGCTCATTAACAATATTTTTTAAATTAAACTCTTTTCCCCAATACTCATCAGCGGCCATGTCGAAGCTCTTAGTGATTGAGGAGAGCGTGCTCACGCCATTCCTTATGCAAAACATTCTGGTCGATAAAACTTAACAAAGGCGCAAATTTTTTTAATACAACAGTTAAATCCTTTTCTTTAAAATATTGAGCTTCCTTTAGTTAAACATATTTAATAATATTAAATATTTCATCGGTAAATACGAATTTTAAATTGATTTGTTTTAAAACTTCAATATAAAATAATTGGCAATAGCAAAATTATAACTTTAACAACCTTTGTCAGAGACGGAAAGTTTAGTATTTTTTTTTTTGTACATTTTGCGTCCAGATTCAAAAGATACGAAAAATGCCCGGATTATACATGGTACCTGAAGTTATCAAAAGATACGAAAAATGTATCTTTCGTATACTAATCAGCGTTGCCGTTTTTGGTTATTTCTAACCAAAATTGGTTATTTTTTTTCTCAATGTGTACATGTGTAGATTTTTTCTGTTTTGGTTATTTTTTTTACTGAAAATATTTAGATTTTAAGACAATTAGTAATATATTGCAAGCAAAAAAATTGTGCAAAAATCAACAAAATGCCCATTTTGTTTGGTCTGCTAAAGACAAATTTTAAAAATTAAGCTGTGACATTTTAAGTAAAAGTGATCTCCATATTTATTGTAATATAATTACATGTTTTTTAGTATTTAAGAGAGTAACTTTCTAGTTCCTTATTTTATTGCCAATGAAAAATTTTTTGTTTTTATTAAATACTTTTTATTTTTGTTTAAGACATTAAAAATTAATAATTAAACTTGCAAAACTTAATGTAAAGTATTGGAATTTTAAATTTTACAAATTATAGCATTAGCTTATGTTTCTTTGCATTACTTTTTGCAAAATATGACGCTTAGTTTTTTAAAAAAAATTATTTTTTAGTATTAGGAGTTGTGTTGTAAAATACGTTGTTTTATGTTTTTTTTGTTACCTTAAAGTACAAATTATAGTTAAAATTACAAAAAATAAATAAATAGTACATGCATTTGGTTATTTTTTTTTAAATTTGGTTATTTTTTTCATAAATGTTGGTTACAAAAAATTTTTTTTCGTGGCAACACTGATACTAATGGCATCACTGGTGTACACACACACACTTCTGTACACAACTAGCAATCAGCCTTAAATAAAATGTTACACAGAAGCAGCATAAACTTAACATTGAGAGAATTTGTTGTGGAGATACCAGACTAAACTGACAAAATATTTACTCCAAGATCGTTCAGCTTCATTTTAGTGATAATGTTTTGGAATTAGCTGAATTTATACTTCATGGTATTTAAAATAAATTATACTGAATTTTTAATTTTGCATAATCTTATAATAATTAAAATAAGGTTCAAAGCTGCTTTAAATAATGTTTGATTGCTTATTTATGTACATATGTATAACTTGAAATGTATACACAATTCCTTGCTGTATGGGAATGAAATCCCTGTTTATGTTTAAGACTGGAAATAGATCTCTGGCAATACTTATAAATAAATCTCGCACAAGCATACACAAAAATTTATATAAACAATTATGCTAGGAACACAACTGGGACGAACGACGAATTTTTGGTCGCAAATATTCGTTTTTGAAAATACAACACATTTGGCTGAATGCGGCGAACGCTAAAATAACGTAAGCCGCGTCGCGCCGACGAACAAACAATACGGGGTGACCATGTTTCGATTTAGTTTTTAATGTTTTACTAAATAGTGTTAATTTTTAATTTAATTATTGTTTTATTTTTTAATTTATACAATTTAAAATAAATATACAAAATTGTTAACTACAAAAATTTGTTTTTACCTGTTGTTTTTGTTAATGTTTTATACATAAATATATTTTTTTAATATGGTCACACTATCTATCAGCTATTATACAAAAACAACACCATTAAATTATTAATAACACTGTGCTCGAATTTGACACCTTTTTTACCGACAAACCGGGCACCTATTAGGTTAAGCTAATTTGGATACGCTGAATCCAGTGGTGCTAACTGTTTTTTAGGTCAGCTATAGTTTTCGAGATATGTATTACGTTATTTAAAAAATGGATAAGTTTGAGCAATAAATATTCGCGTAATGCAAAATCTGTTTATTTTATTGAATTAAATAAAAAACCGAAACTCGGCAATAAAATTATCTTTTAGTAAGACGAAATTTTTTTTAATCCAAGCAGTCATTTTGGAAATAAAAAATCACAAAAATCACTATTTATGTTCAAAAAAATATTTTTTAAAATACTTTAGTTTAGTTTAAAGATAATTTTGTCGCTGAATTTCGATTTTTTATTTAATGCAATAAACTAAACCAACAAATTTGTCGTTTTGGGCGACATTCGTCGTTTGTCCCAGTTGTGTTCCTAGCATTAAATTGTATTGTGCTGAGTTAAAATATAAAAACAACAACAGGTTACTTTGTTGAAATTTATATTTCTATAACAGGTTTGTGCTTGTCATGCCATGCATGATGATGATTTAACATGAGAGAAGCAGCGCAAATAGTGAGACCAATAAAACAGAGACAGAAAACCTCTGTAGAGGCGAAGGCAAAGGCAAAAAAAAACAAATAAAGAAAAATTTTAAATTCAAAAATAAGGCAGAAAATAACAAAATAAATAAACAAAAAATATCAATTCAGTCAGATACGGTTACTAAAGGAGAATGGGTGATGGATTTAAATAAATTTAATAACATAAATAAATGAAAAAAAAATACACGTCAACGTTAAAACATACGAAAATAAAATTAAAATTTGATATCAATTAAATTTTGTTTCAAAAAAAAAAAAAAAAAAAAAATCAAAATAAATGTAAAATATTTATCAAATAAATCAGAAAACAAGATTTAAAATTCAGTGAAAGTGCTTAATTTTTTTTAAAGGTTTTGAATATTTATAACGTGTTTAAACAAAAAGGGGTTTTTCCAAATCCAAATAAATCGTTTAATGTTTTTTTGTTCTTAAAAATAAAGTTTTTCTTGATGCAAATATATTGTTATTTTTCAGCTGTTATTGAAAGTTACTCGTTTGTTAGTTAAAGTTAAAAGTGTGTTTTTTTTTTGTGTATAAAATAACAATTATTTCAGCGAAATTTCTTAACCACAATAAATAAACAAGGTAATAATGCATGCCAGTTACTTGTTTGTGCTCATGTTTGAAGGCATTTATATACTAGTGTTGCCATTTTTTTATAATTAACGAATTCAAGTACTTAACTGATTTATTACATTTTAAAAATTAATGAATTAAAGGGAATTTATTTTTATTTGCATTTCTGAAAATTTAACTCCCTTAGTTTAGAAATAATATGGGAATTTTCATTATCCCGAACGTGACATTCATGGGACATCGAACTGAATAAATAAAAAAATCTCAATAACTTTTCTCTGGTTTCTCTTTCCATACCGAACGTAACATTCATGGGCCATCGAACTGAATAAATAAAAAATCTCAATAACTTTTTTTGTTTTTTTCACTACTTTATGATCTAGAACGCGACAAAAAATATAATTGATTTTCGACTGCATCTGCAAAATCGACTACCAAAACATGTTCATATTTTAATATTTTTGTAACAAAAAGAAGATTAAATTCTTTTCTACCACAAATTCGCACTCATTTATAAGCATCTACGAAAAAGTTGCAAAAATTAACTTCTTATAACAGTCCATGGTTTTGCAAAACATTCCTCCTGAGCTCCATTCTTATTTCAAATCGTTAACATTTGTTCATGCCACTTTGCTGTAACTTTTCTTTGACAATAGCTCAATATTGTTTAAAACTGGTCTAAGCTGGTGACAATTAGAGCGGTTCGTATACAGTGGGGAGCACAAATGATTTTGTTCACTTGTTATTGCATAAAAATAAAACTAATAAAGCCACTATTTTTTGTCATTTAAATTAAGCTTATAAATTAATAAAATAATTTTAACTAAAATTATCAAGTTCTAAGACAACATTATTTAGGAAATATTAGTATTTATAATATTAAATCTAATGGGCGCTATTTCGTAAAATACTTGGTACACATTTTGGCATACCATCCATCAATTTTTAAACCACTCTAAAAGCTCATCAAAATGCGTCGGAGTTAATCGGTATTGTCTCAACTTTCTCATCACGATTGAGCAGAAATTCTTTTAGCTAAGCCATTCTTTTACGATTTTGGGTGTGTGCTTCGAGTCGTTATCCAGCTGAAAAGCTAAAAATAATTTCATCCACATGATAAACGCTTTTATCTATAAATTCGGAAAGTTGAGTTTGCAAAATAAGCAGCTAGTTGTCTTTCCTTATTATTACTTTCTTTCCATCCATCATGGCATTCCTTCCACCGAGCTTCATTGTTTTCATTCTATGTGTTTTTCGGCACAAAATATGAAATGACAAAAAAACATTTTTCAATTTTCTTTATTAGTTTTATAACATGTATTCATTTGTGCTCCCCACTGCATATTCTTTGACCTAATTTCATCGACAGGGAGCTCAATCAATATACAAAGTCTTTGCAACTTATTTGTAATGAAAGCGAAGAAACGATGAATTTGATACAAGAACGTGACATACTTTGGACAAATTAAAATTTATGTTGCTTTAAAACTTTTTAAACTGAAAATAGAAACTGAACTAGAATCAATTATTTGAAATAATACAGCAGATATTTATATCTTAAAGAGAGTTAGACAGTCTAATGAGTTTCATTCTTATACTATGTTTCCACGACGACTTGAATCACCTGCTTCGCCTTTTGAACCATGTTTATGAATCATGCTGTTTACATGACTTATAAACTTGATTCGATTTGACAGTTGTCTTTAATAAACAAACAGAATAAAAAAAAACGGAATTTACAATTTGTGGAAAATATTTTTTTTTTAATGGATAAACAAAAGTGAGTGGAAATTAGTTAGCTTATTTGAAAAAAACATATATTCGTACGTATTAACTTTCTTTACTTCCAGCAACAAGAAAATAATTTCCTTTGTTTACAATAATGTTAAATTTTTACACCTAGTGCAGATAAACTTGCGATAAATATTAGAGAAGAGTGCAATTTTTCGTGCTTCGCAAGTAGATTCAATATGAATCTACTTGATTCGCTCTTAAAATTTTGTATGGTGAAGCAAGTTGTTTCGCACATGATTGGGGTGTGAAGCATGTACCGTGGAAACATAGTATTATTTTAATAGCCAACATCTTCTTTTTGTAATAATTATATGTTTATTATACAAGTTACCAGTCTTAAAATATTATTCCCTGAATTGAAATAAATTTTAAATTCCGTGTCAGTATGATATAAATATTACAGACAATGATGGTTGTATAATATGTAAACTTAGACAAAGAAAGAAACCAAAGAGTCATATTTTTTTACAAAGCCGATTTTGTTTATTTTCTACAACAATTTGTCTAGAAAAATTATAAACAATTTTGTAAAATTTCGTTAATATCAGTTGAGTATTTTGGACGTGAGAGTGTTTTACACTGACGTGCATAGCTAAATTGGCCTACAATCTCATATTCATTGTTCGGTAACAATATTTTTTTAATAAAAATTTTACTCCTCTACGACAACACTGGTTAGATAGGCATGTAATGCTGCCAGATGAATTTCTGAAAAAATTGTCAAAATCCCGATAAAAAAGAAAAAAATCATCATTTTTAAAAATCGTAAAAAAAAATCGGTAAAATAAAAAGTCACTATTTCTAATAGTATTTTGAAATTTTTATTTAAACAAAAACATAAAACCTCAATTTTATATATAGTAGTCTTTTGTACAATACATATCAAAATACATATATTTTAACTTTTTAAATAAGTAATCACAAAATATTATATGTTAAACACAACTTGTGTAAATTTTTATAATATCTTAATCCGCTTTCACGCTCTTCAATTCTAACTCGTCAAGGCAAGTATTTTTGGATTTTTCTTTCATGCATGTTGATTTGCATTAAAAAGTGCGAAAATTGAATTTACTTGTGTGAATGAAATGACAAATTCAAAAGAGAATTGAACAAAATCAGGTCAGCTAAAACTGAAGGGTGTAAAACAGGACTTACAGTATTTGATAAATATCTGAAGCATATTTTATTAATTCAGGTTAAATTATAATGTCAAAACTATTATTATACTTAAATTTAACAATTGTCAATAATTAAGAAAACACTAATATTACTTAGTTTTGTTTTTGAAATATGTCGAGCCATTACCGCCAAAATAATGTATCCCACACCATAATCGATTGTTGTTTTTTTATCGAAATCGATAGTTCAACATCATTTAAAATTATTAAAATTAAATGTATTACACAAAACAATATTTACATTATAAATTTTAAAATAATGGCTTTATTCAAACTGATTTTATTTAAAAAAAACCTTCCCCTGTAAAATTTTGAGTTTGTGGGATACATTTTTTCGGCGGTTATGGCTCGATGTCATGTTCTTCATAATATTTATGATATTAAATGAGAAAAAGAGTTGTTGTCTCAAAAAAAACAGAGAATTTGGAAAACATTAATAAAACAAACAAATAATAGAAACATTTCACTTTCAATGAAAAAATCGTCAAATCGCCACTTTGATATTTTTAAAACAAAAAATCGTCAAATCTGGCAGCAATGTATGCATTCGTTCGTTTCATTATGTTTATTTTCTCTACTTGTTTGTAACAACCCCTAAACAAATCTCTTCTCATAATTCTAGGTATGTAAGCGGATCTTGAAAATTGTATACATGCTCTTGTAATTATTTTTACTCTATCTAGTTTAGCAATTTAATCAAATACGTTGTAGTTTTTTCTATTGTGTTAATAAAGAAAATAATAAACCGGCTTTTATCAACAGTGTTGTTTAGTGGCGACCCTAAAATGCAGGTACATAACTTATAGAAACTGATTTACGAGTACAGTTTTTTCTAATAAAAAGTTGTTTTCTTCTTTTTGTAAATTTTGTATGTTATTGAATAAGTATTTAGCATTTATAGTATACAGATATATTGTTCTAATTTTAAAGACCTATACACATCAAATTTTTATTAAATAACACTTTTTCCTATGTGGGTAAACAAAGTTCTTGTTGAAACCCCTGTTATAAGGTAACACCTGAACGCTATTTTTTTATTCAAAATCAAAAGTTTAATTGAATTAAAATATGTTTAGACACAATTTTACTAAAGCTGGTTTTACACAGTATGTATTTTGCAGAATACTCGTACTTGTCAGTTGTACGATGCATATGTAATTGTGCATATCTGTCAAAATTGGCAATTTACAGGCAGTTTATAATTGTAACCTTAAACTTATATTTAAATAAAAGTAAGCAACATAAACATTAATATGTAAATGCTTACGTTGCTGTTTGGCTAAGTGTGGAAACGTGTGGAAGCTAATACTCCGCTACACTTAGCCAGCCAATAATGGTTGATGAATATGTAACTCGGGAGTTTTGTGTTCTTGCAAATATAATTTGAAAAAATGGATTAAAAAATTAAATAATTTTAACTTGCAGCATTATTGCAATAATAGATTCTATAAAATAAAAAAAAATAAGCAAGAGTTAAAGAGAAAATGTGCAATGTGAAGCCAAAAATTGTTTTATTTAATTTAAAAAAAAAAATTAATTTGTATAAATGCGTTTTTTCAATAAATATTTCAATACAAATTTATTGTTTTGTTTAATACAATTTTTTTTAAATATAAATTTCTGAATTACAAACATTAGCGCCATAAACAAATTGACTTGCAAAACAGCTGGTTGCAGTTGCTTTGTCAGATGAAAAAAAACATGCTCTAATTGAAAATTTTACACTGCAAATGCAGGCTGACATTTGCAGAAGCATTTTTTGTTTTTTGCTTTTACACGACGCTCATGCATTTTGTAGTGGAAAGTTTGACAAGCACACTGCAAAATACATACCGTCTAAAACCACCTTACGGCTACGGCTTTTCGTATCACCTATTTAACTAAATAAATAATGTCTAATAAAGCAATAAATACGTTATAATTTCGTTAGTGGTATTTTAAATGCCTAGCGCTAAATGTTAAGTAAATATCAGTAGAATTCTTAGCTAATATGACCGATAACATGCATAATTTTAGTATAATTAGATAAGATTAAATACTTGTGACGTAATCTAAATCATAATCAACGAAATTTTTAAATGGAAGACAATGTGCTGATAATTTCAAAGATTAGTTCAAAAACATGTTACTGACTATTCAACTCTTATTATTCAACTCTCATTATTAAATTTTCCTTTTTCAACTTTTAATTTGCAATTTAGTAGACATTTCGGCATTTCGTTTTCGCATTTCAAAGTTTTCGAACTATTGTAAAAAAACTTCTTCTCCTCCCCCCTCCCCAAAAAAAAAAAAAACTTAATGCATTTCTATACAATTATTTTACATAAGCAATGTTTGCTTTAAAGCTTTAATGTTTTTAAAAGCTTCTTAAGTTATTTTTGCTTAACAGTTTTGCTGTTTTAATGTTTTCCCTAGCTAGCAACCTTGCGTTTATGTTGTTGACTTTTTGACTTGCTTAAAAGTCATCACACATACTTTCCCAAAAACGCACACATAACGTTTATTTTGCACTTAAGCTCAATTAATTCTAAACACTCATACATTCAAAGAATCCTAAATGCAGACACTTACACACATATTCCTGTATAACCGGCAGATGCTGGACCTACAGTTAATTATAAAGAATTTTTTAGCTGTTAAAACTTAATACGAGTACTAGTTACTTAGCAAACCACTTGCCCGGCTTTGGTTTGGTGAATTTAATAAACGGGAGCTAGTGCAATTGCAGTCTATAGCTATGTACAGACGGTTGTCAGATCATACAATAATGTCAGATCTGGCAATGTACTGACAATGAAAAATTGTTAAAAAACAAAGTTAAATTGTCAGTTCAGACGACTGTCAGAAAACCTTACAATTTCATTGTCACACCATAAATTTATCTGTAAACAGAAATTGTCAGTTCACATGGCTGTCAGATTGTTGTATGTCAAAAATTGTCAAATTCGTTGTCAGGCATTGCCAAAACTGTGTATGTGTTTAAAAATGTTAAATATTGTTATGAAACAAAAAAAAAAAAAAAAAACAAAATAAAAAAAAACACCGCAAAGTATATGTGAAAGAACTGCACGGAATCTTGAACCTCTTGCTATGAAATAATTTTGGAAGTTTTTATTTAACGCGGTAGGATTTTTGTTTCGGCCTTGATTTTTACCTTGGAGAGAGCCTGTTGGTGACTGCATAAAAAAATTAAATTCAATTGGCTCATAGATGCACTCTAAGATGCAGGATTCTTTAATAGAAATGTCGCTGTCCATTTATTATAAACATATATGGTGAACTTCACGTCAAGTGACCCAATTTTAAAAATCGATGTCTTCCGATTTGGATGAAAAAAATTTTTTTATTTTTTTTTTAAAAATTATTTTTTTTTTTTAATTTGGGATCTTTTTTTGAAAATAAAAAAAATGGGGGAAAATGAAAATGATACATGTGCCAAATATTGAAAAATCCTATTCTTGAGTTAAAAAATAATTATTTTGATAGATATCCCACTAGCATCCCATTAAGCGATTATAAAGGCCTTAAAGTAAATTGTATAAGCTTTGTTTTGGAAAAAAGGGCCCAAATTGAAAAAAAAAATTAAAAAATTTGTTTTTAAAAATTAAAAAAAAATATTTTTGGAATGATTGAAGAAATAGCTATCTAAAGTCTTTTGGACAATTTTAGCTAGGACCAGTAGGTGAAAAGTTACACTCATTTAAAAAGACCCTGTATGACCAAAATGGACCAAATTTTCGAACTTTGACCCCCTCTAACTCCGGCAGTTATTGACTGAAAGAGCTGACAATTTGTCTCTAGCCTACTATCGAATAGTACTAACTTTGGTACAAATTTCATCCAAATCGGAAGACATCGATTTTTAAAATTGGGTCACTTGACGTGAAATTCACCATATATGTATTAATTTATTAAATTTAATTCTTCTATTTTTTCACATTTTTTAAATATTGCAAATAAAAATAATTTCTCTGACAATGGTGTTATTGTCAAATGCATAAACTTTGCACATCTGACAATAAACAGTGTTTAATAATAATCTTACAACAATCTGACAATGAAAACACATGTGTTTCACAGGATTTGACAATATTTTTGTCTTACAATCTACTGAAAATTCATTTTCTGACACCGTTGGAAGACAAAAATTGTAAGTTCACACGGCTGTTAGCTATTTTCTAAATATTTTTCTGACAATATTGTAAGATGTGACAACTGTCTGTACATAGATTAAGTCTTAAACTACTCAACCACTGTTGGCTTTTCGTTTGGCATTTAGAAGCAGATACTAGTTACTTAACAACCCTCTGGCAAGGTTTTCGACTGACAATTTTTAAGTCGATTATCAGATAAGTTACAGTCCCACTCTTAAGCCTATAGCTACTCAGGCACAGTTTGCTTTGAACATTAGTTCCTTTTTCGTGAGCTGCTATTGAAACAATGAACTTACGATTTTAATTTAGATTCACCATAAGATCATCAGTAATTGAACAGTAAGAATTAACAAAGTTATTCGTTTCTTTTTCACATAATTGGAAATGAAAAAGTCGAAAAGTCGTTCTTATCATTTTTTCCAACTCAAGACCTGTCTACGTTTAAATATAGATCGGGTTTGCAATTGCCAACTTTAAATCAGCAGGGTACTTAAACGTAGCTTGGCAGTGCACAGTAACCATTTATATAACGTTGCGATTATCTAAAAAGCAAATGCATCTTTCATAATACAGAGAACAACTTATCTTATGAATTTAACAGATAGATGATGCGGAAAGAAACTTGATGATAGTCAAAGTGATGAACGGCATATAAGCAAACATATTTAAGTACTTTATTATATAAAATAGAATAAGTACCCAATTTCCTTAAAATTTCATATTAAATAAAATTATACAATAAATAAAAACCTAAAATTTACAGACACACATTATAGTTAGAGTAAATTTTATAATGGCAATAAAATAAGCTGGGGAAAAAACACAGCACAGTAAGAATTAAGAATCTGATAAAATAAATCTAAAATAAGTTAATCGATGTAATTTTAAAAAGAAACTTGGTGTGACTTTAAAATAAAATCTATAACATTTTCTAATTACGCTGGCATTAATTATATAATATTACAGCATTTATTATTAGTTATTAACTAATTAAAACTATTAAAACAAAGTTAAGATAACGGTGTTTAGAAGTTATAAACAGTTTTAGAAGATTTATTTTATGTCTTTATCTCAAAATTTCTCAAATTAATGTTTTATGATCGTTAAGACTTAATTGGTTTCTTTCAACGTTTTATTACTTTGACTGTTGTATGTTCTTTATTATTTATGCTGTCCTTAAAATCACAGAAAAAGCTAAATTTGCTAAATGTATAGAAATTTATGTGATAAGTCAATAATTGTTAGATAAAACTAATAAAAAAAATGATGAAAACAGTAAGTATACAAACACTATTTGGCGTGACAATTAAAAAAGCAACATCTAGAGAATTTAAATGTTAGAAGTATGACTGCAAATAAATATAATTATTTGTATAACAATTTATAGACATTTGTATAGAATTGGTAAAGATAAACTGTAGAGATGCCTTTAATTGCCATTAACGCTTGTTTCTTACTCTTAAGGTACGGTCACACTTGGCAAATATTTGCCGAAGAACTTAATAACATATATTTGAATGCGTTTATTTATTTAAAAAAAAAACTCTTCTTATTTAGGCCAAGGCACAACAAATATTTAATTTTAATTTATTTGATGCTGTTTGATCTTGCAAAACTCTTGTAAGAGTAAGCAATGTCAAACAAATTTGTGCTAAAACAAGTGATTACGCTTTTTTGAGTAAATGTTTGCCAAATGTGACGGTACCTTTACTTAATAACATAAAAACAACAACTTATTTAATAACATTTATGTCTTAAACTTTTAGAACGAAAACATTTGTCTTGTTGTAGGGTACCCTTAACACTTAACATATTTCACTAATAAACAACTAATTGCTGTTATAAAATTTTAATCACATAACGTGAAATTTATTTATTGTATTAAAAATAAGTTGAATAAAGTATAAAACTATTCAGTCAGAACGTAATTTAAATCGACTGGAAATGAAAAGCAAATAAAAAATTTTTATGAAAAAAATTTCCCCACAACCAACAATTACTTTGTTAGATTTGCCATAATAATTCAAAGGAATTTAATAATATTTCATTTTTATAAAGTTTTTAGCCAAAGTTTGGGGGAAAGTCAATCAAATATCTAGTCATATAAATGGGTGATACCTAATATTATGTCACCATTGTGGATTCTTACAGATAGGAAACACGATTTCATTATAGCCGTATATATGTTGGCTACTGCGATGACTGATTTTAGGACTTCTAATATTTAGTATATATCGACTATTGAACATTTTACCAAATTAATTCTTATCACAAAGTAACAAGTAATAACACAGTAACCCACACAGTATGGTGACTAAATTTACAACTTGTTTATTCATAATAAATTAGTTGTGCAAACATAAATTTGTCTTGTGTGTACCACTCTTGTCGATGTTATGTTCTTGTTAGAACAACGTTGTCACACAACATTTGTTTACAAAACTATGTTTTCCATTAAATATCATTATCACATAAATACTCGTATAATGCCATTAAGAAAAGAAAACTCTAAACATTAATATCGCCACGTTTACCCCACACAGAAGAGCATGAACAAATTTGTATCTGTTTGTTCTTAGCCACGGTCTTGACATTCCATCAATTTGTTCACACAACTTGTCGATGTTTTGTTCTTGTTCAAACAATATTGTCAACACATTTGTTCGCACAACTATGTCTGCCATCAAATGTAATTTTCACACAAAAACTCCAACATTTTAGAAAATTGCAAAAAAAAGTATAAACGTTTACTCCACACAGAAGAACATTAACAAACTTGTGTTGCTAATTTTATGTTTTGGCTTGTCAGGACGTGGTATTGTGCAACCAAAACAATGAGTTGTCAAGACTTGGAGTTAAAATTGTATTTGTTTAATTCACAATTGCTGTTTCAGTGTCGTAGAAGTTATACGTCGTCTGAATTTACAATAGTTGTATAACTGTTGTTGGTAATTTCTATATAAATATTTTGTACAACACCTACGATATTTATATATGTACATATAGTATACTCGTATATATTTTTGGAATGTTGTATGAAAATTCAAGTTAACACTCAAAACATATACTCATTAATAAATTTAAAACAGGAAAATAAAACTAAAAAAGAAAAAAATTTTAATAGTGGATATTATTGAAAATTCTACGGTATGTTTTAATTTTGGAAAATATTCAAACATAATGTTTGTATATTTGTTTTTAAAATAGTTTTATTTTTGTCATTGTGAAGGCTTGACAACCTACAAATACGACTTTGCTAAAAATTGTGTTCATAATCAGATAGTTGTATTATACAATGTACAACATACAACATCGCTTGTGAATTGCACCATTATGTCTCTACTGATCAGCTGTTCCCTTAATACCTACTTTTTATTTGTAGCACACTGCACAAAAATGTATATTTTGTTATGACGTTGAGGAAAAAACTTATTTAATTTGTATGCATAAAATTTTAATTGAAAACGTGAAAATTATTTAATTGTATTTGTAAATTTAAGAGTAAATTAAAATCACACACCATTTACTCGTTGTATCCAAGCATACTTACTATATGAGTCACATAGATGAGAAACTTTTTAATAGTTTTCTTGTAATTATCTGTTTTATCATATCTAATTCTATACAAAAAGATTCGTTATTTCCTTATTAAAAATGCATTAAATGCTGGCAGGTATTTCACAAGCTAATTAGTTGTAATTATAAAATCTAATTTGAAAAATTTTCAAGTTCATACTGGGCAATTTTAAACAGCTATTTGATTAATATTTATTTGCAATTAAAAGTTATATTGCTGTACTGGGAAAATTAAATAATTACTTTTACATATGGAGTGTATTGACACTTTAATGACATATGTTTATATTTACAAGTTAAAACTTGTGCGCGAATGATACAATTAAATTCAAAGTAAAATATGTCATAAAAAACTAATAAACCAGTTAAGCTGATAAAAAATTTACATTGAAAAATAGCACAGTGAAAAATTCCAGCAAATAGAGGGACTTTTAACAAAACTGTTTCCTTCATTTTGACCGACTTAGAAATTTCATCGCTTTTGAATAAAGTATTTACATAAAATAGAACAATGCTTCAGAGTTTTCAACGAGCGCGTCTTCAATTTTCTTTCAACATTATCTTCAAATCACAGCAGTAGACGCACGTTTCATTCCAGCTGGCCGATTATCCGCAATGCAGGTCGCAATTCCCTGCAGAAGCAGGGTGCAGCCCAAGAATTTAAAACTGTCAGTGAGGAGCCATATAATATTTGTTGCCCGGAAAAACGGTATGGTCACAACAATCATCAAACCTGGAAAGAACACAACTAAGGGACAATCGTATAGGCCAATATTTAATTAGTCATCTGCCGCAAAAACTCTTGAGTCTATTATCCTTTCCCGGTTAACCTTCCCACATTAATCTTTTTTACCACTGATAATTCACGAGTCTTAAATCAGCAGAGGCCTTGCCAAAGTATCTTCGAAGGCCATGCCACTATATTCCATGATAACTTGCAATCAACAATGCCAAACAACATGAAGAAACGGAGCGCAAACTATCTAAATGACCTTTAGTCGTTCATAAACAAGGAGTTCCTCACTCTTGTTTGACTACTAACTATATACTCATCGTCCTTATAGGGGTATTGGAATTAATGTTTATGCGGACACACTCTTCACCACCTGAACGAAGGAGGCAAAGCTGAATATTGACAATATTTATAGAAGTAGTACAAATTCCGACTGTGATAGACATTTTGGGGGTCACATTTGACAGTCTCTTTACGTCAACTCATAGCACTGGAAATAAAGTTTTCCGCAGCTCAATTACGCTGCTACAGTGTGGTATTTCTCGTTGAGTGATACCCAGTAGTGATGTGTTACTGGCTGCATAAAATTAACCTCGAAACATCACCTACAAAGCAAACGAATGTTCTCCTTGTAATGAAACGCCAAACAGTTCCTGCTGTGATATCATAAGTGGTGTCATTCTAGCTCCAACATTATATCTCACATGGCATATGAGGAAGGCCCTACGATTATACGAGGATAAAATACAGTGTAATGCTGAAACAATTGTGATAATGATAGATCAGCAGACTTAATGCTTACTAGTCCCACATAGCCAGTGCCTCTTGATATCCCCATAATAGCACTACCTTACTTCGTTCAATAGAATTATGTTTGCCCACCACTGATTTAAAGAAATCTAAAGCAAATTTCAATTAAAATTCTGCTAATTTAATAATTGCTTTTGTAAAATATCTACAATATTTGTTTCCTCAATATCACCTATGAGATTTGCTTTAGCTAATATAAGCATTTATCAATTTTTTTTCAGTTGTAAAATTTGAATATAAACTTTGCTTTAAACTGCATATTTCAAAACTTTATGGAATTTTTTTTTTGTACAAAAACTTTATAATATTTGCACACAACAAACATTTATTTCGAACTCCCTCTCTTACCCCCAAAAAAGTTGGTTATTTATAATAAAAAGTATTTAAAACAAAATAGTTTTAACAATTTCATAATACACAATTACCTAGAATATTTACACATATAATATACATCTATACACATATAGTTATACTAGTTTTTAATTAAAATATGAAATAAATAAATATATTTAAAAAAACTGCTACAAATAACTTTGTTTGAATTAAGTGCAACCCCCACAACATACGAAAGGTCAAATTTGAACAATCTCTTTTTTGCCAGCGGCCATCATTGCAATGCAATAGACCTGAAAAGTTTCTGTGCGTAAATTGAGAAAAGTCTCATGAATAAATTTAAAAAAAATAACAGGCAAAAGTTATGAGTAGTTTGCAGGCCAAACATCACATCTAGGAATACAATACAAAATTGCTCGCTTCATAAACTTGTATGCACACACACATTTACATATATAATATTTGCCAGCATAAGTATGGTAAAGTTTCAAACACTTAAATATTAATTGTGCAACACTTGGTTTTATATTTTCCGTTTTATAAAGCGTGATCCATTTCGAGGTTCCATGCTTATAAAAAAAAACAGAGAATATTAAAATTTAATGGGGAATGTTTATTATCATTTGAAAGAATATTCTTTGAAGATGTCTATCAAATGTTGGCCGTTGCTACGTCGCAAATAGTCTATTCGTTGAGTCCAATTTTCGAAAGACACGTGTGATGTTTTCCTCCAAGGCCTGAATCGAAGAGGGTTTGTCCGTATAAACTTTAGACTTTACATATCCCTACAGGAAAAAGTTTTGGCGGCTAACCGACCTGCCCAAAATGTGAAATTATGTACTCACCGAAGTGTTCTCTCCATAAATCTATTTATTGATGCGATGTGTGGGAAGTGGAGCAGTCTTGCTGAAACCAAATGTCGCCGAGATTACGACCTTCAATTTTAGGCAGCAAATAGTCGGTTATCTTGGCACGATAACGGTCGCCATTGACAGTTACCTTCGCACCGCACACTCTCAGCTAGGGCCGTTATATTTTCTTCGCAGCGTGCTGGACGTGGTCTATTCGATGGAATTTTATCAAATAATAAATGCTGGGTCACAAAATGGGTGATGGTGTTGCGAATAGTATGCTCAGTAGGCCGATTATGTTGACCATAAGTTGAGCGAAGTGCACGAAAGACATTCCTCACAGAGTATGAATTTTCGTAATAAAGTTGAACGATTTGTTAACGTTGTTCAGGCGTAAGTCTTTCGATTATGAAATGCCAAACTATACTAAAAAAAAATACGACTCACACGTGATCTGTCAAAAAAGGCTATTGAAAAAAGTATATCTACTTGAATCACCCATTATAATTATTCTTTTCAATTGCTTTATTTTTTTTTTGTGTTTTCTTATTTTTTGCGTTTTTCATTAAACTACCCCAAACAAGCACTATTACTTTCAAACTATCAGCTTTACTCAGCTACTCCTTCATAAAAATGCACACACAAACATAAATTCGTATTTAAACAATTTCATATGCCTGCATATTGGCTGTGGTAGCAAACCGAGTTTTAATTTGCGCCTAAAAGTAGGCAAGCTATTGTAAAGCTGTAGTTACTACCCGTCTGGTTGTCATGTGTATCTCTTCAAAAAATTAATTTATTTTTATAAATATGCCACTAAACTACCACAATGCACTAGTAAATATCTATGCAGAGGATCTCAATTATTTCTGCTATAAATTCGTCAGTTAACTAGCAGGCTAGATGATTTGCTTTAAAACTTACACTCCGTTAATTAGGTGTAGCATCGCCTCAATGTGGGTTGTGTTTCATTGTTCTATCGATACTGTAATATAATATCTACTATTGAAATCAGGAAACTTGTTCCCGAAACCCGTAGTTTTTTGCGTAATACACGTTCTTCTGTCAGGGCCAATCATGGTCGTTTGGACAGTGAACATTACAGGGAAAATTCGTTCTTTAGCCGTACTATTTCTGCAGAAATATTCTCTGTCACGTTCAATATAGGAAAATTCAAATCATATATTTACTCCCGCTATCTCATAACCTATTTTCCTAGTTCCAACACAATGCATTGCATTGGTAAGGGATCGTTATTGAGATGAAAATATCGTTAATGAGACTCAAATACAGTGAAAATATAAATTTTTTTTAATGTCATTTTTATTTCATAACATTTAATAGATTCCAAACAGGGGATCCGAAAAATAAAAACATCATTATCGAAACAGAAATTTGTTTCAAATGTAGATTACAGTACTGGTGTTAGGTATAAAAGATTCGTCAAAGCCTAATATAAACTCTTACTTATTCAAAAGATGCATCTCTTATTAGTTAGAAATAAAATAGCAACTGGATTATATAGCTTTGATACTTCATACTTCATGTTAAAGGTCAAAATTTGATTTACCATATTATTAGCAATAATTTATTATTTAAAATTTCTTTATTCAGTATTTCATTGAGAGAAATCGGTGAGGAATTTATTGATAAATAGTTGACAGAAACGAGTCAAATAAATGATGATTTCTAACCCTAGGATTTCTAAACTAGTTATTGGTCCTTAATTGCTTAACAAACTTACAAAATAGGTCTATTGTGTCATATGCACAAATATGTTCTTAAAGTTGATATTCTAACCCTGTTTGTTTGACTTGAAAAGTGTCACAAGAAAACTGTCAAACATGTCAAAACTAAAATAAACTTTTTATGCTGTTAATGTAAACTTTGGCTGGCCATTAGTTTTTTACCAGCAACTGTAATAAACACTTCCCTAATATTCATGTAACTATTTAAAATGGTGTTTTTTCGTTTTGTGTAACTTGAGCGTTTCTCATTACAAAATTTTCTATTCATTCATTCATTCATTTCATTTTACAACATTTTGCTCATTTACAGAAAACTGAAGGCAGAGCAAAAAATTCAAAAAAGTTTTCCGTTTTTTTTTTATGCTGCAGTGTTTATCAATGGAACACTCGTATTAAGAGTTAAAAAAAGAACGAACAAACGAATGCATAAATGTTTTGCAGTATCATCTGTTGTTTTTCACAATTTTAGTGGAAATTGTACTTCATTGTATCACTTGTTCTTGTAACTTTTATTTCTGTTTTAGTTTTTGTTTTGTATTTTATAATTTTTTGTATCTGTGCTTTCAGTTTGTCAGAGACTTGCTCTGCAGTGATTTTTGCTAAACTTTTATTTATATTTTGAGTTATTTGCTTTTCTCTCTCTCTTACATTTCGCTGCTGGTAATACGTGAAACATATAGTTTTAACGTTTTTTGTTGCTGCTGTTTTGGTCCAAAAACTATGCATGAGTTGTTTAAGGCAAATGCATCAAACACAAACAAAATGAAATAAATACCAGCAAAGAATTACACAGCCATTTTTGCATGTAATCAAAATAAAGTTAGAACAAAGTTAGAAAGAAAATAATTTAGTTTATTTTTTGGGCACAAAAAAAAAACGGAGATTTGCACAAATTTTAAAGGTTTTTGTTAAAGTAAAAAGCGATTATGGCACTCGGAATGAGAATGTCAGAATTTAATCAGTGTAAATAAGCACTAGCAATTAGGGTTTAATTATACTTTTAACTAAATAAGCAACCTCTTAAATAAAAGCATTTTCACAAACGCGAACGCTACATAAAAAGTGGATTTCTAATAGTGTTCCATAGTACCGTATTTTTGCCTAACCACTGTTTTCAGTTCACGTTTAATCCATATAAATAACCATAAGGAAAAAAGCTACACTTACATAGCGAACGCGACATACTTATAAAATCAAAATAACATGTTTGTTGTAAATACTATATGTATTATTTTTTTTTAGTTGAAGCCACTAAATATTGATTTGATTTATCATTTTCAGCCACCTGATTCATTAAACGATGTTTTAGGTAGCGGAACGCGACATGGGAACATCAACGATTTCAAATTAATAATTTTCCATTAATCAGCTTTGTTTGGCATTTATAGCTTCAATTAAATTGAAATGACACAAATTGTTTTATATATTCTAAATCTAGTGGTAAAAGGTATTAAATTCTCATATTATTGTATGCAAAATCTACTGTTTATCTAATTTTCATATAAATGCTCAAAAAAGAGAAAACGGCAATTACTAGGATTCATTTTACTCTAGTGCTTATGCACAAAGCAAATAAAATACAATAACCAAATTATGTGCAATAGAATTTACTCAGTACTCCTTAAAACTTCATAAGCTGATTGAAATACAGTTCTTAGGGGACAGTTTGTAATACAAACCAACAAAGCAATAGTCAATTTATGCCACACAAGACACAGACAAACTACATGCACTCAACTATAACGACTTTACTTAGGTAAAACATTCTGACAGTATTTGCCACATACGACCTATCTACATACACATACAGTTAAATGTAATCATACATATCAACGTTGTTTACCAGACTGCTGCATTTCAAATTAAAAAAAAAGAAATCCTTGGATGCCTGACAGACCTCCACCACCACCACCACCAACCATCATGGACAATGGTTTAGTCATTGTGAGGTTTTTAGCAGGGCACACAGTTTTTTTGTAATTAATTTTCAGTGCAGTTGTAACCATTCATTGGATTGACTCACTTAATGTTGTTTGTTAGATTTTGCTTTAATATTTATTCGAATTTCTTGTAGTGTTATTAAGATAAGCAGGAAGGAGTAGTTAATAATTGAGCTACTGCAAGAAAATAGCGATAGATAAAAAACAAGTAAGAAAGTATAGTCGGTCAAGCCCGACCATATACTACCCTACACTTAGTATATGTATAAAACAGTTTTTCAGAAATTGGCGTTATATGGGAGATATAACATATTGTGGACCGATCAACCAACAATTTATCTGTTAAACTTTAACTCGATACAAAAACTTTTAAAAGATTTATGAAGCTTAAATTGAATTACGGAGAGGGTCTTATATGGGAATTTCGACTAATTGTGGACCGACCATTATAAAATTAGGTGTCATCATTTCTGTATATAAGAAACATATTTGTGTCAAATTTTATTTGAATACCAATATTCTTAAAAAATATTTGATCGTTAAGGTGAATTTCGAAAGTGGGCCTTATATGGGAGCTACGAGTAATTATGGACCGATCATAACAAAATTGTACCGTATTATTTTTGTATATAAGAAATAAATTTGCGGTAAATATTATTTGGATACCAACATTTTCGAGAGAGTTATGCTCTTTAAAGTGATTTTCGGAAGTGGGCCTTATATGGGAGCTACGAGTAATTATGGACCGATGTGCACAAAATTTGTATATGTGATTTGGCTTCATTTACCACTCATTTGTGATGAAATATGTTGGCATACTAGCATAATTCAAAGATTTATGACTAGTAAACCCCAATTTCGGGAGGACATTTGGATGGGGGCCAGGTGAAATAATGAACCGATTTCCACAAGTTTCAATCTTATCCGTCCTTGGGCCGAAAAACTATCACGTACCAAATTTTATCGAAATATCTTCAAAATTGCAACCTGTACTCTGCGTACATAGACAGCCAGCCAGCCAGATGGACGGACGGACGGACATCGTTAAACCGACTCAGAAAGTGATTCTGATCCGATCGGTATACTTTAAGGTAGGTGTTGGACCAATATTTCTGGGCGTTACAAACATCAGCACAAATCCAGTATACCCTCCCCACTATGGTGGTGTAGGGTATAATTAAGTCCGATTTGTTGTGCTACATAATTGCTTAGAAAATTGCAAGATAGTTTTTATTTCATTTGTGTTTTTTTTCGAATTTCATAATTTTAGTTTTGATTTATAAATTATTTTGTTAAATATTAATCATAAAATTAATGACAAAAGACGTTTTTATTTTCTTTATTAGCTTAATTTTTAAACAATAACAAGTGCACTAAGTACTAGCATATACTCATTTGAGCTATCCACAGTATGTAAATTATACAATAGAGAACTACATACTTTTATAGCATAGTTTTTATAATATTTCACCAAAATGTGGACTCTGAAATATCTGTTGCGAAATACATATCAGACACGTTCAGTATTTTTATACTAAATATCAGATTTATTTAAAAAATTATAACTTGTTGCAATAACATTTACATATTCGTACAAGGAGCTAATGGAGCCCCACTCAAATACAAAAAATCTACTTCCAATTTAGACTTCTGTAATTCGAAGATGTCACGTTTCAATTTATACGAAGCAATTTTTATTGGAAAGATTGATACAATTCTTTCCTCGAAATTTCTGCGGTGTTTACACATCACAATATAGTTGCTTAAATCACACGTATTTTTATTTGAGAGTAACTATACACACACTGTATATACATATTTAATATTAATAAGAGAGTAACACGAATTGCTGGTACAATCAAGTGTATACTAGTCTTATCTTTCTCTCACCTCGCTTTCTAAATATGCTTGGTGTAAATTGGAACTAAAATATTGTTCAGTTATTTGAAAGATCATTATTTTCTTTTAATTCTCTTCACATGTAGTAGTTTATTTTTTTTAGCACCACACCTGTGCCTCTCTTCTTGTGTGTTTTTAAATTTCTTTTGTTGCGACCAAATACTTATTTGCGAAAAAATTACATTTTCCAGAGGTTTTCTACTCCATCGTGTTCCACCCCACAAATTGGCAACAATTGCCAACTTTAAGCTATTGAATTGAAGAAAGTTTGCAAAACTTTAATAAGAAAAGGAATAAAGTTTTTCTTAAGCTAAAATAAGTGCAGAATTGAAAAACTAAAACAAAAAGAATTTGTAAAGCAAATACAATACAAATACATCCAAATGAAAATGGCTAAAGAATAATTTAATTAAAGTATTTGTTTATGAAAGTTAGTGGACCAATTGAATTTAGTTATACGTAGAATTAAAAAATGAGAATAATGTTCAATGATTTCAAGTCAGGGGTTTTCCGTTTTATGCCCTGCTAACTAATACATTGTCATGTTATGCCATGTCATGTCATAGAAACTTGTTAGGCTGTGTTATATCAAATACTAGCGGCTATTTCGGTTTCAAAGTTTATTATTGTATAAATGTATGTATAATTCTGAAACTTTAAAATCATTTTAGTCATGAAGGTTTTTATTGTGATCTAATATATTGTTCAAATAAAATACGGTAGCATAAATATTTCAATATTTATGTATGTATTATGCAGATTTATAAGGGATTTATGCGCATTGAAGTGATTTGTAAAAGTGGCTACAGTCAAATATAAACCGATCATCATCAAATCTGAGATCGATGATTATGATATATATGATTCATTTTAAGACTACGTTTCTCAACTTTTTTGTCCTGGGTACAATATTTGGTGAGCTGGATCAAAGGATAAAAATGTCCTTTTTAAAAGTTTTTTGATTTTTTTCACATTTCTTCCAAAGGAACTGTATGTAAATTTGGTATCATATGAAAGGTCTTTGAGAGGAGCATTCAATGGGTTATCGAAAATTAAAAAAAAATATTTAATTCAAAAATTTTTAATATTTCAGACAAAATTTTATTTTTTTTATTTTTTCATAGAATTTACTTAAATAAATAGTTGAAATTTCTTGATTATAAACATCATGCATTTTAACCCAAATGGTTTTTCCCGTTTTTAGCTAATAAAATTTACGTTATTTTAATAATTAACGAATTGAGTTAACAGAGATTGTCAGATAAGGAAGAATTAAGGTTAAAAAAAATTAATAAAAACTTAAATAGGTAGAATTTTAAAAAACGGGAAAAACCATTTGGGTTAAATTTCATGATGTTTATAGTAAGACGCTTTAAATGTATATACGGATTACTTGTGTCGAACTTCGACTGTTTAGTGGTTTTTATAAGAGGTTTATGCAAATTTTATTGATTTTCAGAAGTAAGCTTTATATGGTGGCTACGGTCAAATATGGACCGATCATCATCATATTGAGATACACGATTTTTATTTATGTATGGATTATTTGCGTTGAATTTAAACTTTATGGTGGTTTTTATAAGAGATTTTTGCCAATTTAAGTGATTTTCGGAACTGAACTTTATATGGGGGCTACAATCAAATATGGACCTATCATCATGAAGCTTGTTACGAGGATTTAAATGTATATCTTGATTATGCTTGTCATATTTTAACTTGATAGTAATTTTTACAAAAGAATTACGTTCATTTAAGTGATTGTCGAAAGTGGTCTTTGTATGGGTCTGTGTCCAAATTATGGACCAATGCAAACAAAATATTGTTTTGAGACTTGACTTTGCACGAAACTTATTATTGCAGAATTTTGTTTAGATACGGCTTTTCTATAGACATTTATGTACCATTAAGCCATCTTCTGGGAAGACATTTGTATGGGGGCTGTAAGAAATCGTGGACCGATTCCGACGGTTTTCAACATGACTATAATAAAAATAAAGTGTGCAAAATTTCATGTTTTATCTGCATTATATTTGAAGAAAACAGCCAAAAATATCTGTAAAATATCGAGGTAGTCTGAAACTTTGATCTATAACTCCGATCCTACTGAACCTATTTTGCCCATTTGCAAACATTTCGGTGGATCAAAGAATGTTTGGTAAAATTTTCATTGTTCTATGTGTTTTTTCCAAGCTCTATCGTGCCAACAACAGACGGATGGGCATGGCTAAATCGTCTTAGAATCTTATAAGGACCCAGAATATATCACAAACTGAATGACAAACGCAATATACCCGCCATCTTTTTGGTGGTGGGTATAAAGCGATTAAATTCTGTTGAGCCATAAATTGATACACATTTGTTAATATTTAAGAAAAAAGTTAAAAACAAACTAATATTGTTTTCCTATTATTAACATCTGTGTTTTTGTTTTAAAACAAGTCTTAACATGTTTTATTGTGTACACCATTTCCAATTGTATTTCAGAAATTTCTAACAGAAATAGAGATTAAATTTTTTTAATTACAGATGGAAAATTCTATATTCCATGAATTTATTATTTGTGAAAAGTTTTATATATTATTAAAAAATCGACACAATTTCTTATCCATAGATATGTATGTATCCTTGTCTTTTCCACGTGTCAAACTAATTTGGAAATATTTAACAACTCATGCTAAATTTGTCGGGCATTCAAAAAGAAGTTGATAACATGGATTCTTCCTTGCCGCGATCCATGTCTGATTGTCAATAGCCCAGTTACCAGTTAACACTGCTATTAGCCTTGAAATATCCTTCCGTTTCTTATTCATTCTTATTCAAAAGTTAAGTTGTGCTTTTCTCGTTGTATACTGGCCAAAGTCTTGTATGTTGTAATATTTGCACCAGCAAATGCATGAAGATTTCGCTTTTAATGTTTCCAGGCGATATTGTGATAGATATTGCTTTGAATAAGACTTTCGATCCAACGGCACACTTTATCTTTTCAGTTTACGGTGTGGCTGGATTTGAAATAAATGAAATATTTGTTTATCTTGGCTGTATTTTGATTTGTTTTTGTTATAATTTTCTAATTAAAGAAAATCTTAGCACAAACTTCTGTAAAATATATATATACATAATTAAAGTTATGCAAAGATTAAGGCTTGAAGGCATCTGCAAGAAACCTTAATATTCACATAGGTTTTTATCATTTTTAAACTTTTCAAACAATTTGAGGTAGTACTACTGGCTGCCTGCATATTCACCTAAGGCTCCATACTTGCTCTTCTTAACTTTAATTCTCACTGTTGACACAAACTAGTTACTCTGACTGAAAGTCATGAAAAACAGCAAATCTAACATACTGGCATGACGTTATCGTATGTCATGTTGCAGCAATTTATTTACGTGGTAATAAAACAATTGACCCACTTGTTTTAACAACATAAGCAAGCATTTCTCCTCCTTTACACCCTCACTAGCAACTACCCCCCTCTGTACAATACAAAATTCATTTGGAATACCACATTATTCAACAACAACACAAACGGTTTAAGAAAAATTATTTTATTTGAAAACTTTTGCTTTATACTAACAAGACATTTTATAATTTCAAATATTTTTGCTTAATTAACAATAAATATTTTTCATGCATAATTTTTTACTACCCTCATCTTTTTGTTTTCTTTACAGATCTGTAGACCGTGGCAAAAACTTGCAATACATTTCTAAAAAAAAGCGAAACTTTTTTCTTTAATCCAGTTTTTTTTCCTTCAACTACTTGTGCGTTCTACATTCATACACAAAATGCATATTTTCTAGCAAAGGCATTTAACGATTTCTTTCCGTTCTTAAGTTTTAAGGCGAGAATTGACTAAGAATAAAAAAAACTGCAGGAAAATAATATCTTAGAATATAGAATTTAAAGCAAAGAACAAACTGCTTAATTTGTTTCTTGGAAACAGATTTTTCCTTTTTTGTTTGATTTTTTTACTTGAATCATCAAAAGGATAATCGTCACTTAGTCAGACACATAGACAACAAGAAGGAACGAGAAAGGAATTTAAAGAGACGTTATAAACACAAACACATACACACACATCAGCAGCAGCATAAAAGTGGTAAGTTTTGTATCAAAGAGAAACGAATTATGATTAAGGACACAAATCGCTTGAATAGCTTTAAAATTTTACTCTGGCTGTGGTCAGACCACGGGACTTGATACATAAAGGACATAAAGAAGGTATAATTTCAGTTTTTTTCAACTGCATATATTATAAAAATTAACCCCCTGGCCCACGATGTCGAACGATAACATTCGCTTAGATAAGACTTAAGACACAAACTTTTTATCGTATCTATTTTTGACTCAATCACGTTTGTTTATTCCACAATCAAGTTTTTGTCTTAAGTCTTATCTAAGCGAACGTTATCGTTCGACATCGTGGGCCAGGGGGTAAATAATTTGACATTTATTGAATTTTGACACAAATGCTCGGTTTGCGCAAGAGAGACGAAATGTTTTTTTTAGAGTAAAAATTGTGAAAAAATTATTACAAAACACTGTACATCTAGTGTTCCCAAGTGGATAATTTGTCTTGCAGTAATTCCATTACCTAGGAGCAATTACAATACTTGGTAA
The DNA here is from genome assembly GCA_916048285.2 of Bellardia pandia. Taxonomy (NCBI): domain Eukaryota; kingdom Metazoa; phylum Arthropoda; class Insecta; order Diptera; family Calliphoridae; genus Bellardia; species Bellardia pandia. The sequence continues at coordinate 25,066,504 of OU696531.1, forward strand.
AGATATGAATAAGCCGGTGCCATGAGCTTGTACAAGCTTCAAATTGCATACGGTATCATTGTTTATCCAATGAAAGTTGAAGCTCACTAGAGTCTCTATCTAGAACCACGGGCATCGGGTACTTGTTCCTAAGTTAATCATTAGGCAATTAGGGTGCAGTTGCCCTAAATGATAATTGCAGAGGCCGCTTAGAGGGCACGTGGTGGTTGTGGTTGTTACCCAAAGCAGAGAAAATATCAGTTGGTTAAAAGAGTGATGTTGGTTTGAGCCACAAATTACATGGTACTATGACTAATGGACCGATCATCACAAAATTGGGCCAAATTATTTTTGTATATATAAAACTTTGAAGTAATTTTCGGCAGCGGCCCCAAATATGGTAAATTATAAACCGATCTATACAAAATTTGTTGATGAAATTGTACATGAACAACATATTTCTGGAAAAATTTATTAGGATGCGTTAGGATAAATTCCCTCTATTGTGGTGTAGGGTATAAACATATATACGAAGTGATAAAATATTGTGGTCTAGCCAGACCAAGAGGACAGTTTAGCTTACTTTTTCTTTAAATGTGAGAGTTATCGTACTCCAATTGATTTCAAGTAATTCAGCACATGTCATTTATAGATACTATGCTGATCTTTTTTTGATTTGTTAACCTGAAGAAAGAATATCAAAATCAGTTTAGGTCTCTCCAGACCAAAATAACAATCTTAGGGTTAATTTATTTTCAAATTGATTTGTGTCCATAACTTTAATATTATCTCAATCTTTCTTTTCAAACAACATAATTAACTTGTATTTGCTTACCTTATTTGCAGCTCGTTTTAATTTGTTCGTCTTTTATTTTCAAAGCAAAAGAAACCCTCTTCATCTGGGTGGTTTTATTCTACAATTTTTAATTGGTGAAATTCATTGAGCTGTTATTGGTCGTTGTCCATAAAAAGAAGCAGAATTGATATTTTATTTGGCTATTTCGGTTAAAACATGGCTGATTGTTGTTGTATAAAGGTAAGTGCAGGAGCAAATAATCTTTTAAGAATTTTAAACAGTAAAATTACAGCAAATATTTAAGCAAAATTTCAAATAAAGTGAAAGCTGAATATAAATGCTTTTGAAAATAAAGAACTATGCAATATTCATAGTTACAATAATTTTCAGAAGAACTTTCTATTGTCCGCACATACGGCAATTATGTTGTGTTGTTTCTAACTTTTTGGAAAATTTTATTAAAACATATTAAATGAAATGAAAAAATATACGAAAAACTTTTTAAAGTAAAATTTAACCTACTCATAAATAAAATGTCTGCAAAAATCTCAACATAAAAACTAAATTCAAAACATCAGCTAAATATGTATATGACTGCATACATAATTGTGTCACGCTCCTCTCTTCACCCTCCCTCTCCAGTACTTGTGGCTCCTAATGGACTTTTACAAATGATTATGAATGTAAATTGAATGTATAATTTTTGGCCTTTGAATTTGTTTCCCCATTACCGGGAAATGCTGAACTTAACGTTAAGGTTTGTTTAATGTAAAACTGTGTCTGTGTGTATTTTTTTTAAGCAAGTATTGCCTTTAAAAGGACACAACCTCAAATATACAAACAAACAAAATTTGCAAGTAAATATTTATTTTAGTTGTAACGTTTTTACATTTTATATTTTACCATATGTATATAAACTCATACATACGAGTATATACATTCATACATACATACATATTCAAAACTTCATCATCATCATCATTATTATTATTATCTTCATATAAAAATAATCAACTTTTTGTTAAAAAAAAAAACAGAAATTTGATGTTGATTTTTTTGATTTTGTTTTATAATGAGTAATGAGTCTGGAGGTGCTACAGTGGCTGCAAATCAATCAAGTTTCAAAATTTATTGTCTACTAAACTTTGTTGAGGGATAAAGACTTGAACTTTGACTACTTTCGGGTGAAAAGTATTTTAGGTATATGTCAATACTTAAACTAAGATACTCCTCTGCTATGCTTATGCCAGTTATAAATGTCAGACTTATTTTCAAAATAAAGATTGATTCTTTAAGAGCTTTCGGATATGATTAAAAAAATCACATACAATTTAGAGAAATGTATGAAATGATCGTTTGAGTGTATAGAACGATGTATGTATATAATCCAGTGTCTTAAGATAAGTAAAATTAATTGGCTACGCCTGAAATGGTTTATATGAATCCATTTTTTTTATACTGTCTCCAACATATCGGACAATATCTCACTAATAAATTCTTCAATATTAGCTTCCAGAGCGTCAACCGTTGACGGCTTGTCCCTATAGATATGAGCCCCCGTCTAAAAAAATAATCTAAAGGCGTCACACGATCTGCCTCAAAGCCAAAATCAATCAATACGGTCTACTTATACCACCGGCTCATAATCCACACCAAACAATCACCCCTATCGTGAATAAAAATTCCCCATGCAATTTGTTCCCTTTTCACATTTTTCCTATTAAAATTCAATGTTAAAAATATAAAAGGGAACAAATTTCATGGGGAATTTTTATTCACGATAGGGGTGAATGCATTTTTCAACATGCATTGATATTTTTGCAATACTTGTGGCTGCTCTTCACACCAAATACGACAGTTTCGCTTATTAACGTATCCATTCAACCAGATATGAACTTCATCGCTAAACAAAATTTTCCATTTTCCACAATTTTGAACCGAGCATTAATTTTGACAATAAAACTTAAAAATCTGCAAGCATTGTTAACACTAACATGTTGCACAAAAACACCTAACCCGTCGTAAACAGTCTTGTCAAAAAGATAGTTGTTAAAAAAAAATCGTCCTTTATTTTAATTCTATCCCAACTCTAAATATCTGAGCAATTCCCTTGCAAAAGTCTTGTGATCGAAGTTTTCTTGCCTTATATTTTAACAAATTCATTAAAGAACTGACATTATTGGGAAGACCAATGATTGAAAAAGACTTAGATTTTCCAAAAAGTACGCAAATGATGTTAAAAAATGATACAAACAAACTTTAAACATTAAAAAAAAACTAATAAAAGCAAACATTTTATTAAAAAAATAAGAAAAAATTTAACACCAGTGTAAAGCTAGATAATAGTTATTAATAGTTATTAAATAAATAAATTTAGAAGAAATTTTTCTGTTTACACGAGTTTGAAGCATTTTTAAGAGCAATTTTAAAGAAAATTTCAATCGTGTAAATCTAGCTTAAGTATCCCAAAAAAGAATACAAAAAAAGGCAACGGTTGGCCCAGCAATTTCCAGAGAATCCCTGTTCAACTTTGAATTTAGCCATTTAAAGAAAATAATGGCACGTATTAGATGTCATCACTATTTAGTAAAGTTTTGGCTCGATTTAACTCTCTGTCATTATTGAAAAGCTGCAATGAATTGTTAACAAAGAAAATAAGTAAACGTAATAGAAAAATATATAAACCAAATTTTTCTTTGGCTTCGGCTAATTGCACATTATTGGTTTAGTGTCAAAGGAAAGTTAAGGCAGAGTAGTACCAGACAGTGCCTATACGAACCGGATATTATGATTCTCCTTGATAAAATAGAAATTAAAATTTGTATGCTGACTTATCCGATTCTAAACAATGTATAGAATATGGGTAACACTCAAAAGATTTTAATGTTATTATGTTGAAACCGCTTTCGGTTCGATTAAGTGTTTTCAAACACACATCCTTATAATTAAAATATTGGTGAATTGTTGAAAATAAGTGTCAGATTAACATTCGTAAAAACTTTAACTTGGCCAGTCAAGTCATTATTATGGTCCTAGAATCCTCGCTTCTGCCCTTAACTGCAGATCACCTCTCAGCGAGTTGTGTCAGCAGTTATTTGGATTATTTGACAACTAGCGTGCGTGTGCAAACTGAGAGGAATGGCAAGATTGCATTGGCTTAACACTGTCTTCTTGCAGAATTAAACTCTGTTGACTATAATTTAGTCGCTATTATTCTTTACAACAAAGTTTTAACAAAATCTAACAACTGCATTATAATGATTGATGATGAAACATATGTCTAAATGGAAGGCAAACAATTAACGGAAACAAAATTTTGATCAAAAACATAAATTACGAAAATTTAAAAATTTTGTATAGTTGGATTAGTTTTAGTCTAAAAAACAACTCTTTGTAACCCTTCCAACTGTGACTTCGGATGTTATTATATGCTGCCACTTTTTAGCAATGCTTTGGCGGTCATTATATGTTATGTTACGAGTTGCTTTTGAGTTGCTGCATGTAGACGTGGTCGTACAAACATTGAGGATAAAGCACGTAGTAGACGTCCTAAAACAGAAACAACAACAGAAATTCTAGCCAAAATGCATGATATGGTATTAAATGATTGACGAATAAAAGTGCATGAAATAGCCAATATCGTGGGCATATCAAAGGATCGAGTCCATTTAATTTTGCATGAAGAACTAAAGATTTTGTTAACAGTCGACTAAAAACGGATAAGAATGAAAATTTCTCAAGCTTGTTTAAATCGTTTTAAGAAAAAGAAAATGGATTTTAAGCGTCGTTTCATAACTATTGATGAGATATGGATACACCACTATACTCCAGAGACAAAAGTACAATCCAAGAAATGGACTGAAGCTGGAGGAGGTGCCCCAAAGAAGGTAAAAATAATTCAATCTTCTGGTAAGGTTATGGCAACGGTTTTTGGAACTTCAAAAGTATTGCAAAAGGGTAAACATCCTGGCTTACAACACAAAAAAATAATTTTTCATCAAGACAACGCACCAGAGCTCAAGAGTGTTTTAACAATGGCTAAAATCAATAAATTTAAGAACGAGTTGCTTGACCATCCATCTTATTCTCCTGATTTAGGTCCTAGTAACTTTTACTTGTTCTCAAATCTAAAAAATGCCCTACTGGCAAGCGTTGGACCGAGTGTATTGAAGTTTCAAGAGATTATATTGAAAAATAAAAATGTTTTTCAAACACTAACTACATTATAGAAAAATGTACATATGTTCCCAGCTTCTTATAGTTATAGACAATAAAAAACGTCTAAAATTTTTGTGTAACATTTAATGCGAGCCATCAAAACAGAATTCTGCGTTCCACTTTTCCTGTTATTTTTTGTCTTTAAAAAAGCTTTTGATAAACCAAATTAGTTTATTTAGTCACACCCAAACCCTAAACCAAGATAATCAATGCCGTGTTATTCACAGCAACGCAGCAACAGCTTTAATGTTTTAGTGGGTATCCACCAAATCCTATTCTCCTTAACAAAGTTTTAGAAGTTGTTGGTAATTATGCTTCATAAGGCAAAATATATATTAGATGTATTAACTCAACCAACAACTCGATAGTCTGAAAAATACAATTGATATTTGTCTTCTCGCGCATAACTACAAACATATGATTTCCAAATTAGAGAGCGTCGGTACAGAGGCTGCATAAGCTACTGCATAACATAGACAAGAGTAAAATCAAGCGTTGCAACATGGTGAACACTAGATTATTCCGTGCTGAGCCAGAAGAAGTGAGTTCATTTTGCTGCCCAGCTAAATAAAGATATATATATCAGGGATATAGCGTATGGAATCAAAATAACCAACAAATCGTTTACTACCATTCGATCAGTATAGTAAGCTTCTGATATATCCAGAAATACTGAACTTAGTATCTTCAACTCCTGTATCAAATTAGCCTTTCTGTAAGCATTAGAGACGTGGAACACAACAGCTCATGGCGTAAATTTAATGCCAGTTATTATTAACCAATGTCTCACAAAAATTCTTAAAGTGTTCTGACAGAATACCATATGAAATACTTAACGTATGCAGACAAGCATTTTCCTTCACTCTTTATAGCCAAAATCTCCATGGACTGGAAAAGACACATAGAGTACTCAGAGTACACAATGTAGTCAACTAAGCATCGAAGTTAGTTATTAATGTAAACTGGAAAACCGCTTTCAACAAACCGGAACGAATGAAACAGATTCATTGTGAATCTTTGTTCTCAATAAGAACCACAAGAAGACACTGATTTTTATTAGGAGTTATGAATTTTAGTTTCTTCTTTTATTGTGGCTCAGATTTAATGTAGGATCGGTGTCCAATGGGATAAAACGATTAGCTAGACACACAGACAGACGGCTGTGGCAGACGACTGTGGCAGGAGATAGGAGTCGACACGCGCAACAGTCGAACAGTTTCAAATATAGTTTAAGTTAGTATATAAGTTTTCTTTTTAGTAAATGAATTAAATATGTTCTTGTGAACTGTATTTTGATTGATTTGGAGCTCAAGAAGGTAGAGGAAGTATCAATTTGTGGTTCAAATGTCTTTAATATCATTGTGTGTTACATAAATATTAAATCAAAGCTATACTGGTTCGAAAATGGGTTCAACAAAACATATGCTATGACATATCCTGACTATGTACTCTCTAGTTTCGATGATCACACGCAATTACAATAGATCGTGTGATTAAACACTATAAGATTTCCCATTATGTGATTATTTTAACGTCCTTTGTTATTAAAACGATAGCACTACTCTTAGTAATATTTCACATTAAAGTCCGTTCTGTCCCACTGTCTTTTAGCAATGCGGAAGAAACTTCTTCTTTGTGGCATAGCCTCGCTCGTGTTTTCCTCTCTGTCAAATTGACACACTAATATCTGCTGCTCAGCAGCACTCACTTCATTCATACATGAAAACCACTGCAATGACAACCAGGCCAATGTGCCAACAACGAAGCCAACATTAAACATTCATTTATGCATACAAACATTGAACCAGCCATATGCAACCTACAACAGGCAGAGAAGAACACAAAAAAACAAAAACCCAAGTTAAGCGAGGATAAAAAGCTAATATTTACTCTTAACTTATAAAAAAAAAAAACACCCACAGATGCAAACATGCATACATATAGAGACATAAGTAGACATGCGATAACACACCGATACATACTTACACATATGAAAGATAAAAGAGTTTGTTAGTGTGTGTTTTAGCGGAGATAGCTGATAGAGACTCCTAGGAATGGAGGACATCTTTATATCAAGGGTCTACAGAGTATGAGTGAGATTTACATTGACAATATGAAAAAAAAGGTTAAAGACCGTGATGCTTGATTTGTTATTTTGTTTAAAAACTGTTTGAAAAACTCACCAACATAAAGCTCTAAACATATAAATATATGTATGCATGTATAAACTACTATTGTATGTTTAGCATCAAGTCTGTGTATGTTTGTATTTTTTTTTTTTTTTTAATAAAAGCAAAATTGCCTTTTATAAAATATGCTAAAAAAAATATTCAAATTGTTTGCAGTAAAAAACACATATAAATATTTGTAATATGTTGTTTATGATTTGCTAGACAATTTTAAAGGGGCATGATAATATTTACTAAATCATATTCTTTGTTTTATCAATCCCGGAAATAACTGGCAACTAAATGAGTGAGTGCACGAATGCATGAATAAATAGTAGAAATTATACATTTGTTTAATATTTGTATGTACTCGTACATACATAGCGTATGATTAATGTGATTTGTTGATTTCGAATTAATATAAATCATACGCCGAGTTGGATTTTAATATAATTTTGTAAGGGAGTGGAAAAAAATCATGCTATTTTAAAAAAAAAAGCAGAGACAAATTTGAATTAGGTTAACATTAACATTATAAAATTTATATACATACAAACATATACATTTTTAAAATAAATATTTTCTATTAGAGAAATTTTATTCGGCTTTATTTATTAATTTATTTATTTATTTATATATTCTTTATACTTTACAATGATATTATTTAAATTATAACATCAAAAATGAACGCAAGCCGAATAAAATAAACTCAAATTTCAAATGGTAAAGGATGGTTGTCTTTGAAAAATATTTCCGCATGTTCTTCACATCAGAACCCCATTGAGAACAATTGGCAAATATTAAGCTGTCATGCTGAAAGACGACAATATGAAACACCTTAAAGACGGCTCTATAGCTTGGAGATCTACATATATCTGTAGATATAAGTATAAATCTGGTGAACAGTATGCCTGTTCAAATATTTGTAGCTTTTTCATCTGTAGTTCCTCATGCAAAATTGAATCGACTCGATCATTTGAGATGCCCATGATATTAGCTATTTCATGCACTTTTATTCGTCAATCATTTAATACCATATCATGCACTTTGGCTACAATTTCTGATGTTGTTGCTGTTTATGGACGTCCACTACGTGGTTCATCCTCAATGCTTGTAAGAACACGTTTAAATTTAGCAATCCAATTTTCTACTGTTACATATGAAGGAGCACTTTCACCTAACACATTCACCATATCGTTATGAATTTCTTCTCCCCATAAATCTTTTTTATTTAAATATTTATTGACACCACGAATTTCTAATTTTTTCATTATAAAAAATTACGGATGCGTCTTTTTTGAACACCTGTTTCTATATGAAAGAGTTGGCAGATTTCAAAGAAATTTAACATGTGTTCATAGCAGAGATGAATGTTTCCAAAACACTTAACTTTTTCTGTTTATAAGTCGCTGTCTGTTCTAGGCTAAGAAGTTTCCGCACCGCCCTCGTACAAAACATGTTTATGTTCATTATTATTTGAATACCAACATTTACCCCCTGGCCCACGATGTCGAACGATAATGTTCGCTTAGATAAGACTTAAAACACAAACTTGATTGTGGAATAAACAAACTTGATTAAGTAGAAAATAGATACAACAAAAAGTTTGTGTCTTAAGTCTTATCTAAGCGAACGTTATCGTTCGACATCGTGGGCCAGGGGGTTAAAGTGATTTTCGGAAGTGGGTCTTATATGGAAGCTATGATCAATTATGGACCAATCTGTACAAATTTTCTAGATGTAATTTGGCTTTATTTACCACTCATTTGTGGTGAAATTTGTGTGGATACTTGCATAATTCAAACATCTATGATCGTTAAACCCTTATTTCGGGAGGACATTTGTATGAGGGCCGGGTGAAATAATGGACCGATTTCCACCAGTTTCAATCGAATCCGTACTTGGGCCGAACAAATATCATATAGCAAATTTTGTCGAAATATCTTAAAAATTGTAACCTGTACTCTGCGCACACGCTTTACATGGACAGCAAGCCAGACGGACGGACGGACGGACATCGTTAAATCACCTCAGGCAACGATTCTAAGTAGATCGATATTTTTTAAGGTGGATGTTGGGCCAATATTTATGGGCGTTACAAACATCAGCACTAATCCAATGTACCCACCCCACTATGGTGGTGTAGGTTATAATAAATAGACCCATAACAAATTTTAGCTTTTTAATTTACGATTTATGTTTGCTTTCCCACCCACTAGTGTGACAACAACCAAGCCAAATCACATTTTATTAACTCAATCATGTTGTTTTAGGCAAAACAAAACCTGTCATAAATGTTTACAAATCGTTTTTCTTACGGCAAATAAAATATTGTATAGAAAAAAGTAAAAAACGCAGCGCAAAAAATGACGAGCATTTATACAAATAAAATAAATTAAAATATAATAATATATATATATACGCAGTCAGTCATACTATCCTGCATATATGATAAATTAAAATATATTTTTTTATATATTTTCCTTTTTTTTACCAATTTAAATAATCTTTTCTTTCTATGCAATCGTTTCATTCATTTCTTCCTTTCATACACTCTAAATGCCATTTTTTGTGATAGGTGGGTGGTGGTGTGTTTCCTTTCACCAAAACTCCTGCTCATTCATCATTTTATCACAATTTGACTCACGGTTGAAAAGGCCATTAGTAGCAGTTACCAGCTTTCTATATGTCTCTCTGCTCCCTACCCAAATACTTTCATACACATATATGTAATTGTATTAGAGTACGAGTGTTGGTGTAAGTTTGCATCGTTGTAAGAGTGTAAATGTGTCAGTGTGAGTTGAATAAGCACTTGCGAATGTCTTGAATGAAGTAGTTTATGCTGTTGTTGCAGTTGCATCTGTATGAATCTAATTGCATGCAGTGCGATATACTGACTGACAGCGAAACGTGTCAATAAAATTTATACACTAACACATACAATAGGGCGGCCCATGTTTAGATGGATCTTAGAAAGAGTTGTTGCTGTTTTCACACAAGAAAAATTCATTATTTGAGTTGGCTCAAATTGCAATATATTGTCCTGTGACTGCTTACCAGAAAAACCAGAAATCTCAAATGAAACCAAACTTCAAGTTGCCAGCATTGAATGCTTGCACGCAGCTAGCAACCACATAAGCCAAAACCCTTATATTTAGTGCACCGACCCTAATATACACCCTTTACACATTTCACAGTTTAGAACATCACCTCCAGTTACAAATTGTACTCGTGCACTGATTTTAGTTCTGGGCCAAATGAAAAGAACATTTATTTAAATTTTATTATAAATCTTCGTTGAATTTATTTCGTTGTCATTTATGAAGATAAAATTTAGATATAAATTTTCGTATTCATCTCAGCGATTTAAAACAAATTGCATAGAGAAAATTCTTAAATGTTGTATTTTAAAAATATTATAAGGAGTTTAATTTTATGTTTTCTTACTATTTAATTTGTCCAAATGCATGACTTTGAATCTAGTACTTGTACATTGTGTCATGCATGGGGACGTTGGTAAACGCATTGTATTCACCCACACAACTATTTCAACATTTTTAAACACTTTTTTAAAATATTATGGTATCTGTGATTATTTGTATGATTTCTGTTAAAGTTAACATTCACATAATTATAGCACTCATATATATGATTATATCAATTATATAGTATTTATCGTGATCAGTTTTATGATGAAAGATTATACCATATTATCTTTGATATTTCTTTTATTTCGGCTCGAGTTCATTAAATTTAATTTTCATTTAATTATTTTTACTGAAGGTAGGAATTGTTACATGAAAATTATTATTAAAAATGTTATTGATCATTTTTCTTGGCTTGGGATTCGAACCTGGGTTGTTGGTTGAATTTTCATATGTTTCTCTCATCAGAATTCTTTACGTTCTGACCCTCTGCACCACTGCGATGCCCGCTAGCCAACAGTCAAACATCAATCCTTTAACCAGTGTTACCGGTGGTTCGAAATTTGCTGTAATTATCATTTTTCCATTTATTTACATGTTGCCTCCTTATGTTGTCCTCTATCTGATAAATAAATTCATCATAAGCATGATTGCAACAAATATATACATAGTTACTACAATCGTATATATGATTGTAGTAATCATCTAAATCGTAACCTAACCATATTATGGTTACCGCAATCATAAAAATAATTACAGTGACCATAATATTGTCAAAAAACTTGTAAAAATGTTGACATTGTTGCTTTAAATATGTACAACTATATTTTTTCTCTGTGCGCAGTGTTGAGAACACCCTGAGTTTGGGCCTTTGTATCAAGTACTTAGGTAAAACACTTGCACATCTATTTGATTAAGAAATGCATAAAGTTCAGGACATTATATAAGAGAAATTGAAGGGAGTAGAAGGAAAATAATGTGATAATTACAATTATATCGTCACCTAAAATGCCCAAAGGCGTAACCCTCATTGTCATAATTTTACAGGAGAAGCAAAAAACAATATCCTATTGCCAACTCAGTGAATTTTTGTACAGACAAAATAAAAAATTAAACTAATTCAAGCTGAGAGTTATTCGTAAAAAATATTTTCTCTCTGTCAAAAAGAGAGACGTCAAACTTTATCTTAAAAAAAACTTTGTCCGAACAAATATTTTGTTCAGAACAAATGAGTGAAACCACTTTAAGGGATCAATCTCTGAAAATGTTATAGCTTGAACGACTATCGTCACAGTATGTCAGTTACACTAGAGAGAGCAAAAGTATATGGCAGTTTATTATAATCCATATTTTATTATTTCTTTAAGTCGACTATCATCCTATATAAAAGCTTCGGTTTCGATATTCGGTCAAAATATGTCGGAATACCGAATATTGGTATTAGATCGATGTTTGGCCTAATCCGAAACCGGACTCTAGAAATTATCAATAAATGTCAGATACACTAGAGAGAGCAAGAGTTTTAATGAAATTAAAAATTATAATCTATTTTTCATTATCTCTTTATGTTGACCACTGATTTCAAGAAAGTTTTTTTTATGAGGCGTATGATTAATACCCATTGAACTTATTATCACTCATACGTGTAAACCCTAAGATTGACTGCATTTGTATGAAAGTTTCGTTTAAAATTAAATTAAACTTGCATTATGACTAAAAACTTAAACATATACTCCCTTATTCATAAAAACTTACAGCAGGTTTATAAAGCAAATTTCCATACAAAATTTCCATTATAAACCTCTTATAAACCTGTTGTAAGTTTTAAGGATAAGGGCATTAATAAATATATTTAAAATTATCTTTTTTGCAAAAAAAAAAACATTTAAACAAACATAATTGTAATTTTAATCTTTTTGTATTTGTATTCCCTTGTTACATTTTGTGTTTTGTAATTATAATTTAAATTTGTTAAAAATAAAACAGCTGGCCTCAATAATGAAATGGCGCATAGCGTTGATATATCGATGATCTCACCACCAACATCGTCTTCCTTATCGACCGACCAAGATCCATTTGGACAATTGCCACCGCTATTACCGCCACTGCGTTCAACACAAGTCCTAAAACCATTAACGGGATTTCCAGGTGGGCTTTAAAGCTAAACATTCTCATTTCCATATTTCAAAGTCATACTTTTTTTCAACTTAAAGCGCATGATTGTTTTTCAGTTTTTTTTTTTTCAAGAAATAATTTTGGATTTTTTTATACATATATATAAATTGATGTACATAGTTGAAGTTAAGTTTTGTTTTTTTGTGAACTAAACGTGTGTTTAGGAAGATTTTACTTAGCTTCAATACAAAAGATAAACTTTAGGATAATTTGGTTAAAATTATAATAAAGCTGTTGAAATTTCTTACAAGTTTTGTTATAATTTTGTCATTGTCTTCAAGGGCACTATTTAACAATTAGCTTTGTAAAATCTTTTTCAAAACGTTTCTGTTTTTTTTTTTTTGTAGTAATTTGTAATTTTAGTTTGAATTTAAAATTGCTTGATCTTGATTTTTTTTTTCAACATCATTACATTTTCATAACTTTTGCTTAAATTGATGTGAAATACATATTTTTGTTTAGTTGATACAATAAACACAAAGTTTCCACAATTTTAAACAATTCCATTAAAAAACTCAACACAAAGACACCTTAATTTTTGAAATTTACAAGCCCTGCTAGATGAATAAATTTTTTATTTAAATCCGTAAAAGAAATCATTCCAAAAAACTTTAAAGCATGACACATTTCCCTATAAACTCATATTTGCAATAAAACTGACTGACAATGGCTGTCCAACTGCCAGTTAAACATATGGGTAATCAATCAGTCAATCAGCCAGTCAGTTACTGTGAGAAACAATCGCTCATTTCTAGTAGTTGTTTCATGAGCATTCATGATTTTGTATTTTTTGTTTTTTTTTTTTTAAGAATTTTTTTTCAACAACTGCTTTTTTGTACTACTAGCCTTAAATTTAATTTAATTTAATTTAATTTATATCAAACTTTTGTAAGTGTGTCTGTTATGTATGAAGAACAGAAACATCACAAAATAGTACGAAAAAAATGCAACCATGTTTTGTAACTGTAACTGAGTCTGAATGCAGCTGCTTAGTTTTGTGTTTGTTTTTGTTTTTTATCTCTCATCATTGTTACTGTAATTGTTGTAATTTTCATTGAAAAACGTCTCTGTTTCTCTCTGTCTCTCTTTTATATCACCTGAATTCACCAAACAAACCGTTAACAACAATAATAAAATCTTAAACATTTTATTAAAACTTGTTTTTTATAACTCTTTCTCTCTATTTTCTTTTATTTTCGGTGAAATCCTTTAAAAACAATTAAAATAAACTTTCATTTATTTATTAATAAAACAAACAAACTAATGGCTTTAAAAAAATTAAATAAATAAAAAAAAACAATTATTAAATTTTCGTTGTAGAGTGAGTATAAAATTACTAAACAGTTTTATGTTTTAAAAATTCAATTTCTGTTACTTTTTAGTTGTTATTTCAATAAATTCTTTAGCCAAGTTTAGTTAAGCTTTTAATTATTTTTTTGGTTTTAAAGTTGTTAAAGTTTAAGTAACTCGTGTTATGATTAAACAATGTAAAAACAAAAAATCTATTGATTTAGTGTCCAATTTGAGTGAAGATTCATATGAGTATGTGTTTGGTGGTCGACGCAAGACTCCGCCTTCTACAACAGCACTTAAGTTGACCTCGCCTCCTGTACGACTGAGACCAGAAGGTAATTATATAAATTCATAGACCTAAAATTGCACTAAAAATTTCCATAAATTAAATAAGAAAAACCTAAAATTTATAAAACTTATTTTAACGATTGAAAATTATTTCTTCCTGCCTTCTTTTTTACAAACTAAACAATATATTGATCATGTAACATCTAACCTAAAATATCATCTAAACATCAGACGCTTATAATAATACACGCAACATTAGCAGTGGTGGCTTTGGTTCAAATATAAATAACGGCAACACTGGTGGTGGTCGTTTTTATCGTCACTCCTTCAGTTACGTACCCAAACGTTCTCGTCACACACAAAGCGAACGTGAACGAAATGCAAATTACGAATCAAGATTAAGATGTCATGGCGAAGATGAAGCAACCCTGCGGCAATTGTTACTTGAGTATGTATTTTAATCTTTAACTATCTCTATCTCTCTCACTCTCTGTCACACTTTGACTGTCTGTCACTCTTACTTGTTTCTTTACTACATACATACCTATGTACTTACTAACTATTTATTATTAAAATTATTAAAATATTTTACACTTACATATTTTTACACAATCATAATCATTATACTAACAATAAAAGTAACAATTTATTTAAAGAAAAAAAAACAAATATTTTTAAACATTAACATTTAAACATACAAATACCTACATAGATAGACTGCTACATACATAGTTATATTAATAAATTTAATTAATATTAAAAAGTAGTTGCATATTGTGTTTTAATTCTTGAGTTTATAATTTCATTAATTATTATAAAACATATAAAGTAGAATTTCAATTATTCATACAGTGTGTCACACAATTAAATTGCTTAATCATTTTCGAGAGAAATTTGTTTTGCATTCAAATATAAAATTTTAAAAACCAGTTGAAAATATGTTTTTCTTCTTATTGTGCAAATGGGAAAATCCCAAAAAAAAAAAATTGTTTAGTTGTTGTAGTATTTTATTAATTTGCAATTTGTGTTGCAGGTCATTGAAGTATTTGGAATTCCCAGTTAATTTTGTAGCTTTTTTTGTTTTCCGTAAATTAAAGTAAAACTTGCCGCATATGGCGCTTTATTAGCAAAAAATTCGACATATTCAAAGCAAACAAACATTATATACACTATAATGCACAATAACTAAGTGCCCTTTAAATTTACATAAAGATGTGCCATCTGTTATGAATCCCGCATTTCTAGGTTATACACCCAATCTTATATGTGATTACTGTAATCATGATTATCTTCTTTATAAAACTAACATTTTTATTTCCCATATATAAAATTGAATATCTTAAAAAAGAAGACTTTAATTTCATTAGAAATTAAATAATTGAAATTCGACTGTTGTTGAATACGTTCATTTTAGTTTTTTAAATTATTAATATTATTTTAGATAAAATATACGAGTAGATTTCAACAACTTTAATTGACTCCAAATATGCATGTATGTATACGTTTTGGTGTAAGATTTAAAAAACCACAAAAAGTCCTTTAAATAAGCCAAAACACACAAAATTGTATTTAAAGTATTTCTGAAATATCTATGAAACATTTTTTAAACATGGTTTCTTTTTAAAAGATTTAACAAGTTACCAGTTACAGTTAGCTGATTCGCTTGTTTACTGGTTTTACTCTCTATAATGTTTATTTATTTCTGCATCAACTTTAAGTGTGCAAAAAGTTATTTAAGAACTCAGCGAGCAAAAGTTAGCTCAGAAAGTAGTTCTGGGGCCAAATTACCGCATTCGATATCGAGTAAAATTGATCGTAATTTTCTTGTTTGAGTTTATGGCATACGATATCGAGCAAGAAATTTAGTACATTTTATCATAATTTTGATATCGAAAAATGCTCTGCATTTTGATTAACTATAGAAGTCATTTGTAATTGAGCTAGAAGTAAAATAACTTGATTTTAAGTTAGCTTATAAAAATTCTATTCTGATGAGAAATAAACTTCAAGCCGTAGTATGATTTCCCGACATTAATAATGTACAAAAATTCAAAAATCGAACGTTCTCAAATACAGAGTGATTTTTTAAGAGCTTTTGGATTTGTTTGAAAAAACTCATAAAATTTAGAGAAATGTATGAAATCTTTATGTGAGTCTATAAAACGATCTATATAATTCAACCGCGGCTGCGCCTCGGATCATAAGCTGGTTAAGTGCGTCAGCCATTGCGGGCCTTAAATTGCATGATATAGGCGATCAATTGATAGGTCCCAAGCGTGATATAAACTATTCACCGAACTCGTCTCTCAAATGGCCAATTGTTTCGCATGCTGTGTAACATGTGGCACCATCTTGTTGAAAGTACATGTCAGTCACGTCCAGCTCTGCCATTTTGGGTGCTGTAGCTTAATAGGTTAGCAATTTTAATCATTAAGCATGAGTTGGAGTTCAAGTTCGATTCCCAGCCAGTTTTCTATCTATCATAACTAATATTTATGACAGCGCCTTTATTTGGTGGTATAGCTTTGTTGAAACGCCACCGAAGTTAAATAATTAAATAAAGGCTATAAATCAAGCTTTAAAATAATGCGCCTACTCACCACCAGAGGCGCTGCAACGCTACACTAAAAACAAACCTAATGCGCAATTGCAGAGTTGTTGATATAAAAAGCTTTCTTCTACTTTCACCACCTTTTCTTCTTCAACCTATCCCCTCTCCAACAAAAGTAACTCAATTATATATAGGCATATTATTGGCCAGAGTGTTACTTCTCTTTAAAAAAAAATATTGGCAATGGACCATTATCCACACCAAACAGTTTAAGATTCAGTTAAAGCTCATATTGTACGAGTATTTGTTATAAGAAAAGTTTAAATTAATCATTCCTTTTAAGCTCATGTGTTGAAATCTACTCATTAGAATTGAAAAAAACTATAAATATTTTTACAGCATTTAATTACACTTTAACACACAATAACATAATTGGCAATTAATATGCACATAATGAGACAGATTTTCACTATATTATTTACGTATAAATATAAATTTATTTTTTGTTTATATTAAAAAAAACAGCAAACAATTAATTACTAGCAATCCCTTTTAATTTAAAAGATAACATTATTATTTATATAACAAATATAAACCAACAAACAAGATAACAATATAGATAAAAGTTTTTAAATGTGATACAAATCATTTTCAGTTTTTTAATATTTTTTTTTTAAATTGTCTTCACATGTTAGCTGGTTTATAACTCTATATATAAAAAATGTAAAAATAAAAACATATTTTTAGGCTTTAAATAAATCCATATTATGTATAAAAATATTAATTTATGTTGTAATTATTTTTCTTTTCTGGATGTTTTCTTAACTCCCCTACAATCACAATTCACCACAAAACAACAATATATTATACCTATATATTCAAATATACAAAATATAAATATACCAACATATTTATGATTATTAACAATATTATTGCGCAGATTATGTTAATTTAAAGCAACGTTAAAATATTTAAAACTCTTAAAAGAAAAAATAACAGAGAGAAAGAAAAGTCCCGAGAATAAAAACACTAAACGAAACTTTAAAGTCAATTATACATATAGCCAGCAAAATATAAAAAAAAGTTTCTTAAATTATTAAATATTAAAAAAAAGAAAAGAAAAAACAGCACAACTGAATTGTCGCTAAAAGAAAACAAATCTAAAGCAAATAAAAGGCATTTAAACGACATTCACCAAAAAAACTGCAAAAGTAATAGAGAAAAATAAAATACTAAGTTTAATATAAAACTAAAAAATTCAAACAGAAAATATATAATATAAACAATTATTTAAAAAAAACCAACATCAACTCTCATCTTTTATACATCATTTTATAATCAAAAAAAAAAAAAAAAAAAAAAAAAACTTTAATTTTTCATCTTTAAACTGCAACACGTAACCCAAACTATACTGAAAAAAAATAACAAAACAAGCAAAAGGATTCTTTTTCACCCTGTGTTTAACAACGAAAAGAAAAAAACGCTTTTTTATATATACATACATATACATATATATAAAAAAAAATTAACAACAGCCAAATATTAAGAACAAAAATCCCAACATCATGATGATGGAAACAATGCCCCCCAGGTATAAATTAAAATAAATTATTTATTCTTAACAACATCATTTAACATTTTCATTATCCATTACTACATTTTTGTATTTGTTTTCATTTTAATCGCTAACGTAACCAAACTAACAACAACTATCACTTTTCACAGTTTACAACAAAAAAAAAAAAAATACAAAATACAAAATTTTGCTTATTAATGTACAAACTCTACTTATGCCACTTACTATTTTTTGTGTATATTTAAAGAAATAGTAAATAAATTGTACAGTACTATTTATGTGAAAGAGGGGTACTCACAGTTTCCGGTATGAAGTCAAGTGAAATAAATATAAAGCATACTTTTAGGGTTTTGTGTATTATTCTTTAAATATATATAAAGGTTACTTTAATTTTTTTTTAATATTTTCTTCAACAATTTCTCACTATTAAAAGTTTGTTCTTTGCAGTTGTACATGTATTATTAATAAACGTGAGAATAAAATTAAAAGAGAATTAGCCCAATAATACTCAGCGTATGGATAGACTTCAACTATAAAGTCGAAGGGGGAACGTAGTGGCTATTACTTCAAGTTTTAATCAATTTTAATAAAATCCGTTAATAATAATATTAATGGCGATTTTCGTTTCTCAAGAGATCAGGTTATTCACTACCCTTAATTGTGAAAGTTGGATGAGCAAACTGAAATAATAATATTAATTTGAAATTCGAAATAAATATTTGCTGAATTATTATTTGTGCAAAAAAGATAAAAGCTTAACTCTTTCGATTTTGGTGTCAAAGGTCAAATGATTAAATACTCGATGCTTTTCCCTATAACATATTAAAATATTATGCAGTCATAAGGGATTATAATGAAACTTCGTATAAATACTTTTCAAAGTCTCAGGATTAAATTTTAATAAAATAGAATACAAATTCATTCAAATGAGAGATATCTATTCTTGCTTGAACAATTTCATTTCGATAGGAAGGATCGATAAATTAAAGTATTTATTTTATCGACTTGTATTTTCACATTGAAATAAACTTATGCCCAAAAAAAGAGTGCAACATTTTCATAAAATATAAAGATAAAGATAGCTACGTTGAAAATTGTTTGAACTAGCAAATCATTAATAATAACACCCCTAAAAGTATGCTATTTAATTTGTATGTATTATTTTTCTAAGTCTACTTAAAACTATGACTACCCCTCTTATTTTCTGTTGCTTTATTGTAAATAAAAACAGGAAAAAGACCAAAACTAACTTTGAAACAAAACTAACATAATTTGTGTAAATAAATTTTTATACATTTTGTATATAGAAATTTTATTTGAAAACTTTACGCCATTGAATGATAACTTTACATCGGATGTTCATTAAAATAACAAATCTTGCACTAGGCATGTGGTAAACTATAAAAAAACACAAGATAAATTTATGTATGTAATAAAATATTGGTAAAAAAAACTATGTGAAAATAAACTTATAAACGACTCTTAATTAGCAGTTACATTAAAAAATTAAAATATCAAATTTATATAGAAAATGCCCCAGGGGGACTTAACTAGCACCATAACTTTAGGCATAATTGAAATGAATGTCAACCAGGTTTAACTGTTTAACCACTTTAACTGTTATCATACAGTTCTAAATACTCATGATTTTGTGCATATAAGCAGTGATGCCAACTTTTGAGACTCAAAACGCTTAAACATTTTTGAAAAAAGGGCTAAATGGAAAAAATCCATATAAACTCACATCCAATTTTCTTTTTTTTTCGCGTTTTGAGTGACTAAAATCGAGCTAAATCTAGCCCGAAAAGGGTTAAGTTGGCATCGCTGCATATAAGTGTGATTTTCCTATGCTGGTGTAAAGTATCTCTAACGATCGGTGCAAATCGATTGGTATTGTATTATTTCTATCTTATTGTATAACATTCATTCACTCCTTCATTTATACACCCTTTTAACACTTAATCAACACTTAAATAAAATTTTCTTTTATATTATAAGATTTTTCATTTAATTACTATTGTTTTTTTGTTGTTTCTTTTCTTCTTCTATTCATTGTAAATCTCTTTTTCATAAAATTTCATTTCTCGCTGTGTAATTTGTCACTTTAATTGTACGTAACGCAATAAAACAAAAAAAAAACACCGTCACGTTTTAATCAACACTTTTCATGTAAAATTTTTAATTCGCATTCATTAATAAAAAATTACAAAAAATAAAAAATAAACTATAACACAACTCATGCAAAAATTACAAAACAACCAAACTCAACTAAAAATGCAAGTGGTGGAATGGTTTTATCGCCACTAAATAAGTATGTTGTATATTTAATTTGCTTAATCATTGAAACACCTTTTTATTAAATTTTTTCTTTTTTATTTAATCGCAACTTACACTTACTGAAAAAAAATAAAAATTATAAAGTTCTATTGTAGATTAAAGACATGCACTTTTTTCTTTTAAATTAATATACTTTAATATGCAAATTAATAAAGAACAACTAGTAACCTAGTTTACTGAAATGAAAACTAATTAAAGGTTACTTCCTCACCATACAGCCTAAAAATCATATAAGAGTTCATTGCATATCAATCGGTGCACAGTGGTATAGAAACATATTATTTTGCAAACACTTGAACATTTATGGTGTTTTCTTTTCTGAAATAAAATGTTACACCTTTATTATTTACATTTTTATAATGTTTACCCCACATTTTAAAGATGTCGCATTTTTAATGGTCAGAATAGAACATAAAATCACAACAGTGCAACACTTTTTTTTCATGTTCAGCTGTTTTTGTTTTTTTTTTTTGTTAAAAAAGAAGAAGCAAATAGCTCCCTGGCAAAATCGCTAGAAATCAGACGGTGCATATCTCTCTAAAAGACCAATGGCACCTTCCCGACTAATACGCAAATTCTTCTTAAACTATAAAAATTATATATATAAACCTACATTACATATCGATGGTCTCACGTAGAAAGGCCCTAACTCGCATATTTGAAACTTTACAGGAGAAGATAAAAACATAATAGAAACTGTAATATTCAACATGTAACTTGTACAACTGCTTATAAAAGCCTTTTTTTTACACTATTGCAATAAATTTTCGTGAGGAGGTGTATTTGCGTTAAATGCATTCAAATCGCAAAAAAAAAACAAATTTCGAAAAAATAGCGTGTTAGGACCTTTCTACATGAGACCAACGATATGTATATAAGAAGTAGGAGATATTGTCCTATGAGTATTTATTAATCAGAGTATTCATTAATTACGTTCTCTACAAAGCCTTTCACTCGCAGTTGTGGATTTCTTTCCATAATCATATCAAATATTTCATCATCATCAGATGATGAAGATGAATCCAACAAGTTATTTAATTAATAATTATTTATAAAATTTGTTCAGCACATAAAAAAGTAGTAATATTTTCCATTTTGTATATATATATATTTTTTTGTTTCTTAACACAAATACACATTCATAAACAAAACAAATGTCAGCTGTTTTATCGTGCGATTCTCCCCCTCTAAAAATACAGAGTGTGAAAGGTGCAATATTTTTTAAATTTATAGTGCGACATTTATAGAAAAGAACACACTACACTTTAGCAGTGTTGATATTTTTTCAGAAAAGGACACAAAAAAATTAAAACTGGTGCGAAATGGGAAAAACGTGTAACATTTTTGCCAGAAAAGAAAACGCCATTAGCCATGTGATTGCATGCAGACATAGCTGAGGTGTTTCTCTGATAATTTACCTCATATACCCCATCAAAATCATATGGTAATGATCTTTTGTAATTTAAATTGAGGTAAACTCTTTAAAGATCAATAATACCAATCAAATTTGGATACTACAAAGATCAAACCTTCTTTAAATAAATGGGGTTTCTTAACATTTTACCAATTTCCATTTTTAAGTACCGAAATAAAACATATATAAAATCCTTAAACTGGAAATTAAATTCCAAACGTTTTGCCTTTAACGCAAAAGATATTCCTGGGATATTTCATTAATTTTCGGTGCACGAGTATCTGTATAGGAGTGTGAGGTTCACTGGTCTCTTAAATTACTAAAGTTTTCTTTCAGAAATATATTCAAATTTTATACGAGCCGGGCCAATATATATATTAGGTGTTTTTTTTTTTAAATGTTTACATGATATTTACATTATTCGAAACGTAAGAGTTTCGGAAATGCAAACACAATCAACTGTTTTAGTCATCTCCCACATAATGTTTACAGACTTTAATGTGACACATAGGTAAACCTTTAGAGATCTTAATGAATGGCTTTTACATGCACGAACTTGTATATCTACCGAACCAGTGCAGTGTTCTTAAGGCTGAGTTTTAGACCTTGACAAGGTCCGCTTATTGGCTGAGGTTTTATTGAGTATTTGGTGAAAATATCCACATCCACATCCACTGTATTGTTAATTCATTTGAGCTTCATTCTCAGAGAAGGAGTCTAATCGCATAATTGAAATTCGTAGTGCATACGTTGGGTTTATGATGAACTTTATAACTGTGCACAAACCAGATGGTCGCTTGAGTACTCATGTGTGGCGTCAAAGACCAAATCCTACAGTTATGATTGGTGCAGAAGTCAAACACTAACATACATTCCACGCGATTGACATTACAATAAGTGGTAGTAGTGATTACTGCTCACTGCTTCTGATTGGTAATCATGTTAGAAGATTAAATCTCCTTTAAAATGACAACTTCATCTCATCTGTCAATGTCCGAACTTGGCTAACCAGACATGATAGTCTGGAAAGCAATTTTGAAACAAAAGAATTACATTTTCAAAAAAGGATATATGACCAGGTTCTAAGTTAAAAGGCCCACTGTAATGAAAATTAAAGGATACATTTTAGACATAAATCGACAAATTGTGACAAACTCAAATTGTAAATTTGCTGTTATTTGGAAAACCAAATTGAAATTTTTTTAGTGCTGAAATTCATGAAATTACTACATTCCTTTGTATAAAGAAACCAATTTTTAGGTCTGAAATTAAAATTAAAAAAAAAGATATATGGCCACATACACAAAGTAATTAAATTTGGTGTGTACATTCAGAACATAGAACTGCAAAGTTGAAAGTTTCTTTTTTATTGCCAAGGAAATAAAAAAATAAAAACAAAAAGTGAAAAATCTAGAATTTTTGTGAATAAAGCTAGATTTACACGATTGAAATTTTCTTCAAAATTGCTGTTCAAAATGCTTCAAAGTCGTGTAAACAGCAAAATTTTTTCAGAATTTATTTATTTAATAACTATTAATAACTAATAAATAAATAAATTTTGAAGAATTTTTGCTGTTTACACGAGTTTGAAGCATTTTGAAGAGCAATTTTGAAGAAAATTCAATCTAGCTTAATAATAAGTATACCATGTTATAAATGTTTAACTAGTGAAATCTATAATGCTAAAGTTATAGAGCAAATGAATAGTAACGAAACAAAATCCATTTTTGTATTTGAAGCTTTTCCCTGATCGAGGACTAAGCTAGAAAACCTTAGAAGCACATTTTAGCAAAATTTCTCACAAAGTATAAAATAAACAAGTATTTTCAAGCACTTGAAAATTTGTTAATTATAATCTCGTTATAAGTATTTAATAGATACTTAAAACCAAGCACCCTACAATTAATCAAATATTAACTACCTATACAATTTTTTAAGTTAACCCTCAAAAGCATGTTAATATGTAGCACGTTATTAAAATAATGCTAAGTTATAATTTAAATATGTATTAACGAAAGCTCAAAAACAAAGTAGAACGAAAGATTTACTAAAAAGATTTGCAATTAAATGCGTTTTTATTTAAATATATTGGCTTTGTAACAAATTACAAGCTTTCAATGATAATTCAAGTGAATGGCAGTAAATTATAAAAAAACAACAGCAAACAAACATTTTGTGGTACGCTTATAAAGTATATATGTAATTAAAAATTCAAACCTAATTAATGAAAATGTTTATTAACTTTTTTTATTAAAAAAAAAACAAACATAAACATAAGCACCTTGTAATAAATTTTACAAAATGAAATTAATTAAAACAAAAACAAACAAAAAAAGCAGCTAAAATACACGCCTTCTTTATAAGCTGGCATCATACTTTTATTTGAAAATTTCATATTGAATTCATTTGCTTTTTATGAAACATAAATTCCGGATAGATGTTTATACATGAAATATATAATTATAAGTATATATTTTTCAATAACATAAATTTGCTATTTACCTACATACAAAACATTACATGTACATATGTATATTCTTTTCTATACATTCACATTTTCACAATTAATTATAGTTTCACAGTTTGTGTATGCGTGTGTCTGTCTCTGTGTCCATGTGTACTTGTATTTATTTGAATTTTAAATTTGTTTTAAATATTGTTGGCTATCAATTATGCAATTATTTTAATATTAAATGTCGTATGAATTTACTCAACACTAAACAAGGATTAAAGTACTCAAGCGTTTTATTTATCTGGGATTTCAGCAATTTATGTTGGACTGATTCTGATCTCAAAACCATACCCGCTATATCGATGTATATTTCATGTTCCTTACTTATTGTATGCTGATTCTGATTATAAAGCTTATTCCAAAATTTTTCTAGTGCTGATATTTTACTTGCTGACACATCAGTAGTAAAAGCTTTAAAAAAGCTTTTTTTAGTATTACAATGAATGCAATTTTGATCGCGAATAGCATTTAGATATCAAAAATTCATTGAGTAACAATCCGCTGTTTTTTCTGAAAAAAATTATTAATCAAACAAAGTCCATTTTAATTTGCCTGATGAGAATCCTTTGCATGGCGAACATGTCATAATGTACTATATGGTTTGAAGAGGTGATTGGTTTTCCGGCCTACCTTTCGCTACCGAGAGATTATATGGATGTCACTGGCATGTAGTTTCAACAAGACTTTGCCACAAAGCCACCAAAATAATGAAATACCGATCTAATTTCCACAAAGTTCAGCTGGATTACTAAATGTGGGGCTATACCGGCTTAAGCAGAACGATTGCAGTCTTAAAACCCAAAATCCTTGTCTAAAGTGACATTTTGTTTTCCATTGTATGTGTATAAGTCTCAAAAGTAATGCTAGTCTGCCTTTTATGGGAGCTGCCAGAGGTGAAAAAAGCTCATCCATAAAGTGTTTCAATATTTAAAGAGGCCGCCTCTATAAATTCTTCAATATTCGTATTCTTCTATTAATACTTAATAAGTTTATTAATTGATTGTTTTTAAGCATTTTGAATTGTTTTTATAATAGTTTGTTAGTACCGATTTAAATGCATCACTAATCAAGTGAAAAAGTAAAGTCAATAATACCCTACACGAGTATGTTTAAAAACAATGTTTCAGAGAAGCTATGACCTAAACACTTGTTTGAGATTCATACATGTTAAAATGATTTACGAAAGTGGGCCTTATATGGAAGCTATGGTCAATAATTTGCATAAAATTGATAGGCGTGATTAGGCTTCATGTAAAACTTATTTATGGTGTCATCTATTGGGATTTGTTTATAAATCAATTTTATCTCGATATAAACATTTCTTAAAGATTTATAAATGTTAAAGTGATTTTCGGAAGGGGGCCTTATATGGGAGCAAACTAGGTCAATAACAAACCGATTTGCACAAAATTGATAGGCGTGATTAGGCTTCATGTATAACTTATTTTTTTGGCGAAATTTGTTTGGATACATGCACAAATCAAACATTTACATACGACTGATAAAGACCTATTTCGGGTGGACATTTGTATGGGAGCTAGGAGAAATAAGGGACCTATTTAAACCAATTTCACTACCAACCGTTCTTGGGCGGCTAAAAAAAATAACCAAATATTATCGAAATATCTTCAAAATTGCGATCTGGGGGTTGTACGCATACAAATTGTACGCTAATCGCATCGCATTTGCTTTCGCATCGCAATAGAGAGTAACCCCCCTGCACTCTGCGCACAGAGTTTACATGAACAGCCAGCCAGACGGAGGGATGGACAACGTTAAATCGATCGGTATATTTTAAGGTGGGTGTTGGGCTTACATTTATGGGCGTTACAAACAGCACCACAAATCCCTACACCTCACTATAATGGTGTACGGTATAAAAAAAAAATAAATGTGTGAACGGCACAATTTTTGACTTTTCACTGATTATTTAAGAGTACGTGCATTTCTAATAAGAAAACAAATGAACATAATTGTTCTTGTTATTATTCTTTTATAACATTAACACACTACATAAATGCACACATAACCATATCACTTTTTTTAATACTAAGATTTTTATGTATGTGTTTTCTTAACTTTTCCAAATTTGACAAAATTAAAAACTAAATTTTAAAATTAAAACTAAATTTTATAAAATGCAAAAAATAACAAAAGAAATTTTAAATATTTGTAACAAAATCTAATTGGTATTAATGGCCTTTCACCAAAAAAAAAAAAAAAAAAACTATGAAACAAAAAAGTAAACAAATTATAATAAAAACAAAACCCAACTTACTGTTGTATATACAGAAAACCAAACATTTCATTAAATAGACTTTATAAACATTAAATTTAATTTTATTGTTACAATTTTATATTTACTAACAGATAATTAATTATTTATTATTTGTTTGCTTTTTGTTTATTTCAACGAGTCTCTTTCATTAAATATACTATATAAAATCAAAACATACATCGTACATGCAGCAACAAAACATGCCACACTGTATTGTTAAATAATATTCCATTTTCCATTAACAATATGCCACAAACAAAATTGCATCCACGCCCTTTCTTACTCTCTGTAATTTTATATTATTTGTTTAATCATTGGTTCACCTACATTTTTAACTGATTAATAATTTGTTTTGGTTTTATTTATTTGTTTAAAAAAACAAACTTAAAAATCATTTATTTACCTTCAAAACAATTGAATTTATTAATAGTTAATAAAGAAGATTAAACCAAATCAAATTCATTTCAATTCAATTCAATTCAATAATTTTTGTACTCAAAAATCAAATATTTATTGTTGTTAAACTAATTTGTTTGTTTTTAAGTTTTTTTTTACAAAAAGAAAAACTAAAATTTAATTTAAAATAAAAATCAATAACTAAAATATATTTGCTTTATTTGGTGAATGTCCTAAATGCCAATTGGTCGGTTATTTAAGTATTTTCAAAAAAAAAAAAAAAAAAACAAGAAAAAAATGGAATATTTTATTTACAAATACAAGTGTAGAGAAATGTGTTAGTTGGCAATTTAAATATGTATATTTTAATATTTTCAAATATATAGCAACTTAAGTTTGAATTTTAAACACAATTTGAAACAAGTACATTTTTAAAAAAAGTACCTACGCTTTAAATAAAAAAATACTTTTTTAAACAAGAAAATTTGGAAATAATTTATTTAAACAAAACGAGCTCTTTTAATAAAAAACATTTTCGTTAGAGTAATTTTGTAATAAAAAAGTACCCATTTTTCAAATACAATGGGGAACACAAGTGTGCACTAGTTATTGCTTAGAAATAAACCTATTAAAGAAAATTAGACAATTTTTTTAACCTTTTTTATGTTTAACATTTAACAAAATAATTTATAAATTAAATTATCAAGCTCTAAGAAAAAAAAACACAAACAAAACGAAAACCAGCCGCAAGTACTTAGTTTTGCATCAAACAAAAACTTCAATACTTTTTTCACATTTTGGCATATTCTCCACCAATTTTCCATATAAATAATTTGGCAGACTCTCTCATTCGCGCTGAACCCGCTACCAAAGCTCGTTTAAATGGGTTGGAGGTAATTGGTATTGTCCCAACTGTCTCTTGAAAGTAGCTTCATCTACATGATAGAGGCTCTTATCTACAATATACAAAATGAGTTAACAAAATACGCAGATAATCTTTTTTCCTTATTATTCCTTCGATGTATTGCAGTTGTGCCCATATCATGATGATGCTCTCACCATGCTTTAATATTTCGTTTACATGATGTTTTTGAATTCACTGGGCTGTTGGGCGTCAGCAATATTTGGATTCATTAAATTTGTATTCCAGTCATCAACTGTCTAATTTCTGTGCACTCTGATGAACTTTAACTCTGCCTTAACAGTTTTAATCAACAATGTCAGTTTTAATTTTTTTTTTATTGCTGAATTGTAACCAATATCGCGAAGTATTTGTCTTGCTGCCCATCGATTAACCAATTTGACTACTGCTATAGAAGGATCTTTTGGTGTTAAAGCCTCGTCGCTGTTTATGAGGTTTTTGCAACCTCCGTTTTATGGTTTGGGAACAATAGAACGCCATTTTTTATTATGTCTACTGA
Organism: Bellardia pandia; assembly: GCA_916048285.2. Classification (NCBI taxonomy): domain Eukaryota; kingdom Metazoa; phylum Arthropoda; class Insecta; order Diptera; family Calliphoridae; genus Bellardia; species Bellardia pandia. The sequence goes on from OU696531.1 coordinate 25,095,331, forward strand.
ATGACTCTCTATAAGCTGTTTAGCTTTTAATCACGGAGAATAGCTACTTTTTGCCATTACTGAAATATTGTCCTCAGTGGCACTTGACTGGTTTGTTCATTATTAAATATAATTTAATTTGTGTTGTATAATTTGCAAAAAGTGTTTACCATATTCTATTAAATTAATATTAACCTAAACAAAGCAAACATATACAAACTTAACAATAAAGTTTTCAGTGTTTTACAGACACAAGCATAGCCTGGTGTATTGCAAAATTGTTGGAATTTTAAAGGCATGTCATTGGTAAACATGGCCTTGCCTATTCGGTAAAAGGATACCTGTCAAGTAATTCTTCGTAGAAGTCGTAATTAAAGATCTGCTAAAGCAAGAATTTCATAACAAAAATATTCTTTATGAATTCATCACAAGACCTTAAAGAAAGATTTTTAATCAACGCATACTTAACACCGCAAACTTTATTAACAGACGCTTTCTTTATTAATTTGTATTATTCGTAGTATAACAAAATGAGCAAAATAAACTCCTTCTAGAACAACTTCTGAAAGTTGATATAGTGGAATGTGTATCGAATCTTTTAGATTGCGTAAACAAATTCTTTATTAGGCCTGCAAAGTGAAGCATATTTTTTTTTGCTGATTTTGATATTTTTCAAATATTTCAAAAGCCACCGGTTGCAAAATAATAGTTTATTCTTCGAAAATTATTATTTTCCATTTTGTATTGTAAGTTATTTTCTTTAGCAATAAACCTAAAATTAATGACAAAAAATTTTTTTAAATTTTCTTTATTAGTTTTATTTCTATGCAGTAAAAAGTGCACAAGTCACAGACAGGCACTCATTTCTGCTCCCCACTGTAGGTATAATTTGCTCCTTTCTTGCCGGCTTGCTATCAGTAACAATGTGTATAAACCCATCTGTATTCAACTAGTTACATTATTTCAGCTATAATGCGCTGCAGTAGTGTGATTGTTAAAAGGAAATACTTAAACTCAGGTAGAGGTAGAGTAGAATCCACAAAGCTCTTCCTTGAATTGGCGGTAAATATACGGATGACATTACATGACTCTTAATCCTATCCTGGAACGAAATTGTTCTAGCTTTTATTTTTATTTGTTAAAAATGTCACATAATCTAGCTATCAAATAAAACTATGGATAAGCCTAAATCTACTATTTCTACATTTAAAAGGAAGAGATACCAATTAGCATCTTTAGATCTTTTTTAATTTATCATTGGCCTTATTGAGCCTTTAATTCTTGAAAATTGTATAAATGAGATTTAAAAATGTCCTCAATTTTTATTGACTAAAAATTCTAGTTATTTTTGTGATTATATTTCAGCAATTGTCTCTTAAGGCTTTTGCTATTGTGTAACATTTTTTGTTCAGTATTTAACATTACAAAACAAATTCTCTTTGCATGTGAATTAATAACAACAAAAGATAAAAAAAATCCTGTCAACAATTTTCAAGTTTATTTGCCAACAAACTTACAATACAATAAAAAAAATCTACATCTAATATCTACAAAGTGAATGTCATTTTAAAGTATTGATGATTTCTACAGATAAAGTCATCACTGCAATGGATGTAAATAGTGATTTTTTAAGAGCTTTCGGATTTGATTTACAAAAAAAAAACACATAAATTCTAGAGAAATTTTAGAGTATGAAATCTTTATGTGAGTCGATACAACGATTTATATAATTCAATGCTTAAAGATGATTTCATGTAAATGTTGACCACGGCCAAATATAAATATTTATATGCTGGGTATATAGTGGCAAACTCTCCAACACTTCGGCTGGTATCTCAGGAATAAATTATTCTATATTAGCTACTAGTACGTTAACTGTTGCCGGCTTGGCCCTATAGATATGAGCCTTAACATAGCCTCATTGTGCGTTAAATCGCACGATCTAGATGACCAGGTGACCGGCCCCAAACATAAAATAAACTGCCCACCGAACTCGTCTCTTATATGGAACATGGTTTCGCCTGGTGTGTAGCACCATCTTGTTAAAACCAAACTGCAATCAAGTCTAGCTCTTTTATTTTGGGCGAACAAAAAATTATAATCATTTCACTGTAGCGTTCGCTATTCACAGTAACATTCCAGTTTTCGTCGTCTTTGAAAATAGCGGCCCAATGATGACACTAGCCCATAATTCACACCAAACAGTGCATTTTTCATGCTGCATTGTCAGTTCTTGCTATTCCCCTGGCTGATCTTCATGCCAAATACGACAATTTTGCTTGTTTACGTATCTACTCAAGCAGAAATGAGTTACATCACTAAACACAATTTACTGATAAAAAAAAATGCACGATGCACTTTCTTAGCCGAGCATGAATTTTGATAATAAAATTCAATAATCTTCAAGCGTTGTTCGTGTGTAAGTCGATTCATGCTTAAATTATAGACCAAACTGAACATGTTATAAACAGTAACGTGTTACACGAAAACAGCGGAGCTGCCAAAAGCAGTCTTACAAAAAAGAAATTTACTAAAAAAACACCCTTTAGTATAGGATTCCCCTTAAAGTAAAAACTTTGTGGTCTTTGCTAGGTCCATATCAGAGATCAGTTATGAGTACTGAAAAAGTGAGTATACTTGAATCATGACTTATAATTTGTTATACTTATACGTACTCATACTTTTCTCAATATCATCAAACCAATATTCAACTTTAAAGTTTGAAGTACTCATTATATTCAGATTTAATCTCATGTATGATGTTGTTTATTTTGACTCTACTTAACTCAATGTACGTAGACGATAATAAAATAAGTATGACTCGCATACACTCATGCGAGAGTCGTTCATTTTTACAGTCCGCTTATAAAAATTATATAAAATAATAAATGTTATATTTTCCCCAATATGTTTTCCTATAAACTTACTTGTATGTTTTTATATTTCTTTTTTTACTTATTTTGTATAAATACCTAACGGAATATGCTGAAATTTTTTTTCAATGACTTAACTGAGTTGAATACTTTATGAGTATGTGAGTATTTTTCTTAAAATGTAAATCTAAATACCGTTGCTTATGAATCAAACATATTGGGAATCGTATGAGCTCGATGTCGGCGTTGTAGTCATACTTATATCCACTCACATTTATAAGTCAACGTTGTTGTGAGTTTGAGTAACTCAGAGTAGTTAAATTTCAATGATTTAAAACCACTTATACTTAAAATGTTATGAGTAGTTGTGAATCGTAAAAAAACGATTCATTGCCGATCTCTGGTCCATATTACAATTCATAAACCCAAACCTTAAGAAAACAAATGAGATGCTAAAACTAAATATACCAATCCTCAGAAAACTACAGAACTAAAAGTTCACCTAGCATGTGCCCTTGTCTTGCTTTCAAATGAATTTGAGGCGAAAATATTTACATGGATACCAGCCAAACCTGGTAGGAATTCTACTTGGGAATCACTAAGAACTAACAGCAAGGAAACTTGGTTCTTAACCTAGCTAAGCATGGTTTTCTGAAATACCAGCATCGAAGTACTGGTAGGGTCAAATTTTGAGACTTCTAGATATTGAAACGCCCCTACTCTATTGTATACAATGTTGCAATAACATGTCCTTAAAGCCTCTAGATAAAATATGTTGCAATTGTTTTCCTTTTTTCTCAGTTTTTTCATTGAAAATCTTTAAATGAAAAACTTTCATTATTATTATCAAATAACAATATCATCGACATTCACACACACATATGTGCATATGTATATATGTATGTATGTATATAAACAACAAATCATATACTTAAAACAAGATTTGTTTAAATATCAACAACGAAGCATGCTTTGAATTTACGTACTTAGTAAATATTTCAACAGAAGCATATATCTGAAAACCTTTTTACATAAATATGTACATACGATACACATGCAACATTTTCTGATTATTTGCATACACACATATATGTACATATTAAGGATTTGCAATAAAAATTAACCCTGGAAGACATCAAAAGACTTGTAAACATATTATTTGAGTTGTAATTGAACACAAATTATGCATTTGTTTCTTATGAAGATTTCAAAATGATAATATAAATTATAATCAATTGATATGCTTTTAAATTTATTTAACAAGGGCCCAACTTTATAAGTTATTCATTGAAATTTGTTGGCAAAATAACTTTAAAACGAAACAGATAAAATAACTCAACAATTAAGAAATATTGTTAATTCATTTAATATTCATTTATTAAGCACAACGTTCGTTGAGTTAAGGATTAGTTTATTTTAACCAGACATGAGCTCTCAAATAGTACTGGAAATTCGTGCAGCAGTGTGGCCAGGGTTAAAGAAAATGCAATGACCTATAAAACATTTATTTACACTCAACTACACTTGACTTTATTAATATCCATAATGAAGTGTTTCTCTCTGCAGTTTTTTCTCTCAGCAGCAGCAACAGCAGTTATTGTTGTTATTAAATGTTTTGTTATTGTTGTCATACATTTCCAAGTATATATACTGTGAGCGTCAAAATAAATTCAACACCACATATTATTAAAAGAAATTATTAATTACTTTAGACGAGTATTACTATAATTATTTAAGTAGAATTGAATTTACAAAAAAAAAAAACAAAAGCGTTTACAAATTTAATTGATTTATTGTTAAAATATATAAATTTTTAAGCGTCAAAATAAAGTAAACAGTCGCATCATCCTTATGCAAAAACCCCTGTCTTTGCATCAGATGGTCTGCATTGCAAAGAGCCACGTAAGAAGCACTTTATATCAAAGAACAACCAAAGGGAATGTTTGAATTTCGCAAAAAACTTTTTAGAATTATATTCTGTTCATCGGTAAAAGAAAGTTTGTGATATTTGCAGTAAAAAACCCCACAAAAAAATGGCGAAACAAGAACGAAACTTTTAGTAAAAAATATGTTACTAAGACGGTAAAACATGGCGGTGGCTCAGTAATGGTCTACGGTTGCATGGCGGCTGTAGAGACCGGCAATCTTAGGGCGCGTTTTCACTATGTCATTTTTGTTGTCAAATTGTCCAAATTGTTGGCAATTTTATGAAAACTGGTTGTCAGATGGCGTCATCTATGTTTGCAATCATGATAGATGACAAATATGACGCCATATGACAACCCGTTTTCATAAAATTGCCAACAATTTAGACAATTTGACAACAATTTGACAACAAAAATGACATAGTGAAAACGCATCCTTACATTAATAGAATCTACAATGAAAACAAGTAAGAGTTTATATTCGGATGTGCCGAATCTTATATACCCACCACCAAATCACCCCTTGTGGAGAGTTATAAGAGATTTGTACACATTTAAGTGATTTCCGCAATTGGACTACGGTCAAACATGGATCGATCATCATCACATTGAGATGGACGATTTTTTAAATGTATGGACTATTTGGGTTGAAGTTTGACTTCTTAGTGGTTTTTATAAAAGATTTATGCGCACTTTAAGAGATTTTTTTCAGTTTACGGTGAATGTGTTTCATCTGTTTCAATATGCGGATGGTTCGCGTGATTCAAAAGTGATGATTTTGATACAGAAGACAATGGCCTGGGTGATGTCAGCCGAAAAAGTTTTTGAAAAAAGAATGCAATGAAACAGCATGCGAATTGTTGACAAACTAAACAAGAGCTTGCAAAATCATTAATTTGGGAATTGAAAGCCGTGATGATAATGAAAGATGATTTTGCATGTTCGAAACGCTGCTAAATGCTATAAATGGGAATCGCTTTTGCACCGAATCATTATTTGCGTTGAAATAGTGATCCAGTACGCCTGGCCAACCAGTCGAATCGACATATCCATGCCGATATCCATGACGATTTTGCTGGGACCAAAAGTGACCTATCTATTATGAGCTACTGAAATCTGACCATACCATCGCAGGGAACCTGTACGGAATGTCACTGATTAATTTGAACAGATCATTGGCCGGAAAATATCCATGAAAGCGTAATATTCCATCATGACAACTCTAGGCCACATGTTACAATGCCTGTTAAAAACTATATGTGAAAAAGTGTTTGGGGTGTTTTGTCTCATCCGCCTTATAGTCTAGATCTTGCCGAAATTGGCTTGTTTCGCTCTGAGCCTCAAAAGATGAGAAATTTTTTTGGCGTGAAGGCCATTTGTTGTCAGAAAGCTAAAGTATTTAACACATTATTGAAAAAACTTTATTTTGGAATACAGGCATTTGACTATCAAAATTGTTTGCAAACTTATGTTTATACTGTAAAGGAAACTTTGTTTTTTCCCCCAATACGGTTCCACTATGTTCTATAATAGGTATATACATATACACATGTATACTTAATATGTATATACTGCACACTATTTATTTGTATAGCTGTTGCTGTGAGTGTATGTTTCAAACATTGTAATACCATTATCTTGTTTGAATTTAACCAGATGTGTTTCAAAATAAAACTGCCAACAAAAAAAAAAAAACGAAGCTCTTTTCTTTTTTTAACAATTACATTTTATTCCTTCCTTTTGTTTTTGCTTACTATAGTAGTTTTAATTTCTCTGAGTCTGAATGTTGGTTTTAGTGTTAAAAAGGTGTGTGTGTGTGTTTTTGTCAGAGTATAAAACTGCATTTTGGGCTTGATTATCACAGATTAATATTAAATTGAAAACCATTGTGTTCAATTATAAATAAGTAGAGATTGCATTGTTCGTTTGGCTCCAACATTTGCAATACGTTGTACATACACATCTACACATCTATTTATACAAACACAATCTCTTTAAAAAGGATTACAAGGATTAATATCCTTGTTTTGTAGGTGGGTGTTAAACTACTACCAGTAAACTTAACCCAATTTGTTACACAAAAAAACTGTTAATATGGCAAAAGTTCTGTGTTATAGTTTTTGTTATAGTTGATGCTGTTTTAAATGAAACTGTAATGATTTTCAAGTGTCATTGAAATTTGGCAAATTGGGGTTGGAAAGTAAGTTTGTTTTAGCTGTTGGCAAATGTTTTAAAAAATGCTGTTACGTAAACATAAACGTAAGTGACATTACTGGCAGGTTACTATAAATGTTTTGAGAAATGGCAATATCAGAATATATATTTCTTAAGATGCTGCTTTCAGTAGACTTTAAAAATACATATCACTTAATAAAAGCATTGCTTTTATTTCAAGCAGTTACAGGAAGTGTTAATTAATTGTGTTACCATTACAACATACCGTTTCATCATATCAACTGCCACAGAAGTCATTATATGGCAGAATAAATCTCATATCGTGCACATCAAATCGACAGTTTTGATTTTTGATAAGGAGCAATTTTGAGGTTCATACTTTGACCATAAGTTACTTGGCGTCTCACAGGTGTTCTCAAGCAAACATCCAATCTGCGCGAAATCATAGACTCCCCTCTGAACTCATTGTTAGCACAATGAGAGCGGTACGCCTACCAATGGGATCCTTTTGGGCAATAAAATTTTGGTGCCCGAAAAATTCAACTATAGAGTGTAATTCTTTCAGAAATACCCAATATTCAGAACATTATTGAACATTACCGTATGCAACTCATTCGTTTGAAGCGAGCATTGACCGAAAACCCACCAGAATATGCAGCCAGTCATAAAAGAGTAAAATTCCATCATGACAACGGACGGACACATGTTACAATACCTGTAAAAAATATTTAGAAAGAAGTGGTTGGGGAGCTTTGCATCCCCCGCCTTAAAGTCCAGACCCTGCGGACCCCTTCAGACTACCATTTGTTTCAATCGATGTAGAACGCTCTCTCTCCTTCCCTTTAGAATAGGGTATTCGAAATTGGATTGTTTTGTTGTTCGACTCAAAAGATAAGCAGTTCGTTTGGCACAGAATCCATGTGTTGCCAGCAAAATCAGAAAATATCATAGCTAACACTGGCCAATACTTTGAATAAACTTATATTGCAGAAATTTCTAAAAGAAAAGCCAAAATTTTGAAAAATATTCCATATTTTTAAGTTATACACTTAATGTATGAATCCACTACTTGTCTTCAGTTTCTGTAAATTGAAAAATAGTTGGCTATCTTGGGTTGTTGACAACAACAAATTTAAGAATTTGCAATAAGTATGCATCACTGGTGCATCGAAATGTTGGACAAAAGTTAAATAATTTGGTTTTTTAAAAAAGAAAATTAACTACAGCTTTTCTTAACTATAAAAAAATTAATATAAATTTGTGCTTAAAAAGTATTCAATCAGTTTTTGTTATTACATTAATATAAAAATATTTATGTTTCCGGATTTTATGCAAGGAATTCTTTCAAGCCAGCATTCCATTATTGTCTCTTTATAGAAAAAGTAATGAACTGGCCAAGAGAAATATTTGTAAGGCTTGTATAACATAGTACAACACATGATTTCGGGACTCAATTCTGATAATTGTTTTTTAAAGTAGCCCCAAAAATAAGAACTTCGGCATCATTCGTTTAATAATAATTTAAAAACTAATTTGAAGTTAGTAGTATCGTATAGGGAATTTGTCACGTTTTAGGCTCTTTTGTTTGTAAATTTTTGATATTTATTTATAATTGCTCTTTTGTTTTTCATAACTCGAGAACCACTAGTCCGAATAAGCTGAAACATTCGGAGTGCTAACCAGCAACCACAGAGCAATTTCTTAAATGTTTATGATTTCTTTTTCAATACGCAAAGCTCTCGCCCAGCAAACCATATGAGTCCTAAAAGAGTCTTTTTTTGACACCTTTTTCGGAGCGTTAACGCTTAAAACAATCATAATTGCTCCGAAAACCTTCACAAAAGGGGGTCATTACATTCGAAAATGCTACGTCAGAAAGAGCTCTTAGATAATGTTAGAAAAGAGTCTTTTATGAGGGTTTTTGGGCTCAGAAAGAGCTCTTACATCATGTCAGAAAAGAGTCATTGCAATTTTGAACACAAAAAATGAAAAGATCACATTTATTATTTTTTTTTAATTCTTTTTCTTAAATAAAAAGGGAATTCATTTATAAATAAACTAAATTAGAAATGTAAAAGAATTAAATAAATTGTATTTACAGTAAAAAAAATAAAATGGAATTCATTTAAATAAAATATATAAAAATGGAAAAAAATTAATTTTTTAAGCAAATTTTAATTTCGCTCCGAAAATGCTCTTTTCTTCGACTCTTTTCTGACTGCTTTTTCGGAACGCTCCGAAAATGCTCTTTTCTTCGACTCTTTTCTGACTGCTTTTTCGGAGCGCTCCGAAAATGCTCTTTTGTTCGACTCTTTTCTGACTGCTTTTTCGGAGCGCTCCGAAAATGTTCTTTAGTTGGACTCTTTTCTGGCTCCTTTTTCGGAGCGCTCCGAAAATGCTCTTTTGTTCGACTCTTTTCTGACTGCTTTTTCGGAGCGCTCCGAAAACGCTCTTTTGTTCGACTCTTTTCTGACTGCTTTTTCGGAGCGCTCCGAAAATGTTCTTTAGTTGGACTCTTTTCTGACTCCTTTTTCGGAGCGCTCCGAAAATGCTCTTTTGTTCGACTCTTTTCTGACTGCTTTTTCGGTGCGCTCCTAGAATGGTATGCTGGGCTGCTGTGTAATCAACACAAATATAAGCATCATAGTATGTGTTTGCCTAACTCTGTTCTAGAGTCCTCTCAACGAGACTCATGAACTTTTGCAAGAGAAACGTTTATGAGTAATCGACATTATTAGCGAAACAGCAATCACCATCACACTTTTTAAAAGCAAGTGGGATTTACCTAATAGGTCTTTAATCCTTTGTTTTCCTATGATAGTTTTTATTCTAATAAAAAATAATATAAAACATAGTAGTTAAGTGCTTACACATTTATTTATCGAATTAGTCCTAAACAAATAAAATAATCTTTTTATTAAAATAAATTATAGAAAATATACGATTTAAACATTTGTATAAGCTTATATAAACAATTTTTTTTCTTCAAAATTTCCACACTTTTACACTAAAATTCTACAAAAGCATAAATTACAATTTTTTCATTGCATTCATAATTGTTATATTTTGTAAAAATATTTATAAACTAATAACTTTTTGTTTATATGTACTTTAGGCAAATATTTTAATCACTTTATGTCATGTTTTTTCAACTAATTTTATTTAATTAAATAATTAACATTTTTTCACTCTCATATTATAAAAAAAAACAACATAAATTTTTATTAAAAATATTTATCAATATTTATAACAAATTTCACAAAGAAATATTTACTTAACAACCTGAACAAATATTTTCTTTATTTAAAAAAATAATATAAAAAAAACAAAACAATCAAAAACAAAAACAAAAAACACAAACTATAGTTTGCAAAAGCAAGTCAGCGTGATGAGTATGAATTTATCAGCTAAATTGGATGAGCTTCAAAGAGGCGATAGACACATGGAGACTACAGTGGCCTTGTGTGAGATACGAACACAACTGCAGGAACTCACAAAGTCGGTGGAAAGTTGTCAGAGTGAGGTGTCGGAAGTAAGTTTTCTTGTCAATAGCTTTGTAATAATAATAATTAATAAATCGCATTTCTTTACTTAGGTGAAACGTGATATGGTAGCCATTAAACACGAACTAGATACTGTACAACAAGTCAAGGAGGAAATAGAAGAATTACGCGAATATGTCGATAGATTGGAGGAGCACACGCACAGAAGGAAGCTAAGACTTTTAGAACAAGTTTGTAGCTTAAATTATTTGCCATGTTGTGTAATTAAAATATTAACAAAAAAACAAACGACTTCAAATTTCATTTAAAAAATAATTCAAAAACCCCTAAATCCAATCCAAGTCAACACATAACAAAACAAAACAAATAATCCTCTACAAAAAGAAACTACTTAAACGAACAAAGCTAATTCAATGAATATACTCCTGCTTCCTCTGAACCTTGAAACAAACAAAAAAAAAATCAAATTCAACATTGAATATATACACTATTGAATCAAATATTAAATGAAATTATGCCAGTCTAATGTTGCCAATTTTTACAAACAACCCGTTTTTTTTTTTAAATCCACTAATAATTTGATAACCACCCAACTCAATTTGTTTTCACATTCGAATTTTTAGCAGCACCACTTTTTGTTAGGGAACCCTGTTAAATATGTAAAATAATTTTCTTAAGTTAGATCCTTTTTTACTTTAACACGTTTCAATTTGTTTGGAAAGTATTTTAAAGGCACTTTTTACTGATTGCTATTAAACCTTAGATTCGTTTTTCAATTCCATTTTAGCCATTTAAATTGATTTTATTTTTTATTGTTACAATTTAAGTTTTTTACGGCACTTTGGAATCTCTTACCATTTCAGTTTTTTCGAAATCAATACATTTCCCCTTTCGTTCAACATTGATTTTTATTTTAAGCAAAGTTTAAGATGTTTTCTTTTCTTACAAATACGAGGGCGGTTCGGATACTTGTTAGCCTAGCATAAAAAGAGAATAGTTAGTTTTTTAAAAACATTTATATTTTGCAATATAATCTCCTGAAACTTTAATACACTTAGTCTAACCCTTATCTAGCAATTCTATCCTTTGATTAAAATAGTTTTCCTCAAGACCTTTAAAATATTGGTTGACAACTGTAATTGCATTCATCATTTGAGGTAAAACGCTTGCCAGCTAGGATTTTTTTGAGACTTGGGGACAGGTAAAAGCCACTTTGGGGCACTTCCTTTAGCTTCAGTCCATTGCTTGGATTGTTATTTTGTCTCTGGAGTATAGTGGTGGATCCATGTCTCATCAGCAGTTATAAAACGGCGCTTAAAAACCATTTAATTTGTTTTAAAACAATCCAAACAAGCTTGAGAAATTTCCTTTCCTATGAGTTTTTGGTCGACTGTTAACAAATGCGGCACCCATCATGCAGAAAGCGTTTTCATCTGTAGTTCTTCATGCAAAATTAAATGGACTCGATCATTTGAGACCATATCATGCACTTTGGCTACGATTTCTGTTGTACGGCCACGTTTAAATTCAACAACCCAATTTTTTGCTGTTGAATATGAAGGAGCACTTTCACCTAAAACATTTACCATATCATTATGAATTTCTTGTCAATATAAACCTGTTTTATTTAAGTATTTAATGACACGTGCGCTTTCTCTTCTAGGCTAACAAGTTTTCGAACTGCCCTCGTATGATATTTTATAGATTGGTGGATGAAACAGTACATCGACACTTGTCTCTGTAAGCATCCGGAATATGTTATCTTGCTTAAAGCTAATCTAAAATCTTTTTATCGTTTCTGCTAGATAAGAAATTAGGATGATCCATTTTGTAGATTTGACCCTTAGGTTAATAATTTATTTTCAAGGCAATAATTTAATGTTTTTAAATTTTTTCCACTTAACTCTGTCAGTTGTTGGTACTTCAATGTATTTGTTGGTGCTTACAGATCTAAATCCCTTATAATTTTAATCATAGGATTTCGCCACTCCACTGGACACACAATTCGTATGATCTGTTTCATAGACCCGTGCAGGTTTAATTTCAATAATCTGTTTACAAGTTAACATTTGACATTTCTCTTTTGCATTTTCTTTCCTTCTCTTGTATTATTTTCATTTCATTTATCAGCAGTGTTGCCAGTGTTGTTTCTTTATGAATACCATGTACATAAAATACATATAACAAACCTTCAAATATTCGCCCTCTAAGGCATCTAGACCACAAAGTAAAAACTGCTGTATGCAAAAATATATTTTTACAAGTACACATATTTTTCATAATTTTCCAAAACTAAAAACTATGGCAACACATCTGCGAATAAGCGAAATAGGAAAAATGAACAATTTAATGTCAAAATGTAGCAAGAATGGTGCAACAAATGTTCCATTAAGTGAACAGGCGGTGTGAATTTAGAAGTGACACCAAAGAAAAAAAGTCAGCAGAGTTTCGGCGACAAATCCCCTCTAACACGTGCGAATTTGGTTCCGAGCATTAGTAATCCGTTTACAAGGCAACTTTTTATTTTATCATTTGGCGTATAGGCCTTCTGATTCCCTTATATTTGTCGAAAAAGACGTTACCACTAAATAAAATATTTTAAACTCGTTTATTTATTAGGAAAAACTCCGTTTATTTAGGACAAGACACAACAAATGTTTAGTTTTATTTTATTTGATGCTGTTTGATCTTGCAAAACTATTGTAAACAAATTTGTGCCAAAACAAGTGGTTACGCTTTTTTGAGTAAATATTTGCCATGAGTGACCATAGCTTAAGAATTGTACTCGAAGGATGTCTTGCAATATCGTTCGATTTCGGTTTAAATTTCCATTTGACGTCTCCATTTACTTCGTGTATCAGGTTTTATACTTGTATGCCCTGTAAACTTTTTATTAATTTCTAACATTCAACAATCATTTCATTTCGCTATGACGATTTTTTCAGAGCTTTCGGATTTGATTTACAAAAAAACGGATAGAATTAAACGAAATGTATAAAATCTCGAAATCTCCTTAAAATAAAGAAGGTCGATCTTTAACAGATCCAACTGCTTTTATGTTGAACATTCTTTGACCATTTTGTATCAATTAAACTTTATAAACTTTCCATTTTAGATCCAAATTAGACAAAATCATCTTAAATTAACGAAAAAAAAATACTATTCTTAATGGCACAATTTCATTTAATTACAAACTAACATTTCATGCATCATAAACAATTTGTTTTATTATTATTTGTTATTAATTAAATTTAAGTTTTTATTATTTTGTAAAGTAATACTTAAGTTTCTTTTATGAAAAATAAATGAATTGAACTATATTTTTTTTAAAAAGTTTTTTATAATTTGTTTTAATTTTATTGAAATGTTTTTTAAGTTTTTAATTGCAATTGAATCAATTTGTAAGTTGTTGTTTGAATACAATTTAGAACGCGAATATTATTTAAGAACTTATCATGACTATATGTGCGTTGGTTTGTGTGTAAAACACACTAATGTCCTAAATACAAAACGAAAGCTATTGTCATTAAACCAGAAAACCATGTTAAATCGTTCTAAGCTGTTTGTATGCAGTGTATTTGGATTTTGCAATAATGCGTTATGTGTTGCATAACTATAATTACATAAAACTTTTCTCAATTTTGTAAGTTAAAGAAAAAGTTAAACACCTTTATGTATGTGAAAGGACCAAAAAGCTAATATTATTTAACAAGGAAACAATTTTAATTTTACCTCTTAAATAAATAATTTAGTGTTTCATAACTATAAATACACTGAAATAAAAATAATTTCAAATGCCAATATTCACTTATAAATTGAACTTTAATAATATGTACGGGCTTTTTTTCCTTTGAAACAACTCAAAAATTCGATCAGACATGCTATTTACTAGATTTATTCATATATCTTCACATATATATCTCCAAGCATCTTTAACAGCTTCGTGTTTTCGCTTTCAAAATTATCATTTAAATAATTTTTGTATTTTAAGAAGCAATTTGATAAAAATACTTAAAATTCCATTTCAATTAATAGAAATCAAAAACAGTATACATTTCCCAAAGAAAATCTATTTTTATCATTAGAGGAAATTCTACTTTCTTTACACTTCTTTGAGGGCATCTGCATTTGCTAGGTTATTTTTTGACAATATTCTGTTACATTTAATTTTAGAATATTTATTTCTTTTAATTTATTTTATTTTATTTCGGTTTTTTAAAAATTCACCAAAGATCTCATCAAACAGTGTAAATTCATTCAAATAAAATGTTTCTCTTATAAGCTAAGAACTTTAGAGGACAATGCTTATTGCAAGATATTTTCAAAATTTTTCAGAAATTTTCAAGATTTTTGTAACAATATTTACGTCTATATTTCTTTGTAAAAGTGTCAAATCAATATTTTTACTCCCATATATTTGTGCAAACTAAAAAATTACTGCAAAGAGTTTTGGTAATGGCCTGCCATTACTCTATATCATACCTTGTCTTAGCTACCACATAGTGTCAGCATTACTCAGTAATACACTGGTAATGGTAGCTAAATTGTATACTTAGCCACTGATAAACTCTTTACCATAGAGCGCTCTTTACTAAAAATCTTTCTACCCACTTTCTTGCGATACTCGAAATATTGATCTTTGAAGTTTTCTAAGTTTTTTTGTTTAATATTTTTCAATATTTTTCTTTTGGTTTTCTCTTAGTTACATTCATTTATATTATAATTTAATTGCAATATCTCTTAAATATAATTTCTTTTTTACAACTCCCCTTTTACATAATCGGCATTATTTTTGCAACACTTGTCATTAGAACGAATTATGATAAACGAAAATAGTTGAAAAAAGAAACGTTAAAAATAAATATTATTTATCTTTTTAGTTTTGTTTTTGGAACTCGTTTAAAATCTCGTAAAATTTAGATGACAAAATTTAACCATTTTGTTCTTTTTCTAAATTATTTCCTTTTTTTAATTCCAACACTCCAAGAACTTTCATTAGTTTTGTTAATAGAAATATTTTCCGTTTTTCTTTTTACAGGGTCTCACCTTCTTTCTCACCTACTCAATATTTTCGGCGGTATTGGGTATGCTGCAGTTCGGTTACAATACCGGTGTGATAAATGCTCCCGAAAAGAATATAGAGAATTTCATGAAGGATGTCTACAAGGATCGTTATGGCGAGGACATAAGCGAAGAGTTTATACAGCAGCTGTATTCGGTGGCGGTTTCAATATTTGCCATTGGCGGCATGTTGGGCGGTTTCAGTGGGGGCTGGATGGCAAATCGTTTTGGAAGGTGAATTAATATTTGCTGCAATGCTTTTAAAAACTCTTGCTAAATCGTAGTTGTGTTTCCTTTTTTGTCTTTTTAGAAAGGGTGGTTTATTATTAAATAATGTTTTGGGTATAACCGGTGGCTGTTTAATGGGTTTTACTAAAGTTAGTCATTCCTATGAAATGTTATTCCTTGGCCGTTTTATAATTGGTGTTAATTGCGGTAAGTTACGCTCATATTTCCCTATGTTATTACGAAATTAGTAATAATTTGTGTTTGAATGCAGGTCTCAATACATCATTAGTGCCAATGTACATTTCCGAAATTGCTCCGCTCAATTTGAGAGGTGGCTTAGGTACCGTTAATCAATTGGCTGTGACAGTAGGTTTACTATTATCCCAAGTATTGGGTATTGAACAAATTTTAGGAACTAATGATGGCTGGCCCATATTATTGGGCCTGGCCGTATGTCCTGCGGTCTTACAATTACTTTTACTGCCGGTATGTCCAGAATCTCCTAGATATCTGTTAATAACAAAGCAATGGGAAGAGGAAGCTAGAAAAGGTGGGTAACTAATAATAAACACAAAATCTATGATCATTATTATATTATTTATATCATGTTCAAATTTTAGCTCTCCGTCGTTTACGTGCCTCAAGTTCGGTGGATGAAGATATCGAAGAAATGCGTGCCGAGGAAAGAGCTCAACAATCGGAAAGTCATATCTCTACTATGGAGCTGATATGCTCGCCAACATTACGTGCCCCCCTCATCATTGGCATTGTAATGCAACTTAGCCAACAGTTTAGTGGCATCAATGCGGTGTTCTACTATTCTACATCCCTGTTTGTTAGTTCGGGTCTATCAGAGGAAAGCGCTAAATTTGCAACAATAGGCATAGGTGCTATTATGGTAAGTAACTAAATCATTAATCAGGAATATCTCTATGATCATAATCTAATATCCTACTCTATGATCATGCTGTAAAATCACACTCTATTATCGTATTCTATCATCACACTCTATGATCATTCTCTACGATCATTCGCTATAATCATTCGCTATGATCATACTCTATGATTATACTCAATTATCATACTCTATGATCATACTTCATGATCATACTCTATGATTATACTCTATGCTCATACTCTATGATCATTCTATATGATCACTCTCTATGATCATACTCTATGATCATACTCAATTATCATACTCTACGATCGAACTCTATGATCATACTCTATGATGATACTCAATTATTATACTCTATGATCATACTCTATTATCATACTCTATGATCATTCTCTATAATCATAGTCTATGAGCATACTCTATGATCGTACTCTAAGGTCATAGTCTATGATCATTCTCTATAATCATAGTCTATGAGCATACTCTATGATCGTACTCTATGATCACACTCTATGATCCTTCTCTATAATCATAGTCTATGAGCATACTCTATGATCGTACTCTATGGTCATTCTCTATGAGCATTCTATATATATAATATGATCATAATTCTATGTTATATAATATGATCATATTCTCTATAATCAGACTCTATAATCATACTCTATGAACATACTCTATGATCGTACTCTATGATCATTCTATATGATCATTCTCTATGATCATTCTCTATGATCGAACTCTATGATCATACTCTATGATCATACTCAATTATCATAGTCTATGATCGAACTCTATGATCATACTCTATGATCATACTCAATTATTATACTCTATGATCATACTTCATGATCATACTCTATTATGACTCTATGATCATTCTCTATAATCATAGTATATGAGCATACTCTATGATCGTACTCTATGATCACACTCTATGATCCTTCTCTATAATCATACTCTATGAATATACTCTATGATCGTACTCTATGATCATACTCTATGATCATACTCTGTTTTCTACTCTATGATCAATCTCTATGATCATTTTCAATGATCTTTATTTATTTATTATATTTTTCTATTTTAGGTTGTTATGACTCTAGTTTCTATACCTCTTATGGATCGTACCGGTCGTCGTACCCTACACCTGTATGGTCTGGGCGGCATGTTCATCTTCTCAATATTTATAACAATTTCATTTTTAATCAAGGCAAGTATTGCATTAAGATTTTTTGCGAATTTTGCACAAAAAACTCTCTCAAAGGTTAAGTATGATATTTTTAAAATGTTTCTCAATATATTGAACATTTTCTTATAAATGGTTTTTGTGGTTTGTAATCTTTTGTTTTTTTTTTCCATAAATCCTTAAAAATACAATACAATTTTTTTATTTTCATTACGTATCCATAAGCCGTAAAATATTAATAATCTCTTAAAAAAAAGTATTTTATGCATGAAGTTGTTTAAATAGAAATTTTAAAAACTCTTTTTTTTTTTTGTTAATAACAAGTATTTATAGTAATTTAAATAATAATAATTTTGTATAAAATTTTGTATTTTTTTGTAATATTTTAAAATTTTTGAATTATTTTATAGAATTTAAAAAAAAATATTTGTGAAATCATATTTTATTTAAAGAGTATGTACGAGTAGCGATGCATTACTTTATTATGTAATGAAAATAATGACTTTTCAATAAGAACTTTAAACCATTTCATACATTGTAACAAAAAAATTTGCTTGAGAGTAAGAAAGTTTACCCTCTTATTAGTGCAAGCCTCAATTTGAAATTCAGATTAGTCACAGCTTTAATTTTGTTAATACTTTTCATTGCTTTATAATACAAAAGTTCCTCACGATGAACATACATTTCTAACTAGCAGTCTTTAACATTAAAAATAACTGGCAGATTCTCTCCTATTTGTACCAGATACTCGTAACAAATACTCTTCTCTTATTATTTGTTATAATTCAAGCATGCTTTTTGCACGCAAATTACACATGAATTTCTTTTTGTTTAATTTTATTTTTCTTCTTAATGTCTTTTTATTTTTTTAATTTATTTACCATTGTGTAAATATATTTACAAATACCTACATATTTAGAAATGTGACTTTTTATTTAAAGAAATTCCCATTATTGTTTTTCATTTTGTTGAATTGAAAATTTTGAAAAATTTTGATTTTTGTATGTGATTGATGAAATTTGTGTAGTTGTTTGTTTGTTTGTTTGTTTTCATATTGTATATAATTAAATATATTTATTAGTTATTTAGGTTAAGTTACATTGAATAAATGAGTTTTATTGAGAACATTTTAAATTAAATGATTAAAAATTAAATCTCTCTTTGAAATGAAAGATGGAAGAAACTTAAGGATTTAAACATTTTTGGCTGGCTAAAATTTGATTTCAATTGTAAATAAATTTAAGTTAATATGATTAAATATTGCGTTTACCTTCGATATATGTATGCTGATAAAAGGGTTTATTGTAATTGATTGTAGGATAATTTCTGCAAAAACTCACCTGAAAAATAAAGAAAGAATATGTTATACAATTTTGAGTGATAGTCCTAAATTAGTTATAAATTCGTAAAAATTTTTAAAAATTAAGTTTTTAAATCAACTAATAATATCAGAATACATTCTAGAATATTTCATGCTGATAAAGAGACTGAATAAGGTAACTTTCACCAGGTTATCGTACGTCAAGATCGTGGCTGTGCAGCTTGTATGATTATAATCTGAAGTTTTACTCTATATCATAATCTATGATCATTATCATTGATCTTACTCTAGCGAATAATCTATGATCATTCCTATTAATCATATTCCATGATTATACTTTATGATCACATTGTACGATCATACTCTATCATCATATTCCATCACACTATGATCACATTAGATATCAATTATCATATCAGATGATCATACTATAGATCAGGAGTGCCCAAAAGTTGCTTATGTAAGAGCAAACAACAATACATTTAAATAAAAACTAATTTTTATTCAGTATTTTTTGTTGTAAAAGCCAATACATACAAAGAAACAACACACATTTTTAAACGGTATCATACGTTAAACAAAAACAAAATCTACATTGACGATCGCAGTCACCAATGTTTACCAGTAGAGCATACGAAAGTGTTGTTGCTTTGCGCTTGCGTGTATAGAGTGAAGTACGACAAAAAAACAAATAAGGCAAAGTTGTTTGTGTATTTCGTATTGTTAGTGCTGAGTGATATAGCTAAGAGTTTTTACAAATACAAAAGAGCACCAAGAGTATAGGGCTTGGGCACTCCTGCTCTAGATTATTGTCTATGTTTATCATACTTTTTGATCATACTTTCTATGATCATATTTGATAATCTCTCTCGATTATCAGGTTCCATGATCATACTTTATGATCACACTAAACGATTATAATCTACGATATAACAGAGAATGCCACGATTACAGATTAAACTACACAACATAAATAGCCACGATTGAAGACTAAAAATAAAGAGGCACGATAAACAATTTAAAGAGCCACGATTGCAGATTCAGATTAAAGTTTAAACCAGAATATATAATGGAGAATGATTAAACAAGCCACAATTAAAGTTTAAACCAGACTGTTTAAAGAGACACTATTGCAAAATATACTAGACTGTATAAAAAGCCATGACTAAAGTTTAAAGTAAACTATATAAAGACCCACGATTGAAATTTAAACCAGCCAAGACTGAAGCATAAACTAGACTTTATAAAGAGTCACTATTCAAGTTTTAACTATACTATATAAAGAGCTATAATTAAAGCGTCAACTAGTATTTATAAAGAGGCAGGATTGAAGTTTAAACTAGCCAAGATAAAAATTTAAACTAAAATTTATAAAGAGCCAGCATTGAAATTTAAACAAGACTTTATAAACAGCCACTATTGACGTTTAAACTAGACAATATAAAGAGCCATTATTAAAGTTTAAACTAGCCATGATTGAAGTTAAAACGTGACTATACAAAGTGCCAGGATTAAAATTTAAACTACCATGCTTGAAGTTTAACCTGGACTAAATAAATAACCAAGAATGAAGTTTAAACTAGACCATATAAAGAGCCACGATTGATGCTTAAACTAGATAATATAAAGAGCTTTTACTAAAGTTTAAACTAGCCACACCTGAAATTAAAACCTGACTATATAAATTGCCATGATTGAAATCTAAGCTAGCCATCATTAAAGTTAAAACTAGACTATCTAAAGAACCAGGATTGAAGTTTAAACAAGACCATATAAAACCCCCAACTATATAAAGAGCCACGATTTAAATTAAACTATATAAAGAGCCATGAATTAAATTTAAATTAGCCGCGATTGAGGTTTAAACTAAACTATATAAAGAAACACGACTGACTATATAAATATAAAGAGACACTATTATAGTTTAAACCAGCCAGGACTGAAGTTTAAACTATACTACATAAAGAGCCAGGATTCAACTAGACTAGTTAAACCTCTTATTCAAGCTTAAAATTGACAGAAACTTATAATTGAAACTTAAACTTAAATATATTTTGAAGTTTAAACTAGACTATAGAAAGCCCCTCGATTAAAATTTAAACTAGCCATGATTAAAGTTTAAACTAGATTAAAGAAATAGCCATGATTAAAGTTTAAGCTAGATTGTATAAAGAGAAACGACTGACTATATAAATATAAAGTGTTACGGTTGAAGTTTAAACTAGGCTATGCAAAGAGCCACTATATAAAGAGGCAGGATTAAGGTGTCAACTAGCCATGATTAAAATGAAGTTTAAACTAGATTATCTAAAGAAGCAGTTTAAACACGGTTGAAATTTAGTCTAGAATATATATAGAGCCAATACTCAATTTTACACTGGATTATATACAGACCTACAATAAAAGCCTTAATTTTAAACAAACCTATGGTTGAATCTTAAACGAAAATAGTTAAAACTATTATTGAAGCTTAAACTTAAATACTATTTCAACATATTTCAAATACTGTAATTTAAAAATTTAGCCAGCCCCAAATTTTTAAAATCCTAAAGTGTATTAAAGTAAAAGTTATATGAAAGTAAACAACAAAAACAAACTCATTTATTCAATTTCCCCCTCCCCCAACAAAAAAGAAATTCTCGACTTGGCAGGCTTTTGTCCCAAAATCGTTTTAAAAACAAATCAAAACTTCGATTAACAAACATGTTAAATAATTACAATTTTCAGTTTGTAAAATATTAAATTTTTTTAGTTAATTTTGTTAAGTTTTCATAAGTTCATAAAACACCAACAACAACAACAGGCTTTAGTTAGGCTTTTATTTCAAATGAATTATTAAAAAAAATTAAACAAAAATTAACTTAAACACTGAAAAAATAAATATGCACCAAAAATCACTTACAAACAAAAAATCACAAACTATTTAAAATCAAGAAAAAAAAAAGAAAGAAAATTAAAAGTTTTCACTTCTCACACCTTCAACAAAATTACCAATAAATGTGTAAAAATAACACCCAAAATCATTTCAACACTTCAAAAAAATATAAAAAAAAAACTAAATTTTCACTAAAGCCACCACGCCTTTTTCTGATATAAAATAAAAATTTATTTATATTTTCCTATATTTTGATTTCACAAAACTTAAATGAATTTTTATATACATAAATATTTGAATTTAATTTAATTATTTAAAGAAAAACTACAATATCTATATATAATAAAAATATAACTTTGAAAGCCATTAACAAATTTAGTTAAGTTCCATTTTAAACTAAAAACTTGCAAAACAGTTTGTTAAATTTTGTACAACAACAAAACACTAACATTTTCAATGGAATAAAAACAATTTAAATACTTCTTTAAAGTTCAAACAAAACAGCAACTGCTAAATATGACAGTCAAGCTTAGTACAAATTTATATGTAAAAAATAAAAATAAAATAAAGCAAAAAGTAATCAACTCATGCATAAAAATAAATACCTAGCTAGTATTTGGAGTTCAAAAAAGCAACAAGATTTCAATATTTATTATTGTGAAATATGTTTGAATTTAAACGATAACAGTTGAATGTATTAGAGAAAGCAGGTTAATAAACGGATAAACGATCAGAGAAAGAAAATCAGCAAAAGGTCGTTTCTATGCTGGCATAGTTGCTAGTAATCCTAAATGCTCGACTCATGTTTACAGGATAATTGCTGCGAAATATACATCAAGTAGTGAAACAGTTCTGCAAAGTCAAGTCTTTTTGAAACAGTACTATATTGCATCGAATGATCAGCGTTGTCAACTTTCAAAACGCACCAAAATGCAGAGAAAAAAACGCACCAAATTTGAAAATATTTATTGAATTAATTTTAAATTTTTTTAATTTCACAATTTAATATATAAAACTTTTTAAAAGAGATCAACGATTAATAGTAAAAGTAATAATAGTAAAAGCCTTTTTTAAACAAACAAGCTAATAAATATAAAATAAGCATTTAACCACTCAAATTTTAACTCACAATATGCTATTCGGAACTGAAGTACTAATTAATAAAAAGGGCTAATTTCAGTACATATTTGGTACTTTTTATACCCTCCACCACCAAAAGTGGTGAATAAGGGTATACATATATAAGTTTGTCATTCCGTGTGTAACACTGAGAAATCTGAGTCAGGAATATCCTTATGGAATTCTAAGTCGATTGGACCATGTCTATCTGTCTGACTCGGTAAAACACTCTCACGTCCAAAAGACAGAACCAAAATCAACAAGGCTTACAAAAAACAGTTTGGTATTGAAAATTAGCAAAATCGGTTTAGTAGAACCAGAGTTATGAACCAAAATGAACCAAATTGGATATTTTTAATAAGTTTTTTTTGCAATTTTTTTAAATATTTTGCAGATATTGCCATAAAATTTTGTACACGTTATTTTTATGATAAAGAAAGAAAGTGTGAAGGAAATAGTAAAAATCGATCTATGATTTCTCATAGCCTCCGTACAAATATCTTTCCGAAATATGGCTTAATGATAAATAAATGCCTATAAAATTAAAATATTAATACAAAATTCGGCAAAAATAAGTGTCATTTAAAAAAAAATCGCACAACGTAATTTTATGTTGTTCGGTCCATGTTTGGCCAGAGACCCCATATAAAGTCCACTTCCAAAATTCACTTAAATACGTATAAATCTAATGGAAATATAGTTACCAGGTTTAAATTCGACATTAATAATTCTTATAGATATGGAAATTGTTGTGCTAAATTTTACGATGGTCGGTCCATAATTGGTCATAGCTCCCTTTTATATATATCTTATAAATATCGATATCGACTCAAAACTTTATACAGATAATTTACTCAAACACAAAAATCACACTACAGAAATTTGTAAATTTTGGTCCATATTTGACCATATTCACCATATGAAGCGCTTTTCCAGAAATCACTTCAAGACTCATAAATCTGGTATAAATAAGGATACCGAGCCAAAATTTTACACAGAGCATTTACATATATTCCAAAATCAAACTGCTGAATATTGAAAATGTTGGTCCATATTTGATCATATCCCCCATATAAGGTCAAATACCGAAATTCACGTTAATACTTATACGAATCTTAAATGTACTATTAATATATTGAAATTCAACGTGGCATATCTTCATATGTATAAAAGTCTTTGTTTCCAAATTTAATTGCTCAATATAAGTACCACTTCCGAAAATCAAGTTAACCCTCAATAATGTCTAATAAATATAAATGAGGATATTCTATTCCTATAACCAGTGTAGTTTTTGTATTTCTCATTAGAATATTTAGGTGGAGGGTATTTGAGATTCGGCATAGCCGAATATTGCACTCTAACTTGTTTTAATTATTTTTGTTTTCTATATTAAATACTTCTATTTGAATTTTTTTTTCAATAAAATTTGTTAGGGTTCGACTGGGACTCTAACCCTGGTTGTCCGTCTACAGTTCAAACCATCAGGTTATACAAGCATTTTTATTTCCATATTTAAAATGTTAATTTTATTTTCAAACAAAGATTTTTACCCTATTACCTTCATGTGACGAATTTGATAGTATTTATCACACTTTATTTAATGGGATCTGTTTCATCGTATAGATTTCATTATTAAAAAACTGCAATTAAAAATGAGTAAAAAAAAGAATTTCATCACATTTTCGAAAAAATTAAAAAACGCACCGCGCACACACTAAGAAATTTTTCGCACAAAAAAAATTGAAAAAGCACCAAAAATGGTGCAAAACGAACCAAGTTGACAACGCTGCGATTGATTTACGTTCTGATGCTACTTGAGGATGTAAGATGGCTCAACATTAATTTATTGTTTTTATAATTGTTTTATTGCTTTCTCTAACAAATCTTAAGACTATTATCGTAGTTATTCTAAACTATCATGCAGAAAAAAAATATAGTTGTACTTGTTTACCAAAACCTATTTAAACATTTTTAAAATTTTTTTTTAAATATTATGGCCATTGGAATTATTTATATGATTTCTGCAACTATGATATGATCAAGTTAGCATTCACATGATTATAGCAATTATGTAATATTTATGGTGATCAGTTTTATGATGAAAAATTATAACATATTCTGTTGTTTTCTATCATAATAAAATAGCAATAAATTATGTTAAATAGATGCATCATAAAAATGATTGTAACAAAGATATACATAGTTACTGCAATCATATATATGATTATAGTAATCATCTGAATCGTAACTTAACCATATTGTGGTTACCGCAATCATATAAATAATTACAGTGACCATAACATTGTTGGAAAACTTGTAAAAATGTTGAAATTTTTGTGGTAAAACTATATTGTGGTACATGTATAACTATATTTTTTCTCTGTGTGATTTTAAACATATTTCATTCAATAACAGTAACCTTAAATGTGTAAGAGTAATTGAAATTATTTCTTATATTTTTCTTAAATTTTATGTATAATTTCTTTCCATTAACTATGATTTTACAATTAAACGGTTTAATTTAATGTTAATTTTGATTTTAATGTAAAAAAAAAATATTAAAAACACAATTTTAAAATCGCGTTAAAAGAAAAGCCTACAAAACCATCGAGAATTTGGTAACTTCACGTTTTGTATAGGAGTTTTTTGGTTATGTACAGGAAATGATCGACTGGATGTCCTATCTATCGGTGGTCTCAACACTGGGCTTTGTGGTGTTCTTTGCCGTCGGTCCCGGCTCTATACCCTGGATGATAACGGCCGAGCTGTTCTCTCAAGGCCCCCGACCAAGTGCTATGGCCATAGCGGTATTGGTCAATTGGATGGCCAATTTTGTGGTGGGCATTGGTTTCCCCAGTATGAAGGTAAATTATAAAAATATCTTTTGCAACATTTAAACATTTTTAATTTTATTTTATTACTTTGTTATTGCAGACTGCCTTGGAAAATTATACATTCTTACCGTTTAGCGTTATGTTAGCCATCTTTTGGATATTCACCTATAAAAAGGTTCCCGAGACCAAAAACAAGACCTTTGAAGAGATTCTGGCCCTATTCCGCCACGGCAATGGAAGGTATATTCTTTAATTATTTTACTATTCATTTAGTTTTATGGGTTTTCTCAAATTTAAGTTTTTTGGTTTTCCATTTCATTTTCTTTTTCGATTGAATACAATGAATAAAACTTGGAAGTTTAGATATTAATAGAGTTTAATGAGTTTTTTCGGTTTATTATTTTAATGGTATTATTATTAAAAATACAGTTTTAATTTAATGTCACAGATTTAGGATTTTTCCTATGCCAAGTTATATCATAAAAAGGCCAAAGATTGAAGCCTAAACTTGACTATATAAAGAGACAAGATTGAATTTTAAACCAGTCACGATTAAAGTTTAAATAACACTATATAAAGATCCATGACTGACGTTTAAACTAGAGTATATTAAGAGCCATGACTGGAGTTTAAACTAGCCATGATTGAAGTTTAAACTAGACTAAATAAAGAGAAACGACTGACTATATAAATTTAAAGAGCCAATATTAAAGTTTAAACTACCCACGACTGAAGTTTAAACTGTCCACGATTAAATTTTAAACTAGATATATAAAGAGCCACGATTAAAGTTTAAGCTAGACTATATAAAGAGCCACGATTGAAGTTAAAACTGGAGTATACAAAGAGCCACGATTAAAGTTTAAGCTAGACTATATAAAGAGCTACGACTGAAGTTTCAACTAGCCATGATTGAAGTTTAAACCAGACTAAACACATAGCTACGATTGAAGTTTAAACTAGACTATATAAAGAGAAACGACTGACTAAATAAATTTATAGAGCCACTATTAAAGTTTAAACTAGACTTTATAAAGAGCCACGATTAAAGTTAAAACTAAAGTATGCAAAGAGCCATAGCTGAAGTATATTCTCGGCTATATAAAGAGCCAAGATTGAAGTTTAAAGCAGACTATATAAAGTGGCACAATTTCAGCTTAAACTAGACTGTATAAAGAGCAACGATTAAAGCTTGGTGTGGTCTTCTAAGAAGCAATGCTTTCTGTTTTCTCCGTTACTTTAAGACGCAATTAGTTATCTATGGCTGCTATAGCCTCAATTCAGGTTAAAATTATTGTCCCTTTACACAATTAAAGTAAGAAGCTATCCATAACTCTGTCTAATATTCAAATCAAATGACATCAAACCAAATTGACAATTTGCCTTTGTTTTTAATAATACAATACCATTTATATTTGATTTGTAGTTTAATTACAAAATTTTCTTTAAATTTTTCTAAAGATTTATTTTAATCAACGCACTTACTTTCTTTTATTAGTTCATATTCAAAATATTAAACTATTATTTCAATACTAATCCTAATTTAACAATTTAAATAACCCATGTCAATTTTTTTATATATATAAAAAAACTGTCTATAAATGTAAAAAAAATGAAACCATAACCCAACAAACCTTTTTTGATCATAAACTTAAAACACAAGAAGGACATTCCGAGATAGTAGACTGTACGGGTAAGTTGCATGATGAACAAAATACAAAAAACAAATTATGAAAAAAGAAACCAAACCAAAAACTCAGAAACCCTGCAATTTTACATACAACCCCCCTCCCATTATAAATATTTATATACAAAGCAAATTTTAACGTTGGTTCTTTTAAACACTTTTCTTTAACAAAGAATTTATGAAAAACAAAACAAAATAATAATGTTAGTTGAAAATATTGTTTTATTAGTAGTTTTTAAAACCAAAAATAATAATATTGATAATGTTACATAAAATGTGTTCTTTTTAATATGTTTATCTATATATATTTCTTAAAATCAAATTCTTTCTTAAATGTTATAAACAAAACAAACTACATATATATAATAATTATAAATAACTGCCATAATTTTGTTAAAATATTTGTTAATTTTCTTTATAAAATTAAATTACAAAATTATACAAATTATAGTTTCTTGTTATGAATGCTTTGAATGCTACATAAACATTTAACAATTTTTAAATACAATCTTTTATTCTACTCGTTTGTATCATAAAAATTAATTAATTCAATTTACTTTCATTGTATCAAATCCAAGTTGTTGCAACAAATATTGAAATTTCCAAAAAAAAAAATCGATTTAAAAAAAAAACAAGTAAAATTTTCATCATGTTTTCATGTCAAGCGTTTGTTCTTCATGCCTTAACCATTATTAGCTCTATCTCTTCATCATCCTTCGCCTACGTCATCAACGTCATTTATTAAACAACAACAACAACAATAACAATTACAACAATATTAATTACAATAACAACAATTAGAACAAATAAGGACACTTTTAAACACAATTGAACTAGTTCATTATTTGCTTTTCTTTTTCGTATTAAATTTGCTGTTTAATTTTTTTTTTGTTCTTCTTTACCTGCAGTGGTCAGTAATAGTATGGTCAATTTGGCGATTTTTCCTTCTGATTCTAGTTCCATTTATAGTTCAGGTTTAGATCAGGTTCTATTTCAGTTTCCAGTTTATGTTCAACTTCAGGTTCTAGTACAAGTTATAATTCTAATTCTAGTTCAGGAACTAGACCTTGAATTAGAACCGTGAACTAGAAGGTTGTAGTTTAGGTTTAACTTCAGGTTCTAGTACAGGATCTAGTTCCGGTTCTTGCTCAAGTTCTAGTTCAGCTTCTAGTTTAGGTTCCAGTTTAGGTTCAACTTCAAGTTCTAGTTCAGGTTCTAGTTCAGGTTCTAGTTCAGGTTCTAGTTTAGGTTCAACTGCAGTTTCTAGTACAGTTCCAGTTTAGGTTTAACTTCAGGTTCTAGTTCAGGTTCAAGTCCAAGTTCTAGTTCAGCTTCTAGTTACTGTTCAACTTCAGGTTCTAGTTCAGGTTCTAATTCTGTTTCTAGTTCAGGTTCTAGTTTAGGTTCAACTTCATGTTCTAGTTCAAGTTCTAGTTCAGCATCTAGTTCAGGCTCTAGCTCAGGTTCTAATTCTGTTTCTAGTTCAGGTTCTAGTTTAAGGTCTAGTTTAGGTTCAACTTTAGGTTCTACTTCAGGATCTAGTTCTGGTTCTAGTTCAAGTTCTAGTTCAGGTTCTAGTTTAGGTTCAACTTCAAGTTCTAGTTTATGTTTTAGGGCAGGTTCTGGTTCAGGTTATAGTTTAGGTTCAACCTTTTTAAAAAAAAAAAATTAAAAAAAAAAGCTGCAGTTTCTAGTGCAGGTTCTAATTTTAATTCTAGTTCAGGAACTAGACCTTGAACTAATTCTAATTTTAATTCTAGTTCAGGAACTAGACCTTGTCTAGAAGGTCTAGTTCAGTTCCAGTTTAGGTTTAGCTTCAGGTTCTAGTTCAGGTTCCAGTTCAAGTTCTAGTTCAGCTTCTAGTTACTGTTCAACTTCAGGTTCTAGTTCAGGTTCTAATTCTGTTTCTAGTTCAGGTTCTAGTTTAGGTTCAACTTCATGTTCTAGTTCAAGTTCTAGTTCAGCATCTAGTTCAGGTTCTACTTCTGTTTCTAGTTCAGGTTCTAGTTTAAGGTCTAGTTTAGGTTCAACTTTAGGTTCTACTTCAGGATCTAGTTCTGGTTCTAGTTCAAGTTCTAGTTCAGGGTCTAGTTTAGGTTCAACTTCAAGTTCTAGTTTATGTTTTAGGGCAGGTTCTAGTTCAGGTTATAGTTTAGGTTCTAATTCTGTTTCTAGTTCAGGTTCTAGTTTAAGGTCTAGTTCAGGTTCTAGTTTAGGTTCAACTTCATGTTCTAGTTCAAGTTCTAGTTCAGCTTCTAGTTCAGGCTCTAGTTCAGGTTCTAAATATTATTCTAGTTCAAGTTCTAGTTTAGGTTCTAATTCTGATTCTAGTTCAGGTTCTAGTTCTAGTTCCGGTTCTAGGTCCTCTTCCAGTTCAGGGGGGTTATACTCTATTGCGATGCGAAAGTAAATTCGATGCAATAAGCGTACAAATTGATACTCTTACGCATCGAATTTGCTTTCGCATCGCAATAGAGAGTAACCCCCCTGGTTCTAGTTAAGGTTATAATTCAAATTATAGTTGATTTCGAGGTCAAACAATCAATCTAAATGAAATTATCAATTGGGCTTGCCAAAATTAGCTTTGGATCCATTTTGGCTGTTCTAGACCGACTTTAATTTATTTCAACTTAATTACAACTTTGAGTTTATTTATTTATTTTTAATTTATTTTCCGTTTATCTTTATAATTTAGCCGTGACTCTATTAATGACACTAGTAAAACAGCATCCACTGAAGATATTGAAATAACACCACGTAGTTCCATAACTGAACAGTCTAAACCGCACCGTTCTTAAATTATATTTTTTATTTAATTTTGTATTATAATTAATTAATTTTAAGTTGAATATCTTTATAATTTATGTTTATGCTGTAATATTGTCAAAGTTTTCTATTTTTTTTTTATTTTTTTTTTTTTTTTGTAAAATTGGTCTTTTGTTTAAATAAATAATTTTAAACTCTAACAAGAACTTCCAAGTAGTAAAAAAAATATATTTTTATTTTTTATTGAAAATATTGTTTTGTTTTTTTTGTTTAATATAAAGTAAGTAAAAAATATTCAAAATATATAAAAATTGTTCAAACGCTTCATTAAGGGTTAAAAAATAAATATATTTAAAGTTTGCCAAAAATATTTTGTGAGAAAAAGATTTTTAGGAATATTAATCAATATACAAATATTATTTCCAAAGGTTTATAATATTTTCAAGTATTAATTTAAGGGAAATAAAGACTAATAATAACTAGTTC
Source organism: Bellardia pandia (assembly GCA_916048285.2). NCBI lineage: Eukaryota > Metazoa > Arthropoda > Insecta > Diptera > Calliphoridae > Bellardia > Bellardia pandia. Next base: position 25,126,253 of record OU696531.1, read on the forward strand.
CAGTTCCAATACAGTTCTAATTTACTTAAAAGCTCAGTTATATTTCAATGCAATCAAATGCAATTTAGGGTCTAGCATCATCCTAATAATCGCTAAGAGATCAATTCCATGAATTTGTGACAATATAAGATTACAAATATTTCATTTAAACTTTTTTCTATAAATATTTTTGGTAAATTTACAAATGTATTTTAAAAATATACACAGACATATTTTTTTTATAAATTTATCAAATGTTTTTAAAATGAAAATTTTTTAACAAAAAAAAAAATTATAAGAAAAATATTATAAAAAACAAACAAAACAAAAAAAAATACCCATACAATTTAAAACATAATCGTAGAGTGTGCGAATTTCAGGAGTATGCTAAACTGCACAAATAGTTTGGAGCCACAAAGTATGAATTCGGGCATCGAACATGCCGCCCTTATGGTATCTGAGGAGAAGACCCAACATGATTCACGTAAGACAATATTTCTATTCATAATCATTTATCAAACAAATCAAAAATATCTCTAATTCTCTATTCATACAATATATATTTTGTTTGTCTTATTTTTGTAGTTAAACAAAATTTATGTAATTTTTTGTTTAACCAATTATGGAAATTATTAAAAATTAAATAAAAATTATTAACAAATTACTAACACACTTTTTATAAATTGAAAAATTTGTCTTATTTTATTACTATTATTTTAGTTTCAAACTTGTCCTTATTTCTATTTTATTTTGTTTCGTTTTGAATTGAATTGAATTGACATTTAATAAACGTCTTAACAACTTATTAAAGATTTTATATAAAACAAACAAAATTGTCAACTAAATGTCAAACACACAAAACACTACTAAACATGTCAATGTCATTCATTAATCATTTAACAAAATAATTAAATCTGTCATTCATCCATTCATTATTAAGCATTTTGTTATATAATTAGTTTCAATATTTGTATGTTTTTAAATTATTGTTTAAAATTTGATGAAATGCATTAAAAGGTTTAAAAGTTTGTCCAGAAGTCTAGTTCTGTTTTAGTTCTGTTCTAGTTCTGTTCTAGTTCTGTTCTAGTTCTGTTCTAGTTCTGTTCTAGTTCTGTTCTACTTCTGTTCTAGTTCTGTTCTAGTTCTGTTCTACTTCTGTTCTAGTTCTGTTCTAGTTCTGTTCTAGTTATGTTCTAATTCTCTTCTAGTTCTGTTCTAGTTTTGTTCTAGTTCTGTTCTAGTTCTGTTCTAGTTCTGTTCTAGTTCTGTTCTAGTTATGTTCTAGTTCTGTTCTAGTTATGTTCTAATTCTCTTCTAGTTCTGTTCTAGTTCTGTTCTAGTTCTGTTCTAGTTCTGTTCTAGTTCTGTTCTAGTTCTGTTCTGTTCGAGATCCAGTTTAGCAAACATCTGGCTGGTTCTTTTAGTATTGAATGTTATAAACAACTTGGATATTTATTAGAACATTAAACCTTTTAATCTTTCACTCATTATTATTTGTACTGTTAGCTATTTAGTTGCTTCGAAATAATTAGTTCATCTAAACAAATTATTAATAAATTATTGTAAATTAAATATGTTTGTGCTCGTTAATTGTGTATGTTATTAGTTGTGAGTGTTTAGTTTTCAAAAACTTTTACATCTAGAATTAGTTTTGTAAAATCAGTTAATTTAATTAAAGTTAAAGGTTGTGATGTGTAGTTAAACTTTTGGTATTATTGTTCTTTTTTGTAATTTTATCAACACATCGTAACTTTTAGCATTAATTAGATTAAATGGTTTAATTAAATAATGTTGATTTTTTACAGATTTTTTATTAATTTAATTTTTATAAATTTTCTTTTAATTTCATACTCTATAAATAATTGAATATGTTTTTTGGCATTTATAATTTGCGGTAAATAATTAAAAATATTTGAAACAAACCCCCCAAAAATATAAACAAACATCTCTAATATACATCGCTATAATTGGATTTATCTCAACTCATTAAACCAAAAATCTCAATAATACACTGAAACAAATAATCGTTGTGAATTGGCCAAAAAAAATGCATATTTTTGTTTGTTGCTAAAAAAAAAAACAAAACAACCTTTTTATTATAATTTGATCATGAATTAAAAAAAAATAAAAAAAACAACTAAAGTATTTGGTACAACTTCATTTTCATTAACGGTTGAAGGCATGGGTCCATATCCGTTAAGCGATAGCACTAATCTCTTGGGTCCAACGACAAGTTTAGCCGGCAGCTCAACTTGTTACACCAATTACGGTACGAATGCGTACAGTACGCCAAATCCGATTCGCAAGTGTTACTACGATTATAATTATGATCGTGATAACTTCCGGCGTCATTCGGCTCATGGAAGAATGTGTAGGTGTCATCAGGTAGCTCTATATCGTCTGTTAAATGTTCACTTTGTCAAAAATACACCAAAAAAAAAAAAAAAACACAACTACAACTATTTACAAAAAAACCACTCAAATTGTTATTAATTTTAAAATATTTTTTTTTTGTTTTTCAATAATTGTACAGTTTTAATGGAGTAAAAGAAGCAAAGTTGAAAAAACAGAACTTTTTAAATGAACATAAAAGAAAAATAAAATACAATTGTTGTAATTTTTAATACACTTTGATTTTAAATTAATTTTATATTTTTTAAAAGCACTTCATATATGTTTTTTGATGGCTTTAATTACGGAAACATCAGCAGGCCATTCATAATTTCACGCTTATTTTGTTAAATTCGTAACTGTTCGCTTGTAGAGTTAAGAAATGAAGGCAGCACATAGAGGAAATTAGCCCCGCATCAACTCCATGCATTTTTTAATTTATTATGTCTCTCCATGAAATGTTCTTATTAGTTTGAGACATTTTTTTTCATTTAAGAAAATTAAGAACAACATGTAATTTAAACAACAATCGAAACGACTGACTAGGCGACTGACAATCGAATGACTGAACAGGCCTGTTGATTGTTACAATGTTGAGACTCAATTCACTTCCTGATACTACAAACATGAGAAAAAATGTGCCCGATTTTCACAAAGTATTTGAAAAACTATTATCTCTTTCCCGAAATCTCGGCAGCTGCCACAATTGTCATTGACAGGAAAATCCAGTCTATATGCATGTTCACCAATCCAATTAATTCAAGCATTAACACTCCTCGAAATTTTTCTATTATTTACAAAGAATACGAGTATAAAAAACACTTTTTCCTTATATAAGATCCCAACAGATGCAACAATAGTTCTGCATGTACACCAACCATCCCATGAATCATTAAGCCTCCAGAAAGCTTTGAAGCTACATTTCTGGTCTCACGATTATAGTCTTCTATGTTCAGATCTTATGTGATCTACATATTCCTCGTTTAATTGTTTTGAGAAGTATGGCAACTGATATCGTATTCGAAATATTCTAACGAAACCCCTTTCCGAATAGCTGGAAAATATTGATCGGTGCACCACTTTTTAAGCTCATTCCTATAACTTAAAGTTTTTTTCCTTAAATGAAAGACTTACTTCCATGAACATAGATTATCGTAGGAGTGATCTGATCACCTAAGCGTGTTAATCGGCATGCTCGTGTTTCCCGATACTTCAGATAGGTCGTACATTACATTTCCTGCAAAAAAAGTTCACCTTGTATCCGACTGCTCTGTCAACTGCTCTCACTGTTAAGGAGACCAAAAAGACTTGCCTGTTCAGCAATCATCTACGTAATCACAGTGCGTGTCTCTATGTCATCATTGAACAGATCTTAATTTTCCAAAGCCGTATTGCAACCAATATAGCATTAGAAATATTCAAACGAAATCTTTTTCTGGCTAGCTCAAGAGATGATCTACAGAACATGTGGATTGGTACACTGGTTCCACCCAATTTGCTTTCGGGTACTTAATTTTTCCCAAAAACTCTCTCTCTATCTTTAACCCCATTTTTTTGAATTTCCAAGATTTATTTCCGATTGCTAATCATATCACACAGAGAGTTTCTGAGAGATTGTCTACAGAGAATGTGGATGGGTACACTGGTTTCCCTTAATTTGCTTTCGGGTACTTAATATTTCCCAAGAACTCTCTCTCTCTCTCTAACCCCATGTTTTCGAATTTTCAAGATTTATTTCCAACTGCTAATCATATGAGACAGAGAGTTTCTGATATGTTTCTGTGATCGCGACCATACGTTTAACAGGGTCATCTATGTTAAGCTCTTCCTAGATCTACAGGTTCTAATTTTAATTGTCCAGAACAGATATCGCGAATCAAATATCGAAACATTTAAATCCGATTATTTTGTAGCTGATTGGAAAATTGTCATTAAATTTACCTCCACCACAAGGACCTTTATCTCCTCTTCATAAAGTTGCGGTCTGCTTCAACAATAGTCATAAAAAGCAATTCCGAGTCTACACCACCGTCAGCATCAAAACGTTTCTCCTATTACTAATCGTAAGACACACACACAGTAAATTTTCTTCCACATACTTTAAAAATTATTTTTCAAGAACCTATATCTCCTATTCACCATGATTCAGACTGCTTCGAATATAGTTATTAAAAGGAAAACTCCGACTTCCATGCGTTACAGCGTTGGAATGTCATTTTCCTCTTACGAATCAAAAGTTCTTCAGTGCGTTTCTTAATTCATTTGGATGAAGTTTTCCTCATCAACCTAAATCTTTGTTTAGCCCTTTCTAGATCTTCAGATACCATTTTTAAGTGTCCCGGTATTGCAACTAACGTCAGTTATCAACCTCTGGCTAACTCGTCTGTCCGCGCATTACCATTTGAATCAATTTTCGCAGAGACCCAAATCTTATCTATAAATAAATATGCAATATTCTTTCGAATATCTCTGTCAAATACTATCTTATATGCTGAAAACTATATATAAAACACATGTTTCCGGGATAAATGCCGAAGACTATGCTAAAGTTTATTATACAAATGGCATTATAAATTTATTAAAGGCAAGCCATTCGTTCAATCATCCTTGATCCTTTCCAGAAAGGAAACCCAACTGTTATAGAGATAATGTAGCGTGTTGCATAAACACAAGATTGGTTCAGGAAAAGGGTTATCAAACCCAAATATATTTAATATTCTACTAAAGATGTTGTAAGGTTTAGCATAGTGAGAAGTTTGGTTATAGATCTTAGCATGACCAAAACTTATTAGTTCAGCTAAGCATAAACAACTGCAAGTAAGCCATAGCCTAACTACAAATTCAACAACCTTACTCTAGTGTTACAAAAGTGGGCTTTAAATGTTTTATTTTAAATTATAAAACACCACAGCACAGCAAAAAAAATAAAAAAAAATTCAATAATTAAACACATATTGTCACTATTATCCACCTATCCAACACTGCTCAAGAATTTAAAAACATGCCATTAAATATTGCTCTTAAAAAAGCTAAATTTATTTTAACATTTTCATTTTTATTTTAAACTTAAAACTTTAAATTAAATGATTGCACAAAATAAAACAGCATGTTTTAGGAAAGCATGAAAGTAAAATTGGCAATGTATATAACATTATTTGTTAACAAAAAAGTTTAAAGCATGTTCACTTAAAAACGCTCTGAAATTCCCCCTCATTAAATAAACCACACGCTTTTGTCAACCTAAAGAGGTCCTTTAAACAAGTTTTCTCAAATACAATAAAATATAAAAATAAATTCATGGCATTTAAATTTAATTTGAACAGCTGCATCCGAGCGTTGTTTAGGAGACGGCCGAAATACACACCAGGGCCGGAACGCTGCCTCTGTGCCCCATCACCTTCGTCAGCAAGCACATGCCTACCAGAACAGCGGGCCTTGACTGAGGAACGACTCACTTCCTGAAACTGCCAGTGTACATTCAACGAGCGCTGAACAGTCACAACAACAACTACAGCAGCAACAGCAACCACCACAAACTCCAAAACTACAAAAACAACATTCTCATGAACAGCAGCAACAACAACAGCAGACGCAGCAACAGCAGGAGCATCAACATCATCATCACGTACAGTGTAGCTATGACAAGGATATTGTATGTGATGATAATCAAATGCACCAGCACCAGCACCAGCAGCCGCAACAAAAACACAACGAGCACTGGCAAACGAACACCAACACAACAGCTACCACTTGCACCGCTGAATACTCACTGCCGTTTAACCAACAAGAACAAGAACAACAGCAACCACCACTACCACCACCACCTCCACAACATTATCGCCATCAGCATATGCCACGCAAACACAGCCACAGCCATAGTGCACATCCCAGTCGTCATACATCGCCACACAGTCGTCATACTTCACCTCATAGTAGACATACATCACCTCACAGTCGTCATACTTCACCTCATAGTCGTCATACATCTCCACACAGTCGCCATACCTCACCTCATAGTCGTCATACTTCTCCGCACAGTCGTCATACTTCACCCCATGGGCATGGTCACAGCCATGGTCATGGTCATTCGCACTCCTCACCGCATCAGTCGCACCATCACGTGCATGATCCGCATCAAAATGACACCGATAATATAGTAGAACCTTTTATACGCAATAGTGCACCAAGAGCCTCCATACGCAGTACTTCGTCTAATGTTCATGCTCATCATGCTCATTCACACCATCATCGTCGGCGAAAACGTAGCGAAAACAATCATGTGCATCAGCATGCCAATGGAGAACGCGCATTAGACGAGTTGGAAGGGGGAGTAGACAGGCATCCAAATGGTCATCTGCATCAGGGTCAACCCTCAGGTCATACTTGCACCCGTCGTCATCGTTCCGTTACCGATGTTTCTCAAACATCGCTTAACACCTGTAATGATCCCCTGTGTACCGAACGGGAAATGCAGGAGATATTTGTGCAAAAAACAACGGCCTGCTGTTCTAGTTCGCGCACCGAACTGGCCCAATATTTTGCCGAAGATCTGTACGGCACTTCATCTAGGCGGCCCTCATCATGTTGCACATCATCCGATTATTGTTATCAGACTGATTCGACGAGTCTGTATGGTTCACGTTCCTCTTTGAGCCGCAACAACTCCATTAAATCGGCCTCGGTGACCATGCGCAAAAAGAAACTACAACAAAGACAACCAAGTTACAGTTCAATCTCATTAAGAGCTTTGAACGCCTCACGACCCGACAGCCAAATGGGCTCGCTGACGTCCGTTTTCGATCGGGCCAAGCAATATGCAGCTAATGGTGGTGACAGCAAGTCGCATGATTCTACTTCCAAGGTAACTATAGAAAGACACACATCCAAAGATGCTTTAAGTAATGATCTACCTGAATATGCTTGTTCCCCTTCTCCGATAAGATGGAGTTTTCTGGCTGATGGTAAGACCAACACCAATAACGATAGTGCAGACGAACTCAGACCACAGCACACAAACGGAACGAAAACTATAGATGACAGACCACATCATAAGTCTGAAGCTAGACTAAATAAGAGAGAAAGAGAACGACATAGAACAATAGAGCTCGAGAAGCCACCAGTAAAACCGCACCGGTCACAAAGCAGGCAACATTGGAAATCTAGATCCTCTTCAGATGACCGCCCCTCCACCTCACGCAAATGCTGCGAAAGTCCCTGTAAATATGAAGAGTCTACCATGGTACAATTCCACCAAGATGCCGAAACATTTAACAATTGCTGCAGCAATTACATACAGTGCAACACCTACTTAGATCAAGATCTGCAAATCACTAGCGAAGACATACACCAGTATTTGTCGAAAGGTCAACAGGATACGGGCAATATTTTAAATAACACCAAAACCTATCCCTTCCAACCGAGCAATGCCCTGGAGTTCCAATACAAAAATAATTTTGCCAATAACAATACTGCCACTAACACATTGTCCTCGGTGGAGGGTACGGAAAGTATGCGTAGCTATGATAGTCGTTTCAGACGTAATTCCAGCAAAGAGACGAACTTAAATCAAAATCCTTCCACTTCAGAAGGCTGTGCCGGTGCCGGAGCATGTGGCATGTCATCGTGTAGTTCTACCCCTTTGTCACCGGCCAACATTAATTTGTCTTCTAGCACCAACAATATCAACATAGTGTTCAGTTCCTGTATGGAGCGCAACGCCAATGAGGTGAAATTCATTAATACTACTTCACGCAATGCGTCGGCGGCCGCTGTGGTGTCTACTGAAGCTCATCATGCCGGTTATTTGCCCTATACTTATCCTTCCTATGACTACACAAATATGGCAGCTAATTCTCAGTTTAACAAGCTGCTGGGCATAGATGAAATACCCCCACACATGATGATTAGAGGTGATGACATGATGACCACCACTACCTCCTCGAGTCAACATTCATCCTCCCTACAATCACTGGAACCGGTCGAACGTCAACAACAAGGCATATCATTCGATTCGTTCGATGCATCCTCGGGCCACAATTTACTGTCTTCGCAGAGGGAAGGTGGCCAGTACACGCCTACACCACTCTCACCCCTATCACCAGCTTCACCGGCCAATTCATCCAACTATTCAGCTTCCATTAATCCATCGTCTTCTACGTATATGCATTTGCAACATGATCAGCAGCAACAGCATGATCAGCAACCATTTTACGACTATCCACCGGACATGCAACGAGCTCATACTCACTATCACTCATATGGTCATCACGGTCATCATCATTTGAGAGAGAGCTTTAAATTAACAAATGCTTTTAGGAAAGTACGCAAACGAGCACGCAAATACACAGATTTTTTACGCAAAAAATAAATAAAAAAAAGCTTTTTGTTAAATATATATATTCTATAAGTTGGAGGGACCTTTTGAAGAGGGTGTTAAAAATTAAGCTTTTAACTTTTATTAAGTTTGTTTCCATTTTATTTCATTTTATTAGATTCGCCACACTTTTCACCCTATTTCGGACCTAAATATGTGGTCATACATGTCAATAAGAAAACCAAAAGTCTGGATAGAGGAGATCCTACTTAAAGTGAGCAATTTACAACAGCAGCATTTTGCAAACAACTCTTGCATTTTATTAAATCTCTGCAGGTGCGCTCTTACTCTCTTTTAAGAGCATTTAAAGAAAATTTCTCCAAAGATGTGACCATCTTCATTTAATTCAATAAATCTTGGATATACTTGCACTTTAGATAAATATTTTGATATAATTAAGCAATCAAATTAATAATGTTTAACGAATAGATCTAAAAAAACAAACACAAAACTAAAGCAATAAATCATGAAGACATTTAGGAGAAAACTACTTAAAAAATAATAATAAAAAAAAAACTCTTTTAAAAATATTAACTTTTAAAAGAATTATTTCGAAAAAACAAACAAAACAAATTATGTTAGACACTGCCAAAAATTAAAGAGGGAATACAGTCAAAGAGATTCCCACAACATTATGCGAACTGGCAATGCTTTAAGGTGGCCAGAGGGCTCGTTTTTAAGCGTAAACCCAAAACCAACAAATGCTGTGTGTGTTGGCTACAACAACAGAAATAGAGAAATAACTGAAAATATAAAATAATTAAACATTTTAAACAACGACATCATATAAATGAACAAAACAAATTATAATAATTTAAATAAAACTACCAGACAAAAATCTCCCTTAAACCCCAAAATCTAAACCAAACAAAGAGTAGTTCTAGCTTAAACAAAATACATTCAAAACAAATATTAGTTAAATACCAACAACAAAATAGTTAATTGTTTATAAAAGATTAAAACAAAAAGTATATAGAATAAAAACAACAACAACTAACAAAAACGATAAATCAAATCCCTTAAAAAAGGCACTTTATAACATTTACTGAAAAGGAAAAAACTAAAAACCAAAAAAAAACCAACATATAATCCCATTTAAAATAAAATATTTAAACAATTTACGTTGTACGTAAACTGAACTTAGAATTAATTTTTAATTAAACCAAAAACAACAACAAAAATTTAGTTAAATCAAAAACCCCCCCAAAAGAAAATCAAGTTCAGCTTGGAACAGAAACCAAACAAAATACCCGTAATTAACACTTTTTCTTATTCAAAACCAAAACAAAACAAACAAAAAATATTTTTTATTTTTAAGTTACGTAATAATATAATAACTAGCATTATTAAAACATAAAATATTGTTATAAAAAAATATGAAATTTGTATAAAATTAAAAAATTAAAAAAAAAACCTTAAAATTAACTCAAAATGACATAAAATTTAAAAGTAGTGAAGACTTATAGTATTTATTGTATGTAATTAGAATGTAATTTATAATTAATAAATTAATTAACAAATAATTAAAATTAAATATTTGATAAAAGTGAAGTAAACAAATATAAAAAACAACGTTCTCGTTTTAGTTTTAGTTACATATTTATTTTAGTTTTATATTTTACAAATATCAAACACAACAATTACTGCCAAAAAAAAACATGTAAAAGAAAAACAAATAATTTAAAATTTTTAGTTTTATGAAAATCTTTATTATTTAGACGGCCACCTTTTAAATGACTTTAGCATATGCGTGCTATAAACAAGAGTATTGTCACCTAAACTCTATCAACTATATCTTGATAAGCTTCCTGCAAAGCCCTTGCCCCCCAATAATGTTTCAATGGTGTCGTATGTTGATGATTGCAGCATATTCTACCTGATCACCATTGCTGATCATTTGCGGGAACGCTCAAAGTCGACAGTGTCATTTTTCATTTCATGGACAAAAGAAGTAAGGACGAAACTTAATATCACAATCGCAGGCAACTGTATTGCCACTTTTCTTTGCATGCCAATTACATATTCGTAAACCAGAAAGTGAAATTCTGAAATAAAGTCTTAATAGCTCTTGCTGGGACCTCATTGGACAAGGATAAGCAGTCGATTGTAGCTACATATAAAGCAATTGGTTGTATAGACCTTATTTTGCAGTGACACTCAATGGCTAGTATTGCAGACAGCCCAAAATCATACAGCACCGAAAATATATAGTTGTGCATGTTTTTTGAATACTATGGTGACTGTAATTATTTATATGATTTCCGCAACCATAATTTGGTTCAGTGACTATTCATATGACTATAGCAATCATAAACATGACGGAATTTAGTCAGACTGTTATCAACAATTTTTGTAAAAGGAAACTTCTACTAATACAAATGTAGGTAAGGATATGGTCACACTTGCCAAATATTTAAACCCTAATTTTAAGCACAAATTAGTTAGACGAAGCACAGTGGCGCTCGTAGAGCAAACGAGGTTGCAAAATCAAAATTTTCATTAGCGCCGACGAAGTTTTGAATAAACCCATTTTATAGGAAACTTTTCAACGATTTCAAATATGCCACTCTTAATAATATCACATTTTTAGTTTAGAAGATATAACCGTTCAAAGTTGACCGACTTTCGCTTTTCAAAAAAACACACAATTTTTAGTCAATTTGTTGCGATTTCAGGTGTAATATCACGAAAAATAGGTAACGAATCGCCATATTTTTTCTTTGTATTGATTGATGTATTTATTAAATGTATAAAGATAAAAAAAAATTACCTGTTTGCTTTGTGTTTCTCCTGGTAAATCACTATTTAAAAACTATCCGTTTTTTACTATTTTTCAACTTTGACGGAAAATAAAAAAACGTATACATATTTTTGTATTTGCCATATTTGCAAAACCTGTTCTTTGAATATTTTTTGTACATAATTCAAAAGGCTTTATCTGCCCGTACGTGCCCGTTTGGCTTCTTGAGGTAAAAAAGTTTAAAAAGACATGGTTGCAGAAATTGTAAGGCGCCATTTGCGTTTTTTCGTTTCAAAAATCATATCTTTTGAACCGAATAAGATAATTGAACAGTTTAAACAGCATATGATAGATAACTGTTCAGCCTATGAAATGAGCGTTTGGAAAGGGTGCTACGCGTTGTAGGGGCCTACTTATGGGTTATCAAAGTTAAAATTAGTAGAAAAATAAATTTTATGGTAATGGATGAATATTTTACAGAAAATTTAAAAAATAAATTAAAAAAAAAAATTATTTTTTTAATTTGTTGGGTAATAATTTAAAAGATAAAACCCTAAAGAAAAAAAATAAAAACAATCTAAAACTGTAAAAATAATTTTTTTTAGTTACCACAAAATTGATTTTTCTACTAATTTTAACTTTGATAATCCATAAGTAGGCCCCTACAAAGCTCATTTCATAGGCTGAACAGTTATCTATCATATGCTGTTTAAACTGTTCAATTATCTTATTCGGTTTAAAAGATATGCTTTTTGCAACGAAAAAACTCAAATGGCGCCACTGTGCGACGTTTAATCTTACAAATGTTTTGTAAAAACAAACAGCATCAAATAGAATTAAACTAAATTTCTATGGGCATTTGTCCTTAGTAAAAGAAGTTTCCTAAATTGACACAAGAATTAAAATACATTTTTATTAATTAGAGAAGGAAATGAACTAATATTTTAATTTAAGAGAAAAGTTTTATTTAGGCTAATAGTTCGAATAATCAAGAATACTATTGTAAAGTACATTTTATTTAGTGGTTACATCGTCTTCGTCAAATATTTGCCATGTGTGACCGTACCTTAAACATGTTGTATGCTGATACCAGCCGTTAAATTTAAATTCAAATACAATTCCGTAATAGTATTATTCATATTTTCTTTTGTGAATTATTTATTTATTTTTTTTTTGCAGTTATATTTAATTACAAGTTTTCTGTTAAATTTGTAATTAAAATTTTAACTGAATTCGATAAAAAAAAAAATAGTTAAGTTATAACTTAAATCGGGGTAAATATGTTTTCAAAAGAGAACTTTTTGTTGTAACATATTGTTCTTTTGCTGATATATTGTTCCTGATAGCTTTATACAGCCTGAAAACTTTCGCCCTAAAAAGGCATCGCCGATCCCCTCTATTCTGATTTTAGGTTAAGTTAATGGTTATAATCAATTTTTCAAGAATTAATGATGCTCTACATTAAAGCTATCACAACATGGAATTCTCGTTTTGCTGATCACACGTTTCAGTTTCAGCTGACCAGTTTTTGTTCAATTCTTTTTTTAACTGCTATTTCGTTCACACGCATATCTTCAATTTTTGCGCTCTTTACCATCAAGTTTCTACTTGTTCATGAAAATCAACATGCAAACAACTTAGCGTAGAATTAAAAGGAGAAAATAAAAGATGAAAAGAAAGAAAATAAGAAAATTTACTAGTACCGTCAGGTATGTATCACTTTTAATCTGGAGCGGTTGGAATTGAAACGTGTGAAAGCGGACTTTATCTCTAATTATATTGAAATTAACTAAACTTTAAAATTTATTAATATTTTCGATTCAAACGGTGACATTATTATACTCCAATTCATTTCTTATTATAATTTCTAATTAAATACAAACTTATATTCTTTTCTTTCTAATTATAATTTTGTTGTTATGAATTGCGAAAAAAAAATATACATAAGGTTCCTAATAAATTTTACGTACGAAATATTTATTTCATTTAAAATTTTTTGTATTGTAATATTCTTTTTTTATAGTTTATTTGTATATTTATTTAAAAAAAAATAAAAAAAAAACTGTTGTCTTCCATTTAAAAAGAAATATAATATTATTTGTTATTAATTTTTTTTTATAAATAAATTTTTTTAAATAAAAAAAAACTTTAAGTTGTTCTAACAAATAAAAAATAAGTTGTTTATTTTAATTTAAAGAAAAAATATTAATTAAGTTTGAAATATATAAATAATTAATATAAATTTAACGATAATGTAGTTAAAGATTAAAGTAAAAAAAAACAAAAAAAAATTCAATGCACTGCCAAAATGGTTTATTTTTTAGGTTTTGACAACAATTAAATAAATTAAACAAATATGTAAAAAGAATCAACAAAAAATATATAAACACGCAAAAAAAACACAACACAGTTTTGTATATACAAAAGAAAAATAATTAAATAAACAATAGCAGAAAATATAAGTAAATAAATTTAATGAATAGAAAAATTAGTTAATAATTTTAAGACAATTTAAATAACAAATAAATCAATAAATTAATTAATTAATTCATTACTACAAACATAGCGACAATTTCAGTTTTTAAGTTTAAATATTTATTTGATTTTTATTATGTTAATTACGAGTATTAGAAAAATATTATTTGGAAATGAAAACCAACAATAACAAATATTATTAAATCAAAATATATAAACAAAATAAATAAAATCATTAAGAAAACAATAATTAAATAAACATTAAAGGTTATTTAACTTGTGGCAAAGAGTGTAATATGGGTTGTTAATAATATTAATATTGTAATGATTTTGTCTCCTGTTGCATGTCATAATGATCAAATTGGAAGAATGTTTCAATTTTTAATTCTCATCGTTAAGTTCTACAGTGCGACAGCATTCGCTAACTTTTAACTTAAATCCTAGGCTAAAATCTTTAAAGAAAACATAAAACGCTTCATTTTCTTTAAAATATACTTTGAACGGTAATATTTAAAAATTTGTACAAAATTTTCAGAAACATTTCCAAACAATTTTAAAATTGTTAACAACCAATCTTCACTACACAAGTTAAGCAACAAAAACAAATAAAATATTAGTTTATTTTTTTGTAAATAAAATCATTAAATAGGTAATTAAAATAAATAGGAAAAAATACTCATATGCAAATTAAAGACATACAATTTTTAACAACAACAAGAAATATTTAGTAATAAATTAGTTATAAAATTAAAATAAATAAAAAAAAACAAAAACTCAATAAAAGTAATTAAATAATATAATCTAAAATAAATCTAAGCAGGCATATTAGTAAAGTAAGTTGAAAACAGAATTCTAAAATAGTTATAAAGTTAGTATAAACAATTCAAAAAAAAAAACAAAAAATAATAAATTAAATAACGACAAAAGTTAAAAATTAACACAACTGATTTCTAAATTAAAAATTAAATAACAAAAAAAACAAGAAAAATCATACAAATTTAGTACATTAAAAACAGCGATAAAACTAGCAGCACATTTTTTTTAGCAATTTGATTGAGTTTTTGTATATATTTAAAGAGAAAATAAAGATTTATTAAATGAAAATAGGTTTTAGTTGAAATTATGTTGAATTGTTTTACTAAATTTTAATTACCTCTATTAACAATTGAATGAACAATCTTCACATGAAATATAAACAAACGAATTACATTTAAATAGTTAAAAATAAATAATGCATTATTTACACGATACATAAGACATATTCCCGAAATCGTTTAGGCAGAGATTTAAGAAAGCATATTAGCGCAATCCACAATCTTGTGCAAATGGTATTGCATCATTGCATTTGCAAAAAGGTTAAGCATATGTTTGCTCTTGCTATGTATTTTATTAGTGTAGAGCAAAAATATGCTAAACCTTTTTGCAAATGCAATGATGCAATACTATTTGCACAAGATTGTGAAGTGCCCTATTAAAAATTTTGCAATTGCGGCAGATATTTTGCTAGCTTTTGCAATATATTCAATATTTTTTGTCATATAATTGATACAATTCATTTTATCAATTTATTTTTCTGATTAAAAATAGATTAATTACTAAATTTTCGTGGTATTTGTTGCCTGTGAGCAGCAGAACTTACCCAAATTCAAATATTTTCAAAATAGACGACTTATATATATCAAACTTATTGTTTGAATAAATACATTACATATGTGTTTAAATAATTTAAAATTTTTAGAATTTGTCAAGGGCTACCATATAAAATCTTAGAAAAAAAAGTTTTTGCCTTATAACTTTTTATTGTTATAAACAAATGCATAAAAGTTTTTACATTTAAATATATATTTATGAAAAAACTTTCAAATGATATCCATATTGATATACTTATATGCATAAAAATTTTTCAATGTTTGGGAAGGGCCCCTATTTGAAAGAATTCAACAAATGTATGTCTATCATTGTAAAACTTGCGAAAAGTTAATTAGTTTAAGAAATTATAAATTATAGAAATTTAAATTATAAACAAAAACTACACTTTTGGGGGCACCTTCCCTAATTCTTTCTTTTAATTATTATTTTATGTGTGTGATAAAATAACTTAAAATTTTCAAAATTTGTGGAAGTCTCCCATAGAAAATACCCCAAAAAACAGTTTTTGCCCAATAACTTTTTAATTGCATAAGCATATGTGCTAATATATTTATATAGTATTATATATGTATGTAATAATGAAAGATCTTTCTAACGATATCCATGATGATATACTTTTAGTCATTCTTAAGTTATAAACATTTGGAAAGGATGTCTATTTGAAAGAATTCATAAAAATTATGTTTATCTCTGTAAAGCTTGTTAAAAACTAAATATAGTAAGGCTGAAATTCTAAACCATGTACATGCTAAATAAGAAAGTTATAGGCAAGAAACTACATTTTAGGGAAACCTTCCC
Source organism: Bellardia pandia (assembly GCA_916048285.2). NCBI lineage: Eukaryota > Metazoa > Arthropoda > Insecta > Diptera > Calliphoridae > Bellardia > Bellardia pandia. The sequence continues at coordinate 25,142,659 of OU696531.1, forward strand.
AATTTTGAATTAAAATAATTTAAAATTTTCAAAATTTGTCAAGGTCTTCCATATAAAATCCGGCAACAAAATTAGTTTCTGACTAATAACTTTTTAATTTTACAAGCATATGTGTAAATATGTTTACATTTTATTATATCTTTATTAAAAAGCTTTCCAACGATACCCATGATGATATAGTTTTAGAATTTTGGAAGGATACTTCGTTGAAGAAAATTCATAAAAATTATGTCTATCTTTGTAGAGCTTGTTAACAACTAAATGTATTAAGGCTGAAAATCTCTCTAGATGGTACATGTTAAATAAATAAGTTATAAACAAATAACTAAATTTATGGGGGGACCTTCCCAAATTTGGAACATTTTTAAATATAAGCATTATGTATATTAAACTTTTTTTTTAATGAGTGCATTACGTGTGTATTAAAATAATTAAAAATATTTAAAATTTGTGAAAGTCTCCCATAGAAAATACTAGAAAAAAATGGTTTTTAAACCATAACTTTTTAATTTCATAAGCATATGTACTAAGGTTTTTACATTTTATTATATATATATCAAAAAGCTTTCTAACGATATTCATAATGTTATACTTATATTAATTAATAATTTTTAAAAGTTTGGTAAGGGTTGCTAATTGTAAGAAACTGACATATTATGTGTTTCACTATAAAGCTAGCTTATAACTAAATAGTTAACTGCGGAACTTTAAATCTTTATAAGCAAAAAATTAAATTTTTTTATATAGGGAGACCTTCCCAAATTTTGAAAATTTAAAAAAAAACTTAAAATATGTTTATCAAACGTTTTATTTAACCTTTTCAGACCGTGATGCATCGTTTGTACTGATGGGTTTCGGTTTCAATATTTTTGCTTCCGTTAACCCAATTTGAAATAGATTGGCTTTTCACATTTCTATAATGTTTGGTTTGCCGTTACTTGAATTATTGTGAAATGCTTTAAGCACATTTCAGTTTTAGCAAAAAGAAACGCGGAATTAATTTAATTACAAAAGTATTAATCGTTTACAAATAATAAAGGGCACATATATTTACTAAAAAAATTGATAAATTTTAATATTTCAAACTAATTGAAATCGTTGCATGCAATAAAAATGTGTTTTAGTTAAAAATATTAATGAAAATTGTCGGGGATGCATCAAGTGTGCGTGTCCTGAAAATCCTTGAAGAATATACAATTGATAAAACCTAATCATTGGTCCTGGTAGTTTTGCAGCAGGTCTGAAAGGGTTAAAACTGTACTTCATATGTTTTAAAATAATTTGAAATTTTCTGAATTTATCAACTATTGAGAACATAAAATTTTGATATATTCAATATTTTTATATTGCATAATATAAATTATATGTAATCACTCTTACAAAATTTCACAATATTTTCTCTCTAACTCTCCTAAACCTCCCAAACAAAAATTCACCACACTCAAACAAATAATTATTCTTTACATGAAAATCAACATAAGATACATAAATACATATTTAAAACTCCCCAAACCATAAAGAAAATCATTAATAACGAACATACATGCATAAATAATGAAACCAAAATAAAACAAATATTTATATATATTTAACTCAAAATAAAAAACCCTCAAAACATAATTATAATTGTAATACATACAATAAGAAAATATATATAATTAAACCAAAAACAAAACATAAAAACAAATAAGTTTAAGAATGAATATTATTCATTTTTTTTAGTTACACGAAAAATTACTGAAATAAAAAAACAAACAAATAAAAACGTTTAACAAATATTGAATTATACATTAATAAAAATATAAAACAAAAACAAACAGTCACGTGAAAAAAGAAAACATTAAAATAATAATGAAAATAAAACAAAAACAAATAATTTTGCTCAAATAAAATTAAAACAAAATAATTAATAATAGCAATTATAACAGAAACAAAAGAAAACATGTGAAAAAAACAACAACAAGTAACGAAAAAAAATCATAATAAAAATAAACGTTAAGATTACAAAAAAAAAGAAGAAAATAAATAAAAAATAATAAAAAAAAACAGATATTGGTTTTATTTGAAAATTTTAGAAACATTAGACTGCCGCAAAATTGTATGGACTAAAATGTGGCAATGATTTTTTGAACACCTCTTAAAATTTCAAAAAAAAAAAAAAATCAAAAGCAAAAAATCAAACGAAATTTCATTAAGTTTTCATCTTAAAAAATGCGTGTACGAGGTCTGATCAAAAAATAAACGTTATTTTCAAATTTCGTGAGTTACGTATGTTCGATTTTCGCATTTTTTTTTTGTTATGGTGGTACACATGTCTGTTATATACATAGTTGGTAATATCAGCCATTTTGGATTGTCAGTTTTTTTTTGACAGATAAAAAGATTAGTCGTGTTTTGGTGTGCTCTTCGATTTTTTACTATTCGAAAAAATTTATAAAAAAAAAACTATATTAAGTTTTGTGTAAAAAATTAAATTAAATATTGACTGTGGCGAGTCTACTATGAGCAGAACACAAGTTCAATTGTGGTATAACCGGTTTAAGGAAGGCCGAGAAGATGTCAATGACGATGCTCGTCCTGATCGCCCGAGCACGTCAACAACCGATGAAAACATTGAAGCAGTGAAGAAAATGATTTTGGATAATCGAAGATTGGTCCAAAATTGCTAAATTTTAAGCAAAAACAACATCGCATGGACATCGATCAGGAGCTGTTGAATGAACATCGTCAACGACGATCCAGATTTCCTCAAAAAGGTCATAACTGGAAACGTCCAGAAGAGCCAAGACCGAAAAAAGCACGTCAAGTTCGATCAAATGTGAAGGTTTTGCTCACAGACTGCAATGGCGTGGTGCATCATGAATTCTTGCCACAAGATCGTACGGTCAATAAGAAATACTACCTTGAAGTTATGCGCCGTTTGCTCGAAGCAATTCGTCAGAAACGCACAGAATTGTGGAAAAACCAATAATGGATTTTGCACCTTGATAACGCACCAGCTCACGATCGATGCTTGTGTGTGAGTTTTTTTTCCTCTTCCGAAAACTGAAGACACAGCTGAAAGGAAAGCGTTTTGCTACCACTGAGAAGATAAAAGAAAATTCGAAAGAGGAACTGTTGGCGATACTAAAAAGCGCGTTTCAGAAGTGTTTCGAGGATTGGACAAAATGCTGGCATAATATCTGAGGGGGATTACTTTGAAGGGGACAAAATAGTTATTGATGAATAAATAAATATTTTTTGAAAAAATTTAAAATAACGGTTATTTTTTGATCAGATCTCGTATGTGCTCAAAGAATCGCCGTGAGACTAAGGTAGTAAATTTATATAATACTTCTTTCCACTTTGTACATATTGAAAATTTAAAATGTGCAATTACACCTAATTCTACGGGTACGATTGCATACGATTAATATCTTTTTTACACGGTTTTTTACAAGAAGTTTCCTGTCAGCAATTACCGTGTAAAAATAGAATTATATGTATTATGAGTTTTATATAAGTCTGTGTTGCTAATCTTAATTCTAAGTTTCTTACTTTTTAGTCTGTAAGTTTTATGGTTAAATTCTTCATTCTTTTTTTATGTGTAAGGAAGCACAATGAATTGCCTCTCTTGTCTGAAAAGTAAGAATCTTTTTAATAAGACTTTCATCGTGTGGACTTGTCTTGGCTTAGTGAAAAACAATACAAATGCCAATGCTACAATGCAACATTCAAAATATCACTAATAGAGTTCATCTTAGTCTGCCTTTGTTAGATAGAATACTACAATGGTATAGCAAAAGTGCAATTTAAACAAAACCTAAGATCTCAAACAAACCCTTGAAAGTTTTCCTTTCTCCAGATTCTCTCGACTTTTTTTCATTCTTTAGACTTTACTTCTTAATTTAATCAAACGTTCTAAATTGCAGTATGAAAAAGCTCTGTTTTTGTAAAAGCTTTTAATCAGCCTTAACCAGGGTTGGCAGAGATCTAGAAGTACCATTGGTAAAGGATGAATTCAGAAGGATCCGCGAGAACTACATCAAAAAGCTACAAACCCACCCGAATCCGCTTGCTAGAATTCTAGCTCAGAGTCAGACGGAGTCGAGACTTCGTAGAGCTTAACAGCCAATAAGAAATTAGTGCTCTGTTAGAGAGTAATTAGATTTATTTTAGTTTTAAGATTTGAATACTTATTGTTAGGCCTAAGGAAATAAGGCAGATTCAATAAATAATAAAAAGTTTAGGTAATAAAAAAAAAATTACATTTCATGAATATTTTGGAATACTAGTTTTTTTAGCATAAACAAATAATGCTTTGTGTTTTGGCATTTATAATCATCATCAGCAAATACATTCTGATTCTTTGAAGAAGTCTTACAGCGTATACTTTTTTATCATTTGCAATAAATCCACCATTTATATTGCTTTGATTTTTAAAACAATTCAATTATGTAACTGAAGTATTGTGTGTATGTTTTTCCTTATGTCGAGAAATCAATACCTAAGCAGCATTTCTATTAAAGTTAGTTAATTTTCTGAGACTTTCTTGATATTCTGATATAATTTTCAATATTAAAAATTTGATTGTGCATATTAACTTTCTCGAAAAATGTTTGTATTTCCCTAAGCTTAAAAGTAATGTAAAAAAAATATATGACAAGTTCATTTGATTGTATCCACAAAAAAGGGATTTCCCTAAATTTGTGTTATGAACATATTTCCAAAAATTAAATTTAACCAAAAAAAATTTAAGCGCAAAAGATTTTGAATTATGCTAAATGGAATAAAATCGTGTAAAAAAATTTAAAGTTTTTTTATTTTCAAACCGTGTTAAATCAAAACCGTGTAAAAACAGATTTAGGTGTATTTAACTTATATCTATTAAAAATGGTACTGTGGTAATCTAAAAAAGCTATTTTTCCATCCTGGCATTAACTCATTAAAACAGTTAATTAGTTTATTCATTCCAACTCTTATATAACTTCAAAGAAAATAAGAGTTTCTTCAAAAAATATTTCAAACTCGAATAGTTAAACAGCTTTACAAATTTTTGCTCTTCTATGTGGCAAATTTCACTGCATTACCTGTAATAGATAAAATTCAACAATGGTCAAATTGCTATAATGGTGCAACAAAAGTGCAATTTAAACAAAAACTAAGATCTTAAACAGCATATGAAACTTTAAATATTTCTTTAGAATCCTTCCTCCTCCATGCGAGATTGTAGTAAAGTGAAAAATTGATATGCAGTTGTCATTAGCTAGTAAAAGACAATAATGATGAACAATATGTTTCACTAATACAACCAAAAAAACTTACATTGGAAAAACTTTCCATGGAAATCATAAAGAATTTGAAAGCGGTCAAATGAGCAGGTTTCTGGGAACGTGCAATGGCCAGTGTCAACATACGCTGATAACGCACATCTGCCATATACCATTTCTGGCCCATTAAAGACTCGCCCACCTCGGCACTCTAAAAAGCATAAATTTAAATGTTTTTCAAGCTATACAAACATAGTTTGTTTTACTTACGCGCTCCATTAGTAAAGTGCTCATTAAACAAACATAATACACCTGTATGGTGGCAGAGGCAAAAAAGCCTATAAACTTTATGAAATCAAATAACTCGGAACCGGTTATAATCTGCACGCCAATCAGCACAATGACCATAATAGAGATCATGTAGTTCAACAGAATGGATAAACTAAAAACATTGTTAACGCTGTTGGCTAAACTAAGAATAACAAAGCAAATAAGATTGAATTAAATTGAGTTGAATTGAATTGAGTTGAATTGAATTGAATTGAATTGAATTGAGTTGAATTGAATTGAATTGAATTGAATTGAATTGAATTGAATTGAATTGAATTGAATTGAATTGAATTGAATTGAATTGAATTGAATTGAATTGAATTGAATTGAATTGAATTGAATTGAATTGAATTGAATTGAATTGAATTGAATTGAATTCAATTGAATTGATTTGAATTGAATTGAATTGAATTGAATTGATTTGAATTGAATTGAATTGAATTGAATTGAATTGAATTGAATTAAATTAAATTGATTTGAATTGAATTGAATTGAATTGAATTGAATTGAATTGAATTGAATTGAATTGAATTGAATTGAATTGAATTGAATTGAATTGAATTGAATTGAATTGAATTGAATTGAATTGAATTGAATTGAATTGAATTGAATTGAATTGAATTGAATTGAATTGAATTGAATTGCATTGAATTGAATTGAATTGAATTTAGTAGAAATATTTGCAAAATCATTATTACTCCACTCACTCATTCAGTAGATAGTGCTTTTCCAAAACATCCCTCAATTCTTTCATGTCATGTGCATAATCCTTGGGTTTAAAATTTATTATGCGGAAACACAAATATTTAAAATTCAACACCACCATATAAACCGTGTGCAGTAACAAAGTATCGGAGCCCAAAAAGTAACACGACAATGTAAAACCACCTATAAACTGTGTAATATATGCGCAAGCATAAGCCGTATCCGAAGACGTGTCGAACGGATACGACAAAATATAGGGCAGCCTCTGGACGAATACTCTTCTCTGTATATACTCCACACCAGACTGGATCATGGGAAAACTCATAAACATTAAAGCAATGGTCCAATGACTGTAAACCATGATTCTCGAGTGATATTGTATATACTCGTAACCCTCAACCATTTTGAAATCACGTCTTTCCTTGTCATTGCGTGGGAATAATCTCTCCAGTGTCTTTAGAACTCGATCCAATGTTTTACGTCCCCAGACCACAGAAAGCGTTTTAAAAAAGCCATTCGTTGCGAACGACATGTACAAGGACCATTCGGTCATATGTACAGTATTCTCAAATTCATCCACTATTATGTAACTGACTTTGAAAGTAAAGCTGACAGCTAAATTTATTAGGGTCACTGCCATTATAAACTTCTGCCATTTGGTCATTATATCGTATTCATCCCAATGGAATAGTTTTATGCCTACGATAGTGTAGAACTTGAAGGGCAAATAAAAGATATCGCGTATAGTTACATTCTTTTTAGTTTTAGAATTTTCAACAGCAGACATTTTTCTTTTAATTTAAAAATTTATATTTTTCTTTCCAGTTTTATTTAATCAAAACTTTTTGCAAACTTTATTAGTGAGAGACTGTTTGAAATTCTTGTTTAAGTTTTAATATTTATATGAATTTTCACACTATTATTAAATTCATTGTGCAATTAAAGGCATATTTTTAATTATAGATTATTGTTGCAATAGATTACAAAGTATTTTATAAAGTAATCATGGATTTTTTTTATAATATGTTTCATATGCAATTATTATACGCATAATTGTCATATATTTTATATAACTCGTTGGGTGAGTAGACAAATTAACACTGAGGGGAATAGGTCCTGCCAGAAGAGTCGTTTTTATATAATATTTACTTAGAAAAGCAATAATATAATTTTGAATGTTTGTAAGGCATTAAGCTGGATTGTTTTAATGCTGATAGCTACTAACAATAATGTGTGATCTATTGCTGGTTTCCAGGATAAACTTCCTGCACAATTCCACTGTCCTTGTTGAAGACTTTCACCATCTTGTCGGATTGTGAAAGGGCTAGAAAATGGCGAGACTGGTACCAAGAGCTCCACGGTGCTCGAAACTGGAATGAGTTTGATTATTTCACCTCATTTAAACACGCAGCTGACAGAGTCTTATCTAGTTCCTCGCAGTGTCTTATTTAGTTCCACGCATATTATTTGCAAGCCGGGGATTCGTCCCTATCTAGTAATTGGTGAGGCCTCTTAGAAGGGCACGTGGTGGCTGTGGTTTAAACCCACCATCTTGTCGGATTGTGAAAGGGCTAGAAAATGGCGAGACCAGTGCCAAGAGCTCCACGGAGCTCGAAACTGGAAAGAGTTTGATTATTTGACCTCATTTAAATACGCAGCTAACAGAGTCTTATCTAGTTCCTCGCAGTGTCTTATCTAGTTCCACGCATATTATTTGCAAGCCGGGGATTCGTCCCTAACTAGTAGTTGGTGAGGCCTCTTAGAAGGGCACGTGGTGGATGTGGTTTAAACCCACCATCTTGTCGGATTGTTAAAGGGCTAGAAAATGGCGAGACCAGTGCCAAGAGCTCCACGGAGCTCGAAACTGGAAAGAGTTTGATTATTTCACCTCATTTAAATACGCAGCTAACAGAGTCTTATCTAGTTCCTCGCAGTGTCTTACCTAGTTCCACGCATATTATTTGCAAGCCGGGGATTCGTCCCTAACTAGTAGTTGGTGAGGCCTCTTAGAAGGGCACGTGGTGGATGTGGTTTAAACCCACCATCTTGTCGGATTGTGAAAGGGCTAGAAAATGGCGAGACCGGTGTCAAGAGCTCCACGGTGCTCGAAACTGGAAAGAGTTGGATTATTTCACCCCATTTAAACACGTAGCTGACAGAGTCTTATCTAGTTCCTCGCATATTATTTGCAAGCCGGAGATTCGTCCCTAACTAGTAATTGGTGAGGCCTCTTAGAAGGGCATGTAGTCACCACGTGGTTTAAACCCAAAACCGCGTAAAGAAAAGATAGTTGTTTAAAAAACTGACGTTTGTGCTAGTGACAAATTTCAGACCACCAAATTATCTCCAGGTGCAGTTGCTGAATCAACGGTGCCATTGAAAGTAGTAAAGGCAAAAAGCTTTCTGCTTGAGAAAGGTATTAATTAAGCTATGGATGGCAGGTATTAATAGATAGCCCAAACTCTCTAACTAGATGTTTGTACAGTGATATGTACATTCGCTGTTTGAAGAGTTGTGAATTGTGTGTTTTGTGAGACGTGCAATAGTTTATGTCTTTGCAAGACATGCAATGCGTTCTTTTGCTGTTCGTCATTGTAAAAGAACATCATGTGATCATGTCCTTACGGACAATACTGCACTAAAATCCAGAACTTTTTTTCTTGAAGACTTTTAGTGCAAAATGCTTATTAATTAGCTTTAAGGATCTTTAAAAGTATATATGAGGAAAGGATAGCCTTTTCTTGTTTATTACCAACTATTCTAGAGATCTCCATTTAACCAAGAAATTGATAAAAAAAAAATTCACTGTGGCTACGAGTCCATTAAAATTAGCAATAGTGAGCTTGTCACTGTGACAGTAACAGTTGGAGATATTGACTCACCATTAAACGCAGCTCCTGGATACACCAACTAGACCCACCTACAATATATGTTATTGTTAAAATCACACAATCGCCATTCGCACAAACCGGCCATAGAAAATAGAGATAGTAAACATAATTAAGGCACTAAAAAACCACAAAGCACAAAGAACCGTCAACATTGCTTCAGAAATGCTAATAGAAGATCCTAACGACAACGTTCGTTTAATTTCTGGCAACAGAGGCTTTAAAGCGTATGATAGATTGATAAAATCTATGTCTATGCAAATATGAGCTTAAAAAACTAAAGCATATTTTTAGAACCCTTTTTCAATAGTTTATCAGCCGGTTTTTTTTTTAATTTTTAGCACTTATTTGAAAACATTTGTACAATATATAAAAACATAAATGTATTCAAAGTATTGGCCATAGTTAGCTATGACCTTTTCCCCATCTTTCTGACAGCCATGCGAACTTAAGGCTTAGAATGAATCAAACCAATTTCGGTTACCCTGTTCCGAAATGAAAAGTATTCTAGAGAGAACGTTCTTCATCGATCGAAGCAAATGGTATATGGACGGGGCAATGTCTGCGCTATAAGGTGGGGAGGCAAAACTTATCAACCTCTTCTTCCTGAATAGTTTTCACAAGGTATTGCAACATATGGCCCAGCGTTTTCATGATAAATATTACTTTTTCATGTCTGATCGCATAATCTGGACTTTGTTTGATAGTTTTTTTGATGAAATTTTCAGAGGTTGTCTCGGATGTTTGCTCATATCTCCGTTATTTATGGACGGATTTTGCTGATTTTAAATAACAAACTTCTCGAAAGCATGTCTGACAGAATTATTGAAGATTTGGATTTTGAAGATATCTGGGGACTTCAGAAAATTGATTTCAACAGACAGACAAACAGACGGACATGGCTTAATAGACTCCGCTATCTATAAGGATCCAATATATATATATATATATATATATTTATAGGGTCGGAAAATTATATTGTGGAAATTACAAATGGAATGACAAACTTATATATACCCTTCTCATGAAGGTGAAGGGTATAAAAAGAAGTACGTAAAAAATCCCACAAAATGGCAAAAAACACAAAAAAATGGGGGAAAAAGCGCAATCAGTGAACTTTTTACCAAACCTTTTGCGACGCTTCAGTGCGATTACAAAAAGTCCAAAGACACTAGAGCTATAGAAAACAAGCCAAGTTCAGGATGCCCAAAGAAAGAGATGTCAGTCTTATTTAAAGAGAAGTGGCAAAAAAAACTAGAATTTCAGCGTCCAAATTGCCGCAAAAAATCGAAAATTATATGGATAAAAAAGTTTATCAAGAGGGCATTATGCGATCAAGGCGAATTCTCGCATAAAACCCTTGATATCTGAAAAGAAGTGAAGACTTTGGCAAATTTAAATAAAGGCATTGATTTTTGGAAAGGAGTTTTATTTACTGATTATTCATAAAATAATTAAATTAAAATAGAATTGAATTTTTTGATTTAAAATTGTTTTTCTGGAACTCTTTAACTGACTAAAATATGAAATTTTGGGTATGTCTCAAGACTTAAGTTCGTAACTGTATATTTGTGTTAATTTCTCTAGGGTACTTTGACTCTCACTTAAGTTTCAAAATGGACTTTGCACTTTTACTCACTAATTTAATGATATGTATGCTGCAAAAATATGCGACTATCCTTTAACTAAAACCACCACTGTTATATGTTATGCGCAGAATCCCCACAATTTGATATTCCTTTTAACTCAACACTGCAACCCTGATTGTTAGAATTTTTTATTTATATATTTATATAAAAAAATTTTGTACCAAGTTAAACATTCAAACTTTCCACGACTCTTAAGTATCACCTTTTAGCATTTAATTTTGCTAATTATTTTTGTTCCATCTTCAAAACGCATAATTGTCATGCTACTGTTCTGAATAAAATGTAAACATACTATAGTATGCACAGGAAATAACGTAAAAAAAACTAAACAAAAAAGACAACACGAGGAGAATTTGAAAATCAAAACATAAACAAGCAAAAATCCTACTACCCTGCTACAAAATGCCAACAAAAAAAAAGAATCCTGCTCATTAGACAAACAAGCCTGGTAGAGAAGAAATGTGAAAAATATATAAGTAATAAAATTTAACAAAATCTAGCAAAGCAAAAACAAACACAAACATACAAAATAATTAAATAGAAAATAAGTAGTTTATAAATAAAATACTCAAACATGTTTAATGCTTTTAAAAGAAGATTTCGCACTTTGCTGCAGCGTTTAGTGCTATTGGCCATACTGGCAGGAATTTTCATGCTGGTGGTATCCTACATGAATTTGGAATTTTGCTATAAAATCATGTCACAAAATAGTTTAACTTATATGGTATGTATTATTCTTTCTTTTAGTAAAAGCAATATGTATATATGTAAATGAATTGTGTGTTTAGTGTAAAAAGTACAAAAACTTTGAATACAGCGGCTCTTTGTGCGAAGAACTGTGTACTAATGAGCAGTCCTTTAAGTCTTTTAAATGTCCACAAAATGACATGACCACCATTATGTTTACGGCAGAGAAAAATGGTGATGTGTATGCAATTAAGGTAAGGAAACATACATATACACATGTGCTGGTTAAATATAGAATTACTATTTTTGTATATAGTTGGCTCGACACATTAAGGATGATTTGAGCTGGGTGAATAGACATGGAGAACAAGTGTATCCAAAAATAGAAAATTTCCATCATATTGTTAAAATGCATATCACTTTGAAATACAATGTAACACTGGACGATAATATGGTATGTAGAAAATCAAATTATTTTTAGACATGTTGATTTATAATTAGTCCTTTTAAATGTCGGGTTAATTTCGTTAATTATTTCACGGATTTTGAGTTAAAAAACTGTCATAGATACGATTGGTTCTGTATGTAGACATTTTTGAAAAAGTTCACATGTCATATTTAACTTGGTCTACAACGTCTATCATTTGGATAGGATATCATTTGGATAGACGTTTTAGTTGGCGTCGCCATATAAAAACCAAGAAACTTTACAGGAATTTGAAAGCATTGAGCTTTCACTGGTTAATCAGCGAACAATTAAGATTAAGCCTTCACTTTAAAGTCGTTCTCTACAAAAGCATTCTAAAATTAAGTTGGACATATAGAATCCAATTGCAAGGAACGACGAGCATTACCAGTCTTATAAAGAGGTCCTAATCAAAATTCTTAAGTTCATGACGAGTGCGCCATGGTAAATAAGAAACGAGAGTTTCCACAGGAACTTGGAAGTACCACTATCATCTTATTCAGAAGCTCGAAAAGTCATATTCTCTGTCTAGGTTTATTTATCATACAGCAAGTATACCAAATCCTTCTCTTTTGTAATGGAAATCTCTTACCGCCAAACTCAATAAAGTTATTTGTTCACTACTATAACTATTGTCATATATGCAATCAAAATTCAGAATCACTTTCTTAAGGTACGGCCACACTTGTCAAATATTTGCCGAAAAAGACGTAACCACTAAATAAAATATTTTTGAACTCGTTTTTTTGTTAAAACAAATATTTAGTCTTATTGTATCAAACAGCATCAAGTTTGATTTTGTAAAACTCTTGTAAGAGTAAACGACGCACAGTGGCGCCCGTAGAGCAAACGAGGTTACAAAAATCAAAATTTCCATGAGCGCCGACGAAGTTTTGAATAAACCCATTTTATAGAAAACTTTTCAACGTTTTCAAATTCTTAATAATATCAGATTTTTAGTTTAGAAGATATAACCGTTCAAAGTTGATCGACTTTCGGTTTTCAAAAAAACAAACAATTTTTAGTCAATTTGTTGCGATTTCACGAAAAATAGGTAACGAATCTCCATATTTTTTCTTTGTATTGATTGATGTATTTATTAAATGTATAATGATAAAAAAATTACCTGTTTACTTTGTGTTTCTACTGGTAAATCACTATTTAAAAACTATTCGTTTTTTCACTTTTTTTCAACTTTAATGGATGAATATTTTACAGAAAATTGAAAAAATAAATTTAAAAAAAAATTATTTTTTTTTTAATTTGTTGGGTAATAATTTAAAACATAAAACCCTAAAGAAAAAAATAAAAACAATCTAAAAATGTAAAAATATTTTTTTTTTAGTTACCATAAAATTGATTTTTCTACTAATTTTAACTTTGATAACCCATAAGTTAGTCAGTTCTGCCAGCAATATTCTGCGTTCTGGAGCAGTGTAGCGTAACATTGTTTATTAACGTGTATTTCGCATGTGTTTACTCCACAAATGTCAAAACAGAACTGACATTAGGGGCCAATCGCAAAATGTATAGAATTTTCTGATAGGAGGATTACTTTTGCGCCACCTTGTATATAAATGAGGAGATGAGAAGCAAAACTTGTTTGTTCCACGTTTACAAAATTTTGGTAAAAAGCTAAAAACTTGCTACAGTTTAGTAAATAAGTCAAATAAGTTAAAAGCTACTAATTCTTAAATATTAGTATATTTTCTATTTTTACAAAATCAATACTCCTTAACCAAAGAAAAATTAAATTTTGAAGTTTGTAACGAACAAGTTTTGCTACGAATTTTCGAAACAAACAAGTTTTACTACATACATTCCATATTGGAACGAAAGAGTTTTGGAACTCACACACTCAAATACATTTCTTTTATTTCAGATTCGCGCCTTGGTGAATCAAGAAATCGATAAAAATAATCCCCAGCAAATGTTAAACTTTTGGAGACTTTTCAAAGACAATAACTATATGATGAGTAAACTGTACGATGAAGAGAGTCTATTTCCGACAGTGTTGGGTTCCTGTGGACCCTATTATGCCACCGAAAATTTGAATATATTAAAAACCGAACAAACATTGCTGCAATATATGTAGGTAAAACTTTAAAGAATTTTTAAGTAGCCTTATTAAACATATGTACATGTAAATTTTACTAACAGCTCCTTTGATTGGCAAAAGCGTCTAAAGTTTGCCTTAAGTCTGATGGAATTTGTATTTAAAATGGATGAAATGAAACCGGAACCATTAAGAATGTGCAAAATGAAAATAAGTAATTTTGGGGTGACGGGTGATAAAAGGTTCGAAAGTGTATCTGTCATTTAAAAACTATTTACTCAAATGTCTTTGTTGCAGAATAAAATACGAAAATGCCGAACATGTATTTGTGGAAACCCAACTGGACAAGCTGTTAACGAATGGAGCGGCCTGTGAGGAGGATGTCGACTGCAGTTATCACTATTGCATGGGCAAATGTGATCAGGAGAAGCTAATATGTTCGGGTGTACAGCAGAATAATAATTTACAGATATTCTGTGACCAAATTCTAAAGGGTGGTGGACTATTTCCCGGTCTCTTGGCCTCGGCCAAAACACCAAAAAATCTCATGAAGCTAGTTAAAACCTGTATAGATCCTTCGAAGCTGGCCAATAATCATGTGGTCGGCAGACAATATGCACCAAACACTGAATTGGCCTTAAAGTTGTACAATGAAATGAAACGTTTGCAAAAGGTCACAGTAAAAACTGGCAACTAGATACATAAGTAACATGAAGAAAATAGCTTTGTAGAGGAGAACAATACTGCAATTATGCAAAATTCCTGGGTGAAAAAAGAACTTCAAAAGAACTTTTTCCGCAACCACTACTTTAAATGAAATGTACTTTATTTATATTAGATACAAAAAGAAAACCCTCCTTAAATTATGATGGCATGTAGTGAAACTATATAAGTCTAGAATTACTGCTCAATTACAGTGTTTTTATTTATAAAAAACAACTAATTTGTAATAAATTTATCTTTTATTAGCATAAATTAATTATAATCAAAGAAAAGTTACGAAATTCTTATTATTTATTTGGCTATATTTCTATGGAAAGTATTATAAACATGTTGAAGTGGTGCAAGTCTTGTATAAGAAACTTGTTGTATTGGTTGTTGTCTGGACTAATGTAATGATTATTAATTATTACCTAGAGAGGGCACTGGTATGTAAACAAAATTCACATTGCATAGTGGAGCAATTTAGAAAATTTCTAATCGGTATATCCGATTAAAATAAAATTTAACATCCCTAGAGAGGAAGTACTGTGGAATTGAGGCCTCATAACGCCACAGGTCCCCAAAACGGCTCACCTCGGTTATGTGAGAAACTTTAAATGATCTCAATTCTTTAGTTGTGATTCGAGTATATTGAACAAGAGAGTTCATATAAATGCAAATTTTTATCAACAAATATTAATAAATAAAAATGTTATTTAAGTTAAAACACTGGGTCAAATTATTCATTCCGTTCTGCGATTGCGGAAAGAAGTTTTTGATGCGGAAGCATAATTTGAAATTATTCAGTCCGTTGCTACACACAGACAGTATTGCAGCATACCGCAGGAATGAATAATTACATTGTATATATCGATCGATATTTCTTTCCACTTAGTTTTCCTTTCCACTCTTTCTTTGTTCAAATCTCAAAATAACACATTTTAAACTTGTTTTTTAGAAAAGTCATCCATAAATTTCTTATTTGTCAAAACTTTTACATATTTTTAAAAAAAATAGACACAATTTTCTATCCATTAATATATAATATGACTATCTTGGCTTTTCCAAGTGTCAAATTAATTAGGGAATAACTCACAGTGAATTTGCCCCTTTTTTCTTTTTCCCAAATTACCGCACTGTGCAGTATTTTATAGGTAAAAGCGAAATAAACCCACTTTGGTCATCTGAAGAGATCAAACTTGATTTATATACTCAAAAATCTGAGTAGCAGGGATAAGGTTCGTTAGTGATATGGGGTATTTTTTTTCTTTGCAAAATCGAACACCGCTTCTGTGGGAATTAATGCTGGACAATGATCTCAATTACCCATACAAACTAGTTAAGTTAGTTTAAGCAAATCCAAGTTCATGTTATGGTGTGACCGTTAAAATCTCCAGACTGAAAGCCAATTGAATACCTTTGAGCAGTCCTAAAAATTAAATATATATGAGAAGAAAACAAAAAGGAATCTCTTGAAATATATTCAAAACTTTTGGTATATATGAATCGTATGTGCGAAGAAGTATACAAAAAATGATAGATGTTCACAAAATTTTCATATTATGTGAGACGTAAATATAGATTTGTAGGAAGCTATTTTCTATTTTCCAGCTTCTATTAAAGCTATGACCAATTATTTGTCAATCGTTATAATATTAGGTAAGTAGATTAATATATACAGGTGGATTATTTGTGTCGAATTTCAAGTTGATAGTGTTTATATAAGAGATTTATGGGTTCTATGTTAAAACTTATTTGGATTCTATGTTCAAATATCGTTTTGAGATTTCCCCTGGCATGAAACATATTTTTGCTAAATTTTATATGGATACTGCTTTTATCTAGACATTTATGTACCATAGAGCCATATTCCGGTAAGACATTTGTATGGGGGCTATTGTCTATTATTATGGAGGCTATAAGAAATCACAGACCGATTCCTTCCATTTTCAATAAGACTTGACCATTTATATTAGAAATGAAGAGTGCAAAATTTTATGATATTATCTACATTATATTTAAAGAAAATTAAGAACAACTATTATTTTTATTTGAACTGTTAATTTTAAATCTTTGATATTTCTTTTATTTCGGCTCGAGTTCATTAAATTTAATTTGCATTAAATTATTTTTACTGAAGGTAGGAATTGTTACATGAAAATTTTTATTAAAATTTTTGTTGATAATTTTTCTCTCATCAGAATTCTTTGCGTTTTAACCCTATGTACCACTGCGGTGCTCGCTGTTCAGTTTTTTCGTATTCATGTCAATGAAGAAAAGGAGGCAACATGTAAATAAATGGAAAAATTATAATTACAGCAAATTTCGAACCACCGGTAACACTGGTTAAAGGATTGATGTTTGACTGTTGGCTAGCGGGCACCAAAGAATAGCAAAGTTGTCTGAGACTTTGGTTTAAATCTCGGATTCTACTCAATCCATTTTGCCCATTTTCAATACCAAACATTTTGGTGAAACAAAGAACGTTTAGATTTTTCGTTTGTATAACCACTATTTCGATGTGTTATAAACGGAATGACAAACTTAATATACCCCTCTACTTTTTTGGAGTGGCTGATCACTTATAGCTCAAACCAACAATTTTAATTATAAAAATATTTTCAGAAAATGTTCCTATAATTACGAACAAATATTTCGTTTATAAATAAAATAAATTTAAATTCTTTTATTTATTTAAAAAAATACTTTAATTTAGCATTATCTTGATAAATCAAACTAACAAATATTATTAATTTCACTCTGTTTTACATGCAGTTTTTCTCCAAACAACATATTTGTGTCTACAGATGTTTTCACTAATTCAACACTCAAGTCGCTGACTTTTTTCAGCATTTTCTCCGTCAACTGCCTGACCGTAACTTGTTGATCATCTAGAATTTTCTGCATGGCTAATTGTGTAACATTTTGCAACGCTTGCATCTCTATTTTCCAATCATCACCCACAAGATCGATTATTTGAATTTTTCTATTCATGGCCAAAAGCTGTTGCTTATTAACCTCCTCAAATTCCAAAGAAATTGATGAACTTGTGTGTTTGACGGCATCACATTTATTTTTAAGATCCCGTTTATAGGTGTCCACATAATGATTTTGTTCACATATAAAACCCATGTTTGTAGTGCAATCAATATCATTCCATTGATACAGAGTTGTTCTGTCCCAAATATGTACGCAGTGTTCACGTGTTCTATCGTTATCGGGATTTTTGTCTGACCAAAAGCTAAATGTAAATTGTTTGCCCGTGGCTGACCAGAAGAAGGGCCGTTTATAGTCTCGACTAGAGCTAAATTCATCATTACCACCCAGCCACAAGTTATGAGGTTTTCCTACAACTTGTTTCAACACATCAATAATGGCATTATTTTTTTCAGGTGAATCAATGATAACAAGTTGGGAATCGCGTTGTGCACATTCATGATTGGCCTGATACCAGTTGTACTAAACAAATTTTTGTATAAAATCATTGCAAATTTTATTGTTTTTCTTGAAATTTTATGGGTAAATTACCTTAAGTTCTGTTTCGATAAGATATTCTCTGCCATCGGAAGCTTTGTGCAGTTGCGTTGAACTCGTCACTGCTTCTAGCAGTGCTAAGCTAATAATAAAGATCTGTGTGATCGATATGAGCATCTTCATTGCTTAATGTCCAGACCGTAAATGTTTAGTCGTTTTTACGAATTTAACTTATTTATACTTTAGCAAATGCTGTGAGCAGAAAGAAACGATCTTAACAGTTTAGTAATCAATTAAAATGGAAGCACGCTACAGCTAAAACCGGGTATGCGTGATTTAGTTCATTAAGATGAGAGCTTGAAAAAATGATTTAGTTTAAATAAATTCTAAAGATATTATTGAATTGAATACTTTTAGTCACACACAGAACTGAAATGTTGCAACAAGGAAATTGTCAAAACTATTGCTTACTGGTCGATTTTGTCCTGCTGACATTTAAAAAACAAGTATCTGTCAGCAGTCATAACAGTTTGCATTTTATTTGGCCACCAACTGTCAATGTTTCGAAAACAATTATTAATTAAATTTCAATTATTTATAACATAAAACCAACAAGTTTTATTTATCTTCAGCAGACATTGCTGAGGACCAAAACAAAATACCTTAAGTGAAACATAATTCATAGTTTTTGCCTTATCAGTTTTTTCGTGTCATATGCTTGTTGTGCTTCATTGTAATGATTTGCTTGTTCTGCCTTTAGAGAATCAATCTCTTCAGGTATTAGTATTGCTACACTTGTCTTATGTTTAAATATCTCGCAGCATGAGAAAAAGTTTATAACGACACAGAGGTTGCATTTCTCGCAATATTAACGATGGATTGCTGCCATAGATAGAGCACTTGGTAGATAATGTAAGATGTAACACGTCGACTATAGGAAAACTCTTTATGAATTCATCAATTTCTCTTTATAGGTGGAGAATGAGCGTATATATAAGTCTGTCATTTCGTGTGTAACACTAAGAAATATTCATTGTTTTATTTTGTGTTAAAACACAAGGTTTGTATTGAAAACCCCGTTAGTTGTTGACAATAACAAATATTAGCGTTTTGAAATAAGTATTCTGCTTAGGCGCAACGAAATATTGTGCGGATTTTTATAGGAGGAATTCAATTTCAGTTTCTTTTTTTTTTTTTTTGCTTTTCTTAAATATTAAAAACTGATAATGAAATTGTTCAATTCAATTTCTTACATATTAAAACCAGGTGCGAATCCCAGTCAAGAAAAATTATCAAAAATAAAAATTTTTTCAAGTTGTAAAACAATTCCTACTTCAGTAAATATAATTTAATGAAAATTAAATTTAATGAACTCAAATCCTAACTAAAGAAATATCAGAAATTAAATATTAACAGTTCAACTAAAAATAATAATTATGCTATAAAACCAGGATTTTATTTAAAAATTAAACCAGTTTTTTTTTACTCTTTTCACTGTGAAGTGATTTATAAAGTCGCTGCTAATCAACTGCTAAAACAGTTTATTAATTAATTAACAAAACAAACATTAAACATATTTATATTTCTGGTTAACCGCTATTTTGTTATTTATGTATAAATAATTGAAATTATACCTAACAAGATATTATTTAGCTGGGAATCTATGCAAATATGTTTAAATTATGAATATTTATCTAAATATATAAAAGAACTCTATAACACATGTATATATGCCAGTGATGGAATATATGAATGTTTAATTAAGATCTAAAATTAAGAATATTAATGCACATTAAAGCAATTTTTAGTAATCTTAATAAGCTGGCTTAGAATTTCATAGATTTTCACTCTATTTATACAAAGAAATATAGTTTTAAACAAGAGTTACAAATTAAAACAAGTTTAAGGAATTATTTTTATTTTCACTTCGAAGTTTGGCAAATATTAAGACTTTTGCTTGAATGGCTATCTAATAGGGATTCCAATCCTGAAATCCCGAATCCCGGGATTTGTTTAAAAGAATCATTACCATTCATTAATAAATCCCAAAAATTAGTATTTGTGTTAAAGATCGATTGAAGTATAATTGTTTTTATTTGTTTTTTTTTCATACACAAATACAAAACATCTTCACTTATCGTCAATTAATAGCACAATTCACCATCTTGTGCAAATGGTATTGCATCATTGCATTTGCAAAAAGTTGAACCATATTTTTGCTTTTGCTGTGCATTTTGTTAGTTTAGAACTAAAATATGCTAAACCTTTTTGCATTTGCACAAGATTGTGAATTGCGCTAATGTTGTTTTAGCATTCCTAATAAGAGCAAATAAACAGATTCCACATTAAATCATAAATTGAAAAGGTCAGAAACGTTTAAAAATTATTTACAAAGTCACCAACAAAAATTAAAATTTTACGAAAGTATGTTGAAGAAATGAAGGTGAAAGAATAAAAATTAATTTTGGAAATAGTTGTCATTTTAAATCCGGTTGAAGTAACAGTGAAGGCGTTTGCCGCAGTAATATGAATCTCTGCCGATGTTGCACTTTTATTTAAGCTCAAAGAAAAATCAAAACGTGATTGCATATTAAGCGATGAACTAGTGAAACCAGAATGATTTACTCAAAACTTGTAAATTTTTTTAAAAAAAAATTAATTAAACACGCTGATTGCGAAACGAATGCAATAATGAATGCAACTGAAACATGTAAAAGCTCCCCACAACACCCACAATAATGTATGTAATGATATAGAATCAAATATTAAATAAGAAATATGTATAATTATTTGTTTCGGAGGATGAGAAATAATATTCATTTGTTAACAATTTCGTTATCGTCATGTATTGGTAACAAAATTAAATTAAGATTCTCTTTACTTTACAATCTAAAGTTTAGATGCATCAATATTTTTAAAAAGCTGTTTTAAGATCGAACGATAATACTCTATTGCTTTTAAATTAATATAGAAATTAAAGACGTAATTACATATTACGTTTCTCTATCTAATTTTCAATGTAATGTTATTACGTTTTTAAATTATTAATGGTTTACAAAATTTTGTTTATCAAATACAAAATTAGCTTTATAAACTTTTAGTAAATTTAAAAATTATAGCTCTGAGGACGTAGAATGTTTGTTTTCAAACATATTTATAGTTAATATAAATTACTTTTTTTAAATAAAAAGTTTTTATTATTAATAAACATATTTATTTTAATAAGAAACAAAAATCCCGAAATATCCCGGGATTCACATTTTCAAAATCCCGAACTCCGGGATTTAAAAATCCAGTCCCATTTGGAAACCCTACTATCTAATAACTGGTAATGAAGTGTGCATGTTCAGTTATTAGTTAATTTGCACTTACATTTTGTAAAATTTATCTTTCTTATTCCATTTTTATAAATATGAAAGAGAAAGATAACCAAAGCAAGTATGTACTCGTAAATTTAATTTAAAAATTATGTAATTTTTAGGGACAGTTTGTAAAATATTGGTACTTAATCTGTCATAGGCATGTACAAATGTGGAGGGAAAAGTGTACCAAACCTGGTTTATCACCTGACCACGGTAATATTTGTCGAAATAATATTTTTTTTAACTACTCGTTTGTATTTTATTTATACTCTAAGGGTATGTAGAGTATATAATATGTTTGCGTGCCAAATTGAGAACTACGAACATGAGATTTAGAGCTAGCTGGTATCCAACTATTCATACCCCTTAACCATTGAATTTGATCGGTTACATTACGTCTGGTTATTGAAAGAACAAACAGTTATTTTTACATTCGAATTTTACCGGCACGTATCAATTTGATAATTTCAAATATTTAATAAAAAAAATAAACGTAACGTCTATTTTAATTTTGATACATGTGCCAAATATTGAAAAATCCTATTCTTGAGTTAAAAAATAATTTTTTTGATAGACATCCCACTCGCATCCCATTAGGCGATTATAAAGGCCTTAAAGTAAATTGTATAAGCTTTCTTTTGAGAAAAAAGGGCCCAAATTGAAAAAAAAAAATAAAAAAAAAATTTTAAAAATTAAAAAAAAATATTTTTGAAATGATTGAAGAAATAGCTATGTACAGTCCTTTGGACAATTTTTGCTAGGACCAATAGGTAAAAAGTTACACTCATTTAAAAAAAAACCCTGTATGACCACTAACTCCGGCACTTCTGAACTGATAGAGCTGAAAATTTGTCTCTGGACTACTATGCAATAGTACTAACCTTGGTGCAAATGTCATCCAAATCGGAAGACATCGATTTTTAAAATTAGGTCACTTGACGTAAAATTCTCCATATACAAAAATCATTCGGCCCTTTTTCATGTATTTATCTTTTAAAAAAATATATCTCGAGATAAAATTTAACACAAAAAATATTTATATGGACAGAAATCATGCCACAAAACTTTTCGACGCACATTTCTGAAAAACTGTTTTTGTACATATATTGTGTGTAGGGTATTATATGGTCGGGCTTGACCAACTATTCTTTCTTACTTCTTTTTATTTCAAAATTTAACATTTTTTATATAAATATAATCTCAGTAAATATACCTTTTAGAAAAATATAAATATGTATATGATAAGTTCTTAAAGAAAGTTATTTTTTATTGGGTGTATCTTTTGAAATCGGGGTCTGTCTTTAGCAACCTTATACGTCATTCTGAAGGGTACATATCTTTCATTTATTTTTCATTAGTTTTGGAATATTACAAAGCTTTTATTTTTTTGCTCTTCGAAAATTTCGAATGTTGTGCCAAAAGTGCCACTGTAGCACATCCATTACTCACTTAGGCTTAAGGGGAAGTGTTACATCGGTTGCAACGTGCTAGAGATGGTTTGTACGATTTTGAAGTGGAGATTTTGACACGGAAAATAAAAAAGCTTTAAGACCAAAAATCTGATGCAGTACTTCATGAAAATGGTTGGTAAATTCAAAAAGAAATTGCAAAATCGTTGAAAGCTACTCAAGCATTAATTTCAAAATGTCTCGGAGCAAAAGGATCCTTCAAAAAAGGAAAATTGGGTGTCAAAAATGTTCATATTCAGGTGAATTGAAGCCGAGAGAACTTGAAACACGATTTTGCAGGTCCGAAATTAAACGCTAGAAATGGAAAACAAATTTGCACCTAATCATTACTTGCGATTAATAACAGATCCATTACTATACCCCATGTAAAGGTAAGTTTAGACGATATGTTGAATCAGCATATATATGCTGACAGCCATATGTTTACAATTAACAGCAAATTCCTATGTCATATCGAGCCATAACCGCCGAAAAAATGTATCCCACAAACTCAAAATTTTACAGGGGAAGGTTTTTTTTAAATAAAATCAGTTTGAATAAAGCCATTATTTTAAAATTTATAATGTAAATATTGTTTTGTGTAATACATTTAATTTTAATAATTTTAAATGATGTTGAACTATCGATTTCGATTAAAAAACAACAATCGATTATGGTGTGGGATACATTATTTTGGCGGTTATGGCTCGATATGTTAGACGTTTACACGATATGTTGAAAGTAGCAAATTTTTTGATGTCAGCATATGTCAGCAAATGAAATGTCAACATAAGAGTTAGCATACGATTTTTGTGTTTATACGATATGTTGAATTTTATGCAGAGCTCCGAAATCTTCGCTCGAATTCGAGTAGAGAGTGAAACTCGCTCGAATTCGAGCGCGAGTACTCCTGCGAGTGAAAAAAAAAATCGAGTATACTCTATTTTTCTATGCCACTCGAATAAGAGCGCATATGCTTCGCTCGATTTCGAGTGCGAGTAAAATACACTCGAAATCGAGCAGATTATACTCTTGCCGAGTACTCTTTCAGTCTTTCTCATACAGTGGAAAATAGAAACTGTTCGTTTTTGCCAATTTGTGTGTGCGTGTGTGTGTGTGTAGTAGTAAGTATAGACTATGGTGGGGAAAGGTGACTGACGAGGGAGGACTGGGAGGTCGAGAAGAGAAAAGCAGCAGAATGTATTGTTAGGGACCGGTGGTTTTTGTGTACAAAAATGCTCGCGAAGAAAATATTTTCGTGTTTCATTATTTATGTCTTTATTGTTCATTATAATATAGAAAATATAAGTAAACTTTTAAAAATATAATACAACTTTTATTATAAAACCAACTAATTGCTCCGCACACGCGCACTGTATGAGAAAGACTGAAAAAGTAACAAAAACCACACGCACACACAAGTCAGCAAAGACAAACAGTTTCTATTTTTCCACTCGATTTCACTCTTAAGAGTAAACTCTCACTCTATTTCGAAGATTTTTACTCCCACTCTTAATTTTTAAAAAGGAGTACTCGCGAGTACTCCCACCTAAAACAAACGAGTGGAGAGTAAACTTTTTGTAACACTCGTACTCTTCGAGTACTCTTCTTCGCGAGTGTTTTTCACTCGCGAGTAAAATCGAGTAAATCTGAGCTATGATTTTATGTGGTGCTACATATGCTGAGTCGTATAAACATTTGTTTGTGAAATTAGTCAGTTTGACAACATTTTTTCATTATTATTCAACATCTGTATTTTATGTGAAATTTTTTTAATAAAATTAAATAATAAAAATATCAATAAAAAAAACATAAATGATGACGTGGGAGGAAATTGGTCTAGCTATTGCGTTTTTAAGCAAATTTTTATATGCAAATCTGTCTTAATAAACGTTTCTTAAATTTAATAATCGTTTTTGAATAAGGGAGTTATTGTTTATTTCTAGAGACCTGGGGCCAAATTATCGCATTCGATATCGAGTAAAATTGATCGAAATTTTCTTATTTGAGATTATGGCATACGATATCGAGCAAGAAATTTAGTATATTTTATCATAATTTCGATATCGAAATAATTTTTCGATACGTTAGCTCATTCGATCACGAATGCGATAATTTGTCGATTAATTTGAACAATGCCGCCGGCCATTATATTGCGTTTTGTGTTCTTGTGTGTGTATGTGTGTAGGTACATATGCAACAAGAATTGTATTTACATAAAAAAAACTATCGGCGGGTGGGCTTAAAGGTCGTGATACACTATCGTACACAATCGTACGATTCATTCAGTGGAAAATCTGACCGATTTCTATTACACAAAAAAGATGCAAAAACATATGTTTTTGCTAATGTAAACAAACGCGGTTTTCCGCCATTTAAATTAATATTTGTGTTCAATAATTTTGTTGTTATATGTGAATATAATAAATTGTATAAACTATACAAACAATTAAAAAATGTTGAACGTCTGTCCTTTAGATTATAATTTGTAATTTTAATCAATGAAGCCGACATTGTTTTTTTCTTATCAGCTTTATTAGAAAATACAACTCTGATCGCATATGAATTTGCCATATGCTGAAAAGCTTGCATACGCTTTTCAACAAATAACATATCTGTCAACATACGCAGGAAATTTGTCAAACACTTATAATATGCTGTTTACACGATATGCTAAAATTACCAACATACGTTTGTTGGCATTGCTAACAAAGTGTTAGCAAATGTTGTTAAACATACGTATGCTGAAAAAATTTTGCGTTTACACGATATGTAAGCACTTGTCACAAATTTTTCAGCATAAATATGCTGATTCAACATATCGTCTATACTTATGGTGTTTTCTTTTCTGAAATAAAATGTTACACCTTTATTATGTACATTTTTATAATGTTTACCCCACATTTTAAAGATGTCGCATTTTTAATGGTCAGAATAGAACATAAAATTACAACAGTGTAACACTTTTTTTCATGTACAGCTGGTTTTGTTTATTTTTTGTTAAAAAAGAAGAAGCAGATAGCTCCCTGGTAAGATCACTTGAAATACGACAATGAATATCTCTAAAAAAGACCAATGTCACCTTCCCGACTAATACGCAAATTTTTCTTAAACTATAAAAATTATATATATAAACATACATTACATATATGTATAAGAAGTAGGAGATATTGTCCTATGAAATTTTACATATGTACATCAACTTCAGAGTATTCATTAATTACGTTCTCTAAAAAGCCTTTCACTCGCGGTTGTGGATTTCTTTCCATAATCATATAAAATATTTCATCATCATCAGATGATGAAGATGAATCCAACAAGTCATCCAAAATTTTTTCAGCAAATAAAAAAGTAGTAATATTTTCCATTTTGTATTTTTTTTTTTTTTTGTTTCTTAACACAAATACACATTCATAAACAAAACAAATATCAGCTGTTTTATCGTGCGATTCTCCCCCTCTAAAAATACAGAGTGTGAAAGGTGCGCTATTTTTTAAATTTATAGTGTGACATTTATAGAAAAGAACACACTACACTTTAGCAGTGTTGACATTTTTTTCAGAAAAGAACACAAAAAAAATGAAAAAGGTGCGAAATGGGAAAAACGTGTAACATTTTTGCCAGAAAAGAAAACGCCATTAGCTTAAGAGTGTAAGAAATCATATGTAAGCCAGTCAACCATCCACCTTTGCAAACGGAAATACAAAGTTGATTTTGGTATAAAAATCAACTAAACCGAAACTTTTAAGCATTGTCTTTGCTAAATTAATGTTAAACCAATAATTCAGTTCAATAAAAATATGAATTGCTTTAAACTGCAATATTCTTCCATTGTCTTTGCTAAATTGCAATTTTGGCACATTAGCAAAGACAACCAACAACACTGCCAAATCCTATACAAATCGATAAAAATGTATCAGCATAAATAAATATTTATATCTTCTAACAATGTCATCTTTATATTCTTCTCATTCCTTTTGGTAACATGTCCGGTTTATGCTCCAAAGCATAGATAAATGTAAGCCAATTGTCAAAAATACCCAAAAATAAGAATGTCTAAGGAAGGAAATGTATAAAATAAAAATTAAAAATAACAACAATTTGTTGTGTATTTAAAAATGTGCAGCAGACTTATGTATCACGTGATGCTGTCGTATATTGTTGTTATTGGAAAAAGAAACATTCAAATAGAGATTAAGTGAAATAAGAGAGCAGCGCTGCAGCATGATTTTGCAAGCAAAATCAGCAAATTAGACAATTTTAGAAACAAGAAATTATTATGTTCAGCACTAAACAACGAATTTACTTTATGTAAATTGTTTTCCTCTTCAAGATACATATGTACATAAGTTTTAAATATCGTTTTGATATTTTGTTTGCATTTATTGATTTTAGTTAATAAAATTTTAAAATTTTTTTCATTAAAGAACTTAAAAAATCTTCCGATTTATGTTTTGACAAATAGGTAGTTAATTTCGAATTTAATTAAAAGTAAAATATACCAAAAAAATAAATACTAAATGGAGGAAATTATTCCTTTTTAATTTTTACTACTAAAATAAAGTTGGAAAATGGCACTTCTGTATCGATTTTATTAATACAAATTTTAATTTAAATTATTTTCAGTTTCCCTAACTAAAAATCTAAATTTTCCCAGAACTTTTTACAATTTATATATAAATATTTTGAATATTTTTAGGTTGGGTTTCTTAAAATTTGTAACATTTAGTAACAACAAAAATGTTTTATGAAAAATGATTGAAAAAAGTTTCATATTTTATGTTCTAATCAAAAGCTGTATGAATAAAATTTACATTAATTAATTAAATGCTTAAGAAGTTTTTAAGCAATTTTTTTAAGGTTTCTGAGCATCAATTTATACTGTAAGCGATTTCCCTGCTTTGGATGAATTCTGTTGTTCACAAACATCTTGACATTGCTAATTGAATAGAACCCAATCTATTCTACCAAGCACATGTTGAGTTTGACAACAATCTTCATGGAGTAATGCCTCCAATTCTTCGTTATCAAATTTTTTTTGGTTGACATGGGTGATCAATGTTTTTGGCGTAAAAATCACCACTTCTAAACCTCAAAAAACCAATTTAAGCTGATAGAACACATTCACCATAAGCTTCAGTGAGCTTCAGCGGTACTTTTTTTCAAAATTAAAGAACTAAAGCAAAATTTCCCGCATATGACGCTTTGTTGGCACAAAATTTGACAGTTTCGAAGCAAAAAAAAACTTTTTTGTTTAAACTATAATATTAAATAACTAAGTGGGAGTAAATAAATGATACGGAAAATGACGAAAGTTACGCATTCTGTTATGAATTTATGAATTTTAAATTATGCAACCAATAATAGTTTTTAAAAACCTATGTTATTGAGTAATAGCAAGTTTTACTGCGAATTTTGAAATAAATTTTATAATAAAGACAACATTTGAAGAAAATGCCATCTACAACATTAAAATTTACTTCAACAAATAGTTTATTCCCAAAAAAAAACGAAATGATTATAAATTTCTATTCTATATAATTATTATTGTAAAAATTTTTGAAAAATATTACCTTTTGAACGGCAGTAGATGAATTTATAGATTGAAATCTTTATTTTTTTTATTAACAAAAAAAGATTTGCCATCAATTTTCCAATTCAAATATTTTAATTTCTACTAGTATACTTCTTTAGTTTCAATAATCATGGCTCATAAAGTAAAACCAACTTAATACATATATTTTTGCACATTATTCATATAATGTTTTATTATTTATATAACAAAATAAGCGATTGTATACTTTTGAACCACAATTTGATTTTCATTTATAAATATTTATGAACAACCAAAAGAAGCAACTGTTTCGAATTTGAATGTTTTCCATACAAATTGACACTTATTGGAAAAATGTTTGCTTTAAGGAACTATTTGAACACTTTAATATAAATTGAAATCGAAAACTTATTTATTTATTATATTATATACCACTATTTTATTTTATTATACAAATTATTTATCACATTTTTATATTTCTTATTATTTTAATTTTTATATTTTGACCAAGCAACATAATACATTTTTTCATTTCCACCAATTGACTTTATTTGCTTTTTTTAATTTCAACACATTTCCTCTCATCTTCTTTACTCCCTTTATTAACTTGCCCTTTCCTCTTCCATACAAAAGCAATAACAACACTCACAAAATACATATTCACAAAACATGAAACAAAAAGAACAAGAACAACAAAATGCAGCCTTCTTTGGCAAAAATTACAGTTATTTGTTTAATAAACGCAAATTTTTTGTGCAAACCGAATTTCCCTTTTGAAACTTTATTTTTACATTCATTTTACTTTAATTTGTTAACATTTTACCACTTAAAACAATTAATTTATTAACGCGTACACCACGAATGTATTATACCGGCCGACGATCCCTTTTAACTAAATAAATTAGTGATGACAAACTGTGGAGTTAATGCTAATGTCATTGTAAGTCATCGATAGGTATTAACCACCTGGCCAACGATGTCGAACGATAACGTTCGCTTAGAGAAGACTTAAGACACAAACTTGATTGTGGAATAAACAAACTTGATTGAGTAAAAAAATAGATACGATAAAAAGTGTGTGTCTTAAGTCTTATCTAAGCGAACGTTATCGTTCGACATCGTTGGCCAGGGGGTAAATGTTCTAGTGACGTTAGGGAAAAGGCAATTTTGAGTAAATAAATGATTTATTTTATAAATAATTTTTGGATAGAAATTGCTGTATTAAAAAGGCCCTGTCGAGCCTTCAATAGACGGATATAGCTAGATGGTCTTAGAATTTTATAAGAAACAGTTCACAAAATAATATTTCGATGTGATATAAACGAAATGACAAAGTTGATGTTTGTATAAAAATCAATTAAACCGACACTTTTAACCGTTGTCTTTACAAAATTGATGTTTAACTAATAATTCAGCTCAATAAAAACATAAATTGCAGTTTAGCTACATTAGCAAAGACAACCACTCTTTGCCATCTCCTATACAAATCGATAAAAATGTATCAGCTTACATATTTACATCTTCTAACAATGTCATCTTTATATTCTCGTTCGTTTTGTCAACATGTCCGGTATATGCTCAAAAGCACAGATTAATAACTAGCCAGAAATGAATTGTTAAAAATGTAAGCCAATTGTCAAAAATACCCACAAATAAGAATGTCTAAGGAAGAAAATGTATAAAATAAAAACCAAAAATAACAACAATTTGTTGTGTATGTAAAAATGTGCAGCAGACTTATATATCACGTGATGCTGTCGTATATTGTTGTTATTGGAAAAAGAAACATTCAAATAGAGATTAAGTGAAATAAGAGAGCAGCGCTGCAGCATGATTTTGCAAGCAAAATCAGCAAATTAGACAATTTTGGAAACAAAAAATTACTGACAAATATTACCTTTTATATATATACCTTTTATACTATATGGGTCAATTTAAAAAAAAAAAACGCAATTTTTGTGTCCCCACACTTTACATTACTATTTTAGGTAAAAAAACAAAAACAAAAATGTGAGAGTGATCAAGTGATAAAATAAAATCAAGAAAAAAGTAAATATGCAACATTTAATAACAGTTTTCGGATTATTGCGTTTCTTTCGGAAAAAAAGTACTAAAAAGTACTAATTGGTAAAAAAGCTAATTTCAGTACATATTTGGTACTTTTTTTTATATATATTTTTGTTTTCTAGTTGATTTTTTCCAATGAAATTTGTTAAGATTCCACTGGTACTCTAACCCTGGTTGTTCGTCTAAAGGCCCAACTATAATGTGCATATGCTAGCTTAAGCAACCCTGCGAATACATATAAATTGTATGTGGCAAACTATAATGTACTTAACGAAACTTTTCGTTAAGTTTTTCAACTGTCATTTGCTTAAGCAAAAAGCGAAACTGATCGCATATTCCGTACGGAATCAGCTGTTTGTTATTTGTTTGTGTTTTTAACAAAATGGAGAAAGAAGAAAATACATTTATTTTAAATTTAATAGAAAATGTGGAAAAAATAAGTGCCTTTACAATAAAAGGGACCCTTTTTATTTTAACAAAAATGTCTTTCTGTCGCGGTTATTTCTCTGACAGAATAAGAGCGTCTTCTTCTTTTACAGTGTAGTTCACTTATTTCTTTTAATGTGCACAACCCTTCAAGCGCTAACTTTAATATTTTTATATTATTTAAATTTTTAAGTTTTTTCTCCATTTTTACAAACACAATACGAAAATTAACAAAACATATGTAAACGTTTATTATTATTTACAATTTATTGCTGCCACAGCTGTACATTTTAGTACTTCTGCCGAAAAATTAAAAAAAAGGAAAAATTATGCGTTTCGGGTACGAAATTTTCTTTTAATTATAAAATAATATTTATAAAATATAGTCATTTAATGGCTTTTTGTTAAAATAAAAACATTTTTTTTAAACATAAATGAGCAACTGTGGACAAAAAGTTTCAAAGTAATTGTAGCCACCTGAAAGTTAACTCTGAACTAGTTATGCATTTGACAGCCTTTTCGTTAACTTTTGCAATTTGCTTAAGCTTGCTTATGCATATTATAGTTGGGCCTTAAAGTTTAGTAGACCAAACCATCAGGTTATACAAGAATTTTTATTTAAATGTTTGAAATGTTAATTTGATTTTCAAACAAAGATTTTTGAAGAATTTGATTTCATTTATCATACATTCGTATTTAAAATACATTTTTTCATCGTATAGATTTCATGAGTTATGAATTATTAAAAATTAGTAAAAATAAAGATTTCATCACATTTTCGAAAAAAATTTAACAAAACACTCAAACGGGTGTATTTTCTTGTAGAAAGATTTTTTTCACACTTTTTACTTATAATTAGCGTAAATTATATGTAAATAATATAGGTACCTGATAGTGCATAACTTTTCAAAAGGGATCACACTAATTACTTCTCGGGTTTTCCACAAAATTATTAATTACCTTGTTTCAATGTGAGTTGGTTGTTTCTAAGAAAATCCCATGCGCACACAAACACTAGTTAACATGTTTAAACAATTTTAAACAGTAGGGGAACTATGTTGACAAAATCTCAGTTTAACATTTTTTCCGACCCTTAACTGAGTTTTTCACAGGTAACCTTGTTTTCTAGCAACGTTAACAACTTTTGCTAGTTATTTCAGTCGTCGACCGAATATCGTTAAGTGAACAAGTTTTCGCAAAGCCATTCTAAATATTTTTATTTTATTTGTGTACGAAGTATTGAGTGATCATTTTCTCTTGTAAAAGAAATTTATTATATTAAAAAATTAATTATAAACAAAATTAAGGTAAGTTATTTGATAGTTATGTAAAAAAAGATATTTATGATTATTTAACTGATTGTTCGACCTTTTTATTAATTAAACAATTTTATTTTTCGAGATTAAGGTCAGTTTTTATTTTTTCCAATATTTCGCTACACAATGTGTAGCATCTTTAAGGACACAAAAAAAAAAAACAAAAAAAAAAAAAAACTGACCTTAATCTCGAAAAATAAAATTGTTTAAAATTGTTTAAAAAAATTGTTTTTTAACGTATAGATTTCATGAGTTATGAATTATTAAAAAAACTGCAATTAAAAATTAGTAAAAATAAAGATTTCATCACATTTTCGAAAAAATTAAAAAACGCACCGAAATACACAAAAACAATTTTTGCAGTGTTGAATGAAATGGTACTCCAACACAGTGCTGCCAGTATTTTTTCAGAGCTTATCCCCAAGTTTTGATTTGTCATCCCCAAAAATCCCTTCATACTGATTTTTTTTTTATTAAAATTTTTATTTTATTTAAAAAATTAACTATTTATTCAATAAAATTCATTTTTATCGATAGGTACATATATTAATATTCAAACTAATTCGATTTGTAATTATAAATCTTGTAAAGAAAAAATTACACATAATATAATATATATGTAGATAAAAAATTATTTACCAGAGTGTAACATTTCAAAAACTTTAGAATCAAAATCTTCTGATTCATCAGCGTCAGAAATGTTATTATACATATTGCTTGTATTAAAAAGCTTTTGCATTTCAGCAGATGGATGAAATTTCTCACAACAAAATGAATTATTTTTAAAGTATGTGTTTATTCTGAGAAATGCTTCCATGCCAAATCATGGGAAAGAAACCGTCTACTATAAATAATAACACACATTTTTAGACATTCCAGACGCATATTTTTTTAGCTCAAAAATCATTCTTGTTACCAGCAGTTATAAAAAAAATCTCCAAAAAATCCCTTAAAATTGTGTTGTCATCCCCAACAAATCCCCGGATCCCCAAGAAGAAATTTTTATCCCAAATCACGAAAAAAATCCTCAATTTGGGGATAAATCTCCTAAACTGACAACGCTGCTCAAACAGGTGTATTTTATTGTAGAAAAATTTTGGTCGCACTGAAACAAAAAGTTGTGTTGAATTTGTTTTGGTACCACCAAAACTTAAAAAAAGCGCACCACGCACCAACTAAAGAATTTTTCGCACCAAAATTTTAAAAAAGCACCAAAAATGGTGCGAAAAGCACCAAATTGACAACGCTGACTATAGTGCACATGCGTACGTGGTACCTGTTAACATTACCAGATACATTTTATTACCTAAGAAAAACGGAATTTCGGGAATTTCCTATAATTAGCGTAAATTATATGTAAATAATATAGGTACCTGATAGTGCATAACTTTTCAAAAGGATCACACTAATTACTTCTCGGGTTTTTCACAAAATTATTACCTTGTTTCAATGTGGGTATTTCTAAGAAAATCCCATGCGCACACAAACACTAGTTAACATGTTTAAACGTTAACAACTTTTGCTAGTTATTTCAGTCGTCGACCGAATATCGTTGAGTGAACAAGTTTTCGCAAAGCCATTCTAAATATTATTATTTTATTTGTGTACGAAGTATTGAGTGATCATTTTCTTTTGTGAAAAAAATTTATTATATTAAAAAATTAATTTTAAATAAAATTAAGGTAAGTTATTTGATAGTTATGTAAAAAAAAATATTTATTATAAATTTCCGTGAAATGGCAAGCCAGTTCAGGTTTACATGATTTTTGAACATTTTGATTTTATTTATCATACATTCGTCTTTAAAATACATTTTTTCATTGCATAGATTTCCTGAGTTATGAATTATTAAAAATTAGTAAAAATAAAGATTTCATCACATTTTCGAAAAAATTATAAAACACTCAAACAGGTGTATTTTCTTGTAGAAAGATTTTTTCTCACACTGAAACAAATGTACTTTAAGAAAATTTTATATGAAAATTTTCTCTAAAAGCCTACTTCAAACCTACTTTATTTTTTATAAATACGGCGGAATATAAGCTTTATTTGGCATAATTTACGACAAGTATAAATATAAATTTAAAATTGTATTGATATCATGGTAAAATTATACAAGGTGAGTGCAGGAGCACAGCTGATTGACTTTGTTTACAATCTACAATTTTTATTTGTTTTTGACAGTAGTACATTATTTTACGCAAACAAAATGCCTGTTGTTTCTTTATTGTGTTGTATTTGTTGTCGATTTGCACTCGCCTTGTATAATTTCAGCATGGTCGATACGTTTCATTTCAATTGTATTATTAGTAAATAAGATAGTCATGAACAATTCAGTACTATTGCACTTTTTCAAAACTTTTTGATCACTGTGCCGATTAATTTAAAGCTTAAATATTGTCCGAAATAATCTCAGGGTCAAAGGTACCCAAAAAAAACCTGAGCAATTTATGATAATTTAAGAGAAGCGCCGAAGAAGCCTCTTCTAACTAAAAAGACGGTTTCGCATGTCCGAAATGCTGCTTAAAAGCTATAAATGGAAATTATTTTTACACGGAGTAATTATATTAATGAAAAACAAAAATGGATCCATTACGATAATGACAGATAATGATCTACAACTGCACTCTAGTGTCACCAATCATTGTTGACACTGCACAAAATATTTAACAGTATTACCAGAATTAAAATACGAAAACATCTGGTACAAAAAATAAATTTATATACGTATTAAAAGCGGTTGAATCTTAATTAATATAATGTAACTAATAATTT
This sequence comes from Bellardia pandia, assembly GCA_916048285.2. Taxonomy (NCBI): domain Eukaryota; kingdom Metazoa; phylum Arthropoda; class Insecta; order Diptera; family Calliphoridae; genus Bellardia; species Bellardia pandia. The sequence goes on from OU696531.1 coordinate 25,177,813, forward strand.
GGCCACCCACTGTAGAATCATATAGACCCTGCCTATTGTCGAATATATCGCAGCTATTCGAGAAGATACTTGCAAACAAGTTGTAATACCAAATTAAAAGCAAATTACTATATTTTCAATATAATCTCAAATTTTTTTCGTTTTATAAAATGCAACCTAAAATATTTTAATAAAGTTTTACCAAAATTCTTCTCATAATAATTTACTTTTTTTCCATTTACAGATGGTTAAAGAGAAGCCCACTTCTACGCGTATCTACGATAAGGATGGTTTTCGTAGACGTGCGGCCTGCATTTGTGTACGTTCTGATGCCGAAACTGAGGTTAGTTTTACTCATTAATAAATAAATATCGTATGAAAAATCATTTTATTTTTATAATATCTTTACAAGGTTCTATTAATAACTTCCTCCAGACATCCAGAACTATGGATAGTGCCCGGCGGTGGTGTAGAACCGGAAGAGGAACCCTCGGTAGCAGCTGCTAGAGAAGTGTTTGAAGAAGCTGGCGTTATGGGTAAACTGGGTAGAAGCTTAGGTGTTTTTGAAGTATGTACTAAGGTTTTCTTTAATTATCAAACATTACAATTAATTAAATTGTCACTGTTCTCTGTATCTGTTTAGAATCGTGATCACATGTATCGCACTGAAGTATTTGTAATGACCGTTACCAAAGAGCTTGAAGAATGGGAAGATTCTCGCAGTATTGGTCGTAAACGTCAATGGTTTTCTATCGATGACGCTTTGGCAGAGCTAGCTCTGCACAAACCGTTACAACGACATTATCTAATGCAATTGCGGCATTCGAAAAACAATTCTAATGTTAATTACACAAAAAATTCACCATCTGCAGCTTCACCTACCACAGCATAAAATTAAATTAATTTACGTTGCTTTTGACTTTACTTGTTTCAATGCATCGGATAAGAGAAAGAAACTTGTAAAAAATTAAGCAAAATTCATTATGCTATACATTTAAGACACAAGAGAAAGATGAAAAAGCGTTAATAATTTCTGTTCAGTTTTGCAACTCATGAAAATATAAAATAATCTTTGCTTTTTCTTTTTTTGAGAGTAGTTTTTAAGTTTATCATTATTATTATTATTAATTACTAAAAACGATTATCATTACTCCTCAAAGATAATTAATGATTTTCTTCCTTTTTTTAAAGAAGAATTTACCTACGACACACACATACACACAACACAATTTATACAAGCATACAAAATACACATACATATAAACTAAAGTAAACAAAAACATAAACATTAATTAAATATTTATAAATAGACTCCAATTTATGGAACAATTTACTATTTATATTTTTGCTTTTTTCAAATTTATTTTTTCATTTTTTTCAAAGATTTGAAATATGTATGTTTTATAAAATTGTCTTTAAAATAACTTCAAACATGATAATAATGATGAGAAATTGTTTATAAAGTTAAATTTAATGAATGTTAAAGAAAATATTAACTAAATTTATATTTGATTACTTCATAATTATAAATTTTTTCTCTTAAATTTAATTATTCTTTTTTTTTTTTAAAGATTTGTAAGAAAACAAGTTCTAATGAGATTCTTAAGATTTGTTTTTATTTTATTTTTGTAACAGGAATTAGATTTAGATACTTTTGTTGAATTTAAAGAAAACTATTTTGTGTTGTGTGACAAAAGTACAGCAGAATCTAATTTCTGAAAAGTTCTAATTTCTGAACATTTTTTTTTACAGAAAATTATAATAAAACTAGTTATGTAAGCTTTATTTTAACACAAAAAAATTTTTCTTTAATAATATTTAATTAATTGAATATATTAAATTCAAAGAAAAACAAAATTTTTTTTATTATTATTGGGTATTTAATTGTTTTTTAACATAAAATCAGTAATAACGACAAAATAATCCTCTTTCATCAGCATCATAGATTTGTGTTTCCAATAAACCCATTTCCGCGACTTTTGCACGAAATCTGTGTAGAAATGGAGTGACCGCACCAACATCACTCGAAAGTATTTCACCACCAATTTTTAAAAACCGTAACCATGACGGGTTTTAAATTTGGAAAACCAGCAGTAAATGCGTTTTTACCTATTTCGGGGTACATTTCACAAAAAATTGACTTAGCGTTTGCTTTTAATACGGGTCCTGCCAGTGTATTTTTCTTTTCACATTCTGCATTGGATGAATTCTGTTGTTCGCAAACATTAATTAATTGATTAGAACCCAATCTATTCTACCAAGCACATGTTGAGTTTGACAACAATCTTCATGGAGTAATGCCTCCAATTCTTCGTTATCAAATTTTTTTTGGTTGACATGGGTGATCAATGTTTTTGGCGTAAAAATCACCACTTCTAAACCTCAAAAAACCAATTTAAGCTGATAGAACACATTCACCATAAGCTTCAGTGAGCTTCAGCGGTACTTTTTTCAAAATTAAAGAACTAAAGCAAAATTTCCCGCATATCACGCTTTGTTGGCACAAAATTTGACAGTTTCGAAGCAAAAAAAAAACTTTTTTGTTTAAACTATAATATTAAATAACTAAGTGGGAGTAAATAAATGATACGGAAAATGATGAAAGTTACGCATTCTGTTATGAATTTATGAATTTTAAATTATGCAACCAATAATAGTTTTTAAAAAACTATGTTATTGAGTAATAGCAAGTTTTACTGCGAATTTTGAAATAACTTTTATAATAAAGACAACATTTGAAGAAAATGTCATCTACAACATTAAAATTTACTTCAACAAATAGTTTATTCCCAAAAAAAAAAACGAAACGATTATTAATTTCTATTCTATATAATTATTATTGTAAAAATTACTGAAAAATATTACCTTTTGAACGGCAGTAGATGAATTTATAGATTGAAAACTTTATTTTTTTATTAACAAAAAAAGATTTGCCATCAATTTTCCAATTCAAATATTTTAATTTCTACTAGTATACTTCTTTAGTTTCAATAATCATGGCTCATAAAGTAAAACCAACTTAATACATATATTTTCGCACATTATTCATATAATGTTTTATTATTTATATAACAAAATAAGCGATTGTATACTTTTGAACCACAATTTGATTTTCATTTATAAATATTTATGAACAACCAAAAGAAGCAACTGTTTCGAATTTGAATGTTTTCCATACAAATTGACTCTTATTGGAAAAATGTTTGCTTTAAGGAACTATTTGAACACTTTAATATAAATTGAAATCGAAAACTTATTTATTTATTATATTATATACCACTATTTTATTTTATTATACAAATTATTTATCACATTTTTATATTTCTTATTATTTTAATTTTTATATTTTGACCAAGCAACACTTGATACATTTTTTCATTTCCACCAATTGACTTTATTTGCTTTTTTTAATTTCAACACATTTCCTCACATCTTCTTTACTCTCTTTATTAACTTGCCATTTCCTCTTTCATACAAAAGCAATAACAACACTTACATTAAACAAAAATAACAAGAACAACAAAATGCAGCCTTCTTTGGCAAAAATTAAACAGTCATTTGTTTAATAAACGCAAATTTTTTGTGCAAACCGAATTTCCCTTTTAAAACTTTATTTTTACATACATTTTACTTTAATTTGTTAACATTTTACCACTTAAAACAATTAATTTATTAACGCGTACACCACGAATGTATTATACCGGCCGACGATCCCTTTTAACTAAATAAATTAGTGATGACAAACTGTAGAGTTAATGCTAATGTCATCGTAAGTCATCGATAAGTGACACACAGGGGATTTTGGAAAAAAGAAAATAATTTTGTAATTTCTAAACTGTAAGTCCAAGGAAGTGTTCTCGAGTTTAAGTCTTTAATTTCTCATAAACCTAAACATGATTATAATATATGGGTCAATTAAAAAAAACGCAATTTTTGTGTCCCCACACTTTACATTACTATTTTAGGTAAAAAAACAAAAACAAAAATGTGAGCGTTTGTCCCCCGTTAGAATTTTTAGTAAATTTTTAGTGCGAATTTGGCGTTGCAAAGAAAGGTTGTCCCCCACAATTTGCATTGAGCGTCACTTTTTTATAAATCAAGTAATATTACTAGTCTTCAATTTGAATTTCAATAATGTAAATAACGTAAGGAAAGTACAAACTTTAATTATTACAAAAGTGAAAAAGCGAAAAAAAAATCTATCAAAAAAAGTGTGCATTTTCATAGTTTTTGTGAACACCATGGTAAGGGCGCGATAAAATTTCATGAGCGTCACACTAATTTTTTTAAAAGTAAAAATATTAAATGTAAGAAATTGAAGTTGACAATCATGTTTACATGGTTTCAAATCCTTTTTTTTTAATTTGTGAATTTGAGAAATAAATTGCCTACGAAAAAAACCAAATAGGCAAATATTTCATGAGCATCATTTTTGAAGTATATTGCTTCATAGCTTAAAATGCTTAATTTTGATTTTATTTTTTAATTTTCAAGAGTAGAACAACAAAATTAACGGCGGCTGAAAGAGCACGGAGATATTGAGAGAAAATAAAGCTCGATAAACCGCTCGATAAAGGTATAATCGTGGTATATTTGAGTTTAATTTTTATTGTTACTGACTGATTCTGTTTATGCCAGAAACTTAATTCGAAAGTGGTGAAAATGAATGAGAATGAAAAAAACAAAGCCGCTTGTCATTTCATGAAGTTTATACAGATTCAGATTAAGAATTCGAATGAAAATTTATAAATTAAATTAAGTTAAGTTATTGTTTTGTGTCAAATATAAGTTTCTTCAAGAATTACATCCTTTTTTCCATTTTTGTTAAAGACACCAAAGAATATGTACATGTTTAGTTTTGTATGAAAGTTTTTGTTTTTTTGAAGAATTTTTGTTTTCTTTATTTACTTTTTGTAAAAGAATACACTTTTTTTCATTAAACTTTAGATTTGGCATTATTTCTTGTTTACGTGTAACAAAATCTCTTGATCGTCACAAAATATCTTGAGCGTCACACTTAGTTTTTTTTTCCTTAAAATGCTTATAATTGCAGTTGTTTTTAAATACATTGTTACAAGCCTATTACTTTGCAAGTAACTCCTAAGTTCAAGTCTTTTTTTAACAAAAATTTACATATTTTCATCTTAAAATTTTAAAATAACTAGTCACTTTAAAAAAAATTAAAAATCAAGTTGAATCGTGATTTTTTGTTTATAATCGAAAAAGTGATTTTTGCAAAAGTCAATCTTGAGAAATAAAAGAACATCGTAGTAAGCTTGAATTTTAAATATTTTTGCATTTTTAGCGATATTTTATACATATTTGGTGTGTGACGCTCAAAATAGAAATCATAGAAAACCTAAAAAATTTAAAAATATTGATTTTTTGATTCTTCATAATTTCTACAAAAAGTGGCCACTCTTACAGTCGAATTGAAAAAACTTTAAAAATAAGCAATACAAAACTCGCTGTGTACGTTTTTTTGAAATTGACCCATATATGAAATCTACTAGCTGAATTCTAGTCTCCCATAGTTTATAAGATATTCGCATATGAAAATTAAATTTTGAACTTTTGAATCCACCCTAGACTAGTTTTTGCTAATAGAGCATTCTAATATTTACCGCTTTTATATCAAAATATGTTTTGTGGATTAATAACATTTTCGTAAACCTAACCAAAATTGAATTGCTTAAAAATTATCACAGAGTCAAGAGTTACATATATGCATTTAAAGTTAATAAATGTGAACTATCTTATTATAGGCCATTTTTTAGCACAAAAAGTTACTACTGTTCTTTTAACATTATTTAAGAAATTTTCAAGAATTTTTGAGATTTTTTCCTTTATTAACTAAAATTAAGTTTTTGAGATTTTTTGGGAACATTTTCGTAAACCTAACCAAAATTGAATTGCTTAAAAATTATCACAGAGTCAAGAGTTACATATATGCATTTAAAGTTAATAAATGTGAACTATCTTATTATAGGCCATTTTTTAGCACAAAAAGTTACTACTGTTCTTTTAACATTATTTAAGAAATTTTCAAGAATTTTTGAGATTTTTTCCTTTATTAACTAAAATTAAGTTTTTGAGATTTTTTGGGAATTGTGAGGTATTTTATAAACAATTTATAATAAATGAAAAATGTATTAATTAATTTTACTATGAATTTTATTAATTGTTTATTATTTTACTTTTAGGACTACGGAGGGTTTATTGTTCACAAATCCAAAATTAAACTTAAACAACAAAATTCACAATAATACTCAGATATTTTCCAAGCAATATCTTTTCCAGGTTCAAAATTAAACCATTTAAATTTAAAAATTTTAATTAATTTTAAATTTAAAAACGTTTGCATTGTTTGAATCGAAATTTTATTAAAATGAAAATGTCTCGAAACATAATTTCAATAGTTTATATTAGTTTTATTAGTAATTTCTTATTACCACTTTAGATGCGTGGCTTCATCCTCTATATCACTAAAAATTTCTCGGTTCACTGTTTTTAATTTTTAGCGTTTTGATGGTATTTTGAGATTCTTTCTGACAATTTTAAGATCTCATTTCTACTGCAACAATTGGTATCTAAAATTATTTTAAAGAAATACATCATTAATTTACTCAAAATTGCCTTTTCTCTAACGTCACTAGAACATTTAATACCTATCGATGACTTACGATGACATTAGCATTAACTCTACAGTTTGTCATCACTAATTTATTTAGTTAAAAGGGATCGTCGGCCGGTATAATACATTCGTGGTGTACGCGTTAATAAATTAATTGTTTTAAGTGGTAAAATGTTAACAAATTAAAGTAAAATGTATGTAAAAATAAAGTTTTAAAAGGGAAATTCGGTTTGCACAAAAAATTTGCGTTTATTAAACAAATGACTGTTTAATTTTTGCCAAAGAAGGCTGCATTTTGTTGTTCTTGTTATTTTTGTTTAATGTAAGTGTTGTTATTGCTTTTGTATGAAAGAGGAAATGGCAAGTTAATAAAGAGAGTAAAGAAGATGTGAGGAAATGTGTTGAAATTAAAAAAAGCAAATAAAGTCAATTGGTGGAAATGAAAAAATGTATCAAGTGTTGCTTGGTCAAAATATAAAAATTAAAATAATAAGAAATATAAAAATGTGATAAATAATTTGTATAATAAAATAAAATAGTGGTATATAATATAATAAATAAATAAGTTTTCGATTTCAATTTATATTAAAGTGTTCAAATAGTTCCTTAAAGCAAACATTTTTCCAATAAGAGTCAATTTGTATGGAAAACATTCAAATTCGAAACAGTTGCTTCTTTTGGTTGTTCATAAATATTTATAAATGAAAATCAAATTGTGGTTCAAAAGTATACAATCGCTTATTTTGTTATATAAATAATAAAACATTATATGAATAATGTGCGAAAATATATGTATTAAGTTGGTTTTACTTTATGAGCCAAGATTATTGAAACTAAAGAAGTATACTAGTAGAAATTAAAATATTTGAATTGGAAAATTGATGGCAAATTTTTTTTTGTTAATAAAAAAAATAAAGTTTTCAATCTATAAATTCATCTACTGCCGTTCAAAAGGTAATATTTTTTAGTAATTTTTACAATAATAATTATATAGAATAGAAATTTATAATCGTTTCGTTTTTTTTTTTTGGGAATAAACTATTTGTTGAAGTAAATTTTAATGTTGTAGATGGCATTTTCTTTAAATGTTGTCTTTAATTTAAAAGTTATTTCAAAATTCGCAGTAAAACTTGCTATTACTCAATAACATTGGTTTTTAAAAACTATTATTGGTTGCATAATTTAAAATTCATAAATTCATAACAGAATGCGTAACTTTCATCATTTTCCGTATCATTTATTTACTCCCACTTAGTTATTGAATATTATAGTTTAAACAAAAAAGTTTTTTTTTGCTTCGAAACTGTCAAATTTTGTGCCAACAAAGCGTCATATGCGGGAAATTTTGCTTTAGTTCTTTAATTTTGAAAAAAAGTACCGCTGAAGCTCACTGAAGCTTATGGTGAATGTGTTCTATCAGCTTAAATTGGTTTTTTGAGGTTTAGAAGTGGTGATTTTTACGCCAAAAACATTGATCACCCATGTCAACCAAAAAAAATTTGATAACGAAGAATTGGAGGCATTACTCCATGAAGATTGTTGTCAAACTCAACATGTGCTTGGTAGAATAGATTGGGTTCTATTCAATTAGCAATGTCAAGATGTTTGTGAACAACAGAATTCATCCAAAGCAGGGAAATCGCTTACAATATAAATTGATGCTCAGAAACCTTAAAAAAATTGCTTAAAAACTTCTTAAGCATTTAATTAATTAATGTAAATTTTATTCATACAACTTTTGATTTAAACATAAAATTTGAAACTTTTTTCAATTATGTAAACATTTTTTATAAAACATTTTTGTTGTTACTAAATGTTACAAATTTTAAGAAACCCAACCTAAAAATATTCAAAATATTTATATATAAATTGTAGAAAGTTCTGCGAAAATTTAGATTTTTAGTTAAGGAAAACTGAAAATAATTTAAATTAAAATTTGTATTAATAAAATCGATACAGAAGTGCCATTTTCCAACTTTATTTTAGTAGTAAAAATTAAAAAGGAATAATTTCCTCCATTTAGTATTTATTTTTTGGTATATTTTACTTTTAATTAAATTCGAAATTAACTACCTATTTGTCAAAACATAAATCGGAAGATTTTTTAAGTTCTTTAATGAAAAAAATTTTAAAATTTTATTAAATAAAATCAATAAATGCAAACAAAATATCAAAACGATATTTAAAACTTATGTACATATGTATCTTGAAGAGGAAAACAATTTACATAAAGTAAATTCGTTGTTTAGTGCTGAACACAATTTTCAATAATTTCTTGTTTCCAAAATTGTCTAATTTGCTGATTTTGCTTGCAAAATCATGCTGCAGCGCTGCTCTCTTATTTCACTTAATCTCTATTTGAATGTTTCTTTTTCCAATAACAACAATATACGACAGCATCACGTGATATATAAGTCTGCTGCACATTTTTACATGCACAACAAATTGTTGTTATTTTTGGTTTTTATTTTATACATTTCCTTCCTTAGACATTCTTATTTGTGGGTATTTTTGACAATTGGCTTACATTTATCTATGCTTTTGAGCATAAACCGGACATGTTAACAAAACGAACGAGAACATAAAGATGTTATCATGGTGCAACTAAACAAGGTGAGTGCAGTAGCCCAGTTGACTGACTTTGTTTACAATTTACTTATGTCAAAAGTAATACTTTTTTATGTATTTTTGACAGTAGTACAGTATTTTACACAAACAAAATGCCTGTTGTTTCTGTTTTGTGTTGTATTTGTTGTCGATTTGCACCCACTTTGTATATTTGCATATTGTTAAAAGATGTAAATATTTAAACTGATACATTTTTATCGATTTGTATAGGAGATGGCAAAGAGTGGTTGTCTTTGCTAATGTAGCTAAACTGCAATTTATGTTTTTATTGAGCTGAATTATTAGTTAAACATCAATTTTGTAAAGACAACGGTTAAAAGTGTCGGTTTAATTGATTTTTATACAAACATCAACTTTGTCATTTCGTTTATATCACATCGAAATATTATTTTGTGAACTGTTTCTTATAAAATTCTAAGACCATCTAGCTATATCCGTCTATTGAAGGCTCGACAGGGCCTTTTTTAATACAGCAATTTCAATCCAAAAATTATTTATAAAATAAATCATTTATTTACTCAAAATTGCCTTTTCTCTAACGTCACTAGAAAATTTAATACCTATCGATTAGCTACGATGACATTAGCATTAACTCTACAGTTTGTCATCACTAATTTATTTAGTTAAAATGGGATCGTCGGCCGGTATAATACATTCGTGGTGTACGCGTTAATAAATTAATTGTTTTAAGTGGTAAAATGTTAACAAATTAAAGTAAAATGTATGTAAAAATAAAGTTTTAAAAGGGAAATTCGGTTTGTACAAAAAATTTGCGTTTATTAAACAAATGACTGTTTAATTTTTGCCAAAGAAGGCTGCATTTTGTTGTTCTTGTTCTTTTTGTTTCATGTTTTGTGAATATGTATTTTGTGAGTGTTGTTATTGCTTTTGTTTGGAAGAGGAAAGGGCAAGTTAATAAAGAGAGTTAAGAAGATGAGAGGAAATGTGTTGAAATTAAAAAAAACAAATAAAGTCAATTAGTGGAAAATATGGTCAAAATATAAAAATTAGAATAATAAGAAATATAATAATGTGATAAATAATTTGTATAATAAAATAAAATAGTGGTATATAATATAATAAATAAATAAGTTTTCGATTTCAATTTATATTAAAGTGTTCAAATAGTTCCTTAAAGCAAACATTTTTCCAATAAGAGTCAATTTGTATGGAAAACATTCAAATTCGAAACAGTTGCTTCTTTTGGTTGTTCATAAATATTTATAAATGAAAATCAAATTGTGGTTCAAAAGTATACAATCGCTTATTTTGTTATATAAATAATAAAACATTATATGAATAATGTGCGAAAATATATGTATTAAGTTGGTTTTACTTTATGAGCCATGATTATTGAAACTAAAGAAGTATACTAGTAGAAATTAAAATATTTGAATTGGAAAATTGATGGCAAATCTTTTTTTGTTAATAACAAAATAAAGTTTTCAATCTATAAATTCATCTACTGCCGTTCAAAAGGTAATATTTTTCAGTAATTTTTACAATAATAATTATATAGAATAGAAATTTATAATCGTTTCGTTTTTTTTTTGGGAATAAACTATTTGTTGAAGTAAATTTTAATGTTGTAGATGGCATTTTCTTCAAATGTTGTCTTTAATTTAAAAGTTATTTCAAAATTCGCAGTAAAACTTGCTATTACTCAATAACATAGGTTTTTAAAAACTATTATTGGTTGCATAATTTAAAATTCATAAATTCATAACAGAATGCGTAACTTTCGTCATTTTCCGTATCATTTATTTACTCTCACTTGGTTGTTAAATATTATAGTTTAAACAAAAAAGTTTTTTTTTGCTTCGAAACTGTCAAATTTTGTGCCAACAAAGCGTCATATGCGGGAAATTTTGCTTTAGTTCTTTAATTTTGAAAAAATTACCGCTGAAGCTCACTGAAGCTTATGGCGAATGTGTTCTATCAGCTTAAATTGGTTTTTTGAGGTTTAGAAGTGGTGATTTTGACGCCAAAAACATTGATCACCCATGTCAACCAAAAAAAATTTGATAACGAAGAATTGGAGGCATTACTCCATGAAGATTGTTGTCAAACTCAACATGTGCTTGGTAGAATAGATTGGGTTCTATTCAATTAGCAATGTCAAGATGTTTGTGAACAACAGAATTCATCCAAAGCAGGGAAATCGCTTACAATATAAATTGATGCTCAGAAACCTTAAAAAAATTGCTTAAAAACTTCTTAAGCATTTAATTAATTAATGTAAATTTTATTCATACAACTTTTGATTTAAACATAAAATTTGAAACTTTTTTCAATTATGTAAACATTTTTCATAAAACATTTTTGTTGTTACTAAATGTTACAAATTTTAAGAAACCCAACCTAAAAATATTCAAAATATTTATATATAAATTGTAGAAAGTTCTGCGAAAATTTAGATTTTTAGTTAAGGAAAACTGAAAATAATTTAAATTAAAATTTGTATTAATAAAATCGATACAGAAGTGCCATTTTCCAACTTTATTTTAGTAGTAAAAATTAAAAAGGAATAATTTCCTCCATTTAGTATTTATTTTTTGGTATATTTTACTTTTAATTAAATTCGAAATTAACTACCTATTTGTCAAAACATAAATCGGAAGATTTTTTAAGTTCTTTAATGAAAAAAATTTTAAAATTTTATTAACTAAAATCAATAAATGCAAAGAAAATATCAAAACGATATTTAAAACTTATGTACATATGTATCTTGAAGAGGAAAACAATTTACATAAAGTAAATTCGTTGTTTAATGCTGAACATAATAATTTCTTGTTTCTAAAATTGTCTAATTTGCTGATTTTGCTTGCAAAATCATGCTGCAGCGCTGCTCTCTTATTTCACTTAATCTCTATTTGAATGTTTCTTTTTCCAATAACAACAATATACGACAGCATCACGTGATATATAAGTCTGCTGCACATTTTTACATACACAACAAATTGTTGTTATTTTTGGTTTTTATTTTATACATTTTCTTCCTTAGACATTCTTATTTGTGGGTATTTTTGACAATTGGCTTACATTTTTAACAATTCATTTCTGGCTAGTTATTAATCTGTGCTTTTGAGCATATACCGGACATGTTGACAAAACGAACGAGAATATAAAGATGACATTGTTAGAAGATGTAAATATGTAAGCTGATACATTTTTATCGATTTGTATAGGAGATGGCAAAGAGTGGTTGTCTTTGCTAATGTAGCTAAACTGCAATTTATGTTTTTATTGAGCTGAATTATTAGTTAAACATCAATTTTGTAAAGACAACGGTTAAAAGTGTCGGTTTAATTGATTTTTATACAAACATCAACTTTGTCATTTCGTTTATATCACATCGAAATATTATTTTGTGAACTGTTTCTTATAAAATTCTAAGACCATCTAGCTATATCCGTCTATTGAAGGCTCGACAGGGCCTTTTTAATCCAGCAATTTCTATCCAAAAATTATTTATAAAATAAATCATTTATTTACTCAAAATTGCCTTTTCCCTAACGTCACTAGAACATTTACCCCCTGGCCAACGATGTCGAACGATAACGTTCGCTTAGATAAGACTTAAGACACACACTTTTTATCGTATCTATTTTTTTACTCAATCAAGTTTGTTTATTCCACAATCAAGTTTGTGTCTTAAGTCTTCTCTAAGCGAACGTTATCGTTCGACATCGTTGGCCAGGTGGTTAATACCTATCGATGACTTACAATGACATTAGCATTAACTCCACAGTTTGTCATCACTAATTTATTTAGTTAAAAGGGATCGTCGGCCGGTATAATACATTCGTGGTGTACGCGTTAATAAATTAATTGTTTTAAGTGGTAAAATGTTAACAAATTAAAGTAAAATGAATGTAAAAATAAAGTTTCAAAAGGGAAATTCGGTTTGCACAAAAAATTTGCGTTTATTAAACAAATAACTGTAATTTTTGCCAAAGAAGGCTGCATTTTGTTGTTCTTGTTCTTTTTGTTTCATGTTTTGTGAATATGTATTTTGTGAGTGTTGTTATTGCTTTTGTATGGAAGAGGAAAGGGCTAGTTAATAAAGGGAGTAAAGAAGATGAGAGGAAATGTGTTGAAATTAAAAAAAGCAAATAAAGTCAATTGGTGGAAATGAAAAAATGTATCAAGTGTTGCTTGGTCAAAATATAAAAAATAGAATAATAAGAAATATAAAAATGTGATAAATAATTTGTATAATAAAATAAAATAGTGGTATAGGTATAATATAATAAATATGTAAATAATAGACATTAAAATGTTTGAATAGGAAAATTAATGGCAAATCTTTTTTTGTTAATAAAAAAATAAAGTTTTCAATCTATAAATTCATCTACTGCCATTCAAAAGGTAAAATGTTTAAATAATTTTAAATGACTATTATTGAGAGTATATCTTAGAAATGCGGAATTCATAACTGTAGGCGTATCTTTCGAACGCTGTTTTTGTCTTTAGTAACTTAGACATATGTATTTTATATTGGAGGGGGGTACAAATCCGTCATTTATTCCCACTTAGGTATTAACCCATTTACGCCCGCTGTGCCAATTTGGGAACACTTCAATATTGGCGCCACACAACAAAGTTTTTGACATTATTCATAATATGTTTGCATTATTGATTAACTGAAAGTTCAGACATTATGTATAGCATCGAAAAATTTTATTGCATTAAGTGATTTTGTGGCATAGATCTTATAATTTGCACTATAAAGGCACCTGTGGAGGTGGGTATAGTTTTATGAGTATTATTTTTTATACAAAGTGAAAATCGCCATAGTTATATATTTTTCTATAAATCCAGTAAATAACAAAATACATATTAACAAGTCTTTTCAATCTGATAACTTTAATTTATATGATTTTATAGCACTTCAAATATTGATGTGCCAGTTTTGGTACAACGGGCACAAGTGCACTAAATCTTAGAAGTCTGCAAAAACACAACAATAACAAAATGTGTTGAATACCTTTAAAATTCCATGCGATGCAAATGCGTTGTCAACGACAACGAACTCAGAAAAAAAGCAAAAGACTGACATTAAAATTCCATATCTGTTTCAAAAATATAATAAGGGCATGGGGGGACCAGTCTATTTCAGTTTATAGAATCGGTATACATGGAAAAAAATGGGTGGGTTTTATTCACATATATGATTGATATGGCTATATCAAATGCATGGCGGTTACATGTAGCATCTATTCCGAAGAAATATAGCTAGATTTTACTTAGCCAGTTGCCCCAAAAATACTCTGCCCGCCCAACATCATCAAGCATTGGTGGTTTACGACTATACGGAACTGATCACGTGCCCGAGAAACTGCCAAATTGTGTGCGCTGTGTTGTTTGCCACAACAGATGTCGTTGGAGCTGCAAAAAAAACACTGCATTGAAAAATGTCGCTTTAAAAATGTTCACACATAAGTGACCATTGTGCCAATTTGGGTACACCCCTTTAATTTCCAAAAAAAAAAAAATATATATATATTTTTTCATTTTTTTTTGTTTTTTTTTTTTTTGTTTATATGTACAGTACGAACTCGGTAATCGCAACTAATAGAAATCTAGGTAGTTGCACTTATTGAGGTTGTTGCACCCAGCGAGGAAAAATATATAACAAGAAATATGACAAATGGAAATAGTTTTATGATATAGAAAGCTTATTTTTTATTAAAAATTTTATTTTTTAAACATATTGGGTATTGTTGTCTGCACTTTCTTCTTATTAAGGGTTTTTATTATAGCCCTTTCACGAAGCTCCTTCAGAAATATAATTTCTTTTATTGGAATATCGTTTTCTTCAGCCCACTGAATGCATGGGTTAAAAGATTGCATAGCAACTGATCCTTTTATTTTAGGTGGACTAACATCCGTTTCGCTATCATCAGAATTTTCAATTTCTACGGCTTCTTTATCCACTTCTTGATAAGCAACACTTTCGTCCATTGATCCATTTAGCTCGTCATTTGTGAACGAATCATTTGGTGCAAGTTCTTGGAGCATTGATGCAAGGATTGCGCGTTCATTTTCAATTTCTCTTTTTAGAATGCTGAGAGGAATATCACCCTCTTCACTCCACTCAACATTTGGTTTCATTAACATATTCAAGCACTTGCGAATGGAGGTTGCCGACACTTTTTCCCATGAACTTGCAAGAAGACAGATAGCATGTCTTAAGTTGAATTCCTTTATTTTTTCTTCCAGATGAGTGGTTTTATTCCCTATTAAATGCGCCAAAAGACTTTTTTTGTAATAGACTTTTGTTAAGTTAATAACGTTTTGGTCCATTGGTTGGAGAATCGCGGTACAGTTGGGTGGAAGACACATAACGGTTATCATTCCATCATCACTTTCCATCTCATTGTCTTTAGGATGACACGGGGCGCTATCCAAAACCAAAACGACAAAAAAAGAACTGAAGCAAAACATATTTAGATGTAAAGTTGCAGTTATTGAGGTCAATATTTTTGAGTAGTTGCACTTATAAAGGTTACAATGCTATGTTTTATAGTGTTGCAAGAATCGAGGATTTGCGTGTATCGAGGGTTGCGGTTACCGAGTTTATACTGTAATGAATTTAATAATAAAATAAAAAAATTTTGATTTTTTCCGGTGGTTTTTGTTTGGGCGAATCATTCTAAACAGGGAAATTGGGTACCATATGAATTAAAGTCGACCTTGAAAAACGATTTTTCATGTCCGAAATGCAGCTTAAACGCTATAAACGCATTACGATAACCCGAAGTATAAGACATCGTATGTAAAGCCCGGTAAACCAGCCCAATCTATCTATCTATTATTATAACCTACTGAAATCTAACCAAACCATCCCAGGAACCTGTAACGAATGCAACTGATTCATTTAAAGCGGGCATATATTGCAATGTCTATTTAAAGCTATATAGAAAGAAGTCCACACCTTGCCTCATCCAACTGTTATTTGTTTCTCTCTCACTCTCTCTGGGGTTGGCTTCACATGTCTTAAAACTTGATTCGTTCTAGGTGTTTAAAGGTGAGATGTTATTTTGGCTTAGAATCCATGTGTTTCCAGAGAGATACTTTGAATTACTTGACATTGTACAAATGTTTCAAAAAAGCTAAACATTTTTAAAAAATGCCGCATTTTGAAGGTACATATATACCCAATATACTTTGTCTACATTACTAAGAAGTTGTTATCTTTCTTAGTTACCAAAAATTAAGCTAAAAATATTTTATTTCTTTGCTTTTTTCATTCAAAATTAAAATATCAAACCTCACTTGTTGTTAGTTTTTCTTTCCATTTATTTATTTTATTTATTATAAGTTTTTTTTTATTATTTATTATTATGATATAATTGCAACAATGTTATTTTTCTTTTGTATATTTTTATGTATATATAGTTTTTTGTTTTGTTTTTTTTTTACCTTGCTTTTATTTAAATATTTTTTTTCTTTCATTTGTAATGATGTTATTTGAATAATGAATCTTATAATTAATAATTATTTAATTAATGTACACATTCAAACCTTTCAGAAAGAGTATTTTTTTGTTGGAAAAACACAAATCCGTTTGAGGAATTAAATAATGTTATGAAAAAGTTTTGTTTGTTGATTTTTTTTATTTACGATGGATTCACCAAAGTTTTTTTCATATGAAGTTTAACGCATCTCTCTTTGAGAAAGAGAAAATATTTATATTTGTCCGAACAAATATTTTGTTCGAAACGAATGGGTGAATCCAACCTTAGAAAAAGGCTCGAGTGTTTTATTTTGTTTGTTTCTCTTCCCAAAAAAAATATGTTTTTTTCTTGCTGTGTTTTGGTAAAAAAGATTTAATTATTTTATTAAATATGTTAATATTTTTAAAACAAAAAATTATTATAAGTTTGTTTTTTATTTAGGCAACCATGTTTTGTTTTTTTTTTTTTTTTTTTTTGTATAATTTGTTTTTTTTATTATTTTTTTCTTTTAAAGTAATTGTATATTGTTTAATTTGTTTCGTTTTAAATGATTTTCTTTTAGTATATTTTAGAATTGTGGAGAGAAAAACAGCCAAGTAGTTAAGAAGTTTTAAAATTTGGAATACTGAAATTTAGATTCAAAATTTCTTTCTAGAAAAAATCTGGAACAGAAAATCTTTGTTGAAATTAACAGCTCTTCAATCGTTACTGCTAAAATAAAAAGACATTCTTTAAATACAATTATCCCAAAACTATCGTTTACGAACGTTGTTTAATTATATTGTTTAAAAATTTTAGTTTAAAGTTTTAAGTTTAGCTAACGTTACCGTTAAGCTACCGTTAGCAATAAAGTACATTTTCAACTTGACTACAGTCACCACTAAAATATAGATACCGAAATAACTGCAATTACCGTTACCTGAATGCTTGAATGTTCGGCTCTTAATCTATTAAGATAAAAATTGTTAAACATGTATATGGTAAATAACCTATCTGAGACTGAGGCTAATTGATTGTGTGATTCAATTGAATAAATGATTATGTTGGATCTAGTACTCGTGACTCATTGTATTTTCAAAATGGAATCGAATACAATTGGAAATGATGTAGTTTCAAGTTTGACAAATTCTAATAAAAATATAATCATGGTGTAACACAAGGTGAGTGCAAATCGACAACAAATACAACACAGTACAGAAACAACAGGCATTTTGTTTGTGTACAATAATGTACTACTGTCAAAAACACTTGACAAAGTATTACTTTTGACATAAATAAATTGTAAACAAAGTCAATCAGCTGTGCTACTGCACTCACCTTCTATATTTACACCATCAATATAATCAATTGTTTCTGTTGCTTTAAAATTATTAAAGCTACACTAACTATAGAACAAGAACTAAGCAATTAGGGAAATGTGGGAGCGACGAAACAAAGATTATCGACCTGATGGTCGAAGGCCGTCTAATGCCAATGCGATCTGGCAAATTCTACACGACGTTTTCTTTAAACTTTCGTTAGAAGAGTCTTCTTGCGAGTTGCTCTTTCGTGAAGTTTACATAACGTCACATTTAATTGTGGATTCGCACGCAATATCATGCATTCGGTGTGGGCTGAAGTTTTACTGGGCCTTGTGCGACGGGCCGACACACGCTGGCTCTGAATTTATTTGGCAAAAAGTCTAACTTTTTGTTGTCTCTGATTTCCAAAATTGTAATGGCATTCAATAGCAAATCGCAAATCGAAATTGAGCTATGCAGGAGTATAGCTTTTGTATGTTCCCATTATAAATCTTTAAAATAATAATATTAAATGTCTTATATGTACATTTAATTGAATAATAATATTTACCGAAAATCTAATGGATTTATGAGGTCCAATTTCAAAACTTAAACTCGACATCACTTTATCTACAGGCATGTGCAAATTTACCTTGTAGAAATTACATATTTATTTCCCTTTTTGTTCAAATTCCCCCACTGTGCTATGTTGTTATAGGGTATAAATATTCGTATTTATGTTTAACATAACCAATTAAAAAGGATTTTCTTTAAAATCTCGTTAAAATTAAAACTTCAAACTGTTTATTTCCACAATTTTTTAAGATTTTTTTTTTGCAAAAAAAAAAAAAGTCGTACTAGTGATTTTGAGTTTTTTTTCTTAATTTTTTTTTTTTACTTATTTTAATAATTTTTTTCCCAGTTGTATTATAAGATTTATAACAATGACAAATTGTTTCATTATACACACATATAAAGCAGATTAGCAGTTTAAATAATTGTTTATGTTTTTATTAAGAACCCGATTAAGAAAAACTTATCGAAGAAAATAATTTTCAAATTTTATTTTGAAATAATGTTGGAGTTAGTTTTAGACTCGTTTAAACTGAACCAGGGCATAAATATTTAATTTTTATTAATTTTTGTATGTTATTGTTAATTTTAAAATCTCATCTTATTTGCAAAAACTTTAAAAAAGATTTTAATAATCGCTAGTTTCTCTTTTATTTTTTTTTTTTTGTAACAAATAGTTTTCTTTTCATTTTGTTTAAAAATAATATATAAAAATTGTTTGTTGTTTGTTTTTAGTTATTTAGCAGTAGAAAAGTAGTAGTGCAAAAAGTGGAGTTTTCTTTAAATCTTTATTGATCGTTTGTTTATTTTTTTATCATTTGTTCTATTAAGATTTAAGGTGGAGTAAAAAAAAATTGGTTTAAATAAGCATGATTTTATTTTAAAAATGTGTCTAGGTATGTAGATAGGAAGTGAGCAAGCAAATTCGAAACAGTTGTCGTTATTTAATTAAACAAGTTGGGAACTTTTTTTTTTATTAATATATAAAATAATGTAGATTTTACTATTTTGTGTTGGGTTTGGTACAAAAGTAGTTGGAATTTTGCAGTTTAAAAAGAAGTTTTAAGCAAGTCGATCGTTCAAGTTCATATACAGCCCAATCATGAATAAAAATTTTGCGGGAGTTTTCTCCCTTTTCCCATTTTTCCTATTCAAATTCAATGTTAAAAAAATAAAACCGGAAAAAACTCCCGCGGAATTTTTATTCATGATTGGGCTGATAATACCCTACGCCCAGTATTATGGATCGATAAACCAAAAATTTATTATAACACGACTTCTGTACATATAAATATTATTTGTGTTAAATTTTAAACGATTTATACATGTTATAGTTATTTTCAGAAGTTGGCCTTATATGGCAGCTATGGTCAAGTATGGACCGATGGTGAAATTTATTTGCATTTGCTTATAAATCAAACATTTATGACTGATAAAGCTTTCGGGAGGACATTTGTATTGGGACTAGGTTAAATAATGAACTGATTTCAACCAATTTTAATCCCAAACGTCAGAAAAATTATCATGTAGCAAATTTTATCCAAATGTCTTCAAAATGGCGAGCTTTACTTTGCGCACAAGCCTTACATGGAGCGTCAACCACCCAGACAGACGGACATCCATCGTTAAATAGACCCAGAAAGTAATTCTGAGTCAATCTGTATACTTGAAGTTGGGTGTTGGACTAATATTTATGGGCGTTACAAACATCAGCACAAATTCAAAATACCCTCCTCCCTACTATGGTGGTGTAGGGTATAACAAGTACAATTTTGTTTGAAGTTCAGTACAACTATAAAATCTTCTTGTCTATGCCTGTTATAAATTATCATTTATTAAACATAATTATTTAAAATCGCACAATATCATATTATATTATAGGGGTTTCCCAGAAAGTTAACACAATAGCAATTAAATAATCACAGATGTCCGGTTCATATAATTCGTATTCCCTCTTTGCACAATAGCCAACGTCATTGACCGTAACATATTTAACATCTTAAACAAAGAACAAATATATTGGAAGCCCCCATATACATAAATGACTTCCCTGAATATGGCTCTATGGCACATAAATGGCTTTAAAAAAGCAGTCTCCATACAAAATACATATAGCAAATATTAGTTTCACGTAAGGAGAGATCACAAAACGGTATTTTATTTGAAACGGTCCATATAAACTCCACTTCCGAAAATAACTTTAATGCTTATATCTCTTTTTTTTTAAACATTACTATCAATTCGACATAAATAATCCACATGCATATATAAATCACTGTACCGAATTTTATGACGGTTGATATTTGACCATAGCTCCCATATAAAATCCATTTCCATTTTTTAATGCACATTAATCTCTGATGTTTATATCATTATCAAGTTGAAATTTGACAGAACTAATCCACATACATACAAATCATAATAAACAACTTTATGGTGATCGGCCCATAATTAGTCATAGTTCCCGTATAAGGACCACTTCCGAAAAACACATTAATCTTCGTAAAAATATCGATATCGCACTAAAATTTTTACTTATCATTAGATTAGGGGAATAAAAATAAATGAACAGAAATGCACCCACGTAACATTTACTCTACGTAGGGAATCATGTCCCCCTATTCGTATTAATGACCATATAGTGCCTCAAAACTCACACGTGAAATATCTTGGTATTCATCTGGACCGTCGCCTCACATGGAAACCACATATAAATGCTAAGCTGACTCAAATGAAACTGAAAGCAGCCCAAATTCATTGGCTCATCGGCAGAAACTCCCTCCTTCGGCTCGATTGTAAGCTTCTACTCTACAACTCAATCTTAAAGCCAATTTGGTGCTATGGTATCCAGTTATGGGGCACTGCCTCCAACTCCAATATTGAGAAAATTCAACGCCGTCAAAACAAAATTCTACGAATGATAACTACCGCTCCTTGGTATATTAAAAACAACAACATACACAACGATCTTGATGTTCCACTTGTCAAATGGGAAATAACTAAACACGTGGCCCATTATTTGGGTAAGCTGGAAACTCATCCAAATCCCCTCGCTCGAGACATCTTACAACATCCCGGTCATAGCCGTTTGAGAAGGAGGGACACCACCGCTCTCAGATGAATAAATACAAGTTGCTCATTATATCCTATCGAATTTGAAAACTAGATTTTGTCTGGCATTGGCTGGACTTATCTTAATTAACTTTAGTTTTAGGATTTGAATACCTATTGTTAGTTCATTTATAATGAAGATACAATAAAAAAGAATATGCAAAAAAAAAAAAATTAGATTTTGTGAAGGTCAGACCATAATTGGCCACAGTCGTTTAAAGCTGTAATTTACGAGCTGCGATCAAATGGCTCCTAAGTCCTGTCTGACGTGCTTTGGTGTCGATTCGGGTGTTTGACCGGGCTACACCTACGATCCCATATTCAGTGGGTTATCGTAATGAATCCATTTTACATCGCAAGTAATTATTCGGTGTAAAAATTATTTCCTTTTCACATGATGCTTTTGAATAAATCCTGCTACTTGCAAAGAAATTACTGCCTGAATGACTTTTGAAGCTCTTGTTGTGTTTGACAACAATGTAACATGGAGTAATGCCTTCAATTCTTGGTCAAACTTTTTTACTTGTTTTTTTTTTCATTATTGTAAAGCAATTTCAATTTCATTTGGAATTTCACATTGAAATTCTGAATTTTAATTGGGATAAGCTGGATTTTAAAAAGAAATTCTTAATTTAATCTGCAAAATTACCAATTTAAAGTCAAAATTTGTGATTTTATTTTTAGTTTTCTTCTCAATTTTAATTAAAATTAATGTATTTACGCCATTCCAATTACAGTAAAATCTCACAAATTAGAACTCTCACAAATTAGAAACGTCCACAAATTATAACCGGTCCACAAATTTGGAATGGCCATTCCAATGTATTGTACGCTCTAAAATTAGAAACTGTGGAAGTTTTTTTTATTTTGTATTTTCACTACAAATTACTTTTTTGCTCATTGAAGTAAAAATAAAACGAGGAATCCCCGAGTTATTCGTGGTGAGTACAATATGCATGTGAAATTTGATTTGATATGCTTGTACAAATTTGGGTTAGTTAATGACTGAAGGTCAAAGTGAAAGTTGTTTATACGTGTGAAAGTTAAAAAAAAATGCCAAATAAATGTTAAAAAAATACCTTATCTTTGGATACTAAGGTTAAAATATTAAAAAGACTTAATGAAAGCGTAAGTGGAAATCGTTTAGCTCAAGATTTTAATGTTGCAAAATCTGCCATAAGCTCCATAAAATCAAAAAAAAAAAAAAAAAAACGCAGAATATAAGGAAATGGAAAAGTGTCTTTATAAGTGGGTTTTAAATCAATGTGAAAAGAAGAATACACTGACAGGACCCGTATTAAAAGCAAACGCTAAGTCAATTTTTTGTGAAATGTACCCCGAAATAGGTAAAAACGCATTTACTGCTGGTTTTCCAAATTTAAAACCCGTCATGGAATACGGTTTTTAAAAATTGGTGGTGAAATACTTTCGAGTGATGTTGGTGCGGTCACTCCATTTCTACACATATTTCGTGCAAAAGTCGCGGAAATGGGTTTATTGGAAACACAAATCTATGATGCTGATGAAAGAGGATTATTTTGTCGTTATTACTGATTTTATGTTAAAAAACAATTAAATACCCAATAATAATAAAAAAAATTTTGTTTTTCTTTGAATTTAATATATTCAATTAATTAAATATTATTAAAGAAAAATTTTTTTGTGTTAAAATAAAGCTTACATAACTAGTTTTATTATAATTTTCTGTAAAAAAAATGTTCAGAAATTAGAACTTTTCAGAAATTAGATTCTGCTGTACTTTTGTCACACAACACAAAATAGTTTTCTTTAAATTCAACAAAAGTATCTAAATCTAATTCCTGTTACAAAAATAAAATAAAAACAAATCTTAAGAATCTCATTAGAACTTGTTTTCTTACAAATCTTTAAAAAAAAAGAATAATTAAATTTAAGAGAAAAAATTTATAATTATGAAGTAATCAAATATAAATTTAGTTAATATTTTCTTTAACATTCATTAAATTTAACTTTATAAACAATTTCTCATCATTATTATCATGTTTGAAGTTATTTTAAAGACAATTTTATAAAACATACATATTTCAAATCTTTGAAAAAAATGAAAAAATAAATTTGAAAAAAGCAAAAATATAAATAGTAAATTGTTCCATAAATTGGAGTCTATTTATAAATATTTAATTAATGTTTATGTTTTTGTTTACTTTAGTTTACTTTAGTTTATATGTATGTGTATTTTGTATGCTTGTATAAATTGTGTTGTGTGTATGTGTGTGTCGTAGGTAAATTCTTCTTTAAAAAAAGGAAGAAAATCATTAATTATCTTTGAGGAGTAATGATAATCGTTTTTAGTAATTAATAATAATAATAATGATAAACTTAAAAACTACTCTCAAAAAAAGAAAAAGCAAAGATTATTTTATATTTGCAAAACTGAACAGAAATTATTAACGCTTTTTCATCTTTCTCTTGTGTCTTAAATGTATAGCATAATGAATTTTGCTTAATTTTTTACAAGTTTCTTTCTCTTATCCGATGCATTGAAACAAGTAAAAGATAGCAGGAGAATAAAAATGTTGGAAAAAATCAAAAACAAAAGTAAATTAATTTAATTTTATGCTGTGGTAGGTGAAGCTGCAGTTGGTGAATTTGTTGTAGAATTAACATTAGAATTGTTTTTCGAATGCCGCAATTGCATTAGATAATGCCGTTGTGACGGTTTGTGCAGAGCTAGCATTGTCAAAGCGTCATCGATAGAAAACCATTGACGTTTACGACCAATACTGCGAGAATCTTCCCATTCTTCAAGTTCTTTGGTAACGGTCATTACAAATACTTCAGTGCGATGCATGTGATCACGATTCTAAACAGATACAGAGAACAGAGACAATTTAATTATTTGTAATGTTTGATGATTAAAGAAAACCTTAGTACATACTTCAAAAACACCTAAACATCTACCCAGTTTACCCATAACGCCAGCTTCTTCAAACACTTCTCTAGCAGCTGTTACCGAGGGTTCCTCTTCGGGTTCTACACCACCGCCGGGCACTATCCATAGTTCTGGACGTCTGGAGGAAGTTACCAATAGAACCTTGTAAAGATATTATAAAAATAAAATGATTTTTCATACGATATTTATTTATTAATGAGTAAAACTAACCTCAGTTTCGGCATCAGAACGTACACAAATGCAGGCCGCACGTCTACGAAAACCATCCTTATCGTAGATACGCGTAGAATTGGGCTTCTCTTTAACCATCTGTAAATGGAAAAAAAGTAAATTATTATGAGAAGAATTTTGGTAAAACTTTATTAAAATATTTTAGGTTGCATTTTATAAAACGAAAAAAATTTGAGATTATATTGAAAATATAGTAATTTGCTTTTAATTTGGTATTACAACTTGTTTGCAAGTATCTTCTCGAATAGCTGCGATATATTCGACAATAGGTAGGGTCTATATGATTCTACAGTGGGTGACCAAATTATTAGTTACACTTATTAATTAAGATTCAACCGCTTTTAATACGTATATAAATTTATTTCTTGTACCAGATGTTTTCGTATTTTAATTCTGGTAACTAAACATAAATGACATTAGAGTTGCCAGATTTGACCACAAAATGCCAGTTTTATCTCTTTTCGAAAAACAAACCTGTAAAAAAACACCCTATACTGTTAAATATTTTGTGCAGTGTCAACAATGATTGGTGACATTAGAGTGCAGTTGTAAATCATTATCTGTCATTCTGCTCTGAAGTATGAAATATTCAATTTTGATTAAATTAATTAAAGTCTGGCATCACGATGAAGAACTAAAAAAAAAATGTTCAAAAATGCATTCAGAGCATGCCAAAAAGGGTGCAAGCTGTAATTGATGCCAAAGAAGGTTCTACGAAATATTAAGATTTTTTTTTTTTTTTCAAAAAATTTTGTAATATTTCTTTTCCTCAAATATATATTTTTAAAACAAAAGAATTTATTTTTAATTGAATTAGAAACACTTAATTTACCTAAAAGAACAAATAAAAGGATAAATTTCCACTATTTTTGGCATGTGTGATCTTTTCCATTCTGGAGGATAATATTCAAGGCGTGATATAGCGTTAAAAATAAGAAATAATTTTTATATTGGTAGCCGCAGTAGCTTCATAAGCATCTTGTTATTGATTCTGTCAATATCAGGTGCTTTCTTAGTGTTTTCGATCTCTCGAATCTCAAAACGTTGTCAAGATGAAATATTACACTTTCATATCTGGCTGCATATTCTGAACACTTTCGGCCAATGCTCGCTTCATTATAGGTTTTCTGTAATGGTTTCGCTGCATTTTAGCTCAGGAACCTACTGGTCCCACCAAAAATAGCTCCATGGATATTTGACATTGGCGTCGATTCGGGTGGTTGACCTGGCTACGGACTTCGATCTATTATACTTCGGGTTATCGTAATGGATCCATTTTTGTTTTTCATTAATATAATTACTCCGTGTAAAAATAATTTCCATTTATAGCTTTTAAGCAGCATTTCGGTTTTAGGTTTCAATTTATATGGTCTCTATTTAAACTGCTTTAGAAATTGCTGCTTTAGTGGCCCCCCAATGATTTTGCAAGATCTTGCTGGGGCCAAATTACCGCATTCGTGATCGAGTGAGCTATCGTATCGAAAAATGATTTCGATATCGAAATTATGATAAAATGTTCTAAATTTCTTGCTCGATATCAAATGCCATAATCTCAAATAAGAAAATTACGATCAATTTTACTCGATATCGAATGCGGTAATTTGGCCCCTGAATTTGCCAACAATATTAAATTCTTGGTCGGTCTTCAAACTTTTTTGGCTGGCCTGTGCGATCTTTGTCTTTTGTGTTAAAATCACCACTTCTGAACGATTACACTGATGTTTATTTTAATCAATATGAGACATCGAAAAAGAATATCCATATTGAATATATTATTAAGATTCACGTACACTTTTATGTCACACGACAAATGTTCGATGTACTGGATGTGCTTTGGCTAATTGTCTTGTTGGAATTGGTATATAACGGGCAAATTCTCAGCCCATGGCAGCATTCCATCATTTATTATTTCCACGTATTTCTCGTTATTTAGAATACCATCAATTCTTTCAACGAGAAACATCCTCATACCATAATATATCCTCCACCATGCTTCACTACCCGTGAAACGAAGCGAGTGTTAAATTAATTAAATAATTAGCCTTATTATGAGTGTAGTTTTCTTTTTACGATAACGACTCTTTTGTAATAGATTAGAGATAAAATTAAATTTGTTTTTTTAATATATTACGAAACAGTCGTTGTCGTAAAAAGAAAACGACACTCATAATAAGGCTGAATATTAATAATATCATTATTGGTTAGCCTTCCAATTCCGATGAGATCTGTCAAATTCTTTACGTTGTTTTCATTTAACTTTAGTTAGAAGAGGCTTCTTAGGCGCTTCTCTTAAATTATCATAAATTGCTCAGTTTTTTTTTTTTTTTTGGGTACCTTTGACCCTGAGATTATTTTGGACAATATT
The DNA here is from genome assembly GCA_916048285.2 of Bellardia pandia. Taxonomy (NCBI): domain Eukaryota; kingdom Metazoa; phylum Arthropoda; class Insecta; order Diptera; family Calliphoridae; genus Bellardia; species Bellardia pandia. Next base: position 25,205,009 of record OU696531.1, read on the forward strand.
TAAGCTTTAAATTAATCGGCACAGTGATCAAAAAGTTTAATAGTACTGAATTGTTCATGACTATCTCATTTACTAATAATACAATTGAAATGAAATTATACAAGGCGAGTGCAAATCGACAACAAATACAACACAATACAGAAACAACAGTCATTTTGTTTGCGTAAAATAATGTACTACTGTCAAAAACAAATAAAAATTGTAGATTGTAAACAAAGTCAATCAGCTGTGCTCCTGCACTCACCTTGTATAATTTTACCATGATATCAATACAATTTTAAATTTATATTTATACTTGTCGTAAATTATGCCAAATAAAGCTTGTATGTAGGTATATATTTATCATAAATTTGTGAGTTAAATGGTTTTACTTTTCATTTGTTTTTGTATTTTTTCAAACACATTGCAAATAAACAAAATGTTTGTGATTTAAATACTTCTTATCAGATCAAATAGTATTTACTAAATACATACAAATATTATACTGATAAATAATTAGTGCCACTTGGGTTCTTGTTATCGTCATCATAATGAGAAATGGAAAACAAGTGTTGCCTAAGTAATCAGTATCCACCCTACCACTAGATAATATGCAACAATTTTGTTACCGTATGTGACTCGTACTTTTTGAAAAATTGGTTTGTATGACCTTTATTTGTTTATTTGCTAAATATGTTTGATTATATTTTGAATATATTTAAACAGATGTTTGTAGCTAACGCTTATAAAAATCTATTTATAATACAAACCATTTGTGTAGATAATTTAAATGTTTAATTAATTAAAATGCATAATTTGCAAATAGAAACAGTGAATATTTAAATTGTAAATAAAAAATATTTATAATCGTGCTGCAAATATAAATATTTATTAAAACTTTTAGATAAAAATGTATGCAAAGTTAATAAATAGGTCGGTCGTATTTGTATAATTTATATAAAAATATTTATTTTGTGTTAAAATACCATTAAAGTAGCAGAGTAACGAAGATCTTAAGCCTGTTGTAGTTAGCAATTGAATGTGAAACATACAGAGTGCAGTACGGCACACAGCTAACTAAGTGTCTTTGCTCATAGAGAAATCTATCAAGTGACAGGGATGTCTCAAAACACATTTTCTTATTTAAAGCAGCAGTACTAGTCAATCGAGAAGTATTCAAGATCTAAAATATGAATTAACACTGCAACACCTTAAGTAGCTTTGCATCAAGTTATTCCATTATTTGAAGAAGCTCTTACTAACTGTAACTCAAGTCCTTAAGAAAAAAATTTAAACATATTTTGTGCCAACAATTACAGCCCCATATTTATACAGACTGTGTTGTTTAAATCAAAAACAATTTTGTTTCTAAATTATTCATATGAAACGATTAAATTATTTTGCTTTTAATTATTAGTACTTTGTTTATATTTAGTTTTTAGTTTTGTAATTATCACGTGAGTTTATTACTGCGTTTATAATTTATTCTATAAAGTCTACACGAAACCAGCTACACAGTTAGTTTTAGTTAAATTGTAATTTAATCAGCCGGAGATACTAAAGAGTTGCTCTAGTCATTTAGTTAGTTTCCATTAGAAATGGAATTTAGACTCTCTTGACTCATGACTAATGAGAAATACGTATGTATGAACATTAGACATTATCTTCAAATCAGCTAAACAACTTAAGTTATCATATATAGTACTGAAGTATGTATAGCTATACATTTCAACAAAAACATAAATTTTATTTGATTTTATTAATGAAATATAATATTAACCAAAAAGTGCTAAATAAACAAATAAAAATATTTTTAATTGCAAATACTTGTAATCTTTTTCGTTTGTTTTAAAATTTGCTTTTTTTATTTAGCTTAAATTTCCATTAATATTTTATTTACTTTTATTTAAAAATCATTTATATTTGTATTTCATTTAAAAGAATATGTTTTTAAGCTCTCCAAAAAACAATTTCTTATCTTTGAAGGCTGCCACATATGTACATGCCTCTAAAAGCAAACAAATGAGATTATTTTTATTAAATATTAACGGCATTCGAACGGAGGCTTTGTAATTTGTTGTACAACAAAAATGAAATGTGTTTAATTAATTACAATTTAATTAAATGTTAAAGCCATTTGGGGGGGGGGGTATTATAAAGCAATTGTCCAAATGTAATTGCCAACACCATGCTGAGCAAAAGGTGTTTGTTAGTTATGAATGCAGAGGTTTTTATCAAAATTAGGTTTTTAATTCTATAGCATTTTGTTTAAATTGTTATAATTTCTAATATTAAGAATTTAAATTTTAAACTCCTTTTTTTTATTAAATAATTTTTAAGCTTGAGGTCACTTTTAACATTGGAAAATGTTCATTATAAATTTCACGGAAATAAAAATATTTATAAAACGTCACATAAGTCCTCAGCGTGTGGAATCATTGTATTTACACATTCCCACGACAGCCCGAGATCATTCAGCTAAGGGCTGTCAACTGTTATTATAACAACAACATTGTATTTAAAATTATACTTTGATAAGCATACTAATTCATTCGTGCATATATCTTCGTGCCCACACCATCACATTCCCCCCAACGTTCTTTATCAGAACCGAGCTTACAAAAATTTACTCAAATTTGACTGGGAATAACGAATGCGGGACTGTATATTTTCTGTTGAAACATATGGCTTCTGATGAAGAATGCATCCTGTCAAGTTTTTTTCATTCATTCAAGACTTCTTATAGTTCCAGAGGAGACGTCAAACCGAATTTTGTTGAAAAATCTCTTTGAATTGCCAGGGAACTCTTAAATAGCTCTGACACTAAGGCTTTGTAAATTAAGGAGTCATCTTTAAGGGTTGTTTTCTTTACGTCTTGGAGTCTGTGTAAGTTAAATAGGTTCAAATATGGCCCAACGCGTTTAATACCATATTGAGAAAATTAAAATACTTGCAATATCGCCAGTGGTGCTCCCTCTCGAATTCATCTTTTCATATCTAACCAAAGGGACCAGTGATATGGAGCTAAGTGAGCTGTACACTTTACTGTCGCCTGCTTACCTAGAGTTCATCTGATGAATAACCTTGCACTGTTCTGGTGTGCACAAGTTTATTTTAGCCATGTCTAAATAGTGGATTTGTTTCATACTTATTAATTCTTAAAAACTTACCGCGAAAAAATAACAAAATCTAATTTACTTTCATGTTCTAAATTATTGTCCAGGCCAAATTAATTGCAATTAACTACAAAAAAGAAAGTGCATTAATGGATAAAATTTGCAGTTAATAATGTATAAAAGAAAAATACTTAAAACAGCATATGTATATGAAATGTGATGACCTCTTGTCCAACACTTCTCGCTACGACGTGGGACTGCTTTGGGGACTTATTGAAAGGAAACAGAATAACTTGAGTTTTATCAATATTTATACTGTCTTTCCTAGTAATTAATACCTTGCTGGATACTTTTTTAAATCTATTAAGCACAACATTTAAAAGTTTACCCATAACTATCATAGCCACAGGATACGCATATAGTGTAATTTCTTTACCTCTTCTGGGAACATAATCGAAATGGTATAACACAGGAAAAAGAACTGCAATCTGAGGTATATCGGCAGGAGTACTTCCCGCAGATGATAATGTATTGTTAACGCTTACTTGAAACTATCTTTGTGCTAAAAATGATTTTATTTTTTTGATAATATTAGGAGGAAAATTCTATCTTGTTAATCAATCATGCTTTATGTTTTCAAATGTTTTTGCTATGACCATAATTTTAATAATGGTTGATAGCCGTTTATTCGTACGAATCACATTAGTTATTCTCTGTTTTGGTGCACTGTTGAATGTTGATATGGGAAACCAAACTTTATCAATTAAGATATTATTTTTAATAAAAATATTCCTTCTAGACCGAATTCAATATTTTATCAATAGAACTGAGTAGACTTATTAACTGCTGGTTAATCTTGGGTCCTTTCGATAACAATTTTTAGATCTATCTAAAGACAGTTGTGTCAATCGGTTTTTCACATTAAATAACAAACGAGGTCACTGAACGAACTTGTTACAGTAGGTCCGCAGATCATTCTATTGTTTGTTATTCAGGGTGATTACAACCTGTAGCTTTATAGTGATTATTACAATGCGCCAAATGGGAACCAATACATATAGTAATTTTAAATATTTCACTGTTTAAAAACATGTAGTAGTTGTAATAAAGTTTACTTGACGGAGTTTTACTAAAATATTAACAATAAAAATTGTAGTAAAATAAATAAAAGCCCAAGTATAAAATATTTTATATTTACCTTGCTTATTTGTTAAAATATGTAGGTTGTATGTAAACAAATAAGTTTATCCAACGACAAAGTCCAAATTTAAAAACGAACTTATTCCTGGTTGGTGGGGGGACGGTAGATAGAGATTTCCTCAATGTGGTGTGCTTTGTGTTAAAAAATCCTTGGACAATATTAAGTGTGGCGGTCTACAGCTGCTAATTTTGTGGTATTTGCTGTTGTTTTTGCTTTAGTTGCTTAATAAATTAGTGTATAGCGGTTATTGTTTAATATAAAGGAGGACTCTGTAACGGCGGGCGTTTTTGTTTTATTTTTGCTGGATTTAGTTATAAATATTGTTAATAATAGTTATTGTTGTTGCTGCTGCTGATGCTTTCGTTGATGATGGTTTATTTTTTGTTGGTTATTAATGAATTTGTTTTATTTCAAATAAACTTTAAATAAAAAAATTTAATAAAGAATACACAAGATAAACAATGATGTGTTTGCAAACAAACTAATAATAATAATTTTAATATAATAATTAATAAAAATGACTAAAATGAACTACCCACACAGGCAGACATTCAGACCGACAATGATATAAACACTGGCAGCAAACAAACCGACGACACGACACAAACAATAATACATTTACGCACACACATCACATCACATACAATATAATACGCACAGCCAAATGCAATCTCGACAGAAACAAAAACAACAACACTCAAACACTTGGATATTATGGATGTTTTTCTGTTTTGATTTAATAATTCTTCTTCTTCTTTCTTAAATTGAAAACAAAAACAATTGATTTTGTTGTTGTTGTTAATGGTATTTCTCCTAGTATTAGCAAGATAAATAGAATGGGTGTTTGAGGTTTGGTGGGGTAGTAAGAAAGGTTTTTGAATTTGATACGAAATTAGTGTTTTTTTGTTGTAGTAAATTTATCTTCTCATACAAATGTAAATAAACCACGAAAAATTTAAACAGAAAACAAACAAATTGATTGTGAAAAAATTAAATAAAATTTACCGAAAAAGAGAACAGAAACGAAATTAATAATAACTAAATAAATAAAACCAAACGTAGAAAATAATATTTAAAAATTTTTGGTTGGATGATGGTTGAAGAGAAAAATTTAACTTAGCAAATTAAGCATTTTGTATTTGTTGCTGGTAATTTGGTTTGTTTGGTTGACTGACTGGCTGGCTGGTTTATCGTTGTTTTTGTTATTTTGGGTCAGTTGATGTAATTGTTGCTGTAGTTGTTTTGTTGTTTATTTCGTCGTTTTTATTCTCTTTTCTATATTTTTGTAAATTTTTTCTGTCCTTTTTTTCTTCTTTCAACGCCGTTTTTATCTGAATTTGTTCTTATTTTTATTTATATTTTACGTTTTAGTTTTTTTAGTTGTTCTTTTATGAAGACTGCTGCTTTTTCGTTTGTTATTCTTGTTCTTAAAGCCTCTAAAAAGGAAATGTTGGTAAAAAAAAAAGATAAAGGTTTCTTCTTTTGTACCTATTCCTATTTTTTTTGGTTTATATCAAACAGCTGTCTTCATTATTAAACTTTCTTTTCTGGTTTTACTTCTAGTTTGATATATTACGTTATTGATCTCTAACTAAAATTATTTTTTTATAAATTTCCAGCCGTTTTTAATGTTTAGATTCCTTTGTTCGATTTTTTTAAATTTATCTTGGATTCCGTTGTCCACACTTGTCAACGAAAACACTTTTTTTATGATTTTCTCGACGTTCGTATTTTCTATATTGTTCAACCACGTTGTTCAGTTTTCGTAAAACTTGTGTTTTTTACGTTTTATTGTTTGAAAACTTTCAATAATTTAATTTGTTTAGTTTTTTACACTTTATTATATGTTCCAGTTACAAAATATGTTGAAATATTTTTCTTTTAAGTGCTCTACCGGCAGCACAAAAATTTCAATGAAATTCTTGTGAAAAAGTGCAAAATTTTTTCACTTTTTTCTTTTACACTCGTCTTCTTTTATCAGTTGCTTCTCAATGACTGTCTGCTGTCAAACTTAATTGCATTTAAAATCCCTAGAGGTCGTTGGGGTAAATAAATAATGTAACATTTTGTTTAAAAATTAAATAAGCCGCTGTAAAATCAACCGCTGTTTTGTTAAATATATACATATACTTATATGTAGTAGTTAACCAATAGAGGGCACTGCTCATTTTTTAAAAAACAAAAGTTTCTGCTTAAAATCACAAAGTTTAAAATTGTATTTAAAATTGCTGTATTCTTTTTTAAAGTTCGCATAAATACAACAACAAACTAACCTAGTTTTCTCTATAATCTCAAATTTCATATTTTCTGGCATTCGATTCAACATTTCATTTAAAATGCTCTTGAGATATATGTATAAAAAAATTTTGTTTTAAAATGTTTACTTGGTCTATATCCTAATCTATTATGTTTAATTCAGTTTCAAACTCAGCTCTACAATCAAATCGGTAGCCGATTTTAAATCAACAGATCAACCTGGGTTGAATTTCAAGACAAAGTCTTGACAAAAAAAAATAGCAAAAAACTGAAGTAAAAGGAAGCAACATGTAAATAAATTTAAAAATGATAATTACAGCAAATTTCGAACCACCAGTACCACTGGTTAAAGATTGATGTTTGACTGTTGGCTAACAGGCACCGCAGTGGTGCAGAGGTTAGAACTCAAAGAATTCTGATGAAAGAATGTTGTGATTCTTGAAACATGTAAATTCAACCCAGGTTAATAAGATATTTCATGTTGTAAAAACAATTCCTACCTTCAGTAAAAATAATAATTTAATGAAAATTAAATTTACTAAAATTATCAAAAATATATGTAAATATAATATACAAAAAAATATATGTAAATATGTATGTAAGTATGTATGTATATAAAATAATATACATACAGTAGACGCTTGTAAATTAGAACCACTTTGTTCCTGGGGTAATTCTAATTTTCGAAAAATTCTAATTTCCAAAGGTTTTTGTTTTTAATAAAAAGCACAATAAAATAGAAAATACACAAAAAAACACTACTGCAGAGATTTTTTAATTTTATTTATATAAAACGAACACAAAAGATACAGTATTATTAAAATTCATCACAGATTAAAGAAAAAAAAAGTATTTTAAAAATACGTACATACATATAGATACATATGTATGTATGTGCAGTACTTTTCGCTTATAGTCACATCGCTTAGTTGCACACAATGTTGTGACTATATCGCTAATGTGATTATAAGACTAATTTTATGTATGTAAATAGATTTTTTTCTCCTTAAATATTTTTTTAAAAATATACATATGTACATACATACATATTTTCATTTATTTCTTTATAATATGTAATAACAAAGACCTGCTGAAATAAATATAATCAAACGTACCATAAGTAGTTTTTTGATAAAGACATGATTTTGCTAGCTAAATTTTAAAATTTTAGACCCAACCAGAGAATGACAAGCAGTACTCAAAATAAAAGTTACTCGTGTATTTATTCATAGGTACTTGCAGTTGTTTCTATACTCAAGTATTTTACAAAAAAAAGATTCCCTCTTACGTATTTTTTTTTTTGCAACACATACGTGTATGTAAAATACATGCTAGCAAGAATATTTCTGCGTATCCAACTTAATATAATAAAATATGCAAAGCCGAAATATATTTTTCTGCTGCATAGTGGTTTAATATTTTTATCTTTCTTTTGTTTTCAAAATAGCCTGAGTATATACATGAGTATCCTGAGTATATACATACGTATACGCATCTCATACTTTTAAGTACGGACATGTCTGATACTCGATACAACTTTACTTGCAACTGTGTGTACTGCGAAAAAAAAGTATAGATAACGTTGGATATATGTATATATATGGTTTGATTTATATTGCGTCGTATGTATACAGGTTTTTTCAAAAATACTCAAAGAGTACAAATAACCATACTTTTGTCATTCTCTGGACCCAACCAACAAAAAGTTAAATACATTTGTATAAAAAAAAGTGATTTGATTTGCGTCGTTTCGGTTTGCGTAGCATTTCTCCGGTTCTATTGTATATTTCTAGTTTTAAATAAAGAGTATTTAAGGTCCCGAACATTTTATAAGGTGAGTGCAGTAGCATAGTCAAAAGTAATACTTTTTAAAGTGTTTTTTATTTGTTGCCGATTTTTACTGACCTTGTATAATTACAACATGGTCCCAAACGATATTTTATTACCACGAACCAAGGCCGGTCGTCAAATGCTCACATCCCAGTTATTTATTTAGGTATTATAACACTTCCTTAGAAAACTTAGAAATAGAAAATTTCCCCAAAATATTCTCACATAAGCAATTCCTGGGTATAAAAGTTTTACTCAATTTCATTGTGTATCTCACACAATTTCTTTTAACCAGCATTTCGTAATTCTCCATTATGTATAAAGTACAACGAAATTAGATATATCCTCAATTAATTTCATTGAATTGACTGACAAAATTAGCTAATTTCTGAGTTACTAATTTTATTCCAATTTCTACAGCGGCCGCAAAAGTCACATGTGGTGTCTTTGAATTTTTGACTTGAGCTTAGTTAGATTTTGCTCGATGTTATGATTGTTTTCGTGATTATTGTTTATAAAGAATATCAGACATTACAAATACAAATACAATACAAATACATACAATTTCTGTTTACACTGATATCCTAATTTCCATCATTATCACTTGTAAACAAATGTAATCTTTTCAAATCGTTCATCATAATTTCTGCCAACTTTTTGCATCATTAGTTGCCTTGTGACCAGTGTTTAGTATGTGGAATATTTTTTTTGTTTGATGGGACACGACTGTTCAACCCACTTTAGAAGCTGGCTGACGGACGCATTCCTTCAGTTTCATATTGAAACAATGCGGTCCCTTTTACTTACATGCATGCACACGCCTGTCAGTAGAAACCACCTATTTCTTATTTCTTTTTGTTGTTCTGGTCGCTGTTGCTGTTCTCCATTGACCTTAACACGTCAACATATACTACACACTATTATTATTACTTTGCCACTCATTCAGGCAAGTCAATGTAATCAAATCTAATATTGATTTACTAAGATAAACAATTTAGATCATAGATTTGCCATGGCGATATGACTAAGATTAAATAACAAAACACAGAATTTAAGGCAGTTACGGAAAGGCGTTAAAAAGCAATGAACATGGTCTTAAAAGAGAGATAGAGAGAAAGAGAGATAGAGAGAGAGAGATGCGGCAGTCAAGTAGTCAGTAGAATGGTTAGTTAGAGTTGGTAGATAATAGTTGGCGAAAGGAGAAATCTACCACCAGTTAATCTCACAGTTGGATATTGAACATTTCGGCACTTCATTAATTTATATGCAGCACATAACGTTCTTTCCTAAACTAAACATGTATCAGCAATAGCAATAGCATTTCCAATTGCAACATCAGCAGCGGCAGCAGAAGCCTGAATATCTAGCGATGATTGTGATTGTGGTATCTTAAAATGCTGTTGCTGTTTGTTGTTCATACAGTTGATGATGATGAGGACGATAATGATGAAATAGCTGAAAGCCAGAGCATGTGGTGAAATGCTTGTGTAACAAAAATAATATAAAACCAACATTCAAACATACTTACATACAACAAACAAAAACACAAATTGCAACACCATCTCTTAGCTTCATCCGAAAAAAAAACACGCACACAAAGAACAGAATCGCAAAAATGCTTAGGAATAGTAAACAATAACGTTAGACGTTTCTTTGAACATTTCAAACATCTCAGATAGAAACGCATTAGAATGAAATTTAGATTTTTTATTGAAGATAACAATAAAATCCGCATGTATTCGCACATAATAAAATAAAATAAAAAGTTGCGAAAACGAACTGTCTACACAACAGGTACGAATGGTAGCCATGAAATGTATTCAATACAAAACGATTATTGAATACCTTATAGAGAGGCTGGTTATTGAAGTGGGTTCTGTAACTGTTTTAGTTGCAACCGTGGCTATATTGATTAGATTTTCATCGAAGAACTATGCCTTTGCTGATATTAAAGGGTTATTTTAAACCAGGAGTGCCCAAGCCCTATACTCTTGGTGTGTTTTGTATACTCATTACAGCACTCAGCACTAGCAATACGAAATACACAAACAACTTTGCCTTATTTGTTTTTTTTTGTCGTACTTCACTCTATAATTTAAGGCATTCATTGTTCTTATTCTATTTTTAGAATTGTTTATTGTATCATTATTCTTATTCTATTTTTAGAATTTTTTAAATTATATTTTTTCTTGACTTGATCATAATTTTTGTTATTATTATCGCTATTAAAACTTAATGTAATAATTATTTTATCATTTCTTCATAATCATAAAAGAGGACTGGAGAAGAAAGCAATACGAGTCTTTCGAATTGTCAGTCAAATTGAAATGTTACTAAAAAGTTAGTCTAGATTTTAAGTTTGGTTGAAGTAAGCAATCCTCATAGTTAGCAGCGCAATTTAAAATAATAAATAACTAAAAGAAATTTATGAAAATTATAAATATAGATTCTGTCGCATAAGCTATCCTCATAGTAAGGAACGCGAATTAAAATAATAATAGGACTTAAAATTAATAAAATTTATTTTTATCATGAACCTTAAAAAAGGTGTGAAAAGAGGTAAAAAGTTAACTTACTTATACACGCAAGCGCAAAGCAACAACACTTTCGCATGCTCTACTGGTAAACATTGGTGACTGCGATCGTCAATGCAGATTTTGTTTTTGTTTAACGTATGATACCGTTTAAAAAAGTGTTTTGTTTCTTTGTATGTATGTATTGGTTTTTACAACAAAAAATACTGAATACAAATTAGTTTTTATTTAAATGTATTGGTTTTTGCTCTTACATAAGCAACTTTTGGGCACTCCTGTTTTAAACATTTAAAATTTGCCTACAGCTAATCGAATTTGTTTGTGATCTTGCAATAGCAGTGAACCTGCGCCCACAACCGATTAGTAAATCATCACCAAAAACTATGGTTTCTAAAATTACTTTAAAAGCTTTCCTAAAAGAAGGGGTAATCTTCTAATTGTTGTGGAATTTTATTAATACTCGTGATGCTTAAACTTCGATGATCAAAATAGATGATTGCCTCACATCTTTTTTTTTTTTTGTTAAAGAGAAGTAACTATCAGGCAATTAATATGCCTATATATAGCTGCGTTATTTTCTTTGGAAAGGGGATAGATTGAAGAAGTAAAGGTGGTGAAAAGTAGAAGATAGCTTTATATTACAACTCTGCAATTGCGCATTATGTTTTTTAGTGCAGCATTGCAGCGCCTCTGGTGTTGAGTAGGCGCATTATTTTTAAAGCTTGTTTTTATAGCCTTTATTTAATTATTTTACTTCGGTGGCGTTTGAAATTTACCCCAAAGAAAAAGTGCATTCTTTTAACTGCAAGAAAAATGAAAACAAAAAAAAAAACAAAAAAATTATGTTTTATTAGTCAGTGTAATTGTTTGGTGTTCTATTTAGTATTTTTTTTTTTTGGGCCATTATTCGCAGCGCACTCGCTCATCTACTATATCCGACTGATTCAATTTTTTGACAGACTTTATGTTAATAATATAAGAATGAATTACTTTGTTAAACATTTGTTTTAAAAGTTAATTAAAATTTTGGTTTAAATAACAAAAACTCTGACATATGATTGCACAAACAATTATTGTATAATTCCCCTGTAGATTTTCGCTCAGAATATACGTGTCAGATAATTAAGTTTATCCTTGACGTTTTTATTTGCCAATCACAATCATAATCAGGCCTTATTAAGGTGAAAGCAAGCATACACAGTTGGTGCTAAATTCATTTGAAAATTTGTTTACAATCGATAGAGAAACAAACTAAAAGATACATACAATACAATACAATAGATACATACATATGTAAATATGTATATTATTATAATTTTTGTTAAAATACAAAATAATTCCCACGAAATTGTTAAACACCCAAAACAACATTCATACAGCCAGCTAGTTACCACAGAATTGCTGCCGAACATACAACCCAGCAAGTCATATGAGTCCGAAAAGAGTCTTTTCTGACACCTTTTTCGAAGCGTTAACGCTCTTTATGATCCCAAAGAACAATCATAATTGCTCCGAAAACCTTCAGAAAAGAGGGTCATTACATTCGAAAATGGTCCGCCAGTAAGAGCTCTTAGATAATGTCAGAAAAGAGTATTTTATGAGGGTTTTTTTGGGCTCTTAAAGAGCTCTTAGATAATGTCAGAAAAGAGTCTTTTATGAGGGGGGTTTTTTTTGGCTCTTAAAGAGCTCTTAGATAATGTCGATTTTTTTTGTTCAAAGCACAAATAACAGGACAACAAAGCTTTGGTACACACATAATTAAGTGGAATTTCTGAGTCATACTGCATGTCTTTAGTTGGACTCTTTTTTCCTTGACTCCTTTTTTCGGAGCGCTCCTACAACGGTATGCTGGGAATTTTGAAATATTTACTAAACAACATACATACAAGCGAGTAGGTACATATGTACATATGTATTAGTACTCTGCAATTTTACGCACATTAAATATTTCATCATCACCATCGACGTTGGCTGTTTGCTGCAAATTGAGCCAAGTGAATGGCGGTAAATCGGCATTATCGAGGCAACTACAAAAAGAAGATACGCATGTTAAATACTTAATTAAATATTAAACAGAAATAACATTTAACGCGCGCTTCTATCTAAGACATGCTAAAGCAAAAACTAACAAACAACAAAAAATCACAGTTTCTTTAAATACTTAGAGAGCTGAACTAACAAAACAACCAAACAGCCAGCCAGCAATAGTAAATTGTACCAAAACAATATTTAGATTTGGACAAAATTTGTACTACAACTCTCTGTGTCTAAGCCACTGCCACTGCCACCGGTAGCTAACATTTGTGCTAACAAATGTTAGAAGAGGGGTGGGCAAAACAGGCAAGACTTTAAAAGCATTAAATGCTACCATTTTTGGTAATCAGCTCATGCGGTGAATTTTACACAACGTACAGTAAAAAGATTTTTACAAGTGATATGACTTTGACTCTGACTACGACTCCACTGAGCTAAGCTAAGCTGAGCTGGACTGCTGCTCCTCTATAGCTCTTGCAGCGTATGAATAAACTGTAATCATTGGGTTAGAAGTGCGTGTGCGTAATTTTTAATGCGAGTATTGCTGTTTGGCCGTTTTGCATACTGAACACAATGGAATGGTGAAGCACAATTTGGGGGCTTTTAAATGCAAATGATCACAAGAATGCAATGCATACATCATTAGATAAATTAATGGTGGCGGTGTGTGAATATTTCTTTTTTATACTCTACACTACAAGAGTATTTTGTGTTTGAGTTGAAGTTTGTAACCTTCAAAAATAATGTATGTAAGTATTCAAATATCGACTCGGCATCTTTTTTTTGGAGCATAATGTTAACATTGTTATCAATCGGAAAGCTGTAATTCGATAGATAGATCGATTGAATGAAATTAGTTGTACAAGATTATAATGTTCCAAGTAAACTGAAACACATTTGGCAAATATTTACTCAAAAAAGCAGAAATTTGTTTGACGTTGTTTACTCTTACAAGAGTTTTGCAAGATCAAACAGCATTAAATAAATTCAAATTAAATGTTTGTTGTGCTTTGGCCTAAAGTTTTTTTAATAAATAAACGAGTTTAAATATATGTTATTTAATGTGTGTGAAGTTAAATTCGAATTTGAGTAGCAAAGACAAAAACCATATTTGCTAACATTGATAATGTTACAGTCAACAGACCACTGTTAAGCACTTAACAGTCAAATTTACTTGTATTTTGAAAAATGTAGCTTTAAGGATGAAATTCTCTAGACGAATTTGGACAAATATCGAGTTGCACACGTATCCCACTATATAGAAAGGGTAGTCCAAAGGATCCTAAATGAGACTACGTTAGTCGAATTTCTGAAATAATTTTGGAATTTGAATAAATCGAATTTGAAAAAAATGTATTTTTGGAAAGATTAACTTAATGTAGTCTCATTTAGGACCCTTTGGACTACCCTTTCGTGTGCAACTCGATATTTGTCCAAATTCGTCTAGAGAATTTCATCCTAATAGTTAATTTTTCCAAAAATATATTTTTTTCAAATTCGATTTATTCAAATTCCAAAATTATTTCAGAAATTCGACTAATGTAGTCTCAAATATTTCTCAAGTGCGAACGTACCTTAAGACATAAAGCAGGGTCGTTATCGAGTTAAATTGATCGTAATTTTCTTATTTGAGATTATGGCATTCGATATCGAGCAAGAAATTTAGTACATTTTATCACAATTTCGACCACGAATGCGGTAATTTGGCTCCTGATAATTATTGTGGAAAACTAAAGTTAAATTGGATGAGACTGGAATTATGTTTTAATTATATGGCCACCGCTGTATATAACAGATCCTTTTTCACCAGTCACTTTTAGTATGTTATTTTTTACTTTAATAAATATATTGGCCCATAATCATAGTCATAGAAAAAGCATACTTTAAGCAAAAGCATGCTTTTGTTTTAAATTCAGAACAAAATTTATATGTTTTTGTTGTTTAAAAGTCTAATTTTACTTAAGCTAGATTTACACGATTGAAGGTATTTTGAAGTCTTATCAAAATTTTGAAAATTTATTTTGATGTTCTATTTACACGTTTCAAAAATTTGATCAAAATATTCTTTCAATATATTTCAAAATCTTTTGATAAAAATTTGATCAAAATTTGTTGAAGCTAATTTACACGATTGGTAAACTTTTTATATTGAAAATATTGACTTTGATCAGCTGTTTTGCTTCTTTTGTGAAATAATTTATTATTATAAAAAAAAAAAACAACAGCATCAACATTTTTACTATTGGAGGAAGAAGTAGCTGATAATAATGCAAAAAAAGAAGAAAACAAAAGGAACATAGGGTTCGACCTTTTCTTTTGGAAGGTATGTCCCCTTTAGGGAGCGATTGATAAGGAATGATCCTGAATTATACAAAAACTTTGTGCGAATATCACCAGACGATTTTGATTATTTCCTTAATCTCGTCACCCCATCAATAGAAAAGGCTAATACTAATATGCGGGAATCTTTATGCCTCGGAAAACGTCTGGCAATTACTTTGATATTTTTAGCGACTGGGGACAGTTACCCAAGTCTGATGTTCTTGTTTAAAAGATCAAGAGCATCGATATGCAATATTGTGCCTGAAGTTTGCGCTGCATTATATAAATTATTAAAAGATGCATTTCTAGAGGTAAAACCTAATTTATTAAATAAAAAACCATATCAAAAATAATATCTATTGGTACAGATGCCAGCAACAGAAGAGGAATGGGAGAGTATTTCCCAAAGTATAAATAAAATGTGGAATTTTCCCAATTCAATCGTTGCATTAGATGAAAAACACATCAATAGTATAGCACCAGCACATGTACATTTGTATATGTATTGATATGGTTTTGAATCAAAAGAATGAACATGCTGCCAAATTATTTATTGTTATCAATATTGCCAGATGCGATTTTCATGCTCATTTACACGGCATCAATAAAATCTTCAAAAGTTTTGTTCAATAAATGTTGATCAATAAATTTTGAAGAAATTTTGCTGTTTACACGACTTTAAAGCATTTTGAAGAAAATTTCAATCGTGTAAATCTAGCTTTAAAGTATGCTTTTTCTATGACTATGATTATTGGCCATTATCTTTAAAGCTTTTAACTTATATTCTTTAATTTGTAACTAAATTATTTCATAAACTTGCAAAAACAGAAAAACTCTGACACATAAATTATAATACCATTAAAAATCTCAAGAAAAACTCCCTACTATTTGCAAATATTTACAGCTAAATATAAGTAACACCAAAAAAAAAACTCACGAAGCAAGAAAAAGTCAATTCAATTAAAATATAATTTCATATAAATACAAAAAAAACAAAAAAAAAAGCAGAAAGAAATGTTATGAATTGAATTGAAAGAAAGCAAAAAAGCGTAAAACTGCTTAACACTTCTGCTTGAAAAGACTTGTAAAAGTGTGTGCAAATTTCACACCAACTCACATAATTTAACACACACACACTTTACATTTGCTTAACAAGCAAAGAAAAGCACATTTATTTTACCAAAACAAAAGAAAAATAGGAAGGAACAAGATGCAATCCTCCAACAACACAAACAACAACAGCGACAATATAAAACGGTAATTCATAATTCATTTGCTTCGGCTGGGGGCAAATGTTGGCGGCGTAGTTGAAATGAAATCCAGTACGTTTTTCTACATACAATTGGTTTAACAAAGTTATAAATGAAAAATACAAAAATCCATTGGCCATAAAAACTAATTCCAACAACGAGAACATCATTGTTGTTGCGCCCAAGAATTGAAACACAAAAAATCCTTTGAAACAGAAACAGTAGCAAGATGCCAGTGAGAGGGAATACAAATTTGAATTGAATTCAAGCAACTACTTGTAAGAAAGAGAAAATGCATTAAGAAATAAAAGCTATTTTTTTTTTGGTTTCTTGTACCCTACAGCCAACATAAGTAGTGTTAAGAATGAATTAAAGCTTAGGTTTCAATAGGTTGTTCGGTTCCTTTGTAATATTTGAAAAGAAAGTAGAGAAAGAGAAACTTTATCCACATTATGTAGACAGAGAAGACAAATCAAGAGGAATAAAGCTATATAAATAGATATTGTTTTTTGTAGGAACAATGTATTGCTGAAAATATAGAAGCTGAATGAGAATTTAAAGCCCTATCTAAGCCATTTCGAAAAACCTATAAACGCGTTCAATCAATCAAAGACCATCATAAATAGAACAGGAAGATCAATTAAGAGTACGTACTAGTTAATCTCCAATGCAGGACAAGTGCATGGGATATTATTTCCTGCTTATGACATTTTATATAGCAGTAATCAAAACTTGATTATAATCGCAAAAGATATTCAGTTCGCACCAAATCCAAACGAATCCATATGTCCCTTGTAATAACACATGTTTATTAGTTTGATAATCTTTCGTAGACCAAGTCATAGCATACGTGTCCAATGGTATTTTAGCAAGAGGAGAATGTGATTTCACAGAATTTATCAGATTCGTATAACATATACCCGTGTCCTATCATTCCTATATACTATAGAATATCTTGCCATCTTATTCAAAGATGCTTATTCTCGGAATTGTTTCAGTATGGTAAACCAACCATGCAAGGCTTTAATAGCAGCATAACTTTCACTATAAGTTCTAGTAGCCCTACTAGTTTTCCGCTCGTTTAATGGCTGATAACTCAACTTGATACGATATTTATGATCCAGGTTTAAAAGGAATTTTGTTTCCAAACTTGTCAATGAAGATACCATCAATAGGAGCATAGTGACAATCGATAAATCTTAACACTGCGAAGACAGTGTTTCAAATAAACCATCTACATAGGATTGAAATCTTCCAAGTCTTCTTCTAAGGAGAATGCCTAAGAGTAGTATACGATTGGAGACTATACTGCAAAGACCACATTGTTACCAGAGAATGTATCTTCTGCAAAAGAATGATCCCCAAACAAGTCCCGAAATAGATAATAAATCCAACGATGACACACTTGTTATACAGAAGAGGACTACGAAAGCTTTCAACGCATATCTTGATACTATTGGGTACATGCTTAGAGGAAAAGGTTAATATAATACAGAAATCTATTATAATTAAAAAAATACAGAGACTGTACTGTATTGACTGATAGAAATACCGATGAAATATGAAGCAGCACTGGCTCTAACTAGTGGGGGTATTTGGGAAAGAACGGGATATAAATCTATAATCTCTAAGCACTAAGTCCGATTGCAAAAAAAAAAAAAAAAAGAATCACATGTCTGGACAGAAAGTGTTGTCGAGTTTAAGTTTTGAATTTGGACTTCATAAACCGAACAAGGTCGTTGCCAAAGATTCCCAAAGTGCAGCACCTCGGCTGTGTGGGCAATTAAAAACGAACCCAATACTTCGATTGTTATCTGATTTCAAAGATTATAATGAGTAGGGGTCATCCCTACACCATCACAAGATGATGCCACATGCCACACAGCATGCAAAATAATGGTCCAATTGAGAGGCGAGTTTGGTAACAGTTTATTTCACGTTTGAGGCCGGTTAATTTGCCTCATAAATCGTTCAATTTAATGTATTTAGACAATTTTTTGTCAGGCTATGTTAAGGTTCATATTTATGGGTACAAGGTTGGAGGCTAATAATAAAGACCTTATTCCTGCCAAAATTGGACCCAGCGTATAAACTATTTGAGATGTATCCTTAGTCAATATTTATATGAAATCATCTTTAAACTTGAAATATATAGATCGTTCTATCGACTCCAATAAATTTTTTATATATTTCTCTAAATCGTATGTGTTTTTTTTAAATCAAATCCGAAAGCTCCGAAAAAATCACTCTTTATACAGCTACCACAAGGTTTTTAGAGCTCGACTAGTACATTTCATATATAAAAACTAGGAACCAGTAATAAATTGGGAGGGAAGATAAAAGCAGTAGTGTTTGTGAACATTCGATTTGAACTTTCCTATATTGAAAGTGACAGGGAATACGGAACGAATTTTTCCTGTAATGTGTTGTGCGATCGACTGTCCAGACGACCATTAATGGATCAGCCCTGACTGAAGAACGTGTATTACTCAAAAAAAAAAAAACTAATTTCAGCAGAGCACATTTCATTATAGTATCGATAGAACAGTGAAACACAAACCACGCATAGAGGCGGTGCTCCAGTGAATCAATAGAATTTGAGACTCTACCGATAACCTTCGCCATCTTTTGTATTTGGTCGAGTAACTCCAAAATAGACTTCGCAGCACAGGCCCATACAGTAGAGATGTTTTTCATTTTGTTTGAATATAGGTGGTGTAAATAGTAAGGAAATCAGATGGATGAATAAAAAAACCAAGCACTTGAACGCTTCTTTTGACACTTGAAAAGTGTGTTCAGTACAGCGGCCATCACTATGGATTCTCATGCCTAGAAAATTTTTATTTCTGTTCTATCTTTCATAAATTTATAACTATGTAGTTCTAAATATTTAAAAAAATAGACACAATCTCTTATCTATTGATATATAATATGTCTTCTTGTCTTTTCCATATATTAAATTCATTTGAGAATAGTTTAACAACACATTACATTTGCTCAATAAAGATACATTCCTGAGATTACGGGCTTTTACTACAGCTTCCTGAAGTCTTACCAACTGTGTGATTAGTAACAGATGCAGATAAATTAATTTTGACCCTGTTGTTATTATTCGCTTCCTGCCTTTTGTCTCTGGTTTTACTTTTCTGTTAATTGCTAGAAAAATTTTTGTTATGGAACAATCCATCAGTTTTGCAATTTCACTCCTACTTTTTCCCTGTTTTCGAAGCTTTAAAATTATTTGTTTTTGAAAAATTTTTTCTCTGAATAAACGAAATTGAATAAAGAGAATAAAGTCCATGGGTTACAATTGAACATGCTGCCCAAAGGAATTTACAATTTTCAACGTTCAAACGTTATAACTAGACCTTAGAGTATCTTCCAAATCGTCTTAAACCAATGCCAAGTAGTTCTTCTTACTACATTTCAATTGTTTTTGAATGTGGTAGCGTTCATTTTCTTTCAACTGTTCTTATTGTTATAGTTTTTATTGTGTATGTAGTATGTTGGCATAGAGAATGTAGCCAAAAACCAACGTGTCGCGACGCCAAAAGTCATGTTCACCATCTTAGAAATACACCAACAACAGACAAATCTTTCTTTGGTTTTTATTTCATTTCAATTCGAGTCAAGAAAAACTATAAGATGCTGCTCAGTGTTGTTGCTGTTGTGGCAACTTAAAACAAAAGGCAAGGGTAACGCAACCATATATGCACACACACACACACACACACACACACATTGTAAATTTAAGTTTTTACTGTGTACAAGGACAAGCGCCACATTAAGTAGTTCCATTAAAAATCAAGCATTTAGTAAAACGATGATTTGGGATCTTCTTTAACTTGCTTTCTTTCTTATAGTTTTTTTTTTTTTTTGTTATTTTAATTTTTGGAAATCTACCAAAAAAGAAACACTGATTTCTTTTGTAGTGTCTTTGGCCGTTTGACTTAAAAGCACCGTATCCTTTTTGTTTGTAGCAAAAGACATTGCTACACAATAATACACATCTTTAGAAATTGTTCAAAGTACAAAGCAGATTATTCTTTACAAGTTGCATTAAGTTTTATTTAGTTTAAGTTTTAGTTTTTGTTTCGTTACGTTTTTGTATTCCATTTTCTTTAAGACATTTAGCTAATAAATCATCGAAAGCTTTAAAGCGTGTGAATTTCAATACTTTTTCTTTTGCTTTCTTTTTTTTTCTTGCTGTTGTTCTTCTTGTTGTTGTTATAGATGTTTGAAAGCAATAAAATGGTAATAATTTAATTCTGGACAGTGGTTTAATGAAGTTTAAATTGTAATTGAAAAGTAGATAGTAATTTAGTTTAACTTTCTGAATGTTGCAAATGTGTAGATCTAGGTATGAAATACATTTACTTAGCAACTTAAGGTACGGTCACACTTGGCAAGTATTTGCCGAAAAAGACGTAACCAATAAATAACATATACTTTAACTCGTTTATTTATTAAAAAAAAAACTTTTCTTATTTAGGCCAAAACACAACAAATATTTAGTTTTAATTTATTTGATGCTGTTTGATCTTGCAAAACTCTTGTAAGAGTAAACAACGTCAAACAAATTTTCGAGTAAATATTTGCTAAATGTGAAAGTACCTTTAGCTTAACGTTAATACGGGAGATGTTCCGATATGTCTTCCTGCTTTATGTAATTGTAAATTCTCAATTAGATTGTGAAAATGAGTTCTTGATAGAATAATTATTATACACATTCTTTGTCTATGCATAAACTGTTAAATTCCATTGACCAAGACCATATGTAGGTATTACATATCTTTTAATGTTTTATTGGAATCCAACCCATATCAAAGTTAAATCCAGTTGAATCCAAACGCTTGAAATTTCTATGAAATATTGTATTTTTAACGTGTCATATATTTCATGGATCTTGTCAGTTTTAATCTTAAACTTAACAATTCCTCCATTGTATCTTTACTCGAAAGCTGGAACAATAATGAGAAATAATCATAGTTTCTATTTTGCAGTAAATATTCACTGCTATGATAGTAGGAAAAACGTTGTCAAGATTGAATATCTCAAGAATCACATTAGATCGAAATTGGTTTTGTAATTTCTTTTTCTATATTTTATAATTCTTTTGAACTCCAACCAATTCCAACTCCAAGAATTCCATGACAATAAATTCACCAAATTTCATCCCAATGTTATTACATTAAATAGAGTAGGCGATAGAGTCAAAGGGTTACGGGTTCGATTCCCGCCAAAGACTCTGGGTAGACCAGTCAGACATATATATACCAGTCAGACACATGAAAACTAGTCAGACATTTGGTAGAGAATCTAAGGCATTGGTCTCTGGGTGAGGGTATGAGGTGGCTCACACCAGCCTTCCTACCTAACCTAACCTAACCTATTACAAACATTCAAGTGCAATCGCAAACTGTCACTGATTCCACATTTTCAGCCTTTCATCAGCCACTCCGTATTCCGTATTTCAAACTCTGCAGAATAGTGTCATGTTCAATACAATGAATCTAAGAGCTAACCTTAAAATCTAAAGTCAAAGAACCAACCAACTATAACAGCATTTTATTTTTCCAGTATTTGCAGTATACATTACACTTTGTATACTGCAAATACTGAAACAGGAAAATCCACATTCCAAAAGTAGAATTGTACATATTTTCATGATCTTTTTTTAAAATAAAATGTTGCTAGTTGGTTGGTTCCTTGACCGTAGATTTAAAGGTTAGCTCTTTATAATGCAGAGTTTGGAATACTAAATACTGGAGAGGCTATGAAAGGCTAAAGATGTGAATATTTCCTGCTAATATTCAGTCAATGCTTATCGCGATATTTGATTTGGAAACAATCACCGATAGCCAAAGTCTTACGATCACTCAACTCGTATATGAAGTTGCAGTGAATACTCACATGCATTAAATTGATGGACTTGATAAAGCAACACCTTGGATTAGTATGCTTCGATTATTGTCGATGAGAGAAATAAAATCAGCATATGAAAACCCTGTCAGCTCTGACGAAATCGTTGCCTGAAGGATATCTACAATGTAGTTTAGTTTGAAGAAATCAATTATGTTACTTGAGGAATCTAAAAATAGTTTTCACTAAACTATCCGGTTAAAGACCAAAGTACTTCCGCAATGTGATGAAAATGGGGACTGACAGGCATTATAGTCCTTTAAAGAATACTGTATCAGTTATTTATGATTGTTTGGCTCTGCAGGATCTAATTCTTTCTTTTTGTTCCTGTACGGTATCAGAGATGTGTTACTTATGATTGTTTGGCTCTGCAGGCTCTATTTTTGTTCCTGTACGGTATCTGAGATGTTACTTACAGATCCCAGTATATATTTTGAAAGGCAGATCTTCGTTTTATCAATTTCAAGCAAAGTGGGGACTGACAGACATAGAAATAGAGAAATAGATTGTTTAGCTCTGCAGGATCTACTTCTTACTTTTTGGTTTTATACGGTATCCTAGATGTGTTACTAAAAGATCCCAGTAGATATTTCGAAAGACGGATCCTAATTTAATCTATTTCAAGCAAATTACAAACTAGAAACGTGAATACTGAATTATTTATTCTAAATCAAGAAGGAAATATGAAGAAAAAAATGGAAAAAACTCAAACTCTCCAGTTAAAAATTTAGGAAACTGCAATTTTGAATTCAATGTTTTTTGCAACTAACGACAGTTGAAGTATAGTTTACACTCCAATTATTGCAACAATCGAAAAACGGAGAGTCTCACAAAACGATGTTATAAAGAATACAAATCGTTTAATGTGACCCTCCAGAGCTTGATAGATAGCTTCTTTATGTGGTGGTCTACAAAGGTAGATTTTTAGTAATACCGCGGTTTCACTACTTCCTCACTTTGAGCAACCAATATAATCAAAGATTGTTATACAACCAGGGTTGAAGCGAAAGTCGGATAACAAAATAGATTGCTTTAGAGGACAGGTCGTTGATGGATCATGACTCCTCAGAGATTGAAATTTAATTTTTGTTTCCGAATTTGTTTTTCGCTTTGTGCGACTAATAACAACTCGAATCTCCGTTTTATTCGATGTCATGACATCCATTGCATGTAAGCTCTAAAAAAAAAAAAAAAAAAAAAAGGAATATAGAGCCCAATTTTAGCATCTTATGGTGTTTTCTTTTATGAAATAAAATGTTACACCGTTATTATGTACATTTTTATAATGTTTACCCCACATTTTAAAGATGTCGCATTTTTAATGGTCAGAATAGAACATAAAATTACAACAGTGTAACACTTTATTATCAGCTGTTTTTTTTTTTTTTTTTTTGTTAAAAAAGAAGAAGCTAGATAAGATCGCTTGAAATAAGACACAATGAATATTGAATATTTATTAAAAAGACCAATGACACCTTCCCGACTAATACGCAAATTCTTCTTAAACTATAAAAATTATATATATAGACATATATTATATACATATATAAGAAGTAGGAGATATTGTCCTATTAAATTTGACATACATCAACTTCAGAGTATTCATTAATTATGTTCTCTACAAAGCCTTTCACTTTTCCATAATCATAAAATATTTTATCATCATCAGATGATGAAGATGAATTCAACAAGTCATCCAAAATTCAGCACATAAAAAAGTAGCAATATTTTCCATTTTGTATATATTTTTTTTTGTTTCTTAACACAAACACACATTCATAAACAAAACAAATGTCAGTTGCAGCGATGCCAACTTAGCCCTTTTCGGGCTAGATTTAGCCGGATTTTAGTCACTCAAAACGCAAAAAAAATTGGATGTGATTTTATATGGATTTTTTTCATTTAGCTCTTTCTTCAAAAATGTTTACGCGTTTTGAGTCTCAAAAGTTGGCATCACTGGTCAGCTGTTTTGTCGTGCGATTCTCCCCCTCTAAAAATACAGAGTGTGAAAGGTGCACCATTTTTTTAATTTATAGTGTGACATTTATAGAAAAGAACACACTACATTTTAGCAGTGTTGATATTTTTTCAGAAAAAAATGCAAAAAAATTAAAAAAGATGCGAAATGGGAAAAACGTGTAACATTTTTGCCAGAAAAGAAAACGCCATTAGTCAATGGTGTCCACATGCAAACTTTCAATCATACGACAAAATTGCAAGTTTGACTGCATTTTTTACGGTACAGTGAACTAACTCCCAAATGAAATAAGTCCCAATGAAATAACTCCCAATGAAATAAGTCCCATGAAAAATTAAATAACGCCCAACTGAAAAAAATTAAATAACTTCCAAAGGCAAAAATTAAATAAGTCCTAATTTTTATGAAATAAGTTCCAATCTGTATGGAAACATTTTTGGGATTTATTTCATTTTTCCATTGGGACTTATTTCATTTGGGAGTTATTTCACTGCACCATCTTTTACGCCTGATACTTTATTCATATAGTGTATTATTGATCTAAAGTATTATTTAAAACAGATTGAAGTAAACAAACGAAGATGTTTTGTTAACAGCAATATTTATTTTAATATTTATGAAATTTCCTTTTTTCTTGGAATAAACTACAAAACCTCAATTATTTTTCCAACATACATATTTACTACCGTAAACAAACCACTGTTTGCCCCCTAATCGACCGTCATACGGAAGTGAAATTGTCCACTACGCAATTGTTTCACAAAGCTAAGTGAAATGTTAAAATAATTTTTATACATATAAATTTTTTGCCACTACTACACTCGAACAGGCACCAAAAAACCACAGAAAAAACACACATTTTTGCAAAGAATAATTAAATAAATCACCAAAGATGACAATAAATCGTTCACACAATTATGACATGATCAGGAAGAAACCAGAGCACACACAGCACACAACTTAATGCCAATTCATTCAAAGAAAGAAGCCAGAGACATTTCTTTTAGAATTGAACGTGCACACAACAACAACAACAACAACAAAAACTCCATTTATGGGCTGCAAAGTGCGTTTTCTAAAGCACCATATTATTGCTGTGGCAATCGTAGCCTTTTTTGTGGCCTTTTCTACGTTATAAACGCCAACCAAATAAATCACTACACAAAAATGATGAAATTATTATTTATGTACCCTGTGCTCCAGTTATGCTCCACAAAAAAAAAAAAACGAAAAAAATCAAATCTTGAACGTAAAAGAGTTGAAATAAATGTGCATTTTTACCTGTTGTTGGCTAAAAAGCCATGTAGAAGTTGAAGAAGAGGAGCAGCAACAGCAGCAGGAGCAGCAGTAAACATGAAACAACAGCAACCAGTAGCCAATACAGGGTTGGATGTACAAACTGTATAATAACAAACGCCTTTTTGGTGGTACTTCTCTATAGAGTAAATGCAGCATAAATACATACATACATGAATGTGTGTGTGTATTATGGCCCTGCAAATAATATTGGACTACGTGATCCATTTTAGATGAAATGGACTACTTACAACATGGTCCAATGTAATGCAGTCATGGACCATGTCATAGTTAAACAAGAGTTTGTAGTTAAACGACATGGTTTCGTGTTAACACGATTGCATATTGAGTTGTTGTTGTTGTTTAAAACTAACCCTCGTGAGTACTCCATGGAGTAGTTTTGGGACTACTCCGATGGGTTATATGGTCCAGTCCTAGGACATCGCAATGTTAAATGGACCACCTTTTTTTCATATATTTGGAGTAGTTTTGGAGTACTCCTACTCCTCTTTGGACTAGTCTTTACATGCATGTATGGACTAGTCGCGTTATTTGCAGGGGGGTAGAAGGTACATACATGTGTATGTATGCATAGAAGGCGCTGAAGTCTGGCACTTGCTGAAGAGAAAATTACTACATATATGGTTGCAACAGAGCTGTTAAATAATGTTGTTTATTTGAAAAACTCTCTCTCATTAGAATAAAAATAAAAACCAGTATAACGAGTTAGGATTGATTATATTTTCTTAACTAGAAAGCAACATAAATATTATAATTTTCAAGCCTTAGAGATTTAAGTTAAATTTCAGCCTATTAAGTCCATACAAATCTGATCCGATTTTAATAGAAAAAAAGTAAACAAGGGGTTGCTAATTCCACACGCATTGTTTCCATAACGAATCAAACAGATTCTCCAATGACAGATTCATCTTTGACATCTGCTCCAAGTACGAGAGAAAAGGGACGCCTAAATTTCCAAAGTGAGACAATTCTATAAATTTCATGACAGCTTTTATTTCTGTCTCCGAATATGCGTTGCAATGATTCAGTGTCAAGTAATAGTTGAACACTTTTCAATAAAATAAGTATATGCACCCTTCCAGCATCATATATGGTCTGATCGACCTCACAATATTCATTAGACCACCTGATCTGTGCGAATCCAAACAGTTCCAGCTAAAAATTTTTTTTTTAATTATTTTTTTTTTCAATTTGGACCCTTTTTTTCTCAAAAGAAAGCTTATACAATTTACTTTAAGGCCTTTATAATCGCTTAATAGGATGCAAGTGGGATAGCTATCTAAAAAATTACTTTTTAACTCAAGAATGAGATTTTTCAATATTTGGCACATGTATCATTTTCTCTGGCCTACTATCTAATATTACTAACCTTGGTGCAAATTTCATCCAAATCGGATGACATTGATTTTTAAAATCACTTGACGTGAAATTCACCATATACAATATTTTATATGAACTTAACGCATAAGCATTTAAAATTTAATGTTACTCATTTAAGCGGACACAGCCCTCTCCAGTCCTAACCAAACTTAACCCATTTAAAAAAAATAGGTACATATAAGTAAAAAATTCTAAAAACGCAAAGCACCGATCCTCTCAGAAATGCCATATTTGTATAGCGATATAGTATGTTGCTTTAATTTTTTTTTTACTATTTCACGGTAAATAATTTCACAGTGGGAATTTTTATAAAAAAAAAATAAAATTTTAGAAATTTTGTTATTTGTAAATAAAAAAAGTGGCAAAAATTATAATGCCATTGATTTAATAATATTTGGATCTATATTAGTTTGAAATTATGGGTTGATATTTTTAACAGTTATGATTATACATTAAATCAAATTTTATATTTTTCTAAAAGGAAAATCAGCATTTTATAATATTTTAGGTTTTGAATATAAATGACAGCCGAATAATTTATAAAACGAATTAATTTCACAAAATTCTCAATCTTCAAGTGCTAAGCTTTTCAGCAATATCAAAAACATTTACAACAAGTAAGAGTGCTATATTCTGCTATGCCGAATCTTATATACCCTTCACCTTTGTTGTGGATGCATTAAGCATAATTATGTCGATAAAGACGCCATCTGTTGATGAATTTGTTCGTAACAATAATTATACACTTTGTTTGATCAACGCCATCTGTTGATGAAATTAATACACTTAGTTTTTTTGATTAAATTTTCAGAGGTTGTCTCGGATTTTTGCTCATATCTCCGTTATTTATGGACGGATTTTGCTGATTTTAAATAGCAAACTTCTCGAAAGCATGTCGGACAGAATTATTGAAGATTTGGATCCCGAAGATATCTGGGGACTTCAGAAAATTGATTTAAACGGACAGACAGACGGACATAGCTTAATAGACTCCGCTATCTATAAGGATCCAGAATATATACACTTTATAGGGTCGGAAAATTATATTGTGGAAATTACAAACGGAATGACAAACTTATATATACCCTTCTCATGAAGTTGAAGGGTATAAAAAGCTTATATTTACTCTTCAGAAGCTATAAAAATCTTACCTTCTTCCACAAATTTAAAATTTTTTCATACCTCTATATTGCATGCAAAATGTTTGTACACACAATGGGGCAGATTCGAAATTTTTTGGAAATATACTCGTATTTGTCATTTCTAAACCGCTGCTCCAATCGAGATATAATTTTACATGAGAGTAGCAAAGGAATATTAGTTTTAAAATTTTTATGAATGATCCCACAAACCTTCCAGGGGCTGAGCTGTGGGGGCTCAAAATAGGACTCCTTTGACAAGTAATTTGTATAAACGTATGCAATTTTGTTGCAATTTTTTGTAATTTAATTCCTAAAATTCTTATAATTTTTGAAAGTACTTGGGTAGGTTGGTCTTTAAAAATCATGATTACAAGTGCTATTTATTTTTAAATTTAAAAATTTTTCTCAATATCAGTTCGATTTTATCTAATTTTTGACCGATTTTCCTCAAATTTATTTGGTTGGTTAAACAATAAAATTTTTCATCAGATGCAAAATATTTTCAAAAATGAGCTAGTTTGAATTGTGGAAGTCTTTTTTCGTTAGATTTATTTTTTATTCTATAATAATGTCCAGCTTATTTTTAGTTAACAATCAATCATTTAATACTTTCAAGCATCTGCATCTGCATATCAACCTACATATATGTATTTATGTTTCATTTCACATAACAGGTACAATACATTTGAGGTTGCATTTATACCTTTTTATGATTTACCGACACTTGTTGCATTATTGTACGAGTATGGCATCCCATACCTATCCTCCATCCAATTCGAACCCTTTTTAACCATTCACAGACAGACAGACAGACAGACTTATTTTTATTTTGTTTTTTTTCTGGTTTTCTTTTATAGTTGGCGTTATAACATTCACCTTTACAGCTCTTATATTTTTTGCTGTTGATATTGTTGTTGTTGTTGTTCCAGTTGTTGTATTGTTGCTCTTCATCTTCATCATCAACTCAGTTTTCCAATATCGATGTTTATTATGGTTTATTCATGCGTTATTATAGGCTCCTCTACAGCTTTTGTTCCCCCGTTCATTGAGGAAAAAAATTAATAAATTATGAGTATTTATGTGCTGTCTTGATAGTGACACAACGACAGACACACAAAGTGATAAAATTAGCATAAAAAAGTTTCTACATTTTCTGTTTCTCCTCTACCAAAGACGGCGACCTAACAGCGTCCTAACATAACAATCTGTTTTTCTGTTATTCTGGCCGTTGCAAGTGCAACAAAATGAGTCAAACTGTTGGTTGCTCTCTATTTTGTCGCATAACATGTGTGTACGAGTATGTATGCCTACATTCGAAATGAATTTCAAGCGACATGTACTGGGACAATTTTTATGAATTGTTTTGAACCACTATTGAATGGTTGAAATGGGCAAAGCAAACCAAAAAAAAACAAAAAAAAAAGGCGAAATATAAAACAAATGTGTCCATAAAATAGTTGTCTATGGTCATGGTATTATGATAAATGTTTATATTTTATGCAAAATATACATACGTTGTTTCCTATACACCAGAGCTTTAACAATAACATCAAAAGCCCTTTCTCTAACAGGAGATTGTCGTCGGTCAACTGTAAGACAGCAACACTTTTGTGAATTTAAATTATTAACACAACAAAAAGCTATTGTCGGTCTAGACTCTAGATTTTAAATAATTTTAAATATGGAAATCTTGTGATTTGTTTGATGAAGCTAATAATAAGTCTTATTTTCGTAAGATTTGCTTGTTCAGAGTTTGTGGAAAGAACCGAATGATTTAGTCGCATTGGCCAAGTATTTTTGATTGAATTTTTCAAATGTTCGTCCAACATTTTAAATGGAGTAACAAACATTTGGTTGTATCAATCCTAATTCTTCTTTAATTTTTAAGATCCTGTTACAAAGATAGGAAATATCTATGTCTATAAATCACGAATCAGCTTTATCGGTGTAAGATTAATATTTACCTTATAAAAGTGTCAACTAAAATTTCCCGCATATCGTTCATTGATGATTAATAATAATAATTTAGGAAACAAATCTGTAATTTCGTGATTTGGATCACCACTGATGCCAATCTAGGATCAGCCTAGGATGCTGTATTCATTGATCAAAAGTATCTTCGTTTTCTCTTGTGATCTTTAGTAGTTTTTCGATAAAATTTGTTGGCTGTTCATAATGATCTTTATGATAGAATATGTTAGTTTAAAACAATTCTCCGATAGGTATTAGTTACCTTATATATATTAAACTAGCTAAACCCGATGTGCTTCGCTACCCCCTCGCAAAACGCGCAAAGATATACACATTAAATTTCTTATGTGCACCCTCCACACAGACCCCAATC
Source organism: Bellardia pandia (assembly GCA_916048285.2). Taxonomy (NCBI): domain Eukaryota; kingdom Metazoa; phylum Arthropoda; class Insecta; order Diptera; family Calliphoridae; genus Bellardia; species Bellardia pandia. The sequence continues at coordinate 25,235,614 of OU696531.1, forward strand.
ACCCCTGAAAATTTCATTGAAATCGGGCAAACCGTCTAGGAGGAGTATGCGAACAGGAAGTGTTGCCACTTAATTTTATATATATAGATAAGAAATTCCTTAGGTCGGAGACCACAAGGATGAGAAGTGATTTTATATTTTATATTGAAGATAAAATGGTACGATAATGGTGGTCACATAAATTATCTTATACTGTGTTCAGATATGCAACTTTATTGAGTCAATATTCGGTTAATTGACAATATTATTTTAAGTGTTTTTCAGCTTACTCAATAATCATTTGACAGCAAAACAACATAAAAATACTCTAAATGATTGTTGTGTTTCTATGTAAACAAACTTACCTACACATTGACTTTTCTATGATTTCTTTTGTTGACATTTGCCATTTTATACAAATTTTGTTCACTAAACACAGTTGTGAACAGTGTTGCATTCGAAATCTTTCTCAATATTATAACAATTTCGTACTTATTGCGCAATAATTAATTGAGATTTTATATGGAATATTGAGCTCAATAATGGGGTTAATTGCGATTAACGCAATTAAGGTGCATATGTGAACACGGTATTAGGTTATTTGACATAATTGTATTTTGTACGCAATTTACAACTATCAATATCATCGACAATAGTATCATCTACTAAAGTTGTAGTTGCCAATCTTAGCTTCTAAGTCAATGGTGTTCAAAAAGACATGGTGAATCATATGAAAATATTGGAAATCACTTGTGACAGAACTTCTATCCTTTGAACTCAAAACACTAGCCGTAAGAACAAGGTGTATGGATAATCAAACTTTTTTTAGACATGTAATTATAAGAATGAAAGAATGTCTTCTTTGAATTACACTTATTAGATAGCTGTCAAATTGCAGCCTTAGCTACCGTCACAATCGCAACCTAAATGAGGATGCGATGGTCCTTCCGGTTACGTATTTAAAGTAGTTACCTCTATGACAGATGTGTATGCAGAATCTATGAAATCGCTGCTCGTAAATTTCAGGTTGAACGAAAATCATAGTGACCTTTAGCCAATTCACAATGTGTCCTATTCTGTCCTATTTGTCCTATTGACTAAAAATTTATGACTGTCATAAAAATGTTGTTGGTATTTCATATTTAAAGATATAATATAACAATACAACATTGAAACTCATGTTTTTTGCTATGCTATTTAATTCAGTGATGACAGACTCACATTTCAGTAATGACGTTTATGAAAATAAATAATATACGACATGCCGTTCACAACAGTGCTATTTGGCCTTAAATAGTATTTTATGACTTAGTACTTTAGAACACATTTGGGGGATTCACAAGGTGTCATAAAGTCATATGTCCTAAAATAATAACATGAAAAAATACGACTGCTGTGAACAACCCCTCATAATTCAGTGTGCTATTTTGAATTTAAATCAGCTGATTTAAAAGAAATATAAAAATTAATATTGTTTTCCACAATGCCAAAAATAAGTGAAAAAACTAAAATAATAGCCAGTTTGTGCGAAAAATACATTTTAGATGTTGTGATGGCAAACTCAAGTAAATAAACAAAAAATTTTCTCTTCTGATTAATTACGACAGCACAATAAACTTAGCAAGCAAAGTTCTATTAATTTAAGACACTTTTTGTTTACAAAGCAACAACAATATTTTTAAACCATTGTAAAATGTTAGAACATTATAACAATATAACATGATAGCACACCTTGTGAATACCCCAATTGTGAATTTGCTAATTATAAATCGTCTTATTAAAGGTCAGTGATGTCAATTTTGTTAATAATATTTCCTGGAGTAATATTCAAAGTTGGCAAAATACAGTCCTATAGACCGATACATATTGTAAATATAACATCCGGAATACTAACTACGAGCAGAAACGATGAAATGTTTTTGCCAGACATGGAAAACTACGAGGATGGTTCGGAAACTTCTTAGCCTAGAACAGAAAGCACGGTATAAACAAAAAAAAAAAAACGTTAAGCGTTTTGGAAACTTCCATCTGTGCTATGAACACATGTTAGATTACTTTCGATCTGGAAACTCCTTCATATAGAAACAGGTGTTTAAAAAAGGCGCATCCGCGGTTTTTTTTCATTGAAAAAATTAGAAATTCGTAGTGTCATCAAATATTTAAATAAAAAAGGTTTATCGGGGCAAGAAATTCATAATGATATGGTAAATGTTTTAGGTGAAAGTGCTCCTTCATATGCAACAGCAAAAAATTGGGTCGCAGAATTTAAACGTGATCGGACAAGCATTGAAGATGAACCACGTAGTGGACGTCCAAAAACAGCAACAACAGCCGAAGTGCACAATATGGTATTAAATGATCGACGAATAAAAGTGCATGAAATAGCATTTAATATTGCAAGAAGATCTACAGATGAAAAAACTTTCTGAAAGATGGATGCCGCATTTGTTAACAATCGACCAAAAACAAATAAGAGTGAAAATTTCTCAAGCTGCTTTGGATCGTTTTAAGAAAAATAAAATGGATTTTAAGCGTCGTTTCATAACTGTTGAGGAGACATAGAACCACCACTATACTTCACAGACAAAAGTGCAATTCAAGCAATGGACTGAAACTGGAGGAAGTGCCCCAAAGAAGGCAAAATCAATTCAATCGGCTGGTAAGGTTATGACAGCGGTTTTGTTGGGATTTCAAAGGTATTTTATTGATTGCCTATCTGCAAAAGGGTAAAACAATAAATTCAGAGTACTATTGCAACATTTTGGATCAGTTAAATGTAAAAATTCGAGAAAAACATAGTACGTAAATGTTATAGAGATAAAAGAGGTATTAAGTTGTTCCGCTAAATTGTGTGCAACTTGAGTAGAAGTAATATAATTCTTTGGCCTTAATCACAATAGTTCCGCATCCTTGAATAGAAAGATATTTAAGAATGGAGTTTCGGATGTATGAACTAAACTGTTAAGGGACATTACGAATAAAAAAAATCGGTGTTAGTAAATGCTGGAAGGTGGATAAAAGTAACTCCAATATTTTGACGAATGGTTCTATTAGTGTTACCAGAATAGAGGAGCTACTCTGAATTGTATCACTGGTTTATGCAAAGTATAATTTGCCTTCTGTAGCAGTCAGTAGTTACTATCAGAGAAATATATTTTTTTAATAGCTAAAAAAGTGTTTTTCTTATGTTTAAAAAAAACAGATACGACAGCTCGATGAAAAGATTAAAAAAAAGGATGAAAAATTTTGCTCAATTTTCTTGAAATCTGGAGAATTATTATTATTATTATTATGTTTTTTGTTTGTTGGATTTCTTACTACAAATTAGTCCTTCTAATAGCATAAAGCTAACCCTTTAACACATTAATAAACCTAATAAATTTATTGACAAATACTTATTTATTAATTAATATGGGATTTGCCAACTTAGAACAATTTTCAAATAACCTCAACCATAATACACTGCACACTTACGCTTTGATTTTTTTTAATTAGAACTCAATGAGGCAGTCAGCAACCATGAAAACAACATAACCTTGAAACTAAATATCCAACCAACAATATTAACAACTTCTACTTCCAGCTTATGACCACTGCATGTTCCTCCTTGATGGCACAAACAGTCACATGTACAAATCTACTCCAACATATTGTGGTTAACCGATAAGCAATTGTTGCTACGTGTGTTTGTGCAACGTGCAACAACAATCCCTTTTGCTACTCCTATCACTAGCTATTAAAGCATCATCATCATCAGCAGCAGCATCATCGTAGTCGTCATCTTACCTCTTCTATGTGTAAATAATTCCAGATATAAACGTATGAGTTGTATGTTGTAACATGGTAACACAGCAGGTAATAAGTTCGTTTGTATTCATAACACGATAGTGGAGTGGATTTTTAATACATACTCATACACCTATGTATCTGTGTATGTATGCTACTCGTAGTAATCGCGTGTTCCATAACCGCCCACTATATGAGTGTAAAACAACCTACTTGTACTTGAATTGAAAAAAAAATTAAACAAAAAAGGAAGGAAAAAAACCCACAACATATTCCAACCACCACAACTTGTCACTTGTACTCAAGTGACAACGATGTTATTTGCATATCGAGTCAGAGCTCATATTCCTTGTTTGTTGCAAGTTTATATTTGGTGTACTGTGTGTATGTGTTCGGTTTTATGGCCATACATATGTGTGATTTAATATCTGATCTGATATTGGTTTTGCTTAAGTTTGGTTTGGTTGTCTGGTTGGCTAGAGGTTTACAATACCAGCAACAGCAACAACACTAATAAGCAAATATTCTTCACAACATCTAGCCTAGCAAAATAACCACATTGGAAAGTGTGGGTTACAAACAATTTGACTTTTGTCCAGGAACGGAGCAAAGTATTTTGTATGGAATTTAGGGTTTTAATCTTTGGAAATTAGTTAATTATGTGAACTTTTGACTTGTAGCAAATTTGATTGTTATGATCATGCAGAAGAGGGCAAACTGAAAAGGATTTTTAACAGTTATGGAAAAGTGTTGGGGGTATATTACTGTAGGTTGTAATTCTTCATTTTCCATTGCTAATAAAGGAAATAGGAAGTGCTAGTTGGCAAGTGAAGTCTAATATGGGAATCATAAGGATGCGAAATGTAGAAACTTCAGATTTTTGCCTCTAAATATATCAGAAAACCCGTCTGCACTCAAAGTTCCGCCCAAGCGGAAAATAGTATTCACCTATATACAATTCCAGTGCCGGGGTAGAGATGGCGTAACTGGTGCCGTGAGTTGCAAGGAGCTCGAAACTGGGAAGTGTTGTTTGTTTCACTTCAATAAACTCGAAGCTGACTAGAGTCTTATCTACCGCTACGGGATCAGTTAGAAGATGGCTGTGATTTAAACCCTAAATCGAAGGAAGAAGATAGTTAGTTTAAAGACTAATGTCTGTGCTAGTGGCAAATTTCGGACCACCAAATTATCTCTAGGTGCTGTTGTCGAATCAACAGAACCACTGAAAGTAGTGGTGCAATTAGCTGTGTGCTCAGGAATGTCCTAAACTATGTTGATAGACTAAGCTACAGTTGGCAGGGCTTAGATAGCCCAAACTCTCTAACAAGGTGTATCAATCGCTGTATGAGAAATTGTGAATTGTATGTTCTTGCAAGGTTGGCCGTTTGTCAATACGGTGTGAAGAACACCATATGATCAGGTCCAATGGACGATGCTGCATGTAAAACCCCTGTACTTTTGCTCTCAAACATAGATATTGACTCCTCCTTTCGACGAAGCATGTCAAAGATTTAAATCTCTTGGTAGCGGTAGAACTCTGTTAAGATAATTTGTCTCCTTTTGGTGACATCAAAGGCTCTTTAAAAGTAGTAGTCTCTTGTATTGTAATCTAAGGATTGTATTGTGCCGCTATTAAGATATTTCTATTTCCTCGAGAATTTCATGTGATGTACAAGGTGGCTCAAAAGTAATCCTCCTATCAGAAAATGCTATAAATTTTGCGAGGCCCCTAATGTTAGTTCTGTTTTGACATTTGTGTAGTAAACACATGCGAAATACACGTTAATTAACAATGCTACGCTACACTGCTCTAGAACGCGGAATATTGCTGACAGAACTGACATTAGGGGCCTCGCAAAATTTATAGCATTTTCTGATAGGAGGATTATTTTTGCGCCACCTTGTACCTTGAAATAAAACTACTTTTTTGAAGAAGTACAGCCATTTTGTGAATTGAAATTTTCACGAGCCCCAATTTTCCACTTAAAAATTCTTAATTAGTTATAGCTTAGAACCAACAACTACGCCTCTGTAAATTATCAAGTAGCTATTTCTTTTTTTTTACTGCCTGCATTGTCCACTAGTATGCCTCAGTCATTGATGCCATTGGTGTTGCCGGTGATGATGTTTGCAAGATGGAACAAAGAAACACACAAACAACAGCATATATATTTATAAGCTGTTTTTTCCAATTTCCTTTAATCACCCACCTGCTGTAACAACACAAAGAATAACAGCTTCTGCAAAAAAAAAAGTGCAGCAATACTACTGTGTGTTGCATGTTGTTTGTTATATGATGCGTGTGCATATTGTAAGAAGAGAGTTGGCTGGGAAGTAAAACACAAGACGAAAAAAATAAAAGAATTACTTGTGCGTGTATTTATGCATATTTAATGCTGCATCATCATCAACAACATCATTTTGTAGCCATCGCTACAACCTCATCCTGCCTCATCATCAACAGCAACAGCAGTAACCAGCAACAGCAACAGCTAACAACCAAAAAAAAAGCTGCAACATGAATATGCATATGTTGAATTCCTGCCTCCACATGGTGCGTGGTACTACTTCACTCTCGTATTAATTTCTGTATCTGCCTGTGTGTGTGTGTGTTCGTTTCTGTCATTGAAGAAGACCAATGTGGCAACAATATGTTGTTATTGTTGCTGTTGCTGTACGCACTATACTCATGCAACAGCCATACATCTCGTAGTACGTACTACGTACAAGAAAACCCATAAATATGTCGAATGTAAAGATCCACGCATTGCGGAAAAATAAAATCGATCGTTTTTAATGACACCTTATCAAAAGAAGCCAATCTTATGTCTATAATTTTGTTTGCTTGCTTATATGTACTTTTTATAGGTACTTTTTTCCTGATGTTGTTGTTGTTGTTGTTTCTTTAGCAATTCTGAGCGAGTAGTTTGTGATATGAGCGTATTCATATGAATTGTATGCTGTTGGATTTATGTTGTGGAAAACGGTGTTGGAAAAAGTGGAAACATTTATTTTTAGAATTTCGAAATGAGTGTGACTCCTTTACAATTTAATGCAGTACCCTGTCATCTATAGTTAGAATATCTAAACAAAGCTGATGATATTTTTCCACACAATGTTTTTCCAAAGGATAATCAAACTGAGAGAAATACACACAAACGTTTACGATGCTAGCCTACCTGTACATATAAACACAGACTCCTAAAACTCTCTTAATTGGAAAAAAAAGATAATGTAGAACTTGAGGACTTCCAATCTTTCTTAGGCAGAATCATATTTCCTATAGGTGGCATTAGCTAGGGCATTACAAAGCGTATTATTAAGGCACCAAAAGCATTTGAATACTTCGAAAGGTTTGGAAATCTACGTAAAATCCTGGAATATCCTAGTCACCAGCCTACAACTATTGCTAGAATTGATGAATCGGTTCTTGCGGGAGTTATAAAAATATTCAGTCAGAATTTCATACCAAATGAAGGCCTGCGTAAATGCCTATATACGTAAAATTGCTACGAGTAAATAGCGTCGAATATTCTTAAAACAACGCAACAGTTAAAAGTGGGAATTGTAGCAAAGGCAAATCTTTAACCCAGACAAATCGCCAATATACAAGAATATCCTGAATAGGATTCTTTCCTTGTTTTATTAAAGAATTTGTTTGCCTTTCGAAGATTGAAGATCCATTTTTCCTTTATTTAGGGAAGAAAGAAAGGAAGAACACATCTTGTTGACAAAGAAGATCGATGAGTCTACCATTTGTGTAGTGAACGATGATGCTGCGATTTTTGTTGTAAGAAATTGGCAAGAGGTTAGTGTCTAGTTCTAGTTCATCTGCCTATTCATATTAGGTAAAGTTTGTCTGGTCTCCTTTCAAGAGGGTTCTCTCTCTCTCTCCTATCATTCTTTGGCACTGCAATTAAGTTTGTGTGAAAGTAGTTTTCAGTGTTCAGTAATAACTGGCTTAAGGCCTCTTGGATGGAATCTATGCAAATTTATCACAAGTCATGTCATCTGCATATCCATATTTGGTGTGTAATGACTGCTTTCAATTGTGACTTTAATTGCATGGGATTGGTAAGAGGTTAGTATCCAGTCATTCATATTAGGTAAAGTTTGTCTTTCAAGTGGATTCTCTCTCTCTCTCCAATCATTTTTAGAGAAAATTTTATTTGGCTTGAGTTCATTAATTTAATAACTCAAAGTAATATATTTAGACAATTGGTACATTGGTAGGACAATGTGCGCCATCAGCAATGTTTGTTGTCCACGATCTACTTGTAAACATCAACTATTTAACTCACCATTATTTAGAAACAGATTTCGGAACGCGTTGACCCTAATTAGCGACGTGTGGACCTCCAGCTTTCAGCTTCACCAACTGAAGTTACTAAAAAATCCTCACTTTCTGTAACTTCCTTTATATTGGTTGCATGTGTCTGCTTGAACACTGTAACAACAAAACAACAAAACGAATAAACATATGTATGTATGTACTTTAAGTACATGTGTATGAAGACACATAATGTTGCAAGCGAAATGCTTAAAATAATCGTTTGCATTGGTGGTTAAAGGAAATTTTAAATTATTGTAAATTATTTTTATATTGTTTTTTTTTCAAATTCACAATATTATCATTTTAAATCTCTTTCAAGTGCCATTAAATATTTCTGTAAAATATAGAAACTCCCAACAATTATTTTCACCCTTCATAAATTTCGTAACCAGGCGCCATAGGTCCAAATTTATATTTTTTTTCTAGCAGTTAGGAGTTTGTTGAGTGCCCACTAAATTTTAAAACAAAATCTTACTGTCCTTAACCAGTGAAGAAAAAAAAAACGAAATAAAATAAGAAAAAAACCTCATCCGTTGCAGTGGTAGTTACATAAAAGTTAAATAGAGTAAATGAGCAAACATTTAAATCCGTTGAAAAAACGAAAAAAAAAAAATGAAATGAAACAAATGAAAAGAATGTCTAGTATTTAGTCTGTGGTTCAGTGCATTTTTTATTTGCGTTAAGACACCCTACAAAAAGGATTTTACACAATTAGTTTTAAGTTTATTGTAAAGCTTTTAGTTTTTATAATAAAAATTTTAGAAACTTTAAAACTCTACTCACATAATAAATTTTCCTTTAAAAATATCTCTTAACATTTATGTTGTATTGCTATTAGTTTCATATTACCGCTCTTTAGCTTTCGTCTAATACCATTAAAGTTGCCGGTTTAACTCACTTGCCTTTTAATTCCTTATATAGAGTAACTAAGGTCCGCTTTAAATTTTTATTTAGCTTGCTCATGATTCCTTTCCATTATTTTTTTTTTTCAGCGCTTAGCCGTTCATTTTATTTCCAAATGTTGTTAATGTTGCCAAAAATATTTGTGTAATTGTGTTTAGTGTTTTATTTGTTTCAGTTGGTGTTTTTTGCTGGTTTTGTTTTCACAACTACTTTATACATACGAGTACACCAGCGACTTCATGAATTTAAATGAGCTAAAAGTTTCAATTCGTTATTTTAATTTTCGTTTTTTTTTTTTTTTGTTTTTTTGGTCTTTTTTTAACTGTCCACACAACCAGAGCTTCATTGTTTTAATGTGAGAGCTGGACATGAGAAAGAAAAATTAAAATGTTGAAAATCTAATTACAATAAACGAAACAAATGCTAAGTAATTCTAAAATTGTTTAATATACTGATTTGTTGTTTAGATTACTGTATAATTAGTGAGAATGTTGAGATGCAAATAGTTAATAAATAATCTATTCCTACAAGCTATGAATTGTTTGTTGTTTGCCTGAAATAAAGACATTTTTGATTTCAGAAACAGCATGAAGACAATTTGTCTTTGAGCATCAATTAAATTAAATTTGAAATTGTTTGATTAGGGATATTCTATATACAGTCGGGCCTGGATTATCCGTGATTGGGTTAACCGGTAACCCCGATTAACCGTGATGGAAAAATATCAGTCTATTGTTTTTTGTTTGCAATGTTTTCAAATTGTTTGCTTCAATTAACCGTGTTTACCTCTATTATCCGTGATGGCAGATTTTTTTTATTAACTTCAAATTCATACAACGATTAACCGTGAAAATCGACTATCCGTAATGCTTCTGGTCCCGTCCATCACGGATAATCGAGGCTCGACTGTACCTTCTATGTACCAGCGTTGCAACGCGTTGCCACCGGCTGAACCAAAAACTACAAACACTCATGCCAAAAAAAGTTCAAAATCAAATGAAATAGTGCAACAAATTTTAAGGATAAACATTTTTTATTTTATTATTTTTTAAACATAAAATTTAAAATGGAAAACGAGATAATTTTTTGTACTATACATTATGTTTCTATTTATATACATACAGGTGTATGTAAATAACGATTAACAAAACAAAAATATAACAAATTCATTAATTAATTTAAAAAAAGTAACTTACATATTGATGTAGTTATCTATTAGTGCTGGCAAAGTATTGAGTAATGGGTACCGAGTATCGAGTATTTACCTTTTTTTTTTGGATACTCAATACTCAAAAGTAGTTACTCGATACTTTCTGAGTTGTATTTTTAAGCAAGTTGAGTGGGTCAAATAGTGCATAAAAGCTACAAAATTCAATAATTTTCCAAAGAATTTTTTTTAATTATTTCTTAAGTTGTTGTTAACTTTGAATTAAAAGTTAGCTTTACATTTATTTTAGATTTAATAATAAAATACACACAAAACCAATAATAGTTGAAGATCTATTTTTATTTTTTAAAGAAACTACTTCAATTTGCAAATAAAAACTATGCGTTACAATTTAAAAAAATCCGTTAAAAGTATCGAGTAGTATTGAGTACCCAAATGAAAAGTATTGAGTATTATTGAGTAATGGAAAGTAGTAGAATTTGCCAGCACTATTATCTATGTATTTTGAATACTTTTAAGAATACATCGCTGCTTTATCTCAACAAAGTCATATCTCAAAAACCAAAATTTTACTTGTGCAAATTTTTAAAACTTTAAACGCATTTTGCCAAGTTAATTTTTTTTTTTTGAGATGTGACTATGTTGCAATAAAGGAGCGATAAGCATGTACAGCAAATTAACTTTTCCAACTCTTTTTTATCATTTCAATAGTAGGCTCAAAATTTGCACCACCATTTTTTTCAACGCCTTCTTTTGTAGAAAGAATCAATGCAACCGTGTTGGTTGACAAGTTATTTCTGGTATCACTTTTTATTAAATTTAATTTTCTAGAAATCCTTTCAACAGAAGCATTTCAGAATGGTACAATCAATAGAAATTTTATTATAATTTTTAAATTTGGGAAAAGAACCAGTGCAGTTTTTTAGTTGAACAATTTTAGACCAGTATTTTTCAACACCTAATTCATCGTAAAGATTAATAGCCTGTTCAGCGATCTCGCACGATAACGTTCGCTTAGATATGACTTAAGACACAAACTTGATTGTGGAATAAACAAACTTGATTGAGTAAAAAATATATACGATAAAAAGTTTGTGTCTTAAGTCTTATCTAAGCGAACGTTATCGTTCGAGATCGCTGAACAGGCTATAAGTTCCTTGTGATCTAAAAGTGCATATTCACGCCATTCATTGTCTAATTTTTGGTAATCCAGCTTAACAAATGAAAATCAAGTTTTAAAAATTACCAAGGATTTTAATTTTAATGACTGTGCAAATTTTGGGTCAACTATATCAATAAAGCTATAAAGATCATCATTAAACTTGAATCTTTTGTTAATTTGTGTAATTACTTCAATATTGAAGTTTCTAGAATAGTTATGCATTACAGTTTGTTGTGAAAAAGAACAGTGTGAAATAGTATTTTGTGCAGCTACACCAATATAAATTTCATTTTGCTGTGTAAACTGCTGCTTGTTTGTATGATCAATAAAAAACAAATCATTGTTATTTAAATAATCTGCTTTTATATAACTAATATATTTTCACAGCAGTGCTGTAAAATGAAAAATTAAAAACAGAACTGCCAATTAAAAAAAATTATTCAGTGTAGTGCAAAATTACACAAAAAATTTATAGTGGAAGCACAGGGCAAGAAATTTTAAATAGTGCAGATTTTGCACTATAGTGCAGAAAGTGGCAACGCTGCTTTGTACGCCATTCGATTTGATTAAATAAGGACTATATTAAAATTGTATTTATACTCTTTACAAAGAGATACTCGATCCTGTTAATGTGGTTTTAGATGGTATGCATTTTGAAAATTTTGATACAATTTTTTTTTTTTTTTTTATTTCTTCGGTGTTCACACAGCACAATTTTTTATTGTTTAAATCGCTCTTTTTATTTGAGAGTATATACACATATGTACGTAATACGAATAAGAGAGTAACACGAATTGCTAGTACAATCTAGTGTGTACTCGTCTTATCTTTCCCACACACCGATGTCTAAAAGGTAATCAGCTTAGCTTAAAGAATTGCTTCATGTAAATTGGGACTTAATGACACAACAGTTTGCTCAAACATTAGAACATCTTTTGGTGTAAGACCACTAAACTTTATGACTCTATCATAATGTCCATTGTACGTTATGATACTCAATCTTAGAAATATACTAAAATTAATTGACCTTTACTCGCTCAAATCTGTATATTTTCAAGTAATTTCAACCATTAACCTTAACTGGTTTCATAAATCTCTTCTCTATTTCTTTAGCTAACTTTTAATAGATGTTTCACTTAGACCCTAATACATTTAAGTTTAACATTTAAATCTCTCAATTTATAAAAACTAATAACATTTCTAATAATAAAGGAAAACAATCATACAACATTTATTCATAAATTAATGAAAATTGTTTATTAAATGTGTACAAAACATCAAATGACATGCGAACAGATTTGTTATAATTAACACCGCCAGAGTGTCATCAACTTAAAAATAATATTCTTTGCATGCACAGACAAATGATGGTAATAACATATGTCGAGGGACAGACGTTGTTTTTGTGCCTGAACTGAACACATAAGCTCTCTCATCTATCTATCTAATGATTATGTTCAAAATCATTACAATAATTAATATTAAGTATGTAAACCTAATGGTCATGAAGGTAATTTTAATGCACTAAACTGCATGCACGTAAGTTTGTATACATACATATATAGACAACAACGAGGGTGGTGTTAAAAGTGTGTGTTATAAAATAGGTTTCGTTTTGGATAAATAAAAAACAATTATGCTATGCTATGACGGATTACATAGCGGCACAGCTCTATGACATAACATATATCAGTAAAGTAGTTCTTTAGGACTTTGGAAGGTTCCTAATGAAATGCTTAATCTTATTTTGGCAGCGGTTCAGTAATTTGTTGATCAGCAGCAAGTTGCAGTGGACAATTACACTGCATAACTATAAATACATAAAACTGTTCTAAATTTTTTAAGTGAGAGAAAAAGTAAAACAGTATTTGTAAGAAAAAAAAAAAACAAATATTATTTAAATTTTTTTTTATGTACTTCTTGAAAAAGTAAAATTAATTACAGTTTCATAACTATAAATACACTGAAATTAAAATAACTTAAAATACCAATATTCACAATAAATTAGACTTTAATAATGTCTAAAAGGACGCCAATTTTATTTTTGAATCAATTGAATTGATTTTCGATCGGGCATATTATTTATTCAACAGATTTTTTCTTATATCTCCTGATATTATGTCAGTTTTACCATGCCCATGTAAGAATATTACCATTCCCTAATTATTCTCAATGGAAGAACAAGCTGGCCATTCACTAGAGCCCCGATTTGCGTGGTTAATAGCGACCAGGGAAATGCGGCGCAAGCCGAAACGACGCAAATCGAATCACTTTTTTCTATACTCATATACATACATATGTATATACTGACTTTTTGTTGAATGGCTACAAAATTTCAAAATTGAGCAAGCAATATCATATTTTTATTAAAAAACTTTTTATGGGACGTTTGATTATATTTATTTCAACAGATCTTTGTTACATATTATAAAGAAATAAATGAAAATATATTTTTAAACAAGGAATAAAAAAATATTTAAGGAGAAAAAATCTATTTACATACATAATATGTATGTACACTAGTCGGCATATTTATTTTGACATACGGGAATATCGGCTTTTCGTTTATTGTTTACATTAAATCTTCATATAACGGAACTATTGTTGTGTTTTACTTTTTGAACCCATTCTAAGTAGTATGTATTTACACTATTTTGTGATTTTGCTTATATATTTTGTTTTTCTGTAGCAAGATAATCGGGTGAGTAGAGAAATTTTAACGGCATAAGTATTTTGACATTTGCTGATTTCAATGGTTTTTTGTTTTCATTTAAAGTTCTGTACGTTGTAGTCGCTTATTTTGATTTATTTATCATTCTTGATTAAAAATACCATAAAAGTTAGTGTTTTAATTGACTAAGATGGTAAAAACAGCTGAATTAAATGAAACTGCTAGAACAGAAATTGTGACAAAATACAACTTGGGTATTTCTGTTATAAATATTGCAAAAGAATATAATTTGTCACGACAAACAATTTATTATCAAATAAATAAATATAAAAATATTGGACGAACTACTAATTTGCGCCGAACAGGTAGAAAACGCAATACTACGATCTATGAGGACCGGCTGATTGTTCGACAATTTAAAAACAACCCACTGAAAACGCCCAAAAATGCTGCTATGGAGTGGAATAACAGCAAAAATAATCACATAAGTGAACGAACAATTCGTCGGCGTTTAACTGAAGCCAATATAAAGACATACATTGCAAAAACCATCCCTTTTATTACTCCAAAAAATAAAATGAAGCGCGTTGAATTCGCTAAAAAGTATATCAATAAACCTCTGTCCTTCTGGCGTAATGTACTCTGGACTGACGAGAGTAGTTTCGAGTACCACTCATCACACAAAAAAGTTTTTGTCAGATTAAATAAAAAAATCCATAAAAAAGTTGCACCTGTATGCCAGAAAGTAAGCCATGGAGGTGGAAACGTTATGTTCTGGGGATCTATTTCATGTAATGGAGTAGGGGACTTGATTCCTGTTGACGGTTCCATGAACCAACATCAATATTTAAGAATATTGAATGAATATGCGTTTCAATCCGGCGACAGATTGATCGGAGAAGCATTTATTTTCCAACAGGATAACGCTCCATGTCATAAGAGCAAGATGATCACAAAATTTCTAACAGAGGCCGGTGTTCAAACTCTGGATTGGCCTCCTCAAAGTCCAGATTTGAATGTAATAGAAAATGTGTGGTCATACATAAAGCGAAATAGATCAGCGGATTTGACAAGAACAAAAGATGAAACGATCATTGAGGTCACAAATGCTTGGAAAGAGATTCCAATGGAGTTTCTACAGTCCTTGGTGGATTCCGTTCCGATTCGCCTCCAAAAAGTTTTAAATTCTAAAGGAGGATACATTTTTTATTAATTTAAATAATTATTATTAATTTTTGTTTACCTTGAAGTTCCCAATTTTTTTAATATGCAATTTAAAAACATGTCAAAATACTTATGCCACATACTGAATTCTCATTTGTAAGTTTCAATTAAAAAAACATAATACAAGACATTTAATATGTGAAAGATCTTTTGTGTTCTAATAAATTACAATCTTTTTTACTATTTTAAATATTTTTAATTAATTTTTTTTAATTGCGTAGGACCGGGAATAAAAAAAGAAGAAAAACAACTGGTATGTCAAAATAAATATGCCGACTAGTGTACATATGTACATAAAACCATAACCAAAATTAATTTAATAACTTCATATGGTTAGTATGAATAAAATGGGAATTCCCCTTTTTACACGCAAGTAGGCAAAATATTCACATTTAAGTTTGAAATTATGGCATATAGTGAGGCAAAGCGGATTAAACTACTTTAGAAAGGCGACGCAAATCGAAACGACTCAAATAGGATAGATGCAAATCGGGGCTCTAGGTTAGGGTAGCCAGATTTGAAATACGGAAAAACAGTACATCTTATACAAAAAAACAGTACAATTAAAAAAAAAGTACATTTTTTTTAACGAAAACATAACTCTTTATTCATGTAATAACATTTTTGTAATATTAATTTAATAAGCAACAAAAAAATTGTTAAAAATACTTAGAAATATGAGATCATAACATATATTATGAACGTTTTTGAAGAAGGTACATAGAAAATACAATTTAAATGACATATTGTATCTTTTATATCATCAAAGTTCTTTTAGATTACAATATTTTTGCTTTGCTTGTAATACAAAGTTTTAAATTTATTAGTTTTTGTAAATCAATCTGTATATGTATTAATTTGCATTACAAAAGTGAACTTTAAATTTAATGTCAACTAAATTTTACTCCTTTTTCAATATTTTTTAGTAAGAATAATGCTGTTGCAATTTACATGGTGTAGAAATTTATTATTTAAAAATCAAGAAGTATCATTTATTGAAAAAAATCCAAGTAACATTTTATCTTAACCCGCTATAACATGACTACTTTAAAATTAAATGTGCCATCAGCTTTTCGAAAAATGTATTTAAATACGCTGTATAAACAACGATATATTTATGAAATCCATCCTTTAGAGCAATGATGTCCATTTTATGAAACAATTGTTGTTGTATTCATTTCATATGGACAAACAAATTTTTTTGTACACCAATGCTTTATAGCCATTAACACTGATCTCCTAATCAACTTTAAAGTATTTTAAACCCCGATAAATAAATCCTTTTTTAATAAAGCAATACACTGAACAAACATTTTTTTATCAATATTTTTTCAATTTTAATATAAATAAGCTTTTAACGAAAAAACAGTACAAAAAACAGTACAACGTGTAAAAAACAGTACATTTGCGTACTGTTTTGAGTCTTGTGCATAAAACAGTACATTAAAAAAAAACAGTACGCGTACTGCTAAAACAGTACGTCTGGCACCCCTACTCTAGGTTTACATTAATATTTTTCACAGACACAAAAGGTGTTTTGTTTTCTTGAAAAATAAATTGTTTTTCATTACTATTTTCTAAAAATGGCACTAATTTCTTATCTACTAGTAATTTTTTGTAATCAGAAGAATTCATGTTGGTGCCTGCAAACGCTAAATCAAGCATTACTTTCTTCACAAAAAGCTCTCCAAACCATCAAAGAACCTGCGAAATATATATTTGAGAAATATATAGTTCTTTCATACTATGTCTGTTAAATAGCTCTGTTGAAACAATCTGGATCATCAAGATTGATTTTTTCTCTTTATTATTGATTTGAACACATTTACCTCATATTCATTAATAATGTGACCAAGACTCTGCATTGTATTGTTGGCACAGTTTATAATTCTGCAATTGTTCCTTTCAGAAAGATGGCTTTTAGTTTTACCGTAATAAACTAGATTTTTAGCCAAATTTGTTAATACAACATGTGACCGGTTTATTTTTTTTTTTGCAATTGAAAACTTAAGCCATTTTGTATAGGAAATAAAATTTGACTTTTATCAAATTCACTTGACAAATATTTGCCGAAAAAGGTGTAACCGTTGAATAAAATATTTTTGAACTCGTTTATTTTTCTAAAAAAAACTTCGTTTATTTAGGACAGAACATAACATATATTAAGTTTTATTTTATTTGATGCTATTTGGTCTAGCAAAACTCTTATAAAGGTAACTCAAAAAAGCGTAACCACTTGTTTTGGCACAAATTTGTATGACTTTGTTTACTCTTACAAGAGTTTTGCATGATCAAACATCATCAAATAAAATATAACTAATATTTTTTGTGTCTTGTTCTAAATAAACGAAGTTTTTTTTTAATAAATAAACAAGTTAACTATATTTTACTTAGTGGTGACATCTTTTTCGGCAAATATTTGCCATGTGTGACCGTACCTTAAGGTATGTACGTACCACGCGGCATTTTAGAGCATATAATAAGAATAAATTACAGTTGTACTTTTGTTTTTGCTAGCATTCTTTGTTTATTATAAAATGTAATTATAGTTATGAAACTCTAACAAAATATTAATGCACAATGAAGTGGTTCATTAATCACTCTTAAAAAATTGTACACGTTTAAAAAACTGTTTGTAACATTTTTGTTTAATAATATACTCCGTATGGAACCAAATCCTCTTAAGTTGAAAGTTAAAGTTTGAAAAAGTGGAGAACATGTATAAACAAAAATTCATAGTAAACCTTTCAAGTTTTTACTTAGGAGTGGTAAATGTCCCACGTTTTTGTTATACCTGGGCTTACTTGACATCTCCACATACAAGACAAGAGTCTTTATATGGGACTAACTTTCTAAATCTTTCCTTTATAACAGTTTTAAAACAAATTTTAAATTTCTTCTAATTTCGGTTGTAAATCAAAAGTGGCTTTTTGTAATAATATTTATTAATTCTGTGGAAATTATTGAAGCAACCCTCGCTTATTGATAAACTAAAAACAAAATAAAATATTTTAGACATGAAAAATAACAACACAGCAACATACAGAAAACCACCCATTCGCAACAGCAACATCAACATCGTCATCATAATAATCATAATCATCATCCTCATTGCCACCACCAACCACCTAACGAGCATTTTGATGTTGTTGTCACGTCGTCATACAGACTGCAACTATCAGCAATATTAATGTTGCAAGCAAACAAAAAATAACACAAACATTTGAAAAAGAAAAAAAAAATACACAATAAACACAGCATAGAAATTATAAATTAAATATTGCTGACTCTTTAAATCAACAACATACAACAACAGTCGTTTTACGCGAATACTCACCAATATTTACACACATGTGCAGCAATTATAAAACTTATTATGTTGCCTTCTAACCACTGCTTAAGTCTGTATGTGTCTCCTACTGTATATTTCAATTTAATTGGCGATTGTCGAAGACACTGTTTTGCACACAACCTCCAACCAACCAACCAAGTGTGCAGTATATTTATTTTTATATAAATTATATTTTATACCATATTCCACGTTAAAATTAATTTAATTGCTTAACATGTCATAATGATACTTGTACGAGTATGAGTACGAACGAGCAGACTTCAGGCACTAAGTGTTAACTGGGTGCCACATAAGAGGAGTCACATTTAGTGCCAGCAAATGATGGTGGTGGTGGCGCTGGCGGTGTTGCAGCAACACTTGCAAATACTTAATACTTATGTTAGTTTTACTGCTTAGATTTTTCATAATTTCGTTTTTTTGTTTTTGTTGCTTGTTTCAAAACCAAATTATTATTACTTATTGAATCGAGCATGAGTCATTATCATTTCCCCATCATAAGTTTAATCGTTGCATGCATGTTTGTTGATTTTGTCTAGATTGGATATTATGCACCTACAAAAATTAGTCTAGACCAGTGGTGGGGCAAATGATTTTGATCGGAGTGTGTTGATATTATAGAAAAGAGATGCTAAGGATTGCTGGATTTTAACATTATACTGCACACAGAGAAAAAATATAGTTGTACAAGTTTTTCAACGATGTTATGATCACTGTAATTATTTATATGATTGTGGTAATCACAATCACTATGTATATATTTTTTGCAATCATGTTTATGATGAATCCTTTTATCATAATTTGTTGCTTTTGATTGTGATAGAGAGCAACAAGATTATACCATATCTTTCATTATAAAACTGATCACCATAAACATTACATAATTGCTATAATCATAATATATGATTGCTTGTTTTTTAATATATAGAAAACTTTTGACAAATAAGAAATTTATGGAAGAGTGTTTTTGTAAAACAATACAAAAATTTGAGATTGATTTGAGATTTTCGTGGAAAAAAATTTTTTCTAAACTGAAATTCCAATTTTATTTAGAAATATTTTTTAATAAAATATTGCATTTATATTATAGGGTGTTTTTTTTGAGATGTATAGAACTTCGAATAGAAATAAAACACAAGAAAATCGTGTTAATGACCATCAATTTGGCTTTATTGGAAGGATAATTTTATGCCATTAATGTTAAATATGATTTCAGGTATGTGGCCGCCGCGGCTGGCTCGAATAAAGCCAATTCTACAGGTCCAATTTTCAACCACTTTTTCGAGCATATGGGGCCGTATGTCGGCAATAACGCCACGAATGATGGCTTCCAATTCCCCTAACGTTTCTGGTTTGTTGGCGTAG
Source organism: Bellardia pandia (assembly GCA_916048285.2). NCBI lineage: Eukaryota > Metazoa > Arthropoda > Insecta > Diptera > Calliphoridae > Bellardia > Bellardia pandia. Next base: position 25,255,554 of record OU696531.1, read on the forward strand.
ACGACGAATTCACATATCCCCAAAGAAAATAATCCAATGGTGTCAAATCACACGATCTTGGTGGCCAATTGACAGGTCCATTCCGCGAAATTATGCGCTCATCGAATGTTTCCTTCAATAAATCGATTGTGGCGTGCGCTGTGTGGCATGTAGCGCCGTCTTGTTGGAACCACAACTCATTCACATTCATGGCATCCAATTCGGGAACAAAATAGTCGGTTATCATGGCTCTATACCGGTCACGGTGGCGAATCGATTCATTCGGGTCCTCTTCAACACTTTGCTCTACAGCGGCATTTGTTTCTTCGGTGCGCACTGTTCGACGTCTCTGCGGATGCGTATTATCACATAGAGTAAACGTAGTGCGAAAACGATTCATGGTTAACCGAATTAATTGCTCTGATGGACGATTATGTCGACCATAAAATGGACGGAGCTTGCGGTAAACTTCGCGAACTGAACCGTTATTTTCGAAATAAATTTGCACGATTTGCAAGCGTTGTTCTTTTGTCAACCTGTTCATGATGAAATGGCAAACCAAACTGAACATAAATGGCATTAGAATTGCCAGATTTGACCACAAAATGCCAGTTTTATCTCTTTTCGAAAAACAAACCTGTAAAAAAAACAAAAACAAAATTTAAATCTTCGATACTTTATTGCAATAATTCCATCAGACAATGTCTTAATTTCAATCAATTTGTGCAGGATTTTTCGTTGTATTTTGATCTTCCATTACTGTGCACTTGTGCAAATACAATATATGCCGACCGGTTAAACCAATCACTGAAAATACGAATTTGCAACTTGAACTATTTTATCATCAAGTTGAATAATTTTTGGTCTGCTCTCTCCAAAGTTTGTGCAACTCTGTTAGTGTAAGTTGTAACGAAACAAATGTAAATATTTCATATAAAATACACTCGATGATTGCAAGTGGATAAATTTATTACAAATTAGTTTTGGCAATCGATTGTGACAGTGATTAAGTATTTTATGGCAATATGCAATTATCATCATTATTTCAGAATAGATTTGTTGTGCGATGTTCACGTTTTGAAAGTGTTAAGTACAATATATGAAATATATGTAACTTTATAAACAAACACAACACACACAAATTGTATGGCATGTTCAATTAAATATTTAATATTAGTGCATTATCATTAAAAAAAAAAACGAATAGATAAATACTTACATGCACACAAATTGCATATAAATATGAATAAGTCATTTAATAATTAGGTAAAACATAATGTGTAGAGATAAAATTATATTATTATAATATTATAAAAATTATTGTAAATACGAAAAAAGTTCTAGAGTTGGCTTAATATTGTTGCATTTGAGGAATAATATTATCTAGGACTGCACCCTCTTTAAAATTTAGCTTGATACAATATTTTGATAGTTTTGTATGCTCCACAAATATTTGCCAAAAACTTTATTTAAATAATTTAGCTTTGCATTTTAAACCAGCCAATTTCTTTTTTCTCTTTCATGTTTTTTTTTTGTTTAACTTTTCAATGTCTCTATAACAATTGCACTTGCAGTATCCTTCCTTCGAATTCCTGTTGTTGCTGTTGCCTCAATGTTTGTTGTTGCAGTTTACATATTAAAATCAAATAACAAAAAAAAAAAATGGTCGGACTTCCGCCGCCAATATCCTGCCTGTCATGTTTAAATTCAGTTTTTTTTTTCTAACTGACTTAAATGGCAAAAAAAAAGCCAGTATTTGTTCAAATAAAAAAACTGTAAAGAAAAGAAATGCATAAAAAACCAGCAGTTTTATTATATTAGTTAAGTGGGCCGGGTTTAACATGCAATATTATTATTTTTGTTGTCTTTGCATCGTTTTTTTTTTCCTTTCGATCTTTCCATGGTGTGATGATAAACTTTGGCAATGAAATTTTTATTTTAGTATTTTTTTTTTAAATGATTTGAAAAAAAAAAATTGGACGTTTTGCTTACAACTCTTATAGGAATTATTAAAATAGTTTCGTTTTTATTTTTGAAAGAAAGAGATTTTTATGATAATTGTTTTGATAAGTTTAGTTTTATTTGTATTTAATTTTTGTATTAAAGGATAATGAAATGAAAGTATAATAATAATGTAATGTTGACAAGGGTTTTTATTTATAAATATAAACTGTTTGAAGAATATGTTTAACTGTAACTGAAAATAACTACTTAGAATTAATTTTGTGGTATAATAATTGAGACTTTATAAATCTTCAGAAATTTAAAGATTGACGGTATGTAATATACAGTGGGCAGCACAAGTATGTATATGTTTGTGTCTTGCAAAATTGTTATTGCCTAAAAATAAAACAATTGCATAAGACAATTTTTGTCATTTATTTTAGGTTTAATGCTTAAAAGAATAATTTACAATACAGAATAGAAAAAAAAAATAATTTGCGGCCAATAAACAATTAGTAAAAAAAACTTGCATGCATTTAATTTTGCACAAGTGTGTCTTTGGAAATATTTGCATAAAAATATCAAAGTTTACCAATAGATTTTTATGTGTTGCTTTATTTAAGACTTTAAAAAAGTTGGTTTGTTATAATATAATTGCAGGTGATAAACACTTTTTGCAAATTATCTAACATAAACTAAATTAAAATAATTAATAAAGAAAATAACAAGAGCCATTAAGGACAATATTCTAGCAAAGACAAAAAGTTACTTTTCTATGCGAGTAAAAGTCCAAACAAGGCGTTATATTGTTCTTAAACGACAAGTCACAGGTCGCACAAATGCATGGTAATACAAATCAAAAAAGACATGGGTTTAACGCCAAAATATGCTTCTATAGCAATATGCAAGCCCATTAATCGATGCACAGCAAGGTGAGCCGTTCGCGATATTGGTTACATCTCAGCAGTAAATAACTTATATTATCTGTTCTATATTTACTACAACTGAATAATTTATAATAAAATTAGAAATCAAATTCTCCAATTATTATACGTTCTTCTACACTCATATTTATGTAATTCATTTGATTGATATTAGTTTTAATAAATTTCCTTTTCTTCTTTTAGAAAATTACATCGCAATTTACAAGTGGTAAGTTTTAACTATATTGTTTTATTTACTTTTACAATTTTTTTTTAAATTTTAAAATATTTTATTTCTTAAAAATTACTTCAAATATCGTTCTAATAGTTATGAATAGCAAGAATGATAAAATAATGATTACGCCATGCGCATGATTTCCCGTTATGTGACGTAGAAGGGCCATTCTAAGGGTTACCAATAATGTTTCATGTGTTAGAATTAAAATTTCTTGCGAAAAATTTATGTTTTATGTGATAGTTGGCAACCTTGCAATTGAAATCTCTTAGAGTTCTAAAATAAAATCTGTTTAAAAAAGAAAAACAAACAAAAAAAAAAAACAACAAAAAAGAGTGCAGTGAGCAAATGCAAGCAAAACATGAGTAAAAAAAACAAGTTAGAAAATATTAGCCAATAGAAACACAGAATGTGTGACGTCACAGGGCCTAAATGCGCAGAACATTTTAAAATTTTACGCGCGTTGGCGTAATCTTTATTTTATCATTCTTGATGAATAGGTCATTTACAATTTTCTCTAAAGTTATAAAAAGCATTATAAAGCTGACCCAGTACCCACCATAAAAACTAAAGCTTATATTAAATAAAGCTTGAAACAACCAAATATTTGCATACCACAACTAAAATTTTGCAGGCAATACAGTCATAAAGACTAAATCAATCGTTTAACAACAAATTCAATTGACACAACGAAACTTTGTTCGCTGTACACTGCATTGCATAACTATAAATACATAAAACTTTTCTCAAAATTTGTTAGTTAAAAAAAGTTAAATAGTTTATTCTATATGAATGTGATACGAAGAAAAATAAAACTTATGCAAAAAAATTAAAGTAGACTTCAAATGTACTTTAAGAAAATTTTGTCTAAAAGCACACTTCAAACCTACTTTATTTTTTATGAATACGGCAGATATTATTTAACAAGAAAATCATTATTTTTAATTTGAACTCTTAAAAATGTATAAAGAAAATTATAAATTAGTGTTTTATAACTATAAATACAATTAAAATAACTTAAAATACAAATATTCACAAAATATTATTACTTTAATAATATGTTAGGCCTTCTTTGGATCAGGCATTCTTTCATCAGATTTATTCTTATATCTTCAGACCTATCTGAATCTATAAAAGTTTATTTTAGTTGGTATATGCATTCATATTGTCTGTTTTCAGCATTTTTTTCAATGGGGTTCTGATCTGAGCAACATGCGGGCTATTCAAGTACATTAATATTTTTCGCAGACAACTAACTATCCCTTTGTTTGACGACTTACATGCACATATGCGTTGACTTGTTGAAAAATTCTAAAATTTGCACTAGTTTCTAATCGAGTAATTTTGTAAAATCAAAAGAATTCATTGTGGTGCTTGCAAAAATAATTTATGCCAGATAGCCTCAACAATGCCATAATGGCGCTGAGGCCTTAATTGTAATTTTGAAATAGACTAATAAAAAGTATTTTTGAAAAAAAAATATATCGCAGGTATCTCCAATACATATTGAAACCATCTAAACTATCAAGATTGAACTTTTTCTCGTCGGAAAAAGTCACCTTACACAAATATATGTTTAAATAGTGCAACTAAAGAGTGATTTTTTAAGAGCTTTTGGATTTGATTTAAAAAAAATCACATACAATTTAGATAAATTTATGAAATCCTTTTTGAGTAGATAGAGCGATCTTTATAATTCAATGTTTAAGGATGATTTCATGTAAATTTAATTCAAATGATTTTTAGGTCAGGTCCAATTTTTCAAAACTCTCTAACATATCCGCCAGTATCTCACGAAAAAATTCCTTATTATAAGCTTCCAGCGCGTCAACCGTTGCGTGCTTGTCCCTATATAAATATGAGCCTTAACAAAGCTTCACAAAAAATAGTCTAAAGGCGTTAAATCGCACTATCTAGGCGGCCAATTGAACGGCCCAAACGTAAAATAAACTGTTTACCAAATTCGCCTCTCAATTGGGCCATTGTTGCTCATGCTGTGCAGCAGGTGGCACCGTCTTGTTGAAACCACATGCCAGCCAATTCCAGCTCTTGTGGGCAAAAAATTAAAAAATTTGTAATCATCGCACGCTACCTCTCGTCCTTCACAGTAACGTTCCCACCTTCGTTGTGCTTGTAAAAGTATGGTGCAAAGATGCCATCAGCCCATAAACCACAACAAATACTGCATTTGTTCGGTCTTCATTGGCAGTTTTGCAATGCTTCTGGCTCCTCTTCACACCAAATACGACAATTTTGCTCGTGTACGTATCCATTCAATCAGAAATGAGCTTCGTCGCTAAATACAATTTTCCGATAAAAAAGTTGATCTTCATCCAACTGAATTTTGGTAATAAAATTCAATAATCTGCAAGCGTTGTTCGTCTGTGTTAAGGATCATATTTATAGGGACAGTAACACAGTAGCATGTTGCACGAAAACAGCTGAGCTGCCCAAAAACAGTCTTACCAAAAAGAGAGTTTTCTAAAAAATCACCCTTTATTAACAAAGATTATCGGCTAACCTGTTTCCAGTTAGTTTTTAAGTTTCTTTTAGCGAATTCAAGTCTAGCACATTTGTGGCGGAGTAAAGGTTTTGGATTTGGAAACATTTACCTCACAATCATTAATAATCTGACCAAGACTCTTTATTATTTTGCTGATACAGTTTATAATTCTGCAATTGTTGCATTCATCCAACTTATTTTCACTATAATAATTCGGATTATTTGCAAAATTTCCTACTATAACAAAACTTAAACCACTTTTTATGTAAACTTTTTTTTTTTTTCTAAATCTCTAAGGTATGAACCACTCGGCCTTCTATAGGAAATTGTTGGAAAATGCATAATAGGAATAAATAAAAAGTTATACTTTTGTTTTTCTCGTATTCTTTTCTGTTTATCATCAAATGTAATTATAGTTATGAAACACTAACAAAATATTAATGCACAATTATGCACTTAAATAAATGAAGTGGTCTCTAAAATTTTGTTTTAAGTTTTAACAAACTTAAAATTTAAGTAAAGTTAACTTAACTTTACAACATTAAGCTAAACATCAAGTGTAATTATTGTAATGCAACACAGTGTATAATAAATATTTGTGACTTGAAATAGCTTTTCCTGTGATTTAATTTTTATTCTCACTTAAGTGCTCAATTGTGTCCTTTGGCCATCCTTCCCCATTTATGTTACTCTTACAATTGTTGTTCTAGCTGAAAGATATATTGGTGTAGTTAAAGAAACAAATTGTTTATGTTGTTGTCTTTTCTTTTATTTGTTGGTGTTATTATTGCTAGAATTGTCGTCGTTATTGTTGTTCTTGCAATTGTTGTTAGTTGGCAGGCATAAAATGATTCTCTGTTGCACGGCATGTGTTTGTTTGTTTGTTTGTTGTGCGAATTTTTGTTACAAATTTTATCCAACGCCAAGAAGTAAATATTCATAGTATTTGCAGTAGTTTGAGCAATTTTTTGTTCCATCTTTTCTGGTAGTTTTATTCTTCTCTGTACAAACTTCCGTTTGCCATAATAAATTTGCTAACCACGTAGTGACGTGCTGCAGTGCAGCATATTTTCTCAACGTAATACAGTTTTGTTTTTGTTCTTTTTTTGTTTTTTTTTTTTGTTTCTCTTGTTTGTGTATAAGCAAAAATTTCTCACATATTTTTTTCACTTGTACTGAAGTCCTTTTTGTGCTGGCGCTTTGCTGTGGCAGCAGTATATTAGAAATGGTCCACCATCGCCGCCACCAAAACTTGGTTGTGCGGCAGTTGAGTTTATAACCATACACAAAGGAGCAAAGCTGAAGAAAAAGAAGAAGGAGTGAGCAAAAGATTTTTGAAACTCTAACAGCTCACCAAAGAGTCCTTGTTGGTGCAACCAAAGTCAACATTTGATATATTCACTTGAAATATAGTGTAGTGTATTTAAACTCTAAAAAAAGAGTTCTTTAACACAAAGTTCTACACTGAAGTTCATATAGAATAGAATATTGTTTTACGTTTCTTTTTTTTTTTTGTTTGCACTCAACCACAATTGAGTTTATTTTAGTGTTGTTCCAGTACAAGACATCCTTTTTCATAGTCTTGCTCTCGTTGATATTGTACCACAATATAAAAGAACCAAAAAAAAGTCACACACACACGTAAGGATAAACCTAGAAATAAAGTAACAACCAAAGGAGTAAAGCTGAAAAAATGTAGTGCTTTCAACTAACTAGAGTCCGTTATGTGTTGACTAGTAACAGCCAGCATGATGGCCCTCTCAAATGGCATATTGCGGCTAACTTTAACAATATTTGACAATTTTTTTTAGAAACTTTACAACTAAAATGAAGAAAAAAAACAACATCAAAAATGTTACAAACATTTTAGGTCTTAAACTACTCTATTCTTTAGATTTGTTGTTACTTGCTTATTTGACGTTGTTGCAAACATACATACATACCTTCATACACTTCATGCAACATCTTATAAAATATTCATGCATATTACGCGACTTTTGTGTGACAAGTGACGACCTCGTTGGCAGTTTCTAAACACTGACACTTCTTGTTACACACTCTGGTTTCTTGCTGTTCTTTTTGGTTCTTTGGACTGTAACTATGACCAAATTTTTTTGGTTTGTCTTTGGTATTTTTTTTTATTTATTTATTAAAAGGAAGTTAGGCAGGAAGGCATGCGATGTGATGTGATGTAAAAAAAACTGAATGAAGAAAAAACATGTTGAACACGTCAGGCGAATTATTGGATTTTATTTGCAATGTTGTTAAAAAGTCACTTATTGCTTTCTACTTTTGTTTAGATGATATTTTTGTTTTGTTTTTAAAATTCTCATTCTGTTTAAGTGCAGTAAATTAAGTTTATTTCTTTAAGAACAATATTCATTCAAATCTAAATAGATCTAAATAAAATAAAACACTTTTTGTTGCAATTAAAATAACCTCGCTCAAACAGCATCACTTATTGCTGTGTTTTTTTTAACAATTAACAAAACCAGTTAATAATGTCACCAATGCAATTAAGAATATGTTGTATAAGATTAACTCATCAAAAGTACGAATGCTCCTTCCCGCTTTGTAATGTCGAAATACCCTTTATTGCATTATTACAAATACATAAAACTTTTCTCAACTTTGTAAGTTAAATAAAAAGTAAAGCATGTACATTAGGGTGGCCCCGTTTGTATGGAGAAAAAATAAGGTATCGATGTTCCCGACTAATATGAAAATTTGATTCATTTTAAGACTACGTTTCCCAATTTTTTTGTCCTGGGGTCAATATTTGGTGAGCTGCATCAAAGGATAAAAAGGTCCTTTTTAGAGGTTTTTAGATTTTTGCACATTTCTTCTAAAGGAACTATATGTAAATTTGGTATTATATGAAATGTCTTTAAGAGGCCCATTCAATGGGTTATCAAAAATTAAAAAAAAATTTTTAATTCAAAAAATTTTGAAAATTTCAGACAAAATTTTAGTGTTTTTTTATTTTTTCATAGAATTTAATTATATAAATAGTTGAAATTTCTTGATTATAAACATCATGTATTTTACCCAAATGGTTTTTCCCGTTTTTTAAAATTCTACCTATTTCAATTTTTATATTTTTTTTTAAACCTTAATTCTTCCCTATTAAAATAACGTAAATTGTATAAGCTAAAAAACGGAAAAAACCTTTTGGGTTAAATTGCATGATGTTTATAATCAAGAAATTTCAACAAAAAAATCAAAAAACCTCTAAAAAGGACCTTTTTATCGTTTGATCCAGCTGACCAAATATTGAGCCCAGGACAAAAAAATTCAGAAACGTAGTCTTAAAATGAATCAAATTTACATATTAGTCGGGAACATCCGCAATTTTATTTTGGGCCACCGTAATGTACATATATGAAACCAACAAAAAACAAATATTATTATTATTTTTTATTTTACCTCTTAAAAATTTATAAAGAAATTAATTAGTGTTTCATAACTATAAATACACTGAAATTAGAATATCAATATTCATTATAAATTTACTGCCGTATTTATAAACAATTAAAGTAGACTTTAAGAAAATTTAGTATGAAATTTTCTTCTAAAAGCACACTTCAAGCCTACTTTATACTGTGTTTATATATGCAACTTTATTGCGATAATCGCAATAAACCCCATTATTGAGCTCAATATTCCATATAAAATCTCAATTAATTATTGCGCAATAAGTACCAAATTGTTATAATATTGAGTAAGATTTCGAATGCAACACTATTCACAACTGTGTTTAGTGAACAAAATTGTATAAAATGGCAAATGTCAACAAAAGAAATCATTAAAAATCAATGTGTAAGTAAGTTTGTTTACATAGAAACACAACAACCATTTAGAGTATTTCTTGTATTGTTTTCCAACTGTCAAATGATTATTCAGTAAGCTGAAAATTGCGTATGCCTGAACACTTAAAATAATATTGTCAATTAACCGAATATTGACTCAATAAAGTTGCATATCTGAACACAGTATTATTTTTTATAAATATGTACATTAGACTTTAATAATGTGTTGTAAGGCCTACTTTTTTTTTAAATAAACTCGAAAATTTGATCAGTTAAACTATTTGCCAGACAACTATCCCTTCTCAACAAACCAAAACCGATTTAGAAATACTTCCCAGCTCCGAAAAAAGAGTCAGAAAAGAGTCCAACTAAAAAGCATTTGCAGAGCGAAAGAAAAATTTGCTTAAAAAATAAATTTTTTTTTCAATTTTTATATATTTTATTTAAATGAATTCCATTTTATTTTTTTACTGTAAATACAATTTATTTAGTTTTTTTTCCATTTCTAATTTAGTTTATTTGTAAATGAATTCCAAACAAAACATATAAAAGATAATAAATGCGACCTTTAAATTTGTTGTATTTAAAATTGCAATGACTCTTTTTTGACATAATGTAAGAGCTCTTTAAGAGCCCAAAAAAACCCTCATAAAAGACTCTTTTCTGACATTATCTAAGAGTTCTTTCTGACGGACCATATTCGAATATAATGCCCCTCTTTTCTGAAGGTTTTCGGAGCAATAATGATTGTTTTTGGGCTCATAAAGAGCATGCACGCTCCGGAAAAGGTGTCTAACTAGCTTACTAACACAACCCTTAAGCTTAGAAAAGTGTTGTGATGACTTTTATAAAAGGCTTGTTAAAAATAGTTTAATAATGAAAATTGAACCCTTACGATAATGTTACTTGTATATAATATACAGTAAGCTTTGAAGTCTAATTGTAAAATAAGCTTACAGAAGAATAGTTTTCTAATCATGTTTGTAATAAGCTTACCTTGGTAATTCTTTTGTAAACTTAAAAACCTATTAATAATTTTACAGTGTCCTACGGTAGTAAATTTTTTCTTAAGAATTTTATTTGGTTTTAATTTGAGAAAATATTTTTTAAACTTTTATAGCATCTGTATTTCATAAAATATTCTTAGATATTTATGTGTTTTTATTTTTCTTATGTTTGCCCACATAGTTTTTTCGGGACTCTTGTCTATTTTTAGCAAATTAGATTTTGTACTTCGTACGAATTTGTTTTCCCCACTTTAATAGAAATTGCAGCATCTGTAAAAAAATATATTAATAAACTAATTAACAAAATAAGTAAAACATTTTACTTCTTTTGGCTTTAGCTGTTTCTTTCCAGCATAAATGCTCTGCAAGCTTGTCTTGCAATAATTTGCACCAACAGTTTTTTTGTGAAATTGGGACTTTTGGCCACCGTAAGCAGTTTTTTTTCCTTAAAAGAAATAGTTGAAATTAGAGCTTTTTTGGTCATTGGTGGATGGTATGGTGCTTAAATATTAATTGAGATCATCCGAGTTAATATTAAAGATAATATTCTAAATAGGTCTTTTAACTTAAACCTATCCAACTCAATGTAAGTTTCTGTCTTAAAGACTATAAAACGTCCATTTAAATTTAGCTTCAACTTCTCAAAAGGCTTATTTTGTTTTAACATTTTCAATATAAATCAATTTTTGTGTCTGTTAAAGAAAAAAGAAACGTACAAAAAGAAAGACAAAAACATCTTTTGAAAATAGAAATAAACTACTTTTGGTGCATACAAAATGCCTGCTGACATGTGTGCAAGGATGTGGAGCACATTGCCACACACAACAACATATTTTCTTAGATTTTTTTTTGCGTTATCAAAGGCCCAACTACAAAAATATGAAACAAAATAAGCACTCGTACTTGCAAGGAAATCTCAAGAAAATGACAAGAACATTTCGTTACACTAAAGTTTTATATTTTTCTACCACTTGCAATATTTCTTAAGAATATTTTAGAAATTCTTTTGGCTGCCAATGCTAAAGTCCTTGCAAATTTATTTATATTTGTATTCAGTTAAAGTATTGGTTCACCATACTGTATGTATCTGTTGTTGGAGTTTATTCCAAATGGAATACTCGTATTTACTTTATAAGATGTATTTATGCAGCACATATGCCAACTCAAATTGAAAGGATAATTCGCCCTTAAAATAACTAAAAGAAACAACCTACTGGGACACAACTCCATCTTACAGGGGAGTATTTTGTGGGAATTGTGAGGGCAGCTTACTATAAATATAAGAAATATTTGGTTGAATATTACAAACTAGTATTTCGCACGTACTAACATGCAGTTTAGATAGATTATGCACGTTTCGCCATGAATTTATTAAAGATTTAAAACACTTGAGAAAATTATATTTGAATTAAAGTTTTTGTTTTAAAAGATTTATACACTATCTCAATAATTTTTAAAGGAAATACTTTTTATGAGAGAATACTTGGTATGAGGGGTAGTTTTAACTACATATATGTAAATGAAATATTTTGTGTTTGTAAATTATTTTACAATTTTTGTCACAATCGAACATTTTAAATCCTTAACAATCGTCGCTTATAATAACTATTTTCATTTGCAAGTAAATAGTTACCTACGGCAAAATGGAGGTATTTTCAATCGTTTAACTAGTTTGTAAAATACATATAATTTGAAATATCACCGTCAGGAGTCTTTGTTATTCCCAAATGGGCCAACATTTTCTAGTTTATTTTATCCTTAGGAGTCGTATTTAAAGTCTTTAACAATTGCAAAGATTTAAGATAAGACTCCTTAGGAATAACAAAGACTCCTGATGTTGATATTTCGAATTATGCTTATTTTCAATTGTTTAAAACTAGTAAAGTACGTATAATTCGAAATATCACCGTCAGGAGTCTTTGTTATTCCCAAATGGGCCATCATTTTCTAGCTTATTTTATCCTTAGGAGTCGTATTTAAAGTCTTTAACAATTGCAAAAATTTAAGATAAGACTCCTTAGGAATAACAAAGACTCCTGATGTTGATATTTCGAATTATGCTTATTTTCAATTGTTTAAAACTAGTAAAGTACGTATAATTCGAAATATCACCGTCAGGAGTTTTTGTTATTCCCAAATGGGCCAACATTTTCTAGCTTATTTTATCCTTAGGAGTCGTATTTAAAGTCTTTAAAAATTGCAAAGATTTAAGATAAGACTCCTTAGGAATAACAAATACTCCTGATGTTGATATTTCGAATTATGCTTATTTTCAATTGTTTAAAACTAGTAAAGTACGTATAATTCGAAATATCACCGTCAGGAGTCTTTGTTATTCCCAAATGGGCCATCATTTTCTAGCTTATTTTATCCTTAGCAGTCTTATCTTAAGTCTATGAACGATTGTAAGTTTGCTTGATCATATTTGTCTAAGACGATCCAGCTTCTCTTGTCATTAGGCATCTGGTTTGTGATCTGTATGAATCATTAAATCATTTTTTCAGTGGCCATGTGGTTCAAAAATTACCGTCATTATACTTTACACCAGCATAGTTGGAGGGGGGGGGGGCGGTATATTGAATTTTTGCTGAAAGCAGTTCATTAACCAATGATTTTTGTTTGAAATTCTCAATCTCGGAACTAAATCTAGAGAAGCTTTACAAAAGAAACACCCATTCTTAGGAACTAGAACTAGTTATTCGTTTAGAATTTTCATATGATGAATTTTTATTGTTTATATTGTAACGTTTTTTACCATTTAAAAACGGTGTTTTATTTCCTTTAAATATACCGGATTCCTTTTAATGGCAAAATAAAATCGTCAAGTAATTTGAAGAAAATATAGCCGTACACAAAGGCAATTTAAAATGAACACTCTGTCTTTTTACACACTTATATTAGGTTTAAGCATACACTTAAGTTACTGTTTGAAAACAGTTTGCTATTTACTCAAGGATGACTCACAATAAACTGATTCACTTGATTGGCCCTGTTAGTTTATTTATACACTAAACATAATTTCTGGAAGGTTCGGAGCTAAGATACTAGAATGTTCATGAAATCAGGTCTAAAAGGTTCATGTCTAGAATATTCAGCCAAAGTCATTAAAACTTAATGCTCAGCTATGTTTATAACAGGGTGTTCTCAATAATGTTTATAAATTAAAACTTCTACAAATGCTAAACAAGTTGTATGTCGATCAACACGCCATCTGTTGTTGTATGTTGATACCGAAGTACAATTTCGTAACAATATTGTTAAGTTTTTTACCTTTTAAAAATGGTGGTTTATTTTCTTTAAATAAACCAACCATAAAAAAACATTATTTATTGAAATGTACAAAATAATATTAATATTCACTCTTTCTGTTAAATCTCTTTTACAATTTACTTTGACACATACAAGGTGGCGCAAAAGTAATCCTCCTATCAGAAAATGCTATAAAGTTTGCGAGGCCCCTAATGTCAGTTCTGTCAGCAATATTCCGCATTCTGGAGCAGTGTAGCGTAACATTGTTAATTAACGTGTATTTCGCATGTGTTTACTACACAAATGTCAAAACAGAACTGACATTAGGGGCCTCGCAAAATTTATAGCATTTTTGATAGGAGGATTACTTTTGCGCCACCTTGTACTTAAATTACGGTTTAAGAAGACTCATAATAAAGTAACAATTTGAGTGGCTCGGCGGGTTGGGAGCTAAGATAATAGAAAGTTCATTTCTATAATGTTTTAACCAAAGCCGTTAAAACTTAATGTTGTCATACTCCACAACTTTGTTAATAAGTCCGCTTTCACATTCTTCAATTCTGACTGTTCAAGGCAAGTATTTTTGTGTGAAAAGGGAAAAGAGAATAAAAGGGGTACAAACTTGACGGTACTAGTCAATTTTCTTTTTTCCTTTTGTGTTTTTCTTTCAGTCATTTGCATGAAAAAGTACGAAATTTAAATTTACGCGTGTGAATGAAATGGCAAGTTCAAAAGAGAATTGAACAAAAACTGAAGTGTGTGAAACAGGACTAACAGAAGCTTCCATTCATGCAAATGTTAATAATCATGTTGTATGTTGATACCAACCGTTACGAAACTTTAAATTTTAATTGAAATACAATTTCGTAACACTATTATTAATTTATAAAATTAGCCTCAGAAGACTTACATTTACCGAACATATGCAATTGCATAATGTGCTAAATATACCTAAGAAACAATTAGTAGTATATAGGGTATTTCAAATAACATTCAGCCTAGCTATAGGCAACATTTGAAGCATTTAATATTTTTGGTGGCAAATACAACTGCGAGTAAATGTATGTATGTATGTGGTAATGGCACACGTTTTCATATAAATTGTATTTCGTGTACAAATTCCTCTATTGTCCTGCTTTTATGCTTACAGTCGTTATTGCATAAGCAACATCCTTTTGTAAATACAAGCTAAAATACAATAATATATGCATATGTGTTACGTCGCATGAATTTGCGGTGGCATCATATGAAATGTTTCTTTTTTTTTTGTGGTGTTTTGTATTGTTGCCTCCATTATTACTTCAGATTTTCATCTTCGTTATTTTTTACTACGTGTTTTACGAGTAATTCTCTACTGTTCTCTTTAACTTCAAAATTTGCCATTTCTTTGGCTGCTGTTGCAGTATATTTCTTTAGTCAAGGCGAAAAGCCGTATAAAACCAAGAAGAAAAATGTTCTATTATCCGGAAATTCAAGCCGTATTCAAACTCTCTCGCACACACATACACAAATTACTATACATATTCAGCCAGACTCTGTAAGAAATTATGACCTTACAAGTCATTGTGCATGAACAGCAACGGTCACCTACAAATTGTTTATTCTTTAATGTTTTTTTGCTGCTTGTTTTCGTTGTTTTTTATTTGTTCTGCTCGGCTTTTTGGCAAAACATTTGCCAAAAAATTACATTAAAAAAAAAAAAAGATGAAATTATTGTTTCAGGCTCATAGTCAAATAGTACGAGTACATTTACGGAGTAGACAGAAACACACATAAACTCAGTTGATATTGTACAATTTATACGATTTATGTACCAAATCATCAGCATTGTTGGGGCAGTCCTGGGTTTTTTTCTCCTGTGTCTTCTTAGTTAGTTCGTTTTTTGTTGTTTTTTTTTCGGTGAATATTGTATGAGTGTGTAGCAAGTGGCAGACAATCAGTGGCAACTAGGAGTTGCATATAGTATGTAATACTCGTAGCACTAAATTATTTTATATATATTTACTAAAATGTATGGGAAGGAAGCCCAGTTAGTAGGTTTTGTCGGTAGAGAGATATAGATTGATTTGTGATTTACTTAGACAGGAGTATTTTTTGTAAAGTAATTAAGTTGAAGTTAGCTGTTAATCGGTACAGCACATTTGGATTTCATATTTGATCAGTTGTTTTACCTGTAAAGAAAAGATGAGGTATGTAAAAGCAAGAAGTGATATAGTAAGAAGGCCTCGTTTATCCATAGACAAGATTACTGGTCGCATCGTATCGTACCAAGAAAGTTTCAATATGGAAATTAGTCGATACCAGTCCTTTTGAAGTTGTGGATACATATGACTAAAAGTTAAAAAAGACTGGATACTGCACCGATATTCGAATGCAGGAAACTGATATTTTCTACATAATTTGTTGAATATTAACCAAATTCAACTAGTTGATGTCGTATGCAGAAGATCGATTTAACGTATACAAAATTACACTAGTGACTGAACAGGTGATGATGGTGGGCTTGCAACTGGATAGCGGAATACTTCATCAGCCATTATTAATTAGCTGAAAAACGTCTTTCTTGACCAGTTAAAAGATGTCATCTTATCGCTCCTAGATAATTTCAATTTCGAAACCACTCCCTATCATTCTTGATGTTGTACAGTTAAATCATACGATTGAAAGTTAAGCACAAATGAATTCTGCAGCGATCTTCCAGTACATGTGACTGACAGGGTAAACGATAAGTTGACCTTGACCTTCACTATTTTTAAGCAGCTTAAAGAGAAATCTTTGCATAGGAAATAAGCAAGGCTACTAAAGTTAAAGTGTTGTTTACATATGCAATCTTAAAAGGTGAAGGGAGGCTGTGAGAGTTCGATTCAAAAAGTGTGTTTTGTATGCCCATTAAACCTAAACAAGCTTGCAACCGGATAGGAGAATGCCACATAATATATTGTTATCCTTATTTAGCATAATTGCAACTTTCTAACAATACAATTATATGTAATTTCTTCATGACCTCATACCTATCAGTGCGAATATCTCAACATCAGATTCAATAATTTTCCAGAACTTACCAGATGTAGTGTACACATTATGCCGGAATCTTCTTCGATACCTGCAATATTTTCATGTCAGTGCGAATGTCAAAAGTCTCGTCATCTAATTCAATGATGATCAACAATCCAAAACTATACCCAATGTAGTGTAACCCATTACGAAATCTTAACTCCACCTGAAGAATACAAAATTAATTTGGCACATTCCAAATTCTTCCACGTTAATACCTTCATGTATCTTGATAAACCTAAAAACCAGAGCAAGGTTGTTATATGAGCAAGGACGTAACGTTGCCTTTATGAAAATAACTAATACTGTTCATGTATTTATAACACTGTGGAACATTTTTGGGATTATTGTCTGGGGGGTGAAAAATTCCAAGTCAGGGTGATGGTACTAGATTAGTATAGTAAAACCCTCAAACGGTTTGGCGTTCGTATGTGACCTTTTAAATTTTTTCCTTATCTTGATGTTTTTTCGCGTAGTTGTAACATTTTGGCAAAAACGTAGTTTAACATAACTCGAGAACCACTTGTCCGATTTTGATGAAACAAATTTAGAAAAATTAAGAATTTATTTATTTATTTATTTACAATTAAGTGAAGGTATCCCATTTTTGTTTTTATTCAAAAAAGTGTCATTTATCGCCTTTTTTATAAATTTTCCCCAATAACTCCAGACTTCTGGTCATAAACTACTAAAAAAAATTAAGTAAACATTTTTATAATTTTCTATTTTTATTTTATTTATTTATTTTTATTTATTTTAATAAATATTGCCTAGACTTTTTTGATGGTGGTTGTTCGGGACTAGTGGCATCGCATTCATCGCTATCATCAGTTTCTGAACCACACATAATGTCAATGTGTGACTCCACTGTTGGCCCTTCTGCATCTCCTGAAAATTCTTTATCATCAAGATCATCCTTGTCTTGCTACACAAGCACCTGTTGAATGACAAAAAAAATATTTAAATTTTTAGGCAAAAAATACTTTTTTCCCTTCATACATTCATTTTTGACTTCGAAAGTGTTGCACATATAGGAAAATGGTATAGAAACAGATTAGAGAAATTATAATTCTTAATTTTTCTAAATTTGTTTCATCAAAATCGGACAAGTGGTTCTCGAGTTATGTTAAACTACGTTTTTGCCAAAATGTTACAACTAAGCGAAAAAACATCAAGATAAGGAAAAAATTTAAAAGGTCACATACGAACGCCAAACCGTTTGAGGGTTTTACTATACTAATCTAGTACCATCACCCTGACTTAGAATTTCTCACCCCCCAGATTGGCTGTTGTACTGTGTAATAAAAGGAAGATCATGCAGTTGATCCTCACTAAATTTTAATATTTTCAATGTAAACACCTCCGCCTACTCATTCTCGTCTTATGCAACTTTCCATGTAATAAAAAAGTCTCCTTTTAAATAAGTAAAAAATGCTTTAATTATGAAAATAACCGATGTTATTATAGTTTTTATACTAAAGGAGCATTATACTAGCGATCGTCACTAAAAGCCTTGTCTTACCAAAAATAAATATAAATTGTGAACTATTTGAAAGATCAATAGTAGTTCATCGTGTTGAAAGCCACTCGAACAAAAGCACATCAAATTGAACAATGTGTTTCTTATGATAGGATCATCTTACCACTCTTAATATCTTCATTATTTATTATTTAATCTACCATAATTTACAAATCTTAAAGATTAATTTTAAACTAATTAAGTGATCGATTGGTATTCAGCGACTTGAGAGATACTTACTCAAAATAACGCAAAATTTAAGTGCTGCTGGGTTTAACTATTTATTCAGTCAGCCTAAATCGGTTGATAGAACATTCCAAATGTCATAATTTTATAAAATATGAACTACATAGAGCTCTTCGGTCGTAATTCAGCTGTGGGTGAAGGAAGAACTCGCGTGACAATGCCATTGCGTCGTTTAAGGGTAATCAGGACGTCCTATTTTGCTGCCTTCGAGAGATTTGCATTCCACTCTTGTATTGGTTAAAGCTTGGCGTCGTCTAACTGTACCGCGTTACGGTTATTCGAAGTTGTGCATTAGTAACATGCTATAAATTTGTTTTAATACAATATTTAAGCATTCCAGCTTCCGATACGATGGTGTACATGGTCGACTTGGGACTTACTTAAATCGATCGTGGGATAACCCGGCAGTTTGTGGGATTAATTCTCCGCCAAGTTTATATTAAAAAAAATAGAGGTCATTATTTGGTTATTGAATTTGCATTTTTAAAATCACATTCACATTCTCCCTGTTCGTATGAAAAAGGAGAAAATTGTTATGTATCACATACCATGTGAGATTGAGATGCTGAAATTTTCTGAGATGTAGTGCATTAATCAACGTGATTATAGAGATTAAGCACAATTTGTTATCCCCTTGTAGAAAGTAAATCGAGTAATCGAAAAAGCTTCCTTTGAAGATCCTAGATCTAATAGCTGACATTTTTTGGAAAAAAGTCCTTTGCAGTTCAATATTTACAATTATGCAGGAGATTATGAAAAGTTATATTATTATCCATGTACTTCGTACAATCCGAACTGGACTAGCTGATCGTAAATTTGTTGAAGAAAAAAGTCGTTGTAGTGCTATAATCAAATATATCCGAGAGATCTTACTTAAATTTGAAATTAAAATAAGCTTTAATTTTATAAATTTCTTTTAATTTGGAAATATATAGTCATGTTAATAAAAACTCTTTATGCAGCCTTAAATCATTTCACAATTAATCCACATTTAATTTATATGTACATAACAAATTCTCTAAAACCAACAACTTTAAAAACCACTACTACTTAAAATCATTCAATATTTAATTGGTTATTAATACATAATGCCATTATTTATAGCCATGTTAACGGCATTGCATTCAAGTCAACTTTAATGGTAGCTCTCTCGTAAAAGCCACTTTAATTATTGAACATTAAACAAAGTCATATATCAAAAACTAATTAACTACTGAGCTGAAATGAGAATTTAACAATAAATTATAAAGTTTATGATCTCCCACATACATATTTATAAAACAGTCAAAGTAGTCGTCAGCATCGTCATCAGCATCAGCATCATCTTCATTTTCTCCTCCTGTGTTATGGCCACAACACAATAAAGGGAACCCTTTGAAATGGTCACACGATGCTATATATAATTCCTTTCACTGCATTTTATTTTGTGTTTCATTAAACAAGAAATCTGATAAGGAACATAATAAAAAAAAAACTAAAAACAGAACTGAGCTAAACGAAAATATTTAAAAAAAAAACTGTATAAAATATTAAATGAATATGATGATGGAGAGGGCGATATTATAGATGTTGATGATAGTGCAATCGAGCGAAGGGATGCCAGATAATTATCTGTATAAATGGGTATTTCAATTGGAATTATAAAGACTAGCTATCAATTAATTGATAGATTAGATGATTCGTTGTAGATTGAAATTTGGGCTCTATCTGTTAACGTAAATAGAAAAAAGTTGGTCAGAGCTCTATTCCACAAAACAACTTATTAGCTTTTTACTTTGCACTTATGCAATTTTTCGTCAATTTGCAAAACTTTATGTTCCTTGGAACTATAAAATTTAATGAGTGATAAGTTGAAATTGATAAGTGCAGTTTGCAAAGTTTCTTTAAACTCTTTATATTCTCTTTGCAATTTCTGTTTCACATACATACGTTCTCTTGTGCGAAGTGCAAAGTTAATATGGAAAAGAGTAATTTGCAAAGATTTTGCATATAATTATAGCTTTTCGTTGCACAAAATTTGTAAATTCTATTTTTGCAAAGCAAATTTTTATAAGTTAGTCAAAAATTTGCAAGGTAAACTAGTAAACTAACTAGTGAAGATTTTAAAATGTTAGGACGTGAGTTTTTGTTCGGCGATAGTGAAGATACGATTATAAGAAGAATTTATAGAAACCAAATTAACTTTTCAGGACTACAAAACATTAATTTAAAAGAGTGCTTATAAAAAAATCGACACTTTCGCAAAAGAATTAAATTCGAGCATTCTCGGTACTCTACTTTTTACACTCACTTTGCAGGAGAGTTCAAAAAGCTCAAAGTCTTAGCAAAGAGAGCAAAGTCGTTGCAAAAATTTTCTTTACCAAAATGGGATTTGCAAAGAATATTGTGGAACAGAAACACTTATCTCTTTGCAAAAAAAAAAAAAGCAATTTAATTTAAGTGTGAAGTGAAACGTTGATAAATTGTTTTTGGAATAGGGCGCAGGTCAACATAAAATCAAAGCAATTTGATCTTAAGTTGACTAGATGAGAGAATTACTTAAATATTCCTCCAAGGGAACAATTCACTGTACAACAGTAAGAAGTAAGAGATGCCAAAGATATTCTTACATCCAGTAGGATCTTAAATTAATTGCGCGGAGTCGTTCATAGAGTTTAAAGGCGTTTGCAAAAAACATGAAAACTTTACAATAAATTGTCACGCAGAAATGTCTTATTCTGTATGTCTTTATTCTGATTGATAAAATATCCTTCGCTTTTGTTTCTTCTTTTAAATCCTTGCCTCCAAAATTATATAGTGGCATCATTAAATCTATCATCACTTTGCAAGAGAGCAAAAAAGCTTGAGTCTAAAAACACGTGGAGAGTTTTATTGTCAAACAACTAGTGATCATCATAATTTTGTACAGCGATAAATGAGTAAAGATATTAAGTTGACAACAGTGAATGGTAAATAAAGGGCCAAACAAAAACAACACACACAGCAACACCAACAAAAACATGTTACAACACTGCAACAATATCAACAATGTACATAATTAAATGTCGACAATTAATCAAATTGCTGGGGACAACATGAGAGCTGGGAAAATTAACAGCAACAGCAACAGAAACAAAAATCCTGAAATTAATATGCGTTAAAATGAAATGGTCAACAAACAGCAGAAACAAGCAATGACAACAAACGTACCAGTCTCATTAAAAAATATCTGTTTGGTCACAGCAGCAGCAACAGAGAAACACGACAACAAAAAACATTTTCGTAATAAACTTGTGTTTTTTGTTTTTTTTTCTCTGTTCTTTATTTTGAATACGTTTAAAACCCTGTGCATTTACTACCATGTCCATATTGAAAACAAAGTCGTGGGAGCAATTATAATTATATTTCTTTTTTTTGTGTTTTGGTTCTGTTTTCCAGCATCCAGAGTTATAATACTGTGGACAAACATGCAGATACATGTATAATTTACACTCATCCCAGCATACCATTTTAGGAGCGCTCCGAAAAAGGAGTCAGAAAAGAGTCCAACAAAAGAGCATTTTCGGAGCGCTCCGAAAAAAGGAGTCAGAAAAGAGTCCAACTAAAGAGCATTTACGGAGCGAAAGAAAAATTTGCCTGTTACTGTCCTGAGTCTCAGTACGACTAAGAAATTCCACTTAATTATGTGTGTAGCAAAGCGTTGTTGTCTTGTTATTTGTGCTGTGAACAAAAAAAAAAAACATAGCTGTACCACACAAGAATTTTAAAAACAAGATTACACAGAGCCCAAGAAAAACCTCATAAAATACTCTTTTCTGGCATTATCTAAGAGCTCTTTAAGAGCCCAAAAAAACCCTCATAAAAGACTCTTTTCTGACATTATCTAAGAGCTCTTTCTGACGGACCATTTTCGAACGTAATGACCCTCTTTTCTGAAGGTTTTCGGAGCAATTATGATTGTTTTTTGGGCTCATAAAGAGCGTTAACGCTCCGAAAAAGGTGTCAGAAAAGACTCTTTTCGGACTCATATGGCTTGCTGGGATACTTCTTGCTCAGCCATATGTGTACGAATAAAAGATACGGATTTACTTTAAAATATATTATATTATTATTACTTTTTTTGTTTTTCTTGTGCACAATGTCTGTCTGTCTGTCTGTCTCTTTGCTGTTGTTGGACTGTTATTTAAGTGTGTGTAAATGAGCAGTTTATCATTTGGCTGGTACAGCAAGAACAACTGTGATTTTTATCTGTTTTTTTTCTTTGTTGCAACATATAATAACAATAATTCTTAAAGTGGGGGAAGGTCGTCAGCCTTCAGCTCCGTCATCTCCTCCTATAGGGCCGTAGTAGTCTATGTAAAGTCTATGGAAGCAGCAGTTGGAGTTGGATTTTGTAAAATGTTTCTTTTGCGGATAAAGATGATGACGATTGCGTAGCTTTAAACTCATCGCCAGCATTAATTGTCATTGCCATGAATATTTAATGTTGCAAATGAAAATATGATCGGCAACAGTGGGTTGAAGGGAGCTGTTAAACTTTAGTATTAAGTAAATTATTTAAGAATCTTCTACTGGCTATAGAAATGTTTTTAATAAGTCCTAGTTTAGCTTCAATCATTGACCTTTTTGCAATTCAATTTAGCTTCATTCATTGGCCTTTTTGTAGTGCAATTTTAGCTTCAATCATTGGCCTTTTTGTAGTGCCATTTTAGCTTCAATCATTGATCTTTTTGTAATAAAATTTTAGCTTCAATCATTGATCTTTTTGTAATCCAATTTTAGATTCAATCGTTGTTTCTTATGTGGTTCAATGTTAGCTTCAATCGTAGGTCTTTCAGTAGTCCAATTTTAGCTTCAAAAAATATCAGTATTTTAAGCTTTTTACATGTTAATATGTTGTGCTCCACCAAAACCACTGTATTTTAATCTACATACGACATCATTTTTATGGTTTTTCGTTTTTTGCGTGCATTTGGCTTTTTCATTTAATAAAATTTGGTAGAGTCTTTGCAAAAACTTAAAAGGCGCCACTTTATACAAATCGTTGGGCTTTTTGATTTCTTTTTCAGCATTCCTATAAATTGGTTTTTTTTCGTCTTAAATATCATATTGTGTTGCGACAAAAGGTTGAAGGTGGATTTTCTCCTGACTTTTTATGCCACAACCATAAGTAAATGTTGTTCATATGGTCGCAGACCCCCTGCAGAAGTGGCAATGAGCTGTTAATGATCTAGGGATTATTATGCTTTGAAGAACTAATTGTGAGCATGTAGTGAGGGTAGGATTTGGGAATTATTAATTTGAAAATAAGTTCTTAATTTATGGTCAATTTATTTCGAGAGCAAGACATTAATGAGTTTCTTTGCTAAAACTTCATACTTTGTTGTAAAGTTTAATTATTGAAAAGATTCTATTGAAAACTAGTTCTACATACTGCAGCATTTTGAAAACGTTGAAATATGGCAGCAATTTATTATTTACATACATACATAGTTACCCATTTAAAATGTTGTCTTTGATGACAAGCGACTTTGATTGGCATTATCTGGTCAGTCAATTTTCAATAACAAAAAAAAAACTATTTGAAAATTTCTTTCTCACTTCTCCATCTATCTCCCTCTTGTCAATCGGTTACCAAGCAAAGTATTTGCGCGGCATGAATCCTCAATTATAGACTTTAGCTTTGATGCAGCCAGCATTTAGTAAAACGTTTATGGTGTAAAAAAAACTAATTGTATTGTAATTAAGTAGGCTTTTCTAAGTAAGCCTATAAATACGTGGTTTAAAACTAAAAAAAAAATCATGGGTTTTTCTCTTATTTGATAAAATTTCATATTGAAGAATAAAAACTAATAAAATCACAAGTAATTATAGTTATATCCACAACAGTTTTGTTTAATTACACTGCTTTTAAAATCATTTTAAATTATTATAAATTATAATAAAAACATATAAAAGAAAAGAAAACAATGCAATAAATTTCAATCTTTTACAAATTAAATTTTATATTCCCTTGCAATCTTAGTATGCACATTTGAATTAAATTAATTCTCAAATAACTTAAGTAATGTCTTTACTGTCACATTGTTTGTTTACTTTGTCAAACGATAATTTCTAATGCACTTTTCATTAAACAAAATAAATAAAAACAAATATTGTATGTATGTGGACAAACAAAGTTATGAACATTATAAAAATGTCATTATGTTGTACAGCATGACATGATAAACGCCATTCGAGTAAACAGACGTACGAGTATTTAAGAGCCAGCCAAGTAACCAGCGAACGCCAGCGAGCCAAACATTCAGCCAACCATTTCAACAGACAAACAAACCATTCAATGGACATTTTAAATTACAAATCCATACAAACATTACGATACCAGTATACGAAAACGTTTAAAAAAATACATTTCTACATACATATTTAAATTGAATAAAGTATTATTTTATTGCAAAGACCGCAGTGATTACTTGGGATAAGTAATCGGTTTTTTTTTGTTGATCAATTACATATAGAGAAACTCATGAAATAATCTGTAATTAATCATAAGAACATAAATCGTTTAAAACTCTCTCTCACAATAAGATTGAAATTTATAGGATTAATGATGACAGAACCAGATAATAAAAAATACAAATATATACGAACTTGGTCAAATATCAACTGGAAGGTTTTTTTCTCTGTAGGTTTAGTTTAGTTTCAATCGTGGGTCCTTATATACAGCCATGTTGCAGAGTTTAGTTCCGTTCGTAAGTGGAATTAATTCCGTATTTTGCTTCTATAGAAAAAGTAAAACGAACATTTTTTCTAATTTTTCTTTGAATGAAATTTAGAAATGCTTAAAATTACAATTCCACATAGCAAATTAAAAGTGGTTTCATTCCGAAAAAATATTTCGTTTTACTTTTTCTAAAGAAGTCCAATATGGAATTAATTCAACTTCCGAACAGAATTAAACTCACATGGCTGATAGTATAATGTTGATGTATCTTTTGTCATAGATTTTCAGTCTTAATTTAGTCTCAGTTTAATACAGTCCAAATTTAGCTTCAATCGGAGATTTTTATGCAGTGCAAGTTTATCTACAATCGTTGGCCTTTATGTAGTCCAAGTTTAGTTTTAGTCTCAGGTCTTTACAAAGTCTAATTTTAGGTTTTTATCTAATGCAAGTTTAGCTCCAGTCGTAGGTTTTTATATAGTTCAAGGTTACTTTCGGTCACATGTCTTCATGTAGTCCAAGTTTAGTATCCATCGCAGGTCTTTATATAGTACAAGTTTAGCTTCAGTCCTAGGTATTTATTTATCTTCTTAATGTAGTCTCAGTTTTGCTTCAGTCACAGGTCTTTATACAGTCCAAGTTTAGCATCAATCGTAGGTTTTTATGTGCAATCGTTGGCCTTTATGTAGTTTAGTCTCAGTCTCAGGTTTTTAAAGAGTCCAATTTTAGCTTCAAACGTTGGTCTATATCTAGTGCAAGTTTAGCTTCAGTTGCAGGTTTTTATTTAGTTTCGTTCATAGCTCTTAATGTAGTCCCAGTTTAGCTTCAGTCACAGGTATTTATTAAGTCTAAGTTTAACTTCATTCGTAGGTCTTAATGTAGTCTCCCTTCGATCGTAGATCCAAATAGTCCAAGTTTAGCTTTAATCTTGACTGAGTTTCTATCGGTCAATTTACGTAGTCCTAATTAAGCTTCAATCATGGATCTTTATGGAATATGCTCAATTTGGTAGAGGAGAGTTAAATTCCGCGGACAATGATAATAAGCCAAAAGTTTGGCCAGCTATTTAGAATGACTTTCCACCCAATATACAGAGACTAAGTCAATATGCAAAGCATAAAGCTTTGCGAGTTACTAAGAATTGGTTCTAGGATTATTTATGAATGATTATGACAAGTTTCGCAGATGGAAGAAAGACTTGAGACATTTTCAAATTCAAGATGTTGACCGCTTAAAAGAACATATGGAACTCATGCCACACATCCTTATCATTTTACATTCCAAATGTATTTGTTTGACAAGTAACTACTAGTTGAGGTATACCATATACAATCAGAGACTTGGAGTATTCGAATTTGAAAAGGCATACGAATGAATATATCAGAACCTGACAGGAGTAACAGTTGGGCTGAAGAGAAAGATCGTATAGGGAAACCGTTATGGAAGAATGGCGAAATTTATTCTAAAATTAAATAAGGCGGCATTATAAAGGCTGGTTTGTGTAATCAAAGAACATATAAAACGGATGTAACACTTCGCCCGCATGTTACTTTCGGATAAAAAGATTTGAGTAGCAAATAGATATGCGAAACCACCAGAGCCACAGGAGCTCAAATTTTCGGGAAAAGAAAAAGTTCTGGAATGTAGTATGTACCAGAGAACAGAAAGAGACCATTCACATTTGCTAACCATTCGCAAATTCATTGCTTTTGCATTGCTTTTACTCGACAATAATAAAAATGTGCAGTGCTGTTTGTTTACTCATTCCTTATTACTGTTTGCTATTTTACATTCCCTTTTTGTTATGCGGTTATACATCAAGCAACGAAATAATTCAATGCCACATGAAAAAACTAAAAACATTCACACCATTCGTCCAGTATTCGTTGATTTCAGTGAATGAAAACATAAAGAAAGAGCAAAAAGAATACAAAACTTAATGAGAAAATAAATATTTTTTGGTTGTTGCTTTATGTGCGATTTGTTGACAGTAAACTAGTAAAGTTTGATGTTTTTTGTTAGTATATATAACTTATACAATCAGCATTGAAACCATTCATACCAATCGTTAACCATTCGTACCAATCGTTAAGTATTCGTTGCTTTTGGAAGTATACGTTTACATTTGTACAAGACATGCAATGCAAGCATCAATTTTCGTTACACTCCGTTTTGTGAATAATGACATGTATTGCTTTACGGAATTGATTTATGTTGTCAACATGAGGTTCGTTTTTTGTGATTGTATTCAAAATCTAAAATTAACCAATCAATCCGTTCTCTAGTATGTACACATATCTTGAAAACAAAATACATTCTATTCACCAGTAGTTTAAAGACTCTATACACAAAATAGTATATCACACTTTATTTGATTTCAATTTAATTATGAGATGCTATATTGCATTTAGTGGTATAAGACGACTTTGTTGCTTCACTTCTCTAACTAATTTTATTTTGTTTTTGCTTTAGTTTTAAAACGAAATGGAGAATAAGGATCAACCACGATCACTTTCAAACAAAAAAAAAAAAAAAAAAAATAGTCATGAAAATCAGCAAAGAAATCTAAAGTTTCAAGAATCATCAAAATTTCATGAAAAATTATTCACCAAAATCACAACACTAGGCAACAATAAACATGGCCAACGAAAGCTATGTATATACTTTCGTTTGCATCTATATATACATACACACTTACATACACTGATGTTATATAAACATTGTTAATGTGTTAAACAACCAAAAGTGATAAATTGCGCGGCATGAATTAATAGTTGACAATAACTGCGGCAGCAGCATCAACTACTACAGCAAAAATAACAACAAACAAACATACAGCAACATCAGTAATTCAGTAACTCTTTGGGATGCACAACAACTCCAAAGATATGAATGGACTTGAAATATTTTACAAACAACAAGAATACGCAAACCAAAAACAAAACAAAAAAAAATTATTATAATGAGGATGTCTATAAAAAGACAACAGCAACAAACAAACATGCATACAACAAATAAATACTTCATGCAACATCAACACTAACAGAAGCATCATCCTCGACAACAGCAACAACAACTGCAACATTTACAACAGCACTTGCACCAGCCAGCAGTGTACAACAACGCACTAAGAAAAAAAAAATCGAAACTTTAAACATTAAGAAACAAAAAACGCCCATAATGTAATGGCAAAATAAATATTATAAGCTAAAATCAACAAAAATTATAAAACTAACTGGCAACAAACATTATGACAATAGCAACAACAAATTTAGCTGCAACATTAACAACTACAACAGCAGCATTATCGGTGGAGTAAGTGGAGTGGATTAAAAAAAATGAATTAAGGCAAATAGCCAGAGCCAATACTAATAATATTCATACTTACTGCCCGCTCATATTGTATGCAGTTGGAAGGCGATATGAATATGTCTATGCCAGCTAGGAAATCTAAAAGGAATGGTTGAAGGCAGGAAGAAAGGGATTATATTTGAGATGCTTTTAACTTTTGATGTTTGCGAAATTTCCAGGATGAATTTCACTTTGAAATTTCGCTATATTAAGGTTTTTCTAATTCTATGTGGATAAAAGAATATATCTTAGGGCACAGTAAAGTAATGGAAAGTTACTTAGAATTTGTTAGAGACTATATTAGAAATTTTATTTACCTCATCGAAGAATGAAACCCACTTAGTTTTGGACTAGTTTTTCTATTATAGAAACGAGACTCAATAAATGAAAAGTCTCAATTGCAAAATAATGGTAGATGTATTATTTAGAGACTTGCATTTTCCAAACTCATTCAGACTATGAGTAAAAATCACTTTATTAATATTGTGGATATTTTATCTTTTTCAACTGCCTTCAATGATTTAAGGATCTGTAAGATTTAAGATTTGTAATGTAATTATTTATACTTATAATAACTTTACAATGTAATGTATGTTTACTTATTTATATTATTATTTATATTGTTGACACTCTGATAACGCCCGCTATTTGTCGACATGCAACTGCTCAATGTGATAAGTCGAAAACTGATTCAAAAATCAAAAAATGCAGTAACTGCGGAGGTAATCATACCGCAAATTATAGAGGTTGTCCAATTTACACTCATTTGAAAGGCATAAGCACCAACAAGACGTCAGTATTACCTGATCATCGTCAACAGCCTATTTTGGCATCGAGTGACAATTTCCCGCAATTGTTACGGTTCACTAGTCATGTAAACGCGCCTAGTTCTAGACAAGTTTCTTACGCTAACGTGGTTAAATCTAATATGCCAGGTTTGGAGCAGGCTCCTAAATCACAATATTACGAGCCTAATAGTAACACTCTAGAGACTACATTGCAGACACTTGTCCAAACCATGAACACTTTTACGACCACTATGACATCCATGATGCAGGAAATGCTGAAAATGCAATCCACTATCTTACAAGCCATTTTAAAGAAATGATTTGTTTAAAAATTTGTTTTTGGAATGCGAACGGCCTCCGCCAACATAAAAACGAACTGGAACACTTCCTGATGGATAAGCAGATTGATGTCATGATGATTGCTGAAACTCACTTGACGGCGACAGCGTACTTCAAAATTAATGGCTACGTGTTATATGATACTAAAGATCCCCGCGGAAGAGCATGTGGAGGTTCGGCAATTCTTATAAAGAACAGAATAAAACATTATTTAATGAACAACATATGTGAGGATTACCTACAAGCAACAAACATTTGTATTGAATTCTGTCAATACAATTTTGTTTTATCATCAATTTATTCGCCGCCTCGATTTTCAATAAAAGAACACCAATACTACAGCTTCTTCAATTCCCTTGGAGCTAGATTTTTAGTTGCTGGTGACTTTAACGCCAAACACACTTTTTGGGGTTCACGTCTGGTGACCCCGAAGGGTCGTGAACTCTTCAACACCATTGCCAAAATGGGATTAGATGTACTCTCAAGCGGGCATCCCACCTACTGGCCGACGGACCGACGGAAGATTCCCGATGTTATTGACTTCGGAGTAGTAAAAAATATCCCTGTAGAATCGATACAAGTGGAGCCTTCATTAGACTTGTCTTCAGATCACTCTCCTTCTATTATTTCAATGCGTTTCCTTCAAGGGAATGGCTCTCCATTTCGGGACATATCTAAAACCAGAGTAAGTTGGATAAAGTATAAAAAGTATTTAAGTTCCCACTGCATGGAAAATGTAGTGTTGAGAACTACCGAGGATATTGATGGGTCGATTGGCAAGTTTACTGAGGACATACGAAGAGCTGTACATCACGCCTCCACATACGACGTTGAGTGCAGAAGTGGGACAAATAGAACTTATTTCGCTGAACTCGATCATCTCCTATCAGAAAAAAGAAGAGTTAGAAGAGAGTGGCAAATCCACAGGTCTCCTGAACTGAAAGCTAGGCTACGGGTATGCAGAGATATACTAAGAAATTTCTTAGAAACCCAAAGAATGGCTTCACTTAAATCTTACTTGGAGGGTCTTGATAGTACCCCACAATCTGACTATTCGTTATGGAAGGCGGCACGAGGTTTAAAAAGACCAGTTAGAGGAAAACCTCCTCTGCGAAATCCGACTGGTGACTGGGCTAGAAATGATTCCGAGAAGGGGACTTTATTTGTTAATCATTTGAGAAAAGTGTTTACTATAAACAACTCAAATAATGCATCTCATTTGCCTCCAATCGTTATTAGACCTCCTGTACCTCTAAGACTTAGCTTTAATGATGTTCAAAGCGCTATTGGTACTCTGAATCTTAAAAAAGCTCCAGGTATGGATAAAATCAGCAACAAAATGCTTGTGGAGTTACCTCGTGTAGCTAAAAGAATTATCCTATTTATTTTTAATGCTATTTTACGCCTAGAATACTATCCTGCAGATTGGAAGGTATCTATGATTACCATGATTCCTAAGCCAGGGAAGGACCCCACTAAAGTAGAGTCATATAGGCCAATTAGTCTACTGCCGACAATTTCAAAACTGTTTGAAAAATTGTTATTGGCTAAGTTAATTCCAATTCTGAACGACACTCAATGTATCCCAAATCACCAATTCGGGTTCAGAGCTAAACACAGTACCATCGAACAAACACACAGATTGGTAAATGTGATAAGACAGTCGTTTGAAGAGAAAAAATACTGCTCCGCCCTTTTCATTGATGTGTCGCAAGCGTTCGACAAAGTCTGGCATGAAGGTTTAATGCATAAAATTAAATTAACTCTGCCTGCTAACACCCACAAACTTATGAAAAGTTATTTATATGGTCGCAAATTTACAATCAAAGAAGGCGATTTTTTAAGCCCCGCTCAGCCAATTGAAGCAGGAGTACCCCAGGGTAGCATACTGGGTCCAACTTTATATTTGATTTATGCATCCGATATGCCGTTAGACCCCATAATACATACTTCAACTTTTGCAGACGATACAGCCTTTATTAGCGTTCATAAGGACCATCAAATAGCATCACAGAACTTGCAGAAATATGTTTATAAACTAGAGAATTGGCTTGAGCTTTGGAAAATCAGGGTTAACGAACAGAAATGTATTCATATAACTTTCACATTGCGAAAAGATACATGCTCGTTCATCAGAATAAATAATCAAATTATCCCGCAACACAATGAAGTCAAATACCTCGGAATCCACCTCGATCGTCGTTTAACTTGGAAGTCTCATATCGACGCAAAACTTACCCAGATGAGATTAAAAGCAGTGCAAATTAATTGGCTAATCGGCAGAAATTCTACATTAAAGTTGGATTGCAAACTTTTGTTGTACAATGCAATTCTAAAGCCAATCTGGTGTTATGGAATTCAATTATGGGGTACTGCCTCAGCATCCAACATTGAAAAAATTCAAAGGGGTCAAAATAAAATTCTACGTATAATTACTGCAGCTCCATGGTATGTTAAAAATTCTCGAATCCACAAAGATCTAGGCATTCCTTTGGTGAAAGTCGAATTTACAAAACACGCCTCAAAATATGTCAGCAAACTTGAACACCATCCAAACCCACTTGCACGAGACATCCTTAACTTTACTGGCCATGTTCGGTTGAGAAGGAGGGATACCCTTGCTTTAACTCAAGCGCAAAACAGATGACTGGATCAGTGGATATAAATTT
Source organism: Bellardia pandia (assembly GCA_916048285.2). Lineage (NCBI taxonomy): Eukaryota > Metazoa > Arthropoda > Insecta > Diptera > Calliphoridae > Bellardia > Bellardia pandia. The sequence continues at coordinate 25,287,869 of OU696531.1, forward strand.
TTTGTAGTATCATTATATTTTGTCTAGCACTGGCTGGACTTATTATTTTCATTTAGTATTAAGATTCGAAAACTTATTGTCATTTCATTTCTGAAGATTCAATAAATAAATTAAATTTAAAAAAAAAAAAAAAAAAAAAAAAAAAAAAAATTTGTCGATATACATTAAAAACTACCTTTGTAATTTGGTCGACATTTTGTGAAAAGATTCAATTGGAAAAAAGCCGCTGAAGAAACAAGAAGAACAACGAGTTTTGCAATTACACATTTAATATTTACAATAGAAGATCGTGTAAGGATAATTTGTGCCTCAAGCGGAGGTCTTTATGTAGTCCCAGTTTCTTTTCAATCAATGATCCTTGTGTAGTTGTATAGTTTCGTAGTTATTTATATAGCTTCAATTGTACGTTTTTATATTGTCTAAGATTAGATATAATCGTAGGTCTTTATCTAGTCTCTGCTTAGTTTCAATCGTACGTCATTGTGTTCTTCCAGTTAAATCGTAGATCGTTATGTAAGCCCAGTTAAGATTCAATCGTGTTTATGTAGTCTCTGCATAGTTTAATTTGCATATCACCAAGTCCAAGTTTAGCATTAACCGTAGATCTTTTTATAGACACAGTTTGGTTTTAATCAAAGACTTTTATGTTGTCCCAGTGTCGATTCAATCGTGTTTATATAGTCTAAATTTTACTATAATCATGAATATTTATGTCTCTGCTTAGTTTCAATTATGTTAGATTCAATCGTCCCAGGTTAGATTCAATCATAGATCTTTATGCAATCCAAGTTTGGCTTTAATCGTAGATCGTAATGCTGTCCCAGTTTAGTTTCAATCGTAGAACTTTATGCAGTTCCAGATTAGATTCAATTGTACGTTGTATTTTGTAATGTGTTCTTAGGCTTTCAGTAATTGAATATCTTTAATACTCTTACTTCATTTAGGTCGATGTCGTCCATTCGCCAAATGTAGAAGATCCTTTATGAAAATAATGCTCAGCTTATATGTCAAAAATAAAATACGCATGTTTACATGTGAATGATAATTTTGTCCGGCTGTCGTCAAAATTATCATTCACGTATAAACATCTGTATTTTATTTTTGACTCAGTCTTAATGCGGTTTAAGATTATGTTAGATTTAATTTACAGCCGTCCTAAGCATAATTTACTTGGATCCAATCGTAGGTCCAACTTCTTGCTCGCCTTAATTTTTTAACCTGTTCTGTTGTTCTAATGAAAGTGTGAATCGTACCCAAATCACCACTAGATAGACAGGTTAAGTTGTTTTTGTTGTAACAGCAGTAACAGCCCTTGGTCGAGTGATCTCGGGTCATTCCGGTGCTTACAACCGGCTGTCGTGGTAATGCGATCTTCGTTTCTTAAGAGATCAGGTTGTTCAATACCCTTAATTGTGAAACTTTGAAATGCAAAAACAAAATGCCACGATGTCACAGGTTAACTCGTCGTCTTTTCTTCCATAGAAGTCGTTGTAAAGTATTCGTAACCTTTGAGAATGTGAACCAAAAGGCGGTCTGGTTATAACCGCTATGAGGATTCTTAGTTATAATCTAGGCAGATTTGTAGTAAGTTGTATATAAATTGCAATAGAAATTAAAAATTGTCTGGTCTTCTTGAATGTAGGTTCTCTTGTCTAAATTTTTTGGAAAACAAGCTAAAAGTTGTTTGAAACTAGTTGTTTCCCTCTCAAGAGAGAACTGCAAATACAACGTATAAAATCATTCGAATTTATGGTTTTTTCGCCCTTAATAAATGCAATAGCTCTGTAGTTTCCTTCCAGGAAACCCTGCAAGATGAATGTTGTACAGATCAATGTATCTTTAGAGATAGCCAGCATTTTTTTATAATCTTAGATTTTTTTTTGGTTTAAGAAATGGGATAAAGTCAGATTGAAATAGTCATTTCCGACTTTATGAATATCGCAATTTGGAGATCTTCTGTTGCGCAAACAAGAATAGTTCTGCCACAACTGAGATCAGGATAAAGCAATGTGCTTAATACATACTGTACTTATAAGACAATGATCTTTCCATATATTCCTAGCTTGAAATGAAGTTCCCTATGATACCTTGTTTCAGTCAACCTTAACCTCACTTTGCCCTAATAATCTATGTACACCTCCAGCTGAAGTTGCGTTAGCTTTGATTTCAAACATGATCGAATATTGAAATGACTTTTCGTTGAGTGGTAGATATTACTGGCCTACTTTTTTCGATGAATCTAAAAATATGAACTTTGGCAATGAATGGTAATGAACTTTCATACAGCTCTTCAATCAACTGGGGGGGTTAAATTGTATGCATACAAATTGTACGCTTATCGCATCGCATTTGATTTCACATCGCAATAGAGAGTAACCCCACTGATCTTTTGCGTATTAAGATCAGCAATTGTGTTATAAATCATTTTTTGGATATCAGTTGGACGTCTCTCTGCTTCAACAGTCTATAGAGTGCAACAAATATTGTGGAGTGTTATTTAACAAAGATCTCTGCTATGTAGATCATCATTACTAACTTTTAAGTGAATATCCTGGGAATTATTCTTGAGATATATCCATAAACCCTGAGCACGGCATTCGAAAATTAAGTTAAAAGGGTGGACTACGACTTAATTATATTTGAAAACCTTTTAATCAATAGATATCCCTTTATAATTTCCTATAAGTCCTTTCTTTAAATAGGCTTCTCAAATAAACCACCAAGTTCAAGTGCATTACTGAACTTCAATCGAGCGTACATAGTAGTAGCATGGATTTTATTTTTCATATATTTTTGTGTGCTTTAGTCCATCATTATCGTCAGCCTCATCACCACCATTCCCATACTCTGCTCATTTTAATATACATTATAAAATGACCATGATGATGACGAGGATGGCGTAGTTGATAACGCAATTTTCATTATGATTTTATTTTTTTCGCCATTTCTTTCCATCTTTTTTGCATTCTAAAACGCAGAAACGATAAAAAATGAAGCGGCTTTTTTTATGAATGCAAAGAATTACACACACACAGCCATGCAATGGAGAGAACAGTAAAAAAATCCTACCATTTACTAACCGGATGATGTTTTGTTGACATAAACAATGTTGAGTGGTGGCTACTAAACGTCTGTTTTTTTTTATCTTTTATATTTCTCCTTTTGCTACCACTACCTCCGTCAGCATCATCATCAATAGCAACTTTATCCATCATGCAACCAACAACTCGCCAATCTTTTGGTTGTTACTTATTTCGTTTTATTGTAGCAAATAGAGAGCATGTAGCGAGGTATTTTCAGTTACTCCTTTGGCTAGGAACCAAAATATTCAGATTATTTTGATTAAAAAAACCCATTACAAATGTAATATTTCGATGTTTATTTAATGTTTATGTTTTTCAAAAGTAGGAAGCTGTGGTTTTGTTAATATATTTTATATTGATTCCGCAAAGGTTTTAAAGGACACAGTATTAGTTAGCTTTTATCAGCTTTTATAATACCTTCTTTATATCTGTAATAGCGTTTTCACACTTGTCAACATCTAACATCTACCATCAATTTGCGAAGATGTTGCAATTTTCCCATAAGAAATGTACAGAGCTGAAAATCAACGTCTTTCAACATTTTCACAAGATGTTCCTAACTCATTTTGTTCCCATTTACATCTTCCGATATTTTTAATATCATCACTAGCAAAACTGATATTGAAAATGATATTTACATCACTAACAAAAGTGACTTTTATAGTCAAGAAAAAAAAATTAACAAACAAAATTAAATTTGAATTTTACAAATCATCATCATCTGCCTCCAGTATACATTCTATTAATAACTCTATACAATACAATAATATATGGGTTTGCTATTTCAAACGAATAATCAATCCTATTATTAAATCCTTTTCAAAATTAATTTTACTATTTAAAAGCGGCGTGGTTTTTGTTTATTTTGTCTACTTAACTGATGGTAGATGTTAGTTGCTGCAAGTGTGAATGCATGTTTCACATTTTCAACATCTTCCATGCGTTTTTTGAGTTGTTCCAATTCCAAATATTTCAATTATTGCTTAAGTGTTGTTTCCCTTAGAAAAAATTATCTAGAATTTTAAAAATTGCAGCATATTTTCAGGCTGTTATTAAACAAAACTGTAGCGTTTATTAAATTCGTTCAATTGTACTTTTACTTGTTTTGCTTCGTTTTTTTTTTCTCTTAAATTTTTGTTGATTCACTTTGATGGTCAAAACTATGCGGAGGCTGTATTTGTAGTCTGCTGAGACATGTCTGCGTATAGTACGATGCGTATGTTAAGTGTCTGGACATACTCCTTCATCATCATAATATATTTCGTTTTCTTTTTCTTGACATTTTTATTATGTCTGTGAACATATTTTAAAAATTCTTATAGAGTTTTTTCTTTCGTTTTCATTTTTGGTAACAGCAAGAATTGGACACAAATAAACAAATACGTTTTGACAGTTTGATGGGTGATAAGAAAATTTTGTATTTTTTTATACATAAGTAAGTAATCTGAAATTATTCATGCAAACTGAAACCTAGATATGAAGTGGAATTAAGTAATGAAGCTAATAAATGTGATGTGAAGGGTAAAGGGATGTTTAAATAAATTAGGCTATTGCAACTTGTTTAACAGACTTTAATGACTGTGTTATATTAAGACTAGTAACATTTAATAGTAATGTACATTAATACATATTATATCGAATCAATCTAGGCTGGGTAGGGTCCCTAGCAGAGCTGCGAGATATCACTTGGATGCAATGAGATCAATTATGCTACTCAATTGTTAAAGGAGAATTATAATTGAGCTTTATAAAGTATTACTGGGGATATTCTGAATAGTACCACAATCCGCATGAACATTAACAGGTCGCCAGTATCTATCTTTAGCAATTTAAGTATATGGAAAAGGCGATGAACGGAATTGTATTAGGGGACGGGTAAAAATAACCCTGAGAGGACGGCATGATTAGAGATTGGGATGGGTATCAAACAGTTCATCGCTAGATGGATATTTACTGCGTTGTTTTAGCACAAATTTGTTTGACGTTGTTTACTCTTACAAGAGCTTTGGAAGATCAAACAGCATCAACTAAATTAAAACTAAATATTTCTTGCGCTTTGGACTAAATAAGAAAAGTTTTTTTTAAATAAATGAACGAGTTCAAAACTATTTTATTTAGTGGTTACGTCTTTTTCGGCAAATATTTGCCAAATGTGACCGTACCTTAAGTTAAAGAAGAAGTAAAACAATTTATTATACTTGTTTGTGAAATGAATAATTCTTAAAATTTTATAAATTATAAATTAATTGGTGTTTCATAACTATAAATACAATAAAATTAAAATAGCTTAAAATACTAATCTTCACAAAAAATTTAGATTTTATAATGTATTTGGCCTCATTTTTTAAATTCCATCAGGCATATTATTCAGCAGATTTATTATTATATCTTTATAAATTTCCAAGCATCTATAACAGCTGCTTTTAGGTGATGTATGCTATCATATTGTCGGTTGTCAGCATAAATTCGACGGCTTATTATTCCCTAAATGTTCTCAATGAGATTCTGATCTGGACAATATGTGAGCCATTCAAGTAAATTAATATTTTTCAAAGGCAACCATCTCTTTGTTTGACGACCTTCAAGTATACATAGGTGCGTTGTCTTGTGGAAAAATAAATTGTTTCACTAATTTTTCATTTAGTAATTTTGTGTAATCCGAAGAATTTATTTAGGTGCTCGAAAACGCCAAATCAATTCACTGTCTTCACAAAAAAAACTCCCTAAAGTATCAAAGAATCGCTTCCGAAATTATTTTTGAGAAATTTGACTCCTTCTTTAGATCTCTCCAATAGCTGCTGAAAACTTGTAGATTATCAAATTTTAATTTTTTCTCATCGAAAAAAATCTCCTTAAACAAATAGTGCAACTATTACCTATTTCCAATTAGTTTTTTAGTTTCTTTTAGCGAATTCAAATCTAGCAGTTTTATGACGGAGTAATAGCCTTAGAACAGACATTAGCTTTTGTCGAGTAATAATCTGAAATTTGTGTAGCAGTCTATTTATGATTGATTTGGTTACATTTAGCTGACATTCATTAATTATCTGACCAAGACTCATCATTGTGTTCTGGCACAGTTTAAAATTCTTCGATTGTTTCGTTCAGGAAGTTTTCATAATGAACCAGATTGTTTGCCAAATTTCTAATACAACATGTGACCGGTCTATTTTTTTTGGCAGTTGCTCGAAAACTTAAGCCACTTTTCCACTCTTCTTATTTGTTTATCATAAAATGTAATTATAGTTATGAAACGCTAACAAAATATTAACGCACAATTTCTCGCTGAAATTAATGAAGTGATCTCCCAAATTTTGGATAAGAAGAGATCATTAACAATCCCCAAAATTGACATGTTCCACAATCTAAATAAACAAAGCAATGAATAAACAAATAAATTGGATTCTTCTATATTGAAAAATTTCGTTAGATCAAAATACAATTGAAAAAAGAGCATTGCTATAATATTGTAATAAATAGGCTGTTGCTCAATCTCATCGTTAGATCGGAAAGTCAGCTAAAAATTTTGCTGGAAGGTGTTTACGTAATCGTTTGAATCATCGTTCGATATCGAGAGAGAGGTAGTAAGTGTACTGGAAAAAATAACTCGAAGTTGTTTTCTTTCTCATAAGCATAGCTGCCAGATTTGACGATTTATCGTCATTTTGACGATTTTTGGTTTCAAAAATAGCAACATGACGATTTGACGATTTTTTCGTTGAAAGTGAAGATTTTTTTAATTATTAAAAATTTCTATCATTTGTTAGTTTTATTAATGTTTTTGTTACCAAATTCTCTCTTTTTTTGAAACAACAACTATTTTATATCATAAATATTAAGAAGAACACGACATATTTCAAAAACAAAACTAAGTGATAGTAGTGTTTTCTTAATTATTGACAGTTGTTAAGTTCCAGTAAAATAATTCCAAATCTGTAAACATATTTAAATAATAAATACTGAATTTCATGAACTAAAATTTTAAGAGGAAACAATTTCTGAATTTCAACGGGGAAATTCTTCTACAAAAACTTCTCCTATTTTAATAAAACGTCGAAAGAATATTCTTTGAAAATAAGTACCTGTACTCGTATATAATGGATGAATTAAATTCTATACTCAAAATGATATTTAAAACTTAATAAAATAAATTGTTTTGACATTGTAATTTAACCTAAATTAATAAAATATAATGAATTCAGACATTTATTTATAAAATACTATAAGTCAAGGTGAATTTAAATACTAGGTGATAGCGTAGCGCCAGCTGATTATTCATGGTGAATTTGAAAATGCCAAAAAGTTATATAAAAAAAAAACTTTTTGACAGTGACGAAAGTTTTTCATATAGAAAAATGCCTGTTGTTCTTGCCTTGTTGTAATTGTTGTAGCAATGCGGTCACCTGGTATTTAATTTCACCATGCTATAAGTGTTGTTTTATACTCTTCAGTTTTAGCTGAAAAGTTTTTGTTCAATTCTCTTTTGAACTTGCCATTTCATTCAAACAAGTCAATTCAATTTTCGTACTTTTTAATGTAAATCAACATGCATGAAAAAAAAACAAAAGGAAATAAGATAATTGAAAGTACCGTCAATATTGTACCCTTTTTGTTTTTATTTCCCTTCTCATCCAAAAATACTTGCCTTGACGAGTCAGAATTATAGAAGTGAAAACGGACTAAGATATTATAAAATTATTACACAAGTTGTGTTTAACATTATATTTTTTTTGATTTGTTATGTAAAAAGTTAAAATTTAGGTATTTTGATATGTATTTTACAAGACACTATATAATTGAATTTTTATGTTTTCGTTTAAAAAAAAATTTCAAAATACTATAGAAATAGTGACTTTTTATTTTTCCGATTTTTTGTGACGATTTTTGAAATTCAAAATGACGACTTTTTTCTTTTTTATCGGGATTTTGACGATTTTTTCCGAAATTAATCTGGCAGCCCTGCTCATAAGTAGTTTCTTTTCCTTGGAAATCGCCGATCCCTGAAAGTCGTTAATATAAGATCACTGCATTAAATTAAACACTATCAATGTTAAAAAACTACTGCAACATTTTCCTTTTTAATGCGATAGTTTTTGAAAATATGACTTAATTTAAAACTAATCTTCGTGAAATCGAATAAGGAAGAGTAGTAATGTGCTAGACTGAGCATATTTTATTCCATGTTGGACCAAAAGAAGCATCTAACAGATAGTCTCATCGTTTCCAATGATATATTTAATATTTTAACTAAGCGCAGGAAAAAGCGTAAGAATATCGTAATTTGAACATTTTCAAACGTGTCTCCTCACTGCAAGTCACAACAAAATATATCCAATTATAGCAAGAGAGCCCAAAGTTATTAAAACTTTGCAATATAACCAACACTTAGTATTTACTTAGGCAGATCTTTCTAGAACAGATGAATGTAAAATATGGGTTGCGTGGCTTGGTTTCTCTTGCTATCGAACTTATGATGGTCTGATTGGTCTGATTTCTTGAAAATTATGATATTTTAATTTGTTTTAGACACATTATAGTAGAGCAATTTATTGAGCATGTTAATGACTGCTTGTCTCAACTGAGATTCGGTAGGAGATACAATGTTATTTTTCATGATATTATAATTTGACCAAATTGGCCAGTTGTAGAAACAATAAAGATCTAAAATGTTGATCTGATCTTTCAATATAAACTCTTCAGTGGTAACTGATGACAATCAGAATAACTGAAAAGCGGATGAATTTTCACACTCTTTTCTTTTGACTTTAGACAGAACTGTTCTGTACTATTAGGCCTCTGGACATATCTAAAGTATATCAACTATCAATTGCTTTAACTAAACCTAAATTTAATGAAAATCTTATTTCTAACAACAAACATTAACCATACAAATTTCTAAACAGACACCTTGTTTTAAAACATCTTCTTCACAAGAAACTAAAGAGCCCCCTTTAACCAAACCAAACAAACAGAGAAACAAATATTTTACAAATATTTTGAATTATTTACTTTGTCAGGTTTGTCTTTGTTGTACATCGTTTAGAATCCTTAAATTCTTGGTCAATTGCTGAAATTAATTCCCACGATTTTAAGTGTTCATGTAAAAAGGAAGTTGCCTAATGATGACAACCAAAACAAATACTGGTTGAAATGACCAACCAGTACAAAAAAAAAAAAAAAAAAAAAAACAATCGCACACATAAACCGCTACTAAGAATGCAATACCAGAAACAGATTAAACAAATGGGCTCTAACGCAGTTGGAATGAAATTCTATATTAAGAATTTATTTGTGTTTTTTCTGCTCTCCTCTGCTCCTCTTAGAATAGAGTTAAAATGAGCAGGAAAAACATGCAAAAAAAATTAAGAAAAGAACCTCTAAACGAGTCAAGTAATTAGTAACAAGTCACAGTCAACCTAACGATGCCACTTTATCAAATCACTGACGAACAAGGAGTTTTTTGTTGTTGTTGCAGTTGGTCCATGCGTTCTTGAGCGTATGGAAAAAATGGCTATAATATTCACAAAAAAAAAAAAAAAAAAAAAAAAAAAAAAAAAAAAAAATAAAAATAAAAATAAAATAGTCGTAAAAGCGATAAGAGAAAACCATAACCACAAACTAACAACAACTGCAACAAGGTTACCAACAGATGTATCAAGTACTCATATACAAGTCTTGTGGCGTTGGTTCGGGGAAAAAGTTATTTTCTTTATATAGCCTCAGTTTAGTTTCAATTTAAGATATTTATGTTGTCCCAGTTTAGCTTCAATTGAAGATCTTTATGTTGCACCAGTTTATATTCTATTGAAGATCTTTATGTAGTCCCAGTTCATGTTCAATTGTAGAGCTAGATGTAATCTCATTTTAACTTCAATCGTAAGCCTTTATATGGTCGCAGAGTACAATATTTTCTTAATTAAAATATTCCCTAAGAAATTACTGTTTCCCCGAACCAATACTTTAAACATATGCAAGTGTATGAGTTCTCATCGAATGTACGTACATGTATGTGAAATACCCTGTTGCAAACGTAAAACGAGTGTATTGGTGACAAAGTGTTTTTGTGTCTGGAATACAACAAGTATTGCCAGCAACTTGTACCGCTAATATGTACGCCTACTCCATGGCTAATGATGCGACTAACAGACGCTCAAATCGCACAACAAACGCATAATGCAAAATCGAAGGAGAGCAATGAAATTGAACTGAAATGCAAAAGAAAAAGAAAAAAAAAACCGGCAGGAAAACACGTAGTAGAAAATATTTTGTTTCTTAGGCTGGACAACAAGACATTATTTTTCAGTTTTCCTTCGCATGCTGTTGCTGCCTGTTGCCTGTCTCTTGATATATAAAGCAGAGCACTTTGCATTAGCGACATAATTTATCACCCATAAGCAAGTTATTCTAAAAGAGTCCAGTATTTGTTTTGCTTTTAACTTATTCAGATGTTGCTGGTGTTTGGTAGAATGGTCCACTAGTTGGCTGGCTTGCTGGCTGTCTGTTTGGCTCGGCTTGGCTAGTTGGTGGCAAAGCACCTGTACAGCTGGAAAAGGGTAAGTGTGGTTAACAGTCTGGTTAGAGTTGTATTGCTGTTGTTCTGTACTTGGTTACGTGCCAATGCGTAGATTTGCAATATTCATAAGATTCTCGAAAACAACTAAAAACCACACAAACCCCGTTTGCTAATGCTGGGAACACTGTGGAGGCTGATGTCCGCATTGTAGTTGTGAATGTTGCTGCTGTTGTTTGTTATGAGTGAGTTGGTTTTTCCTCATTCTATTTGGAGCAACAAATGCAATTATTGAAAATTTTAAATATGCAATAATTGTCTATACTGCTAAAGGAAGTGCGTGGGGTGTTTAGTTTATTTGTATGTGTGTAGTGGGGGAAATGTTTAATAGACAAATAAGTGATTTCTTAGAAATAATTACAAGTATTAAGAGAAAGCAGCAGCATACGTAATTTAAATACCTCCTCTGTAAAAATATTGCTGCGTGATTTATGATCTTTGACAAAGTTTGAGTTATTTGGAAGAAATCTTATTCAAATTTCTAAAGTGAGTGAAGTGGAGCAGTACTAGTAATGATTTGTTTCTAACACATCAGATACTCATCTCAATTGAAGTAACCTTTAATTTTAACATTTAACTTGACAACTTTATCAAATTCCCTGTCAATTTGCACACCCAATGTTATAACACTCATGCATATATATAATTGCGTTACTTTCTTTGGAAAGAGGATAGGTTGAGGAAGTAAAGGTGGTGAAAGAAGAAAACATTTTAATATCATAACTCTGCCATTGCGTATTATGTTTGTTTTTAGTGCAGAATTGCAGCGCCTCTGTTGGTGAGTAGGAGCATTAATATTAAAGCTTGATTTTATAGCCCTTATTTAATTATTTTACGTCGGTGGCGCACACTGTGTCCACTGCGGCAATAAATCAGTTTGGACCTGCTCTCCGATTTTCATGATTTTTGCACAGATAGTTAAAGGTCATGTGTGAAAAATTTCATGCAAATATCTCCATTCGGTTTCTGTTCCGAGCAGCGCAAATTTGAAGTATTTGAACAAGTCTCAAATGTGAAAAAACTTAAATTTAGGACGAAGTTGAAGCTTTAAAAGTTAGATTATCACAAAGATGTGAAAAAGTTGTTAATAAATGAAATAGAGTGAAACTGACAAAATTATTGTATTGGAGTTGTATGGGGGGTGGGTGTTACAGTGGGCGGATTTTCTTCATATATTCAAAATAGCATTTAATATATGTTATATGCATTTTCGCGAAAACTAAACATTCTAGTTACAAATTTGCAGAAGATATGGCATTTTTTAAATATCATTTGTATGGGAGGTGGGCTAAAAATGGGCGGATTAAGTTCATATTTTCAGGAGCTCATTCTACAGTTATAATATTAATGTTTTATGAAAAATGGAAGTTATGCCACACTTTCTATTTAAGTTGTATGGGAGGTGCGCGTAAAAGTGGGCGTATTTTTGTAAAAAAAAAAAAATTAAATTCTTAAAAAATTTAAAATTAATGTGTGCAAAATTTCATGAAGCTTCGCAACTTCCTTGATTTATTGCCATTAAATACACTGCACGGCCACTGTGTGTGGCGTTTCAATGCTATACCACCGTAGGACCAATAACTGTAGACTCCTTAAAAATGCTATTATTATTTTTGTTATGATTCTGCATGCACCAATAACCAGAAGATATTTTGTGCCAGTATTACCTTTATCTCAACAAATTTAAGCAACATTTCATAAATGTTTATAAGACATGGATACACCACTATACTCCAGAGGCAAAAGAGCAATCCCAGCAATGGTCTGAAGCTGGAAGAAGTGTCCCAAAGAAGGCAAAAACAATTCAATCGGCTGGTAAGGTTATAGCAACCGTTTTTTTTTGGAACTGCGAAGGTGTTTTATTGATTGACGGTAAAACAATAAATTCAGGGTACCATTGCAGAGTACTTTTAAATGTAATAATTCGAGAAAATTTCTTTTTCAAATGTCTTTTTGTCAAAAGTAAATTAAAATCAGCTGTTGAGTTAAATGCACAATTGAACAATGCAATTTTAGGACCCAAAATTGTTGGGCAAATTTACGAAGTATGTGTAAATAATTTTTAATTATAATTTACGAGACGTAAAAATGCACAGTTTTAAAAGCAATACATAAATATCTTAATAATTGATTAAGTTTAAGATCTTTTTTGATGAAATCATTATATTTTATTTTTGCAATGAAATATTAAGTTTTCACACCCAGAACATCTATTATATATTGAATTTCCAACAACTTAAGTTAAATTTCTAAATCTTTACAAATCACACGATTTCATATACTCCTAATTGTCATGGCAAAACACAATTGTCTTAAAGCACTATACTCACAGAAAAAAATCATACATAACAATAATATTTATTAAATCATTTTTATGAACTTAGAAAAATTCGTAAAAACCATTCTCTTGTCAAACATCATAAATTATCATGCATATATAAGTTTAACCATTGATCAGACTGGCAGGTTGCATGGACAGACTGACAGTACAACTGCGTACTTACGTAGTACGTACAGTGAATTATCTCTATCTTAGATTATGATTATGTTCGTACAAAATCAGTATTTATTTTATGTGTCTTTAAAATACATAGTTAGTTGAAATAAAAACGCACACTTTGCTAAATATGTAAGCATTTACTTGCGTTTGAGTGTTAGCAAGAGCTGTCACAAAATTCGGTGCGTAATCGGTTATTTTAGTTATGAAACAACTTGTAGTTGGGTAACAAATGCATTTGTTGGTTAGTTTGTTCGGCAAACTGAAATTGTTTTAAGTTTTGTTGTTTATTCCTTCAAAAATTATCTTCATATAAATGTAGATCCCATTACATCAATTGCGTTTTTTAATTTGGGTACGAACTTATCGTGATTTTGTTTCAAGTGCTCTTCTAACAGTTTTAGCACATAATAATACCAAGTATAGGTATACTCAAAAGTCTCATCAGAACCATACATATGCTTTAGAATTTTCTTTTTGCTTAGTTAAGAGTAGATGTCACTAGTATGACTAAACCAGTAAGTCCTTTTGGTTATCTCCGTCGCTATTAATAGAACGAAGAAATTAAAGAAGTTTCCTTCCTCCTCATTGCCAAATTTCCTTCAGCAATCATTACTATCAACTTCTAACTACTTTTTATTTTAATAACCTGCTCTGGATATCTAGATCAATATTCTTAGGTTATCCTGCATTTCTTGTCTGTGTTCGTTCGCAGTTTGCGTTTGTAATAGCTCAAAGGTTTATTCAAAAATTCACTTCTTTATATCCTTTTATTATGAACACTATTCAATGATGAGCAAGATTTTAAGATAAACATTTGCTATCTAGCAATGGTTTACCTCATTTCATCTGCGATTAAATCTCATAACAACTTTCTTTCCTGATTATCGTGCATATATTAACCACTTTCCATCATCGTCAGCTATTTTGTGGTTTGGAATCATTTAGTTATCAGTACCTAAAGGCTTGTTTGAGAATAGGTTCAAATCGATTATTTTACATAATTTTTAAATGCACCAGCTATCCTGAAGGAAACTTCGAACTAAACTAGCTACTAGATGGTTCGATTCGACTTTCGCCACTATACTCAATTCTGATAATCGATTTGCACGTCAGAACATCTGAGCTTACGACATCACCTCCGACAGTGCATTGCCGCGAAAAATCTTCACATGTAACTTGAAATACTTGACGCTAAAAACGTTTAGAAAACTATAAAGGCCTTGACGCTAAAAAGCGAGGTGTAGACCTCCAGCTTTTGGTCTTTATTCCAATTAACTTGCAAATATATTAGACTCTTTGGTCCGTGAAATATAGTCAAAAATATCACAATCTGATACCGCTGCAGTTGTCGTTTGAGTACATTAAAAATATTTTGAATATATTGCATCTGGTATCGTAGTGACAAATTTCAAAACCATATCCAACCATATATTTAGTTTTATCATTTTTTTTGCTTGGACCAGCACTCGGCGGACGATCATTACTCATGCAATGCATAGAATGTGTTGGAACAAGGAAAAAAGATTGTGGGAGGGAGTATAGAGGGAGTAGTGTTTGTAAACATTTGATTTAAACATTCCTATATTGAAAGTATATGAAAAATACATACGGAGAGTTTCGGGAACACATTCCCTAGTTTTAGCAGAACACATTCCATTATAGTATCGATAGAACAGTGAAACACAACCCACATTGCGACGATGCTCCAATGAATCGATAGAGTTGGATACCCTACTGTCACCGCTAAGCATCTTCGCCATCTCTTGTACGCGTTCTAGTAAGTCCAAAATTGACTTCGAAGCACCCGCCCATACATGATAGTTGTATTCCATTTTCGGTCGAATATAGGTGGTGTAAATAGTAAGGGTGTCAGATAGAGTGAATTATTTCCAACAACGTTTAAAAAAACAAAGCACTGGAACGCTTTTTTTGTTACTTAAAACATGTGTTTGGTCCAGCGGACTTCACATTGGATTATCAAGTCGTCTGTTTCCTTAATATTTACACCGCCCATAAAAACAGATAAAGCAACATGATCTGTCGTGCGTTAACATACAACATTAAGTCTTACGTGCGTTAAAATTGACTCTATTCTCACAACCCCATTCTAAGATTGCCATGATATCTGATCATCCATACAAGAGAATTATCTTGTCATTGTTGTTATTCTATTTTATCTGCAGGTGATCAAATCCATTCGAATCTATTATGCCAACTCCGCATTCATTGTGCGTTTATCTGTATATGATTTGTTGCAAGACGGTGAATTAAGAAACTGCCATTATAAATTACGATATCATTAAATTTTTGGAGCTTCTCTAAAGTTTGATTTTGGCAAAGTATGTCCCTGTGTCAAAGCATACCGCAGATACTAATATTTCTCCAAAAAGCTATCCTGTTAAACAAGACTTCGAGATACTTTCCTAAGTGTGTAAGGGAGCAGAGTTACACCAGCACATTTAAAATCCAGTAAAAACGCGTCTTCAAATCTCACAACAATGAAGTTTACAGATAGAACAGTCTATGCGGAACCCAGACAAAGCCGGTGGCAATCCAAGCGATTGAGAAGAATTGCTGTATGGTTAACCTAAAGAGAGTTTCTTCTGCGGTTGATCAATTTCTCAGTTTTATGTGGAAAATTAAGTTTACTAGATTTCAAATATAGTAGAATTCAGAATGTTACAAGCACTCTCAAAACCACATTCATCCCTTTATTTTCCAATGCCACGAAACACAGACGGGAATAAAGTGGCAGTTATACAGAGAGTTTTAGTTTTAAAGAACATGAATTTTATTTTAGGATTTAGTGCATTATCTGTAGTAAAAAATCGCTGACCATCATAAAGCTGCTAGTAAACTGTCCCACAGTAACGCGATTACGAATAATCGAACACTGTTCGCATCGAATGATTGTAAAGCCCCTTCCATTGAGCAGCTCATAAAAATGCAATACATTGTTTTTTTGCTCAGTTTATTTTTATTTACAATTTATTAAACATTAAATTCAATTGGCATTGAATTGTTGAAATCGTTGATATTGTTTAGCTCACGTTGTGCCTAGTCCGATTACCGGACTGAGGCTTCAATGAATGAATGAATTGAGTCAAAGTGTTTGTGTTGGAAATAGTGAATGTGTTGGTATCACAGTATGTGTGTTTTCAACATTAGAACATTAGAAAAAAGTTAAAACATACTATAAGTATATTTACAATAACAAATATTGTTATTTATTTATGTCAATTCATGCGTATTCTGTGGCCACTGTGTAGTGTACACAGACACTCATTCAGTCATACAGACAGACAGACGTACAAGTGCTTGTAAGCATGGAGCTAAAGACAAGACAAAATTGCAATTGATTATACAATTTGATACAAAAAAAAAAAAAAAAAAATAACAGCAAAGGTATTTTATAGGCTCCAGCCAAGAAACAGTAATCGTAATGTCACCTACGTACACAGACGTTGCAAGTAGACATATACACACAATAATCATAAAAATAGTAATAATGCTTCTAATAGCAGCAGCAACAACAACAAAAACTAGGCAGCTTCACAACATTCCAGCATAAAAATCTTGTTTAAAGGTAGCAGCCAGCTTACAACAACTGTAACTAGCAGCAAAAATAAAAATAAAATGCGTTAATGCTTTTATAGATTCCACTTTGCTAGCTCTGCCTCCCTCCTTCTAGGTAAGAATAAACTTATGCGTTCTGTTAAAGCGTTTCGTTTCGTTTCATTTCATATCATTCTTTTTGTTTTGTTTCTGCTTTACCAATAACCAAAGTGTTTGAACAAATGTTTATCATTTTATGTAGTTTTAAGAGTGTGTGAGTTGTTGTTTTTTTTTTTTACTTATTTGTTACACTGTTGCATCTTGCGAAAAAATGGAGCACCTGTCATTTGACAATGGACGCAAAAGAGCGTGCGCGCGCGCACTTGCGTAGTTGTGTTGCACACATTTGCTGCACGAGTAGTTTGTTGGCTGTGTTTGTGTGTATGTCATTATAATTCATAAAGATGCTTGACAAACTTGTTTCCCAAACCAAACATGAACCTCTCTGGTTGCAAGGTGTATGATGTAGTACTGGTAAAAAAAGAAACTTTCAAATAAACATATAAACATACATACATATGTATATGTATGCACGAGGTCTGATCAAAAAAATAACTGTTATTTTAAATTTTTTCAAAAAGTATTTATTTATTCATCAATAACTATCTTGTCCCCTTCAAAGTAATCTCCGCGCAGATATAATACACTTATGACAGCGTTTTTTCCAATATTCGATACACTTCTGAAACGCGCTTTTTGGTATCGCCAACAGCTCCTGTTTCGATTTTTCTTTTATCTCCTCAATCGTAGCAAAATACTTTCCGTTTAATCGGTGTCTTAAGTTTTGGGAAGAGAAAAAAATAAGCGGGGGCCAAGTTCGGTGAATACGGTGGTTGAGGCATGATAACAGTTTTGTTTTTGGCCAAAAACTCAGGCACAAGCATCGCTGGGTGAGCTGGTGCTTTATCATGGTGCAAAATCCATGATTGGGTTTTCCAGAATTCTGTGCGTTTCTGACGAATTGCTTCGCGCAAACTATAGTATTCCTTATTGACCGTACGACCTTGTGGCAAAAATTCATGATGCACCACGCCATTGCAGTCGAAGAAAACAGTGACAAAAACCTTCACATTTGACCGAACTTGACGACCAGGACGAGCATCGTCATTGACATCTTCTCGGCTCTCCTTAAACCGGTTATACCACAATTGAACTTGTGTTCTGATCATAATCCAAAATGGCTGATATTACCAACATATTTATATAACAGACATGTGTAACAACATAACACTAAAAACAAATGCGAAAATCAAACATACGTAACTCACGAAATTTGAATATAACTGTTATTTTTTGATCAGACCTCGTACGATTGCTGCTAAGGTGTAGTAAGGTTATAGTCCTGCTATTCATGGAATTGAAAATTGTTTTAAATGAATTTCAAAGTCACAAAGGTCTTGTGGTGGTATCAGCAGGAGGACTCAACAAATGAAATGCTGCTGAATGTTGCAGACATTTAAAAAAACACAATGGAATTTCTTTGCAAAATTAACTTAGGCGAATATTTGGGACACAGAGTGGAGTATGTGTGTTTAACATATAGTGTATGGGAAGAAATGCAGTTTAGTTATTTATTGAAATATAAAGCAGGACTTGTTTGAGATGATGTTTCAAGATCAGAGCATCCTGTTACAAATCTCACAATCAGATTTATCTCTATATATCGCAGTTTGCGCTCGGAAAAGAACAGAGGTACAATAACACCTAGTGCAACTCGTAACGTGGAGAAGAATTAAACTATTGTGCTGATCTGTTCAACAAAATTTTTAAATTTATGTTTGGTTATGCTGAAATGTCCAATGTATTGTAGATCCACCTCACCTCCGTAGAATCCACATTTTGCAATCCCATTAACCCATATATGTCGTTTTATCATGGACCCTAGAATATACCATTATTAATCGGAAAGATTTAGACTTAGTTGGTCAACTTTTTAGAGGAGAGTTACATTACTTTTCAAACCCTGTTGAACTTGTAATGTAATAACAAATTTCAAAATCACTGTCATTCCTAAATGTCACTGTATCACTAATTGTATCACTAATTGTATCACTAATTGTAATAGGATATCAATGCTGAAACTTATTTTTCAGCCACATTTCCTTCAGATACTATTACGATTAGCATTTAGATTTGGATATAATTCCCAGGTTAAGCTGCCATTGTTTTCTGAGGATGACTAATTTTTTGGCCATTCATCGCAGTTTGCATTTTCAATAGATCAAAGGCTTATTAAAACAAGTAAGAGTTTATATTATACCACCTGTATATAAGCAGTGTGATCGATGCATACTTGAAAGAAATTTGTGCAACAATTTGTATCGATAGCGATGTTTATACGAGTTATTTTATTTTTTGGGATCCCGTATATGGGATCAATTATATGTTATGAGACGATTGTCATAAAATATTTTAATGTATTAAGGTCTTATTGTGAATTTCATATCTCAATAACGATATTTTTATCTCAACAACGATATATTTGAGAATTTTTTTTAGGTATGTATTCCAGTTTTTCCAGGAAATGTAATTTATATGGGAACTGTGGCCTATTATGAACTAACTTTTACAAAATCCAATAGTAAAATTGTTACTTACATATAACTGATCGGTGAAAAATTTCAGTTCGATATCGATATTTATAAGATATATACGAAGGTTATTGTGTTTTCGGCAATGGTTCCTATATGGGCACTATGACTAATTATTTTTTTTTTTAAGCTTTTGGCTTATCTGCAGAAAACACCCAGAGTCTTTGGCGGGAATCGAACCCGCAACCCTCTGACTGATAGTCCAGCACACTGTCGCCTAGTCTGTCGGGGCCGGTCACCATAAAGTTGGTTATTATGCTTTATATATATGCTGAATTTCACGTCAAGTGACCCAATTTTAAAAATTGATGTCTTCCGATTTGAATGAAATTTACACCAAGGTTAGTACTATTGGATAGTAGGCCAGAGACAATTTTTCAGGGCTATCAGAACAGAAGTGCCGGAGTTAAAAGGGGTCAAAGTTGGACATTTTGGCCAATTTTGGTCATACAGGGTTTTTTTTAAATGAGTGTAACTTTTTACCTATTGGCCCTAGCAAAAATTGTCCAAAGGACTGTAGATAGCTATCATTTCAAAAATATTCTTTTTTAATTTTTAAAAAATATTTTTTTTAATTTTTTTTTAAATATTTTTTTTTTTTTGATTTTTTTTCCAATTTGGGACCTTTTTTTCTCAAAAGAAAGCTTATACAATTTACTTTAAGGCCTTTATAATCGCTTGATGGGATGCGAGTGGGATATCTATCAAAAAAAATTATTTTTTAACTCAAGAATAGGATTTTTCAGTATTTGGCACATGTATCATTTTCATTTTCCCCCATTTTTTTATTTATTTATTTTTTTTTTTTTCAAAATGGAGTTTTTTTTATTTTTCCTCAAAAGAAACTTTAGACCATTTCCTTTAAGAGCTTTGTGGTCACTTAATGGGATGCAAGTGGGGTATCTATAATAAAAATTTACAACTCAAAGAAGAAAGAAAGTACTATAACACTAAATAAGAATAATAATTTAATAAATAAAAATAATTTAATAAAATTAAATAATAATAATTAATAAAATTAATATATAAATCAAAGTAATCCACATATATACACAAATCAGCGCAATGAATTGTATGATAATCGATTCATATTTAATCATAGTCCCCATCTAAATTCCGGAAATAACTTATATGCTCATAAAGCTCTGGTAAATATCACTATCAAGTTGAAGTTCGACAATAATAATTCACATATACTCGTACATATAACTGAACTCTATATGAGATTTATGAGCTGTTAAGTTATTTTCGTAAGTGAAGTTTATAATTTATTTAACCATAGTCCCCAAACAAACAACCGCTTTGTGATTTAACCTTGCGTGAAACTAATATTTACTGAATTTTGTATGGATACTGCTTTTCTAAGACATTTATGTACCATAGAGCCATATTCCGGGAAGACATTTATATGGGGTTATAAGACCGATTCCTGCCATTTTCAACAGGACATGTCTTTCTATACTAATAATAAAGTGCGAAAATTTTTATGATATTATCTGCATTATATTTTAAGAAGATAAGAAAAATATATCTGAAAATATCGAAAAATTGTCTGAAAGTTTGGTCTGTCAGTCGGACCCTACTGAACCGAGTTTGCCCATTTTCAATACATTTAAGTGAAACAAGGAATATTTGGGATAAAATTCATAGTTATTAATCTTTTTTCAAGGCTCAGACAGACGGATGGGACTTGACTAGATCGTCTTAGAATCTTATAGAAACCTAGAATATAATCATTATTTCTGTGTATTACAAACGGAATGACAAACATCCATCTTTTTGGTGGTGGGTATAAAAAGTATATAAAACTCTCTTGTATAAAACCGCAGTTTTAAATATAATTTGGAGCATCTGGATCACGAAAATGAAAAAGCTTATGATTCTTATTGGTGGTTGTAGGGTGTCCAACTCTATTGATATAATACAGCATGATCGCAATATTGGTTCATTTACTCTTTTATGTCTTTGATATTTAAGAACTCGTTCCCGATATTTGAACATATTCACTCCAGAACGATATATTTATTTATAGGCAATGGGGATCGCAATGAAAATTTAAAACAAATTTATGATATTTGAAATTTTGTTTCATTAGTGGAAAAAACCTTCAAACAAAAAACTGCCAGAAATAATGCTTCCTTAATCCTTCTTCAATAACCAATATTCCGAGCACTGCCTGAGTAATTTAAACTATATAAACAATCAAAGAGAGTAGTGCTATTGTTGTCTTTATAACATACTTTCCAAAGTCTGTTTATGATCCAAAAGATAAAAACAAATAATTAAACATTAAATTTCTAATTAAAATCTATGACTTCTTAGAACTTCTACAAACATTATCCATAAAAGAAATATATATAAATGGCAATCACAAAAACTATCTACCAACTACAGCTATTTCAGCAAGCTTCTCTCGATTATCTTTAAATTTATGTACTTAATAATGAAATAGGAACTTAAAAAATTGGTTATCTATAAAATTCAAGCCATTACAATTGGGCAGCAGGAAGTAGCAAACCACAAACTTAAGCTAGCAAAAGTGTCTTAGTATCAGAAAATAAATCATTTTATAATTTGATTAACGTGTTCATTTCAAAAACAAAACATTATAACGCTCTGCCAGTCAGTCAGTCACTCAGTCATTGTAATTGGGATTGGGTATTAAGATTCTTCTTTGGAATTTGTTTCTATATCTACATACATATTTAAAAGTAATATTTTTAAAAATTTTTCATGCAAATTAACGTTTTTTTATGAATTCATAGCTGTTTACACTGTAGGCCTTAAAACTTATTTAGCTGCAGCTCTCCTGTGTAGGGGTATTAATTTATAGTTTTGTGGTAAAAATGCAAAAAAAAAACAATCAACAAAACTTTAAACTTTAAGCACAAAAAAAAACTAATTTGTCATGCAGCGGTGATGAACATGAAATATTCTGCAATGTCTCAGACTAAGAGTATAGACTCTTTTTCCAAAGTAACAGCAACTAAAATGACAAGAAACGTAAAGAAAAAAAAATTGGAAAATATCTAAACATTCAGTCTGCATAAATAATGTCTGGCCTCTCCTCACTTTTCCTACACCTCCACCTTCACAACAACAAGGATGACTTAGATGACTGGTGTCTATCAATGCGGGGCGTCTAAGTCAGTATTGTTGTTGTTTGCTAAGTCGGGATGTTGTTGGTGTGGTGCTTGTTGTTGAGCTGAAGCAACATGTTTTAAGTAAAACATGGCCTCAAAAATATGTACGCATTATGCTTAACAAGTGCTGCCAGTCAGCAAATAACAATAACAACAACAACAACAACGACAGCAGCAGCACTAGTGGCTGCCACACAATATCCCCCAGATGCTGCAAAAGAAGAGTAAACATTTCAAAATAGTTGCAAACGGTTACGTTTGTCCTCGTATTAGCAATTGAACTGGTTACGCATGCGCGTAATACTCAAGGCTATAAAAATGCAGTTAATGCTACTTTATATTGAAAAATGTTTTTAAATTTTTTTCTTCTTTTTCTAAACACAGTGCGCTTTGCACCATCCAACTTAGTCGTTGTCGTAGTCATCATCAGCGTGATCTTAAAGTCTTTGGAGACGTCGTCTATTTCTACGTGCATATAGATATAGAGAAGAGTTTGGAAGAAGTAGTACAGTATAACTGTAGCCTATAGCTTATTCAATATGTAATAGCGATTCTTGAATTTATCATACATTATACAGTGTTTCTAAGTGGAGGGATTGTTAAGTTAGCGGATTTGAAAATCACCAGTAGAAACCGTTTTGATTTTTATACTCTTTATCTCCTATATTACTAAGTAATGGGTGATAGTTATTTCCTGCATAAAAACTTCAATCAGACATCTCAATACAATTTGTTCATTTACTTTACAGTAGTATAGGAACAAGTTAACGATGAAGTATTTTTTAAAGACTAAAAGTGGTAGTAATTAAAAAAAGTAAAATCATCTGGAATGCCTCTTCTGCTGATGTATTTTTGAACTGGAATTGAGTCCTTGGAAATTACAATCTTTTTTGGATATCAGCTTTACTTCTCCCAGTGTCAAGTTTCTATGTCTATCATTACGGCATTCATTTACCTTTTAACAATTTTTCATGTTCGGGCTTCTGTAGCCAAACGAAAACATTTTTACTTTGAAGCTCTTACCTTCTCTGCTCTTCTATGGAATTTTATCATCAGCTATATGCTTTTAAACTATGTAACTTATGGACATGTAGATAATGTTGAGGTAGCAGTTTCAAGGAATCATTTGAATCATATCGCCCTAAAGAACTTATCTTTTCTGACCGTCTACCGTCTTATGCTCAGACTACCGTCTTATACTCAGACTAACGTCTTATACTGTATATGTGAATGAATATTTTGCCCTGCTTTACATATAAACGTATGTATTTTATTTTCGAAATATTGTAGTCGGTAAGCTGCAGTGGTGTATGTGTTTAATGTTTCTGTTGAAGCCGTTTTTTACGATGTTAAAGTGGACTTCGTTGGATTGAGTGAACAGAAAACTATCATTTATTAGCATAGTAGCATCAGTCACCCATGAAAATTGACAATTGCACTTTAAGACTCTTTTTCTCGATAAACTTTACTATCTTTGACTTCAATGACAAGGGAAGAGCGTATCTTCGGATGTGACTATATCGAGAAATTTTGTCTTTTAGAAATAAACGCGTGCTGACTTTACTACTTTAAGGGTCGTCTGCAATATCTCTAACACATGAGGAGTTTCTCTTTAGAAGGATATAGTAAATTGGTGAATGTGCTTACTTCCAGGATAATATACATATAATAAAGAAGGCTTTTCGGATTTCAAACGGATGTATCTAACATATTAACAGATTAACACATAGAAGCATGGATCGTGCTGTCAAGCAAGTTGGCTATTGCTTCAAACTTCAATAATACGTGATTAGTGGAGGTCCGATTATAACCTATAGTATCTTCAAAAAAGAAGATTAACTGGAAGAGATGTTCATTTTATTAATTTTGGATAATGAAGACTAACGATTTTATGATGCCAAACTGACTTATTCTTTAAGCTGAGATAACGGCTATAAAAAGAGCGGCTAATCGGTTCAAGTATAACCCAATATCAGATGGGTATATGCCTATTAGAACCCTTCACAACATCGAGTGTATTCCGTAAATGCCATCATTTTATAGGGATGATACGTGGACTTGGTATGGACAGACATATTGTAAATTGATGGAAATATGCTGCACGATTTCCGATGTTGATATAGATTTCTTTTTTTTATATCTGCAGACACGATTGGGTGCCCCAATAGACTAGGCGATAGTGTGCCGGACTATCAGTCAGAGGGTTGCGGGTTTGATTCCCGCCAAAGACTCTGAGTGTTTTTTGCAGATAAGCCATAAAGCTTCGCAGTTTATGTTTGTTAATTATATTTAAAAGAAGGCAACTTAGCAATACGATGGCGGCTATTGGCACTGTAAATTCCACTTCACATTTCTGCTAAAACGGATTTCCTTATAGCAACTTCTGCAGGAGTTGTTAGAATAAGCAAGACTAGCTATTGTCCTCTGTTTCATTGTCCAGCACTAGGAGATCCACATACTATGTTTCTAGGACAAAAGTCATTCGAAATTTAAGAATGCAGCGTCTGCTTTGACATCAATATTACTGAGCGGTAGTTTGAGGACAATTACCAGTTAAGTTATAATTAATTCCTATATTAATTTTTCATCTAAAGCTGATTTTTTAAAATAAAATATCTTTCGTTTGTTTTACAACTGTGATAACTTTAAACTAAGATACCTGATACACTAATAAATAATATTAGTTTTGACAACTTCTAAATTATCCCACCTTATGTCTTTATGAATCCAGTTAGACATATAGACAAATAGTTACATTTTATGTCTCTCTATATGCTAAAATCCTTCATTTTCCTCAGGCTAAATTGTACCTAGTTCAAATACGTACATACATACATACTGAAACTATTACTTTAGCATAACTAGTTGATTCTTATGTTGCTATACTGACTACTACTTGTTGCTAACAATTCTTTTTCGGTTCATATAATTTTTACCAATACAACAATTTATTACCTTGTGGCCTACCACCTGCGCAACGTCTCATAATAATAGATTTTTTTTTTTGCGAATTTGTAGGTTGGTTGTCTGGATGATGTTCACTTGAGTGATTGCCAGTAGTATGGCCTGAAACTATTCCATGTTTTTGTTTTTGTTTCCTTCTTCTAGTATTATTGAATACCTACTTGTAGTCCGGTTTGTAACTTAGTTTTCAATTCATTTTAACTTAACCTGAACTTTTCAGTTTAATAAAGAAAATCTTGTAAGCGTGGGACATGTTAATTACTAAGAAAACTCTTTAATATGTTTCTTAGCTTCAACATAACAAGTAGCAATAGCTGCTTAGTTGTATAAAGAACATATTCAGGGGGGATTTGTTAAGTATACTTGCGGTAAAAGAGGCTGATTATATAACGTATTTTATCTTTTAGTAGTCTTTTTAGTTATTAAGTTCTTCTGGAGTACTTTGATTAAAAAGTGTATTAATTATAATGATCTCTTTCCCGTTGGTTAAATTATTTAAATAGATAATTTGATAATAAGTTGACATGGAGACCACATGTTAAGTTAAATGAATTAGACATTGTAAGTGAAGCATAATAACTTATGATAAGTTTGCATTGTTAGACAAGTAAGGTGTTTGTTTTTATAATTTATAGGACGTTGAACTCAGAGGGTCAATCTATTTTAGACTTTTTATAAAGCATATTGGTTCTGATTATGAGAAGAGAGAGAGCGAACAATAGAATCTATCCTATACCTAAGATTATCAGTTCCCGAACTCTCCATTCCCTTTTATTATTTATGAAATCCAAGTTCACATGTCCGTACTTCATAGGAATTTTAATTAAAATTGTTTAGCACTTAAACAAGGACTAAGCATTAGTCCTAATTTCACATATAAAAAGATTACAATTACTTTGAACAAAAACTAACAACAATCGTTTGTTGTCTTGTTACGTTAAAGAAAAAAAAAACATTTAAAATGCAGCTGTTACAAACTCTTTCAAAATTTTTCTATTGCAATTTGTTTTTTTTTTTTTAGTTTTTGAACAGAAAACTAAACAGATAAAAGAACTACAACAATAAGACACGTTTTTAAAATACATACAATAATAAAAATTGTTTTTAATAAAACATTTGAGTAACGTGTCAACCAAACTAAAAATGCTCATTCGGTACTTGTAGGAAATTTTGAAACAAAAACAAATGCCATGGATATTTGTAAGGTTTAAGGCGAATATATAAAGATGCTACTTATTGTAGAAGATTTTTGTATTGCAGCCTTTATTAAGCTGGCCAGCAACTCGACAGAATATCTGTCGGGAAGATCCGAAGCGGGATACATATTCACAGCTGGCTTTAAAAAAGCTTTTGAAAGTAAAGACTGGTACACGATGTCTTTGGAAATATTTTTAGTTCGCCACCTTTCACAAGTAGTCCTTGTGTAGCTAGCTGGTGAAGACATACCGACTGTGAGTCCTGAAAAGGAAAGTCAATTTTGGATTATGTGATGATGCCAAGAATTTAGGGAATATTTCATTTAGTCAAGCTTGATAGTATCAGAAAAACAACACAATAACGGCTCTTAATCATAACGCTCTGAGGTTTAACTGAATATTTCACATCACAATAACCGTTGGTTCTCTTAACGTTCTACTCAAACATTAACTTGAATGATGATGGCATAAACCTTAGCCTAAAATTTATTGTTTCTTCTTGGAACTATCAGAAAATCAAAACATTTATGTCATTAAGCTATTATACGGCTATTAATTCCTATCAATGGTATAATCTAGCCAGATATCTTAGTGCAATATACGTTTTCAAAGAGTCCGCATGATCTACTCCATCAACAATATATGTACGAAAGGGATGTGCAGAATGCGACCCAATTTAGGATTATGCGAGATGTATGCAGGAATTAAGAGGAAAGTAACTCAGCGTATATATATATCAATCGTGGTTTCTTTTATTGTACAATTTACACAACTCAGGGTTAATTTGTCCTGGTGTAATTTCATCACCTTGACGCTATTGCAATCCCATGGGGGAAATGGCGAAAACGCTGCTATGAGGTGCACGAAGCACGAAACTGAAACAGGTCAGCTAGGAGCCCGAGGTCTTGTTCTATGATAAGGGCTGCCAGAGAGCAGGTGCCCTAACTGAAATTGGTTGAGGTCTCTTCGGGGGTCACGTGGTGGCTGTGGTTGATATCCAAAGCAGGAAGAATGACAGTTGGTTAAATGACTGAAATTTCGTGCCACCAAATTGTCCTAGGTGCTGTTGCCGAAACAATAGAGACATTGAAGGTAGTGGTGGCACTTAGATCTGTGATCAGGAAATGCACTGTATAATTGTGGCTTTGGTGGCAGCTTTGCTGAGGATTCGCCTTTGGACAGAGTTAGATCGTGGCTTATGGCAATTGTAGTAAATTCTAATCTCTCGTCCTTGGCAGTACTGGTCGTCAGTTGTTACGATTACTGCTTTGGCTATTTATAGTAGTTGGTCTTAGCTTTGTTGAAAGTAGTGGTGACACTTGCCCTGGTGCTGAGGAAATGTACGGGAATTGTGGCTTTCGTTGAATGGGTCAGATTGCGGGAACTTTGCTGATCTGTAGTCCGTGGCACTTGGTTGGTCGGTGCAATGTAGCGATTGCTGCTTTTTTAGTAATAGCTTTGGGTTATGTTAATTGACTAAACTATGATGGCAGGGATTAGATAGCCCAAACTCTTAAGCGAGGTGTTCGTACATTGATCGTTGCAGTCATGTAGGAGAAATTGCAAATTGTTTCAAGAAGATCATAGAAATATGCTCTTTGCAAGACATGCTCTTCAGCATCTTTAGTATGCTCTTTGCAAGACATGCTCTTTAATACATTTTTAATACGTGTTTAAGTTCGCCATGAAGTTAGGCCGCAAGGTACCTACGCACTTTATAGATTAATCGTGGTTCCTTTTATTTGTCCAATTTATACATCAATTGTAAAGGAAAACCTTTATATCACTTCTTTAATTAAGACTCTTCATTAAAGTTTTGGTTCGATTTAGCTTCCTGTGATTATTCAAAAGCTATGCTTGGTTGGTATGGAAGAAATCGAGATAATAGAAAAATATATGAACTTAACTTAATGTCTCAATTTCGCCCAATTGAACAACATGGGCCGATGTCCTACCAGAAAACACTTCGTTATCCCGATGCTTCATCAATAAAAACTCTAGATTTCTGTGATTGGTTCTTTTTGATTTTTTCTCTATAAGGAAAGATTGTAAACATGCGGAATATTACTACCCTAGAACGTCTTTCAGAAAGTTGCTCTGAATTTATCTCTTATAACAAACACAACATGCCATTCTTTCTTTGTTGGGCTGTATGCAACCAAACAAAAAAATCACACAACACAATGAAAACAACGAAACAACACACTAAATATTCTATTCTATAATGTTTTTGTTTGTTTGCATTTTAATTCACATTCACATATGCCACATTTGTATGCAACACTTTACATGCCGTGTTATGTCGCCTGAACGTTGTACGTACGTAATAACAACCAGCCAAAAAAAAAACGACGCCGAAATAAAAACTCTTACTAAAAATTTGGAACAACGTGCTACAAATATAATTTTTTTTTTAAACATTTTTCAGGTTTGTTTTGTGTAACTGGCACTTTTGTTGTTGCTAAATTTTATATGCTCGTGTTGTGTTCACTAATTAGTATTTATTTATTTTTTTTTTTGCTGTTTGCCAGCTAGTTGAAGGAAGAACTGCCAGACAATTGCACACACTTACACCGTGAAATTCAGTTCAGTTCATAACATGAGATATGTGTGCCTTATGTTGAGGAGATGTATAGTGCGACTAGAGAGAGACATAAAACACCAGCGCCACCACCATCATCGTCATTATCATTATTTACCGCCACCATTCTAGGATGCCACTTTGTCAAGATGCTCATTATAGTGACAGTGGTGCGTGGAGACATTTTAAATATGAACAGCATACAACTGCTGCAACGACATCAACAGCGTTATGCTTAGTCGATGTTGCAATATTATATTTGTTTTATTCTATGGTGCAAGTGCATTTTTGAAATTTTGTCACAGTAATTGGACAAATTAATTTGTGTTTACATTCAAAAACAAAAGTCTAGAGAAAGTTTTTTTTTTAGATATTGTGAAATTGAAAAATGTTTGTGAAAATTAATAAATAACTGCAAAATAGTGTTTTGATGAAATGAACTTTTGTAAAATTTATTGTATTTAGTAAAATGTGCCAAAAGTATTCATAGTGGTGAGTTAAATAAAATTTTAACAGATACAAATTACCGATATTTGTGATCATATTGGGCGTATATTAAAAACATTAAAAATAAATTTAAATAATTGCCTCAATCTGTGATCACTCATATTTCTGAACCAAAATTGTTTTTTTATATAAAAAAGTAAAAAAAAAATCTTAAAGATTCCACTTTCTTCTAAATATGTGATCACTCATATTTCTATCTCGAAATCTAGTTTCTCCTCAAAGATTTACTATGCTATATGGTTTGGTGTTCTTGAGAAAGTTCTTCATTGTTGGACTATAAAGACCAATATGTATGGGATTATGATTGGTGAACTGCACCTAATCAATTTTTTCCATTATTCGCTATTTTATACAGACTTTAAGATTACTTTGTAACACCAGAAACAGAAATCCGAATGCATGAAATCTTCTTAGAATCCGATAGCCCTCAAGTTCTTCACCGGGTGAGCGATCTTCATGCCTTCTATTTCCGCTAATTACGTAGCACCACTGCAGTCCATCTCTTTCAAAAATATTCGTAAAGATCTTTTTTTTTACAAATATTTCTAAAAGAGTGCAAAATGACACCCAGGGCATAAGGGGACAGTTTTTCATTGCAATATAAATACAAATGATGCTTTAAGACAAATGACTGTTTGAACTGCTAAAATAACAGTCAGTTCGTTCAACCGAAGATCATCTTAAAATTTAACACAAAACCTAATCATCCGATATCACAAAAATTCTCATAATCCACTTAATTATAGAAATTAACATGACATAAATCTTTGTCTGTCACGATGAATTTGGTGTAATTTGTTCACACTGATCAACCAAATACTTTCATGCAACTAAACCTTATCTTGCTTCTTCGATAAATCGTTGTAACAGCAGAAACGGCAACAAGAATGAAAGGCATATGAAAATAGCTGTAGTTGTAATAAGATCTTTGTCCTTCCAGAGCAAAGATCTAATTTGAGTAGAAACGTATTATTATAGTCTAGTGATACATTTCAATTACCTAGTGCATAAACGTGTGAATTTCGCTTTCCGTCAACGTTATTACCAAATTGACAACAAGATTTGATGTTTGAGTCTTTATAGTAGATAGACTTTCAATAGATGACATTAAATACTTTTTTTTAGGAACATGTCACCTTCTCTATTCGTCCATTGTATTACAAATCCCAGCATCGGAAATATCATATCTGTTCTTCTGTTCTAGTTTTGAGCTAACTAGTCTTATGACTACTGACCCACTTAGATTCATATTATAATATATCTGTCAAAAACAAACTGACAATCCAAAATGGCTGATATTACCAACATATATAACAGACATGTGTAACAACATAACAGAAAAAACAAATGTGAAAATCAAACGTACGTAACTCACGAAATTTGAAAATAACGGTTATTTTTTGATCAGACCTCGTATCTTAGTTGCAAAACGTTTCATTTTAAATTTCATTAATGGTTTTCTTAATTTATTTTCTTTAGGAAAACAAAAAAAAAATAATAAAATTCATGTAATTTTTTAATATTTCCACAATTAAAAACGACACCCTTCATTTTAAAACTTTTATTTGCATAAAAATTTCTATAAAAGATAAGCAAACATAAAAAAACTATTTTTGACTTGTGACGTCAGAAGAAGAAATGTAGCTCTCAATTTTACTCTCACAGTTTTTGTAAAATATAACGAACCTGCGCAATGCGTAAAGTAGAGCAATATGTTCAAGGATTTAATACCTTCAGTAGTAGACAACAATGGTCTGTTCTAATTCGGAAAGCGATAAGTCTTACCTTGCTATCAATATCAGGAAGGGATCTGGTATGCAGGAAAAATTGGGCGAAATAACTTCTCAAGTTAAGCTTCCACAGATATTTGTTTCATCTTCTTTTAACAATAGTTATGTTAAGCCGAGCTGGACGTTTTGTAATTTTTTCCGAATTAAACAAAATAATCAATATATTGATGGTTATATGTTCTTACTTGAACCACCCTAATTACGTAAATCTTTGCAATTGAGTGTCTTACTTCAGTAATGGTGACGTATTTAAACGCCAAGTTCCGATGTGCCATGTACACTTTGATATGCCCTCGATTGCTATTAGGTATTATGAAGACCTTTTATATGGGACGCTTTTTAAATTAAATCCACATTACAAATATAACCTGTTGAATTTGACCAAATGTGCCTTTGGAGTGTCTCGCCATCGCTAACGGTTTGATACAGAATCGACCTTTGTCTCCAAGTAAACAGTCATAAGACCAGATTTCAGTCAGTTCCATTTGCTCTCAAAATTTTTACATTCTACTTAAAGTCTTAATAGCAATAAATCGTCCTTATTTATTAAAAAGTCTTTGTCAGGCACAGATTGTCATAAAGAAACAAGAGTTTAACCCAAAACTAGTTTTAATTTGTTAAATGTAACGCTAAGAGGCCCCTTTTATACAAAGGGTTTAACAGAGATTCGATCTCTGTGTGCAAGTAACTAGTAACGAGATTAGTTTTTTGTCAGTTGCATTTCCTAACGAAATTTTATGAATCCTTCTGTATCAAGGCAGCTCAAGTCAGTCTGCTTAAAGTAACAAAAGATTGATAAATTATCGTTGGTTTCACAACACACATTTTGCCAAAAAGTCGATGGCAGGCACAGATTGTCTTATAATATAATTTCTACACATAATTTGTATTTGCAAAAGGGGCACATCCAAAAATAATCCCCTCGTCCAAGAGCACAATATCTCAGTCATTTAAAGTCAGTTCCATAAATCCAATGTCTATGGTCTAGGGTCATACAGTTGCAGCAATATTGATGTCTTACTTAAGGTACTTGGCAAATATTTGCCGAAAAAGACGTAACCAGGAAATAAACTTTATTTGAAATCGTTTATTTATTAAAAAAAAAAAAGACACAACAAACATGTAGTTTTATTTTGTTTGATGCTGTTTGTTCTTGCAAAACTCTTGTAAGAGTAAACAACGTCAAACAAATTTGTGCTAAAATAACGGGTTACGCTTTTTTGAGTACATATTTCCCATTGATTGATCATTTACTAAGTATTTAAAAAAAGAACAGTGCTTTTTA
This sequence comes from Bellardia pandia, assembly GCA_916048285.2. Lineage (NCBI taxonomy): Eukaryota > Metazoa > Arthropoda > Insecta > Diptera > Calliphoridae > Bellardia > Bellardia pandia. The sequence continues at coordinate 25,320,694 of OU696531.1, forward strand.
TAAAATCTAGTTTATAAGTTTCACCTATTCCTCTTAATATTTTTATAACTAATTCCAAATATTAATTGCCACCTATTTGTACTTCCCCAAAAACCAATAACCAACATGCAAGACATTAACTACCTGATCTTCTCTAACTTAAACACCAAGTTCAGTGAGTTCAATGGGTCGAAAAGCTCTTACAACATAATGAGTTTTATAAAACATAACCTAACATAATTAAGTAGGAGCTTATTGAAACACCCACAAATTGAATTAATACTTACTTTTAAAACTTTACTGCTCTCAAGTAGTTTCTAAAGCAAAACATAAAATAGCAAACAAACTACAAACATCAGGCACCGACAGACAGCCTTTTGTTGGCCTTAGACACACAAATGTTAAAGGCATCATTTATCTTGCAACTCTAGTTACTTACAAGTATAAATATATCCATGCAATGATTATTATTTTTTTTTACTACAACCTCTACATAACTAGGAGTAGTAAGTAGTTCAGGACCAAAGTAAAGAAACGCCCTATTGTTTGGTATCTGTTTGAAATTGTTGCTACTTCTGTTATTTGTTGTTGTTGCTGTTGTTTTTAAGGTTCATGCTGGATTTTTGCAGTTACGCCTGCGTGTCCATCAAATATAAAGTACATTGTACCGATGGACAATAACATTTGGAGTTACTGGAGCACAGCGTAAAAAAATAACTATAAATGCACCTTTAAAATGAAATATATTTATTTATATTCAATAAAGAAAGAAAAATAAAAAATAAAATGAATTGAACTCTTTTGAGAAAATGAATACAATCGTTGGTGCAAAAGACGTAGTGGAATTTTGGATGTGGCTGAGTGGTATGGCAAGTGGAGGAATGAAGTCGATGCTTTAAGGAACTATAGCTTGAATAGCTGTGCTTTTGGAGTACTTATTTTAAATGGATTTCAATATCTATGGTAGATATTGTTCCCCAAACGACGATAATCCTTATTTGAAAGGAAGACTAATCTTGGTTTAACGTTTTCGTAGCATCCTTCAATAATTTGAGTACATTAGGTTCTTAATGCTTTAAAGGAACTTTACTAAATTCCATTGAAAATTGTCTTTTTTATTTAGATTTTTTTTTAATTTTAAACAAAACACTTTAAATTTATTGCTTAAAAGAATAATCTTAGATATTTACATTTTAAAAATAATTTCATTGAAGTTTTAGCTGCGACTACGCTGTATGTGGTCCATTAATAAGGTACAATTTTAGTTCAATCTTTCCAGCATTGCTAGCGGTACATTGAGAATTACGCATTACGCGAGTAATATTGGTTACGATTTTTCGCTTTAATATTTGTCATATGTGACCGTGAAATTTCTTGGAATTTTGGCTATTTTCACACGAAATAGTCGACATGTCGATGGTCACATTTTGACACTTCTGAACAGAGAATTTTCTCAATGATTTGATTTCGATATCATGGATTAATGTGAAAAAAGCTCACTGGGAGTAGCTTATCTTCGATATTTTTGTGTTACACTGTTGCGAGAAGCTCAGCTAGGTAATTTCTAAACCATTCTGCTTCCTTGATGAAGACTTAGAATGAGCTTGGGTTGCTTTCAGATAAGTCATCGAAACAAAGGCGATTTAATCGGGCTCCAAGTTTATTTCCTAGCAAAGCTTGGACGGAGTAAGTTAAGTACCGATTGTTCATTCCTGTCGATTTGACAGCTTCTGCAACAATCATTGTAAGCAAGACCCATGCTCATGGTATGATTGTTGTTGGTAATAATATAATCCACCAACATGTTAGCGAGACAGTGCTTAGGATTGATAAATGAACATCAATATTAAATGTCTTACTATGTCATTTAGAGGCATCCGCTAATATTGATCGTGTCTAATTTCAATCAAATAGGCAACCTGCATATCATTCATCATCAACTTAAATCAGTAATATAATCTGCAACAGCTGCCTGAACCTCAAAACCTAAATCGCCATCACTATTTCTCTTTTCATAAGGTAGGTGTAAATCTTGCATAACACCCGATAACCCAACGGGTTATCTCTGATTCCTACTGACTAAAGCACCTCCTTCGTCATCAATATACCCTAAGGAACTGTCTATAAAAGTATTACATCCCAGGATCAGAAAGGCTTTGTTAGCCTATGTTATGTCTTCTTCTTCTACCCTCTTCTATCTGTAACTGCCAATGAATACTTTTAATCATGCCATATATGGTTTTCCAGTTTTCCCTACTACTTAGTAGCATTTCAACAATGTGTTCTGTTTTTAATTATTGCCTAACTGTTCTTTTCCATCTCCTGCTCCACTCCTGCTATTAAATATGCCGCATCTTCTGAGGTTGTTCCAAAAGAACAGCATACGCACAAGGCACATGTGCTAGGACCTTTCTTGCTGTAAATTTCACCTTAAGGCAACTTGACCATACTGGGGTTGCAAAGAGTATCAGCGAACACACGACTGTAGTTAACATATTTCTCTTATGTTGCTTTAGTCCTCATATGTTTGGCGTCATTTGTTATATTGCAGCTTTTACGTTTGATGCTTTTTGAGAATTATGCTGTAGATGTGCTTTAAAGTTAAGCTTCGCATCATTCATAACTCCTAGATACTTCATCTGGGCTTTGGACGTCACATCATGACTTTCAACTTTAGAGTGCCCCGATAGACAAGGCGATAGAGTGCCGGACTATCAGTCAAAGGGTTGCGGGTTCGATTCCCGCCAAAGACTTTAGGTGGTTTCTGCAGATAAGCCAAAAGTTTCGCACTTTGTAATAAAATATTTATGTATTCATGTTTTTGGCGGCTTCCGTTTTGAGTTCTGCTAACTCAAGTCCAGCATTTTTCATGCATAGTCTGTTGGTTTGTATGACTTAATTTGCAAGCGGCTCTATTTCATCAATATATCTGGCTGGCTATCACTATTGAAAGTCTCGCTATCTGAATCAAAGACACCCGGTATCCATTGTAAAACCATGATATCAGGACAGTTTGCAAGATACCGTGACCTAAATTAGTCTCCCTAGTGAATGTCTCCCTATTTCATACAAAAGTCACAGGATTTGTTGGAATGCTAAGATGTCTAGTTTCCACTTATATTTCACGAGTGGAATACCAATGAGGTAGTAAATCATCACCTTATCAATCATCGACCCTCGTTAACAATATCCACTGCAATCAAGTTAACTTGACAGTTGCTAAGACACTAAAATTTAAATTAGTATCAGCTTTACAGATACCCGAGCTTCCTTGTACAAAAGAATTGTCTAGTACAAGCCCTCTATGGATCTTATAGATCTTTGCTCTCACTAAACATGTAGATATTCCTCTATAGTGCCCTCATGCATTCATGAACGCACATTCTATGTTCTAATTCATCCTATTCATTTTAAAACTGGACTATCTTTGAGTACAGTTGAATTAGATCCGTGAATTGCAATAAAATCCAAGGATACTTGATATCCAGAGAGTTAAATTTAGCGAAGCCGGTGTTCAAAATCCATCAGAGTTTAAAACACATAACTGCCAAGCGAATGCGGAATGTAGATCACAAAGGTGTTGGAAATTGTGTGAAAATCGGCCAAAAGACCTTTGAAGAGAGAAACCAATTTTAATATTCTTCTTAATTAAGAGATGCAAAATATCCATACAGGTTAAGACCCTCACAAAACTATCTTAGCACTCATGGGCTATTTTATTTTAATGGACACCTTTGCAAATACAGACTTTACACCCAGGTAACCAGCCACGTAACTAGCTTTCTATCAATTCCCTCTATTTAGGAATGTTGCAAATCCCACAATAAATTCAACATATTCATAATCAACCTAGTCTCTATTAAATGCAACAAGAATAAACAAAAGCAAACAAAATGCAGAAGTGCTATTAAATAAAAATTGAAGGTGGCGGTGGCGGCAGCTTTTGTGTTAAAATTGTAGATATCTCGTTGGGAAAGTTTTTCCATTTACGAGTATTTGTGGTTGCAAGTACTAAAAAACTAGAGAAATACGTGCAAATATTCAACTCTTCTATAGTATTCTTTTTTCTTTACATTTTCATAACTATTGATTGTTTCGGTTTCAAAAGCAGCGGTCAATTCTTTTTATTTCGTTTCTTTACGTTTATTTTTTTTTCAAGTATTTCTCTGCAGTTGATCACGATTGAGCAAAAGTGTTGGTTGCACTTGCGCTGTTGCCTGGTAACAAAACTAGAACAAAGAATTTTTCGGATTTGTTTTAGTTTTGTTTGTATTTCTTTTTTTTTACATATTTTCGGTCCTTAGAGAGCTGTTTGTTATGGGTGTTTTTTTTCTCTTTTGTACAAAATAAAGATTTAGGAGCACGTTCCTTCTAAGATTTTACAATGTTGTATAGCCATTGACAGGTTCATGAAAAATTTATTACGAATTATTTTAGCAAATAAAATACTTTTCTGTTTCTACATATATATTTATGGTTCTGGCTGTCTGTATGTGGGATGATGAAGTATTGTAAACAATTGAGAGTTGTGGTAAAACAAAAGAAAAGATGATAAATTAGAAAAATTGCGATAATAAATTTATCATCTGTCGTTAAAACCTGTTGAAATTTTCAATAACTGTCTTAAAGACATTGTTGGATTGACAACAAAGTTCTACAAAAGTTAATGACATTAAGAAATCTGATATGATTTATTTTTTAAACTGCAGGAGAACAATTTAAAAATTAACCTGAGAACTGTAATTATTCAATACAACATTGTAGTGGTTTGGGGCATGTATGTAGATGCTTTAAGTAGATGTCGTAAACAAAATATTGATGATTTATGTTGAGCAAGTGGTTGCAGCAGTTGATTCTGGCGAAATAGATACCCAAATTCACATATTGCAGAATCGTTTTGAGAATATACAAACATTAGCCTAAAAACTACAAAATAAAAATGACAATAGTTTCGAGTTTTTCGCAAAGCTTAATCAAATCGTTTACATTTGTATGTTCCTGGTTCATCTTAGTTAGTTTTGGTCACCAAAATTATCTAAAATTCAATTTGAAGGAAAATCTTCCAAGTAAACTTCTTTTTGAGTAGATCAGCGTGAAGTTATAATTGATAAATTAAGTGAATATTTAGAAGAATAAATGAGGAGGCAAGTAATAGGAGTTTAGTTGTTAAACGTTTTAGATCTTTAGAGGATAATATAAAATCTCAAGGGTGCAGTGAATCTTATGTTAGAAAACATAGTATACTTTTGAAAAAGTTTTCAGTCGGTGACTATGTTGTTATAAGGCAAAATCACAATATTGCGCAAAAGAATAAAAAATTATCTGCAGAGTATCGCGAACCTTATAAAATAAGTATGATTTTTGCAAATGATAGTTACCTTATACAGGATATAGACAGTCTCTATAACTCTCTCTATATAAATATGTATAAATATATATATAAAGCGTGATCCATTTCTAGATTCCCTACTTTAAAAAAAAAAAAAACACAGAGAATTCAAATTTAATGGGGAATGTTTTTTTTTTATCATTTAAAAGACCATTCTTTGGCATTTATTTTTTGAAGATTATGTCTATCAAATGTTGGCCGTTGCTACATCGCAGATAGTCTATCCATTGAGTCCAATTTTCGATGACTCGTTCGAGCATTTCGACTGGTAACTGGCGAATGACACGTGTTTAGGTTTTCCTCCAAGGCCTGAATTGAAGAGGGCTTGTTCGCATAAACTTTCGACTTTACATATCCCCACAAGAAAAAGTCTAACGGTGTGATATTACACAATCGAGTCTACACGGTCTTCGTGTGGAGAAAAAGTCTAACGGTGTGATATTACGCGATCTTGGTGGCCAATCGACCGGCACAAAACGTGAAATTATGTGCTCAGTCCGAGTTGCTGCGAATGGCGCCGAATCGAGTCTACACGTGTACACTCTCAGCTATCGCCGCTATATTTTCTATTCTATTCGGTCGAATACTATCCAATAACGAATGCTGGATCTAAAAATGGGTGATGGTGTTGCGAAGAGTATTCTCACTAGGCGGATTATATTGACCACGAGTTGCCTCAAAAACATTTCTCACAGAACGTGAATTTTCGTAATAAAGTTGAACGATTTGTAAACGTAGTTCACGCGTTATGAAATGCCAATCAATACTAGAAAAATAATATGACAGCATAACACGACTTACACCTGAACTGCCAAAAAAAGCTATTAAAAAAAGTATCTCTACTTGAATCACCCTTTATATAAAAAGTCACAACTTACTGAAATTTTACTGATTTATTGTTAATATTATTTTCATTATTGTTTTTTGTTTTAATTGATTGAGGTCAATCAATTTATCAGGTTGGTCAAACTGTAATATTCACTGTAGTTAAGTTATACTTGTTAAAATAATTTAGTTTTCTTGTATAATATTATAAAATATGCCAAAGAAAATAAAATATAGTTCTAGTCATGGTGTCACTATATAAGGGTCACTATATAAGGGTCACTATATAAGTTGAGTGCAGTACCACAACTGACTGACTTTGTTTACAATTTACTTATGTCAAAAGTAATACTTTTTCAAGTGTGTTTGTGTGTAGTACATTACTTTACACAAACAAAATGCAGGTTGTTTGTGTGTTGTATTGTATTTGTTGCCAATTTGCACTCACCCTGTATAATTACACCATGGTTTTAGTTTGAATCAAGCAATCAGAAACATATATTGTTCTTATTCTTAACACAATGGTAATATTTATAACATTTGAACCAATGGGCCTACTACGATTGATGTATCAATTGGACACTAAAAGGAACCACGATTGATGTATAAATTGGACACTAAAACGAATCCCGATTGATGTATAAATTGGGGAAATAAAAGGAACCATGATTGATGTATAAATTGGACAATAAAAGGAACCACGATTGATGCATAAATTGGAAGATAAAAGGAACCACGGTTGATTCATAAATTGGAGACTAAAAGGAACCACGATTGATGTAGAAATTGGAGGATAAATGGAACCACGATTGATGTATAAATTGGAGGATAAAACGAACCACGATTGATGTATAAATTGTACAATAAAAGGAACCACGTGTGCTGCATAAATTGGGGAAATAAAAGGAACCATGATTGATGTATAAATTGGACAATAAAAGGAACCACGATTGATGCATAAATTGGAAGATAAAAGGAACCACGGTTGATTCATAAATTGGAGACTAAAAGGAACCACGATTGATGTAGAAATTGGAGGATAAAAGGAACCACGATTGATGTATAAATTGGAGGATAAAACGAACCACGATTGATGTATAAATTGTACAATAAAAGGAACCACGATTGATGCATAAATTGGGGAAATAAAAGGAACCATGATTGATGTATAAATTGGACAATAAAAGGAACCACGATTGATGCATAAATTGTCCAATAAAAGGAACCACGTGTGCTGCATAAATTGGGGAAATAAAAGGAACCATGATTGATGTATAAATTGGACAATAAAAGGAACCACGATTGATGCATAAATTGGAAGATAAAAGGAACCACGGTTGATTCATAAATTGGAGACTAAAAGGAACCACGATTGATGTAGAAATTGGAGGATAAAAGGAACCACGATTGATGTATAAATTGGAGGATAAAACGAACCACGATTGATGTATAAATTGTACAATAAAAGGAACCACGTGTGCTGCATAAATTGGGGAAATAAAAGGAACCATGATTGATGTATAAATTGGACAATAAAAGGAACCACGATTGATGCATAAATTGGAAGATAAAAGGAACCAAGGTTGATTCATAAATTGGAGACTAAAAGGAACCACGATTGATGTAGAAATTGGAGGATAAAAGGAACCACGATTGATGTATAAATTGGAGGATAAAACGAACCACGATTGATGTATAAATTGTACAATAAAAGGAACCACGTGTGCTGCATAAATTGGGGAAATAAAAGGAACCATGATTGATGTATAAATTGGACAATAAAAGGAACCACGATTGATGCATAAATTGTCCAATAAAAGGAACCACGTGTGCTGCATAAATTGGGGAAATAAAAGGAACCATGATTGATGTATAAATTGGACAATAAAAGGAACCACGATTGATGCATAAATTGGAAGATAAAAGGAACCACGGTTGATTCATAAATTGGAGACTAAAAGGAACCACGTGTGCTGCATAAATTGGGGAAATAAAAGGAACCATGATTGATGTATAAATTGGACAATAAAAGGAACCACGATTGATGCATAAATTGTACAATAAAAGGAACCACGTGTGCTGCATAAATTGGGGAAATAAAAGGAACCATGATTGATGTATAAATTGGACAATAAAAGGAACCACGATTGATGCATAAATTGGAAGATAAAAGGAACCACGGTTGATTCATAAATTGGAGACTAAAAGGAACCACGATTGATGTAGAAATTGGAGGATAAAAGGAACCACGATTGATGTATAAATTGGAGGATAAAACGAACCACGATTGATGTATAAATTGTACAATAAAAGGAACCACGTGTGCTGCATAAATTGGGGAAATAAAAGGAACCATGATTGATGTATAAATTGGACAATAAAAGGAACCACGATTGATGCATAAATTGTCCAATAAAAGGAACCACGTGTGCTGCATAAATTGGGGAAATAAAAGGAACCATGATTGATGTATAAATTGGACAATAAAAGGAACCACGATTGATGCATAAATTGGAAGATAAAAGGAACCACGGTTGATTCATAAATTGGAGACTAAAAGGAACCACGTGTGCTGCATAAATTGGGGAAATAAAAGGAACCATGATTGATGTATAAATTGGACAATAAAAGGAACCACGATTGATGCATAAATTGTACAATAAAAGGAACCACGTGTGCTGCATAAATTGGGGAAATAAAAGGAACCATGATTGATGTATAAATTGGACAATAAAAGGAACCACGATTGATGCATAAATTGGAAGATAAAAGGAACCACGGTTGATTCATAAATTGGAGACTAAAAGGAACCACGATTGATGTAGAAATTGGAGGATAAAAGGAACCACGATTGATGTATAAATTGGAGGATAAAACGAACCACGATTGATGTATAAATTGTACAATAAAAGGAACCACGTGTGCTGCATAAATTGGGGAAATAAAAGGAACCATGACTGATGCATAAATTGGAGGATAAAAGGAACATAAATTGATGTATAAATTGAACACACGATTGATGTATAAATTAGCCAATAAACAAAGATTTCAAAAAATGCTACCTAATTTTATGTGAACAATAAATTTTAATCTAAATTATGTATTAAAATTGATTGCATCCCCTGGAGACTTTTGATGCGTCATAATTTTCATGGATATTATGACCTTAAACGTTATATCACGCCATATTAAATAATATTCGCCAGGCTGTTGTTAACATGATTCTACTTGTTTTAAAATACTATTTGTTACATGCGAAATTAAATTTTTCTATACTAAAATAAAGAATTCGTGGTTTTCATATATTTTGTTTGCACTTGCATTTATAATCCATGAAATGTACTTATTTGTCGTACTTTTAAAATAATTTCTGCTGTCTTGCGTTTAATTCCATTTTTATTCCTTTGGATTCATACTTTTTTATGACTTTTCTTTTAATTTATTTCTGTTTTGGGTTTGTCTGCACTTACTTACTGTGGCGTCGGTGCAATTAATTGTGATTTATGGTAGTAATTTTTAGCAGAGTATGTAATTTCTGTAATTCATTACAAATATTTTCTACAATATTAAATAAAATATATACATATGTATTTTTTAAAGTAGGTCAAAGTTTATACAGCTTATGGTATTTGCTGCAGATCAAATACTGCGTCAAACAATATTTTGTAAATGATTCAGCCATATAAAAGTTGCTTATTCAATTGAAACATGAAATTTCATATTAACTTAGCAGAGGTGTATGCAAGTCTATGTTTTGTTGCAAAATCGTTTCTCAAGAGTTCGTTTGCCATAATCAGAAACTCGACCCTTGCTACATAAAAAATCTCGAAATCTGGTTGCCAGAAACAGTCTATGGAATTTAGAAGAAAGAGAAGAATGTCTCTTATGTTCGAGTCAAAACATTTTAAAACTTTGAAAAAATTTCCATCAGCAACACAGTGAGAAAACTATATGTGAAGAAAATGTTCTTAAAATCTTGAAATCTCCAAACACATAAACACAATATAACAACCACTAGCACGATGAAATACTCCTGAATCATTCTGCTACATTTTGTTGCAAAAGCGGCACATTAAACACTCTCAAAGGAAACTATTCACTTGCATTGCGTTAAAACATTTATGTGATTGTTTGTCAATTATTTGACTCCTCCACTATTAAAAAAAAAATGAAGAGTAAGAGCGGGAAGCAAGGAACTCAAAATAAATACCATAGAAGCGATAAATGAATGGCATGGTTAAACACAATCAATGCAATGCACTGCACTGCACTCAACAATTGTTATAGAAGGCGACTAAATCAACGTGCAACACATACGGCAAACAAAACAAAAATACAATTGAAATTCCTTAGTAAAGACGTTGCCACAGCTAAACTAAAGGTAGGGGTGTAAGGAGAAATTTTCTTGTACAAAAGTGGCAGTATGAAAAGCTACAAAAAAAAACTAAGATTTTAAGCAATAACAATTTGTGGCAAATTCACTAACATTGCTATACACTAAAAGCTTAAAACTTAAACGGCAGACATTCGGCCAGATATTATTTGGCAAATATCAAAAAGCAAGAACCCAGAAACAAAACCAAAAAAAGAAAAAAACGGCAGAAAAAATCTGTTAAAAATCGGGAGCACAAAAGACCGACAGACACTACCGACATACAGAAGTAGGAAGCCAGAAACAATGCAGCGGGTAGATGGCAGGCGGTGTATGAATTTTGTTAAGTGGCATGCTGCGGCTTATTTGCTACGAATATTACTAACCCGCCAAGCTGAAGCTGCAGCAAATTTTGCTGCATATGTATGTTTGGCCAATTATGTACGTCAAAAGATTGAGAGCTTGTTAAGACTGTGAACAATCGCAAAACGATAATCGTTTTTCGCGCACAATACTCCAACTACAAACAATCTAGCAACAACAACAAAAACAACAACAGCAGCAATCCAGCTAAAGTGTAAAATTATTTAATTTTTCCTTATCAAGACATGTTGTATTCGCATCATCTCTGCCTTCTCTCTGCCCTCTTCTTTGGGTCTTACTCGTTTCCTTGTCTTACTTTTTGTAACCATAGCTAAGTTCACTTTATTTTTTTTTTTTGGTGGGGGGGGGGGTTTAAAATGTTTGAAAGTTTAGTACAATAAACTGCACGGTTTGATATTGCTGAATTTTCAGCGGCATGTTAGTGAAATAACAATTGATGATATTGCAATGATACCAATTGCTATGTGAGGTTGTACATACTCTCACTTGGAATCGTATGTGCCACAATACATATAAATGGCCATTCGATGCTTATTCTTATTGCGTTTTTTTTTTTTTTTGCTGACCAACTAACTTGTAGGAGTTGTTTAATTTTATTCGTTTCATGCGTTGGAAATTGCGATTATTGTTGCCTCACTTTATGTGCTGCGTTTGTGGCAGCAGCACACATATTTGGGAAATTCAATTTGTGTGTTGTGTAGAGTTTCTTGGGTAGAAGACACCATAAAAAAAGTGTTGTGTTTTAAAAGTGTTAAAAGTAATTTTGTTAAACGATGCAATCTTTGTATCGCTATCGTAGCTATTAATCGAGGCTTTTATGCCCAACAACTCACTATGGGACAGGGTATTATAAAGTTAGAAGGTACATTGTGGTAAATTGTTGCTGGGATAAGTTTTGAATCACCGAAGAAATATTCTAATAAATTTGCTACATACTTGTTTAAAAGTGAGAAGTAATTTTTCAAGGCTGGACAATCTTTTGGATTCCACAAAGGTGCAAAATGTCTATTGTCATTTTTAATTTCCACAAAACAGTTTAAATCTACTGCGATGTTTACAGTTAAGTCAGATGGATTCAAAAGCCGACAGAAGCAAGGCTAACTGGAGACCTGCTTTAAATGTCGTTGTGATAATATAAGGGTCTTCGTCACTCGTATGAATTCGGGTTTTTATGGGTACAGATTATTAACAAATCACTAGTGGATAGATAGGATGCTGTAGCTTAATTGGTTAGCGCATTTGATCATTAAGCATGAGTTGGTATTAGTAGCCCGGGTTCGATTCCCAGCCACTGCCACTCAAACAACCATCAGTTTCTAATAATTATTAGTTTTTCTTTCAATCCATCATAACTAATATTTATTACAGCGCCCTCCTTCGGTGGTATATCATTCCAACGCCACCGAAGTAAAATAATTAAATAAAGACTATAAAATCAAGCTTTAATATTAATGCGCCTACTCACCACCAGAGGCGCTGCAATTCTGCACTAAAAACAAACATAATGCACAATTGCAGAGTTGTGATGTAAAAAAAGCTTTAGTCTACTTTCACCACCTCTACTTCTTACTCTATCCCCTTTCCAAAGAAAGTAATGCAAGTGTATATAGGCATATTAATTGCCTGAGTGTTACTTCTCTTTAAAAAAAAAAAAAAAGAAAAAGTGTCTTATCAGTGAGCGTTTGGTTACAGAACATTAAAGGTTGGGTGTTGTTTTGTAATAATACAAATTCAATGTATCAGCCATGTCACAGAATTTAATTCCGTTCGGAAGTGGAACTAATTCCGTATTTTGCTTTTACAGAAAAAGTAAAATTAAAAATTTTTCTAATTTTTCTTTGAATAAAATTTAGAAATGCTTAAAATTACAATTCCACATAGCAAATTAAAAGTGGTTTTATTCCGAAAAAAAATTTCCTTGTACTTTTTCTATAGAAGCAAAATACAGAATTAATTCCACTTCCGAACGGAATTAAATTCTGTGACATGGCTGTATACAAGAATGATAAAATAAAGATTACGCCAACGGGCGTAAAATTTTAAAATGGTCTGCGCATTTAGGCCCTGTGACGTCACACATTCTGTGTTTCTATTGGCTAATTTTTTCTCAATTGTTTTTTTTACTCATGTTTTGCTTACATTTGCTCACTGCACTCTTCATGTTTATATTTGTTGTTGTTTTTTTTGTTTGTTTTTCTTTTTTAAACAGATTTTATTTTAGAAATCTCAGAGATTTCTATTGCAAGGTTGCCAACTATCACATAAAACACACATTTTTCGCAAGAAATTTTAATTCTAACACATGAAACATTATTGGTAACCCTTAGAATGGCCCTTCTACGTCACATAACGGGAAATCATGCGCATGGCGTAATCTTTATTTTATCATTCTTGGCTGTATATAACCACAATGTACAGTGGCACAGAAAGTATTTCGTTCTCTCCTCTTGCTCATTAGAACAACTTCTGCAGAAGTTGTAGACTACGAGCGTGTACCCAGCAAAAACTTTACTTTCAAATTAAGTTAAAAAGTAATAGGAAATTTTCGAATAGACTATCTACAAATCTACTAGAAAAAGTAATTAGTTTTGTTTGCAATGTCTTAAAAGTAATTCGTTATCATTTTGACACTTTTAACCAAAAAGTTATTAACTTAAAAGCTTTATAAAAATATACAGACTGATTGCAACAAACTTAATAAATATTAAGGAAACTTATTGCAAAATGATATTAATAAAGATTACTAGAGAAAAATTCTTATTATTTCGGCTTGAGTTCATTTTATAATTAATAATAAGAAGAATACCATTCTTAAGATATACCCCCTGGCCCACGATGTCGATCGATAACGTAAGACTTAAGGCACACACTTTTTATCGTACCTATTTTTTTACTCAATCAAGTTTGTTTATTCCACAATCAAGTTTGTTTCTTAAGTCTTATCTAAGCGAACGTTATCGTTCGACATCGTGGGCCAGGTGGATAATTTTATAGACAATTGGCACATTGTAATGCATTTTCTTCACTTATTAATAAAGATTTATAATCATATAATAAGTGCTGTTTCACACGTGGCAGTTTTAGCTGAACAGTTTTTGTTCAATTCTTTTTCGTTCACACGCGTATCTTCAATTTTCGTGCTCTTTACTTTTATAGCCTGTTCATCGATCTCGAACGATAACGTTCGCTTAGATAAGACTTAAGACACAAACTTGATTGTGGAATAAACAAACTTGATAGAGTAAAAAAAAAACGATACAATAAAAAGTTTGTGTCTTAAGTCTTATCTAAGCGAACGTTATCGTTCGAGATCGATGAACAGGCTATAAGTTTCTACTTTTTCATGCAAATCAACTTCGCGTAGAAAAGATAAAGAAAATAAAAGAAAAAACAATAAGAGAATTGATTAGTACCGTTAAGTATGTTTGACTTTTATTCTCTTTTCCCTTCTCACCCAAAAATATTTGCCTTGAAGAGTTAGAATGGAAACGTGTGAAACCGGACTAACTTCTTTAAATCTATTTATTTGAGTTAAATTTTTTGAAAATTATAATTATGACTTTTTTTAAAATATATATATAAAGTAATTCTTTAATATACAATTACATAGTAATACAAAAAGTGGCTTATAAAGTTACGAAATAATGAATTATGGAAGTCATTAAAACTAAGAACGTAAGTAAAGTTTTGGCTGGGTATTACAGCCTACCAGTTAGCACAACAATTCTTTTACCATATAAAATATATAGTGATTATCCTGGACTCTAAACTATTATGGAATCTAAATACAAGATGTTCGGTGTAAAAGCATCTCGTGGTTGCACGAATGATCTTTGGTATATGGTAGACTAGCTAAATAAAGTTCCAAGATGATGCACTGGAATTACTTGAACACTACGAGCAAGTTCTTCGAAGAAACTGAACACTATACTGAACGTTGTCTTTGTGGAACTGTTCAAAGTTTTAGTCCCCTCTAAAGATGAGTGGAGCAAGAATAATCTTGAGAATGTCAATAATATGATAAACATGACCTAAAATGAATTCTGGTAATGAATGTAGTGTATCCTCTGATTTTACTCCTCGGACGAACCTAACTTCTTTTGATTGAATGTAGGTATTTCAGGCTAACATTTTTGCTATCATGAAAACATGCAAATTACAGCAATATTCTTGTACATATTGTTGTTTTTGTCGACAGTCAGGAGGCACGGCTCTTCTTTTTTGATCAAGTAATCACTATTTAGAAGCTTTTGAGCTCTATGCTGAACATATCATTGTATGATCGATTTAACATCACTGAATTATTTTATGTAAAGACCAACTCAATCGATATTTGGATCCATGTGCACAGACTGCTATAATCGTTAATAGGCGGACGTGTTAGTCAGAAATAGATTAGCTGTAAATGTGCCTAGCTAAGAAAGGTGAAGTCCATTGTAAATCCAATGGGGTCTCCTGACACTTTTCTCAAAATGCTGAATATAGATGGTGTAATTTACGTACATGTAGGATAGCAAATATGAAGAAAAACGTACTGTGCAGCTTATTGACCTTTTCTTTTTCAACTTCAATGAAATTTATCATCTTCTTTATGATTGTTTTGCCCTAACTGCCTAAAAAAAACTCGCAAAATTCTAATTTGTAAAAAACTTTGGAAATAAGCAATATCTGTGATAATTAGTTTGTATGAAAATCAAGAAAAATAGTAAATCTGTTTTAACTCATATTTTTGACCAAAATTAAATTTTTTATAAAAAAATAAAAAAAAACTCAAGTTGGTTATTGTTAAACATACGAGTGAATTTTTAATGTTATGGATTCCTTAGAATTCCTTGGAAAAGTCTGTAATTTAACACTACAGCTCACATGTTCTTTTAACCAAAAAAAAATGTGTTTTATTTCCTGGTAAATTTGCTTCCTATTAAATGTGAAATTCCAGCAATAAAAACTATCTAACTACCAAAAATGCATCCCTTGTTCCAGCATTCTTTCTTTCGTCCTTAACTATTTTCCATATTATTTATACGCTGTCGGTGATCTCAGATTTCCAGCACAGATTTCAGGTGTTGGCTGATGCATCACAGCCACCTTGGAATGGCCATTTTACAGGTGTAACAAATTCATAATAAAAAAAATGTGTTTTTTTTTCTCTTACTTTTTGTGTTAACAAAGCTGCTGATGATGATCATCATCAGGCACAAAATAATCTTGATTTCTAGTTCTCTTTAAAAAATTGTTAAAATTAACTTGGTAAATATTTTGTGCAAGTGTTGAAAAAAGGCTAGAAAAGTTTAGAAGTTGCTGTTGCTTTAGTGTAACATAACACAGATTAGCCATAAAGATAGACCGTCAAACGGACAGACAGTCAAACTCTTAGTCGCTTGGTTAGGCAAGTAAGTGTAGCTTCTAGCATCAAATCACCATATCACTTGTAATACGAGCATTCGCCAACTAAAACATATCCAATATCCATGTTTCTACTCATACTCAGCTCTAAACTCTGTGTGGGTCAATCTACTGAAAATAAGCAGCTAAGGAGCTGACAAAAAAAGAAGAAACAGCAGCTGATTCGGTCAGCTATAAATGGACAGATAGTAGTGGAAAAACTCACGGGAGAATAAAGTTAAAATACAGCCTCTGGTAAATCTCTAATAAATTTGAGTACAACGAATGAAATGAAATAAACTTAAACTGATTAAGATTTGCTGTTAACTTGAAGACATTTGAAAGAAATAACAGATGCATTGTGACCAGTAAGTGAGACTATTCAATACCCTAAACTGTAGAGCAGAATTTGTAAGGCTTTGACGTTGTATTAAAAAAACTTTTAAACTGATTTGATTTGTGCGATTGTGAGTTCAAGTAGCGTTTGTAGGAACCTATAAATCTGGGTGGAATTGTCATCTTTGTTCAGAGACAACTCAAAGTTATGCTCTCGCAGACATTTTAGAGAATCTTAATTTAGCGAAAATGTTGCAGCAAGTAGTCCTTTGATATAACAACACAAGGATCATGCAGTGAATTTAATTATTTAAAAACATTTTCTTCATATGCAGGCGTCTCAATAGGGTCGGTTTCGGTCTGAAAGCATTTGTTAATATTTCACAAAATGGTCCTTCGACAGGCAAATAGAAGGACCATATTGAACGATTTTTGTTTAACATACAACCGTGTTCAATAAAAATGTTACAAAGCCTTTAAACATCTCAATCTGTACACTGCAGTGTGTATTCAGAGCAAAATTATCCTTGTTGTTTTGATGCTTTCAAACACTTGTTGCTGATCTTTTTCGTTGTAATTTAACACCATCATTTATTTCTCCTCATCTTTATAATTTTATTTCAGTTAAAGTTTTGCCATTTCATTTGTGCTGCGACCATGTTACAAACTTTAACAACTTCCACAGTAGTTTGTTTTTGTAGTTGCTGTTAAAGAAATTGCAACTTTGCTTTAAGAGGGAACGTACAACCGAAATGTTTTATGGCAAAAACAAAAAACTAAATGTTGATTTGGCAAGTGATTTTTAAAAAGTTTTAGCTTTTTGACTTTTCGTTCTTTATACTGCTGCCTCAACTGCCACTAATTCCAAGTTAAAAAAATCGCCTTGTTGAGGAAATCTTTGTAAAGAATCTTGGAATTAAGCAGCTAAAAGAAAACTAAATTATGTGTGGTTAAGCAACAGGCAAGAGTTTAGATGTTTAGTTGTTTAAATTTAAAGTTAAAGCTTTAATTACTATTAAATTATAAAAAAAAACAACAGCAGCAGCAACAGCAACAAATGAGTAGAAATGTGTTGCTTTTTTATCTGACAGACAGAAAGAAATAGTTTATAAGCAACCCACTACAGCAAATCAACAACTTTAACTGCAGTTCCACCATCACTGCCATCATCATCATCATCACATCCCATTGCATCTCATCAGTTCGCTTTCTCACATCAACAGCAATAAAATGTTGTTGGTTACTTTCACACAATCAAAAGGGAGCACAAAAAACAATCATGTTTATTGCAGCACAACTTTAGACAGGTTGCTGCTGCTTGTAGGACAAATACAGAATAGATAATTGCTGCAAACCTTTGAAGTAGAGCTAATAAAACACATTTGTTGTTTATGGTTCAAACCTATAGAAAAAAACAAGCTTGAATTAGAAGCTCTAGTGATGAAACAACAAAAAAGTTGAGAATCTCTAAAACGCATGTAGCATGTAGGAGTTTTTGTAACTGACATAGCGCACAGTGGGGCTGCTGATTGTGGCATAGAGTAAACCAGTTTGCTAGAACCTGGCTCTGAATATATTGTTAAAATCCATGGAATATCACAGCTGTAATGTAATAACAAACAATTTCTCTACGCTGTTCATAGGCAATATTATGTAGAATAGTTCAGTCCAACTGTCTAAGTGTTGCTGGAAAATTTACACTTGTCATAATTCCGAACTAAACGGAACCAGCTTTTTTTTTGTAGGTAGAGTAATATAATGTTGGTTACACAGGCGCAATCACAGTTGATAGTAGTTTAGGCTGACATTTAGATTTTCGCTGCGAAAGCACATTTTATTCTATTTTAGAAAATCATGTTTCAAGTAAGTTGCACTATCCTCTTGCACTTCAACAATGAACAAATGAAAAAATAGTAAATTTGGCAGACAATGCAAATTGCCCAAATAATATTTGGAAACCAATATTTCAAAATAAATATAAATATATTGTGTTACCTAAGTAGTCCATGAAAACATTTGTTGTTTTGGGCAGTTAAACAATTTGGAGCAGACAAAAATATCTCTAGATGTTATGACTTTAAACTGAGTCGATTTCATGGTCGCTGAAGAAGTGTTGTATTTAGGACTGACCAGAGTCGAAGCTGTTACCCCGGAAACCAGTAACCCTAGGAGTTGTTTTGTCTGTGATTTCGTGGAAGAGATTATTAGTTTAATGGTTGTTGGATTTAGGTAGTAAAAATTTTCAAGCTTACTATAGGTTCTATGCTCTTTGGTGGTGGCGGATGGTTGACTTCAAAGTCGTACAATGCACTGGCGGGGACAATGCTGCATTATTGCTCGTTGGTTGACTTCTGGTCATAGTCAACGATGCCGTTCAAAACTGACCCAGCCTAGTTCAAAGCTGCCCCGTATGGGGGGCACATTTGAACACAATGACTTCATCCATTAAAAAATATAAATCGAACTAAAAATAAGTTAAAGTTTATTTCCATATATATATTAGTTAAATTATGTAAAAAGTCAATAATTCAAAAATATAAATTTTTATGTGGCTTGAAAGTAAAAAGTGTTCTAAGGTGTCCCCTTCTCTGCTATTTAAAAAAATGTTATCAATCCAAAATGTTATTATGCAAAATGTTACTATCTTTCTGTTAAAATTTTTTACTGTTCAATGTTATTATCGAAAATTTAAATTATTTTTTCTGTAAAACATATTTTTAAAATTTTGTCAACCCTTTCAAACTTATATCAAAATATTTATTTTTTATTTTCACATAGAAAATTTGTTATTTTTTAAATATGTATTAAAATAAAATAACTCCTGAAGAAGATTTCCAAAGGAAATCGAAATATCGAGTTAATTATATATAAAAATGAAAACTTTTTTATAAAAAATAAAAAGTGACCTCAAGCTTAAAAATTATTTAATAAAAATAAAAATTTTACAACTTTTTCGTTTATTTTGTGATTGCTTTTTTTTATTTTGCATTAATTTTGATTGGAAATGGTGTATTTTTGAAAACTCTTTTAAAATATCATAATCTAGGCATTTAGTGATGGTAGAATCCATGAAATTCGAATCATTGCTTATAGTTTTATATCGCTTTCAACATAAGGTATTTTACTCAGGTTTTTACATAAAACTAATTTTGAACCGCAATGAATTGTAAACCGTAGCAAAATTCTTCAATCTAAAGCTGTGAATAAATTTCAAAACAGCATTTAAGTGATACGCATATGAATACATAGAAATATATTAATATACATATTTTTTTAAAATTCCGTGAGATAAAAATGGTTGTTTTCAAACTTCAAACCGATCCCTGCGTAAACTTTTTTAACGATCCGAAAAAATTATCACATTTTTTATTAATAACTTTTAATGTTTTACTCGATTATACTATGACTTTTTCGCTAAAAAAAGTTAAAAAGTTATAGCCCTATTGTGGATCCGTAAGTAGACAGCGGCAATGACTGAAATACTTAAGCCGATGACAAAACTACGTTACTAGTTTACCGGAATATCGTTTGAAAATTCATCTATCACATTTTCAACGGTATATATTTTTAATTTTTAAGCATTTAGCTTAAAGCTTGTTGACATTAACTGCACTTGACTTTGACAAACAAGATAATCTCTCTGAATGAAAAATATTTAATAATTTAAGTATCAGGATCTAAAACACTGTAAGAGTTTGCCAGTGACAGAAACTTTAGGAACAATGAGTTGAGTAAGGCCCGGTTTACATGATGATTTTTACGACGTCGTTTTTTATTAATTCTCTTTTGAAGATGCTACGAAAACAAGAATGAAACCGAACAACAGAAACAGAAATGAGTGTAAAGAGAAATATGAAAAGAAAACATGAAAACAGAAATCGTGTCTTTTTTTCTACCCCGCTTGCTTCACTACACCGCTCGCCGACAAAACAAAAGTAACGTCTAAAAAACGACGTCGTAAAAATCATCATGTAAACCGGGACTAAGGAAACAGTTAAACTATTTTTAGGCAATATTTTATTACTTGATGTTCAGTGATTTCAGAAAATTTGGTACAGCAGAAAGTCTTATGTTGTTTACACACATGGACCGTTTTATATAATTAAGTTTCCATTTCAGTTCCTTATCAAACCTATGCCTACCTTTGGCCCACGTAGTCTTTAAGTACGTCCCTGCTTCTTTTTCTAAATACAACATTTACTCCAGATTTTACTTTTAAACCTTGTTCTTTTTTTTTGCTATTTGCTGCCACATCCTGTTCAAACATTAGTTCATTGTGTAAATATTTATATGTATAATGTGTGGTGTTTTTATATGTACGAGTAATCATATATTTTTTTTACTATTGGTTTGTCCATGTCTCCTCTTGTGTCGCCAAACACCACCAACCAACACCACCGCCTCAAGTAATGCATTTTTATTCACTACTTTTAGTCAACCTCAAATGACGACAAATGACTTTAATTGCATTTCTTACAACAACACACAATGATGTGCCAGGAACAGCGCAACAATTTCTTCATTTATATTTTTTTCTCTTACTTTATTTTTCTTTTAGCTTCCTTCATCTTATTGCCACATACATACATATGTATGTATGTATGTATGTATGTATGTATGTATGTATATGTGTGTAGAATAGTGGAACATTGTGCAGTCGTTTTGTAATTATAAATGTAAATGGAATTCATGAGAAATAAAATCTTTGGTTTCCCCTGTAAACCTTGAGAATTAGTTTTGTTGGGTTCTTTTTTTTTTTTTTTTGTTTTATTTATTTGTTAAGGAATATAAATGATATTTTGCTGTAAGGAAAGCCCTTATATGTGGACACAACTGAAATAAAAATCTGTTTTAAATTCCAGTGACTTTTTTTAGACAACATTTGCTGGGTTTTAATTAATTTCTATATGAAAACAGTTGAGGCAAGTAATAAATTTATACACCCGCTTTTATTAAAAGGGCATTCGATTGTCACAATTAAAATTCATTTCTAATGTTTCACAGTTTTTTTTTCCATCTTTGTTAGCAATGAGCAATTATTTTCATTAACTTATGCTGAAAGCACGTCACAGCTTTGTGGCAGAAACAGTTGCCAGTAATAGTACACAGACTTGAAAAGCCTAATCGTATCCTGCAGACACAAGACAGGTTTATGCAATAGCAGACCTTTAAAGAACCTGAAATGTAATGAAACTTCAATTCCACCAAAACTTACAAATAGTTTTGTAATTATGGTATCGTTGCCAAATCAAAGAAAAGTCTATAAAATCTCTTACAAATTAACATTTAATTACTAAATAATACAATAATTCATTATTTCAACTCTTTCTGCTGGATTGACATTAAAGTCTAAACAATGACACAAACTGAACAACACTAATCCGGGTCTATTTACAAAACCCTCCCCAAATAATTCCCCAATCAAACACACATCCAATATACATACTACTGTTACAATATGCGGGATCAATTAGAGTTTAGAGCTTACAAACAAAACGGGTTGCATGCCACAACTCTACAATAAGCAATTTAACACTTTCAGTTTGTATTGTTTGAAATCGTAATAAAAATTATAATTGATGACAACTATAAATGACAACAATACAACAGCAACAAAAGGCAAAAAAACCAAAAAAACAAACAAATTGAGACAATAATTAATGAAAGTAAATCTTAAAATGTTGCCTACAGAATCATAAAAATTATTAAAACAAATTAATGACAGCCAAACAAAGAAACAATTGAATTGAAATGAACTGAAATGAATTGAATAGAGATTGATTGTTTGACAAAGAAGGGGGTGTTTAGTCTTAGTGTGTTACATTGATTTAATGCTGCAACATGTTGTGCTACTCAATTGATTTCAATTAATTTTATAATATCTGTAAGACCCATGTGTTACAGTGTAAACAAATATTGGTAAAGTGCATAAGAGTAAGATAATAATTTGTTTTTTTTTCTGTATAAACTTCCATATGAAATGATATGTTTAATAATGTAACAGGTCTTTCAGCAGGAACTTAATTTTCCAACAGGCATATTGAAAGAACAAAAAAGTTTTAACATTTTACTTGCTGACAAAGCAGTTGTAAAAGCTTTGTTGCAATTGTTGCAATAGTTACATATATATTTATATTGCCTGAAAATTCATTATGAAAATTGTGAATCTGTAAAATTTATATTTTGTAAAATTCTTGATATTCTCGATCTGCATTATGCCCTTCTGCGACCGCTTTTAAGTAATTGGTTGATAAAACTGCCTCACAAGGGCTTCTAAAAATCCATGTAAAATTTTTGTTGAGAAGTCTTTGCATGTTGAACATATTACTGTATGTAGCGGATTTGTGATGATGTTTGTAACGCCCAGAAATATTGGTACAACACTCACCTGAAAGTATACCGATCGACTCAGAATCACTTTCTGAGTCGATTTAACGATGTCCGTCCGTCCGTCTGGCTAGCTGTCCATGTAAAGCTTGTGCGCAGAGTACAGGTCGCAATTTTGAAGATATTGCGATAAAATTTGTTACATGACCGGCCCAAGGATGGATTAGCTTGAAACTGGTCCATTATTTTACCTGGTTCCAATGCAAATGTCCTCCCGAAATAAGGGCGTAACGCTCCTAGATGTTTCAATTATGCAATGATGATTTTTTTAAATTGATATGAAAATTACTTTATTCGAAATATATATTTCTTCAGGCAGTCTAATTTAAATATAAATACATATATATTTGGCATATTACTGGTTTGGACGTTGCCTAATCTGCAGATGCAATTTTCAATAAGTTCTTCCAAAATTTGTAGACGTATATCAGCAATAACGCGGCGAATGTTTTCCTCGAAGTGATTTATCGTTATAAAAACTGAAGTTTATCTTTCGAATAAAGTAAATTTAATGTTAATTAAAAAAATCATCTTTGTTTTATTCTATTACAAAATGCTACACATCTAAAAAAAACACCTTTTATTATTAATTAGAACCAAATTCAAAAAAGTTTTAACTTCAATTATCACAGAGCCTTAGCTTTATTTTCTTTTCTAAAGCAAAATATGATAAAATATGAATGCGGAAATAAATAGAAATATTACATATATTGAATTTCACGTCAAGTGACCCAATTTTCAAATCAATGTCTTCCGATTTGAATGAAATTTTCAGCTCTATCAGTCCAGAAGTGCCGGAGTTAGAGGGGGTCAAAGTTGGACATTTTTGTCATACAGAGTTCTTTTTAAAATGAGTGTAACTTTTCACCTATTGGTCCTAGCAAAAATTGTCCAAAGGACTTTAGATAGCTATTTGTGCAATCATTCCAAAAATACTTTTTTTTTAATTTTTTAATTTTTTTTTAAATTTTTTTTTTTATTATTTTTTTTTTCAATTTGGGCCCTTTTTTTCTCAAAAGAAAGCGAGTGGAATATCTATCAAAAAAATTATTTTTTAACTAAAGAATACGATTTTTCAATATTTGGCACATGTATCATTTTCATTTATATATTATTGCTATTAAATTATTTATTATTATTATTCTTATTTAGGGTTATAAGTAATAAATAGGGGAAAAAAATTAAAATAGTGCAAATGGTACAAATTGAAACACTTTCTTCTTTGAGTTGGAAATTTTTTTTATAGATACCCCACTTGCATCCCACTAAGTGACCACAAAGCTCTTAAAGGAAATGGTCTAAAGTTTCTTTTGAGGAAAAATAAAAAAAACTCCATTTTGAAAAAAAAAAAAATAAAAAAAATGGGGAAAATGAAAATGATACTTGTGCCAAATATTGAAAAATCCTCTTCTGGAGTTAAAATATAATTTTTGACTGATAGAGCTGAAAATTTGTGTCTGGACTACTATCCAATAGTACTAACCTTGGTTGAAATTTCATCCAAATCGGAAGACATCGATTTTTAAAATTGGGTCACTTGACGTGAAATTCACCATATATGTATTTCTTCTAGGTATGTTTTCAAAGCATACTTCGCTAAACAAAAAGAAATTTCAACGTGATTTGAACCCACAGAGACAAGCTTACCTATACAGCATTTGTTCATGTTGGAATTAGATGATTATTAACAGGAATTTTTTGACGATAGTAAATTATTATAAACGATTGGGAACTGCTTCCATCGATCGTTTCTCCTACCTTAAACTTTAACAGTTTGATCATCTTTTTGATGTGTTATGCTAATGAGTGACGCACAAGAATACTTACCCGATGTTGCTTTAATGTCTTTTATTTAATTCAAAACCGTACAATTTCATGAATATAATTTGGTCCTTTAAGTTTAGTTCACTTTTTCTTAACAACGATATGTTCAAAAAAAAAAAAACCCCCCAAAGAATGAATTCTGTTGTGGTTAAATAAGAGGATTTTATGTATATTGCAGCTTTACTGTTCTGTTGAGGAAGAATAGGCCCTAGTATCTATTCGTCAGTTAGCGATAATAAAAACACATAGAGCTTGGAGCTGCATCTCTGACCAAATGCGAGTACAGATGTATGTGCCAACCAACTCCCAAAGAAAAAAGTCGCTCTAGGAGCTCATCTCTAGCAGTCCCTTATTATCTATCTGTGACTTTAAAAACTCATTGATCCTGGATCTGTATTGTCAGAGTCACAAATTTAGTTTCAGATGCTAATATGCTTTGTAGCACAAGCTGAATTGAGGCCAAGCAACTGATGAATTGTTTCGCGTTCTTGAGAAGTAAAAAATTATATAGTTTACAGTTTATAAATCGACTTTACAAATACCAGAACAATATAAACAATTGCCGCCTTTTACGAAAGTTAATTCTCTTTCTAATACTGTGTTCAGATATGAAACTTAATTGAGTCAATATTCAGTTAATTGACAATATTATTTTAAGTGTTCAGGCATACGCAATTTTCAGCTTACTCAATAATCATTTGACAGTTGGAAAACAATACAAGAAATACTCTAAATGGTTGTTGTGTTTCTATGTAAACAAACTTACCTTCACATTGATTTTTTTTAATGATTTCTTTTGTTTTCTTTTGTTGACATTTGCCATTTTATACAATTTTGTTCACTAAACACAGTTGTGAACAGTGTTGCATTCGAAATCTTACTCAATATTATAACAATTTCGTACTTATTGCGCAATAATTAATTGAGATTTTATATGGATTATTGAGCTCAATAATAGCGTTAATTGCGATTATCGCAATTAAGGTTCATATCTGAACACGCTATAATAGTCTGATCCATTTTAAAGTCTCTCTGTTTTATATCATTATAATATTCTGGAATATCTGAATTTAATCATATTTTAACTGATTGCACTATTTAGAAAACTGCAATATAATTTACTGGATTAACTAATTAGTTATTTGCTTTTAATTTCTTTACAGACTTCATCATCATCGTCACAAAAAGGTAAGAGATTTCCACCATATTAATTAATTCATAGAAAACCGTAGGCATTTCCTTAGCCATACTTATTCCCACACATTGTACATATAATCCACTTAAAGCACATCTCATCGCGTACACTGTCCACACATTATGGCAACGTTTCTTCCCATCGATGTTTGTTAAGTATTTTGCAACAATTTAAACCAAAAACATCCTTTAGGAAAAACATTACAAACTCGTCTGCTTCTAATACAGTTTATCAATTAAATACCATCTGGAAATTTGAACA
Source organism: Bellardia pandia (assembly GCA_916048285.2). Taxonomy (NCBI): domain Eukaryota; kingdom Metazoa; phylum Arthropoda; class Insecta; order Diptera; family Calliphoridae; genus Bellardia; species Bellardia pandia. Next base: position 25,347,031 of record OU696531.1, read on the forward strand.
GAATATAAATTTTTCTGCATTTAATTGCTAGACAATTTCTGCACTTGTTCTCTCTCTCTTTCGCTGTTGTTATCAAATACTTTGTGTAGACTAAAAGCGGCCTACACAGAACATGTGACTGTAACAACATTTTGAAATTTTATACTGTGTTGTGATAAGTGTGATTAAATAGCCAAAGAGTTGTGGCAACATTAAGGAAATGTTTATTAAAGAAACAAACAAATTTTATTTTTTTGTGTTCAGATTTAAAAATTTGTCTAACAAATTTGTTCCCATCCATTTAATTTGCTGGTATGACTGAAATAGTCTGCGATAAAAAAAAAAAAACACTAAAACTAACAAATATGAAACGCCAGAGAATGTAATTTTATGATATTAATGCCAAATTACCTAAAAGTGCATTAATGCGTGCATTAATACTGTAGATATGCTAGTAAATGCTGCTAAAAAAACTGCTCATATTGAGGAGGATTTTGTTTAATATATGTACACAACATGTTTATGTTGTTGATGATTGTACGCATGCGTGTTAGTGCGTTAATAGGTATCCAGCAGTGTTAAAGGTGGCAGTTGTGTTCATGCTGAACTTGCTAAGCATAGAGTGTTAGTTGGTCCTTAGCAATGCGATGTTTATAGTAAATTTGTCATTACCAAGCTTTGCAAGTAGGTTAATGGGTAGCCAGTGGTGTTTGTTTTTTCTGTCAAGAAGATTATCAAGATGGATAAAGTCAGTGTTTGTAAGATAGTGATGATTTGCTTGGAGCAGTTTAGCAGCCCTTAACCTACATTTGTGTTGTTTAGAATCTTCTTCATCTTAATCTCCCTAGAATCGTTTTTTGATCCTTGATTATATTGTTGTATCGCGATAGTAAGTCCCAATGACATCAGGGTACTCATAAAAATTTTCCTTTATTTACATTGATGCGTACAATAGTTTCATTTACAACTGAAACATAAAATGCGTACATTTTTATTAGTTTTGCTAAATTTTTAGGGTTGCCAAACAATTTGAAAATTAACATAAAATTATTAAAAGTTTTAGCTCTTTCTATACAATTCAGAGAACAGCTCAATTCTTATAATACTCTATGCAGTTTAATTTGTAATCAGGCGATTAATGACAGTATTTTTAAGGTAGTGATTCCTGTTTGATAAGCACAGATGATTACACTAGATTATTGGTACTGATCTGCATTGAAATCTGTAACTGTTAGAAAGTTAGCAATGCGTGATACCTCTGCTTGTGTAGTTTAGAAACTCCTTAATCTTAATTTTTCGATTGTTCTTGATCCTGTGTTCTATTTATGTAGTTTAGGACTTTACCATATTAATCCCATTTAGTTTGTTCTCTATTTTTATTCTTGGATATCTTGGTATTTCCTAAGCTAATTTTCATCATGGAATATCAAGAGCTATAGATTTCAATAGTGCCTTGCTTTGCGCCTAACCTAATGAACTGTACATATCGTCACCTGAAATTCCCAAAGAAAAATTAAAATTCGTTTTTTGATTGAATCTGGAACACAACGCTAAAATACAATAAATGAGCAATTCCATATGAAAGCGATCACCTTTTGGACGACCCCTCTCCGATTTTAAAATAAATAGTCTCAATCGATTGCCCAGCAAAAAGTAATGTACCTACATATTTTTTTTTTTTTTTATAGTGACTGGTTTAGTGGTGGTGCACACCACTGTCTGTGACAAAATTGAAGAATTCTTCATAAGGGACCTCATTGGAAGTTGTTAAAAAAAAAACTACTAAAGCGATCGCAACGAGTGATAGCTCGTTGGAAAGGTATTGAATCAGGCTTTAATTGAAAAATAAAATTTTCCTAATTTTTCTTAGAAATTTACCTTTAAATTTTCCCATGAAAATTAAATTTTCCGATTTTCCACAGAAGCTCCTAAATTTTCCGGCTAATTTTTTTTTTGGATTCCTCATAATTTTTGTTTTAAGAATCAGCAATAAAAAAATGGGCCCCGACTCCTTGTTTGGACAGGAGAAGAGCATTTAAGAGACCACCTTGTTAAAAATACATTTTAAAAATTATTTTACAGTTAAAAATACATTTATGAAGAAAAAATCAATTTTTTTTAAGAGCCCCAAGTTGAGTGTGTAGTGAATATGGTCTGCCTGCCTTCACAAGATCGGCCATAAATCCATGGATAATAGCAGCAGTGGCATGTAATGGCACACCAAACCCGACTGAGGCTACAGGTCATATACGCAATAATTTCAATATATTTATATGTATAATTGAATGTCGTAAATTTAACATATTATGGTTGCTGCTATTATATACATAATTACAGTGATCATAATATTGTTAAAAAACTTGTACAAATTATGAAATGATTACGTTGATCATATCTAACAAAAACGTAGTTTTACAAAAGAAATTTTCACATTATGTACGACCTCAAATTAATTACACCAAATTTTTATTTAAATCTCATAAGTGCCGAAAATTTTACGAATTTTTCGCAACAGATTCACAGATTGTCATTGGGAATTTTAAATAATTTTATGCGTTTTTGAGCGAAACTAAATTATTTGCAGCAATGCCAAGCTTCTGCTAATGAAGCTTTGTAATCACAAACGTCATGATTAATTACACAAATTCGAAACCAATTACGTACATATGTACCTATATATTCGTTTTAACTTTATGAGCTTCTTTTGCTATTTAGCAACACGTGTGTACTTGCCTTGAAATTTTCCTTTCTAAAAATTCTCATGATATTCAAAAATATTTCTTATTTTTTTCCCTTATTATTTTCATCAATCTCTCTCTCTATCTCTGTCCCAGTCAAATACCAACTAATGACACATTTTTCCTTAAACACAAAATTCTCCAAAAACATGGCAATCTTTAGTACGAATATTTCAATTCCCCAGGAGAATTGAAAATATGGCAATAAAACATAAAATACAATTTGCTAGAATGCACTTTATTGCATTTTAATTAGTGTAATATCAATTTGTACTTTAAGAGTGATGAAGGTACAATATTCATTTGAACCTTTAAATGGTAAATGCATGCAACAACAATAACAAAAATCACCAACACTAACAACTACAACTGCAACAACAACATCATCATCAAACGTCAAACAATGACTTGTCTTGACTTGACTTCAATGGTCTGGACTTTTAGTTCTTAAGCTGAGAGTTGAAGTCAAATGAAGAAAAAGGCCTCATAAATGACATAAAGAAAAGAAGGTAATAAAATGTATGATGTTGTCTTTTTTTTTTTTTTTGGAGTTAAACTTTCGTGGTGCAAAAATACTATACAAAGAACAAACATTTTGTGTAATGAACTTTTACAGAAAAGTATATTTTTCATAAAATATACATATGTATATTCTGTTATATAACGCGTGAGATGAATAGGGTAAAGTTTTATCAAATGTCAGTTTGTAGTTTTGTATTCCTATGCAATAGTTTCCTAAATGCCTGTTGATTTTAATAAGGATTATTTTACTGCCGCCGCACAATTACATACAGAGGCCAAATTACCGCATTTGTGAAAAATGATTTCCATATCGAAATTATGATAAAATGTACTAAATTTCTTGCTTGATATCGTATGCCATAATCTCAAATAAGAAAAGTACGATCAATTTTACTCGATATCGAATGCGGTAATTTGGCCCCAGAGCTTATTTAACGAGCCAGTATTTTACGGGTATAACACTGGATTTGGAATGCTTGTATTTAATGGACAAGTTGGCAAATATAAAGAATTTTGGATAGAACATCTTAAGACATAGTTTTTCATAATTTTGTATAACAAGTAAGTCATCATATTTTCTGCTCTGGGTCAGGGTTGTCATATTTTTTCACCTACGTCGCCACAACAGTTGACAGAAATCGCAAAAAATTAAAAAATTTCAAAAACATATCGCCAGAGTCAAATTTTTAAAATAATATATTCCGGCATGTGATGGAAACCGATATCGAAAACGAATCCGTTTTGGAAATAAATTTTAATGCATTGATAATCTTATTTTTAAAATTTCTTTTTCAAGATTCTTTTTAGTAGCCCAATATCTTTATATTTTATGTGATAAAAGTTTTTCAATACAGATATATTACGAAAAAATTGACTTCTAAAACTCATTCGTTTTCGTTTTCGATTTCCATCACATGCCTGATTATAATATTATATTAAATGTTAATATATAATAAACATAAACTTGATATCAATATAGATATGATATCTAGGTAAGTACTTGTACGAGGGCGGTTCGGAAACTTTTTAGCATAGCACAGAAAGAAAATAGTTAGACATAACCACTAAATAACATATACTTGAACTCGTTTATTTATTTAAAAAACACTATTTTTATTTAGGCCAAAGCACTCTTGTAAGAGTAAAAAACAACGTCAAACAAATTTGTGCTAAAACAAGTGGTTACGTTTTTTTCGATTAAATATTTGCCAAATGTGACCGTACGAGTACAGTCCATCTCTTCCTTTCTCAATTGCCTGGGAGTATAATTTAATAACAATATTTATATTTTTGCCTGTTTGGGCATCATTTATGAAAATGACTTTAGCTTTTGTTGTGAATTATGCTTGAGGGCGGCGGTGGGTCTTCTCTTCATCAAATGAATTTAATGAACACTGCGTTTTGTGGTGTTGTCCAAAAGCATGGACAAACATGAAATGAGCGTAAGTGAGTCAGTAAAAGTGTGAGTATGTGCTAGTGTGTGTGTGTGTGTGTGTTTAACTATAAAACAGCAATTATTCATTTCGAGTGGCTGGCCATCCAGGTGCTGGCAAATCGTTGGCTATTTCAATTGCATTGTATTTAACGGAAAAACTAATAAATGTTTACAATTTGAAAATTTTTGATCGTTTTTTTTTTTGTTCAGTTTTCTAAAGCTTCCAGTCATAATTTTTGTATGACGGGGCTTAAAAAGTATATTTCATTGTGGTAAGACTTACTAACATGCAGCCGTTTGACTGAGGCACGAGTACAAGAGTATATAAATTAATTGATTTTTTATTTAAGCCGTTTCTTACAGGAATTTGGGGCTTAGTAAATAAATATGAAGAACAAATGTTTAAATAAAATAATAGATTTTTCAAAAAGCTTCTGGTCTTTAGTAAGACTTTTCTCTATTTTGAAACTTGAAATTAGATTTTTATTAAGTTGTCTTGTGGCATGCAATGTTGTTAGAATTTCAACAATGGTAGGGGCAATGTATGGCGAAAAGAATTGTAAGTTTTTTTAATGGCTAATAGTTAGATTGGTTTAATAGTTTTTGGGTTCTTTTGTTTGTATGATAGAACAATAATAAGAATTTAATAAGTTCATTACTATTTTAACAGACTATGTTAAATATTAAAAAAAATTTGCTAACCCTTGATTGAAAATAACAACTTGATAATAGTACTCAATACAGCATTTTTTATACTGAGTTCAAGGACCTTAAAAGCGCGATTAATTGACCGATATACTACAGGTTATGTGGGGAGTATATACAGTGGAGAGCACAAATGATTACATTTTTGTGTCTTATGCACTTTTTATTGCTTTTTGTCATTTATTTTATGTTTAATGCCAAACAAAATAATTCAAAATATTACAAAATTGAAAATAATAATTTACTGTAAATAAACAATTAGTACAAAAAGATATGCAGATAAATATTTGCAAACTATTCAACACAAAACAAATTATAATGAACAATTAAGAAACTGTCAAGAGCCATTGAGAACAATATGCTAGTAATTAAAAAAATTTGTTATTTTGCTAAATTTGCTAAAGAGTTTAAATTAAGTCAATCAGAGGTCATAAAAGGTTATATTGTTCCCAAAGCACAAATCACAGGTCGCAAAGAGCTATTAACGAAAGCGAACTCTTGCGAGAATATATAAAAGTCTATTTTTCTAGGCCAATAGGCAATCAGTGATAACTTTTATTTCTTAAAATTCATGTCCATTTTATCGGTAAATAGAGGCTCTAGAGCCCAGAGGACAAGAATCTGTTATCACTCTTATTTCTAAAAATACATGTAATTTGACTAAAAATATACAAGTCAATTTTCTCGGTAAATAGAGCCTAAAGGGCAAAAATCGGTGATAACTTTTATTTTCAAAAATTTTTCCATTTTAATTAAAGGCACAAATCTAAAATGTATGTATTTTAATTGTCCCTAGGCCCTAGAGAGAGGCTTTGGGGCCTAAAGAAAACAAATCAGTGATTACTTTTTTTTTTTCAAAAATTCATGTACTTTGACTAAAAATATACAAGTCAATTTTCTCAGTTAATAGAGGCCCTAGAGCCTAAAAGGCAAAAATCGGTGATCACTTTTATTTTAGAGAATTCCTCAATCTTAATTAAAGGCACAAAACTAAAATTTATGTATTTTAAGTGTCCCTAGGCCCTAAAGGGGCTTTAGGGCCTAAAGAAAACAAATCGGTGATCACTTTTATTTTCAAAAATTTTCCATTTTAATTAAAGGCACAAATCTAAAATGTATGTATTTTAATTGTCCCTAGGCCCTAGAGAGAGGCTTTGGGGCCTAAAGAAAACAAATCGGTGATCACTTTTTTTTCCAAAAATTCATGTACTTTGACTAAAAATATACAAGTCAATTTTCTCGGTAAATAGAGGCCCTAGAGCCTAAAGGGTAAACATCGGTGATCACTTTTATTATGAAAAATTTACCCATTTTGAGAGATTATATAAAAGTTAATTTTTCTCGGTAAGTAGAGGCAATGGAACCTAAGCTGCAGAACTAGGTAAGCACTTTTTATTAGTTCAGTTGCTATCTAAAATGGGGACAATCGGTCCAAAAAAAATATTAAAAACTTTTTTTGAACAAAATATATGTTCAATGTTTTTTTCATGCAAAATTTGACGTCTCTCTTTTTGAGAGAGAGAAAATATTTTTTACAAATAACTTAAATTGGTTTAATTTTATATTTTGTCTGGACAAAAATGAACTGAATTGCCAATAGGTTGCATTTTTTCATACAAATAATAATGGCTTATGTATTTCCATGGCCATTAGAAAAAGCAACTTTCGTTTTTCATTTATTTTGAATACACAATATTTTAAAATAATTTAATATTTGTTTTTGGATGCTTAAAAACCAAAGCAAAATAATTCATAGAATTTGTTTACATATGGCAGCTTTGATTTTCCAGAAAAATTGTTCGAAATAGGTGAATCTCTCTCAGTAAAACAAATTTTCTCCGCACAAAAATTTTTCTTTGGAACAAATGCTTGAAACCACGTTTACTTTATGTATACAAACTTTATTAACACCTTTTTATATCTTATTCTACTTTAATATATATTTAAATAATTTTTTTAGAAAACAGAATTCTAGAATTATTTCCTTTGGAAATGAAAACTAAGTCTTATGGTAAATTTCATCTCAATAACGATATATTTTAGAGTTTTTCACGTATTCCAGTTATTCTGAGAAATGGACGGTTGTAATTTTTCTTAGAACTTGATACTTTTAGTTTTGATTTATATTTTATTTTTATGTTATAACAAGTGAAAAGTCTTTGCAATGGGAGCGGTATGTAGGGGATTAATTAAGACCTGTGATCACATTTCGCCAATGTGGTGATTTATTTCACTGATTTGTGTGCCGCTTATGAGCACAGTCTAACTGCAAGGCAAAGTAGGTATATGCTTAAAATTCCTAGAATAAAAGAGTTTAAAAACCCTTTTTTGTTTGTACTACTTTTTCTGCACATTCCATAAATAATGTAATATATTCCCTCTAACTCTGTAGCCTACAAATTGCAAAATATATCTCTGATATCTAATTAAAGACTCTATTAGCTATGTTCTGCTTCTACAATTTGGCGGCATTGAAAAGAAATAATTGAATTTACTAAAACGAAACGAAATACACTTCAAAATCCTTTTCTTTTGTCAAGTTGAAATAATAGCGAAAAAACGAAAGAAAGAAAAAAAGCTTCATCATTGTGAAGCAATGTTGAAGTACAAGTGCAAAACCTTATAAAAATAATAGACATATTTCTTTGTATTAAATCGTTTTTTATTTGTTATTCTTAAAATAATACACTGAGAGAAAAAAAATTTAATTTTAAAGTATTAAAAATCTAATCAAGAAATAGTGTTCAGTCCACTAATTAATTATGGTATAATTTTAGAGAATTTCATAAAGGCAGAGAGAGATTATGAGTTTTTAAATGATTTTCAGCATTTATGAAAGTAATTCAATGAAATTCTTGCAATTATCGTCATCTAAACTAGTTCTACGAAAGCGTTTAATAACCAAAATATATTCATAATAAAAATTCTAGAATTAGTTATTCCATCTAAGCGTTTTATTCGAAATTGTCACACTTGAAACTACTTTCGGGAAACAACCAAAGTACCTTTAGTTTTTTCATTCTATTACAAAATAAGTTTTCTTTTTTTAAATACTGGCAAACGTTTTTTAAATCGTTTAAAAGAAAACTATGATGAAATTCTGTTGTAAAATATTCGACATACATTTTCTTCCAGTGAACACAATATTTCTATTCTTAATGCAATTGGATTAATAGTAGATCAGTTTAAATAATTCATATGTTTTTATTTATCATTATCAAACAACAATATTTTCTGTTAAATTTTTCTTAATGTAAAATTTAAACTTTGATTTTTCCACAACATATTTAAAAATGTTTCTCATGGTTACATAAACTCTATAACCAATGTGTTACAAGTTCTTGCAAAACTCTATAGAGTTTATTAAAAATTACTACAATGTACCTTAAAGCATGTTCTAGAATTAGCAGCGGTATTATTAGGTTTGTGGATGTTATCGAAGAATCTAAACACCCCCTTTACGATTTGTTCGTCGTACATAATTAGAAAATATGTCTTGGAGTTTAGAAAATACAGATTTATTATCACATATTTTGCGATCGGATACATGATTTTTAATTTGTTTAAGAATTCTACAGAAGTTAATCTAGCAGTGTTTCCTCAAATGTTTGTAGATCCGTTATTAAGACAGTGTTTGTTACCAGTATCTTGGTCTGAGCTCCTATTAAGTGGAACAATCACAAAGATGTTGCTGCGTCGCTTAGTTTTCCTTCCCCAAATAAATGATTTCTGCAGCAGCTATTATGTGTGAAACTTACCAAGCTCCAGTCAGGAGCCAATAAGATTTTATTTAGAATACTGTACAATTGAACACATTCTGAAATTCACATTGAGCTGTTGCAGACATCAGTACAAATACCTACATAAAATAATTTAACTTAACAGCTTTGGAACAATGCTGTGAAATTTTTTTAAGTCGTATGCAATTAAAATTTCCATATTATTTAATATTTGCTCAGTGTACTTTAGATTACTAAATCGAAATGTGTTTTAATTCTATTAGTGTTACTTTTAATATAAATTGCAATTACAGGGGTTGGCCTAAAAATCGTACATAATTCGTAAACTAGTTTTAGATAATTAAGAAAGTATAGTCGGTCAAGCCCGCCCCATTTTACTTCCCCACTATGGTGGTGTAGGGTATAAAAGGTGTATATATTGATTCCTATGGTTCCAAGTTGGAACAAAGAGCCGTTTTCTATTCGTTGCGGTTTCTGTAATCAGTAGAGTTTAAGATGTACCGGTGATTAGCCGATCGCATCCGATTCTGGTAACGGGGCTGCCGGTTGTAGCATCCAGAAATGCTAGAAAATGAAATAAGTTGTTGAGATGGGCTATTGAGTGGCGCCAATTACTCGCCACGCCGTTCCAAGGATCATTGGCAACTTGGGTATTTACAGGTGCTCTAAGCGAGACCTCCCGAGACTCTCCCCTTGAGACTGCTGAATTGTCCGCGACTGCTTATTTTATTCACAGCTTCCCAACATATCTGCTGGGGTTTCAACTATCCGCAACCCGTGGACGCGTCTGATAGCATTCAGCTATGCTTCCCGAGGCAGTAAGTGCCATGTAGTATGTAATTTTACACATTATATGCTACTTAGCCACCACTTGGGGCACTTGCATCATTGAATTTGCAAAAATGTTCAGCATATTTTTGCTCTACACAAACAAAATACACAGCAAGATCAAAAATATACAAAATCTTTTTGTAACTGCAATGATGCAATACAATTTGCACAAGATTGTGAATTGCGCATTAATTTTCGGCCAAAAATGCACTTTCGAAATTAATGTTATTTGATATTCATTTATGGAAATATTTGAAAATCATACAGGAACATTTGAAAATTTGTTAGACGTTTGCTAAGTCTTATTTATCAATTTGCTACCATATTGTGACCCAAAATATCTTTTGTGTAGTTCGCGAATGAAATTCATAATACTGTGTGAAGAGAGCATAAAAACACAAGGGACAATCAGAATGCTTTGCACAGTTCCCTTGCATAATTATTTAGATCATATTGATGATATCTATGATCACTCTTTTGAGTAAATAATCCAGTAATACCCTATAGCCGACAATAATTTCAGTCATATGCCTATGGATAGCGTAAATTCGTTTCTCTATCTGAGCTCATAAAGTGAAGAAATTTCGTATCGATTACAGACTTAAAACTCAAATTCCAAAATGCCAAAATATGATTCAAAATGTTGATAAAAAAATAAGATCTGTATGGGCTGTCGCGGTGGATATCTGTCCTATATACCCTGTTCTGAAGTGAAGTGAAACGTATCTCTCAGAGAGAGAGAGCGTTCTACATCGATTGTAACAAATAATGGTCGGATGGGTCATAGTCTAGATTTTAAGATGGGTGAGACAAAATTTCTTTATAAAAATGATTTCATTTTACAGCGTTTCAACAGCATTACGAACATGCAAAATTTTCATTCAAGGTCTCTCGGCTTCACTTTATTTAGTACCAAATTGTCCTGCTTTTGGATGATTACTGCTACTCGCAAACGTTTTGAAATTATTGTTTGAGTAGTTGGCAAACATTTTTCAAGCTCTTTTTGATTTTGGCAATAATCTTAATGGAAAAAAGCCTTCAATTCTTGGTCTGCAAACTTTCTTGGTTGGTCAGGGCGATCCTTGTCTTCCTTGTCTTCAATATCTCTACTTCTGAACCGCGCAAGCCATCTGGCATATACATATAAAGTTTTTTTTTTAAATTAAAGAAGTAAAGCAAATCGCTTGGCGCAAGATATACAATTTTCGATGTTGTTCACAATAACTAAAGGTACGGTCACATTTGGCAAATATTTACTCAAAAAAGCGTAACCACTTCCTTTAGCACAAATTTGTTTGACGCTTACAAGAGTTTTGCAAGATCAAACAGCATCAAATAAATTAAAACTAAATATATGATTTATCTTAAATAAAAAAAGTTTTTTTAAATAAATAGACGAGTTCAAATAATGGGTGTTTTTTTGAGAGGTATAAAACTTCGAATTGAAATAAAACACAAGAAAATCGTTTTAATGACCATCAATTTGGCTTTATTGGAAGAATAAATTTATGCCATTAATGTTTAAATATGATTTCAGGCATGTGGCCGCCGCGGCTGGCTCGAATAAAGCCAATTCTAAGGTCCAATTTTCAACCACTTTTTCGAGCATATGGGGCCGTATGTCGGCAATAACGCCACGAATGTTGGCTTCCAATTCCCCTAACGTCTCTGGTTTGTTGGCGCAGACGAGCGACTTCACATATCCCCAAAGAAAATAATCCAATGGTGTCAAATCACACGATCTTGGTGGCCAATTGACAGGTCCATTCCGCGAAATTATGCGCTCATCGAATGTTTCCTTCAATAAATCGATTGTGGCATGCGCTGTGTGGCATGTAGCACCGTCTTGTTGGAACCACAACTCATCCACATTCATGCCATCCAATTCGGGAACAAAATAGTCGGTTATCATGGCTCTATACCGGTCTCCATTAATTCGGGTCCTCTTCAACACTTTGCTCTACAGCGGCAATTGTTTCTTCGGTGCGCACTGTTCGACGTCTCTGCGGATGCGTATTATCACATAGAGTAAACGTGGTGCGAACACGATCCATGGTTAACCGAATTAATTGCTCTGATGGACGATTATGTCGACCATAAAATGGACGGAGCTTGCGGTAAACTTCGCGAACTGAACCGTTATTTTCGAAATAAATTTGCACGATTTGCAAGCGTTGTTCTTTTGTCAACCTGTTCATGATGAAATGGCAAACCAAACTGAACATAAATGACATTAGAGTTGCCAGATTTGACCACAAAATGCCAGTTTTATCTCTTTTCGAAAAACAAACCTGTAAAAAAAACACCCTGTATATGCTATTTAATGGTCTATTATACACCCATTGCTTTATTGCCCTTAAAAAGATTTCAAAGGATTGGGCTCTCAGGTTTTCTTTTTCGCTGGCTGATGGGTTTGCTCTGAAAAAACTTCCGATTGAATTCTAAAGGCCGAAATTTTATATTAAATTGTTATTTAACATTATTTGAGCTTTTAAATAAACGACCATTCTTTTCGTGGCCACCCCCTGTATACATTACAATTGAAACTATTTAAAAAGAAGAAACAAATCTATTAAATTGAATTGTATTGAAATCTTTTATTGTGGCAATAAATCTAGCGCGTGTCAAATAGTTTTGTGGCGTGTAAATACTCAACTGTAACCGAATGAATAATGCACAACAACGCCAAACTGACTGAATCCACATACTCGTGCCACAACCATGAAAATAGTTTTTTCCGTTTTCTTTTTTTTCTGTACATGATGGCAAAGAGACCCAACAACCAGCAAAACCGTGAACATGAAAAACAACTAGCAAATTATTTTCTAATGACTTTCTGAAGACGACTAAATATGCAGAGTTCTTTTTCTTTTTGGTGCACACAAATATAAACTTAAACACTCATTTGCAAATTATTTATGCTTTAAATAATAAATAAATAAATTCTGTTAAAAAACAAACGTTAACAACAAAACAAAAATGTGCAACAAAACAACACCTACCAAAAAGGTGTGCGTGGAGGAGTTTGATTTTGTGTCACAAAACATGTCACATAAAAGTCATTTTAATAGTACCCAGCATCAGCATAAATCTTTTAATAAACAGCACAAAATTTTTGTACGAGTTACACTCATTGTTGTGTTATGTTTTTTATTTGTTTTGTTTTTGGTTTTGTTCCTCTGCTAAAGCGTTGACAAATTGCACATTTAACTTAATTTCATAGATAAATACCTTTTTAACTAAAAAATTGTATGCATAAACTTATACTCATGTAGTTACTCGTTATATACAGTTGCAAACGCAACAAAATGCTGCAACAAATCGCATCAGCATAAAGATAGAAAGAAGGACGGACTGACTGAGTGACTGAGTGTGTGAGTGAGTTAGTGGCTGACTGACAGACAGACACACTTACCCAGAGTTGCGAGTTTGCTGGTGTTGATGTGTTGCACAAATAGACGATGACTTTATTTTATGAGACGATTCACAATTGTTTATGGTACTGCAGTATGTTGTGTTGTTGTTGTTGTTGTTGCTCCATAGACAACTGCAGTCATCATACGTAATAAACACCCACAATTTCTGTTTCAGTTTCAGTTTGCTGTTGCAACAAGCTACAAATCCCCCCCCATGTATTGCACATGGCAAACAGTCATAACGTCTGCTGAGTTAAACTGAAGCTGTTTGTTTGTTTGTACAGAGTGAAATAGAATGAAGCTGCAAAGAATTGTCTGGCTGTTTTAAATGTTGTTGTTGTCGTTTAAATGTTTTCGCTGTTACAAGTTAAATTTGCATAATTTGTGCCAAAGTCAAAGTCATACCAATCATCCCAACACCAACACTATATTAGCGAACATTTTGTTGTTTATTTGGCTTACATTTTGGCTTTAATCCTTAAGGAGGCGTTGGCTGTCAATGCAAACAATTAGAATTTGTTACATTGTTCGAGATCGAGCTTGTTCAATTAGAGATTAGCTGCCTGTAAACTAAAACTTAAACATTTTCTTAGGTGTTGTATTTAAACTAATTGTACTGCACAAAGCTTTTACTAATGAATGTTTATTGACATAATAAGTCATAACTGACATATTTCGTAAAATAACTGATTTTGCTAATATACTGCGTTATATAACTATACAGCCATACAACTTTTCGTAATTTTGTAAGTAAAAGAAAAAGTAAAACAGTTTAATCTATATAATCCAATGTATAAGGAAGAAAAAAAAACAAATAATCAGACATGTCACAGAATTTAATTCCACTGCTCTAAAGGTACTGTACATTAAGAGATATTTTACCAGAATGTCTTTTTTATTTTTTTAAACAAAAAGCTTAAAACCAATTCGAAACGGGTTTAGGACAATTGACCTACAAAAAAACTGGCCCATAATTCCCGTGCTTTATTTACTCTACAACTAATTCACAAAGTGATTTGTTCTTACTTATAGAAAAATATGACGTACTGTAGTATCAATTGTTGTATGCCATTGAAACTAAACTGTGATCATTAATTGAAATGTAAGAAATATTTCAAAATTATCTAAATTATGCCATTTCACAATCTTATGTTGTTTTTTCCAGCTACCATTTTTCAGGGGTTAATGTTACAACAAACTAGACAAACCTCATCTATCCTATATTTTATTTATTTTTTTTTATTATTTTCATTCTGTCATCTGTATTTTAGCCACCTTCGCTTTTCTTCGTTTCTAATAGCAGACGCTATAAGTTCTTTCTTCTACTCCTCCAACGCCTCTCTATACCATTAGCCAGCCAGCCAGCCTGCCTGCCAGCATTTCATGTTGCATGACAATACTGTCGCGTGTTAGCGTTCATCTATTGCCAAAAACACAAAGCAACATAAAAGGCGAAAGAATACAACTTGAAATAAGTATTACTTACAATACACTCGAGTACTTACACAAGTATTTGAGAGTTCTTAGCAAATCGTTTTATACACAAATTAACTTTCTTAAGTGTTTTTATTTGTACAAAAAAGAGAAGAACACAGCAAACACAAACAAAATAACAATATAAATATATGAATGAATGTATGAATTTGTCATCTGCTCTTGCAAATGATTTTAAGTACCAGAACATGAGTGTTGTTTTGTTGTTCAGATGTTGCATATACAAATTTACAGTCTTAAAATTTGAATGTACATATTGCTAAAGTCTTTTTAAATACTGCTGCACAGCAACTGAAGTTGTGGGTTGTTGGTATTTAACTTATGATTAAATTCTTATGTTTATTTACAGTGTTTATGATACCCTACTACAGCAAAGTTAAGAAGGATATTGCGTGTTTGTGCTGTTGAGTAAGACAATCAAACATATTTGGTTCCTTAATTTGCTACTCTCACTGGCTGTTGTTATAAACCCAAAGGTCAAAGTAGACGTGAAATAACAAGAATAAGTACATGATTGCACCTATCTGCTATGCAAAGATCTGTTCGGAATAAAATCTCTTAGTACAAATCAATTTCTTAAATATGGGATTATAAATATAAAATAGACTGTTAAATTTAAAATTATTGCATTTGGTAGAGTAGTTTCTGGTCGACTATAACTAATTTGCATTTGCCCGTAAGTGTGCAGCTTTATTTTCTTTGGCATTAAATTGTTGTTTTGCAGTTTCCCCAAAAAAAGCATTCAACAAATTGTAAATTTCTTAAGAATTTTTGGGTCATGAATACGGCCATGGACTTAAGTGAGGGTGGTGTTTACTTTAAATTCATTTAGTGCAGTTTTTTTCGTCGTCATCTCTTACTGAAATTATTACCAAAGAAAGGTATCCTCTTAGTTTTTGTGACTCTTGAAACATAAATCTTTGAATGTTTTAACTTAACAAGAGGACATAAGCAATTTGTAAGGATTATTTGTTAAATTAATTTTTAACGAAAATATATTCTACATATTTGTTAAACACTTGTTAAGAGTATTTTGGTAAATATTTTGGTTTTGTTTGCTTTACCTTGTTGTTAGTTTAGGAATTAAAGGTGCTATTAAGTCAGGAATATCTGAGACATAATCAGAAATACTCATACGCTCCCAGCAAAGGCTGGATAATGACTGACAATTCTAAAGTAAATATTTACTCAAAAAGCATAACCACTTAAACTTTCATACAATATTCGAAAAACATATGTAAAAATGTCGTACGTGTTGTACAATAGAACTTAACAACAACATTTGTATAACTCTTGTAAATTCAGACGAAGTACAACTCCTACGAAACTACAACATTAGTTGTGAATTGATATATTTAACACAAGTGTTTTAAGTTTTTGAAAACCTAAAAGTAAATTTATAGATATAGATAGAGCATTGAAAATTAGTTGTCAACTGCTGTATATTTCAGATAATATTTAGACTGAAAAAAAAACAAACGCGATTTAGTGTTTCGCATTTGTTTCTTTTCATCGATATTCAATTTAGATTAATAATAGCGGTTTGGCTTAGATCGTATTATTGTATAGGGTGTTTTTTTTAGCTGGCGGCCATTAAGTCAGCTGTCAAGTGGCTTATGTTAAGAATCGCTAGTCTACGCCGATCAAGCCGAAACGATTGAACACTTGAAAGAAAACTTACGCTGCATTAGTGCCGATATACGGCCACAAATGTTGAAAAAAGTCATCGAACATTGGATCTCCAGATTATACTACGTTCGACGAGACAGTCGTGGCGCTCATATGCCAAAAAGTCATATTTAAATAATAATGCCAGAAGATTTTCTTGTAAATAAAGTAAATTTTATATCAATTAAAAAAAAATTATCTTTGTTTTACTACATTTCAAAGCTCTATACATCTAAAAAAACACAGAACACTATTTGGAAGCGTTGCACAGTGGCACCATCCCATACATTTCTTGGAAAAAAATAGAAGGAGTGGTCGTACAGCAACGAAATTTTCCAAAAACACTTCTTTGGGAATTTGGAAATTTTGAAAAAATCTTGGAAAACCGCCCACTGCCACACCCACCTCCCATATAACTGAACTTGTCAAAATTTTTATTTTTGGACCTAGGGACTTGAAATTCGTAAAAGCCTAAAAGTATACCCAATTTTTTGTCTTATTGACCATTTGTATGAAATATTGGAAGTGACTTTTGAAATTAAAATCGATGTTACTAAAAGGGACGGTAATTGGCGGTAGTTTTTATTTTCTAAATTGAAAGTACAGACTCGGACCTTTCGTTTTTTTATAGTTAGAGGGCTAAGCAAGGCAAAGCACATAAAGTTTTTTTCCATCAAAAAGTGAAAAGTTGATATTTTTTAGTATATTTTTTGATAAATATGTAATAATAATTAGTTTACTTTACCAATTTCAATAATTCTTTTTTTTATAAAAAAGTAAGTGCTATATTTTCACTAAAAAATAAAACAAAACCCATAGCTATAAACTTACACACAAAAAAAGTTCTTTATTTGGGCAGTAATTTTAAACTAATTTCATTGACTTCCGTTGACTTCTGTTAGTTTTTTTAACTACAAAATTTCACTTTCGTATGTTCTTACCAGTAGAGCGATCGTCAATGTAGATTTAGGTTTTGTTTAACGTATGTTGTTTCTTTGTATGTATTGGCTTTTACAACAAAAAATACTGAATAAAAATTTGTTTTTATTTAAATTCATTGGTGTTTGCTCTTACATTAGCAACTTTTGGGCACTCCTGCCCTAAGAAATATTCCTTCTTATTATTTCTTTATAAATAAGTGAACAATGCTAGCAGATACAATTCGATATAAATACTTCAACGCTCGATCGGTTAAAGACTGATAATAGAAAAACGTTATCCACTAATGTAATTAATTCTTAGATCTCATCGGTTTAATATGACGTGACTAAGACTAGCTAGTGAATATAATCCGACCAGATTATATACTGGTTTCGGCTACGGTATTAGCATGAAATGAAAATCTTGGACTCGCCTGTGTATGCTTTGTTTCACCGAGAGCAGAGTAGAACTAGATCGGTATTTTGATAAATGTGTCTTAGTTCATTGATATATTTTTTACAAATTATGTGGTAAATGTAAATCTTAAAACGACTCCAACAAAGTCGCTAAAAAACATAAAACGATGCTGTAGCACACATGATCTTACCTAATAATATTTATTAATTTTCTGACACAACCAATTATGAAGAAGAAAGACTTGGAAGAAAGTCGTTCCAATTATCAAGATTAACTTTAATTTTATGCTAGTTTTTTGTGATCGATTCTAAAGTATTTAAACAAAATACTTTAGAATTACTTGACCACTTATTGTAGTATGTAGAACTTGTGTCCAGATCTAGTTTTCTTCAATTTAAATAACAGTAAGTAAATACAATATGTCTACTATATAATAAAGGAAAATAGTTTTAAAAAACTGCCACATTTAAATCCACTGTCACAATTACCAACTCACAGATTAGTCACTGAACTAAATTGCAGTTGATTTAAGATTTTCTTTTCGATACATCAACACAGCTTATTTATTAATCTAAAGAAATGCAAGCAAAAGGAATTATTTTACATTAAATCTGAAATGCAATTGTTTCGTTTGGCATAAAAGCTGCAATTTTCGTTTATTGAATGTTACAGTTTGTTTCTTGTTCAGTTATTGGTGGAGGGGTTGTTAGTCAGTCTTTTTTACGGTCAATCTGGCAGACAAAATTCAATCGAGAAGATTTTGTACGTTTGCATGGTAAAACATGGAGAAATGGTAAAATAGTGAGTGCACCGAACGAACTAACGAGAGAATGAATGAATGAATGACTCAATGAATGAATGAATTTGAAATGTTTGAAATTGAATGGGGACTAATGCTAAATAACTTGGCTGTTTGGCTGACTGACTGGCTGGCTAGCTAGCTGGATGTTTGACTTTGGCTTAAATGTCTGCATTTGCCTGCACGTTGGACAGCTACAATACCACGCAACAGTATGTTTGCGTACTTTTGAACTCGTACATCATGATGTATAAATAATGCATGAGAGTGTTATTTTTTGGGGGAAGCAAGACAAGAAATATGAACATTTCAAATGTGTTTACAATAAAAACTACCAGTATTAAGAATGTTTTGTTCGATGGCAGCGAATATTGTTTACCCAACATTAAAACATGCTGTATTAATTTAGAATCGTGCTTGATTTTAAAATTTTCCTAATTAAAGAAATCATTATTGCTTGAATATTGCACAACCTGACCTGATGACAAAAACCGGATCTCCTTTCCAACCAGCATGATTAAAAATCATGAACGGTTATTACTGATAGGAAAGGAACTGAACTTAATTCTTGATTTTTTCAATATTTTTCTAATTAAAAAAATAATCATTCTTTGAAAATGGCACAATCTGACCTGACCACATACAATGAACTGAGTATTTCCCAAAAAGCAGCTTGAGGTCAAAACCGCTTACATTTTTCTGTGTTGCAAAAGCAATGACCAAATCAATATATGTACCGCCATTTTCAAAGCTGGATATAAAAACAACAAGCTGATATAAAAAGGAAATTGTTCATATACTTAAATAACAACAGCAACAACAACGGGAACAACAAAAACTATTGAATGCTTTTAACTGCGAATTGCTTTTCTGTTGGCAATAGCAACCAATTGCTTGATTGGTATGCAAGCCATTGTTTTTTTTTTTTCATTTTGCCTCATTCTGATTATTGTTGCTGTGTTATAAATTTAATGAAATGGTATCAACAATAACAACATTTGCAACAGCAAACATCATAAACAGCAACCAAATCAATCCACCTCCATTAAACTTCCTGTGTTTTTTTTTTTTTTTTTTTTGTTTGTGTTTTGTTCCTCTTGCCAACTTAACATAGCTATAATTGTGTTTGGTATTCGTTGTCTTGTCTTGAACTGTGTTACGAAATTGTTGTTCTGTTGGAAGTTGTAGCATGTTGATGTTAATGTTCATGTTGCTGTTGCTGCTAACGTTACTGTGTTTCTTGTCTTTTCATTCATGAAAATTTGTTGGTGATCAATCGTTAAACAGTTTTTATGATACCAAATAGACAACAAGACGAACAAGAACAACAACAACAACAATATTATGTTGCAAGTTGTTGTTATGCATTTGTTTGTTAGTGTTTTGTCTGTTCATCTCAACATGGTTACATTATAAGTTTTAGGTTTTTTTTTTCGAAGGAATTTTCGATGAATGAACATTCAAAGAGTTGCAAGTTAACAGTAGTCAAAACGAGAAATGTTTGTGATTATAAATCTTAATTGCTTGCATGCAACCAATATTTAGAATATGTTCCAGAGAACTGTAACTGTGGACCTATCTACTGGCTTTAAAGATGAAAGGTAGTGAGACTAATAGAAAATAGTGTTAATATCTTACGTATTTTTTTTAATTGAACCAAGATGTCATTGGGTTTGTTTAAAGAACCTTAACATAAACATAGGATTTGCAATTTGCCATGCTATATTCCCTATTTAGGTCCCTCTGGCATTGCGATCAAGTAGGCAAGAGTCAAGTATAATGCGTAATCACAAATTTAGTTCAGAATTTAAAAATATGACTTCTCCAATAACGAGAGATGATCTCGATGTCAATACATATCTAAACTAACAATACATAACTATTTAACTACTATAACTTCGCATTCAGATCTCTTTTTAATCGTGATCAAGCATGCAAGAATCAAGTGTTATGCGGAATCAGAAATTTAGTTGGGCTATTAAAAATATGTCTTCCATAAAAACTACTAAAAAGTGTTGCTTTATTGGAGAAGAGCCAAGAGAGGATCCCGTTATCTATACACATTTCAACCAAGAAGTCAATATGTTAATTCAAGTAAAAATAAGTCTTAATTTTCGCTTTAAGAGTTATCTTCTTGATAACTCTTAAAAAATGATTTTAAGAGCTTCTAAAAGAGTAAGTTTAACTTTGCTCATTTCTTCTGTGGGATTGATTAGAGATTTTTGTTCTTATTTTAGTAAAATAAGTCTTAGTTTTCGTTTTAAGATTAATCTTCTTGATTTAAGAACAAATTGGACTTAAGAGTTTTTTACTTAAATCAAGAACACTATTCTTGTTTTAAGAAAATCTGCGCTTGATTGATTTGACAATCCCAATTTTTACTTATTTTAAGTATGAACTAGTATAAACGTACTTGAAAATTTCGGCCTAAAGCTAAGAAAAATAAACTTAATTTTAGAATGCCATTTTTCTTTCTGTGTACAGTTTCTTTGAAAGTCACATTGGGATCACATTTAAGTTTTGTAATACATTTCCGAGAAATATTCAGTATTATTGATACTTTCAATATAGCATATTTGCATATAACTGTTGAGTAATCTTGAAAGTTTCTCACACACGATAAAATTTCCGCAGTTTGTACCACTGTCTTTAACTACTTTATTGCATAAAAACGCATACGATTCGATATAAAACGAATAAAAAAAAAATACATTTCGCTAACAAAAACCTGGCAAAGCAAGTGCTGCATAATTTGGCATAAACATGTTTAACTATCATTTGGTCAATTGTTAAATGTCAACTCTAAAAGCTCTTTTAAATAAAATCAAAAACAAAAACATACATATACTCGTATATATATATAAAACAAAGTAAACGTTTAAGCATCTAAATATTTTTTTTTGCTCTTCATCTTTCTCCAATGCTCCAATTCTAAACTGCTCTGTTAACATCGTGTATTTATCCGTTTATCAACATTCATCCTTTGATGAAAAACAAAAACAAAATAAATACTCAATGCAGATGACAAAGACGCGTCGTCGACTGACGACGGACGAATGGCTGGCTGGCTGGCTGACTGGATGGATAGATGGATGGGTGGATGAGAGCAGCAAGAGAGAAGAAGTAAACATCATCACCATTAACATCACTGTGTCGTTTTTCCTCTTCGATTTGATCGATGCGTTTATTTTTATTGTGCCGTTGCTTTTTATGGCTGAATATTTTCGTTGTGTCTTTAGTTGCTGTAGTTGTTTTTTTTTTTTTTTTTGTTAAATCCCTGTGTCGTCTGTGTTTTGGTTTTTACGAATTTATTTCTTGTCTTCATTGGGTAGAATTTTTCTGTACAATTGCTTTGGTGATGATTAAGATGAGTTGAGTGTTAAGTTTGTCCTAAAGAATGTAACTTGATGAGACACTTTTGATACTGGTGGCTTATTCTGAAGACTAAGCTTTCAAAGTACATCTCAAAATACCCGGCTCCAGGTTAACGCATTCATACCACGACCATCTATCATAATTTCTCGCTTGCTTGCTTTTGCACTGAATTAAATGTCCATTGCAGAATTGTCATTCTTTTCTCAGGCCCACACATAGTCACATTATAGTTGTATGTACATTATTGACCTTTTAAACCTAAACGATCACAAACTTCGAACTTTAGTGGACTTTTAAAAGCTTATCTATTTCAAAAGCTTTTTTCCTTTTCAAAGAAGACTTTGTTTGAACTTTTTTTTACTAATTTACTGGGTTTTAAAATTACAATTTGAATCTGGCATGTATAAATTTAATTATCGTAGGCGTAAATTCGTCTTTTGTATTCCCTTTGTCCTGATCTAAAGCATGGATATTTCGCATTTCTACTATTGGGAATTATTCCTGTATTTGGTGAAATGCAACTTTATTCAAGTTAAGAATATCTCCAGAGATTCGTTGGTTATGAACCTCAAGTGTTTGCGGATTATCTACATTTTATGTCAAACCAAAATGAAGAAGTTTATCGGGATCATATGTCCAAGAGTTCAGTTGAGATAGTCGAAGCAAATATCGACGCTGCAGGGACATATATGAGAGCCAGAGTGAAGGTGAAAAACTTTAAAGGTATTTTGCTCAATATTGATTTTTTTAGTTTTTATTTTGAACTCTAAAACTTAAATACTCCTTAACACACTTCGAATAATGCTGAAAGGACTTTATTACGGTTATGTAAAATGAGGTTTCTTGTTAGCACCATATTGACTCCCAGATATGTTTATAATATATTCCTATACTACACCGAACTCAAATTGTATTTCAGAAGTTTCTAATTGTATTTCAGAATATTCTACTTGTATTTTAAAATATTCCATTTATGAATTTCAAATTTTGCTGAATTCAAACTATGCTGAACAAAATTCGGGCCTCTCCCAAAACAGCTGATTACTGAGATGTGACACTGTCAAATCATATTTAATTTGTCAGAAGTACAGGTTGGTTCTCATGGGCAGCACAGAACATACAATGTCGTCCGTAGGTCAAATGAAAAAGAAACCATGAAATCGAGCAGTATTTATCTCAGACTTAAATATGTACGAATTAAGATTCTATCTACTCAAGGCCTCAATTATGGTTGTATATACTTTTCCAAGAAACTGCATAGATTTCGCACTCATCATCATTACATTTTGGTATAAAATTCCAGAATCTTATTCCTTTTAAGGAACTCTCCTTTTGAAGAACCCTAGGTTTATGCGATTGTTGCTAACTCTGACAACAAACGTCCAAAGTTTTAACATTTTATACTTGTCATCTTATGCATGCGTTTATTGGTCAGAGGTTTGAAGGAATAAAGTTCTCAAAATATTATTTACAAAAGCTGATACGAACTGAGTTATATACAGAAACATTTCGCAGATCAAAGATCAAAGTCTTGGCTATAGACATGTTCATAGTTGGGAATATAAACAATAGCATGGGTTAGACAAGATCATAGTTTAGATAATAGACGATATTGTAGTACTATACTATAGACGAGATCATAGTCTTGTTTATAATGGGATCATAGTATAGTCTATGACATGATCACAGTATCAACTATAGACGAGATCATAGACAAGATCATAGTCTTGGAAAATACTGCTGGAAAAATAGACAAGTTGCAAAGTGTATTGTAAAGACAATACAACAGTCATAAGATGCTACATCTTGTTAAGTGTATTTAGGATTTGTTGGTTTGTTATTAACCTAAATGATCTTCAAACTTTATGAAGTACATTTAAAATTCGTTGAGCCTTCATTAAACTTTATTTATATGATTTTTGTCCTCATGTTGTTTATCTTCAAATAATTTAATGTAATTTAAATGACATTACGTTACGTATGTGAGTATATACGGAATACAAAAGTACATGCAACCAATGTACGTACGAAAGCCACAAACGAACTTTCAAATCAAAAAAAAATAAAAAAGAATACTTGATCTTCATTTTCAATTCGCATTTTGTTGCTGTTGTTTGACTGAATGTTTTGTTGAATATTTTGCAAAGTGCTGAGTTGTTTGTGGTATGCACACCTGTCCTCTTTTATATCTGTGGGAGTATTAAACATGATTGTTGCATGTGGTCGATCATTTGGTCATATATATGTTTTTTTCCCCCTTGTACTCGTATGAGAGTGTGTGACAGCCAGCCTTAAGATGGTGATGCCGATGATTTTTGTAGGATTGTAAAGTCTTTTTTGTTTTTTATTTAAAATTTTTGTTACTTTTTTTTTTGGTTTTTGAAAAGATGATCGTGTCGTTTGGTTCAGTGTTCATCTTCATTTTCATTCTGCATAAAAGTTGAATGGCATCTTTATACATACATATGTATATAAAAAGATCATTATTACTTTGTCAGGCAGGGCCCAGCAAAATGGTTTTGTTTTTTCTTGCTTTATTTAGTTTTGTTTTGCTTTCAAAACGCATTTACCAAAACATCCATTCGATTTTAATGATGGTAGTTTAAGGAAAATGCTAATTTTTTTCAAGTAAATATTTTCTCATAATTTAATAACCTGTACTACTCTTTGGCTATATAGCAGCGTTAACAACAGAAATACTGCGAAAAAAAAGAGTTAACTAAAACAAGAGGAATTCTTTGAAATTGTTTGGTTAATGAAGGGAAACTGTTTGCTGAATTGAAAAATACTTTTATAAGTTGTTTAATGGGAACTGTATTAATTTAAAATTATTTATTTATTTTTTCTTAAGAATACATTGATGATATACATGCGAGTTTGCGAAAATGTAAAGTGAATTTTAAAGTTGTGAAATAAATTATGTTGTAACTAAAATTGAGTTGTAAATATTCAGGATTGCGTAATTACTAAAATTAGGCTTAAAGCCTTGATTTTATTATATTCGAAAGATATTTTAAAAGGTCTGAATCTTAGGGAACCTAATGAATATTATTGGAGATTATGGAAACCACAAGTCCCCAAATTATCAGATTAGCTGCGATTCTGCTGAGATACACAAGTCAGAGGTTGCAGTTGGTGCTCACATTGATAAAAGGAGTTACAATGTCTTTAGGAGCACCATCCATTAAAAATGTCAGAATAGTTCCGGATCGTCTGAGATAATCAAATACGTAGTACAGATTGATTCTCACAGCAAGCACAGGAGTTAAAATGTAGGCCAAAGGTCAAATGAAAAGTGAACAAGGAAAAGTAGGTGTATAAGTACGAATTGGAATTGGATTTGTATATTTGAGACTGTTTTAGGTCAGATATCAAATTAGAAACAAACAAGGCCATTACACTTCATAAATACTTTAAGTTAGCACTTTGCGGACAAATGATCAGCATACGCCAGCACTCCAAAATGACGGAATAGCAAAACTTGGGTTTAATATTTTTCAAATTATTTCTACTTCACTTTTCCAATCAATGCAAAAACGTTGAAATCTTAATCAAGATTTACTAATTTGTACGTGTTACAGTTGATGTCACCAGTCCAAAAAAAAAAAACTTCTGCATGCATGTACATCGTATATAAATAATTATTAATGAAAAACAATCGTTTATAAAACATATAATCAGCTTAAAGGCGTTAAAATCAATGTCATTTAAATGTATAGTTTCACACTTCAAATTCCTTTAACAATCCCAGCTCTTACAAAATATATAAAAATACATTTTTTTGATTTTATAATAAGAAAATTTTAATTTTTAAGCACTTACTTTACTTTGCTTTGCTTTGAAAGGTGTCTTTTCAACGCCCAACACTGCATTCTATAAATATTGTGTACTAGTGTATTTGGCAGTGAGTGAGTGTGACAGTTTTATTGGTTATCAAAATGTTTTATGAGCTTAAAACACGTGACAAGATACTAAAGAAGAAAAAAAAACGCCAACAAAAAAGTTAAGAAAGCCTGATATGATTTTGGCATATAACAAGGCAACATTGTAGGTAATTTTGATAAGAAAAGGAAACAGCACATACAATAATAACCACAACACACTGACTAAGTCACTCATGCTACGGCTTATATAGTGCAAACACCCGTCCATCTACGAAGAAGATGCCAATCTTAATGTCCTCCCACATGTAACAATAAATGCTAAAATGTTTCGTTATAAAGAAAAAAATTATTTTATTTTGCATGCAGTTGGGTTTGGAAATATGCAGGGGAAAGAGTAATTTCATAAGCCTTTACATGAGTCATATGATACAGATGATTTGTATTAAATAGAAAAACAAATTTTATTATTAGGGAAAATTTACTTATGTAAATTTCGTTTTAACTCATAACATGTAAAAGGAAATATAATTAATACCCGAAATCTATTTTATAACAATGGTGATTTCAACAAATGATGTAGATCCTGAAAAGTAGATCCTGGAAAACAAACTTTGCTGATGACGCCCTTGGCAGGGCAGAAAATGCATTCCAATGTGTAAATTGTTTTATAAATATTACTTTACAATGAATGGTATTTTTTGAATTATTAAATTAATGAACTCAATCCAAGTAAAATTTTCTCTAATAATAAATATCAAAAGTTCAACAATTTTTCATTAAAAAAAAAAAAAACTAAAAATTAAAACACAATTTTTTTTAATTATATATTGTTTTTTCTATTGCATTATAAAGTACTTAGGTTAGGTGTTACATATAGAATAACACATCAAGCTAATACCATTCACCACTTTGCTGGCACATAGGCACTCTTTTGTAGACATTTTCCATGACAATTTAGCTCAAATGTGACTGAATGTCCTGCTTCAGATACTGGCTCTTGTTAGTGGCATTTATCTTTAAATATCCCCATAAAAATAAATCCAATATTGTTAAATCATATGATCTGGGTCATCAATCTGATAATCAATACAAGAGAGAGTAAACCATTAAAAAGTTTCTCATAAGGTTATTGAATTCTTTAACGGACTGTATGACACCAATTTGTTCATCTTTTTTTTTCCACAACATCAATAGAAATTCAGGAAGAAAGAACCCTCCTATTAATCACGATATCTAGCAATAGTAGCAGCCACTGCTTAACCAACATTAATTTCAAAGATTACTCAATAAATCCTCCAGTCCAAGAGAAAATGTGCTTCATAGCAAAGTTTGTTTCAATATTATTAATCCTAATCTCACAGGCGTCAAACTGTGTTGTTTTTGGCATCGTTCAAAGGCTCGGATATAATCAATGTTTTTTAAAGGATAGATAGATGTATCTGAATTTTTGCGATATCTTGGGTTATTTTGGCTTTCAAGCCATTGGTCGATTGCGGTTTATTGCCACAGATTGCCGAAAATCCCACTGAGAAAATGCGAAAACTGACCTACCATCAAATCGTTGAAGTCAAGAATATCCGTGTCATCCTTTCCAGTTTTAAAATAAATTAGTTAGTATTATTCACTAACGTTCGCCCTTGACGGAGATGCTCAGCACCGAAATGAGACTGCACACCAGTAGTTCAAACCAACCTTTCTTCACATCAATATTATTTAATTTTTTGGAGAAAAATTCTCCTAGTAGCCACGATATAGAAAACTGGTCGAACCAGTGGCCGGCAAACTTTCATTAGTTTTGAATATTCTTAAACATTAAATGCTTTGTCAGTCATCAAATCGTTTTTGTCGTTTCTGACACGATGGCGACTAATTCAAAACTTGCGTGAATTTTGGGACACTTGGTTTTCTACTAAGATTGTGGAATTGTATGACATCATACAAATGTCTGCCCTGGCTCCTCACGATGATATGGTTCCAATTTTCAATGGATCGAAATTTAATTGGTTATATTGACTATCAGGTCATTGGTCAGTCTTCAGTGAATGCCAATGAAAAAGACTTGCAGTGTCAAATCCCAAAATCTTGATGGCCTATTCATCAGCGTAAAAAATAACCAACAAAGTCGTTTTCGAAGAAGTAACAAACAACAAATTTGTATAGAAGCTTTGCCATCAGACAAAAACTATCAGCATTTTATTAGTTTCATTGTGAAACCTGGAAATGTAACCGAAAAGCAAGAAAGACAATATTCTATTATCATTTAATGGCACCACTTTACCTTTTTTCAATAGATAATGTTTTAGTATTTCTGCGGGGACTGGCAAAAACAGACTGCTCTTTATTGAAAATCCCTTTAAGTGTGTCACGAAACCAGAGATAGAATTTTCTTATGGAGACTTACTCCAAGTTTGTGCTCTTGGATATAACACGAGACTTGACAATTCCAAAGATGAATTGCTGTCTCCTTCTCTTCTTCACAGCGACTACTTCTATATAAAATAGAAAAACTTCAATCAACAATAACTTGTCATCATCGCCATCAAATTTTAGAACAAATTTGAGTTCCCACGACAATGATTAATATTAAAAAATGCGCCTCATCGCCGTTGCACTAACGAATATATTCATAATTTTAACGATCAAAAGTCACTGCTCCGTATTTCAAATTTCTTTAATTCTTTGTTGAACCTCAAAATAGAGCGGTTACGAGAGAGAATATTCCACTATTTAAAGGCCTAAAGCAAAGTCATCTGCACCTCTTAAACATATTTTTTGTGTTCACAACTTCTCGTTCGATCGTGGTAGGCCTGTACTGGACAATTACAAAGGTGTTTTTCTGTCTCGTCGTCTTCTTGGTCCTGACTACTTCTAGACAAAAAATTAAGGATTCAATCGACTCGTTAAATTCAAAATTTTAAAACTAATCCGAAAAAATACTATATTTACCCGGACTTAGATAAACTACTCGGCAACAATAGCTTTAACCGGAAGTTTAGATGTATTTTGTATACGTTTAAACTGTCGACAACATCAGGTTATATATATATATAATGTATAGTTACACTACAGTGACGAGGTTCCCTAAATAGTCACACAATCTGTGGACATGTTTTCTCATTACATATGCTTCAGTTTAATGGACAGGATTGGATGTAAAGATTCAAATATTTCAAATACAGCATGCCAAGATATGTATACCGATTTATGTCCTATATTTAAGCCTGAAGAATAGTGAACTGCTTTAATAGTCTAAATGACAAATTTTTACTATTCCATGAAACACAGAATTTGAAATATGACTTCACTTCACTCTAATGATCACTTTTGATAATAGTTCATCATATATTATTTTCAAGATTTGTAAATTTGTCTGAGTAGTGAAAATTCTTCTAAGAGGCAAAATAAATCATTAACTGAACGAATCACGAAGTCACCCAAGAAAAATTTGTTTCCTAAAACTTTAAATCTTAAAGGAATATCTCAGCATTTCCAAAACGTGCTGAGTTAGGAAAGTCATTTGGAGAGTGTTTTTTAAATATTGGCTGAATCTTTCAATATTTCCAAAAATGGAAATATTGAAAGATTGAAGTGCTCTTTTAGGAAAGTCATTTATACCGCGTGTTTTCCTCTCTGTCAGAGATAATTATTAAACAGAAAAACACAAGAACATTATATTTGTATAATGAAACGACTCAACTCTTTCTCTTACTTAATAATTCCTTAATTTTCTTACTCGTACATATTTTTTATGGTATTAACTCCCTTTATTATCTTAAATTTTTGTTTACTATTGCAGCACCAACAATTTCAGTTTTAAGATGCATTTTAAATTTATTTGTTTTTAATTTAAACCTTTGTTATTTTTTCTGTTAAATTATTTACGAGTGCAATTGTGGTACTTGTTCGTTAAACAAATAAATATGATTTAAATACCGTTTATGTTTTTAGTTGCTTGTAATCACTATTTAGACGAATAAATTTTTTTTTGGTGTTGCACTATGTATTTGTGTATTTGTTTATTGAGGCTCTTGATGTTGCTGGTGTTGTTGTTGGTGTTGCATTTGCATGTTGCACGATATTTAACGCCAATGATATGTTGTTGTCACATTGTTGTTGTTGTTGTTAAAAAAGAATATATGAGAGTGTATGTTAAACTACCATTAAAAGACAACAATCATCTATTAAATGGAAGGAATAGAAAATGGACGGACACGCACAGTGGTTGTATGAGTTTCTGTAAAGCATAATTTGTTTTTTGCATTAGGAATGATTATTGCGATATTCTTTCTGATCTTTAGTGATTTTAGAAAGTAAATATCATTCACAAAGATTATTTAGAAATTTATAGTTTGTCTTATTACGCTTACATTAAAAAGAAATTTTGAAAGAAAAATCAATAGATTATATTTAAAATCACCTGAAGATTAGATAGCATTAGGAATTAATATTGCGATATTCTTACTGAAATGAACAATTTAATCTATTTTCAATTCCATTGTTTGCCTGATTTCGCCATATGGAGATATAGGGCAAAGTTTTCGATGATCTGGTAACAAACTTTTACTTTGTATGTACTTGTATATGCAATGGAGCGATTTTAAATACTGAAAGTTTAGAATTTATGGTTGATACTTTCTCAATGATGCTGTATCTTTAATAAAACAGAGATCATTTCATGGGTCTACAATGCGATTGTTTAACCGATTCTTCTGAATTTGAATTTTAATTGAAAGGCAATGAACAGAATTATAGTTTAATACTTTATTTTGGAACACTTGTATACTTCAGGGATCTAAATAATTCACAATCAAGACGGTATCACTCCAATATATTGCAGGCCACTATTAGGGTAGTTTGAAGATGTTGCAGACAGTCTGGAACGCTGCCTCCAAACGGCCAATAACTGCCGTTATGTCCCTTCAATTCGGTCCCTTCGCTACTGAAGATAAAAATAACACTTTACTGCAACTGATTTTTTAATAACTGAGCAATTTATTCTAAGATTAATTTGGATCCTGAAACAGCAGGAGCACCATTGCATTTAAACCCAAATTTTGAATTTAGTTTTCCATCAACACCACTGTGCTCTATCTCATGCAATTATTATATAAATAAATTCTCGTATTTACAAACATATGCACCTACTCGTACATATTATATGCGTGTAATTCTGAATATATCAAATAATATGGTTACGGTGCATTTTTTATATTTGTTTAATTTTGTTTTTTTTTATTTTTTGCTTTTTCTTATTTATTGCCACGAGACAAAAAGTGTCAGAAATTAAGCAGATCTTTTGACAATTTTATTTAACTTGTTTAATTTATGGCTTCAAGATTATGAAAGAAGTTCTCTGCGATACCAGAATCATAAATACAGACAAGCAGTCAGGCAGGCGTACGAATTCGCATGTACGAGTAGTATTCTGCTACATTATGAATATAAAGAGGCGTATAAGTAATTTTTCTTTGGTAATAATAACTACATATGTATGCAACAAATTCTTTAAACAATTTATTTTTTTGGGAAAATATGACTGCAACAATTGAGATGTTTCATAGACATTTTGCAGTTTTAATGTTGAGTTGAACAATCCAGTTTTTAGATAAATAAAAAAAACTTTTGTCTTTATGCATATGAGAGTTTAATTTAGAATATGTTTTTCTGTTCTGTTTTTAAAACAAATAATTAGTTTTGCTGTAAAATATGTTTATTTGAATGTTTGTTTTTTACAAACAAAAAAAACCCCCCATTAACAACTTTTGTCATTAAAAGGCACAGCTGACCATTGTCTATTGTTTTATTTCATCACTACTATCATTTGGAGTACATCCTTTTTGTAGAACAAATTAATGACCACCACACCTGCAAATGTTATTTGTTTATTTAAAAGTTTTTTATATTTCTTGATTTTTGGTTACCAAATATTTGTTTTGTGTTGGAAATAGAAATTAATTCGCTAGGGTGAGTGTGCAAGGAAGTTGATAGTGTGTTTAAGTGGCTGGTCAAAAGTAAATTAGTTTATTTATTTAGTTCTAACCTTTTAAAAAAAAGTTTATTTAAATTAGAAAACCATTTTGAGGTTTGTCAACAGTTTCTGATGGTCAGTGGTAGTAAAAACTATATTTGAAAAGTTTCATAAATAAATAGCAAAGTTTTGTAAATTAGAATAGTTAAATAAAAGTAAATGTTCTAAGCAAATTACTATATAAAACAGCATATGATACAAATAAAACCTTTTGTGTGCTCTAATGTAAGTATAAAGGATGCTAAAAACAGTAGAGTCCAAAATCGATAAAAAAAAATCGTTTGATTTAAGACCCCTGTCCCATTTAAACTTGTAATTACAACGTTGTAAATTTTTGAAAATTTTTATATGAAAAATTAATTTTGAATCAGAAATATAGGGTGATTTTTTAGCAACTTTCTTTTTGACAAGACTGCTTTTTGGCAGCGAAGCTGTTTTCTTGTAACATATCGCTGCTAAACATGTTCAGTTTAGTCTATAATTTAAGTATAAATCGGCTTACAGTTTATTGAGTTTTATTATCATCGTGCATTTCATCCATTTTATGATCGGAGGCTCATTTCTGGTTCAATATAAACAAGCAAAATTGTGGCATTTGGTGTGAAGAGCAGCCAGAAGCATTGAAAAAACTGCCCATGCATACCGAAAAATGCACTGTTTGGTGTGGATTATGGGTGGTCGATATGTTGGAGAGACTATTCCAAAATTGGACGCAGCATATAAAACATTTGGAGCGTAGCCGCAAAATTATCATTAACCATTGCATTATGTAGATCGTTCTATGTAAAAAGATTTCATACATTTCTCTAAATTTTATGTATTCTTTTTTTAAGTCAAATTCACAAACTCTTAAAAATCACTCTTTATAAGTGATTTCATATGGTGGACGTTTCCTCATTTAAACTTATACACATTTGCAAAGATATGAAGGACTTGAGGTTTTTCTGTTTTATTTTTTTTTATATACAAAACAATTGATTTTGATATAAATAGAAACACAGATTGATGTCATTTTCCCATTTGAATACATACATACATATTTAAAAAGCTAATAACCCTACACTGCATGACTTTTTATATTTGATCGAAAAAAATGTTTTTTAAGGGGAAATTACCGTCTGATTACAGGAAAAATATTAAAAAAAAATTTAAAATAATAATTTAGTAGATATTATGCAATTTTCATATGTATCACCAGTGATACACTATGAAGAGTAGGGTTAAGGATTTAAGAATTTTAACAAAGCTAAAATTCTTAAATTTCTTATTCCCTTTTCAGTTTTTCAATTTAGTAAAATTATTACAAAGATGAAATCAAAGACAACAAGACAACTAATTGGAAACGTGAGATTATTATTAAAAATATATTTGAAGTTACGTGTTATTAAAATTTAATGTATTTTTGATAAATTTTTAATTTAATTTATTAGACATTTAATATAATTATTTTTAAGATTGATAATGGGAATATCCAAAAGCTGTACGCCTGCCTAACGTAGCAAAATTTTAGTCGTATACGGAAATAGGACAACAGCTCAAGTGCTGCTAAAAAATGAGTTTTAATGCTAAAAGACAGATGACACTGTAGCTAACATTCCCAGTCACAAAAGGCGTATTTCTAAAGCCGTACCAAAATTCATCTACTCTAAACTTATAGCTAACTTCAAGAAAAATTAAATGTGACATTATCTATGCGAACTATTTCCCGCCGTTTGGTGGAACATGTGCTTTATAAAAGCTCACAAGATGCCTCTTCTAACTAAAGTTCAAAGAAAACCTTGTGTAGAATTTTCTATATCTTTTTGCTTCTTTACATTTTATATTGATTGCAATTCTAACAGAGGTGCAATCGTTTCCAATTAGTTGTCTCAATCAAACTAAATGAAATTGATTGTAATTGTAAATTGTAATTAAGGTTGAATAATTTTTTTAAGTTACTTTTCATCCTTTGTTAAGTTTTTAATATACTGAAACAAGTAAGAAAGTATAGTCGATCAACCCCAACCTTATACTGTGTTCAGATATGAAACTTAATTGAGTCAATATTCGGTTAATTGACAATATTATTTTAAGTGTTCAGGCATACGCAATTTTCAGCTTACTTAATAATCATTTGAAAGTTGGAAAACAATACAAAAATACTCTAAATGGTTGTTGTGTTTTTATGTAAACAAACTTACCTTCACATTGACTTTTTAATAATTTCTTTTGTTGACATTTGCTATTTTATACAATGTTGCTCACTAAACACAGTTGTGAACAGTGTTGCATTCGAAATCTTACTCAATATTATAACAATGTCGTACTTATTGCGCAATAATTAATTGAGATTTTATATGGAATATTGAGCTCAATAATGGCGTTAATTGCGATTATCGCAACTAAGGTTCATAGCTGAACACGCTATTATAATACCGTACACCCGGTATATTCATACTGGTTTTCTGAAATGAGCGCTATATAGAAGCATTGACTTATTATGGACCGATTATCCAAGAATTTATTGGCATGATTTCAGTGCAGATAAATATTTTTTTGTGTTCAATTTTATCTTAATAGACTTTTGAAAGATGTGTGAATTACTAAAGTGATTTTCGAAAGGGATCTTATAAATATGAGAACTTTGACTAATAACAATTATTTTTATTTCGAACTCTCAATTTTAAATCATTGATATTTCTTTTATTTCGGCTCGAGTTCATTAAATTTAATTTTTCATTAAATTATTTTTACTGAAGGTAGGAATTGTTACATGAAAATTATTATTAAAATTGACTAATTATGGAAGGACCGTAAATTAGGTGTCATGATATCATGTAGATGTGATACTTATTTGAGTTGAATATTATTTAAATACCAACTTTTTTAAAAGAGATTTATGGTCTTTCAATAATTGTTTAAGCTTAAGGTCTTTTTTTAAATAAATTAAAATAAAATAAAATAAAATTAAATAAAATAAAATAAATTAAAATAAAATAAAATAAAATAAAATCAAATAAAATAAAATAAAATAAAATAAAATAAAATAAAATAAAATAAAATAAAATAAAATAAAATAAAATAAAATAAAATAAAATAAAATAAAATAAAATAAAATAAAATAAAATAAAATAAAATAAAATAAAATAAAATAAAATAAAATAAAATAAAATAAAATAAAATAAAATAAAATAAAATAAAATAAAATAAAATAAAATAAAATAAAATAAAATAAAATAAAATAAAATAAAATAAAATAAAATAAAATAAAATAAAATAAAATAATATAAAATAAAATAAAATAAAAAAAAATAAAATAATTGATACATAAAAATTTTTTTTTAAAAAAAGACCTTAAGCTTAAACAATTATTGGAATATTAATGAAAAATATCAAATAAATTATAATAAGAGAGACTTATGGTCGTTTTAATTATTTGTGGAAGTGGAAGCTAAGGAGCGATCTGCACAAAAGTTTTAGGTGCGATTAGGCTTCATGTTACTTCTAGTGACGAAATGAGGCAATAAAACAAACATTTAAATAAGCCGCTATTTCGGAGGTACATTTGCGTGAGGACTAGGTAAAATAATGGATCGATTTCAACCAATTTCAAACCCAGTCGTCCTTGGGGTTAAAAAATATAATGTACCAAATTTTATCGAAATAATTTCAAAATAGTGACCTGTACTTTGCAGCGGACGAACATAGTTAAATTGACTTAGAAAGTGATACTGAGTCGCTTAATATTTATAGTTGTTACAAACATCTGCACAAATCCAACTATGGTGGTGCAGAAAATAAAATTGCATTAAAATAAAAAAAAAAAATTTTAAAAATAAAATGCTTTGAACATTACTTTTATAGGTTGCAAAGCGTTTTCAATTATGTGTCAAAAGCTGTTGGAATTTTTAGATTTATCTATCTATGCATATTCATAACTAGACAATACGAGTACAAAATAGCTACTTAAGTTCTTAAATAAAACATTTGCTATTACATATTATTAATATTGTTATTTGAATAATAAATACCCAGTATTTACAACTACTTGCAATTGCAAAATTATTTTCGTCAGTAGGGAAAAGAGGTGCTCCTCCATCACTTAACAAATTTTCATAAACTGCCACCATTATGCCAAAAGCAGATTGTAATAAAATCTACAAACAAATTGCTTTCAAATTGCCAGTCACCACTATATCTATAGTAATATATCGATACATGTGGCACGCGCGTTCTTCCACTGCAACATACAACAATACAAACACAAACAAATATTTATTAATGTTGTATTGCTGCTATTATAACGATGTTATTATTACACACTGATGTTTTTGTAGTTGCTGTTATTAAATCATATAACACTACACTGCACTGTACTGCCACCAAACCAAAACCAAGCCAACATCATGCCACACCAGCGCCAAAGTCATCATTGTCGTCATCAGCATTGCCACACAATACAATTCAATGGATTTATGAAGTTTTTGTGTGTGTGTGTGTGTGTGTGTTACGTTTTTTTCCTCTCCTCTCAATACTTCAAATATATCGGTGCTGCTGTGGCTGTTAAATATGACATGACCTCAAGGCGTAAAGTATCATGTAATGGAATATAATTACAATTATATTCATACTAGCGTACATAGAATTTATGAATGTGTGCATATTTGTATTTAATATACATAAATATAAACATACAGAGAGATAGACATTAATGTATGCATTATGATATACGAAGGTAGTTAAAGGGTGTGCAAATAGGTGAAGTATTTTTATTACATTTGGAAAAATATATCAATTTAACAATTACAATTTCTTTTATTAAAGATAAAGACCTAATGGACATTTTCTGGTTGATTTATTTGTCATTCTTTAATCTCGAACAGATATAAAATCTCTTTATTTTCAATAATCTGTTTGTGCCGATTATTTGTAAGTTATTAAGGATTAAAAGCTGCATTAAAACGTTCATAACTAAGACAAGTTTATGTAAGAAATCGGTCTGTGTTTACGCAAGCAGAAGCGTGATTTCCCAAGAGAATACAATTGTTTCAATTGCTCTTTATTGTTCCATGGCAATATTTAAAATTTTTAAAGACACACACAGTTCTGGCAACGAATTTGGCAATTTTTGACATACAACAGTCTGACAACCGTGTCAAATTCTATTGACAGATAAACTTATTGTGTGACAATTGTGTGCCAACGAAATTGTTAGGTTTTCTTACAAACGTTTGAACTGACAATTTACCCTTTGCTAAAAATGTTTCAATGTCAGTACATTACTAGTACATTGTCAGATCTGACAACATTGTATGATCTGGCAACAGTTTGCACATACTTGCTTAAAAGAAATTTGCGTCATTTAAATGAAAAAAACTTTATAGTCTAACAAACAAAAAAACATTTACATTATACATGGCTTTTCATCAGGGCGAAGTGGGGCAGAATCGAAATTTTTTTGGAAATAAATCTGGCATTTTTAAAACAGCTAGTCTGTTCGATATAAAATTTTACAAGGAGTATTCAACTATAGGTTTTGTAGATGGACGTTAGAAACTCTTCAGAGGCGGAGTTATAGGGACGATAATCAGGGCTTATTTGAAAGGTAATTTATGTAAACTTTTTATATTGTTACAAAATTGTACTTGAATTAAAATTTAACGGTCGGTATCAATATACAACATCTTTATCTTTATCGATATACAACTTGTTTAGGATTTGTAGAAGTTTTAATTTAGAAACATTATTGAGAACACACATAGCTGAGCATTAAGTTTTAATAATTTTGGCTAAATATTCTAGACATGAACCTTCTAAAGCGGCTTTCAGGAACATTATAGTATTTTATCTCCGAACCTTCCAGAAATTATAATTGTTGTATAAATATAATAAAACAGGGCCAACCAAGTTAATCATTTTATTGTGAGTCATCGCTGATTAAACATCAAAGGGTTCTCAAACAGTAATTTAAGTGTGTTCTTGAACCGTAATACAAGTGTGTACTTAAAAAACTGAATGTTCATTTTTAATTGTTTTTGTCTACATTTAAATAAATAAAGACTCGTTATATTTCCTTCAAACTACTTAATGCTTTTAATTTGCAATTAATAAGAACCCGGTTTATTTAAAGGAAATATGCCACCGTTTTTAAAAGGTAAAAATGTAACAATATGTTCAGAAATTCCTCGTCAATATTGGGCAGAATTTTTAACCGATTTTTTCGACGCACATTTTCCGTCTACTGGTGCTTTAATATTTCGTGTTGGTTTCCAAAGACAAAAGTTCTAATCTTTAGTATATTTGTCGAACTCTCAATGTAGCTTATGTGTAGGTATCCTTTCAATTTCCTGGTATCGATGCAGCTAATTCATTTATTCTACAAGTAAGATTTTTTTTTTCAAGAAGTAATTGTTCAATTCTGAATTGGAAATATAGAGTTTTATTATGCAAGGATTACGATATTGTACGATGCAGAACCTAAGTAATTAGTTACGTGACTGTTTCTCATACTTTATATTCGAATGGATATAACTAATGATATATTTCATGTATTTGGTTTATAGGAGATTTTGGTATATTTATGCCATTATAACAGGGACCGTAAATAAAAGTTATCCTGAAAATGTAAAGTCAAAAACTCTCCATGTTATAGTCAACGGAGGCCTATACTGTCATATACCAATAGATTCATATTGAAGTGCTCTTTCGGAATCTATAGTGATATTAAAAAACGATCTCAACTCCACAGTTAAGAGTTATTTTTCAACGAAAAATAAAAGACCGAATGAAACTCTTAAAAAGAGAGTTTTATTTTGCCATCATAAAATAAAACTCTTTTGAGGAGTTTTATTTTTTCCGTCTCAAATAAAACTCCTCAATAGAGTTTTATTTTTTTCGTCTAAACACTTCTGCTTGAAAAATGTCGATGCAGCGTTTAATCTAGGTCAGTCAGAATGCGAAAATATGGAAGCCTTATTAGCCCTCTTGGAGCCTGTATACGTCGCCACACAAGTGATTTTTTTAAAATATGGCTTCAAATGAGTTTTATTTTATGACAGCAAAATAAGACTCTCTTTTTAAGAGTTTTGTCTGACTTTTATTTTTACGTTGAAAAATAACTGTTTTAGATGAAGTTTTTGTTTTAAAAGCCACAAAATAAATGTTATTAAAGAACTTTTTTGATAGCACTTATGTATAACCGTTACGGTCCCTGCATAATAAGTACCCAGCGGGAAAAATTGCAAGGGCTTCAATTTGCAGGCGTTAGAGAAGACCTGTTTACACATTCGACTCTGCCTTTCTGAGAAGACGTTCTAGAAGGCACAATTTATTATTTCTATAGCAAACACGAATGGTTTTGCAATTATTCCTGTATATCTTCACTACAACAACAAACATGATTTTACTGAGTAAAATTTACTCACTTTGTTATACGAGAAATAAATATAAAAAAAGAGAGCGTCTATAAATTTAGTATTTTATGAAAGTTTATGGAGATTTTTGATTTTTTAAAATAAATTTAAAACTAGATTGAAATCCTTCTTTTATTTAAAACCCCTTCTTTTACTTTCATCAATGAAATTATTAATTTAGCAGACCTTTAAACTGCCCTTTTCAATTAGGCATTGACTAACAATGACAAGCTATGTAAACTTGAAACGATTTGGCAATGCGGCTGGAAGTTCTTGTGACTGAAGACCAGCATCTTTTTCCCGCTGAGTAACTACTACAGGAGAATGGTCAGAAGATAAATCAAAAGTTATATCTCTATGAACAATAATTTATATCGTTTAGTACCATTTTTGATAACACAACTGACCTAACCTAATTATCCGTATATTAACAACTCTTTATTACAACACCCTTTCGTTTAAAATGAACAAATAAATTGTATAACAAACTGAACATCACATTTCACAACCTACATAAAGATGGACACAACACACCATTTAAAACAAATAATAACACTACACCACACCACACCACACCACACCACACCACTCACTTTATGCCACAAAACCTCTGCCACACACTCTACCTTCCACCAAACTCACACAAATTTAGCAAGAGTTAAAGACGGACATTACATTAAATATAGACTGATATTGATAAAGATTTAAAAATTTATAAATAAATAATACGTTAGTTTTTGGCCCCACACAATACAGACACAAAAACAACAACAACAACACAATGAGCGAAGACAAAAAATTGTTTAAAGTAACCATAATTTTTTTTTTTTTTTTTTTGTTGGCTTAAGCCAAAGGCCAACACAAATTACAACTAAACTATTTTGCAGTCAAAAAAAAAAAAAAAAAAAAAAAAAAACCAAACTGAAAAATAGAATTGGAAAATTGGGAAAAACCAATACAAATATTGAAAAGATATTTTCATTGACAAATACAAAACACTAACGTCTGATTTAAGTTTAGTTTTTTTTGCATTTATTTTTTTCTTTATTTAGTTAAACGACCACCAACTTAGATTTTAGATACAACTACTAGTATCTTTTCAAGGCGCTACAGCAGACTGTAATACAGGTTAAAGAGTTGAGACTATTTGGAATTAATAATAATTTCAGCTCTATATTTTCAGTATTCGAGTATTTTCACGAAGCAATTCTTTACGCTAAGCTGATTACCTTTTGTGACATCAGGGTGAGGGGTAGATAAGAGAAGTACACCCTTGATTGTTCTAGCAATTCGTGTTACTCTTTTATTCGTATATATACGAATGTTTACGTGTGTATACTCTCAAATAAACATACCAGCGATTTAAGCAAAAAGAATTGTGCGGTATGAACACCGAAGAAATTTCAGGGGAAAAATTTTATCAATCTTCGCAATATAAATTGCTTCGTGTAAATTGGGACTAACAAATAAGTTTGAAGTCAAATGAGTGAGCGAAAACAAGTTAGTATATCAAATTTCCCTCTACTCTACATTCTGAATGAAGCGAACCACGATATTCTATTGATATCTTAGACAGAAAACTCCAAATCGTCTTTTATTTAGTCAAAAATTCTTGTGTAGAACTATAAACTATGATCTATTTGCCATAAAGTGTTACAAATTTTATTAGTTTACACTTAAAACCATCATCATGTGTAGTGTGTTTTTATGGCCACCTTTCAAGGGCCAACATTTTCCAATTTTTTGTACACGATGTTTTAGTTTCAGTTAAACAACTCATAAACATATTGTCAGCTCATATTTTTGTTGCAGTAGTAGGTATTTGCTGTTCATACTATTGTATTTGCCACATATTTTCTTCCTTCTACGTACACACAGCAGGTACAAAGAATCGTACATGTTTATGACCGATTTAAATGCCAAAAACATAGCAAGTAAAAAAACATTTATTGGCAACATGGACACACAACATAAATGAATGAACAATAAAATAATGTACAGAAATGGATTTGGGTAACGTCGTTAAAGTTTTGTGTTTTCAAACAGATTTCTTAAATTTTGATGCAGTTGTGGTTGTTTATAAAAAAAAAACAAATTTTTGGAATAGCTCTACTAAGATCAAATATAGCTCAAACAATTTTAAAGTTTATGGCTCAAAGATGTATGCACACAGATATGTATATAGCAAAGCTGCAGTGGATATCTGGGGTACAATTTTTAAAAGGTTTATTCTTATGCAATACTATTTTACAATATTTAAAGAATTGCAGAACAATTGTTCCTCGTTTGCTCTATAGAGATTTTGAGTAGATGGGTAAGAGGTAAAATAAAGCTTTTGATGTCGGTTAGGTAGCTATACTTCTCTCTGGAAATAATTCCAGTATATTTTTCTAGCCTTAAAAGTGTAACTGTTCCAATTTTTAGTACATATACATTGTATTTCCAAAATATATTCTTTTCAATCGTATTACACAACTTTGAAATAATTATCTTTGAAAGAACTATGGAAAAACATACGAGTAGAGTAACATAGAGTTGAATATATCTTGGGTATGAACTGGTTGAATATTTGCCAGTAAAACAGCTTGATAGAGAGAAGTGAGGTTTTGGAGTTTGTTAACACTAGGTTGTTATAGCTGGGCTAGGAGAGCCAAAGCTATCCGAGGGCGGCTCGGAAACTTCTTACCCTAGTTCAGTGTTTTGGAAACTTCCTATGAACACATGTTAAATTTCTCTTCGATCTGACAACTCTTTCATAAAGAAACAGGTGTCCAAATGAGACGCATCCGCGATTTCTTTACAATTGAAAAATTAGAAATTCGTGGTGTCATTAAATATTTAAACAAAAAAGGTTTCTCGGGACAAGAAATTCATAATGATATGATAAATGTGTTAGGTGAAAGTGCTCCTTCATATGCAACAGTAAAATATTGGGTTGCAGAATTTAAACGTGGGCGTACAAGCATTGAGGATGAACCACGTAGTGGACGTCCAAAAGAGCAACAACAGCCAAAGTGCATGATATGGTATTAAATGATCGACGAATAAAAGTGCATGAAACAGCTAATATCATGGACATCTCAAATGATCGAGAATATTTAAAGTTGCATGAAGAACTACAGATGGCAATGCTTTCTGCATGATGGATGCCGCATTTGTTGACAGTCGACCAAAAACGCATAAGAATGAAAATTTTTCAAGCTTGTTTAGATTGTTTTAAGAAAAATCAAATGGATTTTAAGCGTCGTTTCGTAACTGTTTATGAGACGTGGATACACCACTATACTCGAAAAACAAAAGAACAATCCAAACAATGGACTGAAGCTGGAGGAAGTGCCCCAAAGGAGGCAGCCTACAAGAGTGTTTTAACAATGGCTAAAATCAACGAACTGAAGTACGAGTTGCTTGACCACCCACCTTATTCTCTGATTTAGCTACCAGTGAAGCATACATGTTTCCAAATCTAAAAAAAATTCCTAGGTGCCAAGCGTTTTACTTGAAATGAAGATGCAATTACAGTTGCAGTGCTAGGCTAAGAAGTTACCGAAGTGAAAATCCCACAATATATAATCGCTCTTTGTGGTCTAAGATACCAGCAGGACTTTTTACAAACTGATGACAAGACAATATAAATTTTGTGTGCTGCAGAATGAAATAGCTGATCATGTACTTTATGGTTACTCCACGTTGGATTTCTTCGTAGTGCCACTGTTTACTCTAAGGTAATTTTAGGTTTCATTCATGAACTTGTTGTGCAAACTAAAGGCTTACACAATATATCCTTAAAGACTTTTAGGCAAATTTATGGGTTAGTTGGTAAGATCCTTTTGGTTCTGTTGACTTTCTCTTTTTGTGTCCCTTCTAAATTCATCGTATGTTCACATTAAGAAACATTTGTTGCACCACTCTTGAAATATTTTGACATTAAATTGTCCATTTATCATATTTCTCTCATTCGCAGATGTGTTGTCATATAGGAGCTAGTTACATTATACAGGTATTCATATTCCTAATATTTATCTCTTAAATTTTTTGACCACATAGTATTTATTTATTTAAAATTAAAACAATTTGTTTTTTTTTT
Source organism: Bellardia pandia (assembly GCA_916048285.2). NCBI lineage: Eukaryota > Metazoa > Arthropoda > Insecta > Diptera > Calliphoridae > Bellardia > Bellardia pandia. The sequence goes on from OU696531.1 coordinate 25,390,458, forward strand.
AATTAACAGTTATTTATTCACAGCGTTGCCAAAAATTTCTGTCTGTAATCCCATAAACTTAAATTATATTGTGGCAATACTGCTACCGGTAAATAAAATCAAAATAATACAAGAGAAATGAAAAAATGTCAAATTTGTCGCTTCGTTTCACAAAACCTGCAACACTAGCTACCTTTTACTCTTCACTACGTATTTGAACTATAAACTGGAGTCGCACGAGAAAAGTCGCAGGTAAAAGTCGCAGCATGTGAACTCCCTCTTAGTTGCTGGCAAGCCGAATTCAAGCCAAATTTCAAACGTATTCTTCACCTAATGTAGGGTACTAAATATTTATGCATATGCAACAAAATCAATTGGCAACATATAAACAAACAAATAAACTATCACTTTGTTCCATTTGGTGGCATGAATTGTAATATAAAAACACCAACTACTACTACTAGGATACCAGAACAAACAAAAAAGCGTTAACAACACACTTGTGAAAGCAACAAACGCTCACGTAGATGCAACTTATTGATTTGGTATCTGAAGATGAAATACCTTTCAGAGCTGATCATACAAAACGTGGGAGTCAAAAGCAATTGGGTTGTATCGGTCTGTGTCTACCAAAACATTGACTTAGGGGACAGTTTTCTGTTTAACAAAAGGGAACTGCTTAAAACTGATTTAATACACTTACGTTTTAAATTGTAAACTTATTTGTTGGAATAGCTTAAGGGTTTATTGTAATAGTTATGGTTATTTAATGCTGGTCAAATTTATTAAACTGACAATTGCATAAAAACTCAAAGCAGAACAAAGAAACTGAGACAAATTAATAAATAATTGAAAAGATTAAAGGAAGAGTTTCTATAACCAGCAAAGCTGAAACCAGTGGGTTTTTTGATTCCTCATAATATTTCCATTTGCCATATGTTTTTAATTTAAATTGAGTCACATGATTTGTTGCATTATATTCGGTTAAATTTATATTAATTTAATTTTTTAACAACCATTTTTCAGTTCAATTATTTAGATAAATAATCAACATAAAGTGGCGCCATTATTGACTGCCTGACAGGCTCTCAGTAGTTTATTTATTTATTTATTTATTATTATTATTTTTTTAAGATTTTTCCTTAGCAAAACACTTTAAATTAGTTTTAGCCATATGCCAAAATCTATTTCAACTACATTTAAGGTGGTTTCTTTCTTATTAAATGGATTTTATTTTCTGATACCCAAAACAGAAAAACCGTGCAAAAAACTTAAATCGCTGTTCCACAGTTTGTTATAATAAATTGACATGGAAATTAGTTTACACTTGAATTTAAAGTTTGTTTTTGATATTTGTTTTTTCTATTTTTTTTTTTTTTGGTAATTACAAGCTGATTTTGTTGTAGTATTTGTTAAACATTATTATAAAATTTTTTGTATTTTTTTTCTGTTAGCCAAAATGATTTATTGCGTTCATGTCATTTAACTCGCCTAAACATAAAATATACCAAATAAAATATGTATGTTTAGGAAAATTTTTTCTCAGAAAAAATTTGTTCACAGAGGTGTTAAGGTATTAGATTTGGTTTTAGTTTTGTGATAAAATAAATAAGTTGCAAAAATATCAGTCACAAAGTGATTTCATGCCACGAAGTCGTAGATGTGCTCTTATCCTTTCCGGTGATAAAATCCTAGCATAAAATCTTTTCCAATACACTGGTTTATTGAATGAATGTCAGCCCTGAACTTAAATTCAAATATTTTTTTAAAAAGAAAGAGGATAACATTTATCCAGAGGCATAAATTCAATGCAAAAAAGCTTTTAATTTCTCTAAAACTGTATAGCAATGTTTCTAAATTTTTAATTCATACTTGTCAATTGAATGATTGGTGTATATTTCATGTGTTCACGTTAAGGAGCTGTACCGAACGGTTTTTCGGTAAAATATTCTGGTATATCATCTATATACACCTGACTACCATTAAGTCAACGACAATACAAACTGTCTATGTTGCACCTATGTTGGCATAATGCCTTTCCAATGAAGCAATTTAGTCAACCAGCTGTCTAAAATTTGCTGATATAACCATATCGACTGTCCACAGATCATCCGTGAGTATAATGCGCACATGGGAGCTGTAGACTTAATAGTATCATATATGGGTCGAAATGGACTCAAAATTAAAACCCAGGATATGGCAACGAGATTATTTTATCATTTGCTTGACATGACTATAACAATAAATACGGAAACACCATGTGAATGTATGAGTTTCGCTTAAGAGCTCTGCGCTTCCATCAAGAGACGATCGGTTGATCGTTCGTCATTTGTTGAAAATCCATCTTGTAGCTCTCTTGTTGGTAGAAAAGTCATTCATCCGGTAGATAGTGTAAGATTCGACAAAAACAATCATTATCCTCACACATACATTTTGTACCAAATACAACATCCATCTATGCTTTTAAAAGACAAACAACTGTTTCATACGATACCATATGGATACATAATGTACGAGTATTTTATTTGAAAATGTATTTGTATTATGTAATTCAAAAAATTTAAAATAAAACTCATATTCTTTCTTTTAATCCTCATATTTGATTTATTTCTGAAAATATTTTTTTTCCGTTTTTGTTCTGGAGTTCTCCAGGAGTATTTTTTTCTGAATTTCCAGCAGATGAAATACATGCTAGAACTAAAATTTATTTCTGCAATTTAAACGTATTTCAATTTCAGGTATTTAAGTCCCAATTTACACAAAGCAATTTTTATTGAAAAGATTGATAAAATACATATTTCCCTTGAAATTTCTTCGGTGTTCACACAGCAGAATATAATTGCTTAAATCACACGTATTTTTATTTAAGAATATACATACATATATGATACAAATAAGAAAGTACCACGAATTCTAAGTACAATCAAGTGTGTTTAAGTTAAATTTACGGTCACATTTGGCAAATATTTGCCGAGAAAGACGTAACTACTAAATAACATATATTTGAACTCGTTCATGTATTTAAAAAAAAAAACTTTTCTTATTTAGGCCAAAGCGCAACAAAGGTTTACCCCCTGGCCCACGATGTCGAACGATAACGTTTGCTTAGATAAGACTTAAGACACAAACTTTTTTTGTATACATTTTTTTACTCAATCAAGTTTGTTTATTCCACAATAAAGTTTGTGTCTTAAGTCTTATCTAAGCGAACGTTATCGTTCGGCATCGTGAGCCAAGGGGTTAGTTTTAATTTATTTGATGATGTTTGATCTAGCAAAACACTTGTAAGAGTAGACAACATTAAACAAATTTGTGCTAAAACAAGTGGTTACGCTTTTTGGAGTAAATATTTGCCAAATATGACCGTATCTTAAGCTGATTAATGATTTACATTGGGACTAAGTCCCATAATTGTTAAACTATCCCTTAGCCATCCTCTGGTTTACAGTGATCCCTTACTTATAATTTTAAAATTGTGCAAAATACATTCTATAAATAAATCTTCATTTATTTTCTTAATAAGATTACTACTTGCTTCATACTTTCCAGTGGTGCTCGGCAACTAGAATTTATTATAACTTCAGATCATTAATTGTCTTACTGTCAAGTAATTAATAGAACAGAAATAAAGTTCATTTGACTCCTTTAATGCCCTGAATGTTTATTTCAAAATTTTATTTTTTAACAGCAGACATGTCTACCGTTTTTTTTTTTTTATTTATTCTATTTCTTATTAAGTTTTTGTTTATGAAAAAAACTACTTATAAGTAAATTTTGTCTTTACAATAGATAAATTTATTTAAAATTTATACTTTTTTTTACCAAACTCCAATTCACTGTCCAGTCAAATAATGGTACACGAGAGGTACATACATAACGGGTCCGCCATCTAAGGTTTTTTTTCAACTAGTGCTTATTTCGTGAATGGTAACACTTAGCTCATGTCTGATTTGGCAGATAATTAGTTTTATACTTCCGCTGAACGAATATGGTTGTGTATACGCTTGAACTACGCTGGGAAATATTGCGACATTACTTGGAAAATCATGGTAATGTTGCAGAATGTGTGCAAAAATTGCTCCGTATGTTCGTTATCTTGTGAAAAAAGTGAAAGAAACTGGCATCCTCATCGATAAGCCAAAGCGTGAAAAGCTAAAAACAGAATATTGCTGATGTAGCAGAAAGTGTGCGTGAAGCGCCATCAACAATAATTCACCGTCGTTCTCAACATATGAATATTTCGGAGACATCATTGAGACGAATTTTGCATAAAGACCTTGGTATGATGCCAAACAAAGTCCAAATGGTTCAGGAGTTGAAGCCAACTGACCATCCAATGTGTTTTCGCTTCGCTAAGTAGGCCTGCGATCGACTTACAGAAGATGCCGATTTTGCCAAAAAAATCATCTTTTCAGATGAAGCTCATTTTGATCTTGGCGGGTATGTAAACAAGCAAAATCGTCGCATTTGGAGCACAGAAACCCCCCACGCATACATTGAAAAGCCGATGCACCCGAAACGAGTCACTGTTTGGTGCGGATTTTGGTCCAGAGACATAATTGGCGATCGTTATCGGGCCATGTTGAACGAATTTTTGTTCACAAAAATTGAAGAGGAGGATATTGGCAACATTTGGTTTCAACAGGACGGCGCTGAGTGTCACACAGCCTAAGCTACACTCGATGTTTTGCGACTTGTTCAGTAGTTTTTTTTTATAGCATTTTCAAAAAAAAAAAATTATTTGGCGGACCCTTTACATACATATTGATATTTTAGTCAGATTTGTACATACGCCTGCGCTTTTGGAAAACTCAAGTCAACAAGTGGGGTAAATGAGGTTGAAATTAACGAAAATGGTTTATGTTGGATTTCAAGTTAATGCCTGCATGTCTCTGCAACTTGTCATAGTGGCAAAGTGCTGGACTCTAGAAGCCGAGTATTTATTTTATATGTAATTATTAAAGTCTACATTGAAATGGCTGGAAATGACAAAAATTATACACCTGCCTTTGGTTAGCATATTGTTGAATAAAAATTATTACGGTCCTTTTGACAGTTCTGGCTGTCTTTGGCAGCTATAAGAGGTGGTAAAATTGTTTTTATTATTTAGTAAATTTTGTTTTTTTTTTTAACTTTTGGGCTATAGCTTAATTTCCAGGGACTTTATCATATTTTTACACCTGTTTTTGGTTTTGCAACAAATTAGATAGACAGTAATACATGTTGCTTAATTGCTATCCTATGTCAAAGAAAAGTGGCGGTCATTGTTGCTGTTTTAAAGAAAAAATTTGGCTTAAAACTCTGCTAACATTTTTAAAGGAATTTTTAATGTTTTCAGCTAATTTAAAGAATATATTACCTGTCTTATAGTATTTAATATCCAAAGCATATTTGTACATCATTGTATAACGCTTAAGTAAATAATTTCTTATTAAATTTGACTTTAAAATCGGTTTAAATCTCTGTTGGCAAATATTTTCCAAGTTGTTTTTCTTTTCTTAATTTTCCACAAGAATTTTAATAAATTTTCTCCATTGTTATTGTTGGTCGCTGTTTTCAGCTTTTGAAGTTGCAAGTTGTTGCAAGTATCTGCTGTTGTCCGTTTTTCATAATAAAGTAATATTGAAAAATTACCAACAATTTAATTTAACAATGCGGCATATTACGAAAAATCAAAAAACAAGGCCCAATTTAAACAAAATGTGAACTCTTTTGTCGCCGAACAATTTGTGTTTTTAGAGACACTAAATAAACTATCGAATGGTGGAGAGATAGAGTTACTTGTATGCTGTGATGGTTTGGCTTAAAGATATGAGTATACTATAGTTAGTGTTGGAAATTTTGTTGGTAACTGCATAGGAGGTAATCGGTTTTAGGATTAAAGATATGAGTATACTATAGTTAGTGTTGGAGATTTTGTTGGTAACTGCATAGGAGGTAATCGGTTTTAGGATATATTCAAAGAGAGGTTTGTGAAAAGGAGTTGAATAAAATACTTCCTTTTAGGTATTTCTGAGATTTCTCTTTCTTGTGATGTCAAACTCGATTTGTTTACAAAACTTTAACTTTAAAATTTAACAAAACACAGTTGCATTTTATTACATTCAATAATATTGCCAGCATTAGATAGATAATTTAATCCCTTAGCCATCATAATACAATGCTATTTGTAATCGTATAACTTGCCGAATGTTGTCTTTCAAGTCGTGTGTAGATCTGTGTTAAACAGATTCTGCCAATGAGCCAATTAATTTGGTTTAATTTTATTTGAGTCAATTTTGCATTTCTAGGTGGTGACCGAGGAATTTAACTTCGGATTGTTAAGTTATTGCTTGATTATTGATATAAATAGCAGAGCATGATTCTCTACGCAATGTAAATTAATGCGAAATGAAATAAAAATTTGCATTGCCGCTATAAATATGATGGTAAAAGTTATCAAATATCTGTTATACGTTACGCGAAATATTTAAGGCCAAAGTTTACAAAAATCTATTTCTTTTTTACAACTGACAAGATTAGAAGTAATTTGGTTTAATTAAATTTTTGTTTCTTTTCAATGTATTTTCCTAATCTCAACATTTTGTATACTAATAAAGTTTGTTGAATAGTATTTTAGTAATAGGCACGACACAAGTTTTTATAGTCTCTTTCGACACATAATCACTCTCTTGACCTCTCCTGGCTCCAGCAATGTTTGTGAATATTAATATAATTAATATAATTTCAATGAGAACTATCAACAGAGAACCATATTATGTATTACATTTAAGGTAAAAATGCTTCAAAAAACGAGTTAAATTTTCTGTCGCATTCTTCATCTCCAGTTTATTGCTAATATATTGAAAACAACTAAACGACAAAATACCCATCATTTACACTAAACACAATGTAAATTAAACATGAAACAAATTTTAAGATTTCTTCATGTTTTAAATTTTGTCGCGTTCATGACCCATATTTTATTTTCCAAGAAACAATATAAACTTGTTATACATTAATAAATAAAAACATATATTTGGTTTGGTTTTTTTTTTGTTAAAAATTTAAATAGTTTAAACAAATTTATTCGATTAATTTTTTTGGGGCTATTTAAATTTACAAAAAACGAGACCAAACGGATTAATCGAATAACTTTTTTTTATAAGCATGCATTCCATATAAAATTTATTTTAAATTTAAAATTTAAACTTTATTATATAAACCCAATAACCGATTAATCGCACTGAAATTTCCATTTAACCATTAATTCAAATAGAAAGGCTGGCTTAAGTACGAATTTATACGCTCTAAACATTGGTAGTAACATCGTGTATGTATATACCACTCTATGTTTTTTGTCTCTATATTTTTTGTAGTTGTTGGCTGTTGATTTTTTTATAACAAATCTTAGCGCACTCACTACACACACTTAATAAGAATAATCATGGTAATAATCATTATTGACCAATAATCAATGAATGGGGATGTTGGAACTAGTATGTTACACTGAACAGCAGCAGCTATATATATGTAGATATATTGAAATCATGTTGCCAATAAAGAAAATGCACTCAAATAAAACATCTATTGTACATATTGCACATAAAGTAACCGAGATGCAGCAGCAAATAGTGCAAAAAAAAAATCACACACAACAGCAACAACTAATATGCAATGTGAATGGATGTGGAATGGAATAGGTAGGATTGGGAATGGGTTACAACCAAGCATCCGAGGTGGATATCAAATAAATATGTGCACGTTAATGCGAGTGAGTGTATGCGATTTAAACTTTAAAGTGCCTGGGCATAAACAAAATTAAGTGACCATTAAAATGCCATAAACTCAGTTATGTCGCATACCATGTTATTACACTTGCACACACTCTCCTCATACTCATAGTCTTTGCAACACATATGCAACAACAACATCCACTTCCCAGGCCATTTCATACTTCTGCAGTTGTTGTAGGCAGCATAAATGCAGTAAATGCATTCATTCATTCAATTTTATATAGTCCAGTGTTTGGGATTGTTGTCGGTGTAATTTTTGTGTGCCAGTCTTCTTACAAAGCGGTGGCGGCACCGGCATTATTCATAAAGGATTATAGTCATCATTATTACTCGCATATGGCGGTAGGTACGTACATATGTGCGTACAAACGTAATACGTAGATTGCGTTAGAGTTAAATAGTTTATATTTCAATTTTTTCCCTGTCATACACATGCATTATGACCGTTTTAAACATGATAATGATCATGCGGCAGCGATGCTGCTATACTGTTGTTAATATGGCTAATGTTGGAAGCAGTGGCATTGATGATGACGTTGATGAAAAGAGTATTTAAGTGATAATTCTGTTTACCACATTCATGTTCGGGTTGTTAAAGTTTAATTTGTTTTAATTTATATTCTTTGTCTTGGCACTTGGAGGTAAATGTTGTTTGGTTCTTTTTTTTATGCATTTAGCTTTCACATAAAATAAGGAGTTTGTGTTTATATGGAGTTAGATTTGCAATGCTACCCAGAAAGTATGAAGAAGCTAGTATGGCTTATTAATTGTTGTAATTTATTCGTTATAATTAAACTTAATATTTAATTTTATTATTGCAAGTTTCTAATAATGAACATTTTTTATAAAATAGAATTTACAACTAATTTCACTAAAAAAATGTAATTTATTTTAACAGTAGTCTCATATTTCAACATCTTTAAGTTGGGATATAAAAATTCTTAACATAAAATCTTCTTGTTGCAACCTATAAAATGTTCTCATGCGAAGTTCTGTATCAAAGTCTAGACCAAGGAATTGTGTCACTTCTACTGAATTAGTCCCAAAAACCATTTGAAGAAGTAAAGTAGTGTTGGATGGAAGTAGTAGTATATGAGAGGTTTAATGAGGACCCTGGCAACAATCTGGATATAACTTCGGAAAGGCATTCTCTAAACTAATTTTTGTTTTCCGAAACAATGTGGGTTTCTATCACTGTTATTCAAAGCTGGAGTTTTACTCAATGGACACTGCAAATACATCCTCTGTATGTTGCTTTCAATTTTATGTTGGTTAAAGGGTATCGAAAGATTATTGAAACACGAGCATTGAATTGACTGATGTCTTGCTAATCTGTCACTTTGGGTTGATATGTCGATACAGAGAAAAGTTTAAGATTATGAGGTTCGTACTGTCGTTATGTCTGCTGATCTAGCGCAGTTACACATAATCTGTATGTAGTCATGGTCATGCAGGATAGAGAATGTAAGATTCGTCAATAACAAATATGTCTGGTTTTCCCATCGGCCAGAGTGACAGATCTGATTGTACGTATTTAAGTCCCCTAGGAACAGACTCATATCAAAGCCTAGAAAGGTTGGCTTGCTACTGACGTGACGTAGATATTATAGAGCTCTAACTCCGTGTACCCAAATCTGATAGCAATATATTACGCCTGCAGTTATTATACGCTACACCACAATAGTGGGTAGGGTATATTGGATTTGTACTGAGGTTTGTAACTTCCATAAATATTGGTCTAACTCCCACCTTAAAGTATATCGATCGACTCAGAATCACTCCCTGAGTCGATTTAACGATCTTCCTCCGTCTGGCTGGCTGGCTGGTTGTCCATGTAAAGCTTGTGCGCAGAGTACAGGTCGCAATTTTGAAGATATTTTAATAAACTTTGGTACGTGATATTTTCGGCCTAAAGCCTAGTACTTTGTTAAATTTGGGAAAAATGTTGAGCAACATTAATTTTTTCATACGGAAAATTTGACGTGTAAACAATGTTGCCTATCATGCGAATTTACATAATTTGACGTTTTTTTTTATTGAAAGTACGCCACATTGTTTTACTTATGTAAACAAAACACATACATATGTTTTGCTTTTTTGTTTTTTTGTTTTTTGTTACTATTATATTTTTATTAAACAAACACAAACTGCGAAGCTTTTTGGCTTGTCTGCAGAAAACACCCAGAGTCTTTGGCGGGAATCGAACCCGCAACCCTCTGACTGATAGTCCGGCACACTATCGCCTAGTCTATCGGGGCACCCCCCGATAAAAGTTAAAATATTTAAAAATCTGTGTTGAATCGAAATCGTTAAATAAAAATGAATAAACAAATATTACTGGCCGCTTGTGCAGCAGCACAACAAGTAATAGATATTGTTGTTGCGACAAAAGAGCTTTTGGTTGAAAATTACACGTGAAACAATTGCTACTTTAATTATTTCGCTGTGAAAAAATAATGTTGCCAGATACATTTCGTATGTTTTTCACAAAATGAACAGAGTACTACTTCTGCAACATTTTCTCATAAAAATTTCATGTGAATTTTTTTTAACATGTATATTGACATCATTCCACGTGAAATTTTGAACAGAGTACTAGGCTTAAGGACGGATGGGATTGAAACTGGTGAAAATCGGTCCATTATATCACCATACAAATGTCCTCTTCAAATAGGAGTTTAACGATCATAAATGTCTGAATTATGCAAGTATACGAACAAGTTTCATCACAAATGAGTGGTAAATGAAGAAAAATCACATCTACAAATTTTGTGAAGATCGGTCCATAATTAGTCGTAGCTCCCATATAAGGCCCACTTATGAAAATCACTTTAAATTGCATAACTCTCTTAAAAACGTCGGTATCCAAATTATATTGAACGAAAATATATTTCATATGTATACAAATAATATGGTCAAATTTTATGATGATCGGTCTATAATTAGTTGTAGCTCCCATAAAGGCCCACTTTCGAAATTCACTTTAACGACTATAAATCTCTTCAAAATGTTGTTATCCGAATAAAATTTAATAAAAACAAGTTTCCTATATACAGAAATGATGACACCCAATTTTATAAAGGTCGGTCCATAGGTAGTCTAAACTCCCATATAAAACCCTCTTTGTAATTCAGTTTAAACTCCATAAATCTTTTAAAAGTATTTATATCGAGATAAATTTAACACATATATATACAGAAATGATGACACCCAATTTTATAATGGTCGGTCCATAGTTAGTCTAAACTCCCATATAAGACCCTCTTCGTAATTCAGTTTAAGCTCCATAAATCTTTTAAAGTATTTATATCGATATAAAGTTTAAAACATATAATACTTATATTCACAGACATCATGACACTAAATTTTTGGATGATCGATTCATAATAGTTAGGTTATATCTCCCATATAATGCCATTTCTGAAAAACTGTTTTATACATATACTGGGTGTAGGGTATTATATGGTCGGGCTTGACCGACTATACTTTCTTACTTGTTTAATTTTTCGTCAGATTTATCGCCTTATCTAGTTATCTCAGTGGCTTTGTCTTGATGGGTTATTACAGTTGAACCATAGATCACTCCAGACCTCCGGAACTTAATTGATCGCTTCAGTTGCGATGGTGTATCTTGTTCCATTTGCTGCAACCGATATGGTGCAACCATACAAAAACATGGTTAGTTATTTATCTCAATTATGACTCACAATGATGATGCTCCGTTAGGGAAAATTGTAAAGACTTGACTAAGGTCCAGTCATAACTGATTATTTTAAAATTTAAGAAAATTTAGCCGATAATGTTGACATTAAAAATGTCAATGTAATTTGAGGAGAAGTTTCCCCTATATCATCAGATATCCACTAATATCACTCGAACGTCTTAAGTTAAATATGATTTGCTACAATACTACCAGTACTTGGGCCAAATTACCGCATTCGTGATCGTATGAGCTATCGTATCGAAAAATTATTTCGATATCGAAATTATGATAAAATGTCCTAAATTTCTTACTCGATATTTAATGCCATAATCTCAAATAAGAAAATTACGATCAATTTTACTCGATATAGAATGCGGTAATTTGGCCTCTGGACTACATACAATTCGACTAGCAGAGTTTGATTATGAAATTTTTATATTGTGGTCTTTTAACTTCTGTTAAGATTTGTCTACTAGAATTACAAGAATTGTAACAGCGTTAAGATTAGAATAAACGATTTACTATTTTCAAGATTCATACAGTCTTTACACATCACAAAGGGTCTAAGAATGACAACCTTATAGCTGCTAGTTAATTTTCATGCTGATACACAACATCTATTAAATGATGTCTTAGTTTGACTGACTCACTTTTATGCTCCACAAAAAAGAAACAAAGCAAGTGCAAACAATCCATTAAAATGTTATGCCACTCTATGATCCTTGGCAGCCGATAAAGCAGCAGGAGTTCATTAAAAAAATACTTGCATTTTATTTGTGCAACCAATCATGATAGATCACCTTTGCGTGATACAAATCTAATCCTTAATTAAAAATCGCGAGAAAAAAAAAATCAAAATATTGTGAAATAAATTGATGCTTAAAGGCCATCTACGATAACACTGTCACCATCATCCCTGACATCCATATTATTATTATTGGGTTACTAGTTAAAAAACAAAACGAAAAAGAAAATTATAGTGTTACATACTCAACTTGCAACATAAATACTTGTACTCGTACTCAAACTCAATTGGACATTTTTGTTATTGTGGCATCAACGAGTAGTAGTAGTATATTTCGCCTGAACTGTGTACGCGTATCGTATGACATTTGGCTGGTTCAAGAGAAGAGCATTGAAACCAAAATGTACCTACAATTGACAGTTAAACAGACAATATGGACACAACGACACAATGTTCAATTGAAAATTTATGGTCAGTTGTTAAAGGCAAAAAGGACTACGACACTACAAGTATGAATAAAACAAAAAAAAAAGTTCATTTTTTATACACTGATTTTTTCGATTTCTTGCAAAAATTTTTTTGTTAAATAAAACACGGCAACAAAACGCACAAAAATTCATGTTTTTTTTTTATTATTATTCAGAAATTTGTGGTTAAAATGAAGGAGAAAGAAAAAAGCATCATGTAAGTGAGTTATTACGGGTTAAGGAGATATGGGAAGGACCCTGCCTGGTATAATACATCTGATTCTAAAGCATATTAACAGGAAAAACGAACTAAGTCATGTTAAGGGGAATCAGGAAAGACCCTTCATTAGGAATTCAGACATCAGGCATTTCTATTGCCCACAACACGAAGACATTCCTACACAACCCTTCCAAAAAAAGTCACAATTAAATCCAACTGCTGTTAACTTAAAGTAATTTGGATCTTTTCGTTCAATATTGTTAAAGTTTTGTTTCAACCTAAAGCACATTGTCACACAGCATGATGTAGGGTATTACTACTATAAAAAAAAGTAATAAAGACAAGAAAGAAAAAACTAAAACGAATCGATGGAGCGATTCTCATTCGATTCGGTGAAAGAAACAAATTAATTAAAGGAAACCAACAGATATGCTAACTTAATCTATTCATTCAATAAATCAAATCAAACCAAACCTAAACAGCAAACGTCCAGCCCATGCAAAGCAACTCAATAAATGAATGAATGACGGGTGTGTGTGATGATGTTGCTATAGCAACTCACAAACACACACACCAACACACAACACTACATAATTGTGTGTGTGAATTATGGCCAAGTGCAGATATATTTGTTGCATCAAATCTTGTGCCTTTTTTGTATAATATTTTTCTGTTTGTCTGTTTTTCCTGCTGAAGCGTTAAGCAATATAAGGCGACAGTTTTTAAACATACGAATACACATACTCGTATATACTTTTCGCTGTTTTATTACACAAAATGACATTGTGTCGGGTGTTGGTTTGTTGTTTTATTTTTGCTCTTTTTGTGTTTTTTTTTTTGTTTGCGGTCAACATTCATACTAGACGACCATTCAATGATCATGTTAAAAAAGTTTCTGAGCAGTCCGTAGAACGCAAAACACGTTGGGAGTAACATCAACAACAACAATAACAAGAACAAAATCAGCATACAACTACAATAAAAAAAAATTTAAATTATGGATTAAAAGGATATACCGCCTTAAATAAGTGCTGTTGTGTGTGTGTGTGTGCGTCTGGGACATCGGTCTTATACTGCTTTGCACTTGTTTAATGCCAATTGTGTGTGGGGATGTGAGCGACAATTCAATGTTGAAATTATTTTTATTGCTTTAACATTTTCGTTTTTAATAGGCTAAAGAATTGTGAAAAAAAGTTATAAAAATAAAGAGAAAAATTAAAAGGAGTAAATGGGTATGGGATACTCCTCTATTTGCTAGAGGTATGAATTACAGGGTAATTATTAGAATAAAAAAAAACTTAAAAATGAACTTAGCAAAGAGAGAATTTCATTTCATTTTAAGAATTTGTAAAGTAGCTTGAAAGATGCGTTCTTACTGTAAAGGTTAAATTTAAGTACCACGTTATTACATAAAATAAAACAAACATATGGATCGCATGCTTGCTTTGTATCCTACCGTCTCCTGGTTTACGTGGTTGCTGCCAGCAAGCATTTCTTTTGGTTCCGTTTTGAAGCCTGTCGTCTCTAGTCGGAGACAAAAAATACGAGGAATTTAGGAAACCATCTAGAAGAAATAGTTTATAAATATCTTCGGTTCATTGTGATGCATTTTGATAAGGAATTTTTCTTAATTAGATTCTGCCCGTAAAAGCCTAGTGATTTTCAAAACTTTTAAATGAGAAATTTATGTTCTGCAAAGCGCACAACTTTGTATATTTATTTGAAAGTAATGTGTGAACTTTCTCTAGGTATTCGCCATTACCCAGTGATTACTTTATTAAGGGCGTTAAGTTAGATACAGTTGACTCATTTTTGGATCTTGGAATTCTTTTCGATATGAGACTTAAATTCAATTCACACATTATAATGACTAGTATTAAGGCTAATGGTGTATTAAGCTTTATAAAACGTTGGGCAAAGGAATTTAATGATCCCTATGTAACGAAATCTTTATTTACAACTCTAGTCAGGCCAATACTTGAATACGGGTCTGTTATATGGGATCCTCAATATAACGTTTATATAAAAAAATTGGAATCTGTACAAAAACAATTCTTGCTGTTTTGTCTTCGTAACTTGAGATGGAATCCCATTATTAACCTGCCGCCCTATCGCAGACGCCTAGCGCTTATAAGCCTGCCAACATTAAAAAGTCGAAGGATTGCTTTCAACATTGCATTCTTTATAAATTTAATTCATGGTAAAATAGATTCCATTTGTCTTCATGATAAAATTAGCATCAATATACCTAACAGGCAACTTAGATCATATGAGCCAGTTTATTTAAGTTGTCACATATCAAATTATATTAACTTCGATCCATTACGTAGAATCTCTGCTGAAGTTAACCAATTCTACAATCTAATAAATTTATCTGATTCTGTTGATAGTTTTAAGAGAACGCTTATTATATTCTTAAACTCAAATGACTATACTTATAACTGTATTTAATAGATTTTTATTTTATATTATTATTGTTTAATATGTCTGTATAAAATGTGTAAAATGTTCAAAATTGCTCAGCTGTTACCATATTGTAGCTGATTAAATAAATAAATAAATAAATAAATAAATAAATAAATAAATAAATAAATAAAAACTCGTTTCAACACTTAATTCAATAAACTTTAGGTGAGACACTTCATCCGCGGTAGCTGATGAATATCATTATTTTCCATGTTCTATGTGTACAACTTTCTTCGCATTATTCGCAAGGTCCGAGAAAAGTCATAGTATGGTCATATATATGGTTGTCGAAATCATATAAATAATTACAGTGACCATAACATGGTTGAAAAACTTGTAAAAATGTTGACATTTTTGTGCTAAACATGTAAAACTATATTTTTTGTCTGTGTGCATACATTATATTTTATGTAACGCTTTAAAACTTTTCATTTAGCAAAACAAAATTTTCTTTTAACACAATGAAACAATTTTTATTTTAATGCAAATTATTTTGTAAACAACAAACATTAAAGTCGTACTATACATTATAGCCGACGTTTGTATTTTTGCCACCGTCGTTTAAAAAATTTAATATTTTAAATTTTAATTTTAAAATTTTTAAATTTTAGTAAGTTTTGTTCGCCGTCAACAATATTTGTGATTAGCGGTTTCAAACAGAGAAAATTCACATCGGCTTTGAGCTATATATTATGATATTTCGTTTTTCATTTTTGATAGTTTTCGACACATTTTTTCTCACTTTTCGAGAAACGATGGAATATTTCGACGAGAGAATTTATTACTAAAGTTACATAACATGGGTACTGTTAACCATACGAATTGAAACGATATTAAAATACTGATATATTAGTATATGAGACATGGATCCACCACTATACTCCAGAGACAAAAGAACAATTCAAGCAATGGACTGAAGCTGGAGGAAGTGCCCCAAAGAAAGTAAAAACATTTCAATCGGCTGTTAAGGTTATGGCAACGGTTTTTGGGACTTCAAAGGTATTTTATTCATTGACTATCTGCAAAAGGTTAAAATAATAAATTCAGAGTACTATTGCAACATTTTGCAGCAATAATAATAATTTTTCATCAAGACAACAAGCTGATTTTTAACAATGACTAAAATCAACGAATTAAAGTACGAGCTGCTTGACCACCCACCTTATTCTCCTGATTTTGTCACCAGTGAGGCATACATGTACCCAAATCTAAAAAAGTTCCTATCTGGCAAGCGTTTTACCTCGAATAAAGATACAATGACAGTTGTAAATTACTATTTTGAAAGCCTTGAGGAAAACTATTTTAATCAAGGGATAGTATTGCTAGATAAGCATTGGACTAAGTGTATTGAAGTTTCAGGTGATTATATTGCAAAATAAAAATGTTTTTTAAACACCAACTATTCTCTTTCTGTGCTAGGTTAAGAAATTTCCGAACCGACCTCATATGTATATATGTACTTTTATTTAATGTGTCGATAACTTAAATGGTCCGACTCAAATAAGTCCTTTTATGATACAGTGCACTCGGGAAAACATCAACTAATTATTGACGTTCAACAAATTGTTAACGTTTACGAATGTAAAATTTTTAAATAAAAAACATATCGATAATATGTTTTTAAACGTTTTTATTGATTATAAACTAAAATCAAACATAAATAATTTCAAAAAGGAAACAAAAAAGGCATTCAACCTGACTAAAACCATAGAAGGCAACTAGAACCAAAAGAATACATTTTAAATGAGATCATATTTTTATATCACATGCATTTAAAAAAAATCTTTTATTTTTTTTCTGCCGTTTTTTTCTTTCCAACACTTCGAAGAGAGCCTTCTCTCTATTTATTTTATAAAATTTTAGAGTAGGTAACAGTGTTGTCAGATAATTTTTTTCTTCCCCCCCCCCCCCCCCCCCAAAAAAAAAATTTCGAAACCCACTAGATTCTACACTTTTTTCAAAAAAAACCCTAAAGTTTCATCATTCATATCTCTATTAAATTTGAATTGAGGTACATTCATTATAATATAATATAATATATATAATATACTCTACTAATTATTAAAAAAAAAACATTTGAATTATTCTTCGCTTACATTTTTATGAACTTAGGTAAGGTGAACTATTAGGAATACAATTTATATACATATAAACATCTAGATGGTTAGTTTTATTAAAATCAGGTTTCTCCAAAAATTTCAAGAGTTGCAAAGTCTTCTTCACTAGCTGTGTACATATCATTCGAATTGAAAAGTTTGAGCATTTCAGGTGTTGGAATAAAATCTTGACATTTATTGTTTAACGAGTAATTGACTCTTAAAATACTTTCAACTTTTGAAATATTCATTCTGTTTCGCAGCTTATTTTTTTACCACATTAAACATAGAGAAAGCTCTTTCAACTGATACATTGGAATAAGGTAGTAGTAATAAAGATAATCCTAGTTAACTAATTCTGCAAAATTTTGGGTTATTGCCAGCATCCCTCTTTTGTCCAACTTCATACCAAAATTTTTCTACAGACGTCGTATTACTCCACGCTATAAAGTGCAAGTTGTTCCACTCACTAAAAGTTGCATCGATATCTTCACAAATATTTTTGAAATAAACAACGATACTGGTAATGTCTGGTTTTTTAGCTTTCTGTGCATTTCAATGGAAAATAGTGACAATTTTTCCATAAGATCAATAATATCTGGAAGTCGCTTTTTTATTTGGAAACATATTTCCAAAGTAAAAGTTTTGCAATTTTCTTTAATGAGCATAATGTCTTCCCTTTGCATCGTAAAATGTTTTAATGTGTGTAGTTGCCAGATTACTTTCTAAATCATCATTTCGTTACAATATCTTCGACAAGCTCGAATTGGAAAATCCCCTAAAAATCCCCTAAATAAAATTTTCTTACCCCCAAATTTCCCCCTAAATAATATTAACCCCTAAATCTGCCCCTAAATAGAAAAAAAACCTCTAAATCTAGGGGGAAACCCCCTAATCTGACAACACTGGTAGGTAATGTAAAAAATAGGGTTGATGTTTTGGGATGTTAACGTTAACGAGCATTGACGTTTTCCCGAGTGCACTGTATTATATTAATAAAAAAATAAAACTATTTTGCTAGTTACGCTGCAGAATCGCTTAAAATAAGCAATGCAGTGACCCAGATTAATTTAAAATAATTTGTTTTAAATTTAACCCTTATGTGAGTGACAAAAAAAAACACCTTTAACAGAGTGACAGGGTACCCGGGTACCACATACGATATATACGAAAGTTTCATATTATAGAACAATATAAATAAAGATTAATGCTACGAAATGTAAAATATAAGTTTTTCAGAGTCTAACATCAACACTAATCTGGGGATTTCTTTCTGGCTTTGTGCTTGATCGACAAATTCAGTTACTTGCTACTGTCATTTATACATAACTAAGTGCATACAGGAATAAGATTGGTAAGCGCGAGAAGGTAAAGTGTTATACAATGGTTTCTTGTTCTCAAAAAGCTCGTTTAAACTCAACCGATATAAATGAAATATTAAACGAATGTGGGAGTGATGATGGAGAACTTATATCAGATGAACATATGCTGAATATTTGCGACATAATATCAAAAGCATCCGATGCAGAAGAAATGGGATATATTGAGGCTAACGAGGATTCTGACGAGAGTGAAGAATTTGAAGAAACAACTGAACTCTGTGGAAAGGATGGTATGCGTTGGCGTATTCAGAATACCAATTGAATTCCACTAACTTTGCTTTTAGCCAGGATGAGACATTGTGTTCGTATGTTCAAAAAAAAAAAAGAAATCAGTTGTTATGTTTTCTTCTATGCATACAAAGCCTGACACGGAAAAGAAGAACAAGTCGATGGCCGCTAGCATTATTTTGTAATGCTATTGATGTAGCTGCTTTGGCAGCTTATATTATATATGCCGAATATAATCCAGAACGTAAATCAACAGATCGGCGACGACAATTTTTAAAGGATTTAAGTTTTCAATTGTGTAAAGCAAATATAGAACAACGTATGGCCAACCCAAAAATAATTGCAAAATCTTTCACCCGGTCTGCCATACACCAAGTTCTTGGAACATCATTCATTCCTGGTGGACAAAAAGATAATTTAATTTCCAAAAATAGAGATGAAAGTGGCCGTATCAGAGTTGTCGGCAGCTGCTCTATTTGCAAAACTAATAAAACAAATAAAAAACTCGGAAAGCGTGCGCAAGTTGTTGTATTCCGATTTGTAACGAGCATTCAATTAACCGTCCTCTGTGTGCAACCTGTTTCCAATGAACTCAGTAATCTCTTTTTCTGATTTTTTATATAGTAAAGTGTATCTTATTTCTAATTTGTTTGTACTTTACTCAAGTCTTTTGCTTGAATAAATAAAAAACGAAATACACAAAATAACGGACACTGTCTTTTATTTTTCATTTTCATTCATGTCAAAAATAAAAAAATATTCCAACAGAAATACCCCAACATGATTTTAAACTCATTTTCATTAAAATAAATCAAAATAATACTAATAAAAAAATGTTATGTTAAAAATTTCCATTAAGGTACCCGGGTGCCCTGTCACTCCGTTAAGGGTGAAAAATGTAAATTGACCCACAGCATCCTCTCAAGTTAAGAAACTAAGCTAATGTTTATCCAAATATATCTTAAACATAGTAATAAGAGTTCTCAAGAGGTTCCACTCAGTCAAGAAACTTGAAACCAACAAAAAACGCAATTAAAGTTTAAAAAGTTACCCGGGTACCCTGTCACTCACATAAGGGTTAAAAAACAATACAATAATGTATTTTATGTTTTCCATTTTTAATATGCAGTCACCTATATTTGCAATTACAATAACATGTGCAATTTTCATTTTTTTTTAGGTTGCATGTTGCAAGGTTACTTATTTTAGTTTTGTCAAGAAACAAGCGGCAAATAGTTTTTAAGCTATAAATTTATTAATACTTTTTTACTTATATTTTAAATTTGGTTGACAAGCATAACTACGAGTATATAAATATTAGCTTTTTTTAATCAAACTAAATAGTTTACTAGAGTTTGCCGGCTCTGGCTTATCTCAAACAGGTGTCATTAGCATGATTATTTAATGGCATGTTTAATGTTATTTTTGTACTAATTTCTATTTTCTGGGTGTGTAATAAACTTAAACAAACGACAATTATTTGTCTGTCATCATATTTTTGTACTTTTATTTTATGTTTCTCCTGTAATGTACAATTTCCTCTGCGAAATTAAAGTGTTTTTAAAGCATTTTTTTCTCTGTTTTTTGTTTAGTTTTTCTTTAACATTGATTTGCGTTAAAACACAGGAAAATTTCCCGGATATAAGCAGTTTTATATAATCCCACAACTTGTCGCATTAAATCTTGATTACTTTCGTCTGCCTCAACTGATGTTTTGTTTTTATTTTGTTTCCTCCGTTCCTACTCCTCTTAGTGATGGCTATGCCAGCCAATGGTTGGATGCTTGGTTACCTTTTAGTCAAAGTTAATTACTTTGCATCACTGCACTTGACTTTGGTTAAACGGACAATCGATGGCTGCATGAGGTTCAGTCAGTTTTCAAAATCAGGCCAACAGACACTCTCGCATAATCACATACACTCACTCATTTACACTAACCAAATTGGGGTAAAAAAAAGACAGACCACAAAAACCGCATCCGCTACTAGAGGTTGCTGCAACAGCAACCTGCTGCTCACAGGGGAAATTATTACAGCACACATTGACTGCAACAGAGAAGAAAAGAAAAAAGTAATACAATTGCTACAAACAAAAATAAAATATGTAAGAAAAATAGATTAACCAGCAGCAAAAAACTGTGCAACATAATGTTGCACTCATAGAAATTGGTTGGATTAGAGATGGAATTACAATAGAGCCAGCTAAACCTATCCAAGATAAAGACAAACTCTACTAAGGAAATCAAAATACAAGCCAGATAAATCCATTGAGTTGGATTTACTAACCTTTACTTTTCTTCGAGTGTATGTTGCAATTTATTGTATGTGTGTATGCGAAAGCGTGCAATAAAACAGTGGAAATTCGAAACATTCACATGAGGAAAAATGATTTCCGTTAGATTAACAGCATCACACAGAAATAAAGACTAGGCTCAAAGTAGCACAATTACTCAAATACACATGCATGCAACTACTCATTTACGCTCTATTATAGCGGGTGTTAGTTGCAAGTAAAAGTATGGCTGCATAAGCTGCCGTTAACGTTATTAACATTTACAGCTTTAACTTTGCTTTTCCAACAGTTTTCTTGTCGTTTCTACCAAACTGCTGCTGAGTTGTTGCCAGGTTTCTTCTTTTTGCTTGCAACAACGCTTCAGTTGTTTTGTCGTCATGTTAAAATGATGGCAATTTGTTTGGCTGTCCCCAGCTCATACATCGTTGCAGTGTTTGTGTACGCTGCAGACGCTGCTACGCATCCTGTGGGTAATTAAAAATTCATTCTCTATCTCTCACAGTTTTTATACCTTTTCCAGATATACGAGAATGACCATTACGACCACATTGTGGGCTTCTGCATCAGCATACAATTTCATATTTAATGGGTTCTTTTTTTAATTTTTGCTTTGTTATTTGGTGGAAGAGTAGAACATGATGTAGTGAAGATGGAAGGAAAAGCGAACTAATGTATTCGTTTTAGTTTATACTTTAGTTTATTTGCATTTTCATGGAGTAGGCGATCAAGGAAAGAAGTATGTGTGTATGAGTGTTTTAGAAATTAACCCTCAGATGACAGAAATAATTTCTTTGTAATATGACAATAGAAATACCAAAATAGAGTTACAGAATACTTGCAGAGTAACTTCTGAAATATACAAAGAAGTGAGTAGTCAAAGCTACAAAGTATTTGCCTGTTTGTCTTGATTTTGGATAATTTTGTCACAACTCAACTCCGAAGCTGACACATAAGCAACATAAGGCTTGTCATAATGTCTAATGATATAACCTAAGGGTGCTGTAGCTTAAATGATTAGCGCATTTGATCATTAAGCATGAGTTGGTATTCGTGGCCTGGGTTCGATTCCAAGCCGCTGCCATTCAAACCAACCATCAGTTTCTGAGAATTATTAGTTTTCTGTCCTATCATAATAGCGCCATTCTTCGGTGGTATAGCATTTAAACGCCACCGAACTAAAATAATTAAAATAATGGCTATAAATCAAGTTTTGATCAATGCACCTACTCACCACCAGAGGCGCTGCAATACTGTACTACTAATAAATATAACGCACAATTACAGTGTTGTCATATGAAAAGCTTTCCTCTACTTTCACCACCTATTCTTCTCCTACCTATCCCCTTCCAAAGAAAGTAGCACAATTAATGAAATAATATATAGGCATATTAATTGCCTAAGTGTTACTTCTCTTTAAAAAAAAAAAAAAAAAAAAAAAACATTTCTATATTTTTTAAAATAAAAACGACATTAAGTAGAAGTGGACATCAGGACACACTAAAAGTGTTGCAGTATATTTGTAGCTCTTGAAATAGCACAAAGAGCTAAATCCAAAGAGACTATCTCTAGTTTCTCAAGGAAATATCTTAGTAGATTAATGAACATTTATGTTCAGTGGAATAGGAACATGTTAAGAAAATCTTGAAAGATTTGGCGATATCTTCTACTCCATGATAGTTCAATAGTAAGAAGAAAATATTGAAATGTTCTTTAAGGAATTTTGAATTAATCTTCAAAATTAGAAAGAATAAAAGCTTCATTGAACAAAAATTGGAAAATAGTCGACAATAATTTACCGACTGCAGCAATGTGAAACTCTCTCTCTCTCTCTTAAATCAGTTACTCAATTCGTATTTTTTAATTTTCAAAACAGTTCTGGACAATTCTTTTTTTAAACAAACACAAACTGCTAAACCTTTCGGTTTTACTGCAGATACACCCAGTATATTTGGCGGGACTCGAAATCCAAGGCCTCAGATTGATATTTCCATATACTATCGTCTAGCCTATCGCACCCTAGTTAAATTAACAAAGATGTATTCATTTCATTCCTTTTAACAATCACAGACGATCCAGAAGAAAAGTAAAATCAGGAATTGTAAGATATTTTAAGTCCATCAATCTTCACTTTGGCAAAACCCAACCAAGACTAATCAGCAATAAAGCAAACATGGGTCAGAAGAGACATGGGTCAGAGCGTATAATCATTCAATTGGTTTGTAAAAATATAAAAGGAATCAGCGTTTTTAGAAAAAATGAAGTAAAGTTATTTTCCCGCTTTATCCGAACAACATCCAAGCCTATTAAGATAAGAGTTATTCGATGATTCGATTTGCTTAATGAAGCTTTAATTTTGGTTTTGTAGCAACTAATGTGTAGAAAAAAGTAGTGATTTGCTAGGAGACGTTCATATTCCTTAAGTCGAAATATAAAATGTGATTGAGATGTAGGATTCTAGGGAAATGACCCACATGGCCGGTTTGTGATCGCCAACTGTATGATAATTCAACATTATTGGCCTTCACTGAAATATTAGCAGCAATATAATTTTACTTTTAACAGCATTTTTTCTATTATTTTCCTTACTTTGCTGTAAGACAACTAAGACGGTTGGCTTTTATTTAGACTTTATGTCACATAGTTTTAAAACAGGTATCCAAAACAATCCAGATGTGCGCTTAATTCTTATGAGCCATCTACAGATGAATTAGGACTCAGGAGAATTACATATAAGCTGTTTATGATCACTAGCTGTAAGCCGTTTAACTGTCTTTTCCTGCGTTTCTTTAGATCGAGACATGATCGATTTTTTTGCACATAACTAAGCCTTCGATAAACTGCCCATAAATTGACCAATTGAAACTTAGGCCTATACGTACTGTTTCTAGTGCTGATATAGTTATGGAATATTTTGCAAAGTATCATTCTTAGTGAAGTAGGTTAGTGACTCCAGGTATTTATGACACGAAGCAATTCCTTAAGCTAAGCTGAGTACTTTTTCATTATCACTATCATTTAATGGCAATCACGATGTACTTTTTTGCTGCCTTCGAAAGATTTGCGGCTCACTCTTGCATTGGGTAATGCTATTACGAGGGTATAGGTCGACTTGGGACTTACTTAAATCGGTCGTAGGATAACCCGGCTTGAGGGATTTTTTTTTAATAATGTAATGTAATGTAACGTACAATTAACAAACACAAACTGCGAAGCTTTTTGCTTATCTGCAGAAAAACACCCAGAGTCTTTGGCAGGAATCGAACCCGCAACCCTCTGACTGATAGTCCAGCAAACACTCGCCTAGTCTATCGGGGCATCTCCGTCAACCAAGTTTATATTAAAAAAAAGAAGAAATTTCAAGGAAAGAATTGTATCAGTTTAATATCAGCGAAATAGCTGGACTGGACTCTATACTATGTGTTATGAACTAATAATTTAGATTTAAATTTATGTAATTCGTTATTTTTATTTTATACAAATTAGAGTTGATATTTGTTTGACGTTTTGTTTATTTAAACCCAGTTATTATGACTATTCGTTTATTTTTATCTATTTGTATTTTGTTATACATAATCGTAATGGCGGCAAAAATGTTCGTTCGCCATCTTTTTTAAAAGAAAAGATACAGAAAATTTTCGCATATATATAGAAGAGAACGAGACATTTTCGCACAGATATAGAAGGAAGATACAATTATAAAACTTAGCCTGCCAAAAATAAAAGCATTTGCTAATGCAATCGTTTTAAAAAACATTTGTTTTATTATTTTCCTGACATTTAAGTTGCTGCCGCAACACTATGCGTTATAAATGATTTGTACATGGAATCAACGAAAGACTGTAGAGTTGAAGAATAATATTAACATTACTGTCTCATTGAGCGACATGTTCAGAGAATACATGTTGTATCCAGGATCACTAAAGATGTATTCACAGTATATTATAATCGAAATGCTGTTGCGGAATTAGAGAATCATCGTTTATAAGAACGAAAACAGCCCCTGAATGTTGCTAAGCAGTTTAACATTAGGATCATAGGGGAATTAGAGAAACTTCAGACTATACAACTACGGGATATAATCGATTGGGACATGGAATCCTCTGAAGAGTATAGAGTTGACGAAAAAGAGGAATATTTGCAGATAACAGATGTCACATTAGATTTCATTACTGTCTGCTACATTCTGGAGACATGTTCAACGAATAGAGCTTGAATACATACATTTCTGGCGGAACTACAGATATGAAAAAGGATAAGTGATGATAAGCTTATAAAGAGTTCAGATTGGCTACTGCATAAGAAGACATCTTGAGCAGCAACTCATTGTATTACAATGCTATAATAGATGCAATTGATTAAAGATCCAAACCGTAATATTAGTACTGCAGATTTACCACGTTCCAGTTTAAGGTTAATGATCTTAAGACTATCTCTCCTTTGGTCACAAATGCAGTGGCAATTTGCCGCAATTACATGCAACTAATTATCATTAGAGATTATTTAAAAATTTATCAATGTTAACTTTAAAGAAAGAAACGAGAAACTGCATGAAAATAATTGCATACATATTAAAATTAACCTGATAAAAGTTGCATTGAAAAGTTTTTCTTTTATCTGAAATCTGATAACAAAATTTTATTACCAACGAAGGAGTTTAAGCAAATAGTTTTACTTAAATTTTATTTAGCACATTCTTTTAGCATTTAAAATTAGTTAAACAAATTCTGCTTTTACAAGTAGAATCAATTTAATGTTGTTAAAATTTTTTAATAAATTAAACTGAAAGTTTGC
Source organism: Bellardia pandia (assembly GCA_916048285.2). Classification (NCBI taxonomy): domain Eukaryota; kingdom Metazoa; phylum Arthropoda; class Insecta; order Diptera; family Calliphoridae; genus Bellardia; species Bellardia pandia. Next base: position 25,416,602 of record OU696531.1, read on the forward strand.
TGACATTAGGAATTTGTAAGTCAAAAGACTTAGGCTAAGAATGTAGGTCAGAATTAGGGCAAATATTTGGGCAGGAGTGGGCAGGAATGGGCAGGAGTTGAGTACTGATACTTCAAGGAATCATAAGGTTTTCACGTAAAACACGTTCGAACAGTTGAATTTATAAATAATTTCAAACGAACAACTTTTTCTTTTTAATAATTAAGAAAATGCATTCTTAATAAGTTTTGTCAATTGGACACAAAGTTTTATGAATATTTCCCACCTATTCAATGGAATTTATCTCACAGTTGGTTACAAAGCTCAACACGTATTTGAAATACGAGACAAATATGTGGCACACAAATTTACAGGTGATAAACTAAAACAAAATCTCTGAAATTCTTGACAAAAAACATAAAATCGAATTATTTTCGCTTGAATTAACATACAAAAACAAATCATGTAAATTAAAAGTCGCACAAATTTCAACCAACTTCTGTTTAAGGTGTTAATTTTTTGTTGAAATGTTTGGCAATTTACTCATGTCTGTGGTGTTGTTGAGCATGGAGTATTTGATTGCAAATCAATTCGGTTTTTTTTTTTTATTAAATGTGAAAAAATATCTGTAACATGTATTTTATTTATTTGTTTTTTCATAGATGTCATCTAACATTAATTAGATGTGATACTATCTCATGTTTTGTGTTGGCATAAATGTCATGTTTTTAATGTGGAGACAAAGAGCAAAAAACAAAAATCCTCGCAATATAAATTTATACTACATACTTGACTCCTGCAACTTAAACATGCCACAAGAACAACAAAAAACCAAACTAAATTGTAACAAAAAAAAAACTGAAATTGATCATTTGAAATGTTAATGTTTCACAAGACAACATACAACCAACCAACAACAGGCAGCAAAATAACATGCAACATGTGTATGCATCAGGTTGTTTTAACGTTTTTCTGCTGTTACTTTTCAATCGGTTGTTGGTGGTGAGTACAACACAACTGTAACAAAAGAAAAAACACAACTAAACAACAACACACAGAACAAAGGAATCGTCATCAAGAAGAACGAACAATCAACAATAACAGAAAAAAGCGACTGTAAAATTAAATGAACATTTTACAAACGCCAAAACAACAATCGAACATCAATCAAACAGCAGCCCATAACAATCACAACCATTAACAACAATAGTTGTTTGAAACATTTACTTCCATGTATCATATGTTTTTTGTTATTGCTGTTAGTGCACCCTAACAAATGTTTGGGTGATTACTCTTTATTCAAACGTTTGTCCACATAACTTTCGTTTTACTTGTTAAGTTTTAGTTAAAAGCAACTCGCATCTTGAGTATTAGATTTTATGTAAGACAAATAGAGGTTTGTTTGGGATCTAAATTTGCTTATGTTAATAATGCTCCAAGTTCACGAATGACGAATAGCTGTTGCAGCCTTGGAATTCTCTTCCATTAGAACTAAAATAGGTTCAAGCTACTTAACAATAGGATCATTTGAGTGCCGAGGCACAGGAATATTAAATTGTCAGACTGCACACTTCCAGGTTAAAATCGATTTGGACATGGAATCGACGTAAAGCTGTAGAGTGGCATATAAGACGAATAGTTAGACAACTGATGCTACATTAGCCCATTAACGCCTAAGACCGTCTATATACGGTCATCAGTTGAGTATTAAAAAAAAACCGGGGTTTCCCCGTTTAGCTACGAAGACCGTCTACGGACTGTCTTTCTTGTTTTTGTCCTGAAGCTTTCCAGGAGTATTTTTTTCTGAATTGGAACTGAAATTTCTAATTTGCAGATGAAATACATGCTAGAACAAAAATTTATTTCTGCAATTGGAACGTATTTACAATTTCAGGTTTTTATGGGTTAGATCTCATTAGCAAGAGATGCTGGCCAAGTGTGGTGGCAAAAGCCGGTTCAGATATTAATGGTTTCCATGTGAAAATATCCCTCAATAATTCAGGCTTAAATTTACGCCATCTTCATCAAAGAGCACAAGAGAGTGATTAAGGAGAAGGATAAGGAATGTGATGTCGATAGTCAGGCTTAGTTCAGGGCTACCTGGCCATGGGCCGATTGTTTTTCCAACAAGGATACTGGAAATATCTATAAAGGAGTGGAGCAGTTCCATACATCCTTTTCTGGTTTTTTTCGTCGTTGTTGAAAAACTGAGAGTTTTCTTAAACTAGCTTTTATTACTGGATCAGTTTTTGGTAATGCTGCAACAAAACTGTCTAGATTCCGCGGGCTCCAGGACGACACTCGAAGCATGTTTTTTTCGTTTTTTCCTTTCCTAATAAATCTTTTCAGCACGAAATCATTAATCCTGCAGCCCCTTCTGAAAAAATTTTACAAGTACAATAGATAGCAATGAATTAATTACCAAAATAAAATCGTCTGGGTTACTGTAGGTGCGATCTTCTACATTGGCAAACCTACATACACTAGCTAGCAAAACTGTAATTGTCTAACAAAATTCTTAGAGCCAAAGTTTAAATAGCGTATTGGTGATTATCATGGGCTATCTGTATAACACTGTTTATGTTAGTTAAAATTAGCAATGGGATGTGGATATCGCTTAGAGAATAAATCCATTCAACTAAATACTTCACTATATATGAACTGAGTTCCTTGATTGTCTAAATGCTGTCAATAATAGTATCAATATTTTATAGGGTGTTTTTTTTAGATGTGTTGAATTTTAAGTTGGCAACACTTTTTTAACTGGCAGCCATTTTGTCAGCTGTCAAGTGATTTATGTGTAAAGTCGCTAGACTATTGGAAATTGAACCACGTCCGAGCCAGTCATGCCAAATGTCACGAATGTAGTATATATTTTACTCTTACTCAGAGAACAAGTAGGGAAGTGAAGAGAATGTTTGCTTATTAAATACGAATAAGTAAGTAGCCGAAGTTAATAGAGTACCAAAAAAAAAAAAAAGAACTGATGCATGAATAATAAAAAAGAAGTACCTTAAAAATCATGTTTACTTCATGGTGGTAAAAAAAATGCAAATAAAAAATAATAAATATTTTAAAATAGTTTTCAATAATTTAGGAAATAACAAAATATATTTTAAACTTACCTCATTTACTTCCATTTTGTATGAAGAGAACGTGAACACTTTAACAAAATATTAAATTTAAATTTTATTTGCCAAACTTCACGTAGTACTGCAAGCACCACGTGAAGTTTTGGTGTCGCTTGATACTCGATATATTCTTTTCTTGTATGGTGAGAGTGCGAGCGTAAAATAAACCTGTACTTAACTCGTAACCATAAAGCCGAGTAACAGCATATACTTACATATTCGGTATTTTTGTTGTACTCAAAAATAAGAACATAATTTTTAAATATACTTCGAGTAAGTGCACATATTTCGCAAATTCGTGTGTACTTCTTAACAACAAATACATTCATGCAGAGGTTTATTATATACCCACCACCAAATCACGTATAATGAAGATTTATAAGGGATTTGTGCGCATTTTATGCAATGGACGATTTTTATATATGTATGAACTATTTGTGTTGAATTTTAACATGATAGTGGTTTTTATAAGGGACTAGCTGACCGCCCCGGCTGCGTTCAGTATTTACTAATTATTTGTATTTCAAATAGAATTAAAAATTAAGACACAAAAATTTCAGTAAAAGAAAAAATTACAAAAATTTGTATCAATTTATTGCTTAAAAAATTTCTTCAAAATTCGAACAATTATTAATTAAAAAACAAAAAAGAATTCGTTTTAAACCTTGATGGTAAACAATGTTTATTGTTCTTCTATTGGGGCAGAAAATGAATAGTTCTGACGGTGTACCCCGACTCTCGAGCACGCAACGTACAATTGACCGTGGGAAAAACATTGGGATTCTAGATTTAACACGGCCGATATGTTGGAGAGAGCAGGTCAAAATTGGACCCAGCATATGCACTATTTGAGGCGTAGTTCTATACAAAATTTAAATTTGGGACCGAAACTCCGTATTAAAAAATGCTTATTAGTATAATATAATTTGAAGTAAATTTATTTTATTTGTACTTTTCAGTAGATATAACAAAATATTATTTGTAAAAATAATATTAAAAAAAAAATTAAAAATTTTTTTCTAAATGTTCTAAATAATGGTGAAATTCGCGCAATTTGAGGGTTGCCACTATTTTTAAATCGCTTTATACTAAAAATGCGTAAAAAATCGCGTTATACAGAAAAACGGTCACTATTATTAAATCGCGTTATATCGAAACCGTGCAAATAAAGTACCACGTAAATCGAGGGATACCTGTATATAGGTCGTTCTATCGGCTCACATAAATATTTCATACATTTGTTGTAACTTTATGAGTTTTTTTTTTAATCAAATCCAAAAGCTCTTAAAAAATCACACTTTATAATTAATTTCTTCTTAATTAAGTTTGTCGATTTAATTTTAAAAGGAAGTATGATTTTCAAGTTCAACATTACCTAAAGTACAAACATTACATTTGTTGTAGCAGTTGTCATTGTACGAGTACATATAAAATTGATTTTTTTTTTTATTTAAGCTTCCTTCCCAGAGATCTGTTAGTCGGTATATCAGTAACACTCCAAAACACTCATATCATCAGACACCACCTTCTTCTTATTCATGGTAAGGTGAACGTGAAACACAACCTTACACTCACATAAACGGGCAATCGTCCATCAGTATCGGCGGCGGTAGTAGTAGTCTTAGTTATTGTCGGTGGCATTGAGTAGCTGTATGTATGTTTTCTGTTCATTTTCGGTTTCTCTATGTTTCCCACTTTGTTTCGTTTTTTTTTTTTCATTACATGGTACAAATGAACAAAACACAAACATTTATTTTAATTCCTTAAAAGTTTTTCTTCGCTTTTGTTATGATTTTTTGTCCATCTTGCTCAGTTTTCTGGCTTTTTGAGTGGTGTGTGAGAATCTTTTTAGCCCGGTTGGAGAGTTTGTACTCGTAGGTTTAAACAAATAAATGAACAAAAAAAAAACATAAATACATCTCGGGATCATCATGTATCATTGGCGTCTGCGTATTGTTTTCAAACTGTCATGATTGTGGCATTTAAACATTTTTCAATTTTTTTTTATTCCTTTTCCAATACTTATTCTGTGCTCTTACACTGGTATTGTCTGTTTGGCCTAACAGAAGGTCCAGTTTTAATGTTTTGTTTTCGGAAAGTATTTATTTTGTAATTTTTTTTTTTTGGGGAAAGGAAAGTAAAGAAAGTTGTCATTGATAATGTTGAAAAGAAAGATATGATCATTATGAATGAAAAGAACATGGCGAGAGTGTAGAGAAAGATATTATATTATCTTTCTAAGCAGATCAGATAGATGATGTTGGTAGGTGTTGTTTTCTTCGTCATATGAAAAGAATGTTTAAGTTACTTAAGTTTTTTTTTGCTTTATTTTTAATTACAATAATAAAAACTTAGTTTTATTTACACTAATATTACATCACCTGGCTTAATTTAACTACTAACAAAATTCTCTTAAACTGAACTGTTTCTGAAGTGACATAGTCGTATCTATAATATACATACATCATATCCTCCTTCAGTTTAAAGCATATCAAGAATCATTGAAAACAATGTTTTAAGTATAAGCTTTAAACTAAAAGGTGAGTCAACATCAAAAAACAAAAACAGATTTAGAAGTCAATTCTGAACTTAATTCAAAAAATATTAAAAATTTATAAAATTGTGATCTCTACCAAATGTATTGTTCAAAGAAAAATTGACGAAAACAATGACAAAAAACAATGAATTGAAAAGCAATATAAAACATATCTGTGCTCTATTCCACAAACAATTTATCAACTTTTTACTTGGCACTTATCAAATTGCATTATTTTTGCAAAGCGATAAGTGTTTCTATTCCATAATATTCTCTTTGCAAAATCTCATTTTCCACTAAGAAATTTTTTGCAGAGACTTTGATCTCTTTGTTAACACTTTGTGCTCTCATGCAAACGGAGTCTACAAAGTTTTTCACACAGTGTTGCCAGAAAATGAATTTCAAAATATGCTAAAACTTGAAAAAATAAGTGCTAAAGTGTTCTACAGAAGAAAAAAAGTGCTAAATTTTTTCAATGCAAGAATACAATTTTTATTTCAAATGTTACAAATATAAATTATAGTTTTTTCTAATTTTGTTCATAACAATTGTTGACTTGTTTTAATAGATTACTTTTCATATATTAATTCAAAAATTTCCGTCTTCATTTACTTACCACACCGAAAGAAATTTAGTTGAAATATTAATAAAAGTTATTTTTTATTTCTCCAAAAGTATTTTTTGGAGTAAAATAGTAAAAATGTTTTCGAGAAAAAAATTTCTTTTATCAGGCAAATTATGCTAAAAAGCATTTAGCATAATTTTTAAAAATTTCAATGCATTTTCGAGAAACAAAATGCTAAATCTAGCGCTGAAAGTGCTAAAATTGCAACTCTGGTTCCACAAAGCATTTAATCATCTTTCCTTTTTGGAAAAAAAAACTTGCAGTGTTTAGTTTACTTGTTTTCAAAACAATAACACGGGAATCTTCCTTTAAGAATGCAACAATTGATATCCTCTTCAGCAAGGTTATTGTTATTTCGGCGTAATAGTGTTATCAACTAATTTTTCAGTCCGTAGCCACTATCACCCAAAACAATAGCATCAGGAAATTAACTCCATCCGTTGTCAAATTTTCCTGCAAAATTCATACAAGTCGTCAGTCATCTGACAAAGCAACTGTAACCAGCTGTTTTGCAAGTCAATTGTTTATAGCGCCAAGAATATAGGCCCTAATTTTATAAAACGCAACGCCACAATTTACTAAGCGTTGCCTTAAATTACATTTTGCAAATCACGGCGTTCAAGCAATTGATTGTTTGCGTTGTAACAGCTGACTCTTACGTTGTTGTTAATACAACTGTTTAAAATTGTGTACAGGTAACCCCCCTACAACGCGGTTTCCTATAACGCGTTTTCGCTACAACGCGGTTCCCAAAATGCGGACATTTTCTTACAACGCTACTCTTACAACGCGATTTTTACGAAAATTTTTTAAAATATTTATTATTTTAATTTGAAAAAGGTTTTCTTGCCCAAATAAAATACTTCGCATGCAGTAGAAGGTGATCGATTTGATGAAATAACAATGGCTGATATTCAAGAATTAATTGCGGACGACGAAATAAACGAAGCAGATTTAAAGGCAATGACAAATGAAGAATCAATAGCTCTGACTATCTTTCCGATGTTGAAAATAAAAACTTTCACTAAAAAATATCGAGAAAGTTTTAAATATGGCAAAGCAGTTGGATGAATACATTTTGGAGAACGACCCTTTAAGTGACAGAACAGAAATACTTAAACGAAATCTTCAAAACAATTTAGCTCCCAATCAAGAAATTAATAAAGATTTGCGAAATAAGAGCAAACAAACTTCAATGCACTATTTTTTCAAACCAATAATCTTCGAAAGGATGCCCGAATCTGATAGTAGATCAAGCTCAGATTTTGAACTAGTACTAAGTGATGAGGAGGAGTAGAAAGTTGAATATTTTACGTAGAATTGAAATTTTATTTTATTTTGTTTTTGTTTAAATAAATGGAGTGTTATTAAATTACATAAATGTATGTTCTTATGACTACACAAATAAATACACAAAATTATATTAAGCACATATTTTTACTATACAAATTCCAATATTTTATTGAAATTTTTTTTTGTTTTGGAACCAAACTCTGATTTTTGCATGGAGTTAGAGTCTCCTACAACGCGATTTCCTATAACGCTGAGTTTTTCAGGAACCTATTCACCGCGTTGTAGGAGGTTTACCTGTATTTTGTAAAACGCAACCCTAAAGTTTTTATCACTTGTGTTGTCAAATTTAACGCCTTTGTTTTTTGGCGTTAGTTTTCAAAGTTGAATTAAAATATTATTAAAAAACAAAATTATGCAATGTAAGTAAATATATACAAACATATTCATTTAGAAATTTCTTAGGGCGAAAAAAAAAGCCACAAAGACAGCTCAATTTGAGTTATTGATAGTTGAAATAGAAAAGCATCCAGATGTGGCTCGTGGAATGCCTAATTTTGACAGCTCAAAGGCAACTTTTGATAATGTTTGGGAAGCTACGTCGAAACTCCTCAATGCAATTGCAATTGTTCATGAAATCATCTGAAATCTTTCAAATGTAAATTACAAATATTGTAAATCTCCATAGTGTTACTTTACTTACTCATTATTCGTTAAATTCATACTGTTGATAGTGGAGCGCAATTGGGGTTTTTTAGTAGATATGTCTAGGACGCTTGAAGAATCTTCAACATCCGACGAAGAAGACTTATCAATAAGTGCGAACATTATTTTTATACTCACAAGTATCTTTGTATTTCTAGTTATTTGTTTTAAAAGCTTTTTGTCTTCGCATATGTTTTCTTGATAAATAACCCGACAAAATTATTGAACAGCTGATAGGTTTGTAGCATTGCCAATGCAAAAAGTTTATAAAAGTGTAGCTTTATCAATTTTTGATCATTTTTAGTTAGGCTCGAGTTTATTAAATTTTCATTAAATTATTATTTTTACTGAAGGTAGGAATTGTTTTTACAACATGAAATTTTATTAAAATTTGTTTACATTGTATAATGTGTGGTCTGGTACGCATATCATCATCACACTCAATGAGTGGACTCCAAGCCGGTAGAAGGATATTTTCGTGTAATGTGAGCGTATAAATTTTAATGATTGTATCATCCACACAATCACAAACACAAAGGAATCCACCCATCATAAAAACTCTTCAGCAATATCAATGACATAATTTTTTTTTTTTAATAAATCGTCTATTATAGCATCGACAACTTATGATACATTTCCGTGCCAATGCAATGCAGCCGACAAAGCATGATATTTACATACATATTTCCATACTATATTTCTCCAATGATATAATTCAGTCTTTATAATTTCTGCTTATAACCGCGTCTTCACTATTGTCGTACAAAAACTTATGTCGTAACATTTTGAAAGCTTTACTAGTTTGAACAATATGAATTTGTTAAGCAATCGTTTTTAAAAAATTTTATAAAAATTTGCTTTCTAAAAATAGAATTTACAGTTTTTGTGAAACCAAACAGCATAACTATGTCTTTGCAAATTAACTTTGCACTTTTCACAAGAGAACGCACGTGGAACAAAAATTGCAGAGATTATAAAAATTACAAAAACTTTGCATATTACACTTATCAATTTCATCACTCATCAAATGTTTTGCAAAGTGATGAAAAAATGCAAAGTGAAATGTTGATAAGTTGTTTTGTGAAATAGGGCCTAGTTACTCAGCTTAAATCGTATTTTGTAAAACAGACTCTAGATGCATTAGTAATGGCCTAAATTGAAAATAAAGCATCGCTCTATTTTACAACATACATTTTTTCAAATTACAAATTAATGCAATTAAAATTAGTTTTTTCTCTTAATAGCTTTTCTCACTAAATGTGGATTTCTTCTACAAATTTCACCTACCAAAATTAGCTATGGTTATGAAGCCAAACTTTTCCTAAATCTTAACTTTATTTTGAAAACGAAAGAATAACTTTAACAAGCATTATGCACATAGACATAAATTTCACACGCTTCTACCGCTCGCTGCCAATACAAATTTTAATTAAAAATCATTAAAATTTAATGCTTCAAACCTAATTAGGGAATGAATCATACAAACTCTTTTCCAGTTACCAATGTGTTCGTCAGGTTGTTCAATGTTTTCTGGTGTTACGAGCGTGTAATTACAAATGTTGTACAAGATTTCTGTGGAATAAAGTAGAGAAGTAAAAAAAAAACAAAGATTTTATTTTTATTATGAGTATAAGAACACCCACTGCCCCATGAAAGTAATAATAATCAATAACAGCAACAATAGATTAGAAGACACAGGGAAAAAAGCATCATTGTTGTTGCTACTTCGTCAGCTGGTAAACACTCGTTACCAAGAAGCAACAGGTTTCTGGCGAGCTCATAATCAGTCAGCCAGACAGACAGACCGACAGCCAGATGGACGGACACAAAAGCGTTACCAAGAAAACTGCAGCCAGCCAAAGAAACACTTTAAAAGTCAAACATTTGTTCGACAGTTAAGAAACAAATTAAGGCTTGCGGGACATCATCATCAGCTGAGACGACTTGTTGGTTGTTTTGTTTTTGTTGTTTTTTCGTTTTTATTTTTTTTTTTTTTTTGTTAATGTTATAAACAACATGACGTCTTTTCCACCTTCAACTAGAAATTTGAACGCTGACATTAGTACAATTAAACCATAGTTTTGCCTTTCCAATCATAAAGAGGTTTTACCATCTATTGGCTGTTATTGTAAATGTTTTTTGTTATTATTGTTTTCTGTAAAGTAGTGAGAATCACAATCATTATGAAGACTCTACTCAAATTTATGTTTTTTTTCTTATAAGTATTATTTTGCTTGTAATGAGGTAATTTTTCATAATTTTAAATGATACCATGAAGGTGGTATAACATCATATTATTTCTAACACTTTTACACTTTGCGCTTACTGATACAAACACCATTTCAACTGCATTGATAACCCAGCGAACAATTTTATTGTGGTAACATAAATTGGATTTAGTGTTTACTTAGATCTTTCTAAGATTATTTATTATTTAAATCAAAAGTCCCCTGATAAATTGTCCAAATTTTTATCAATTGCGATGCAATTTAGCAATATCTGCACAAAACACTAGTCAGGCAAGTAATTGTTTCGCTGGGTTATTTTCATTGACTTTATAATGTTTTAAGTGATTGTTTACAAATAGTAGTTGTGCTAGTAGTCGTCTATCATTTTTGTTGATTGTAAATTTGTAATTTCAATTCCAATGCATACACACGTACCTGTGTATATTTGTGTGTTTTCTAACGTTTATTTTTGGTTAATCATTATCTAGCCATCGATTGGTAAGTTTGGTTTTCATTAGGTTTTATGATAACTGACTGACTATTTGGGGTTTAATTTTTTTTTTTGTTTTCATTCGTTATTTTTTTGTTTTATTCAATATTTTTTGTTTTTGGATTATGAAAGATTAATTGTTTCAGTAGGAGACCTGCTGTGCTGTAGAGTTTTTTCCTTGATTGAAATTAACGGAAATTTTTATTAGTCATTATGTAAAATCATTTGATCATTATTTACCAAAAACAAAAGTAATAAAAACATGAAAATTACCCAAACGATTGTTGAACAATTTTTATTGTCGATATTTGGAATGGAATGGATTGTAATTCTGTAAACAAAAAAAAAAAACTGTTTGAAACTGTTTGGAAGAATGTCACAAATATTTCAAATAAAAGCTTTTGAAATAGGTTTGTAATATGTTAGGAGGTCATACGGCGTTTGTTGTAAGGTTTGTAACGGATAATAAAAGAGTGTAACATTCGAATCTTCGTCTCTTCTTGAGTTAAAGCAGCAGATACTGTGAGCAACGAAATAAAGTCATCATCACAGAAAAGCTTAATTGTATTAATATAAATAATATGATATTAGATTTTCTACTAATCTTAAATTTGATAACTCATAAGTAGGTCCCTACATAGCGCAGCACCCTTTCCAAACGCTCATTTCATAGGCTGAACAGTTATCTATCTATCAGAGCCTTTGCAAAAAGGTTTAGCATATTTTTGCTCTTGCTGTGTATTTTGTTTGTGTAGAGCAAAAATAAGCTAACCTTTTTGCAAATGCAATGATGCAATACCATTTGCACAATATTGTGAATTGCGCTAATGTTTTACATAATTTGTTTTACTGCTCCCTTTATGGGATACAATATCAATACTTTTTACCCCACCTATATTTATTTGGATATTCCTATTGTAATTCCATAACAGCTCTATTCTATTTACTTTATTATCCAATATCAGCTTCATATGAGAAATATCTATTTCTAAATATAAACAAATGAAAGGCTAGCATAATATTTAAAAATACAAATCAATATTAATTTTTATACCCTTCGGAAAGCCCCATAGTGTGACAAATAAAATCTTTATCAAATTGCAGTTTTGTTTTAAGCAATTCTACCAATTGATAGTGACTTCGATTACATACAATTTTATTTTATTTTCAAATTCTTCATAATTCATAATTGAAAAAAATTTCCCAGACTTTTTCAAAATCGAACATGTGCTAAACATGAAATTGTGAGCAAGCAAGTAAGAAAGCAAAGCAAAAAAAATAAAACTGTCGCAAATTCTTAATGCAAATGTATCTCAATGTCTGGCTGGTAGATGTTCTTTAATAGCAGAAGAAAAAGAAATATACTGTAATTCTTCATAAAGTGACAAAACGTCTGTTGCGTTGGAGTCTGTTAAGGAAAAAGCAAAGCAAAACAAAAAAATATATATGTATGTTTTCCACATAATAATTCCGATGATAATGATGATGATTCCTTAAGCAGTTTGGTGTGTGCAATACACGCACTCCTCCAGTCACTCATTCATTCACTTGCACCCCCAGTTTTGTGATCACAACATATTGATGTTGCAGTCTATACTGTGTATTGTGGCAAGTATGGGAGTATGGCCGTCTTTGTGGTATAAAGATTTATCACATTGTTGTGTACGAGTACATACAACTGAAATAAAGAAAAATCTTATTTACTCCTTTCAATGGGTGGATTGAACTTGCCGGATTTTAGTTTTTTTTTGCCATTTGTGTTGCAAAGCGAAAACAAAAAAAAAACGTATGAATCTCTCAACTATACTGGGTAAGTTGGAAAAACTATTTTGCGTCATGTTAAAAATTCATTGCACTTTTCAAGTGCGAATTATTTGTGATTGTTGTTGCTGTTGCTGTAGTAAGTAGTTTTTCGCGCCAACAACACTTGACAATCATTACATGTTGATCATCATTGTCGTTGTGATCGTCCTCTCCTCATACCCCAGTCTTTAAGATGAAATCTCAGCATTGGTCTTCTTAACGCAAACGCACATATCTACACTTGTACGTATGGATGGCTTGTTTTTTTTCTATGGCCTGGATATGCGGGAGTTGTTGGGGAGTTTGACAACATTAAATTCCTTTATCTCATTTGCTGTTTTATAATTTTATTTTGATGAGAATTTAATTCAGCCAAATCTTGTTGTGTTGTGATGTTGCAAAAACAAATATTTTAATGGTAAATTTTTCTTGATGTCTAATGTAAAAAATAATTGTAATATCTTTCGAAATAGAAATGAAATTTATTTGGAAATTTTGAAATTTATTCTCCATTAGAATGCGGAAGAAATCTTAATTGCAGACTAAACACTAGAAGCCAACATATAGGAGATGAATATGGTTAGATAGACGCTTAATGTTTAATAGAATAATATGTCTATTTTAATCATATTAAATAGAACTGGGAGTTGTATGACATGTTTATTATAGTACTATATTATATTATATACTATTATTTTATTATATGTAGATAAAAGTCAATGTTAAAGATATACGAGTATTAACAAAGTAGAATAGTTTTGATATTTTGGCAGCAGTAGAGATTAACTTATACTCACTCAGTACATTGTATGGGATTTAGGAAAATAAGGGAGAGTTACTAGTAGTAGAGTAGAGTTTGTGGGATATTCGATTAAAGAGCGAATGTTTCCAGTAATAAATGTTGTGCGATTCACTGTCCAATCGTTTACAACTAATGAGTTCTAGTTGAAAAACGTTCATGAGTGTAAATTTTGCAGCACTGAAAATAAGTTTCATAATTTCAGTAGATTGAATTTTGAAACACAACCTACAGTGCAGCGATGCTAAGGCAAGCAAAAGAGTTCGATACCCAACAGTCACTGACAACCTCCTTGGTTTTCTTTTGTACGTGTTCGAAAAGCTTCAAAGTAGAATGTAAACCACTTGCTCAAACATGTTAATTCTATAATTTTTTATATTGTAAGTATTACTTACGCTGTGAAAAAACGAAGATTTTTTTGGACTGAATTGAGTCCAAAAAACTTCACACTAAATCTTAATATCGAAATTAGTAACATGTTTCGTGCACTTCGAGCAACATATGGTTTGCAACATCGTTTTTCTGTAACCACTATTGAGAATACCGCTTGGAAATTTGAGCCTCCAGGTGCGTTATTGGAAGATACGCTACTGACTAGATCACAACCAATCTTCATCGACTTCGAAAACTTGCAACTCCATATTACTCCCGCAATGAAGCAATGCTAGAAACAGTGGTGGAATAGACTAATATTTGCATGAAATTATTTAAAAAGAAAATGTGAAAGATTATTCTTTCGGGCTATAATAAACATTTAAGCTACTTCACTTGAGCCGGATTTTAATAGCACGATCGAATTCAGAGATTTTAAAATTCATTATTTTTTCATTGTCTTAATCTAAGACACGCTTGTCCTTCAATTAAATAATTTTTTTTTTAATAATTAACAAACACAAACTGCAAAGCTTTTGGCTGCAGAAAACACCCAGAGTCTTTGGCGGGAATCGAACCCGCAACCCTTTGACTGATAGTCCGGCACTGTATCGCCTAGTCTATCTGGGCACTCAAATATAAATGGCTACTTATGCTATCATCGGCAAAAGCATAGATAGGACTTGTAGTTTCCCAGAGTTAATCTTCAGTTCCTATCATAATATCTAATCTACATGCTATCTTCTCTTTTGGATGTGGAAGGGTCGTTTAGTAATATTGCAATTGGGAGGTTGAGATTCAAACTCGTGGTCTGACGTCCAAGTGTTTTATCAATTGAAATGTAAGCTATATTGCCCTAAGGATAATGGTTACCAGGGTGACTCTACAAGGATTGTTAATGCCGCTGTTACTTTCTTTGTTAATTTGTTAATTAACGAAATGCTGAAATTTTCGAAGAACTTTTCCAGCATTAAAGTTTATTTCCTCTAATGATATATGATCAATACGCTAACTGCATTCCTGGCTGTAAAAGGATCCTTTAGTAATAATAAAAATGGGACGATAAGATGATTCAAAGTTTTGAGTCTAAATGTTTTAGGAAGGATGAATATTAAGGATAATTAGCAGCAGAATTTGCAACTGATTATATAGGCCATTTAGGTATAAGGATGATGGATAGTTGGACTTTACAAAGAGTAGTATTGACTCCTTCACTTTGGTTGCTGCTGATTAAAAGGCTAAGGATCCTTTTTGAAGAACTCGTGCAGATGATTGTTTAATATGGCAAATTGGAACTGATCTGGGAAGATTTCACACAAACATCATTGCCGGGTGATCTAAACTAAGGGATTAGGAGTCAAGTATTCTGTTCTCTGTAAGATAGAAAGTAGAACGTTTTGCACAACCACAACTCGTAAATATGAATTATACTCCATGGTAGGGATGGTGGATCAAAGTATTTAGAAGTAGCCTTGGACTGTAATGTAAACAGGGGAGATTGAAAATTAAGTTTTGGCCATCATGGATTCCATAAAAAAAAATTGTGGATTGCAACCCGAAGTGGTGATTTGGATAAATATATCAGTTGTAAAACAAATTCTAGATTATGGATATTAAAACGAGTATCATAGGAAGGCACAAGGCATTAGCAATAAGAGGAACATCAAAAGTCTTACTCAGATTTTATGAGTAAAAGCCACACAAAAATCTTACATGAATGTGTTTTCCTTTCATAGATCCTCGTCGATACAGTTCCTTTAGATTACATGATTAAAAAAGTCGTTGTCGGAAGGACAGCCCCAATGTAGATAATGGATAAGAATATTTGGAAGAGTTCCGGCTGCAATTTCTGTGTGATTGAATATTAAAAAACGAAATGCAGACAGGTCTTTCAGACTTCATTATGAAATAATTGTAATCTTAAAAACTACGGATTTCGCGATAGGAAATGTTTCCTGCTGAAATAACGAGATTTTATAAGTTCTTAGTCAGACGGTGATTAGAGTTCCGAAGAGTCAAAGGGTTGACCCTTTGTATGCTGGTAAACTAACCCAAAACAGGTTGATGCCACACTACAAGTAAATACTGTGTTGGATACCAAGAAATTAGTGAGAATCAGTCAGCTACATTATCTTTTTAGCAATATAACTTTTTCTTTGAATTTTCCTTCATAGAAACTTAAGGTTAAAATCATAAACAAATTTATAGTATTGAGAAAAGTAGGAATTCACAATTATTAATGAGAATCGATTCTTCTAATAAAACTTTCAATCAATTCAAACATTTTGACAAAATCGAGTGTCAATTTCTTTAATCACGTTACGAATTACAGCATCTTTAATATAAAACCACAAACAATAATCCAGTGGTGTTTAATAGCATGATCGGGTCTAAAAATATATATGATCGGATGATGAGGTTGGCAAAAAATGCATAGTTTTGCGATTGTGTAACACGTGGTAATGTCCTGTTGAAACCACGTGCCAGAGATTTCCATATCATCAGTATTTAGTTATTTACATCTTTAGATAGCTGGATCCATTTACTGGCACAGTGAAACTTTCAGCATGCAGAGATTTCTCATCAACAGCTCTTGAATTTTCTGAAACCCAAATGCGGAAATTTTAGCTTGTTGGCGTATTTTAAAAATGGTAATCTTTTGAAAAACTAAAGTCTAGCTTTTACAGATTTACAAAAATTTGTTTTAAATTAATTTTTAATACATATTATGAAGCAAGCAATTTCGAGATAAATAACAAATTTTTAAATATTTCTGTTATCCTCAATATCCAATCATTTTAAATATTTTAAACACAAAACCCTATACATACATATCTCTCTGGTTTGAAATTGTTGTCCAAATTTTATTTTTAATAGTCTAAAAAATGTTGCAGTATATTTCTGCTAGACCCATAATGACAAAATTCCAACTAAAATGTGCTTCTATGCCAAAAAAAAAAAACAAAAACAACCTCAAGAAAACAAAAAAATTTTAACAAATCTTTATAATGAAATCAAAATAAGATGCATCAGTCAATTGTCACATTAAATGACATGAAACTTGTCACACGCAACAAATGCTATAACACTTCTTTCAATCTGCAACCAGTGAAATACTCCTAATGTATACACTCTAAATGCAACTTGCAACATGGCCACAATTTACAGCAGAAATAAAAACAAATTGTAAAATTTTAAAAATAAAATATACGACTCCTGTTCTTTTAAGATTCAGATTTGAAATATGGCGAAATACTTGCGCGTACACATTGTCAATTGTTGTCGCATTAAGTATCATTATCAAACAAATATAAAATGAAAATAAAATCTAAAGAAAATTCAAACAAAAAAAAAATACCATCTAAAATACTAAATAAGAAAATTTTGCATGCGGGCAGTATTTAATCATGCCTTTGCCACAAAACTCCCTATAGGTTGTTTTTCCATTTTTTTGTTGTTGTTGCTGTTGTCTTGGCAAAAGCATTTACATTTTATTTAGTTTGTTTCAATCCGATTTACCGATTGCTATCGATTCCAATGGACAACTCTTTTAAAGACACTTTTTTTTGTTGGCTTTGCTACATCTCTTTCTCTTAAATATTGCTGCCATGAGACCGCAATCAGGCCGCCTGGCAGCCAGGCAGGCAGTCACCCATCCAGCCAGCCAGCCAGGCAGGCAGGCAGCATTTGGTTTTAATTAAGTATAATATGCCTACTCAAGTTACGATTGTGATCTTTCTTTTCGTTTCTTACCTCTACTACATAGACAATTAAATATTTATAGAAACGCTCGAGTGAATGAGTGAGTGTGATATTAGGAATAACCCTGTAGTTTGTGGAGAACTAGTTACTTCACTAGTGAAAAGTTACTTTATAATGCAGATACTGGACAATTTAACATGAGAATATCATGGGCGGTAGCAACAAACTTTCAAGCCCATCGACCAATAATAATAAACTTACCACTGACAATTAAAATAGTAAACTATCAATGGAGACTGTATTGAAGTTAAAACGAGGACACTAAAGTGCCAATTGAAACTGTAAAGTTTCCCAATAGATAATTTTGGAACTGCCTATTGTGTAAAATCCTAAAGAAAATGGGTTGCATTGCTCCTAAAAAGAACCAGCAGGTTATGTTCATCTGCCACGCATTCTACACACACCAATCATTGATGTAACCATAAAAGGCGTGATTTTCCTTTAATTTTGTTGCTGTATTTTTGTCAAATATTGATCATCGTCATTATCATCATCATTTGATTATCCATCCTTTTGGATATTGTACTCTCTCCCTTCTGTATATAATTTAAATTTCATGTTTGTATGAGTTTCTCAAATACCCTACATTATGTGTGCAAGTCTTGCAAACAGCAATTCTGAAAGAAATCAATTTGCTGTCACTGGAAATTTTTTTTAATAGTACCCAGAGATCCAGGTATGTGTCTACTTTTCCCGTAAAGATGAAAATGGTCTCTGTTATCCCAAACACAGATGATGAAGTCGAACTGAGCAACATGTCTGAGCTTTGCATATGTCTTTGAAATATCGCAAGCACTAACACTAGAAGATATCACAAAAATCGTGTAACATTCTCGAAATCCTAATGGGATCAATAATCGGGAAAATTTCGAATGACAATGTCTATTTTGCTTATTATGAAAAGCTTAATATTTATCTTTGAAGAATAGTCCATAACTCATTGTAAGGCTACTCAAACGCCACCTAAGTAAAATAATTAAAAATAGAGGCTATGAAATCAAGCTTTAAAAAAATAATGCGCCTACTCACCACCAGAGGCGCTGCAACGCTTCACTAAAACAAACATAACGCGCAATTGCAGAGGTGTGATATAAAAGGTTTTTTCTACTTTCACCACCTTTACTTCTTCAACGAAAGTAACTCAATTAATTATGTGTAGGCATATTAATTGCAAGAGAGTTACTTCTCTTAAAAAAAAAAATACCACAAGAGACAAAATATTGGCAGAGAAGGTTAATCAATTCGTCCACTTTTGTAAGAACATCTTCAATGCAGTTACCGATAGTATATATAGGCCCTCATATAAAAGACTCCATCGAATGTCGAGAAAAAGAAATTAGTATAAATGTGAACTATGTAATTCCCAATCAGTTGCCTAAACTGGCTTCCCCATAATATACCTAAGTGTCATATTCAGACATTGTTGGGTGAAATCGTGGGAGTTAACGGGCCTTATCATGAACGAGTACAAAACAAATTCAATTATTTAATGGAATATTGGCCATTGCAATTTTGAGATGGTAGACGAATTGAGTCTGAATTGGGGTGCCCCGATAGAATAGGCGATAGTGTGCCGGACTATCAGTCAGAGGGTTGCTGGTTCGATTCCCGGCAAAGACTCTGGGTGGTTTTCTGCAATTAAGCCAAAGAGCTTCGCAGTTTGTGTTTGTTAATTATGTATATTAAAAAAAACAAACTATATAATTTCTTCAGCAACTTTATAATTTCAACAAATATACCGCACTGCCCAGTCCATAATTACTACTAAAGAAACTTATTTCTTTGTGTTTGTCTTTTTTTTTTTTTGTATATTCCAACACAACATAAAATCGTAATAAAAGACACAGTCACTCTGTAACGCCACGCAAATTCATGTATCGCTTGATATAATTTTTTTTTGTTGCTTTCAACCATAGTTGTTGGTGTCTGTCTGTCTGTCTGTCGTTTGTATGTTGTTGCAAACACTTTGCGCTATTTTGCATGTCATTTGATTCATGTGTTCATTTATTTGTTTCTCTGTACAAAGTATTGATGATGCTTGTATGTCGCACTTTTCTGTTCTGTACTTTTTTTTTATTAAGACTTTTTCCTGCTGTATACGAGTTTATTTCATGAATGGGTGTTTTGTCGGTGTTTTTATATGCAATTGAAGTTAGAGTGAAGCAACAGAAAAAACAGGAAAAATCAAATCTAAAGAGATTTCAATAGAGTTTTGATGGCAAGAAGAGTTTAGGAATAATAACTAAGTATCTAAATCAGTTGGAAGAGTTTTAAAGGTGACTGCATAAAGTACTCTTCTGCTTGATGTGGTTTAAATCGGGATTCTGAGCAGGACATTCAAACTTTTTCACATTTTTCTCTTCAAAATATTTTTTTGCGACCTTACACGTGTGTTTGGGCCCATTGTCTTGTTGTAATATAAACTCCCCCAAGCGCATTTCCTCAGCATTGCTATAAAGATTTTCTTTCAAAATATTTACATTCAGTAATTTTTGAGAAATTTTTGTCAAGTTTGTCAACTCCTGAAGAGGAAAAACATACCCACACCATGAGGCTTCCACCACCATGATTTACAATGTGGATGAGGTTTTTTGATTTCAGGCTTTGTGTTGGTTCACACCATACGCTTTTTCGCTTCTTTAAATTTTTGAGTTCATATTTTGATTCGTGTGACCAAATAAGTGTAAAAAAAGTCTAACCGCTTTTTTTATATTTGCAGCTCGCAGAAGAGGCTTTTTCTTAGCGAACGTACTTTTTGGACCGCTTTCGTTAAGTCTTTTGTGGACAGTTAGAGTCGAAATATATAATTCTAGTCCTTCTTTATATCTCTGGCTGTCGTAAAAGAATTTCTTTTTGCTAGAATTTTAATATGATTATTCGTGGTCTTACGTTTTCTGTCACATAAGGTCTTTAGGTTTTTCTTTGACTTACTTATTTTATACAAAGTAATTAATTTTTTGGCCACATATTCCATTAATTTATACTTAGAACTCAAAGCTTTCTGTTTCATCCCATTTGCACATTTCTGTACCAACCAATATTTTTCTTACATTTGAGAACAAAATAAAAATAATTACAAAAAAAGTGAATATTGCAAAAACTCGAAAAATTTAAACAAAATTCACAACTTTGCAAAAATATTAAAATTTCACAAAATCATAAATTTAAAAAGAAATCAAAATTCATTAAGTCTACAATTGAAATTTACAAAAAAAAATTTCGTATCAGATGTCCCAATTTACACGAAGCAATTCTTTATATATGTATATTAAAATAGCAAAATTGCGATTTGACGATTTTTTCTTTGAAAGTGACGATTTTCT
The DNA here is from genome assembly GCA_916048285.2 of Bellardia pandia. Classification (NCBI taxonomy): domain Eukaryota; kingdom Metazoa; phylum Arthropoda; class Insecta; order Diptera; family Calliphoridae; genus Bellardia; species Bellardia pandia. The sequence goes on from OU696531.1 coordinate 25,437,645, forward strand.
GGATTATTAAAATTTGCCATCATTAGTCTTTTGTTTTAAAATTTTTGGTACAACTCTCTTTTTTTTGCGATAACAAATACTTTTCTCATTTAAGATCAAAAATAGTAAGAAAAACATGACATATTTCAAGAACAATGTGATGTTTTCTGAATTAATGACAACTGTTGAGTTTAAGTATAATAATTCCAAATAATATTATGAGTCAGAATAATAGAAATAATTTATTTTATTGGTAAACATTAAAAGCAAGTTTAGATGCTGAATTCCGTATGTATTGAATGATTTCTTTGCTTTGTTTTCGACATTGTAATTAAATCTGAATTAATAATAAATGTTACATTCAGATATTTATTTATAAAACATTGTAAAGTTACGGTCACACTTGGCAAATATTTGCCGAAAAAGACGTAATCACTTAATAATATAAATTTGAACTCGTTTATTTATTTTAAAATAAACTTTTCCTATTTAGAGCAAATCACAACCAATATTTAGTATTAATTTATTTGATGCCGTTTGTTCTTGCAAAACTCTTGTAAGAGTAAACAACGGCAAACAAATTTGTGCTAAAACAAGTGGTTACGCTTTTTTGAGTTAATATTTGCCAAATGTGACCGTATCTTAAGATATTATAAATCTTTCACAAGTTGTGTTTAACATTATATTTTTTTGTGATTTGCTGTTTATTTTATGTAATTTGATATACATACATATAAAGTTAAATTTTTATATTTTCGTTTAAACTATTATTAAAAATATTAGCTTTTAATATTTCCGATCTTTTGACGATTTTTAAAATTCAAAAATTTCAAAATTCAAATTTTTTTTTCTTTTTTATCGGGATTTGGACGATTTTTTCCAAAATTCATCTGGCACCTCAGATCAGTACAATCAAATGTGTACTCGTCTTATCTTTCCTTTAACCCGATGTCTAAAAGTTAATTAATAAAAGAAAATTTATTTACCAGCGTTGTCAACTTGGAGCGTTTTGCACCATTGTTTGATGCATTTTTAATTTCGTCATTGCTACAGGTGAATAGGGTGAAAATCTTTGTTTGAAAATAAAATTTATATTTTAAACATGGAAATACAAATTCTTGTTCAGCCTCATGGTTTGGTCTACTGAAATGTAGACGAACAATCAGGGTTAAAGTACCAGTGGAGCCCTAACAAAAATTCAAATAAAGGGTGTCCCAACTAGAACGCAATTTTTAAATTGTAAATAAAACACAGATATTTAAAAAAAAATCGTGAAACTTTATTATGTCGTAAAGTAGACAGAATGAGGTTGTGTATGGAACAAGATATCGTGCAGAAGGCCGCCGTGGCTTCGCTGGCACGCACGCGATCTTTTAATGAAATTTTCAATGACCTTTTTGCATAAATGCTGCAGTCTTTCATTAATGCAGCGTCCAATTTCCTCTTTTAAGGCTTGAGTCGTCGTCGGCTTATTCGCGTAAACCATCAACTTCAAAAAACCCCAAAGGAAAAAGTCTACAGGTGTTAAATCGCACGATCTAGGCGGCCAATTCTGGTCTCCAAAACGCGAAATAACACGACCGGGAAATGACTGATGCATTTTCTTTGGCTGTATGACATGTGACCCCGTCTTGTTGAAACCACATGCCCTCCACATTCATTTCTTCAATTCTAGCCAAGAAAAATCTGGTTATCATTTCACGATACCGAACACCATTGACAGTTTGCGCTTGACTTCCTCATTTTCATAAAAAAAGGTCCAATGGTTCCTCCAGCCCAAAAACCACACCACACAGAGACATGTTGATGATGCATTTGCTTCTCGTGTATCACTCGAGGATTTTTCTCACCACAAATGCGACAATTCCGCTTATTGACGAAGTCATCAAGATGGAAATAGGCCTCGTCACTGAAAATGATTTTATCGGCAAAATCAGCATTTTCATGTTGTCTCTCCAATACCCAATTAACGAACTTCTTTCAATGTACATGCTCAGCTGGCTTCAGTTCCTGAGTCAATTGAACTTTGTATGCATGAAGATGCAAATCTATCGTCAAAATTCGCTGCATAGTGGATTTGGAGACACCAATTTGCTGAGCTCGGTGTCGAATTGAGGTGGATGGAGTTTGAGCGACATCATCACGTACATCTGGTACGTGCGACCTGGTCGAAGGCTCGTTGTTGTCTTTACATCACTAACATACCCAGTTTCGGCAAATTTATTCATTAATCTCTTTACAGTTGACTCTTTTGGAGCATTATTGTGACCCCAAATTGATAGCAATTTGCGAACTATAGCCGCAAAACTTTCACCATTCTGGTAAAACAATTTCACAATGAGAATGCGTTGTTCATTTGTGTAGCACCCCATTTTTAGTAACCTCGTATATGCTACTAACAAACAATAACAATTGTTCAAATGTCAAACAATGACAGTTCGAATGACGCCAAATTTAAAAATTGCTTTCTAGTTGGTACACCCTTTAGAAATACTTAAAATGGAAAACAAAAATAATTAAAAAAAAAGTACCAAGTATGTACTGAAATTAGCCCTTTTTTAAAAATTAGTGCTTCAGTTCCAAACAGCATATTGTGACATAAAATTTGAGTGGTTAAATGCTTATTTTATGTTTATTAGCTCGTTTATTAAAAAAAGGCTTTTGCTATTATTAATTTTATGAAATTTAAAAAAAAATTTGTAATTATTATTTTGATTTTAAGGAATATAAACAAATTTGTTTAGTTTATTTTTTATTTTTGTTAAGTTCTATTTGTTTCTAAAAACTTTAGAAGACTGTTTTATTGTTATATTTATAATACAAAAATATTATACTTTTTAGGTAAAATTAATTCAATAAATATTTTAAGTAAAAAAGAAATTCTAAACTTGGTGCGTTCATTTTTAAATAGCGCGTTTTTCCCCCGTTTGGTGCGTTTTGAAATTTCAAAGTTGATAACGCTGGTTATTACGATCAACCATAATTGTCTCTCACCAAGGTATAAAAAAACAACAACAAAAACTAATAAAGGTCATACCAAACCATGTAAACAAAAAACATTTTATAACAGTTATTTTGAGAGATTTGTTTTTGAAAACAAAACATAAATCACCACTATTTTGTATTTTAATCATATGGGACGAGTTATTTGCGGTATCTGCTCCTAATTAACCCATAACAGCAATATTTTAGGTATGTACATATATTATTACATACATATTTCTAAACCTTAAATTGTTTGTTTATTAAAATGTGGAATTTCTTTTATCTACAAAGATACATATTTCCAATTTGTCTTGTGAATTGTTTAAAAAATGTTTCTACTATTTTTAACAAAAATTCAATTCAATAATTTTTTACATGTGTTGAATTTTTAAGATTTTCATAAATTTTTCAACACCTTTCACTAACTGTATTTGATATCATAAAATTTTTCCAAAAAAAAAAAACAATAATAAGAAACAGAAACAAATGAGAATAAATAAAGAGGAACAAATTTTTAATCATACATCAACAAGATGCTTAGCACTGAAAAGATTATGAAATTTGATACTTTAATGGAGACAATAGTATATTAATGGCAGCAATAAAATATACATTTAACAATTTATTTTGGAGGTTAAAATCTATTTAAAAAGATGACTGTTACAATACACAAACACACCAGATTTGAACAGGTGACATTTTTAAACAAACATAATATTGACAGGTTGTTTGAAGTTTATAAGAAAACTTTATTCAATATTTTACTTCCAACTTTTAACTATAAATCTTAATGAAATAATATGCCATAAATATATCACTGAGAACACTTAATTTTTCATAATAACTCTTAAAGTTTAAAACTTATTATTCTGACTTATTAAAAGGCTTTTTAAACATTTTTAAAAATTTTATAGCTGATAATTTTTTATACTTTTGTTCAAAAAAAAAATAAAAAAAAAATATCAATTTCAAACAAGTTTTTTTTTGTTTTATTGAAATTTATTATAAAATATTTATGTAAAAAACTTGTGTAGTTTCTGTTTGTAATGGCCAAATAAATTGACTAAGCTTCTAAATATAAATTATACCTTTAAACCTAGACCTTTTCAGTGTTCTTAAATGTTTAGTTTGGTTTGTTTGGTTTGTTTGTGTTGAAGTATTTATATTTAAATATTTATACAATATTTGTTTATTTATTTCTTTGTTTTTTAATTTTAATAAATTATGCTAATTTTTATGATGAGTAAATTTGTATTGTTGTCATTGTTGATAGTTGCCTCTTAATAGTCCAATAGTTGTAGTATGTTTGTGTGTGCCATTATAATTTCCTGTTATTTAAAGAGTTTTCAAGTTATCAACATCTTTTAACACAATACACTGCAATCAGATGAAGATATTATACCATAAAAACAAGATTTTATGGCAGGTGATGCTCAAATTGTATTCCATAGAATATTGAAGAATTTTTTTAAACTTGCTGTTTAGCAGTTTCTAACTATTACCAAATTAATTTGACAAGTAGCAAAGGTAGGAAAGTTATGTTATAAATATATTAATAGATTGAAAATTATGTATATTTTCAAAATAAATAGAACTTTTGGCCAATAGGAAATTCATGGAGTTTTGTTATGGAAAACAAGGCAACAATATTAAAAATGTTTAAACCAGAGACCGAAAATAACTCGTCCCATATGATCAAAAATCTAAATTGTGATTTATAGTTTGTTTTAGAAAATAAATCTCCGATTTATTTGTTATTGAAATGATTTTCAGCCTTGTCAACATTTTTAATTTTTGGTGCTTTTTTAATTTTTTTTTGTGCAAAAAATTACTTAGTTAGTGCATGGTGCGCTATTTTTTAATTTAGGTGCGTTTTTTAATCTTAATCGAAAATGGGATGAAATCTTTATTTTTACTAATTTTTAATTGCAGTTTTTTAATAATTCATTATCATTTAATCTATAGGATGAAAAAGGACCCAATTAAATGTATTCTAAATACGAATGTTTACATACTATCAAATTTATCACATGAAGGTTATTGCTAAAGGTGAATAGGGTGAAAATCTTTGTTTGAAAATCAAATTAAAATTTTAGACATGGAAATTAAATTTCTTGTGTAGCCTGATGGTCTTGTTACTGACCCTTAGACGAACAACCAGGAGTGGAGTGCTAATAAATTTTATTGAAAAAATTCAAATACATAGTACCTAAAATAGAAAACAAAATTATTTTAAAGAAAGTACCAAATATGTACCGAAATTAGCCCTTTTTTATCAATTAGTACTTTAGTTCCGAATATGTATCATATTGTGAGTTAAATTTTAAGTGGTTTAATGCTTATTTTATCTTTATTAGCTCGTTTATTTAAAAAAGACTTTTAGTATTATTAATTTTACTATTGATCTATTTTTAAAACGTTTTATAAAGAATTTATGAAATTAAAAAAATATTAAATACATACAATCGGTTTTTATGAAGGCTCTACCTTAAGGCCCTATTTTAGGACCACTCTTATTTTCTTTATATAAAGGGTGTCCCAACTAGAACACAATTTTTAAATTTTAAATAAAACACAGATATTTAAAAAAAATCTCTAAAAATTATTTTTTGGTCTTTTATATTGGTTTATTAATTTATAAATTAGTTTATTGGGAAAACTATTATCTTTTAAAATTTGTTTGATTTTTATTTTATTATTTTTATGAAATATTATGTCACTAATATTTTTTAATTTATTAAATCCATTAAGACCTATTTGTTCATGTATAAATTCTCCATCACATGAACTTAGTAAATATTTAATAAAAATACGATTATACTTGCTAAATTTTCTCATTACCATAGTAGTCCCTATGCATAGCGAGTTAATCGACCTAGTCTTGACAGCTCTTCTTTGCATTGCCTGACTAAAATAGATATTGAAGTATGAGATTTATGTGACGTGAATGCCGCCTGGCTGTCGAGAAAAATGCCTGTGGCGCTGCGAATATTATTTTCAAAATTCTACATTGTTCCCATCACGCTAGTATCTCATCCTGAAATACATTAGATTTGTCTGTAGAGTTTTTTTCCCGCAGTTTTTCGCTTCCCGGGAAAGCGGGATTTTTTTTTTAATTTCCCGGGATCCCGCTCTTGTGTTTAGTTATGAAAAATCTTTTATTAAAAAACGTGAGAGAAAAACAAGGTAAAAAATACTTAAATACCACAAAAATTAGTTTTAATTGAAAGAGGAACTTAAATTATTACATAACGCTTTTAAATGTAAATTTCATATTATTATGCTCTATGATCTAGATAAAAAACAAACATAAACATAACAATTTAATTCATAAACAATTAGTAAAAAAAAACAAATTCAGGTAAAATTTTAACGGCTTAGGAAATAACTTTTTAACACACTCAAAGCGTTTATTGAGTCATCAGAAAGTATATTTCTAATTTTATTTACAAATTGCCCGCTTTACTGAAAAAACTCGTTCACTTTCTACCGAAGTTGGACGAATAGTAAAAAGTGCATTAAACAAGTATTCAATACTTTCAGTTCTTTGACCTCTTCCTTCAACAAATTTTAACTCCTTTTTTAAGTATAAGGAACGAGTTGCCTGTTTATGTATTTCCCGGGATCCTGCAAAAAATCCCGGGAAACCGGAAATCATAACAATTGAATTCCCGGACAAAACCCCTATTTGTCTGGGAGCCGTTTAGATAGTTTTAAACTCAAATCATCGCAAAACATGCTAATATAAGACTATTTTTAAATTTCTATTGTGAACTTAATAAATTTTGAACGGTGTTTAATTTATGATTTGTAAAATTTTGATTTTTTTCCAAAATTGTTGATTTTGTTTTGTTTTTCGAGTTTATGCAAAATTTACGTTTTTTTAATTATGTAAATATTTTTAGTTTTATTCTAAAATTAAATATTTTTTCTAAACTTTAAGTTTTCTTTTAAAATTTTTAAAGCTCGAAAATAAAAGTTATCTAAAGTTACCTGACCTTCCTACTTTTAAATCACTCATCATGATTATTTCCGTAATGTGCTTTGCTGTTTCTCTCAACCACTAACCTAATATAATCTCTTATAAATCACTCTGTCAGTCATATAACGAAAAAAAACCTTTAATTGGTGAATGGTGCCAATTAACCACTAAAATTAAAGTGGGCTTTTCATTCTCTGATTTAAAGTCTCTGGTTTAAACTAAAATAAAAATTTTATTTATTAATAATTTTTAATGATATTTTACATTTATATAAACATTTTCATGCAAAATACTTAAATGAAAACAAAATTTAAAATTTTCAGGAATATTTTTATTTGAATAAAATGAAAAGTTTGTGAATCACTGCAAGTTTACAACAATTTTTTTTGGTATATAGACTAATTGTTTTAAATAAACTTAATGCACACAATGATTTCCAAAATTGAAATATTTCTTATTGTTTGTTGTTTAGCTAAATTCTCTAAAACTTTAAAGTCGTAACAAGCAGAAGAACTGACGACGATGATTGTTAAAGTGAAAACAAGTTTGCTGCTTAAGTCTTTTGTTTTGTTTATTTTGTTTGTTTTATTTTTCAGATGTTTGTTGTTGTTGTTATTTTTCAAATCAGGTCGTAATTTTAGCACGAGACCAAAAGACGCCTGATATCTCTGCGTTAATATCTTTAACAAAAAATTTAAAATGAAAAGAAAAGATTCTTATTTATATTTATATTCGCATTAGTATTTCTTTATTTGCCTATAGTTTGGTCTTTTTGTGGTTTGTCATGCGCTTTAGGGATCTTGTTTATAATTAAGTGTTATTGTTAGTATTTGTATACACATTTAAAATAAAGAAAAAAATTGTTTAAAAATTTAAAATTCTAATCAATAGAGGGTGTCGTACGTTTATAATAGAGTACTAATTTCAAATTATTGTATTTGATTTTTTGAGAAAATATGTATTTATGATTATTAAGCAGACATTTGGGGAAGTTGTTTGTTGTTCTTATTAATTTTATACAATTCAACCCGTTTTATTTTAAACACAGAATTTCTTTAAATAAATTCTTTATTATTTCAAGGTTATCTAGTGACATAAAATGTTAACAAGTCTTTATATTCTACGATTAGTTGGAAGTTAATATTTAAGAATTATTTTTTCTTTTAATATTTATGTTCATGTATATTTATTAATTTAAATAGATTACGTTTCAACAGCTGTCAATTTGTGTTGTTTAATTAAAGTGTTAAAATAAATAAAAATATTTCTTGTTTTTCTTATTATTTTGGTATTTGTTTAACTCATGTGTCACTTACTAAAGAAGTGTTGAAAAATGCTTTAGTCACGCTTATTTTCTCACCCACGTAATCTGCTGAATTTGTGTAGTTTTTTATTTGTATGCCACAAAGCTTTAACTAAAAAGTCTACTAAATGTCTACATTTTGTTGTGATCTTGTCTTGTCTTGTGGTATAAATTATTTAGTATAAATTTAAAATTCTCCCACGAAATTATTGTGCCAGTAACAAATAATAGTTGCTTAATTACCAAGTTGTTAACATTAATTTATATCACTGTTTTAACAAGCAGTTTGGGTTTAGTTCATGAACAACAGCAAAAAAAAAAACAAGATTTATTGCTAATAAAAGCACTATTAAGTGGTCGATATTTATACATTTTACACCAAATTATTATTATTTATTAATTTTTATTAATTACTGATACCAACTCTACAAGTTGTTTTATTTCATAAATATTTATTTCAGTTTCATATTGAGATATGAACAGCTTCAGTTGTAGCAGAAATTTATAAATAACCACAATGACTGTTGTAAATGTATTGCATTCTGATAGTGTCAACGGTTTCTAGGTATAATAGATTGTTAATAGTAAGCCGCTTTATTTGTCAACTCTTACACTTAAATAATAAATTATGTTTCAAACCTAAATAAAATTTTATCGTTGGAGGATCAGCTTATTCTAATTAATCAGCAGTCCCTGTATATATCCAGAATCCGGATGATAATTGGATTATTAGTGATAAAGAAATGATAGAAGTCGTACTGAATATACACTTTCAAGCCTCCTGTCCTACCGTAGATCGTGCTTAAGATCCCACACCTTTAGTCAATCAGATATATATTACAGCTTCCAAATATTTATATCACCTGGGTTGTCAGACAAGTGTTACTGGTCGTACTTACCTCACCAATAAATGCACTACAGATTCATAATTATATCCAGAGACTTTATGGCTCGACATTTATTATTTTATATTTTAAATTAAAAATATTGGAACAATTTTATCGATGGGCATATACGAAAGGCACTAGATAAAAATCTTCTATATTCCTGTCATCGTTCATCTAAGAAAGACGAATTTACAGAAATATTAATGGCGCTTAAAAAGTAGCTTTTATGGACTTCAATATTGTTCAATTAAAGGCTATTGAATGAAGCCGTTACCAAAACGGCTAATAGACGTATATTACATTGCGAGGTGTTCTTAATTCTTCCATTTTCCCGAGTAGAAAATAAAAATTATGAAAATAACAACACTATGCCTTCACGGTTGATAACAGTCTCTAAAATGTATCTTTATAGCTCTCTCACAGATGTAAACTAGTGCTTAGGAAGCTAATTGACTGGCGTATCGACATTTTACAGATAACAAACCCAACTAAAAGCTTTATTTCGACTACACAATTAAGTCTAAGTCAAGTCTAAGGTACTACTGCACTCCAAAGCACTCCTTTTCGGGATAATCAACTTTGGATTCTTGATATCGGAGAGTATTTCTGGTATTTTATGAATTTACATGTGTTTGTAATGTAATAAAATTATTAAATTTTTCTTCGAATAAAAAAAAATAATTCATATAAGACATTTAAACTTGTTTGAATAATTTGATCAGATATTTAAAATTAATCGAATTATTCGAACAATTTGAAAAATTTTAAATAAAGTAAAATAAAAAGTTTTTTCCTTGATCAAGTCCTATAGAAAGTGGCCACCTTAAGTTGTCTATTTCAAAGTTATCATTATCAATTTCATCCTAACTATCGATATTATGATACTGGTTAAATTAAAAACCAATGTAGATTGAAATCTAATGGTTTGATTTCATTTATATTATTTATAATTAATATTATTAGCTATAATAGTATTTCAATTTGATACTTGATATGTTTTAGTAATATCTTCATAATATTAATAGAATTATTTGTTACTCGAAAATGGTCATTTTGAAATTCTACGAATAATTATTCGCAAAAAATTGTTCGATTATTCGAACGATCATTTTTCGAATGGATAACGAATATTTGAATATCCCAATTAAAGTTGTATTCTTCAAACCGAGCTATATTAGCTATTACATATCGGAATTTTTACCGACTGTCGAGTTGTTGTAATGTTCCTTGTAGTATTTATACTATATCTCCATTAGCCTAGGAATGCCGGACAAACGAGATATTTAACTATCGCATACAATTGTGTGCATGGGTGATTGTAACGTCACACGTCGTATAAAATTGCAAGTAATCCAGCAAAGAGAAGATTTAGTACTCCAGTGCAAAAAAATAAATGGTCTGTATTGCATCTTAATTGCAGCCTGCAAACTCCTTATCGACAATTTTGTCTTCAGAGTGGCACAAGCTAAGTGCGCAAACTGCAAAGGCGGTGCTCATACCAAAATAAACTGTCATCTCGAACAAGAGGATAATAGCAAATTGTCTGATCTGGAAGTTCCATTATTAGAGGCAACACTTTCTTCATTTTCTTTACTTTACATGGGATCTTAAAATCAAATCCCCTGCAAAACAAAAACAAATTATATAAAATTTTAGGTATAATATGAAAGTGAGGAAAGTGATTTTCAAAATAATCCCGTAAATTAATCCATTTCCTACTGCATCATATTTTTGCTTCTGCTTTTTTTATTGGATGTTTAACTTTAAAATGCAGGATTCATAATAGTTAGTGTATTTTTGAATACGAGTTTTGGCTTTAGTAAATTATAAGTAATTTTATTCTTAAGTTAGCTATTGAATTGGATTTGTGTTGATGTTTGTAACGCCCATAAATATTAATCGAATATCTACTTTAAAGTACACCGATAGACTCATTATTTCTTCCTGAGTCGAATTAACGACTTCCGTCCGTCCGTCCGTCAGTCTGGCTGGCTGGCTGTTATCTGTTCATGTAAGGCTTGTGTGCAGATTACCGGCCTCAATTTTGAAGACATTTCAATAAAATTTGATACATGATATTTTTTTGGCCCAAATTGATTAAAATCGGTTCATTATTTCTCGTAGCCATCATACAAATGTTCTCCCGAAATAGGAGTTTATCGGTCAGAACCGGTTGATTCATTCACATATCTAAACAAAATCCGCCACAAATTAAGTCTCATCACATTGTACATATTTCGTGTAGATCACTTTAAAAAGCATAAGTCTCTTCAAATTTAACACAAATAAGGTTTGTGTATAGAGAAATCATGACTCTCAATTTTATTACGGTCGCTCTATTCAAAATTCCCTTATATGACCCCCTTCGAAAATCACTTTAACATGTATAAATCATTTAAAAGTGTTTATATCGATACAAAAAATAAAAGAACTTGAAAAATATTTGCCGAAAAAGACGTAACCACTAAATAACATATGTACATATTTTTTTTGAACTCGTTTATTTATTAAAAAAAACTTTTCTTATTTAGAACAAAACACAACAAACATTTAGTTTTAATTTATTTGCTGCTTTTTGATCTTGCAAACCTCTTGTAAGAGTAAACAACGTCAAACAAATTTATGCTAAAACAAATAGTTACGCATTTTTGAGTAAATATTTATGGCATAATGTCATTGCTGTTGTAAAAAAAATATTTTTGTAGAACAGCATTTGTGCAGCTATTGTAAATTCAGATGACATACAACTCTTACGACACTACAACATTACTTGTAAATTAAACAATTATATCTTTAACACCTTCCGTAGTAGTTATCGTACTTAGTCTAAGATTAATTATTTTACACCGACCCTTTAATAAAAAAAAATACTTTTTTTAAAAAACTACCAATATTCATCAAACACTTTCTATTATTATCTTTACATATTTTTAGCTTCTGCCAGCTTTCTATATAAAATCTTTAGCTACATATGTAGAAATTTTAAATATTTTCTTAACACTACTTTTCAATATTTCAAAACTAAAAGAAGGGTGCGTTCAAACATGTGTTTAATTTTTGGTGTCAAGCCGTCTACCAATAACTGCTTGCACAACCAAACACACGGCAACTTTTGTATGCTTTAACTAATAGCCACCAGTTTATAACTTTATATTTAATAAATTTGATGATTATTTAAATTGCCATTAGAGAAACCCATAAAAATCCCTCCCCTAAAACCCAAAAACACAAATCAAATTAAATAAAATCTATATAACACAAAACGTGTTGTAATCAATATTTGTTTAATACTCTTTAATAGGGTTTTTGTGTGTTTTAAATGATATTTTCTTTGTTTTTTGTGGAGTATATTGATTTTATGCAAATTAATCGTAAAGTCAACAGGCGAAACAAATTAGTTTCAATCTAAATTGGTTGGTCAGTTACTCACTAACACATCAGTCAGCAACACCATCAGTCAGTCAGTATACTTAGCTATTGTTAGCATTGGCTCTAAATCTCCCAGCCAGCCCGTTTACGTTGTATGCTATTCATATTGTCCACAATAAAAGTGGTAATAATTTTTCAAAAAAAAAAAAAAAACAAAAAAAAAACAATAATCAACAAAACTAAACTACTAGGAGTGGCATTATTATCATCATTATCAGCATTATTAGCAGATATTTTGGCTGTTTAACTTTAATATATTTTATATTTATTTATTTCTATATAAACTAATGCTTAAAGGTAATAAAAAATTATCAGCAGTTTGTTTTCAAAATCATCAACGTCATTTGCTAACTACAAAAAAATATCTTTTTAAATGATTTCGTAACTCCCAAGTTGAGTGTTAGTTGGTTGGGGAGAATATGGCTGTTTTGTTTAGAGTTTATTACTTTTTTTTCTAAATGGAATTGGCATTTGAAATAAATAAATATATAATTTTGAAAAAGATTTACCTAAAAACATGTGTATTAGGAAATGCAAATTGTGTCCATTTTTAAAACCAACAGCCATTTCAGCAAATGCCTTAATTATGCTGAATATTATAATTTCTGAAATTTAATATGTTGAGTTATTAAATGTTATTAAAATTATGGTCTTGTTTCTTAATTTGTCTTCATTTAAACTAAAAAGAAGACATTTGAGTTTGCACGCCGAGCAAAGATATAGTTGAATACATGATTAACGCATTCACTGCAACATTTCCAACCATTATATGTTTAAGTTACGTATCACATGACTGTGGCAATCAGTTATATAATTGCAGTTTCCTTCTGCCTCTAAATCTTAGTTTCAAAAAGATCCGATCAACGCAGTCATTTCAACATTTCCAACCATAATATGTTTAAGTTACGTATCACATGATTGTAGCAATCAGTTATATAATTGCAGATTCATGCAGCACCTGATTCTTAGTTTTAAAAAGATTCGATCAACGCAATCATTTCAACATTTTCAACCATAATATGTTTAAGTTACGTATCACATGACTGTGGCAATCAGTTATATAATTACAGATTCATTAATGCAGCACCTGATTCTTAGGCCGCGTTTTCACTATGTTTTCACTATGTCATTTTTGTTGTCAAATTGTCAAAATTGTTGCCAATTGTATGAAAACGGGTTGTCAAATGGCATCATCTATGCAAACATAGATGATTGCAAACATAGATGACGCCATATGACAACCCGTTTTCATACAATTGCCAACAATTTTGACAATTTGACAACAAAAATGAAATAGTGAAAACCAAGCATTAGTTTTAAAAAGATCTGCTCTTTTATTTATATACATTAGTTAAAATGACAATAGTTTCTTTAAATTAAATTTAAAATCATAAATCGGTTTCGAATTAAACCCCAGATATTCACCCATCTCCGTCTTAATTTCCAACTCCCCAGTATCTTGAAAAACGACTTTCAATACTTCAGCAAAGTGTTACCAGCAACAGAAAACAACTCAATTCAACACCTTCAAACTCACATAAACTCTGCGAATGCTGTCAATTCATTTATGAACTTCTAATAAAAACCTAAACGACATGTTCTATTTTAAATTTGAAACTATTTTTAACAATTTTTTTCTCCACACAAATGCGTGGGTTTTATGTTGTAAACACTTTAAAATGATTTGCCACAAACATGTTCCTCAACAGCACACATACACACACAAACACTCCTAAAAATATGTAGAATTTCTGCAGGACACCTACACCTTGCCATGCAATACACTCTTCCTTGCAACACATTTCATTTTAAGAAGACATTAAAAACAAAGAAATGTGTTAGATGAACAAAACACAGCAACATAAAAAAAACATGAACCAATAGATTTTATATTTAGTTTATGAAAATATGTTGCATGTTGTTGATGTTGTACGTAGTAACACTATATTGCTGTTATGGTTTATTTTTTGTTTGTTTTTGTTTTTGTTGCTGAAAACAACATTTCAATTATCATTATTATTATTATTGTTGGGATGTCGATACATATACGACCATGATTGTTAAAGTCCATTAAAAGCAACAGACATACTCACGGTAACAAATTCTTTAACATGGCACTTACACTGCAAGTGAAATGAATAAGGATTATTATATCATTAAAATTATAAAGAAAACAGTACAATTAAAAAACTGGAAGAGTGCAAAAAGGAATATCTCGTTGTCACTGACGTATAAAGTTTTATTACTTAAATAGTTTGCAATGATCTCAAAAACAAATGTCTAACCAAATATTTTTAGTTAAAACTAACCAGAGATAAGTTATGAGTACTGAAAAAGTGAGTATACTCGAATCATTACTTGTAATTTATTGTACTTGTACGTACTCATACTTGTCTCAATATCTTCAAACCATTTCTCATCTTTAAAGTTTGGTCTAAACTTCTAGAACACCGAAGCCCTTGGTTTAAAGCAACCCTAACATTACCATGAACGTTTTTGTTCTTTAAAACCAAATCATTTTAATGTTGCATTATTCTGTAGTCTCGTCTTTCAAATTACGTTTTTGTCTCAAGGAAAATCATAGCATTTATGGAATTAGTGTCTGCTATAATATTTACGCATCAGTGATCCGGTATCCTTTTGCGATATGCAAAGACTAAGATAAAACTAATTGTGAAAGCTTCTAAACGCTTTATGTCTCAATATTAAAATTTTTAATTAAAAGACAATTTAAACAAATCCCCAACTCTTTTCAATGCATAACTTAAATTTAGTTCCAAAAGATGATTTGGAAGATGTAGTAAAAAATCAACATCCATAGAATATTAGGAGTTTTGACAAAAGCGTTTAAAGAATTTCTGCACTGAATTTATTACAAATCAACATCAAACTGTTTTACTAATGGGGTGATGTTATGGATGTGCAACAAGGTTAAAATTAATAATAAGAAATTGCATAAAGATTTCTTCGAAATACTTATTATACACAAGAAAAATATTTTAGATTCTAGAAAACTATAAAGGAACGTAAGCGTTGTTGTAAGCGATTAATTATAAGCTTTACTGATAAGCAACTAATAAGCGTTTAATTAGATTTGTTTGTGTTTAATTAATAAAAAATTCAAAACAAGTAAGAATTTATATTCGGATGTGACGAATCTCATATACCCACCATCAAATCAGCTAATTTGGGGCGAATTTCATAAAATATTGTACCGTAGTTTCTATTTATTTGAGGTTTACTTAAGTTGAATTTCATCTTAATAATGATATTTATAAGTGTTTTATGCATATTCCAGATCTAATCAAGAATTTATATTTGTCTCTTTCTTTAAGAACAGCAATTTGTTTATATTTTTGGGGCGTGCAACATAAAGCGATTTACTTTAACACACAAAAAATGCAGCATCAGAAAGCCAAAACGGCACCTCTGTCACCTCTGTTTACTTTTTGATTATTCTCGCTAGTGGAGCTTTCACGGGGGCTATGCCCAATTATAGACCAACTTTCACAAAAGTCAATAGTATAATTTGTATCAGAGATCGGCAATGAAACGTTTTTTTACGATTCACAACTACTCATAACATTTTAAGTATAAGTGGTTTTAAATCATTGAAATTTAACTACTCTGAGTTACTCAAACTCACAACAACGTTGACTTATAAATGCGAGTGGATATAAGTATGACTACAACGCCGACATCGAGCTCATACGATTCCCAATATGTTTGATTCATAAACAACGGTATTTAGATTTACATCTTAAGAAAAATACTCAACTCAGATAAGTCATTGAAAAAAATTTTCAGCATATTCCGTTAGGTATTTATACAAATTAAGTAAAAAAGAAATATAAAAACATACAAGTAAGTTTATAGGAAAACATATTGGGGAAAATATAACATTTATTATTTTATATAATTTTTATAAGCGGACTGTAAAAATGAACGACTCTCGCATGAGTGTATGCGAGTCATACTTATTGTTTTATCGTCTACGTACATTGAGTTAAGGAGAGTCAAACTAAACAACATCATACATGAGATCAAATCTGAATATAATGAGTACTTCAAACTTTAAAGTTGAATATTGGTTTGATGATATTGAGACAAGTATGAGTACGTATAAGTATAACAAATTATAAGTCATGATTCAAGTATACTAACTTTTTCAGTACTCATAACTGATCTCTGATTTGTATCTACCTTTAGCTGTCTGTGTAATATTTTTTTTTTTTTTTTTTACATGGACCGATGTAAACAAAATATCGTTTTGAAATCTCAATCTTTGCATGAAACTTATTATTGCAGAATTTTGTATGGAATTTAGTACGACTTTTCTAAAGACACATTTATGTGACATAAAGCCATATTGCGGGAGGACATTTGTATGATGAGAAATCATGCACCGATTTCTGCCTTTATTTTTCTATAATAAAACTAAAGTGTACAACATTTCATGTAGATGATACATTTTATTTGCAAAAATAGCAAAAAATATCATGGCACTCGGAAACTTTGAAGTATAACTCAGATCATGCAACACCAAATTCGGTGAATCAAAGAATATTTGGTAAACATGTCATTGTTTTATGTCTTTTTTTTAAGTTCTATCGCACCTTCAATAGGCGGCCAGACGCATGTACATGGCTAGATCGTCTTAGCATCTTATAAGCATCCAGAATATATAGACTTTTTCTTGCTACCACCATTATTTCGCTGTGTTACAAACGTACTGACAAACTTAAAAATTTAAGAATGCAAAAAAATACATTTTAAACATTCGAGCATCTGGCAAATTTCTTATCATCCAATATAATTAAAATAATAAATCTCACATTTCCTATAATAAAATTGAAAATGCTAAATTGGAAGAAAAAATATATTGTAATTGATTCGCACATTTCTTATCATATCCAGGCATGGCAACACTAACACATTATTATATACATTGTCGTTGTCATCTCAACGATAACATTTTTCATTTATAACTTTACTCTTTTCAATACAATAAAAGTTTGTATTATGTGTTTTCAACGTTTTGAAAAACAAAGTTCTCCTTGAAAAACCACTTTATATTTTCTAAAAAAGAACAGTTAATGTGGCAATTGTTTTTTTTTTTTTTTAATTTTAATTTTAAGTCTTTAATTATGTAAAAGCGAGTGTCGAAAATTATTTCTTAAAATTTTTCTCAACCCAGTTCAGTATAATCGAGTTTTACTGTATTTGATTTGTGATTAACAGAGGTCGTTATTTTTCTTATCAGGAATAATACATCTAACTATAGTTACATACGTATTAATCTAAGGCATAAGACGTTCATGTCTCAGATTTCTATTTGTTAAAAATCTCTATAAAAGAAAACTCTCGTAATATTTTTCCATGCAGTTTTAGTTTTCTATCTGCTGATACAAGTTGATAAAGTTAACATCAAAATGAATTGCCGTATTGAATTAGTCGCAATAATATTAATACTGCAAGCAATAATTGGATTTACAGGTAAAACTTAGCAATAATATTTGCTGTTTAACTTACTTTCACCAACAATAAGAAAAAATTAACAAAATTAAATTGAAGCATTGATTTACTAATTTATAATAAATTATGCCTTTGCACAGTGTACAATGCATAATTGTTTGCTCATTTAAAAATGCTTACCTACTCTTTCAGCTAATCCACAAGACTGTTTTCAAAACCGTTCTAAAAATGAACTCGAAAAAATGCAATTAATGCATTTGCCACAACTGGCTCGTACACAACCAGCATCTGATACACTAAATTGTTATCTACACGAATCTCATATCGGAGATACATCAGTAAACAAACAATATTTAGATGTCTTCACAAAAATTGATGAATATAAACAAAACGATTTTGAATCCTTTAATAACCAGCAACTGAGTGAACTGAACTCATTAGGTCTGCCAATCGATTTGGAAGTTTCTTTAAAAGAGGCAATTAAAACGGGAAATAAATCGCTAATTAAGCGTGGCTTACTGAAGGCACAGGATGCGATAAGTAACAAAATTGAACTTACTGATAACTATAAAGATTTCAAGAAAGGCATTTCTCTGAAGCTTATGCAAATGTAGGAAAGAAAACTTTAGATAAAGTACATACATACATAATCTATTTAATTAATATGTAACAGTAATAAAATACTTTCCAAATTATTTAAAACAAAGAGATTTCATTAAAAATAAATTGAAAACAAATAAAACAAAATAAAATATGGAAATTATAAAAAAAATCATTAAAATTGTTATTGTATTGCAAATATTAGTAGTAAAGGGTGATTTGTTTAGTAACTTTCTTTGTGGCTAGACTGTTTTTGGCAACTCAGCTGTTTGCATGCAACATGCTACTGTTAAACACATTTCAGTTTGAGTTACAAACGTACAACGCTTGCAGATTATTAAAATGCATGGTCTATTAAGAAAGTACATCGTGCACTTCTCCCACTTAATGGTCAGCTCATTGCTGGTTGAATGGATACGTAAGCAAGCAAAATTACCGTATTTCATGTGAAGATCAGCCAAAAGCATTGCAAGCACTAGCATAGCATCCCGAAAAATGTACTGTTTGGTGTGGATTATGGGCCGATGGCACCATGGGACGGTACTTTTTCAAAGACAACGATGGCGGGACGTTACTGGGAAGGGCAAGCGCTACCTTGTGCTGATTACAATTTTTCTTTGCCCTAACTGGAAAAGCTGGACTTGGCTGGCATATGGTTTCAACAAAACAGTACCACATGTCACACAGCATGCGAAACAATGACCTAATTGAGAGGCGAACGTGGTAAACAGTTTATTGTACGTTTGGGGCCGGTCAATTAGTCGCCTAGATCGTGCAATTTAACGCCATTAGAAAATGTTTGCGCTATATTAGGGCTGATATCTAAAGGGACAAGCCCGCAATTGTTAACGCACTGGAAACTTAATCATTTATCAACACTTGCATGATATGGTATTAAATGATCGACGATTAAAAGTGCATGAAATAGCCAATATCATGAACATCTCAAATGATCGAGTCTATTTAATTTTGCATGAAGAAATACAGATGAAAAAGCTTTCTGCAAGATGAATGCCGCATTTGTTAACAGTCGACCAAAAACGCATAAGAAGTAAAATTTCTCAAGCTTGTTTGGATTGTTTTAAGGAAAATAAAATGGATTTTATGCGCGGTTTCATAACTGTTGATGAGACATGGATCCACCACTATACTCCAGAGACAAAAGAACAATCCAAGCAATGGACTGAAGCTGGAGGAAGTGCCCCAACGAAAGTAAAAAACAATTCAATCGGCTGGTAAGGTTATGGCAACGGGTTTTTTGGGACTTCAAATGTATTTTATTGATTGACTGTCTGCAAAAGGGTAAAACAATAAATTTGGAGTACTATTGCAATATTGTGGATCAATTAAAACGTTCTGGCTTACGAAACAAAAAAATAATTTTTCATCAAGACAGTGCACCAGTGCACAACAGTGTTTTAACATTGGCTAAAAGCAACGAATTAAAGTACGAGTTGCTTGACCATCCACCTTATTCTCCTGATTTAGTTCCCAGTGGAACTAAACTATTTTATTGAGGAAAACTATTTTATTAAAGAGATAGAATTGCTAGATAAGCGTTGGACTAAGTGTATTAAAGTTTCAGAAGATTATACTGAAAAATAAAAATGTTTTTGAAAATCAAACTATGTATTCTCTTTCTGTGCTAGGCTAAGAAGTTTCCGAACCGCCCTCGTATAAGCGGCTAAAATACTTTCTTAAAATTTTTTAAAATTTTTAACAATTTAGGTACTTATGATTAAAAAATAAACTTTTTATATAATTAATACAACTTTTAACTGAATGTTCTTGACATTATAAAATAAAACAATCATTTCAGTTTTTACATGAATTCATAAACATTATAAACTTTATCCTAACTTTATTTTTTTGAACAGCGAAGTTAAGCCTGATTCAGTAAAATTTATAGATGTTTGCCTAGAAATTGAATATTGTTTAACGCATTCCAAGCATAAAATTTTGACCACTGCAACTCATCAAGATTTTTCCTGATCTGAAACAAATCCACTGTCACGTCTTGTGTGCTCACAGTTGCATCGTTCTATTGTATTCCGCAAAAAATAGCCGCGAGTGTTTCGCATTCTTGAATAATATATCATTCCATATCTACTGGCATGTTGATAATTATTCTGCGTATATTTAATAAAACTAAAAGTTGTCGTTATTTGCCTTCAGAAATATCAGCATCTTTCGATTGTGTGTTACATGTTGGTCATCATTTAGTTTCGATAATATGATCTAACTTCTGCTCTGCTGAAAAACCCAATTTACCAAATGTAGACTCCATGTTCCAACAACGCACAGTGTTTTAGCAGCAATTTCAACAGTACTTGCACTTTGAAGGAGAAATGAAAAACATGCATACAACCGGAAGTGCGTTTATAATAAACAGTTTTTACAAGATTTCGCATTTCAAAACTGGATCATCAGTTAGGCAAGATCATGAAGACGAAAGAAGTAACAACGACGTCATCATTATCATCATCATGGTCATCATTTTCAAAATATATTGGAGCAAAAATTAAAGAAAAAAGTTCTTGAACTGACAAAAAAAATAAAAAAAAAAGAAAAACTTATAAAGAACACAAAAATTATTTGCAATTGACACGCAATGCATTGACGGTAACAACAACAGCAACAATTGCTTGGAGGCAACAACAACACCACACAAACAAAACGACTACCAATAACCATTGCCAACAACAATAACAGCAACAACAACAACAACATTATCATCTTTTTAATGCTACAATAATGCAATTTCGTTGCTGTTATTGTGTTTGAAAGACATCCTTAAAGATCAGTTTTCTGTTTGTTCGTTTACAGCATTAAAGCTTAAGCATTATGATGATGTTGTTGCATCCATCCATTTGCTTGTAGATTGTTGGTCACTTTGATTGTTGGCGTGGTTGTTACTGTTCGACCTGTTTCCTTCTTTTATCCTCCCCAATTTTGTACTTATATTTCTTTTTTTGTTTTTTACATTTCGTTAGTTCGTTAGTTTTTTTGTTTGCAGGCATTCGTTCTGTTGCGTATAAAAAATAATTGTGATCATTTAATGCGTGTATGTACATTTTGTATTTAAATATTTATTTTTATCATCGAGTGGTTGATACGAGTTAAACCCAGTGATAGTTTTGTTATGAAGTGATGCTTTCTCTTCTTTGTTGCCACTAAATTTCAAGTGTTTAGAGAAGAAATTCTTAATCACGAACTATTCCACAGCGACTGAACTAAAAAAAGTGAACTCGTTCTTCTCTGTAATATAAAATAAATTTGTATTTCATGGACAAACCTAATCACGATTAATATGTTTTAAATCTTTTTGTTTTTGCATCTTATCTTAGAAATCACTCCTTCATTGCTAAGCATTCAAATGTCACTGGGTTACATTTGCAACATTTTATACCATTTAGTGTTGTTGTTACTGTTGCTGTTGCCATTTGTTGGTGTGTGAGAATAAAATACAGTGTTGGCTTAATTTAGCATTTTGTCGTTTTTGGTTTTTGTTGTTTTTTTTTACGTTTTTTTTTTGTGCAACATTTAATTGCCATTTAAACAGTTTTTGCCGTTTTCTTTATTTTTATTTATGATTCCGGCAAATGCCGACATTGAGAAGACATCGAACGAACGTATGAATGAACGTCAGCGACGACAACGCATTGCATTGCATTGCATGCACTGAATGCAGAAAGAAAATCAGGTCTGGTCTGCTGTTAAATTGTTTTGGTCTCTTTATTTTTCTATATGAATATTCTTTCAGATTTTGAATTTGAGTGTTTGTGTTCAATTCAACATGTTTGTTGGCACTTTGAATGGTGTCTTTTGTGTTGTTTGTTAAAATCATTTAGTTGTTTGCTTTGATTTCCAAGATTTATTTAAATGGATTTTTAACGTTTGACAAAATTTGCAAAAACAAGCAACCAAAAAAAAAAAAAAGAAATATGTAAAAAATAAATGTATATAAAGCGATCACTATTTAAACAGATGGTAACAAGGAAGAGTGTTTCTTTTAACCGATGCTGCATTTTATCTAAGCGAAATTGTTTATTTTTTTTTTAAATAGATTAGTTTATTGATGTTTTTAGGCGAGTATGTACCTATAAAGAACACAGATTAATATTCAATTGCATTAGAAAAACATATATGCTGACAGTTTGTATTAAATTTGTATGAGAGATTATTCAAAATTTTTTAAAATTCTCATGTCAAATTCATTCTTCAATTTTGGGTTTTATTAAAAATGTAAAAGTGTTGTGAGTCTTTTATCATCCTTCTTTCTTGGTTTTTTTTTAAGGAGAGAATTCACCAGATCATTTTTTGATATTTCTTTCAGCATAAATAAAAGGACAACACACGCAGAGAAAAAACATGGTTGTGGTAAACATTATCTAAGAGCAACATATTATGATAAGATTTATGATTGTAGTCAAAACATATTATGATGAATATAAGTGCCATGAAATATCATATTATCATCACATATCATCGTAATATTTCATCATAATATTTTCTTGTTAATCATAATTTGATAATACACCATCATATAATATACCTAATATAATCATAAAATTGTCACACATGATCATATTATGACCTAATTTAACCATATTATAGTTTAAAGTAATCATAATATGATATAAAGTAATCATATTATGATCTAGATTAATCATGTTATGATCTGAAGTGATCATATTATGATGTATAATAATCATATTATGATCTAAAGTAATCATATTATGATCTAAATTAATCATGTTATAATCTGAAGTGATCATATTATGATGTATAATAATCATAATATGATCTAAAGTAATCATATTATGATCTAGATTAATCATGTTATGATCTGAAGGGATCATATTATGATATATAATAATCATATTATGATCTAAAGTAATCATATTATGATCTAAAGTAATCATATTATGATATTTTTTGTAACTATAAAAAAATATTTATGCACTTTTAACGTATATAAAAAAATTTACATTTGTTTTTAGTTATGTTTAATAGAATTTTATTTTGTGATATTTAAGATTATTTCTTTTATGTACACTTATTTAGGTCTTTTACACTTCTTTGACATTTTTGTACTTTGTAATAATATTGTTTTTTTTTATTGAAACATTTAAATCCAAATAAATAATCCGATATCGCGCAGACAAACTACTGAACTGATGCAAAAGCATTCTACAAATACTAAAAACAAAATACTATTTAAATTAAACATATTTTGTTTGCATTTTAAACATATTATAAATACAAATATACTTATCATTTAATGGTTATTTGTAAGTTTAAAACGTTGTAAATAATATAATATGTTTGAATAGTTATCATTCAATAGTTTTGGTAAACATTTTTTTAAAAATAATTGTGTTTCAGTGAACCATATTCGATTTTATAATTGCGATAAACATAAAAATGTTTATAGTAACTAAATTAACGTTGAAATCAAATTAAAATAACAATTATTTGTGTACCACAACAATACATTGTTACCAAAAACACAGTGTAGTTGTTATAACCATGTTCAACCATGTTTTTTCTCTGCGTGCAGCAGCAGGGATTCATATCATTGCGACAAAGAGCTTCGTGTGTTATTTTAACCATATTTAAAACGACAACAATTTGTTGAAGTAAAACAAATTCTTCATCTGTGAAGCTTTCAAATCAATTAAAGCTTTTTATAAAGGAATTTTCAAAGTCCAAAAACCGCAAATAGTGCGTTCGAGTTTGGCCAACCAAAATTAATTTCAATTCTTTCACCTTTATTTCTTCGATATACTTTTGTAAAATTTAAATTTTTCTTCATGACTTTGTAAACAAATAATCAGGCATGTGATGGAAATCGAAAACAAAACTGAATGAGTTTTAGAAGTCAGTTTTTTCGTAATATTTCTGTATTGAAAAACTTAAAATAAAATATAAAGATATTGGGCTACTAAAGAGAATCTTAAAACAAAAATTTTAAAAATTAGATTATAAGTGCATTAAAATGTATTTCCAAAACTGATTAGTTTTCGTTTTCGATTTCCATCACATGCCTGACTAATTTTCGGCATTTATTAATCCCGAAAATCCCGAGATTTGTTTTAAAATAAGGATTTATCAAATCCCAAAAATTGGCATTCCTACTTTAATTTATGAGAATGTACCTTGATTTTTAAACCATCATTGTAAACAACATTATAACAACAGGTCCAAAATCCATATAGCAAAATAGGTTTCTGACTGAATGTCTGTGAGTAAATAAAGTAGGCCATATTCGCTCTTTGCAACTCTAAAGGCCGAATGATCGATCATTAGTTAACCATTGGTAAACTAAAATACCAACTATTGTTTAACTATTACTTGGTATTCTTATGGCAAACTAAGCATTGAGAATAAAGAATCAATAGTTAAGCCTTTGCCATTAGCTAACTAAAGACTGTGAATTTAGCCATAAATGATTTATAGAAAAATGCTGGGAGTTTAAGATTATCTACTAAAACTTTTCGTGAGATTTATTTACACAAAAATATCAAAGTTTACAGTTGGTATGTAATGGCTTTATTTATGAATTAAAAAAAAGATACAGTTTGATACTAATTCATTTGCATGTAGTAAACACTTTTTGCAAATTATCCAACACAAATCAAATTATAACACAAATTACAATAAATAATGAAGAAACTGTCAAAAGTTATTGAGGACAATAACGTAGCAATAACGTAAAGTGGCAATTAATAGCTAAACATCTTAAACTAAGTGAATCAGTAGTCATAACAGTCCAAAAAAGACGTTCTATTTTTATTTAACCAAAAATCAGAGATCGCATAAAAACTATTAACGTATGCTGACGTACGTCTCATGATAACACAAATGAAAAGAGACAAGTGTTTAACAACACCAAAATGTGCTTCTATAGCAATAGGCAAACCCATCAGTCGATCGACAGCAAGATGAGCCTTTCAAGATGTAACCAATTCAGAAGTAAAATAATGAAAACCTGCATTGTTGATAAAAAGAAATGTTAAAGCATGGTTAAGGTTTGCTAGAGAGCAGAGACTTTGGACAGAAGATGACAGAAAACGTATAATCTGGTCAGCCCAATCCAAATTTTTCAATCCAACGTTAAACAATATTACTGCACTCAACTGCCCTGAGAATTTAAAGACACCATGTTAAGGAAGCAATGAAGCACGGTGGTAGGAACGTCATGATATGGGGTGGCTTACATGTTGGCACCAAGCACTACTGGTAAGACTCGAAGAAATAATGAAGAAATAAAACTATCAGCGTATTTTGCAAGCTATTCTTCGCGACTTTGTAGATAAAAGCGTCTATCAAGTGGATGAATTTACTTTTCAGTTAGCTGAACAAAGAACACTTTAAAATCGTGACAAATTGACCTGATGCAGTTGCCAGCAAAAATTCTCACCTCAATCCGATTGATAATTTGTGTTCAATCGTGAAGAGACCTATTAGCACCAACCAATTTTGAAAAGATTTGGCAGAGTATTCGAAATAAATTAATTGAGAAATTGTTAGAAATTATGTATGTATGCAAAAACGTGTACAAGTGTTTTATGATGTTAAAGGTTTTTGCAGTAAATATTAAAAATACTGTCATTCCCTAATGTTTTTGTATGGTGCAAAATTGAGTACATGCGAATTGTATTAGTTTTGTTTATCTTTTTCTTTAGAACTTGATACTTTTAGTGTTAATTTAAACGTAAATTGCTTTGCTAAATATTAAACATAAAACGACAAAAAAACATTTTTCAATTTTCTTTAATAGTAAGCAATAACAAGTGAACAAAGTACTAAAAAAAAAGTTAAATTTTCTAACTTCGACCTTTGAAACATTAGTGTCAGTCTCACAAAATCCGAAGCTCATTTTATTAGCTATAACTAAATAGATAATTATCCAATTAAATAACATTTCAAATCATATGCATACTTTTACTGCTCAAAACTTTACTTTTCTGCTGCTTATTTAAACATTTAAACAAATTTTGTTTAAAAAATAATCTTTTTTTTTCTAATTTTAATTACCCTCGTTACGATTACAAAGTTATAAAAAAAACACTTATGGAATGTCTTTCTTTAGTTTTGTTTTATATGTTTTATATTAAAATTATTTAAATGGGACTGTCTGCAGTGTTTATAAGATAAAGAAAGAAATATATATTTAACCAGGCAATTAATTGCTACCAAGTCGTTGGAACAAACTGAATGAGGTGACAATTAATATTTAAATCATCATTCTGAGCAATGAATTTAAACGTGTATTGGCCATTACTTGAAGTTTAGAGATCCGGTCAGGGGCTCAAACTAACGGGATTTCATTTTCCATCATTTTAATTTCAAACTAAGAAAGCAGCAGAGGAAAGAGAAAAACTAATGAATGGTTTCAAAAATACCACTTGCAGTGTTTATAGCTTAATTTAAAACTTTTATGAGATTTTTTGATTTTTTATTTTTTATTTATTTTTTTTTTTTTTTTGGGGGGGGGACGAGATTTTATGAGAATCGAAGGAAAAATAAAAAATGTTAAGTGTTTTTATCAACATAAATAAAATACATTTTGGAAATTTGATTAATAAATGACAATGTTTAAATGTTTAACATGATTTGAGCATGGGTCACGATGATGACGACGCTTTTGATCTAACGATCGATAAGTTAAATCATTTGTTTGTTTTGATCGTTTAGATGAATTTAAAATTGTATAAATTTGTTAATTAGACAACTCAAAAACGCTAAAAACCTATTTTATTTCTTTTTTCTTTCTTTCTTTTATTTAAATCAAATCAAGTTTATTATAAATAATAAAGTGAAATAAAAGATTTAATAATCAAAAGAGCGCAGGTGTCGTTTAATTCCTTATAAATTTTAATAAGAAACTCAAACTCGAACAGCAAAAAGATTGGGTGGGAATCAAAAGCATTTTCTGTGTTTTTAATGTCCATACATAGTTTTATGTTGTTTGCCATAAATATATGGCTGGTATTTAAATGTTTGAAATATTAGCTGGTTTTTGGGAAGCAGATAACCCGTTTCATGTTGTTTTTATGGAACACCAGCTAGCTGTGATGACTGCAAGTGGAACAGTTTAACTCCTAGTTATGTCTATGGGGCAAAATCTGTATGAATAATTCGTTGCTATAAGTATTTTTGGGGAAGGGAAATGTTAGAATGGAAAATTTCTTTAAACTATTTAGACCTGAAGGGTGGGGGAGGGAGGTGAGGTTTTGTCATTCTGATATATATTGAAACATTAATCACAATTTGCGGCTGTCTTGAGTAAAGATTAATAATCCAATTAGATAGTAATTTCAGTTTTTAAAAAGTGATTTTTTAAGAGCTTTCGGGATTAATTAAAAAAAAACATAAAATTTTGAGAAATATATGAAATCTTTGCTTGAGTCGTTACAACAATATATATAATTCAATGTTTAAAGATGGTTCATACGCTGCAACCAATTATAGCAAATTGTCTCCAACATAACGGCCGGTATCTCAGGTATAAAGTCTTCAATATTATCTTTCAGAGCGTTAAACGTTGTGAGCTATGGTCCCTATGGATATGAGCCCCACAAAAAATAGTCTCAAGGCGTTAAATCGCACGATCTAGGCAGAAAATCCCAAACGTGAAATATACTCTTCACCGAACATGCCTCTCAACTGACTGAAAATCCCCAACATGAAATATACTGTTCACCGAACACGCCTCTCAACTGGGCCATTGTTTTGCGTGCTGTTTGCCATATGGTATCGGCTTGTTGAAAGCACATTATAATCATCGCAGGGTAGCGATCACAGTAACGTTCCTGCCGTCATAGTCTTTGAAAAAGTACGGTCCAATGATGCCACTGGCCCATAATCCATATCAAACAATGCATTTTTCGGAATGCATTGCTAGTGCTTGCAATGATTTTGGCTGCTCTTAACACCAAATGCGACAATATTGCTTGTTTACCATTCCATTCAACATTCAACCAGAAATGAGCTTCGGGCATGAATTTTGATAATAAAGTTCAATCATCTGCAAGCGTTATTCGTTTGTAAGGCGAGTCATGGTTAAATTATAGAACAAACTGAACAAGTTTAACAGCAACACGTTACATAAACAAACAGATCAGCTTTAAAACACAGTAAAAAGATTTTAAGTGCCTAAAAGACTTTCAGTTTTGCTTAAATATGAAATGAATGGTACTTTACCCATAGTGCAGTATATATTTTTCTCCCACTATTCAACTGTCTACAGTAATTGAATATACACCAATACCTCACTTTGCATCAGGGTTACGTTCTAAAAAAACACTATGCAAAGTGAGTTAAGATTTTCTATAGCAAACCATGTAAAGATTGAAGAAAAAGTTCTAGGGGAACGAAAATACCAAGTCGTCGGCTTTCTTTCACAAAAAAAATTGGTCCAATGTTTGCTGAACAGCTTTTTTTCCAACATAAAATAAATTTCCCTGTACCAATTGTCTGTATTACTACCACTAGCATTATCGTTGGATAATGCTTTACTTTTTAGCAAATAAGCTTATTGCTTTTGTCTCAAATACCATTTTACTTAGAGCCAGTTTTTAGGATGTAGTATAACCATGTTTATTGTTTTAACTTAGTTTAAACTTCAAATTAAGTTTTTAGGATGTAGTTTACTTTGTTTTAATTTAACCCTTCAAGAATGGGCGTTTAAACTCGATTCATATTTATCAAAACATATCAGCTGTTTAAAAGTACTATAAAATAAAAGAGCTGATTGTTTCAAGTTTTACCTTATAACATAAAATAAATTATAATAAAATGGAGTTTTCCTCAGATGACGAGGATTATAGTGATTCGGAAATATATAATAATTTAATGAGAACTATATTAAGAGCTCGTCCAAACCATTTTCACATATATGATGGTTGCAAATTTTATCAGCTATTCCGCCTGTCCAAGCTATCAGCGTATAGAATGATGATTTTTTATTGGTTTTTTCTTTTGCCGCTTTTATTTATTTATGTTTTAGAGAAATTTTATGATGCCACCACATATATATAGGAAATTTTTAACGATGCCATATTTTTATTATGTGTAAAATATGGTAACATCAAATAATTTGACGTTTCTTAAACTAACACTGAAAAACGACTAGGTAG
The DNA here is from genome assembly GCA_916048285.2 of Bellardia pandia. Lineage (NCBI taxonomy): Eukaryota > Metazoa > Arthropoda > Insecta > Diptera > Calliphoridae > Bellardia > Bellardia pandia. The sequence continues at coordinate 25,467,432 of OU696531.1, forward strand.
ATTAAAAAAGGTTTGAATGTTATTAAAGTTTAACTAAACCACTAACAAACCAAGTTTAAACTTTCTCCTAAAAACTGGCCCTTAATAATATTCTTTGCGCAACTTGATTTTCAATCCAAATAGAAGGCAAGGCCTCCATTACGATCATCAAAGCACTTCTGGTAGGGGTCAACGTTTTCGCATATAATGATGTTGCCGATTTTGTAAAAATTTAAAAAAAAAATAAAGACTCGAACCCAAAAAAACGCAACATCAAAAATCTAACGACGCACAGTGAGATTAGTACTAATTAAGCAGCGACGCAACTTCGAAAAAAAGACAAAACGACGCAAAGCGAGGTATTGGTGTATAATCAAGAAATGTTCATTAAAATACATACAACTTGAATTAGATTTCATAAAATTTCGTGCTTTAAAATTCAATGCGTTGGTGTGCATACGTACCTTCTTCTAAGAGAGCGTATAAATATAAATATAAATCTCAGTTGTTGCCTCATCATCATTTAAATGTAAAAAGTTAAAGTGATTGCGTACACTCTAACCTTTGGTAGAACTTAAACTTATTTTTTTTTTAAACTTACATTATGGGAATTTTTATTTCAAATTGTAATAAACCAAAACAGAACACACAACAAATAAACAAATTTAAATTTTAACTACTTTTACTTCGTATGTTAGCATGTGTTTGTCAGCTTTTTTTTTGGTTTTATTTAGTAATTTTCGCGGAAAAAGATATATCAAGGCAGAGTATCAAATGAATGGACGGACTAAAAATGATGTACACATATGTTCATATGTATGATGAGTACGTACAAAACAAATTTGTTTGTGATGTGATTTCGTAGAAGTGTGGCTTCATGAAATTACACGCGGTAGGTATCAACGTGCAACAACAACATCACCATCATAACGATCATCATCATTCTCTACTTAATCACCACCATCCTCAACGTCGTCACATACAACCATTTGTAAGATTTAAAATCTTTCTACTCCAACACACATCCATAGCTGCCAGATTTGACGATTTATCGTCATTTTGACGATTTTTTGTTACAAAAATAGCAAAGTGACGATTTGACAATTTTTTCATTGAAAATGACGATTTTCTGAATTATTAAAATTTTCTATCATTTCTTTGTTTTTTGGAGACAACAACTGTTATTCTCAATTAAAATCATAAATATTAAGAAGAATATGACATACGAGTATTTCAAAATCAAAACTAAATGATAGTAATGATTTCTTAATTATGAACAATTATTAAGTGTAAGTATAATAATTCCAAATAATATTGAGTTAGGATAGCAGAAATTATTTATTTATCTGTAAACACAAAAAGCAATTTTAAATGCTGAATTCCATCAACTAAAATTTTTAGAGGAACCAATTTCTGAATTTCAACAGGGAAATTCTACAAAAACTTCTCCTATTTCAACAAAACGTCGAAAGAATATTCAGCCAAATAAATTTAAATAACAAAAATACGGAATTTTTTGAAAATAAGTAAATGTATATGATGGATGAATTGGATTCTATATTTGTAATTTACTCTGAATTAATAAAATATGCTAAATTCAGATATTTATTTATTCTCATCCCAAAATACTTGCCTTGGCGATTCACAATTGTAGAGTGTGAAAGTGGTCTAAGAAATATAAAAATATTATACAAGTTGTGTTTAACATTATATTTTTTGAGAATTCTTATTTAAAAAGTTAAAATTTATGTATTTTGATATGTATTGTACAAAAGACTATATAAACTTGAATTTTTATGTTTTCGTTTAAATAAAAATTTTAAAATGATACTAGAAATACTGACTTTTTATTTTGCCGATTTTTTTGACGATTTTTAAAATTCAAAATGACGATTTTTTTCTTTTTTATCGGGATTTTGACGATTTTTTCCGAAATTCATCTGGCAGCCCTGCACACATCACTGACTGCCCGGCAGTTTTAAAAGTAGCCATTGTCAACTTTGTAAGTCCCCGTTTATACTGGGAAACATTTGGAAGGGAAACATCTGGAATTCTCTTTTGTATTTTCCTTCGCGGTCATACAGGGAAACATTGTTGTCGGAAACATTCCAGTTTATATTTGTTTTTTGACATTTGTTTAATTGCAGTGTTTGTTTTTTTAATTTCTACTGTTTTTGATTTGCTAATGTAAATAAATAATAAAAATAAAAGATAAAATTTATAAAAACATTTATTTTATTTAACATTATTTATGTTTTTATTTTTATTCAAACAAAGTCAAATATTAAACATAGACAACAAAGCACGCCGAAAAGAAATAAAGCAAATGTCAAAAAGCAAAGCAAATGTATACAATAAGAATGAAAGCACAAAGCGTGCATCCGAGAACGGGAAACAAATTTCAAATTCTCTTCCCCACCCGTTCCACTCTGCCAAACAAAATGTTTCCGTTCCAAATGTTTCCCTGTGTAATCGGGGACTAAAAGTTGCACTACAGAGAATACATACATAGGTGACAATTTTGACGTTTAAAAAAAACCAAAATCAGTTTGCTATTACAGTTCTTATAGCAAGAGGAAGTTTCACTCATTCATTGTGTGTTTAAGTAAATCTCTTTATGTTACATGCTGCCTATCATCTCTTAAGGCTCAGTTAGCCGACTGTAATGGAATGTAAGTGCAACAGTAAGAAACAGCTGATGGATATTGTTATGTGTAAAGTAATGCAACACCGTAATGTATGAATCTGTAAAAAATAGAATTTCCTTACATTTGTACGTCATTACACAATATTACGTTACAGTCGGCTAACTGAAGCTTTAGGGTACGGTCACATTTGGCAAAAAAGCGTAACCACTTCTTTTAGCACAATTTTGTTTTCACATTGTTTACTCGTAAAAGAGTTTGCAAGGTCATACAGCATCAAATAAAATAAAACTAAATATTTGTTGTGTCCTGTCCTAAATAAGCGATTTTTTTAAATAAATAAACGAGTTCATATATACCAGTGTTTCAGACAAATATTAGCCAAGTGTGACTGTAACTTTACTTAAAGAAAGAGATAAATATAAAAGTCTATTACCTTCCATCTGCTGATACCTCTGTATATTTTGTAGTTGCAGCTGTAATTGACAGAAAAGGATTTTCAACCAGAACTTATTTCAACAAGAGGAGCACATTGTAATAACTTGAAAGTTTTGTCATTTAACTTGTTAACATATCAGTAGTTACTGTAACAAAGCTTTGACAATTTTTACAGTGAATTCAGTTACTCCCGTAATTTTACTGTAAAAATGGAGGATCTGTATAAACCATATTTCGTACATTTTGAGATATTTTCAATCAAACCTATAGTCCTTTCTTTTTCCAATGCAAAAAACATTTGAATGACTTTTATATAAATTTTTTGTTTATATTTAAGTTCGTAAAAACACATATTTGAAATCTGAATCTAAATCTTAAGCTTAAGTTGATGATTTGCTCTTTTCGTTACACTATTTGGGTTGTTTTTAATAACGCTTTTCATGCGCCTCGGCATACTTTCAACCAAGTTGTCCTTGAATTCACTTGTAATATTTTCCCATTAGACCTTAACACGGTTCCAAAGCTCCTTTATACTGGTTAGCGCTTGATTGTGTTGTCCCAATATTGGGTTGTGATCTAGAGCGGAAATTTTTACCAGACAACCAATTTTGAACAATATTCTCAGTATGTTTGGGTCTCTGTCTTGTTGGAAAATAACTTTATTTAAACTTCGGGTAAATGAGAGAAACCCCCATCTGAGAATTGTAGAATTAAAAGTTACTAAGAATGCTCGTCACACTTTCCCTTCATTGATATTCGCATGAAGTAATAATTATTGCAGTCATTGTAAAATCTGAATACTAAAAGTTCAGCATGGATAGACGAATGTGTATATATTACATTGATACCAATATAGGGATTCATGTCGACATTGTATTCCTGGCAAATGCAAAGGATACTAAAAATTCGAAATGCAAGGTAAATCATAACTTCTCTGATCGATGAACACGTCAATATGATACGGATATAGCTCAGTGATGCTTATCCAAAATAGAAATGCGAATATAATTTACATAAAATATCTTTTGCATGTCCAATTTGAATCTATTTTATACCCACCACCAATTCAATTGTCTAGTCCAAAAGTTTTTTTTAATCGTTCAAAGTGTAACTAGTACAATTTGTAACAAATGAATTTGTCACTGAAAAACTTGTTCCATGTACTGCCGGACATTTTTTTTTGTTTTGAGTTTTTATGTCTATGTATGTGATTGTGTAGGACAACACACACTCAATTTTGTGTAATATATTCTATTTGACCACTTGTATTCTGAAAAGTACTTGTACTTTTGGTTACTTTTACCTTTAAACCCACATCGTCATTATCATGCTATTGCATCATCATCATCATCGTTATTAATTTTTATAAAGAATTTCATGATGATGTTTGAACATATTTTCAAACTTTGCATTTATTTCTCAAATGATGACTTTTAGGTCATTTAAACATATATTATTTAGTAGATATTAGTGTGTGTGTGTGTGTGCTGTTTCGATACCCTATAAGTGGTATTTTTATTTAGTATTCTATAGATGTTAGAAAAATATCAAGGAAAACTAAATAATACAAAGACTTTTGTAGAAACTGTAATGTGATTTTCTCCATCAAGGTAAGTCTGGATCTAAGCGATGTCTTTCTACTGGTGATTTGGGTTGCTAACTGAATCAGTTTTCTTAAACTCGTTCGGTTGTTGGTTACACATGATGAATGGCGATTTCTGATTTTGGACGTACTTATGCTGCAGTGGAATTCAACTAACTCAGTTAGTACTTTTTAAATAGAAATGTATGTTGAAATAATAATATTTTTTGCACTCAAAGGATAGTCCCTGTCCATTGTGTTGACAAAAATGGGGAAGTGGATAGAGGGTGTAGTATTTGTGAGCGTGTGATTTAAATTTGAATACTACAATGAATTGAAGGAAGTTAGGGAACTTGTGCCCAATACCCTTTAATCAATAGACTTGGATACACTTCCTTTTCTGTAGGAGACTTATTTATGTTGTCATCGAAATAATATATTTGTCATAGTTATCGAAACTCTTTAGTGCTCGGACACTGGTTTATTTTGCTTAAGTTTGTTATAATTCGTGAATCCTTTTTTGGATTTGCAAGTGAGAAACTAACCATAGCCTTTCAGAACTTAACAAAGCTCTACTTTTAATAACAGTTCTGTAATCTGATTGCAATTATGCACTAGTTAAACTAATGTGTGACACACATGGTAAATATTTAACCAAAAAAGCGTAACCACTAGTTTTAGCACAAATTTGTTTGACGTTGTTTATTCTTACAAGAGCAGCATCATATAAAATAAGACTAAATATTTGTGGTATCTTGTCCTAAATAAACAAAGTTTTTTTTTAATAAATAAACGCGTTCAAAAATAATTTATTTAGTGGTTACGTCTCTTTTGGCAAATATTTACCAAGTGTGAACGCACCTTAAAATGATTGCTTTGTTTGAATCGTAATTTTGATGGGGAAGAAAGGTTTCTTCTTAAATATTTTTTCAAGCATTTTCAAAGACTCAAGCTATGGTCACATTTGGCAAACATTTACTCAAAAAAGCGTAACCACTTGTTTTAGCACAAATTTGTTTGAGTTTTTTTTCTCTTACTAGAGTTTTGCAAGATCAAACAGCATCAAATAAATTAAAACTAAATAGTTGTTGTGCTTTGGCCTAAATAAGTAAAGTTTTTTTAAATAACGAGTTCAAATATATGTGACCCGGCCTATGAAAAGGTGGCTTATGACTCAAAAAAGAAATTGCGAGACACAGCTGTTAAAGATAAACAATGCATTTCGTCAGTTTCTTAGTAGTTTTTCTTTTGCATTATGAATAGTATTCTAAGCAAGTTAGGACTTTCTAGTTTTCACCACGTGAAAGAGCGTCTGAAAACCTATCGTAACCAAAAAAGTGGAAATTTTTTTTTGAGTCATAAGTAGAGTTTTTTTCCCGCAGTTTTTCGCTTCCCGGGAAAGCGGGAATTTTAATTTAATTTCCCGGCATCCCGGGATTCCGCTCCATAGAAAAAATAAAACGTAAATTTGTCTTTATTTATGAAAAATCTTTTCTTAAAAAACGTGAGGGGAAAAACAAGGTAAAAAAATTAGTTTTATTTGAAAGAGGAACTTAAATTATTACATTACGCTTTTAAATGTACATTTCTTATTATTATGCTCTATGATCTAGATAAAAAAGAAACATAAAAATAACAATTTAATTCATAAAAAATAGTAAAAAAAAACAAATTCAGGTAAAATTTCAACGGCTTAGGAAATAACTTTTTAACACACTAAAAGCGTTTATTGAGTCGTCAGAAAGTCTATTTCGGATTTTATTTACAAATTGCCTGCTTTACTGAAAAAACTCGTTCAATATTTTCAGTTCTTTGACCGCTTCCTTCAACAAATTTTAACACCTTTTTTAAGTATAAGAAGCGAGTTGCCAGTTTATGTATTTCCCGGGATTCCGCAAAATATCCCGGGAATTCCTGGGAAAAAAGTCATAAGCCACCTTTTCATAGGCAAGGTCACATATGTTATTTAGTGGTTATTTGACAAATGTGACCGTACATTCATTAAGTGATCGTACTTAAATTAGTCATGTAACTAATAAAGTGTTGAACAATTCAAGTAATTTTCCTGCAGGTAACTTAAAATATATCATGTGTTTGCTCTGATTTAGTAAACCGCAAAAACCTAAATCTGAAATTTAAAAGTTTTTTAGAAAAGATGCTGGAAAGAGTTGGTAATAGGAAAAGCTTTTACTAAATCCCTTTACAATGTAGTGTGCATCAAAGTGTCTAAGATTAGTCTATTCTTCAAACATATGATGCGTGCATATAATTTCCCTTAAACACACAGAAAATAAAATTATATTTTATGGAGTCGTTTCACCACTTAATGTCGCATACATATGAATTATTTTTGATGATATTTTTATATTTAAACTGAAAAATATAAAGAAGTAGGTCTGTAGCAGTATACATGTGTATATGTGTCGATTTTGTGTTGTATCATTTGTAAGTTAGGAGGTCTATCATATCACTGCCCCACTCAGCATATACACATGTCTAACAGTCTGTCTACTCCTCAGTTCTCTCTTCGAATTCCTTAAATATAGTGGCCAGTTGTACTGTTTTTGGTGTCTTAAACCTTTTTTTGTCATGGCCAGCTTATTGTGGCATTTACCTGTAGTATTTTTTAAGTACTTTGTTGTTGGTTTTTGTATGTTTATTGTTCGCCCTCAAATGTCACAACAGTAGAATAAAAACACACAAAAAGAACAAAAACTGACAGAGTTTTTTATTTCAGTTTTAATTTACAAGTGTTTCAAAATGAGCCCACAGAGTGTGGGAATGTTTGTTTCTTTTTTTTCGTTTTTATTTTCATTTGTATTTTGTTCTTTAATTTGTAGGTTTTAATGAAACTTAAGCAATTAATGTTTATACTGGTTTTTAGTTTTATTTTGGGGATTTTTATGGTACAAGAAACTCATTTGTTGATAAATGCCAATGAAGGCAGCAAAGATTACCAATAATATCCTTTCCTAACTTCTTTCATAATATCTAAAATTGTTTTTCAATTGGTCATTTCATTAATTCCTTTTAACATCCTGCTTGTATGGATATCTTGTCCGCATGCCCCCAATCATTAGCTGACTTCCTCTATATTCATTAGTTGCACTTGCATTACAAAGACAAAAGCCTCAATAAACCTGACATTGTAATTGACCACTTTCTAACCAATGTCCACCAACATATCACCCATGTTGATGTCACTCGTTGTCTCCAGCATTTTTCTAAACAAATTCTTTTCTTAATCATTGATTTTCTTTTGTGTACAGAATGTTTAACAACATTTATATCAAACGTAATGTTCGTAAAATACATGTAACTTTTGAAACATTCTAAAAAGTTTAGAGTTCATTAAAATTGATGCTTAAGCAACATAATTGACACACGTTTTTTTTTTGTCATTGTTGTTGCTGGCGACTGCTACTGCCTGCTACCGTTTGTTGCAGCAAGTCTATTTGATGTTGTTGCAACAATATGATTTTTCCTAACAATTGCGCGGTTTAGTTTTGTTTATAATTTCATGTCGAATTGGCGTTTTGTTATTGACAGTTTGTTGGCATTTATTGTACACAAGACTGAACGAAAATGTTGGGGAAGGGAACTAGAGAATCGTGTAGTTATTGTGAGAAAAATAAAAATTTGCTAGAAATTTTGAGTTTCGAAGGAATTTAGATTTAACAATTTCATTACTTTCTTATAATAAAGTTCTACAAATCGTATTTTAAACTAAGAAATTGTCTGCTTGGTCGCAAAAAGTCGAACAATATATTACTTGATGAAAAAAAAATGGACAGATCGACAAACTGAATGAAATTTGACGAGCTCAGTAAGAGTTGAAAGTCAAACGACCAGAAATGTAACTTTTATTATAACTAAAAGTTCTAGATCTAATTGAAATCTACTTACATGATCTGTGATCTTCGTTTCTCAAGAGCTCAGGTTGTTCACTACCCTTAATTGTGAAACTTCGAAGTGCGAAAACGAAATGCCGAAAGTTGAAAAAGGAAAGTTGAACATGACAAACTTTAAGTTAGTTTTTCCTTCTCCATATTTTACAAGTTCCAAAATTGAATCAGAAATTTCATTTACACCAACTACCTGACCTAAACTCTCGCCTTGCTGCATCAATCTTTTGTCGCTTTATAATAATAATCATAAATCATTTTAACTACTTGCAACATGTTACCAAACATGAAAACAAACATACACACACACAAGCAGGCATTAAACAATCGCCAAAACTCTAAACCAATTCATAGAAAATAAATCAAATTAAAGAAATCTTAATAAACATGAATTAAAATCACTTTATCTTTAATGACATAAACCTGATACCACAATAGTCAACTAACTAAATACCAGTAAAACCCTATTGAAATCAAATCACAAACAAAATGCCATACTTAACTCCGCATAAGAAAAAAAAAGAAAAAAAAAGAACTGCCAACTGTTCCAATGTGTCCATAACTAATGTCGCCACAGAGAATACTACGGCCAATAAAAAAGGATTATGCCAAACATGATGTGGCAAAATGTGTTTTGCTTTGACTATTTCTGTTTATACTCGTGGTTTAAACATGCAACAATCAAATCATAAAGCTTTTATTTGTGTGTGTTTTTTATTATTTTGCCATCATTTGTACAAGAAATATGAACTAATAAAACTCAAACAATTTTCACATCGCACATACTTAGTTACACAGTTATAGATAGATTCATATAAACAGTTTTAAGTCAATATGAAAAAAAGAACTAATAATAATAATATATGGTCAAATTCAACAGCAACAACACAGCCATATCGTACTACTTACTATATTCATTTATCAGTTAATAGCGATCAGAGATCAATTACACAACCACAATGATCATTTTGCTAGACGAGTATAGAAATTCATACATACTGCTTTTTATAAAATACCTAAACATACGTTTTGAATTACAGTGCTGGGTAAATGTTTTCAGGTTTGATTGTTGTGTGGGAAAAACTACTGTAAAAGTTTTTTAATCATCGCAAAACCGTGGTTAAATAGCAAATAGTTGGTGTCAGGGGTTTGGAGTGTCTGACAAGATCGTGAAATCGAAATTAACGATTTTCAAAAATCGGTCAAGAACTCAACATTTTTAAACTTGTATTTATTGTAAAAATTCTTTAATTATATTATAACCTTTCTAATATATCATTAATACAGTCATACGTTTTCGGTTTGGCTCTTGTCTTGTTTCTCCGCTGCCAAGATCGCCAAATTTCGAAAGATCATTAACATGTAATACAGTTTTTGTTTCTATCCGGGATATGCTTACTCTCTCCAGATTCTATAAAGACCAACATTTGAAATCGATCTTACCACGAGGCTGGCTTGTATCTTCAGTTTTTTAATCATAGCGAAACCCTACATTTTAAAAACGTGATTAAATAAGAAATATTTGGGTGTGGAGTGTCTGACAAGATCGCCAAATCGATATTGCGGAAATTAGAGCTGTAAAAGATCATCAAAAATCGGCCAATAACTCAATATTTTTAAACTAGTATTTAAAATTTAATAAACTATGGTAAAAATTTTTTAATTATATCATAACATTGCTAATATATAATAAATACAGTCATGATTTTCGACTGTATGACTTGTGAGAAACGTTTTCGGATTGGCTCTTGTCTTCTTTTTCCGCATTGCAATAGCTGCCAAGATCGCCAAATTTCGAAAGATCATTAACATGTAATACAGTTTTTATTTCTATCCGGGATATGCTTGGTCTTTCCAGATTCTTAAGAGAGCAACATATGAAATCGATCTTACCATGGGACTGGCTTGTACTTCTGTAAACTATCGTGTTGCTAATGGCATAAATCTTTGTATATTTTACTTTAAGGACTGTAAATTACAAGATGATACAATCTGAGGAGAAAAATAATTCGGCTTACGGTCTGGCAACAACTAAGCGATGAGATAAATTCCACAGCTCCCGTCGCATAGTGGGATAATTTAGAAAAAAAAAGGGAAAAAGAAAAATCTATAATTTCTAAACGATTGCAATATATGAGTTCTGAAAAAGACAATATAGGCATATTATATAACAATGGATAGGAAATTGTGTCTATTTTTTTACTATATAGAACTTTTGACAGATAAGAACTTCACGAAAGACTTTTTTGGAAATCAACGCAAAAATTTCTAATTTTGTGTTTTTGTGCTGAAACAAAATATGTTTAAACTTAAACCAAAATTGCATTTATTAATATTTTAAAAAGACATTTTGCAATTATATAGAAAGTTCTGTGCGCAACACTTTAACATTATTATATCTTAACTGCTAACGTCCCATTTATTTCATGCCCCACTGTATTTTGGGGCAAACACATGTGTTACATGTGTAGTTACAGTGCTAGAGATTGTTGTAGACTTTAAATATCTGATATAAATGATCAGCTTCCTTAGTGGCATTAACTTGTATTGTACTTTTGTAACTACACCAACAACAATAACAACAACAATTGCTACAATTCTGTTAAATATTGTCTGTTCATATTACAACAATAAAACGCACAGAAAAAATAAATATAATACGAGTAATAACAACGAAATAACAATTGCATTGATCTCTATTGTTGGACACATGTCTGAGCGGATGTTTAGGAACGTTAAGAAACAGGAACCATACAACAAACCAGCACACCAACAACATAAACTGAAGAAATACTAAGACATACCTGCTTGATATCATAGACGTTACTTACTGTCAGTTCAAAACGGTTCAGCTCAGTTCAGTTTGTTGCTGTAAGTTTCAGTGTAAATATGTGGAGCTGTGTGACTGGCTGAATGTGTTTCATACACTTGTTATTACTCTCATTCCTTTATGATTACGATTATGGGTTACTGCTGTTGCAGTGGTATTAAGTGGCTGGTTGGGGCGGCTTATAAGTTTGTTTGTTTGTCAGACTCTCTGTTACACTGTATGTTTGTTAGCAATCAACTAACCAATTTAATAACCAACAACCTTTTCCTTTCGGTTCACACAATCTATCATTTGGTTGAGACATTAATAGGACTCCTTCAATATTGTTGCAGTAGCGTGTTTTAAACAAAGTTTTAAATCATAATTTCTTTATATTGCCACTTGTTTTTAGAGGCGAGTTTCTTGGGGTTATATAGAATTTGTTAATACCCTTTCATAGTGTTGAAAGAAAATAATTTCATTTTGAAATCTTATAGAGGGACAAGGGGAAAACAACTATTGTTCACATAAATAAATAATAAACTGGGTTTCAGTGATTTGTTAATTCAAAATAGCTACTCTTGTGCTGACCAAAAATTTCATTCACAATCATTCATTCACATCATTCACAATCTATTTGTACAAGTACTGAGCAATAGAAAATGAAAACACAACATGGTGAATGAAAACACAAATTTTGTCTAACATTACAAAGTAGAGTAAAACCCATTTACGTGCAACTAAATGATAAAATGTACTTAATAAACATTTGACGAACCAATGAATATCCAAGCACGTAAAGACGATAAAGTCGCATTTTCAAAAACGAACCAAAAACGAATGTATGATGTTGGCTGTTGAAGATGACACAGGAGCGATATAATTGCTTAACAAGCGTTCACAACTTTTCAAAGTTAAACGAACACACGATAAAAGGTTGCTGGCTGGCAACATACAGGAGGTATTCTATGTTTTTGTTGCTATTGTCTATCTGCACCATTGTTGCCACATCACACAAAACTTGTGTACTTGTGTAGTTTTCACTGGCGGCAATGTAAAACGTTATTCTTTATTCTTTATTATTGTTATTATTAATGTTGTTGTTGCTGCTGTTGCTGTTGTTGTTATTATTATTACTATTATTGACTCCTGTCTATCTCTGCCATTCATCTTAAAAAATAGTCACTCACTCGACTCATTCACTCTCAAATTGTACTGTAATGTTGGGTAATTTAAGTCGCTTTATATGGCACAAAAATATTATTTTACCGCCAATCAATTGTTGGTTGGCGCTCACCAAATTGACAATTATTAACTACCTAGAATTGCTTTGTGCGATTCGTTGCTTTTGGTTTATTTCTTATTTATTTTTTTTTTCTTCTCTAAATTGTATCGCTAGCTCCATCGTCAGTTAAAGAGACAAACAAACGGACACATTCATGTCCCCCAAGTGATGGTTTTGTTTGGAAAAAATGACACAAGTTGATGTTCATTGTGGGATTTTGTCGTTTTTTTTAAAATTATTTATATTTATCTCTTTGATTTTATTATTTTATTTATTTTTACTTAATTGGCTACAATTTTCGTTGTTGTTTTCGTTCAGTTCTTTTGAGTGTGAATATCATTAATTGATTGTTTGTTGTCGGTAAATTGAATTTAATTTCAGTTGGCATTATTTGATGTTTTAATAAAATCTGAAAGACTCGCTATCTTGAAATTAATAGAAAATTGTGGGAGCATGGTTGGATCAAGGTCCTCAAGAATTTGTTGCAAATGTTTCTGCAAAAGTTGTTTGGAAAAAATCTTTGAAATTTTTGTCATAAAAATTCAGTTTTTGGTTAGAAATATGCATGACAATAGATTATAGAATTTAAATGATTTTAGATTTGTTGAGTTATTCACATACAAAATCAGTTTCTAGTATAAAATACAAGTGATCGCAGACTGATCGACCATTTTGCTGATTTGAAAAATTGTTTATTCATAACTATGAATGATCACTTAGATTTTTAATTATAATTTATGACTTTTTTAAATTTTCATAGAAAAAATCAGTATTTAGTCTAAACTTTGAGTGATCACAGATCAAGCTCCTTTTGCTAATTAAACGGTGTAAGATTTTCAATTTTTTTTTTTATAAAATAAAAGGTTTTTCAGAACTGTGAACGATCACTGATCGAGCTCATTTTATTTACAAAATGAGTGACATGTTGTGTTTGTTTGAGTTTTTCATAGATTTTTGATAAGAAATAATTTAATTCGAAAATATTTTCTAGTCTGAAATATTCCTGATCTTAAATCTAGCTCATTTAATCGATGAAATGCCAATTTGTAATGTTCTAAGAGATTTAAGATTTGTATAGTTTGTGATATAAAAGATCACTGATGTTTTAAATATCACAGATCACAGATCCATTTAATTAATCTGATTACACGCTTTAAGAATATCAAAATTATTCATACAAGAGAGCAATTTTGATTCTGAACTATGATTGCTCTCTGATCGAGCTCATTTGGTTGGGCACTTATATAAAAAATTAAGGAGGACTTGTGCTTTTAAATTTTTTTATATAAAATATCGATTTTTGATCAGAATGAATACAAATCAAACTTCTTTTCTTTTTGAGTTGTTCATATTAAAGTTCATTTTTTTTTTGATCAGCTAGATGAGATCAATCTCTCTTTTTCTTCCCATTCGTATTTTTGATGTATTGAAGTTGGAATGATCACATATAAAATATAAATTTGTTACTCAGAAATATAATAAATGTCTTTTTATTTTTGCTTTGCAATTGTTTATTGTGTGTAAAACCTAAAAATGAGAGATTTTTTTAAATTTGCAACCTAAATTGTTAACAATATATTTAACTCTTTCTATGGATTCCGCGCCAAGAGAACTAGTAATTTTTTGAGGCCAAGAACGCATCAAGCCAATTTTAGATACCCTGTTCTGAAGTGAAGCGTATCCCAGAGAGTGTGTTCTGTATCAATCGAAACAAATAGTAGTCGAAGCCATGCCTGAACTATAAGGTGAGGCAAAACTTGCCAACCACTTCTTTCTAAATAGTTGTTAACATGTATAGCAAATATGTGGCCAAGCATTGTCTTGAATGAATATTACACTTTCATTTCTGGCCTCATATTTTGGGCGTTTTTCGGCCAATGTTCGCTTCAACCGAAACAGTTGAATTTGTTACAGGTTTCCTGTGATAGTCTGGCCAGATTTCAGCAGCCCATAATAGATAGAACCCATTAGGTCTCACCAACTACAGAGGATTACCTTAGCACCATAAATATTTGGCTCTGGTGTCGATTCACCTGGTTGGCCGGATTTCACATTCACAATCTCTTACGCTGCGGGTTATCGTAATAGATTCATTTTTTTTTTTTTTGATGAAACCTACTGCTTACAAACGTTTTTAACAGTTTGACAATAATCTTAATGAAATAATGTCTCCAATTCTTGGTCTTCAAACTTGTTTGGCTAGCGTGGACTATATCTGTCTCTGTGTCAATGAAACTCCATCAGTATACGTTTCTGTGAACAATCATTATGCTTTAGCGACACTTTTAAAGAAGTAAAGCAAAACTTCCCGCCAAGACCCTTGGCTCAAAATTCGACATTGTCGCAGCAAAACAAACTTTGTTTTTTTACAACAACTAAGACAGAGAATAAATGACAGATAAGTACCCTTCATAAATTACTAAAGACAAAAGCTGAATTCAGCTTTTCTTATGAATTTTACGTTTTTAAGTTATAGGGTGTATATCTAAAACATATATGTGTGATCACAGACACTGCGTATTTTCAAAGTTATAGTTTTTCATAAATAGATCAGTTTTTTTGCTCACGAACATGATTGATTACAGATCAAACTCTTTATATTATTTTTCTTTGGAAATTTTTATATATATTGCAATATATCAGTTTTTTTTCAGGTAACAGATCAAACTTGTTTTCTTCCCCATAATTTAGGAAGCTTCAGTTTACAATTAAGTAAATTTTTGTTATTTCAACTTAAATTATCAAAATCTTGAAATGTTCCCTATTTTGATGATAAATAATATTCCGTTTCACTCAACAGAGTCTAGACCTGTTGCATTGAATATGACCATAAATATTGACAGGCATTTAAACAGTTTTAAATCACATTAACAGTGGGTGTTGCCGAGATACTCAAACAGACTGCTGGACACCGAGACAGGCACACACACACACACACGAACCAGATAAATACGAATAAATATCCAGGCTGCAGCCTGCCTGCTTGCTACCACACATTCATTACCGACCTTTTTAAAAGTCATCCATAAAATGCATTTATACATTACTTTAATACATATGTGTATTAAGTAACAAGTCAGAAAGTATAGTCGATCAAGTCCGACCATATAACACGCTACACCCAGTATATGTTTTTCAGAAATGGGCGGTATATGGGAACTATGACTAATTATAGATCAACAATTTTAAAAATAGTTGTTGTCATGATTTTTGTATATATGAAACTGATTTGTGTTGAATTCTATTTGAAAGCCAGCATTTTCAAAGCTATGACTAATTATTAACGGATCACTATAAAATAGGATTGAATGATTTATGTATACATGAAACATATTTGTATGGAATATTATGTGGATAGCAAAATTTTTAAGAGAGTTATGCTTTTTAAAGTGATTTTTGCAGAGGTCCTTATATGGGAGCTGTGATCAAATATGGACCGATCTGCACAAATTTTGTAGATTCGATTAGGTTTCATATACTACTTATTTGTTTGGATACGTGCATAACTCAACCATTTACGACCGATAAACCGCTATTTTATGAGGACATTTGTATTGGGCTAGGTGAAATAATAGACGGCCAAAGAAGTATCACGTACTAAATTTTTTTGTAATATCTTTAAAATTGGGGCCTGTACTTTGGGCGCAAACTTTACATAGACAACCAGCCAGGCAGACGGACGAATGGACAGACGAACATCGATAAATCGAATCAGGTAGTGATACTAATATTTATGGGCGTTACAAACATCAGCACAACTCTAGTATACCCTCCCCAGTATGGTGGTGTAGGGTATACAAAAAAAAAAAAAAAAACACTGAAACAGAAAAATAATAATTTACAACAAAATGCAATTAATGCCATAATGAAATTAATATGACTAATATACAAGTAATATTTGATTATTGGGCCTTTTTTCATATGGCCGACAAAACGACAGTGGGCGTAATGAAAAAATAATAACTAAAACACATTTTTTTGTCAGTTAACAAGGCTTAAATGGTGCATATTTAAATTGAATGTCACTGAGATGCCGAATGGCTGGCTAGCTAGCTGGCTGTTTGAATAAAATGGAATTGAATGATGAGGCTGGTCGTCTGGCTAGCGGGCAGTATAAACAAGTGTCACAGCCATAAATGTATGTTAAATGTGGTCAACAAAAAAAGAAAAATTTACATTAATTATAATATTTGTTTTTCTGTTTAAAAAAAGATAACATTTCATTTTATTACACTACATGTACATTACATATGCATTTCAAATGACTACAAATGCCGCCCTTTTACCTATGAAACTGCTGGGGGGAACACTGCATTGCATTGATTAAATTAACGTTTTTGTTTATTTTAAAAGAAATTAAAATACAGATTTTTTTTTTATTAAGAAAATATATTTATTTTCGTTTACCAGTTCTATATCTTGAGAGACAAATTTATTTCGTGTAGTTTGATAAAAAAAAAAAAACAGAATTCTGTTTTAGTTATTGTGTTTAAGAATTAAGCGTCTGGTTCTTGTCGCCTTGATTTGCTGGCAAACGAAAGTGTTGTAACTGTCACATAATTTTTACTTAAATTTAATAGATTTTTTGTATTCATTTCAACACCTTTTTAAAGACATGTTTTTGAAAATACCACGAATTGATTTGAAGCTTTAAAGAAAGAGTAAAAAAAAACATAGACTTAGTTCTTTAACATATTGGAGGCCATTAAACTGTGGATGTTTTCAAAGGTAACTATGTGAAAATTGAATATAATTAGATTGTAAAGTTTAAAAATGTTATTCTTCAATCAACAAATGATTTGTCATTAGGTATTTAATCAAGACTCATATACGCGTATCTGGCCAAAAACAGACAAAACTTAAAAATCTTGAATTAATTAGAGAAGGAATTGAACTAATATTTTTCTTTTTAAGAGAAAAGTTTTTTTTTATTCAGGCTAATAGTTGGAATTTTCAAGACTACTATTGTAGAGTACTGAAACATTTGACAAATTGGAATGCATTTTCTACATAATTGTTTAAAAACTTTATATTCTACCAAGTCACCTATTATGGAGACTCATGCTTATTTAAGTGATTTCCGGAAGTAGACTTTATATGAAGGCTACGGTCAAATATAGAGCGATCATCATGAAATTTGGTAAGAAAATTAAAAAATATATTCTAATTATACTTGTCAAATTTCAACTTGATAGGCATTTTGATAAGAGATTTATGTAAATTTTATTGATTTTCGGAAGTATGCCCAGGCCCCCCCCCGGGGGTGTGCGACGATCAAGTATGGACCGATCATCAGCATATTGAGATGGACGATTTTTATATATGTAGGAACTATTTGTGTTGAATTTAAACTTGATAGTGATTTTTGTAACGGATTTATGCCCATTTAAGTGATTTAGGGAACTGGACTTTATATTGGGACTACGGTCAAATATGGACCGATCAATCATTTAATACGACGACTTAAATGTATATTTTGAATATGCTTTTCGAATTTCAACTTGATAGTCATTTTTACAAAAGAATTATATTCATTTAAGTGATTTTCGGAAGTGGTCTTTCAATAGGGCTATGTCAAAATTATGGACCGATGCAAACAAAATATTGTTTTGAGAAATTTATTATTGCAGAATTTTGTTTAGATACGGGAAGACATTTGTATGGGGGCTATAAGAAATTGTGGACCGATTTCTACCATTTTCAACACGATTTGTCCTTCTATAATAAAAGTAAAGTGTACAAAATTCCATCAAATTAGCTGCATTATATTTGAAGAAAACAGCTAAAAATATCTGAAAATATCAAGGTACTCTGAAACTTTGAACTATAACTCAGATCGCGCAACACCAAATTCGTTGAATCAAAGAATATTTAGTAAAAATTTCATTGTTCTACGTCTGTTTTTCGCAACTCTGTCGTGATTTCCACAGACGGACAGAAGGTCAGACATGACTAGATCGTCTTAAAATCTTACAAGGACCCAGAATATATAGACTTTTTGGCTCTACGACCATTATTTCGAATGATAAACGTAATATACCCCACAACCAACTTTTTGGTGGTGGGAATAAAAACGATCATTTAAATGTAAAACATAACTTTGTTTAAGTAAATAAGATTTTAATGGCGAGAAGTAGTTCAATATGTGATCAGTCATATTTCAGACTAAAAACTGATATTTTATAGAAATATCTGTGAAATTTTTTTGAACTAAAAACTGATCTTTATATAAAAACTCAAATATTATTCAATCATCAATAACTTTGTAAATTAAAGTTTATTCTAAAAATTGAGCTAGATATGCAAAAACCAAATTTTTTTATTGGAAACATGAACAGCAAGCTGATAATATTCAAATGAGCACGAATTTAAGTATTTATTTCAACTATTTCTACATTTTTCTTTTTTACCTTAAACATTTCCTTAAACTACTTTTCATTTTATTTAGTTTGACTAAAATGTATTTCTTTGAAGAATTTGAAAAATTCGTGTTAAAAGCTAACAAAATACATACACAAAAGCAAATCCGTTTAAAACAAACACCTAAATCTAATACAGCCGCCATAAAAAGAAACTCTAAAGAAAACTTAAAAGAAACACTTTGAAAATGTATTTAAATTACCATCAACATGTATAGAAAGTGTTAATAATAGATTTCAATTTTAAAACCACTAAAATATTTACAAGTAAGCCTCAACATTATGACCCTTTTTAACGAATTTGAACACCAAAAAACAAAAAAGAAAATCACTCCATAATAATTTGCACATACACAAAGGGAAATGAAGAGAAGAAACGAAACTAAACAGAAACAAAAAATAACTAGAATCATAAAATTTTATGTTCATTTGGATAAAAGTAAAAAAAAAGAACAAAATTCAAGCTTAAATACTGTATATGTATAATGAACAATATAGTGTTTTTATGAGTTTTAATAAATGTTGACAAATTATAAAGTTTTAAAAGACGAAAAACATGAATGAAAAAGAACCGTCTAAAGGTTGGTAATTTTTTTTTTTTTTTTTTGTGTTTTAAGCCTTTAAGCCAAAATAATAAAACATTAACGATTTCTCCCTTAATACACAGAAAATAACAAAAAGAAACAGCAACATGCACACAGTCGAGTAACATGAGTTAAATGTTAAAGTTACAGGGGGTTGAATGAATGAATGTTATTTGAAGTTTTTTGTATAGCCTAAGAAGAACTAGGTTGTTTGTGAGTTCTACCTTCAATGATATGCAGTGGGGAGCACAAATGAATACATAAAAAAAATTAAAAAATGTATTTTTTTTTTTATTTATTTTATGTTTAATATTTAACAAAATAATTTATATTATTTAGTTCTTTTATTCGACCTTTTATCAATATAAATATATACAACATTTTTATATAAATATTAAAAGTGACCCAATTGCTTGAAAAAAAGAAATTATAGAAAATAATTTATAAATAAAAACTAAAAGTGTCAAGTTTTTAGAAAATAGACAAACAAATTAATGAAATACTTGTTAAGTTTTTGTGTTTCTAAGAGAAGGCTACGTCCTCTATATCTTTATTTAATTAACTTTATTTATATTATATAAATAAGGGAAGACTATGTCCTCTATGTCTTTTATTTTGAATTATAGTATTGCCGGAAGACTATGTCTTCTTATTCGACCTGTTCCTTAATAATCAATTATTTGCTTACTAACTACTTAATATTATACCTATCAAACATCATCACATTGAATGCAAGTTGGGCTATTTGGGGTGCATTCGATGCAGACATGTCGTCAGTGCTTTTAAATTAGTATTGTGAGAAAGCTGAATAATTAAATTTGGAACAAAAGGAAATGTGTCATTGGGGGCGACTGAACTTTATTAAAATATATATGTTTATTATTAACTGGTATATTAATATTTAGTCCAGAGACCGTTATTTCAAAAAACACATTTCTCACAAATTTTTCAATTAATTCATTTGGAATGCTCTACCATTCGCGCTGAACACGCTGCCACATCTGTCATTTGGATAAAAATTTTTTCAGCTACATGATTACCCAAAGCACACTTCCAAATCGAGAAAGAACGTTTTAGCGCAATCCGATTGAGATCGGTACTTTTTTCTGGCCCCTGCATCAAAAGAAAATGTTGTTCGCTAAACCGTTCTTTCACGATTCATCCATATGACAGACGCGTTTATCTACAAAATCGGTATGATGTGTTTGCTAAATACCCAGATAGTCTTCTTGACTCATTATTGTTTCGTTTTTTTGCAGTGGTCCAAGGTGCCACCAAGTAAAGCAACTCCATACTATGACGTTTCTTCCAACGTGTTTATATTTTCCTTAAAATTTTGTCTTCGAATTCTTAAGACTGTTCGGTGCCAGCAATATTGTTTACCTTCGGATTAAAAACGATTAAATTTAGATGCTTCTGGTCAGATAATACGGCGTCAGTCATCTTCTGTCCAATTTCTGTGCTCTCTGGCAAATTTTAACCGTGCCTTAACACTTGTTATCGACAATTAAGGTTTTAACTTTTTTACGACTTAGAAGTAACCAATATTGCAAAGGGCTCGCCTTGCTGCCCCTCGACTAATGCAATTGTATATTGCTATAGAAGCATATTTTGGTGTTAAACACTTGTCTCTTATCATTTGTGTTATCACGAGACTTACGTCGGCATACGCTAATAGCTTTTGGCGATCTCTGAATAGAATGTCTTTTTTGGACACTTATCACCACTGATTGACTTACTTCGAGCTGGTTAGTTAATACTCATGCAGAATAACTAATGTTTGTCTTTGCTATTATATTATTCTCAATGGCTCTTGACAGTTTCTTCATTAAGTACAATAATTTGTGTTATAATTTCGTTTGTGTTGGATAATTTGCAAAAAATGTTTACCACATGAAATTTAATTAATATCAAACTAATGTTTTTTTTAAGACATAAACAAAGCAAACAAATACAAATCTACGGGTAAATTTTGATATTTTTGTGCAAATATTTTAAAAGATACAATTGTGCCAAATTAAGTACAGTTTTTTTTTTTGTATTAATTGTTTACTTGCCAAAAATTATTATTTTCCATTTTGAATTGTAAATTATTTTATTTAGCATTAATCCCAAAATAAATGACAGAAAACATTTTTACATATTCTTTATTAATTTTATATTTATACAATAAAAAGTGCACAAGGCATAAACATGCCCTCACTTGTGCTCCCTGTAAGTTTTTTGTTGCTTCTGTTACATGTTTACATGCTTATAATTCTACGCAGATCTTCCCTAAGTCTTTGTATCTATGCGACTGTGTAAAACAATCTCCAGTGCAAAAATCAGAATTTAAACTGAATCGCCCAAAATATCGATCATTATTCTAAGCAGTTTGTTATTGAAAAACAAAAATATCAAATTAAAAGTTATAAACAAAAATGTAAGTCATCCTTTAAAAATTTTCATTAAAACACATTTGTAAAAATTGTTTCCCTGCACATACACATATATAAAACTTTTAACAATGACAAACTATAATCCATCATTGACTCTAAAAGACTTTAAGAGAGAGGATTTCATTATAAGTACGTCTGTCTCTCTGTTTATTAAAACACGATATTTAACAATGGTTACAAAATGTCAACTTAATAAAATCGCTTTTAACTTGTAAAAATTTTTTGTTTTAAAATATCAAATATCTAGCGCTATGCACTGCAAATTTATCGTTGTATAATACACCCTTTAATACCACATGTCTCAAATCAAATTGCTTTAAATCTTAAAGTGGTGAATTGTAATAAAGACTTTTTGTTAATTTCGACTTTTTCCTTGACACACTCACATTTAAAAACTGTCATAAAATTACTCTTTTCTTTATACATCTCTTCAGTTTATGTTTTTTTTTAGTTTATATTTTATATTAAATAAACCTAAACCTAAATATAAAATATAACACAAAGAACAAAAACGTTTTGTTTTATACGATTTTATGACTGTCATTTGTGATCACATTCATATGTATGTATATAAAATTATACCGCACACGGTGTCTTTAACAAACTGGCTCATAATGATGGTGATGATCATAGAGCTGATCATAAAATGACGATAATCACAGTCATAATGTAGATTACATTGATGTATTCCTGCCTGCCTGTACGTGCGTGTCTTTTTCATCTACATACATATATTGTATATTTAAATCAAGATTAACAAAATGAAAACCCTTCATTTTATGTGATTTTATTTTTTGGAAATTATTATGGTTGGCATTGTTGGTGTATGAAATCAACTGTGAGGCATAAAAGATTTCGCACAAATTATGGTATTATTAGTAATTTACAAGGGCTTAAGTCATTATAATTTAAGACCTAAACTCGGACCTGATGTTTAAACAATATTGAATTTATTTAATAGTATTTCTGTCCAACAAAAACTTAATTATACTCTTAATTATTTATATATTGAGATTTGAACTTATTATTTTAAGACATTGAAGGCAAGTGTTAACCATAACTGTTTACAAGTAGGAAGCTAAACAAGTTATTACTCCGATAACCTGGGCACAAGACAGTAGTCTGAGTATAAGACGGTAGTCTGAGTATAAGACGGTAGTCTGAGTATAAGACGGTAGTCTGAGTATAAGACGGTAGTCTGAGTATAAGACGGTAGTGTGAGTATAAGACGGTACTCTGAGTATAAGACGTTAGCCTGAGTATAAGACGATAGTCTGAGTATAAGACGGTAGTCTGCTGAATTGTTGTACGAATAACAAGAAATCAATTACAGTATCGGCACCTGGTAATCAAGACAGTAGCTACTAAGTCTAGAAAGTGCTTTGCAAATTGTAAATATAGCTGCAATTGATTTCATAATTTTATAATATGACAACTTTAGCGCAAGATCTTTAATGCTAAAAATAAATGCAAACCATGTAGCTTTATATTCGTCCAATAGTTAATAAACTACTTAACAAAACAAATCACTAGTAACAATAACAAACAATAGCTTTGGCTAATCAAAAGAAGTTAACAGAATACAGAAGCTTGAAAACATTTTTTGAGCAGGCTTTTATTATGGACAATAATG
The DNA here is from genome assembly GCA_916048285.2 of Bellardia pandia. Taxonomy (NCBI): domain Eukaryota; kingdom Metazoa; phylum Arthropoda; class Insecta; order Diptera; family Calliphoridae; genus Bellardia; species Bellardia pandia. The sequence goes on from OU696531.1 coordinate 25,491,149, forward strand.
GTCAAAAGACATGCAGTAATACAAAATATAGCCTTAAAGCAGCTTAAAATCTTTGAAAATAATAAAAGCTGCATTTGGTTTAAGTTCCACAAAGCCTTTCACAAACCAACCAACCAACCAACCAATGAAAATACATCATATGATCGATGCATTTTCATTGTTTGCGGTCTTTTACAGCAAAACAGAATCATTTCAATAGTATAATAAATAAACACATATTTTTCTGAAAATACAAAAACCCTGACTTAAAGTGTTTGGAAAAATTGTTTCAGGTGCCGTTTTTTTTTTTTTGTTCTTTTAAACCATTTTGTTTTTCTTTTCTTTCATATTTTGATAAGAATACTCTGATACTTTCAAATGTCTTAGAGGCTCTCCCTTAAACCGTATTTAATTGAAGCTTTTAACTATTAATTAGTTGGTTTAACAGTAAAAGGAAATTTAATAGATTTTTTAATACTAAAACGATGTTTTAAAGAAAAACTTTTTATGGTGAATTTTCTAGGAAATAAAAATTTGTGAAAAAAAACATTATTAACTTTTGATATAATAATATTTAATTAATATTTACTTGAAGACAAGAGAAAAAAAAATAACAAGAGCAATCTTTTTTAACTATTTCTTAAAAAAACTAAAATTGCTTCAAGTTTATTTCTTTAATTTGCAAAAAAAAAAGTGCCGCTGAAACACAATCGGTGTTTTCCGAAGCTTATTGTGAATGTGCTTTTCGTTTCAACGCGCAAGAGATGGTTTGTGCGTTTCAGAAGTAGTGATTTTGTTACGAATTGTCCAGGCCAGCCAAAAACTTAGAATACCAAGTATTGAAATATTCAGATTCTTTAGCTGTACTGCAGCAAATTCGTTTAAAGCTAGTATTGATTGAAAACACTCACAATATCTGGCGTGAAACTCCTATCATGATATTATATTCTATCATCGCCCAAATGTTGCAATACCCATTGAGAAAGAAGCGGTTGAGAAGTTTTGCGTCACCCGCCTTATAATTCAGACCTTACCCCATCCACTTATTATTTGTTCTCTTTGAGATACGCCTCACTTTACGAGTAGAATACGAGTAGGGTAGACAAAATTGGTAAATGTTATTTTGAAAATAAATAAGAAGAAACTCCATTTTCCAATCTTAGAAGAAACAAATGTATTACTATTTTCATCGCATACATCAAACTGTATGCCGTGATGTCTGAACACTGTAAATATCAAATGAAAGCCTTCATTTAGCTTGATACCAAAAAAAAATTCATACTATTATAACCTCAAAAAAATATTCTTATATATTTATTTAGCCAATTCACAATGTGTTCTACAGTCCTAAGTCATAAAATACTATTTAAGGACAAATAGCACTGTTGTGAACGGCCTGTCGTATATTATTTATTTTCATTACTGAATACACACATTCAATAAACATCAAACGTCAAATATAAATAAAAATATTTTAAGGCCGCAAAAAGAAAAAATTATGGAGAAATTATGTGAAAAATATGCAATGGACACAATTATGGCAGAATCAACAAAGTTCAAATGTGAGTCTGTCATCACTGAATTAAATAGCATAGCAAAAAAAACATGAGTTTCAATGTTGTATTGTCATATTATATTTTTAAATATGAAATACCAACAACATTTTTATGACAGTCATAAATTTTTAGACAATAGGACAAATATGACAGAATAGCACGCATTGTGAATTGGCTAATTATATATTATTAAATACTACCACCTGAATTAAAAATAACAATTGAATTTAAAGAAAATGCCAATATTTTTAGTCAAAAAAAAAAATCAAACAATGTTGAACGATTGAAATTCCTCAGACAATACATTTAAGGTCTATCAGTGATGTAAACAAAAGTACGTAACATAACTTGTTCCATTTTAACAGGAGAAGCACAAAATGTTATAAAATAAAAGTACTTCAGGTATAGAAAAAATTGATTGAATATGGAATTAAAACAGGGGGGTTACTGTCTATTGCGATGCGAAAGTAAATTCGATGCGTAAGAGTATCAATTTGTACGCTTATCGCATCGAATTTGCTTTCACATCGCAATAGACAGTAACCCCAACAGTAACTAAAATAATTCGAGAGAAAAAACTATAGTTCTATTCACAAATTTGTGCCTTTGAGAATGCATATATATCTAATACTACCAACTGTGAATGATCTTTTTAATTTATTTTGTACTATTTATTTCAAGATACAAAATTAGCAGCTGTTTATCAATCAAACAAATTCTCAAAAATAAATAAAAAAAATATGTCAATTAAAAGCTTTAAGGAACAGTTGGTGGACTTTTTAATAGAAAATTCTGCCGAAGAAATTATATTAAAAGAAGGTATTAAACATTTAATACATACAAAAATATATATCTTTAATTAACACCAATATTTTCTAGATATAGTAATGATGACACAGTGAAAGAAATTTTTGATGAGTTGGAAGAAAATGTATCTGTTGTCGTAGAGTGCCGCAAAGTGCTTAAGTCAAATATTTGGCGAGATAATATTTTAACAATGATAGATGATGGGCGATTATTAATCGGTTGACTGGTATTATTGTTAGTTAGCTGTTTATTTGCAATTAGGTGTTGCATACTCAGAGCAAATAAAAACTATTGGTTTTAAGTATTGTATATAAATTAAAAATAATTTGTTAGTGTAAAGCAAAAATATGCTGAACTTTTTGCAATTACATTTGCACAACATTGTGAATAGAACTTATATATTCGAAATACTTTTTAAGTTACATGCATACATACATATATATGTTACGTTCTTTTGTATTTCTGTGTTCTAAAACAAAATGAAGTCTCATCATAAATTTGCTTTGTTATTTAAAAATCAAATATTTTATTTTCATTTTCATTTCTTAACTCAAATTTGATACGTTATTTTGAATTATGTACAGCGTTGCCATTTGTCAAGTTTTACCTTTTTTTGCAAGTTTTTTGAGATGCAAAAAAGTTTTTAAGTTTTATTATAAAAAAAAAAGTTTTTTGAAAATTTATAATTTTTGATAATTTTTAGTTAGGCTTGAGTTCATTAAATTTAATTTTCATTAAATTATTATTTAAGCCTAACTAAAAATTATCAAAAATTTAAAAATTAACAGTTCAACTAAAAAAACAATAATTGTAATTTATAATTTATTTATAAGTTTAATTTAGTTTATAAAACAAGTTATTTTCACAATTAACAAAACAATGTTTTTCTACTATGCTGCACTGCGTTAGTAATTTAATGGATTTTTTAATCCATTTTTACTGCAACAATTTTTAATTTAGTCTACGTCTTAAGTACAGTAAATGTCATATAAATATTTATAAAATGTTAACAGTTTACAACACAAATAAACTCTTTATTTTGTACATACGAGTGCATACATATGTATATGTATGTATGTATATGGAGTTGGACAGTTAGGATTACTCAAGTAAATATGTAAAAATAAAAGTTGTTTTGTTTTCAATAAAATTGGGTTTTGAAATTTTACTACTTAAAAAAGTTTTTTTTTTCTAAAAAAAGTTTTTTTTTAGAAATAAAAAGTTTTCTTAAAATAATATATGGCAACGCTGATTATGTATAAAAAATTTTTATTTTTGGTCGCAAAAATCTAAAAATTGGTAGAGACACGTAAGATAGCCTAACGAATAATAACACAGTACAACAGCCAATCTGGGGGGTGAGAAATTCCAAGTCAGGGTGATGGTACTAGGTCAGTATAGTAAAACCCTCAAAGGGTTTGGCGTTCGTATGTGTCAGTTTTTTTATGACCTTTTAAATTTTTCCTTATCTTGATGTTTTTTCGCTTAGTTGTAACATTTTGGCAAAAACGTAGTTTAACATAACTCGAGAACCACTGGTCTGATTTTGATGAAACAAATTTAGAAAAATTAAGAATTTATTTATTTATTTATTTACAATTAAGTGAAGGTATCCCATTTTTGTTTTTATTCAAAAAAGTGTCATTTATCGCCTTTTTTATAAATTTTCCCCAATAACTCCAGACTTTTGGCCATAAACTACTAAAAAAAATTAAGTAAACATTTTTAAAAAAATTTAATCGAAGTGGACTTCAAGTTAAATATACAATTTATTTGAAAATAAATTGTATACACTACATTTATTTTTGAATATTTCTGTTATATGTTTCACATAGCTTTCCGTTGGAAAGCATAAATGTAAAATCATACAAAAATATTCAAAGACACTAGCAAAATGTAATGCATTTTCTGGCCTGCTAAAGCCGTCATCAGCATTCTTTGTGTCATAGTGTTTCATTTTCAAACTTTGTATATTTAAGCTTTTTTTATTATAACTTAAATGAGAATTACATTACATTACATTTTGCTAGTGTCTTTGAATATTTTTGTATGATTTTACATTTATGCTTTCCAACGGAAAGCTATGTGAAACATATAACAGAAATATTCAAAAATAAATGTAGTGTATACAATTTATTTTCAAATAAATTGTATATTTAACTTGAAGGCAACTTCTATTAAATTTTTTTGAAATTTGTTGATTAATACTCGCAAGAGGAATAATTCTCATTTAAGTAAACATTTTTATAATTTTCTATTTTTATTTTATTTATTTATTTTTATTTATTTTAATAAATATTGCCTAGACTTTTTCGATGGTGGTTGTTCGGGACTAGTGGTATCACATTCATCGCTATCATCAGTTTCTGAACCACACATAATGTCAATGTGTGACTCCAATATTGGCCCTTCTGCATCTCCTGAAAATTCTTTATCATCAAGATCATCCTTGTCTTGCCACACAAGCTTACTCCACCAGCAAATTTCCGCAATTATTGCACTCGGCGACTTTTTGCCTCTATATCTGTAAGTTGTTTTATTAAAATCGGACAAGTGGTTCTCGAGTTATGTTAAACTACGTTTTTGCCAAAATGTTACAACTAAGCGAAAAAACATCAAGATAAGGAAAAAATTTAAAAGGTCATAAAAAAACTGACACATACGAACGCCAAACCCTTTGAGGGTTTTACTATACTGACCTAGTACCATCACCCTGACTTGGAATTTCTCACCCCCCAGACAATAATCCCAAAAATGTTCCACAGTGTAATCAATCAACTTTAGTATTTTCTGTTAAATTATGATATCATTTTGTCACTTGATCACTTGCTCACAACTGTTAACCCACAAGTTTTTTCTCTTAAAATCCAGTTAGTTATTCATTAGTTCCTATTCACACGAAACAATTTTTATTGAAAATATTGATGCAATTTTTTCCTTGAAATTTATTTTTTGTTCGCACAGCAAAATTCTGATTGCATAAATCACTCTTACTTTTACTTGATAGGATACAATAATTTTATACACATATGTAATACGAATAAGAGAGTAAAACGAATTGCTAGTACAATCAAGTGTGTACTCGTTTTCCTTCCCTCATATCTAAAAAGCAATCAGCTTAGCTTAAAGAATTGCTGGGTGTAAATTGGTACTTAATTCCACCAGTCACTTTATTCTAATTATTAGTAAAATCTTAAAATAATATTTGGCCCTATGTACAATTTATGAAATAGTTAAGAAATAAAAAGTCACTACAAACATATCTGTCGAAAATGTGATTTAAATCACTAAAGCTAGATCAAAAATCACTATATTGCCAGCTTGACAATAACTTAATAATATTTATTTCAAGTTAATACCAACTAATTTCTTAATATCAACCCATTCCGCCATAAATAATTTCCCATGAAATTTTTACTACAATTTTAATCAGTAAATCAACTAAAACAAAAACTGCCGAAAATTATGTAGCTATCTCTAGCCATATAAAAAAAAAACTAAAAATATTTTATTTTTTCACCTAAAAACCAATAAAAATTATTTAATGTTCATGTTACTTATAAAAGAAAACAATTTAAGAGAATTATATAAAATTTGTTATCATTTAACGAGTATTTCTTTGAATTTTTCGGTTAAAACCCTAAAACTAAAGTGATCAGTTGGTGCTTGCCTTTGATTTGTGGGCTGTTAAATGCATACACTTAAGACCGAGTTCAACAGGTAGCAAAAAGTAGCAGAGTACCTGTTGCAGACTGTTACCAATTGGAGAAAGAGAAAAAAACCACGTTTTATGTGACATTAAATGCCCAACAAACACTGCAATAAACGAAAATGTACTTCAGTTAGTTACTTTGCCTGCGAAATGAGGACGTATTTGAATGTAAAATAAGTTTTAAACCGATAAGAAAAAAACACCAATGTAGTGAAATAAACGTGATTGTAATACCACAAAAAGAGATACCGGCTTTAAGATAGGAAATAAATATATTTTGAAGGTAGTTTCACAATAAAAAGAAGTGCAAACGTTGTGGTTGAAATGAAGAGTTGAGGGAGTTAAGCTACATTTACACGATTGAAATTTTCTTCAAACTCGTGTAAACAGCAAAATTTCTTCAAAATTTATTTATTTAATAACTATTAATAACTAATTAATAAAGAACTTTTGAAGAATTTTTGCTGTTTACACGAGTTTGAAGCATTTTGAAGAGCAATTTTAAAGAAAATTTCAATCGTGTAAATCTAGCTTTCGTTAAATAAGTTAGATTTCATAAATGTACAGCTACGTGCTATTAATTAAGGACAGTAGTATGCAATATTTAAATTGTCATGTTAAAGAAAACGCTAAATTCAACACTTTTATTTTTTTTTTCTTGTAAATTAATCGTGTCCAAAATTAAGGACCATGAAAAATTACGTTTTTAAATTCAGATAATTTTTAAAAGTTAGATTAAATTACTTGTGATTACGCAGAAAGTTTTTGAGTATATGAAAAGTTCTTAATATTTGCTTAACACGGGTAAAAGCAAATCCTGCGATGTCAGTACTCGAAAGATAATAAGCGCAATTCACATTCTTGTGCAAATGGTATAGTATCGTTGCATTTGCAAAAAGGTTTAGCTTAATTTTGCTCTTGCTGTGTATTTTGTTAGTGTAGAGCAAAAATATGCTTAACCTTTTTCGTAAATGCAACTATGCTATACCATTTGCACAAGATTGTGAATTTAGCTATTGTACAAATGCCTCAGGATGAAAATGCTTATTGTGAAATCGCATCAGCCTTGGTTTGGCAACAATGTTTTTTCAAATAGTGAAATATTTCGAATTTAAAAAACGTGGCCCGTCAAAAAAGCCGTATGACGACATTTCGTAGAAATGCCCGAGTCGAAAAAATCTGCAAATGAGATTCAGATTGCAGTCTGTACACAAAATGAGGCAAAACCGTCTGTAGATACAGTTAAACGCCGATTGCTTTTTTGGAAGAATTTTACGAAAGAAACCATTATTGTCGGAACGTAACCGAAAAAAAATATTCGAATTCGCAAAGAAGTACCTCCATTGGACGAATGTAGAATGGAGAAGAGACTTATTTTCGGACGAAAATAGACTAGGCGATAGAGTGTCGGACTATTAGTCAAAGGGTTGCGGGTTCGATTCCCGCCAAAGACTCTGGGTGTTTTCTGCAGATAAGCCAAAAGCTTCGCAGTTTGTGTTTGTTAATTATTTAAAAAAAAAAAAAACGGACATTTTATTAAAAAAAAAAAAAAAAAAAAAAAAAAAAAAAAAAAAAAATTTCTAGGGTCTCTCCATATGGAAAAAATATGTTCGCCGGTCACAGTTAAAACAATTTGATTCAAAAATATATCCAAAAAATAAATCCACGCCACTTTGAAACATGGATGAGATTCTAAAATGTAGTGATGGGCCGTTGCATAAAATTGAGGGAAATATGGATGAGTTTGAGTGCCCAAGAATTCTAAACGATACAATTATGCCGTATGCTGATGATAACATGCCAGTAACATGGATATTTCAACCAGATAACGATCCGAAGCATCACGTCAAGCAATGGATTTTCAACAATTCGGTTAGTGTCAAGAACAAAAACTTTCTTCATGCACTTCTGATCTCAATCCGATTGAGAATTTATGGCAATTTGTAAAGATCAAAGTAAGCACTTTGCCGAAACAAAGAAAAGGTTTGAAAGCCATTTCAAGTTGTGTATGTAAAAATTTGGTGACGTCAATGCCGCGCTGATGTCAAGCTGTTATCTTTAACAATGGATTTGCAACAAAATATTGATTTATTTTAAAATAAATACTTTTTTTTTGTATTAATTATATGCTCGACTGATGTCAATCTTATTTTAAAAAAATGGCTCACAGATTCATAAATAATAATTAATTTGACACAATATGCGGTTATTTTCTAGGAGTAAGAGTTAAATTGAAAAAAACTAAGTCAAATTTTGAGAATATCATAAAACCTTTCGTATTATTTGCTTCAAGCTCACATGTTAGTATCGTGTCTTTAATTAGTTGCTTGTATAGAATATTTGTATATATTGTATATATTATATTGGAAAGATCAACTAACCTTAAGTTACAGGAACTAACAGAGTATGAACGAGTTAGCCATTAAAATCTACCATTACTTATCTAATTATCGTCTTGTAAATATTTTGATTAGAGAAATAAAAAATGGGAATGTCTTTGGGAAATAGGTAAAATTACAATTATAAATTATACAAATGAAAACACTACTTTAGAAGATACCAGTGGATACAAAGGTGACTAGTAGAATGAAAAGTAGCTTCTGCAAAGCTTATGTGATCGTTACCTAAAAAAACTACTTAAAAACCACCCTGCAGTTTCAGTAATTAGCTTTGTGTTAATGAATGAGTTACCCATTAAAATCTATCACTACTTACTGGAGTATAGCCGTGTAATGCTTTTGATAAAGGGCATGCCTTTGTGAAATGGTTCAAATAACTGTTTGCTAACAATTTTAATATTTCAATTATAAATATTACAAACTAATACATTACTTTACAATATACTAGTGGATTCAAAGGTAACTAGTAGAATATTAGTAGTTATTTAGAAAACTGCAGAGTTTTGTTAAGTTATACATTTAGTGAGAACTACATCAAAAAGTTACAAACCCACCCGAATCCGCTTGCTAGAATTCTAGCTCAGAGCCAGACGGAGTAGAGGCTTCGTAGAGCTTAATAGCCAATAAGAAATTAGTGCTCTGTTAGAGAGTAATTAGATTTATTTTAGTTTTAAGATTTGAATACTTATTGTTAGGCCTAAGGAAATAAGGCAGATTCAATAAATAATAAAAAAGTAAAAAATAAAAATTTTAATATTTATTTGCCATAATCTTTTAAACAAACAGCTTTTAAATAAATGATACTTGGAATTTACTTTAAAGTACATAAATACTACTAAGTATTTAGAAAATAATTTATTGTTTATTTAAATGGCAACTATTGGTCGTTTACAATTTTATGCACAAAAATATTTATTATATTATTAAAATGTCAAGTATTTAACACGATTATTATGTAGTTTTCAATTTTGTTTATTTCTTTTATTTGTGTTTTTTTTGTAAACAATGTTCATAGTGTTTTATTGACAAGTCTATGCAGATGATTATTACTCGTATGTATAAATGTAGATGGATGTACGAAAACGAATGGTGTTGGTGTTATATTGCATTTTTTACGCTTTCAAATTAATAAAAATAAAATATTTGGAGGAAAAAAAATAATATTTAGTTGCCGACAGCTACGACACTAGACAGACGTTTTCAAAACTGCACACAGACATGCAGTCAACACCATGCGACCAGCGATCAAAAAAAAGAAGAAAAAAAAAATACATAAGAATGAACATTATTATGGTTCATCAAGTGGCAAATAACAAATGTTCATTGGCATCATATTAAGCAAATACTATGAAGACAGGGTGGAAAGTAGTAAAGCATACAATTTTATCCCTTAAAAATGTATACAGAAATTAATTAGTGTTTCATAACTATAAAAACACTGAACTTAAATTATTATAATATAGCAATATTCACAATAAATTTATGGCCTTATTCATAAAACTTACAACAGGTTTATAAGAGGTTTATAAAGCAAATTTCCATACAAAATTTCCATACAAAATTTGCTTTATAAACCTGTTGTAAGTTTTTATGAATAAGGGGGTTAGTCTTTAATCATGTGTCAGGCCTGTTTTTTTTTTTTTTTTTTTTTTTGTATCAACTCAAAAATTCGATCAGGCATAATTTATTATATCCTCCGACATATGTAGATCTGCAAGCATCTATAACAGCTACTTTTAGATGATATATGTTTTAATATTATTGGTTTTCAACATAAATTCAACGACTTAATATTCAATAAATGTTCTCAATGGGATTCTGATCTGGAGAACATGCGGGCCATTAAAGTACTTTAATATTTTTCGAAGACAATTATCCCTTTGTTTGATGACTTATACTGTGTTCAGATATGAAACTTAATTGACTCAATATTCAGTTAATTGACAATATTATTTTAAGTGTTCAGGCATACGAAATTTACAGCTTACTCAATAATTATTTCACAGTTAGAAAACAATACAAAAAATACTCTAAATGGCTGTTGTGTTTATATGTAAACAAACTTACCTTCACATGGACTTTTCAATGATTTATTTTGTTTTCTTTTGTTGACATTTGCCATTTTATACAATTTTGTTCACTAAATACAGTTGTGAACAGTGTTGTATTCGTAATCTTACTCAATATTATAACAATTTCGTACTTATTGCGTACTTATGGAATATTGAGCTCAATAATGGCGTTAATTGCGATTATCGTAATTAAGGTTCATATCTGAACACGCTATTACCTATATAGGTGCGTTGTCTTGTTGAAAAATAAATTTTTTTTCAATAGTTTTAAAGAAAATGGCACTAATTTCTCATTTAGTAATTTAGTGTAATCAAAAGAAATAATTTACGTATTGGAAAACGCCAAATGAATCACACTCTCTTCACAAAAAACTCCCCAAACCATCAAAGAACCACCTCCGAAATTTCTTTTTGCAAAAAGAAAAGAGAATGAATTTTTTCTTATCAGAAAAAATCACCTTAAACAAATATACAATATTTTAAATAGTGCAGCTATTAACATGGACACCAGGCCAATAACTTATAGTCGAGTAGAACATTAAATGTTATTAATAAAAAATAAGAAAATTTTTGTAGATCGTTAAAAAAGTTCACATAGTGATGAGTTTTTAAACAACCATTTTTATTATGCCCTTTAATAGAACACGGCATGACTTGACAATGTTTGGTGTGACACTTGATACGTTGATCTACAAGTTAACATTTGCTGGCCTCTATTATAAGTGAATTAAATTTGGTTTAAATACTGTTTAATGTCCTTAGAAGTTCCTCATTTGTAATTTCGAATGAAATACTTCATACTTGGAATATATTTCCTAGGCAATCGGACTTAAAATTAATACTCAAAATCAGCGCAAGTGTTTCCGATTCTTTCAATATTCATTCACACTAACATTTTAAAAGTTATAGACCGTTTTAAAAACTAATTTTCCTTGAAACATAAATTGATCATTGGAGGAGCTACATATATGGAGATAATTCATAATATTTATTAAATTTCCATAATTTTTTTACTTTGTTTCGGGGTTTAATATATGTACATTAGGGTGGCCCGTTTGTGTGGAGAAAAAATATAGTATCGATTTTTCCGACTAATTTGAAAATTTGATTCATTTTAAGACTACGTTTCTCAATTCTTTTGTCCTTGGGTCAATATTTGGTGAGCTGTATCAAAGGATAAAAAGGTCCTTTTTAGAGGTTTTTTGATTTTTTCATATTTCTTCCAAAGGAACTATATGTAAGTTTGGTATTATATGAAAGGTCTTTGAGAGGCGCATTCAATGGGTTATCAAAAATTAAAAAAAAAATTTTTAATTCAAAAAATTTTGAAAATTTCAGACAAAATTTTAGTGTTTTTTTTATTTTTTCATAGAATTTAATTATGTAAATAGTTGAAATTTCTTTATTACAAACATTATGCAATTTAACCCAAATGGTTTTTCCCATTTTTTAAAATTCTACCTATTTAAATGTTTATTAATTTTTTTTTAAAACCTTAATTCTTCCCTATCTGACAATCTCTGTTAACTCAATTCGTTAATGTCATGGGTATTAAAAAAAATGTGAATTTTATAAGCTAAAAAACGGGAAAAACCATTTGGGTTAAATTACATGATATTTATAATAAAGAAATTTCAATTATTTACTTCATTAAATTCTATGAAAAAATAAAAAAACCCTAAAATTTTGTCTGAAATTTTCAAAATTTTTGAATTAAAAAAAATTGTTTTTTTAATTTTTGATAATCCCTTGAATGCGTCTCTCAAAGAACTTTCATATGATGGTAAATTTACCATGAAAATTTACCATGTGAAAAAATCAAAAAACCTCTAAAAAGGACCTTTTTATCCTTTGATCCAGCTCACCAAATATTGACACCAGGACAAAAAAAATTGAGAAACGTATCAAGTTTTCATATTAGTCGGGAACATCCGCAATTTTATTTTACATACTTGTAACGCAGGGAAATGATCTCTTCAGTTGTGGAATTGGTATCCACCTCAATTTGTTAGCAGATCTGTTAGGGTTCATCTTCATCTCTAGGAAAGAAGCTAAAGTTTGAAAAGAAGACTATTTTAGTTATCTTGCAGTTCTTTGTTTATTGTTTCCTATAACATTTGTTACCCTGTTTTTAAAACATAGATCCACATGAACAAAATACGTTGAACAATGTTTTAAACAGAATTTTCAATAAATTTAAAAACGCTCATATTTCTAATGTTGACATGGAACTAACAGTTAAAGGAAGTATATTAAGTTTGTTATATGTGTTGCGAGGAAACATTGAAATGAAAAGAATTTTAAGAAAATAAAAAAAAATCCTACAATGAACATGATCAATACGGATATTTGAAAATAAAGACAAACCTAATCTTTATTCTCCCTGGATTTTTAAAGCAAATTTAATTAAAAACAAGTACAGAAAGAAGGAACAAACAGTCTGCATTAAAAAGAAACGTATATAATATTTTTGGTTTTCCAGTGTTGGTCCAATGTTTTTAAGACTAATATAGAAACAAATTAAAGCCAATATTATTGTAATTTGTACTTCAAGTAGGAATTCCCTAAGATCTTAAGATTTAAAGTTATCAAGGTCGAAATGTTTCTGTTTTAAATAAACATTTTTCACATAGTGTCTCAAATGGCCGCTCTTTTCTCTTAGATATGAAAAACTTCAATTGAAATGACAATAATTTGGTTACTGCAAACGTAGATCTACTTTGTCTACAAACTTTCAATGGATATACAGGAATAAAAAGATTGTCAGAAAATGTTTTCCATAACTACTAATGTGAAAATAAATTTACTTTGCTTGAACAATCATCAAATGCATAAATACAATGATATTACCTTGAAATTATTTGTAGTGTATTTGAAATCCGTATTTGCCCGCATAGAACACAACAAACTTGTTGCATTTGACGTGTTGCTGTGGCGTGGCGATGGTGTTGGTGAATTTATGTTATTTTATTTGCGTTGTGTTTTGTTTCTGACTCTGTCATGGCATATAATAGCAAATTTGCATAGACTATCCACCGCAGAAACTAACTAAACCCCAATCTTTTGCTCTCTACCTCCCGCGCAGGCAGAGTGAGACAAAACGGCGATGCCAGGCGGTGTGAGTGAGAACAATTTGCATTTTAAACATGAGTAATGTTTTGTCTAATTACCGTGCACATTTGCATTTGCCACACTTTGTTAATTGGTTAAATGATGTCGAGCTTGTCGTCACAACGTGTAATGTATGGTTGTAATGTAACTTAAAAAAAAAAAAAAATTGTTGCGAATAAAAAATTGCCGAACCAAAAAAACATTCTCAGACTTTGTCAACTCAAAACACGTAAAAAAGATTTACACAAACATACTTTATACTGTTACAAGATTTCATTTATTTATTTATTTAGCCAGCCCGCCAGACATACAGTTGTCTTGTCTTTTTGATTTTGTTTGCAACACAATTTAGCGTAAACGTTATTTGTTGTATTCACTTGCATGTCTGCAGTTTATTTTAGTGGCATTTAAAATTATTTCAAATTTGCTGCTGCACACCTTCACAATTAATTACAAATGTGTTCATAAATTTAATTAAAATGATTTGATCATAAATTTCAAATGTATTCATTGATTTACAGCACATGCCCGCTCACCAAAATAAAAGATCTTAATTATGAAGTTTTTATTTTTATGTTCAATGAATTATGACATTTAGGAGATGTTCATATGTATGTAGATTTATTTGTTAAGTTACATGATTTATAAATATAAAATTTAATTAAAAGTGAATGAATGAATTTAGTAAACTAAATATTTTATATTATAAATTGTACTACTTACAACATGAACATTTATTTATTGCAGTCTCTTATTACTTATTTTCTAGCATATAAATAATAATTGCTGTTTGTATGAAAGCTCTGAAAACTTGACCCATATAATATATTGGCAGATAAATAAAATTACTTTATACTTTCAAGTGTAATAGATTTTGTAATTTAACTTTAAAACGTCCAATTGATCATTAATATCATTATTAAACTAACGATTATTTTGTAAAGATTAAAGTAAACAATACAATGGCCGCCAGGCTACAGCCATCATAACCCAGTATACAGATAACTAAAGGTTGCTTTTTAAAACCCGCTTCCTAAAAATACTATTTCGGTGACTTTGTGCAACACAAACAATTCAGAATATAACTGGTAATCTCCAAAAATGATCTTGACAAATATGAGTATACAAAATATAAAAAAAACTTTAAGTATAAAATAAAACGAGTTAGAAAGTATAGTCGGTCAACCTCATCCCTACATCCAGTATATGATTAAAAACAGATTTTCCGAAATTGGCTTTCTTATATAGGAGCTATGACCTATAAAATGTAGTGTCATGAATGCTGTGCATATAAATACTTTTTGTGTTAAATTTTATTTCGATATAAATACTTATAAACGATTTTGAAATGTTAAGGTGATTTTCTTACGGCATCTTATTTGGAAGCTATGACTAATTATGTACCGACCGTTATGTACTATGCGTACAAGGTTTACATTGACAGCCCGCCAGCCAGACGGACGGGCTCAGAAAATGTTTTTTAGTCGATCGGTATACTGTAAGGTGGATGTTAAATTAATATATTTGGCGTTGCAAACATCATCACAAATCCAATAAAACCACCCCCTATGGTGGTGTAGGATATAAATATGGACACATAGAATTTGCTCTAAATTTTTATTTATTTATTTTACACAGATATTTTTCGCAATTCCGCCATTGATTTCTGAATTCCACTTGTCAAAGGGTTTAGGCTTGTTTTTTATACCCACCATCAAAAAGATATACCCCTCTTCATTTAAGTTTGTCATTGCATTTGTAACACATCGAAATAATGCTAGTAGAGCCAAAAAAGCAAATATATTCTGTGTCCTTATAAGATTCCAAGACAATCTAACCACGTTCGTGCGTCTATCAGTCTGTTGCAGGCACGATAGAGCTTCGAAAAAAAGACTTAGAATAATGAATTTTTTTGCAAACATTCTTTCGAAATGTCATGAAAATAGGCAACTTTGTTGCAGTAGGATATGAGTTATAGACCAAAGTTTTAGACAACCTCGATATTTTTCAGATATCTTTTGCTATTCACCCCTATCGTGAATAAAAATTCCATATGAAATTTGTTCCCTTTTATTTTTTAACATTGAATTTTAATAGGAAAAATGTGAAAAGGGAACAAATTTCATGCGGGTGATTATCTTCAAATATAATTCATATAATATCATGAAATTTTGTACACAACATTAGGGCAAGTCCTGTTGAAAATGGTAAGAATCTGACCATAATAATGCATATACTTGCGAAAATCCTCGTACCGAATTTCATGATGATCAGCCTGTATTTGATCAAAGCAGTCTACTTCGGAAAATCATTTAAATGCGCATTAAACTTTTATAAACAGCGCTATTAAGTTGAAATTGTACTCAAATAACCTAAATACGTGTATATAAGTATATAGGGAATTTCACGTCAAGTGACCCAATTTTAAAAATCGATGTCGTCCGATTTGAATGAAATTTGCACCAAGGTTAGTACTATTGGATAGTAGGCCAGAGACAAATTTTCAGCTCTATCAGTCCAGAAGTGCCGGAGTTAGAGGGGGTCCAAGTTGGTTATTTTGGTCATACAGGGTTTTTTTTTAAAATGAGTGTTACTTTTCACCTATTGGTCCTAGCAAAAATTGTCCAAAAGACTTTAGATATTTCTTCAATAATTCCAAAAATATTTTTTTTTTAATTTTTATAAAAAAAAATTTTTTATTTTTTTTTTTTTTAATTATTTTGTTTTTAATTTTTTTCAATTTGAGCCCTTTTTTTCAAAAGAAAGCTTATACAATTTACTTTAAGGCCTTTATAATCGCTTAATGGGATGTGAGTGGGATATCTATAAAAAAAATTATTTTTTAACTCAAGAATAGGATTTTTCAATATTTTGCACATGTATCATATATATTACGAAAAAAATTGATTTCTAAAATTCATTCGTTTTCGATTTCCATCACATGCCTGATTATTTTTTAAAGAGATTCATAGAAAGCTTATCTTCTGCGCACCATTAAAAATGTAGTAGCAGTTACAAGACTTTTAACAAATATTTCGCTATAAAATTTAAGTAAACTATTAAAATCATAAAACAATGTTTATTGGGTTATTTGTTTTAATATAATGTAACATACACAAATCCATACGTACTTATGTATAAGTATTAATTTCGTTACGATTTTATTATTATGCTCGATTAATCGAATATTGTTTTTAATAAAAGAACTTGCAACATTCCATAAAACTGATGATCGTGTTAATGTGCCACCAGCAACAAAGGCTCTACATTTAAGTAGCAAAACTTATACGAGTATATGTATGTATTAAGCAAACCATATTTTGCTCAGGACGTTAAATTCGTAGTGTTTGTTTCCATTTGGATGTTGCTATTGTTGTTATCAAAAACAAAATATCAAACAATAATTTGTTGTAGTAGTACATATGGTGGCGGTACTTTAACAATAATCAGACGCGAGGGATGTAAGAAAAGTGTTAGAGTATATTTTCAATTAAATATTTGACCTAAAAAATTGGTGTATAACTACAACAATTTACATTCACTATACTTATTTATTGCTCAATTTGAGCATAGTTTTAATTGTCCTTTGTTAAGTCAATGAATATAATTGAACTGATTGGGCACAATATTATGAACTTGACTGCTGAATTGATCATTTATTAGAGCGACTGAAACCTGGATCGTATATAAATCCAGTTTACATTTTCTAAGGAAAATTTACTAAGTCCCAGTTAACACGAAGCAATTTTTATTAAAAAAAATTGATACAATTTTTTCCTTGCAATTTCTACGGTGTTTACACAGCACAATTCTTATTGCTTTAATCGCTCGTATTTTTATTTGAGAGTATACACACAATTGTACACACATATATAATACGAGAGAGAGAGAGCACAATCAAGTGTGTACTCGTTTTATCTTCCCCTCACCTTAAAGAATTGCTTTGTGTAAATTGGGACTAAGTTTCCTGGTAATCTAATTAGTACGTAGTGCTGTGGCCTATTTAAATAAAACTCACTTTATTTTGCTGCCTCAGTTTAAAGTTTCAGTGATCTTTTCCTTAAACTTCCAACTTTTGAAATTACACTTCTTCACAACCCTCGGACATAACTATCATATTCTATTACACACACTAAAAAAAAAGCAAAAGAAAATAAAAATTGATTGTGTTGAAAAGATTATTGAAGAGTTCACGTTTATAAACCAATTTCAAAAGATTTTTAATGACTGTATGAGCAAAATGTAACAAAACTGAACAAAATCTAAAGAGCAAAACACAAAAACACTTGTAAAGAAATAATACAAATATTATAACATTTTTTCTTTACAAACTTTTGTATAAAATTGAAGGAGTGCGCACATGCAAGTAGTAAACAGTTCGTTCTATCAAAGATATGACTCTATTATAAAGTAAATAAAATAACTTAACAAAAAATAACCATTAAATTGCAATTATTAGATGTTAAAGCATTAAAAATATAAAAGAAAAGAATTTGATATGTTCAAGTGTTAATTTTATACTACCAGGCTGGAACGAAGGAACGTACTTTCTGGTATGGTTCGCTGACTGACTGACTGACTGAATCATTTCAATTCATTTTAACTTGACTTGATTTGACCATTCTTTGCTTATTTTTTGTGCGGCTTTTGATGTCAACCGTTCAACAAAATTGCAAACTAGTAGCAAAAATTCCTTTGAAGACATTCTTTCTTTCTTTCTTTCTTTTCATTTTCGCCTGC
Source organism: Bellardia pandia (assembly GCA_916048285.2). Taxonomy (NCBI): domain Eukaryota; kingdom Metazoa; phylum Arthropoda; class Insecta; order Diptera; family Calliphoridae; genus Bellardia; species Bellardia pandia. The sequence continues at coordinate 25,509,525 of OU696531.1, forward strand.
CAACCTACTCCTGCAGTTTTCCTGCCAAATGATCGTCATCATCATTATCATCAACACTTCATTTTTATTCTTGATGTGTTGGTTTTTTTTTATATTATATTGTGAGTGTAATGATTAGTTTAGCAGCTTTAAGCAGCAAAAGTATTATTGTTATTGGCATCATTGAAACAAATTGTAGATGAAAAGAAGCCGCTTTAGAGCGCAGGTTCCTTTTGAACTTTGTGATGTTGTACCTACTCTTACTATGTATACTTTTTAGTATTGTATTGTATAAAGCTTTCTTGCTTGCTATATGAAAATAATTCATTCAAAATCGCATAGTTCAAATTGAAAAGAGTTGATGCCTCGAAAGAGCAACCTAAAGCACAGGGTGGAACTTGCTTAAAACATCAAAACTTTTAAACGGTTTTTTTAGAAAGATATTCCTTGCCTATGAAATATGTAAAGAACACTAATGACTTTGAAATGCGCGAAAGAGTTTTATTTGATGAATTAGTTTATTCGTATTAAGATTCTATTCGTCAGTCGTAATTCATCTCTGGGTGGAGAAAGAACTAGCGCGTCATTGTCATTCGCTGCCTTTGAGAGATTCAGAGGTTAAAGCTTGGCGTCGTCTAACTGTACCGCGTTATAGGTTTTCGAAGTTGTTATAATTTGCTATAATTTTTTAATAAAAGATTTTAGCGTTCCAGCTTCCTATATGAAGTTTTAAGGCGACTTGGGACTTACTCCTCGTCAAGAGTGTTTTTGTGTATTTTCACTAACGACTTCAAAATGGGCGAAAGAGTTTCAGTTGATGAATTAGTTTATTCGTATTAAGATTCCATTCATTAGTCGTAATTGATCTCTGGGTACAGGAAGAACTCGCGTATCATTGTCATTATCGTTTAAGGAGATCTGTGTCTCCTTCTTGCATTGGTTAAAGCTTGGCGTCGTCTAACTGTACCGTTACGGTTTTTCGAAGTTGTACATTAGTCACATGCTATAAATTTATTTTAATACAAAATTTAGGCCTTCCAGCTTCATATATGAAGTTATAGGTCGACTTGGGACTTACTGGGATCGATCGTGACCTAGCAATTTGAGGAATTAATTCTCCGCCAACCCAATTTTTATTCAAAAAAAGATTCCATTCCATTCTAAGATAACTCTAGTGCTACAAATCACCTAAATCACCTTTATAAGGACAGGTATATTCGAGTTTAGACAGCTACTGAAACCCTGTTTACCACCAGGAATGTCTCCATAGATATACCAAAATAGCTCTCATATGGTGAAAGAATACGAGAAACTAAAAATGTTGTGGATGCACTTACGCAAGGATGTGTTCTTATTCTAGCAAAAGTGAACTCGGTATAGAGGGTCTCGAAGATGATGCAGCAATAGAAAATGCATGCGAACTGTAGTTGCGAATACAACATACACATATTGGTGACCTTGACTTCCTGGACTATGTAACATTGACTGAAGACGTTGAGAAGAAAAACGAAACTTACTTATCTTCCGTACTCGTGACTTAGTGGCTTTTACTGAATGTTTAGAGTTTGTAGAAATAGAGCATTACTCGAGAGTATAACGAATTTATATTGTTCAACAATATATCAAATTCAATAAAATTTTGAGGGTCACAGTTCGAGAATTTATAGAGTAAAATCATACCAAGCAATTAATCAAACTTTTAAGTTAATGACAATAGTGAAAATTGCCGCATTTGATTGTTTGAATTTTAAAGCTGGATGATGATCAAGCAGTAACTGTTACTGACTCCAAAATCAAATGATACTGATGTGACCGACATCTGATTTCAAGTAGATGTTGCCGTATGAAATATAGATCTGTAAACTATTGACTTATTGATGCATGATTCATTTTCTGATTGTGTTCTCTCCTGTTTCGTTAATTAAAATTTGTCTACGAGATCTTATGATTTAACACCAACAATCAACCAGGGAAATTCAAGGAAATACATTAATGAAATTTAATTACATTTATGCAAAATTTATGCAAAATCGCCATGAAAATTTTCACTAAAATAAAACATTAAAATTTTAATAATTTCTCCTCTTTGTGCATTAAAACATTAACCCCCTGGCCCACGATGTCGAACGATAACGTTCGCTTAGATAAGACTTAAGACACAAACTTTTTATCGTATCTATTTTTTATTCAATCCAGTTTGTTTATTCCACAATCAAGTTTGTGTCTTAAGTCTTATTTAAGCGAACGTTATCGTTTGACATCGTGAAACAGGGGGTAAACTTGCTTTGTGGCCCTCACGTTGCCACAAGGTAGTTAAACTCAGTTGCAACGCACACACACAAACATAAGTACAATCTCAGTAGCTGGTGATGAGCATATGAATAGTTAAGTGATCGATTTGATTGTGTCTTGTGTCTATTGAATACTTTCGACATGCCTTTAAACAAAAAAAAAAAAAAAACGGAAAAACATTTCTCTACTAAAGCGCCGCCAACGTTATTCACATACCTTTAAGACACGCAACATAAGCATCAATGTCGCAAAGGAGCAATCATCGCCATCATCATTATCACCATCACCGTCACAATAAGCCATAGAAAAAAGCGTAGTTGCAACTCCTGCTACTGTTAAACTTGACTGTAAATATGATCCTCAACACATCAAGTTCAGTAAACACCAGCAGCCGAACCATAATCATCAGCAATAGCAGCCGTCAACAGATCATTGTTAGGGAGAGCTGCTACTAATGCGGCAAAATTTGCCACAACAGTAGCCGGCAATGCGTGGCAAATAGTATTTCTTTTTTCTGCTATTTTAATATTTAGGAAATTACAATTTCAATACAATCAAAGCATTGTGCCAGCTAGTGAATGGTCAGCCTCGAAAGGCCATACTTAAATCATTCATTGTTTGCAACATTTTCAAATGCGAGTAAATAGTTAGAGGAGTTAAGCGCTGCAAGAGTAAGCGCTTGTGTGTGTATGTGTGTGTGTGTTGCATGAATGAGTGAATACCAAATTAATTGGTAGCAACCAGTTAACAGGCCAGTAGCCTTAATATAACAAAGAAAAACAAAAATACGTTAAAAGAAGCTGCTTCCATTCATAGTCGCTCGTTTGTGGCATGCCACCGCATAAAATGCGTTTTGTAGGCCCGTTTTGTCGTTTTTGACAAAGTGTTTGTGGCTGTTAAATGTGCGGCCATTGGCTGGCTGAATGTGGCACGAATATACTACCGCATAAAAGCAAAAAAAAAAAAAATAAATAAATGAGCACACGGGAAATTTGTCAAATTATCCATTGAGCGAATGTTAAATTAACTAGATTTTTACCGCTTGACTGCAGTTGCAGCAAGTATTAACATGGAAAAAAAGAGCGCACGGAAAAAGTCATTAAATTGTCAATATTTAATTGAATGTTTGTAGTAAGTGGCTTGTTGCTCAAACGAACGTATTGTATGGATGAGCTTTACAAAGTATGTCTCTAAAATTATATGAATGGGTAGCAATTATATTTCTATATATTTCATCATTTCAAGTTGTTTGTTGTATGTATTTATTTTCCTCTACTATTTTTACAGTAGTAGTATTTTTATTGATTGCCTTCTTAGTGTACATTTTTTATAATTATTTACTTATTTTTTGTAGATTTCTTTGTTCTAGGTGTTTTTGTGAGTTTGTTTTTTTTAATTTTGTAATGAAAATTATCGCAAAACTTGTTTTCATTTTAATCCGCAATTAGTGTTAAAATAAAAATTGTTTTAGACATAATTGTATTAAACAATTACAACAATTGCTTTTCAATATTATTTTTTTTCTAAACAAAGTCATTATTGCAGTTTTATAATGATTTTATACTAAACAAGATTGTAGGAGAGAGAAAAAAAAGACATTATATTGTTTTAAGTAATTTAGAAGTTGTGGCAATAGCTTCCGAATGACCTTGTTTTTTTGAAATGAATTACTCTAACTCGTATGTACAGTGTCGGAGAAAATAATAAAAATAATATTTATTTTTCATTGAAGAGCTGAAAAGTAGCATAATTAGTAATATGTTGCAGGACACTGGATTAAAAGCCAGTTGGATGTGCGTGAAGATAAATTTGAAATATAACTCCCTAGACGCAAACCATTTACGTTAACAGAGCCATGTTAGCTATTTAACAGAGACAATGTTAAAGTTTCAAAATTTATAAATTATACTATATGAGAATTTTTCCTCTTGCGAGTATTATTTTATTGTAAACAATTTTTTAAAAAAATTTATTTATTCGAAGGTTTACTTCAAAGTTAAATACAAAAATTTATTTGAAATTTATTTTATTATGTAGAACATATAACAGAGGTATACAAAAATAAATTTCAAATAAATTTTTGTATTTAACTTTGAAGTAAACCTTCGAATAAATACATTTTTTTAAAAAAATTTTTATAAATTATATTTTAACACAAAAACAGTACGAAAAAAATTCAAAAAAATCAGAATCTATAAAAAATGTCTCAGAAAATTTAAATAAGTAAAAATATTACACTAAAAAAATTTTTTTATAAAGATTTTTGGAAATAAAGAATATAACCTCAGGAATAAGCCAACAAAAAAAAAACGTGAAGAATGATGGAGGTTCGTTAATGATATGGGGTTCGTGCTAATGTCGGTTCAATTTATTCCATAGGTGAATATGCACTTTGAATTACGTGAAAATATTGCTAAATCAAATGCTATGATATGTCAAAGATGATAAGCAGCTTCTATAGGATCAAAAGCACATCTTATTTTAAGCAAGTCTTGTTTTAAGCAAACCAAACTCCATGCTATGAAGTGGTCGTCACTATCCCCGTATTTCAACCCAAAATTAACACATTGGGGAATCCTAAAAAAGTAAATAGCAGAATAGAAACCTAAAAACAACAAGTAAGAGCTTAAATTTGGCTGTTTCCACCATACCACCACTTACATATTGTTACGAATTTGTATTTTAATTTTAATTTAACGGTCAGCATCAACATAAAATATGTTTATTAACATACAACATCTTTATCAACGCACGGCAGGTTTACCGACATGTATGTAACTTGTTTAGCATTTGTAGAAGTTTTAATATATAAACTGAATATTCTACACACGAACTCCTAGACTTGCAGTCATGAACTTTCTAGTATCTTAGCTCCGAACCATCCAGAAATTATGGTTGATGCTTAAATAGACTAACAGGGCCAATCAAGTTCATCAGACTTGAAGTTAAGTGTGTTCGTAAACCGTAATATAAGTGTTTTGAAATTGTTTTTGTGTACATTTAAAAAAAATAAAGACTCGTTATATTTTCTTCAAACTACTTGACGCTTTTATTTTGCAATTAAAAATAATCCAGTTTATTTAGAGGAAATAAAGCACCGTTTTTAAAAGGTAAAAACGGAACAATTTTTATCACTAGTATGATCTATGCATAATTGAAAGAAATACATTTTGTATCGATAACAATGTGAGATCTATTACATGACGATTATAAAATATTGTACTGCATTTGAGTCTTATAGTGAATTTTATATCTCAATAACAATATTTTCAGCTCCATAACGATATACATATTTTAGAGTTTTTTTTTTTTTGGGTATTCCAGTTATTCTTGGAAATGGACCTGTGGCCAATTATAGACTGACCTTTACAAAATCCAATAGTAAAATTTTTACTTACAGTTATATGATCGTTGAAAAATTTCAGTTCGATATCGATATTTATAAGATATTTGCATAGAATAAAGTGTTTTTCGGCAGTGATCTTTATATGGTTTCAATTAGGGATCGATCACCATAATGTTAGTTACTATGATTTATGTATATGTATATGTGAATTATTTTTGTCGAATTTCAACTTGATAATAATGTATGTATATAAAAGATTTATGTGCATTCAAAAGACTTTCGAAAGTGGACTTTATATGGGAGCTATGCGCAAGTATAAGCCCATTGTCATAATATTGAGTACGGTGATTATGTGGATTATTCTTGTCGAATTTCAATTTGATAGTGCTGTTTACAAGATATTTATGCTCAATTAAATGATCTTCGGAAATGATCTTCAAATATGAACCCATCATCATAAAATTAGGTACGCTACTTTATGTATATACATATGTTTATTAATTCTATCGAATATTAACTTATTAGTGATGTTAATAAGAAATTTGTGAGCATTTAATTTATTTTTGAAAGTGAGCTTTATATGGGGGCTATGTTCAAATATTGACCGATTCAAACAAAATACAGTTTCCTGATTTATATTTACCTAAAACTAATATTTGCTGAGTTTTGTATGGGATATGGCTTTTCTAATGGCATTTATGTACCATAGAGCCATATTCCGGGAAGACATTTATATGGGCGCTGTGAGAAATCGTGGATTCTTACCATTTTCAACAAGACTTGTCTTTCTATAATAAAAATTAAGTGTGTTTCATGATATTATCTGCATTATATTTGAAGACAATAGAAAAAAATATTTGAAAAATATCGAGGTTGTCTGAAGTTTTAATCTGTAACTGGAATCCTACAATACCGATTTTAGCCATTTTCAATGCCAAATATTTCAATGAAACAAAGAATATTTGGGAGATATTTCATAGCTCTAAGTATTTTTTCGAAGCTCTATCGAACCTTCAATACACGGACTAACGGACGAACGTGGCTAGATGGTCTTAGAATCTTATGACGATCCAGAATAGATTACGACCAATTTTTCGATGTATTACAAATGGAATGACAAACTCTTCTTTTTGGTGGTGGGTATAAAAATATGATATGTGAGAAAAATCAAAAAGAAGTGAAATTCCTTATCTACCGCAATATTTTCAAAATTTTTATGATCTATGAATCGACGTTTTAACAACGATTTCAAATTATAAAAATTTCGGGGTACAATGAACCTTTTTGAAACTACAGTCTATAGGAATCAATATGTAGCATAATGTTTCAATTTAGTTGCATTTCTTCTCATTTTTCTCCTTTGCCCGCTAGTATTCATTATACAAGGTGGCGCAAAAGTAAACTTCCGATGTTTTTTGGCTGTCACCGACCGATTATTGGTCAAATAAATAATCAGCAATATTCCGCGTTCTGGAGCAGTGTAGCGTAACATTGTTTATTAACGTGTATTTCGCATGTGTTTACAACACAAATGTCAAAACAGAACTGACATTAGGGGCCTCGCAAAATTTATAGCATTTTCTGATAGGAGTATTACTTTTGCGCCACCTTGTATCATTTCGAACTAGATCTGACAAAAACATCACATTTGACTTGAGTCCACAGAATAAATAAAATTAACTAGATTTGTCAACATTTTAAATACATCATTGACTGATTGCAATATATGCATTTGCTTTTTATGTACTCACTATTTTATTCTAAAAATTACAATCAAACATTTTATTTTTTTATATTTTATTAAACAAACATTATGAAATTAAATTTGCACTACCTATCTTCATGCCACAATAAAGGGTATAAAATGCAGCTGCATTGTAAAATTAGTTTTATAATGAAATAATCAATCAAACTAGTAAATTTGGAATACCCATGTGAAGTTAAGTTACAGACAGCCAATCAGCTTCAATAAAATTATAAAGAATATGTTTATTAAGTACATAAACAATCTCACACTCCATACATCCAGTATAACAAATTAGAGCCACTAGCTTATTTTATGCTCAAGTGTAAGAATAATCAAACTTTTGGCAATATATTTACCTGAGCATATGATCAGCAGTTAATAACAATATTAGGCTGGCACATATTTTTTTGGGAAACATATTTTTTTATACTAAAAAAAAAAAGAACTGAAAATATAAAAGGATTTTTATTATCACCAGAAAAAACAATTTGTGGAAAAGACATTTGCGGTTAAATGTTGGCCGCTATTATTATGCTATTGCTCTTTCCAGCTTTTTAATGTAGTATTTTCGGTCACGTATCATCCAATTTGCGGATGCTATTGACAATAGTGAGCTTGAAATGTAGACGATGCCAACAAAATGTTGCTTGAAGTAAAACACAGTAATTTTTGTAATAAACTCTCGACTTTATCTATATACTGATTTATTATCACATCGAACGGATTCTGCCATGAGTGCTTTTAATAATTGACACTGATGATTCTATGTGAAAGAATATAGAATTAGTACTCTATTAGGTTGTATAAATAGATAAACTAATTTCAGTAGCATTAATTCCATTTAATAAATTTTGGTACATAGCTGCAAATGAGTCCTTTAAATAGTCTTTGGCTGCTTTATTTTTTTCTTTTAAAGAAGCAACACTCAGGCAATTAATATGCCTATAATATGATTGCGTTACTTTCTTTGGAAAGAAGATAGATTGAAGAAGTAAAGGTGGTGAAAGTAGAAGAAAGCTTTATATCACAACTCTGCAATTGCGCAATATGTTTGTTTTAGTGCAGCATTGCAGCTCCTCTGGTGGTGAGTAGACGCATAATTTTTAAAGCTTTATGGTGTATTCAATGAGATTCATCTATTTATATGAATATATATTTATATGTGAAACTTTTAGCAAATTAATGCCGGACATCTCATCTAGAGATAATGTAATCCACGACACATACATTTTCCAGGAAACTATATTTTAGGCAAAGTGATCAATAGGGGCTGGATGCATAAATAGAAGAATACGTTTATACTCGTGCATCTATTTATACTAATGTCTAACTCAAGGCGACACATTCTCTGCAATGCCCGAAGTGTGTTATATGCTTACGTGCCAAACCCTGGTTAACATAAATTTTGCTTACTGAGCTAGCGGGCCAGCTTTTATACCACTTAGCCGGTCATTTGGGATCGTTATTTAAATTTTCTTGAAATTATTTAACGGCGCGTAACATATATGATTTGTAATGAAATAGAAATGCTTTACTTGAAAGGATCATCTACAATTATGCTTTGATCCTGCACTTCTTGGTTTTTATGAGTATTTCATTAATTTTGACTTGAACTTTTTTCGATAAGTTCATGATGCACTTATAATATAATCTATTTGACAGTTTGCAGACACTGCTAAGAACTTGGACTGTCTAATCCCTGCCATCCGTAGCATAGTCAATTAGCATGACCCAAGACTATTACTAGAAAAGCAACAATCGTAACACTGCATTGACCGACTACTACTGCCAAGGACTTGAAGATCATAATTTACTGCGGTTGTCATAGGCCGCATATCTATCCTCGTCTAAGAGTGGATCATCAACACAAATGCCACGAAAGCCACAATATGTACTGAGCTAAGTGTCAGCACTACTTTCAATGGCTCTGTTGTGTCACCAACAGCATCTAGAGACAATTTGGTGGACCGAAATTTCTTGCTCATACAATCAGTTTAATCAGTCAACCAATCTTTTAACCATGTACTATTCTCCCCGCTTTACATAGCCACTATTTGACTCATCCAATTATCATTTACACTCAATTAAACATCAGCACTTTAATAGTCATTAGGGACAAGTCACCGAGTTTTTAACTGATCCCGTAACACTAGAAAGAGACTCTATTCAGCATTAAATTTCAGTGGGTGTAAATCAATGAGAATCTATCCAGTTTCGAACCCGTGCAAGTTCATGACATCGGTGTCGCCATATCTCGCCCCATAATTGAAACAGCGTCAAGGTGATGGAATTACACCAAGATATATTTCCCCTGGAGGTTAATCTTAAAACGTGTGTCTTAATATAATTGAGTTCTTTGGTTTTTAGTTATACCTAGCTGCAATTAAGTAGAGTCTATAGAATTAGAACTAGATGCAACATGTTACATTGATAAGGTTACACAGTCTAATTCCCAAACATGCCTGATAGTTTGTTTAGTATATTTTCGTCTAGGAAACAATTTCGTGCTATCCACGCTCCTGGCAGTTGCTGTAAGAAAATTCAATTTTGTTCGCCAACACTGCGGAAATATCTTTCCGGTCGCCATTTAAGGGTGGTATGTATTTTTTTCAAACAATTTCCTAATAAATAATTTGTTACTTTGCCACTGACAGGAAATGCCCTCAAAATATGTTAACAAAAAGAGAGTTAGCGATCGTAGTAACATCTGCTTGCCTATGAGCACTAAGAGTTGGCACTACGGGAGAGAGACTGTTGGACCTGTATCACACTCATCAGTTCTGACTTGTCAAGTCAAGTCTTTTTCAATGAGAAGGAAAGAGAAAATTATCTTTTATCTTTTTCCTTCTCATTGAATAATACTTGACTTGACGAGACAGAACTGACAGAACTCAATGAGAAGGAAAGAGAAAATTATCTTTTATCTTTTTCCTTCTCATTGAAAAATACTTGACTTGACGAGACAGAACTGATGAGTGTGAAACATGACTTACAAATGTAGAGTAAAAAAGCAACTAGAAATGTGCTATAAAGCGTGACATTTTATTACATAAATACACACTTCCATAAATATGAGCCACCTTATTATGTACTAACTTGCATTATGTTTGTGTTACCCTTATGACATCATAAAAATACTTCATACTTTACCTTGTACTTTACTTTGTGGAAATTATAAAATTTGTGTTGTTTTTTTTTTTTGTGCCTTTATAAACACAACAAACTAATTTAACAGCAGCTCAACTCATGATTTAAGCGAACAAAACTTCATCATCATTAGCATCATTATTCAGTAGTCTCAGTGCCACCACTTGTTGCAACAATTGCATGTACACACACACACTCGGCTCTATCACATAATTATTGATTTTATAGCACTTTATTTATTGCAACAAAAACTTACAACCAAAGAAAAAAAACAGAAACACCCAGCTGTACAGCTAATTCCATGAACATGGACATGATCATTACAATGGCAACAAATAAAAATGTTCCCCTACAACAAGAATGCTTAAGTCACGATTAAGATGAATGAATAAATGTTTTTTTTTTTGTTTTCACTTACAGCAACAAACTGCCAACTTCGTGCAGTATGTGTTGTGTGTGCCTGAGAGCGTATGAATTACGCATTAATGCGTAATCAAAAGCAGCACAAAGCAGAGAGCAATGCGTCGTTGTACATAGATCGAAGCGCGCAGGTGTTACTCCATTAGCTGGGATGTAAGTGTGAGGTTCATCATATCACCCGAGATGAGATTTTTTTTTATTTTCAATTGTGGCATTGGACACTTGGCTGGCTGGGTTGTAAATAGTCATAATAACAAATTTTACAGCTTCTGTATAATCCTAGAGCTGCAACGCCTTAAGAAACGCAAAATCCCCTTTTAAGCTATGTTTTTTTTTTTTATTATGCCACGCATAATGCCGAACGCTGTATAATTATAACATTTTACCTGTCTGCAACAAGCAACAAGAAAAACTTTATAATAATTTTACTTTGTTCAATAATTTATTTTCTTACCCCATCTATAACTTTTATGCTTGATTAACTTATGGTCATATGGAATTTGGTGTAACCATAATAATAATAATAATAATAATGTGATCATGGCAACAAATATGTAGCGAAAAAAAAACAAGAAACGAAAATAAAGTAGTAAGTAAAAATCTCATCAGTAACTTTTGCACTTTTGCTGCCGGCCTCCCAGCTTCTTTTTTTTAGGCGAACTCAATGAATGCCTGACCAAGCAACCAATAATGCAGTGGCAAAACAAAATACATCATCATTGTAAAAAGAGATTTTTTCAGCTTCCGCATATTGCACTCATTTTGGTATACAAAGAAAGACCTTCTAGTCAGTCCGTCATTTATTAGTGTTACTTTTATTGTATCACTATCACTACACGCTGACAGGGTGTTTCAACTAGATGTGTAAATGGTAATTGAAATTATATATAAAGCATGAAACCAGGAAATATCTTCATTGTGCTTTGTATGCTTTGATTAATTCTAAAACCAGACATTAAGATTATTAACTTGGTTTCTTCAATAAATTTCGTTATGTTGTACATGGTCTACTACGTCTTTTATTTCTTTGAGGTGTTCTTTATATGAATGTAAATATGTATTAACGCTACTTACGCCTTTTATTTTCAAAATCAGCATCATTGGATTTACCTTTCCTCTTAGACTTTAAAGGTCCAAGGTTCACATGCAGATGGTAATATCTATAAGTTAAATAAAGGGGTGATTGTTTTCATTATGTAATTATGTTTGTAACTTGGACATGGTATTTTAGCATTATTTATGGTAAGGCGATATCCTCAAATGTGCCTACATTGTAAATAAATTGGATACCCATATAAAACCGCAAATTTCTTGCATATTTTTATTTATCAGAGAGTATTTTCGACCTATTTTGTATGCTTTAATTTTTTCATGAGCCATAAATAAAAGCTAAGATAGCATCATGCTAGTCACTTGAGTTTACTCTACATTTTTGTTCATATTTTTAAGTGTAAAGTTTTGCTGTATTGTTCTAAATATACCACGTACTTAATTTTCTTGAAATTTCCTCCACAATAAGCCTTTGCAGGTTTCCTTTATGTTTATTCTATCCATATTATGTTTTGTATCCGAAAATCTTCTATTAGCGACTTTGAACAATCGGTGAGAATTAGTTTTTCAAAATATTGATTGTAATTCCCTACTTCGTTTTTAGTAGACATTCATTAAGAATTTGGTTTTCCTCTTTTGTGTAAATGTCCGGCACTTGAAATTTTTTTTAAGAGAAGTAACACTCAGGCAATTAATATGCCTATATAAATATACTTGCGTTACTTTCTTTGGAAAGGGGATATGTTGAAGAAGTAAAGATGGAGAAAGAAGAAAGCTTTTTTATATCACAACTCTGCAATTGCGCATTATGTTTGTTTTTAGTGCAGAATTGCAGCGCCTCTGGTGGTGAGTAGGCGCATTCATATTTAAAGCTTGATTTTATAGCCTTTATTTAATTATTTTACTTTGGTGGCGTTTGAATGCTATACCACCGAAGGAGGGCGCTGTGATAAATATTAGTTATGATGGATAGAAAGAAAACTAATAATTATCAGAAACTGACGGCTGGGAATCGAACCCGATCTACAAATACCAACTGCAGCTAACCAATTAAGCTGCAGCCCCCTCATTTCGAGTATTATGAAGACCCCAATTCCGAGCATTCATAAAAACACCCTGTTCCAGCCCCACTCATATTACTTTATGCTCAAGATAAGATCGTAAACTTAAAATGCTGTACATTTTTTTTTTGTGCACATTTCCAACGTTTTCTTAATCGAACTTCAATTTGTACCGTGATCACCTTCACACATTTATCTACGAATTAATACTCTCGCATATGTACGAGTATTGTATATGTATGAATGTATGTACCATATAATCGTAATGTAATACTTTAAGCTTTTTTTTGTAATCTTTATTTTCAATACTTTTTTACACTTTTGTTCAGCTAAGTTCGTTCCATTCATCCATCCCATTTGGTGGAATATAAAATGCATGACCATCATCATCATTATTATCAACTTTATTATGTAGTGAAATGTTGTAATGTGCATCTGGTGGTAATTAACCGTAATGGAGAGACTAAATTTGAAAACAAGTGCCCACAAATAAGGAGGAATCTGTGTGTGTGTGTGTGTGTATGTAATGAAAGTTCCTGATTTTTCATTACAGTTTCTTAAACTTTTTTCTTTATTGGAGATGACATTATTTGGAAAGTGCAACTTTCGTTTGAATATGCTTTTTTCCAACTTAATATTCGAGTCATCGTTCGTATTGAACTGTAGTTAATCATATTTCTTGAACCAGAGTTCCGAAAGAAGCCAAATGATTTGTATTATTTTAATTATTGGTTTCTAATAGTAAGTTTTGTACCGATTCGTTTTGAAATGTCTGTATAAAGTTAAATATATGCTAGCTTTAAATAAATTCAAGAGACATTGCGGTTTTCCCATAATATTTCAGCCATTTTAAGAACGCCTTGCAAAAAGTTAAATTTTATTTTCTAGCTTTTTACGTTCAAAATCTTGAATCAATCTAAGTTGTATTGCAGTCTTATTTCATTATTGCTAAAATTTTAGAATGAGGAAAATTAAAGGCAAAATATGGAACATTTTAAATTCGAACGACTTTCTTAAGATTTATTTAAATTTTTCTTGAGCTCTCGACTTTCGTTTGTGCTACTGACAATTCCAGTCTATAAAGCATAGCAACAGGAATGTAGGGACTCATTCTAAGAACATCAGGGACCACTACGGCAATGAACGGGCAGACGAACTAGCAAGAACGGAATCTGCCTTAGATATCTCCGATGTGGTCTCAGTAGCAATTCCACTGGGGACTATCAAAGGTATCATCTTCAGACATTTTCTTACAAAGGCTGAGTATAGATGGCGTAATTTAGACACATGTAGGATAACCAAGTTGATGTGGCCATCTTTTAACGAGAAACGTACTATGCAACTGATAACCCGGAATAGAAAAGATACATCAAGGTTGCTGGCAGTATTAACGGGACACTGGACGTTAGGCAAGCACGCAATTCGCCTGGTACTCCCTTTTAACGACCATTGTCATAGTTGTAAGGATAGGAAAAAAGAGGAAACGATTTTCCACCTTCTCTGCGAATGCCCAGCCCTAGGTGTCAAGAGACATAAATTCTTGGGAAATTATACATTGAACAACCTTGGTGAGGTAGACGGATCAAAACTCAATGACCTACTGAGATATCTCTGTGTCGCTGGTTGAGTTCTCTCGTGAACAGATTATGTTTTGACACATCTTTGAGACAGTCTAGGTCTAGAGAGCTATAACAAAATATCTTATATTCTAAGCTTATGTAGAATGGTATCTATAGACAACTACAGCAATAGTAATGCGTATACAATACCTTGTAAATATAATCTTATATAGTCTAATAGAAATCCTGCCAAGAGCAAAAATAATCTAATTCCTCATCTAATTCCGCGGAAAGAGTTTGTAGACCAAATATCTATTGTCGGTATTAGTTATAGAGGCTATTAGTATAATCTGTCGGCTTCTTGTTTCTACGAAAGTTAAGAGCCTAAAATAATGCTTCCAGTATTTAGCTTCCAAATTAAACCATTCAACACTGGCAAACTAAATTCCGAAACTTTATATATATTCGTAATAACTATAAATTTGATCTTCGCCAGGGCTGTCAAAGAGAGTAGCAGATTCCATGATTAAGAAAAATACAGTTTATATGGATAGAAAAAAATGTCCTTTGCCAAAGCAACTAACTTGTTACACGTCCTATTGAGACAGGAAACAACAAATTTCTGCAATTGCGCAGATACAATCAGTGTGCTTCTAGTCAACACCTTATATGTTCAATCCATAGCCAAGCTATATTTAATTGGCCTGTTCGTCAGCAAAATTCCCATTTAGTTTGTTATACTTTGGTCAGTCCCAAAATCATCCTCATTGTTTAAAGCCCCTTATAACTTTATTCAGAAAAGATGACATATTTATATTCAACTACTTTCAAGTTTAAATTTTGCAAAAAAAAAAAAACTCTAACAAAGTTATGAGCAAAATTTCAATTTCCAATTGCTTTTAACTCGCTAACTATAAGAGGTAGCAATGTAAACATTTTTTGGTGCAGGTTTAGACAAAAATATTATGAATATATTACAATATTTAAAATCCTCTTTGAGAACACTCAGTCCCGCTTCTGAGGGGTCTTTCTTTGTTTTAGGGTGTACCAACTAGAACGCAATGGTGTCAATGGTGTTCGGTATCGTGAAATGAATACCAGTTTTTTCTTGCCTAGAATTGAAGAAATGATTGTGGAGGGCATGTGGTTTCAACAAGACGGCGCCACATGTCATACAGCCAGAGAAACTACATCAGTCATTTCCCGGTCGTGTTATTTCGCGTTTTGGAGATCAGAATTGGCCGCCTAGATCGTGCGATTTAACACCTTTAGATTTTTTTTCTTTGGGGTTTTTTGAAGTCGATGATTTACGCGTATAAGCCGAAGACGACTCAAGCCTTAAAAGAGGAAATTGGACGCCGCATTAATGAAATACCGCAGCATTTATGCAGAAAGGTCATTGAAAATTTCATTAAAACATCGCGTGTGTGCCAGCAAAGCCGCGGCGGCCATCTGCACGATATCTTGTTCCATACATAATCTCATTCTATATACTTTACAATATAATAAAGTTTCACGATTTTTTTTTTAATATCTGTGTGGTTTTTAAAATTTAAAAATTGCGTTCTAGTTGGGACACCCTTTACATAAATATTTTGTACAACATCTATGACATTTTTGCAAATGTTTTTGAAATGTTGTATGAAAGTTTAGGTAAAAATATGTATCTCAACTTAAAAATTACTTATTTCAAATTTAAAACAAGAAAATAAAATTAATAAATGAAAAAATTTAATAATGGATATTGCTGAAAATACTACGACGGTTCTTTTAAATATGGAAATTACACATGTTTTTTTATTTTCTATATTTGATTTTGAAATATTTTTCTTTTGACACTTTAAAGGATTGACAACATTAACATACGACTTTGACGATAATTGTGTTCACATTCTAATAGTTGCATCATACAACAGCGCTAGTGAATTGACCATATTACTTTATTAAATACACCAACCTTAATAATAAACCAATTTCAATCTTCAAAATCCGTTTAGTTTGCAATTTATTATAAATCGCTTAATATTTGTATGGCATACTTTTGCAAGGCACTGTTATTCAATGTAGTAATAAAACTATACCGCTATAAATTTACCATCTTAATTTATGGACGCTTCTTGTTTAAAAAAAAAGAAAAAAAAAACATTTATAAACTTTGCCAAATATCGACAATAATCATAAATACTGCGTTTCTAATCAAGCGCAAAAAATTGTTAAAACAAAAAACGTTGACATAATTTACAAAAACAATATAAAACAAAAAAGATTTAGTTAATGTATTTAACTTGTTTGCTGTTGTTATTATTATAGTTGTTGCTGTTCTGTGTTTTCTTTCTTGTTATTTTAATTAATTTTGCAAAATAAAGTTATTTGTCACGACAACAAACGATTTAACAAACGTATTAGAAAAAGTTTACAAATTTTTTTTACAGTCATTATGGATAAACGGACAGACAGACGTATCATATATACTATACATATGACTGTCGGTTAGGCTGTACAAATAAAATGCGTGGGCTAAAAACCCCAGCAAAAACACCAAAGACACCAACAACAATCACCAGCAGCATTTCATTCCAATTGACCAAAACACCACTGGCATTCTAATGACAATTTTTACAATAATAAAATAAAACAAACAAATGCGAGTCGAATCAAACAAAAAACAAATATATGTACTTACAGAAATATCAAATTGAATTTCATAAATATTTTTGCTAACAAAACCCAAAAAAAAAGAAAAAACGTTTTCTTTAGTGTTTAATTTAAAATGCCAAACACGTTTAATGGGAGAGGTGTAGCGAGCAACATTAAATGACCAGCCAGCAGACTCAGCGCCAACAAAATTCAAATTAGTTAACAGCGCTGTTAAAGTGGTAAAGGAACTGATCCGAACTCAACACAATTCACTCACATACACACACACACATATACACTGAGTTAGTCAGCCAAACAGCCAACAAACCAAATAAACATTTCTCATACGTAATCATTGGCTCATTAGCACATAAATTTAATTGACCAAATTATTATGTAATTAGTAAATCGTCACAGTCATTTTTGTTGTTGCTGTTGTGGTGGTTTGTTTGTTTGTTTGTTTGTTTGCTTCATGTCGCATGCCCCAGTCAGTGCATCAAACTGCACTAAAAATTAACTACACACAGTCAATCATTCATTTATTCAGTCAGTCACTCAGCCATTTACACATTTTCATGCGCACGATTATGTTGGTGTTTTTTTTACTTTTATGGTTTGTTAGCGCAGCATAGAAAACGTTTTAAATACTCGTATGTATGTATGTAGTTACTCTCAAGGTAATTTGTAAATCATATTGTAACTGAAATTGAAACTTTAAATTTGAATTCAAATTCGTTTTCCAAATAAATTAAAATCTATATATTCAAAATATAATGTGTGTTTGTTGTTTATGAGTTCTCTTGTTGTTGCTGTTGTTGTCACATTTAATACCAGTGCGAGTGAGTTACTTGCCATTAGACAGACACTTGTTAGTGTTTTATTACTGTGCGCTAGACATGTGTTGGTTGTGTGGCACAGTACATTATTCTTGTAACTAAATAATACTGCAGCAACAGCTACTCGTTCCACTGATGGGGAGTTTCGTATGAGAAGACAAGTTGGACACCCAGTAAAGAAATATTCAAAGCAATTTTACTTTTACAGCAATGTTCACAGAAAATCCGGTAGCATAAATGTTTTTATATTTAAGTAACCAACAAAAAAGCGGTTAAATAGTTTTAAACCACATATTTATATTTATATATCAATACTAGCGGACCCCGATGCACTTCGTTGCACCCAACCAAAAAAAGAAATGAAATATTCTAGATTTTTTTTTATGAAATGAATGCATTGTATTTAAAAATTATTAATGTTAATCCAAAACATTTGGATATTTTTTCGTTAGGTCGAACCGAAATTTAAACTTTTTTTTTCAAATGTTGAATTTTTTCAGGAAAAAAATCATAACTGGAGAATGGCTAGACCTATTTTGGATTTCAAAATCAACTAACCATCATCACTCCTCCCTGTACCTTCCCTAAAAATTGTATGGCAATCGGTCGAGCCGTTCTCGAATTATGGAGTGACAATCAAAATGTACACTTCTTTTTATATATATAGATATAAGAAAAAAATATTTAAATTCATGACAGTTCATGATAAAGTTAACGCCTAGTCACCACCCATAATTAATGATTCTGCGCTTCAAGTTTCCTATAGGTAGATTTCCCGTCCACCTCGTTATTCTTTGCTCTACCAACGACTTGTAGCATTTACTGTGTAGAAGACACCCACTATATGAACAACAGATGCATTAAACATACTTCCTCTTAAATACTTAGTTTCTTCTCGCAAGCACCGGCAACTGTTCTGTAACTTCCGTGTCAAGAAACGTTTTGTTTAAAATGTGTGGAATGAAACAGAAATGCCATAAATTGAAACAAACAGCTGTTTTTCTCACAAAACTGTGCCTCTAACTTTTTTTGGCAGTAATTGCTCTCACGTAAGAAAATTACTCGTAAGTTTACCGAAAAGGTGTTTTTATATAAATAAAATTTTTGTGAGAAAAGTTCCCGCTTTGAACTGTCAAATACACTCACAAATAAAAATAAAATAAATATTCCAATCAATGAAATGAAATGAATATTTTGTGTAACATTTTACCAATTTTCTTTTAGCAACACAAAGTTTTCTTTTAACACAACGAAACTATTTTTATTTTAATGCAAATTATTTTGTTAACAACAAACATTAAAGTCGTACTATACATTATTTTGGATAGCCGACAGTTGCATTTTTGCCGCCGTCGTTGAGAATTTTTAAATTTTGTTCGCCATCAACCATATCTGCGATTAGCGGTTTCAAATACTGAAATTTAACATCGACTTTGAGTTGTATATTTTGACATTTCTAAAATAATGACGTCATCCGTTTTGATAGTTTTTGACATGAGTTACAGACACATTCTTTTCTCACTTTTCTAGAATCGATGGAATATTTTGTTTTACATCTTTTCGACACGCCAAGTTTTCACTAATGTTACAGAACATGGGCACTGTATTATATTTAACTTTTAAAAGAAACTCTTGTTGAACCAAAAGTTTTACAAGTATTAATCTTTGAATATTTAAAACAAGCTATTTTCAAACTTTTAAAATTTTTTTTTTAAATTTTAATAATAAAAAATTGAACTTTTTAAAAAAGTACCAAAAAAGTACTTTTTTCCAAATAACTTCTATTCGCATTTTTCAATATATTTTTCTGTTTTTTAAGTAATTATACAATTTTTATTATATTTATACCTGCTAAAGAATACAAATTTTCAAAAAAGTACTTTTTCAAAATCACAATTCAGAAATTTCAATACATATTTCCTTAAATTTCAAAGTAAATTATATGTACTTTTAGTAACGTTTGTTTAAAATGTCCAATAACGACTTTCACATTCGCTTTACATTACATTAAATAAATTATACCAAGATTTTTGTCTTCTTTAGGGAACTACAGGGTGACCCTAATGTCAGTTCTGTTTTGACATTTGTGTAGTAAACACATGCGAAATACACGTTAATAAACAATGTTACGCTACACTGCTCCAGAACGCGGAATATTGTCGAACTGACATTAGGGGCCAATCGCAAAATTTATAGCATTTTCCTGATAGGAGGATTACTTTTGCGCCACCCTGTACAAAGATGTACCGTCCAAGAAAAGTGGTTTCCTTTTACTATATATTTTTTAATGTTCTCTACCAACGTGGAAACAGCAGATTTTTCAAAAACAGGCGAAATACATTGTCGGGCAAAATAAAATGCGGTTTCAAATATTGCCTGTTTTTTTATTACAACATAATTATGTACTTGTTTGCAAAGTGTAAGTTTGGTTTTTCTTAGGAAACGTACTTTTTGGACCGCTTTCGTTAAGTCTTCTTTGGTCAGTGCGAGTTGAAATATTTAATTCTAGTTCCTCCTTTATATCTGTGGCTGTCTTTTTGCTAGAATTGCCATATGATCATCTTCTAGCATCGTGGTCATACGTTTTCTGCCACATAAGTTCTTTAGGCTTTTCTTTGACTTTTTTTATACAAAGTAATTATTTTTTTGACCACAGATTCCATTAATTTATACTTAGAACTCAAAGCTTTCTGTTTCATTCCATTTTCGCGTTCTAGTACCAAACAATCTTTTTCCTTTTCGTTTAAAGTCCTCATTTCAAAAAAGTCTGGGTCTAGCCTTATTTTGTGTATATTTCAATAATATTAAATTAATTTTTAAAAACTTACCAAAAAGTACAACAAATGAGTACAACTGTTTTTTTAAGGTTAACAGAAAACCGCACTTTATTATGTGGCAACGATTTCTTATGCACTTTAATATATTTACAGCAGTAATACACATTTGCACTGGCCAGCAAGATCGCCTGATTTGACCACTCCAGACTTATTTTTGTAGGGCTTTTTGAAGTCGCGGGTTTATGTCAACAAGCCTCAGACTCTTGCAGCTCTTAAAGACAATATTCGTCAAGAATGTGAGGACCTAACGCCGAAAGTTTTGGCCAAAGTGATGGAAAATGCCATAAAAAGGGCTCAAATGACAATCAACTGTGGCGGCGGCCATTTACATGACATCATATTCTCGACTTGATGTAAAAAAAATAAAAGACCAAATAAAAATAATCCACAAGAAGAATCAAAGTTTTTAATTTTTTTTTTTTAATTACAGCCAAAAAACATCGGAAGTTTACTTTTGCGCCACCTTGTATAAATGAGCGACTTTATAAAATTGCAATATTTATGTAAATAATTCAGATACTCCAAAAAATAACGAGTCTATAAATAAATAGTAATAATACAGAAGACATATATTAAGAAGGAATGAAGAAGGTTAAAAAACCGCACTTTATTTTGTGCGACAGTGTATATAAATTTTATAATTCCTGGTTAAAAAATCCATTCGGTTGTCATTACATTTACCATTCTTGGACTTAGTACTAAAAACATTGTTTTCCATTGCTTTATACAGTTCTTACGAATAGAATATTCTACTTATTTTTCGCTGCTTAGATAATTTGTTCAGATGCTCTGTGGTCTCCTACTTATATAGAACTCCCCCTTTATTTATATTTAAAATAAAATAAAATTATTATAAATCGTTTCTTTTGACATACACACGTACATAAATATTATTTATTTCACTTTATTTGTCGTTCCCTGCAATTGCATTTAATTTGCCTTTGCATTATAATTTGAATACAATTTACAACATTTCAATTACGTTTTCAATTGAACGGCGGTATCTCTCTGTGTGTGGATCATTGGGTTGATAGTACAAATTATTTGCATTAAGTTTCTACTATAATTTTTTTCCAATTTAATTACATATATTTTTAATACACTATTCTATGAGTATTTCTTTTTTCACACCACTTAAAATGATAACAAGTGTTTGTAAGTGGGCGTTAAAATTGTAACAAGTGTCCTTCAAAAGTCTTGTCAAAGATAGTGTATGAATAAATATTAAAAAAATAAATATATTAAAACAAACAAAAAAAAAAAAAAAAAGAATTGACAAGAGACACTGTCTGAGCATAAGTGCCAAATTATGTTGGCAAATACAAATGAAGTAAAGTTTTTGGTAAAGCCCAAATTTTAATAAAATATTCAAATCGCACCACACATGAAGACCGTTTTTTTTTTCTTTTGAATAATGTTAATTGAATTTTTAATTTTACAACTTTATTGTACAATAACTATGTTTAATAGTATGCAGTGAAAATCATTTGTATTTTTTTAGCTACTGGTACAGATATGCACTGTATCAGTAACTCTTAAACTAAGAAGCCAACTGTAAACAATTAAGGCTTTCAAAATGACACTTTTAACGTAAACTACTAATTACACTTTGATTACACAGCGAAGCAGAACTAGCCAAGTTATTAGCAAATATCATTTGGCTACTTTTAGAGGATTTATTAAATATATAAAACTAAAAAACCTTGCAATTGCTCAATAACTTTAATTTCTAATGACTAATACATACAGTTTGCATTACTGAGAAGTTGTCGTATAATGACTTATTTATTATCTCTTATAGAACTAATTGCTTTCTAGTTATTTGCCTGAATACATTCTGTTGTTACTGATAACAGCTTCTGTAATGCCTAACTAACAGTCAATGTGTTATTAAAGTCATAACTTGTAACTAGTTCTAGTGTTATAAATATAATAATATATTACCTTAGCGTGTTAAAATAATTACTTAAAAAGCTATTGTCTAAGCACTGTAGTGTCAGACACATAACTTGACAATGAAAGTTATTACTGTGTGATTTAATCTGTTTGTTAGCTGGAACTACAATATATGTAGGTATAGTAAATGTAAAACCTTTATTAATAATGTATGCAGAGATGACAGATTATAACACGAATGTGACAAATATTTTAAAAATGAATCTTAAATATGTTTAAATTTTGCCGACAGTTGAATTAAATAATTTGTTTTGATTTACTTTGAGCTGGGGAAGGGGCGAAATAGATATTTTATAAAAATTTTATTCTAAAATAACCAGGTATTTTTCTAATAGTAACGTGTTTTTATAGCTTTTTACTTATTTAGGAGTTTCATCTATTGAGAAGAGACTTGTAATAACCCAGTAGGAAATGTCAACAGAGAAACTGTACTGGGGCCAAATTACCACATTCGATATCGAGTAAAATTTATCGTATTTTTCTTATTTGAGATTATGGCATTCGATATCGTGCAAGAAATTTAGTACATTTTATCATAATTTCGATATCGAAATCAGTTTTCGATACGATAGCTCATTCGATCACGAATGCGGTAATTTGGCCCCTGATTTACTATTGACACATTCACCAGTACTAGTGACATGTTATAATCCAGACAATGCTAATTACCCCACAAAAACTTTACTTACATTCTTCATTTTAATGACTTCCAGAATTCATTATTTCATAGCTTTATTCGCCACTTTTTGTATTACTAACTATATATTAAATAATGACTTATATATAACTCAGAAGGATTCAGGAGATCAAAAATTGTCGATACTGATAAATATAGAATGTCTTACAAGACTTATAAGACATTAGTAAAACAAAAGATAAAATAGGAAAATGGCATATGTAAAATGTTGTATATAAAATACCTTGTGACGGAAATGATAAAGAAACTTGTAATAAAGTATATATAGGTACCACGAAAACCCCAGCAAGCCATATGAGTCCGAAAATAGTCTTTTCTGACACCCTTTCCGGAGCGTTCATGCTCTTTATGAGCCTCATTATTACTCCGAAAACCTTCAGAAAAGAGGGTAATTACATTCGAAAGTGGTCCGTCAGAAAGAGCTCTTAGATAATGCCAGAAAAGAGTCTTTTATGAGGGTTTTTTTGGGCTCTGAAAGAGCTCTTAGATAATGTCAGAAAAGTGTCGTTGCAATTTTAAATACAAAAAATTAAAAGTTCACATTTTTTTTAAATTGTTTTTACTTAAACAAAAAGGGAATTCATTTACAAATAAACTAAATTCGAAATGGAAAAAATTAAATAGTAAAAAAAAATAAAATGGAATTAATTTAAATAAAATATATAAAAATGGAAAAAAAAAATTTTAAGCAAATTTTAAGAAAGTATAATCGGTCAAGCCCGACCATATAATACCCTACACCCAGTATATATATAAAACAGTTTTTTAGAAATGGGCGTTATATGGGAGATATAACCTATTGTGGACCAATCACCCAAAATTTAGTGTCATGACTTCCATGCATATAAATATAATGTATCTTATAATTTATCTCGATATAAATACTTTTAAAAGATTTATGGAGCTTAAATTGAATTACGGAGAGGGTCTTATATGGGAGTTTCGACTAATTATGGACCGACCATTATAAAATTAGGTGTCATTATTTCTGTATATAAGAAACTTATTTGTGTCAAATTTTATTTGAATACCAAAATTTTTAAGAAATTTATGCTCGTTAAAGTAAATTTCGAAAGTGGGCCTTATATGGGAGCTACGACAAAGTGTGGACCGATCATAATAAAATTATACCGTATTATTTGTATACATATGAAATATATGTGGGTTCAATATTATTTGGATACCAACATTTTTGAGAGAGTTATGCTCTTTAAAGTGATTTTCGGAAGTGGGCCTTATATGGGAGCTTCTATAAATTATGGACCGATCTGCACAAAATTTGTAGATGTGATTTAACTTCACTTACCACTCATTTGTGATGAAATTTGTTTAGATGCTTGCATAATTCAAACATTTATGATCGGTAAGCCCCTATTTCGGGAGGAAATTTGTATGGGGGCCAGGTGAAATAATGGACCGATGTCGACCAGTGTCAATCCCATCAATCCTTGGGCCGAAAAATATCACGTACCAAATTGTATCCTGTACTCTACGCACAAGGTTTACAGCCTGCCAGACGGACGGTCGGACAAATCAGCACAAATCCAATATACTCTCCCCACTATGGTGGTGTAGGGTATAAAAATTGCGAATGTGATTCCTTATTCAAGTGGCAGGCAGTGTATGGACAGAAGTCTTGCAACTTAATTTTTAGATGAACGGTCATATTTTCCACAGAGCGATCATTTTTAAGAATTTATTTTTGGACATAAACTGGTTGTAGGGAATTATACCTTCTTAGTCGTTTTAATTGTTAAAAATAACTACCAAATATGGAAATGAAAATGCGTTTCGCTAAAAACAAATACTTCATTTATAATATATTTTTTGATATTTTTTTATGTCCTGTATTTTGTATGTTTGTGTAAAAAATGTTGACATTTTACAGTTAAATAAATAAGACGATGTTTTCTAATACAGTTAACTTCTTCAACTGAACGTGCTGGCAATTTATTGCAAACAATTTAAAACATTTGCTTTCAATACGTTGGATTAGTTTGCAAACAATACGAGTGTGTTTAAATATTTAAAGCATAAAAATCATGATTTATATGATGTGTGAATATAAACTACATAATTGATTATCAGTTGTTAACTACTTTAATTACTTAACTAAAAAACAAAAACTTAATATAGTTATGTAGTTTATGGTAACAAATACACAAAATGTATACAAATTAATACAAATGCAAAAATTATGTATATTGAAAGTATGTCAAAAAATTGTGAACTAAGATGTACAATAAATAATAAGCAATTGCAACATTATTATAAATATTTTTTATTTTATTATATTTGCTTCAGTATTATTAATTGCAAATTTTAATTACATATAAATAAATCAATAGGCAGGTAAGTTAACAAGTAGCTTAACCAATTGTTGTATATGCAGAAGTGGTCACAGGAAATCACTAGTTACCTCATAAAGGGAACCAGTTTGACCTTAAACATTTGAAATGCCGACAATTATGAAATTGTTGCTTAGATAATCGTTTATTTATTTGTTTATTGTTACTGGTAATTTAGGTTTATTGACACGAATTTTTTGTACAATTTTAGTAAAAAAAAAAATACCAAACATTTAAATTAATATTGGCTTTCTTTGGTGACGTTGCGTTAAATTTGGCTGTCAATGTCCAAAAAAAAAAATGGACACACATATTAAATGTTTAAAAACATAAAAGTGTTGACAGTAGTATTTTTTATGGTTGGTTTGATTTTTGCACGTTTTTTTTAGTCTTCCAATTAATTATGCTGGACACATAATTGAAACGTACTTTATATCACTTTCATTGTAATTTCAGTTTCAATTTCATTGCAATGAATTTTTTATTAATTGTTGTTTGTGGGTAGGTTTTAAATTTAGTATTTGTGTTATATGGAGTAACAAAATCAGCTGTTTTCTTTTACCGTTTTATGTTAATGTTAATGTTTGTGAGGGGTGGAGAGTAGGTTGTAGTGTATGAAAATCGAAAATATTTTAGTATAAATTACTGAAAGTGCTTCTGGTTAGACATCAGTTCAGTACTCAGCGTCAAACAACAAAGAGTTCGTTCAAAGTTTATTTTTAACTTTATAAATTGGGATTATAAATCTAAGTGTGAAATCGTAGAAATGAAGGTACGATATAAAAATTATTTCAAACACAAAAAAAAAAAATCCTTTGAAATCAAGTGTCTGAATACAAGAAATCAAGTGGTTCAAGTAATAAATTTAAATCGTATATTGATTGAAATTAAGTGCAATTAAAAGTATTTCATAATACTTAAAATAACATTTCCTGCAATATGAAATATAGAAGAGTTGTTTTAAAAATTGCTCAAACTTATATTAAATATTACAAATAAATGAAAGTTAACAACACAGCCTTCAAAATACTGCAATACGAAACTGTTAAATTACATGTTTAGCAACAATGTTGACAAATTACAAACCAACATAACTTGCTATAAACATAGCCACAAGCATGCTTTTGCTTGCTTACAACTATAACAATATTAAGCTGTTTAGCAACATGTTTATAAATAATGTTGTACTAACATCATCACAACGCAAATATTGCATATTTTTGATTGCTTATAATAACACCACACAAATCTCAGACTCTGGGTGTTTTCTGCAAATATGTCAAAAAGCTTGGCAGTTTGTTTTTCTTAATTATATATATACCACCAAAATAAATAAGTTTATTAAAACAGAACTCTTTTATAGACATTGCACTGAATGCACTTCTTAAACAGCCATACATTTCCGTTTCCAAGTCTTTCCTGAATGCATTAGAAACATTCTTAACCAAACCTCAACATATTTAGAAATATGAAGTATATAAACATGTTGTCAAACATTTCAACTATCAGCAACAATGTTGTTTGTTTTTTATAGAAGCAAACATTTTACTACAGCATTGACAACATCGATATGTAATATATTTCTTAAATAAATTATTTGTATACATTTCCTTTTTTTAACATTGCTGAACAGCTTGCAGCATTTTTAAAATATGCAGTATTGAAACATGTTCCCAAATATTTCAATTATCATCAACAATGTTGTTTGTTTTTTTTTATAGAAGCGAACATTCCACTACAACATTGACAACATCAGTAAAATACTTCTTAAACAAACTGTTTTATTAAATACATTTCCTTTTTGAAACATAGCTGAACAGCTTGCAGCATTTTTAAAAATATAAAGTATTTCAACATGTTGCCAAATAGTTCCACTGTCAGCCACAGTGTTGCAAAGCATAACAAATTAATACCCAGTATTACAGCATTCGAGGCAACTACCTCTTTTCTACCAAACCCATATTTTGATATCCTGCAGAATATTTATAACAAAACTTCAGTTTTACTTGACAAAGCAACAATTTCTTAATATATCAAATATATTAACACTTCTCCCAACATCTTCTTTCAATACAATTTAATCATAGGTCTTCGTTTGCATTTTGGCTCTCGCCTTGGCTTCCGTCCAAGCTGGTCTTTTGCCCCATCATGGCAATGAAGTGGTAATCGAACCTCACCATATTGAACATGCCATCCATCATGATAGCATCCATCATCATGCCGATGTTCATCACGGCAATGGCATTCACTTTGGACACTCTTCGCAAATTGTAATCGATGGTGCTGATCATCATCACGGCATTGAACACCATCCCGTCTATCATCATGCTGACCATCATGCTGCCGTAGATGTACATCACGATGATCATCATGTTCATCATGCTGCTGCTGCCGCCCAGGTTATCCATCATGAACCCATCCACAAGGTTGAACCCGTCCACCATGTTACCAAAGTTGTGCACCATGAACCCCATCACTTCTTGCATTACACCAACCCCGTTGTAGACCATCATGTTGTCCATCAAAACCGTCATGTTGATGAACACCACCATGCTGACGATTTACACCACACCGAATTGCATCATGGTGATGCTCATCATCATGGCGATTTGCATGCCGATGTTCATCACAATGCTGTCGGTTTAGTACATCACGGTGATGTCCATCATCATGCCGGTTTGGTTCACCACGCCGATGATGTCCATCATCATGCTGGTTTGGTTCACCACGCTGATGTCCATCACTCCGGTTTGGTCCATCACTCTGATGTCCACCATCATTCTGGATTGGTGCATCATGGCGATGTCCACCATCATGCCGCTTTGGTCCACCACACCGTTCCTGCCGTTCACCATCACCACAATGCCGCCATTGTCCACAAAGTCTATCCAGCCCATCACACCACTCATGCTGATATCTTAGCCTTTGCTAAACATCATTTGCATGGCAAATTTGGCAAGGTGAAAATTACCGAAAAACATTACTAAACGATTTCATTCCCACAATTGAAACACAACCCCTCTTCTACTCCTTGGCAAAAGGATTCTAAATATAAATCTTTTCTATTTACATCACATTTAATCATGCATAAAAAAATTAAACAAAAATTAACGCTTTTCATAGCTATAATTTATTAAACGAACGAACTCTCATGATCATACCCAAAAAAAAAATATAAAATTTTTTGATCATTCCTCATCCATCATATTGCTTTAACCATCCAGGAGTCGTTAATTAGTTGAATCATTTTAATTCTGTCTAAACAATTTTTAGTTAGTTTTTAAGATTTATTGTTACTTATTATTTCTTAAAGTGTTGCAAGTCGAAAAATCCATGGAACACAACAAAGATGTAAATATTACAGTAAAATAAATAATAAATTATAATTGAAACAAAATCTTTGAATTTTATATTAAAAATAGCTTTTTTTTTCAAAAATTAAAATACTTTCCAGAGAAGATCGGCCCATAATTTGTCATAGCTGCCATATAATAACCATTTCCAAAAAAAAAAAACAAATAAATCCACAAAAATTTCTAATAAATATCGATATCGAACCAACCTGTATATAGATCAGTAATTTTAATCCAGAAATCATACTTTTATCGATTAAACGGCAATTAAGCTACTGGATTTTGTAGCTGTCAGTCAATAATAGCTCCCGAATTAAATCCACTTCCGAGCATAACAACCAACCCTACAACTCTTGTAAATAACAGTATTGAGATGGAATTCAACCAAAATAAACCTGAAATACTTATAAACCACATTACTGGATACCAGATTTAGAAGCTATCAGTACATAATTGGTCCACTTCTACTATGCCACCCATAAATCTCTTGTAAATAATGTTTCAAATCAAATTCATCCAAGAAAGTCTCACCTCATATCTTAACCTTTTTTACACTCTGTTTTATACTCTGTTTCTTAACTTATAGTGAATATTGAAAAATGTTCTTTTAATTTTATAAACAGCCCAATCATGCATAAAAATTCCGCGGGAGTTTTTTCCCCCTTTTCTGATTTTTCCTACTTAAATTCAATAAAAAGGGAAAAAAGTCTCGCGGAATTTTTATTCATGATTGGGCTGAAATTGTTGAGTGTAATCAAGATTATTATGAAAATCAGACAAACTCTGTAAATTACAGTAAGAATCGGCAATTGCATCAATTATAAATGGTCAAAATTGGATAAAATTTCAAAATATTTAACATAAATTATATAAAATGCTAATAAAATGTGCACTAAGGGCACTGCTACACGTTCACTAAATATCGTGACACTAGAAATACTAGAAATATCACGATATTTATTGAATGTGTAGCATGCAATATTGATGGATCGGGATCCATATCGCAGAATGGCCTAAAATATGAAATCCGCGATGTGGATTCATGATAAATCGTGGATCTCGTAATAAATATTGAACGTGTAGCATTTTCAGTCAGTAAAAAGTGACAAATAATAATAATTGTTTCCATTAAACTTAAACTTTTTCCGATCCTGCAACCAATTTTTGCTCCAAATTTTTCTTTCCACTTTTTCTTCAATGAAAAAGCAAGCAAAACAGGCTTTCTATTGGTTTTCTCGTGACTTTGATAAACGACCCGCACTGCACAGAAATAACATAAATACTGATGCGATAAATATTGAACATGTAGAATACGCTCGTGACCCATCAATATTTTAAAATGGATCGCGATCCAAATATCACGATATTTATTGAACGTGCAGCAGTGCCCTAATCACAATTAACGCCATTATTGAGCTCAATATTCCATATAAAATCTCAATTAATTATTGCGCAATAAGTACGAAATTGTTATAATATTGAGTAAGATTACGAATGCAACACTGTTCACAACTGTGTTTAGTGAGCAAAATTGTATAAAATGGCAAATGTCAACGTTTACATTGAAACACAATAACCATTTAGAGTATTTTTTGTATTGTTTTCCAACTGTCAAATGATTATTGAGTAAGCTGAAAATTGTGTATGCCTGAACACTTAAAATAATATTGTCAATTAACCGAATATTGACTCAATAAAGTTTCATATCTGAACACGCTATAAGACTGAATAGAAAATACAGAATTAGGATATGCTAGTCCTATAACCAGTGTAGTTTCTGTATATCTTATTATGTTTAAAGAATATAGCACTCTAAGCTGTTTATTATTTATTTTTAGGACCGTTGATGGCTTGTCTAGCATAATAAAATCAGAAGTTTATTAATGAAAATGAAATGGGAGTTGCTGGTTGGATTCCATACAGAGACTTTAGTTTCGTTATTGTTCCCCAGTACAATCTTAATCAAGATGATGGTATCATGGGGTATTTCTGGAATATTGACTATTGCTGTCCCAACCCAACCGCAATATGGGCATAAATTAGAGATTTTTGTTTAATTCCTACCTGAGTTGAGCCAGATCTGCTTTCTATGTCCGCAACAGGTTCTTCTATGTGTCTGGTATATATAGTGGGTGTTTTGCAAGCTAGACCACAGAATTTATGGTGTCTTTATTTAACGCTTCCGAATCCGATCAAATGCTTCAGGAAAGACTCCATCTGTATGATGTTGTAGTTTGAATGACACTTTCGATGTCATGCCAACATGATATTATGTTTTATAAATATGAAATTGGTCCCCTTATTTCGACGATAATAGAATTTCAGCACCAGTAGTCAGTTTGTTTCTTATTACAGTGGATTGAATAGTGTCTATATCTTTGCATTTTATAGTAATTCAATTCCGTGTAGATTATTCAACAATATACATTGGGAGAAGGAAATCTTCGTTTGTATTTTCTTTACATAGTAAGAAAATGGAAAAATTATTAAAATATTTCAATATATCTAAATAATAAAAACAAAAACAAGGCATTTTTAATTTAATTCATATGATTGATTGTCCAATAACTATTTTTAATAAGAAGGCCTTACAACTGCAATTTCACTAGTCAATAGTGCTGCAATTACAGGGTTATAAATGCAATCACTATTGACATTTTCATAAATTATTACGAATGGAATTTAATGAGACGTAACTGTGGGAAACCAATAGTTTTCTGTTTGTAAAAATACACATTTTTTTAACAACGAATACTACAACTATGTGAATTGTATTACACATGTTACAATACGTTTTACTTCACTAGTAAGTCTTACAGATTTTTTTGCACTTCAAGTACCTACAATTTATTAGCCAGTTTCTACATGGCAATTGTGTCCAAAAAGATGATTATGAAATGATAATGTTCTGTATTTATATGTGAATGTATGACAAAAAACAACACCACAGCAAAAAAAAAAACAAAAAAAAACTTTAAACGTGAGATAACGCCTACAAATCTAAATGGTCATACATCAAGCAACGGGGGAGTTTATGACATTGTCACAGATAAAGAAAGAGAAAAACAGGCAACACTTGCGTCCTCAAACACACAACAAAACTTAATTCAGCAAATCATTATGAACAATTACACGGCACAACCAAGCAACAATAAACTGCAATTGCAATATGTAATAAATACGTAGTGTATTTATGTATGTTTAGAAGTAGTATGTAACTATTATTCATGGTTGATAAAACGCCAAGTACTAGTGCAACAAACACTTGGTGTATTTACTACTATCTCCAGCCTTGTTGTTTGGTACACCAGCCATTCAGTCCGTCAGCCAGCCATCCAGCCTTGTGTGCTGTGTGCGCATAGTGCGCATGCTTAACACGTGTCTGGCCTTAACTTAAACTTTTTAGATTGTACATTTTCTTATGAGACGAATAACTAGTACATATTCTAGTACTAGAGAGTTTCGTTTAGCTGGTAATATTTAGTTTCTTGAGGTTCACCCCTTGCAAATTTTGTTGTTTTGTTTTTGCTTAACTTCAATTGAATTGAGTTTTAGTTTTGGTTTGTTTTGCAGGTGAATTTTTAGTTGTTGCTGTTGTTGGAATAGTTAAGCACGTTTTTTTTTACTGGCGTTTTGTTGTTGTTTTTGTGTGTTTGTAGTTACTGTTTTAGCTGCCTTTGTTTAAAAAAGGGGTATCGACAAAATAAATAAATAAAAAAAAAACCTAAAGCATCCATCGTAACAATAGTAGTTGAAAATATATAATGAACATAATGTAATTACACTGTTCAAAACTATAAAGGTAGTATTTCATATTCTACATTTCCAAGTGTTTAAAATTTTTATCTAATTTATAAGGTTTTCTGTTCCCTGGAGAGAACAATGAGTTTTTATTATTAAATCACAGTTCTAGCCAAATCATCAGAAGCGATAAAGAACATTTCGAAAATCCACAATGTGCCACAATTTGGTATGGATTGTTCGATTGCTGGTACCACTTGGATTATACTTATTTGAATATGAGGCTGGTCAAGCAGGGTGGAGTGCAATAATATCCATGTTATAAGGTGTTTCTTAATCAATAAGGAAATAAAAATTTCCAAAAAAAATTGTTTTTCGAATTAATTGAAATCTTGCTTAATGTTAATCTTTCAAAAATAATATCAAAGACAGCCATATTGGATTAACATAAAAGTCCATTGGATTAATGATTGTTCGATTATTTAAACAATTTCTTAGGGCACTGCTACACGTTCAATAAATATCGTGATATTTGGATCGCGATCCATTTTAAAGTATTGATGGATCACGAGCGTATTCTACATGTTCAATATTTATCGCGTCAGTATTTATGTTATGTCTGTGCTATGCGGATCAATGTCGCGAGAAAACCAATAGAAAGCCTGTTTAGCTATTTTGATTGCTTTTGTCAATTGTTTTACTTTTCTTTGTTTAATTTTTTCCACTGCGTATTTTAATTTATTTTATTTCTTTTATTTATTACTTTTTACTCACGTATCATTATTAAATCGTTATTTAATATTTATCACGAGATCCGCGATCTGGATTTCTTGTTTTAGGCTATTCTGCGATATGGATCGCGATCCATCAATATTGCATGCTACGTTCAATAAATATCCTGCCCTTACGAATAATTATGCGAAGAATTTAAAAATAAACATTTGCGAATAACGAATTATTCGAATAATTTCGTAAAGAATAATGGAATAAAACGAATAAAAATGTTTTTTTTTTTAAATTTATGGTTTGTTTGCTTTAATATTTAAATTTCAGAAGACTAAAAAATTTCGTCTAGTAAAACTACAAAATGAAAGTTAAATAAAGTTTGTATATTCTTATAGATAGCTCCTCCGATAGCTCTTTCTACAAAAATATAGATGTTACTGCAATAACGTATTACTCTAAAAAGCAATCTTAGTTGTTTTGTGAAAAAGTAGATTTTAGAATATAAATTGAAATTGCAAAGTCCACATATGACTGGCGGCCATAATGTGAAAATATGGTGGAGATATATTAGCAAAATCGCAATTATATTTCAATATCGCTATAATTTGCTATTATTAATACGCTTTTTGTTAAAATAAATAATACTTATCAAAATGTTAACTTAGAAAAAGCTTAAACACATGAATATTCCAAAAATATATTAATACATTGAATTGGAATCATAATGGATCGCTTTCTTAAATGAACCAGCCATCCTTATAAACTGAACTAAAATAATGTTGAATGAAGAACATTGGATGATGATTACCTTGAAATAGACGAAAAACTTATCTTAAAAATGATATAAGTTATATTATTAAAGGTAGATTTCAACGATAGTACCTTACGTCCGACTTGACGAAGGGAAAAACTTTTACTTTGACTTTATTTAGAACATTTAAATCGCATAGTTGGATTAATTTTAAATCTGTAAAAGCATTTTTCAAACAAGTTACAATATCTTATTCAAATTAATCGTTTTACTGGCACAAAGGTAAACTCGAATAATTTGGACACACCTTTTTGTGATATATCATTAGTAGTAGCTTGTCAAAGCAATGAATTTTTACTTCTGAAAATTCAACGGAAATTGCAAGCTGATGCGTGACTGAGCCATAAAAGTCAAAATCCATAACTTGAACATTTTGTTAAAAGAAACGCATATAGATGGTCGTATTGGACATACAGCTTCAAGTTCAGTTCATCTTTATACTTTATTAACTGAGAACCTGCAGATATCTGCTACATTTTAGCAATTTCAGTTCATGCTTTTCCTATCCTTGAGAACATGTAGCTATTTGCAATAGGGTTTGTGTTTCTATCAAATATTCCTGAAACTAAGTGCTTTTATACACAGTATATTAAATAGAATTGCCTTTAAGGAGCGGTCATAATATTTGACATGCAATTTATTACATTTAAATCAGAAGTTCCAATTAAAATTTAATTTATTAGCATTAAGTTAAATTTGAAATTTTCTCTTTCTTGCCTTAGAATCTTAACAACTTGGTACCTTAACTGACATTCGATGTCTCATATCCATTAAGCAAACTTGATTTTATCTAAGAAATTAATGTGATCAGTTTTGTCATCTGCGTAAATAAATGAGAAATATATTTGTTGGGCTTGTCTAAAGATGCATTTTTTAGATTCATCAGTTTTGTCGAGAATACTTCCAGATATTATATTTTAAATCGTTCGGTACTTTCGACGTTTTCTAGTTTAGGGTCTAGTCGAGGTCAGTGGCAAATTTCGTTTTCACACAAATAATTGTTTAAGTTAAACCAGTAATATTTTAACCTCTTAAGCTTCAAAATCTTGTCACTTATCCATTATTTACATGCGCTATTCTTGGACCTGCTATATCGTTCCACAATCCCAATAACAATGTTTTTCGTGTCTTCCCAAATAAAACTTGCTTTATTAACATACTCATGCACTGCTATTTTCAACGCATCTGATTAGTAGTGAACAATGGCCAAAAACATTTATTGCCACTTCAGCTAAATGTGATTTGACCCATCTGGTTTTCAGTATTCTCATATTATACGCATTGTATAATCTGTAGGGAATAATGTCTAATTGCCAATGTGTTTGTTATGCAAATTTGCCCCAGTCTTTTCCACAGTAAAGTCCTATTATCTGTTGAGTCCATGTTTTCCCATTATGACAATATTAATATCACATTTAAAAATAAACTGTCTTTGAAAAATAAGCTTTATTGTGATTCCAAATCAAGTATTCTTCTGTTTTCATGTCAGTTACAATTATATTTGAAAACGAATAATTGATTAGAACTCTTGCTTTATAAAACGTTCAGCAAAATGTTATGGCCATAATCTACAAGTTTTCGTTGTTAAATAAGGATTTATTATTTTGTTTCTCCATTAAATGAGAATTATTCCTCTTGGGAGTATTAATCAACAAATTTTTTTTTAACTTGAAGTGAACTTCGATTAAAATTTTTGAAAAATTATGTTCCTCCTTTAAACAATTTCCATTTAAGACAAATAATTGTTAGGCCAATAGTCGGATTCTAAGGTTTTAGCTCGCATTTACTTAAATATCAACACTTCTATATTGTATTGATATTTGCAACCAAAATGACCACCGAGTCTGATTCGCATTAAAAGGCTACACCAAGTCCTGACTGGAGAGTATGCCAAGCAGTCTTTCGATATTTTCATCATTAAGTTTTTTTGTTTGAATAAAATACAGCACAACTGTTTTCAGTGTACTTTTTTATAAAAGTTTCAGTAGCCCTCATTGCTTTTTTTTTCGCCGCACTTAATAGCAATAACAAAAAGATGAAGGAAATAAAAACAACAAACAAGTGGCTAATGATACATAAATGCTTTTGGGGAGAATTCGCGTGATATTTTCATTTATTGAAAACAACGTATAAATAACAACAACTAAAGAAGCTGGTGATGTAACTTTAAACAATATAAAATAACAGCAGCAGCAATAAGAAAATAGCTTCATCTTCACTTAGGGGATAAAGAGATGATCACAAATCTAGACATAGTTTTAATCAGGAGTGCCCAAAAGTTGCTTATGTAAGGGCAAACACCAATACATTTAAATAAAAACTAATTTTTATTCAGTTTTTTTTTTTGTTGTTGTAATAGCCAATACATACAAAGAAACAACACACTTTCTTAAACGGTATCATAAGTTAAATAAAAACAAAATCTACATTGACGATCGCAGTCACCAATGTTTACCAGTAGAGCATACGAAAGTGTTGTTGCTTTGCGCTTTCGTGTATAGAGTGAAGTACGACAAAACACCAAATAAGGCAAAGTTGTTTGTGTATTTCGTATTGTTAGTGCTGAATGCTGTAATGAGTATACAAAACACACAGCCTATAGCTAAGAATTTTTACAAATACAAAAGAGCAGCAAGAGTATAGGGCTTGGGCACTCCTGGTTTAAATGAAACAAAAAACCAAACTGCAAAATCACAAACTATTACAACTGCCTCAAGTGTTGGCGGTCCAAAAACAACAAGAAGCTGAAAAAAAAACAGTAGCCAAACAAACGAAACAAAGTTTATACAAATAAACAACTACTGGAAGGAGGCGAAAAGGCGCTGGCAAAGTCACATACCAGAACAAACTATTGTCAGAACAAAGTAAAAATATTAAAAAAAAAAAAAGTTAAGAAACTGCAACTACACGACATTAGCCATATGAAACTGTGATAGTTAAAGAGAAACCAATGAAATTTTTATAA
This sequence comes from Bellardia pandia, assembly GCA_916048285.2. Classification (NCBI taxonomy): domain Eukaryota; kingdom Metazoa; phylum Arthropoda; class Insecta; order Diptera; family Calliphoridae; genus Bellardia; species Bellardia pandia. The sequence continues at coordinate 25,547,033 of OU696531.1, forward strand.
ATACATTAGTATGTTTGTTGTAAAATATAAAATATTACTTTTGTATCCTTAAGGTTCAGCTTCAAATTGTTTAACAGAAAACCACAAAACAAAAAAAGTTTTATATAAAATAAAGTGAAGTTTTAATAGCAACGATTTGTTGTATTTAAGAGAATCTTCAAAAAACCATCAGCCGCGCAACTGCCTCATTGCCGCACACCACACACATACACTCTAAATGCAAAGGCTTTTATACCATTTTTTTTATTTTTGTTCCAGTCTCTGGTGGTGGAGAATCGTGCCATGGAAATCTATACCACCAGTATCACGATTCTTGGCTTCACTTCACTTTGACATTTGTGCCTTCGCTGAGCGTAAAGTTTTCGTCGGTGGTTGGTTGGTTGGCGGTAAAACAATAGAAACAATAGGTTGTCTTAGTTTTTCTTTTCGGTTTTTCCCCTGTCGTTTGATGCGACAGCAGAAAAACTAGAGATATAATGGAAGAAGAAATATGGAAACATAATTTAAGGGAGACTTAAAGAGATCTTAAAGGTGCGCTACTTCTAAAGTTAATAAACCTAAAAAATGGATTATCACAAACTTCCTGAACTAGTCCGACCTTTTGACCAAGAAATGCAACAACAAACTCTTGGGAATTAAAAATCAGAAGAGAAAACTTTATTACAATATTTCAAAATATTGAAAACCTAAAACATTGAATATTTGATTCAAAACTATTTACATGTTAAAAGTGTTATTTTTAAAAGTACATTTTGTATTTTCAACACAAACTTCATAAAAGTTCCAGATCAAGATCCCCGGTGTTTATGTTTTAATAACGCTTGGCAGATCACAACTACATACAGTGGCTCACAGTTTATTTTATGCAGTGCACTTTTTTTTCCAAAACTCTAAAAACGAAAACGTAATTAAATACGTTTTTAATTTACAATAAAATAATTAGGAAACAAATATAGAAAAATTTCGAAATTGGTGTCATTTAAAAGAACAAATGTTTAACAAAAGAAAAGCATTGCAAAAAAATGCATTTTAATATCTTCAAACAAAAACAACAGCAAAAATTCTCGTTTTTTCACGTCACAGCTTATTTTATGCAGTTTATGCAATTTATACAATTTCTACTGTACCGACAGCTCAATGCAGCGTTTCTGGTTTTTCTTTATTGTTTTCTACTTTTATAAAAATTTTCTGTTGATTTGTGAGTCCGATTTTGTAACGACAAATGCCAATTTAAAATAGTTCATACGAGTCCGTGCACCACGATAGAACAATGACTGAAAACAGCAGAAATGGTTAACATTAAAGCTGACATAGTCCAAAAAGTCATTGAGCGCTTCATACGTGAAAATCGGGTCCATAACAAAGGCAGAAAGCTGCGAATAAAATTTTCAATGAACATGATGATCGAAACATTTTCAAATAAATAAGGCAAATCCCTGGCTATCAGCTTCACAACTGGCCTCCGAATGCTGACCTGGGCAAACAATGTCATCTTCGCCGAAGAATCTAAGTTTAACATATTCAGTTCATGTGGTGTTTCTTATGTTTGGCGCAAACCAAATACCGAATTCACTAAAGGCAACAGTGAAGCATGGTGGTGACAGTGTCATGGTTTGGGCCTATATGTCAGCTACTGGCTGGTACGGGGAATTTATTTGTTGAAACAACTATGGACAAGTTTAAGAACCTTCAGATTATGAAGTATAACTTGTTGCAAAGTGCAGAGTACCTGGGTATAAGACCAGATTGTGGATTTTACCAGGATAACGATCCAGCGCACAAATCGGGTATTGCGCAAATGTGGCTATTATAACTATCTAAATTTGATGACACCGCCATCACAGTCGCCAGACCTTAATGTTAACGAAAATGTGTGGTAGATTTTTAGAAAATAGCATAAGAAAACACAAAATTTCTAACAAAACCGTTTTAAGAAGTGTCTGGAGGATTGGAAAAAAACGCTGGCATAAGTGTATTATATCTGAAGGGGGATTACTTTGAAGGGGACAACATAGTTATTGATGAATATATAAATACTTTTTGAAAAAATTTAAAATAATTTTTTGATCAGACCTCGCATTATCGTTTTTTTTTTTTTTGTCAGACACAACCCGATCAGCTGGTAGCTGACAGATTTGTATTGTTTACTTGGGTTTTTGTTTTAGGCGGTTAAGTATTGACGTACAATGTAAGTAAAAAAAATAAAAATAAACAATTCTACCCAAACATACGATTTCTAACTGCCCTTTGGTAAAACCGGTCTGCCAAAATCTTAATCCACATCCAACTGTATTATGAAGGAAATATTTGAAGGTGTTAAACGCATTTAAATAATGTCCAACAACATTTGAAAATACTCTATATTTAGACGATTCTGTCCAATAAATCTGCGAACCATTAATGTACATTAGAATAATAAAAAATTTTACGCCAAATCATAACATCTACTTACACTGATTCTGGCAGTTCCAAGGTATTGTTGTTATCCCTCAATATTCGTCGTTTACTTTTTCACCACACTCTACCTGCATCAATGAAAATTTTACTATAGACTCAACCATTTCAAATTCGTTTAAAAATTATTGCCACAAAAAAAAAACAAAATGTAAACAACTCAAATCAGCTGATTCGAATATGGGTCTTGCTTTAACGCAAAATAAGACAAAACCAGGACAGATTCATGACACCAATTCAAATCATAATTGATTTTCAATTCGGATAAATGACAATTCTGACTTGGATTCTAAAATGTACATTTTTGCAATAAATTTCTTTTGTTTGTTGGACTATAACATTTGTTTTTAATGACATCAATTCTTTTTTAAGTTCCTGTTTGTTTTCTTTTTGCTTGGAAAAAAATGCACTGCATAACATAAACTGTGAGCCACTGTATATGCACTCTACCCCAAAAATTTAGGCTTTCTGATATCTGAGTTAGATTTCCCACTCTAATTTTCTTTTCGAAAGAAAGATTCAAAAGGTTCGGAACGAAAGAATCCAGGAATTGCTTGATTTCCTCAGCCTTTTTGTGATGCTATTAATTTATTTGCTAAGGAACAAACTTATCCTTTGTTATCAAATGACATATCTTATTATTTTCCGCCTATTTTTGCATTATTCATAGTTAGTTATTGTGTATTATATTCGCTCCCACACTTTAGCTGTAGGGTACTTTGTGGAAAGAATTATACAAAAACAAACATTCAAACATTTTCCAACTGGCAACCACATTGTTGAAGGCTGCTAATAAGTGCCAAATCTTTATCACGATTTCAGTTTGTTTTCAGCATATCTTTACTTCACTCTATGTTGACTCTTTTGCAGTGAACAGTATGAGTATGACTGCTTAACTGCTACAAACAATAAATAAATGAATAAATTGTTTGTTTGTTTCTTTGTTTCAATTCGTTTGATTTTCAAACTTCAATGGTTTTTTATGCCAAAAGTACCAAATCAACAAGTGCACTTTGTACAACTAACACAGACACAAACTGAAAAAAGAGGCAACCAAAAAAAAAAATAAATAACTGAAACAATTGCTTAGTTTTCAATATTGATTACAATAAGGTTGAGTTGTATGTTAGATTTGTTGTTTGTTTATCGTGTTTTTGCCTCTCTTAAGGTAAAATTGTCACATTGCCGAAGTTATTAGATAATTTGAAGACAAGTTTTAATTGAATTGTTGACATTTGTATATGGAAATTATTCGAAATCCATTATGTGGGTCTCATTGGCAGCCAGTGCTGTGTTATTTGGGTTATATGTAGGGAATTTTATTGTTGAATGTATGCGATTGATTGAGTTTACACAAATAATTTAATGTAATTTGTATGCTTTAAAAGCCAACACAGTTTCGCTAGGCAAAAGTAATCAATTATTGTTTATTTAAATTTTAAAATAAAGAATACTGATTTATAATAAAATTATTCTCTTTCTGAACAGAATTTTTATCACAACTGTTAGATTTGATTTTATAGGACTATTTATAAAGTCGCAATTTGCACGAAACAATTCTTTAATCCTACGCTTATTATCTTTTAGAGATCGTGGTGAGGGGAAGATAAGACGAGTACACACTTGATTGTACAAGCAATTTGTGTTACTATCTCGTATTACATACAGTGACTCACATTTACAGTCGGGCAAGATGATTTTAAAAATTTATTTTCAATGAAATCTTGTGGACTATAGCTATCAGCACTTTAAAAATTTATAGGTTCTTTTCACGGACGAAAGCAAATTCAATTTATTTGGGTCCGGCGGCCGGCTTTATGTGTGGCGCAAATCTAATGAGCAGTTTTGCCCTAAAAATACTAAGAAAACTGTAAAGCACGGGGCCTTGTCAATGATGGTGTGGGGTATCATGGCTGCCTCCGGTGTCGAAAGTCTTTATTTTGTAGAAAACATAAGGATTAAAAACATGTATAAGTTAATTTCACGACAAGTCAACCAATTTTAAAAATCGATGTCTTCCGATTTGAATGAAATTTGCACCAAGGCCCAAATTGCAAAAAAAAAAATTAAAACAAAAATTATTTAAAAAAAAAAAATTAAAAAAAAAAATATTTTTGAAATGATTAAAGAAATAACTATCTACAGTCCTTTGGACAATTTGTGCTAGGACCAATAGGTAAAAAGTTACACTCATGTAAAAAAACCCCGGTATGACCAAAATTGACCCAAATGTCCAACTTTGACCCCCTCTAACTCCGGAACTTCTGGACTGATAGAGCTGAAAATTTGTCTCTGGCCTACTATCCAATAGTACTAAGCTTGGTACAAATTTCATCCAAATCGGAAGACATGGATTTTTAAAATTGGGTCACTTGACGTGAAATTCACCATATTGATATTTTGACAACAACTTGAAATTTTACCAGGACAATGACCCGAAGCACACATCGCTGATAGCGAAGAACTGGTTGTTGTAAAATTATCTTAAAGTCCTTTAAACAACAGCGCAAAGTCCAGACCTTAACGTAATCGAGCATTTACGGGATGAGCTCGGGCGTCGGATGCAAAATAGATTATGTATCAGTAAAGACCAGCTCAGAGCTGCGGGACTAAGAATGGAAATAAATAAGTGCTGATGTGTGCAAAAAACTGGTTGAATCGATTCCAAAAAGACTCCAAGCTGTGGAGAATCAACAAGGATACGCAATTTATTGACCTGACCGATTTTCAGTGTGATCATACTATTAAGGTTTTTTAAATTATTTTGTTTTTGTTTCTGTTATCTTAATGGTAGAATATCCTATTCATTTGTTTTTATATTTAATAATAAATAATTTATTTAATTTTGAAAACAAAATTTAAAAAATCCTAAGCTCTCTTTTTTCAAATAGGGTTTAATATTTTACAAACAGTTTGCTCGACTTTCAATGTGAGCTACTGTATGTGTATACAAATGTGTGCATACTCTCAAATGAAAATAAAAGCGATTTAAGCAATATGAATTGCACTATGTAATCACCGAAGAAATTTCAATGAAATCATTATCGTATCAATTATTGTATCAATTTTTTGATACAATAAAAAAAATTGCTTCGCGTAAATTGGTACTAAGTAAACCACTAATTTGTCATTAGCTTAGATTTTATCCACTATCAGAATATTTTCTCTTGGCAATCTCCCATCTGAATTCCAGGTTGGGCATAGTGCCCACATGAAGTGGGCAGGTGATAGATAATGTTCCAGCATTTCTTTCACCCCATATTGTAGGATAGAACAACACATGCCAGATGTGTCTTCAATTCTGTAAGTAAAATTTGCATTGTTCACATAAAATCTAGTCGCATATAATATTAATATAATAATTTCAATAAAAATTTCTTCGTGTAAATTTTGTGCAAATGAAATATATTGCTTGGGCAATTCTGTAGACATAAAGTGTAATATTTACAGCAATAAATACCATAACTTAGGGGAAATTTTATTTAATAAAAAATATAAAATAATACCACATACTTTAAAATCAACTTGCCCATTTTGAAAAACTTAAAACTACTTTTTTGTGGTCCAAAAACCCAAGGAAATATAAACCTTTGATTTAACATTCCTAATTATAACCTAAAGCCAACTGAATACAACACATAACACAAACTCATGCAACCCAGTAGGTATTTCGCAATTTACACTTTCCGCAATCAATTGAATTTTTACTAATTACTTTATGAAGTCCATTGTATGAGCTTTATGTCTATCAAATGTTGGCCGTTGATACGTCGCAGATGGTCTTTCAGTTGAGTCCAATTTTCGATGACTCGTTTCGACTGGTAACTGGCGAATAACAACGGTGATGCTTTCCTCCAAGGCCTGAATCGAAGAGGGTTTGTTCGCATAAACTTTAGACTTTACATATCCCAACAGGAAAAAGTCTAACGGTGTGATATCACACGATCTTGGTGGCCAACCGGCCGGCCCAAAATGAGAAATTATGTGCTCAGCGAAGTGTTCTCTCAATAAATCCATTGATTGATGGGATGTGTGAGAAGTGGCGCCGTCTTGCTAAAACCAAATGTCGCCGAGCTCACGAGTTACAATTTCAGGCATCAAATAGTCGGTTATCATGGCACGATGATACGTTTGCACCGGCATTATTTTTAAAGAAATATGGACCGATGATTCCACCGGCTCACAGACCACGTGGACGTGGTCTATTCGGTCAAATATTATCCAATAATGAATGCTGGGCCACAAAATCAGTGATGGTGTTGCGAATAGTACGCTCAGTAGGCCGATTATGTTGACCATCAGTTCAGCGAAGTGCACGAAACAAATTCCTCACAGAACATTAAAAAAAGGCTATTGAAAAAAGTATCTCTACTTTAATCACCCGTTATATAGACTCAAAACTTGTAAATCCTTAATATTTTTTTAAGATACGAAAAAATTCAAATCGATTTTGCATCCAAAATAAAAGTAATCACACATTAAGTTAATCAAGCTAGAAACTATTTAAGTTTTGATAGATGTTGGATGTTGTTGCTTGCGGGTAACTTAAAATGAGCTAAACCTGTTATTAAATTTAAATAATATATTTTTTCTTTGATAATTAATAGTAGTACAATTTGGATTAAGCCGAATAATGGTTTTTGGGACGAACGTCTGCTTTGGTTTCGGTTTAATTTTGGTGTCAGAATTTTACAAATCTCTTAAAAGCTTAAATGTTTTCCAAACTTAGGATATTCAGCTATTATCTTCAATTAATATTTTATATAAATCTTTATGTCAGCAGTAAGTTATATGTCGCTTAGAGGGCAAATGAGCTAAGTATCTTTTTTACAAATTTTATAGCGGAGATACAAACGTTTTAAAGAAGTTTGTTTTAATTTCTCTATAATCAAGTCAAAAAGGTTCTAATAACAAAATATCTTGTTTTTATTTTTCATAAAAACATATGTTAGTTATCTCTGCTTATTGGGTTATGAGTTCCTTTTCCTTGGGTACAAGCTTATATACGGACTATCAACTTCAATTGACTATAATTTTGATATTCATTCATAAAATTACCAGAATCCTAAAGCGAATGAAAACTCCAAGCAGCAAGTAGGAGTCACTTGCTTTTTCTCTCTGTCTCTCTGAAACTAACATGTGTAATCATCAGCAAATGCTAAAAAAAAAAACAAAAAGTAAAACAGCAGCAAATGGCAGTCGACTGACTATCTGTATGCATTTGAGTTGCTGGAGTAAAATGTTTAATGACAGGCCAGATAGTAAGTAGTAATTGAGTGTGTGGTTCATCATTGAAATTGGAATATGCATTACAAACAAGGCGGTGGTGGTAATGGTCTGCTGAATGTACTCGCATGTATTACTTATTTTCGAATTTCTGCGCTCCACTAAAATTGCCCAACTTTTTGCGTTCAATTTTCTTAACATTCAAGCATACCATCTCCTCCAGTCATAGCCATCTTCGTGTGATGTTGATGTGATGAGATGCTCATCTTGGACGACTTCAGTAATAATAATAACAGCTGTGTGGCACTAGCAGTAGTTGCTACATATTGTTTTCATAGTTACCTTTAAAGTTCATTTATGGTGCTGCAGTTTTTGCTGTCTACGTTTTTATAGCTTTAAGCTAAACATTTTTTTGTATAATCAGTTTGTATTGCAGCAGAGATTATTTAAATGTAGTACGCAATCTCAACTTGTTTTGCTGGCAATGGGAAATTAGCGAGTGGAGTGGAGTCATTTCTGTAACATCTGAGGTTTGTTTTGGCCAAGTGTGTGCAGGCGTACAAGTAGCATCTGTAGATGGGGTAATTATTTAAAATCGTTTTTGTTTTTTGTCCTTTTTTTTATTTTTGCTTAAGGTACATTTCAATGCAAAATAACCCTTTTTTTGTTGTTGTAAAGTTTAATGTTTGTTGTTATAAAGTTTGTTGGTGATTGCTACACTTTCTCTATTTTTTTTTTTTTTTGTTTGTGTACCAGATTGTACAGGTTGAAATGGTTTGTATGGGAAGTGACTCCAAAGGGAAGAGTTTGAAATTAAAGAACCTTACGAGTTCAAACTAAAAAAAGTAATCTATAACTTTTTTTTTTTTTTTTTTTTTTTGTTTTCTATAGAAAAAACTTTTCTACAGAAAAAATTTATTTGTACAAAATATTTTAAATACATTTCAATTTCGGCCTCAGCGCCGTAAGGCATTATTGAGGCAAGTTGGCAAATTAATAAATTTACAAAAGTACAAATAAATGACTTAACTTAAAATTAAGATTATTAAATTACAAAAAATATGTATAAAAACTGTTTTACAAAAAATAAAAATTACAAAAGCGTTTCGATGTTGTTAAATAAATGTTGTTTACAAGACGATTTGAATAGTGAAATTCGATTAATTGACTTCAAATCTGCATGTAAATTATTGAATTTTACAGCACCCACGTAATCAATGCGTTGCTTGGTAGTTTCTAGTCTACATCGAGGAATTCTTAAATTTGTTCTGTTTCGTGTGTTAAAACTAAATTGCTGTTGAGAAAATGTAATGCTTTGGTGACCAATATGGTTAATGCATTTAAAAACAAACATTAACACCTGATACTCATGCAATCCATAAATTGGTAAAATTGTTTTGCTTATATCTTTGAACAATGTGATAGTTGTACTTAAGCTATTGATTTATTAAAACAAAAGTCTATCAAAGTTTTCTCAAACAAAATCTATTGTTTAAGTTTAAGATTTTCTGAAATTTTGCTTAAAATGGAACGATCACTGCGGCTCTAGATTTTCCATATTTCTCAATTCTAGCCCTATTAGCATTATTCTCCTTTGTGTACTGGTATTTATTTAAATCTGTTTCTTTATTTGTGTGTCCATACTACTATTACTGGTAGCATTTTATGCTGCCTCATAATTTAGCTGCAATCATCATTAACGTACAGTAAATGACTTTGAATTTGCAACAAGTCAGTAGTTTACCAGCCACTCACACATCCAGTCAGTCAAAGAACCATTCAACCAACCAACCAAACAGTCGGTTTGGTCCGTCAGTCATTCTTTACACATTCATTTTGCAGTCAGTCAAATCTGGCAGTTAATACTGCTACCACTTCCACATTGACTGACGTTGCTGCTGCTGCCGTTCTTTCTTCATGTAACTGCAACCATAACCTGCAACTTGGAATATAAGCTCAATTTTATCTTATGATAGCAACTATAATTCAAAGGTATTTGTCTTTTATTTTATTTTTTTTTGCTAGTAACAGGCATCTGCAGAAAAAAAACAGAAGAAAAAACACCCGCGTCTTAGTTGATGAACTAAAAATAATAATAACAAGAAAAAAAAGGAGGCAAAACAAATCTCAGTAAAGGATGTTGTTGCTGCTTCTTTTTATTACATGCAACAATTATTTTGTTTTTTTTTATTTACAGATTTTGTGTATGAATCTGGGAGGAAAAAAACACCAACCATGTAAAGTTGAAATACAAGGAATTTATTGAAGCCTGTTGGTTTTCTTTAGTTCATACACCCTCTTTGGTAGGGTTTGGTTTTGTGCAGCAATTTTAAGCTAGCTTTAGTTGGCATTATTAGTTGCAGCTATGGAATGTAAAGCAAAATTTCATATATTAATTCAAATATTTCCGTGTTGAAAGAAATTTAGTTGAAATATAAATAAAAGTTATTTTTTTGTTTCTCCAAAAGTATTTTTTGGAATTAAAATAGTAAAAAAAATTTTCGAAAAAACATTGTTGTTATCAAGCAAATTATGCTAAAAAGCATTTAGCATAATTTTTTAAAATTTCAAAGCATTTTCGAGAAACAAAAAACTAAATCTAGCACTGAAAGTGCTAAAATGGCAACACTGGACTCGAACCGTGATGTTATAGTTAAGATGCATCCTCCAATGTCATACTAGAAAAAAATACCTTCAGGGGTGTTCTGAAAACCGCGTGATTTGAAATCACGCACCGTTTTTAAATCACGCTGACGATTTGATGCTGTTCTGCAAATCACGTGATTTTACGGTTTTCGGCGTGGTTTTAATTTTTCGAAAACACAAGAAAACAGCTGACTGACAAAAAATAATATAAAAATAACAAAGTTGCCACTGTTTTTATCGATGAAACTTGCTTACATTTTGCACTTACTTAATTCTAAAAATGCACAAAAACTACTAAATTATTAAATATTTTCAAATTTTTTATCAACAGTAATTAAATTTTGTCATAAATAAGGAACAGGATGGTATAAATTCAATAAATCTTACATGACATTTTACGACTGTGTTAATTTGGCAACCTTAAAAGTATCTTCGAAAAAACAAACCAGCTGACTCCTAATGAGAAAAAGTAAATCACGAACATTGGTAAACAAAGCAAAACAAGTTCTTACAAAACAAGCAGTGTCTTTAAAAGTTTGCAAATATTTATGTTTTTGTGTATATAAAACCTAATTTTATTACAAAAATCAATAAAAAACACATCGTACTTAATACAAAATAACATTTAAAGTGAATTCTCTACAAATAACATAGACAAAATAGGCAAGTGATTTCAAATCGTCAGTCATTTAGCTGACCGGTTTTAAATCACGTGATTTCAATATTTTTTTTGCGCAGAACACCTTTTGCGTCATTTGAAATCATTTTGACAAAAAGTGATTTTCAGAACACTCCTGTTTGTGAACATGAAATTGTGTTCTACAACTGGAAAATCATTGCTTCTTGTAGATAAGACTTCGAGGTAAATTACCTTTCTTATCGGTAACCAAAGTTCCAAAGTTATTCGCACCGGAATATTGCTAATTTTTACAAAATATTAAATGTACAACTATACATAACTAAAATACGGTAAAATAATCGTATAAACCGTATAAACCTAAATCGATAAAAAATTGTGGTATTACCCAATTGGAGGTTACGACAATCAACAAGTTGTCTATTTTGTTAAGTGCTGTTTCACATGTTGCAATTTTAGTTGACCAGTTTGTATTCAATTCTCTTTCGAACCGGCCATCCATCACACGTATCTTTAATTTTCGTGCTCTTTACCATCAAGTTTCTACTTTTTCGTGCAAACAACTTTACGTAGAAAATAAAAGAAAAAAACAATATGGAATAAGAAAATTGACTAGTGCCGTCAAGTATTCCCCTTCTTATTTATTTTTTCCTTTTCACCTAAAAATCCTTGCCTTGAAGAGTCAGATTTGAAACGTGTTAAAGCGGACTAAGATAGCCATTTTCAAGTGATTTAGTAATCAAACAGGAACCCATTCTTAATAGTGGCCTCCAAATCTCAATATGTGATATATCAACAAGTAAATATGTTGCAAAACAAATTTCTTGTTGTAGAAGTCAATATCACTATATCGTTTTCTTATTTTTATAACTTATATTGTCTAGAGGACAACATGCCAATGTACTTGAAAATATATCCAAGTTGGTTCGAAAGACCTACTTGGAGAAGCTTGAAAAGTGCTTAAATCAAATCCTCGCTCTCTTTCGAAATATTTGCTGTAAGGCATCTTAATGTCTGTCCACACATTAATAATTTCCTTCTGTTTAGTTTAAGACAAACGACCTTAGGAGTGATGATGTGCTTCATGTTGCTGTTATTACTTACACACACTACGAACTAAAAAAAAATAACAACACCAAAGAAACGCAAATTGCAATTGGAGCAATGGTTTTTTCTTATTATTTCTTTTTACATAAACAGATGGATACCATGCTACTGGTAATAACAACTGCAACCAAGTCCTCTGCTGGCACAGCTAAATTCCAGATTCTTGTGAAAACACCAGGTTGCACTCATTTACTAGAGTGTTGCGTTTGTGTGCAATCCACACACAACAACTCCTTATGCGGATAATGATGAGCTTTTTGTTTTAAATTTTGTTGCATTTTTTTTTTGGTTTGGTTTTAGTTCTGGCCTTTTTATCTGAGTTACTGGCCGCACTTGCCACATCAATTTTAAACAACAACATTGACTGCTGGCAGTTTTTAGTGTAATTACCGTAGTTAAAACTTCCTTTGTATTAAACAAAAAACTAAAAGAAAAAAAAGAAACCAAATGTTGTTTTACTTTTAGCTGTTATTGGTTATACTTACATTTTCTTTACTAACTATTTGTTTTTTATTTTTTTTATCAATTGTAGGTGTGTTCGTTATTTCTGCAGGAAAATGAAAACTCTTTTTTTATTTGAAATTTTTTATTTTCTTTAGAATGTTCTTTTTTTTTTTTGTTCAATATGTATTTATTTTTTAAGTTGTTTTTTATTTTCGATTTTCGTAATAATTTTTGAAAAGTTTCATAAGATTAATTTAAGAATTAATTTCGTTTTGTAGTGTATGAGAGTATGTCTGTGTCTTGTTTAATCATTATTTTAGATTGTTAATTAATAAAGTAGATTGAACATTTTATGATAAAGTTTTTTCGTTACTTTCATTTTAGTTTTATTTATTGTAAGGAAGAATGAAATTAATTGTTTTTTTTTTCTTTTTGTTGGTATGCATGCAAAATGGTAAAAATTTATGTTTTTTGTTAAAGATTTTTACATTATTTTTTTTTTTTTGGTTTTTAATTAATTTATTTTAGATTTGCTTTCAAAATTATTTTTTTTAACATAAAATTTGCTAAAAAGATTGTCTTATTTGTAGATTTCTTTCTGTATAGTTGAAATGTTTTCTGTGACTTAAATTAAATTTAGTTTTAAAAAAATTTTAACTAATTAAAGAAATATTTTTAGATAAGAGATATTGCACAGTGGTTTTTGGGTCGTTTTTTTTTTAATCAAAACTTCATTTTGGCCAGTTAAATGTTATAAGGATTATGGCTGCTTAGGAGAACTCAAATTAGTATGCAGTACAGTGGGGCAGGTAAACTATCAGTCTAGAATTTTGCACAATGTAAGAAAACTGTATGAAAACTGATGAGATTCCATAAATATATAATATGTTAGAGAATCGTTATTTATTCACATAACTTTGTGAAATTTTCAATATACCCAGTAAAAATTTCACATTCTTTATTCATGCTTTGTTCGTTACTTTCTGTATTATTAATTACATATTAAAGAATTACTTTAAATATGTCTTAAAGAATTCATAATTATAAAATCCAAAAAATGTTTTTCAAATAAATAGATTTAAATTAGTTATAATGCGTTTATAAATCATTATTAATAAAATTTTGCAATAAGTTTCCCTAATATTTTTTAACTTTATTTATTTATTCTATAACATTTTGTTGTAATCAGTCTTTAACTACATAAGTTATAATTTTTTGCTTAAAAGTGGCGAAATTAAAACGGATTACTTTTGGGACATCTCGAACAAAATTAAGTACTTTTTAGTAGATTTGTAAGTAGTCTGCTCGGCAATTTACTTTTACTGTTTAACTTAACTTTTTACTTTTAAAATTATTGTTTTAAATAATCAGCCATGTCACAGAATTCAATTCCGTTCGAAAGTGGAATTAATTTAAAAACAATGTAATAAATTTGTTGCAAAATAATTATTCATGCCGTAAAATTGCTGAAAAATTAAATATAAGTAAAACCACGGTAAATGATATAAAAAACGGCGTAACGTAGCTTGCAATAATAACCAAGAAGGTCTACCAAGACAGCTTTTTGATGGTGATGCCCGGCAGATTAAACATCAAGACCCCGCAAAATTCTGCAAAAAGTATTGTTAAGGATGTCAGTTCCTGGACGGTAAGACGCGCATTAAATAGAATTGGTTTAGTAGCCAGTGTGAAAAAGAAAAAGCCAGCATTTTCCGATAGAAATGTGAAAAAAACGCCTTCATTTCTATAAAAATTGTACAGCAGATGACTGAAAACGGGTTATTTGGAGCGACGAAACGAACGTCAACCCCTATCAGTCTGATGGAAAAGAATACTATTGGCAAAGGCCGCATGAGCGCATCCAAAATCATCCTTCCTCAATGCAAAACATCCGGACAGTTTTGCTTCCCACTATATATTCAACAACAATATTTGGCAACATTTCGCTCAAAAAAAAATATAATTTTTTTGATTGAAAATCCTTTATGTTTAGACCTAGAAAATCTATATGTAGATTTGAAACTTCTTGTTGCTGTTTAACTCACAAACTAAATCTTAAGATTTAATTATTCTAAAATTGTGCCCAATGTTTTAAAAAATCCGAAACAGAGTTTGTCAAAATTATTTTTTTTTTAATTTTTAAATTGAAAAACTTTTAGTTTTAGTGTTTGAAAAATTATTGCTTTTTAACTTTCTGTATATAATTTGAAATTTCGCAAAATCGCTGGAAAATTTTGCCCAATGTTTAAAAAAAAACGGAACTGGTTATGACAAAATTTTACATTTCGAATTTTTAAATGTCCCTGCATATAACGCGACTAGTCCGTACATGCATGCAGAGACTAGTCCAAAGAGGAGTAGGAGTACTTCAAAACTACTCCAAATATATGAAAAAAGGTGGTCCATTTAACATTGCGATGTCCTAGAATTGGACCATATAACCCATCGGAGTAGTCCCAAAACTACTCCATGGAGTACTCACGAGGGTTAGTTTTAAACAACAACAACAACTCAATATGCAATCGTGTTAACACGATAATTAAACATGTCGTTTAATTACAAACTCTTGTTTAACTACGACATGGTCCATGACTGCATTACATTGGACCATGTTGTAAGTAGTCCATTTCATCTAAAATGGAGCACGTAGTCCAATATTATTTGCAGGGGCGTATAATTCGGAAACTATAACAGATAAATAGAAAACGTAGGCATGATTTTTTAATGTACGACGATTTTATCAACCCGTCACTGATTTGTTTTTCAGCATACATGCAATTAATTTACCGTTATCGGTTGTTTGTTTTGTTGTTGTTCAAAACCCATTTTAGCATAAAAATGTTTTCCAATAATTTTTTACACACGTTTTTTGAAGCCTTTTAAGCTATAAAAACCACATATAAAATTTTGCAATGGTCAGAATTAATTTCCGTGACAGAACTTGTACAATTTTATATCGGTCAGACTAGTCGTTTAGAAATGGCAGATTTATTTACTAAACATTTTGAATCCGACCCACTGTGCGTCTGTTGAAATTCTAACATCATCAGAGAGATCTTTTTGTTTTCCACATTTAAACTTGTTTTTAAAGATCTAGCCAAGAAGTTTCAGAAAATATATAAATCTTAGAAATAAAATGGAAAACAAAAAAAATTAAAGGCGGCCTACTTTGAGTCTCCACATCTTTCCAATCAGATGAAAAACTCAAAATTGGCCAATTTTTAACCCCTTACAGTGCCTGAAGGGTTATGGCATTCATTTTCAAAACTTAAACTCAAATACCACTGGGTTATTTTATGCCAATCAGACCAGCCATTTAAAAATGCTAGAAATCAACATTCCCACATAACTAGACAGCTGGACTTGTTGCCTTTATTTAGCACACAACGATATAGTTTTTACCACCACTGTCCATTAACTTCAAATCTAGTAGCTATAAATTAAATTAATTCTATATGAAAAACAATTAACAATATGATTAAATTATGATTATTAAGAAATCAAGAAATAAAATTAATTTATACAACAATGATATGAACACAGTGTGTCGAATTAAAACTTGTATTAATTCAGAATTAAATTTATAAAATAAAAAAGCGTATACATAAGTATTAATGCAGTAGAGAGACATTTGATATCACAATTTTTTTATGGTGTTTTGCTTTAAATTTAATTTATTTTAAATGTTTGTCATACTTAAATATAAAGTTTTACATTATTTTTTTTGTGTGTTTTTTTTATAATGATTACAATATTTAAAAGGCATTTAATGTAAATCATTTAATGATTTTATTTTTTAGTCAGTTTTTTATTTATTTATTATTCATAATATTTAAAGGCAAAATTTTGTTAGTTCTATTAAATAAATTTTGACAAAAAGAGAGTTTCTTTATAATTTACATATACATACATATGTATGTGATAAAGAATAGCTAGAAATATGTATGTAGTAACTTAATAGCTGATGAAATAGTCTAGTGGGGTTACTCTCTATTGCGATGCGAAAGCAAATTCGATGCGATAACCGTACAAATTGATACTCTTATGCTTGGTTTTCACTATGTCAGTTTTGTTGTCAAATTGTCTAAATTGTTATGAAATTACCAACAATTTGGACAATTTGACAACAAAACTGACATAGTGAAAACCAAGCATTACGCAAGAATGATAAAATAAAGATTACGTCATGCGCATGATTTTCCGTTATGTGACGTAGAAGGGCCATTCTAAGGGTTAGCAATAATGTTTCATGTGTTAGAATTAATGGCGTTTTCTTTTCTGGCAAAAATGTTACACGTTTTTCCCATTTCGCATCTTTTTTAATTTGTTTGTGTTCTTTTCTGAAAAAATGCCAACACTGTTATAGTGTAGTGTGTTCTTTTCTATAAATGTCACACTATAAATTAAAAAAATGGTGCACCTTTCACACTCTGAATTTTTAGAGGGGGAGAATTGCACGATAAAACAGCTGACCAGTGATGCCAACTTTTGAGACTCAAAACGCGTAAACATTTTTGAAAAAAAGGCTAAATGGAAAATAATCCATATAAAACCACATCCAATTTTCTTTTTTTTACGTTTTGAGTGACTAAAATCCGGCTAAATCTAGCCCGAAAAGGGCTAAGTTGGCTTCGCTACAACTGACATTTGTTTTGTTTATAAATGTGTATTTGTGTTAAGAAACAAAAAAAATATACAAAATGGAAAATATTACTACTTTTTTATATGCTGAAAAAAAATTTTGGATGACTTGTTGAATTCATCTTCATTATCTGATGATGATAAAATATTTTATATGATTATGGAAAAGTGAAAGGCTTTGTAGAGAACGTAATTCTGAATACTCTGAAGTTGATGTATGTCAAATTTCCTACTTCTTATGTATATATGTAATGTATGTCTATATATTTAATTTTTATACTTTAAGAATTTGCGTATTAGTCGGGAAGGTGCCATTGGTGTTTTTTATAAATATTCATTGTCTTACTTCAAGCGATCTTACCAGGGAGCTATCTGCTTCTTCTTTTTTAACAAAAAAAAAAACAAAAACAGCTGTACATGAAAAAAAGGTGTTACACTGTTGTCATTTTATGTTCTATTCTGACCATTAAAAATGCGACATCTTTAAAATGTGGGGTAAACATTATAAAAATGTGCACAATAACTGTGTAACATTTTATTTCAGAAAAGAAAACACCATAAAATTTCTTGCGAAAAATTTATGTTTTATGTGATAGTTGGCAACCTTGCAATTGAAATCTCTGAGAGTCCTAAAATAAAATCTGTTTAAAAAAGAAAAACAAACAACAAAAAATATAAACATGAAGAGTGCAGTGAGTAAATGCAAGCAAAACATGAGTAAAAAAACAAGTGAGAAAAAATTAGCCAATAGAAACACAGAATGTGTGACGTCACAGGGCCTAAATGCGCAGAACATTTTAAAATTTTACGCGCGATGGCGTAATCTTTAGTTTATCATTCTTGCTCTTACGCATCGAATTTGCTTTCGCATCACAATAGAGAGTAACCCCTGCTCTTTTAAAAACCTAAAGTCATTAATAATCATTCAAGTTCAAACTTTCTTTAAGCTTTGGCGTCTTTTATTTTTTAATGCCAAAGCTTTTCTCTCTGTGTTTATGTTATTGTATTATTTTTAAAAAAGCTTTATATAAAAATATTTTATGTTTAGGAAGCATTGATTGTTTGTTTTTTTTTTTTGTTTTTTTTTTTTTTTTTATTAATAATAAATTTAAATGTTTATTTTATATAATAAACTTATTTTTAGAAGAAGAAAAAAATATTATAGGCTTATTAATTAAAGTGTTTTTTTTTTCTTATTTATTAAAGCTTGGAAGCATGTTTGATTTGATAAAAGGAAGAGATTAAATGAGTTTAAATTTTAGGAATAAAATGTTAATACAAAATATTTTAATAGTCCTATGTACAAGTGAGAGTTTACTAAAAAATTAAATGGCTTAACGAACTAGGTTAGATAATTTTAGAGTGGATAATTGTAATTGGATTGGGTAATAAAAATTAAAGAACATCTTTCTCAATATAAAATTTCTGTAGTAAGTTTTGAAGATTTAAGATAACAAATTAGTGTAACAACAGTGATTGCTGAGTTAACAGTCATTGAGCCATTCTGATGCATAAACCCAGCTGTCGTGAGAATATTCAAAATATAGTGGGAAGCACAAATTAAAACATGTTTTTGCCTTATGCACATTTTATTGCTTGAAAATAAATCTAAGAAAAAAAAAAGATCTCTGAAAAATATTTTTTGTCATTATTTTAAGTTGAATGATAAACAGAATTGTTTATAGTACAAAATGGAAAATAAAAATTTTCGCAAATACTCAATTTTGCACAAGTGTGGCTTTTGAAATATTTGCACAAAAATATCAAAGTTGACCGTTATATTTGTATGTGTTTACTTTGTTTAGGACTTTAAACAAAAAAATATTTGTTTGATATTAATCTAATTGCATGTGATAAACACTTTTTGCAAATTAGCCAACTCAAATCAAATTATAATAAATAATGAAGAAACTATCAGGAGCCATTTAGGATAATATTCTAGCAATGACAAAAGTAATAGCTAAACAGCATAAAATAAATCAATCAGTGTTCATAATAGTCCAAAAGAAGGGCGTTCTAGTATTCTCAAACCACAAAACAGAAATCGCTAACAGCGAACGCATGTCCAATGATAACTCAAATGAAAATAAACAACAGTTTAATACCAAAATATTCTTCAATAGGCAACCCCATTAGGCGATGGACAGTAAGACAAACCCAACACTATATTGGTTACATTTTAGCAGGTTAAAATTTGCTATAGCGCACAGAAATTGTACATTAGATAACTGAAACGTGTAATCTGGTCAGACGAATCTAAATTTAATCGTTTGCAATCCTATTGTAAACAATATTGCTGGCGCCGAACAGTACAGAAAATTCAAAAACACCGTGTACAGTAAACAGGAAAGCACGGTGTAAGGAACTTTATGATAAGAAGTTGGTTTACATAGTCGCAACTCGGAGCACTGCAATAATGAGGAAAGAAGACTATCTGGTTATTTTTTCCCCATTTTGTAGCTAAGAACAACTATCGTGTGAATGAAGTTACTGCTTTAGCTGGATAATAATCCAAAGCACACTTTCACAATTGTGAAAGATGAACTATTTTTGATACAGTGGCCAAGAAAAAGTCCAGACCTCAATCCGATTGAGAATTTGTGTTCAATACCTATAAACTCCAACTTATTTGAACGAGCTTTGGATGACGATTCAATGCCAATGAAAGAGTATTTTTAATAAATTAATTAAAGAATTGGTGGAAAGTAAGTCAACACGTACAACGGGCTTTGTAATTCAAAGTTGCGTGTTGTAATAATTTCATTCGTTTTTTTTTTTTAAACTTGATACTTTGGGTTTTGATGTATAAATTATTTTGTTATATATTAAACATAAATAAATAACAAAAAAAAATAATTTTCTTTATTAGTTTTATTTTTGTGCAATAACAAGTGCAGAAATTACTAAGTGCTGTTTCACACGTTTGAGTTTTAACTGACCAGTTTTTGTTAATTTTTTTTTTTTTTTTTTGAACCTGCTATTTGGTTCAAATGCTTATCTTCAAGATTTCTACTTTTTCATGCAAATAATTTCGCATAGAATAAGATGGAGAAAATAAAAAAGAAAACAAAATGAAATAAGAAATTTGATTAGTACCGTCAAGTATGTAGCCCTTTGATTCTATTTGCCCTTCGCAACCAAAAATACTTGCCTTGAAGAGTCAGAATTAAAACGTGTGAAAACGGACTAATATGTTATCAGTTGTGCTCTCCACTGTATGTACAATGTATAGCTGTTATTTTCTCTCACAATCGAATTGAGTGTTATGTTCTCAGAATGATTCATCTGAGAATTATCTTTTCTTTGAATATGTCGAATAATTTGCTTTTTGAATCGAGTTAATAAATAAGCCTCTGCTCTGAGAATTGTCATTTGTTCTTTTAACTTACTTCATAAACATTTACCTTAAAATTCTCTTTACTTTTTACACTTTATTATTTTATTTCCTCTGCACATTTTTTCATTGTCATGTTGTAATTTATTTTTGCTTAATACTAAATTTAAATATATTACAGTTTTCTAATTTATTCCATAATAATAATATTCGTTGTCTACTAGTTTTATTAATAGTGTGTTTATTTTATTATATTTGTAATAAGGCACTTCCGTGTGACGGAAATTTATGTTTAATTTCATTTAAATTAATTATTTATTTCTATTTAATTTAAATAAAATATGTTTTGTTTTGTAAATATTGCTTTAATTGTTGTGTATAGAAGAGTAGCTTTAAAAAAAAAAAAAAAAAAATATGATAAAAAGTAATTTTAAGTGTAAAATTATAGTTTTTTGCAAACTTCATTGTATCATTTATATTTATGAGAATTTTTGTTTTTTTTTTATTTCAGGAAAAATTAACTTTCTGCAACATCTTGGTAAGTAGTCTATATTTCTTTACATCTGTTCAGTTCAAACCTTGTCTGCAATCTAGTATGATTGCGACCGATTTTTTATTTCTTTAATGCTTGGATCGGGGGACAACACCTACTTATGAAATGCATTGTGTTGGAATTAGAGAAATAGGTTGTTGGAGGGAGGATAGAGGGAGTAGTGTTTGTGAACATTTGATTTGAATTTTCATATATTAAAAATGACAGGCAATATTTCTGCAGGTAGTTTATTTCACATACGAACGAATTTTCCCTGTATTGTGTTGTGCGATCCACTGTCCAGTCGACCATGAATGGATGAGCCCTGACTGAAGAACGTATATTAGGTAAAAAACTACGTGTTTCGGGAACTAGTTCCCTAATTTCAGCAAAACACTTTCCATTATAGTATCGATAGAACAGTGAAACACAACTCACACGGCAGCAATGCTCCAAAGAATTGCACACGGTCGATTACATGACAGTTGTATTCTGTAAATAGTAACGAGATCAGGGGCCAAATTACCGCATTCGTGATCGGATGAGCTATCGTATCGAAAAATGATTTCGATATCGAAATTATGATAAAATGTACTAAATTTCTTGCTCGATATCGAATGCCATAATCTCAAATAAGAAAATTACGATCAATTTTATTCGATATCGAATGCGGTAATTTGGCCCCAGATGTAGTGAAATATTTCCTACACCATTTTAAAAAACCAAGGCACTTGAACGCTTATTTTTATACTCGAAAAATGTGTTTGATCCAGCGGACATCACACTGGATTCTCATACCTAGAACATCAAGAACTATATATTTTTTTGTGGTTAAAAAGTATAATAAAGTAAAGCATAAAACTTAATCAATAGTTAAAAATATGTTAATTTGAAAATTAATTTGAAGTGTTGACTTTCCCCCCCCCTTCATTCCCTCACTTCTCATTCCTGTCATATTTATGTTAAATTATAAATAGAAATTTCTTTATTTATTTAAACACTCTATTAAAAACCAGCAATAAATTCACACATTCTGAGCCATCTATGATAAACATTAAACCTGACAACCTTTCAACCTCTTTTAATTTACTTTTTATGTTTTTTTTTGCTGTTAAACTACAGTTTTCAGGGTCGTTATACTGATTCGCAGATGATAAGCATCGAATTGTCGCAACATATCCTGTTTCTGTTTCTTTATTTTATTATCCCGTTTACTTGTTTGTTAGTTGCCGTATTTGTTTTGTATTTTGTTTGTGAGTGTTTGTTTATTTCTCATGAATATTCCTGACTACACTCCTATAAATAATCCTTAGAAATTCGCATGTTGTTTATAGCTGTAGGACGGCTATTGGCAAAAACTTAAGATAACCCAGTGGCATTGGTTTTAAGAAAATTTATTAGATGTTGGGTGATGTGATTTCAGTTTTGAAAATTGTTGCAAATAAAGTAACTATTTTCACAATTCTTGAATTAAATGTAAAAAAAAATTTAAAGTCATCTCAGTCTTAAAATGCCTACTAATTGATCAGAGTTGCAGACAGTCTATATAGGAGAAGTTTATCTCAATAAAAGTACGGTCACACTTGGCAAATGTTTGCCGAAAAAGGCGTAACAAGTAAATAAAATATATTTCAACTCGTTTATTTATTTAAAAAAAACTTTGTGTGTTGTAAACACATCAAATATTTAGTGTTATTTTATTTGATGCTGCTCTTGTAAGAGTAAACAACGTCAAACAATTTTGTGCTAAAATAAGTGTTTACGCTTTTTTGAGTAAATATTTGCCAAGTGTGACCGTACCTTTAGCTTATGCACAATTACACTCCCTGAACGCGCCATTCTTATTAAATTATTCTTATAACTCCGATATTAAGTCTGAATATTTATGATGCATACATTTTGCTGGGTTCATTTTAGAGTTTTATTGTTTTCTTGTATTCTATTTCTATGTCCTTGTTCATGGTCATCACTGCAATGTTAAAAGTGCAAATGTATAAAAGTTCTGTTTTAAAACACACATTTTTTCAAAAACCAACAATAATTTAGATCTTACAAGTTGAGAAACATACTGGACCTTTTTAGATGGCAAACAGTTTTAAAGAATTAAATTAAAGAATTATAAAACGGGGCAGTTATAAAATATTTTACTGTAAAATGTAAATTATTTACTTGAGAAATGTGTCACTCCCGAAAAAATATTTTGTGATTTCTTTACCGCCGAGGTATGTATATATTTTGTATCATTGTATCATTTTGTATATTGTATATCATGTGTAGACAGACACATTATGAAAATAAAACTAACGCTTAAAAATTTAAGCTTTTTAAAATTACTGCACAAAAGTAGAAATTACCTGCCTACCGTACGGAGGTCTAAATTAGCGTACAGTTAACATCAGTGGCACCATGTACAATTCTCACTTTCAATTTGTCATTTCTCAATATGAATTTGCTTAACAAAATTTAAATTTGTCTTTTCTCAATGAATAAACCATAAATAAAATGGGATTAATAAACCAAAAGGAATGTTTGGTTAAAGGTAATTTTATAACTGATTGTGAAGATATCTTATCAGACTCCTAAGCGAATCTTATAATAAATGAAAGCGAATTGTGAATTGTGGAATTAGCAAGTCTTTTAATAAAAATTAAAAGAGTTTTCTTTTTACAAATTCATCAAGTAACTTAGATTTATTTAAAATATATTAGGAATATGTGATGGAATGTGAGCAGTTGAGGTCCTGCCTGGTGGTTTCCTGGTTACTAACGAACTGAACGTTCAATTTAATCACAATAATATGAACAGGTTAAATTCAATAACAATAATATAAACAGGGTTGGGAAATTTAATTTAAATGATAAAGGTAATTATAATTTAAACCCTCAATATCAAATTGTATTTCAGAATTTCAATTTCTTATTGCTCAACATTAAATTGGATTTCTGAATTTCAAGTTGTTATTTCTTAATATCAATTTGAATTTCTGAATTACAAATTGTATTTTCTTAGTTTCAACTTGAAAAGGTGTAGGAGATTTCTTATATTGTATAATCTTTGAAATCGGATCACAAACGAAGAATTATGAAGAAGTAGAGATGTTGTCCACTTCGGGGCCGTGTGGAAAATTCAAAATTTATACTCGAAAATAACTCCTTTAGAAATGCTAATACATATATATTTACCTTTTTCCAAATTCCCCCACTGTGTGGTGCCGCCGAAATATTGAATTCTTTGCAAACCATCTTTCCCGATCGCATAATTTGACAATCATAAGCAATCATACAGTCTACAATCATGTGAGTCTACATAAGTATGAACGCGTATGTTAGAGATAGAGTCAATCGAAACGATGACTGCCTTTAAACTAAAAATCCGTGACATATTAAACGAAATAGAGTTGACATTTTGCTAAAATTTTAATGCAAATGTTGCTCAAATTATCATCTGTACTCGTTATAGTGTGCTGGACATGTCTTGGGTGTAATTTTTGATTTAGAGTTGACAAATCACACTCTTTTCAATACAATAAGAATTTGAACGATTTTTATATAAATTCTTTGTTGTATTTTGTTGTGCAAAACAAAAGTCTTATTAAAAACCCCGTCTGTTTATACCTGCATACATTTTAGGGATGCTAGTCCCGAAATCCCGGAATGTACATTTATAAAATCTAGAATCCCGGGATTTAAAAAACCAGTCCCGTTTGGCTTCCCTAATACATTCTGGTTAATTGCCTGAGCGCTGTCTAATTTTTTCTTACTTATAACAGCTACTGTGACACCTTACTGTCTATGTGTTATTTAAGTCATTACTTGTAACTAGTATTACGTGTACGTGTTAAAATAATGTGTTAAAATGCTATCGTATAAATTGTACAGAGTAAGAATTTTTCATTTGAACTCAAGTTTTTACGGAGCTGTTAAATACATACAATGACATAATTCAAACTTATTTTCCACACTTCAAATAACTTTTATCATTTAGCCAGTTTCTTTTCTTTTCAATCACCAAACTGACATTTTATACAAATTTAATATTAATTGCCTAAATTATAGTAATTATCCTTAATTCGACATGTTTGAAATTTAAATATGTAACCCCAAAAATAAACCCCATTTGACATCAGTTAAAATGCTGCTTTTCATTACAGTCTCCCCTTTAACTCCTCTAGTGTGGAAAATTGAAAACAATAAACTATACCTTAGTGACATGACAATTTTATCATCTCTAGTTCTCTGCAATGTTTATTACAATGACAAACTCTATTCCATTCTATTATTTCTTTTTTTTTTTTTTTAATTCGTTTCCCTTACAAACAATTACAAATTACAACAATAAATTTTACAATGTTGGTCCAAAAAAAATTTAGATGAATGAATAAAATTTACTCTTAAAAACACATACACAACATACATGCCTGCACTAATACTAACACTAATATATACGATATATGTATCTATATGTAAAATTGCCCAAAATATCCCAACTGACCAGAGCATACAAACATTTTATCACAAACTTTAAGCGAACGTAAATGATTCGCAAAATGTTTTTAAGGAGCTCGAAAGTTCGATAACTACAAACAAATCATTAGCCATATTAATCGATATTTTTTTTACCATTACAATGATTCGTTATTTCTCTTTAATTTCTAGAAAGATATCTTAAAAAATCATTCATAATATCAATCAAAATTAGTTTTTTCTTATACAGATTCGTTTTTTGAAAAACTCTCTACAATTCTTCCTTCCAATACTTTGAAGTATATTTAAAAATTCTCCAGAATTTTAGGAATATTATTGTTGTAGCTTTTACTTTTGCTAGTTTGGTCATTTAGGTATACGCTGTGTGATTGCATTGACTTATATGCAGCCATAAAAATTTAAAAGTGATAAAGTTTTTTCTTTGTATTGTTATTGTTTACACAAAGTCCCCAAAAATGTTTAGAGATTTATGTTTTTGGGCCGTAACAACAATTACAGGAGGCAAATAAAAATACAACAGCAACAACAATGAAAGAAAATAAAGTGCGAAAAATTATTGCATTTTGTGCAACAAAAACAAAATGATGCATGATGCACCAATCTACTGTAGATTGAAGTAAATAGTATAACTATGTATACTTGTTTGTGTGCTTGTATTTTCAAATACGTGTTGTGCTGCTGTAATCGTACTACTATTAGGTAGGAGCAAAAGTATTCGCAATAAGGCTGCTTCGAGCCAAATAATTTTTCGGCAAGAAAATTTTTTTTTGAAACAAAATAAAACAAAGAATTTATAGGAAAATATTTCAAATTTTTGTTGTATTGAAACGAGTACGTTTGGATAATTATAAATTAAAAACAAGTAAGAAAGTATAGTAGGTCAAGCCGGACCATACACCCTACACCCAGTATATGTATAAAACAGTTTTTAAAAAATGGGCGTTTTATGGGAGATATAACCTAACTATTATGAATCGATCATCCAAAAATTTAGTGCCATGACCTCCGTGTCATTATGTCTGTTATACCTTATCTTAATATAAATACTTTTAAAAGATTTATGAAGGTTAAAGTAAATTACGAAGAGGGAATTATATGGGAGTTTTGACTAATTATGAACCAACCATTCATAAAATTAGGTGTCATCATTTCTGTATATATGAAACTTTTTTTGTTGAATTTTATATGGATACCAACATTTTTAAGAGATTTATGCTCGTTAAAGAGATTATCGGCAGCTATGATCAATTATGGACTGATCTTCACCAAATTTGTTGATGTGATTGGGCTTCATTTACTACTCATTTGTGGTGAAATTTGTTTCGATATTCGATAATTCAAACATTTATGATCGTTAAACTCCTATTTCGGGAGAACATTTGTATGGGAGCCAGGTAAAATAATGAAGCGATTTCCACCAGCTATAATCCGATCCGACCTTGGGCCGAAAAAATATCACGTACCAAATTTTATTGAAATATCTTCAAAATTGCGACCTGTACTCTGCGCACAAGCTTTACATGGACAGCCAGTCAGACGGACAGACGGACGGACATCGTTAAATAGACTCAGAAAGTGATTCTTAGTCGATCGGTATATTTTAAGGTGGGTGTTGGATCAAGAATTATGGGCGTTACAAACATCAGCACAAATCCAATATACCCTCCCCACTTTGGTGGTGTAGGGTATAATTATATCAGATGTCCACCTCTAACACGCATTGAGTTGTTGATTTTTTTATCAACATCATTTTATTAGATCCTTAATCTCGCCACGGATTTATGTTTCAAGGCTGTAATCGAATTGATTGGCTTTATATAGACTTTGTGAAATTTTCATTTACACCGCTAAATTTTACTGTAATTGTGTATGAAGTAGGGCAGTGATATATGTCAGTGATATATGTACTACATATCTTCAATAAGAGGAAAAATTTTAATGTAATTTCGCCCGACAGTATGATTCATGCACAGTAACTGCATTTCCAGCCAAATGTTCTACAAAAATTTAAGGAAAAATGCAGCATTCTACTAAAGAACAGAATATTCTCCATTGTAAACTAGATTTCAAAAATAAGGAAGGTTGGAAGGAAACAATATACGATCGTACGTTTCTTGATACTATTTCATATTTAAAAGTATCTTAGTATTCCAACAACTTATCTAACGATCAAGCTTGTCTATACTTGACACGTATATATTTATTACAACATTTAAAGACGTTTTTATCCAGCCAAACGATGTAAAAGCATAGAAATTTTTAGTTAAACGTCATTTTCTATCGAAAATCTTCAGTATAACATTATTTTCTGTAAAATACTTATACAATTTGAAAATAATGTTTTGAAGTAACAAATTCAATCATTTTATTTCCACCATTCACTAGTAATATCATTAGTATGTGGTGCACAAAAAATATGTATGCCTTGGAAATAAAAATCTAATGAAATAGCTCTTAAATAAATACAAGCAATAATAAACGGATATTTCTTTAGTAGATGTAAGAATTTTAAAACTTACGAGGGCGGTTCGGAAACTTCTTAGCCTAGCAGAGAAAGAGAATAGTTAATTTTTCAAAACATATTTATTTTTTTTTTAAATACAATCTCCTAAAACTTCAATACACTTAGTCCAACGCTTAGCTAGCAATTCTATCCCTTGATTAAAATAGTTTTCCTCAAGGCCTTCAAAATAATTGTTGACAACTGTAATTGCATTGATCATTTGAAGTAAAACGCTTGCCAGCTAAGAGCTAAATGAGGAGAATAAGTGGATGGTCAAGCAACTCGTACTTAAATTCATTGATTTTAGTCATTGTTAAAACAATCTTTTGCACTGGTGTGTTGTCTTGATGAAAAATGATTTTTTTGTGTTGTAAGCCAGGACATTTTTCTCGAATTTATATATTTAATTGATCCAAAATGTTGCAATAGTACTCTGAATTTATTGTTTTTTGTTTTTGCAGATAGTCAATCAATAAAATATCTTTGAAGTCCCAAAAACCCGTTGTCATAACCTTACCAGCCGACTGAATTATTTTTACTTTCTTTGGGGCACTTCCTCCAGCTTCAGTCTATTGCTTGAATTGTTCTTTTGTCTCTGGAGTATAGTGGTGGATTCATGTCTCATTCACAGTTATGAAACGATGCGTAAAATCCATTTTATTTTTCTTGAAACAATCCAAACAAGCTTGAGAAATTTTCTTTCTTATGCGTTGTTGGTCGACTGTTGACAAATGCGGCATCCATCCTGCAGAAAGCGTTTTCATCTGTAGTTCTTCAGGCAACTTTAAATGGTTTCGATCATTTGAGATGTCCATGATATTGGCTATTTCACGCACTTTTATTCGTCGATCATTTAATACCATATCATGCACCTTGGCTGTTGTTGCTGTTCCTGGAAGTCTACTACGTGGTTCATCCTCAACGCTTGTACGACCGTGTTTAAATTCAGCAATCCAGTTTTTACTGTTCCACCTAAGACATTCACCATATCATTATGTATCTTTTGTTCTGATAAACCTTTTTTTATTTAAATATTTAATGACAACACGAATTTCTAATTCTTTCCATTGTAAAAAAATTGCGGATGCGTCTTTTTTGAACACCTGTTTCTATATGAAGGAGTTGTCAGATCAGAAGAAATTTAACATGTATTCATAGCACAGATGCAAGTTTCCAAAACACTTAAATTTTTGCTGTTTTTACCGCACTTTCTGTTCTAGGCTAAGAAGTTTCCGAACCGCCCTTGTAATTTATAATAGTATCAAAGATCAAAACAAAATTTCCTTTCCTAACTTGTACTTGTCGAAATGTGTTTGAAATATTATCAAATTTGTTGCAAAGTTGAAAGTGGCAAAAAAAACTAATTGATTTACAACGCCATAAAGTATTTGATATATATACATATTTAAAGCATAGTTCACATAAAATCAAGTCGCATAAAGGTGTTAATATTTATATGACAAAAAACGAGATTGACTATTTTTAAACCACAAATTGATACTCATTGATTAATATTAAAAAGTAGATTGGTTGACTCTTAATCATTGATGATTTCAAGTGGCAAATAGAGATCAAGCTTTATGAGCATTTTTACTGACATTTGAGCAATATTTCAAAAATCTTCTACCACTAGAACTCGAAATTACAGTTGCACCTTTCTAATAGTCGTGCATTTTGGGCACTATTTATTTGTAAAAAAGCAACGTTGAGGTTGGATTATAAAGCATCTCGGATTATAAAATTGCATTTACAACAAAATGCAGTTGCCAAAAAAAAGCAGCAATAACAACAACTAAAACACATAAATACAACAACAGAAACTTTGCATGTACATATGTATTATGAAGGGACATTTATTGTTTAACACTCATGGTGACACTTTGCATATACTGCACTGTTGTTGTTGTTGCTGTTGCTGTTGCTGTTGCTGTTAGTGGCAATGATGATGGGTATTTGCTGCAATCATGTGCATGCACATGTAGCAGAGTATAAGTTTTGAGCTCTGGGTATTTGTTGCTGTTGCTGGTGTCATTTTTGTGGGTACATGGGACAATATGAAATTGACTAATTTCGCGGTTTATAACAAGCATCAGAAATGAGAAAAAATCACACAAAAAATCTGTTCTCTGTCTGTCTGTGTATATAGTGTGGCAAGTGTTAGTTTATTGGCATACTTTAGGTTGCTGTGGCAGCTATTGTTGCTGTTGTTTTGTTATGTTATGCCAAGTGATAAATGAGGCTTTTTATACATCCTCATCATCATTGTCGTTGGATAAGTGATAAACGATGGCTTGTGTTGAAAGTCACACTACTAAATTGAATGCATATTCTTTTGGCGTCTTTTTTCCATGTTGATGACACTATTTAGTTGTTGCTGTTTTAGTTTTTGTGTTTGC
This sequence comes from Bellardia pandia, assembly GCA_916048285.2. Taxonomy (NCBI): domain Eukaryota; kingdom Metazoa; phylum Arthropoda; class Insecta; order Diptera; family Calliphoridae; genus Bellardia; species Bellardia pandia. Next base: position 25,577,437 of record OU696531.1, read on the forward strand.
ATGTTGCAGGTAATAATTTGAAAAATGATTAATACTAACAAACACTGTAACATTATTTGTAATATGAGCAGTTATCAGATTGAAAAGGAGGGTAATTAATTAAAGAAAATTGCTTGTTTTGGTGAAAAATTTAAGGTAGTTAATTGAGACAATTTACTTAGATTAAATATTGCATTATTAGTCGTAGTAATTGCTAACTAACTAATAATTTGTTTAGCTTATATTGTAAAGCCTTTTCAGTTCTTGGTCTCACTTATATATTAATAAACTGCTGGATTTTTCACGCTGACAACTTAAGGCTGGAATTAGCAAAGACTTTGGCAAATCAAAAATTAGTGATTAAACTGAGCCTTTAGCACTTAACATATTAAATATTCCTACTCTTTAGAATACGAACTGACACTGCTATATAATTTTATATCTCTTTAACCCTTTGGCTGTAAAAATTAGTAAAGTTACCTTTTACATATATTTCAGTTGTTCTCAAATCAAGCTTGCGTGCTAAATACCATTTTTTCTGTCAACTTCATAAGTATAATATACTTTCATAATTGTGTTTCGTAACGTTTGTTGTACATTGGCACTTCCTCTCTGCTGGTGGTTTAAGAACCCTGCAGTTTTAAAGGTTTTTATCATTACTTAGACAGCTCTTTAAGTGAAGCCAGCAACGATTATTTTTAAGAGTTAGTTATCTATTGTAATCTATTGCAGAAGCTGACAATTGCTATTTTTGTTAGAGTAACAAAAAATCTGGTGGAAAAAAATTTGTTTAAGAAATCTTTTGTAATATAACCGGATTTTATGTGAATAATGCTTTATGCTATATTACAAACACACCACACTAATCTTAATTAGCGAAAACATTGCTAAATATTTACAAATTGTTCGATTTTTTTTTTTTGTTTGCATGCAACGAATAATACGAATAAGAGATTTACAGTATAATTCATAAAAAATTATAAAGGGCTTATAACAGGCTTATAAAGCAAATATCCATACAAAATTTGCTTTATAATACTACGTTTCCACGATACATGCTTCGCTCTCTATTCATGCTTCACACCCCAATCATGAGTAAAACAACTTGCTTCACCATACAAAATTTTAAGAGCGAATCAAGAAGATTCATATTGAATCTACTTGCGAAGCACGAAAAATTGCACTCTTCTCTAATTTTTATCGCAAGTTTATCTGCACTAGCTGTAAAAATTTAATATTATTGTAAACAAAGCCAATTATTTTCTTGTTGCTGGAAGTAAAGAAAGTAAATACGTACGAATGTATGTTTTTTTTTCAAATAAGCTAACTAATTTCCACTCACTTTTGTTTGTCCATTAAAAAAAATTATTTTCCACAAATTGTAAATTCTGTTTTTTTTATTCTGTTTGTTTATTAAAAACAACTGTCAAATCGAATCAAGTTTTTTGGTCATGTAAACAGCATGATTCATAAACATGATTCAGAGAGCGAAGCAGGTGATTCAAGTCGTCGTGGAAACCTAGTATAAGCCTGTTATAAACCTTTGACAAGTTTTATGAATCAGGGGGTTAATCTATTAATTTTCATATACAGTTTCATTACTATAATTACACTTGATATTTTTTTGCAGTATGTTTAATGACATCTTTTTATGCAAAATTTGAGAGACACTTTATTAATTTCACAGTGAGAAATTATGCATTAATATTTTGTTAGTGTTTCATAACTATAGTTATATTTTAAATTAAACAAAGAGGAATACTATAAAAACAAATGTACGAGTGTAACTGTTTATTTTTAAAAATTTGCTATAAAATGCATCTTAATTCAGACCTTAGTTATTATGAAAAATTTTAAATTTTAGTTTATATAAAAAGTGGCTTAAGTTTTCGAGCAATTGCCATAAAATAAAACGGTCACATATTGCAGTAACAGATTTTAAAATAATCCAGATTATTTTGGTAAAATTAAAAGTTGCTGCCCGAAAGAAAGCTTTCTGAATGGGACAATCGCAAAATAATAAACTGTGCCAGCAACATACTGAAGAGTCTTGGTCAGATTATTAATGAATATGATTTAAATGTGTCCAAATGAACCATAAGTAGACTGCTAAAAAAATTAAGTCCCAAACTATTACTCAACAAAAGCTGGCACAGACCAAGGCTATTACTCCGACTAAAAGAAACTTTGTTTGTAAGTTTGTAACTGGAAATAGGTAAGCCGATAATCTTTGGTTAGATGGTTTCAACAATTTTTATTTTTTTTTCAAAAAGAGAAGTAACACTTAGGCAATTAATATTAATATTACTTGCGTTACCTTCTTTGGAAAGGGGATAGTTGAAGAAGTAAAGGAGGTGAAAGAAGAAATGTTTTTTATATCACAACTCTGCAATTGCGCATTATGTTTGTTTTTAGTGCAGAATTGCAGCGCCTCTGGCGCATTAATTTTAAAGCCTTTATTTAATTATTTTACTTCGGTGGCGTTTGAATGCTATACCATCGAATGAGGGCGCTGTGATAAATATTAGTTATGATGGATAGAAAAGAAAGCTAATAATTATCAGAAACTGGCAATCGAACCCAACTCATGCTTAATGATCAAATGCACTAACCAATTAAGCTACAGCACAGATTTTGGTTACATATGGCAGCTTTGATTTTCTGATCGTTTTTGATCGTTCGAAATGGGTGAATTGTGCTGCAAAAAACTCTCAGTAAAAAAAAAATTCTCCGCAAAAAAATTTTCTTTGGAACAAATGAGAACTAAAACAAGATTTCAATAAATGGGAATCGTATTGATTCCTTCCTAATGCTCATTACGATTATTCGTGAGCATATTCAAATTCCTTGCATTACTGATCATTAAGAACTGAAGTAACGTAAACACATTTTAAGTGATGCTGCACGGCATTTACGGAATGTCGGGCACTACAAAAACTGTTTCTTAAACGAAAATATATTCTTCACTAACTAAGAATTAGTTCATGCTTCATTGGAAAGACAAGTTACCTGATCAGAATCGTTTTAAGAAGGAATTAACGCAAGACATTAACAAGTTTTTGAGCGAAGCTTACAAAAGCTACCGGGTAAATACTTGTACATATAGGTATGTATATATTTTGTATTACAAAAACACAGATACAAGTACTCGCTCTTACATATATACATACACAATTACAACTACAGCAATAAAGTTAAAGGGGTTTGTATGTTAAAATGCAGCATTTACTAACTGCAGACATAAATTTGTAGGATTTTTTTTTTTATTAGTTTTTGCATTTCAAGCTTGTAAAACTACCAGCAACTACAACTATTAAAGCAACAACAACAATTGTATTAATTAAGTTAAAGAGCACCATGTGAGAAGGAGGTAAAAAACTAAGAAAACTGTTAAAACAACAACTACGTCACAATATACAACAAAACAGAGCAACCATAAAACAGGGTCAAACATTAAAATACTACAACAAGAAAAAACTGAAAAAAAAACCGCAGAAAGTTTATAAAAAAAAAACAACAACAATTTGCTGCATTGCACCATGCGACACATCACACCCTCAATTATTTAGCTTGAATTTTTTTCCCATTATTATTATAAAGTAAAGAAAAGAAATCAGGCGACTTTTGCATACATATGTACTTTGACTACATTGGTTTGTTTTATGATGTTTTGGTGATTTTTAATTTTCCTCTAAACCCCTCATTACATATAAATTTGTATACCAAGCGTGGGAATTTCGCTTTCACGTTACAAAATAAATTTCAAAAAATAAAATTAAAACCGCCTGCTGCAAAGCTCTGAGATTGTGTCGTGCATGTTTAAATAATATTGACTTGTGTTTAAAAAAAGAAAAAGTCATAACAATCACATTATTAATTTAATAATGTCCTTTAAATTGTTTTACTACATGATGAGGATGTAGCAACAAAATTATTATTTTCAAGGTTTTTAGCCAACCAGCAAAACAATCTACTGGTTTGGCCTGCGGCAAGTTACTGAATATTTATTATATTGTAAAATTTTATGTTTATTTAAATGCTTAATTAAAGTTTTTTTTTTACTTTTATTTTAAAGAAAAACAAAAATTAATCAAGTCAATTTATGGATGTTTTTGCATTAACTGAAATGATGATTAAGGTGGATGGGAATCAATTTTTGCGTAGACTTCATGTTCATTGTTTTATAATATTTTGTTCTTCGGAGTTTACAAAGAAAAATATGTTCTTTAAGATATGGTTACACAGGGCAAATATTTACTCAAAAAAGCGTAACCACTTGTTTTAGCACAAATTTGTTTGACGTTGTTTACTATTACAAGAGTTTTGCAAGATCAAGCAGCATCAAGTAAGATAAAACTAAATGTTTGTTGTGTCTTGTCCTAAATAAACAAAGTTGTTTTAAATAAATAAACAACTTCAAATATATTTTATTTTACGTCTATTTCGGTAAATATTTGCCAAGTGTGACCGTACCTTTAGAATAACAGTTTAAGATATTACTTAAAAGATATTTCGCCAAGATCCAAGATCCAGGATCCATTTTTGTAATGTATTTGCAACGTTTTATAATTGATTCATAATATTTTGGAAACAAACTTGCCATATCTAACTGAATAATTGGATGAATATGCGAGTTAAAGTTTTTACAACGAAATCCTCAGAACCCAGAACTGCCAAATTAGAGCGCCTTAAGCTATGTGTCCACGATTGTCAGATATTACAAGGTTGTTCGAAAAATGTTCAGAAAATGTCTAACAACCGTGTGAACTTAAAATTTTTGTCTTCCAACGTTGTAAGAAAAACCATTTGCAGTACATTGGAAGACAAAAATATTGTCAGACATCTAACAATCGTGTAAACACACAATTTTGTCATTGTCATTGTTTTAAGACAATTGTCAAACACTTTTCATTGTCATATATGCAAAGTTTATATATATAGCATTGTCATAGAAATTATTTCTAAATGCAACGCTGTATATACATCAATAAACAAACAAGTCTGCATTTATAAAATTTTTGAAAAAATTAGAAGAAATTAAAGAATTAAATAAAAGTGTGCATTAGGACATAAGCAGATAAAATGGTTCCAATTGTTCTTGTTCCATGACAATATTTAAAATTTTTAAACACACACACAGAGCTGCAAAACGAATTTGGCAATGCCACACAACAATCTGACAACCGTCTAAACTGCCAATTTCGGTTGACAGAAAAATTCATTGTGTGAGAATTGTGTGCAAATGAAATTGTTAGTTTTCTTACAGTCGTCTAAACTAACAATTTACCTTTTGCTAAAAATTTTTCAACGTTGTAATATCTGACGATCGTGGACACATAGCTTTAGACATGCAACATTTTTAAACGATTGTCCTTTTTTGCAGTTTGTTTAAAATCAAAGCTCGTGTCTATATGTTAAAAACATGCTTGCTCATAATTAGCAACTTATACAGTGTTGGTAAAAATAAGAAGAACGGGTTAATTTCAATATTGCCAAGAAGAAACAATTAAAAACGAATAACTTTGTTAATTCTTACTGTCATACTGCTGCTAATTGCTATAAATTATTTGCCTCAATTGTATGGAAAATGTTAGGCCCCGATTACCGTTCACAACACCTAAGTATTTTGATGTTGTATGTTGTAAACTGCGATTACGATTCACAACACTTAACGGCTTAATCGTATGAAAAAAGCTTGTTGTGTTGTAGTCGAGACAACACAACATTTTAGTGTTGTGAACGATAATCGGGCCCTTAATTTTGCTCAGAAAAATTAATAAGAACGTTACTTATCTAATAGAATCGATAGTAAAACAAATGTTCTATGTTTTCAGTTGTCTTTAGTTCAGAAAAGTTTAAATAATGGGTCTTGCAAAGCATTACAGTGTACATATTTGAAAAATAATTATTTAAATGCTTCGAAAACAAGGAAAAAGTATGAGTGAAATTACTATACTGATGGATTGTTCCAAAGCAAAGATTATTCAAGCATTTGACTGAAAAGTAAAATCATTGACAAGCGGCAGGAAGCGGAAAACCCACAGGGTTTTCTAAAGAGCTCAGAATTAATTTTTGTGCATCTTATACTAGACGCACAATAAAAAAAACAGACTTCATAAAGCTGTTTCCAAAGCCCATTGTGCGAGGATCGTACGTGGATGAATTGTCAAAACAGAATGTATAAAATTGGTTATGTTTTTCTAAGAATTTGTTCGAAGGCCACAAAATACAGAATCATAGCCAAAAAACCATCTGATGTAGGTTAAATTTATTGTATGAATGAAAATCTAAATACCGGCGGTAAGCGGCACGTTTTTTTACGCTGAGCATTGAAGCTGATACCCCATATGATGAATTTCATTTAAAAATCGAGATAAAACTGAAATTTTGAAAATAGACCTGAAAAAATCTTTGGAACGAAAAGGGCAACAATTTTTTGTTCTATATATATTTGTCTTTATTATGGGTAAAGTAATAAATGTTTATGACAAAAAAGAAAATTATTATGAAGAATAAATTGATTTTTTTATTCAGAATTTTGCGGAATTACTAGAAGTGACACTACTTAAAAAATTATATAAAAAAAACTAAAAAAGACCCCATTTTTATTTTTTGATATGGTATAGATGAAGGATAAACCTTTCTAAAAAATTAATACACTGTAAAAAACCCCTTGATCTTTTTGGTTTTTTCGTCAGTTAAAATTTTTTTTTAGTGGACAATGAAGATTGCTGAAGACGCCCTTGGCCGGGTAGAAAATGCATTCCAATTTGCCAATTGTTCCAGTACTTTACAATAGTATTCTTAATTATTTGAACTAGTAGCCTGAATAAAACTTTTCTCTTAAAAATGAAGAAATAGTAGTTCATTTTCCATCTCTTATTAATAAATTTTTTTTTGTTATAATTTTTTTTACAGTGTATTTTTTTTAACGTGTCATAAAGCCTTTTTAATGATACCAAGATCATGGAAATCGGTTTAGTCGATTCTGAGTTATTTTAGTTTAAATGGAGCTCTTTTCGACCATTTTCGCGTTTTTTTCAAAAACGTTCCCACTGTGTCACGCCCAAAAAATTGCAAAACAGTCATTTCTAAAAATGAGAGTTTAATTGTATTGATCAAATTTAGCTATGAACAAAATTTCATCGATATCTGAGGGGGTCGGGTTCAATGCATCTCCATTTTTACATGAAATTCATCATATCTAAACAAAAGCGGCAACGTTATGTCAAAACGATAAAAACGGGGTTATCAAACAAATAAAAAATGTTTATTGTAATAGCTGGACATTGTTTTTTTATTTTTCTTTTGGTTTTGTTTTCTTTTGCAACTAACTAATGGCGTTTTCTTTTCTGGCAAAAATGTTACACGTTTTTCCCATTTCGCATCTTTTTTAATTTTTTGCATTTTTTTCTGAAAAAATATCAACACTGCTAAAATGTAGTGTGTTCTTTTCTATAAATGTCACACTATAAATTAAAAAAATGGTGCACCTTTCACACTCTGTATTTTTAGAGGGGGAGAATCGCACGACAAAACAGCTGACCGGTGATGCCAACTTTTGAGACTCAAAACGCGTAAACATTTTTGAAAAAAGAGCTAAATGAAAAAAAATCCATATAAAATCACATCCAATTTTTTTTTGCGTTTTGAGTGACTAAAATCCGGCTAAATCTAGCCCGAAAAGGGCTAAGTTGGCATCGCTGCAACTGACATTTGTTTTGTTTATGAATGTGTATTTGTGTTAAGAAACAAAAAAAATATATAGAAAATGGAAAATAATACTACTTTTTTATGTGCTTAAAAAATTTTTGATGACTTGTTGAATTCATCTTCATCATCTGATGATGATAAAATATTTTATGATTATGGAAAAGTGAAAGGCTTTGTAGAGAACATAATTAATGAATACTCTGAAGTTAATGTATGTCAAATTTAATAGGACAATATCTCCTACTTCTTATATATGTATATAATATATGTCTATATATATAATTTTTATAGTTTAAGAAGAATTTGCGTATTAGTCGGGAAGGTGCCATTGGTCTTTTTGATAAATATTCATTGTCTTATTTCAAGCGATCTTATCTAGCTTCTTCTTAAAAAAAAAAAAAAAACAAAAACAGCTGTACATGAAAAAAAGTGTTACACTGTTGTAATTTTATGTTCTATTCTGACCATTAAAAATGCGACATCTTTAAAATGTGGGGTAAACATTATAAAAATGTACATAATAACGGTGTAACATTTTATTTCAGAAAAGAAAACACCATAAATGTTTATGTAGATTAAGGGCAGTCATAGTTAGAAAATAAATTACTGAAAAAGCGAAAGTGCTGCTAATTAGTTTTTAAAAAGGAGCTACTTTATAATGGCCGGATTTTATGTGAATATTTTCTCCCAAGATTGATCAGAGTTTATCAAAACAAAGCAAATATGCTTGTGCAAAATATCTATTATTTAAATATTTAACAGCTATTTAATAAAAACTCTTCTTTATGATCACTCTGTATTAAAGACTATTAGCTATTAGGTACTTGTATTGTTAAGCGGAAATAAAATAAGTTATTTATTATTATTTTTGTTTTAAATTGTCTCGTAAATTATGCTATTAAGTAAATTAAATTCGGATTAAAGCCCCACCCAAAAAAAAAAAAAAAAAAACAACTTTCTGACAGATCATTTCTTCTTTTGGACAATAACATCTTTAATTAAGATGTGTATTTACATTTGTTTACAATTTATTTCGAATTATGCATATTCATCGCATTTGTCAAAATCTTCTTTTGTATACGAAAACAATACATAAAAATGTGTGATCTTGTCATATACACCCTGCCAACATTTTCTATTGCGGAAGTGACTCAGAAGTGACGCTAAGAAGTTGAAACTCATCTTCTGCGATACCATTTTCTGATCGTAGAAGCGTCTTCCGTATTGAGAAGTTGTACCCCCCGGAAGTAACTTCCAGAAGTCACTTCAGCGTAACTTCAAGAAGTCACTTCAGCGTAACTTCCAGAAGTTATTTTATTCGCCTCTCTTTTGCTTTTGATTTTTGTTTGCCTTTACAGTTAATACACTCATATTGACTATGGGATAACAAATATGTAAAAACTACAACAATAACAAATCGAAACCACACTCTACCACTGACCGACCACAGCAAATGACAAAATAAAACTAATTTCGATGATGTCGAAAACTTCTTTTTGACATTCTTTTCATTTCTTTTATAACGGGGCATGTCATTTTCGGCTGGTGTTGTAAACAACAAACAATCTTCCAAACGTCGTCTGGATGATTGAAAGACGACTGCAATGTAAATTGTTATTGTTATCTTCCAATTAACGTCTGGAAGTGAGTAAGACGTAACGCCTTTGACGATGGACGATGAAAGAAACTTCCAATTGCTGGCAGGGCATACATACATACATACATACATACATACATACATACATACGAGTGTGTTTTCTATTTAAACAAAAAATCGCGTTTTATATTCGATTTGGTATTTTCGATTTGTTAAACTATTTTCTTTTTCATATTGTTTTAATATTTATGTAGAGCGTTGTTGTTTGAGGTTATAAAGTGGTATTGTAAAATTATATTTAACATTAACACATGTCTCAATATTAATAATTAATATAATTATAATGAAAACAACAAAACTTTTAGAAACTTAAAAAAATATTAATACATATGGATGTATGTATGTACCTACATATTGTATTTCAAATTGCTTTATTTTATTTCAAATTTATTATGGCAAATAATACAACAGATTAAACATTTAATCTTGTTTATCAGATTAACAAAATAAACAAAAACATAAAATGCCAAACTATAAAGTTATCTATTATTATTATTGTACGTTTTTATAATGTTATAAAATATGAATTTTTTATTTTTGGAGTAGGTGCATTTGAATATTTTATGTTTAATGAATTTCAATTCAGTTGCCAAGTGTAGTGGTTAGCAGTCATTGTGAAAATGTCAAACATTATAAATATGTTGCATATTATTAGGGGTTGTATGATTAATGCAGTTTAAAATAAAAATCATTTTCAGTCTTATTAGGGCAAATCACATTAATTTATATTGTTTGATATACATAATTTATTTTAACCTAGCGAACTATTGCAATCAATTTCATATTAAATTTTAATGGAATTACACAAAACTTTGTAAAATATGGAATGTAAAATCCGACCAAAAATTTGTTAATAGAGATTTGTTTTTTAAATATCTCTACTGTGCCAAAATCAAAGAAAATATATTTGGAAATGTGCTGAATAATGTACAATAAAAATAGTAAAAAAATCGTTTACAAATTCCTTGAAATCTGATACTATTGCTAAGAAGCTGAGGTTCCCAAAAATTACTGTAAATGATGATATAAAATAATATAAAAAACAGAATCTACCATATCAGCAATCTACATTGGACCTCTAATAGCTAAGCCTACCCAAAATATTATGTAGCAGTGAAACAAGGGGATTTCCAGTCACACTTAAAGTTAGTATCAAAGAAATCAGGTCGCCGTAAAAGAATATTTTTCCCTAAACATTTAACATTATTTGGATATTGACATAGAAAATTTAAAGATGAATAGTACTCCAATTCTTGACAATAAAATGTTATCGATAAGGAATAAGTATGCAGGGCAGGTGGATCGAATTATTGTGTAACAATTAAAGCGATCTATCAAAACTGGCGGATTATTAATAGTTATGTGGTTCAAAAGTCTTCAAACTTGTTTTTGTTACATAAATATTAAAATATATATAAAAGTGATTGTGTGTCTGTATGTATGTATGTTTATTATTATTAGTTTGGGATCTATATACGGTTTTGCTTGAAAATTTCACAGTATATTTCTGTATGTCTGGAAGGAGCTAAAGGCTACTTTTTTTCTAAAATTTTAAGTGGGCGTGGTACCTCCCATACAAAGTTAATTTTAAAAATCAAATACTTAGGAAACTATAATAGCTATAGTACTCAAATTTTGCATGAGCAATTACATTGTTTGTTTAAACATTTGCGGAAAAAATGGGACTAGTAGCGACAGGGGGTGTGGCACCTCCCATATGATGATAATTAAAAAAATATCAAATATATGGTATACAATAATCATATAGTTAGTAAGGAGACTTGGTAATATATATCGAATGAAGACATTGTCTCAGATTGATGCGAGTTCTTAGCAAATAACACGTATTGGAGATAATTAAACTTTGAAGTGACCTGAGCCGCTCTCGATATATAAATCGGTTATATATCATAAACAAGATATATGCAGACACTATGTTGACACATTGTGGGATAAATCTCTTAGATGTCTACAAATTAAATCTTTTTAAGAATCTATGGGCAATATTAAAAAGGCACATAATGATGTTTGCTATTTCCTAATAAAGACATATGATATTTACTGATGGTTTGTTATTTTCTTCACAATACATAGGAGTTGGAGTGTTTGTAAAATACACGCAGTTAGCTAAACTCTGCTGAAGGGAAAACTAAACTCTTCTAATGAAAGCTGTTAAAGAAAGGAAGCTATAAAACTTAGAGGTGGCACTATGGACCTAGTTTACTTGTTTTTAAAAAATAGACCACAATAGAGTAATAATCTTTTAAATTAGCTTGAAAACCTTTACGTCAAATATCTCCATGCTCTCAACTAAAATTATTAAATTATTCAGTTGATGTTACAAACACAAAAAAATCAAATTTAAAAAAAATTTCAAACAAATTAATAACAACTAAAATTAACTGATAATGAATCAAATCAATCCAGAAATAAAAACACAAAAAATAGTTTACTTTTTTACTTTTGTTTTCAAATGCAAATTAAAATTCTTTTATTTATTCTTTCAATTCATTTTAATAGTTTTATTTTCTTTGACAAAAATTAATAAAAATAAAATTATAATAAAAAAATTACAAACTAATCATAACCAATTAATATAAATAACTAAAAATTAAATACATATTTAATAATAAAATTAATTTGCGCAAAAAGAATAACTTAAACGGAAATAAATGAAACTAAATGGTCCTTCGGTTTGGTAAATATGTAGAGCAGAGAGAGAGAGAGTGTGTAAGAGAGTGAATAAGTAATAAACAAGAGAATAAATAACAGCTTAGATTAAGAACAATAAAAGCTAATTACGAATTATTAATAATAATTAAGTAAATTTAATAATAGGAATATAACAGGTTTATGGTTTAATTTTTAAGACAACATAAGAAAAAAACAGTAACAATTGTCAAGAGTTTTAAATTTAAATAAAACTAAAAAATTACAAAAATTCATATTAATAACAATTTTAAGAAATTTTTTTTTATTTCGTTTAAACATTGGAATGGGTTGTAAGAGTAAATAATAACCAAAAAACAAAGTTTTAAAATTTTTTTAAAAAATTTAAAAAAAAAGTGTTTAACAGCACAAGAAATAATAATACAAAAACAAAACAAAAAATTTAATTCATTTAATGAAATCAAAAATTCAACTAAAAATAATTAATAGAAAAATTAAAATAAAAAAAAGAAAAAACAAAAAATTTTAGAAATTTTTGGAAAAAAACAAAGGAATTTTTTAATTTAAAAAGTAGTTTTCTTTTTGTAACAATTTTGAGCCCTAGGCAGAATTCTTGGTATTTTTTAAAAGGTTTAATAATATAATGTGTTTTTTTAAAAAGAAAATAAATAAATTATTATGAATAATATAAAATTTGTTTTAAAAATTATTTGTTGCTTGGTTTGTTTGTTTTGCTTTAGGTTTTTGTTTTTTTTTTTTAAATAATTAAAAAAATTATGTTTTAATAAAATTAACAATTGAATGTAATAATAAAATATATTAAAATTAACTTAAAAAAATACAATTAGAAACTAACAAATGCTTTAGTAGTTTTTACGATTTATTATTTAAGAAAAAATATTAATACTATGCAAAAAGTAAATTGTTGTTGGTTGTTGGTTGTGTTGGTGTATAATTTATTTATTTTGCAAAATCATGTTTATTAAACAAAAAGTTTTTACATAAAAATTTTCTTAAAAACTTTTAATTGAAAACCTGCTATCTGTTCAATTATCTATCATTTGCTTTAGTGTGTGTTAAAAAAAATTGTTTAGTTTTGTTTGCATTTAGAGGGTTAGTAATTTTTAAACTTAGACTCAGTCTTGGCAGAGAGATTATCAATTAATTTGTCTTGCTAAATTTGTTTTTGTTTTATTTTAAATTAAATTAAATTAGTTTAATAATATTTTATTTATATAAGAAAAACTTATAAACTATATAAATCTTAAAAAGCTACTCTTCTCCTTTAAAAATAATGTCTTTTAATTGGTTGGTTTGTAAAGATTTCTTTTTTAAGTTTGAAATTAAAATTTAACTAAAGTGGCAAGTTTTTAGGCTGCTTTTTTATTTAAGGGATTTTATTATGTTGTATTAGCTTTAAATATTAATCTCATTTCTTTTGTGACCTAGACCTAGTTGTTAATATCATTTCAAAGAGTAAAAGCTTTCTTTAAACGGAAAGCTGTGAGAGTTAACATACCATAAGCTGTGAGCGCTTAACTAGGCGCTCTCTGTTTTCACCACAATCGGCATGGAAGCGGCCATGTTATGATTCATTGGTGAATTCCGGGTGTAATCCTCCGATTTTAGCAACATGGGTATGTTCATTTTCATGTCGGCCAAAATGGGCAGCATGGGTTTGTTATCGGACCCCTGGTGTCCTGCGGCGCCGGCTCCTTGCTGTTGTCTCTGCTGTTGGGACTCGTAGCGTGTGTGGGTGCGCATGTGTCTGGTGATCATGTCACGCCTGCAGGCTGCATAGGGACACTGAGGGCATTTGTAGGGTTTCTCACCGGTATGAGTACGTTGATGGGTGGATAAATGGTCAGAACGCGAAAATACCTGACCGCATACTTTGCAGGTGTATGGCTTGACGCCAGTGTGCAGACGCATGTGTCGTGTCAGCATATCGGAACGGGCAAACGAACGATTGCACACTTCACACGAATAGGCTTTGGCTATGTCGTTGGAGGGGTTGCGAGACTTGTGGCGGGAGGCCATGTGTTTGGCCAAACGATCGTGCAGTGAAAACATTTGGCCGCACACTGGGCACACATAGGCTACATCTGAGCCGGGAGGCATTTCCTCAACCACGGGTGAAACATCCAGATTGTAACGCCAGGCCACTGATTCCTTAGTGGTGGGTGAGGCTACATCTCCCTTAATGACGGGCACTCCCACTGTAGTGGTGGGAGCATGAGGATGCAACGGATGCATTGGCATTTCCATTTTGATCATGGCAGCCGCTGCTGCTGCAGCAGCATGGGCATGTGCCGCTGCCACAGCATGAGACATGCCGCCGCCATACGGAGAAACAGGAGCTGAGGATATGGTGGTGGTGGTAGTGGACGAGCCCGTGCTGGAACTATTGTTACAACTACTGGGCGATAAAGAAGCTGAGATCGGTTGTTGGCTGGGTGGCAACATCATGGTGGTGGCTGGCAAAGGTGAAATAGACTTATACTTCTTGTTATTACCAGCTACTGCCCCACCAGCCATTTGCGTTACTAACTCTCCCGTGGGTGTGGTGCCGCCACTGCGCACCGACAAATCTAAAGGTCTGTCCTGGGGTGGCGGCATTATAGCAGGATCCGAGGTATTAGCCGACATGGTCTCACTAACCGAAGTCTCGCTGCGCGGCGGTGAAGGCAAGGCCATGGCCACACTATGAGTCGGTGACGTGTTAGCAGCACCCGCCGTAAATTCACCTTGATGAGATCTTTCCACTTTCAATTCTTTAACTTCCTTGGCATTCGGTGAAGTTTCATCCATTTGTGAGGAGGCTATAGACGAGGGTGTATGCTGCATGGGCGAGGTATAGAGATCTTGTCTCCGTCGAAATACTTCATTCAGATATTTGGTGTGCAAGTAGTAACCAAACAGGGGAGAGGGTATGGGAAAATAGCGATCGTAGGGACTTGACAGATGGGCTTCAGTCTTGATGTCCACTGTCAAAGGATTTTGAGGTTCTTCAGTTTTAATGAATTTCGCCGCAGGTAAACTCGTATCCATAATAATGTTATTGTTATTATTGTTGTTGTTATTATTATTATGATTTACAGGACTACTGCTTATTCTAAGGCTATCATCATTATCACCTATAGACATTTCCTCTAGCGAATCAGCCTCTTCATCCCCACTGTAACTAGAGCGTTTGGTGGAGCAGGATGATTTACTTTCATTGTGATTGTTGTTAGCCTCTTTTGCCAGATTGGATTTCTCGGAATCCTGATCTTCAGCGTCCACCTCCATATTGTGATTTACGCTATTATGATGCAATTTGTCTAGCACCGCCGACAGACGTTTACGTTTCCTCTGCTTCCAGGGCATATTCGATGTATTATTATTGTTGTTCTCTCTAACATGTTCCGCTGTTAAGCTGTTGTTGTTGTTTTCATTAGCTTGGGCCGCCGCTGAGGCCGCCACGGCTGCTGCTGCAGCCGCTTGCTGTTGCAGAGTCAAGGCCAGATTGTGGGGCAAACCATAGGGCAGGTGAGTGTAGGGTGGATAATGATGTGGCTGCTGTTGATGGGCTAAGTGCTGTGCTTGTGCTTGTTGATAATGATGTTGTTGCTGCTGCTGGTGGTGCTGGTGTTGGTGATGGTGATGAGATGTTGCATGATGCCCCATGGGGTCAGTACCTTCGGCCATAGTCATTAGGTCACAGTTTTTAGACAAATCGTAGGTTTGGGGTTGTGTTGGCTGCAATTGTTTTCTTATAGTGAGGATCAGAACAAATTTGTGATCGTTGGTTTGGTCTGGTTTTGTTGAGGGATGTTTTAATTTTTCAACTGTAAAGAATAGAACGATAAACAACGTGATTAGTTTTTAATAATTAATTTATTGTTGCAATTTTTTTTTGAAATATTTTGTGAAATTTTTGGATATATTTATTTAATTCTATAGCTATTTTAAAAATGTTTGTTAAATAAAGGAAAATTTCTTTAAATTCTGTTTGTTTTGTTTAAAACTTTTTTTTTTACACAACTCTAGTTTATGCCAAAACATGTAATAAAACTTAGATGGTTCTTTTTAGTTTAGTTACGTTCTCTAAAACAAATCATTCAAGCATTTCCTTTATGTCAAAGATTTATGTTTATTGTGACTGCTGCTATACACCATCATAAACTTTATCACACATAGAAAGACATTTGTTTCCGTTTTAGTAAAAATCTAAAAAAAATATATAGTTTTTGGCATCCTCAATGGCCTTAAATAAAAGAACAGAAATTTTTAATTTTTTTTTTTTTTTTTTTTTTTTTTGTTGACCCTCTTGACACATTGGTTGGCTTTTCTAACTTGGTTTAGTGTCGCAATAAGAACAATTGCTGGCGTTTTTTTTTCTAGATTGTTACTCGTTTACGCTGCGTTGATTCTGTTGATAGGATTTTATATGGTTTCTGTATTGTTTCCTCAAAAAAATAAATAAAAAATGCAGACTTTTTTATTCCAAAAAATTCCAGTAAATTTTATGATGCTTAAAGTTTATGTCAGTTTTTGCTGGGTGAAATAAATAAACGTTGGCAGTTTTTTTTTTATATAAATAACTAAGTAATTAAAATGAAAAGTAGCTAAGAAGAAAACAAAGGCTGCTTTTTTAATTAAATGTTAAATATTGTCTCATTTAGTTGACATATAATTCGGTATAACGTAAGTTCTGAGAGAGCGTTTACAGAATCGCAGGCAGTAAAACAGTAATCGATTAAAACCGGAATTACGATGAAGTCCAGAAAAATTATGAGAATCAATCAATATCTGGTCAGGTTACAAAGAAAATGCTAAACATAAGATTCAGCGTTGTCATCTTTGAAATTTCAAAACGCATCAAAATGGAGAAAAAACAACGCACAAGTTTAAAATTTCTGTTTGTTTAAAATGTTTATTGAATAAATTTTACATTTTTTTAATTTCATAAATTCTATTAAAACTTTTTAAGAGATCAACGATTAATAGTTAGAGATGGGAAGAGGGTAAATACCCAACTGGTAAATGCCCGGCAAAATAGGTCAATTGGGTAAAGATGGGTAAATACCCAGGTATTTACCTAAAAGATGGGTATCAACTATGTAATAATAGTAAAAGTCATTTTTTAAATAAACGTGTTAATAAAGATAAAATAAGCAGTTTTACCCACTCAAAGTTTAACTCACAATATGCTATTCGAAACTAAAGTACTTATTGGTAAAAAAAGGGCTAATTTCAGTACATACTTGGTACTTTTTTTTAATTACTTTTGTTTTCCATTTTATGTACTTTCATTTGAATTTTTTCAATAAAATTTGTTAGGGCTCCACTGGGACTTTAACTCTGGTTGTTCGTCTACAATCCAGTAGACCAAACCAAACAAATTGTCAACAAAGATTTTCGCCTTATTCACTTTTAGCAATAACCCTCATGTGTCGAATTTGATAGTATTTAATGGAGTCCTTTTTCATCCTATAGATTTCATGATAATTAATTATTAAAAAATTGTAATTAAAAATTAGTAAAAATATTGGACCAATATTTCTGGGCGTTACAAACATATGCACAAATCCAATATACCCTCCCCACTATGGTGGTGTAGGGTATAAAAAACGCACTGCGCATCAACTGAGAAATTTTTCGCGCAAAAAAATTTTAAAAATTATCATCAAAAATGGTGCGAAAAGCATCAAGTTGACAACGCTGATAAGATTATAATTCAAAATGCAGGTTCTCTTTATATGGAGCACTGATGTACAATTATTTAAATCAGTGGTTGGCATTTATAACCATTAGGTTTCGAATGCATTGAACTGCTGACATTAGTGATAGATAGTGACTTCAGTGAAAACTTCAGCAGTCATGGGCACTTACAGCCACCAGGGGCCGAACATAATAAGTTATTTGCCAGTTAATAACACAAATGCAACCATTCAATTCAGTGGTCTTCACTCAAGTTTCACATGCATTCAGCTATTTTCTGTATAAAGAGTAATAAAAAGCTACAAAATTGTTTGTATTACTGCCTTCGCTAAAAGAAACTCTATAATGTTGTAAACAACTGATTAAAGTTCAGATTTTCTAACTACTACATTATCCATATAGAAGGCACTTAGATCAATTTACCTTCCTTTAAATTCGTGCTGTTAACTGTTTTTAATTTCAATTTCTCTGCTGTCCCTTTAAGTCTAAAATTGTTCCTCAATATACCTTCAAAAACAAATCTTAATTTTTCCTTAAAAACCTTTTGTGTCTTTAAAACGGCATTTTAGTTATATCGTTTTAGTAGGAGGTTTGTTGTTTTTACTGCATTGCGCTTATCCTTATTTGATATATGTGAATTGTTTCCTTTTGATTATCCTTTTAACAGCAAACAAACAACAACAACCAACTAATACAAGGATATGTATATTTAGACAGAATTCCTTTAAGCTTTTATATTATTTTCCACATCAGTGAATATTCAGCAGCTCCTTTTGGCTACTACAACACGATAACATAACGTCAGCAGCACCAGCACCAGCACGCTAGTTTAACAAATATCAACAAACATTATACTAGAGTAGAGTAAACATTAAGTAGCCTAAGGATGTGTTACACTAAACACTCATACTTCGGAAATATACAAGAGCAAAGGTCCTTTTTCCTTGTTTTCCTTGCTGTCGCTATTGTTTGTCATCTTGAGGTGTTGATATTTGTTTAAATGACTATTTTAACCTTAAAGTGTCTGCAGATTTACTGAACATATACTTCTGCTAGAAAGGATTTCTGGCTTTGTAGGGGAGGGATATGTGATTTTTCATGGCATTAAACGTTTATGTATAATGTCTTACTTGTGTATAAATTGTTAACTATTAATAAATGCTTTAATTAACTTTGAAATTAATGAAAAAATTTGGTTTTTAGCAAAAAAAAAAAAAAAAAACCTTTAAAAATTAAAGCCATTTAATACAGAGTGCCTCGAGGGTTGCGGGTTCGATTCCTGCCAAAGACTCTGGGTTTTTTCTACAGATAAGCCAAAAGCTTCGCAGTTTGTGTTTGTTAATTATTAAAAAAAAAATGTTCATTAATGATTTAATGAAGAATATTTATAGTAATGATTTTAGAAATTCAAACTAGATTTGCTAAATCTGTCTATTTGTTTAACCGTCTGTCTACGTAACCGTTTTCTGTTTGTTTAAATCACTGTAACGCCTACAATACAGAAATCTTATTGATTTGCCGCAAATGTTTAAGTCTGTTCTAGTTTTTTTGGTTTTGAAAATTACCAAAATCGCTTCCCTTTCGTATAACAAAATTGTTTTTTAATATGAAAATTAATTCAAATTCATGATTGTTAAAAATCCTTGATTTATTGTTATAATGTGTATGAGAAAGTTTTTTGTTGTTGTAGTTCTATTGTGTTTTTTATTTGGTTAAAAGTTAATAATGGACCAGATCTATGCTACTGTTTTTTATACCCTACACCACTATAGTAGGGAGGGTATATTGGATTAGTTCTGATGTTTGTAACGCCCATAAATATTGATCCAACGCCCACCTTAAAGCATACCGATCGACTTATAACCACTTTCTGAGTCGATTTAACGTTGTCCGTCCGTCCGTCTGGCTGGTTGGCTGTCCATGTGAAGCTTGTGCACAGAGTACAGGTCGCAATTTTAAAGATATTTCCATAAAATTTGGTACATGATATTTTTTCAGCCCCAGAAAGGATAGAATTGAAACTGGTGGAAATCGGTCTATTATTTCACCTGGTCCACATACTAATTTCCTGCCGAAATAGGGGTTTGACGATCCTAAATGTTTAAATTATGAAAGTATCCAAACAAATTTCACCACAAATGAGTAATAAATGAAGTCAAATCACATCTACAAATTTTGTAAAGATCGGTTAATAATTGCTCGTAGCTCCCATATAAGGCCCACTTTTGAAAATCACTTTAAAGGGCATAAATCTCTTAAAAATATTTGTTATCCAAATAAAATTCAACAAAAATAAGTTTCATATATACAGAAATAAGAACATCTAATTTTATAATGGTCGGTCCATAATGAGTCAAATCAACCATATAAGACCGTATGCGTAATTCATCCATAAATTTTTTAAAAAAATTTTATATCGTTTAACATACATAATATTTATAGTCACAGTTGTCATGGCACTAAATTTTTTGATGACCATATAGCGCCCATTTTTGAAATACTGTTTTATACTTATACTGGGTGTAGGGTATTATATAGTCAGGCTTGACCGCCTATACTTTCTTACTTGTTTTATGTGTGTGTAAATCCCGCTGACGTCTAAAATGGTAACAAATGGTAAATTAAGATAAGCCTAGAATGTTTTATTTGGTATTGAAAATCTGTAAAATAGATTGAATAGAATTAAAGTTATGAACCAAATTTGAGACAACCTCTAAAAAATTATAATTTAACGTAAAATTCAAATTTCATAATTGTTATCGTCCAAAGTTCAATGTGTAGGAGCAATTTTGTTGTTTGTTGCTGTTTCTTTCTCAGCTCTTATAACTGTTCCAGAACTTGTAATTTTTCTATATCGACAGCTCAATTCCAAAATATGCAAAGTCGAAAAAGTGAGTTTTGCAGGAAAAGCTCGTAAAGTTTACAGGCGATATCTAAAAAACCATATAAGGTAGAATTTTGTTGTTTATAACTATTGATTGGACTAGCCAATCACAACCAAAGTTTGACAGAATTTAAGTTGAACAAATCTAAATTCAAAAACGCAAAGTCGACATAGCATAGTTTGGAATTGAACTGTCCATATACTCTTGTGAAAGCTTAATAGATTAATGAGAGATAGTGACCAACATTACACCTAATTCTGTTTTTACACGGTTTGAAAATAAACAAATTTTACATTTTTTACACGATTTTATTCCATTTAGCACGATTCAAAATCTTCTGGGCTTAAATTTTGTTTGGTTAAATTTAAATTAAGCGCTTTATGTTCATATCACAAATTTAGGAGAATTCCCTTTTAGGGCATAAAATCAAATGAGCTTGTCATACATTTTTTTACATTAATTTTAGTTTTAGAGTGCGTATCTTTTTTTTTTTCTTAAATAAATATGCTTGTGTAAAAACAAATTGCATAGTTGGTTTTAAAAAATCCTTGTTTTTCACTCATTTCAATAGGTATTAGAGATAAGGAACCAATCACCTATTTTGCATACGATTAATGTCTTTTTACACGGTTTTTTTTTACACAAAGTTTTCCGGAACTAATAATCGTGTAAAAACAGAATTAGGTGTAATATGCAACAAAGATCACCTTCTTGCAATACAGAGAGAGAAAAAAGAATATTGGAGTCATACAAATACTAAAATTAAGTGAAGAATACTGTCTTAGGACAATATATTGTGCCGTATTCATAAACAATTTTCATAAAAGCACACTTAAAGTCTACTTTATTGTTTATGAATACGGCATATTGTCACTGAAAACTGAAGGAAACATTGAATGTGTATAAAGGGAATTAATGTTGAAACCAGTTTAATTGTAGTTCAAAATTATTTCAATCTTGAAGCGAATTCAATACTTGCTATAGCTCGGATTTAGTTCAGATTTTGTATGAATTTTCTCTAACAAAACTGATTAAGAGATTGTCTGTTGAAAAAGGTCATTAATGTTAAAACGACAGTCACTGTTATTATATTTGAGGAAGTAAATACAAATATATTATTCCGAATTGTTGGTGATTTATTAAGTCTAGTTAAACATAATTTCAAGATTTATAATATTGTTTTCCTTCTTCTATTTTTTTTTTTTTATAAAAATAACTCTGGTAATTACAATAATTATTTGAAAATATTCATGAGTTTTTTCTTAAATTCTTACATGCTAAAGCTATAAATTTTATTTAAAAAAAATTATAGTTTTAAATACTATAAAACAAAAAACCAAAAGGGAAAACTTTTGCGCTGTTTTCTACATACATACATTATATGAGAAATTACGATAATTATGTTTCTGGTTAGTGTTGAAATTTATTTCATTTTTAAGGTTTTTGCTGCTATATATTTTCCTAGATTTATTATGTTTTTTTTTTTTTTTTTTTTGTTTGTTTGTGCTACGACTACAATGTAAAGCTGTTAATTTTTCGTAATTATGTTAACAGTTTATAACCCACCAAAAAAATATACAAAAGACAAAGACTAAAAAAAAAGACTTAATGAATATGAGTAAATAAGTTTTATACATATTTTGCAAGGACCCTGAAACAAACCAAAAAAATCGCGTGATTTTTTTGAGGAAAATGGCAAAATAAAAGAGAAAAAAATTCGAGATTTTTTTCTTTTTTTGCAACATAACTAGGTTGTGTATATTCTACAGTTGGGGTGTTTCCTAAGGGATTATGAAAGGCCTTTGCTTTATACTTTTCTGTAACAGACAACTATTCATAAATGTTTTTTTTTCATGATTTTGTGTTAAGTGGATAATATTTAATGTGTCATAAAGTACTTAATTTAAGCATAACGAGACAAGGGACAGAAAAAAACAGAAATTGCCAAAAAAAAAAAAAAAAAGTCTGATTTGATAAGCAAATTATAGTTTAAATAAAGGGAGCTAAAATGATATTAAAAAAATTTTGGTAACGAAATTTAATAAATTTTTGCAGACTTATTTATTATTTTTCAGTAATCATTTTTTTGTATAACTAACAAGGTAATTACTATCCAAGAATAAAATCTTTTAATAAATATATATGAAATCATACATACATAAGTATATGTTTGTTTGTGCAGTAAATAAGTGTTAAATAAATAATAAAAAATGTAGATACATATGCATGTACATATATGTAGAAAAAGGTACCAACATTTATTTACCACATTAACAAATATTTACTTAAGCAATGTCTGTTTAAAATAAAACACAGACATTTCAAGACATATACAAAATCTGGAGTTAAACGGATATTTTAGAAATAAATATTAGTGAGGGTTTAATAATTATGGGTGGCAAAAAACGTACTTTTATTTAGGGCCTAATAAAATTTTATTAAAATTTGGCCAATTAACAAGAAATTTTAGAATTTATAAAAAATAATTGTTAAAGTACCAAAAGTACTTTTTTCAAAATTTTTTTCAATTAAGTACCTATGTGATTTAAGTACCAACATTTGTCTAACTGTTAAAATTTGGTCAATTAACAAGAAATTTTATAATTTATTAAAAAAAAATTGTTTAAGTACCAAAAGTACTTTTTTCAAAATTTTTTCAATTAAGTATCTATGTGATTTAAGTACCAAAATTTGTCTAACTGTTCCAGATTATCACTAAGCTTAAAACAATTTAATTAAATCATTTAAATTTCAAAGAAATTTTATGATTTATTATACTAAATCTATATATAGAATTCCGCTAAAATAATATAAGTACTTTTTTCAAAAAGTACCAATTTTCTTAATAATCTAAAATAGTACAAATTGTTATTAATTTAAGTAAAACAGTTAAATTGCATATACATATAAATCATGTGTTACCATATAATTTGTAGATAATAGTAAGAAAAGATTTAAATTTAAATTGAACTAAAAATGGTACTTTTTGTAATACTAGTGTTTTATTAAGAAAATTAATGAAATGATGCCTTAATTCTTAAATTTATGTTTATTTAAACCATTTTTTGATTTTTTTTGCTCTTTTTTTCAAAACAATACTTAAAAAACCAAAATTTTAACAGAATTCTAAAAAGTACTTTTTCAAAAAAAGTGTTTTATAAAAACAAAAGAATAAAATGATGCATAAAATCTTTAAATTGTTTTTATTTAAGCACTTTTTCGAAAAACTACTAAAGTACTTTTGAACTCAAAAAGGTACATATAGCTTTATTAGGAAAATGTATAAAAAATATATTTTTATTCCAAAAATTTTCAGAATTCTTGTCACTTTTCAAAATAATACTAAAGTACTTATGGGACTCTTTCAAAGCTATACTTTAAAAAAAGTACCAAATTTTAAACAGACCTTTAAAAAGTACTTTTTTAAAAAATAATGTTTTTTAACAACACAAGAATAAAATGATGCATAAATTCATGAAATTGTTTTTATTTAAGCACTTTTTCGAAAAAGTACTAAAGTACTTTTGAACTCAAAAATGTAGCTTTATTAGGAAAATGTATAAAAAATATAATTTTATTCAAACTATTTGAAGAATTTTTGTCACTTTTGCAAAATAATACTAAAGTAACTTTTTAAAAGAAAGTACGAAAATTTCAAATTTTATTCTCTAAATTCTGAAACACTATTAAATATACTAATATTACTTTTTCATAAATATAGCTTTATTAAGAAAATGGATGAAAAAATATAGTTTTATTCAGGCAATTTTAAAAACTTTTGGCACTTTTTCTAAATATGTAGTTCTAAAGTACTTTTTTAAAAAAGTACCAAAATTTAAAATTTTATATCCTAAATTCTTAAACAATGTTTAATATCCCTTCAAATATACTAATATTGTACTTAAATGTGTATAATGAAACGTAAAAAAGAACTTAAGGACTTTTTTTAAAAGTAATACTAAAACTTTTTTTCACTTGTTTTATATAAATTGAATAAACCTAATGCTAAAAATCTTCATACCTGGTACATTTTTTGCAAATGGTACTTTTTTCTGTCTTTGTTTTCTCTCTCCCAAAACTCATAAATTTTCCATTTTATCGCACTACACTTCACGTGTCATACAGCCATTAGCTAATAAACAGTACAAATATATGCCTGTCGCAGTTAGTCAATGTACCAAATTGTTGTGTAAATAAACAAACAAACAAACAAACTAACGAATACAATAAGAACCAAAACGTAACGAAATACGGCGACAATTTGGACTCTTTTTATCGTTTTAGTGCAAAATAATAAAACAAGCGTGTGGGCGATCAATCGTGCGTGCAATAAAAACCAATAATAAAATACAAATGCAACAAAATGCGACAGACTAAACAAATTGTATGTGTTTAAACTTTAAAACTATAATGAAAGAGTACATAACTATAATGGGGCAGATGATAACCGATAATTGCTAATAACTAAAGCAACAGATCATGTTGTTCAATTAACAAAATTACAAGAAAAAAAAAAACTATTAATGGTTGATATAAAACCTAGAAAATTATTGAAATTTCAAAAAGACACCTTGAATGGTTTAAAGTGCAAGATTTTATGACAACAATTTTATGTAATAAAAATAATCTGACCCTATTATTCAGTAACGTTTAGTGTTTAACTACTGTCTGTTGTGTAGTTTTATATTTTTTTGCCATAATTTTCTGGTTGTTAACAACAATTTGTTATCATTTAATTTTTTATCTTTAATTATTGTATAAAAATGTTATAAAGAAAAAGTTAAACAAAACTTTATTATTTTATTCGCTCCTTTTTTTGTGTGCTGTTGTTGTTGTGGTGTTTTTAAAACTCTATTAATAAAAAGCCAGCAGAATTTGTAAATGGTTTTAAATACCTTGATGGTGGCGTTGATAATAAACATGACATAAAATCGCTCAAGTGTTACTTATGACAATAGTCCGTCTGTCAGTCATTCGTTCGTTTGTTCTTTTGTGTTCATTCACTCACACACACACACACACTCCATTATTCAGCCTTTAACAAACCATATTCACACTTGCCCATGTTTATGTAGAAATTTATATTAATAATAATAAAAAAAAATGGCTAATAAAACAGTTATTGTAATACCTATTTAATAATAACAACGAAAACATAAAAAACTTATTCCCCCTCTTAAAAGCAAGACCAACCAAAAAAAAAATTCCCTCCCACACTATTTTTTTTCTTTGTACACTTCATCACTAGCAAACGGAG
This sequence comes from Bellardia pandia, assembly GCA_916048285.2. NCBI lineage: Eukaryota > Metazoa > Arthropoda > Insecta > Diptera > Calliphoridae > Bellardia > Bellardia pandia. Next base: position 25,603,304 of record OU696531.1, read on the forward strand.
AATAAAAATTAACAACCAATCAACGTTTAGTTTAACTTTATTGTTGTGTTGTTGCTAGTGATGTTGTTGTTGTTGTTGCTGCTGCCTTTTGTTCAGCTACAACAAAAGAGTTAAGTAAACAATAATAATGTATACAAAAATTAACACTATACAGACCTCTGAGTGTTTTTTTTTTTCTTTTTAAAGAAAAGGGTGAAATTTTAGCATAAATTAAGATCGTGACAACAGCTTGTATTTTAATAATTTGTTGTGTGTTGAAAGCTCACCTAACTATATGTAAAAAAAACGTTAAAATTTTTGTTCGCTCTCTCTTAGTTTTGGAATTTTAAGAAATTAAAGTAATTTTTTATTATAGCAAATACGTATCAGGAAAATGCTATAAATTTTGCGATTGGCCCCTAATGTCAGTTCTGCGATATTCCGCGTTCTGGAGCAGTGTACCGTAACATTGTTTATTAACGTGTATTTCGCATGTGTTTACTACCAGTGTTGCCAAAATATTTTCACAATTTCCCGTCAAATTGGGGTTTAAAAATCGCCAGAAATCGCTAAATAAATTTGTTTACAAAACCGTCAGAAAACCGTCAATTAAATGATTTGAAAATTTTGAATTTACTTTAAATAAAAATGCTGGTAAAATAAAATTTAAATAATTACACATATGTATGTATTTTTAATTTAATTGTTTTTAGTCATTTACAAACAAAATTAGTTATTTTGAAAAATATAGTGCCAGTTTTCAGCATTTTGTGTATAAGTGGCCATTGTATCTACTTCACTTAGAACAGATTTTGGAAATTCATAATCAAAACAACATTTAATCTCAAGTTTGAGACCGTATCTGTAATTAAAATTGAATTCGTTTACAAAAAATTTAATATTCAAAAATTTAAAAATAAAAAGCCACAAAATTTAATATATTGGTTTTTAAAACTTTTTAAAGAAATTATGTAAGTGATTTATTTTTTCAATTGTCCTTTAATTATTGGAAAGATTTAGAAATATATATGTATATTTTTTTTCAATTTATTTAGCTTTTTGAGAATTCTTAAAATATTTTAATAAAAAATGTATACAAATTTAAAGTTTGCGTTAAAAGTAAATTTACCTTACTCGAAGCACATCATGGTTATTAGCCTGTTTCGTAGTTTGGTTTTAACTAGGTAAGTTATACCATATAATTCAACCTTGGAAAAAAAAACGCTAAGGCGCTGTAAAAAACTCCAGATTTCACGCTAACCGCTAAAAAGTATTTTTTCCCGCAATTGGCATTGCAAAAACGTCAGATTTGACGGGAAAAACGTCAAATTGGCAACAATGTTTACTACACAAATGTCAAAACAGAACTGACATTAGGGGCCTCGCAAAATTTATAGCATTTTCTGATAGGAGGATTACTTTTGCGCCACCCTGTATGTATTTCTTATAATCAGTAAATTATCTAAACAATATGGGTATAATTAAAAAGTGCTTTAAAATAACTTTAATATATTGTAAAGTATGGTACCTACAATTTATTAACATTGTGATTCAAAAACCACTTCGTTCACCCGAGCGTCAATCTAGGAGCTTAATAAGAAAGCAGAAAAAGTGAATACTAACTGAAAAATATTGAAATATAGAGTGTTACAGGGATCTTGATTTTATATAGTAAGTAGAATAAAAATTAACAAAACTGTTTTTCATGCCTAATGTCAAAGAACAATAGCTGCCAGATTTGAAGATTTATCGCCATTTTGATGATTTTTTGTTATAAAAAGCTGAGTGGCGATTTGACGATTTTTTCTTTGAAAGTGACGATTTTCTGAGTTATTAAAATTTTCCATCATTATTTATTTGTATTAATGTTTTTGATACCAAATGGTAAGAACATGCATGATATATATATTTCAAAAGCATAATTAATGATGTGATGTTTTCTTAACTATTGCCAATTGTTAAATTTAAGTGTAATAATTCCAAATAATATTATGAGTCAGGATAGTAGAAATTACTTATTTTATTGGTAAACATAAAAAACAATTTTATATGCAGATCACCGTGTATTAAAATTTTTAGAGGAAACAATTTCTACAACAATTCTACAAAAACTTTTGCTATTTTAACAGAACGTCGAAGTAATATTCAGCCAAATAAATTTAAATTAAACAAAAATACGGAATTCTTGGAAGATAAATCTATTGGATGAATATTTTACTCAACATGTTTTTTAAAATCTAAAAAAACTAAATTATTTTATACTAAATTAAATTATACTAAATTGCAATTAAAACTAGATTTAAAAAAATATGTTACATTTAGAAATTTCATTGTAAAAAATACTGTAATATATTATAAATATATTACGCAAGTTGTCTTTAACATTATATTTGTTGTCATTTCTTATTTATAAAATCTAATTTTTTGCATTTTGGACTACTATCAAAAATATTAGTTGTTTAATTTTCCGATTTTTTGACGATTTTTAAAATACGAAATGACGATTTTTTTCTTTTTCATCAGCATTTTGACGATTTTTTTCGAAATTTATCTGGCTTATGATGAAAGTTTTCTAGTATTACTCAAAATTTTCAAAATTATAAAAATAAATGGACTTTTGGAGATCTCCATTTATTTTTATTATTATCAAAAGTATTTTTTCTAAAAAAGTCCATTTTTTTAATGCTTCAATTTTGATTTAACTAAAATTTTAATTTAAGCTGAAAATTGTATTTTAAATTGTTTACCCTTTATTTCGTTTAGACATATTTGAAAAATTAAAAAAATTTTAAAAGTACTTTTTTAGTACTAAATTACTATTGCACCAAATAGTACTATTTCCTTAAACATAAAAAATCTATTTTTTGATCACTTAATTATGTTATTTAACCTTTAGATTTTAGGAAAATGTAGAAAGTACTTTTTGATAAAAGGTACTAAAATTAGTACTTCCACCTAAAATTCGTATTTTTCGTTTTTTCCTTTAATTTGTTTATAAACTTTTGTAAAATTAAAAAATTTTATTTCAATAAAAAGTGCAAACTAGTAGCATAACTACAAAAAAGTACGTATTTTTAATATAAAACAGTGAAATATAAAAAAGTACGTATAATATAAGTACGTATTTTTGTACCTTTTTGTAGAAATTTTTGCAATTCAGTTGAGTTATAGCGAAAACTTTTAAATGTCTTGTATTTTTTAAGTTTCATTTTGGAATAGTACTTTTTGCAAAAAGCACCATTGCAGTTTTGTTTAAATAGTACCTTTATCAAACTTAGATTTTTTATTTTTTTTTTAATTAATAAAATTTAACTAACCAAATAATGTGCAGCAAACTATACTTGAAGTCGATTGAAAACAAAATAGTACTTTTTGCCAATTCAACACAAACAAATAAAAACATTTAAAAAGTAGTATTTTTTAATAATTCATCATAGTTTTAAATCAACATTTCAACTATGTACATACATACCTACATTTAATAACTATTTTAAAAAGTATGTTCAATACAAAATGTAGGTAATTTCAGTGTTAATACACAACAAAAAATATTGTAATATAATGAACAAACTATTGTTGTACTCCTCCCTCACAACCAACAAGTAAAGTATTTGTTTACTAACATACATTTAAAAAAAGCTTTTTCTCTTCCCTCTTTTGTATAGTAATGAATTATAAAGCTTTAGTAATTTATGGTTTTCACAAGTTTTTGTTTGATTATTTGCAACTCTTAAAATTGTTTAATTTATTATTAGCAGCAAAAAAAAAGTACATAATATTATTTATAACATTATTTGAAAAATTGGCGCCTGTTATTAATTTAATATTGTGGGCAATATTTATTAGATTTCTTAACTCAATAAGACAAAAATACTTATTATTATTTAAATTTGTATTGCTTGCTTTTGCTCTTAACAGTACAATTTAAGTTAGAGATTTTTTCCAGTTAATATTAAACTGAAATTGAAAATAACTTTTCAAATTACCTTTAATTAACATGTAACCTTTGTGACCCCCATTTAAATAAAACTTCCAATGTGGTAAATTGAACAATGTATGGCCACATTTATTTCTAAATTGTGACTGACTGGTTGGCTGGCTGGTTGGTTGGTTGGTTTTATTTGGTTTTACAGAATTTTATTTTTTATTTAATTGGTTGTATGATAATTCAGTTGACTCGTAACGTAATGATTTTGGTGGTGGATGTTATAAATTAGCTTTTTTTCTTGTTGTTTGTTGCAGGTTTCTTTTATAACTATTTGTTTAATATACTATAATTATATGTATGTATGTAAGTTTTTAACAACTAATGATTTGTTTATTGTGTTAAGTGGAATTTTTTTTATTATTATTATACAAGATTAATAATTAAGACTTTGTCGCCTTGTTGTGGCAAATTGTAAATTGTAGGTATTTTAAATGAAACAACTCTGAGTACTACGCTTTTATGGTTGATTCGTTTATGTTTGTTTGGAAAATGGGTCAAGAGTTTGCTGAAAATTATGTGTAAATAATATTATATTTTAAAGCTAAAATCCTTATTTTTAATAACTCGTTCACCCCTAAGCTTTTCCTGATGAGCTTGCTATTATTATTATTTCCAGTTAAATCGTTAGATTTAATATTTCTAATACACCTGCTGTTTAAAGTTTAACAAATTTTAATTTACTTTTTTTTTGTTTTTTTTCTTTTTTGCCTTAACAAAATCATCATAATTTGTTGGCTTTAAGCTATAAAAATAAGACACTTTAATGATAATGATGCACAAGTTTGAATAGAACTTTAGTTAGAGGTTTTTGTAGATTGTTTGTATGTTGTCGTAATTAACATAAAATAAGATTTTGAAATTACTTTGTATTTAAGGGCGAACATGATAAATAATTATGTTTAAAAGTGTAACAAAATTTAAAAGTAAAATAAATAAATTGCCTTTCAAATTAATACATTTGATAATGTTTAATATTGAGGGCAAGATATAAAGCCTTCAGAAGAAAATAATTAATTGCAACTGTGTTAATGATCCTGTTGGGTGCCCCGATAGACTAGGCAATAAAGTGCCGAACTATCAGTCAAAGGGTTGCGGGTTCGATTCCCGCCAAAGACTCTGGGTAGACAAGTCACACATTTGTAGACCAGTCAGACACATGTAAACTAGTCAGACATTTGGTAGAGAATCTAAGGCATCGCAATGGACCATATTGGTATCTGGGTGAGGGTGTGAGGTGACTCACACCAGCCTTCCTACCTAACCTAACCTAATGATCCTGTTTGGAAACAAACCAAAAAGTTTTTGTTAAAAAAGACCGCTTTACTTATAATAAAAACCATAAATTGAAAATTATTAAAAATGTTCTAAAAAAAAGCTTAAAGTTTCAATAAAATTTAAAAAGCTTTAAGATAAGCTTTTTTAATAAATAAAGCAACACTAAACTTGCAAAATTACAGGCATTTAAATTAAAGTTTTGTTACAACTTAAGCTTCTTATATCTATTTGGATAAATCTTTTAAGAAACTCGCTAAATTAATAGCTTTTGAACTAAAGTTTTGTTAAAACTTTATACATTATTAAGAGAAAAGCTTTTTCGTTATAATAAAATGCTTAAAGCTCTCGCATTTTAAAAGCCCTTTAATAATATATATAATTTTGTTGTAACCACCAAACAATTGTTTGACATTTACTTACAATTTTTGTTTTATTTTAAAAACGTCATATGGAAAAAGAACAGAAAAGCTTTCGACTCTGTCTCTGCCACTGTAATTGTTTTAGCCATAATCATAAAACTGCACTTGTTGTTGTGTTTACTATAATCATGTAACACATTTATATTTATTTTTCATTTTTTTTTTGTTGTTGTTGTTCATGTTGTTGTTGTTCATGTTGTTGTTGTTGTAGTTGCTGCTGTTGTTTTCCTTCTGTCTTCCTTGCAATTTGTGGCCATAATCATTTCTTAGTCAAATGTAATTATTTTTTCAATTGTACACCTTTTAGACACTGAAAGCTGATCACATGCAAACATTTGTTGGTCAAGCCAAAACAGGCAAGCAACATCAGGCTGCTGGCTGGCTGGCTGGCTGACCAAACGGAATACATGAATGAATGAAAGAATTGGTTGGTGGCAGAGGTGGTAACGATCGGTTGTGCAAAAGCAATAATAATCTTGCTACATATACATTTTCAAAACTTCCGTCCGTTTGCAAATAATTTTCTTTACAAAAACGAAAAAAAAAATAGATTTAAAGCGGCAACAGGCAATTGCAACAAACATTTTTATACCCATACACACTTGTATGTAAGTATGTGTTTTATAAAGCATGGCCAGAACAACTGCAGTTTTTTGTAGATATAGTTTTGTTTTAATACAGTAGCAATTGCTGGCCAAGCATCGCGTGATCACAGACAATTTAGCCCAGAATACATCTACTGATACATACAACCAATTTTAAATTTTTTTGTACAAACATTTTACATTATGCTGCAGCAATAACATGAACAACAGCACAACATTTTTCAAAAGAAGAAAATGATCCTGTCGTCATCTGCTGTTGGTGTTGCTGTTGCCGGCAATGCGGCTGTTATAATTTTAATAATATTAAGCAGGGGGTAGTAGCAGCCATATAAAGACACACAGACTTAAACCGAAACAGATAGTATAAAGACAGAGACAGACAAGAGCATCCGTTAGTAAGCTACTTTTTCGTAGCAATTTTATAGATCTATATTTTCATTGTTGTATTTGTTGTTATTTTCAGTAGTATATTTACCTTTTAAAGCCATAATTATTAACAATACTACACTATTTTAAATTAAGCACAAAAAGGAAGAGTAGTAAAAAAACAAAGCAATATTTACAACAACAATAATAGCACAAAATACATATAAACTTAGAAGACATGCTTGCTGCCTTTGCTACTGATGTTGTGCTAAACAACTATAAAAAGATTAGCATGTTGTTGGTCCAGGCTAACAGAAATAAAGTTGAAAGAAAAATTTTAAATTAAATAACTATAAACAGGATCTAGAATTTAAAACGTTAACTTATTAACACAAGCGCAGGCGCTTAAACTCACTCATCGTGGCCCATGTTGCAGGGACAGACAGACAGACAGACACCTTCAGTTTTTTAAGTTTTCTTTCTTCACTGCTCGTTCGTTCATAGGAGCTTTTAGAGTTTCTTGATTAGCTTTAAGATATTGTTATTACTTTCAGTTAGATGTTGTGCTGTGCTGTATGCAAAGCAGATATTATTGACTGACAGACAACAAACTTATTACAACTTTATGACTGAAATGTTGCTGGTATTAAGAAGAACCCTTTTCAAAACTTAAAAAAAAACTCTAAATTACGAAAGAGAATCAAGACGATAATGGCTACAAAGTTTTAAGACTTGTTTGCTAACTAAAGTTAAATTGAAACAGGTGTTTTTTTCTGGCTTTTAAGAGTAATTTGTTGGCAAATGTTTGCATATATTTTTCTTTTTTTTGAAATAGATAATTTTTAAATTTTATTAGGCAAATGTATGAAATGAACATTTTGGTTTTAGTTTGTTTAAAATTAACATTTTCTTTTTCAACATGTTTAGATACATAAAATTTTTAATTAAAAAAAATGAATCTTTGTTTAATGGTTAATGTAGATTTAAGCATGGTATTCTGTTGGTCATTTCGTGCGAAATACTATCAAAAGCCCATATAAAAAAAATTCATGCGAAATGAATGCGAACTAATGCTGCTGAAGTATGTACTCTGTTCTTGTTGTGAAAAGTTACGAAATGTTTCTGGCAGCATGTTTTTTCAACCAAAAAATGTATATTGCACTTATTTCGCACGAAATTGAAAACAACAGCTGTTTAGATTTTATTTGTTATTGAAAATAATACTAATAAAACAAAAAATAATAACAACAAAAATAAATTTAGTGAAACTGAGAAGCGTCTAATTATATCGGCAGTGCGAAAAAGAAAAATATAAGGAATAAAACCAATAAATTACATTGTAACCACAACGCCATAAAAGCATCAGGATAATATGTAATATAATTTTTGTATCCATTTCTTTAACATATAAAATAAAAAACATATGGTTTTTGTTTACATAAAAGAATCAATGTTGCATACCTAAGGGCAATAAAAACGACAATTTTCTTCTAAATCGCGGCATTGTCACCACTTGCTAATTGTCAACATTTTCAAACGAAATAATTGATGTTGCTCAACAAATTTCGCAAATTTGAACAGAGTACCATGCTTTAACTGGTAATTTTGAACTGTTGCTAAACATTGTTCACAACATGTTTAAATTCACAATGTTTGCCCTAGAAATGAAACATATGGAAATTTTAATAAAGAATCAATTATTTTCATTGAAATTATGTTGTTAAGCTTTTCTCAACACGACAAATGTTTCCATACAAATTTACCTTTTTATATTTAATTAAATAAACTGTTGCTAGGCTGCACAGTTTTGTTAAAAACGATGGACACAAATGTTGCTAGAATTTTTCAAAAGGTTTTGAGAAAATATTTTTGCAAAATAAAACATTTGAAATGTTACTAAAGCATTAAACACAGCAGGCTACCGAGTACAATATTTCACAACTAAAATACACACATTTATAAGTGAATAATTATTTGACGACAGCAGGGCAAAATGAACATTTACATATAAAAGGTGGTAGAAAATTGAAGAATTAAATTAAAGAAAATAATAAATTGATAAGGACATTTCACAAGACATGAATCCTGCGTTATAGAGAACAGCTATAAACCAATTGAATTTAATTTTCCTATTCAGTCGCCAATAGGCAGTGAAAAAGCGACTATCGTCAAAAGGTAGAACCCGGGTGGTCACATGAGAGTGTTATCAAACTTTTTGAGAAAGTTAAGGCACGGCGAAGTTTATGGGATGCTGGTTGTGTTGAATAAAAACTTCCCAAAGATATTTTATGTCAAGAGGTCGCAGATGTCATACAGTTCTTTCACCTAAACTTTGCAGCGTTTTTTTTTTAAATTTTGTCTTCATTCCCCCTACTTTCTAGTAATTTTTACACACACATAAAATTCTGGCAATGCCTGACAACGAATTTAACAATTTTTGCCATACAACAAGCTGACAAGCATGTGAACTGACAATTTCTGTTGACAGATATATTTATTGTCTGCCAATGAAATTGTAAGGTTTTCTAACAGTCGTCTGAACTGACAATTTACTTTTTGCTAAAAATATTTCAATGTCAGTACATTGCTAGCACACTGCCAGATTGTGTGATCTGGCAATCGTCTGTACATAGCTTAAGCACACAAATGTTGCTAAACATTTAAAATTCATTTTAAATTAAACTTGTATTGCAATCAAAGCAAATAAAGGAAAAATTTTGAAATAATTTTTGGTATAAAAAGCTTTTGAAATGTTCTAATGAATATTTCGATTACAGCTATTTTTGTTTTAACACAAATGTTGCTAAGCAGCGCCTATTTAACAAATGTAGCTAAACATTTGAAATTGTAAGCTGAAAATATTATTGTAATTAAAGTTAAAATAAACTAATTTTATGGCAGCTTGTAAACCAAATACAAATAAAAATGAAATTTACAAATTTTATTTTGTTTTTAATGTCTCGTTTTGTTTTTTCAAGATTTAACTAGCTGCCTGCCCTCTATTACTTGTTAAACCTAACACTCTATTACGATCAGAGATTTTTGAATTTTATTACCCACTCAAACATTAAACAGCAGCACCTTTCAACACAACAGCAATTTTCTAGCATTTAAAGCCTCAAGACATTTGCAAAAAAATCAACAAAATTTATTTGTGTAACATTCAACAGAGCTTTAGCATAAAAACCATGTTCAAATAATTATATTTAATTTATTTGCTTTAAAAAAGACAACGAGTGCAAAAACTGATGTTAAAATAAATAAATTATAAATAAATTCGTTGATTTAATTATAATGTTTGAATAAAAAAAAAACAAACATCAAAACTAAATAGTTGTTGGAACTAAAAGTGTTTTGAAAAATGATTGTTATCTTAAAAATAAATGTTCTATATGATAAAAAAAAATATAACAAAATATAATAAAGATATTAAAATTGTTTAATTTGAACTATAAAATTTAAAACTAACAAGAAATTTAAGATTTTTCGGGCAAATTTTTATATTTGTTGTATGTGTTGATATTTGCTTGTCAGTCTGCCTGTTTACAGCAATTATTTTTAAGTTGTTTTCTTTAACACTGAACTCTTTAGTTCCTCTAAAGATGCTAAAAATCTCGTGGAATTTATTTAAAGAAAATGTAAATTTGTTGAATAAACAGTTAAAAGAATTATTCTAAAAACAACAATATTTTTAGCAGTTTCATTTATAGATGATACATTTTTTTTTGTTGATTTTAAATACTTTCCCCGTTTGTTGACTGCACGTTCTTGGTCTTAATTGGAAACAAAAGATGCTGGAGTTTACTTAACAAATTTACAAGATCATGTCAAGTTTTTCTTATTTGTTATGGTTTTTGGTTTTGATCTTTATTTAAGTTGCAGACAATGATGCGGGTGTGCTAAGTAAATATTTATGTTACAGCAAAGTTTTGAGTTTAAGCTGAAAAAGTAAAAACTGAATGTTTGTTAAATAAACCAGCAACATATAAGACAAGAGATCCAGCAGCAATATATAATAACAATTTACATTAATAACTTAAAGCTAAAATATGATTTAGTTTATTTGGCTATTTATTAATTTAATGATTCATTTTAAGCAAAATTGAAATTAAAAGTATTAATTTAAACTTTATATTAAATGAAAAACTGTTGCTGGGTATTTTTATTTTTTGTTTAAACATTTACTTGTAGGTATTTGTTTTTTTTTCTACTTCTCTCAGTTTGTATTGGCAATTGCGGTTAATCAACCACATCCTTTATAGACCCTTTGAAAACAACACACAAAATTTACTGCAATTTTAGCATTCACAGTTTTGTGAGAACATGTTTTTTTACCTTTCCTCCTCTGCTAAATGCGTTTCTTAACTAATAAAAAGCAAAAAAGAAAAAGAGAGAAAAAACTCAACCACAAAATAATTGTTGCAACATTGACACTATTTGTAATAACTGCAGAAATACAAACGACAAATAATTTAAAATTATTGCCTCAACAACAAGCAATAGAAATAAATAAAAATTTGAATATTTGCAGTTTTAGCTATAAAAGAATTTTTATGTGAAATTCAACTTAAGAAAACCACAATGCAACATCTAGCAGCCAACCAGTCAACCAACAACAGCTGTCTTAAAAACATAAAAAAATAAATTACAAATCTTACATAAAAACAACAAAGATTACCATCATTCTACAAAATAAAAACCAAAAACCCAAAAAGAAAAAAAATCACACAAAAATAATTTTGGCATGATTTTACACCAAAACAAAAAAAAAAAAAAAAAACTTATTTTTTTTACACAAACATTTTAGGTAATGCACCTACAACATGTTTTTTGTGGCCTGATTTTTTTGCAGGGGATTTTCTTATGCATAAAAATAACATTTTTATACAGATAACCATCATCATTCTCGTCATCATTGCCAACCAGTGGCCGCCAACGCCGCCACCGACTTTCAGAAAAAAAAAAAATTATACAAAATTTAATTTCTTTTCTTTAAAAAAAAAATATATTTTTTTTTATTTGCTCTCTGGCTGCCATATTAAACAAGTTTATTTAAATTCCTTTTAGCTTTTAAATTGCTTATCGCCAATGAAAGAATCTTGTTGCACTTTTCTTGTTTTTTTTTTTTTGCTTTTGTTTTTATTTTGCCAAAAAACTGCCAAAATTTATCTAAAGCATTTAATCTAAATTACATTTTGAATTTAAGACAAACATTCATTCATACACCCCACCAACTACTTGCAACAAAAAAGGGCTGCACTTTTGTTTATTGCCACGTATTAAAGCTTTTTTTTTTGCTGCTTTGTTAAATTATATTTTTTTAAAAAAATTTCACCTGCTTTCTTTGAAAATTAATAATTTGATTACAGCGTAGCAGTAAAGAAAGGCAGGTAGATGAACAAATAATCGTTTTATATCTTTATAATTAAATAAATATTGTAATAATGTATTAAATTTCATATAGTAAGTAACAAGTTGAAAGCTCTCACTTTTTGTATTTAAGCTAAAATCATTGTGTATAAAAACTTTTTAATACAGTTACCTGAATTGCAAGTATTTAGGTTTTATTATCAAGGTAATGTATGCTGAAATTTTCAGAATCTTAACTGTTAACCCTCCGTGACACACACTTTTACTATTTCACATTAGTACCACACTGGGTCTGGCCAGACCCCATACAAATATTAACTGTTAAGTTTTATTATATGCAAAAGCTTAGTTGAGCTTTTTACACAATTTTTTTTCTACAGAAGTTGACAGAGACATTCGAATAAAATATTTAATAACAGCTTTCTCAGAGCTACGGAAAAGCTTTTTATAGTTAGAGATAGAAAAAGCTACAAAAAAAATGTTTTTTATATAAAAAACAATTAAAGGATACATAACAGCTTTTCAACATTTGATAGGATACAAAACAAATTCGTAAAGAAAATGTTTCAAACGCTTTTTATAAAAAAGATCCACAACGTTTTGTATAAATAAGCTTTAAAAAAATTTCTTATAGAAAAAGTACTTTAAGGCCTTTTATAGAAAACATCTGCAAATCGCGTTTTATACAGAAACAAATAAAAACTTTTTTTTATAGAAAAAGCACCAAAAAGCTTTCTTTATTAAAAGAAACAAACATTGTTTAATAACAATGATGCAATAATAAAAATTTCAAGTTTAAGCTCTCGATATTGGTACAAAATTGTATTTAAATTTTGTTTAAAAAAAAGCTCCACAAAGCTTTATGTAATAAAGAAAATTTTAATCTTTTTTTAAAAAGCTTTTTTTTAAGATTTGTTGTTAAGCATCAGTTTCATTAATTATTACTTTAAACTATCAATTATGCCTTTTATAGAGCTTTTAAACAAAAGCTTTTGTTTTAAACCCCAACACACAAATTTTCATAAATCTCACAAACTTCTTGAATTTTCTTTACTACAATCCTTATTAATAAAATCCATTTTAAACAGCCTATTATTGTTTCAAATTATTTTACCATCATTAACCATAATTTCTGTCAAACTTTTCTTATTTTGAAAGTCTTGAAAGAAATTTCAAAAATGTCTGTACAATTAATTGGAAAGAAATGTTTATGGCCCAAATATCATAAACTTAAAAAATTTATTTAGGCATTTTTACCATACTTACTCTGCTTTTACATGAATTTTAATTTAATTTTCAAATATTTCAACAATTTCTTTCCTTAATAAATATCAACAGCAGTTTTTTATTATTTTATATTTTTTTTTTTAACTCTCCTGCCTCTTGTGCCTTGGCTGGTCATTTAAAGCAATTTTCAGTTATATACCCTAATAAGAATACTCCACAGCAACCATCACTTTGTCCGGCCATATATAGAGCCCTATAAACGCTTCATAAATCATGAATTGTCATTACAAACATCAAACAACAAACAGCAGCAGCAGCAGCATAAAAATGCACAAAAATGGACACGCTTACAACAAGCCTACTTTGTGGCTGACTTGACTACATGCTGCTTATTTATTTTATTTTTGCAACAAATTGTTTAAGAAATTGTTTCACATAACCAAATATGAAAATATTTTACTCAAGCTCTCAACACCAAAAGTTTATAGAAAAAGAAAGATTTTTATCGGTTGATAAGTTTTGTTTTTCTTTCCACTTGTGCTTTAAATAATTAAAAGCGTACGTAAACAATTATAAGTAGAAAAAAACTGTAAGAATGAACATACATGTACGCGTTAATAAAAATGGCAAGAACATTAAAATTTAATAAAAATTTTACAAATTATAATGATATTTTATCTGAAAAGTATAAACTGCTGCTGCCACACAACACAATTATCATCAAACAACTTTTTTTTTTTTTTTTTGCTGCAAAAAAGTTGTATTTTTTTACCATAAATGTACAGGATAGATTGCAGCTTGCATTTGCGGCTGCTGTAGCAGCACAACAAAAAATGTTTACTTACACCTTCACCTTTAGAATCTACTTAAAACGCATAACGCATTTTTAATTTGAACGTTAACGCACACAACACACTAAAATAATGACAAAAAAAAATAATCTTAAAATGATACTATAGCATTTACAGCTCTCACTCAGTCTACATATGTATGTATGTGTTTGCACGACTCTTAGACAGACTGTAAGCCTGACTGTCTGTTCCGTCTGTCTCTCTGTGTGTTTGCCTGCTTTAAGCCAAGTTTATAAGCAAACAATACCAAATGAAAATGTGAAAAAATAAAAGAGAACACAACAAAAAATAACACAACAAACTTACAAAAACAACAAACGTCAAGATCGATCATATATGCTTGTCTTACCAAGTCAACTCAATGCGTTTTGCTATAAATATGTTTGAATGCTTTAGACTTTATACGCAACAGAAACAATAAAATATTAAGCAAATACCCTATAGTTGGTATAAGGATTTGAAATTTTATTTTGATTCTACCTACATACATCCTTTTTAATAATATATTACATGCAGAATGTAAAGCACCCGAAATGAAACCAAACATTGCAAAAAGTATTCATTTATCACACTCCGCTATCATGTGTTAATGAGAAGTAACGATTGGTTTTTCTACTTTTGCACTACCACTTTTACAAAAAGTTTACTTCTACTTTTTTCTAAGTTTAAAAATTTTATGGAAATTATTGTAATCTGCTTTAAAAACAATGATTTGTGTCATAAAATACCAACTTTTTATGTTTCCCGAAGAGTAGTATTTCTACTACTATTTGTAAATGTTAAAATTTTAAGTAAAATTTTACATATTTGCTTTGTTCTAAATATTTCAAAATTAAAAACAGATTTACTTAATTTTTTCTCATAAAATACCAAAAACAAAAAAGTAATATTTCTACTACTATTTTAAAAATTTTAAAATTTGTCCATATTTGCTTAATTTAAAATATTTT
Source organism: Bellardia pandia (assembly GCA_916048285.2). Lineage (NCBI taxonomy): Eukaryota > Metazoa > Arthropoda > Insecta > Diptera > Calliphoridae > Bellardia > Bellardia pandia. Next base: position 25,618,334 of record OU696531.1, read on the forward strand.
ATAACTTAAAAAATTTTTTTATAGATTTTTTTATCATAATATAAATTTTTAAAAAAGTAGTATTTCTACTACTATTTTTAAAATCAAAAATTTTATTAAAATTCATTAAATCTGCTGCAGAAACAATAATTTATGACATATAATAACAATTTTGTTTGTTTCCCCAAAAAGTAGTATATCTACTACTATTTGTAAATAATGAAATTTTCAGTAAATTTTTCAATATTAGCTTAATGTAACATATTTTATAATTTTGAAAACTGTATTATGCACGTTTTTCTCATAATATCGATTTTACAAAAAGTAGTATTTCTACTACTATTTCTAAATTTGAAAAATTTCATAAAAATTAAATAAATCTGCTTTAAAAACAATGAAAAGGTACCAATAAAATAGCAATTTTTATGTTTCCCAAAAAGTAGTATTTCTACTATTTGTAAATGTTAAAATTAAAAATTAATTTTTATATATGTACAGAAATACATATTTCCTTAATTTTCAATATTTTGTAATTCGAAGTTCTATTTCGATATATGATCTAATATTTAGAACTTTATTAAGACAATTTTCTGTACTTGTTTAATTAAAAACATGAAACTACCACCATTTAGGGCTAAAAAAGTTCGTTTAATATTAAATTCAATTGTTTAAGCACTTTTTTGTAGCAACTTAAAGTGCGTAGAATTGAAATAGTTGCAAGAGTGTATGAGCTTTAGTGTGTATTTGTGTGTTTAAGTTCACATTTGATCATCTCAAGTTTGTTGCTTAAATCTTTTGTTTAGTATTGAACATTGTAGACGAAAAATATAAAAAGCTACAGCAACAAATACAAACATAGATTGCATGGGAGGCGCAGGAGTTTAGTTTGATATTTTTCTGTTTGTTTTTTATGAGTTTTTTTAACGTTTTCTTCTAAAAATGGTAAACAACAACGACCTTCTATTTTAGGCCACTAAGGAATTGCATTAATGTTATTTTTTATTTATCGATTTTTTTTTTGTAGAAATGATTTTTTTTTCCAAAGCAAGTATTTGTCATATTGTGGCAAGTAGACATTGAGTTTGTTGTTTGGTTGTGTGTTTTTTTGTACAGGTGAATTTTAAAGTAGAATTTAATATTAAATAATTTTCGTTTGTTTGTTTGCTTGATTTTTAATGCCATTGAAAATTTTGAACGTTTTAGACAGATTGCTACTTTTGTCATAAACGAAAATTGAATTTGTTTTGTTGCTTTTAAATTGGAGAATTTTGTTAAAGAATTCAAAGGTTTTGGGAATGAGCTAAATAAATAATAGCAATAGTGAGACACAATATAAAAAAAGGAAGAAAATTGTGATACCTTTTAAGACTATAAGTAATTTTGAATTTTAAAACTGTATTTTAAGACCAAAAAGTCCGTATTATAAACAAAAAATATTAATTTACTTAAAATTTAAATTTTTAAAAATAGTAGTAGAAATACTACTTTTTTGAAAACATTAAAAAATTGTGTTTTATAATATTAGTCATTGTTTCCGAAATAGATTTCATCAAATTCTATAAAATTTTCAAATTAAAAAAAGTAGTAGAAATACTACTTTTTGTTAAATTAAATTTTGGTAAATTAAGGAACTAAGGAAAAATTTACTTTAAATATTAATATTTAAAAATAGTAGTAAAAATACTACTTCTTTGAAAACATTAGAAACTGGTATTTTACAATAATCATTGCTTCTAAAATAGGTTTCATTTATATAAAATTTTCAAATTAAAAAAAGTAGTAGAAATACTACTTTTTGTCTAATTACAATTAACAAAAAACTTCTAAAACTGTTATTTCAATTATAAAATATGATAAATTAAGCAACTAAGGACGAATTTCTATATTTAAAAATAGTAGTAGAAATACTACTTTTTGGAAAACATAAAAAATTGTATTTTGTGAAAAAAATACTTATTCAGAAGTTAATTTCCTTAATTTTTTAAAAAATTTAAAATTTAAAAATAGTAGTAAAAATACTACTTTTTGTAAAATTGGTATTTTAAGAGAAAAACACTCTCTAAACAATTATTGAATTAGAAAATAATGTAAATTAAACAGCTAGTGAAGAATTTTACAATTTAAACATTTAGTAGTAGAAATGCTACTTTTTGGAAACTTAAGGAAATGATATTTTATGTAAAAAAAAATTATTGTTACTGAAATTTAGATTCACTCACATTCAAAAATTTTTAATTTTTTGAAAAAAAAAACAACTTATTTTGGAAATAAACGATAACATTTTGTAAGGTCATAAAAAAAAACTTCTTTAGTATAAAAACCAGCTGCAAAAAAATATTTAACTAGATTATATTTTTGTTGTTTGTATTTATTTGTACAAAAAAAAATCTTTATGAAATGAAATTAAAGCTTGCTGTGGCAATGTTTTATTACTTTTTATATATTTTTTTTTTTGAGAAATTTTAATAACTTTTTTAAAGCAGCCATTACTTTGTTTAAATTTAGTTGACACAATGACATTTTTTACCTTTTATTCTTTTTTTTTATAAATCTTATTTTTGTAACTCATTTATAATGTGAGATTTTAAATGAAAGTAAAAAAAATAAAATAACTCATGCTTTCTTTCATATTTAACACAAATTTTGTTAATTCAAACAACTGCTGACTGGTTTTTAATGTTTTGTACTTTAAATTGAAAAGTAAACTAAATGGCACCGGTTTAGGTTTGCTTCAAATATAGGCAAAGTTTTTAAGCTAAAGTCTAGTAAATATAATCTTTAAATTTATATTTTTTTTTACTAATTTTACAGAAATAAGAAATTTCATAAAAAATATTATTTCATCAGCTCGAACTAAATAAATTCTGTTATTTCCAATATAAATTAATAAACTTTAGAAATCAATAAAAAAATTACTTACCGTTTTTTAACTAAGTGCTGCACATTTCTATTGTTAGATTTTAGTCACTGCAAATAAACAAGATAAATAGGGAATTAATATTGTTTATCTAATAAAACATTTGAAAAATATTTTTAAAATTAAATATATTAGAAATCTTTTAAATTTTACTGCTATTTGCGTTTATTTGCTAGCCTCACCCCCTCATCCACCAGAAAACAAACAAAAAGACGTTTAATGAAACACCTTTAATGTAGAGGTTGCATGTGTGTAAAAATGACATACGTCATGTAGAGTCTACAAAATGCTTCTTTTCTTATGGTATAAGTTGGCTACGCTCTCTATGCAGCCTCAGCAAAACACCCAGTAAATATACAAATGAAAATGTCAGAAAAAAATTGTTGCAGATAATTAAAGGACTTGAAAGAGAACAATATTTCAATAAAAAAATCTCATTGAATAGTTTTTCAAGTTCTGTGAATTAGAGATTTATTATAAATGTTAATAAAAGCTTGTGGTTTATAATTCAATTGCATAAATTGAACAGATATTTAATTTAAATTTTTATTAGATTTACAATTTTTTACACAAATGTAAACATTTTTATAAATTTAACAATTATCAGCGTATTAATAACAGAGTTGGACAATTTTTTAAAATTTAAATATTTTATAAAATGGTTACAAACATTTAGTTTTTTTAATAAAATATCAGCAATGCCAATAGAAACTGAATAATTATCATGAGGTTATACCTATTTTTCAAATATTTATTGCAAAATTCTATTAATTAAATCATTTTGCAAAAGAAAAAATGTACTTTTCTAAGATCTCAGAAATAAAGCTTTTTTATAAATAAAGCTAAAAGGTTGGGTGTGATAAATTTGCTTAATTTGAAGTGTGTTTTAATTTCGGTTTTTATTGAAATATTTATAAGTTTACAAAAATGTAAATATTTTAGTTAATAAAAAAATTAACAGCCAATTAATATTAATCATACGCTCTAGGCTGGAAAAAGAATTAATTTTAAATATTAAAAAAAAAGCTAAAGAATATCATTTTTTTTAATCAAATATGATAGATATAAAAGTAAACTATAGAATTATTAAACGAAAGTAATACATTTTTAATAATTTAATAAAATAAACAAAATTAGTATAAATTTCTTTTAGAAATTGTTTTTCTTTTATTTAAAATTTTAGCATTTTTCGCATAAACGTATTTTGATTGAACTCTTTTAATAGCCTGCCTAGAGATAGTATTATAATGACGATCATATGATTTCTGTTAAATCTATATACACAGAATTTTTTTTGTTTGAGTTGCCTCTTTTTCTTAACAACTTGTTGCTTAGACTATTGTGGTCATCTGTTATGGTGTGGTATTGGTTAGTTGGTGGATATACTTGATAGTTGTGCATATTGTTGTTGTTGTTGTTGTTGCTTTTCTTGTACTCTTTTTTATGCCTGATGACATGCGCTTTAAGCCTTTTGATGCCATGACAGTTGCATTCATATAACCCACAAAAAAAACACAGAAAAAAAGGAACCAAGCTAGCAAGCAACCAACTGAACAAATGTTGAGAAAAAAAACCCATGTAGCATAGTGTCATACTTAAGTTGCCACAACCAAAACGACAAAATACAACACCAACAAAAGCTACAAAAAAGAAGAAAAAACCTACAACAAATAACAAACATTTGACTTGATGCGATTATATGCACGCACATCCCAGCCAAGACAAGTCAAGTATGTTGCTAATTTTTTTTCTTTTTTTTTCATACACATATAGTAATAATGAAAATAATAAAGAAAGCCCCAAAAGAAGACGAATCTGCTTATCTACGGTGATCCATCATTGGTCCAAAGAAAAGAAAAGGCAATCTTTAGAGTAAGTAAGTGTGTGTTGAAGCAAAAAACACACACAAAAGTTTTGCATATTGTAAAATTTATAGGCCACAGGTGATTTTTTTTTGTGGTCTTATAAGGCTGCAGCTAAAATTATACTGGCCTCCACACAACAACCACAACAGCAATAACAGCAACAACAACATTAAATCTTAATATGCGGGCGTTAAGTTTTAAAAATATGCTAAAATATGTCAGAACCTTTTTAAAAACCATAAAACAACAAGTGTCACCTTTACTTTTGAGTACAAAATCTTTGCTAAAACCACGAAGGAACCAGAAAAACCAGTGAATCAAAAACATTGCATTCCTTGGATTTCTTTTTTTCTTTACTTTTTCCTGGTTGTTTAATATTGATTACGCTCCCACGGTTTTTGTATGTTAAAAGTACAACAAAAAAAAAAATGCAAAAGAAAAAATAACCAAACATCAACAATAAAATCTTAGTCAAGCATAAAAACAGGAAATTTTTGTGTTGTTAAAACCACAAAATGACTGGAACGGCTTGTAAAACTACAATAAACACCCTCATTTAGGAAATTTACACAAGGGAATTAAAAACAATGATTCAAAATGCAGTGAAAAAGCAACAAAACATACAAGAATTTAAATTAAAAGCTTTTTTACCAACAGTTAAGAAAAGTTTAAAAAAAGCTTAACGTTACTTAGGAAATAATTTTCCACATTAGCTTTGTTTTGAATTTGTTTTTAAATACTTTTTTTTATTGAAAAATGCTTCAAAGAAATTACTTTTCTAAGGTCTCGACATCAGCTTTATTGTACATATATGCTTTAAAAAGCTTTTGTTTTATAAATTTGTATAAATTAAAGGTAAATTTAATAAGAATTTTATTAGAGTTTTAGTTTGTTTACAAAAAGAATTTTACAAATTAACAGTCTAATTCACAAAAACTTATCAAGGGTTTATAACAGGCTTATAAAGCAAATATCCATACAAAACAGGCTTATAAAGCAAATATCCATACAAAATTTGCCTTATAAACCTTTTATAAACCTTTGACAAGTTTTATGAATAAGGGGGTAAAAATCTACTTTTTAGTTACTAATAGTCAGGCGCTCTGGGATTAAAACATCTTTTTCACTATTTTCTAAAAAAGTTTAACAACTCAAAATTTTTAATTAAAATATTTTAAAAACAACATTAAGCTACTTTATAGAAAATGTCGCACATAATAAAGCTCGGTTTCAAATTTTTTCTGTTTTTTTTTTATTAAAACATGTATTTATTATTTTCTAATAATTATAAATTCTGTTTCTGTTTTTAATTCAGCTACTATGTGATCTAATATTTCTGTACTTCTTTGCAAAGTCTAACCTCTTTTTTATATTTGCAGCTCGTAGAAGAGGATTTTTCTTAGCGAACGTACTTTTTGCAGCGCTTTCATTAAGTCTTCTGTGGACAGTTCGAGTCGAAATATTTAATTCTAGTTCCTCCTTTATATCTCTGGATGTCGCAAAAGAATTGCAATATGATCATTGTCTAGCTTCGTGGTCTTACGTTCTCTGCCACATGAGTTATTTCGGCTTTTGTTTGACTTTCTTATTTTATACAAAGCAATTATTTTTCTGACCGCACATTCCGATATCTAAAGGTACGGTCACCTTGGCAGATATTTGCGGAAAAAGATGTAACCACTAAATAAAACAGTTTTAAACTTGTTTCTTTATTAAAAAAAAACTTTGTTTTTATTTAGGACAAGGCCCATCAAATATAGTCTTATTTTAATTGATGCTGTTTGATCCTGCAAAATGTTTGTAACAGTAAACAGCGTCAAACAAATTTGTGGTAAAACAAGTGATTACGCTTTTTTGAGTAAATATTTGTCATGTGTGACCGAACTCAAAGCTTTCTGTGTCATCCATTTTCAAAATATAGTACCAACAAATCTTTTTCCTATTCGGTTCTCATTTCTCATTTCGAAAAAGTCTTATTCTGTGTATATTTAAATAACATTAAATTAATTAAAATGCACTATATTTTATTACTTTTTAAAAACTTACCACAAACTTTTCAAAAAAAATTAGGGGTACAGCTCTTATTTTAAGGTTAACAGAAAATCGCACTGTATTAAGTCGCGAAGATTTCTTGTGCACTGCAATATATTTACATCAGAAATATAAATGAGCGACTTTATAAAATTGCAATATTTATGCAAATAATTCAGATACTCCAACAAATAACGAGTCTGTTAATAAATAGTAAATAATACATGTAGAAGAAAAATATCAAACAGGTATAAAAAAAGTTACAAAACCGACCTTTTTTTTTGTCCGACAGTGTATGTCTTTTTATATTTTTTTAACAACAAACAAATATAAAACACAATTTTAATGAAGCTTGCCTTTTTTGTTTAACATATTAAAAATTTATTATTTATTATATTTAAGGATTCTCTAATTTCATAAATTATAATTTTTCATAAAATAAATTATAATTATGCTTGTCCAAATTCCAGTATTATTACAATTGCCGCTAAAACCTATTATGTTACATATTTATAATCAATAAATGGTTCTTTAATTTCGGTTATCAAGATATTAAAAACTATTTACAATTATCAAAATTTCTGGAAATTAAAAAATTTACTTTTAATTAATATTAATCATACGCTCTAGGGTTAAAATATTTTCAAATTTAAATATTTCCTAAAACAGCTGCAAATAATAAGATTTTTTACTTGAAATCTCAATACTAATTATAAAAATTATATAATTATTAGAAAATTTCACATTTACTTTACATATTTATTTAAAAATTCAACAAATTATAAAAAAGTAAAAAAAAAACTAAATTTACATTTTAACAATTTTTCTTTTTTTGTTTTTTTTCAATTATTTTTATTTTTATTAACAATGCTATAAAACTCACTAACTTGCTAACTTAATTTGCCGGGCAACATTGTAGGCTTTTTGTTTTCTTTTTGTTTTTAAATTGACTTTGTTAATGAAAACATTTTATTTAAAAGAAAAATTATTATATAATTTTGTTTTATGAATTTAATTGAATTAAATTTCATAAGCCATGCTGTGGTAGAAGTAAAACATACTCGTAAATTTTGTATGTATGATAACAATTTTAAAGTCAAATTAAATTGAAAACAAAAAGTGTTGAAAGTATAATTTTTTTTTTCAGCCATAGGAAAATTGTGTATTAAAAAAGCAAGCCTCCAAAGTGCACTTTGGTTGCTACTGATTGCTGCTGCTGCTGCTGTAGTAGTAAAGCAAAAAACGCGACAGACCATATAATGATTGTAATTACATGTACCGTAGCTGTAGATGTATAGTTAAGTTAACTTGGTTTTAATGTAACATTGAATTTTTATTTTTATTTTTTTTTTTTCGTTTTTGAAGGAGGGGGAATTTTAGCTTTAAAAAGTTTTTTTTCTTTCTTATTTTGCTTTACAATTTTGCGTTCAGTGTGTAAGTGTGTTGTAACAATGTAACATTGCTACCATTTTAATGGTATTTTTGTGGCAAATAAGCATTAGATTTATGGCTTAAGTTGTAAAGCCAGCCATGTACACAAAAATCTTATTTACAGGCATGCAAGTATATTTGTAAGGCTGGCTTGGTGAGTGAGTGAGTAAGTGTAAAAAACAAACTGAAAACGTAAGCACGCTTGCGCACATGCCATTATTATGTTATCTTTTTGTTTGTAGTTTTTTTTATGCACTATATGTCTTCTTCTTTTCTGGCCTTCCAAGAGACAACAAAAAATGCAATCAAACTACTTAGAAAACTACAAAATGTACAAACTCTTTGCTTAGGCTCCCTCCTCTCTTTATTAAATGGATTTAAACAATAAATACACTTATACACGAAAAAATTTATATATTTCAGTTTTAGTTTAGTGTTTTTTTTTTCTCTTATTTAGCACGCGCTGCTAATTCTTGTTTACAAAACACCATTTAAACCATGGCATCTATCCATCCATCTAATATGAAATAACAAAACAATAACAAAAACTTTACCAGTCAACCAACTAAATCATTATAAACTCAGCTAGAACACCATTTCCAAACCTTAGAAAATAATGTTATATTTTGTCCCATAACAGTCAAAATATTAATTGAAATAAAACAAAATTAATAATTTTTTATTCTAACTTAATGAGGAATCTATGCATCAAACTTAACATTCTTTTATTTTTTTATTTTTTTAAGAAATTTATGAATATTTTAAAAACTTTTTAAATTAAAAAGTTAATATAAATTTAAAAACCATTAATGGCCGAATTCTCGGTCATTAGTTAACCATTGGTAAACTAAAAAAACTAAATCATTAGATAAGCCTTTGTCATTAGCTAACCAAAGACTGTGAATTCGGCCATAAGTGTTTTATAATTATGGTTAAACAAAATTGTATTTCAATTAAAATCGGCAAGAAGAAAATATCGAGTCCTCATATTCTTTTTCGTTTACCGCGAATTTTTGTTTTTTTTTATAAACACTCAAACAATAATTAAGTTAACAATTTTAATAGCTGAAAATGTTTAATAATTTCGGTTTTAATAGTTTCACAGATTATCCATTTTCTAAAACAGGTTTTCATAAATTTTGTAAATATAGCCAAAATTAATATTACTCATACGCTCTAGGTTAAGAAATGTTAATAATTAAATAACTCTTATACCTATATATTAAATAACTAAAACTTTTCTTTAACAAATCATTAAACATTTATCTAAAGATTCTAAGACAAACTTCTAGAATAAAATCTCTAGAACTTTGATATAAATATCATCATATATATATACTAAGAACAAAAACAAAATGTTGCCAAAAAAATATTTTTTTTTTCAAATTTCTTTTAGCCACAGTGTTTAATTGTATTGTTCAGCACTTCTTTTGATATACTATATGAAGTGTTATGTAGCAGCACGATATAGCGTTGGTGGTAGTGGGTCCATTCAAAAAAAAACATCAACAACAACACCAAATAAACTGTTGAAAATACTTAGCAAATGTAAGCAACAGCCAAACAACCTTATTTATAATAATACCTACTTTATATAAGGCAGAGCTTGACCATTCTTTATGGTAATAATGGGTAATAATATAGTTTTGTGGTTATACCGAAGATTATGTTTAAAAGCCTGCCTGCAAAGCACCACAAAAAGAAAAACTCCAGCAAAACTAAGCTAATTGTAAAGCTAAACAATTTCCTATTTGAAAAATAAAACAAAACCACGCCAACTAAAACAGCAGCAGCCGCAGCTACAACAATTGTTGCATGATATAAATAAAGGAAAAAAAAACTTTAGAACAAGAAAAAACTGGTCTAGAAATATTTTAAACATACAAAGTAGTAATTTCACATGTCCACCCTCGTCTAGTAATTGTAACATGTACAGAAGAAACGTATTAAGAGCACCGGCAGAAATAACAATTAATTTCTAAGAAATTAAAACAAATAACTTGAGATTGGAAGAAAGAACATGATTTATGAGACAATAGTTTTTCTTATTAATGGTTAAAAAGTTTTAACAATTTAAAGTGTAGAGTGAAATAATGTTAAAATATTTTTTAAAACATAAATTATTTCTGAAATTTAAGCATTAAATGAATTTATATATTTTGTTATTTAGAAAAAATTGAAGCATACATCACTTTGCTGGTAGGTTTTTCAATTATGGATTTTGGTGTTTTATGTAAAAAAAAATTGTCAGAAACTATTTCAATTAATTTTTGAAAATTTTACTTTAAACATTAATATTAATCATACGCCTTTGATAGTTTTAAACTTTAAAGATTTAGAGATTTAAAGTTTTAAAAGAATCATTGATATTTCTATTATTTCGGCTCGAGTTCATTAAATATAATTTTTCATTAAATTATTTTTACTGAAGGTAGGAATTGTTACATGAAAATTGTTATTAAAATTTATTGATAATTTTTCTTGGCTTAGGATTCGAAACTGGGTTGTTGGTTAAATTTACATATGTTTCGAGAAACACCACTTTCTCTCTTTGAAAGAATGGTTTTAAGTTTTAAGACCAAGTTTACAAATTCCGGTCAACTTTAGGATCAGAGCAGATGAGAATCTTGACGTTAGTTAAGGTGCTGAATTCAAATCCGGGTTTCGTTTTTCAAAATTGGTTCTAGTTTATGAGTTCGCGCATGTTGGCAGCACTGCGCTATCATAATTACAGTCAGCTGTTGGCGTCGCTACAAACGTTATTTCATTTTTTTTGGCCGACAGAAACTTTACAAAATGTTTAATCCCCAATGAAGCAGCAGCATGGGTATCATTTCAAGATGTTGTTCACAACTTTCTCGGTAACCGCAAATCCCCGGCTTTCGAGCAGATAATCGACACTTTGTTGCAAAAATTATTGCTCGAATGTCTCTCAAAATACATTTTCTGCATTCCCATCTCGAATTTTTTCCTGAAAACTTGGGTGATACAAGCGACGAGCAGGGAGAGTGACTACAGCAAGATTTGGCGAAAATCGAAAAACGATACCAATGATTTTGGGACGAGGGCTGATGAGCGACTACTGTTGGGCTTTAATGCGTTAAACAGATCCCAAACAGTACAAGCGACTCAGGTCGACTGCTCTTCATTTCTAATTTAACACTTTTTTATGAATAAAATGGAGATTAATTGTCAAAAAAATGTGTCTATTTAATATCTCGAAAATTAGAACCAATTAAAAAAAACGGAGTGCAGATTCATATTCAGAGCCCCAAATACCCTTAGAAACAGCTTTTGGTTGCTTAGATCCAAAACCGTGTATACCTGTGTAATTACCAAAATCTTAATTAATAATAATTTGGTTTCAAAAATTAGTTATATAGTGTCAGCATTTTGAAATGTTACTTATTTAATTAAATTAAAGCGGAAGATTAAAGTTCTGTGTAAGTTTTAATTACGAATTTTTGTTGTTTATAAAAATGTTAACTATAAATAATTTTATTGAATTTCTAAAAATGTTTCTTCATAATTAATATTAATCATACGCCTTAGTAGGTGTCAAATATTAAACATTTACAGATTTTTTAATTTTAGCTTAATTTTAATACTTTTTTCGGATTCTTAATTGTTAAACAATTAGCAAAAAGCGATTTTTTAGTTTTAGAAAACACTTAATTGAAAACTTGATATTTCTAGAAAACTAAAAATTAATAATATTTAAAGTTTTTTTATTGAAAATTTAATTATAAATAATTTTAATTAATTTTCAAATAATTTTGTTTAAAATTAATATTAATCATACGCCAGAAGAAATTGTATTTCTCAATAAATGGTGAGTTAAATAGGTGATGTTTACAAGTAGATCTTGGACAATAAACATTGCTGATGACGCCCTTGGCAGGGCAGAAAATTCATTTTAGAGTGCCATTTGTCTAGAAAACTATAGTGTTCATGAACTCAAGCCTAATTAAAAATTTTCTCTAATATATCGAGCCATAACCGCCGAAAAAATGTATCCCACAAACTCAAAATTTTACAGTGGAAGGTTTTTTTTAAATAAAATCAGTTTGAATAAAGCCATTATTTTAAAATTTATAATGTAAATATTGTTTTGTGTAATACATTTAATTTTAATAATTTTAAATGATGTTGAACTATCGATTTCGATAAAAAAAAACAACAATCGATTATGGTGTGGGATACATTTTTTTGGCGGTAATGGCTCGATATAATCAGACGCCTTGAAACACATTTCAAGATTTAAAGACTTGTTAAATATTGCTACAATTTTTGAACTTTTTGCAAAATCACACAATCAAAATGTTTTTATATGCTTTAACCAAAACTAATATTTATTACTTTTTTATTTTTTTGAAATATGTTAATTTTCACAATTTATCTTACAAGAAATAAACTTTAATTGGGCATACATTTGAAATTTATTTGAAAAAAAAAAACAAACCTGATAAATTAACCTTCAAAGGCCGTTTGTTCATGAGAATTTATCTAGATTTTGTGTGAGCTAGTATAGCGGGTGTTTGTTAAAATTTTTAATTTGAAAACGAAACAAATGTGAAACAAATACGTTTGTATTGCTCAGTTGCTGGGTTCCGCACAGGCCTAAACCAAACAATTGTTGTTTAGTCTAATAAATTCTAGACAACATGACAATCAGGACAGACTTAACGGACAAAGATACATAGATAAACAGACAGACAGACGGATGAAAGAACGGACGGACGGACGGACGACAAACAGATATTGGCTTGGCTAATAACAAACTAAACGACCTTTAGAAATATGTGCACATGTGTGCACATTTTACACCAGCTTTCAAACCACAAGCACCACCAGTTGGTTTTATTGTTGCCGTTCTTGTTGCATAGAATTTTCTATAACCATACAATGCTCGACCGTATTTGTGCCGTATGAAATATTAACAAACAACCCAAAAGACCTTTATGCAGTTTATCGAAGTGTTTTTTTTTTTTTTTTTTGTATTCCAAGCATAAATAAAAGTAAATTATTTTTGTTTGTTTTTTTTTTTCAAACCAGTATAACGTGGTTAAACTAAATGGAAAAAAGCCTTGCACAAAAAAAAAACATATTAATTTATTTAAGAAACATTTGTTACAACCAGCCAACCAAGCTTTAAAGAATATAATATGTTCCTTATTTCTTATTTCAAAAAGTTCAATAGTCAATTGATTTGAGAAATAGTAATGAAATACCACGTAATACAATTTATTCATTAATATTTATTTATTTTGTTTTTGTTACTCCTTACAAACATGATAACTTTTAACCTTAAGCCCATAAAATGCGTAAATCACCCACTAGAGTAAATCTTTATTAGAATCGAAATATGTAAGATATTTCTTAATGAAAAACCAAAATCTTATCAGTTTTTATTGTAATGTGTTTGCAAGGCGTTTAAAAAATCAATCTATTATATTCATATGAACTAAGGCAGTTGTTTATTTTTCACAAATAACATTTTACAAATATTGAATGATCTACTTAAATTTGTTGTATTCATGTTTTAATAATCTCAGTCTTGTTAAAGTTTTAATATGAGTTTTACGTTTTCTATTTGCTTTAATAGTTATCAGTTCAGTTCAGTTTGGTTTAGTTTCATAAGTAGTACTATTGTTGTTGTTCTTGTTAGTTGTATATTGTAATTTGAGTATTTATATTGTGGTCTTTTCTAATAAACTGCATTTCATATAATTATCTCAGTTGTGGTATTTAACGCCCACACATTCACATTCATACAACATTATTTCCAACGAACGTTTAAACTCTAACAATATGCTGTAAAATATTTTTGTTTATTGTTGTTGTTTGTTTTTAAACAAAATTTGTTGTTGTTTTTTTTTCTTAACTTTGCTTTAGAGTTTATTTAATGACCATTTGTTATAGGAAACTACACATATAAATAAATGAAGTATTTAAGCAAAAACAGACACAAATTAGCAATTTAAATTTACTAAATAGAAAAACAAGATTGTTTTTTGTTTTTGTAGTATATTGTTGTTATTTATGGTATTTATACTATTAATTAACTGTTATTACAATGCCTAAACGTTTGACATTAATTTGAAGCCGTTATCTGCAATATGAGATTTCAGCCGATTTATTAGGAATGAAGTATAGATAAAAGGAAAGGTAATAATATGGGTATCAAAATCTTTTAAATTGACAGGGGTTTATAAATTTAATATAAATTCAACAAGAGTAAGACAATGTTTTCAACTTGTAATAAATCTTCTATATATATAATAGGAGGCCAAACCCTTGGACCGATCTTCCTGAAATTTTCACAGCACAGTTACTGTGACTGTAAGGAATAATATTAATAAAACTTAATATAGTTTTGATTGGACAAACAGGAGTGGCACTGCCCATATAACCCAAAAATTTAAATCGTCATATTTTGGCCTTTTTTTACCTACGTCGATGATATTTAGTGCATATGGTATTGGCATAATTACGAACACGTACCAGGAGAAAAGTGGGTGTGACCACGCCCCTTTTTAGGCAAATTAAAATAGGTAATAAAGTCTTAACTACTGGATCAATCGTCATTTTTAACAATAGGATATTATGACGAAAACATAAATTCTTGACTATTTAAAGTTGTGAGTGGACAAATGGTCGTAGCACCGTCCATATAACCTAAAACATTATATTTTGGGCAGTTTTTTTTTTACCTACGTCGATAATATTTGGTACATAGTTGTGAGTGGCCAAAGGGGCGTGGCCTCGCCCACTGAAATGCATCGCTGATATGACGCGCAAAAAAATCGATAAAACTGCAACAACCTACAAGTCCATCGATACTGTAACGAGAGAAGAAGATACCGTTAATTATCCTTTTGAGTTCTTAAATTCAATCGATTTGCCAGGCTGTCCACCACATGTGCTACAACTTAATATTGGAGTGTCCATTATTTTGCTGCATAATATCGATCCACCATGGCTTTGCAATGGCACTCGACTTTCAGTAAAAAAAAACTGAGAAATAATTTAATAGAAGCGACCATTATAACAGGAAAATATAAAGGGACAGATGTACTTTTGCCACGCATTCCAATGATACCAACAGATTTACCATTCGATTTTAAACGATTGCAGTTTCCTGTTCGTTTAGCGTAAATTTGAAAAATTTATTTTGAACCGATTTATTAGGAATGAAGTAAATACAATCTTAAAACCCAGAAAATTTTATTAAAAGTTATTCTTCACTATATTTGTTTAAGAATGAAGCAATTTGTTTGGCATGTATAGTCTAATAGTGGAGAAAAAAATGGAAATACACATATTTAGCTTTAGCATTGATTTTTTATGAATTTAAGTTTCATCCGATTTATTAAGAACGTAAGAAAATAATTTGAATGTACTAGAAATGGGTTTTAAATTGAAGCTGAAAAGCCATGTTTATATATAAACAAAATTTGCAAAAATTTTACTTTTCATTTTACAACCGATTTATTAAGAATGAAGCAATTTGTTTGGCATATATAGTCTAAAACTGATAAATATGTGAGGAATGACTTAAAACATTCGTATTTAGTTTTAAAATTGATTTTTTTCCAGAGTTTAAGTTTCAACCGATTTATTAAGAACGTAAGAAAATCAAATGGGTTTTAAATTGAAGCTTAAAAGCTACTTTGCTATATACTATCCCCTTATTCATAAAACTTTTGTATGGATATTTGCTTTATAAGCCTGTTATAAACACTTGATAAGTTTTTATGAATTAGACTGTATAGCACAAAATTGATATTTAAGAAAAAATTAAAAAAAATATATAAATGTTATTTTCTTGTTAAAAACGAATTTCACAAAACTATTATAAAATTATAGATTGTTTAAATTAGATTAGATAACAAAAGCACAACATACAAATTTGCAAAAATTTTTGAACTTAAGTTATTTTTTATTTTCAACATTTCATAAAATTGTGTTTAGATTTAGACTCTACTCATGGTATGCTTTAATTTAATATCTATATTGGCCCTTATTAAAAATAAAATATTTCATTCCTATTGAATCGGCTGTAATCTCAAGTTAAAGCTATCGATTCAATTTATCACTGAAATGATTGCTTAAGGAAAGACAAAGTAAAATCAAAAATTTAAAACTGTTTCTTAATTAATGTTATGATATTTCAGGAGAATTCACATAAAAAAGATTATTTTATTAAAAACTAAATGGATTTGTATTCAAAAACTTTAATATTATAATTGTTAAAGCAATTCTCTTAGGCCGGTGACAAACGTTAAAATAAAAACAAAACTTTCTATATTCAAATGTTTTTAATGCCAGACAATTTGGCTATAAAAACTTGTTTTAAACTTGAAAATATTTATAAATTTTTTACATACGATAAAACAAAACTCCCTCAAGACATTATGTTAAACACATGATAATTTCAAACTTTGTTCAATATTTTTCAAAAATATTTATTGTAGTTTCTTAGACATTGATTGATTAAGTGTTAGCATTAATATAAAATGCTGATTACAAACACACACTCAGTCACAAATACAACAATTCAAAATGTTTAACACTAATATTACAAGCTACTTAAACAAAACCTAACCAGCTATTTTCATAATATTATAAAGAAAAACCTAAATTTAAGGTAGATTTCAAAAATTTGTTAACACCCCCAAAAATAACCACAAAATTGTTGCAACATTTAGAAAAAAAATTAGTTTAATTGTAGATTTAGAGGGCGTTTTTTTTTTGTTTTGTTTTTTTGTTTTTTAAAAACAAAATAGAGAATTAGTTTGTATGTAGTAAAAAAAAAAGGCAGGCGGCTAGTGTTTTAAGGTTTCTGGCTTAAAAGAAATACGGAAATTTTATTTTCTGTTTAAGGTTAACCCCAAATTAGCTTTAAACTTAACAGAAAAAAATTTAATAGCTAATAAAAAAAGGTAATATGTAAAATGAAGGCCTTAGAGTTCAAATGATTAATGAGTTTTAGTGTTGGCTTTGGGGGCTTACAAAATTATATATATTAAATAAGAAATTTGTAAATATTAAATATTAAATAAATTTTATTTTAAATATAGTATTTCCAAATAAGTAAATTTAAACCTTTAAACAAAAGAAACATTTAACCAATATTCATGCTTGATTTGCAATATTAAATTTTTAGTTGTAAGAAAAAAAAAAGTATTTTAAATTTAATTGTAGATTTTAAAGTTCCAGCACATTAACACTTGGCCAAAGACCAAAACGAAATTGTAAATGATTTGCAGCAGCTCAAATTGTAACTGCTTGCCAAACACATACCTACAAACAACCTGACACATGCGCCTGCACTTGCAGCCCATTATGTTGTTCCCATAAACTTTTAAGCCACCAACGATTTTTAAACATATACTGTGTGTGTAAATACCTAAGAAAGGAAAAAAAAACAAAAATCCTACTCATCTTAAGCTACTTAAAGGTGAGTTCGTCTAAATCTAAACTAAACATCAACATTTTTGTTCTTTTCAATTAAATTACATAGCAAATTGATTTTGTAAGCATGACACATAAATACCTTTACACGTTGCAACTAAAACACAACACACACAAAAAAACACAGAAAAACATGCAACAAAATCATAAAAAAAATTTAAAATTTTTTTCCTTAGCCATGCAATAACTTGCAACACATGTACATATGTATTTATGTAAAACAACAAATTGAAAATACTCTAGATGTATGCACAACGACACTGTGGACAAAGAATGTTGTCTGAACATCGAAAGGCCAAAAACTATGAAGACCTTTTGGGAAACATACATAAAAATCAGTGAAGTCAATAGTCGCAACACTAAGTAAACGTCTATATGTTTTTTTTTTCTTTGTATCTACTTTTATATGTCTATAAATGCATAACAAATTTACCAATATATGAAGGTGTTGTTGGAAATTGAAAAATACCAACTGCAACAAATAAAACTATAATAACAACAACAACAAAACGTTATAGCTAAAATCAATGACACTTCAAGGGGGGTTATCACCAAAGAAAAATCTTTAAATTTCTTTAAAAGATTACAAAAATTTTGTTTCTAAAAGGCGCCAACTTGTTGTTAAGATTGATTGCAAAGATAACCATAATTCGTTAATATTAATTGCATAAAATGTCATTTAAAACTAGATGTTTGAGATAAGTAGGTGGAACAGTTGAAGAGTTTGTAAAAGTTATTTGGGCAAATATCTTAAAAAGTTTATATTTTTATAGATTGTTTACAATTAAAACTTAAATTTTTTTTACCCTTATTATTAGGATTTCACTAAAAAAAAACTTTGATTCTTAATAAATCGGTTGAAATTTAATTTTAAAAATAACCTGTTCATATAATAGAAACCTAAATAATCAGACTGTAATACATTTATTATACTACATATTAATTTTACTCTATCAAAAAAATATAAATTAAAGGCTTTTGTTAACAAAAATTTTATGCAAGTGTTAAAGTTTATATAATTTTTGTGACGTACTCTTTATTAGCTTTAGTTTGATATCCATATTCATTTACTTTAGAGCTATATTTATTGATTCCTATTAAATCGGATGAAATCTCAAGTTCAGGGAATCCAGCCAATATATATATTAAATGAAAGCTTGTCTAAATGTAATAAAAAATCTAACCCTAATTAATACATTTTAAGCGCAATTTAAGCAAATTAAAGTGATTATACTCATAACTAAAAACTTATAATTAAAAAAAATTGTGACGTACCTTTTATTAGCTTTAGTTCGATACCCATATTGTCTTGCCTAAGTTGATTCCTATTAAATCGGCCGTAATCTCAACTTCAAGATATCAAGGTTATATACCACTCAAATAAAAATTGCCTGTATAAAACTTAGAAACATAAATATTTTCTTATATTAACATAAGTTTTCTGCTTTAAAACTAAATTTTAGATTTTCAAAAGTTTAGAACTTTTTTTTTAATTTTTCTTAAATATTATTAAACACAGGAAAATATTCAAGTCTATTTATTTTTTATAAAATATTTGTTAAATTCTTTAATTAAAGTCTTTGATTCCTTAATAAATCGGCTGAAATATCAACATACAAATATCAGCATAATTCTCCCGTAAAATAAAAGTTGGCCTGAAATTAAATTAAAACTAATACATATTTATTATTATTTTTTTTTTAATAATTAACAAACACAAACTGCGCAGCTTTTGGCTTATCTGCAGAAAACAGCCAGAGTCTTTTGGCGGGAATCGAACCCGCAACCCTTTGACTGATTGTCCGGTACTCTATCGCCTAGTCTATCGGGGCATTATAAGTACAGTACTTTTCGCTTATAGCAAACTTGAAGGGACTGGGCAAAATGGTTCGTTTTAAACCATTTATATAAGTATATTTATTAAAACATTAGGATATTTTAATACAAAAAATTAGGTTTTAAAAAAATCAGTCATATTAGTTTGCTTATTATCAATCATTGACCACATCCACATTGACTTCAGTCGCCTTTTCAACTATTTCCGCTACTGATGTTGTGGCGTCTTTTAAATCGAACAATCCAACTTTCGCTGCACTTAAATTCGGCGAAGTTAAGCTTTTCTCCAAATTCTTGTGCTTTCGCCTGTAAAACGGCATTGGTTATAGTCAAATTACTGTCTCTTTTCTGAGTAAACCATTTTAATATGCAAAGGTCGAGTTCTATGAAACAAGGGGTTTTAACTTTTTTTATGTTTGAGGTGTTTTGTTCAAAATTATTTAGGACCAAGTCCTTATTTTTCCAAATTATAGCAATTGTTGACTTGCTGAGGCCCAATTCTTGGCATATTTGCTTTTGTTTTACATCTTGCTGTAAGCGTTTTATTATTTCATATTTCTCTTTTAAAGAAAAACATTTTCTTTGTTTTTCATTTGGTACTACGTCCATCTTGTAACTTTGCAATGTTCAACATTAAACTAAGGGAAATTCCCTGAATCGAGAACATAGGAAAAAAACACAGCGTGTTAGTGGTGCCAGTTAAAAATATAATTGTTTGTTCATAACACCACATTTTGGTTCGTTTTAACCGAAAAATAAACAAGTTTTACGTGCAAATAAAGTTCACTGTAACAGAAAGTTTGCTTTAAACGGGTTCGTAATAATCGAAAAAATTGCACGGTTTATTAGAAATAAAACGCGTACTTTTGAAATTGGTTCATTTTAGGGGAAAGTTCGTATTAAACGGGTTCGTTATAAACGAAAATTTCTGTATATAAAAAATTTAGAATTTTAACATAGAAAATGCTTGAACGTTCAAATTTTTAAATTTTCTTTAGTTTTGTTTAACAATTTTCTAAAATTATACAAGTTTATATTTTTAATGCAAAGTACTTATTAAATACTTCAGTTTGATACCCATATTGTATAACTTTAAAGAAATATTAATTCATTCCTATTAAATCGGCTGAAATCTCAACATTAAGATAAGTAGCCGATATATAACCCAAATAAAAGTTGGTGTAAAAATAACTTGAAAAACATAAGCTTTCCTAAATTAAGCTCAAGTTTTGGTATAAAAAAAGTAAAATAATGAAAAAAATTTGCTTTAATTTTAATGAAAAGTGTAGGGTTTGTGGCAATAACTCTCTACTATTAAAGAAAAATATTTAGCATTGGCCAGATTGTTTAAATACCAGCCGCTTTAGCTTTACACAATCTTAACAATAAAAACCTACAAAGTTTTCCATAGTTTACAACTGTATTGCAATAAATAATTATTAAATCTGTCATATTAAATAGCCAGGGTCAATAATTTAAAAGAGAATTGTTGCTTATAGAGCAAATATCTATCTAGCTATTTATCTGTTTATACAATAAACATTTATGTATTGTAACTTATTAAATTGTTTGGAATGTAAATATGTAATTATTTTTTATTACTTATGACACGATATGTATTTTACTATTGTATGAATGGTTGTTTTTTTTTTATATATATTTAATTTATTCTCTAATTATTACCGCTGCTAGGTGCTGTTAAATCCTCCTGTCTATTAATTATTTTCATACAATGTTAACAAGGTGTTTAAGCGTATTTTGAGAAATTAACAATTGCCTTAAATTGACACATCGTGCTAATGCTATTTTTGGTATTATGTTGTACGTTTTTTTTCTTTTTTGTAAAGATTTCTAAACAATTATTTTAAATAAAACACTACCAAGATTAATGTTAATTTATTATGACAATTGTCAGCGCTTGTATTTATTTATTTTGTCTTTAAAAGAAAAATATATAACTTGCAACAAAAAAAATTTAATTAAAAACACTAAATAATAAGCATATACTCGTTTAGGTATTTAAGTCATATAAAAAGTGGCATATGACAGATCAATAAATAATCTAAAACAATGTTTTAAAACAAAAGAAAAAATTTAGATATTTTTTGTTTCAACTAAAACAAATATTAATATTTATAAAGAAAAATTCTTTTTAATTTATAAACCAACAATAATATGACAAATTTTTCTACACTATAAGACAAAAGTCTATACAGCTATTTGCAAAAAAAAAAAACTAAAATTTTAAGTAATTAAAGTTTGTTAAATTGTGGTGGCTATAGAATCAAACACAAAAACATATTTAGTAGAATGTTAACAAATGTAAAAATATTTTCTAGTTTGGTTTCTTTTCCAATGAATTCTGTTATTTGTTTTCTGTATAGACCACACATTTATCTAATGGTGCGTTTTTGTGGTTGTGAATGGAATTTGAATTTTAAAATTAACAAATAAATATTTTAACGAGAAAAAAAAACAATCACACACAGTTATATGTTATACCAATGGCCAGTTAGTTAACTGGCTGGAAACATATTAAATAACAACTTTCAAATAAAAATTGTGCAAATTTATACAACATAACATATGTGAGACTAAATTTTGATTAATCATATTTCTATAAAATTAAATAACTATTATATGATTTTTGTTTAAACAAACAAAATTGTTTAATTAAGTTTAAAATTGTTTAAATGCTTATTTTAAGCCTTTCGCCACTACCTGGAATTTGTTTAGGTTTTTTAGACATAACATAAGAAATTATTAAAACACAACATTTTTCAAATTTCAGTTTTTTAAATGTTTTTAGATTTTATGATTTGTGTTATATTTAAATTGAATTGATTTTAAAGAGACCAACAGTTTGACACCCATTTTGTATATAATTAAACCTATTTTCTCTCATTCTTAATAAATCGGTGAAATTCTCAAGTTTATTTTTTGAAGTTAAAATAAGTGTCAAAGTTTATGTTTAAAGTCTAAATTTATAAAAATATATATTTTAAATGAAAATTATTTGGGATTTCCTGAAATATTTTGCAATATTGTCAATTAATTTTCTTAGGTGTCTGCCTTTAAACTTTGAAAAGCTTTTAGTTTTATTAATTAGTTTATGGTTGTCATGATTTACTATTAAACAAACCTAAAGTTGGATACTCATATTATAAGTAATTAAGCTAATGTTTTCTTATTCCTAATAAATCAGCTGAAATCTCAAATTTATTGTTTAAAGTTAAAATTAGTGTCAAATTATTGGTTGTATATCGAAATTTAAGAAATACTGATTTTAAATGCAAACAACTTGATTGATTTTTAAATATTTACAAAACAAATATTTATCAAATAAAAATTTTTAAATATTTCCTTTTTCGCACAAAATTCAAGATTTTGTTTTCAAATTGTTTTATTAAGTTAGTTTAATTTTCTCTCGTTCCTAATAAATCTGATTAAAATCTTAAGTTTGTAGTTTAAAGCTGAAATTAGTAGCAAATTATTGATTTTTATTCTATATTTAAGAAAAATATATTTTAAATATAATTTCTTAGTAATTTTCCCGAAATATTTAACAAAATTGAAAAATATTTCTTTCTGTTGCTACCCTATTCCCGAAAAAAAATTATAATATTTTCGATTTGCTTTTTTCGGGCTTTGCTTTTTTCTCATTTTAAATAAATCGGTAATAATCTCAAGTTTGCTTTATAAGGCAAAAATTAATGTCAAAATATTTGTTTTATAACTAAATTTGAGACAAATATATTTTAATTATAAATTATTTAGATATTTCAAAAACAATATAAAATTGTTTAAGCCTTTGAGCATATTTTGTTAACTTTACACTCACATTTTGAATTAAATACAACAGTTTATAATTTTCCTGTTTACTAGTTAACAATACAATCAATCTGATACCCACATAGCTTAGGATTTCTTAAATATCTCATCATTCTTAATAAATCGGTTGAAGTTTCATTTTCCAGCTATTAATTCGGAATTAATAATAAACTTTAGGGTTTTTGTTAAACATTTAAGAAAAATGTGTTTTCAGTAAAAATTAAATTATTTGTTTAAACAAAATTTCTGTTATTCTTAACATTCTTATTAAACCAAATTGCCTTTATAGGCATCCTTAACACATGCTATACTAGTAATATTTCTTATTTTAAAAAAAAAGTTATTAAGACGTCAAAATCTTGACTACTATAAACATTTAACACATGTTGTTTGAGTGCAAGAGAAACCCAAAAAGAATTATAATGATTATAATAATTTATTTTACTCATAAAATCTTAAGCAACGGAAGCTAAGAATAATAAAAATTGTTTTACATACATATTTTTACACAGCTCAACATGATCAAGTATTCATTCACACTGTAATATAATTAAAGTTGTTTTTTTTTTATTATTTTACAAATACATTTTTTTTTCTTCTGATTTTTCTAAAATAATGAATGAAAATATTTTAAGAAAATCCTTTTATGAGCTGTATTGTTAAAGGTTGAATTTTTTTTATCTTTAAAGTTGAAATATAACTTAACAAGTTTGTTGTTTAAGTCTTTCGTTTGGCCCTGTTTTTTAAAGAATGCTGCGTTCCTTTTTTAGTTTTGTTTTTTTTTTATAACAATACAGTTGGCTGGCAGACTAAACCTGGTAAATTCCTGATAAGACTTTTACATGACTTTTTTTTACAAGCGGGGAATAAAGAACAAAATTATCGTAAAATTTGCTACATCTTGGCAGTTAGTTGGCAGCAATGAAGTTGGTTTGAGTGGTGTATAAAGAAATTGTTTGATTGCTGCTGTCTTAATGTTACTTTGCACCTGCAAACCATTTGATGTAAATTAATAATAATTATTTATGCAGTAAAACAACAGCAACAACTACAACAACTAAAATACAAGAAAACAGCAGCCAACGGAAGAAGGTGGTAATAATATTGAAGGTAAAAGAAGCTATACAACAATAAAAGGCTACTGTAATGCAACTGCATTTATATTTGTATATATGTATGTATGTATGTATATGATTAGCTAGATTTTGAATGAATCAAAAAAATTTATTTTATTTTTTATTTTTTTGCTTAAACACATCAATTGCTGTTTAGCTGACTCTCTGGCTGACTGGCTGTTTGATGATGCATAATTACACTTTGTTTTCTGACAGCCCTGTTGCTGTTAGCTGAGACCAGCCAGCAAATTATTACTGCTATTATAGCCAACTCATGTTAAGGCTAATTTTTGTGAGGATTTACAAGACATTTAAACAACATTAGTTTGTATACGAAATGCTTTGTCATAGCTTTAGTCATTAGTGGGTGGTTTTCAAAGTAACGCCTTAGAACTTTATTCACAACATGTTAGATGACTAGCTTAACTAATGCAGATAATATTGATAATTCTTAGCATGCTAATGCTGCTGCTGACGCAGATGATGACCATCAAAGTTTACATAATGTTTTGCAAATAATGATGTGTCCATAATTTCCCAGTTCTCTTTAGAAAAGCTCGTTTAACTTGTTGGTTTGGTTGGCATTGTACCTCTAAAAAGTGTTCAACAGTTTCTTAACAATTTGTGTGGCTACTTTTTTTTTATGTGTGAATTTTTAATAGATTCTTATCGTTATTAAATATTGCAATTTCTTTCATACATGTTTCATTTAATTCTTGTTGCTTGGAAAGGTGCTGTTTTCTTTTGGTAGCTTCATGTGGCGTGGAATATCAGACATGGGCTGGTGTTTTTTTTTTAGTATTTTTCTTTTTAATTCACACTTGGAAAATTAGGTGTTAATTTGAGAGAATAATTGCCAGCAACAACTAATGAATTAAAAGCCTATACAATGTTGCAAAGTAAAAAAAAAACGAAAAATTCAATTAATTTTCAATAAACCTAAAGGTTTTTTTTAAGAAATTGCTGCATAAACTCAATTAAAATGCGATAGTGATTACAAAACGTGTCTAGAATATTGAAAGAAAGCAGCAAATAAATAAACTAGCAACACGAAAATGCAATAAAAAAATAATTTATTAACAAAGTATTAAAAAAATATCTATCAACCTTAAAACTCTGGTTTTCAAAACAAAAACTCATGTCTAATTTTGTTTATAAACAAGCTTTCATTTAATATATATATTAAGCTTATCCATGAAAATTTCGGTTTCAACCGATTTATTAAGTATAAGTAAAACCTTCTAATTACTACCACAAAATGGGTCTTAAGTTTTAGAATTTCTTATATATATTGCAAATTTTATATAAATTAACAAGGTTTTATGGTATATAATGAAAACATTCAACAAAATAATATATTTAATTTTTTATAAATTTTCAAAAAATTTGATTTTTTTTAAAGAAATTACTTTAAATTACTATTTTATTATATTTCCTCTAATCCTCTGACAACAAGCTTTCATTTGAAATGTTTATTATTGTGATTGCTTAAAATTTATTTGTAAGCCGATTTATTAAGAATGAGTAACACCTGCAATATGGGTATCAAACTTTAGCATTTTACTTAAACTTGTGAAATTGAATATAAACCATAAGCTTTTGTTAGGAAATATTGAAAAAACTTTCAAAATAAAATAATTTTTAGCAATTTTCCCACAAATTTTAAGTTTTGGAAAATAAACTACTTTTTATTACACATACGTCATCTCTTTTAATTTCCTTTTAAAACAAGTTATTGTTTGCTTTGATTACTAAGCAAATCCCTAGAATTTTTTTCAAACGATTTATTAAGAATATGTTAAATTCCATAATTACTATAGCACAATGTGTATAAAATTTTTTGCATTTTTTTTATATAAGAAATATTTAAAAAAAAATGCAAAATAAAATATTTGAAGTTTGGAATTTACTAATTTTTTTCTTTCGCCATAAGATATCTAGATTAAGTAGGCCTTTGGGCTTGTAATCTCTGAATTTAATAAATAAATAAATAAAAAATAAAAATAATGGCCTTTTTAATAAAATATTTAAATTTTTAGTTCATAAATATTTCAGGATAAAAATTTTTATCCTGAAGAAGCTACTCAAAGAGTAGCGAAATATTGAAATAAAAATTTAAATATTTTATAAGAAAAAAGGCCTAAAGCTTTATGCCCTTATTCACGAAAAATTAAAGTAGACTTCAAATGTACTTTAAGAAAATTTTGTATGAAAATTTTGTCTAAAAGCACACTTCAAACCTACTTTATTTTTTATGAATACGGCAGTTAATAATTACCAAAACCAATAAGAAAAATAAAATATTTGTTTACAGTTTTCATATTTAACGCATGATATCTATAACAAAAACAAACCCTTTGCTCCTCATATTTATTCTAAAAATTTTTAAATAATTCTCTTTAATACTTCCTTTAAAGCATAAATCTTTTGTATTCAATTTTTTATTTCGCTTAATACGTGTCATGCTACTAACATACAAATATTTTAAGCTAATAACCTTAAAATAAAAGGCCTGAAACATTAGCTATTGCAATAAAAAATGTTTGTAACAGCAAAGAAAGAAAAAAAAAAGAAGAAAACAAACATAGCGTAGAGAAACTTTAAAACACGCACAACACACATACCAACAAACAATAATAACCACATCCTTTTTGGCCATATAAAATGACCCTTTAACAAGCAACAATATGTAATAGGCAGCGCAATAGCAATAACAAAACAGCACCCTCACAATGCAGTTGAAAAAATTAACATATTGTGTTACCGCACTTCCTGCCACACTTTTTTAGCTGGGCTTTTACACGGTGTCTGTGATTGTGTATTTGAGTTTAATATACTTGACTCTGTGTGTGCATATTTTTTTCTGTTTTTTTTTTTGCTCTTTCTTTTTAAACCGCCAATGAATCGTATAATATCCGTTTTAAAAACAAAACTTTCTTATTTTCGCAACTCACCCCTTTTAGTGACAGGGTTTAAGAAAAGGTACAAGTTTTAGCTGGTAAAACGAAAAGAAAAAACTTGAATAAATCACTAAAACTAAAAAACAACAGCAACAAGCAAAGACACGCACCCACTCTCTGGCTTATTTGGTTTGTTTCTTTAACATTTTTATTTCAGTTAACAACATGCCAATGTTGGTATAAAATTTCTTCTTGTTGCAAGTTGTTCTTTAAATGTGGCAAAAGTTATTGTTGCTGTTTTTGTTGCAGCAATAGAGAGCAGCAGTGGTAGGTGTTGGTGTTAGTATGGCATGGTGCCGTTGGTATGTGTGAATGAGTTTGTATGTTTATTTAAATCGTGTTTAATGGCATGAAAACTACATACAATTCTGCTTTAGATGTTTGTTTGTAGTTACGTACATACGTACCAGAACTTCTTACTCGTACAATATTTGTGTGATGTAAAAAAAAAGTTTATTTTTTATTGCAACAACCAACAGTAACAGAAAAAAAAAATTAAAGTTTTTCTTCTTGCATTCATTCCTTACACTTGTTAAGAGGTCTGACACGCATTGCAGTTTGTTTTTTGCACCATGAATACAGGTTGGCTTTAAAAAAAAGGCAAGAATTAAAATAATGAAGACATTTATAAGTAAAATTTTATCAGTTAGAAGTGCATGAGTTAAGTTACTTTTGCATGATATAATAAATAAGCAACTTTTAAAGTATTTTTAATTTATTTTATTAATTTAATTATATATTGAATATATGTGTATACATATAAAAGGCTTTTTTTAATCCTTTAACTCCATTTTATTACATTTCAAACTAGTTTTCCTCTCCTATGTCATTTTTTGAAATTCCTCAATTTTGAGATTTGCACCGATTTATTAGGAATATAAAGCATCATTAATAAACATAAGCAATATGGGTATCAAAATTAACCATTTAGTTATAACTTCAAGAATTTAATATAAACCTTATGGATTTTTATATATTTTAAATGAAATTTGTTAAAAACAATAAGTAAACTTTAGTCATCTTGCTAAATATTTTAAGCTCCAAATGCTTACATATGCATTATTTTCAATTTAAACTATAACAGTTTTAAAGACCTTTAAAAACTCCTTCATTTCACATACATTTTTTATGCTTCCCTTAGGTTTAATTTTTGGGCCGATTTATAAGGAACATGTTAAATAGACAGGAAATATAGGCAATATGGATATCAAAATTTTGCTTTTTATGAGTACTTTCTGAATTGCATATACATTTGCATAACTTTTAGAGAAATTTTTTTAAAAATATATAAAAAACATTAGACTTTTTTTGAAATATTTTTAGCTTTGGCGGCCTAAAAATTCATTGTTTTAAATTTAAACTAGAATTGTAGTATAGACCTTAAAACCCCCTTCCAGTGGACATACTTTTTGTATGATTTCTTAAAAGTTTTATTTTTGGGCTGATTTATAAGGAACATGTTAAACTAGCAGGAAATATAAGCAATATGGGTATCAAAATTTAAAATTTTCGGAGTAGATTAAAAATCCAATATAAACCAAACAATTTGTTAGAATTTTTTAAAGAAAATTTTACAAAATAGGAATTTTTTAAAAAAGTTTTTTAGCTATTAAAAATTTAATTTGTAAAACATAAATTTGTAGCTATAAAATTTAGATATTTCGAAATATAATGAAATTTTAATATTTCTTTTAAAGAATTTTTGTAAGAATTTAATTATTTAGTTTTCTGATTTTTGCTTGGTTGCTTGTTAAGTTGGCACGTTGCTTATAAACAAAGTTTTTCTTTTGCTAAATAGAAAAACTTAGATTTTTACGTAGTTGTTTTTGTTTATACTGCAAAGTTTCGCATTGCAAAATTATTTTCTATTTAAATGACGTTTAACATGTGCCTCTTACAACAACAACAACAACAATAATAATAATAGCAAAATAAAAGTTTGTTAAAAGGAAACTCTATAAGACATTTGTGGTTTTCCTGTGTGTTGGGTTGTTTATTATTTCTTTCATACCATTTAAAAAACAAATGTCTATGTTGCAAATAAAGAGATTGCAAGTTAATAACAGGATGATGGTGTGGTGTTGACGATGATGATTGCCAGTGTGGTAAGCCAGCGTTAATAACACCCGCATTTGCTTGTTTATGGCAAATGTTGTGTCTTGATAAAGAGGAAATCTTACCTAAAATTAAACAAAAAATAAAAAAAAAACAGAAAAACAAATTAATAAAACGTTTGTTAGAAATTTAACAAGTAATAAGTAAAATAAGTAATAATAATTGCAAGTTGTTATTATTTGCATTACAAACTGCAATAAATTATTAATAATCATATTTAATTATAACAAAAGCAACAAAAACTTTAACAACAAATGGCAACAACAACAAAAACACAACAAGAAGTATAAGAAAAATAGTTTTAGCAAGAAAAAACCTTGACGTGTTTTCAAATCTGCGTGTTTAAATGTACAGACCTACTAAAATAAAATTGGTTTTAATTACCTCGATAATTTTAACAACAAAAGTAGAAAAAACAAAACCAAAAAAAAAAAATATTAAACTGAAATTTGAAATTTTAAGCTTTTAAATTTAAGAATCAAATAAAATAATGTAATTGTAGTTTTGCAAAAAAAAAAATAATTAATTAAATTTCAACTTCAGTGAGTTGAATAATTAGAAATGCAAAGTTCAGTTTTAAAATCTATAATATAAAATATTTATAGAATAAGACAAGTTAGTTTAACTTAAGACACAGTCACACTTGGCAAATATTTGCCGAAAAAGACGTCTACACTAAATAAAACATTTTTGAAGGCATTTATTTATTAACTGCGTTTATTTAGGACAAGACACAACAAATATTTAGTTTTATATTATTTGATGTTGTTTGATCTTGCAAAACTCTTGTCAGAGTAAACAACGTCAAACAAATACTTATACTTATAAATACTTATTTAAAAACAAATTAACCCTCTAGAAACCTTAATTTTATTTAAGAACAAATCTCTTTTATTAAGCTGGGTCTCAAATTCCCAGTAATTTCCTGTTTATCGGTATGTTGAATTATGTCAGTAATAATTACAAAAGCATTACAGATTCTTGTTAATAATAATTACTATTAAATAATTACAAAATGTTTTTTTTCTGTCTAGCTCTTCTTTACAATGGCATACTATTGATATTTTATTATTATGAAAAAAAAAATTGGAAAGAAATCCCTATAATTCTGCTTGCGTGCGTCGCCTTAAAAGAAATGTTGAAAATATCTTGTGCTGCATCATATCAAATTTTATTTAGTTGATACACTTGCTTTTGTTCAATTTTTTGCTGTTTAAGATTTTGAGTTCTTTAAAGTTTTTTTCTGTCTTCAGTTTAATATCTTACGTCATTGTATAGAGCGCTTCTTTTTTCTTAGTTTCTTACATCTATTGCTGGCTGCTTTTTATTCATTATTTTCTTGAATATGAGTTTGGCAATCGTTTACGAGTTGTTGTAGTGCGTGTGTGCATTTGGAATTGATCTGTTTGTAGTTGTTGTTATTGTTTGTTATCGCTTTTCGATTGTAGTTTCTGTCATTCACTATGTGACGTTCAAGTGGTCAAGAACCAACAACAACAACAACAACAACAATACCTTTTTAACCCTGTTTTTAAGGCATGTTTAGTTTTTAAGATAAAAATGTGTGTGTAAGAGAGAGTCTCAGTAGTTTTCTTTAAAAGCATTACCTTTGACGTTTCTTGTTGTTGTTGTTGTTGTTCTTTTCAACCAAATCAACACAATCGAACAACATTAACAATAATAAAAATAACTCGTCTACATACAACACGTTGGCGGCGTCGGCGGTTTTTATAAAGATGCTGCCGCATTTCATTTAAATGTACATTTGTACAAGTTTTGATTGTGTGTTTTTGTCTGTCTGTCTATCACTGCGTCCGTCTGTCCGCTCTTGTTGGATTGTTCTTTTCGTGTAGAGCTAAAATGATGATGATCATCACGATGATACTTAATGCCGCTGTTGCTGTGTATTTTTAATTTTTTGTCCGGTTTGACAGGTGTTTCAGGGTTTATGAACACGATTTCAAAAAAAAAAATTTTATACAGAAAAAAATAGTAGAAAAATGAAAACCGTTTTAATAAACAATTGTTTAGTCAGATCGGAATTTTGTAATCTGTTATGTATTGTTTGGTAAATTTCTGTAGTTTTCTTTGAACTATTTTAAGAAATGGATTGTACTCCAACTGTAAGAGTGTCTTCCATGGGGGCTACTAATTATGTAATAAAAATGTTTATAAAGCAAAACAGTACAGTAAACTATTTGGCAGATTATTGCAAGAATATTTGAATATTTTATAGAAATTTGTAATTTTGTCAGATATTTATCAAATTTTCAAAAACTTTAAAACTAGCTTTAATCCTCTGTATTTTGTTTAAATCCCTTAAATTTTATTTTTGCACCGAATTATTAAGAATACACAAAGTTTATAGATAACATAAGGTATATGGGTATCAAACTATTTTATTCTTTAGTACTTTAAGAAACTTAAGAAAGTATGTATTTAAGAAACATCTTGATATTCTAATTTGTAAAATTTCTCGCCTTTAAAAATTATAATTTGAATGCCTTTTGCGTTTGCTATACATTTCGATGCAATTTAGGAATAAGATAAGGCCAAAGATAATATAAGCAATAAGGTTATCAAAATTTAGCATTTCGCTAATACTTTGAAAATTGTAGTTTTTATAAAAATTTTAAGATTTTTAAACAATTTTTAGATATCACATTTGTCATTAATTTCATTCAGATACTTTAAGTTTAACATTTGCACCGATTCAAGAATATATAAAGGCATTAGATAACATAAGCAGTATGGGTAAATTTAACATTCTGTGAGTATTTTAAGAAATTAATATAAGTCTAACAGATTTTTAAAGAAATTAGAAAATTTGTACAAAACCTTAAAATTTCTAACACTATTTAATTTATTATTAGTGCCTTTTATTATACTCAAAACCAGCTTGCTTTTGCCATAAATTTTAATCAGATTTTTTAAGTTTCAGATTTGCACCGATTTAATAAGAATATGAAAATACAGAAGATACAATAAGTAATATGGGTAGCAAAATTTAGCATTTTGTGAGTACTTTCAGAAACAAATATAAACCTCATAGATTTTTATAAAAATTACAAGATTTTTAAAAAACTTTTATAAGGTTTATAAACTAGCCAAACTTATAAAACTGCAATAGAAATTTACCATATATAACACCTTTTTCAATTTCACACACTTCAAATATGCTCATTGTAATTTTCAGATTTGCACCGATTTATTAAGAATATGAAAATACAGAAGATAACATAAGTAATATGGGTAGCAAAATTTAGCATTTTGTGAGTACTTTCAGAAATAAATATAAACCTTATAGATTTTTATAAAAATTACAAGATTTTTAACAATTTTTATAAGGTTTATAAACTAGCCAAACTTATAAAACTGCAATAGAAATTTACCATATACAATTTCACACACTTCAAATATACTCATTGTAATAACCTGTATTTGAAACATTTAATTTGATATAAATTTAATTAAATTTTCTTGAATTTAATTTTTGCACCGATCCATTAAGAATACGAAAGGGCAGTAGATAATATAAGCAAAATTGGTATCTTATTTTAGCATTTTATGAGTACTTTAAGGATTAAATATAAACCATTTAAAATTTGTATAGATATTCAAGGAAATTTCCTTTTAGTACATTATTTTATCTCATTTTATGCTTTATTGAAACAGTTTGCAAATTTAGCTTTACAAATTATTTGCTTAACCTCTTAAATTTGTACACTTTCAAAAAACGTGGGAATTATATTTTGAAACCCTTTCAATAAGCTACAAATTCACTTAACGATGAAGGGCTTTAAGCAGAAAAAAATAACTTTAAATAAAATATAAAATATAAAATACACAGCAAATGCAGCATATTCCGTTTACTAACCCTATACATAAGCATAAATACGACCATAAAGCGAAGGCGTTTATTGTAACAACAAAATTGACCTTAAGAATTCCTTTCAAAATCCTCAGCCAAAAGACACAAACTGAAAAACAATAAAAAAAACCCCATCACAACTCCTTTAGATATAAGCCGCAGTGGCAATCAGCAGCTTAAATGGAATGACAACCGGGCCAACAAAAGCAAACAAGCTGAAAAATACAATAATAATAAAAATAAGAAGCAACAACGAAAAAAGTTTATGTATATTAAATAGGGAAAGAGAGGAAGTAAGTAAGGATGGCTGGCTTGCTGGCTGGCAAAAACAAAAAAGGATGACTGTCGTTGAGTGTTTAGTCTTAAACTTTTTTTGCCATTTCATTTTCATTGAACATAAAGATGTATAAAACTGTCAACATGGTCTAAAATATAAAAAATCAACATTCAACAGGCCATTTTCTTTGCACTATTTTGCCAAGACGTTGTGCGCTCCATGAAATGTGAATTTTATGAGGTGACTTCTTTAGCGTTTTCAAATGTTTTCATTTAAATTAACTTATTTAAGTTTAGACGATTTTATGTTATTAATTTTGTTTTTGCTGTGTATGTGTTCTTATTTATTTCAGCTATCAAATAAATTTGGATTTTATTATGACTGCAAGAGAAACTGTATGGCAAATAATTTTTTGTGAAAGGTAAGTTGAAAATTTAATGCTTTTTAATAAATTAGTAAATTAGTTTTCTTTAGAAATTTATGGCAGCTAATAATAAATTAAAGGCCAAAAAAAATAAATAACACAGTTACCCAGACAATTTTATTATTTCTCCTCTAGTGTTATTTCTCTCCGTGTATTACTTAACTTTAACTAGTAAATACAAATAAATAAAACTGAAAATATTCATCACCGCTAATATAAATATGTTGACAAGCTTATTAACTCTGTTTTTGTTGTTGTTGTTGCCATTGTAAAATAAATCTTAAAAATTCTTTGTTTTTCTTCATATGTATTTCTTTTTATGATTGGAACCAAAAACTTAACTTTTTCTCTTAAGGTTTTTGTTTTTGTTTTGTTTCTGTTTATGATTTTGTTTGCCAAGCTAAGTCAAAATAAATATTTAAATATTGGAAATAAACAACATGAAAATTACATACAATCATTATGGTCATTTAACCAAAGCATACAATACACTACAGTACTGAGTTTTACAGCAAAAGACAGTCTGTTAAAGAGAGAGGCTTTCAGTTGTCTTTTTGTATTTTTTGTGTTTGTAGCTATTGAAGGGTGTTAAATTTAACAATGGCCTTAAGTGAACAAACCCTAGAAAGAAATCCCATTAAAAAGTCAATGGCAAGTGCATTTTTGAAAGCATTTATATTTATGCTTAAACTTATTATTGAAGTATTTAGTTAAGGAACCGTTGAAAAACAAATCCCACAAAACAATTATTAGTAAATATTTTAAGATTATTTAAAAAAAAAACAAAAAGTACTAAACATTTATTATAGAGAAGAAAATTTGTATTTTTGATGGGAAATTTTAGGGAAAAAAAAGAAAATTTCTAAGCATTTAGTGCAAAAAAAAAAAAATTTAAACTTAAACTTAAGAGAAAGTTTAAAAGAAAGTTTTTAGGAAATTCTTTATAAAATTAATGTTTATGTTAAAACATTAATTTCTCAAATAATTCAAAGAAAATTTCTTAAAAGTTGTATTTTTTCATCAAACTTTTGCAGAATTTCTTACAAAAAGAGAAGTTTTTTCAACATCGTTTAGCGCTTTTGTTATATATCATTAAGATCCCCTAAGTTTTAATTTAACGCCGATTCATTATTTAGGATTCATATGAAAAGGTTGTAGATAACATAATGTAGATAAGGTTAACAAAACTGTATGAATTTAATATAACACTCTTTGATTTGAATGAAGTTTAAAGAATTTTCAGGGAATTGAGTTTAAAAATTATTCAAAATTGTTTAACAAGATTCATTAAAATTACATTTTAATTTTTGAACGATTTATTAAGAATATGAAACGCTAAACATTAATAATATGGCTACAAAAACTTTGTTTTTTACGAGTTCTTTACTAAATGAATAAAAATCACACAAATTTACACTAAAATTTCAAAAATTATAACAAAATGTTAAATATTTTCACTTAAATCCATTTTTATTAACAGCATTTTATTGCTTTTCAAACTAGCTTTCATTTTGTTAAATTTCATTCAATTTTATTTTTGCACCGATTTATTAAGAATATAGAATGGCACCAGATAACATAAGCAATATGGGTATCAAAATTTAGTATTTTGTCAGTACTTTAAAAAATAAATATAAACCTCAGAGATTTTTATTAAAATTACAAGAGTTAAAAAAATTATATTAAAAAAATGTTCCAAAACAATTTTCCATTTTGTGTCTGTTGACTTTTATTATCGTTAAAACCAGCTACATTTGTCATTAATTGCAAACAGATTCTTTAATTTTTGTTTTATTACGAATATGAATAACATAAATAATTTGGTAATATGGGTAGCAAAATTTTTTGCCAGTCTTTAAGCAACCAATATAATAAACCTCACAGTTTTTCTAGAAATTAAAAGATTTTTAAACAATTTTTAGATTTCATCTTTTTTTTATAGTGATTTTTATTATCATTAAAACCAGTTTTCATCTGCCATAAATTTCAGACAGATTCTTTAAATTTTAGATTTGCACCGATTCATTAAGAATATATAAAGGCATTAGATAACATAAGCAATATGGGTATCAAAATTTAGCATTTTGTCAGTACTTGAAGAAACTAATATAAACCTCATAAAGTTTTATAGAAATTAGAAATTTTTAAAAATATATATTTAAAAATATATATTTCATTTTGTGTCTTTTGGCTTTTATTATGGTTAAAACCAGCTTCTATTTCTCACAAATTTCAAACAGATTATTTAAGTTTTGTGTTATCTTTGTACCGATTCATTACAAATAGTAATATTATAAGTAATATGGGTAGCAAAATTTAGCATTTTGTCAGTACTTTAAGATCTATATAAACCTCACAGTTTTAATAGAAATTAGAAGATTTTTAAACAATTTTTAGATTTCGAAAATGTTTTAACTTTTTTATAGTGCTATTTATTTCAGTTTTCATTATCCATAAATTTCAGTTAGATTCTTTAAATTTTAGATTTGCAGCGATTCATTAAGAATATGAAAATACAGAAGATAACATAAGTAATATGGTTATTTAAATCCAGCATTTTGTTTATATTTTAAGAAATTAATAAAAATCATTCAAATGTTTAAAGATCTTTTTAAAAAAAATTGCAAGCTTTTTGTTGAAATTAAAACTTGGGTTTAAGACAACAGATGCTATAAAGTCAGTTCTTGAGATGCTTATGAATAAGTGCGTTATAAAAATCTTTAAGCTAAGCAGAGACTTGCATTTAAAACATTTCTATACATTTATATACTATTCACATTAAATATTTATAACTTTATGAAATTCAATTCAATTAAATTTAAAAATTTTATTATTAAACATTCTTGATGTCTCTATTAAATTGCCTTAATAACGTTATTAACTTGTAGCTTTTCAGATATTAATCTTTATTGGCAATTTATTACAAAATTTATAAACAAATATTTCGATATTGTTTTCTTTTCAAAATTCCCCATTATTTACATGTAAATTTGTGACTGCACTTTAAGTTATATTTTATCAAAAATTTTAAACATATTTTCATTAAATACGATAAATTCCAACTAGCTTTACTAAAATATGTATTACACATTGCCAGGTAACTTAATAGCAGGTGTTTTAAATTCAAACAATTTCAAATTTGAAAAAATATAATAAAAACTTTTAATAAAAATAAAAATAATAGGTAAATAAAATAAACCCAAAAAAAAAACTACTCAAATGAGCAGTGCTAACTAAGCTTTAAGGCTTTCTTAGAGATTGTTTAATGAAATATTTTAAATAACAAAAACATCATCATAAGAAATAATACCGTTTGAAAGTAGCTACACAACAAAAAAAAAAGATATGTTTGAAAAAATCTTTTCAAATACTACACAATTCAGCTAATAAATTACAACAATATCTGTATATATAGTATATATATATATATATATATTTATCTAAGCCAGCTTTAAACAAAAGTGCTGAGATGAAGCAGTAGAATGAATATATATGTATGTTTACAAATAATATACATAAAATTTAAGAAAACATATGTAAATTATCCGTTTGGTATTAGAATTAAAATATCAAACAAACATCAAATAAATATCAACAAAAAATACCGATATTGAAAAAAAAGTGTTTTTTTTTATTTTGTATAGATCTTAATTTATTTGCTACTTAAAAGCAAGAACAAAAATTAAATTCTTTCAAGATTGTTATTGTTATTGTTGTTTTTGTTTAGTATTATTTATTTTTTTGTTAGAAAAGGCATAGAAAAAGAATCCATGTTTACATTGTTAAAACCAGCTTACATTGTACGTATAATAAAATAAAAATTTATTTATTATTAAACAATAGTAGTAATAAAATGTTTTAAACAACATAATGAAAATCATCTTGATTTTAACACCTTTTTAGAAAATACAAATTAATAAAAGTTTTAAATATTGTATTAATAATAAAATTGTTTGACATAGAATAAAAGTTCAGTTTGGATTTTAAAAAGAAAATTATTTCGCAAGAAGAAGTAGTTTAATTCCTTCAAATATTTTATTTTATGTAAAAGTTCAGTCAGTTTAAACGCCATAAATCCTGCAGAAATAAAAGTACACCTAATTCTGTTTTTACACGTTAATTGGTTCCAGGAAACTCCGAAAGAAACCCGTTGAAAAAACGACATTGATCGTATGCAAAATAGGTGATTGGTTCCTTATATTAATAATTTGATTCTCTAATTTACCAGTAACTGGAAACTGAGTTAAATTCTTACAAAATAATTTAAATATAATTCAAACGAAATGAGATCAGTTATCGCCATATAGAGACAATGGATTATAATAACCTATTATACACTATTTATTGTGATATTTATATTGTTTTACTAACTTGTATGGACTTTATTGACATTCGTGTTGTACATGTAAATAAGCGATAATGGCTTTGGGTCATATAATCATAATAAATTTAAATTTTGAAGTAAATTTCTCAGAAATTTAAAATTTCTCGAAACTTTACACAATAGAATTTATTTTTGTATTTGATTGACCGACCACCTACCGCAACCAACAACTGGGGCCAAATTACCGCATTCGTAATCGAATGAGCTATCGTATCGAAAAATGATTTCGTTATCGAAATTATGATAAAATGTACTAAATTTCTTGCTCGATATCGAATGCCATAATCTCAAATAAAAAATTACGATAAATTTTACTCAATATCGAATGCGGTAGTTTGGCTCCTGATTAGATTTCCTTAGAGCAACATTTAAATATTTTTTTATTTATTTTTTTGGAACGATGCAAAGTGAGGTATTAGTGTATACTATAATATATATACTAAAATTAAAAATTCTACTCGATATATTGTATATTCGAAAGTTTGTAAAGTTGGGTTTGATAGTTTAGAAACTCTGCAAGTTTTCATAAAATCCATTTTAAAATTAATCAAACTAAATTACAAAACGTGCCTTTTTTTAAGAAACGCGCCTTCTTATAAACATAAACCTTTAACCTATTTCAAAATTAGTACAATTATATATTAGAATTTTTAATATTCTTATCTGTGGCTTTCAAGTAGAAATTCTATTTCAATGTCTTACGGAATACACGCCCTTTTTAAAAAAAATATAATATTTAATTTCATTATTTTGTGTAAAATTTAATATGAATTAATTGAATATGGAAAACAAGAAATAAAATTTTAAATACAATTGATAATATGAAAAGTAAAAAATAATCTCTTGGCAGACTCAAGTGTACTGGCATTAGCAAATTGTTGTGGTCTCGTTTATTATCACTAAAGTTCTAGTGGTGGTTACGTTTTGTCGTTTTAGCGATAACATCACAAGGAAACAGACGGACACAGATAAATAAATACATGGGAATATACTCGTATATTTCATATATTTTAATAGCATACATTGTATATGTAAGAATCAGTAAAAAAAAAACTATGTGGTTAAAAGTAAAACATTAAAAAAATGTTGTCATAGGTTTGGTTTTTGTATGAAAGAGTTTTGCTTTTGTGGTGATAACTGAAATTAAAATATTTTTCTAAAAGTTATAGTTTAACTATAATCCACAAGTAATCCAATTAGAAACTTTAGCAGCAACAACTTTATATATTGAAAACTTCAGCAGCGAAAAGATAATCATCGATCATAAAACTTCAGCAACGATCAATTTTCTTTGGAAACATAATGAGAGATAAATTTTCTTTATAAAACTATATATGCGATCAGTTTTCTTTTGAAAACTTTATCAGCGATCAATTTTCTTTGGCAAAATAATAATTCTGTAGAAAACTTCGTCAGCGATCAGATGTACAGCAGGTAAAGAGAAAATAAATTCAAATGTCAGATAAAATTTATCTTCAGGCAAAGTACCTGTTACTTCCAACGAAAAGTTACACAATTGCATGGATCATTTACAAATACCAAATCTAATAATTTACCAAAATCAGTATAAATGTTATTTAGTTGATAAAGGCAAACATCGTATAAATTGTTTAAAAAATCATTATCAAATTTTTTAGATTTTGTTGGAATTAAGCAAAGAAATAACCAATAGTTTGCATAGCATTAATATCCCAGCATACCATTCTAGGAGCGCTCCGAAAAAGGAGTCAGAAAAGAGTCCAACTAAAAAGCTATTTCGGAGCGAACGAAAAATTTGCTTAAAAAATTAATTCTTTTCCATTTTTATATATTTTATTTATATGAATTCCATTTTATTTTTGTTACTGTAAATACAATTTATTTAATTTTTTATACTTCAAATTTAGTTTATTTGTAAATAAATTCGCTTTTTGTTTAAGTAAAAACAATTTAAAAAAAATGTGAACTTTTAATTTTTTGTATTTAAAATTGCAATGACTCTTTTCTGGCATAATGTAAGAGCTCTTTCTGAGCCCAAAAAACGACGCTTTTCTCACATTATCTAAGAGCTCTTTCAGAGCCCAAAATACCCTCATTAAAGACTCTTTTCTGACATTATCTAAGAGCTTTCTGACGGACCATTTTCGAATGTAATGACCCTCTTTTCTAAAGGTTTTCGGAGCAATAATGATTGTTTTTTGGGCTCATAAAGAGCATGAACGCTCCGTAAGCGGTGTCAGAAAAGACTCTTTTCGGACTCAAATGGCTTGCTGGGATGTTGTTGAAAAACTGATTCGTAGGAATTAGTAGGAATGTATGAAGGTGAGGTGAGGTAAATTTGTTTATATTTGACATTAATCATTACACACATAAACTCAGTATTATCAGAAAAGCAGGTCGAAAGAGATTCTGAGACAAAACGGCATGAAACTGCAATTAATACAACAACGTCATTTCGATTACATATTTCTATTATACACCAATACCTCGCTTCGCGTCGTTTTGTTTTGTGTTTTTTCGAAGTTGCTTAATTAGCACTAATTCTATTAACTGTTTTGTTTAGCCATTTAAACTAGCTTTCATTTGATATGGGTTTCATTAAAATATCTTAAATTGTATGTTTGCACCGATTTATTAAGAATATGTAAAGGTAGTAGATAACATAAGCAATATGGATATCAAAGTTTTTAAATTTGTGAGCTCTTTAAGAAATTGATATAATTCACTTTGATTTCTATAAAAATAAACGAATTTTTTTAAAAAAAATGTTTGAAAATTTTAAGAAGTTTATTAATATCTTTTAAATAAAGCTGTAATAGAAAATAATGCGTTTCGGGCAGTATAAATTATGACACGAAATTCTAAGCTAAGCATTTTCGCATAGTAATTTCTTTATATAAGTATAATAATGTCTCTGTGGAATATTCAATCCCCTTACTTTTATGCTTCTATGGAAGTTCTTTATTGCAGATGTATGTTTGTTAAAATTTCCTTAATGTTAGTTAGAGGTGTTTTTTTTAAGTAAAACAAATCTTAATAAAATCAATAGTAATGTATTTCAAAAACTGTCTCTTATTGTATATATTTCCTAAGTTTTAATTAATTAACGTCATTGCTGACATTGTTTATTTAATAATAGCAAACACAGTTACACAAAAACACTTGTAATTTGTTTAAGTATCTGTATTATTATATTTTTAATTATTTAGACTCGTTAACATTATCATTGTTATTTTATTTCAAAATGTTTCAAAAAAAAAATTCTTTTTGCATTTGATTGACCGACCACCCACCGCAACCAACAACTGATTAGATTTCCTTAGAGCAACATTTAAATAATTATTTTTTTTTATAACGATTGTGCCACATTGATTAAACTTGTTGTAGGTTCCCCTTAGATTTTGAAAGACGTGCTGTGCTGTAGTTTGTTTATGTTGTTTTTGGTCACTTATCAGTAATTATTTTTATATTTTATAATATTTGTATTTACGTCACAATATTAAAGCAATTAAGACAATTTTTAATTTATTGAAAAACAACAACAACAACAACCTTGTTAATATAAAAAATAATAACAATAAACTTCTATAACTACATAGATTTCATTTCAATTTAGTTTAAACATTAACTAACTTTAATTTTTGTTTTGGTTTGATAAATTTAACTTATGTTTGCTAGTTACAGATAAACTGTTATCAGTTTTAACGATAGAATGCACTTGGTTTTACGATTTGTTTGCATTTATGTCACACAATATAACAACACTTAGTAGGGGGTGTTTGATTAGATTTGGTGCAGAGCACGTTGGTTGGTATTTATAAGTTTTCTATTGCTAGATTAAACGAAATTTATTGGTGACTACATCTGGCTTTTTAACGGACATAGTATTCAATAAATTGAAGGTGATTTCTACATGCTAAAATAAAAAGAAAAATAAAACATTTAAGAAGTAAATCTATTAACGAAAGTAATAGTAAGTAAAACAAGAAGCTAATAATCAACCCTATTCTGTAAATTTAAAAACGAGATTTTTTGATACTAAACTCTTGAAATAATTGGCACCAAAAAGAACTCTAGGTCTTGCAGATATTACCTTTAAATATTTGTTAAAGAAACTAAAGGCCTAAAGTTATAAGCAACATTTTACAAACATTTTATTAAGTTGTTGAAAACTGTTAAATTTAACGCTTCTTTAACTAAAGAAAACTTTGTTAACCAACAACGAAAACTGCTTAGTGGAAAAAACTCTAAATAAATTTACATATAAGGCTTATAGACTTAATAATTTATATATCTAAACAAACAAATGTGAATTGTTATTACAGAATTTTTCATAAGGCCTGACAAGTATTATTAGCAACAGCATGTATGAGAGTCGTTCACTTCAAGACATAACTGCCTGTCTAAATGGATGTACGAGTATGGCCAAAATCAGCATTAGCCGACCGTTTGTTTACAACAAATAAAACATTATTTGTTAGTTTTTTATATGATTAACATTTGATTTAGGTAAAATAGTTTGGCTAACTTGTAAAGTGGTTTGTGTACAAACTGTTACCGTAACATAAACACAGCTAGTCGGTTAGTTTTTCTAAAAACTTTTAACACCATTAGCCGTCAAGTTAGCTCTTCCCTGTTTTGGTGTTTTTCAGCCAATATTTTGTACGATTAAATACTTATGATGCGATTGGTAAACGATTTAACGTTTAAATGATTATACGCATAAATTTTGTCAATGGTTAATTATGAAAATTGCCTATAACGATCAATGTTAAATTATTGTTTCAATTTTTTTGTTGTGACCATAATTTTGTTTGATTTTTGGTTAGTAATAATGATGGTGATTTAGTAAAATAATTATGTTTAATGTTTTGTTAGAGCTAGTTTGAAAATTTGCTGCTTGAGTAAGTTTAAAGCGGCAGGAGAGGGCGGTAGGACTCGATAAGCAAACTTTGTAAATATTATTATGATTAAAGACTTCAAGGTTAGCGACTTAGATTTGCAATTGTTGTTTATAAAATTGCTTAGTGTTTATAGGAGTTAATAATATCTTGTGATCGTATATAATAATATATATAACTAGCTAAACCCAGTGTGCTTCGCTACCCCCCCCCCTCGTTATAAAATAAAATAAAACGTATTTATATATTTACAAACATTTATTTATTTAATTTTAATGTATTTATTGCAATGCTTTAGGCGAGACCATGCCCCTTTGTCCACTTCCGTAGTCAAGAATTTATTATTTCTTAAGAATATCCTATTGTGAAAATTTAATGACGATCGGTCCAGTAGGTTAGACTATATTACGATTTTTAATTTTCCTAAAAAGAGGCGTGGTCCCACCATCTGTACCATCTGTACTAAATACCATTGACGTAGGTCAAAAAATTCCCAATATATGGCGATTTAAATTTTTGGGTTATATGGGCGGTGCCACCCCCGTTTGTACAATCAAAACTTCATATAGCCTATTATTCCTTCCAGAGTCACAGTAACATGGTGTGAAAATTTCATCAAAATCGGCTCAGCCGTTTTGGAGTCCATACGTTACATACATGCATACATTCAATTTTATATATATAGATAAATCTTTGATATATGCTGAAATATATTTTTAAAGATGAAGTTACGATTTGTAATGCCAGGCAGTTTCTTTTTCCAAATAGCTAAAAACGCAAAAAAGTATTTTAAAGTTACAAATTTATATAAAATTTTTTTGAATTAAATTTTTATTTCTGCGACCTTTTTTTAATAAAATAAAAAGATTTTTGGCCACGAGCTCGATAAAACTTTTTTTAGTTTATTAAAATGTTTTTGTTTCACATGAACAACAATTTATAGGATAATACATAGTTTTAGTGAAAAAAGCTTTTGGAAAAAAAGTTTTAAAGCAAAAAAGCAGAAAAGTTTTTTTTTACTTAAACAAGTAATTTAAAATCACTTACTAAGCCCTTGCTAATTTCTTAGAAGCTTTATTTATTTTATTTGATTTGAAACTTGTT
Source organism: Bellardia pandia (assembly GCA_916048285.2). Taxonomy (NCBI): domain Eukaryota; kingdom Metazoa; phylum Arthropoda; class Insecta; order Diptera; family Calliphoridae; genus Bellardia; species Bellardia pandia. Next base: position 25,662,831 of record OU696531.1, read on the forward strand.
TTTTATAAATATAAAGTGTGATTTTTTAGCAACTTTCTTTTTGGCAAGACTGGTTTTGGCAGCTTATCTGTTTTCGTGCAACATTTTCTTGTTAAACATGTTCAGTTTGGTCTATAATATAACAATGAATCCACTTACAAACAAAAAACGCCTGCAGATTTAATATCAAAATTCATGTTCATGCATTCATGCATTCATGCATTTTTATCTGAAAATTGTGTTCAGAGACGAAGCTCATTTCTGGTTGAATGGACACGCAAAATTGTCGTCTTTGGTGTGAAAAGCAGAAGCCTTGCAAGAACTGTTAATTCATTCCGAAAATTTTACTTTCTAGTGGGGATTATGGGTCGGTTTCATCATTGGATTGTACTTTTTCAAAGACGACGTACGCAGAGGGAAAAAAGCCGAAATTGATACCATTTGTTGTTGAAATTGAGTTAAGCCCGTTTGTGCTTACTTTGATAACAGTTGGTATCACCCTTTCAAGAACAACTCGGTATCATTTTATTACCAATCGTTATTATTTTGATAACTAAATGTTCTTATTCTTATTATTATTAACTTATTAACTTATGGCATTTTTGTACCATTTGTTCTTAATTTAATGACATATTAAGCTTGATTTGATACCAAAAGTTAATAAAATATTGTTCACGATTTGTTCTCAATTTGATACCAGCCGTTTACGATTTTAGAACGTCTTTTTCTCCTCTGTGTAGGCAGCAATGTTACTGTAGGCAGGAATGTTACTGTGAATGGCGAATTTTTTTTTTTTTTTTGTCTAAAATGGAAGAGCTGGATTTGGTTTCAACAAGCCAGTGCCACATGCTACATAGCACGCGAAACAATAGCCCAATTGAGAGGCGAGTTCAGTGAACAGTTTATATCACGCTTGGGGCCGGTCAATTGGTCGCCTAGATCGTTCGATTCAACGCCTTTAGACTATTTCTATCTAAAGGGACTAGTCCGCAACGGTTGACACACTGTAAGCTTATATAAAAACAGTTATTCGCGAGATACCGGCCGATATGTTGGAGAGAGTATGCCAAAATAGAACCCAGCGTATCAACTATTTGATTTATATTGAGTTTTCTATCAACACAAATAAAGATTTCGTACATTTCTTTCAATTTTGTGTGTTTTTTTTTTCATCAAATCTGAAAGCCCTTAAAAACTACTCCTTAGCTTAACAATTATTTTTCACATAAAACAAACTTTTAATTTTTAACAGCTTTTTTACATAACAGCTTTTTGCAAAGAAAAAAGTAAAAATAAAAAAGAAAATGCCAAAAAATGTGTTTTTATAAAGATGGTCCTCTTATTTGCTCTCATTTGCTTAAAAGTCCATTTGCTCTCTTTAATTCCCAATCAAAACTTTTTGACCTAAATCATTTTCAACCAAAGATTGTTCTAAAAAAAAACACCAAAAACCCAACATTTTGTATTTTACATTGTCCAAATATTGACACACATTTTTTTAACACCCAGCTGTTAACTTCTGCCACAAAATGTTTAATTATATAGTCTACAGTAATTAATTATTTTTCTTCTGCTCAAAAACCAACAGATAAAAACAATTAAATTTTTTACAGCTTATTTAAATCACATTTTTATCTCGTTTTTCTGTAACAAATTGAATTGAATTTAAATTCGTTTGCAAAGAAATCTCACTTCACTCACAACATGATTTCGGTGCTGATAATTAGTTGACATTTGATAATGATTGTAATCATTATTGGATTTTTTTTTTTTTTTTTTTAGTTTTATAGCAAAAAGTGTTAATTGTTTTTTTAGATTAGAGCAGAGAATAACAAACACTAAAACAAATGTTTATTTATGCTTTTGTAAATTTTTGTTTGATTGTGTTAATGTTGATTTCATTTAAATTCTTTGTTTTTAGCATCACTCCTTCCTTCCCTTTTAATTAACAGTATTTAGTGAATTAGTTCTTGTATTGTACGAGTATATAAAATCTAGATCTATGATAATGAAATTATTTAGTTGAGGGTGTTAATAAGTTTTGGGAATATTAAATTTGTTAGAAATGTCTTTTTTTATCATTATGCCTAACAAATTCATTACTAGTTTAAAGCTGTAACAATTTATAAATATTTTTTCTTGAATATTCTTGCAATCAGTTTATAAACCACTAGAATACACAACAACCACCCTCCCCAAAAAAAAACACTTGTTGCTGTTTGAAATGTCATAAAATGTAAAAAAGGAGAATTTACACTTGTTATCCCCAGGTTTTTACACGGTTTCACCTTTTGTCGACAATACGAGAGACAATGTATAATGTTGTTTTGTGGTTCTTGCTGGTGTTGCTAGTGCTTTCTGTTGCTGATGACGATGATGATGACAACACCTATATTATGTTAAATGTCTTAAGACAAACAACTACACAACAGCAAACACCAACCAACCAAAAAAAAAAAAAACGCAAACACAGAATTTAGTTTGTATTACATTTTCTTTGTATAAGACTTTGACATCTTACCATAACCACCACCACCGACAACTTTATGCCACACAACACCAACAACAACATTTGGCTAAAAATGCACGAGAATTCACAAAAACCAATCGTACCAGCCATCCTTTATAAGATCTCGTTCAATATCTTTTTTTTTTGTTGTACTTATTTGTTGTAAGAATAAGTATGAGTATTTGTTTTGTAGTTGGTGCATGTATTTTATTGTAATGGTGGGATCACGAGTTTTTAGTTCTTGATGTATTATACAGCCTCTGCCACAGCCGTACATGCGCTAAATGTTTAACGCACGTTCGTCACTTGCTAGTTGCAAGTTACAAACAACTAAAAAAAATATGGATGACCAAAAAATCTTTAAAACAAAACAACTTTACTTGCAGATTTTACTCAAATCTCAAGTATTGATATTTGTAAGATCTGTTTTTATTGTTTTTGCTTTTTTTTTAATATATGTATGTACTCGTATAGCATTTTGTTAATTTCAAGTTTGGTGTGTGAAAAACAAAATAAACCAAATTGAAAACAAGTAAGAAAGTACATATAGTGGGTCAAGCCCGACCATACAATACCCTACACCCAGTATATAAATAATACAGTTTTTCAGAAATGGGCGCTATATGGGAGATATTACCGATCATCCAAAAATTTAGTATATGTGTGTTATACTTTATCTCAATATAAATACTTTTAAAAGATTTCTGGAGAGGAGAGGGTCTTACATGAGAGTTTTGACTAACTATGAACCGACCATTATAAAATTAGGTAACGTCAGTTGTATACATATGAAACGTATTTTATTTGGATACATACCAACATTTTTAAGAGATTTATTATCGTTAAAGTGATTTTCGGAAGTGGGGGTTATATGGGAGCTACGACCAGTTTTAGACCGATCATCATAGAATTCTACCATATTTTATGTATATATACGAAATATATTTGTGTTCAATATTATTTGGATACCAACATTTTTAAGAGTTTTATGGTCGTTAAAGTGATTTTCGGAAGTGGGTCTTATATTGGAGCTACGACTAATTATAGACCGATCTGCACAAAATTTGTTAATGTGATTGAGCTTCATTTATTACTCATTTGTGGTGAAATTTGTTTGGATACTTTCATAATTCAAACATTTATGATCGTTAAACTCCTATTTCGGAAGAACATTTGTATGGGGGCCAGGTGAAATAATGGTCCGATTTCCACCAATTTTAATCCCAGCCGTCCTTGGGTTGAAAAAATATCACGTACCAAATTTTATTGAAATATCTTCAAAATTGCGACCTGTACTCTGCGCACAAGTTTTACATGGGCAGCCAGCTATTTAGCCAGCCAGACAGACGTCCGTCCGGGACATCGTCAAATCGTCTCAGGGAGTGATTCTGAGTCGATCGGTATACTTTAAGGTGGATGTTGGAACAATATTTATGGGCGTTACAAACATCAGGAGAAATCCAGTATACCCTCCCCACTATTGTGGTGTAGGTTATAATGAAAAGCAGCTTTTTTTCTTTGGCACAGACTCACGCATTTAGAATACACTCGCAATTATACATATTTACAGTAACATCTTATGTTTGTATGTCTGGTGAAGGAGATGAACAGTAACATGCATGCGTTAAGACATGTGCGTTGTAAATGACTCGTGTTTTAGTCGAGGTTGGTTTAGTTTTATTTAAAGGTGTTAAAATTATGTGCACCGTGGAAAAAAAACTATGTTTAAATAATAGTTATAGACATGTTAAATAGGGAGCTTTTTGTGTGTTTATATAAAAATAAATTTTTAGAAACTCTAAGTAACTTACCAGCCTAGAATTATGTTAAAATCTAAGCGTTTAAATAAGCTATAGTGCATTAGTATTTTATACAAGCTTCAAGAATCTCAGAATCTAAAATTAGTAACATCGATTCAAAAACTTAGAAACATTTTTAGAAACTCTAGAAAATTGCAGAGATCTGCCAGAAATACTTTCTATATAACGGCTAGTGAAGTCATAAATGGTCAAGTTTTCAAAGTGGCTTTCTTCCAAAATGTCTAAACTACGTAAAAGTTACCAAGTTCTTTAAAATATCAGTTTTTTAAATTTTTTAAGTTGCAAAATTTATTTTATACTTAAGAACTACTTTACTGTTACAAAAAAAGTAAAACATTTTTTTTTTTGGTAAAAAAAAGCTTTTTGGCTGGAAAATCTCTTATTGATGAAAACTTTTTCTTTGTAAAAATAAGAAATAAGTTTTTGTTGTAAAAATGGGTTTAAACACATAAAAAAGTAGTTTTATTGAAAAACTAATTTGTTTGGTGAAAAAGCTTTTTTTGGTGAAAAAACTTTTTTTCATTAAAAAAAAATAATGTTTGTGGAAAAAGTAATGAAAATTTAATTTTAGTGAAAAAAGATTTTTTAATGATAATTTTTTTTAGTAAAAAAAAAGCTTTTTCTATGAAATATATTTGTTTTGTGAAAAAATCTTTTCCAGTGAAAAATATTTTTAAAAAGAATATTTTTCTTGAGAAGTTCTTAAAGGTAGCGAAAGGTTGTTTTAAAAAGGCTTTTCTCTTTTGTGAAAAAGGATTTTTGAGTGATTAAGCTTTTTACATAAAAAAGCTTTTCTAGCAAAAAAAAAAGCTTTTTGTCTGAAGAATATTTTTCTTTGTAAAAATAAGTAATATATTTTTGTTGTAAAAATGGGTTTAAATTCATAACACGTTGTTTTAGTGAAAAACAAATTTGTTAGTAAAAAAAAACTTCTTTTAGTAAAATAATGTTGGTCAAAAAAACTTTTTCAATTAAAATAGTTACAGACTTTTCAACGAAAGTTGAATTTTAGTGAAAAACAATTTTTTTAATAATAATTGGGTTTGCGAAAAAGCTTTTTCTAAGAGTTTTTGTGAAAAAAGCTTTGTCGATGAAAAATGTTTTTGAAACAAGTATTTTCATGCAATGTAGTGAAAATTTTTTTTAAGATTTTTTTTCGTTGAAAAGGATTTTTTAGTCATTAAGCTTTTTACACAAAAAGTGATTTTCTAGTGAAAAAAGCTTTTTCTTAAAAAAGCTTTTTGAAAAAAGTTATTTTGTAATAAAATCAATAATATAATGGCGTTTTAGGATTAAAAGGTTTTCGATGAAAATATAAGATTCATTTAATAGACATAATCAAGAAAGTTTAATAAAAATATATTTTTATTATACAAACTTCAAATAATGTGACAAATAAGTCACCTGGCCGACTCTATTGAGTATACATTGATTGTGCCTCATATAAAGAAAATTTGAGGAAGATGGTTCAAAAATCATCTGTTTCTTAAAGTGTTTCTGTTAAAATCCTCCTTAATATATTTATAGCATTTTATAAGGCTAGTGTTTGTTGTTTCTATTTCTAGCCTTATATAAAATCACAATTCCAAAACACAAAACAAACATAAAATTGTGTGTTGATTTATAAAATTATTTCAATTTAAGTTTGTTTGATTTCGGTTTTTGTTGCTGGTGCCCCATTATACTGGCATTGGGGTGGACATATAGACACCGAAAAAAATGCAAACAAATACAAAAATAAAAGTAAAAAAAACACATTTCATATTGATGTCTATTGACTGACATATTTCGTTTAGCTTACAGCGAGTATATTTTAAAGGCCTACTACTACTATTAAGTTACTGGGTTTTAAGCCCGACTGGCAAAATGTTTAACTGCCTGCCTGTCTGTATAAAGGCATTAACCAATAGTTTTCTTACCTTATAAGGCAAATATATAAAAAAAAAACTGCGTATGTATTTTATTTGGAGTGTTTGTGTGTGTATATAAAAATTTATCTCAAAAATCAATCTTAATATATTTTCAGTTTTTATTTTCATACAAAACTGTCATACAAAATCTAAAAATCTATAGAAAATCGAAAATACTCTTACAGAAACGACATGTTTAGTAAATAAATAAAGATTTATGAGGCATTTATTTTAATTTTTATAGTTATTTGTTTTTGCAAAAACACAACAAAATAAATATAAATATAATATTGAAAAAATATTAAAGGGTAGAGAGAAAAAGCTTGATATACAATTTCTAAAATTTTATATAACAATTTATGACAAATGATGATAAATCAAATTCAGCACACTTCTATTTAATTATATTAGCTGCAAAAAGCAAAGAAACAATAAACGCTTTCATATTATTAACGCGGTTAGTTAGAGATAGATGGACGGACGGACGGACGAACAGACAGACAGTGGGTTATAGGAATGTTTAGTGACTGAGTGCACTCATTGCAGTTGTCCGTATGTCTGCAAATGTTGCATGAGTTTGTTGTTTTTATTTTTTATATGTTTTTTTTTAAGTAACATAATCTTATGCTTAATGTTGCTGTTGTGGTTGTTGCTTGTATTGCTTTACTTATGGTTATAAATTACTAATGAATGACATACAATTTAATTGGTTGCACTTGCTTTACACTTGTGTTATGTATTTATTGCCAAAGATCCATTCAGTCAGCCAGCAAACCAACCATCCCCAGCTTTAGACACACTTACTAAAGCTAGGCCAGACGGTTTGCCGTTTTGTCATTTAGTTGGTTGCGTCTATTTGTATGACAGAACATCTTTATGTCGCTATTGTTGTGCCTATTGCACGATCCTATGGGAGAACCAGTTCATACACAATGTTTACTTAAGCAGCCTACAAATTTGTCAATACCCAGTTTTAGTTTTTTTGCTTTCTATCTCTTTCTAGCTGTGTTTGATTTGCTAGCTCTCCTTCTTTTTGGCATGACTTAAAGTAATCAATCTTCTTGTTTAAATCTAAGTTTAATATGATTTTCTTTTAAGTTTCTTCATCGTCTATGGTGAATAACAACAAAATGTTCTTTTACATAAATGGTTGTTGAATGGTTTTTATGTACAGAAGAAATGGAAGGTACTTTTTGAAATACTATTGCAGTATTCTAGTCTTATATTTAGTACTTGGCACAATTGAAGGTTTAGGTCTCTTTACACAAACTGGAAATTTTTCCAAAATTCGTGACAAAATTCTATATATTATAAAACAAGAGTGAACATTGAACTATCCTTATTTTCCAGGTTCTATGTGAGAGGTAAGGGTTTATTTACAGCTCTATAAATTCTTGGATTTTAAATTCTTATATCTGCCAGATATAACATAACGTTGTGCGCTAGTGTGTTTAAGTTAACTTTCCCAAGCCTTTAAACAACCTGCAGTGCTGAATGTGGCATTAACTTTCGAGAATATTGCTACAGAAAATCAGTTAAATCGATATACAATTGGTTAAGTACTCAGCAAAGAACCAACATGGTTTTAATACACAAATCCATTTTATTAAGGGCCCGATTATCGTTCACAACACTAAAATGCTGTGATGTCTCGACTACAACACAACATTGATTTTTCATACGATTAAGCCGATAAGTGTTGTGTATCGTAATCGCAATTTACAACATCAAAATACTTAGTGTTGTGAACGGTAAACGGAACCAAAACTTCCTTTAACTACTAAAGGTGACATCATTCGCCAATATGTTTAAATCAACATTACAAAGCCTTGAAATAACCTGCAAAGCTTAGTATGGCATCAATATATCATACCAATTTTAGGGAATTTAGCTATTAAAAATCAGTAAAATCAGTTCACGAATGCCTACGTTATTAGACGAAAAGCAGCATTGCTTTTATACAAAAATACATATTTAAATAATCTACGGTGCTTAATGTGGAATTAATTATTAGAATTGTAGAGATCTTTTGGAAATACTTTCCAGTTAAAGGCTAGTGAAGTCAAATCTCTTCGTAAAAGGACATGACTTTTAAGGAATCGTTCCTACTGAACATTTCCAAATAAAAGACTGAAATGTATCCCACATAAAAATTACCAAGTTCTTAAAAGTACCAGATTTTTAACATTATTTCTGTGGAAAACTTTAGTACAATTTATTCTTTCTACAAATCCCCACCCCATCACTGATCTACATTATTCTAACATGCTGACAATTAAAGGGTGTTTACAAGCAAAACTCTTTGCCACAAAGAACTTTTATGCACATTAAAACATCGTATGACCAAATGGTGCGAACTAGCATTTTTACTCGTACGTCTACGATTTGTATTTAAATGGTATTATTTGTATTTAATTGTAATTTGTTGACAAAAACGTACACTTTTTTCCATAATGGAATTTTAATTAATTTCTAGAATGCTAATGTGCGTAATATAAAAACAACAACTATTATATAAAAGAAATTGATTTCACATTACTGATTGGCTCTATAGAGAGCCAACCAAGAAAATCAAACTCAAGATGATTATAATTTCAAATCATTTACATTTTTATAAATGGTTTAATTACCATTAGATAATGTTTATAATGTTAGATGTGTTTGGTATTAGATTGTTTTTACTGTAACGGTTAAAAACATTTTAAAAAAGTAGTGTTACAGAAATTGTTTAATACAATTATTAAATTGTTACAGGAACATATTTTCAGACTCTTAAACATTGATAACAAACAAGGGCATAACATGTTATTGATGATTTGTTTAAATGTTTTATGCTCGTAAGTGTGTCATATTTGTGCTCCCTTTAATAGAAACATTTAAAGCTTAGTGTCTTGTTCAGGGTTCGGCATTTTATCAGGACAAAATACGAATTGTTGTCTATGGAACTCTTTCATGCCGCTGAACGATCTAGACTTCCTAGTTTGGTCCTATTTTCTATGAGGCAGAATGTTTGAGAGAATTTTTCAATCTTTTTCTTTATTGTGAGAAGTTTTTTTAAAAATCTGCAACATGATTCTATTTTGTGCAAAACTAGCAAGCAACTGATTAATTTTGTTGGTCTTTAAAATAATAATTTAAAATTTTTTCCTGAAGACCGGCAATCAGCTTCGTATTCTGGACTATATGCAAGCATATCACTGATCTAAAGGTTTGTGTCTAGACTACACTTTATAACCTCTATTAAAACTAAATACTGCTAAAGAAGGCGCTAAAGAAAATTAAATAAATTATAATAGCGTGTTCAGATATGAAACTTTATTGAGTCAATATTCGGTTAATTGACAATATTATTTTAAGTGTTCAGGCATACGCAATTTTCAGTTTACTCAATAATCATTTGACAGCTGGAAAACAATACAAAAAATACTCTAAATGGCTGTTGTGTTTATATGTAAACAAACTTACCTTCACATTGATTTTTTTTAATGATTTCTTTTGTTTTCTTTTGTTGACATTTGCCATTTAATACAATTTTGTTCACTAAACACAGTTGTGAACAGTGTTGCAATAATGAATTGAGATTTTATATGAAATATTGAGCTCAATAATGGCGTTAATTGTGATTATCGCAATTAAGGTGCATATCTGAACACGCTATAACAGTAACAATTAATCTGATTATTTTTTTCATAATTTGCAGGTATTTAATATTATTTTATAAATTTCATTAATTTCAAAATTAAGAAATTTCTTAAATAATTGAGGCATCCAATAGTTCTTTACAAAATCTCTTTAAAGCTCCACTTGTAAGTGACAGAGTAAAATTCTAAAATTTTCATAATTTACACGAATTTTTTGATTATTTAATAAATGTTTTAAATGTTAAAAGAAAGTCATTGTTAATTGAACTTAAACAAAATTTTAGCACGTTTGTTAAGATAACTGCAAAAAATGTTCAGTTCAAGCATTTTTAATTGTCTTGTATTATTTGCAATAAATTTATCAACAACTTTATTTAAAAATGTTGTAAAATTGTTTAATTGTTGTCTTTATATTAGGTTTAATAGTAATGTACAACATATTGTAGTTTTAAAAAAGCATTTTATGGTTTCCTTTAGCTACAAATTTTTCAATAACTTTATTAGGGCAAATTTCTTCTTCGTGATGAATATTCATCATTGTTAACCCGTTAAGTCTTTCTTCCGACATTGTTGATCTTAAATATATTTTTATGCGGCGAAGTGTTGAAAATTACCTTTCTTGTAATAAATGTGATAAATATTTTTAGTATTTTGTGGAGATTAAAAAAAAAATTTTAATTTGGTTTTGGGGGGGGGGAATTTCCTTTCCCCCCCCGTGGATCCGCGCCTGTCCTAGATATATGCAACATACTTGAAGGTAAAATCTAGATTAAGCTGAAAGTTTTTAGGATGTCTGTGACCCATAAAGTTTAGAAATAAAACACATTTTTAAAAGTTTTCTTTTAGTTAATAAGAAATTTATTTCACTAAAGCTAAAAGCTAATTAACAAAAGCTTACAGCTGTGTATGTAATAAGCATGTATTCTGAATGTTTACAATACATTTCAGCAAATGTATGTGTTTTACCTGCTGCATGCAAGCATTCAAGTGTAATCTTTTCTTTTTGGTTTTGAAAAATATGTTTTACATTTACGTGTTTCTCCTGAAAATATATGATTGATTAAAATACATAATGTGAATATTTGTCTCCTAGATATATGCCACATATTTGTGTTTAAAACATATAAAATCTGAAAGCTTAAAAGCTTTATATGCTAACAAGCTATTAGCAATTGTAATAATACTTATTTTTACATTTATACTCAAAGTTTTCTTAGCAATTGCTAATTTTAAAACGCCTAATACTATTTAAGCCGTATATGTATACCTAAAAATATGCAACATGATTTTAACGGCAACTATTTAATTTTCAGCAAGTTCCGTTTTAGTTACTTGTTTAATTATTATAAATATTTTATTTATTAAGCTATTTTTAATTAATTTTCTATATAAATAAATAAAATTTCTGATTTTAACAGACAATCAAGGGTAATTTCTTTCAGAGGTCACCTACAACTTCAACCCATGTCGGCAGACAATCTATACAGACATAAATTAAGAGCGTAAACACACCCCTCTACTTTCATTCATCAGCAGAATCAATCTGCAGCCAAGATTTTTAAATTTTAATTTCTGTTCTATTTGTGTTATATTTTCAATTGATAAATAACAATTTTCTTTATATACATATGTACTCGTATATTGTAGAAATTCATTTATCTGTAGTAGTACCACATATTTCTTTTTTGATTTCATTAATTTACTTGTACATATTTAACAAAATATTGTGCGTCAATATTATAGACTGCTGGATAGCTGCTGCTGATGTTTCAGAATAAAAAAAAATTATTGTTATTGGTGTTGCTGTTATGATTATTATTGTGTCGGTGTCATAGCGGTGATTGACGTCAAACTTGACAATCAGTTCATTTATATATATACATATAAAAGAAGAGTAAGCTAAGGAAAAAATTGAATTGAAAAATATACAATATATTAAACGTAAAATAGCGATCACCGACGCCTTAATAATTTTAAAAATATGTATGTGTGTAAAGAAAATCGCACATAGTGATCATTGTAAGAAGGGTTTTGTAGTGGTTGCAAACAATAATTTTTTGATTTATTTTTTTTTTTTTTTTTTTGTACTCTACTTTTACAGTCTTCACACTGACACATTCAGTTAGACTTAGTCACTTATACATTTGCAGACAGTCAATCATAACGAAAGTTTAACCAACCTACAAAAAGATGGTTTTAAATACATTTTTATACGAGCCCTCCGTTTAAACTTGAGCCTGGATGTGCGGCTTAAAAAGGAAAATAGTAAACAGAAATGTAAGATTAAGATATTCGGTTCAGTTGTAGCGTCAATCATTGCTCTTTTTGTTCATAAAATTTTATTGTTTTAAACTCAACCTTAGCTCGGAAGCTAGAGTATGAAGAACCAACAATATGTATTAAAAGCAGAAGATGTTCTGTAATCATAGCCAAATCAACAGGGGCCAAAAGCTATCGATTATTCATGGGTGCCCAGATAGACTATGTAGGCGATAGTTTGCCGGACTATCAGTTAGATCGATTCCCACCAAAGACTCTGGGTGTTTTCTGCAGATAAGCCAAAAAGCTTTGTTTGTTAAAAAAAAAAAAAAAAAAAAAAAACAGCACGAATGTGATTGAACTCTTTCAAATTATCAAAAGGCAGACAAATTGGAAATTGTGTATCAAAAATACAATCACAAAATTGTTTGGTGCGTCATTACTAATGTGGAATTTTCTTATTGTAAAGTTATTTGCTTTGATTAGAAACAGAGGGCAACTTTCAAATTTGAAAGACAACATGGCATTTTAGCAAAAAAAATATCAGACTTTTGGGACTTTGAAATATCAGCGGTAAACAAATGATAACAATTTCTTTTGGCTCTTACTGAACGTTTTCAACATAACAGCTTGAACTATTTCAAGGTATGGTTATCTCTATTTACGGATCGTACATTTTAACACGGCCAATAGCCTGAATCCAAAACATACCAACGCATTCAATTAAAACGACTTCTAAGGCACAAGTGTTTCACCAGGTGATAGTGCATCTCTCTTGATAGCCAAGATCGTACGATTTGAAAACGCCAATAAGCAGGACTGATGCCCTTAAAGTCAGCACAACAGGCCATTAATCAAATTCACCCTAATCTATCTGAAAGAGTTTTTGAAAATTGCGCCGATGTCTGAAGCAGTGATGGGCATTCTAACGATATCGTATTCCATATGTAATAATGAACTTTAACTCCTAGAGATCTTAGAATGATCGGATATAGATGATCGAACAAGCAAAAGTTCCTATATAGGATGACGCCAAGCGACACGAGTTTTACTAGCTGACTGGCTCTCTTGATGGTAAAAATCGTAGGATTTCAAACCGGCACTAAGCCCCAATCCACCAATGCCTCCACAGTCAATCTAACAGACCATTGCTCAAATTCAGGCGGATGTAGGCGCCGAGTCATTGAAAATTTAACCTCTAGGTTACGTACAGCAATATGAAAACGCTTTGGCCGGTTTTAAACTTTGTCTCCTAGACGCCTTAGAGGGATCCGAGATTGATAATAACTTAATTGTTGTATCGTTGAAACCAAAATATCAATGATAATGTCTGCATTGTGAGATTTGTTGTATTGTTTAGCGCTGGTTTAGTATTATTTCTCCAGTAAGGCCGCCTTTCGAGGATGATTTGAACTAAATGTAGGTACGAAACATACATTTTCATATGTACTCGTACATATAAGCATTTATTGTACATGTCAGCGTTTATTTATGATAAGTAAAGGCAGTTTGGAGACTTAATGCAAACGTTTTTATTTTTCGTTGTGTTGTTGTTCATGTGTTGTTGCTGCTACATTCAAACTGTTACTATTCTCATGTCTGCGGCTGCTGTTGTAGGAGTTAACATTTCTGCTGCTGCTGTTCAACACTGTGTTACAATGCACTCGTCCGCATACAACAATATACACACTTACTTACATATAAAACACAATATGCAAATGAATTGAAAGGGTATCGTTGTTATTTGAACTTTTTGTGTGTTTGCCTTCTTATTATTCGTTTTGTATTTAATTCTTTTCAGTTATTTCTTTTTTTATTTTTTGTTTTTCGAATTTATTAGGGAATATATATTTATGTATTTTGTTTTTGTTCTGATTGTGTGTGAATATGTTTGAACAGATTTTTGTCAGGGTATTTAATGTGTGTAAATTGAAATAAATTAATTTTGATCATTGATCGTTACTTTTTATTTTTTTTTTTTTGGTTTTTTGTTAAGGTTTGAATGACATACATATTTTTGTGGTTTTCTTGATAAGTTTTTAAGAATATTTTTCATAAAAATGTTTGTGTCCCTTCAAGTAAGGGGGAGAACTGTTTTCTTATCGCACAATGTAGCTAGATTTTGAGGAAACTGGAATTTGTTTGGTTTTCCAGGGTCTCAAACTACATGTTACTCATTCATTTTTTTAGTTTCAATTAATTAAATTGAATTTTCAAAGTCTTTCGTAAGATGTTTTTCGAATTTGATTATTAATTTAAAATTTAAGACATTTGTCGTATTTAACTATAAAAAAAATATTTTTTTAAAGTTCCAGAATTTTATATTAATAATTCCTAAAATTAAAGAATTTTTTAAACAAATTAGAATTTCTGAAGAATAATTTTTAAATTAAAGAATTTTTTAAAAATGAAAGATGTTTTAATTTAAAATTTCAAATAATGTTGAAAAATTTTAAATTTATTCAGTTAATTCAAAATTTTTTTTTAAAATTAATATTTGTTTTACTTTATATTTTTTACAATGTACTCGATTTTCTTTAAATATTTAAAATTAACCGAATTTCTGCTTAGTTTCCATAAATTAATTTGTTCAGTTTTTATTTGCATTACTAAAACAAAAAACTTAATTCCATTTAGTTTATTGGCGCTTACGGTAATAAGAGGTTTTATTATTTTTGCTGAATTTTAATTATTTTTTTCATATTTTTTTGTTATAGAAATTAAATATCATTTTTGCTGTTTCTCATCAGTAATTTGAGACCCATTTAAGTAACATGCGCCTATTAAACACATTTTTTATTTATATTTTATGGCCATTTAATATTATTTATTTATTTTTATAAAAATCTTAATTAGTTCTCATAAATAAAATATACAAGGGTTTAAAACAAAAAAGAAAATTAGGAAATTAAACTAATATTGCAAAATTATGAATTGTAGCAAAGTATACAATAAATCTGTTAGTTCCGAATAAAATTCGAAATGTGATAAAGACATATAAAGATATTAAAGCAAGTTTTGTTTATAAGCTTGATATTCTACTTCACAAAATTAAAGAGTTAAATTTATTTTACTAAATTCAGACACAAAAGAAGTGCCACATTGAGTGGCCATGAAACCACTTTTAATTTGTAGAATTGTAATTCTAAGCTTTTCTAGGTTTTATTCCGAAAAAAAATTTCGTTTTAATTTTGCTATAGAAGCAAAATACAGAATTAATTCCAATTCCGAACCTTTCCTTCTGTTTGATATTTTTTGAAACTATTACAATACAATTATATTTTCCTTTTATTAATCATATAAATAATGGCCATTTAAAATGCGTTTTTAGTTGCACAATTCATTGTACAAATTGCTGTCCTTCAAATGTTTAATGGTTGCGTTACAAAACTAAAAAATGCATTTCACTCATATGAGCGAGCGTTCAAGTGAGAAATTTTTATATTTTTGCTTGCTCACAATCATCTTAATTTTTAAGCAGAAATTTTGAACTACATACATTCTAACTTGAAATGTATTTTCTTATACGACAGTTTTAACCAATTGGTTTCCTAATAAGACTTTAAATAGAAACTTGCTTCATATAACAAATAAATCTTTCAATTAAGAAAAAACAAAAGAAAAATTCCTTAAATATTCTATTTATGTACATATAGGAATTTTCAACAAAAAGTCTCATTATATTTTTATGGAAACTCCTATATATTGAAAATTTTCAGCTTTGATCTTAGTTAAAAATAATCGTCAGATTCTAATAAAAAACTTTACTTAAAACCGACTAATAACATACAGCCCAATCATGAATAAAAATACCGTGGGAGTTTTTTCCCTTTTCCCATTTTTCCTATTAAAATTCAATGTTAAAAAAATAAAAGGGAACAAATTTCATGTGGAATTTTTATTCACGATAGGGGTGATTAATTCTAATCAAACATAAATGTAAAAAATATGGTCTTATGATGAAATAATTGCAAAAATTTTTTGTTTTTCAAAATCTGTTGTAGTGATATCGCTGTCACCGCTATATTTTGAAAGAAATTGTTTGAACAGCTTTCGGAAACTCTCCGAAATTCAAGAAGGTTTAAATTTGATATACGTGTTTATAATATGAATCGCACATTAAAATACCAAAAAAAAGCCAGGTTTTAAGTCTCCAATCAGGCAACAAATTCATATTCAAATCTTGAATAGAAAATCGTAAATCTCTAAAAAATCTCTTGCATCAGTTTTATAACTTGTTGAAAATTGTTACCAAAAACACAGGGTAGTTGTCGTAACCATGTCTCACCATGTTTTTTCTCTGCGTGTGGTTTTTATTAAAAAAAAAAACTATTTCACTTGAAAAGTAATCTTAGATAAATTTTGAGGGAAAATATTAAATGACAGAAACATAGTAATAATATTTAGACATGTTCGCCCTTCCATCTATGTAAATCGTTTTCTTGTCTTGGTCTTTTAATCCAGTTACATATTACATAATATGTATAACAGTCTTTCCTCAAAATGCAATTTTACGTTTTTTATGGATTCCACTAGAAAACTATCAGCCGTATTCTTAAGAAAAAATTCTCTGAACAAA
The DNA here is from genome assembly GCA_916048285.2 of Bellardia pandia. Lineage (NCBI taxonomy): Eukaryota > Metazoa > Arthropoda > Insecta > Diptera > Calliphoridae > Bellardia > Bellardia pandia. The sequence continues at coordinate 25,679,528 of OU696531.1, forward strand.
TTTTGAGTTTTCTTTAAACAACTTTACATAAGTTGATGTATAAAATCAAAGAAATAAACTCACAACTTGATACTCATTTTTCAAGCTGTAGATGTATATGCAGTTTTCAGATGTAAACGAAAATGTTTTTAACTTTCTTGCAAAAGCTGATGCAGAACTATTTATTTTAAATAAATTAAAAATAAATCACAGATGAATTTTAAACAGAAATATTAAACGACAAAAACAGATTAATACCGTCCTTACGTCCGTCTTCCTGTTCATGTTTATCTTAAAAAGAATCTAAACTAATTTTAAATTTTCTTTAAATAAATTATTAACAAAATAGTTTTATATTGTTTGTTAAGAAGTATTTTGTTATTATGAATAAAAGCAAGCAATAAAAAGTTATTTCTTAGATTAACCTTCTTTATCCACAGCTTGATACTCATTTTTGCAGTTTTCAAGATGTAAACAAAAATGATTTCTAACTTTTGTCGCGTTCTTGAACCCATTTTTATTGTGAAAGCTGTTGTCGCTTAAGAGCATATTTCTGCAATAAATCACGAAATAAGTTGGTAAATTATGCCGTCATAGAAAATTTTGTTTTAAATTTAAATTAATTTTGCAAATGTATGAGTTAACACAAATATGAGTCCACTTTTCACAAAATAACTGATATATGTAAATAAAATATTTAGCATTTTTAATTGTGAAGGCAATGTAATGCATGTTATGGTCATAAATAGTTGTCATGTCGGCTTAGGCGGCCACAAGTCGTCAGTTTTAAAGATTCTGAATCAAATAAAAATTCGCAAAAATTTTAGTTAATTGGAAAAGCTAATTTTGTTTTTATGTTTCAACATGGCAAACATGGTACAATGGTACAATTGTACTTTTTTTGATACATTTTAGACACAGTTGGTACCGTGGTACTACCACCAGTCATTTGCTATAATTTCACAATGCTGTTGCATCAAAATTTGGTATTTCAGATGAAATACGTAAATATATCATTTAAGTTACTATTTGTGTAACCGTCCAAGCCAAAAAGATTTTATTAAATTTCATGAACAATATCAATTTGATCTTTAAATATGCATCTAGAAGATGATTATTACGAAAAGAAATGGTTGATTGAATTATCGAGCAATGGCAGCCTCTGATATATTAATTCACATTAAATGATTTTTAGGCTGAATTCAAAAACTCAAGCTTAAAATGTAGTTAATCAGGATTACAAAATCGTTAGAAGTTAACTCTGCTATTTCTTCTATTCTTGAAATAATAAATCTAGTAATTTTGAAATACAGATATATACAGCCATGTCACAGAATTTAATTTCGTTCGGAAGTGGAATTGATTCCGTTTTTTGCTTGTATAGAAAAAGTAAATACACAAATATTTTCGGAATGAAACCACTTTTAATTGGTATGCGGAATTGTAATTTTAAGAATTTCCAGGTTTCATTTTGAAAAAATTCTTTGTTTTACCTTTTCTATAAAAGCAAATTCCACTTCCGAACGGAATTAAATTCTGTGACATGGCTGATAGTATGTAATATGTACGCACATTATATATATATATATATATGTATATTTATCTTAAACCCGATCCTTCATAATATTCTTAAAGCCGTCTAACTAACTTTAAACAAATACGACCAAATCCCAAATGAAGATAATTTACAGGAAACCTTTTCGAAACGTGCTCTGTTTCTTTACATTAAAATAAAATTGTTAGAGTATCCTTTGGAAACTTTCCTCCTAACAAACGCTTTATCTGATAGCATTTTCCAATAGCGACCAGTTTAACTGCATTTATAATATCGCCAGAAGTTAGGTAATGATTCCTTGAAGAAGTCTTACACCGTATTCTTTTTCATCACTTGCAATAAATCAATATGAATCGAGTATAAAATTGTTAAAATGTTAAAAATGTTGCCATAAGATATATCGAATTTTCGATAAAGCAAGTTTGTGGTTAAGTTTTATTATTATTTAACAAATATTGAAAATGGTACCGTGGATGTATAAAAAGTGCATTTTATTTATACAGTTGGTACGCATTCCAAAAACCCATTTTCCATCACTGGAACAGACAATGAATTTAGAACGGACACCAAAAGAGAACGTCAGCAGAGTCGCAGCGAAAAATCACAGCGTGTGAACCCACTCTTACAAATAAAGATTATGATGATCTTTAGATTTTGTTAAAAAGAAAAACTTTTAATAAAACATATTTAACATGTTTAGATATATTTAAATAACTCGACAGTTTTACAAAAAAAAAAAATAAAATTGTTCGTTGCCATTCTTTTACTATTTCAACATATTTAGATTTAAATTATTTTGAAGAATTTTTAGTTCAATTTAAAATTAAACATACATTAACACATACTAAATCTTGAAATATTTGTACGATTTCTTCTTCTACTCTTACAAAATCTATAGAGTTAATTTATTTTTTAAAATTTTAGTTTAATTCCTAATGCGCATTAATTCTAAGTGCATATTTTGAAAATGTCTGGCTTTATTGAACTTTAGAAGTCAACCTTGCATTGCATATTATAATTTTGTTTATTTATTTGCAAGTAGTTTTAAAAAGTGCATAAATTTCAGCTATTGTATTAACTAAACCCAAAAAAAAATAAATATTAAAAGAATTTGCAATAATAACAAAGAAATAACTTTAATAGAGAATTAATAAACAAAATGCAGGCAAATTTAAAGAAATTAGTAATATTACAGCTTTTTTAAAACATTTAAAACATTAAATTAAAAAAGTAACGTTTAAATAAGCTGTAACTAAACACAGCTTAAGCTGGTTTGTAAATAAAAACCATGTTTAAGCGACGGCTAAACAAGGTTTAAATTTCTTTCCTATATGTGTGTATGTACATATGTATATATATTGAAAGCAGCTTACCTTTTGCAAATGAGATTGTTTTTGTTGGCAATGTGTTATTTAATATAATCCAAAGGTGTTAAATTAGGTTTTTAAAAATTATTTTATTTTTGCACTTTTTCTTAAAAAACAGTTTTTTTAGTTTTTGTTTTTCTTGTTGAGAATTAAAAATATCACACTGTTTTTTTTTTTTAATTATTTGCAATTTTTTCAAATATTTTCGTTGTAAGTTTTAAGTTATTTATGTATGTATGTATTTTGAATAATTTTAAGAATTTTTTTTCTTTTTTTAAAATTTATTAATTTTATTTAAATATAAAAAAGATTGGCAAGCTTTTTTGTGTGTGTGTGTGTGTGTGTGTGTGTATTTCTTATTTTTTTTTATCAATTATGTATTTTGTATAAAGCGTAAAATGTTTTAAAATTGTTATTGTTATTTTTTAATTTTATTATAATTTTTATTTAAAAAATGATTAAGGCTTTAAGACACTTTTTCTTTTTGTTTGCGGCACGTATTTTTTTTAATATTAATTCTTAATAAATTGGCAAGATTTGATTGGTGTTTATTTTTAATTATTATGTGTATAAAAATTGGTTGTTTTAATATTTATTTAAACTTTTTAGCTTAATTTGTAAAAAGGTACAACTTGTTTTTTTAATTTTTCTTTTAAATCCACTCGTAAATTTTCATTCATACTTTTAATTATTTATACTTCTTTTTCTTTTAACAATAGGTATGAAAATTAAGAATCCAAAGTTTAGCAAAACGAAATTATTTTGTTTTTTTTTTTTTTGTTATATTTTTTAAAAATGTTCTATTTGAGTAAAACGCGTTGCACGCACATTACCCGTCAACGTGCAATCAACAAATAACGTTACACAAATTGTGATTTTTCCTCATACAGTAGTACAGCAACAACAACAGCAATAAGAAAATTAACAACAAACACAAAAACATCTATAGATATAAATAGTAAAGTTGTAGTGGTTGTTGATGATGATGATTGTTGTACATATATTGTTAGTGTGGCAAGTATGGGTTGGTGTTGCGTTGTTTTTCAATTTCGGACCAAATGAATTGAAAAATAGAAAAGATGAAAAAAAATCACAGATTTTCCTAAACACTCTATACTCGACTCTACACACTACCGCTCAGTGGTAACTACCACGTACTAGTTGTTGGCAGCGTATGTGTGCCTGAAGTTGCAAGTAAATGTGTGTAGTAAATGCAGTTGGCTTTAGCAGCGGCTGCTGTTGTTGTTTTTGTTGTGGATGCTGTGGCTGCTGCTGCTCCTGTAACATGTAACGCGTTTGCGGCTTACACCGATAGCTGTTATTGTTGCGTTGGTTGTATGATCACTTAGATCATATGTTAATTTTAAACAAAGTTTAATTCCTCTGGAAGAAGTTTTTTTTTGGTTACTTTTTTAGCACTTCAAGTCAGGCTTTCTTTCTTGGTTTATTTTTTTTTTCAATTAGGTATTTATTATAAACAAAAATTTGTTTATTATTTTTTCTTAAATCAATTTTATATATTTTGGATGTACATATAACAAATACTAAACAAACTAAATAAGAAAACAATATGTTAAACAACAACAAAACCAAAATAGCTTTTATTTATTTTCTTTATACACAGACGCGTACGGTTCTGACGTTGAACCGATACTGCTTTAACAGATACTAATGGTATCAGCAACCTTTCTAAATAGAATAAGCCCACCGTATAACACCAATACTAGCAAACAAAAACTCCAACACTGCAAAAGGCCGCAACACAATAACAACAACAAAAAGCAAGCAAAACAAAAACAATAAACACCTCTTTTGCTTGGGCTCTCTTTTATGGGTCTTTCTCTTTTTTCATCGTTTTGTTTCTGTGAATGTGTGTGTGTTTATAAATATTTGCTCTCTCAGTAAAAAAGTGCCGTAATGTGGTACTTTTTTGTAAAACTTTGGAAAAAAAGTACCCTTTTTGAATGTTTAAGTTAAGAAAATATTTTAAATGATTTTAAATTTGCCATGTTAAACCCTAACCCGCTTCTTCTCATGCATAGTTAAAAAAAGGTTCCAGGTTTCACTTCAATTCTTGGCTTAACAATTGCAATAACCCTTCTCCGAAATTGTCTATTTCAGAATATTCTTGATTTTATTTTTTTCGGAATTTCTATTGAGCTCCTTGGCAGTCTCGGGTCCAGCTCAATAATACATTAATAAAAATGTCACAAGATTAAGTACCAAAGTTTGTTTTATTGCATTTGGCCATACATATCTGATTCTGTGTTAACTTTATATACTTATGTGTTTCCTTCTAAATTACCAGTAGGGTTTAGTTCAGTGTTTTGTACATATGACCTGTCTAGGAGATGATTAATTGTATTATGCAGCAGGTAATACAGCACCTTCTTCAAGAAATTGGAGCGTCTCTACTAGTTTTCGATCGATAAACGGTAATGGGCTTGTTATTAAGAATTTTACTATTTAACTAATTTGCAGAAATGCTAGAAAGCTGAAATACTGTGTGATTATTATCTTTATGAATAACTTTTAACTAAAGTGTCTGTCAATTTCACAATGTTCACTAAAAATAAGTCTGGATATATGTGAGTATGTCAGATATATGGACTAATTATCCAAATACGCCTTCATTGTTAAAAAAAAAATTTCAAAAGCTATTAATGATCGGTTGTTTAAGTTTTGAGCTAAATCATTCTAAGCGAAGCAGTGAATGTTAATAGTTCTCTGTATAGCGATGTGATAACTGAGTCCTTTCTGAAGGATATTTATCCGACAGCAGCTTCTATATGATCTGCAGCACTACACTGCAATATTAATATTTTCTAAAACATTTGAGTAACTCCGCAAGTTTTTCGATCCAAATTGTTATGCGACTCTTATGTGGATGATTTTACAAATTATTATATGGTGTAAGCTTCCAATCAATATCTATTTTGCTAAAACTCTTCCTAGATCTGGAAGTTTTAATTAATGCTGAAATAATCGTTTTTTACAAATCAAATTTGATACAAAAACGGTAATGGTGAACCCAATTGCAGCTTACAAATGAAACTAAATCGCACCTCCACAAAGTTAACATTCCAGGAATAATATTATCGTCCAGAAATTCAAAGCAGAGTTGATATTTTGACACAATATACTGGCATTTGATGAGTTCTGAATTACTGAGGTAAAACTAAGAATAGTCTTGCTATGAGTAAATTACTTATAAGCGAGACTTATAGTCAGAAAAAAGGGGCTGATTAAATAAGACACTTTGAAATATTATACTGTTGCCTGATAATGTTGGAGTATTAAAAGCTCCATATTGAGTTTGATTTATACAAAACGGAAGTGGTAGAATTCGTAATCATCGATCAAGTCAGATATAAGTCTCTACATTTCAATAACTAAGGAATAATACTTGTAAATGCTGACTGAAGACCATTGATTATGACTATCGACATGACAATGACTCAAACCCTGCGATTCAGGAACAAGCAATTGGAATACGATCGAACATCTCTTGAATGATGTCCAAGAAAGCACAATATTGTTAATAAAGAGCTCTCTAATCAGGACATGTTTTTGTGTTTAAATACAAATGCGTAACTATGTACATATGTATATCAGAAATGTTACTCATTAATGGTTCTGTCAATAAGCAAAATATTTGTTGCGGAATAGCAGAGCAAACCTACATGTGATCCAAGAGATTCCATTTCATTTAAAAAAACTTTCATGTGTGTTTCATGCCCGAGTTGTGACTAGATCGATTAAAATTATCACAATATTAATGTCAATGGTTTTCGCCTGAAGACTACTTTTGAACCGATTTGGATGAACTGCATATTTGTGATATGTGATTCCAATTTCATATTTATGCATATGTATGTATGTACAGGGTGGCGCAAAAGTAATCCTCCTATCAGGAAAATGCTATAAATTTTGCGATTGGCCCCTAATGTCATTGTCCTTTATGAAAAATCTTATATGTACCTACAATCTAATATTCTTTCTACATTTGAGGCTTGATTTATTCCTACTTTTTTTTTGCTTTGACCAGCACTCCTACTCAGGCAATGCATTGTGTTGGAGCTAGGAAAATAGGTTATGGCAGGGAGGATAGAGGGTGTAGTGTTTGTAAACATTTGATTTGAAGTTTCTTAAATTGAAAGTGGCAGGGAATACTTGAACCAGCAGTTAACGAAAACTAAATACAATAAAATTCAGCGCACAAAATTAACAAATCAAGCCAACCAAAACCAGATATGTAATACATGTTTTTGATGTTTAACATACATATTTAAATTCTTTTATCCCCCCAAAAAAAAAGTACCATTATTAACGTTCATATTTCAGTACTATTAACAAAAATTCATTTAACAACTAAAAATTTTCGCTCTCTCTTCCCCTATTTGTTACACTCTCACAACTTCCTCTCTTAATCTCTCTTATTAAAAAGAGTCAGAAAATCATTCAGATAACTTTTCGGATAAAAACCAACAACAAAAACATTATCTATTTCATGGTTGAATGAAACCACGTGCACAACTACTTCCTTACAAATTGTTTTTGTTGGTGTTGCTTGTTTTTCGTGTATTTCATTTTGTTATTATTCCAGTTTTTTTTTTGTATTTGAATTTTTTTTTTCGTTTATTCGTTTTTAACTCATTTTATGACAAGCGAGAAACACCAACAACAGCAGCAGCAATAACAACAACCATGCTGAAAATGTATCTCTTTTTATCTCTATCTGTAGTTGTTATCTTTAACACCAAAAATATGTTGGAGAAAAAAACAACAACAAAAACAAAACACTTTATTGTTGGTGTTTTTTTAATGTTGTTGTTGTTCCTTATATCACATAAAGTTTGTTGGATTTGTTATTTTTTTTTTTTTGTTTTCATTTTTATTTTTTCATTCATTTTTCTGCTGCGTGGGCTTTTTCGCTTCTAATTGCACGCTACGAGTGAGTTTATGCCAATGAGATCACAGTGTTTTGTTCAACAACATTTTTTTCCAGCTTTGTCTTTTTGTTGTTGTAGTTTATATCATCTTGTTGTATACACTGTAGGCGCCTCCTACTTTTTCGTTATTGCTGCTGATGGTTTTTGTGTTGTCGTTGTTGCTGTTGCTTTAAATGATTTAGAGTATAGATTACAAGGGCTGTTTTTTAATTAATTTTTTATGTTCAAAATTGAATTTCATTCAATGTTCTTTTTTCATGTTTATTTGTTCGCCGATTTTTTTTTTTTTTGCTGTGCGGTTGTTTTGCTTTTTGTTGTTTTGCGCAAATGAAGTGTCCACCTTAGAGTCAATGCATTCATTCATTGCTGGTTGGTGGTGGACTTGTTATGATAATTAGCAGCTGCTTACATGTTTAAGAGCAAAACTAAAAATCCAATAAATATTAAATTGATAAATTTATTTGAATGTGAGTACATACATACAAACAAACAGTAATAAAAGGCACTCGAAATTTAAATATGTATGTAATAATTTTGTCAGAGTAGATTTTGCACTTAGACAGTGGGCAGTTAGTTAAATTTGCAAAGAATGTCGGGTTGCAATTGTCAAACACTTGCCAATTGTACCTAGATAATAAAAAGTTTTTTTAGTTTGTTGATAAATTAGTTTTTTTTTTAACTTGGCTTTATCGGCTAATTTAAAGAAATTGTTTGTTTCTCCATCGAAATGAGTATTGCTAATTAGGTATAGGTTGGTATGTAGGTGTTTAATAAAATAAATTTGGTTTCTGAAGATTAAACGTGCAATTGTTTAAAAGAATAAAAATATTAACATAAGTTGACATAAAATGCGGAAACCTACACTACAGAAGCTTTTTTAAAAAACCTTGCCACTTTGCATCTTAACATCTTCAAATATGACATCGAATGTTTATAGGTATAAACGTCTGCTGCCTTATTAGACGCTTCTATCATTACATATTCAAAAGTTGCAATAAATTGGTATTGTAGAAATTAGGGGGTTAAGCTAGATTTACACAATTGAAATTTTCTTCAAAATTGCTCTTCAAAATCGTGTAAATAGCAAAAATTCTTCAAAATTTATTTATTAAATAGTTATTAATAGTTATTAAATAAATAAATTTTGAAGAAATTTTGCTGTTTACACGAGTTTGAAGCATTTTGAAGAGCAATTTTGAAGAAAATTTCAATCGTGTAAATCTAGCTTTATTTTGTTACTTGTTTTGAAAAGAAATTCGTTTAAATTAGTATAGGTAGGTAGGTAGGTTTGAAAATAAACAATATTATGGTTTTGCCAAAGGAAGATTAAAGCAGACTGCAAATTTTCACAATAAAAACATCTCGAAATGTTGTGCAACATTTAATGCAATCCATCGAAATAAAAACACAGAGTTTTTATAAGAAGAAAGAGAAGAAATAGGTAGGTAGGTACATACTACCTATTAATAAAAGATTTGTGGTTCAAAATTATTCAATAGTTTATTTGTTACATTAATAATAAAACATTTATGCGACCGGATTTTATGTGATTTTAACAGACACTTGAATTCAAATTACTAACTAGACTATAACTATGGTAGGATTTCTTACGTGTATTAATGGTTAATGGGTAATGAAATAGATTTTGAAGCAATCAATAACCTACTTATAATTATTAACTGATCAGCCAGTAGTATCAAAATCTTTCAATATTGGACACTCTTTATCACATTTATTTAAAAACACAAATGCAGTTAACATACATTTTACACAAAGTGATCAAGATAAGTTTGTCAAAAATACTAATACAGTAGACGCTCGGTTATATGAATATCCAGTTATGTAAACATCCAGAATAGTGAACAACAAAATTTAAACACATGAGGTTCTAAAGAGTGAACACAGCCTATCTCTATTATGTGAACAGCTTTCAACCGTTGATTTTTTTTTTAATGTTTGTCTTATTAGAAGTATGTTTTTCCCCGAAATAAGTGAAGAGCCTGCTACCGTTGATTTTTTTTTTGAGTGTTGAGTTGTTGAGTTTTGAGTGGTTGTCTTTTGAGATCATTAGTGTTTCTTACAAAGTGCATCGAAGATGAAGCGCAAGGTGTTAACGTTATCTGAAAAAAGTGACATTTTGGCAAGCTTGGACAAAGGCGCAAGCTTTACTTCTCTTGCACATAGATATGAAGTGGCCAAGTCAAGTATTAAGAAAAATAAAAAGGCGATTTTGGAAGTGACTGCAAAATGTGAAGGCAAAATTAAAAGGAAAACATTGAGAAACGGAGAAATGCCGTTGGTGGAGGCGAAGCTTTATCATTGGTTCAATCAACAAAGACTTAAAAATTTACCATGAATTAGCGAATGGTGTACAGCTTTCACGGGAAGAGATTCAGACGTGAAATCAAGACATTGGTAGCGAAGATATAGAAAGCGAAGTTGAAGATGATGATCAAGAGCAGTGCATCGTAACAACAGCTGAAATTAGCACATCGGAGGCAATCGTAGCATTCAATAAAGTTATTGCTTGGAGTGAAAATAATATATCTGATATTAATTATATCTTGGCATTGCGAAAATGCAGGGACAAGGCACTACAGAAATCCCTTGAAGCAAAAAAAGTACAAAAAATATAACCGACTTCTTTCATGTACATTAATTATTAAAAAACTTATTAAAAATAAAAACTTAATGTAATAAAAATCATTTGAATTACTATTCTCTCGATTATGTGAACTTCTCCATTTAGTGAACAGGCTATGCTTGAATTAGTTCATATAACCGAGCGTTTTCTGTATTTAAATGTACATTCGACAGGGTCATTGCATTAAATGTTAAAATAAACTGTGGATCCTGCTCATAGGATTCCTAGACATATCTATACGAGTATGTATGTATGTTGATTACACAGATGACATCTCACAAACTTTAACAAAAAATGCGGAAAAGAAAAGTGCTTAAATATGCTTTTAATATTATTTGAAACTACTGTTTATTACTTAAGGGATTAAACCAATGTCATTAAAAAGTATGACCAATTATTTTAGAAGTTACAGAATAGAATGAGCAAGTCATATTTTCAGTAAACTTGAAGATCGTCTCGAACTATGTATTTCAACTCAAAAATGTCCCAAATCAAATGAAAATATGTATGTACCTAAATAATGGTAAGTGACTCGCAGTTTTTGTAAAACAATTAACGACATTATAAAAAATCTCTAGATTTTTAAAATAAATAAATGAGACATCAAATACGATTGGGGTACCCATATACACTCAAACCTCGTTTTATGCGATTGATTCGTTCCAGAGAAAATCGCATAAAACGATATACTAGCTCCATACATACTAAACTTAATGATTCTTCCCTGAATTTTGAAAAAACGCATAAATTCAAAGTAAAGCATTAAAACTCAAACAAAATCCTATAAAAAAAGTCAACAAAAAAGTAATTCATTTATTAAAAAAAAAACAAATAAACATCAATTCACTACGTACTTAACAAAGAAAAAAATATTTACATTGAAGAAATAAATTATATGTATCTCATAATCAGAATCACTAATATGGCGTATGCCGAGTTTCTGAATTGGCTCTATATCGCTTTCATCACTAGAGTAAACAAACACATCTATGTTGATTAAAAGTGATTTCCCCTAAATTGAAAACTAGAATGATATTCACACTAAGGTTGTTGACAGAGTGAACGCTAGAAGCTTTGCTATGCTAGAAGCGTGAACCACTTTTGCTGAACAATCTTTGACGTGTCAGAGTAAGCTCTAATTAATGTGTGTATTGTGTGCAGCGTTGTTAACTTGGTGCGCTTCGCACCATTTAAAAATCTGCAATTAAAATTTAGTAAAAATAAAGATTTCATCACATTTTCGAAAAAATTAAAAAACGCACCGAAATACACAAAAAAAATGTTGCTGTGTTAAATGGAATGGTACTCAAACAGGTGTATTTTATTATAGAAATATTTTTTCTCACACTGAAACAAAAATTTGTGTTGAATTTGCTTTTTTTCGCACCAAATTTAAAAAAGCACCAATAATGGTGCGAAACGCACCAAGTTGACAACGCTGCTCTTTAGTGTATTTATTTTTCAGTTGTTTATATTTTGTGTGTATTTTTTTGTTTTTACTCTGGCTCACTTCAACTTCGTTGCTATAAATCATTTCATTATAAGCATCCAAAAAAAAATTCAAAATCGCACAAAAAAATCGCATAAAACGAGGTTTGAGGTCCTCGAAATTTTTATAATTGATTTGCCGGCTATTCAGAAAATCTTTATTAGACAAAATCGCTGTACATCAATCTAAGTGAATAGAACCCAGAACTTGGTAATAACTTGCAATTACTGAATAACTTACTTTTCAGGGACTAAAAGGGTTATAGTTTTCGTTAAATTTATTTGGACTTCCGAGTTTATTTACCAAATAAAGGGACAAATTATTTATTGGCAAACATAGCTCATACTTTAATAAATGTTTCTTAGGGATGCTTGTTATTTTTTCTGTCAAAAAGGTTATGACTACATTTTAGGGAGAGTTGTAGTTTTCTTTCAATTTCGAAAGTTGTGCGCAAAATTCCAAATCATATAAATTGTTTCATTAACTATGGAAAGTTATGGAAAGCCATTTCAGTCACTATACGATCTTTCAATCCGAAGTAGCTTAAATCAATTCGGTCTCAGTAGGTCAAGTAGTTAAAATATATTAAAATTTGGAATACTAATTTCACCAGTCTTCGATTTTTGTTAAACAAACCGAACCCAGAACCTTCATATTAATAATTCAACACACACGTACTATCGTCCAGTCTATTGTGGCAGCCCAATAAATGTGGGGATACAATACCCAACTTAAGACATACCTATTAAGGGCTCAAACTAAAAAAGTAGTTTTTGGCACCTTCATTTGAAATCTTAAAATTAAAACATAATAGTCATATGTTCCCAAAGATGATCGCGTATATGTATATGTGATATACTTTTAAGATTTATAATACCAACAATTCATTGGTATGTCTAGAATAGGCTATTCAAAAACTTAATTTCTCAATTTTCGTTTTAACTGCCGGCAGAGCAAAAGAGTTCTTATTTTAAGTCTTTGGTATGTCGAAAACGGTTCACTTAGGATAGCTTTATCCAAAAAATTGCCATGCAATCAATCACCCCTATCGTGAATAAAAATTCCACATGAAATTTCTTCCCTTTTATTTTTTTAACATTGAATTTTAATAGGAAAAATGTGAAAAGGGAACAAATTTCATGTGGAATTTTTATGCACAATAGGGGTGAATGAGTTTTAAAAAACCAACATTTTACATCACTATTAGCAGTATGAACAATTATATCATATTCTAAAAAATCTGGGGCCAAATTACCGCATTCGATATCGAGTAAAATTTATCGTAATTTTCTTATTTGAGATTATGGCATTCGATATCGAGCAAAAAATTTAGTACATTTTATCATAATTTCGATATCGAATTCATTTTTCGATACGATAGCTCATTCGATCACGAATGCGGTAATTTGGCCCCTGTGCTGATTTAGAGAGTTCAATTTGGATTTTCATCAATAAATCTATTTCCAATGTCATGTTAACATGCATTTGTAGATAGCTGCCAAATAATTGCAAACAAATCATTATACCTAGTAATGTGATTCTCTATTGCCAAATAAATTTGATTATATGTATGCATCTCAAACTATTCACATGTTACCTGCATATAATAAATTAGAAAAGCCCACCGTTGCTCATGTTCTAATTCGAATTGTACATACATAAAATTGTTCAAAATCTATAAACACAAGACTAATTTAATTTCGTAAAAACTAAAATATAGTTCCTAAATTAAATTACTTCCGCTACTTTCAAGCCTCCTTCGATAACCATTCAGTCGAACATATTCCAAAGGAATAAAAATTTATAGGTCCCCAAAAAAACTAGTTCATTGAAAAATTCTATCCGACATTTTAGATAAGTTATCCGTTTCAGAATATTTTTTTACTCTCTCATATGTTCTCTATTTAAATTTGCTCTCAAAACAGTTACATTGAGCTCTGTCTCTGTGCTCTCACACTTTTACTTTTGTATGTTATTAAAATGCAATGAGCATAAGCAACTAGTGTTGTTTAGAAATTGCTAGCAGCCAGAAACAAAATTCCTATACCTTTTATCAGTGATGGAAAATGGCTTTTTGTTTTTCGTACCAACTATATATATAAAATGTACTTTTTAGACTTTCATGGTACCATTTTAATATTTGTTAAATAATCATAAAACTTTACCACAAATTTACTTTACTAACATTATTGCGTAAATTGTCGCGACTATCTAAAAATATTCTTATTTATGAAGGGATGAAACCAATTGTTCGTTTTACTTTTTCTTAAGAAGCAAAATACGGAAATAATTCCACTTCCGAACGGAATTAAATTCTGTGACATGGCTGATATTTAACTGTTTCATCTGAAATACCAAATTTTGATGCAACAGTATTTTGAAATTGTACCATATGACTCGTGGTAATCCCACGGTACCAACTGTTTTTAAAATGTATCAAAAAAAGTACAATTGTACCATGTTTGTCATCGGTGCCTTTTATGCAATGAACTTGAAATCTTAAATGAAAACAAATGCCAGAGAGTGTTTATGTCACAGACAAAGCAACAGAGAAAGAGAGGATGTAGCAAATTTACTAAACTGAGTATATTTTGTGTACATGTGGTTGGTGTATCGGAATGTTTATAATTATAATATAATAATAAAAATCATATGCCTATAAGAAATAAAGTAAAAACAACTATATGGTTGGGTGAATGGTAACCAAAAGCAATTGTACTTCCATAAATACATATATACACACCAGAGTTGCCATAAAATGAATTTCAAAATATGCTAAAACTTGAAAAACTAAGTGCTAAAATGTTCTACAGAAAAATATAACAATACAATTTTTATTTCAAATGTTACAAATATAAATTATATTTTTTTCTAATTTTGTTCATAACAATTGTTGACTTGTTTTAATAGATTACATTTCATATATTAATTCAAAAATTTCTGTGTTCATTTACTTACCACACCGAAAGATATTTAGTTGAAATATTAATAAAAGTTATTTTTTAATTCTCCAAAAGTATTTTTGGAGTAAAATAGTAAAAGTTTTTTCGAGAAAAAAATTGTTTTTTATCAAACAAATTATGCTAAAAAGCATTTACCATAATATTTAAAAATTTCAATGCATTTTCGAGAACCAAAATGCTAAATCTAGCACTGAAAGTGCTAAAATGACAACACTGATACAAACTCAAACACATGTAAAATCGCCTCTACTCTTTTGCTAAAACTCGCATCAGTGTTGCCGTAGTTAAGGCTGACGGATCTCAAAATGAATTGAAATTTTTAAAATTCTATTTCATTAGCTTAGTGGCAAAAGTGCTAAGTTTTCTTTTTATTACAATTTATGGCAAATGCAATCGCGATCATCAATTTACCGGATCGTAGACATTGAAACGACTGACGTGCTTTCTAACGTTCGGAAGTTAAATAAATTAAACAATAGTATGTATAAATCTTTCTGTAAAATGACTATTAAATTACCATGACTAGACCCCGACAACGAAGAACATGCTAATTGTATAGTTAGAATCGTAAACTTATCATGTTCGCTTAAAAAACTTTGTTGATTCGAAATTATTTAAACGCTGTTTATGCTTCTATATTTATGAAAACATTGCCTTGTACTAGGGTTGTTAGTTATACGACTTTAACTTTAATCGAATAAAAGTTTATCATTTTTATAGTATTCGAGTGATCGATTAGTTTTTCTATTTCATTTATTTGAACGATGAATGATGAATATTTTTCGAATAATTTAACAAAATTTATTTAAAACCATAAAATTTCTAACAATAAAACAAAAAATTCAAAATTAATAAATGTAAATAATAAAAAAAATATAACATACATATACAATATACATGTATTTTCTTTAAATATTAAAAAAATATTGCTGATTGACAGTTAGTGAATTAAAAAGTATTTTTAATTCAATTTAAGACATTTGATTTGACAAATGTCTTGACATCACACTTGGTAGCTGTTGCCAATTAAAGCATATATTTTCTGTTGTTCCTTATTTTGTAAAAGCCTTTATTTTTAAAACGTGTTACATGTAAGCCTAAGATCACGCCACGCCACTTTTTATTTTATTAATTCGTTGCATTTTGTTGGTTTTCTGTACAGTAATTTAGCACTAAATACAAATTCTAATCACAAAAAAAAGCTTTATTTAAATCCCAATCTTAGTCGGATATCGTTTGTATTTTAATAACAGCTGAACAACTTCTGGTCATACTCTCCACCAGCTCCATACAGGTTCTTTTGGAATTACATACCAAGCGTTTTAGATTTCATTCCACAAATCAGATAAATTCTTACCGTCTTTATATGTTGCCCAACATCAATCCATAGGTTCACAATACAACTGGGATACGGAGATTGGGCTGCTCATTTTAACACATCAATCATATTCTGATTCAAGCAACTCCATTCATCGACCTTATGTACAGGATCAACAACATGGTCAGAAAACTCTGCCCACACCATCAAATTCTTATCACGGTTGTGCTGTATGTTTGGAAATTTTAATTGTTGCACAGTCTACAAATTATAGCCAAAAAACCATATAAACAACAAGAATTAAAACGTGAATTTTCGAGCCAGCAATGTCAACAAATAAAATATCAAAACTTTCATGTTATTGCAATATACAAACAAAACTTTATTGGGCACACATTAAATCTTAAAAAAAAATCTCTGAGAATTACCAAAATTTACGTATATTTTTATATGTATATTTTTTCTTATAATGCCGTTGTGGCAACACTGACTTGCTCTTACATTCATTCGTACATTTTCTCGCATAGAGAAACATCAACAATTGTTGTTGTTTGTTATTTCCCCAAATAGAGAAATTCGCGTGAGTGTACTGTTATGGGAGAGTTTGTATCGGTGTTTACAGTTTAGTTCATTGGTATTTTTATTACAGGCATGTGTTGGTAAATTGTGGGCAGGGTATAAAATAAACGATGTGTAGTGTAGTGAAAACGCGAATACGCGATTCGTACAAATTGTTGTTGTTTAGTTTTAGCTGTATTTTGGTTTTTGTTATTATTAAACAATACAGAAACCATAGCATATATCCATGCAAAGAAACTCATGTACATACATACAAACATATGTATACTTAACAATGTAATTGTTGTTATACCTATTTCAATTGTTAAACACAACAAAAATATCTAAAATACAGTAGAGAAGAAAAGAAAAATGGTGTGTAGGCATGTTGTTAAATTTAATAATTGTTGTTATTTGTGTACAAATGTATGTAAGTGTGTATGCTTGTTGTCTTAATTAAAAAATTATCTGTTCATATATGTAGGTACATACATATGTATGTATGTATCTAGGTATTTGTGGTTTATTTATAAAACCAGGCAATATCTACATGCCTATAATAAAATACCTACCTATAATGTAACAAATTGTTGTTGTATGTATAGATGTGTTTGTATTTATTTAAACACTGGCGGAGGAGGTGGCAACCAATTCACGACTTTTCGTTGACCAAAATCAAGTGTTACATGCAACACCACCAACAACCAACTGTTGCTTATGACCAATTTTGCTGTATGCCGTTGTAAATTGTTTATTATTTTTCTGCTTGACTTTATTTGTACATTGTTGCCAATTTCCATTGTCCACCTTTGTACTTACTTACTGCTGATCTGGTTTATGTGCTTTATACATACATACCTATAACAAATTATGTATTGTTTTATTTGTTGTTTTATATTTATATAAATAAGGCTATTTGTTGTTTTATTATCTGTGAGTTTTTTTTTCTTAATTTAATTTTTGTTTTGTATTATTTTAATTTAAAATTTAAATTTTAAATACACGACTATGTGCAATTACATGTACAAAAAATGTCTTATACATACATATGTACATACATACTATGTATAGGTAGGTATGTATATGTACATATGTTTTGTTGTTTTTATAATGAATGAAAACAAAATTAATAAAAAAAAGACTTCTTTTGAAATCACGACTTTGTCGCGACAAAAAAATAATATAAATTAAGTGTAATTGCTTAAAATACGTAGGTACCTAAAATGTACATTAGGATAGTCTTTAAATTTTTTCAAAGTTCTCTACTTCAGTTTCATGGCGTTGCCTTTGTTCATCAGAGGAAAAATTTACCATGGAATGGGTATTTCCACAGAAAGATTTATAGAGACCAAAAATTAGGTGTAATGTTTATAAAAATAATTTTTTCTAAATTTTTTTTAAATTTATTTTCTTTCATATAGGTACCTACATACATATTTATATTATGACAGCACTTATCTTATGAAACGTTTCTATTAAAGAAATTAATACAATAAATGTTTATTTAATTGTGCTTATTTTTAAATGTCGCGTTCTGGTACCTAAATCAGCGTTTTGGATCAGTACTAATGTGTTTAAAAATTGTAATTAAAATTGCATAAATGCGCCAAAAATGTTCTATTGATTTTTAAAGTGTGTCTTGTTCACTATCTGTTTAAAAAACAAATATTTTTATTATTTATAATGCATAGGAGTGAAGCAAGAATGAAATACATACCTAGGTATAGAATATTTCGAAAAATCATCGTAGAAGCCAGTTATTGAAAGTAAATAGTGGTTCAATAACTACTTTAAATAATACATACGAGTAGGCAAGGTGAATTTAAATACTAGGTGACAGCGTAGCGCCAGCTGATTATTCATGGTGAATTTGAAAATGTCAAAAAGTTATATAAAAAAAAAACTTTTTGACAGTGACGAAAGTTTTTCATATAGAAAAATGCCTGTTGTTCTTGCCTTGTTGTAATTGTTGTAGCAATGCTGTCACCTGGTATTTAATTTCACCATGCGAGTAGGTATAAAGCATTTATTAATTACACGGTGCGACAGTCCAAAAAACCTGGGACCCGATATTATTTTTCTTGTAGGGCTTGTCGAGTAAAACAAGATTCCAATAGTGAAATATGCCGGACACCTTCAAAATCCGGATTTACGGTTAAAAAACCGGGGGGTTTTTTTACATCTTCGCACTTATAAGCCTGTAATTTTGTTGATAATGACCCGATTTTAAATTTTTTCAATTTCCATGATTTCTCATAGCCCCCATACAAAAATCTTCCCGAAATATTGCTCAATTATACATAAATGTCTATAAAATTGGAATATCAAGACAAAATTCAGCAAAAATAAGTGTTTAATGCAAAGAGAAATCGCAAAACGATTTTTTTTTTGTTCGGTCCATGTTTGACCATAGACCCCATATAAAGTCCACTTGCCAAATTTACTTAAATACGTATAAAACTGGCATAAATAATGATAAAAGAATACAATTTAACATAAATAATCTTTATAGGCAAATAAATTGTTGTACATACTAAATTGTATGATGGTCGGCCCAGAATTGGTCATAGCTCCCATACAAGGACCACATCTGAAAAAGACATTTATCCCTATATATATTGTATAAATATCGGTACCGACTCAAAACGTTGCACAGATCATTTACATATATACAAAAATCATCCCACAAAATTTTGTGAATTTCGGTCTATTTTTAACCGTATGCCCCATATAAAGCCCTCTTCCGAAAATCACTTTAATACTCATAAATCTCTAATAAATAAGGGTACTAATCCAAAATTTTACATGGAACATTTACATAAATGCCTAAATCAAACTGCTGGACTTTGAGAATATCGGTCCATATTTGACAATATCCCCCACATAAGGTCCACTCTCGAAATCCACGTTAATACTAATATATATCTTAAATATACCGTTAGTATGTTGAAATTCGACGTGAAATATCCTCATATGCATGAAAATAACTGTTCCAAAATTTTAGAAGATCGGCCCATAATTTGTCATAGCTGCCATATAAGAACCATTTTCAAAAAAACAAATAAATCTACAAAAATGTCTATATCGAACCAACTTTTATATGGACCAGAAATTAATTGAATAGACAGATTTAGAAGGAAAATATTTTATACAAAAGTTTATTAAAATATTAAAGACAACAATTGAATGTGTTTATTGTATGACTACTTGATAACGAGTAAAGAAAAAATTAGAAAATGTATAACATAATTTGAAACATAAAATTCAAAGATAAATTATTTAATTGTAATATACTGATGTATTTAACACCCCTGCCCAATTAAATAAATCCAATACATTCTCTAAATTGATTAAATAGCATCCTTGGTAAAGACTTCGTGAAGAAATCAGCAACTTGTTCTTTCGATGACTTGTATTCAATTTTAATTACTTTGTCTTGTACTAAATTTCGAACATAATTATACTTTATGTCAATGTGTTTTATTCGTTGATGCTCTTTTGGCTCTTCGGCAATTAGAATGCACGACATGTTGTCTTCGTAAATAGTTATTGGCGATTTGATTTCAATATTCAAGTCTATCAAAAGCTTTTTGAGATAAAACGCTTCACAGCTTGCAACACATAATGCAACGTACTCTGCTTCAGTCGACGATAGTGTGACAGTTGGTTGTTTTTTAGTTGTCCAGGAAACTATGCATCCATAAACTTGAAACAAATTTCCACTTACAGTGGACACTTCAGTGTCACCTCCTCAGTCAACATCTGAATACCCGTTTTCATTGCTTAAACCTTGTGGTAATTTCATAAAAATTTCTTCTCGTAAATTTCCGTTTAGAAAAACAGTCTTTACGTCCATCTGATGAATATAATAATTCTTCTTATTTGTCACAGCTAATAATACTCTTAATGCACCAATTCTTGCAACTGGTAAATAAGTTTCTTCAAAATCAAGTCCTTTACGTTGAGAGAAATCTCTAGCAACAACTCTAGCCTTATACTCTCTAGGATTTACGTTGGTATCAAGTTTGCGTTTAAAGACCCATTTGCAATCAATAATTGATTTTCCGGTTGGCATTTTGACAATATCCCAAGTTTTATTTTTCTTTAGAGAAATTAGCTCGCTCTCAACTGCTTCATACCAGCATTTTGAATCAGTCCTACCTTCTATTTCATTAAAAGATTTCGGAACATCATAGACAAAATGTTCCGCATTAAGTGCTATAGCATAATAATTAAGTCTTTCTGGCGGTTTTCTTTGTCGACTACTTTTTCTCAATTGCGTTTCATTTGTTTCATCTTCAGGACTACTATTTCTTGAATTTTGTAGACTTTCTTCAATTACATTCTCTTCTTGATTTTCTATTTCTTCAAAGTCTTCATATTCACTACTTTCATTACTTTCAACATTTTCATTGATATTTGTATTATCACTATTTACGTTCATCGGATCTACCTCGCACTTTTCATTCGGTTGTATCCGTTCTTTCTCCATTACTGTAGAAAGCTGTTTACTTTCAATTCTAACATTTTCATTTATTACAGTTTTATTCATGATAAAACTTTCGTCAAAAATAACATCTCTCGCAAGCACAATATTATTACTTCTGGAGTCCCAAAGACGATAAGCGTTACCACTGTAACCTACCATGATCAACTTTTTCGATTTCATGTCCAATTTCTTTCGATGTATTTTCGGTATATGTGAATAAGCATTGCAACCAAATATCTTTATATTTACCAAGTTTGGTTTTACTCCATACCAAATTTCAGCTGGGGTTTTATTCTCACAAATTGCACTCGTTGGACTTCTGTTAGTAACATAATTGGCACACAATATTGCTTCTGACCATAATAATTTAGACAAACCAGAAAATGTAATCATTGATCTCGCTTTTTCCATTAACGTCCGATTCATACGTTCTGCAGTACCATTCTGTTCTGGTGTATATGGGACTGTATATTGAATACTTATACCAGCATTTCTACAAAATAACTTAAATTCAGATGACGAATATTCTCCACCATTATCGCATCTTATGTTGGATATCTTGCAATCGTGCTTATTTTCTGCCATAGATTTGAACTCCTTAAAATATTGAAAAACTTCTGACTTATTCGACATCAAATATACTACTGTGAAATGTGAATAATCGTCAATAAACGTTAAGATATATCGCTTTCCATTCCAAGAATTAGGGGTTATAGGACCACAAACATCACTATGGACGAGCTGCAAACAACGACTTGACTTCCGTTGAGAATTTGACTTGAAAGGATTTCTGGACTGTTTTCCTAAAACACACGATTCACAAAACAACTTGTCTTCAACCTTTACTGAGCCAATACCATCTACCATAGATGACAGCTTTTTCACGTCAGAAACATTTAAGTGGCCTAACCTTAGATGCCACAAATTTAGTTGATTTTTCTGAGCCACTAAACTTGTGCTAGCACTACCAGAAGAATATAAATCAAATTCATATAAGCCACCATTTCTCATACCTTGTAAGCACGTAACACCATCTTTATAGATTTCAACTTTACCATTTTCAAATATTGTCTTGAAACCAGCTTCTTCCAATCGACGTATTGAAAATAGGTTACACTTAAGGTCTTTACATAATAATACATCCTTTATTTCACAATTCAAAAGCTTTCCGTCAATTTTGACACTTCCATTAATTGTGCCTATCATTGATGCTTTTATACATACGTTATTCTTTGCTACATTAATAAAAATTGGATTATCAAGCTTTCTGAGATTTTCAAAGAAATGTTCGTCTTTAGCCATGTGTTCACTTGCTCCTGAATCTAAAATCCATTTCATAGTAGAACTTATGGATGAACCTAAACCAACCTCCTCAGCAACAAAGCTAATACTAGTATTTTCTGTTTGAGCTGTATTACCATTATGTTTTGATTGATCATTCTTCCATTTAAAGCAATTCTTTTTCTTATGACCTTTCTTGCCACAATAATGACATTTAAATTTAAAAACAGCTTTCATGGCTACATTTTCTACTGGTTCTTGATTACAATAGTTTCCTCTTTTTCTATCTTCTTCCAATAGCCTGTTTTTAACAAATTCCATTTCTAATGTCTCGGGATTTAATGTTTCTATTGCTGTAATTACGGTATTAAATGAATCAGGCATTGTTAATAATAAATGGCATATAATATCAAGCTTTTCTAATTTTGCCCCCGAAGCCACCAACTGTCTCACCAAAACCATCAAATTTCAGGAAATGCGCCTCTAACTTTTCAGTTTCACCACATTTCATCGTAAGCAGCATTTTCCGCAAAAAATAATTGACTTGAGACACTTTTATTTGCAAACACCTTACCAAGGGAATTCAACACAGCATATGCAGTTTTACTATCCTTCACATATTCTAAATATGCATCCGCTATACGACGTATTATGATTGATTTAGCCTTTTTGTCATTTGCACGAATATCAGCAATCTTTACTGCGTCTGTCTCGTTCAATACAATATTCTCCACATCTTCTTCAATAAATTTTCGCAAACCATGTTCGTCTAAAACTATTTCCAAGCGAAACTTCCAGTTGTCAAAATTTTTACCATCAAACAATTGCACAGCAAAAATTCCTTCAGCCATGTCTGGGCCCATAACCAATTGAATAAACAGATTTAGAAGGAAAATATTTTATACAAAAGTTTATTAAAATATTAAAGACAACAATTGAATGTGTTTATTGTATGACTACTTGATAACGAGTAAAGAAAAAATTAGAAAATGTATAACATAATTTGAAACATAAAATTCAAAGATAAATTATTTAATTGTAATATACTGATGTATTTAACAAAATTTTAATCCAGAAATACTACTGGACTTTGTAGCTGTTTGTCAGTAATTGGCAATAGCTCCCGAATTAAGTCCTCTTCCGAGTATACCAACCCAACATACAACTCTTGTAAATAACGTTATTGAGATGAAATTCAACCAAAAGAAACCTCACCTTATAATCTTACCCTTTTTATACTCTGTTTCTTAACTTGTTGTGAATATGGAAAAAAATGTTCTTTTAATTTTATAAATTTTTAAATTACGTTCAAGATTATTATTAAAATCAGAAAAACTCTGTAAATTACAGTAAGAGTCGGTAATTACATCAATTATAAATGGTCAAAATTAGATAAAATTTCAAAATATTTAACATAAATTATGTTGGTCGTAAAATTATCTTTCCAACAATATATAAAATACTAATAAAATTTGCACTAAGACTGAATAGAAAGCACAGAATAAAGATACACTAGTCCTATAACCAGTGTAGTTTTTCTATTTCTTAGTACGTTTAGGTGAAGGGTATTTAAGATTCGGCACAGCCGAATATAGCACTCGAACTTGTTTCGTTTCATCTTGATATTGATATGGCGATACTGATGCCACTTCGATAATGAGAGTTTTTTTTCGAATAGTTTCTGATTAAAAATATACTTTAATGTTCTACATTAACTTAAAAGTTTTCAACGATCTAGTTTGCCTCAATTTAATAACAGTTATTCTATTTAATCTCCAGAGCAACCACTGGCGTGATTCTCGTAGTTTGTATTGGACTCAACGAGGCTCCCTGTTAGTTAGTGGATTTCACTCGCATGTACCTGTTCAGTAAGAACCACACAGCAATTAATTCGAACTGGAAAGAATTCTTAAAAATTCAAAAAAAAAAAATCACTTTAACATATGGATTATTTTGTATAAATAGGGGCCATCCTAATGTACATACACAATAAAGTTATATATCATTTATATTACAGTGACAAAAAAAAAAACCGTTTCTAATGTAAAACCACAAAGTACTGACCGACATTTAGTAGACAAATTCTTTAAATCCTACACTTTATTTATAATTCGCATACAATTTTTACATTTGTTTTTCAGTAAAATGGTGGTTTTATTAAATGTATATATATAAATATTTGAAACTAGTTTTAATATATATGTATAAAAAATTTCATACGTTTGTACGAAATTCAATCGGAAATTATTCTCCAATATGTTCCAAGAAATGTAAAGAGCGCATCCAAAGTTAATAAAAACTCTTGGCATAATTAATGCAAATACTTTTTGTACCTACTCACTTTCACAGTAGTGTGTTAAATCCGAAGACATCATTAAACAATGAAAACAGTCGCTCATAGAATATGTTGGCGATTGGATTCTTTGATTAATTTAGTGAATTGATAGGGTTCAACAATGACCTTATTATGGCTGATGATTTATTTATTCTCATATTTAAAATTGTTGCAACGAAAAGAATGAATAAATGTACAAAAATTAGGAAATTAATGAAAATGGCAATGGTTTGGTAAGCAATTTGTAGATGGGGCCTTGAGAGCACCTCTTTTGTAACTTCTTCAACTATGACTTTCGGTTTTTATATAAAAGAGTGTTTACATAAACATTTGCTGCCTTTTCATACGTAAAGTTTTGGCCTGATTTGGCTTCCAGATATTACTCAAACATAAGTTAGTTTAGCTAATTTTATAACGATTGGTTCACAATAGGTCATAGCTCCTATTTAGCGCCCAATTTTTTTTACATGTTATTTATTGAACTTTTGCTGATCTTCATGACGTAGCTGCCCAGTGTATAGCGCGGTTACTGATGGTATGTTGGATGTGTAGTAAATGCGAATGAAAAATTGCATTTTCCGAGAATCCCGGGAATTTATTCAATGCTTAACAAATAAGCATAAGCTTATTCGTTAAGAGTTTTAAGATAATTTATTACTAAAAAAAATTTATATACGAGTATTTTATTGCAATTAAAAATTATTTAAGTTTGTTTAGCAAAATTGTTTTAATATGTTTTTAAAATAAATAATGCTTTTAATAAATCTAATCTTTCTCATTAAAAAGTCAAAGTTTTTTGTTCGATTTGCTCTTGCTGCAATTGTCTTTTTGGAAGTTATTATGTAATGTATCAATTTTTTTTATTTTTTTTTATAAAAACAAACACAAACTGCGAAGCTTTTGGCTTGTCTGCAGAAAACACCCAGAGTCTTTGGCGGGAATCGAACCCGCAACCCTCTGACTGATAGTCTGGCACACTATCGCATAGTCTATCGGGGCACTCCTTGACATCAATATCCTTCTTTAACTTTACATATTTTGGGAATGTGTTGAATTACAATTACATACAATTACAATTTTATTTATTTATTACAATTACATAATAGCTTTAAATAGAGAATGTACTGAAACCTAAATAGAGTTCAAAACGTCTGCTAATATTTTTAAATGTGGAACAAGCCTTTCTTTCACCTGATGTTTTTTTATCTTCCCAACCATTCGTTCCGCTAGCACTTTGCTGAATTCTTTCTCTATAAAATTCTCGAGTCAGACCGACTGCTTTTAAGAAATTAAAATTCTTAAAAAATTATTTAGTTCGTTTATTTGACCTTTTTCAATATTTAATAGTTTCTTTTCACAAGCAATAAGGTCACTTGAATTTTATATAAAAATATTTAATTTATTTATATATATTTATTTCCAATATTTCGCTATTACAATGGATAGCTTCTTCAGGGATAATACAAGCTTTGAATTATAATAAATTAATAATTGAAGTATGAAATTGAAAACATTACAAACATTTAATTTATAAGAATAAGTTTAGAAACTAAAAATATTACATATAGAATTTTTCATTAATTATTCCAAACAAGTTTTTATATATATATCATAATTGTATATCATTATTGTAAACTTTTAATTTTCTGTTAAAAAATTTTTTCAATTATAATAATTTCAAAACTTTTGCGGTCCTCAGAAATCCGTGTAAAAAACCCGTGTAAAAAAAGAGTTGGGTTACATTCAAAATATCAAGACTTTTCTGCCAGATATGAAAATACTTAGCCGGATGTGTCAATAACTGTTAAAAACTATTTAGAAAGAAGTGGTTGTGAAGTTTGACCTCATCTGATTTATAGTCTTTTAATTTCTTGAAATGTTTAACTTCGATAAATTTATACCAGACGTCACGCTTTTGGCGTCATTGTCACACTTTTGAAATCTTCCTGGCGTGTCACGCTTTATTTTCAAAAATCACGCCAAATACAATGCTAGAGCTAGACAAGATGGATCAAAATTTTATAATTATATTTTTCAATCACCGTTCAAACAGAAACAAATATTAAACACCGAATGGATTTTACTTTTGAAAAAAGTGAAATTAAGTGATAAATATCTTTAGTTTAATTGTAAATGCTCCTTTATTATTTTTAGTTATTTGTGATTCGAAAATCGTGATAAAAGTCAATGAATGACTTATTTTTTTATTTTTAATACGCTTTTTATATTTGTGTTTACATGATTGAAAAATAAAGAACTGAAAAGTCAATGAATGACTTTTTTTGTTTTTTTTTTATTTTAAAACGTTCTTTATGTTTATTTAATTATTTAAAAATCGAGACCTGGGGGCTAATTCTCGCATTCGTATGCGAGTAAATTTTCATTCGAACGTTCGAATTTTTTAACATTTGGGATTCTCTCATTCGATAGCGAATAAAATGTATCGAAATTTCTAATGATGGCATTCGATAACGAATGATTATTCGAACGCAACCTTGCGAGTTTTTACTCGTAAGCAAAGAAGCGTTCGAAATAACGTTTTTTTTTTAGCAAACAGAAGAAAAAAAGAAAATGTTAGTAAAAAATTTGTTACTTACTTTAAAAAATATCATAATATTAATAATTTTATTACTTTTAGGTCAAACATTTCAAAAATAAATTTTAGCTTTGCTTGCTTTGTGAGTCTAGAAAAACACATGCATACATTAACACATACATATGTAGGTATGTATGTATGTACTTATTTATACTTACTCATTGTTTGTCAATCTTAATGGGACGAAGGTGTTTCTTATGTCATTCATATTTTGTAAGAATCAAAAGACGAAGAATAAAAAAACATAACTGGGTCCATTTTTAATTTAAAAGAACTTCTTTAAAAAATTTTGCTTTTACTTGAGTTATTTTTTGCAGAACCATATGTTTTTTGTTTATATTTTCTTTTATTTTATTCAGTGCTGTAATACGTACTTATTTAAGTTTTTTACAACACTGAAGCAATGAATCGATTCGATTCGTATCGAGTACCATCATTAGAAAATTTTGCACTGTCGAAATAAATTTCGATTCGAAAACAATTTCGATCACGACTGCCAGAATTAGCCCCCTGACTTATTTTTTGATTTAATAAAATTAATAACTTCAAAAATAATAAAAATAAAAAATTATTTTTAGAAAGCTTGTCGGTGTCAAGCACTTACTATAATAAATAAACGACTAATAAACTTTAGGTTTGAATGCTTTTTTTTTCAAACTTGTCACGCCGTCGAAAAAATTAGATCTGGACACCCTAACCCTACACCACTAGAGTGGACAGGGTATATTGGATTTGTGCTGATGTCTGTAACGCCAATAAATATTAAACCAACACCCACTTTAACTTATACTGATTGACTCAGAATCAATTTCTGAGTCGATTTAACGATATTCGTCCGTCCGTCTGGCTGGGTGTTCATGTAAACCTTAATTTTAAGATATTTCGATTATATTGGGTACATGATATTTTTTCGGCTCAAGAACAGATGAGATTAAAACTGGACCGATTTCGTCCATTATTTCACCTGGCCCCCATGCAAATGTCCTCCCGAAATAGGAGTTTACCGATTTTAAATGTTTGAATTATGCAAATATCCAAACAAGTTTTACCATAAATGAAGGCAAATTACATCTACACATTTTGTGCAGATCGGCCCATAATTGATCATAGCTCCCATATAAGGTCTACTTCCGAAAATCACTTTAACAACCATAAATCTCCTAAAAATGTTGGTATGCAAAAAAAATTCAACACAAATAAGTTTCATATATACAGAAATGATGACACCTAATTTTATAATGGTCGGTCCATAATTAATCGAAACTCCCTGATATAAGAGCCTCTCCGTAATTCACTTTAACCTCCATAAATCTTTTAAAAGTGTTTATACCGAGATAAAGTTTAACATAAATAATATTTATATTCACAGAAGTCATAGCACTAAATTTTCGGATGATCGGTCC
The DNA here is from genome assembly GCA_916048285.2 of Bellardia pandia. NCBI lineage: Eukaryota > Metazoa > Arthropoda > Insecta > Diptera > Calliphoridae > Bellardia > Bellardia pandia. Next base: position 25,708,457 of record OU696531.1, read on the forward strand.
TTAATAGGTCATATCTCCCATATAGAGGCGATTTTTGAAAACTGTTTTATACATATACTAGGTGTAGGGTAGATATTTTATGGCGGGCTTGACCGACTGTACTTTCTTACTTGTTTGTCAAACAAATTTTAAATTTTTTCCTCATATGTCTGTACATTGTACATATATAGTTTTTGTCATCTACTGTACCAACTTTCTTTCACTTTTATTTAAACGAAAAACGCAACATGTGTCCTGACGAAATCTTTCTAATGTCTGTGATTAATCAAATCTTACAATTGACTTAATTTCCATTAAGTTTTTTTTACATCTAAGAGGAAATCACAACTAAAACATGAATGGCAAACAACATGATGCAAAAACAAGAAATACTACCCTGTATAGGAATTACTAAAATGCATGCCATGAATAGTTTTATACCTTTAGGGTGTAGGAAATTACAACAATTACAAATAAAAAACGAAATTTTAATTTCTTTAAAACGAAAAATAAAAACCACGCCACATTAATGCGCAGGCGCAAATGTATGAAGAACGACCTTAGGATATGTATTTCTACCACCGCCACCCCATCATTGTTGTACGTCTAACGTTAAGAAATACATACATTTGTGAAAAAGAAAATAAATCCCGGGAGTGCATTAAAATGTTTGTCAAAAGCAAGCAAAACAAATCTTTGTTATGTGTTTAAAAGTAATTCACGTAACTGCAGTTAAAAAATTAATTCTTTTGTGTAGGAATCTTTTAGGGCTTTTCATTATTGTTGTTTTGGCTGTTATGTATGTTGTTGCACTTGGAAAGAGGTATGATGCATGAGGCGAACCCACCCTAGCTTTTGTTTTGTTTTGTTTAGTTACCTTTAAGATTATTATGATGATATTTTGTGTGTTCACCACCGATAGTGGATTTGCCACCCCTTTAAAATGGCAAACAAAAAATAAAAAAAAAATAAATAAATCTTTTGTCTTGCAACACACATACACACACACTCAATCACAAACTCTCATGCATACTTGAAAACGATCTTTCGCGCATTTGAAAAGAAAATCTTCTTTTGGTACGTTCTTATTCTTTGTTATGATTTCATGTCACAACCAACATTTCATATACATATGCACATATTTAGTTCCCGCCAAAAGTTAGGGGGTTGTTAACACACAATTACTTTCAATGAGGTGGTTTTGGATTGTAGTTTTATGCGTTGGAAGAGGGTGATGTATGTCTTTTGTTTGTGCAGCTCGTACCTTAAAAGTACAATTTATATGGATTTCCGCATGTGTGCTAAAAGTTGTTACTTCAACATAAACCGTGGGAAGATTTTTTCCGTCTTTGGATGAGAACACAAAAAAAAAACAGCGTGGTTTTTCGTTGTACAGGAATTTGTTTGGATGGCTTGTCAAAAAGCTATTCAACGGTACATCTGCGTTTTAGAATAATTTTTAAATTTTTCAGTGGTATTGCAATCCTTAGCAAACAGGGTGTTTTCCTTTTGTTGCTACAAACTGAAAAGAAATTTTGAGATTTACTTAATTAATAAAAGAGTTTAAGTTAAAGCAAATAAAACTTAAATGTAGCTGGATAAAAAATATTTTTTATTTGTTATTGTTATGATTTAAGTAAATTAATACACTCATTTCCTTTGAATTCCTCTTTGTTAACGAGTGCTAATTTATAGTTTTTCTATTTAATTAGAAACAAATTTTAAATTTAAACAAGCAAATTAATTAGGAATAACTTTCCAAAACTTTAGAAACGTTTATTTTGTTTATATAGGGGAATTATTTTAGACTTTTTTCTGCTCCAAAGAACACTCTTGGGCATTTAATTTTAAAAATAATTTTATTAAAATATTTGTAGCTAATAGGTGGCCCATTCGAAATCACTGCTTTCTCCTATTGCAACCGGTATCTCGCGCATTAAGATTTTTAACTTCACATAAATCTAAAGAAAAAAATTAAGAGGTTCGATATCATGCAATCTAGGAAGGAGGCTTATACACTAAGAGAAAAACTGCCTGCAAAATACTAAAATGAAGATAATATTAAGAATTACGGTCTTAAATCAATATTGAAATCTTAAAATAGGAATAAAAATCCTAGAATTAAGGTAAAATAATCATTTTCAATCATATGAAATTGAACCAAGACAAGATTTAAAAACATACAATGTAAATATTATAAATAAATGTAAATTTATTAGCCCTCTTTTACATGTATATTTTATAAATAGTGGTAAAACATTTATTAGACTTAAGTATATAAATTTTCTTTATTTTATTTATATATTTGAATAAAATTACAATATATTGAAAAAAAAAATAAATAAAAATATTTTATTTTGTTTGCATAAAATTAAGAGGAAACGTTCTTAAAATAAGAATAAACAATCTTAAACTAAGCCTGAGTCAGACTTAAAATAAGCCCATATTAATCTTACTTTAAGAATGCATGATTCTTAAAACAAGATTTTTTTCTTAAATTAAGAACGAAGCAGCTTAAAACCAATCTAAGAATTATCGTTCTAAAAATAAGATTTTCAGCTTAATTTTAGAATTTTCAAGTTTAACAGACTTTTATGACGTTTGCGACTTGATTTAAGTTCGATTAGATTAGATTTTTCCCTCAGTGTATGTTTCTCTTATTATTTGTTCGCTATCAATTCATTGCAGCTTTCGAATAATGCATTATTTTATATAATTATCAGTCATACTGAGAGAGGTAATAGAAGGGGTGACCTTTAGACCAAACCATTGTCATTTTAACAAAGTTTCCCATATTTTTATGGAAGTGTAACTTGAAATTGCGGGATTTTTTTTTTTTTTTAATTTTGCTTTTATTTTGAAACATATGTACAAAAAACATGTTTTTAAAGTATTGACCATTGTTAGCAATGATATTTTTCCATTTACTGGCATATATGATTTTCACTCCAAAAAAAAAACTGCTCTTTTTTTGAGGGCAAGAACGAAACAAAACAATTTCGGATACCTTGTTCTGAAGTGATGCATTTCTCAGAGAGAGAGAGAGAGAGAGAGAGAGAAAGAGAGCGTTCTGCATCGAACTAAAAAAATGGTAGTCGCACAAGGCAAGATCTGGACTATAAGGTGGGTGAAGCAAAACTTGCCAACCACTAAATAGTTTTTCTTTCTAAATAGTTCTTGGTATTGGTATATGGCTTTCATGGCTGGGCAAATATTCTGAAAGTTTTTCGGTCAATGCTCGTTTTAAACAAAACAGTTGCATTCGATAGAAGTTCCCTGTGATGGTCTGGTCAGATTTCAGCAGCTCATAATAGACAGGATCCTTTTTATCCCACCAAAATGTCAGAGCATTACCTTAGCGCCCTAGATACTAGGCGTTGCTATCGGTTTGGCTGGTTGGCCGGGCTTCACATACGATCTATTACGTTCTCATAATATATCCATTTTTCATCTCAAGGAATGATGATAGCAAATATGATATCCTTTATAATTTTTAAGCATCGTCGTTTAAGGTCTCACGACTTTAATTCATATGGTATCCAATCAACCTGCTTTTAATTCTGCTGATCGCTTGAGTAGCTCTCAATGTTTTTGCTAGTTGTTGTTAAGCTTCACTACAAACTCTAATTCTTCAAAATTTTTTAGCCTGGCCTTCTGATCAGCACTCGCACCTTGAAACCGATGGAACACATTTACCATAAGTTTTCGTGATTAATCGGCGTGCTTCAGCGACAAAGCAAAGCTTATATGAAGTTTTGTTGGCACAAAATTCAACATTTTTGAAGCAAAACAATGTTCATCAATCATGTCACAGAATTTAATTCCGTTGTGAAGTGGAATTAATTCCGTTTTTTGCTTCTATAGAAAAATCAAAATTAAAATTTTTTCGTAATGAAACCACTTTTAATTTGCCATGTGAAATTGTAATTTTAAGCATTTCTAGATTTTATTCCGAAAAAATTTTTCGTTTTACTTTTTCTATAGAAGCAAAATACGAAATTAATTACACTTCCGAACTAGTGCTGGCAAAGTATTGAGTAATGGGTACCGAGTATCGAGTATTTGCCCTTTTTTTGGATACTCAATACTCAAAAGTAGTTTCTCAATGCTTTCTGAGTTGTATTTTTAAGCAAGTTGAGTGGGTAAAATAGTGCATAAGAATACATCACTGTATAAAAAGACAACAATGTGTAAGCTACAAAATTCAATAATTTTCCAAAGAATTTATTTTAATTATTTCTTAAGTTTTTGTTAACGTTGAATTAAAAGTTAGCTTTACATTTTTTTGATTTAATAATAAAAGACATACAAAACCAATAATAGTTAAATATCTATTTTTATTTTTTGAAGAAACTACTTCATTTTGCAGATAAAAACTATGCGTTACATTTTCAAAAAATCCGTTAAAAGTATCGAGTAGTATTGAGTACCCAAATGAAAAGTATTGAATATTATTGAGTAATGGAAAGTAGTAGAATTTGCCAGCACTATTCCGAACGGAATTGAGTTCTGTGACATGGTTGTATGTATATGGACAGCTACCCAGCCAAACGGACGGATGGACATCGTTAAATCGACTCAAAAATTGATTATGAGTCCATCCGTATACTTTAAGGTGGTTGTTGGGCTAATATATTTGGGTGCTACAAACATCAGCACAAATCTAATATACCCTCCCCACTCGTATAAGGTATAAAAAATTCAAAGCCAAAAGCCGCTTTCAAAAGATGTTTTATGTTATATACCCAATATATTTATATTTTGTGTTGGTATCTCCTCGTTTCGCTGATTTAATGAGAGGCCTGTTTGAGGTACATTTTTACATAGATTTCACCATTTATAATAAGTTAGTTATGACATTTTGATGTAAAGAATCATTCTTCTAATGGTAGTTATCGGTTGTGTAAGTTAAGAAATTTACTGCATATGACTTACCCTCATTAGGATGCGAAGGTTGAGTTTTGGCTATGTCAACCATGTCTATCACTTGTATATTTGGCTTTATCAGTCTAAACATCACGTTTCGTACTAAATCATTTCCACTTCTTGTTTAATGCAGTAGTTTAACACAAGTTTCGCTAGGACTCCTTTTTGTAGAAATATTTTTTGAACTTAAAGATTTATGTCTATGTGTGATTCATCTAATATGTTGGCAGAGCATGACGTGGTTGCAAGTATATAATACCTGTTACGAATTCTGTACTATTGAATACAATGTATTTTAGAACCTAGCGGAGTAGGGCCTCGATCTGAAATCCTTGTTTAACTCTACCGGGGTTTGATATGTCCATAAATCTCTATTGAATAATTAAAGATCGCTCCCTTTCAATATAGCAAGCATTCAAGAAGTCTGTTGCAATAAGCAATATAAGGTTATGATATGAATTTATAAGGAATATATTCTATTTGAAAATATTTTAATGGAGCCTATATAAAAAACATTTAAGCATTATAAGCCTACGAATTGTCTTCTACACTGTTGGGAAATAGAGTGGATCCCAATAAATCGAAGTAAGAAAAAAAATATTTTATTTTGGCTGATAATCCTAAAAGCTGACAATTTATATATACTGGGGTGTCATAGAAACCAATATTGTCAGAATTGGTTTTAAAACCGACAAGAAAAAATGCTTTGGTGTTATAGGGCACTGCTACACGTTCACGATATTTATTGATACTAGAAAAAGTAAAGCATTATCTAACGATAATACTAGAGGTAGTAATACAGACAATTGCTACAAGGAAATTTATTTTACGCTGAAAAAAGCTGTTCAGCAAACATTGGACCAATTTTTTGTGAAAGAAAGCCGACGACTTAGTATTTTCGTAACCCTAGAATCTATCTTCGATTTTTACATGGATTGCTGTAGAAAATCTTAATTCACTTTTCGTCTTGTTTTTTTTTTTGGAACGTAACATCGTTCAGAGTTTGTCTCATAACAATCTTGTGAGTAATTTATTTATTTATTTATATTATAATTTATTTATTTATTTATATTATATTTATTTATAATTTACTCACAAGAAAATTGAAAATTGGTTTACATAACTCGATTGGTGCAACATTTCTCCATATTAAATACAAGTTAAGGAACATAGTATAGAAAAAAGGAAAAGGCTATAAGGTGAGGCTTACTTTAATTTCTTCTCAATAACCGATATTAGTATGATTCACTACTAAAATTACGGATCTGTCAAAAATGTTGTTGCGATATCGAGATATTTATTAGACACTTCCACTTCCGCAAAACAAGTTAACCCACAAAACTTGTTTTCCAAAAGTTATCCTTATATGGGAGGGAGTGACAAATTTTGAGCCTATCTTCTTAAAATTTGGTACAGATAGTTATATATACATATATGAGTATTTCAGAGAATTTTGAAACTGGACCTTATATTTTGGATGGGTACCGTCATTTATAAAAGATTTATGGGTATTAAGACAATTTTGGAAGTGGACCTTATGGTCAAATATGGACAGATATTCACAAAATCCTGTAGTATGATTTATATATATATACATATAAATAAAAGTAAAGTTTTGGGTCAGTACCCAAAGATATACATAAAGTTTAATGTGTTTTTTGGATATGGTTTTTATAAGGGAGCTATACCAATTATGTGGCAAACAACATAAAAGGCGCTGTACTGACTTTTAGATATTTATATGGATTATTTTTTTGCTGAATTTTCAATTGATATTATATTTTTTTAGTCATTTATGCATCATTGAGTCTTATTTCGGGAATAAAATTATATGGTATCGTCTGTAATATATTTAAAAAAAATTAGTAAAAAATCTGTTGGAAAATATCATATTAAATTAAAATTTTCAAGTCCAAATTTCAGATATTCCACTACGACACTTCGAACACGTGCCCCTTAGGCCACTTCTTCTATATATTGTAGTATTGTACCAATCACCAAGTTTCCCAAATTGACACAATGATGGATGTTGTCACAGATTTTGGTTCATAACTCTTGCTCTACGATACAGATTTTGCTAATTTTCAATACCAAACTGCTTAGGAAAATTATAAACGGATTTTTGTAAACTTTATTGATTTTGGTTGTATATTTTGGACGTGAGAGTGTTTTACATAGACAGACAGACGGACAAAACTCAATGGGCTTAAAACACCATAAGCATCCAGAATATATAAACTTTGTTGGGTCTCAGTTGAATATTTTTTAATGTTACTCACGGCATGGCAAACTTATATATACCATTATTCACCATTTGTGAATAATAATAAAGTAAGTAAGAAAGTTTAAGGCGACCAAACTTCTTCAAATTATACCCTACAGCAGGTGTAAAATATAAAAAAAAACAAGATATAAGCTAGATAATATAGAAATGAATGTTTTAGTGTTAAAATATTCATCAATATGCAAACAAACAAATAAAGGGATATTATTAATAAAAAAGTTTGTGTCTCAAGTCTTTTGTTTTACTCAAGATTCCTAGTGTGTTCTTTAACATAATTTGTTGTTGTTTAGAAACTAATTAGCAATTTCAAATAAATTTCGTCTAAACAAGAGACTGTTTCTTTCTAAATATTCTTAAAGATTAAATTATTTATAAGTCACAATATAGAAAATCTCTAAGGTTTATCATTTATTGTCATTTTCTTTTTATATATTTTGTGTATTTAATGACCAATATTTTATTGACCGTAAAAATATTTATGTTATGTTTTCAATTAACGTGAGAAATTTTCTCTTTATAACTTGTCACACTACCACTACCACTATGTAATAATAAAACTTACAAAATGTCTATATCCGCTGTGTTAGTTGGTTAATCGCTGTATCTCAGTATGATTAACCCCATTTGTTGTAGACTTTGTTATCTGCGCCTGTTGAGCCTTACTACAACTTGACCAAACCAGAAATTAAGTTAAACCTTAGGAAATTATTTATATGATCTAAAGAGTTGTTATTTATTTGTTTGTTTTTTTTTCTAACTAACTGTGAGGCTGTCTGTTTGGTTTTTTTCCAGTTTGTTTGTTTTTTTCTTGTAATGTGCTTTTCCTCTTCAGCACCTTCAACGGAAACTAACAACTAAGTAGCATTTAAATAATAATTTACACAAACTGTTAACAAAAAAAATTCGTTTGGGGGAAAAAACCAACTTATATGCGTGTTTTTAACCCAATCATTGTATGTTTAAACAAAAAAACCACACACGCTGATTTAATGGCATTTAATTAAATTTTACAAATTCATTCATTAGTTTATATATAGTTGGTATCTGTTTGTTGCTTCTAAGATTTCAATTAAGATTTGTTTTGTTGAAAAAAGAGTAATTTTCTAGAATTGCGTGCGGTTGGCTTTTTGTGATGTTTAAAATTAGTGAATGAAATAAACAAGTTTCTTACAGTTGTCGATTAAACAAAAAAGTAGATAGCGGGAAGTTAATGGGGTTTATGGAGGTTTATTTATTTTGATTAATTGAATAGTACATGGTCCAAAAGATTTCGTAGTGGATTCCGCTCTGTGTCGGATTTTGGGAATATATTTCCAAGAATGACAATCGTTGCAAAGTTATAAAAGGTGCTAGATTCTGTAAGTTCTCCTCGTACACACGAAGACCTCTTGTCATATGTCTCTACATAGACTTGAACTTTGTAATAATATGGTTGTATATGGGTATTGATACCTAAAGTGCCTTCAGGTTCCAGTGTGAATGGTGTATACCGAGATTAATGTGTTTACCTGGAGTGTGTATTGTTATAGCTAAATTTATCACTCTTCGAACAATCGTTTTGTAGGTAATTCACATGTATGTTAAGTACCTACATGTTTAAAGTAGTAGTAAAACATGCTGTCAGGCAGAACGATGAGAACAGCAAAATTGTTTGCGATCCATCTAAAATTTTGCAGCCACAACTGGATAATTCGAGCAATACAATTGCATACTTCGATTGACAACTAATTTCGAAAACAATTCCAAAATTAACAATTTGTAAGTGAATGGCAGAGATTCAAAATATATAACATAAAAAAGTTAATTTTGGGCATTTGTGTCGACTTGGTTGGTCGACTTATTTAAAACAATTTAAAATTTAATTGTTCTTTTTGCAATTCAATCAAATATTCATAAATCATCTCCAACTCAACAGGTGATGATGAGCTGAGATTAATTAAACTACAGTAAAAAAATAATTGAAACGGTACCTTGTGTTTTCCACAATACATACTAGTAACATAACGCTCACATAATTGTATAATTAAGTGTGTTTAGTTTTGAATTATATATTTAAAATATCTATTTACACATATTATAGAAACGTAATAAACTATTTAGATCAGTCAAGATTATAAGCTTAAATTTAAATCTTTTTGGGATTTTTTTAATTAAACTCATATACATATGTAAATCTTTTAATTTGTCTTTGATGATTTATTTAATATATTCAATAAAATCGTAATCCAATTATAAAAATGTAACGAAAACAAATCCAAAGAAAACAACTGTATGGAACACTTGGTTGGTCTTAATATTTTAACAAATATTTTGTCAATGTGTCTCAACAACGGCCACAATAACAATAAGTCTTTTCAGATATAAATACATACAAGAAATATCAATGAATGGATGAATGAAAGATGAGACTAGACAATCAATGGCAGACATCTTCACAACTTCATCACCATCACCATCAACAGCAACTATAAGTTTGTTTTTCTTTTTATTATTATCTTATCTTTTGATAAACGTAACAAACTGATTTTTAAAAGATTTCACATAGTAAACAAACTAGAGAAAATTCACCTGTATATGTATAGATAAAGCTTAAAACAAACCCACAAACTTCCATTCTCTCTGTGAAAGAATAAATAAATTGTAAGTGAGTGTGTCTACTGCAAATGATTTTGGGTAAAAGTGTGGGAACGAAACACTAAACCGTTCAGTTTTGTGTGCGTTTGTTTTTCGAGAGAAGAAAAAACTGCTTAAAATAGAAAACTGAAAATTTAAATTAGTTACAGTGATCATAAATAAAAGATATTATGGCCAATACTTTTATAAAAATCGGCTAATCTCTTTTTAAAACAAAAACAATAACATTATCGACAGCAAGCACAACAACAATATCTACAAAAACAACTATTACGCATGCCGAGCTTCATAACAAATCAATACTTCGACGCTTAGAAGACGTAACAAACAAACAAACAAACACAAAATGTGTTTAAAATTTATATTACTTACTTGGTGGTTTTTGAATGGAGATTGGAGCGGGTATAGGTACTTTTTTATTGGAAAGTTTATGCTCATGAACGAACTAAATATTCATTGAACAAAATAAGAAAAGCAAATAAAAATTGATTGAATTATAAAAAAAAATGTATGTAAGTGTTTTAGCAGGCTAGAGATGAATTTTGTTAGCGCTTTATTACTACGAATTTATTTGTACGTAAGCACAATATGAGTATATAAAGGGTGATTTTATAGCAACTATCTTTTCGGCAAGACATGTTCAGTTTGCTCTACAATTTAACCATGAATCGACTTACAAAAGAACAACGATTGCAGATTTTTGAATTTTATTATCAAAATTCATGCTCGGTGAAGAAAGGGCATCGTGCTGTTTTTTTACCGGAAAATTGTGTTCAGCAACGAAGGTCATTTCTGGTTGAAAGGACACGTAAACAAGCAAAATTGTATAAAATTAAATTGTATATTTGGTGTGATGAGCGGCCAGAAACATTGCAGGAACTGCCAATGCATTCTGAAAAATTTACAAGACGACAAAGGCAGGAATGTTACTGTGAATTGCGAGCGCTACCGTGCGATGAAGAAGAAGGAGGCAACATGTAAACTAAATGAAAAATGATAATTACAGCAAATTTCGAACCACCGGTAATACTGGTTAAAGGATTGATGTTTGACTGTAGGCTAGCGGGCGCCGCAGTGGTGCAGAGGGTGAGAACGCAACGAATTCTGATGAGAGAAAGTGGTGTTACTCGAAACATATGCAAATTCAACCAACAACCCAGGTTCTAATCCTAAGCCAAGAAAAATTATCAATAAATTTTTAATAATAATTTTCATGCAGCAATTCCTATCTTCAGTAAAAATAATTTAATGAAAATTAAATTTAATGAACTCGAGCCGAAATAAAAGAAATATCAATGATTTAAAATTAACAGTTCAAATAAAATAATAATTGTTCTTGATGATTAAAAATTTTTTTTTGCTTAAAATAGTAAAGCTGGTCACATGCCAGATCGGTAAGCAGTTTATTTTACGTTTGGGGCCGTTCAATTGGCCGCCTAGATCGCGCGATTTAACGCCTTCAGACTATTTTTTGTGGGACTATGTTAAGGCTCAAATCTATACACAAAACAAAAGTTCGGCCATAAATTAGCCAATTTCCCAATGATTGAAATAATAAAAAATAAAACAATTTCTTGGTTTAATCAAAACTTAAAAATTTAGTGAAATAAATTAAAAAAATGTTTTTTTTTATTATTATTTTAAATATTGGATTAATTTTTTTTGGCTTGTATCAGCACTCTGGGGAAGACCTCTACTCATACAATGCATTGTGTTGGTACTAGGAATATAGGCTATGGGAGGGAGGATAGAGGGAGTAGTGTTTGTGAACATTTGATTTGAATTTTCCTATATGGTTATTCAACTATCACCGATAAGCATCTTCGCCATCTCCTGTACGTGGTTGAGTAACTCCAAAATAGACTTCGAAGCACCGGCCCATATATGAGAGTTGTATTCCATTTTCGTTCGAATATAGTTGGTATAAATAGTATAGAGATCAGATGGAGAGAAGTATTTCCTACTTCCAAGGCACTTCAACGCTTATTTTCACACTGAAAATATGTGTTTGGACCAGCGGATGCCTAGAACGTCAAGAGCGCCTGATTCCTTAATATTTACACCACCCATAAAAACATGATATATTGTACGTTTGTGTGTTAACATACAACATTGAGCCCTACGTGCGTTAAAATCGACTCTATTTGCACAACCCCATTCTGAGATTGTCATAAGATCATGGTTAAGTGTATTATACATGTTTTGTCTCATTTCCCCAATCTCCAAAGTGTTTGGTCTGTAGTTGAATGAGTAGGAATGGCAAATGTTGCTATCATCTGCAAGAGATAGGATTGGAAGTTTGACATAAGAGGCCATTTATAAAGATTTTTTTTTTTTTTTTTTTTTAATTCAACTTTATTTACAATCTATTTTACAATATTTAGCAAATTCAATGATTTAAATAATATTATCACATATGTTATTAAACTACAATAAGTTTAATAAACTATATAGGATATACATATGTAAGTATGTACGTGTTTAAATAAATATACATATAAAGATTGTTGTTCTTAGAGCTTAACTTTGTTCCATTTTCTATATTGGAGATCTAGCACGTGAAATCTGTTCAGTCTTCTAATTTCATTTGTTTCATCTAATAAGGAAATCGCCATTTGTAAAGATGAGAAATAAAGTAGGAGAAAGAATTAACCTTGAACTCGTCTGATGAGATCCCATCTTTAACAACTCGTATAGTGCGATTTCTGAGGAAACTCGATATAAATCAAGAGAAGTTATTGCCGACACCAAAAGCAATGATTTATGCCTGATATTTTTTTCTGTATAGGGAAAAACCCGCAGTGGTTGACGCACTACAGTCCCTAATACTGAAGAATTTATTCGTGTGATATCGGCCAATATGTTGGAGAGAGTATGCCAAAATTTCACCCACTTGTGACGTAGTGGCGGCCAATATTCTCATGAAATCATTTTTAAACTTAGAATTATATAGGTTGTTCTATCGACTCAAATAAAAATTTCTGACATTTCTCCAAATTGTACTCGTATGTGTGTTTTAAATCAAATCCAAAAGTTCTTAAAAAACACTTATAACTATAAAAGCTTTTTTGTATTCGATAATTATTAGTACTTGCCTAAAGCTCAGACTTAGACCGGCTATACAGATATTGAAATTTAAATGAATGATGTGTGTTTTAAATGTTTCTTGTAACTTTAAAATATTAGTTTAGAATATTAGAATTTCTTGGAATCTTGAAGTCATCGATTTCTTCTTGATGTAACTTCTTGACATTAAATAGAAGCTGCAATGGATGGGTATGGAAGAAATCAGGTCAAAGTAAAAGTAATAGTAAAGTACAGGCCCTAATAGACCACAGCTGCGCCCAATTGAACAATATTGAACTATTTTTAAAGCAGTATATATTAAACGAATTACAGACCTTCAAACGATCATACATTTTTACAGATAATGATTTTTTAATGGCGCTGTTAGTCATTAAGTATGTTGAAAACTTATGTACAATATTTGCACGCTTCGTCTTCTAACAGCGTAGTTAGGTGAATATTTGTTTATTATTTTGTGTCCTGAAATAAACTAAATCATGTTAAGTTGTATTAAAATCGACTTAAAATTTCGCATTCCTTACAATTTTTAATTAGCCACATTTTATGTGAAATGTTAAAATAAAACTTAATTGGTCTTTATTATGAGCTTGTTTTTGTAAATATTTCTATGGTTGCTAGTATGGTTCATCACAAATTTAATAGGTATTGGTGTATTTAAAATTTAATTCAAACAATTTTTAATTCATGTTAAGATAAAACTACTAACAAATGCTCCAGTTGCTGTGTGTTTCCTATGATGTTGTTTATAGTTAGGTATAATATCAGTTAAAAAAGATCTTGAAATTTTTTTTCAAACTTAAGCTTTAGTTTACTTTATTTCTATCAATGAAATTTAATTCATATGAATTTACTATTAAAAAAGCATAGTGGTAATTTAAATACCCTACAATTTTAATGGAAAACTATTATACCAATAGTTATAAGAACAATACTTGTATTTAAATATTAAGAAATAGAAATAATTTTCATGTCTTTTAGGCTTTATATTCTAATTACATTCACATATAATTCTACTCAGAATCTTTCTTAACTTCTCAGAATGTTAACAAAATCAATTTACCCGCTTTGTAGTTTAATTTTAATACTTTACAGCTTTTAAATATTTTTTTATTTAAAATGTTTTTTTATTGCATTGATTACTTGCTTGGATTACGCCTTTTAAAACCGCAAAAGTCAAAAACCAAATACAAACACCGACACTACCGCTGTTACTCTTTACATTTTCATTCATAAAATTTTAACCAACATTTAAACATTAAAAGATTAAATAAAACAAACAAAATAAACATAAACATAAAAACGATGCAAAGATACTTGTATTTAGTATATACTGACAATAAACAGAAAAAATAAAAAAAGAATTAAAACAAACCGGAAGCCAATCTGTGTTGTTTTTTCCAGAGCACAAGAGTTTGTTGCTAAAGCTTTTTTTTAATTTTTTTAATATTACAAGTATTTTAATGTTTTATGGAATTCTGAGGAAAGACCTTTACTGCGGTGACGGTAACCAGTTGAACATTGTCATTTATTTTGAATTTAATTAAGTAAATGTTAACAAATAAGAGTGTAAGTTAAATTTTGTTTTATTTTTTATGATTGTCAGTTTGTTAAATAGTTTGTATTATGTTTCCTTGGAAACATTTACAAGTAGTTTGCAGACAAGATTACGATTATTGTTAATCTTAACCTGACCATGTGGGAGAGCGCAGTTTCTAATTCAAATTCCTATTTAATTCCTGGCATTTTATGAATGATAGTGTTTCTTCTTAATATTGTATCAGTGTTTTTTTTAATTTTTTTTAAGTGTTTCATTGTTTTCAGATTTCTTTATTTATGTCTACTTAAGTCATGACGTTGTAAGCCATGTTTTAAAACAAAAGACTTAAGACACAAACTTGCAATAAAATGGTGCCAAATTTGTTTCAACAGAAATTAATTTTTTTCTTATTTCAATTCCATTTATCAATAACAACAAAGTTTCTATTAATAAGCCTGAGAGAATTCCTCAAATCATTCAATTCAGTGCAGCAATTAATCAGTTTTCTCTGGCAATTTAAAAATTTAATATTTATTTTGGTTTTCTGTCGTTGACGTTTTTATCGTCACTTTGCTTTTAAATTGGCATTCTTGAAATATATTAAAGGCTTCATTAGTCTTTACTTTCTATTGCTGTTCTGTTTTTTTATTGTACAATATGTCATTACTTTCGACTTAAGTAATGAGTTTTTCGTCATCCATCGTTTATTTTTTTATATTTTTATAACTTTTATACAAAAACTTAATCAAATTCAAAGAAATTGAAAATTTTTGTAATAAACCAAAAATTTTTTTGTTGTGCGGATGTCAGCTGTTTTGTGCTGTCACTTACAATTACTTGGCAAATTTTTGTTTTCAACAGGTTCGTCCGCAACGGCACCGAAAGTAACAAAATAACTAACGACTTCTACACATTTTCTATTTAACAGAATCAAGTCAGCTGATTCGGAACGGAACAGAAAGTAAAGACTACTAATTCTGCCTTAAAGCGAATAAGAGAAGTTATCAAAAACAAAAATAAAAATAAAAATTATTTAAGTTTGGTAGCAGTGTAATATTTTTCGTTGTAATTTTTGACATTATTGCATATTTTTGAATGATTTTGTTATTTTAAACGAAAATTTAAATAATGGCGAGTACAGTATTTAATTTTTTTAAGTTCAAGTGAGGATAATGAAGTAATGAGGATAAATAAACATAACGAGATGTTATGACAGAACGTGAATATCTTTGTCATGCCAGATTTAATATAAGAAACGTTATTTTTATGGAATCATTTCTAAATATATAATTTTCTTAAGACTTGTAAACTTATTTATAAAAGTTCGTTTTAAAATGTCGAAAGTCTGCATTTACTCCAACAATTAAACTGGCAACTGCTCTGCGTCTTTTAGCGCTAGAATCATATAAACTAGGCTTTAAAAATGACATCAATTTGTCGTTGGCTCAATCTAGTTTGGACGCCATGAAAGCCACAATTAAAGTCAAGATTTTTAAGATTTTTTTTATAAACAAGCAGGTTTTCTTGGGATCATAGGGTGTGTAGACAGATCCCATTTTGAAATAATTAATCCCTGTAGAAGTTCTCAACATTTATTTTTTCAGTTGTTTTATTATTTGTTGAAGACCAGACACATGTTGAAAAGGTGGGTATATCACCGTTTGGATTTTTTAATTTTATTATTTAAATAGACGTTTTCTATAGTTTTCGAACTTAAGTTGCGTGTTTTATTTTCCAAGATTGGCAGCGCCTCAAGCATCCTACCGAATTTGCTCTTGGGTTTATATGCTTTTCATATTCTAATAAATTTCTTGCCGCTTACTCCAATGGTGACAAAATACCTTGAATTTTCTTCTATACCTTCAATAGGAATTATATGTATATTTGTTATTAAAATTTTAATTAACATTACAGCTATATGGCTTTACCTTCTGTCCGTCACAAACCGGAGGCACAAACGGATTTTTTTCTGCAATTTCATTCCAGTAGCCTTCAAAATTCAGAGGTTTTATGCCCTTTCGAAAACCTTTAGCATATATTTCATGTTGATTAAAATTTTATATTTTCATTTATTTGTCATTTATTTTATTTTAGACTTTAGATTTATTTGTTATTATTTAAATTTGATGCAAACAATGGTGACGACAAAGATTGAATGTTTCTTTGGCGTTACTATCTTTGTTTCGAAATGGAGAATATCGATTTCTTTTCGACAAATGTCGATACCATCGATAGTTATGCCAAATCGTCATTTTTATTCCGTTTTCAAACACAGTGTCAACGGAAATAGGAATTAAAAGTAGAAACTTAAGCAATTAAAATTACGTGTGTTTTTTTTTTACGTTCAAACCACTATTTTTATTTAAAAGAGAGAGATGTGTTGCATCCTTTACAGAAATAAATACCAAAACTGTAGGTGAGAAATTCTCATGAAATATATCACATGTTGTGCTGCACCATTAATTACCCTCGTGTCTTACGATCATGCACTTGTTTCCTTATCTACTGTTGTATAATCCTTTAATTACCTCAAATCTATAACAATTAAAGTATAATTAGGAATACTTTAAATGCCAGTTTCACAGCACATTGCTCTCAAGCAGACAATATGTTGCAACAACAGACTGTCTAGTATTCCAATTGCCATATACTTTTGACACTTTCTCATGACGAGCCGAACAGTACAAGAAACCGCAATATTATGACTGTGTTTCACAGAAAATAAAAGAATTCATAGTTATGATTAAAAAAAAAATAACAGCAGTTGCCTGAATATTCTTTAACAAAACTATAATTTGCTGATATTTTTTTCTTTACTTACAATAAACAAAAAAACTACAATTATATTTACTTCCTTTTGCGTACTCCTGCACAGTGTGTAGTATCCTTTAGTATCCAGCAGTTTTGTGAAGGTATTTCAATATGTTGGTTAGAATGAGTAATGAACAAAAAAGGTTATGACCTTTACTGGTTTGTAAGAATGCTGTAAGAGTTTAAATTTTCTTACAATATTGTAAGAAACAAAAACACAGACACTTACAAATACTTGTAATGTATAAATCTATGTGTGTTCAATATTTACCAGCTGCTGTTAATACAAATCAAGATTATATATGAATTTGTTGTTATTATTTCTTAAAGCAACACTTTTGTTTATTTCATTAGTTTTTATTTTTAGTTTTTTTTTGTCATTGCAATTATATTTGAATTTATGCAAACAGTAGCAGAGAATCTGGGTGAGGGTGACTTTTTTAGAACCGTATTACAGCTGGCAATTTGGTGTTAGAAAGTCTTAAATGTTTTATATTTCTAGCAGACTCTTAGTATTAATTATATTTCTACAGCTTAGTACATCTGTTTGCTAGGACTCGTGCTACAATTACTGCTGCTAAATTGTGTTTTCTTCAGTATTAAACAATATTTCAATATATACATTATGGTTTCAAAATTGTAAATAATTTTTATCTTAAGCTATGGTTACACGTAGCAAATATTTACAGGAAAAAGTGTAACTACTTGTGTTAGCACAAATTTGTTTGATATTGTTTACTTTTACAAGAGTGTTGCAAGATCAAGCAGTATCAAATAAAAACAAACAATTAATATTTGTGGTGTCTTGTCCTGAATAAACAAAGTTTTTTTTGAAGTTAGTAAACGATTTCATATATATTTTATTTAGTTGTTACGTCAAATATTTGCCAAGTGTGACCGTACCTTTAGATAATAAAAAAATTATAAAAATCCTATTGAATCACAATATATCCAAACAGAAACAAATTAAAATAAACATGTGTATTTTGATAGTTTGATTGGTAAACTTTAAATTATAGAGAACAACTAAATATTTCAGAATATTAAACTGGAAAATCGATATAAATTTGCGACATGTTAGTTCAATTAAAAAAGCTTTAAGAATTTGGCTATTATCAATCAGCAAAAAAGTTTAATTACCAAAATTGTGTAATTAAAATATGCATTTACCTTTAAAATTCTATGGCCCTCTATGGTTAATAAAATAACTACATGTGTGTAGAAGGATCAAAGGAAAATCTTAAAACCTTACAGCGAGAAAAACTAAATCTTTTGTTGAAGTGGTGCAATTGTTGATTGAGGGCTCATATAAAGTCCTGTCATCAATTGATGGAATATTGAGGACTGATGATCCCAGCTGCGAAACGCTCTATATCATCTAAAGCTTTTTTCATAATCTAGTTATCAGTTCAGTGTTTTATCAGATTAAGATTTCCACAATAAAGAAGGATAACATTTTAACGATTAATGATCACTTGGGCAATAAAATCTGGTCTCTAAATTGAATTGTTGCGCCTGTCTACAGTTGTATTATATTGGACATCAAGGTCTACTTGGTCTTAGTTTTCTTGTGTTAAATCGAGTGGTCGTAGTGAAATCAATTGGTGGAACAGTTGAATATTTGTCGATTTCAAGGGCATTCTGCTTGGCATAAATGGGTGGTAGACTATTGCTACAATCTAACACTATCCTATAGGGTCAATGAAAGGAGTTGATGTTCAAGGAAATATGCAGTAAAAGTAGTAAAGTAGGATTTGTTGCACAGTTGAATATTTAGTTTCTGAATAGGCAATCAGAAGTAATTAAGCCTGTTGATCTAACTCAACTATAGACGATAGATTCTAACCAATTATAACAAATGTACGGTATCCTGTGAACGCAAATTAAAGAGTTTTCTGAACTATAAAAAACGATTAGCCCCAAATTAACCCTGTACCACTGCAAGATTTATTTATTTTATTTATTTATTAGTTTGTTGTTCTATACAAAAGACTTAGAAGTCTTATATTCCAATACAGAACTGAGGATTTGTGAAACATATTATATAAAATATTGCTTAGTATAACTGAATTTAATTTGTACAAAATAAATCATATAGATCAAAAATTGAGAGAATATAAATATTACAATATAACATAGAAATACAATAATAATAACTGAACATTATTACATTTGTACATTCAATCACATTACATTTAACGTGAGTTCCAGAGAGGTATTGCATATGTAAAGAATTGCCATTTAGAGATACGGTTACGGGATTTAAATACAATTAATCTTTTTCCTCTGTTTGATCTGCAAAATAGTAGCCGTTCATAAAGTCGGTTAGGTTGTCGCGTATATATTATTTTATGAAGGAAAATCAGTACTCGTGTTTTAAGTAAGTTATCAAAACTAATTCCATATACTTTATGCGAAAATGCCGAGATGTGGTCGTATCTTTTTAATCCGTACACATAGCGAACAATATTATTAAATGTTATGTTAAGTTTTCTTATAATTCGTGAGTCACTGCTGGCAAATAGCTCGCAACCATACAGAAGTATTGGCGTTAGGTACGTTTTAGCAAGCATAATACGAATATTTAGCGGAGTACAGTGTTGAGTGTGTCAACGAGACCGGAGCATGGAGAATGTGCGCCTACAAACGTAATTAATATGATCTGACCACGTCAGAGTGTTCTTGAATATAATACCAAGATTCTTAGCATTGTTTACAATTTCAATTGCTTGATTGTTTACAGTTATATTAACATTAGATATTAAATAGTTGGTTTTTAAGCTTTTTCCGATAGTTATACATTTAGATTTCTTAGGATTAATAATCAGTCCATTTGCTGTTGCCCACAAATAAATATCCTTTAATTCTTTGTTCAATGTTTTAACACATCTTTCAAACGAGGTAATTTTGCAGCTAATGTAAAGCTGAATATCCTCCGCATACATTCGAATTTTACGTTCTTGTAGTTTTGTTTGTAATACTTGGTTTTCACTATGTCAGTTTTGTTGTCAAATTGTCCAAATTGTTATGAAATACAATTATCGTGAATTGTGTTATGAAATTACCAACAATTTGGACAATTTGACAACAAAATTTACATAGTGAAAACCAAGCATAAGTCGTTGGAATACAGTGAAAACACAAGAGGGCCTAGGATTGAGCCTTGAGGATTTCCAAGTACAAAATCAGGTCCAGTCTGCCATAGCTAGGGAAAACTTTTAATTGTCAAACATCGAAGATTGAACGAGTCTTCCGCTGGCATTCATTTATTTTGTTTTTCTCCTGAAGTGAAGTGTTGCAAATTATACTGAAGACAAGGGCTGTGAATTCTTCAACTGTTTATGTGTCTATTATTTTATAGCTTAACTGAGGAATTTTTTAGCATGTTCTCTGATTTGGAGCCAATATTATTTCTTCCATATAATGTTTAGTAGAATGATATAACAGCGAAAAAAGGCATTGTCCGTCCTTAAGAAATCTAAAATTCTAGTTGCTATATGACAAATTTTAGTATGAATTAAGGGATCTATCGAATACTGCCATCAGGAATATTTAATTACTGAATTTAGTGCCCAAAAAAGTGATCGTGTATTGTGTATTAATCCATTTAGCTGTAAACAAAGATTGTGCAATTCTATGTCTTCAATTTCTGAAAATAGGTTAATATCGCTCAGTGGAACTCTCCGTTTACTTTAACTCTAAAATAAAAATTATTACTAACTGGAAATAGTTGGGCTTTTCTGGGATTGTATTTGGAATTTCTTATCTCCAATTTTGTAATTTTATAAGGACAGTATGATTGTACTGTACAACCTAAAATGTGTATCAAGTCAAAGAATCTAGGACCTTAGTATGTATATTATTTTTTCGGGACTGTGTGAGCAAGTTACTTGTACAATTTCTATTATAGCAATAGTACGACCTATATAGAGTACCTGGGATCTGTAGGAAGTTAAGTTGTACATTTTCTACTTCAGCAAAAATATTTTGAGTTTAGAAAAACAGTTTTCATAAATACAGTTGCTGCTGTAGTTGATTGCTCCAAATAAAATTTTAATATAAATATTTTAAGACACAACTGCATAAATTCATTTGCCCTACATACATATATAATTCAATATAACTTTGAATCATAAAATCATTGAAAATTTAAAACACATACTTAACTCCAAACAAATGAACGAAAAAAACCAGACCGTTATTTCCTTCTCAAAAACCAAAACAGTAAATTTTTTTTTCAATATTAATTTCTTAAAATACAGTAGCATTTTTCTCTTCTAAAAATAAAAAAAAATTTACAGTTTTAAACGAATTTTAATGAAAGTAAAAGAAACTCAACATTATATAAGACAATTCTATATAAAAAACCCACACGAATTATACAAATCTAAAATATCATTTCAATTTTAAAATATTCAAATGTTTTTTCTATAAATTACGCTAAATAACTCTAAATAGTTTTTAAACTTGCACAAAGAAAACCAATTTGAAGAAAAGGAATAAAATGTATGTGTATATTGTATTTTGTGAAAATTATGCGTGTTTTTTTTTAAATAACATATGAATGTTTAAAGTCTTTAGTTTTATAATATAACTATAGACGTATGCCCCCGGGCACGCCCACTTAAATTGCGTGCCGCTTTTTTTTTCGCTGCTAATTCTTCCTCAATGGCTGTTTCTTTCAGATACCACAAACATTTATTATAGTCGTTCTCCATTATCATCAACAGCAAGAGCAAAGAAGTAGCATCATAATTTCATGCTGTTGATACTTTTTTAGTGTTTTCAGTTTTTTTTTTCTGAAACAACATATAGCCAACATTTACAATGTTCATTCGACATTGTGGCGTATGTTGAGCAATTAAATTTGCATTTGTTGCAAAAAGAAAGAAACATTCAGATACCATATTTTATTTAATATTTGTTCGTATGTGTTTGTATGTATGTACTACTAGTCCAACAAACCTTTTATTAAAAATTGGAAAAAGTCTTCTGGCATAATTCTGTTATTGCAGTGCGTAGGAAACATTTATCACCGTAAAATAAAAGTAAAATATAATAAAAATCATCATTGAAAATACCCCCGACGCAACACAACAACTAAAATTATCATCTTGTGATGGACAATTGTGATGCGCTATTTATTTAGTACTTTGTTTTCGTTTATTGAGGCAGTACTTTTAGTAAATCAAAACTATCAGGTTTTTTTAAATGCTACGATCGGTTTAAAATAAAATACGTTCATGGTTGTAGTTCTTCATATCCCAGCAAAACAGTTCACTTACAAATTAAGTTTAAAAGTGTAAATATTTGCCAAATTTGATCGTACCTTTTGGATATATTTTCTTGTTTCATATGAAACTACGATGTCTGAAAAACAAAAAAAAAATTATTAAAATCGGTTCGATGGAAGAATAGGTTTTCATTAAAAAATATGGGGTGAAGAATCAAGACATTTTCATAGGAACCGTTTCAAAACTAGTTCTTCAACTTTCTTGATATGCCTAGAAGAAATTAAGAGACTTTTATTCTTTCTTTGTTTAAATTACAGAATTAGCTTATAAGGACTTGAGAAAACAAAAAGCAATTATTTCATTTAAATATTATAAATATTTAATATCCAAAGTTAAATTTAAAAAGTACTTTTGCCTCACATCTTTAATAATTTAAGTACCTTTTCATAAACTTCAGCTATTTAGCAACCATCTCTTTCGTTTAGATGAATTATATACCCACAATCACATTTAGAATAAAGAATTCAGTCTTACTTCTGCATGTTACTGTTGCTTTTCCATACAAGATTTCTGCGATTAACTGCAAAAATGTTTAATGATAGGGCTTTTTTTTGGCCGAACAATTATATGTGTGGAAAAAAATATTTTAAATATATAAAGAAGAAATAAAAAAAAAAAAAAAAACAAATGATAAAACAGTTAAGGAAATCATCAATGGTCTAAACGAAAATGCTTAAATTTAATGACATAACTACAGTGTTGGAAATAAATATTGCAAAGACAGACATAAATTTTGCGCTCTAAAAAAAATATAAATTATTATATGTAAAGTAATTTAAAGCATAACAGTTAAGGAATAGGGGGGGGGATTTACAGCAGATTAGTTTATATGAATAAGTCAAGATTTTACAAATGCTGTTTAGATATTTCACACGCATAAAATAAGTTCAGCAACTAAGAATTTAGAATAAAGGGCAACTTTAATACTGTCATTAGCAATTTCAAAGAACAAATTTTAATTGATTTCTCAAAAGAACATGATGTATTTGTAAATTACATTACTGGACTGTTTCTGTTTATTTTCGAAATCTTAAAATTCCGAAATTTATTTTCTGCTAGCACTTATATCAAATCGAAAAAAGTATTAAATATATTTGTTAACAGGTAATCACAAATTTCGCAGGAAATAATTTTGCACAGCAGTGTCATATGATATGTTTAATAAAGCACATAATTGTGAGTAGTCAGTTTTTTTTTTCCCTTGACAAACCTTTAATTTATTTACATTTAAAGTAAAACACTCCGAAAAAAATGCTACAAATTATAAGCTCAAATTACATTATAATTATAATAATTTGCTATTCTTAAACAAAGTAAACAGCTCTGCAACAATGAAATGAACATAATTTACAGAAAAAAAATTATACACAATGAAACCCTTTAATTTTGAATTGAATAAAAACTTCCGTAACGGATGTAGTAGCTGCCAACAATAAAATGCCAATGCTGCTCAAGTACTCTTTACTCAGTCAGTGTCAACAACACTACATTCAAGGTGTTGAATGTCAATGAAAAAATTTGACGAAAAAAGAAATGAACGACAAAATCACGTGCTTGTTAACACAATCAAGTAACAAAAAGGATAAGAAATCTGACACTTTAACATTCTATCAGATACTTTAATATTGAAATTTAATCAAAGAAAAAAATATACTGAAATAAAGTACACACACCCACCGCAATCTGTTTGTTGCTGAAAGGAATAAGAAAAATTAAATTCTTTAAAATTAAAAAAAAAAAAATGAGCGCCAAATTTGTTTTCAACAACAACTCGTGACACAAAAGCCTTATGATGAACGTTGCTACTCCTAAACACAAACAAAATAATGCTTGAGGTCTTTGAGCAGCCGTTATTCAATGCACTTTGCTACTTTGGCATTATACGAGTACAAGCAACATTTTGACAGAAGTCTAAATAATTTGAATCTTAAATTATAAGAAAACTTCAACAAATTTGAACAATTTGTTCAAAACACTAAATTTGTTTATTTTATAAAAGGAAAGGATGCATTACAGATCCTGTACTAGCCGCCATAATTTCCATTAAAAATTTACAAATTCTATAAGAAACGAATTCATACCTTCACCAACTGCCTTCTTGCATAATGACACGAGCTGTAGCCAAAAAAAAAAAACCAAACACAGATGATGACAAAAACCACCCTCATACCCAAACATCAGCAGCAGCATAGACTCTCATCATGACAGTTATTGTATGTATCCCAACTATTCTCCCTTTCTTCAATATTTCTTTCACCCACGATCACCTGAATTAAAGAAGGAGACGAAGCAGAATAAACCAAAACAATAAAATCTTATTTGTTTAAGAATTTGGTATCTTTCAATTCATTTTGAAAATATTGATGCTACATTATGTTGCGTATAAGTATAATTGGTGTGTACGTTTGTGTACATTTATTCTTAAATCAAAGAAATTCTCTACAGCTTGTTTCTTGTCAGCTGTTGCTACTTTTCGTTAATAAAAAAAAACTAACCTTTTGTATTGAGAACAAATAAAAATCTGAAGATTTTGCGCGCCAGATTCTTTCTGTAGTTACAGATCTTCGAACAGAAAAACAAATTGTTATTATATAAAAAAACCGGCTGTGTTACAGTTTTGTGTAAGAGACAGGAAAAAAAACAACAAAAATGTTTGACAATATTTTTCGACTAAATGAAAATTATTAGATATATTAATTAATACATGTAATACACAATTAAAATTAATATTTAAAAATATTCACACAAATAACTAGCAGCTTAGAGAACTGATCTTATAGAATTCTTTGAAAGAAAATTGATGATCGTGACACTTTCTATTAGGAAACTGATCACCGCTGATCATTGTGAAGTTTTCTGTTAGGAAACTCAATGTTGATCATCACGAAATTTTCTATTAGAAAACTGATCAGAGATAAGTACTCTACATGAATCTTATTATTTAGAACATTTCTCTCGAAAAGTTTTACCCCCTGGCCCACGATGTCGAACGATAACGTTCGCTTAGATAAGACTTCAGACACAAACTTGATTGTGGAATAAACAAATTTGATTGAGTAAAAAATAGATACGATAAAAAGTTTGTGTCTTAAGCGAACGTTATCGTTCGACATCGTGGGCCAGGGGGTTAATTTGAAATTTTTGTAAACCTGATTATCGCCAAGTTTTTTTTTATTAGAAAACTGATCAACGTAATCATCGTAAATTATCATCGAACTGATCGATATGTATTCTTTGGAAAACTGATCATGGAATTAATTGAAAAGTTTTTCCAGAAAACTTGTCTTTGAATTAGTCGAGAACTTTTCTCCAGAAAACTGATCATCAAAATAACCGAGAATATTTCTCCAGAAATCGAATCATCGAAATAATCAAGAACATTTTTACAGAAGGCTGTTCGTCGAAATAATCGAGCTTCTTTGTCTATAGAAAATTGATCATTGAAAAGTTTACCATAAAAAATTTATCATTAAAAATATCGATAGATTTTGTATGAAAATTACTTTTTTACATATTAAACTAATTGAGTAACATGTTGTTTTTAGAACTTATCAATTGAAATAATTGCATATTTTATTTTAACTTAAAATAGATTATCGAAATGATCGAAAACTATTTTTTATTGAAAATTGATCATAGAAAATATGAGAAACGTTTTCTCAATGAAAACTCATCATTGCTTAAAATAGTCTTAGAAATATATAAGAAATGATTTGCTAAATTTTTTTATATATTTCTTTAGTCAGGCTTGAGTTCATTAAATTTAATTTTCATTAAATTATTATTTTTACTGAAGTTAGGAATTGTTTTTACAACATGAAATCTTATTAAAAATTTTTTTTTGATAATTTTTCTTGGCTGGCCTGGGGATTGAACCTGTACCTAGAAATGATTTGCTGTAGAAACTTATCATTGAAATGATCTAAAAGTTTTGTATAGAACTTATCGTGTAAATGATTACAGAAGATCATTGAGATGGTTAGAAAAGATCATTGAAATGTTTAGAAACTTTTTTATATTTAGTACTGATCAGCGCAATAATGGAAATATTTTCATAGAGAAAACTAATCCTCGTAACGAATGAAAACGTTTTTGTAGAGAAAAAAAACTGATTATGGAAATATCAAAAGGTTTTCAAATAGAAAAATGATCACGGAAATGATCGGACACGTTTTCATAGATAAAACTGATCCTCAAAATGATCGGAAACGTTTTCATAGGTAACAAGAAAGTATAGTCGGTCAAGCCCGACTATATAATACCCTACACCCAGTATGTGTATAAAATAGTTTTTCAAAAATTATCGCTATATAGTCATTCCATGACTTCTGTGAATATAAATATTATGTACGAGTATTTTAAACGATATAAATACTTTTATTATATAAAATATAAATACTATTTATTTAATTACGAACAGGCTCTTATATGGGAGATTTGACTAATTATCGACCCATAATAAAATTGTACCATATTATTTGCATGATATGAATCATATTTGTGTTTAATATTATTTGGATATCTACATTTTTAAGAGAGTTGTGCTCTTTAAACTGATTTTTGGAAGTGGGTCTTATATGGGAGCTATGATTAATTATGGTCCAATCTGCAAAAATTTGGATTGGGATTCATTTATCACTTATTTGTGGTGAAATTTGTGTGGATGCTTGCATAATTCAAACATTTGTGATCGTTAAAGAACTATTTCGGAAGGACATTTGTATGGGAGCCAGGTAAAATAATGGACCGATTTCCATTAGTTTCAATCCCATCCGTCCTTGGGCCAAAAAATATCATGTACCAAATGTTATCGAAATATGTTTAAAATTGCGGCCTGTACTCTGCGCACAAGCTTTACAAAGACAGCCAGCCAGCCAAACGGACGGACGGACGGACATCGTTAAGTTGACTCAGGAAGTGATTTTAAGCCGATCGGTATACTTTAAGGTGGGTGTTGGACCAATATTTATGGGTGTTACAAACATCAGCACTAATCCAATATACCCTCCCCACTATGGTGGTGTAGGGTATAAAAGTTGATTCTCAAAATGATCGGAAATGTTGTCACAGAGAAAACTGCACATTCAAAAGATCGAATGGTTTTCATAGACAAAGTAGACGACCATGCTAAAGATCCAAAAATTATCTATGAAAAATTGATCATGTATATGATCGAATTTTTTTTATGAGAGAAAAGTTTTTTCTATGGATCATTGCAAAAAATCAAAAGAATTGCAATAATTATTATTCTACAAAATTTTGTAAACATGTCCCGTTTCCCATTAAAAACTGTATCCAACAAAAAAAGGTTTGCGTCTTAAATCTTTCGTTTCATGTTATTCACCATTACTTTACGAGCACTTCAATTGGTTTCTTATTTGATAATTTCATTCCAATAGTTAATCACCATATCCAATACGAATAGTAATTCGTTGTCACTCCTGGACATTCTGAACAGAAACCAATTGACATTTCAATGCGTTTCCAACAAACAAACAAAAGGAAATTTCAAAAGAAATATTTAAAAAAAAATATACAAAATGTTAAAACAATACAGACAACCAAGTCAACATGTCCAATCAGATGTAACACTACAATTTCTCTTTTACACCAACCAACCATGATGATTGTTGGCTGGTATTTTTTTTTTTGGCCTGGCTAATGCTTAAAACCAAAATTTAAACATAAAATACTCAAAATGTCTTCGGGAAGAAAACACATATTAAGCCATTGATAGACATTTGAATAGTGTTAGAAGCACGTGCTGTAATCAAGTGAAAAATAGACAAAAAGGCACATAGCAGTAGCAACACAAATAAGTTAAGTGTTTGTATGCAAATTGAAAGATTTGTTACAAATTTATTAGAGTGTACTATGCTGCACAAACAAAAAAAGGTAAAAACATTCTGTTGCTGCCACTGTGAATAAGACATACGAAATTACAAGACAATTACGCATGCGCAACACATGCTGCCATGGTGTAATGTTTAAGTTTATGAAAGATTTAAGATTACGTAAATGCTGCGAAGGAAATTATTCACAATGTATTTATAAATCAAATGGAGAATATACAAAAAGATCTTTAAAACAATTTAGTTTAACAGAACTAGACATGTGTTAGAATATTTATACGTTCTTTGTAAAAAAATAATGAATAAAAATAATTTACAAAAGACCTCCATCATAGTCAAGAAAATTGTTGAAAAACAAGTAAATGCTCTTGGCAACAAGAATTCAGAAATTCCCATAAATTGTGCAAAATTCCTTAACTGCGCATCTTTAATTATTGTTGTTGTTGTTATTGTCTAAAACGTCCCTTGTTCAACTGTGATCTTTTCAATTTGTGCTTAGCGCAGCTGTGCCATTTCGTAAAACGTAATATAAACGAGTATATAAATATAAGAAAAGCTTTTTCTTTTGTCTAGATTTTAATAAAACATTTTTATTTTTGGTTGCCCTAGAGTAAATTTCGCTCAATGGCCCATAATAAAATACATACTCAGTATGACAGTGCGTTTCATATTAAATGGGTGGTGGGGTTTAGTGATCTTTTTGGTAGATTCGAAATGTGTGTCTATTATGTGAAGAAAAAGCACCCTCTTCAATGTTTAATTTAATAATGAAATACTGCCTAGAAATTGCGCATTTTCTTAAGGAGTTGTTTTTTTAAGCAAAAGGGGTGCTATTTCTATTAAGTCTTGGGTGGTGCTTTATTTTCAAAAGAAACGCCTGTTCTAACTGCGCATTTGGGTTAGATGGAAAGCAAATATATAGAACTGGTTTTGACAAAACTTAAAGAAAAATATTCTCAAGTTCGTATATTTAGTGTTCATCAAAATTTATTTTCATGTTATTTTACTTTTGCTGATTATTGCGTTTTTTGATTCTACATTAATTTTTTAAGTGTTTTTATCAGTCTTGATGTATTACTAAATGTCACTTGAATCGTTGCCGTATCGTATGTGCAAGTAGACTCAGAGTCCTTATATTATGATTTTATTTACAATACATTGCTTTTCTTTGTCAGAGAGGTCAGCCATTTTGAATACAGTTATTTGCTTTTGTAAATGCTCACATGTACTGGGACCCTTATTAGTTCGAGAAGACATTTGGACTTTATAACGCTGAAATTAAGAGTTTGAATTATTTAGTGTTGTCCACATAGATATGACTGTAACGGATAGTCTGAGGGAAACCAAGAGACCGCGTTTATCAGAGAAAGTTATAGAAGTAGAACCTGTTTTTGCCATTGAACGATCAGTGTAGACTAAAATGCTTCAGAGTTTGTGGTGGGTATAATAATAGAAAATTCCCTTTAAAAGTTTCTTTTTGTAGAATGGTCATGCTTTGGTCCGCCTGATCCCTTGTGTTTTTTTTCTTGGACCAGCACTCAGGAGACGACTCCTACTTATGCAATGCATTGTGTTGGAATTAGGAAAATAGGTTATGGGAGGGAGGATAGAGGGAGTAGTGTTTGTGAATATTTGACTTGAATTTTCCTATATTGAAAGTGGTAGGGAATACTTCTGCTGGTAGTTTATTCCACATACAGACAGTACGGCTAAAGAACGAATTTACCCTGTAGTGTGTTGTGCGATCAACTGTCCAAGCGATCACAAATGGGTGAGCCCTGGCTGAAGAACGTGTATTACGTAAAAAACTGCGTGTTTCAGGAACAAGTTCCCTAATTTCAGTAGAACACATTCCATTATAGTATCACTAGAACAGTGAAATACAATGCACATTGAGACAATGCTATAATGAATCAATAGAGTTGGATACCCTAGAGGTCATTTGTTGCCAGAACCATTCTGATTCAGATAAGAAACTTTTAAACACTTTAAAAATATAGTAATTGAAAACTTATAAATCATATATTTGTTACGAAATTTATTGTGACTGCTGTCTCGGATATTCAAATAGTCTGCTCGTTTTTGTGTTTATTTACTCTTAAGATTTCTGTAGGGGGTGTAATGAATTTTAAATTCATAATTTTTCTCTTCTTTTTATATAACATTTTAATTCCAAAATAATAACATTATAACATATTTATCTTTAAAATAAAGGGTGTCCCAACTAGAACGCAATTTTTAAATTTTAAAAACCACACAGATATTAAAAAAAAATCGTAAAATTTTATTATATCGTAAAGTAGACAGAATAAGATTATGTATGGAACAAGATATCGTGCAGATGGCCGCCGCGGCTTTGCTGGCACACACGCGATCTTTCAATGAAATTTTCAATGACCTTTTTGCATAAATGCTGCCAAAAAAAAATCTAAAGGTGTTAAATCTCACGATCTAGGCGGCCAATACTGGTCTTCAAAACGCGAAATAACACGACCGGGAAATGACTGATGCATTTTCTCTGGCTCTATGACATGTGACGCCGTCTTGTAGAAACCACATTCCCTCCACATTCATTTCTTCAATTCTAGGCAAGAAACAACTGGTTATCATTTTACTATATCGAACACCATTGACACCATTGCATTCTAGTTGGGACACCCTTTATATTGTATGCCAAATATTTTGTACAGATTTATTTTATTTTTTTAGAATAAAGGTTTATAGTGGCTTTCGCATACGACTTTATGGCATAAGTTTCCAAGAGGGTTTGATGAATTCTAAAATTTCCCGACATTCCGTGTTTTTTGTTTTGAGAATCATATCAACTGTTGCACAACAATTCGATCTAACAAACAGTTCTTAATGACAAACATTTTTTTATTAAAATAATAACTTCTAAACTTGTATGATGCGAAACCAGCAAGATGTTTAAAAAATTGATTCTTGTGAACTTTGAGCTTCAATATATCGGGTTACATAGATTTCATTTATTAAATCTTTTATCGCTCTCTTAAGAATGGTAAGACGTGGATTTAGCATTAAAACTCTTGTTTGACTAAACTATACTAAGTGTCCTAAAATATCTAAAATTGTATAATTTTCATTGAAAATTGTGTAAGTTGTTTAACAGTACTTACCATAGCTGTAGGATCTAATGTAATTCCATTTTGTAATTGTCATACTATTATATTTTGTGTAAAAAAATAAGAAAAAATAAATAACATAAAAAAATTAAACATTTCGCAACTTTCATAGTCCTTTTGGTAGGACTTTTTTTTAAATATTTTTATACCCACCACCAAAAACATCATTCCGTTTGTAGTACATCGAAATAATGGTCGTAGAGCCACAAAGTCTTTATAGTCTAGGTCCTTATACGATTCCAAGACGATCTAGTCCGTCCGTCTGTCCGTCTGTTGAAATCACGATAGATCTTTCAAAAAAAGACATAGAATAATAAAATTTTTACCAAACATTTTTTGATCCGACTTATGGATCAAAGTTTCAGACTACCTCGATATTTTTCAGATATTTTTTTCTATTTTCTTTAAATATAATGCAAATAATATCATGAAATTTGGCACATCGGTCCATATTTGACCCCCATACAAAGTCCACTTGCGGAAATCACTTAAATACGCACAAATCCCTTATAAACATTAGCAGCAAGTTTAAATTCGACACAAATAGTCCATGATAATCGGTCCATATAAAGTCATTATTACGTTGAAATTCAACATAAATAATGTACAAATAAATCGTCGTACAGAATTTCATGACGATTGGCCCGTAATAAGTCATATTTGCCTTATAAGTACTACTCCCGGAAACTCATTAACCTATATAAACATTCATATCGAACCGAAATTTTGCACAGATCAGTTATAAGTTTGCAAAACTTATACTATTGACTTTTGAGAAAGTTGGTCCATAACAAGCTGCACTTCCGATGATAATCACAAATGATGCAGATTTGATAATTTAGACGGTTTTTGATGCCAAAATTAGTTTTTTTTTTTAATAATTAACAAACACAAACTGCGAAGCTTTTGACTTGTCTGCAGGAAACACCCATAGTCTTTGCGGGCATCGAACCCGCAACCCTTTGACTGATAGTCCGGCACTCTATCGCCTAGTCTATCGGGGAACTAAGGCTTTTTGGTACTTAATGTGTAGATTGTTAAATTAAATCCCCCATATTCATAAGAACTTACAACAGGTTAATAACAGGTGTATAAAGCAAATTTCCATACAAAATATCTTTATGTTACAGGTTTCAAAAATATAAAAAAGTGTAAATTATTGATTATAACTGGGGCCAAATTACCGCATTCGTGATCGAATAATGATTTCGATATCAAAATTATTATAAAATGTACTAAATTTCTTGCTCGATATCTAATGCCATAATCTCAAATAAGAAAATTACGATAAATTTTACTCGATATCGTATGCGGTAATTTGGCGCCTGGAATATGCATAAAATTCTTTTAAATGTCGTCATTTGGACGAAATTCAACTAAAACAAACCTAAAATAAATTACGGTACAATATTTTATAAAGTTCACCCAATAAAAGGTGATTTGGTGGTGGGTATTAGAGAACGGGTTAAAATGAACGGATCACTTCATTGAACGGAATGAGCTGGTCATTTACCTGAACGGTTTTCGTTCAATAGTGTACGAATCAATTTCCTTCAGCTGCTGTTTATCAAAAGACAAGAAGAAAATCACATTCAATAAGGGTTGTACTCAGTCGTTCAAAGTAAACGATTGAACGAATTGAATGAACGAATCAGTCTCGGATAAATGAACGAAAACTCTAGTGGGTATATAAGATTCAGCACAGAAAGTTATTCTATGGTAAACATTGTTAAAAATATGCTCCAACTTTCTCTCTAGAAGAACTATTTTTCGTTTTCCAACAAAATACGAACTTTTTGCAACAAATTTTCTTAAAGAATATACCAGCCTGAAAAGTTTCCAAAATAAAGACATTTCATTTCTTACATAGATTTTACAAAAAAATGTTTTATATTTGAGAAAAATATTTGCTCTTGTCAAAATAATTGTTATAATTTTTAAAGTTACACCATATTCATATCGAATTTTCAACCTGGCTCTAAATGTCTTCCTTGCCAATTGGCTTCCTTATCGTCATAGCAAGCGTTGTCATCAATACTTGGAAATGGGATTTTCTAAAAATGAGCTTAAATTATATTACTTAAAAAAGGAATCGATAGAAGACAAAAAGGCTTATTTAACAGACATATTATAACAACAGCTACAACTAAACAAATATATACAATGACATTTCAACACTTGTTGTCAACTTGTTTGTAATACTATCAATGACAACCAAAGACAAGCGCGTATATATTCACATCAAACACAGATACACATGCACACACACACACACATAATATATACATACGAGTATGTATGAATTTTGTGGATAAAAGTAACATTTACAGAACCAAACCGGGCAGACATCAGTTGTCAGTTGTATGCAAATCGCCTAAGCTATAACATGAGCTTTAAAACTACCACTTCTACTCATTCCCATTCACACAACGAGCAGCAGCAGCAGAAGCAGCTTAATGTTGACAACACATATATACATATTAGAGCAAAGTTATAAATTTTAAGACACAAATGTTGCACGTACAATAAAAGAAATAAAACAAAACATAGAAACACACTGAGAAACCTAATGCATATTCGAACATCTATTTAACGTAAGTTTGTTGTTGAATGCTGAATTAAAATGTTGTTGTGTGCGTAAAGAGGACTGAGGTGTAAAGACTTTGTGGGCAAAAAAAGAAAAGTAATAATGCAACAAAAAAACTAGCGAGATCTATGAGCGAAATGTGATATTTCACACGATTTATGGTTACAATGCTGTAAACACAACAGCAGACAAGACATGAACAAAAAAAAAAAAAAAAACAGAAGAAGAAAAACTAAACAACAAACATTGCTACGTAGAATATAATGACAACAGGCTAAGAGAGACGATATAGAGGCGGAAGGACAGTTGGACACATATATCAGCAGCAGCAGCAGTAAGGTGATTTTTGTGATGGCTGCAACCATCACATGTTAAACAACGACAAGCAAAAAAACTTTGGCTCCCACTGGTACTCAGATATCCGCAATTTTTATATTAAAGATCTGCCAGAACTTTTTTCTATCTATGGACTTTGTTAGTCTAGTCCATCCAGGCTTATGTTTGGTATCCCTTAAGACAGTGGTTTAACTAATACCAAATTGTGCACAGAGACACACACTCACTCTCAGATGCTCATATGAACATATCTGCCTTCTTGTTGTTGCTGGTGGGTTTAGTGGACTTGCAAAGTTTTATTGTTGTTGTATTTACTTCATCATAATACAACAATATACGATTTTTAGTTTGTTGTTGCAATTGTTGTTTTGCTGTTTAAGCAAAGTCTTTATTTTGAGCGGCTTAAAGTCTTTCTATTCCCAGGCGATAAGTAATGAGACCACACACGTTGAATTTTATGTTTTCTATATAAGTATGAGTACTGACTGTTTTATTTTTTGTTTGTTTTGTTGCTGCAAGTCTGTCTCTCTGTCGGTTATTGTGTGTATGTTTTTTTGGTATGTTATGCTCCTGTTGTTGCTGTTATTGTCATGTTGACATTACCAGCCTCTGCTTGTTTGCAATTACACTGAAAAAAAATCGTGTACAGAATCTGTGTAAGCCCTCATCAAGGTCAATGTTTATAAATTTTCTTTATATGAAATAGACCACTACGTCCTTTATAAATAGAAAAATATAATTTTCATGGCACCTTCCCATTTCCGTTAGCATTTCTTTCAATAATGGGATTATAAAGACCAATTTCAAGTTAAACCATAGCTTTTTATAATAATAATTGAATCATAGACCATAGAATTGACTTCAATTATAGGTCTTTATCAGTGTTGCCAGAACATACATCGAACTATAAAAAAGGTCGGCCAAGTAACAGATAACCTTTAGAGGCTGTCAAAGCTATACAAATTTTTAATAAATTCATTCCAAACATTTTTAACAATTCTACAAGATTGTATTTTAAATGCTTCGAAAAACTAAAGGTGTTTATAGTGTTTAACTTGAAGTAGATATTGATATTTTCGCTTCATTGGTAGGTCTGATTACAGTAAATTGTAGATCATTACACAGCCCAATCATGGATCATTATACAATCCAATTGTAGATCATTATGCAGTTGAATTTGAATTTTAATATAGTCAATCATATAATATTATATAGTCCTATCAAAACTCTTTAATATGTAGTACTTTATACTTTAGTCCGTAGTACTTTATATCGTTCAATAGTAAAATATTATACAATAAAATATTCTATAGTTCAATTTAAGTTGCCTATACAGTCTAATTTTTACTTAAATTTTATATCTGAATTCATTTTAAAAATAGATTTTACATTCAAATATCAGCTAAATTTTATTGGGTGTAGATATTGAAAATGCGTGACATTTTTACAATATAAATTTATTCCATTGTTAGCTATGAACCTGTTCCATCGTTTTGACAACATATAGACTCCGTCCCAAAAGAACTGCTGAGGCCAAGACGAATTAAGCCAATTTCCGATACTCTGTTTTAAAGTGAAGTGTATCCCACAGAGAGCGTTGGTACTCAATTTAAATGGTATTTAATTTCCCAGCCTTTCCATTAATCTTTCTGCAGACTAACGTTTCAAAATTGCTGCTTGAGTAGGTGCCTATGATTTTGTAAGATATTGCTAAGTTAGACAACAATCTTCATGGAGTAATCGTCACTTCCGAACAGCACAAACCATCTCTGGAACATTGAAATCGAAGCAAAGGAAAATAGTATATGTTCAAAAATTAAAAGGGAATAAATGACAAAATATGTGTTCTTTAAAATGCCATATTCGCTTCGAAAGACAAAAACCGCGTTCAAAAGATATTCCATCCGTTATGAATAGTTCCAATATAGCGAAATTTTAACATCTACCGCAGATCATTTTACAGTAAAATTTTAGCTTCAATACATTGATATATATTTACAGTCGTAGATTCTTATAGAAACCTATTTTGGCTTCATTACAGTTCAATTTTAGTTTCAATCGTAGATCCTTATACAGTACGACTTTTTATCTTCTATTGCAGATTGTTAACCACTTAATCACAATACAGAGCAATTGTTGTGGAATACAGTCCTGTAACACAATGAAATGTTGTCATCAATCTCAAATACAGTTAAATTTTTATTTGATTACCGTGACATTTTATCCTCAATCTTAGATTCCTGTACAGTTAAATTTTGCCTTCAATACAGTGACTTTATATCTTGAATCCATTTATATTTAATCTAAGACATGTTTGTTTCAATATTCAAATTTTTGCTTTAATACAATAAAATTGTATTTTCAATCGCTTAAATTACACAGGTCAACAAAAAAAATTTTTTTTGAGTCTTTTATTTAGTGATTATTTTCTGATTATATAAATGGAAAAGTAAACAGGAACTCCAATAATAATAAATAAAGTTTGCTTTTGTACTTAATGGAAATAAATTTCCATCACTTCCTCTGGCTCATTCTGTAATGCTCAAAGAAAATTACGAAAGCGTTAAAATGGTTCTTCAAGTTTTAAAATATGTACAGTATGCCTGACCCGTGATAGGGGATTTCAAAATGGTTGGTTTTCTGGTGGGAATGTAAGGGGAATACACTAAATATCCGTGTTACCTTTGCTTATGGAACAGTAGAGCCGATGCACTTTACTACCAGCAGCATTCATGACCTCAACGGAGCGAGTTTCAAATAGGACAACATAATGTAAAAAATAAACCAATTGTAGAGCCTGATCGTATTTTAATGCCTCCACTGCACATAAATTTAGGACTCATGAAGCAATTCATAAAGGATCTTCGTCAAGACTCACTCAAAGTGCACATGCTACATGCGCACTTGGATAAATTCAAAGATAATTTGGGTGAATTTTCAGAAGAGCAAGGGGAACGCTTCCACTAGGATATAATGAACTTTGAACAAAGATATCAAGGACAATATAATGAGAACATGATGGGTGACTACATTTGGATGATCATACGAGAAAGTTCTGACGATTACACTAGAAATACTAAAAGTATTAATTTTTAAAGCTTCTTTTGTATCAGTTTTTTGTATTTTATGTTTATTTGTGCTGTCTTTTATAATAAAAATTAATTAAAATATATAATTCATAACTTGTTTTAATTTTAAATATGATTAACATTGAAAAATAGAACTTTTCCATAAATGTTGAAATTTTTTCTGGTATCTACAACAGCAAACTTTGTTAGATAAAAATATTTTTTCTTTCTTTAGTTTGGCATAAGTAATCAAAATCAAAGGTACAGAACTCAGACTCAAAAATCGTGTTGACCTGTGTTATGCTTCAATCGTATTCCAATTTAAGCTTTAATTATAAATCCTTGTACCATTAGATTGCTTC
The DNA here is from genome assembly GCA_916048285.2 of Bellardia pandia. Lineage (NCBI taxonomy): Eukaryota > Metazoa > Arthropoda > Insecta > Diptera > Calliphoridae > Bellardia > Bellardia pandia. The sequence continues at coordinate 25,746,357 of OU696531.1, forward strand.
TTTTTAAACAGTAACAATTTTTTTTTATTACCAAGTTTTTCTGCAATTTTTTAGCTTCAATCGTAATACTCTCAGCTCTCTTTATAAAGTATAATTTTTGGTACCATCATAGCATAGCTTTAGTAGCAATTGCAAATCGTTACATAATGGGATTAAAGTTTAAACTTTAAGAGTTTATAAGGTTATCCGTTCAAATGGTGTGCGCTTGAATATTCAATAATTACTATTTTTCAATATTTCGGATAATTTTATGTAAAATAATCGAATCAAATTAAGTGTTTCAATTTATTATTTTGTAAAAAAACTGTATCAAAATTATGCTGGCCGTTATTGTTATATTTTGTATAAGCACAATCCAATTTCAACTGCAATTATAGTTTAAAAGTTTGCCCACTTTAATATTTTAGCAAATGTTTTCGCACAGTGTAACACTTGACCAGCACAAATCTTTCTGCCTTAACTGCGGCATTTGTTTACTACTTTGGTCTTTTTTTTACTTGTGCTGTTTTAATACTCTTGGCTACTTTCTGCCTCCCTGATTCTGGCAAAACTTTAATTTGAAAATTTGTTAACATATGAAAAGAACACAAACTTAAGCATTTGCCCTGCTGATGCTAAATGTGCTATAATACTTTTTGTAAACTTTTTTTTGCATAATTATTGGCGACATAGTGCGATTTTTTGCAACATTCTAATGTTATGTTAATGTTAATATGACTGATTCTAAGACACAATGATCATTAAAACAGTAATTATCATTTTAAGATAACGTGTGCAATGTTTGTAATGCAAAGACTTTTTATATTATATTTAATACAAATTCGCACGTGCCTTATATCAAAATATGTCACTAAAAAATGCTGAGAGTATGTTTCTTATTTTTTTTTGCAGTTTACTGGCATTATTTGTTGGCTTGTATGTATATAACAAAACAAAACACTCCTCTAATAAACCAACTTTCTTTATATGGTCTAATATGCACCTGTTAATTAAAAAGAGCGGTGTATTAAATGCGGTTGTTTTTGTTAGTGTTTTAGTTTAGTTGATGTTCAGATTCACATAAAGTTGAACGGAAAAAAGTTTTAAAAAACGTTACAATTTTTTATGTTTACGTTTTTGTTTTTGTGTTTTCTTTTTCTATTAATCTCTAAGAGTTGTAAAGTGGTATTAATTAAGCAATTGTTTCTTCATTTTATTGCCACTTTTGATTTTCATCCCATACCAAATTTGTTAATATGCAGTGTTAATTCTTTTGAGATACATTAAAATGCGTTATTGCGAAATATGTAATTTGTTTGTTTTTTCTTTTCTGTAAAAGACACTTTTTTTTGTCCATGAAAGCCTTATTTATCAATAGACATGTCGTGTGTTGTTTAGTACTTTTTGTATGTGGTATAGATTGTTGTTGCTGCTGTTGTAGTTTTTCTACTGTATTTTATTTGCAATAAATTGACGTTAATAATTTACTCTTTGTGCTTCCAAATGACATGTTGTTAAGCTTTAAGTTTGGCATGGTTTGACAGTAAACAGTTGCTAAGATTCATGTTAAATTATCACTTTGACAATAAACCGTATTTGTACAAAGAATTTTGTTTTATCAGTTTATTAATTGTGCAATTTCATTATTTTTTTTACCATCTCCTGCTCTCGCTCTTTGAAACTGTTGAGTTTGTTGCTGTGTTTCAATTGTGTGTTGTGTGTTGAAAAACAAAAGACTAAGGAAACAAACTTGATGTGTGCGTAATGCTCAATTAAGGCATCTTGTCTGTTTTTGTGTTCATTTCTAATGTGTTTAATAATAGTTTTGTTTGTGCAAACACTAAACTGCATAAATATAATCATGGATATACATATTTTAAAGACTTAAGTTTACAAAAAATGTCGGTGTTTATTGTTTTATGATTTTTATTGCTATTGAATATTAAATTCGCCTGAAGACTCCCACAAACTTTATTGTTACACATTGAATTTAAAAATGATAACACAGCACAGCTAAGCAAAAAAAGTACGAGTTTACTGGCTGGTGATCATGTTGAGCGCCTACAAAATCATGTTGCACGTCATGGCAACATGATCAGAGAAAACAAGAACATTGTGTGTTGTTTTGTTTCTTTTAAGCATTTGATCCATGTGATACATGTACAACAATACGTTGAGTATGTTGAATGTGGTTGAGCTTTAAACAACATGTGTCGAATTTAATTTGGCAGTTTTATGCTTAAAGCTAATTTTACTTTATCGATATCAATAACGAAAAAAAGTTTAACAAAAAAAAAACACCCAACACAAGAGCATTACATAAACCCGTAAAGTACTCAGCCTAGCAAAAATAATACAACAAGTCTCAAGGACTTTACAACAAAACAAAAGAAGTATAAATATATCGCGATATATGAGACGACCACCACCAACGCAATTTTATGCAACCACTTTTATGCAACCAGACAAACCAAAAAAATACTTACATTTGAATAGATTTCTGTTAACCAACTCAGTTCACTTTGTTTGTGCTGTTTATTTATTTCTTATTTTGTCTTTTTTTTCTGCAGTTTTTTTGTGCTGTAAATATGTTTTGGTGACATTTAACACAAGTCTGCAACATGTTGCTTGTGCTGCGACAATTTTTAAAGGAGTCTTATTTATTTTTTTTCGTATTTTTGTTTCTACACTTTATTTTATTTTTTGCTAATTCAAATGCTGGTAACCAAGTAGTAGTAGTAGACATACTTGTAGGTTTCATTTAAAATATTTTTTCCTGCCATTTGGTAACTTCTTAAAAACATGATTTTGACAAATTGTTACATGATGTTTTAACTACACTCAGAAAAATTATTTAAGTTACTAGATAATAGCTCTTTATGTTAAATCAGCAGTAGTTGTTGTTTGTTAGTTTTAATGTACATAGTAGTTTGTTGGAGATGTAAATTAATTAGTTATAAAGTTGAAAATAAGTATTTGTATTAAAGATGAGAAAAATAATTGAATCACTTAATTAGGAGTGTAAAATAAAAGGAATTATTGCTTAATACTGGCAACTTTAGTTAATAAAATTCATAGTTTAGTCTTTACTACATGCAACCTTAAGGTATATAAGAGAAAGGGTTCAATCAATATAAATATCAATATAAAGATGTTCTTTTATCAATCACGCCATCCAGCATATACATCCATTTTTAAAATTTTTTGTCGAATGTGATTTTCTGAAATTTAAAAAGGCAAATTCAATTAAAACTGGAAATACCTTCTAATATTCGGTGTTGATTCAACAGCGATATACAATCTTATAAAGTAGCACCAAGTAGCAGAGCTTAGTTGTAATAAATCTGTCATTAGATACGATTAGATAGGAATCGAAATGTCATAAAAATTTACATATTGCACCCTAAATACAAAAGGATCATAACTCAAAATACTAAAATTTTCAGGAGAGACAAAAAAAGTTCATCGTGCACAAGCAACACACTTAACATAAAATTATATTTTTCCAGCTGAAGAAGATAGTGATGTGGAAGAAATTTTTGCAGTAGTTAGGGATGTGTACTCTGAATTAATTTATGGAAAAAATCAGTTTTGGAAAATTTTGTGTTGTGACCCGTTTGTATTTAGGGCGCGATATGCATAGCAGAGAAATATTCGACTTTAAGTTTGACAACGGACAATTTTGCAATATGCAATTGAAAATTCAAACCATACCACCCGTTTCGATTTTTTTCATTATCGGACATAATTAGTGACTGCTTTCATTCCTGTTACTTGTAAAATAACTGAAAAAACGTATGAAAATAAATGCAAAGCAATATTAGTTACGAGTCCAACAATAATTTTAATTTTCTTGATTTTTTTAAAGCCATCTGAACAGGAAATTTTTTAACGATAGACACGGCAGTAAAAACAACAAAAAATGTGTAGTAATACAAAATTTTTAAAAATACCCAGCAAGCCGTATGAGTCCGAAAAGAGTCTTTTCTGACGCCTTTTTCGGAGCATTAACGCTCTTAATGAGCACAAAAAACAATCATAATTGCTCCGAAAACCTTCAGAAAAGTAGGTCATTACATTCGAAAATGGTCCGTCAGAAAGAGCTCTTAGATAATGTCAGAAAAGAGTCTTTTATGAGGGTTTTTTGGGCTCTTAAAGAGCTCTAAGATAATGTCAGAAAAGAGTCTTTTATGAGGGTTTTTTGGGCTCTGTGTAATCTTGTTTTTATCATTCTAGTGTGGTACAGCTATGTTTTTTTTGTTCAAAGCACAAATAACAGGACAACAACGCTTTGGCACACACATAATTAAGCGGAATTTCTGAGTCATACTGCGTGCCGACTCAGGACAGTAACAAGCAATTTTTTCTTTCGCTCCGAAAATGCTCTTTTGTTGGACTCTTTTCTGACTCCTTTTTCGGAGCGCTCCTAGAATGGTATGCTGGGTTGGTAATAAGATGAATACACACACATACACACACACACATTGTAAACGTATGTAAATTTCGTTCTAACTCATAATATGTAAAAAGAAATGTGCTTAATTGCCGCAGTCTATTTCTCAATAATGGTGAGTTAAATAGATGATGTTTACAAGTAGACCTTGGACAACATAAATTACTGCTGAAAATGCATTCCAATGTGTAGATTGTCTAAAAATATTACTTTGCAATGGTATTCTTCGAATTAATAAAAATTAATCAACTCAGGCCGAAATAAAAATTTTCTCTAATAAAATTTTATAACTTAAAAATGCGGCAATCATAAGAGATGGCGTATCTTTTGAACGCGGTTCACTTATTCTTAATTAATGTTAACATGTAGTCATATTTAGAAAGTTTTGCTTAGCTTCTTAAAAAAGTGCTGCTGAAGTACACCAATTGCTCATCGAAGCTTATGATTAATGTGTTTAAACGTACTAGAGGCTGTTTGTGCGCTTCAGACGTGGTGATTTTGACACAGAAGATAAATTTATTACTGCAATTTCAAAACGCAGAATTCATCCACAAGCAGGGACATTTGAAATTGAAACCGAGAGACTTTTTTGCATGTCAATAATGCGGCTTAGTGACTATGTAATCATTACTGGCGATGAAAAATAAAACCATTAGAATAATCTGAAGAAGATCGTATGTGAAGCACGACCAACAAGCCGAATCGATATCATATTCAAATATTCATGGCGCTAAGGTAATGCTCTGTTAACTGCTAAAAATCTGACTAAACCATCACAGGGAACCTGTACCGAGTGCAATTGATTCGTTTGAAGCAATAATATAAATACCAAAATATGCGGTCAGACATGAAAGGAAATATTACATCATGACAAAGCTTGGCCACATGTTGCACTAAATATTAAAAACTATTTAGAAAGAAGTGGTCGAGAAGTTTTGTCTCACTTACTTGTTGTCCAAGTCTTGCACCGTCCGACTATCACTTTAATCACTTTAGAACAGGGTATTCGAAATATAGCTTGATTCGTTTTTGGCCTCAAAAGATGAACAGTTCTTTTGGCGCTAAATGCATATGTTGTCTGTAATACTCGTATGAAAAAAAGTCATAGTTAGCAATGGCCAATTTCAATAAAATTTATATTGTACAAATGTCTTAAAAAATTACAATTTTTAATTTATATTTTCAATATGCTATATAAGCCTTAAACGAGTTGCAGGTCAAATTGTTGACAATTTTTTTTAAATACGTGTAATACAAAACTTTTCTGAATTAAAATAAGCGTCTTTATAATATCGTTTAAAAGCCTCCCAAACTGTGCATTCTTACGCCCCGATAGACTAGGCGATAGTGTGCCGGACTATTAGTCAGAGGGTTGCGGGTTCGATTCCCGCCAAAGACTCTGGGTGTTTTCTGCAGACAAGCCTAAAGCTTCGCAGTTTGTGTTTGTTAAAAAAAAAAAAAAAATTGTCAAAACTTACATGAAAAATTATTTACACATACATACTAAATTTGCCTAATAAGAAAACTGTATGATTTCGGGACTGAACGATGAACAAGCGGCATTGCATATCGAAAATATTCTCCAGCTGCAAGAACATAAATGAAATCTTCCAAAACCTCTTCTTCCGCCTTATGTTGATTGTCAATAAATAACCAAATAAGAAAAGTATCATAGTAACATACACCAAAGGATTTAATCTGAGTAATTTAGCCTTTTGGCTTTCTTTAGGCATTTTTAAAAATAAAAATCTTTTTTGAAATAATATTTTATTTCATTTATTTTTAAATTGACAAACTGACGTTTGTTTTTTTTAGATTGCACAAACCATAAAGAGGGCCTTCATGAAACAAGTCTCGCAAATTTGCCCAATTGCACAAAAGGCAATTTCAAGCAATATCATGAATATAATTTACTTAAGCACATTCTCAAATAAGCATTCTGATAAATGCTGCATGAGAGTAAATAATTCTAAAAAACTTTTCTGAAATTAAAAAGATTCGGTTATGGTATTGAAATGTTACATTGCTAATCTTTAAAATTGTATATTACTTCTAAAGTTTTATGGTGTTTTCTTTTCTAAAATAAAATGTTACACCTTTATTATGTACATTTTTATAATGTTTACCCCACATTTTAAAGATGTCGCATTTTTAATGGTCAGAATGGAACATAAAATCACAACAGTGTAACACTTTTTTTTCATGTACAGCTGTTTTTGTTTTTTCTCAAAAAGACTAATGGCACCTTCCCGACTAATACGCAAATCCTTCTTAAACTATAAAAATTATATACATATATAAACATACATTACATATATAAGAAGTAGGAGACATTGTCCTATGAAATTTGACGGCTATGGATTTCTTTCCATAATCATATAAAATATGTATTCATCATAAGATGATGAAGATGAATTCAACAAGTCATCCAAAATTTTTCAGCACATAAAAAAGTAGTAATATTTTCTATTTTGTATATATATTTTTTTTTTTTCGTTTCTTAACACAAATACCTATTCATAAACAAAACAAATGTCAGCTGTTTTATCGTGCGATTCTCCCCCTCTAAAAATATAGAGTGTGAAAGGTGCCCATTTTATTTATTTTATAGAGTGACATTTATTGAAAAGAACACACTACACTTTAGCAGTGTTGACATTTTTTCAGAAAAGAACACAAAAAAATTAAAAAAGGTGCGAAATGGGGAAAAAGTGTAACATTTTTGCCAGAAAAGAAAACGCTATTAGTCATGCTTTTCAAGCTATAACGCTAGTCTATTCAATAACCTGTATGAATTAAAAGCTTTGAGTAAACATCTTCGAATAGAAACTGGATTGACATTGTGAGACCAATCTTAACAGGTAATTGAACGTTTGGCATGTATGAAAATGGACTTAGATTTTACAGCAACAGTTATTAAGGTAATAGATTCTGAAATCATGGAAAGGAGGGGGAAAAATCAGTATCTACAGTATCTCAATCATATTAAGAAGTCTGGATATGTATGTATAAGTTTTTCCATAAGTTAACCATTAATGGACCGATTTTAATTTGCACTGGCAAAATTCTTGGAAACACGCCTAAGAAAAACATGTTTTTAAGTAATATGGGGACTTTGTAAAGTTGTTTTCAATTTGCAGAGGGATGATCCATCAAAGTACTGCTTCCATGAATGAAAGCATTATTCACATAAAATACGGCCACACTAAAAAAGCTTTTTTTTTAATAACATGGTGGCAACACTTTGGTTTTTTCTAATAATTTTTTTTTTGTTTCAACACAATAACCGTTATTCTGTCAAACATTGTAATCAGTTAGAATATACTGTCAAAGTGCTGAGAATAGATAAAAATCGTACACAAACAATGCTTTCTTAATTACGAATTATTAACACATTTTTTTAGCTTTCCATGTGAACGCTTTGTTAATCAAGACAAACTCTGCCTATAAAAACAGCTACAATTTTAAAATAATTATTAAAATTTAAATTCTGCTGCTGTAGTTATTAAAAATATTGAATTAAATAACCGGTATTTGATACGAGAAAAACTATTGCAAAGACATTTGACTAAACAAATTAAATCCTTTCCAAGATTACAGCCGAAACTAGTTTCATTTTCATAATTTTAAAATTTGTACTTATTGGTAGCAACGGAAATGGAAAATTATTTCTTTTAAACAGAAAAAAATTTAATATTTTTTAACAGACACACAAACAGCAACCAGCCAAGTTGCATGAAAAGTAGGGGTGCATACGTTTTTTTTCAGCGATTTTGTATTTTTTTTTTTTTGTTGGAATTTGTTCTTTATTAAATGCGTTTCAAACTGATTATTACGTATGGCGAGAGCTATTATCGTAAAATCTATACGTAAGCATCTTTAATGCTGGCCAAGAAGAAGTCCTTTACAGATCTTTGGTTGACTACTACCAGCCGTGCGTTTTAAGGCCTAAAGGCCTCCTTCATTGTACATTTCGTTGAATGGCTGGCTGGCTGCAGTGGTTTGTGTGCATGAGTAGAGTAGCAGAGTTGCTGGCTGGCTGACTGAGTGACTGCCTGGCCAGCTTTGTATTTCTGTAAACATCTAAGAATCTGTCTGAAGGACAGACTTTTAGCCTGAGTAAAAATGCAATTAGCTGCTGTATCTGCAGAAGCTGTTTAAGTCTAAAAATGAAAATAAAAACTAAATGCAGAAAAATAACATATATTGGCGCATTCTAAACTTGTATGGAGTACTAAGTCTTAAAAAGGATTTCTTTGTAGTCAAACAATATTCAATGAAAATTGATTAACCTTTAATTGTGTTGTTGAAACAATTCGAGTTTGCTGTTAAACAGATTGCGCCAGAGATTTAGATATTTTATTGTGGTATAAAAATAGTTTAGAAATGTTTTGTGTAAGTGTGAAACCTTTTGTTGTTTGTTGGAGTTTGCGTTAAATAAGTTTCGTGCTGCTTGAAAAAGAAAAGTGGTTTTATAAAATATTGCTTTAATTTTGTATTTTTTTTAAGCGCAAATCTTTTTGGTTTTTTTGTGTTTCTTAAGGGTTAAATATGAAGGAGTAATGATAAATAACTGATGGTTTCTTTATCTTCTATTTACGCATGTCTTTTTTTATGGTTCTTTAACATTAAAAATTCATTGAAGAATTTGTCTTGATCTTTTTTTTTTTTTTTTTTTTGGTGAGCTCCTCTTGAGTATTAGAGTATGTACTTAAATTAAGTGTGCAGGTACAGTGTGAAACTTTAGAGATGATACTGTTAAATAAAAGGAATCTAGTTACAAATATACTGCAGAGTTTAAAAATAACTGACTGACATGTATTCGACTATATGTATTAGAAATATGCTAATAGGTGAGCTGTTTGTGGGAGTGGTTTCAAAGATGTTTAAATTGCTTTGACTACTAAAATGGCCCACTTACCAAACTTTAAAGTTCATTTGGAGGAAGCTACAGTGCACCAGTTTGCTTGAGAAAGATGCTGCCTTGTGATGATGAATCGGAACATGAAACAAACCAAAAGAAGAGTGAAAACTTTGATACATATTAGGTTAAGCAAATGCTAGGATGCTGCAAATGGAAGGAAAGCTAAACTCTAGTTTCTGTATTTAATATCAAAGCTGTTCAGATACAGGAAGCTACGTTGCATCCTAATTCCTTGTGAAAATGAATATACTGAAGACTCTATTAGATAATTCTATGATCTGTTACAGAAGATTAACGATAAAATTGGTGTAGTTACCAATCAAAGTTGCCGACCATGATGCTTATTATCAAGTATTGGAAAAGCCCCAAGACTGGTTTAATTCTCATATCAGTTATTAGTTGATTCTTTACCAATTAAGAAACTTGAAACTTTGATTACTTGCGAGAGAGAGAGAGAGAGCAAATACTTGAAAGTAGTAAGTGGGCGCTGTGAAAATTGACCGCGGGAAAAATTATCAAAAAAAATTAAAAATAATCCCAAATAATTACACTGATTACTAAAAACAAAATTTGTAGGTCTTTTTTTTAATTTTTGTTGCGGTCACAATGCATTTTTTTTGGATAATTTTGCATTTTACGAGGAATGAAAAATGACCCCAAAATCGTTGAATGAAATAGACCGCAAGCAATTTGGTTTTGTACCTTAAAGGCTAAAATATAAAAATTAAAAATGACCTCAAACAACTCATGTAAAATTTTGGGACTTTCATTTAACTATTTAGAAATCTATATATATAAAATTCAATGTATGTATGTATGTATCTATGTATGTATGTAACGTATAGACTCCAAAACGGCTGAGCCGATTTTGATGAAATTTTCACAGCATGTTACTGTGACTCTGGAAGGAATAATAGGGTACTTTTTTTAGCACGCCCACTTTTACGCCCACTTTTTTAAATAATTGTAATTGAAGACCAAACCTTTGGACCGATATTTTTGAAATTTTCACAGTATTTAACTGGGACTCTGGTATGATTAATAGGGTACTTTTTTTGACCACGCCCATTTTTACGCCCACTTTTTAAAAATTATGTAATTGCTCCCATATAGTTTTTAACAGATTTACTTCAAATTGTATACACATTATATACTCCAGGCGAGGTAAAAATAAAGATTTCTTAAGCCACGCCCCCTTTCACGCCAAATTTTTGAAAGTTTTATACTTTTTGTTCTCTATACAAATTTGTTCATTCCAACGTATTTTTTTATTTGGTAGTATATTGCTCTTAATACTGTTTACGTCGCCATATAACTATGAACCACGCCTACTTCATCGCCCCCTTTTTTTAATTCAGATGCTTACTTATACCACTAACAATGTTTGCTATACAAAATACATTTTTTGTAATATGTATTTACCTAAAGTTTTATATACTTTTTAACTACATACATTTTTTTATTACCAAATCCCCATTTTTCGCCCCATTTCACCTAAAATTATATTGCTTTTAATCTATATATATATAAATGAATGTGTGTCTGTATGTTTGTGCTTAATAGGAGGCCAAACCCTTTTACCAATCTGCCTGAAATTTTTATAGCATGTTACTGTGACTCTGGAAGGAATAATAGGCTGTATGAAGTTTTGATTGTACAAACGGGGGTGGCACCGCCCATATAACCCACAAATTTAACCCACCATATTTTGGGCATTTTTTGACGTACGTCGGTGATATTTGGTACATATGGTATTGGCATAATTAGGAATACGTACCAGGAGAAAAGTGAGTGGGACCACGCCCCTTTTTAGGAAAATTAAACATCGTAATATAGTCTTAACTACTGGACCGATCGTCATTAAATTTTCACAACAGGATATTCTTACGAAATAATAAATTCTTGCCTATGTAAGTGGACAAAGGGGCATGGTCTCGCCTAAAGCATTGCAATAAATACATTAAAATTAAATAAATAAATGTTTGTAAATATATAAATACGTTTTACTTTATTTTATGACGAGGGGGGGGGGGTAGCAAAGCACACCGGGTTTAGCTAGTATTCTATAAAAATTAAAAAAATTGGGTTGAATATTCAATTACATACATATTTGGGCATTTATTTTACTATGAAACATTTGTTTAACCGTGGGGAATTTTTTCATAACATTTGGTGTGATTTTTTATAAAAAAATTAGAGCCCAACTTCATAAAAATGTGACCCCAAAATTTGGAATACTGATCTAGAAAACCACAATTGAAGAAAGTTTCTTATCATCTTAATGAGTTTAAAACCAAGGCTGCATTAGCAGGCATTGTATTCTAAATTAAAAAACATATGCTAAAATAGTCGCCTTTCATATTCACAAAGTTCAGTTGCATGAATTTGATCTAATGTGGAAGCAATTACGTTGATGTTGATTTTTATTTTTTACGAAACGAAGCCAAAGCACTTGGAGTGAAGAAGGGAGAGAAAACATATCCAAATGGCTACAATTGAAAAAAGGTACTGCATCCGAATACCTTGAAGCAATTGAAAGAGAAATCTGATGCCTTGCGTGAATCTATTGTTTCTATCTGTTTTTACACGGTAATTGGTTTCGGCAAACTTTGTGTAAAAAAAAACGTGTAAAACAAGATATTCATCGTATGAAAAATAGGCGATTGGTTCCGTATCTCTAAAACCTATTGAAATTAGTGATTCTTTTAGAACAACTATTCAGGTTTATAATATGAAATCACATACATATATACCTATGTATACAATGTGTTATTATACAAGCATAATTATTACAGAAAAAAAGATATGCATTCTAGTTAAAAGTAATGTAAAAAAATGTATGTATGACAAGTTCATTTGATTGTGCGAGTATACACTATAAGGGAATTCCCCTAAATTTGTGATATGAACATATTTCGCAAAAATTAAGTTTAAACCGAAAATATTTTCAATCGCGCTAAATGGAATAAAATCGTGTAAAAAATGTAACATTTGTTTATTTTCAAAAAAGACCATGTTAAAACAGAATTAGGTGTACAATGATGTGTGGAAGAAGATCAACTGTTTGAAAAGTCTCCAGACTAGCTGAATATGATCCCTCCCATTTTTCGTTTAGTTCGTGCACCCGCTCATGATGTGGAAGAAATTTGAGAGAGACTTTTGAAACTTTATTCAGGGAAATTTCTTTCAAGTTTCTTATTATCTTAATGAACTTTACAGGAACCTACATTACTCCAGAATAAATTGAAGCAATTGTAAGAGAAAACTGTCATGTGCGACATAGCGTAACATTAAAAAATTTAAATGTTTTTCAAAGAAGATTGCCGACATGATCCTGTTAATCAAAGTTTTTGTGTAAAGAACCAAGTTTTTATGAGTACGATCAAATTTAAAGGCACTTATATTCTGAATAAAATTACTTAAGAATTTGTTAGCGATCATATTTTGCTGCATAAACTCTAAGGTGATAGAATATTCAATTCACACATGTCATCAATTCTTGAATACTTACACATCTTTAAGTTATTAACTCTTGCTGAGAAGTTTCCAAGAACTGTTTGCGTTTTAGTCATTTCCATGACAATATGCTGATTCTAGTTATAATTGCCTAACTAGCAGTACATTATTAAAGTCATTACAAGTAACTAGTTTCAGTGACATTGAAATTTACAAGTGGTTGTGGTAAATACTTGCTTCCAAAAAAAAGCGGCGTTGTAATATAAAGAGTTTAAATATTTAAAGAAAAAATATTAGCATTTTAACTCAATGAAAGTTTCTACTGTGTTACTTTTGTATCGCCATTTTCATCTCCCACTGTCTGCAATCACCTCTACAAAAAAAAAAAAAAAAAAACAATAGCGTATGTATTTATATTTATATTTGTACTGTTGTTGTTATATTATTCGCCCCCTAAGGCAAAAATGATTTTTAACTTGATTTGCCGCTGATGTTGAAGCTGCCGACTAATTCTACTGTCTTCTTGATTTCATTCTTAAAACTGCCTTATGGCCAAACAAGTCTGCCACATAAAATAACTACAAAAAAAAAATAACACAAAACCAAAACACCAGCATTAATATTAAATCCTCACCAAAAGTAAAACAGAAAATTTAAACAAAAACCAAACAACAACAAAAAAAATCCACTGCATCCTCCCACTTTTTTGCGCTGGTGGTTGTGTGTATGCAACATTTGCTCTACAGTACACATGAATATTTTATTGTCGTCTCTGCGGTATGCGCTAAAATAAGAGTGAGTTTTAAATTACTTCAACTTATTCTTGACCATTCCTTGAAAAAAAACATCCTTTTTTCTTTATTATTTTCATGTTGCAATTTATTTTTCTCGTTGCTTTTGATGTTAATTCAACCTTGCAATTCTCTTTTTGTGTTGCAGTAGTTTTATTGTATGCGGGAGATGTTTTTTGTTTTGTTGTGGCAAAAGTGCACTTTAATTTTTTTTGCAAAACTTGAATTATTTTTCTTAAAAAAACACAACCAAAAATATGAGTGCTTCCACCTCCTCTTCCGGCTGGTTTTTTTTCAAAGTACGTTTATATGGTGCATGTGGTTTAAGTCTTTTGTTTTTTTTTGGGAGCTTTTTGTTTTCTTGTTCAAATTGGGTTTATCGCAAAAATTATGGTTTATTATTCAAGCAATTTCATTGATAATGGCTTCTGATTGTTAATCTGCTTATATACTGCATATTTTATAATTTATATTCGAACTCTTACATGTGGTACCCTCAATTAGTTCCCATTTTTTGGTTGTTGCCCAATGGAATTATAATTGAAAAATGATTTATTTTAATTAACTCGATTTTTGGTGAGTTTATGCGGGAAGGCAAAGGGTTTTTCGTAAATTAAATTGTCACTAGGCATGTGAGTTTTTTTTTTTTTTTTGATAACGCCTATAATTTTTGTCAAAATGTATAAATAGAAAAAAACGTTAAGTTATTATCAGCCAACTTTACATTTACAAATCGATGTTAAGCCGTTAAACTGTTCTCAAAGTCTTAAAAATAATGTTAATTTGTGATCTTAGTTTCATTCAGAAAAATATTATTTTACGTTTTAGTGATCACTTCTTTTACCTGTTTCCCTAAAAAGTGAAAATTAAAATTTTATGAATAATTATTATTTTTATTTGAACTGTTAATTTGTCAATTTTTGATAATTTTTAGTTGGGCTCGAGTTCATTAACTCCCTGGCCCACGATGTCGAACGATAACGTTCGCTTAGATAAGACTTAAGACATAAACTTTTTATCGTATCTATATTTTACTCAATCAAGTTTGTTTATTCCACAATCAAGTTTGTGTCTTAAGTCTTATCTTAGCGAACGTTATCGTTCGACATCGTGGGCCAGGAGGTAAATTTAATTTTTATTAAATTATTATTTTTACTGAAGGTAGGAATTGTTTTGTCGAACCACCAGTACCACTGGTTAAAGATTGATGTTTGACTGTTGGCTAGCAAACACCGCAGTGGTGCAGAGGTTAGAACTCAAAGAATTCTGATGAAAGATGATCATTTCATTTTCATTTTATTTATCCATAATATTTACAACTTCATTTAAATTATTATTTAAGTATTTAAGTGTTCAAGATTTTTCTTTTTCAGCTTAATTATAGATACATATTTAACAAAATTTCTATATACATATATACAATATTTATTTGGAGGAGAAAATTGGCAAAAACCTATTTAATTTTTATTATTATTTTAAACTACTTATAGATGAAAGATGATGGTGATTCTTGAAACATGTAAATTCAACCCAGGTTCGATCCCCAGCTCAGCCAAGAAAAATTATCAATAAATTTGAATAAGATTTCATGTTGTAAAAACAATTCCTACCTTCAGTAAAAATAATAATTTAATGAAAATTATATTTAATGAACTCGAGCCCAACTAAAAATTATCAAAAATTAAAATTTTATTTTATTAAACGATTAATTAATTGAAGTAAACACATGGATACTTTCTTTCTATTTGTTTTTCTAAATGACCTTCTACATCAAACTTTCTACTTAACTTATCTCTTGGCGGTTGATTGACCGTAGAAAAATTCCATTCGAATGTTTACAATTTCTATCCCTCTATACTGTCTTACATAACCATTGTTCCCAGATCCAATTCAGTGGATAATCCTTTGAATGCTGGTCAAATAGGAAAAAATTATTTTCCTAAATGGAAAGATATCATTGAAAAGCAGGGCGTATATCCAACTAATTTGGAAGCTAGAAATTACCAGAAAAGAATAATTAATATACCACCCAGCAAAAAACAGTTTATGACCTGCTGTTGCTTAATAAATTACTTTTAAATGACTCCTACATACCGCTGGCATTAGTTAGTTTAAAGTAGTCGTATAATGAATTATTTAGAATATGTTTATATAATAATAATGTTATTTAATAATTTACGTTGCAGTCATTAACATGTTACGTTATGTTTTCACTAATGGCTTCTGTAAAACCTAACTAATGATAAAATAAGTATTTAAGTCAATAATTGTTACTAGTTTCAGCGATATTAAAATAATGACATACTTATAAGCAGCTGTCTCTAATAATTTCACCCTGTTTAAAGAATGAGTTAAAATGCTATTGTTTATGTAGTAAAGTACCAGTATGTAGCTTTTAATCCATTACTTCACAATTAACGTTTTTAATATATTGATATTAATAAATTACATTGCAAAAACAAACATTTTATTATCTTTATTATTGAGTAATAATAACTAAATATATTGAATTCAATATAAAAAAAAATTCTGACATTGCCAAATGTTGCAGTCTTTTATAAGCCATGTAAGGAAGAACTTTCGTATGAGCTGGTATACGTCAACATGGAAACTTTATAAAGAACAGTAGTTATGGTTCAATTAAAGTTAGGAGGGAGCAATAATCTTTATGTTTAGATCATAGTCCTTATGATAGCCTGCACTTCGTTCAATGGATTTATAGACTGAACTGATAAAAGTAACACAGTTCTTTACCTCGAGCTCGATGCAGAAATCTTTGATTCGTAAATTGTGTAGTTTTAGATATGCGAATAAGCCCGGTGTAGGGAACCATATCAGATTCTCTATGGAAATGTAATCCCCAGAATGACCAATACTAACTAGTCTTATTGGAAACGCAATATTATATCTTTGACACATATATATGCAATACAATACATTTTTTGATTTCAAGAATTATACATATGGCTTAGTAAAATATAATAATTGCGTGCAAATTATACTACTAAAAACAACTTGATCCTCACATCTGGATATTAAAGCCAGTACAGACTATACAAATTGTCTCAAGTTGTAAAAATAGTGCTCTTATTATTCTTGATGTAGTCGCCCATGTTCTGAAAAACGCAAAACGCTTAAAGTTGGCCTTTTCGATTTGAAAACGATAAAGAGGTGTTCTGACAAACGAAAACGCTAGAAATTTGGCGTTTTCAAACTGCACTTTAAACACAAAATGAAATGATGCACAATTTAAATTTAATATGTTTTCTTTTTATTTAAGCTAAAGCTTGTAACATTTTTCCACGTTTTTAATTAAAAATATGCAATTTAAAAATTTTCTTTGAGTTTGTCATTTGTCTGTTTTAATTGTTTACTTTTGAACTAGCGATTTGTGCAAACAACTGATTAACTTGATCTTCGAAAACTAATGTAATGCCTTTTAATTTGAAATTTATTTATTTGTTTACGTTGTTTTATGACAAAACTTCTGTTTTTATTGTTCGAACATAGCTTCGAAAAATCGCAAAACGCTAGCAAATCGTAGGGATTTCAGAACAGGCCAAAATGCGTTTTGCGTTTTAAAACTGTATACGATTTGTAAACGCTGCGTTTTTCAGAATATGGGCGATTATATAAATATACCATTTTGTTTACACTTTTTGCACTTTTTGGGAAGCATAAGAGAATTTGAAAATAAACATTAGTCCATGGGCCAACAAATATTGGGAAGCTCTGGACTAAACTATTAATGTCCTAAAAGCCAACAATTTACTATTTCTCATAGACAATTTTGTAATTCATAAAAAAATACTATTTACATAAACTTTATAATCTCTTTGAATCTCAATTTGTAATTTAACTCAACAATTACTTTTTAAGTAAATAGAATAACAAGATCATGATGCAAAGAGAATAAGGTAGAACCGTTTTCTCTTTTTCTAACCATATTAACTGTGCGACTTTTAAGCGATTTCTTATTTAATGATCTAAATTTGTGCTACCATTTTTGTATAGATAGATTTATGATTTTGAAACATGTTGTGCGCCAAAGACAAGAATATAAAAATGATTTATCAATATGGTGCAAATAACAAACAGTTTTAATATTTTTGTCAATTTTTATCAGTTGGTTTTTATGTTATAAAAGCAATAACGTTCTTATTTTTTCAACAAAACAAAAGTCCCCTCGGAATGTTAATACAATATTAAGTCTATAATTTAACCATTCCCGCCAATAGTCCACAGCCGAAAAATGTTTGTATTTCCCTAACTTAACTAAATAATGTGACTCTCAACTTTTGGATCAAACTCATCCAGTCAACCGCTTTGTTTACCATCTCATCAAAATATTAAAATATTAAATGCAAACTTGTAAATTCTATTTAAAAATCGATTTTAATCTAATTTGTCACTGTTTAACAAATATAATTTAACAAACCGCGGTGTTGAAGGCCAAGTTGCTCATACGCGTACTATATTTCTTTATATAATTACATTTATTGCATTTCATAATAATTAGTAAAAAAAAATAAACTAAATAATGTGAGCTTACAGGCAAAACAATTCAATTAATTACTTCGGACTAACAATGCGGAATAAAACTTAATTTTAAACAGTTTTTCTTTTATTATAAAATCTTTTTTATTAGTATAAATTACATACATTTACCCAGCATACCATTCTAGGAGCGCTACGAAAAAGGAGTCAGAAAAGAGTCCAACAAAAGAGTATTTTTGGAGCGCTTCGAAAAAGGAGTCAGAAAATAGTAAAAAAAAAGGATTTTCGGAGCGAAGAAAAATTTGCTTGTTACTGTCCTGAGTCGGCACGCAGTATGACTTTATCTAAGAGCTCTTTAAGAGCCCAAAAAAACCCTCATAAAAGACTCTTTTCTGACATTATCTAAGAGCTCTTTCTGACGGACCATTTTTGAATGTAATGACCCTCTTTTCTGAAGGTTTTCGCAGCAATTATGATTGTTTTTTGGGCTCATAAAGAGCGTAAACGCTCCGAAAAAGGTGTCAGAAAAGACTCTTTTCGGACTCATACGGCTTGCTGGGTATTATTACAATTTGCCAAAATATTATTTTCCTTTTTTCATTGAGTGGCACACAATCACATTTTCATCAAATAATTCTCTTTTAAGAGAGAGAACCATGGTGATATTATACCAGGTGACTGCAAATTGGCAACAAATACAACACAGACATTTTGTTTGTGTAAAATAATGTTAATTTTGAAGTGAGTCAGCTGTGCTACTGCATTCTCCTTGTATAGTTACACCATGGTGAGAATAGTTATACCTTCTTTTTTTCAGTCATGGACAAGACTAAATAATAATTTCCTATTATACAATTCTTTGTGCCGTGTCGAACGACTTGGATAATGCGTTCTAAAGTTATGGCATTGCAAATTTCCCAAAAGTAATGTAAATGATATTATAAAACATTAGAAACAAACCTTAAGCACAGATCGCACTCAAGTAGATAGCTAAAATGTTTTTAAATGAAAATAAAATACAAAGACAAAATTTAAACAAAATCAAGAACTGCATTATTATAATTAAGGTGAATTTGCTCCGAACAAAAATTTTGTCCAGACAAATATATTTTTACTAAGATTTTTTTACACGATAAAAATAGGTCTGAAACAGTTACCGGGATCTAAATAGTGAAACGAGGAGGACCGCCGTAAAATATAAATGTACAAACATTTTAAATTGTCACCTCTTCAATTATGACTTCTATATAAACAAATGCCTTCTGAAAAGTTTCATTTTGCGGATTTCATATGAACAATGCTTTACTGTAAGCAACATTCATTAAACATGCATTTAACAAAAATTATACAAAATAATTTGCATTAAATCATTGTTTTAGAAAATTATTCACATATTCTAAGAGGTTTAATTCAATTCACCCACTTCACCTTTTGGCATGTTCTTATGAATATATGGATATGTAGATACTTTTCTACATATTGAATATGCAAAGAAATCAAAAAAGTTTGCGTTTCTTTTAATGCCATTTAAAGAATAAAAAATATGTAAAGTATATGTAAGTATATATTGCGTGTCATTACTATGCGGGAGGTCAATATGATAATTTTAGCTATTTGCGCAACAAAAATAAAAAATAAAAAAAAAAATACACAATAGCAGCAACAAATATCGTGACAACAAAACAATGAACAATGCTATTTAAAGTACTAATACTATTTAATGAAATTGTAGTGTACATTTTCACATTCAAGCCGATTATACTGCAATAGAAAAATGCACTTACATGGTTATACACCCATAAACTTCTGCAAGGCAATGCGTATAAAATAAATGCATTATGCACTTACATTTACACATTCATAGACATGTACGTTGCAATAAACACTCACTCACTCACTCTCACTCTATTATTAGGCGCAGTTAAATGCAACAACAACAACAACAACAAAAATTAACATAGAAATGACAGTTTGCAAACACTCATGACAGAACATTTGCATTTTCTTCGAAAGGCTTCCGGTAAAAGTTTTCTATGCTGTTGTTGTTTTTTTTTTGTTGGTTGGTTGGTTGGTTTGTTCTTGCTTAAAGGAAAGTATTTCGCTTGGACTAGCAGTATTCGCTTTAGTTGTAAATATACTGGTAAGGAGCGTTTGTTCTTAATTTTATTTTATACGGAAAACAAAAAATAATAAAAACAATCAATAGCTGTAATTTGTATTAGTAGAAGGAGCAGAAGACTTTGTAGATTTTAAAAACAGCTAAAATATGTTGTAGAAAATAAAGTGCGTGCAAGTGCAGAAATGTCGAATACCCTACAACAGAAAAACCACAGCTTTTAACAAATTTAATGATCACATGATTATACCTGTTTTGCATTACACAGTGAGGCGAAATTAAAATATTTTAGAAGTAGTAAACCTGTTTTTATTAATAACATTTTAGCTTTATTATTTTTATTTACGATATGTGCTTAAGGTTTCCCCTTATCGTTTAAAATCATCATTAACAGTTGTTTTTTGCAATCATTAAACAATGAGAGCTTTTTAAGGAATTTTAGCACGATTTTCTTTTTATTTTGATTTTCAAACTATCGACTCATCTTTATAAACTTTTCAATAATATTTATTCCAAAAATAATCTCAACTTTTCACTGCTGTTTGGAATTGCAGAAAAGGGTGCCACAGGCATTTTATTTTAATATATGAATAACGTGACCAGACGTTTTTTTTTTTTATCAAAAATCGGGATATTAAGGATGAAAAAGCAGGATTGGAAAGTAAATTTTATGAAAAAGCGAGATTTTGAAATTATAAAATGAAAAGGCGGTTGTTTTAAATTAATCGCGTATTTATTATTAACATATTCCTTATTATTGTTTATTTGACCTTTTTTATTATTTACGCTTTAGGTCTTTTTTATAAAAAATTAAAATTTTATTTCAATATTTCGCTACTCTTTGAGTAGCTTCTTCAGCATAAAAATTTTTATAATTTTATAATAAGAACAATTATTATTTTTATTTGAACTGTTAATTTTAAATCATTGATTGATATCAAACCACCGGTAAGACTGGTTAAAGGATTGATGTTTGACTGTAGAACGTAAAGAATTCTGATGAGAGAAAGTGGTGTTTCTCGAAACATATGTAAATTCAGCCAACAACCCAGGTTCGAATCCTAAGCCAAGAAAAATTATCAACAAATTTTATAATAATTTTCATGTAACAATTCCTACCTTCAGTAAAAATAATTTAATGAAAATTAAATTTAATGAACTCGAGCCGAAATAAAAGAAATATCAATGATAATTTTATAATTTTATAAATTTAAAAAATTATTTGTCATAGGAAAAAAAAGAATATGAAAACTTTAACAAAATATTAAAACAATTTATAACAAGTAGAAAATATTACTAATTATACAATATTTGTAAGTTGTGTTATTTCTTTATGTATTAAATGTCTGTAAATCTGCATTTTCAGTATCTGCTTTGTAGTTGATCCTTTTAGTTTTAGGTACATTAATTATCTGTAACATCTCTAACATATCACGACATTTGTACTTATTTTCACTGTTTAATATCGATGTATTTTCAAAGTTTGGATAGTGATTTAATTTACTACAAAGAGAGGATAACGCAGTTTTTTGTAAAGTAATATTGTCTCTATATATTTGGTCTGATTTATATCCAGAAATTCTGGTTTTTAGTTTATTTTTCGTGGTACCTATACATATATACTTTATTACAATTTTCTTTATCATTTCCGCCACAAGGTATTTTATATACAATATTTTACATGTTCCATTTTCCATCTTTTGTTTTACTAAATAATTTATCTAATGTGTTATAAGTCTTGTAAGACATTTTATATTTATTAGTATCGAAAAGTTTTGATCTCCTCAATCGTTCTGAGATATCCGAAATATTAGTTATTGATTTGTAAATTATCGGTTCTATTGTGTTTCTTGCATTGTTTTTAGTTTTGTTCTTATATTGTCTTATTAATTTATAAATTAGCTGAACTGGGAAAATATTGTCTTGTAATATATTCCTTATATTTTCATTGTTCTTCTTATGAAATTGCTTGTTACTTATAGTTAATATTCTTTCAATTCAATTTTTAGCTGTATTAATAATATTATGTATAGAATAATAATTAATTTTTCTTCTTGAAGCTGTTGGTTTCTGGTACCAATCTATTACTAAATTCTCTTCTTATCAATAATGTATCTAAATATGAAAGTTTCGAATCATATTTTTTTTCATTAAATGTCTTCAACATGTTATCAATAGCATGTTCTGAAATAATACAAAATAAATCATCTACATATTTGGTCATTACTCTTGGTTTTAGACTTAATTTTTCTATACATGTATCTAATAACTTCTCCATTACAATATTCGCAACAATTGGAGAAGCAGGGGATCCCATTGCAAGTCCTTCTTGTTCTATATATATCTTTTAATTGTATTGAAATATCTATTGTCCTCTATCCAAATTTTCTGAATACGCAAAAATAGGCATCTCTTAATTTTTGTGTATTGTTCTATAAAAAATAACATTTAAGAACCAGTTCTGGAATCATTAAGCCCTTATGACACTACATTTTTTGTTCATTGAATTGATATAGAATTGATAGACAGAAACAGAAAATGTTAGAAAAAGCAAACTATAAAAAATGTAAACAAAAAAGCCTTTTAGTTTTTTTTATTAAATGTTGTCAACTTTTTGTTTATGAGAAACATAAAAACAACAACGAACAAAAAAACGGTTAATCGCCAAATTTGCCCATAAACCGCTGATTCAGCAACACTTTTAATATTTCAAGCTTGAAATGTCAATTTTAAGTTGAACAATTTTACATTTTTTTTTGACATAACTTCATTTTTTATCGATAACTTTAGTAAAATGTTTGACAGTTTGCCATTTATGTTAATACTGCCGAACTCTTTGCACTTAGTAAATTTTTATATTACATTATATTTGTACTGTTCATCAAAACTTGAACAATGCATTAAAAATGTAGTGTCATAAGGCCTTTATTATAAACTTTTTTTCAAAATTCAATATTTCAAAAACCAGATAAAGTGGAACAGAAATAATATTTATTTAAATTTGTAAACATTTGGTCCGATCGCTAAAAGATTTTAAATATGTAGAATTAGACTTTATGATATGTAGAATTAGACTTTATGATTTTGGGCTTGAAAATAGTACTTTTTGAAATGTAAATTTACTATCATTTGGCATTTTTTTTTTGTTTTTCATTCAATTTCAAAGATATTATATTATTTTCTGAAAGTCTCTAGCTAGATATCTACAAACCAAGCAACCGTGTGCTCTCATAATTTTGAAATTTGAAAATTGAAATTTCAAAATATTGGTTTGGTTTAAGAAGCAAAATTTTCAATTATACACAGACATAGTTTGGTACCAATATCTTTTCCACTCAAAAAATATAGTTTAAACCAGGAGTGACCAAAAGTTGCTTATGTAAGAGCATACACCAATACATTTAAATAAAAACAATTTTTTATTCAGTATTTTTTGTTGTAAAAGCCAATACATACAAAGAAACAACACACTTTTGTAAACGGTCCCTGCAAATATGCGACTAGTCCATACATGCATGTAAAGACTAGTCCAAAGAGGAGTAGGAGTACTCCAAAACTACTCCAAATATATGAAAAAAGGTGGTCCATTTAACATTTCGATGTCCTAGGATTGGACCATATAACCTATCGGAGTAGTGCCAAAACTACTCCATGGAGTACTCAAGAAGGTTACATTTAAACAACAACAACTCAATCTGCAATCGTGTTAATACGAAACCATGTCGTTTAACTACAAACTCTTGTTAAACTATGACATGGTCCATGACTGCATTACATTGGACCATGTTGTAAGTAGTCCATTTCATCTAAAATGGGTATCATAAGTTAAACAAAAACAAAATCTACATTGACGATCGCAGTCACCAATGTTTACCAGTAGAGCATACGACAGTTGTTTGTGTATTTCGTATTGCTAGTGCTGAGTGCTGTAATGAGTATAAAAAACACACAGCCTATAGCTAAGAGTTTTTACAAATGCAAAAGAGCACCAACAGTAAAGGGCTTGGTCACCATATGTTCTAAAAGTCCAACAATTGGCGTACAAAACGAAAAGCTGTTTGTAAAATTTGTAAAAAAAACATTTTTGTGAATTTCGTCTAATTTTTTAAGAATTATTGTCGTTGACAGGGAAATAAATCAAATCATGGTGAAATTATACAAGGTGAGTGTAAATCGGCAACAAATACAACACAATACAAAAACAACTGGCATTTTGTTTGTGTAAAATAATGTACTACTGTCAAAAACACTTGACAAAGTATTTCATACTTTTGACATAAGTAAATTGTAAACAAATTCAGTCAGCTGTGCTACTGCACTCATAGTTACACCATGAAGCAAATTAAATTAAATTCAAATGTTAAAAGAAGTTAAAATTTTACCATAGTTTTTAATATGTATATTTCCTTAAAAATTGGCCAAAGTTTTGCTTTGAAAAGCGGGATATAAAATCTAGGCGGGATCAGCTTTCAAAAAAAAAAAAAAAAAAACGGTATAATCCCGCCAAAAGCGGAATGTATGGTCACGTTACATATGAACCATGTTGTACATATACCTATAGTTGCATTTTAAAGAGTTTGATACTGCCATGTATTAGAAAACAATGGACAATTGGGTCAAAAACTTCAATAATATTTGCTGCACAATATATATACATGTATATAAAACGCCATATAATTTGTTAAGAGTTTGTGTGCTACAATGTCTACACTAAATTTATTAGAATGAGTATTAAGTAAATGCTAACATATGCGCATAGTTTTATAAAACCAACTACACAACTACAAATCAAACTAAATGTCATTATTTTTTCTTAAATTTTCTATCAAACTTTTTCTATTGGCGCTTCTACATAGACCTCTAAACAGTGCAAAAATATCGTACTGAAAAAAAACAACACTAACAATTTACAAAACACGCAACATTACGCACTTGTTTATTTTTATTTTGCCACAAAAAATTATGGAACAATAAATAAATAAATGAATAAAAACACCAGCAACTATAACAAAGAAATATTGGTAAATGCTGGAAAAATTATAGCAATAGAAACACTTGTCAGCATTTATAATAGACTCAATATGTACGTGTGGTATGTGCGGCACATGTCAATAGCTTCACGAATTGAATGGCAGCTTTACAGAGCTGAGATGTACAACAATTGGTAGCAAATTGCAAAGCTTGACATCTATTACATAAAATCAACTGGATATTTACTTAAACTTAAAATTAAAATTTAAACTCTCCAATAGTTTACGACTAAGTATTTTCTTCCGAATAGTTTGTGAGTGAAGAAAATTAAATTAATTTTAGAGTTTAGAGCAGCTATTGAAAATAAATTATATATATTGAAAAACTCTTTTCCTGAAACAAAGCTGCCTTAAATTCTGGTTTCACAGTAAAACAATTTCTTTAAATTTTTAAAATGTTTTAAAATTTACTACTGAAACTTGTTAAGAACCCACCCACGTGCCACATCTAAGCCCCTCCTGCCTGCCCACCAATAACAAATTCACATTGTTTTTAAGCCTCCATTATGCCTGTAATCACTGATTAGCTGTGTGTACAGTTTTATTCGATTTTTCTTTCGTTTTTTCTCTATTGACAGAAAAAACAAAGTCATCGCACGTTCGCCCAATTGCAACTTGTCTATGCAATGCAATAAACGTTTTTTTTTGTCTCTCTTCGGCTGCACAAACAAAATTAAAAACACAATTTTCAAACTACAATCATTGAATGCACAAAGTGTAACTGTTATTTTAGTTATTTTTTCCAACAAATTGCAACAAAGTTAACTTTCATACTTACACTCAAACTCATATACTGATTTATATACATATACACACATGTATACATACTTATGTATGTATGTGTATTTTAGTTTAAGTTGTTGAGTATACATGGGTATTTTGGATGGTTTCTAAATTGATATTACTGCGGTCGTTTCGGTACATTTTAGCAACAACATTTAACAAATTCAACAGTCATCAAAATGTATTTACTGTAGTCGAAATCATTGCCTTGCATTGCCATTAAGTTGGATGATTATGCGACATATTTACACTGTGATTTGTAGAGGAAAGGCAATAATCCTTCAGCTATTACAAACACTCAAATAATATAAAACAGAGTCTTATATTAAAACCGAGTCTTATATTAAAACCGAGTCTTATATTAAAACAGAGTCTTATACTAAGAAAGAGTCTCATACTAAGACAGAGTCTTATACTAAGACAGAGTCTTATATTAAAACAGAGTCTTATACTAAGAGAGAGTCTTATACTAAGACAGAGTCTTATACTAAGAGAGAGTTTTATATTAAAACAGAGTCTTATACTAAGACAGAGTCTTATACTAAGACAGAGTCTTATACTAAGACACACTCTTATACTAAGAAAGAGTCTTATACTAAGACAGAGTCTTATATTAAAACAGAGTTTTATACTAAGACAAACTCTTATACTAAGAGAGAGTCTTATACTAAGAAAGAGTCTCATACTAAGACAGAGTCTTATACTAAGACAGAGTCTTATATTAAAACAGAGTCTTATACTAAGAGAGAGTCTTATACTAAGACAGAGTCTTATACTAAGACAGAGTTTTATATTAAAACAGAGTCTTATACTAAGAGAGAGTCTTATACTAAGACAGAGTCTTATACTAAGACAGAGTCTTATGCTAAGTCTTCTACAGAGTCTTATATTGCAAGTGTATCATCAGAAAAGGTTAACGGGAATTACGGCCCCGCGAACACTAGTTGTGACAGGCATGGAGAGAAATCCAGTACGGTCTTAATTATAGCATTTCTGATACATGGAAAACAACATGACAATACACCCGGACTAACAAATGTGGAGTCTTAGTATGTGGAAGTAAAATTGCACAGAAATCGCACAATCGTAACCATTGAGTTGGCGGTGCAGGCTCGCATGCAACTTCCCGACTGAGGACCTTAAGTCAACCCATGCATGGCCTCCCTGCTTCGCATAGATAACCATGGGATCTTTAACATGACTACACAACATTTTAATAATAGCGGCCATGAGTTTGAACCAAGAAGTACATACAACAAATTGGCAGAAAAAAGCGGTAAAAGAGAACAATGAGGTAGAAACTATTCTCCACAGCCATATAAAGATATATTTAGCTTTGTTACTTTAACTAATTTAGACTTTATTTAATATTCAAATATTTTATGTTTTGTACTAAAATTTATTTATCACTATTTTCGGTTGTCGACTTGTATATCTTGATATCTGATGACGTGTCGTTCTTATTAAAAACCCAAGCCAATGAAGTTAGCTGCAGTTCATAAGCTAACTTCGAGTAGTTGGTATGCGTGTACACAACAACAGGGCGCCACACCATTCCCCCCGTCTAGGGGAGGTTCACCTGAACCTTACAGGAAGTTTAATTTGCCTGCCTTTCGAAGTGCATGTCGATTGTAGTACTTCAGGTGGAAGATTGACAGCCGGGCTGGGATCACGAACTGTGTTGTGGTTTACCTCTTCTCGATTGGAATCTCGATGACTGCTAGCGCTGTCAGGCAAATTTGAGGATGTGTCTTTTGTGTTGTGTTCTGAAGAAATATCAGGTCGTTCTGGTATTGTAGGGTAAAGATGGAGATCATTGCTTGATATATAGGCGGGTTTAAGCCGGTCGACACTGATGTTAGATCGACGTCCTCGTATCGAAACTGTAAAAAATTTTTCATAACGTTTTAATACTGAAAATGGGCCATCATACGGGTGTGTCATTGAAGGTCGGACGGAGTCGTTGCGTACAAAAACGTGTGTCGCGTTTTGGAGCTTTTTTGAAATGAAGATTTGGGGCGTCGAATGATGAAATGTGTCGGTTGGCTTTAGTTTCTGCATTGTTGATCGAAATTCGGAGATAAAATCGCTCGTGGGATCAGAAATTTCAGTTGCTTGAAGGAATTCTCCGGGAATTGTCAAAGTTGAGCCGTAAACCAGTTCCGCTGGGGACGCTTTGAGGTCTGGTTTGAAAGCAACTCGAAGTCCAAGCAAAATTATTGGCAGATGTTGTACCCATTTTGCTGGATTGTGGCATAAAATTGCCGCTTTAAACGTTCGGTGCCACCTTTCAATAATCCCGTTCGATTGAGGATGGTACGGTGTTGTACGAAGATGCGTTGTTCCAATTGTTTTTAGCAGTTCTGCAAAAATTGAAGAATCAAATTGACGGCCACGATCGGATGTAATTCGCATAGGAACGCCGAATCTTGAGATCCACTGAGCTACCAGAGCTTTTACGATTGTGTCGGCTGACATGTCAGGTATTGGAACCGCTTCCGGCCAGCGTGTAAAACGATCAATTATCGTAAGGCAGTAGCGCTGTCCTTCGCATAGTGG
Source organism: Bellardia pandia (assembly GCA_916048285.2). Classification (NCBI taxonomy): domain Eukaryota; kingdom Metazoa; phylum Arthropoda; class Insecta; order Diptera; family Calliphoridae; genus Bellardia; species Bellardia pandia. The sequence continues at coordinate 25,774,945 of OU696531.1, forward strand.
GAAAGGACCAACGATGTCAATATTGATATGTGCAAAACGCTCTTTAGGTGGTTCGTATTTAGCAGAAGGCGATCGGGTATGTCGCTGTACTTTTGCTCGTTGACATTGCAAACAGTTTTGCACAAAGGCAGCAGAGTCCTTACGCATTCCAGGCCAGCAAAATCTGCTTGTGACCAACTTAGTCGTTGCTCGGACGCCTGGATGTGACAAGTTGTGAGTGGACGCCAAAACTTGGGCACGGAATTGTTCCGGAATGTAAGGACGTACACGGCATGTTTTTGTGTCGCAGATTAGTTGTTCGTTGCAACCTGGAATTGGGAAATACTTTAGTTTGAGTGAATTTACCGGGGTATCCGGATTCCGGATCATTTCCTGTAATTCTTCGTCAGCCTTTTGGGCGATGGCGATTCGGGAATAGTCCACACTTTGGTTAATAAGGTCAATGCGAGATAAAGCATCAGCTGTTGCGTTTTCCAACCCGGGCGTATAACGAATGTCCGTGGTGAACTGGCTGATGAAGTCGAGTTGACGGATTCTGCGTGGTGAAGCCTTTTCGAGTTTTTGTTGGTATGCAAAAATCAGCGGGCGATGATCAGTAACGATATAACACCTGCGGCCTTCAATCATATAACGAAAATGGCAAATGGCTTGGTAAATTGCTGATAGCTCTCGATCGTACGTGGAATACCTTTGTTGCGTTTTTGTAAATTTTTTAGAATAAAATCCCAATGGCTGTAGGTTTCCGTCGATTTTTTGATGTAGCGCTGCTCCTACTGCCGTGTCGGAGGCATCCACGTAGACTACTAATTCAGCGTCGGCGGCCGGATGAGCTAAAAGAGTGGCGGAGGCTAGTTCGTCTTTGCAGCGTTCGAAAGCCTCATCTGCGGCTGAGGTCCATCTTACCGGGGTGCGGTCGTTTTTTTTGTTACCGAGGATCAATTCCTGGAGTTGTGTTTGATATGATATAGCGTGTGGCAAGAATTTTCTATAGAAGTTTAGCATGGCGATAAACCTCTTTAACTCTTGAGCCACTTTGGGTTTCGGAAACTCTTTAATGCATGCGACTTTTTCCGGTAGTGGGCGGATGCCCTTGGCGTTGACTAGATGCCCCAGGAATTTAATTTCGCTCTTTCCGAATTCACACTTTTTTAGATTTATTGTTAGGTTGTTGTTACTGAGGCGACGAAAAACTTCGAGAAGGTCGGCACAATGTTGTTCGAGAGATGGTGATGCTATACAAATATCGTCTATGTATGGGAACGCGAATTCGCAACCTCTTAAAACCTCGTTTATAAGGCGCTGGAAGGTTTGAGCCGCATTGCAAAGCCCAAACGTCATAAATTTAAATTCGAACAATCCGAAAGGTGTACTAATTGCGGTCTTCGGTATATCATCGGTATGAATTCGCACTTGGTGGAAGGCTTTCTGTAAATCTATTTTTGAAAATATTTTCTTACCTCGTAAATTTGTAGTAAAGTCAGTCAGAAAAGGAAGCGGGTAACGATCAGGTACCGTTTGAGCGTTTAGTGCGCGGTAGTCGCCGCAAGGACGCCAAGTGCCGTCATTTTTTTTGACCATATGCAGGGGGCTGGACCAGTTGCTGCGGGATGGTTGGCATATGCCCTCTTTAATCAAGAACTCGAACTCTTTTTTGGCAGCTGCAAGTTTTTCTGGAGGTAGGCGACGTGGACGACAGAAGACTGGTTGTCCTGTCGTTTCGATTCTGTGTACTATTGACGACTTCGTTGTAGAGCCGCAAGGCGATGATTGGGTCAGTTGAGGAAATTGTTTTAAAATTCTGGTGAAAGGATCGTTTGTGAAAAATGTTTTGATTGCGGCTGGTTCATTTAAATTTGCTGATGAGAGCTTTGATACATTACCCGTGTTGCTGTCGATAAGTCGATTACGCCGTAGGTCTATAAGTAAATCGTAGTGTCTTATAAAGTCAGAGCCAATGATAGGCGACGTGACGTCGGCAATAATAAAAGACCACTCCAAATCACGAGATAGACCTAGATCTAATTTGATTTGTTTTTTACCGACTACCTTTATGGGCGAGCCGTTGGCTGCGTATAACGTAACAGCCGTCGGGCGCACGTCTGCCGCTTTAGAAGTCAACGGCAAAACGGAAACATCCGCTCCACTATCTACTAGGAATGTTTTTTGCGAATATTTGTCTTTGATTTGAAGACGAAAGATTTGGCGCTTGGAAAAGGTGCTATCGCCGGGCTCTCCTTCCGGCCTAGAGAGTCAGTCAGAAGATGACGATGAATTTCTGACTTGCGGGGCTCTTGCTAATGCGCTTGCTTGTTTCTTATGTCTGCAAGGACTACGGCATTTGTTTGCACTTCGGCCGAATTTTTTGTGGTACCAGCATTCCTCAGCTTGTGTGTCGTTGTCGTAGTATTGGCGAACTTGCGAGCGATTGCGCCTTGTTGATGGCATACGGGAGCGAGAACGTGAGCGGGTTGACATTTTTTCAAATTTTTTTACCAGTTGAGCGACAACCTCGCGTAATTCACTCATTTCGCTTGTTGATTGTTGTTGAATTCGGTTAACTTGGCTTGATGCCATTGCGTCTATTATCGAATCGGCAATCTTGGTGAACTCTAATGGTGTACCAGTCGAAGCAGCTACGACGGGTTGTGCGAATTCGGGTAAGCGTTTTATCCATAATCCTTTCAGGGCCGCATCTCCAAGGGTATTGCCAGCCACGCGCTTCATCTCGAAGTACAGGTCTGATGGCTTTTTGTCGCCGAGGGGAAGTTCCGAAAGAAGTCGATTTAGACGACGCTGCTCGCTGTCAGCAAAATGTTCGATTAATTTTGCTCTTGTGTACTCGTATCGGTCGGTAGGTGGCATGGAAGCGATGACGTCGGCCAGTTGTGAAATGATATTAGGATCTAAAGCCGCCAAAACCGTTGCAGTTTTTTGTTTATCTGCCGTGATGCCTGATGCAGTAAACCAGAAATCCATCGTGGTGAACCATGCCTCGATATTGGAGTTAGTCATCTGAGGCACTGGCAGTCTAGCATAGACGGTCGAAATATTCTGAGCAAGAGATGGGTTTTGTGGAGAACCAGGAGCTGCATCAGTTGCCGTACTAGTACCACTGTCATCATTGTTCCTCATTGTAAAATGGCGGACGGTATTCACTTTTTTTGGTTAAGGCCGAACAAAAATCAAAATGATCTTGCAATAAAAAACAGCGCAATGATCACGTCGGGGTCACCAATTTAGCTTTGTTACTTTAACTAATTTAGACTTTATTTAATATTCAAATATTTTATGTTTTGTACTAAAATTTATTTATCACTATTTTCGGTTGTCGACTTGTATATCTTGATATCTGATGACGTGTCGTTCTTATTAAAAACCCAAGCCAATGAAGTTAGCTGCAGTTCATAAGCTAACTTCGAGTAGTTGGTATGCGTGTACACAACAACAGGGCGCCACATATATAAAGATATAAATACTGAAGATCAGCTGAAAGCACAGTGAGAAGAGGAGGAAAAAATTTTTCTTGAAACTTTCAATAAATTCGGCAGCAAAATAATCTCTGCATATAAAGTGATGCAGGCTGAAAAAAATATCAAACAGTCAGAACGTAATGACGTAGCCTGTACATTGGCTCTGTATGAGCAGTTTAAAAAAGCGGGAAAGGACTTCGCCAGTCATAGGTTGGGGATGGGATAAGTGTACCCCTGGCCATATTATCCCTCAGGGATACCAATATAATCATTTCTTCCTGTTCCTCCTTAAGTGCTTTTTTTTAGATTCCTTTTCAAAATATTTTTTTTAAACATACTTCCAGGGGTGTGAAGTGTTTTATATGCTTACGTGCCAAACCCTGGTTGAGATAAATTTTGCTTAATGAGCTAGCGGGCCAGCTTTTATACCCCCTTAGCCGGTCATTTGGATCGTTAATTTTCATTTTCATTTTTTAAGTAATTTAACGGCGCGTAACATATATGGCGACGATTGAAGAATAATAAAATCGACTATTAGGCAAACTCAAATTAGTTTTAATATAAGACTCTGTCTTAGTATAAGACTGCATATTACTTCTAGTATAAAATGTAGTCTTAATAGTAATAAGTAATACTGGTTAAAGGATTGATGTTTGACTGTGGCTAGCGGGCACCGCAGTGGTGCAGATGGTCAGAACGTAAAGAATTCTGATGAGAGAAAGTGGTGTTTCTCGAAACATATGTAAATTCAATCAACAACCCAGGTTCGAAGTAATAAGTAATCTTAATAATAAAGTCAAAATCCATTTATATTGACTAGTCTTATAAAATTAAAAAGTACATTAACTTTTTATTCCCCTAACTATTATTATTAGGGTATTTTAAAAACACATTCATAATCATATTAATTAATAAATAATTTGAACAAGTTATGCAAATCTTGGGGCAATGGTTTTTATTACAGTTCTTTTTGATATTCAAACATCATCCTTAAATATTGCCACCAGCATTCTTAGAAATTACTTAAGCGAGTATAAGCAATCAGGCTGAAGAAACATTATGAACAAATCCTTTATTTAAAACACAAGCAAATTCAAAACAAAATTCTACATTTTAATAATAAACTGAAGATAGTGTGGGCGTTTAAAATGTATAAAAAAATTTATGAATTTTGCCAAAAGAAATTTAAGCTTAAACCAGAAATGCAAAAATTAATGGAAAAGGTAACAGCATAAGAAAAATAAAAGATCACCTTAATAAAGGATGATCAGCTAGGGACATTAGGGTGGTATTTAATATTTAAGGCAATTTGAATTGTCATGATGCCTGTACCCCCTTAATATTTGTGTTTTAAATACATAAACTGTAGCTGGTAAACAAATTTGTGCCTTTAGCGTTTGTCTGACAAAAGTCTAAAATACCTTTTAACAAATTATTAAATTCATTCGAACAGCCTTAGATGATTAATAAATTTGGTATCTTTAACACCGACAAAGAATGTTATGGAATGTTTTATAGAATTTGCAATTTTTATTTAGAATCGAACTAAATAATTGCCTGTTCTAGTTTTGCTTTAAGGCTAATTAAAGTGGAGGTGTGTTGGCTTAAATAAATGTAGTTCTATTACAAATGATAGGCATGGAGGTTTTGAATGGTGAAAAAGCAATTCTTACAATCAGGTTAAAGACAGTTTAATTTAGTATACTCCGTTTGTTATTCTCTATGAAAGAATTAAGGATGAGATTATATGTATATGTACCTATATAGGTACATTTGTACGGCTTGTAGGACAGAAAAAGTCACGTTTTATCTATCGAAACAAAATATGGATTGCTTTTTAGAAATGTATCAATAAGTTTATTTAGACTTGATAGTTTCTAACAATTTTTACCCACACTGTAAATTCTTAATTTACCCTGTTACTAAGTATTATAATATTGTTAAATTGTATAAATATATTTAAATAAATGCGTATATGACCCTTTGACACGTTTAGCATGTAAATACTTTGAAAGAACAAAAACTAACAAATCTAGCAAAGGAAATATACATTTCAACACCATTTCCGCCACCGCATACGACAAACACATTATAAATGCAGTAAAAAGAATGCAATTGAAATAATATACAAGAGTATGAATGTAAAATTTAACAACGCACAACATGTTAAAGAAGAAAAAAAACTAAGCAAATGAGTTATACACATATGTGGTATAAATCTATTTTAATAGAGTAGAGTTGAAGGGAAATGTATACGAGTTTTTTTGTTTTGTTCTAAATATTATAAAGGTCAATTTATGTAAGACACTTCAAAATGAATATGCGTATGTATGCAGATTGGTTTTAATGAGAACAATATTTGAAATTTATTAATATAAATTTAAACAGGAGAGAGTCCGACAGAGTATTCAGTTTAGTTTTCGAATTAGGTCAAAAATTGGCAGAATACCAATATTCGGTTTTCGGCCATATTTTCACGGGATACCGAAACTTTTATAAAGGAAAAACATAAATGATGTAATTTTTAAGATGATATACGTTTCTGGTATAATTAATGAAATACAAAAATTTCTATTTTAGTGTAAAATTTTTAAGAATACGATAAAAACTTTTCCTTTAAAAAAATTTGTCAATTCAAGCTGAAGAAAACTAGATTTATGGAGTAGTGTCGGTACTTTAGGGTACTTTAAAATTATCTAAGCATGTTATAAAATTAAAATAAATAAACTGTATACATATTACGGAATATTGGATTATCGATTCTGGTCGAATATTAGTTTCGGTTCGCTTTCAGCCTGAAAAAAACCCCGTTTCTGTCGGACTCTATGACTTCGTCAATAGCAGAGAATATATTATCATTCGGTTGTATACATATATATTTACCAAAAAATAAGATCGATTAAGGTCTCCCATAATAAACCGTAAATAATGTTCACATAAAATCCGGTCGCATACATGCTTTATTATTGATGTAACAAAAAAACTATTGAATAGTTATGAACTACAACTTGATAACACAGCCCAATCACGAAAAATGGTGCCTTAAATTTTTTAGTCAATTTGTATACATCTTATATAGGGCTTCAATTTTTTTTGGATCAGCTCTAGTTTTCGAGATATAATTTTTTTTTAAAAATTACATAGTTGTACGATTTTGAGTAACATAACTGAAGAGCAGTTAAACTTATTTAGTGAAAAGAAAAACTCAAAATTTTGCTATAAGTAGTTTTGGAGATACGAGGTCTGATCAAAAAATAACCGTCATGTTAAAGTTTTTCAAAAAGTATTTATTTATTCATCAATAATTATCTTGTCTCCTTCAAAGTAATCCCCCTCAGATGCCAGCATTTTTTCCAATCCTCGAAACACTTCTGAAAAACACTTTTTGGTATCGCCAACAGCTCTTGTTTCGATTTTTCTTTTATCTTCTCAATCGTAGCAAAACGCTTTCCTTTCATCGGTGTCGTCAGTTTTGGGAAGAGGAAAAAGTCATTGATCACTTGAAGAGTGAAATAAAAAATAACGAGACAATAATAATTAATAATATTAATAATTAATAATAATTACGTTGAATTAATAATTCCATATATACGCGTATACGCGTAAATTAAGAAATTTTAACAATGATTAAAATTAACAATTTGAAAATGTACAACAATAACAAATAAAACAATACATAGAAGATTGGAAAATGTGTAACAACATGATATATGATCACAAAATGAACAAAACTTTTTCTTTTAATTTTAAATACAAATTAAGTGCTTTAACTATACTCGTACGTATGACGTTATAAATTTAATTTTCTTTATATTTTCTGTTTTTTTTTATAATTTCAACTGCATTTTAATTTCACTTTAGCCAATTTCCTCTTAATTTGTTAGTTTTTTTTTTTTTTTTTTTTTTTTTTTTAGCTTTTAGTTATTTATTGAATCTTCATATTTTGAACTAACAATAAGTTTTCAAATCTTAATACTAAAAATAAAATCATAAGCCCAGCCAGTGCTAGACAAAAAATTTTTATGATACTACAAAAATTTCATATCAACTGATCAAGTCATCTGTTTTGCGCTTGAGTTAAAGCAAGGGTATCCCTCCTTCTCAACCGACTGTGGCCACTAAAGTTAAGGATGTCTCGTGCAAGTGGGTTTGGATGTTGTTCAAGTTTGCTGACGTACTTTGACGCATATTTTGTAAATTCGACGTTTACTAATGGCACGCCTAGATCTTTGCTGCAGTAATAATACGTAGAATTTTATTTTGACCCCTTTGAATTTTTTCAATGTTTGATGCTGAGGCAGTACCCCATAATTGAATTCCATAACACCAGATTGGCTTTAGTATTGCATTGTACAACAATAGTTTGCAATCCAACTTTAGTGAAGAATTTCTGCCAATTAGCCAATTAAGTTGCACTGCTTTTAATCTCATCTGAGTAAGTTTCGCTTCAATATGAGACTTCCAAGTTAAACGGCGGTCGAGGTGAATGCCGAGGTATTTGACTTCATTATGTTGAGGAATAATTTGATTATTTTATTACTAATTTTCCAAGCTTAAGGTCTTTCTTTTAAATATAAAAACTTTTTAACTTTATTCAAAACCAATATTTCGGCACTTCCTTGAGTGCCTTCGTCAGGGTTTTTTTCTTCCTAATTTTACAAATTTTTAACAAATTATAACAAATTAAATAATAACTGACAAATAAGCTTGGAAAATTAGTAATAAAATAAATAATAAAGGTCGAATAAAAATACATATTCAAATAATTTGATTATTTATTCTGATGGACGAGCAGGTATCTTTTCGCAATGTGAAAGTGATATGAATACATTTTTGTTCATTTACCCTGATTTTCCAAAGCTCTAGCCAATTCTCTAGTTTATAAACATAATTCTGCAAATTCTGTGATGCAACTTGGTGGTCCTTATGGACGCTGACAAAGGCTGTATCGTCTGCAAAAGTTGACGTGTGGATTTTGGGGTCTGACGGCATGTCGGAGGCATAAATCAAATATAAAGTAGGGCCCAGTATGCTACCCTGTGGCACACCTGATTCAATTGGCTGAGCGGTACTTAAAAAATTGCCTTCTTTGATTTTAAATTTGCGACCGTATAAATAACTTTCCATGAGTTTATGGGTGTTAGCAGGCAGAGTTAATTTAATTTTGTGCATTAAACCGTCATGCCAAACTTTGTCGAACGCTAGGGACACATCAATGAAAAGGGCGGAGCAGTATTTTTTATCTTCAAACGACCCTCTTATCACATTTACCAATCTGTGAGTTTGTTCGATGGTACTGTGTTTAGCTCTGAATCCGAATTGATGATTTGGAATACATTCAGTGTCATTCAGAATTGGAGTCAACTTAGTCATTAACAATTTTTCGAACAGTTTAGAAATTGTCGGCAGTAGGCTAATTGGCCTATATGACTCTACTTTAGTGGGGTCCTTCCCTGGCTTAGGAATCATGGTAATCATAGATACCTTCCAATCTGCAGGATAGTATTCTAGGCGTAAAATAGCATTGAAAATAAAGAGGATGATTCTTCTAGCTACACGAGGTAACTCCACAAGCATTTTGTTGCTGATTTTATCCATACCTAGAGCTTTTTTAAGATTCAGAGTACCAATAGCGCTTTGAACATCATTAAAGCTAAGTCTTAGAGGTACAGGAGGTCTAATAACGAGTGGAGCCAAATCAGATGCATTAATTGAGTTGTTTATAGTAAACACATTTCTCAAATGGTTAACAAATAAAGTCCCTTTCTCGGAATCATTTCTAGCCCAGTCTCCAGTCGGATTTCGCAGAGGAGGCTTTCCTCTAACTGGTCTTTTTAAACCTCGTGCCGCCTTCCATAGCGAATAGTCAGATTGTGGGGTACTATCAAGACCCTCCAAGTAAGATCTAAATGAGGCCGTTCTTTGGATTTCTAAGAAATTTCTTAGTATATCTCTGCATTCTCGTAGCCTAGCTTTCAGTTGAGGAGACCTATGAATTTGCCACTCTCTTCTAACTCTTCTTTTTTCTGCCAGGAGATGATCGAGTTCAGCGAAATAAGTTCTGTTTGTCCCACGTCTGCATTCAACGTCATATGTGGAGGCGTGATGTACAGCTCTTCGTATGTCCTCAGTAAACTTGCCAATCGACCCATCAATATCCGCGGTAGTTCTCAACACAACATTTTCCGTGCAGTGGGAACTTAAATACTTTTTATACTTTATCCAACTTACTCTGGTTTTAGATATGTCCCGAAATGGAGAGCCAATCCCTTGAAGGAAACGCATTGAAATAATAGTAGGAGAGTGATCTGAAGACAAGTCTAATGAAGGCTCCACTTGTATCGATTCTACAGGGATATTTTTCACTACTCCGAAGTCAATAACATCGGGAATCTTCCGTCGGTCCGTCGGCCAGTAGGTGGGATGCCCGCTTGAGAGTACATCTAATCCCATTTTGGCAATGGTGTTGAAGAGTTCACGACCCTTCGGGGTCACCAGACGTGAACCCCAAAAAGTGTGTTTGGCGTTAAAGTCACCAGCAACTAAAAATCTAGCTCCAAGGGAATTGAAGAAGCTGTAGTATTGGTGTTCTTTTATTGAAAATCGAGGTGGCGAATAAATTGATGATAAAACAAAATTGTATTGACAGAATTCAATACAAATGTTTGTTGCTTGTAGGTAATCCTCACATATGTTGTTCATTAAATAATGTTTTATTCTGTTCTTTATAAGAATTGCCGATCCTCCACATGCTCTTCCGCGGGGATCTTTAGTATCATACAACACGTAGCCATTAATTTTGAAGTACGCTGTCGCCGTCAAGTGAGTTTCAGCAATCATCATGACATCAATCTGCTTATCCATCAGGAAGTGTTCCAGTTCGTTTTTATGTTGGCGGAGGCCGTTCGCATTCCAAAAACAAATTTTTAAACAAATCATTTCTTTAAAATGGCTTGTAAGATAGTGGATTGCATTTTCAGCATTTCCTGCATCATGGATGTCATAGTGGTCGTAAAAGTGTTCATGGTTTGGACAAGTGTCTGCAATGTAGTCTCTAGAGTGTTACTATTAGGCTCGTAATATTGTGATTTAGGTGCCTGCTCCAAACCTGGCATATTAGATTTAACCACGTTAGCGTAAGAAACTTGTCTAGAACTAGGCGCGTTTTCATGACTAGTGGACCGTAACAATTGCGGGAAATTGTCACTCGATGCCAAAATAGGCTGTTGACGATGATCAGGTAATACTGACGTCTTGTTGGTACTTGTGGCTTTCAAATGAGTGTAAATTGGACAACCTCTATAATTTGCGGTATGATTACCTCCGCAGTTACTGCATTTTTTTATTTTTACGTTAGTTTTCGACTTATCGCATTGAGCAGTTGCATGTAGCTCCCCACACGCAACACAAACTGTCGGCAATTTACAGTACGCTTTGGTATGACCAAATTCTTGACAATTGAGACACTGAACGGGTCCCTGACGCTTATGTGGTTCTTCCACGGTGATTCTACGATGCAGAAGGTACATCAGATTGTAGATGAGGTGGGACTCGTTTTTCTTTAAGACAACATCTCCAGGTTGCAATTCTACCCTGAACATGGGCTGAGGGATCTTTTCACGGTTTCTGATATTCACTACGCTCTTGATTTTGAATCCTTTGTCCATTAAACCGGTCTTTATCTCCGCAGGATCAACACATGGGTCTATACCCTTTAGAACGACTTGGAGTCCTTTTGCGCTTTTGAGCTGGTAGGTATAGAAATCCCTAGTCTCCCTCTCCAACTGGTTGGACAATTTTCGAAAATCATCTTCCCTATTCACTTGGATCTTTGTCTCGCGGATATTTCCATGTTTAATTGAGGTTACGTTAAACATGTTTTCACCTATTACAGCAACAATTCCTTGTATCAGTTTGTTGGAAGTGGGCTCTCTCAGGTAAATTGGTGGGGGCTTAAATGTCTTTTTTGGTATTTCTGGATCATCCGTCTGAAGTAGAGAAAATCTGTTTTGGTCATTTGGTTTACCACTATTGACGGTCTTAGGAACTTTTGAGTTGGAAGACATTTGAGCAGATGTCGGGCTTCTCTGTCGCTTGAGAACGGTTATGTACTTATCCATACCTACTTGTTTTTTTGGTTTGACTGCACTATTTGATGAAGATGATGTTTTTTCATCTGTTGAAATCACTATATTGGGCGAACAGGAACGACGCCGTTCTACGGCTCTTGTAGTGAGAAAATTCTCCAGAGATTTTTTTATGGATTCTTCCTCAGAGACCCATTTATTTTTTCTAGACGAGCTAAGCTCTTTCTCAGAATTACATCTGAGAGGAACACTCATACAATTTTTATGCGATTTTTAAAGTTTTTTTTTTTATATTTATACCTATTACGAGTTATTTTTTTCACTTTTTTGTTTAATTTAACTTTTTACACTTTTTCACCTATTACGATTTTTTCACCGAAAATTCAGCCGCACTAAAAGTAACACGTCCGAACAGTTCGATGAGACGAGACTTTTTTTTTTTTGTTAGTAACATTACATTATTCATATACTTTTAAAAAAAGTCTGTAAGGTTTTAATAAATTGATTACATAAATAAATAAAATTTAAAAATTTTTAATCGAAGTTACCTTCAAGTTAAATATACAATTTATTTGAATAACTTGAAGGTAACTTCGATTAAAAATTTTTAAATTTTACAATTTATACTCCCAAGAGGAATAATTCTCATTTAATAAATAAATAAATAAAAAAGCTACTATAAAGTGTTCAATAGGGCGTAAATCATCATAAAACATTAATTTCCTGAATGTTGAATTCATTGCAGTAAAGTACTACATATTTATGTTTAAAAAAATTTAAAGAAAAAATTTCGTTTCTTTCTTTATCTTGATAAATTATTTATCAAAAATTTATAAAATCCTTTTCTGTAAATATAAACAATTTTATATATCTATACATAAATATACATCATACATGTTATTTTCTAATAACAAATGCATACTCTACCCACATAAATATTAAACCTTTTTTTTTTTTTAAAGATAACAAATTTAGCAAATATTTATTTTTAAAGAAAATTATTTGAAAGTGATAAAAGTAATCCAACAATTTTTCAAATAATCAAAAATTCGTTTCTATTAAAAAAATATTTATTTATAGGTATTTACCTCTATAAAGCATATATGTACACTGCAACAAAGACAACAAATAATGTCTTTAGAAAAACAAACAGACCAACAAACGAAATTTCATTCTAACAAATACGAATTTAACAAGCGCACTTGATTATTAGCCGTCTACACACAAACAATCAGACAAGTACTTGCTCACGAAAATTCCGAAAAAGCAAACAGACACCTTCAAATATTTAACTTTTGGTATAAAAAAAGGAGTAGATGTAGATAGATAGATTGTGTTGTTTAACTACCCTGTAGTTTTAAAAGTAGCAACTGACAACTTGTCTCCTTGTTGCCCACTGAGGGGCTTTAAAGTAAAGTTTAACTAGTGGTAAAGTAACTTAAACATTTTTGTCATGGTGCAACTAGTTACATGAACTGCCGATAAGATATGCATTGCTGTTGAGTGCATTTTATATGTAGCCACAATTGGCGAACACAATATTTGTGTATGTCCATGGAAAGTTAAACAAACAAACGTATCGATCAAGATAACGTACGGTTTAATCCATTTACAAGTTAACTAAACCAGCACTTACGAAAACTGATTGCGATTATTTGAAAATAAGAAAAAAGATTTGGAAATTGTGAAAAAGGCAAGGAAATTTCAAAAAAAAATATAAAAGTGAATTAAGCCGAATTATAAAGGATCTTCTTGGTAAGGTTTTTAAATATATTTAATTTGTGACATCTTCTAACAGGAATACTATTTCATACATATATATACATCTATGTTTCATTATTTGGAATGCCTTTTTCCATATTTTCCTTTCTGAGACAAAAAGAAAAGGATCCCATGCTCGTACCATCTACAGAGAGTGCGAGGAATAGTGCAAATCACCGTGTTGCCACAATTGCCGGTTTATTGGCATTTTGACGATTTTTGTCCTCAAGGTGAAGAATAAAACTATTATCTTTTTCTGTATATCAACATGTAAGAAAATAATATCAATGGTTGACCGCTATTAATATTAAAATATCGGTGCAAACATTTTATTCCCGAAATGATAAATTTTTATTCAAAACATGCGTTTATGAAATCATTTTGGAATTTTCATAAATCGAAGGAACTTTGTACTGTTTAAAATTAAGTAAATCAAATTGCTTTAATAGCTTAATAAAACCTGATACATTACAGCAATTAAGTTTCCATATGTATTAATAAATATAATTTATTAAATCAAAGTGTAAATATACATTTTGTATGTAAATATTAAGTTTTAATTGTGTATAAAATTATAAAATAATTTTAATTTACCTATTCATAGTATTGTTCAATTCAAATCTGGAATTGTAGTGTCGTAGAGGTTGTAAGTCGTAAGAATTTACAATTGTTGTACAAATGTTAATTTCTATATAAATGATTTGTACAACACCTTAACAATTTTTATATAATGAAAGTTTAAGTTTTGCCAAAAAGTTTGTATCTATATATTATAACAATCGCCTGATGCGGAAACGGACTAGTTTTAATTGCAACTGAGTTGGAAGCTGCGTCATAAAGTATCTTGTGTAAAAAACATCCTCACCTTTCACGTACACGATATGGCTGCATTCTTTTTCATTTTATATAATTATTGATGCTTTACTTACAGCAAATTTCGAACCACCGGTAACACTGGTTAAAAGTTTGATGTTTGTCTGTTGGCTAGCAGGCACCGCAGTGGTGCAGAGGATGAGAACGCAAAGAATTCTGATAAGAGAATGTGGTGATTCTCGAAACATGTAAATTCAACCCATGTTCAATCCCCAGCGCAGCCAAGAAAAAATATCAATAAATTTTTAATAAGATTTCATGTTGTAAAAACAATTCCTACCTTCAGTAAAAATAATAATTTAATGAAAATTAAATTTAATGAACTCGAGCCTGACTAAAGAAATATATCAAAAAAATCAAAATTAACAGTTCGACTAAAAATAATAATTGTACTAAAAATCGAAAATTAAAAACGAACGTTTTATTGTAAGATGTGATCAAAATCGAACGGTTTTATTTTCCATTTTTGTTTCTTTTCAAATTGTTTAAATTAAAAATAACAACTTTTGTTAAAAAATTATATATAAATATTTTCCAAACCTTTAAAATTTGAGCTTAAATTTCCATTTTTTAAACATACAACATTAACTTCTCGGTTTAAAAACAGCGAATTTTCGTTTTTCACACATTCTTCTTAGCTTACATTTTGATAGAAACAAATGGAACATGAAATCGAATTCGTTTTTAAAATGAAATCGGATTAAAAACAAAACAAACAGTTCGCTTTTGGAGCGAAATCGATTTCCATCACATGCCTGTAAGTCTATATCAGAAATGGACCTTATTACTGCCTCTCCACACAACCTAATTTTCCTTTCCTGCCGTCTGTGTTCTGTTTCTTATGGCAATAGAAATACCAAGTTAGTCACACCTTGCAACCTAAATTACTGTGTAGTCTAGTTCGGAAGAATTAGCAAGCTACTGAAACCATTTGAAACGTTATGTGGCATATTTCTAAATAAATTATAAAATATTTTTCAATTTCACTTGATAACTTTTTAAGCTATTGTTAATACATTAATACGTTGCTTAAACAAATTTCTGTATAGTCAACACTTAATTCAATTCAAAGTATGGTTTTCTTAAGTAGGGTATATAAGGAGAACTTCTTACAAACGCAAAATGGAATACCTTTAACTAAAGCATGATAGAAATTGTTATTTTCTTTTTTTTTTATTGCACTTGAGTCTTCACTTTCAAATTGTTTCAAATTTACAAGTGTACACCTTAAAAGGAACCTTAATGTAAATTGTGTATAGATATAATTGTGTACGCTACAGTAAGTTTTATTAGACACTTGTGTTGTTAAAACTACTTTGTTTATTTCTACAAATTTTGCTCATATTAGAAGTATTTCTAAGGGGCAATAGCAACAGGTCCCATATTCCGACTACCATATTATGACAGTGACAAAACTGTAATAAAATAGAAAATTTTAAAATGCTTCATACAAGCAAACATTTTTTATAATCTTGCTATTGTCATAAAGTTTAGAATACGAGGTTTAAACCTAAGTTCAATACGATATTGCAAATTCGATATTCGAATTCGATCAGCTAATAGATCGTTTTAATATTTAAAATTTCTAACAGCCCTGTATTTAATGACAAGTTCATTCCATTGCATCTCCTCCACATTCAAAAAACCATTCCATACAGAGCAAAACATGGCTGTGTAGAATCAGTGAAAGATATGTTTGGCCAGCCCTAAGCCGATTTAAAATGTTCGCTGTACTAAAACTGTTCATGGCTCGCTCCATTATACTCAGTTAAAAGCCCTATTTTGTATGCAAAATGAAACCAAGATATTTGTCTATATTGATGAAGTTGATGTCATCCAACATGATGGGACAGAAATCTAGTAATCTACACCTTTTCTCTTTCTAGAGATCTACGAAAAATACACATTTTCCAAATCATTTGGATAGTTGTATTAGGTAGCTGGGACATTGCCTCTAGGGATATTATCAAGCTGTCGTCTTGTGTAAAACAGCCTATTTCTTAGTCGACTTTTATTAAAATATCCTCATCTATTTGAATTTATAACAACTTGCAACGCCAAAGTTGTAACATAAACAACATCAACAACTAACTACATACAAGTCTTTCCACTACGATTACTACTCTTTGCTACGTTTCTACTACCAAAATCATTACACTGAATTTAGCACTTAAACTTAACAAAAGTTCTTACAATATATTTAGCCAACTAAGCCAAAGTCAAAACAACTGTACGAGTCTATAGGAAACAGTGGAGTTAGAATTTAGAGTTTATATATTGTACAAAATAACACACTGTGAGTAGTAAAACAATCATGCCACATAAATTTAAGTTGATTTTATTACACAACTACTATTCTTAAACTATTTATTCGTACATGTACTACTTACTGCAACAACTGCAACAACAACAACAACAACAACAGTAACAGCAATAACTACAAGTACAACAAATATCTTGTTAGCTTAATTGAGCCATCTTCTAATTAGTTTAAAGGTAAAAGTAAAGATAGGAGTATCTTTAACTAACACCAAGTGTTACGATATTATAAAACAGCAATTTAATCTTGAGATAGTTTTTATTCAGGTGGAGTTTTATTTTGGCAATAAATAACTAGAACAATTACAGTTTTGTGTTAAAGATTTTAATTATAATAATATGTCTTGTTATTATTTATTAAAATATATATAAACATTCTTTAATACTAGAGCTTAAGACTGCCCACACAATGCCACTCATTTCCTTGATGAAAATTAAAAAAACTGGCATCGTTAGGACTTGAAGCGTGATACTATAAGAATGACGCATTTCAATCTAGGTTTTCAAAGAGCAAACGTACATAGAAGTGCTTAAGAAATATATATAAATTGTAACTAAATCATAACAAATTTGTAAAATATAAAAGACTTTCATTGGGTTCCTCTTTCTTGCCATATTTCAATTTAATATTTTGCGATGCCACCCAGCTGCCAATAAAGCTGCCAAATACACCAAAACTAATGAGTAAAATATCACGTATTAATATATAGCTATAGCGACCATAACCAGCATTGTATTTCACACAAAGATCCATTAAAGCTGGTAACACAAAACCCAATATACTTAAACAAAATGAACCAACCAGCGGCAGAAATATGGAAATGTCGGGGGATATGACAGCAACAAATACTAAAGTATGAACATACAAAATCATATCAAATTCTCAACTTGATTTATAAACTTCTTACCCAAGGTGAATTTAAATACTAGGTGATAGCGTAGCGCCAGCTGATTATTCATGGTGAATTTGAAAATGTCAAAAAGTTATATAAAAAAAAAACTTTTTGACAGTGACGAAAGTTTTTCATATAGAAAAATGCCTGTTGTTCTTGCCTTGTTGTAATTATTGTAGCAATGCTGTCACCTGGTATTTAATTTCACCATGTTCTTACCCGTTACCAATGCTATAAAACATCTGACATTATATTCCATTATAGTTTGATCTTCTTGTTCAAACCAGTGCGAGAAATAATGATGCCATAAAACATCTACTGTGATGTAACCCTGTAGGGCGTACGTTAAATATATGGCAATGGCAAACATTATTTTTATTAGTTGGGAGAGTCTAAAATAAGTATTAAATGCTTAATTATCGTTTTAATTGTGTTTTGAAATTTAAGTAAAAATTGTTTGAAACTTAAGTTATCCATTACTTACAACATATCGGCAGGCAAATTTAAAGTTATACTACCATAAACCTGACAATCATAACGCCAATAGCCGATGAAACCAAAGCCAGCATACAGACAAAGAGACACCAAAGATCCCAAGCTTAGAATGCCAGTTAGTCCTAAATAATCTTTGGGATTGGCCATTTCATGTTCGATGGCAATTATCTGCAAATATACGACTAGATTTTTAGATATATACATACCTACTTATATATATAGAGATTTATATACCTCAAACGACAATAAAAATTTATTTAAAACTACAAAATACAAATCCGTGTCGCTCATAAATGTCACTTAACTTTCTCCACTTGGGATAAAATCGAATATTGTGAGATGATGTTATCTACATAACTCTAACTAACTTTTAAACTCACCACTCCCACCGACTCCATGGCAAACAGCACCGTACCAAAATACAATGGATAACGATCGAGTTTATTAAACATTTTCCTCTCACTTAATGGCGGTAGTTCTTCCAAAATGTAGATAAGAATTAAAGAAAAGCCCAAAAACAAAAGGACATTAGCCAATGTATTAAAAGGTACTAAAGTCTTTAAATCTCTTATTAGGAAAATTAATAACAAAGGCAATGTTAAGGCCAGAACATGCATATGAAAGTCATATTTAGCATAATAGAAATCCAACAACTGTTTAATATTATCGGCTATGAAAAGGACATAGACACAACAGACGCCAAAGTGGTACAGGCACATAAAAATGTCAACAATACAGCTGGAAATCAAAATGTGTATTATAAATTAAAAAAACATATATGTATGTGTATATGAAACAGTTAAACTTACACAGCCATTACAGAAAATTTACGCAAACAAGGAGGACCTTCTAATAAAGCAAAACGCATACATTCAGGATATGTTAAGGAGGCTTCTCTATGTCTCTGGCAGATTTCATACATGCCATGAATCTATTTAAAAGGTCCTTGGTTAAATGTTGTTATCTATGTAAGTATTTTAATATTTTTCCAACTTACGAGTAAATGTATGGCATAGACCATAATGCCGCCTATAAAAAAGGTGCCTATTATACCATTTAGCCAGCCGGCATTACAAAATGCTCTCGGCATTTCCAAGCATCCGGTGCCAATGGAACATTTGATAATGCTTACAAATGCTTCAATGTTGCTGTAGGGAAATCATTAAAATTATTCTTTATTTTTATAAATTTGTGGAAATCTTACGTTATGGGATGTTGAATTTGACGATGTAAATGAGGATCATAAGTTTTGTTGAGTTTACGTAGGGGCCTTTTAAACATTTTACTTTCTTGAATGAAGTGACAATTTATTATTTATTTTGAGTATTTGGAATTTTGTAATAAATATTTGAAGGCAAAAAATCGATTTTTGAAAATGATTAGTGACGACATATTTTTAAAATTTTCTGCTTAAATAAGTATATCGTCCCCTCAATATAACAATAGGGTATAATTTTTTTTTTGGGTTTTGAGAAAATAGAGTTTAAAGTTTTTGTCAAATCGGATGTCTATTAAAACCTCAATATCGCGGTAAATAAAAATTCTTCATATTGGATTTTTCGACGAATACCTAATACCGTTTCTTGTCTTTAAATTGGCCAATTTTTTTTATTCTACGCATCCTTTAAGACCATAATTATGTCATTCAAAGCGCAAGTCCTCCATATAGGCTATTTTAATTTTTAAGGAATTCGTATGACGTATCAGATACACTATTTTAATTTGTATGGTATACGCTATTTTATTCAATAATTTTACCGTATTTTTATTAAAATATTTGATCTCAAAAAATATCAATTTGTAACATTATAAAACAGTGATTAATTCATAATTTTGCCAATAAAATGGCATATGATTATTGCTTTCCAATTTGGTTTATTATAAACAAAAAATTATGACAAATTAAGGTATACATTGCGTTAATCAAAAATAACTAGAAATTCATTCGTCTTCTTTCTCTTCCTCTGCTACATCTGGCTCATGTAAACAATTTCGCTTCTTTCCACCTTGTAAGTTAAAAACAATGACTGCGATACACGAGGAATTACATTATTTTTGCACAAATTTTGGAGATCATGCAGCTTTTGATTACAAATTGGCAGCTCTTTATTGTATTTTCTAGTAAACGAAAAGTGTATCACCTATTCTGTTTTTCGCGTTCCTCCAATATCAGTTACTTTGAAGTCTCCATCCCATTCCTCCTTGTATAATAATTGTTTTCGTTGTATGTGGGGTATATAAATGGTCGGAATGAAACTATTTCTCAAACAATAGAGTATATTATTATAAGCTATTTTATGAGTTAAAGTTTTCATAAATTGTATTTTTTTCTACAGGCTAAAATGGAGTATAATGCATATACACGACTACCCCCTTATTCATAAAAACTTACAATAGGTTTATAAAGCAAATTTCCACACAAAATTTGCTTTATAAACCTCTTATAAACCTGTTGTAAGTTTTATGAATAAGGCCATTATTCTTTTAACAACTTTGGAGGGTTAATTTCAAGTAAAATAGCGGATATGAGCTTACACACTTATTGAAGGAAAATTTTGAACAAATAATTATACACTATTTTTTCCAACGACATTTTGACCCACTTTTTGAAAGTAGAATTTAGCGAAATTTTGATCAGACATAAAACCAATAATGGAGATTCTAAATATGCAATAAAAAAAATAATAGCGTATGTGAGGGGACGATATATAAGACGTATAAAACATATTAATAAGGGGTGTCCAACTAGAACGCAATTTTTAAACTTGGCGCCATTCGAAGTGTCATTGTTTGACATTTGAACAATTGTTATTGTTTGCTAGTAGATGGTACGAGGTTAGTAAAAATGAAGCGCTACACGAATGAACAACGCATTCTCATGTGGTTTCAACAAGACGGCGCCACATGTCATACAGCCAGAGAAACAATTCAATTGCTGCATTAGTCATTAAAAAATTGCGTTCTAGTTGAGACACCCTTTATATATACATATAAATATACAATACATTGTCAAACAAATCATAAGTATTGTTTGTCAGGACAAAATAAAATAAAGCATTTATACGAAAAACATTAATAATTTTACTGTATTGAAAAAGTAAGGCATGGTGCAACTATACAATTTGAGTGCAAATCGACAATAAATACAACACAATACAGAAACAACAGGCATTTTGTTTGTGTAAAATAATAAAAAACACTTGAAAAAGTATGAGTTTTGACATAACTAAATTGTAAGCAAAGTCCGTCAGCTGTGCTACTGCACTCAACTTGTATAGCTACGTTGTTCACCGCGACCATGCACAAAGATATCGATTGTTTTCTAAAAAATTTCAATTAGATTTTGGTGAACTGTGGATAGCTGAGATCGAGTGTCGTCTCGATAATTGCAGTGACTCCGTTCGGGCAGTTGAAAAATCGTTGTGGCCCAGACATCCTTGTATATTTTTAGCGAAATGGCTAATCTGTTCCGGGACTCATAAACATACTAATTGAGCTTTGAAAATCGTGAAAGCTACTCTCAAAATTCTGAAGTTTGGGAAAAATTTCAATAAATTCTGAAGCCATAAACTAAAGGCAACCGCACTTTTAGCACTGAGAGGCTACTCTTTAATTTTTAGAAGGAGACAAATAAAAATGGTTTTCTGCTTAAAAAATACTTTTCCAGAAAAACCAGCGGGTTGTGCTTGAATAATTTAAAAAAATCTATGGTGATTTTCGTACCAAATTGAATTCCTTCCAAAACAATTGTCAACGCTTTTAACAACCGATAGGTCAACAAATAATATGCCAAAACATTAATGTTATTTTAATATACCTCTGTTGGAAAACAAAGTTCTTGTTAAAAAAAACCTTAAAAGAATGTATTAAAAGCACAACTGTATATTTTTTCTTAAAGTATGTATTTCCTTCCTTTAAGTCTTTTATAAATTATTGTCTTCCTTTCCTTAATCCCGGTTTGATTACTGAATCTTCTTCTGTCTCTTAAATAGACGACCGAGATTTGCATACAAGACTTGCATTGTTAATTCTAACACCTTAGAATCCAGGTTATACTTGCTAGAAAACTAACATTTCTAATATTTATATTTCTAGTCAGTTGTTTTTTCAAACTAATTTAATGCAAACATTGTATTTTAAACAGCCACCTTCATTTATTTACACATGTAAAGGAAGCTGATACCAGCAAAAATCATAAATTCTCATGTAAATTAAAAAAAAAAAACTCAACATCATCAACGTTCTTATTAACTAGACTCCTAGAACACACATCATTCAAACCAGCAACAGACTAATAAAGCAAACCACCAGCCAGCCAGTCCACCAGTCAACATTTAACAGCGCTCCACAACTCAACGCCACTATATCATGATCTTTATCTAAAGTGAGAATTTATACCGAGAGTTGTATGCAACAGCCGAAAAACAAGAAGATGAACAAAACAACAAGATGAACAACAAGTAATATGATGATAATGAAAAATAACGAAGAAAAAAAAAAGAAAAAGAAATTTACAAATGTTGCATCATGCAACTCTAACTAAAGTAAGTTTTGATTTTAAGCAGAACAACCTAAGTTTTATTTTATACGCAACACATTAAACTACAAAAATTACCGCAGTCACCAACGCCTCAAAAGTACCACCTCTCTTAGCTTCTGATGCTGTGAGAACGTTGATGAGGTGGCTGGATGACTGCCTCCTAACTTGCTGATGTTGCGGCCTAACTGCCGAACAACCACCAACATAATTGGCATGTTTCTACGCGCCTACAACGCCTTAATACTTCAACATTCCTAAAGAGTTGCACTAACAGCAGCACCATCAAATGCCAGGAAATCTATCTCTAAAAGAAAATTTAATGCCTGCTGCAAAATATTGGCATCGCAACCAAAAAAGAAAATCTTCGAGAGAAAAAAAAAGAGTAAAACAACTTGAAAATGACAGCCCCGAGATTTGATTGTTGCTTTTTGTTGTTTTTTTTATTTTTGTTTTTGAGAAACCCAAAAACAATCAGACAGTTTTTTTTTGCATATTTACATTTTGGTTTGTTGGTTTACGAGCAAAACTTTAGCACACGCTCTTAACTTTATCTACCGTCTAATTAAGATCTGCAACCACAATGTCGTAAATTAAATGTGGGGTTAAAGGTTGAAACACTCACACTTTATACAAAGAAACAATGTGCCTCTTAAGAGTCGTCTGGTATGGTGGTGGTTTCATCTCGCATATGGTTATATTGCCAGCACTTGCTGCAGCTAGTCCGGCTGCCTACTTAGTTCAGTTGGTCTGTTGCAGTGGCAAGCAGTTAGAAGCAAAAGTTTTTTGGGTAACATCAGCTTATTGCAAGTGTATTTACATACATATGTATGTACTCGTGTGTACGTATTGCAGTACTATGGCTGCTGCTCACATATGCGCTCAATTTGTGCGTTCATACCGCAAATATATTTTACCATTTTTGGCGCATACACTGTTAAGTCTACCTTACACCACCACTGTGTGTACAGACTGTGTGTGCCGTAAGTAGTTAATATAAATAAGATCTAGAAATATGGTTCATTTAGTTAGCAGTTTGGGTGGGTTTGCAGCATCATCATCATCGACATTATCAGTTAAATTTTGTTAAGTGCAGAGGAATTTAGCAAAATAGGTGCGAAAACCATGATGTCCATTAGCCGAGGTAATTTTACCTCATTAGATATTGAGGCTGCATTTAAAACAATACAAAAGGAATATGAGAATATTTTCAATATGTAGACTTAAAAGTTACGCTACTTAATAAATGTTAATCTTAAGGTTATTTGTGATAATTAACTGTAATTAAGTATAGCTAATTATAATTATATGAATTTGGGCTCGGAATTATGGCGAATGAATTTTAGATCTAAAGATCAATTGCCAATGGAATATTTGATGATGCTTAAGGAATGGTCACACATGGCAAATATTTACTCAAAAAAGCGTAACCACTTGTTTTAGCACAAATTTGTTTGACGTTGTTTACTCTTACAAGAGTTTTGCAAGATCAAACTGCATCAAATAAAATAATACCAAATATCTGTTGTGTCTTGTCCTAAATCTTTTTAGGCAAATATTTCCCAAGTGTGAGCTGACCGTACCTTTACAATTGCTTCAATATTTTTTTTTTCGAGAAACCTTTCTATTCTATCTAATCTTATAAATACATAATGATCTTTAATCCAAGCAGGACGTTATATCACTCAAATGCGACAGTTCCATACGAAAAACTTCTTCCAAATCACACTCAAATCTCTCTAATTGTCATTTAAATTGTAGTTATAGAACATTTTAATTGTGGAAATTGTTATTTTGAAAAGCCTGAATCTTAAATGTATCCAACAAATATTATTGACACAGAGATAGGCTTATACATGAGTAATTAGATTTATAGTTTAATGCAACAAACTGTCATTTTAGCCCATAATGCCACCAGTAGCACTCTTCAACAGTTGAATGTTTATATGGTGTATGAATATGTTAAAAAAGAAAGAAGGTGTGGTTGTTAGTGAATGGCTTTAACACTTAAAGTAGCATTTAACGACATCATTGTCACCATCACTGATGGCAATGTAATGTAACGTACATACCTACATATGTATATATATATATAGAGAGAGAGAAGTGATAATAATGATGCTTGTCATCATCATCATTATGAGCTTGATAATGATGATGATTGTTTTTGTGTACAACCCACTTATATGTAGAAATACGCACAATATTGATCTGGAATTTATGCCAATATATGGTAATGCAGATGAACGTGTCTACTCCCCAAGTGCATCATCATTGTCATCATCATTATTTGTAATACCCATCTTCTCAATGTCACATTGTTGTAATCTGCTTTTCATTTTACATTACAATGTTCTTCTTTTTGTTTTGTTGCAGTTGCTGTTTATGTTCTTTTGTGTGCAACTTCTGTCGTTTGCATGTCATTGTTGCTTGGCTTGGTTGGTTGATTTTAAGCCGTTTGTGTGTGTGTGTGTTTTTGTGTCGTAAAGTAAAAATTTCTCAAAAACTCCTCATTATGTACAAACACTGATGGCCAAACAAGCTTACTACATATTCTACATGCAAGGTACACACCATCAGCCATCGAGAGAGTGACAACAAAAACCACACTACTTTTGTAAGGTTGTGTTTGCCATATCCATGATCCTTGATGTTTCCTAGTGGTTGAATTGTTGGTTATGCGTAATTTATAGTTTACGTTTACTTGATGAAGTGGTGTCACAATGCATTATTGACATCTTTGCATTCTTACTGTATGTGATGTTTGTAAGTTTATCTGTATTTGCAGTAGGTCGTTTATACTTTTTTTGTTTTGGGTAGGTGATGGTAGGTATGCATCATTACACTCTCCCTGCTATCCAATATCGATATAATCATCATCATCCTCATCATCATCATCTTTATCATAGAAGACTTTTCCCCAATTGACAGTCATTATAATGCCACCTTCTTCTTGGAAACTCATTTTGACTTTATTTGTTGTGTCATCCATGTAACCAGATGTATACGGTATTGATTTGACTTGTTTCTGGGTTGGTTGATGCGTTCGTTGTTGGCTGCTGGCATCATTAAGTTGTAAAATAAATCAAGACCATTGACACAGGCAGGCTCAAATTAAGTGTTGCATTTACCTAATCGTATGTGGTCATATTAAACTTAAATACAAACATACATACGAGTATATATAAATGTGAAAATGTTTATATGCATCCATTTATGTAAATCTAATTATATCAATTTGGTTTTGTTGCATTTAAGGATTTTGGCCGTATTATGTCAATACATGTATTAACTTTGATGAGCAATTTATAATTATGTAAGTACACATAAGTATTTTATATAAATTTTTAGTATTTTAATTTAAATTGTATTTGTCTTAATTAGAAAAAGTATCAGGGATTAATATATAAAATAAGCTTAAAAACTGGCATCATACATATGTTATAAGACACATGAATTAGATTAGTTTAAACAGACATTATCATATATTTTTCTAGTGGATTAAGAGAGTACCAAATCAGTTCATTTATAGGCTAATCAAACCACGAAGACATTTATTCTTCATCACCATCGTATTTGTCAAGTCTTTTTAAAAAAGATAATCTAACGTCCTGAATCTAAATCCCGTCGGTCGCAGAGAATATGCTTAGTCAACTCCTCAATTTTTTTCATTGTGAGAACAGAATCCCAGCAGAAACAGCAGATGCAATGCCCTGGAGTGCAATCCAAACAACCAGGGACCAATGCTAACTGATACTATATTCTGTTACTTGTCTCAGCAATCGATTGACAGTTCTATTCAAATCTAATTTGCCTACCTACAAATATGTTTTATAAATCTTCTTGTCTGTGAATAGTTGCACAGTCTCTTTAGAATAATACGCTTACACCATGGAAGTGGTACCTCGACAAGTCCTTATCTTTGCCAGAGTATCCGCCATATGACTGTACATAGATTTTTGAATGGTGCCCATGTGCCTAGTAGAATCTAAGTATGGAATTCTAGGACCTAGTTGGATATTAGGTAGACAGCACAGAATATTAATAAATATTAAATTATTTGAAAATATTGTGTATATATGTATGTAGTTATAATTTTCAAAAACAAAATATTTTTTCTTTAATGAATCAATGAAATGAATAATTTAATTTCACAAACACCACAGTTAGAAATGTAACCTCAGTGCAACTCAGTTTATTTTTGTCCAGACTAAATATAAAGTTAAACCTTTCTTTCTCAAAAAGAGAGACGTCAAACTTTATATTTAAAAACTTTGTCCGAAAAATATTTTGTTCAGAACGAATGGGTGAATCCACTTAAAGTCCACTTTTGTTTTTTCATCCAGGTGCCACAGAGACATAATCTACATACGCAAGTTATTCTAGTACAAGGACGTTAGTATAGCATTTTTTGAATTCTGCACAATTCGCCATCCATGAAATGGCAGCTATACAGTTAATAATCCTTTGGGTCAGAAGTCTCTCTATGAAAGCTTTCATATCCGTTTAGAGGGTACCCAGGAAAGCTTCGAAGGCTTTCACAATTTAACACACAAGCTAGCGTAGCGAGGTCTCATGAGATGTTCTCTTTATGAAAGCGTGTTGAGAGACATCAATTACGATTTTTAAAGTTACAAATTATAGCTTCCTTCCTTCATCGTTCTATTATCCTTCGACTTAATATGAAGAGATAAATACCTTGTTTATGATTCCAAAATCAACAATGGCATTGTAACGATTGTGTTATCCGCTGTTATATAAACCGGTCGAATCTATCGAGGGCCAACAGTATTTCCTGCAAAGTAGGACATTTCTTAAGTTGGGCTCTAGGGATGTGGAAGGGGGTACATTTTATTTATTTAATTATTTTATTTATTGTCTATGGATGTTATTTCTTACAAACGTTTACAAAAATTTAAAAATTAACAAACTTAAAACATATAAACAAGAACACTATGAGTTTAAACACTTTATTAAATAAAGTTTTGTAAGACTGGGATCTAATGAAAAATCTATCAATCTATATAACCGATTAAATGTGCTGCACATCCTTCTTAGTGGATCAGCATCAGCATAGTTTGATCTCAAAAATCTTATTGACAATTGATCAAAATTTCTGGTAGGTATTTCTGGTATAATAACAACTATGATCTCAAGTTCATGAGCTGTACTACTGTTGCAGGTTTGCTGTTTAAAATTAGGGACTTGGTTTTAACATAAGCGACTAGTCTTTGAGGATCCTGAGACACATATAATACTAATTTTATGGTACAGTTGACATTTGGATGCAAATTCCAATTCTATACCAATCTTACTTTCTTATCAACAACCCCACTTACTGTCCACAATAATAAATAAAATCTGTATTACTTTCTATTAAATAATTATCCTTTAAACATTGGCCTTAGATAAAAGAAGACCTGCGTATTAACAATTAGTTCGAAATGCATCTCTCTATTAAGATATAAAAATGTTAAAGATTTGAAGCACATATTTATTAATTTAACTTAATTTCTGCAATAGCGTAGATACACGTAACTGGGAGACGCAACTATGTTATGGCTAGCCAGCATTTATGCCACAAAAAATAAACAGCACCAACAATAACAACAAAAAGAGATCATTACAGCAGCACCACTTTTGGCATGTGCCATGGGGAATAAAAAACTTACATTGTTTACAAAACTTTAACTCCTTGTAATAGAAGTAACAAACCAACCAACCAACTAACTAATAAAAAAAATAAACTTAAAGATCGTGAGTTTTTGCGCTGGCATATAAATATAGTTGGACAAACGGCTGGTTAGATGAAACAAATCTAGAAATGGTAAATAATCGTTTAATTAGCTACGCGATCTACATGCAAAATCGCTAAGGGAAATGAAAACAAGGAAAAAAAACAATCAATAGAAAAGCACCAATAAGTAGTATCAAATAACCACAACTTCTAAATGCATTCAACAATTGTAATGTGATATAGGCAACAAACAACACTACCATTTGCAATACTCATACATCATAAAACATTTAACAAATTTGGTTATGCCACAACCAAATCACCAACAACTAAGATGATCTATTGCTCATGATGAAATGTGACAAAAACCATTAGAGGATCTGTAAGATGAAAAACTACGAGAAATAACACTTTATGAAAAACATGAAAACATGAGTAATTTATGATCTAAACTAAAACGGCAATCGATGAGTATTTCTTTTTCTTTTATTATTTTTATTTTCTTCTATTTCAATTTCTTGTGAATTATTAGCAACTTATCATTTTTATAAAGTTAGTTAGTTGTTAAGAATGGCTCGATTGGCTGGCTGGCAAAGTTGTCATGTGGCATGGAAAAATGTACTCATTGTACACATTTTGGTTTGGAAAGTTATCAAATGAATGCAACATTATTTTGCCACAATCAACAACACAGCCAGCCAACACGTGCTAAACATGATCATCTGTGTTAAATGAAAAATAAAACAAAAATAAACTCTACTCTACTCACTTGTGTTTAGTTTTCCATAGCCCATTATGTTTGTTGGTCACTATGGGTATGCAAAAAAATATATTTATAAAGAATTTCAAAAAGCAAAAATTACTGCCAAAATAATGCCACAATTTGTTTTGTCTTCATGACTTCTGTTTTCTTATTGAACTTAAAGTCATACTTATCAATTTCAGACCGTGATGCATCGATTGTGCGGGTGGGTTTCGGTTTTAATATTTTTGCTTCTGTTAACCCAATTTTAAATAGATTGGCATGCATCGATTGTGCTGATTGTTTTTTCTATTTGCTTCTCACATTTCTCTTCTGTTTGATTTATCGTTACTTGAATTATTGCGAAATTCTTCAGTCACATTTCCGTTTAAGGCAAAATGAGCCGTGGAAGTAAGTAAGTGCCTTTAATAACAAAAGTATTATTCGTTTACCAATATTGAAGTGCACATATATTAAATAAAAAAAAATTATAAAGTTTAATATTTCAAACTAATTGAATTGCAATAAAAATATGCTTTAGTTAAAAATATTAATGAATATCGACCGAGATGCATCAAGTGTGCCTGTTCTTGAAGGATATAAAAATGATAAAACCTAATCATTGATTATATTTTCATACGCTGTAGAGATTATATATTCCAAAAATTGTAATAAAATTCCTGGTAGTTTGGCGTCAGGTCTGAAAGGGTTATAACTAATGTTTACCTGTATCTGAAACGTCTGCAGGAATCATTGGCAACCAAATCTTCCCAATCTACATGTAGAATTTGCCCATCACTAGTTTCTTTTTCTTTAATTGTAAAGAAAGAAAAGGATGAATTTACGCCTATTCCCCAGATTATTTACACCATGCACTTGAAATATTTCCAAAAATATTATGCTCTTGTGTCTACACTCCTTCTCTCATGGTCCTTAAAAAAATTCGTTTAATTTCTCGAAATTACTGAATTGATGAGAAACGGAAATAAAATCACCCGGTTGTTTCTCGTTGTTCACATTTTCCTCGGTTGTGGACAGTTCTTACCCGTGGATAGAAAATAGAGGGAACACAGTTAATCTAGTGAGTAACTAATGAGTAACATGATAAATAATTTAGGCTCTGGGCCCTATTTTACAAAAAATTTATCAACTGTTGACTTCACACTTCTCAAACTACATTCTTTTTTTTGCAAAGAGATAAGTGTTTCTGTTCCACAATCTTCGTTGCAGATCTCATTTTGCACTAAGAACATTTTTTCATATATTTTGCTTTCTTTGTTCTGACTTTGCGCTTTTTGTAAAGTTTTTCAAATTAACTAAAAATTGGCATAAGTGCAAAGTTGATAAGTGGTTTTGTGGAATAGGAATCTGATTTCGTTTGTTTTATTCAATAAATTAAAAAATCATCATCAGAAAACAGGCAATCTGAGCACTAAAATTGTCTTCCCATAGTGTCTTTCGTTCGATCATCTCCAAACACTTTTTTTCCACTTAACACAAGAAATCCACAAACCACAACCAAAAAACAAAAATCACAACTAGAAGTTCAAAAGGTTAAACGCTTGTTAAATCATCTAATCGATCTAAGCATTTTAAACATTAAACAAATCACATTAAAGCCAGCCAGCAACAGTATGATCAAATAAGTAACTACGAGCATTTAAACGTTTGCTCGCAAACATTAGTCAAAACCAAGAAACTCAAAAAACGAGTGAGTGAAAAACATAAAATTTTTTACTTAAAACTACGAAAATACTGTGTAAAACGTATTATAATTCTTATTATTATCATCTCTGTTGTACAAAGTCTTCTACATCATCATTACGCTGTTTTGATGATGATGATGACCGTGGTCATGTGTGTAAATTGTGTTTTCTTGATTTGTTCAACCATCGTGTCTACGAATTTTTTTTATACCCTCCACCACCAAAAGCTATGATGAAGAGTATATATTAGTTCGTCTTTCCGTGTGTAACACTGAGATATATTCATCTGAGGCCCCTTACGAATTTCTAAGTCGCTTGAGTCATGTCCGTCTGTATGTGTGTCGGTCTGTCTGTTTATGTAAAACACTCTCACGTCCACAGGACACAACCAAAATCAACAAAGTTTAAAGAAAACTTTTTATAATTCTCCTAAGCAGTTTGGTATTTAAAATCAGCAAAATCAGTACAGTAGAACCAGAGTTACGGATCAAAATGTAAGAAAACCTCCATAAAAAATTAATATTCGTAAAAATTTTTCTTCCAATTTTTTTTAAATATATTGCAGATATTCCCATGAAATTTTGTATACATTATTTTTATGATAAAAGAAGAAAGTGCGAGGAAAATTGTAAGAATAGGTCTCTGATTTCTCATAGCCCCAATACAAAAATCTTACCGAAATATTGCTCAATTATAAATAAATGCCTATAAAATTGAAATATCAATACAAAATTGAGCGGGAATAAATTGCATGCAAAAAGAAATGGTAAAACGAATTTTTATTTAGTTCGGTCCATGTTTGACCACATATAAAGTTCACTTCCAATATTCACTTAAATACGTAGAAAACTGGTATAAATAATGCCGTTTAACATAAATTGCTGTACTAAATTTTAGGGATGTCGACCCATAATTTGTCATAGCTCCCATACAAGGTCCACATCCGAAAAAGACATTTATCCCTATATATATTGTATAAATATCGGTACCGACTAAAAACTTTGCACAGATCATTTACATAGACTAAAAAATCATCCCACAAAATTTTGTGAATTTCGGTCTATTTTTAACCGTATGCCCCATATAAAGCCCTCTTCCGAAAATCACTTTAATACTCATAAATCTCTTATAAATAAGGGTACCAATCCAAAATTGTACACGGGGCATTTACATATATGCCAAAATAAAACTGGTGGATTTTGAGAAAATCGGTCCATATTTGATATCTCCCCCTTAAAAGGTCCCTTTCCGAAATTGGCGTTAATACTAATATACATATATCTTAAATATACCGCTAAATATCCTCATATGCATAAAAATCACTATTCCAATATTATTATGAATAACAGAAAAACCTTGTAAATTACAGTAAGAGCCGGTAATTAAATCAATTATAAATGGTCGATATTAGATAAAATTTCTAAATATTTAAAATAAATTATGTTGGTCGTAAAATTGTCTTTCAAACAATATATCAAATACTAATAAAATTTGCACTAAGACTGAATAGAAAACACAGAATAAGAAAATTCTAGTCCTATAACCAGTATAGCTGTTTTTTATTTCTTATTATGTTTGGATGGAGGGTATTAAAGATTCGGCACAGCCGAATATAGCACTCTAACTTGTTTTTTGTTGGAATCAATTGTTTCTGTCTCTTGTGCTGTATGGATCTTTTTTGTTCAAGGAGATAAAGTTGGCCAGTTAATGTTGTTACTGTTGTTTGCTACAAAATGATTTGACATCATGCTGTGTTGTGTTTTTTGTTTTTTGCAAGCACAAGTGAATTTGTGTGCTTGAATTTGTATATTGTTAAGCGTTATATTCGGCATGTAAATTTTGTTTAAAATGTCAGTTTCTTATATTGTGGTTGGTATGATCGTTTTATTACCGCAGTGATTTGTAGATAAATCAGTTAGAAGGAAGTGCGTTTCATTTTGTAGGACCTGTTTTATTATTTTGTAGGAATTGTTTAAAGTTACAACTTGCAATGTATTTGAGATTCTAGTGTTTGTGTTAATCAAATATAAATAATATTTCCATTGTAGTTAGTGCCTTTAGTTTCTGTGAAAAATAAGGTTTATGATTTTCATATAAATCGGTGACAATATTATTGATTGCCGACGATGTTATGCAAAAAAAAATTCGATATTACAGTAGCTTTAAAAACTCAATATGTATTAACTTGTTTGATTGTAAGACATATAACGAAAGAAAGCTTTATGAATTTTTCTTTCTATATCTTTCTTTAAAGCATTGCTCACATAAAATCTGGTTAACAAAATGTTTTAATATTTATGTCACAAAAACAGAGATTGAATAATTTTGAAGGACTAAACGGAGAAACTCCTTTATTATTTCCTTTTATTAAAATAAACATTCCACAACATTTCGATTCGCCTGCGGTAATTATTTATTCCAATTCGCTAACGTACATATTTTTATTGTACTAACTGCTTTAACTTTCCTTAGTTTTCTATTACATGAAGCTAATTTCTTCGATACCAATCCATTGCATCTGTTGAATAAAGACAGACAGCTAAATCTTACTAACAGTATTTTATATAAATATCCAAAGTCATAGCTGAAGAGGTGACAAAAGGTTACAACTGGAAATTGCTTGCCAAAATATTGAACCAATCTGTACAATGATATTTTCGTCAGAAAAACAGTTTATATATTTATGGCTAATATTTCGAGGACAACTTACAACTACTGGGATGATTACAAGTTTTAATATAAATTCTACATAGGCGAGGATTTTGAAGTATTGTTAGGCAAAAAAAAACATGATTCAATTGTTATTGGCAAACATGATCACCAAAAAATGTTTGGTATTGTTTGACTGCACCTACTCACCACCAGAGGCGCTGCAGCACATAACAAGCAATTGCAGTAGTCATATGAAAAGCTATTCTCTCCTTTCAACACCTATTATTCTCCTCATTAATTAATATATAGGCATATTAATTGCCTGAATGTCGAGCTTCTGAAAAAGCTGTTTCCCAAAATTTTCGATTTATTTCCGTTTTAAGCAGACTAAATATAAAAGGCTTCTAAAGCTTATAAAGTAGAGCTCTGTCGTTCATCAACGAACGGGTTAAAATGAACGGATCACTTCATTGAACGGAATGAGCTCATTTAACTGAACGGCTTTCGTGCAATAGTGTACGAATCAATTTCGTTCAGCTGCTGTTTATCAAAAGACAAGAAGAAAATCACATTAAATAAGGGTTCTATTCATTCGTTCAAAGTGAACGATTGAACGAATTGAATGAACGAATCAGTCTCGGATAAAAGAACGAAAATGACCGGTCACTGAAATGACCGACCGGGCGTCGAATGCAACAACATTGTAATCATTTAAATTTTTTTCTTGATAAGGAAATAACAATGACTGGCAATACGAATTTCAAAATGAATGTTTAAAATGTTCTTTAGGGATTCCATCCCTAATAACTTTGAGGAAACTACAGTGTAAATTGTGTACAAATGATTTCCAAGGAATATATACAAACTTAACAGGATTTAGGAAAGATAATATGTACTCGTATGAGGGACCAAAAATGAAATTAGAGATTAATGGAATCGCAATAGCTTTTAGAAAACTGGCATATTGTATACAAAAGATTTCCAATGATTTAGGACTGATAAAAGCTGGATAAAGTTCATGTCACAAAGCACAAACTGCATTATCTTCCTACGGTTAGAGCTATGTTTAGTTATACATAAATAGTGGTAGCAAATTAAGCTACTTCCGTGTGGAAATATATTCCTTGAAAATAAATTGTGTGTTGCAAAATATTATTAGTTTAAATTTATTGCGTAAAGTAAGAGCTCCGTTTACAGCAGTTCATATTTCTTTGTAAGCAATTCCACAAAATATTCTTTTTTATGTTTTACGATATGTGCATATTTTTTTTTATCACAGGCAACAATCATCACGTTAATCATGACTACTTTTGCATCTAATGATTTGACAATATGACATATTCTGCTTTTTCAATGTTATTGTTTGTTTTATTGTTAATTTTAAAATGACTTTAACATTATTGACACTGTCACCACCAACGATTTTGCTGTTTTTTGAAAGTTAAACATTTTCGACTGTGTGTTTCATCTGCTACCGCTGGAGACGGGACGAGACGTGAAGAAGCCGTAACAGAACAACCGACCGCCTAGAATAGATTTTCAGTTGTCAAAACATTGTCAACATTTTATTTGTGCATTTTAACCAGCATCAGTCGAAGAATGAATGGGTTGTTTGGTGATAGTCTTGTAAGTATCAATAGAATCAAAGTGACAGTAGTTTTGTGGCGGCGTCTCAGAAATTGTTTTAGACTTTATAGCCAGTCAGCCAGTCAGCCAGCCAACCATCCAGCCATTCAGTAGACAACATGTTACCGTATACCAAATTACACCATTCTATACATACTTACTTGCCACAAATACAAAGTTTAGTTTATGTTTATTTTGGTTTTATTTTAAGTTGAACTTGAAAAAGCGCGCACTTGAATTGGTTTAAAAGCTATTACTGAAGATGAAATGTTTAATGCTTTTACTCGTACTGCAGCAGCACTAACTGCTGCATCATGCAACAACAACCATGTATTGAATGCATTGCCATGGCGTGGTCTTTTTTTTACATTCGTATTGTTTTCATCATTGTCGTCAGCATTATCATCAGTAGCATCATCATCATCATCATAGTCAGCGCAACATCAAGCTTAGTTTAAATGTATTATAATTTCAGCAT
The DNA here is from genome assembly GCA_916048285.2 of Bellardia pandia. NCBI lineage: Eukaryota > Metazoa > Arthropoda > Insecta > Diptera > Calliphoridae > Bellardia > Bellardia pandia. The sequence continues at coordinate 25,810,321 of OU696531.1, forward strand.
TAAGTGATACCAAAAAACAAACGCTTAAGTGTTTAGTTTTAGCTGAATATTGAAGTAGTATTAGTGTAGATAAATTGTTTATTTCTTGTGTTTCAAACTTTTTTCCAAATGGTTAGTGAGTGCAGGAGTAAGTATTCCAAAGAAACCACTCACTTGAATAGTTTTGTGTCACTTCCTTCAAAGGAGTGGATGACATCAAGACTAACAGATGAATGAACGCTTAAAGATTTTTTGCTTTGTGACATACTCGTACATATAAGCACATGGATTTGTGTTGGGAACTCAATTGTAAAATTGAGCACAAAAGAAATGACATCTGACCAAAAATTAAAACATATATATGCAATAAATGGTGCAAGAACCTATTGCACAAAACGACTTATCAACTTTTTACTGTGCACTTATGCAATTTTTCGACAAGTTGCAAAACTCGAAAATAGGCGTGACCGCCCCAATTTTTTTTTTTATTTCAATCAGAACTTAAAATTCTATTAGTGATAAAATTTTGATAGTGATTTGAAAAAAGTCACTAAAACCGACATAAGCCAATTTTTGAAAGAATTTCATACCTTTACGTAATTGTGAATAAAAGCGAAACGCGTTCATCGATTTTCATGATTTATGTCTCATTTTGTTCATAGGTTATGCGACTTTACGTGAAAGTAATAGGACTTGACACTGTTTTTTACCGTTTTGGATTTTTTATGAATTATAAATAAAAAAAATTCAATTTTTTAGGCAAAAAATAGTTTTTTTCTTCATTTATTTATTTATAACTGCGAAACTGTTGCTTATGTAGCGAAATGTTGTATGAACCGATTAAAGGAATTGTAATTCTTAATTTTTCTAAATTTGTTTTAGCTTGTTCGGAATAGTTGTTCTCGAGTTATGACAAACAAATGAGCCTAAAACGTGACAAATTCCCTATACGATACTTACTAACTTCAAATTAGTTTTTAAATTACTTCTTCATGTAAAATGACCAAACGAATGATGCAGAAGTTCTTGTTTTTGGGGCTACTTTCATAAACAATTATCAGAATTGAGTCCCAAATCAATCGCCTGAAAAATGTTGTACAGTGTAATTTAATGTTTTGAAAACAAATAAATAAAATATCTTTTTTTTTCATCAGAAACATGTAACACTGCAACTTTTTTCCAATTTTATTTTTCGGCTCGTTTTAACAAGTTGTATTTAGCAAAGCAATATAGTATCATAGTTCTTTTAATGTTGAACTGGTCATTTTGACATAATATTGTATTAATTGGTTCATTGAGCAGCTTTAGTGGTATAATTCCTTGCACTCTGCATATTGCTTCAAGAACTGTTGATTTTCATGTTGACCAATCGTAGCAGAGTAATGCTCAATCCTAAGTCCAATAACATATGAAGGGTAACATATTATACTCTGATACGAATGAAATGAACATGTTTTATACACTTATAGTTATCGAAGAACCTTATTTTTATCCCCAATTGAAATGAATGATAGGTGAAGGTGAGAAACGAATGAAAATACTTTTGGCTTTTGTTTAATTTTATAAGTAGTCGGAATTGACTTAACCAAAACGATCATGAAACGAACCAAAAGCCAAAAATAAGAACATATTCTAAGCCTTTACACAACTTTTATATACAAAAAAAATCATTGCTAGCAATGTAAACTTAATGTTGTGTCAAAAAAGTTCAACACTTTAAAGTTTCGGATTTAAATTAATATTAAGACACTAATGGCCAGTTTTTAACTTAAAAATTAAAGTGTGTTTAAACTTAAGTTCGGTTTAATTACCAAATTCATTTTTATAGATTATATTTAGATATAACTTAAATCACTTACTACGTCCATTTAAATATAACTTAAGTCTTTCATACTACCATATGATTTTGACAGTTCTGCTAATTATGAAAATTGCCCATTGAAGTTTTTTTTATTATTTGATAAAAATATTCAATAAATAAAAACATTGTGCTATTATTATCAATATCAACTAATATCAACTCAAACAATGAATTTAGTTAAAAAGGATGTAAATGATGCAGCTTTTGGCCATTTTAGTAAACTAAATATGAAATCAGCTGTTAAATGAAGAAGTTGTTTATATTTTGTTTGACATTTAATAGTGCTACCAAACTTTTATCATAATTAAATTTGTTTATTTAATAACTATTAATAACTATTAAATAAATAAACTTTGAAGAATTTTTGCTGTTTACACGAGTTTGAAGCATTTTGAAGAGCAATTTTGAAGAAAATTTCAATCGTGTAAATCTAGCTTAATTTGAGACTGAAAAAATGCAACCGTATTTAAATACAACTTAAGTTTAAGGAAAAATTAACTAATTTCGTATTTAAATATCAAGTTAAAAACTGGCCATAAGACTGCAGATCCATCATTTTCATCACGATCCATATCAATCTTAAATGCATTATTATTAAGCTGGACTTTAGCTTAACTGTCAGTTTCAGTTGAACAAATCCCTACAAATTTGTTAGGCTCACTTTTCTTTTGACATCTTGTAAGTTTATATAAACTCTTGAAAGTATTAGATGGAAACTAACATTAATACACCTGCTTTTCGATCCATAATTGGACTTCAGGCTAACTGCTGGTTCCACGATGTCGAAAGCAATTTAAATTCGCCCATATATATCACGTTTCTTTCGACTGTTGCTTGCAGTGTTCAATGTGCAACAAGATAATGTTGTGCCTCAAAAATTCAAATTCAAACTGCTAAAAGTTTTGGATGGAATCTAATATAAACTTTCTAGAATATTGTTAAATATTGCTCATTACGTTCCCAATCTTTCGAATAATGAGAATCAAGAAACCTTCATAAACATTGTTTGTGGCGAAATTATCGTTGTGAAAATGTCTTCTACCCCCCACCAATTTGTATAATTGCATGAATTTAGTGTTGTTGTTGTTTCTGTTAATGCTCCTGTTCCTACTTTTAAATTTCAAATAGTTCTTTTTGTTGTAGTTGTATTTGTAGTTTTTTTTTTTTTTTGTTCTTTAATCAAACTGTTATTGTTGTTGTTCGTCGGTCTTTTGAAATAATTTTATTTCATTTGTTGACTTTTTCCCAATTTTTCTTACTTTTTTTTACATTTCATTTTGATTGCATTTAAGAAGGCGGCATACATAAAACGGCAGCGGGCGCACGTTCCCTCGCATCATTTCTGCAATTTTTGTCATTGCATCTCTTAGTTGTGCATTTGTTTTTATATTGTATATTTTTGTTGTTTTGTCATCTTAGTTTTATCGGCGGTATTTGTCGGCGGTTTTTATAATTGCGCTCGAAATACAAACAAACGTACATATGCACATAGATGCGGCTAAAAACATAACAACGACCTTCCTTTTGCCTTCCTTAAATATACATACACACATACATACATATATATTTATTTATGTTATAACCTTAACTAGGACTTTTTAACAGGTCTTTCTCTTTTTTGTTCGCTTGATGGTGCTGCTGTTGCTACAGCTTCTGCTGTTGTTATTGTTCCTTTTGTGTTGATGTTGTTGTGTGCTTGTGACACATAAAGTTAAATGTGACTTTTTGACTGACTTAGTGTTTGTGGTTTGTTGTTGGAATGTTTTGAATTGTTTTTTGGTTGTTGTTTAAAAAAAAACATATGTGAGGGATGGCTAAATGATTTTAAAAGAGTTCAGTTTTTAAACTTAGTCTGACCATGATCTCCAGCAGACCCAGCTTTGAATCATGCCATATCCCAGCAAAAAATGATGCTTCCTCGGAAGCAGTATCGTAAGGCAAGAAGCAGTTGTCTAGTGCTTCCACTTCTTATGAAAGATTACATGATTTTTGTATGGGATTCCTCGCATAGAGGCTCTGCTTTAGGAATCCAAATTAAGCATTTTTCATATATTGCAATATTACCTGATTTCATTCATAAAAAATCTCGCATATATTTGAGTATTGAATAATTGATCATATCATGCATTCGAGGAAGCATTCTTTAGGTGCATTTTATACTGCATCCATTATGAAGATAAATCATGCCTTACAAAAAGTGATTGTATCACGCCTTCTTCTATATATATTAAAGAAGGCAACCAAATAATGCTTTATGAATCACTTTCTCCTAAGAATTATTATAAACAGAGGTTGTTTTTTATATATCATTATTTTTATTATATTAAAGAAGAGATCATTAAGAAAACTTAGTACTAACATTGATACAGTTTATACAAAAAACCTTCGTAATGGTTGTATTTTATAAAGACATTTAAATTATAAAAAAGTAATTCAAAAACGTTCACATTAAAAGATAAAAAATAATAACTAAAAATACAATAAACATAAAAGTTACTCATATATGTATGTATATATATTTACATGGGTATAGTACATTAGTATATGGCACAAAAATTATTATTACAAATTTTATATATTAGTTTTTCTATATAAAATATACATTTCAAAATTATGTTAAAGAAATAGATAGGAATATTTTTTACATTTAATTCCTGGGTTTTACAAATCTATTTAAAAAATAAATATATAGCAAACGAATTCATTATACATAGAAAAAATATAAAGATTGCGTTAAAAGGAAATAAACAGCTCATATCTCGAAAAACAATGACAATAACAAAAAATTCAAATACAATTTTTACAAGACTAAATTTTTATAAAAAATAGTTAAAGGTCCATTATAGATAATACATTTTGTTTTCTATTAATATTGTTAATACTATTTTCACCATTAGTAGATGAATTGATCTGATCATTATTTAAAAGAACTATTTTGTAGATTTTCTTATAATGTCTGTTTTTAGATAAGCGTGTTCCTTTTCTTATTTCGTCAAAAAAAAGCCTTTTTGGTCAACATTTCGTCTTTATAAACACTTTCTGTAAAAGCAAAAAAATAAAAACAAATATGAAATATATGTATAACACTGATTATAATTATGACAAAAAATTAACTTACTTTAAATTAGATTTAGAAGTTTTGGATAGTTTAAGAGTCTTCCTTTACTTTGTCTTCCATCAACGTTAAATTCGAGTAAAAGATGTTCATCGAAAATGGATGTTAACATTTTCTTAATTCCAGCCCTTCCTACTATTTTTTTAATTGTGTTAGTCTGAAAAAATATATACATAGGTATATTGTAACCTAGAAATATTAATAAACATAATTGTAGTATTATTTTACGTTAAACAATTGTTTGCCCTTTGATCAAATTAAAAAGATATTTTTAAATAAACAAATTTTAACTTACCTTTTGTATGTAGGTATGTAAATGTGTTTGTTTTTTAAACCGTTATATTTTTTTTACTTTAACACTTTCATTTATTATGCGCTTACTCACTTGTTTCAAAGAACTTTAACATTGAACTAAATGGAATTTCTATAAATACATATTCCATCATCAAGATCTTCGTTAAAAAATTTACGTTCGCGTATTAAAGAAAAATAAATCATAAAAAATTCTCCTTACATTAGTGCTTCTGCGCAGCAGTAGAATCTACGGATAAGCTCTATTTATGTTTTTTGTTTACAATATTTTGTTTATTTATGCCTCAAAAAATGAATTCACCTTTTAATAGGGCTTCGATGAAGCACTAAAATAAGATATAATAAAACCGAAGTAAAAGACTAAATACTCGTCAATTTTTTTTCTTAGCACAATACTCATATATGAGAACATTTATAAATGTTCTCTATTACTTTTTGTTATCATATCATATCAAATTAACCGTTAGAAAGAATGTTGTTGTGGTAGTTTTATATAAAGTAAATAGGTTTAGTACAGTATCCACTTTTAAATAATTTTTCAAATATTCTAAATATTTTTAATTTATTTAAAAACTTAGTATTTTTATTATTTTGAAATTATTTCAATTATTTTTTGTAATACTAAAACAAAAAAGACGACTTAAATAAAAATTAACTTAATGTTATAATAAATCGTCCTGAAATTAGAAACAATTTTTCAAAATTACACTGATCGATTAATTTTTATATAATTACTACAAATCTTAACTAATTTTAGAGTTCCTTTAAAACAGTAAAAACTTGTAGGAGAAGTTATTGCTTAACAAATAGTGCTAATTTTTGTGACTTTCTGCATCGTAAACAAGAATTGCTGAATATATGCCTTCAGCCATCTTTTTGTAATGCAGTAATTTTGAGATGCAATAAAGGAAGCAGTAGATGGTGCAGTAGTAAAATTTATTGCTTCCAATTTAAGAATATTTTTTGCTGGGATATAAGTCTAAAGAAACCCAGAATTTTTAAATATAATGTTGTAAATAATCTTTTGTTTGGATTGTGATTTTATATTTGTTAGATATGAATATCAATATTGCCACAAACTTGTGAAATTTGTAAATAAATTTCAGCCAGCCCTCGTATTTTGAGATACATGAGATACATTTAAACCTATAACAAACTGCTATACGTTAAGCTACCTTTTGATTTAGTTTAAATCGAATTTCGAATAATTATGTTTATTACAATCACACTCCTTAGCCGTACTACATACGAATGGCATGTTCATGTCCATATGAATGAAGAATACCTTGAATGTACATACATACATATTTTGTTGTCTCTTGGGTGTGAGATAAGTTTGGAATTATTGTAGAGTTCCAATTGTTTTTCTTCGTTTCTCTTCAAAGCAGAAAAATAAGAAATATTTGATATGAATCATTTATTTTTATACAGGAATATTCATTAATTGGTTGACTAAAGGGACTGATAAATTTGTCTTTAGGAAGGTAAAAATAAAAGAAAACGAACGAATTCGATAAGGTAGTCAGTTGTTGGCTGTTATACAACGTATAAAATATGTTTATTTGTATGTAGTTAGAAAACAAGATAATAAATGTAGAGAATACTAAAGCTAAGAAGAATACAGCACGATGATCTGACTCCTTAAAATCTGGTTACATTTCCTGCTACCCCTTGATTTAGGTGTTGCAATTTTGACGAACGAGGCGATGAACTCGATGAATGGCATGTGGATTCTATCTCTCCTGTAGGGAGACATAAATATCTCTATTTATTTGATATCACTAAACTAAATGGAACTCTTTTCCACAATTGACATGATAGTTGAACATCTATGCCATACTCGTTCCTGAGGTGTATTCTAACCGTGACTTCTGTTCATGTTTTAGCAAAATGGTTGAATATTTTAACATAAGGAATGATTCTGCAGCACACTGATAGATTGGAGACTACTTTATCGATTCATCTATATTTGGAATTCAAGACGGATTATTAGGATTGGTTGCATGGTAGCAGAGTAGTCACATCAGATGGGTTAGTTTTAATTGAACTATTTTAAGAAGTTTCGCAGATCACTACAGTAATTATTGGACATAAATTATGATGATTAAGGAAGTTAGATGGGGCTTGTCTTCACGACTGAATTGATAGTCGAAGCAGCATTATGGCCATAGAATTCTTGTTCCCAAGAGACTTTTATTCTCGGAGCACACTGGCCACTACCTCATTAATTAGTATAGATTTGGAATGCAGGGCTTAACTTCCAACTACTTTCACTGTAGAACTAACAAGCTGGCGAGTATGAGCAATGGTCATGTAACTTTAAAAACATCCTTTATTAAAGTTGTTTGACGAGATCAGTTTCTGTACGAGCAGCATCCTTGTTTCTAAAAGTCATTCCTTAATACGAATGGATTACTTTATTTATGATAAGTAGGAGGCATATTGTTTGCAGGTGCTTGTGACAACTATACATATAATCTAGAAAAGAGAATAATCAGCATGTTTAAAAACAAAATAATTTCCGTCGGAGCTGAAGAGATAGAAATGAGGATTTAAATTTGTTATAGTGATTCGCCATGAAACTAAATGATAATCATGAGCATGACGATTTAAATGATAATTACACTATGCGACAGTCAAAATCGGGATGGGATGAAAATAACGGGAAATGTTATATCGGTAAAAAAGAAGTTATACGTGTCCCGGCGTTTCGCCACCTTTACCTACAGTGAGTGGTCAAATTAGTATTTACACTTATAAATTAAGATTCAACCGCTTTTAATACGTATATAAATTTATTTCTTGTACCAGATGTTTTCGTATTCTGGTAAACTGTTAAATATTATGTGCAGTGTCAACAATGATTGGTGACATTAGAGTGCAGTTATAGATCATTATCTGTCATTCTGCTCTGAAGTGTCAAATATCGGCATCATGATGAAGAACTACAAGAAAATGTATTCAAATGCATTCAGAGCATGCCAAAAAGGGTGCAAGCTGTAATTGATGCCAAAGAAGGTTCTACGAAATATTAAGATTTTTTTCAAAAAATTTTGTAATATTTCTTTTCCTCAAATATATATGTATTTTTAAAACAAAAGAATTTATTTTTAATTGAATTATAAACACTTAATTTACCTAAAAGAACAAATAAAATGATAAATTTCCACTATTTTAAAATGTTATACGGCTTCAAACTAAACAATTTTAATAATTTGGCCACCCACTGTAAGTCCCAATTTACATGAAGCAATTCTTTAACCTTAGCTGATTGCTTTTTAGACATGGGGGTGAGGGTAAGATAAGACGAGTACACACTAGATTGTACAAGCAATTCGTGTTCCTCTCTTATTTATATTAGATACAAATGTATGTATGTATACTCTTAAATAAAAATACGAGTGATTGATTTAAGCATTTACCCAAGAAATTTCAAGTTAAAAATAGTAACAATTTTTCCAATAAGAATTGCTGCATGTAAATTGGTATTAACCAAAACCAGAATCTTGAAACTTCCTCATATTCCTTATATACGCACTCACTTTTCTAGCAAATGAGAACACACAAAACAAAATAACCCATTTCCTGCCACTAAAATATGTGTCTCATAACAAAAATCTTAAACATTCAACAATCACCAAAATCAATTTATATTTCAAAACACAAACAATGTTGACTAATTCAAATAACTGTTTGGAATCTTAATTAAACAATTAATCAATCACACTAAACTCTAAGCACAACAATACGCTCCAATGGCCGACAATGATGCCACAGGTAATGATGCACTCAACTAAACTTCAAACTCTAGTCATCATTATTTTATTTTTTTGTCTGTCGTAAACTTTGTACAACTTGCAACAAAAGAGCGCAATAACAGGCAAAAATACACACAAAAAAAAAACTACATAAACAGCGAATTAATAAAAGCATTAGAAAGTCAACTTTTTATAATGCTAATGGAATCACAGGTGATTGGTTTTGTGGAACAATCGATTTGTTGTGCCAGCTAGATCAAAGCATTAAGAGAGTAAGAGGACACACATCTTTAGGAGGTCTCTTAACAAAATTGTGAAAATTGCAACATAAAGAATACAAAATGACAAATTACCCATAAATAAGTGCCATAGATTTTGTTTTATATGCAACATTTAACAGAAAAAACACGCAACATTTTAATTGAATTAATTTAACAGACATTTTTTATAACTTAAACAAACAAATTTATAATACATACAAAGAAATTGTTTATATGTGATTAAACTTAATTTTCTTAATTTGCTTTCGAATGTGGAGACAGTAGAGATGGTTTTATGTAGGTTCAAGTCGATTTATTTTTAAGTGAAAGAATCCAACTGAAAATGATTGGTATGTGCGGAGTTTGCGCTTGTTATCATACGGAACCCTGATGATACAATTTTGTCAATTGATTAATGAGTTTTATTTAAATTCAAAGAAAAATATCAATTATTCGAGTAGTACTTTACCTAAAACACTAAATGTTTATTTGGGTTAGTTCCATATTCTGTAATATTGTATCTAATATGAATAACTTTTATCTCTCCTGGGCCAATTTTATGTTAAAAATTAAATTATATCATTTAGGCAGCAACAAAAAATCCGTATTTTCAATGGGATTCTAAAATAGGTTCTAGATCAATTAATGATGGTTTAAATTTAAAAAAGAAAATAATATGTGATCACTTAAATTTCCAACCAAAAGTCGATTTTTATATGAAATTATAAAATTTGTCTCAATTTAAATAAAGGTTGAACAAATTATAATAAGAGATACACATTGGAGAGCTTAAGAATACAGGAACGACTATTGAATACTCTCAACACCAAAGAAGATAGAAATAATACTAAGCTCTAATACATGCCTGCAATTAATTATAAGTAATACTTCTGTGATAAGTTTGACCATTCTGTGATATATTTTATATTTATACAATTGTAATTATTTATTCATTTATTTTAATTAACTTGGTGTCGTGTTAGTCCCGTTTTAATTACAATATATATTTTTAATAATAACAAATGATGTAATATAAGATAAATTATCTTAATAAAATAGCTCCTGCAGATGTCAAAAACCCACATCGACGAAACGTAGAGCAAATTGATGAAGTAAATTGTTTCAGTTACATTATTTAAAGAACAAAAAAAAATATAATTGACCAAAATTAGCCCGTATGGATAATATCCAAGCATTAATATAAAACTGTAATTGGTCATAAATAATACCTAAGATAATTATTTTAAATTGACATGCATTTTACTTTATAATACAAGATAATCTACTGGCATTATAATTTAAATATGACTTTCTCGGACGTAGTCTAATCTGGAGATTAAACTTTAGATGAGTTTTTCTAACATTTGTGGCCAAATATCGGCAATAACGCGGCGTATGTTGTCCTCCAAGTGGTCAATCGTTTCTGGCTTATCATAATATTAAATAAAGAATATAAATTTGATTTCCCTGAATATTTTTTAACTTGCGGTCATATTTTTTAAAAAAATTAGGACTAAATTTCATATCGAAATGTGACTGAAAAATTTGGTTCTTTTTTCGTTTTTTTTTTTTTCTTTGAGACCATTATTCGCAGAGCCGAACGTGTCATTTGATGATAACGTTATAGAGAGATGTTGACAAATAAATTTTGACCTATAAAAAAAATAAAATTCAAATTCAGACAAGGAATTCAGTGAATCAAATACAATTTTGTTTGAAACGAGACCTATCAACAAAATTGTAAATTCGAACAAATATATTTAATTGAAAAAAATTGTTTTTTTTTTCAATTAAATTATTATGCTATTAATTAAAAAAGTTATTCAAAACTTCTTTCCAATTTCAAACAAACATATTAACAGAAACAAACAAAAAGTTTATAAAATTTAAAAGCAATTATCTAACAAATTTTTTTCTGAATCTACAAACAAATTGTTTAGTATAATTTGTTAAATTTGAACAAACAAATTCGCAGAATTAAATAAATGTTTTCCGGGTTGTAAGAATAAAAACAAACAAATTTTTTATTGAATCTAATAAAGATTTATTTGAAATTGTTTTATGATTTTTAACAAAAATATTATTGAATTAGTAAACAAATTGTAAAAAGCTGACATGAAAATGAAAAAATTTTTCAGTGTTATAATTTTATTTTTTTTTTTCAATATTTGTAGCAATAAACTTATATTTACATATATTATATATTGTAAGATGCTTAAAAATAAATGATATAAAAAAATTAGTTCTTCATATAATTCTGATGTCAATACAAAAAATAGTATTTCAATTATGACTTAAATTTTAAAATATCATGTTTAGACGTTTGTGTGTTGACGATTTTTGTTTTCAAAACATTTAAAATGCTATCTTCAAATTGGGACCATCGTTCGTTTATATTTTTAGCCATTGGAAATTTTACGGAACACACATTTTGCTGTATTTCTATCTTCTTTTCCGCAGGAAAATTTAACTTTTTTCACTGCTCCAAGTTATGTTTAAATTTTACCATATCACCAATTGGAAATTAAGCTAAAAGTTTTTCGATGTGGTGTATTTTTAATAGGTGGATTATATCAAGTGTTATGTCTTGATCTGTTAAGATAAAAAAGGAAATTAAATTAAGAAATTATAGTAATTTAATAATATATTATTGTACAACTTGCCTTTAAATCTTTGATGTAAGTGCCCCAATTTCCATTTGTTTAAAAGACAATAAAGGTCCATATTAATGAAATTATCCATTTTTAGTTGTAAATGTTCTTGTGTACTTCCTTTAGTTTGCAATAAACCGCTCCTTTAGGTAATGTAATTCTATTTTTTCTGAAAGGGGTCCTACAATTTCACAAAAATCAATAATGGTGTATGTATTTGTTTTCAATATTTTGAATTTCATAGGCCATGTAATTTGTGTGAAAAGTAGCATTTATTTTATTGCAGCAAAAGAGTGTCGGTATAATTATAACAATTTTGTATAGTTTAAAATCATTCGTAAATCTGGCTATTATTTTTTTGTTGTTATAATTAAAACCGTATAATTTTGCTAATAATGAGTGAAGAGATTTTGTGGGGAGTCATACAAGTTTTTACACAAAAAACACTTTAATTTCATTTTTTTTACTTTTATTGTTATTTTACCCAATTTATTTAATATTTATTTTAAGTTTTCTTTTTTAATACAAAATTTTTTTTTAATTATTCAACTCTTTTTTACTTTTAATGTATTCACTTCAACTGTTTAATATGAAATAAAACTTACTTCTTTAAAGACTTTTGCACATTTTACTTTTCAACACAAACATTTTTTACAGTTACAATTTTGGATTTTTGTAACAAAAAATGTTATTACATGTGAAATCACAATTAGTGATGCCAGCGACACATATTAAAACCTTTCTATGCAATGCGTTTTAATAAATTGCTGCCGTCTGTGGCGACAATTATGATTATGTGCAAACATCGACAAAGAAATAAGACCAAGAAAACACAAAGAGAGAACAAACACTACACAAGCTACTTACGCATGCAAACATAAAAACACCCTTATTAACGTTAGTTTTGTTGCTCTCTCTCTCTCATATTTTTTTTTTTTATAAATCTGTAACAGTGTTTTGTGTATACATTCGTACAGCAACCACTTATTCGTATGTTATTGCTTGCTATGAATCTGTAACCGTACATGTGCAAGTTGTACGAATACGAAACCTCACACTGTACCCGTTTTTTTTGTTTATATTTTTTTTATGGAAGAAGTGTTGCTTACTTCAAAAAAAAACTAAAAATATTTGAAGTAAGTTAAATAATTCATACAAAAACCTACCTACAAACGCGTATATTATAATGTTGTATAGTTGTGAACATTGTTTTTGCTTAAATAACAATTAAACAAAAATATTAATAAAAACAGTAAACAAATTTATAGAACTTGCTTAAAATTTTTGAACAAGACATTTGTTCAACAGTTTTTAGCAATAATTTTTTGTGTGTATTATTGATAATAAGGATATCATTTACAAGTAGTTTCATCAGAAGTGCGTTAAAGATAAAGTCAATACTCAAAATCCAATACGTAAATTACCTAATAGATGCTTCACTATGAGAAAATTTGGTCGTGGTAGACATCACTCCGATATTATTTTTAATTTATAATTTTCAAACCTTATTCTTTTCAATGCAATAAATATTTGACTGATTTTCATATAAATTCTTATAAATAATCATTGAATTCAGCTTTCCCACCGGATGGAGATTTTTTAAGGGTACTATTAAAGAAGCTATCGTGCAGTAGAAGCGTCGATATTAACCATCAAAAACGCAATATCTGCGCTGATGTCGTATTGTTTTTTTTTTGCGTCAGAATTATACTATCATTTGCGTCTTTGATAATTTGAAATATTTATCAGCATTGGATTTTTAGTGCAAAATTGTTTTGAAGTTCTAAAGATGCAGACAAAACTAATATTGGAATTTTATATTTAATTGGTTAAATTTAAATCTACGACTCATATCTTTATGAAGATATACAGCCTAATCATGAATAAAAAATCCGCGGGAGTTTTTTCCCTTTTTATTTTTTTTAACATTGAATTTGAATAGGAAAAATAGGAAAAAGGAAAAAATCCCGCGGAATTTTTATTCATGATTGGGCTGATATTCATATTGTCGCTTCCAATGTTTGAAGGAGAATCGGGTGAGTACATACGACTATGTATTCTGCCTATATATGACTGTGATGGTCTTCGTAAAAGAAGAAGGCGCATTTTCGGTGCGAAACTTCTCACTTCAGGTGCAAAAGTTCCATAAAATCCATGAGAAACAAACCATGAGAATAATACAAATATTTATATTAATAATACTTAATGTAGGGTCTGTATTATTACTCATCCCAATCAGGTGTTCAAAATGAGGTCTTACCATGTAAGCGCCGGCGTTATTGCATTTATTTTGCTCTTTACATATGAATAAAATTTCATGTTATTTGTCTTTATTTTGATATGAAATCATCATCAATATTATCATCAACATCACCAGATGTTGTTGTTGCTGTTGCTACTACTGAAATCATCAACAATATTATCGTTAACATCTTAACATATTGTTGCTGCTGCTGCTGTTACTATTACCAACTCTGATGCAGCAAATGCTGCATGTACTCGCTTATAGTTGAAACTAACTGATGTTACTATTGTGGTTTATTAGCTGATTGTGCTGTGCTGTTAATTCAATTAAATATTCTTATCACACACTTGTAAAAGTTAATGTCAACAGTGGTCTTAACATGTGTTTCGTTTCGTTTTAAACATCCCAACAACCAACCAACCAGCCAGCCGAATAATCTTCAATATGCGCCAGTCGCGTCCGTCTTACATTCATCAATCTAACAGATATTGTTGGGTTGTTTGTTTGTTTTATGTCATTCATGCCTGCAATAGTTAAACGTTATGTTGTTGTTGTTTTTTTATACCCTACACCACAATAGTGGGGAGGGTATATTGGATTTGTGCTGATGTCTGTAACGCCCAGAAATATTGGTCCAACACCCACCTTAAAATATACCGATCGACTCAAAATCACTGCCTGAGTCGATTTAACGATGTTCGTCTGTCCGTCCGTACGTCTGGCTGGCTGGCTGTTCATGTAAAGCTTGGGCGCAGAGTACAGGTCGCAATTTAAAAGATATTTCAATAAAATTTAGTACATGATATTTTTTCGGCCCAAGGATGTATGGGTTTGAAACTGGTAGAAATCGGTCCATTATTTCACCTGACCCCCATACAAATGTCCTCCCGAAATTGGGGTTTACCGATGATAAATGTTTTAATTATGCAAGTATCCAAACAAATATCAAAACAAATGAGTTATAAATGAAGCCAAATCACATCTACAAATTTCGTAAAAATCGGTCCATAATTAGCCGTAGCTCCCATATAAGGCCCACTTTCGAAAATCACTTAAAAGAGCATAACTCTCTTAAAAATGTCGGTATCCAAATAATATTGAACACAAATATGTCTCGTATACATACATGAAATATGGTAGAATTTTATGATGATAGGTCCATAAATAGTCGTAGCTCCCATATAAAGCCCACTTCCAAAAATCCCTTTAATGTCCATAAATTTCTTAAAAATGTTGTTATCCCAATAAAATTTAACAAAAATGAGTTTCGTATGTACAGAAATGATGACACCTAATTTTATAATGGTCGGTCCATAATTAGTCAAAAGTCCCATATAAGGCCCTCTTCGTAATTCACTTTAACCCCAATAAATCTTTTAAAAGTCTTTATATCGAGATAAAGTTTAATTTTAATATTTTAATATTTATATTCTCAGAAGTCATGACACTATATTTTTAGATGATCGGTCCGTAATAGAACATATCTTCCATATAGCGCCCATATTTGAAAAACTGTCTTATACATATACTGTGTGTAGGCTATTATATGGTCGGGCTTGACCGACTATACATTCTTACTTGGTTTATTTTTTTTTTGTTATTTGTTCCTCATTTTCTTTTTGTCACTATTGACACAGATTTGTAATAAGTTTTCTGTTTCTGTCTCTGCTTTGGCAGCAGTTTCTTCAGAGCAAATTGAGGTCCAGTAGCACACACCGTTTATCGGGTAATGGATTTTCTAAAGTAGATTTAAGGTAAAATCATAAGTAAAAGCAGGGAGGCAGGGGTATGCGCCATCAATTGTTTATATTACATATTCATTAACATTTCTGTTAACTGTTTGTCAAACCACAATGTGTATCATTGGTCATGTCATATGCGTCTGTCTTCTGTTTCTATATATGAGTCCGAGTATGATGTTCATAATTTTCCTCTTTATCCACCATATTTGTGGCAGCGTTATTGTTGTTGATTAATATTAATGAAACACGATGTCGGTATTTGAGTTTTATACACCTTTTTTGGTAACAAACGTGGCGCCTTTGGCATCCACTTGAGTTAAGAAAACAAACACTTTTTGGCCTTAGATGGCATTTAAGGCGACACAAATTACAAACTCATTACGAATGTCATTTGGATGGAAAATTATTTTTGAAATAACGTTACAGTTTGCAACAAATTCGATAAGAAGAATTTCTTTTAGCAATTTGTTGGTATTTTCTAATAATCTGCTAGTGTTTACGGTTTTCAGTCTGAATATTTTAAAGGGGGGAAAGGATGGGATGGGAAGACGTTAAAAATGTTTTTTGTTATTTAGTAAACTAAAAGAAAATCATATTTTCTTGTTTAAGACTAAGACTAAGACTAAGACTAAGACTAAGACTAAGACTAAGACTAAGACTAAGACTAAGACTAAGACTAAGACTAAGACTAAGACTAAGACTAAGACTAAGACTAAGACTAAGACTAAGACTAACACTAAGACTAAGACTAAGACTAAGACTAAGACTAAGACTAAGACTAAGACTAAGACTAAGACTAAGACTAAGACTAAGACTAAGACTAAGACTAAGACTAAGACTAAGACTAAGACTAAGACTAAGACTAAGACTAAGACTAAGACTAAGACTAAGACTAAGACTAAGACTAAGACTAAGACTAAGACTAAGACTAAGACTAAGACTAAGACTAAGACTAAGACTAAGACTAAGACTAAGACTAAGACTAAGACTAAGACTAAGACTAAGACTAAGACTAAGACTAAGACTAAGACTAAGACTAAGACTAAGACTAAGACTAAGACTAAGACTAAGACTAAGACTAAGACTAAGACTAAGACTAAGACTAAGACTAAGACTAAGACTAAGACTAAGACTAAGACTAAGACTAAGACTAAGACTAAGACTAAGACTAAGACTAAGACTAAGACTAAGACTAAGACTAAGACTAAGACTAAGACTAAGACTAAGACTAAGACTAAGACTAAGACTAAGACTAAGACTAAGACTAAGACTAAGACTAAGACTAAGACTAAGACTAAGACTAAGACTAAGACTAAGACTAAGACTAAGACTAAGACTAAGACTAAGACTAAGACTAAGACTAAGACTAAGACTAAGACTAAGACTAAGACTAAGACTAAGACTAAGACTAAGACTAAGACTAAGACTAAGACTAAGACTAAGACTAAGACTAAGACTAAGACTAAGACTAAGACTAAGACTAAGACTAAGACTAAGACTAAGACTAAGACTAAGACTAAGACTAAGACTAAGACTAAGACTAAGACTAAGACTAAGACTAAGACTAAGACTAAGACTAAGACTAAGACTAAGACTAAGACTAAGACTAAGACTAAGACTAAGACTAAGACTAAGACTAAGACTAAGACTAAGACTAAGACTAAGACTAAGACTAAGACTAAGACTAAGACTAAGACTAAGACTAAGACTAAGACTAAGACTAAGACTAAGACTAAGACTAAGACTAAGACTAAGACTAAGACTAAGACTAAGACTAAGACTAAGACTAAGACTAAGACTAAGACTAAGACTAAGACTAAGCCTAAGACTAAGACTAAGACTAAGACTAAGACTAAGACTAAGACTAAGAATAAGGTCAAAGTTTACTAATTATTGATTATTGGAAAATGAGATTCTTCCATATTTTCAACTTAAATTTGTTATTATTAAACAATGCATCGATTATTCGTTGAATTGAAATATTTATATTAACTATAACACTTTTTAAGATACAATTAAATTTAAGTTTCAATGCAAATTACTTGATAAACGATATTTGTATAGTTGAATGTAATATGGTTTTATATGTAAAGATGTGAAGATGTATGTATGTTTATATAAACGTTCTTCTTACATTGTTGCCTTTTATAGTTTATGCAACAATTGTTTAGGTGTGTGTGTGTATGTGTTCGGTGTTGGCAACTAAAATTCTAGAAATGGACAATAACAATTTGTAAATATGCACTTCCTAAGACACTTTGAAAACTTCCAACATTTTCGTTTTATTTTGTTTACTTTTTTGTTTGTGTTTTTTTTTTTGTATTTTTTGACATTTCAAATTTGCCAACGGCTTTCAAGACACTTTAAAACTCCAAAAAAAAAAACTATACATACTCGTACAATGAGTATTAACTGCATAGAAGCTTTTTGTGTACTCCAAACAGTTAAACTAGTATAAAGTAATGCAGTTTATATTTATTTTTAATGCAACGGATCTGATCATGGTTTAAAACCGTTACGGCTAACGTTATCTGAATCGTTTTTTTGGTGAAACATTTACAAAATTTTTACAGCGATCAGTTACAGCAAGCGAAAATGGTTAACCATTTGAAAAAACCAATCGATTTTAAATTTACAGTAAAATGATTTCAGGTATCGACCGAACGATGTAAAACTTATTACAGATTTTTAGTAATAAAATCAGAATGAAGACAATCCGAGAAGACAGATGCAGGTATATCTATACTGTAGAAAGCCCTTATTAAATATAAGCCTTCGTATGAATTAATATCACTCCCCCTGTTCATTGAGCCGTATATACATACATAAGTTTGTTTGTATAATGCAAATAATGCAGACAGGTAGCAAAGAAATGAACAAGAAATATAGGATATAAAAGTATCTATCTATCGAATATATATTGGTATTTACCTTAAATGGACTACAAACAAACAAAAGCTGCAATAATATTGAAAGAGTTAAAGAAATGCGTGAGTCTATTTTGCACAATATTATGGACAAACAAATAAAAAATAATACTATTAATACCTTCTGGTCAAACACTGAATACAAAAGAATATTATATTGGGCACAAAAGACAAAGACGTACGACTAGAGTAAATAGAAAAACAAAACAAGAAAAAGTTGCAACTTAGAGAAGATTTGTAAATTCTTTTCCACAAGTGAGGTGAGTTCAATAAATTTTCAGATTGTATGATAATAAGGATTAGTTCACCATTTAACCACCCACATAATAATTGTCACCTTAATGGCAGTCACAATCAAGCAAAGCCCAGCTATTTAAGAGTAGGAATCGTATCGCTTGTATCTTTTTGAAAAAGGGAAGCAAATAGATTTTTGTTAAATACACACTTACTCTTACTCGTATTCACATTTATTGCTATAAATCATATAAATCAAGTATCTTTTCATTCCTTCATTCATTCATACAATATACATACATACATTCATACATGTATGCATTTTCAAAGAGGAAAAATCAAAGAATGTATTTTATTTTATATTTATGCACATTTCGTGCAACATGTTGGTTGCTTGTTGCACTATAAATTATTATTGTAAAAATGCAAACAAAAAAATAAAAACTGCAAAAGACAAAAGGAAATGCAAAAACTAAATAAAATCAAAAGAAAAGTATGTAGTGTACGAGTACATAGGTTTATTTTTAATACATATTTCTTATTTTTGTCATTTTATTTCTGTTTGTATCGAATCTTTTTTGTTTTTTTTTTTTTGTCTTTGCATTTAAATGATAAATAACATAAGAAAAAATGTCAAAAAATTAACAAGATATTATTTCAAGCCCCCACTCTATATCATACTCCATTCATACATCCATACACTTCTTTGCCTTTGTAGGCAGGCAGTTCGGCCGTAATGTTTGTCCGGTAAACAGTCACAGAGTGCCGTCCATTTTAGCCTGCTGCTGTTGCTGCAACGACCGGATTTAATAAAGTGTCTTCGTTTAACTGACTGTATAAACAAGATTATGAGTATATTTGTAGTAAAGATTAAAATTGAAGTATTGAGAGTAGTTTTTTTTTTACTTTAGCATATTCGTATCATGATTTATGAGCAGCAACAGTACAACGTTTTATATATTTTGTTTTTGTTGTTTGTATACGTACAACATATACATAGATAGTCTTTAACTTGCCACAATTTCCACACACGCATAATGTTGCAAGTACGTAGTAGTCTCCTACTTATTTTCCATGTTACTGTTGTTGTTATTGTTTTGTCCACTATTGTAAGTTACTACCAATGCTGTGACTGGTGGTGTTGGTGCTGCTGCTGCTGCTGTGCCACCACACCACCTTCATATTGCTCTATCAATTGGTTAACATTATTTTTACATAATGTTATAAAATTAAACTTTTTCTTTTAAATAAAATTATCAGGAAATTTGTGTAGCAGAGATGGGTGACCAGTAGATGTAGAATTTCGATGAAAGAGTGTCTTCAATTACACACTAAAATGGTTGCAGGTAATACTGAAAATTAAGATCAACATCACTTCGAATATATGTAATCTAGAGCTTAGCTTTGTTAAAATAGTCTCTGTTATTGCCACTTGTTAAGCAGTCTTGTTAATTGATGTGATTCGAGATTAATTAAAAATGTACTCTTTTATGTTATTTTAAAACGAATGCTAGTTTTATTTCATGGTATTCAATTCAAGTCTAGCTCTTATCAAACTAACATGTCTTTTTCAATCTCTCCTAAAACCCTTCAAGACGCCATTCGCGCCCAATTGCAGCTGTCATCACTCATTCGCCGTCTCCACTCCTTTTCTTCTAAAACAGGGTTGCCTTATTCAAATAAACTAAATTATATTTGGTAGTTGGTCAAAGTGTTGTTCCAACATCCTCCTTCGTTTAATATTAAACTCTAGTGCGAAGCTGATTGGAATGTTTCCTCTGCAGGGTGCTTTTATTATTTGTGTGTAATAAAACATTGTACATAACAGATCCCAACTTTTCCATTATCTGTCCAGGAATCCAAATGAACTTATTGTTTTTAAAAATTTTCGCAAAAACGAAATCGCCGGCTTTGAAACTTCTCTTACGAGCCCCATGCTTTTTATTATACGAATTTTGCATTTCCACGTTTTTAAAAGCTTCAACCTTCTCCTCCACTTTCAAAAGATCCATTTGGAGTCTTAGGTTTCTACCAACAAACCATTCAGCTGGTGATTTATTTTCAGGAACATTCGGATTCGGTGTTGAACGATATTGACCAAGAAATATCAATAAATTGAGTTTATCATTCTTTGAGTTAACCTCATAAGCCTTTTGTAGAGATCTTTTTATCGTGTCAACAAACCGTTCTGCCTGTCCATTTGACTGTGGGTGATATGTTGCTGTTGTCAAATGTTTAATACCATATGTTGTACAAAAACTTTTAAATTCGGTACACACAAATTGTGTGCCATTGTCAGACACAATTGTTTTGGGGGCGCCGAATCTACTTACAAATTCCTCCATTTGCATAACCACAGCTTTTGCAGATATTGTTGATAACTGAGCGACTTCTGGCCATTTCGAGAAAGAATCCACCATAATTAAATAATAATGACCTCTGACTGGCCCAGCGATATCAATATGGAGCCTCTCTAAAATCTGTTGAGGTATAGGCCAAGAACTAAGTTCAGATTTAGTTGGAGATTTGACAGCTGAAGCACATCCGGAACATTGTTTAACATAAGTAGAGATATCGGAGTCAATATGTGGCCAATATAAATATGATCTCGCAATAGCCTTCATCCTTTCAATACCTTGATGTCCCCTATGTAATTGCTTCAATAGTTTAGTCTTAAATTCAGTGGGCACTATTACACGTTCTCCAAACATCAGACACCCGTCTGTCACACTGAGGGATTCACGTCTATTGAAAAATGGTAACAACTCCGGATCAACATTTTTAGGGGATGACGGCCAACTTTCTTGTATATATTTGTATACCAATAGCAGTGTTCTATCAGCTTTCGAAGCGTTACGAATCATCTCACGTGTAACTGGTAGCTCCTGCAAACTTTCTTGTAAAATAGATTTAACATCCGCTTCCACTGATACGGATGCAATTATAAGATCTTCTTCGTCGACTTGCTGATTATCAATAAGCCTGGATAATATATCCACATTTCCAAATTCCTTTGTGTTCACATACTGAATATCAAAATTGTAGCACATCATCGTTAAAGCCCATCTTTGTAATCTGTTGGCCGTATGAGTTGGAATTCCTTTTTTAGAACCAAAAATGGCTAACAAGGGTTTATGGTCCGTGAGCAAAGTAAACTTCCGACCGTAGATCATTTTATGGAATTTTGTGCATGCGTATACAATAGCCAAGGCTTCCTTCTCTATTTGGCTGTAACGCTTTTCTGTAGATGTTATAGCACGCGAAATGTGATAAATTACTTTATTAGAACCATCTGGCATTGAATGATAAATTTGTCCACCTATACCAACCATGGACGCATCTGCAGCCACTGTTATTGGCAAATCGGGATTATAATGTGTTAGAAATAATGGTGAAGTTAAATGTTTCTTAAAATCCTGAAATGATTTTTCGCATCTATTATTCCATTCCCAGTCAACATCTTTTTTTAAAAGTTCGTCCAATGGATGACGTAGTTGTCTCATTTTTGGCAAAAATTTTGCATAATAGTTTACGGCTCCTAAAAACGATCTCAGTTCCGGAACATTTGTTGGTCTGGGTAGATTTTTAATAACTTCAATTTTCGTAGAATCAGGATGTATACCTTCAGAATTCAAAATATGACCCAGGTATTTTATAGAAGTCTTAAACATTTCACACTTATCCCAATTAATAGTTAATCCGCAGTCATTAAAACGTTCAAATACGTCCATTACAAGTTTACTATTTTCTTCAATTGTTGATGTAGCTATTATGATGTCATCCAAATACGTAATAACACCATTTAGGCCAGATAAAATGGTTTCCAATGCTTGTTGAAAAGCACCTGGAGCAGACATGACACCGAAAGGCAATCTATTATATTTATATAAACCCTTATGTGTGTTAATGGTTAATATCTTCTTGGCCTCATCATCTACTTCAAATTGGAGATAAGCATCCGATAAATCTAATGTGGTGAAAATCCTACAATTTGCCATTTTTGAAAAAATATCATCCACGTGTGGAATTGGATACTGATTTTTTTCTATACACGAATTCAGCCCCGTAGAATAATCCCCGCATATACGAATCTTATCATTGGATTTACGTACCACTACAATTGGGGCGGCCCATTCCGAATGTGTCACCGGTGTTATTATATGTGAAGCTTCAAGCCGATTCAGCTCTTCTTCTACCCTATGTAACATCGCATAGGGTACTGACCTTTTTGGCTTAAACACTGGCTTACAATTCGACTTTATTTCCAAATGTATTTTAAACTTTTTGCAATGGCCTGTTAAAGCCTGTAAAACACATGGAAATTTTGCTTTAATATTTTCAAAAATACTCTCCCTATTCATGTTCGTTGAAATGCTTAAACAGATTTTATTTATGGGACTATCCCAGTATCCAAATTTCTCAATAAGATCAATCCCAAAAACGTTCAGTGTAGCGGATTCTGCGACATAAATCGTTGAGGGTATAGATTTTTCTAAATGATGAATTGTCGTCTTAAATTCACCCATAATTAATATATTATTATCAGAAGCACAAGTTGCATTGCGTAAACATTTGGTAATTTTTGGTGATCCAATTTTGATCCAGTTTGTTTTTGATATAATGGTAATATCAGAAGCGGTATCAAATTGAAGCTGAATTTGGTTGTCACCAATGTTGACTGTGATGAATTTTCGTAAAGTAGTGTGGTCCCGTACCTGTTTGATATGTAGACCTGAAACGACAGTAACTTTTTGGGAAGTAAAGCTCTTATTCGAATGTGCATGATAATTACTAGCCTTTTGTTTATTTTGTTTTTCACTGTGGCTAAAACATGCACAGTAACCATCCTTATGACCGATTTTTCTGCATATTTTGCATTTGTGATTCGAATAATTACAATTTTTAACAAAATGCATTGCACCGCATTGCCAGCATGGTCTATTAGGAGACTCGTTGTTACTTGTCGACTGTAAATTCTGCTTATTGTATATCTTCAGAACTTGAGACTGCTCAGATGACACCACACTGACAGATGGACATGGAATTTCCACAAGCTTCACGTCTTCCTTCAGCGATTTGAATCGTTGAGCCTCCGCTAGAAGAACCTCAAGTTTAAGAAGTTCAGAAGATGTCTCCAAAGTGTTTAAAAGTTTACTACGTAAATCGGTATCTTTAGATGAGTTGAGACCAATGATGAATATTAAACATTTCAGTTCATCCGTTGTCATTTGACCGTGAACAAAAAGTTCACATTGTTTATTTACCCTTGCAGCATAACTAACAAAATCTTCCAAGTCACTTTTTTGCGTTTTCAGACATTTATATCGAAGACTAAATAAAGATTCTTTTTTATCAAATAATAATCTAAGTTGTTGGACGGTTTGTTCAAAATCCAACTCTTTTGGCTTCCTTGGAAGGAGACTATCGGCATATTTTGTATAAACGTTTTGATTTAGCTTTCGAAGAAGCAATCTAGTTTTAGAGCCATCATCAAGACTCTTCCCATCTTCCATAAAATGTTCCTCAAAACGACTAAACCAATTTGAAAATGTCAGATTATCATCAGGATCATAACGAAAATCCTGAATATTTCTTGCAATTATATCCATCAGCGTTTCCTGCTGTTGTGTTTGCGAGGAGTCTGGATGGACGGTTAACGAATTTGCCAATCTCTGTGAAAGGACTTCCATTAACTCCTGTTGACGAGTTGCAGCTTGTTGCTGCTGCAAAAGAAGCTGTGTTAGTACGTTTTCTAACGTAGTCATCGCGCGATTTCTTATAATCCCATCCTCGTCGCCAATTGATGTGATTCGAGATTAATTAAAAATGTACTCTTTTATGTTATTTTAAAACGAATGCTAGTTTTATTTCATGGTATTCAATTCAAGTCTAGCTCTTATCAAACTAACATGTCTTTTTCAATCTCTCCTAAAACCCTTCAAGACGCCATTCGCGCCCAATTGCAGCTGTCATCACTCATTCGCCGTCTCCACTCCTTTTCTTCTAAAACAGGGTTGCCTTATTCAAATAAACTAAATTATATTTGGTAGTTGGTCAAAGTGTTGTTCCAACATTAATCTTAATATCAATTAATTTTCTCTCTGTATTTATCGATAGTAATTGGTTATAGGGATGAGCTCTGTCTATTTACTTTACATAAAACCAAAACTGATATTTTTCCAGGCGCACATTTTAAGAAAACGTACGACTACTGAAATATAAAATGGTGTTAGTACAAATAACTTGTGCGTGAATAGTCACTGAAGCTTGCTCCCATTCCAAACTAAAAAAGTTCGTATTAATTTATTTATTATTATTTTATTATTATTTATGTAAACCCTAATTTGTAGGAATTTCAACATCAGCAACTACTTATATAGCTATAAATAAAATTTAACTTGAAAACTTCTAAATTGATGTTAAGAATCTATTGGAACAGGTGCTTGGGTTGCTTCGCCTACTAACAGTCTCTGCACACAGTGAACAAATATAGTTGCACATGTTTACCACAACAATGTCAACATTTTTACAAGTTTTTCAACGATGTTATGGTCACTGTAATTATTTATATGATTGCGGTAACCATAATATGGTCAAGTTACGATTCAGATGATTATTACAATCATATATATTTTTGTAGTAACTATGTATATATTTGTTGCAATCATGTTCATTATGAATCCATTTATCATAATTTGCTGTTTTTGATTATGTTAGAGAACAACATAATATTGTTACGTTTTTACCTTTTAAAAATGGTGGTTTATTTTCTTTAAATAATTTTAATTCTTAATAAAAGCGTCAAGTAGTTTGAAATAAACACAACGAGTCTTTATTTATTTAAATGTACAGAAAAACTATTGTAAATGAACACTCTGTCTTTTAAACGCTTATATTGCGGTTTAAGAACCCACTTAAATTACTGTTTGAGAACACTTTGATGTTTACTCAACGACCCGAGCTTTTTATGCTGGCACCGTCACATTGACTATTTAATAATCATGCTACATGTTTCGGTAGTCTTAAGATTAAGATTTCAGTGCAGTGAAGTGTGTGTTCTATTTGTGATAAATCTTGAAACGTGAAAATGTCCGAGACGAGATTCAATGTATCTATTTGTATTTTAAACTTTTTCCGACAAATGAGATGAGTACATCAATTTCTAGTTGTCTCATTGTGTTATTAACCAATTTCTGTTTGACGTTGTTGCAGAATGTCTGCTCTTCATCGAGGAAGTCAACTAAGGTATTTTCCAAGTAGTTGTGCTGAAACTGTCGTTAGATTTATATTTCGCATTTGTATGTTGAGCTCTTGATAGCGTATCTAATATAGATATTTTCCAGTGTTTATACAATACACGACCTTAGTGAGGAGGATATATTGGATTTGTGTTGTGATTTGTAACTCCCAAAAATAATAGTCTAACAACCACCTTAAAGTCTAACATCAACCGATCGACTCAGATTCACTTAATAAAATGGATATAACGATATCCGTCGGCCCGTCTGGCTGTCCATGTAAAGCTTATGCGCAAAGTACAGGTCGCAAATTTTAAGATATTTTGATAAAATTTGGTGCATGACATTTTTTGGCTCAAAGATGCTTGGGATTGAAACTGATTGAAATCGTTCTATTATTTCACCTAGTCCCCATATAAATGGCCTACGGAAATAGGGGTTAATCGGTCATAAATATTTGACTTATGCACGCACCCATACATTGCCATAAAAATGTTGGCAATACAAACAAGTTTTATATGTACAGAATTTATGTCAACTAATATTTTAACGATCGGTCCATAATTGGTCAAAACTACCATTAACGACACATTTCTGAAAATCCCCTAAACATGCATAACTATTTTTAAAGTGTTTTTGCACATATACTGGATGTAGGGTATTATGTGGTCGGGTTTGACTGACTATGCTGTCTTATTTTGGAGGCTCAAGATAATCATGTAAAGCTGTCTGTTATGAAGAGCATGCAGACCCAGAAGTTTATCATGAGCCACTACATTAGAATATTAATGTTCTCCTGTAAGGACACCGACCCTTGAGATCATTATAACTATATTCGATAAACAGAAAGTCTTGGCTATTTAAGAAGATACAATTTTGCTTAGCGGATTTGCCGAAAAGCTCTCTACACCATTGTAGAATTTTCTACTGGATTTTCTTTTACTCGGCATTTACACATGCAAGTGAAAGTTCGAAAAAGTCAATATATTCACACTTTTTTTTACTAATACACTCACATTTTTTCACTTGCAGAGCTAGTCGAGTGTTTCGAATAAATTTTCGTATATAATACGTACACGGCACTTGCATGCAAGTACTTGCATGTGTAAAGGCAGGGTTAGCGAAAGCTTCACCGCATTTTGTTTAGAAATGAGGCTAAATTTAAAACAATGGTTAGATTTAAAAAAAGAGGTTGGCAGTACTTTTAAAAACCGGTTAGGATCAGGCAGACAGCGACTGTTGCTGACTTTGAATGATTTGCATTTAGTTCTTATAAAAAAAACTATTTTATGAAATAACTTTTAGAAAAATAACACCTCTGGTAACCTTAAATGATCCTTAATAAAATATTACAAATTGTAAGTTACCCACTAGGCAACATCCTCGCCCTAAACCTCATCATTATTATCGCCAACGAATAGTGAAAATTTGTGTTGGGTGCTTCATCTTTTACATCTTTACAATATTTAACTTTAACGCCCGCGTATTTGTACTTGTAACTGGTATAAAATAGACTGGCGGATGAGCAGGCAGACAGACAGACAGACAAACAGACATATACACAACCTATGCCAGCATACAGAATATACAGATATTGTTTATTTATTTTGTTTTTTTGCTTTAGTTAAATATAATATTGAATTTTACTTTCAGTAGGAGTTTTTGCCCTGCAGGATGCAATTGTCTGTTTAAAAGCTCTCATTCTGACAATAATAAAACAAGTACAACATGTTTCTTTCTTACTGGCTGACTGGCTGGCTGGCTTTCCTGTATATTTATGTAGCTGTTGGTTATTCATTCAGTTTTTTTTTCTTTTTTTTTTTTTTTTTGTTCTTACTCATCATTACTTTTGGAAGCCGGGTTATGATGATGATGATGGTTTTGGTTTGCTATCTGGTCGATATTTTATTTATTTAAAAAATGCAGAAATACTTGCATATGATCAGTGTTACTTTTTTGTGTTTATATGACGATACATCGATGTAATGATTTATTACATTGAGTAAACGAATAATGTAAATTGTTTAGTTGCTTTTGTATGTATAGTTTACCAGTCAGAAGCTGTTTTGCGGAGAAATAAAAAAAAAATGTTGAACAATAATGAGGTTAAGGTACGTGTAGGCAATTTCATTAATGCGCCCATAAATTGTTAAGGTAAAACAGAACATAATAGTGCAATTTAAATTTTAACAGCTGTAGGATTGACGAAGTCTTGGTAATACGTAAATTAAATTAATTATAAATAATATTTATACAAGTAGCGGAAGTTAAAATAAGCTAAAATACAATTGAAATTCAAATATAGTTTTAATTGTTGGCAATAATTGAGGTCTTTTTTTTAGTCAATTTTAGTCTAGGGATTGTAGCCAAGGCTGGCAGATGAATTTCGCAAAAAATCGTCAAAATCCCGATAAAAAAGAAAAAAATCGTCATTTCAAATTTTAAAAATCGTAAAAAAAGTAAAATCGGAAAAATAAAAAATCACTTTTTCTAATATTATTTGGAAATTTTTATTTAAACGAAAACATAAAAATTCAAGTTTAGATAGTCTCTTGTACAATACTCGTACATATCAAAATGCATAAATTTTAACTTTTTAAAAAAGAAATCACAAAAATATATGTAATGTTAAATACAGCTTGTGTAATATTTTTATAATATCTTAATATCCGCTTTCACTCTCTTCAATTCTGACTCGTCAAGGCAAGTATTTTTGGATGAGAAGAGAAACGAGAACAAAAGGGGTACAAATTTGACGGCCAGTGTTGCCATTTTAGCACTTTCAGTGCTAGATTTAGTATTTTGTTTCTCGAAAATGCATTGAAATGTTTAAAAATTATGCTAAATGCTTTTTAGCATAATTTTCTTGATAAAAACAATTTTTTTCTCGAAATATTTTTTACTATTTTACTCCAAAAATACTTTTGGAGAAATAAAAAATAACTTTTACTTATATTTCCACTAAATTTCTTTCGATGTGGCAAGTAAATGAACACGGAAATTTTTGAATTAATATATGAAATGTAATGTACTAAAACAAGTCAACAATTGTTATGAACAAAATTAGAAAAAACTATAATTTATATTTGTAACATTTGAAATAAAAATTGTATTGTTAGATTGATAAAATTTAGCACTTATTTTTTCTTCTGTAGAACATTTTAGCACTTAGTTTTTCAAGTTTTAGCATATTTTGAAATTCATTTTCTGGCAACACTGTTGACGGGGTACTAGTCAATTTTCTTTTGTTGTTGTTGTTGATGTGTGTAAATGAAATCGCAAGTTCAAAAAAGAATTGAACAAAAACTGTTCAGCTAAAACTGAAGAGTGTGAAACAAGAATTACAGTATTTTATAACAAAAATATCGGAATTTAGCATATTTTACTAATTCAGGTTAAACTACAATGTCAAAACACTTTAGATTATTAAGTTTTAAATAACATTTTCAGTAAAGAATTTACTGCATCAAACATATACAGGTACATAATTATTTAAAAGATTTTCGTATTTTTGTTTTATTTCAATTTATTTTGCTGAATATTCTTTTGACGTTTTGTTAAACTGGAGAAGTTTTTGTGGAATTTCCCTGTTGAAATTCATAAATTGTTTCCTCTTAAAATTTTAGATCATGGAATTCAGTACAGGTGTCCCTCGTATAACACGGTACTTCTACAACGCGTTTTCGATATAACGCGATGTAAAAAAAAACAGTTTCATTAAAACGCGTAATTTCGATCTTTATAACGCGAAATTGAAAATATGTATTATCAACACTAATTGAAACAGTCTACTTTAAACGGATCTTGGAAAAAGCTGTGTATTTTAAAAGATAGTGTGGTACCACCATTGAATTTTGAAATTAGCCGGATATTAAATGTGGACCAATGTTTTAGTGAAGAAGGTTTTGCTGATATGGCCGAAGATGATATTAATGAAATAATATATGAAACTGAAGATTTCAACAAAGAAGAGTTGATTTTATTAGCAATTGCATCTCAAACTGCTTCAAATATTGTACATGAAAGTGCAGACATTGATTCGGAGGAAGATATCTGTGTTTCGAGATTTCACTCTAAAGCGCAAACGAGAGATTAAATTCAATGGAGAGATCAATCAAATTCAAAGAGCAAATAGAGATGAGTCTAGCGCCTTTTTACGAAATCAAAAAATAGTTAGAAAAAAAAGCAAACAAAGGCTGATAACTGATTTCAAAATCGCACAATCACTGGAAGAACGTCTAACAAAATGTTTTTTATCAAATGACGAAAACTTTGCCGAGGAAATTTCCTCTGATAAAGTTATAAGCCCAAAGCGCTCACTATTTCGTAGTAATATGATGTTCGAAGACAGTGACACAGACTAGTGAAAGCACAAAAATTAAATTAGTTAATGAATAATAACACAGTACAACACAAAAAAAAAAAAAAAAAAATACGGGGTTCCGACGATTGATTGTGTTGTTAAGGAGACATTTGATTGGTTTTTAGTGTTTGTGTTAAGTTTTGGGTTTTGGTGTGTTCTGACATATATAGTAAAATTTTATAGCCAACATTTTTGTAAAACATTTCATCCCCGCCCTTCCCCTTTTTCGGGGTGTTTTTTACAATTTCTTAGAATAAAGCCAAAAATGCCGTTATGAGGGGGGAGTTAGAGGGTTAATATGTTCTAAAAAAATATTTGCCATACCATTATCTACAAAAATGCTGAACATACCCTACACCTCAGACGTAAAGAAAACATAGTTTTATATACCGATATGCTGCAAGAACAGGCCAGAGCTGGAAATTTTTAACCGCTTCTTAAATGAAATTCTGATGTGATCTATCAAAACGCCGACACACGTATATTTTTTTGGTCTCCTTAACAACAATCAATCGTCGGAACCCCGTAATTTTGAAAAAAGTTTGAAATTGTTCTACAGTGTAATTATTGTTTTTTTTTATTATGTTTTTTAATTTTTTAAATAAAGTATGAATTTTGATTTTGAGTTGTAAAGGTACAACATACATCTTTAATTTAGTACCTATTTTATTTTGGAAAAATCTTATTGGAACATAACCCTCAAATTTATATGAAAGCTAAGTCTTTTATAACGTAACCACCGCGTTATACGAGGGACGCCTGTATTTAAAATTGCTTTTTACATTTACCAATAAAATAAGTAATTTCTACTAACCTGACCCAATATTATTTGGAATTATTATACTTCAACTTAACAATTGTCAATAATTAAGAAAACACTACTATTACTTAGTTTTGTTTTTGAAATATGTCATGTTCTTCTTAATATTTATGATATCAAATGAGAAAAATAGTTGTTGCCTCAAAAAAGAGAGAATATGGTAACAAAAACATTAATCAAACAAAAAAAATTATAGAAAATTTTAATAATTTAGATAATTGTCACTTTCAATGAAAAAATCGTCAAATCGTCACTTTGCTATTTTTGTAACAAAAAATCATCAAAATGACAATAAATCGTCAAATCTGGCAGCTATGATTAAAGCTAACGTTAATATGATTTCTTCTAATATAAATAAATCACTGTTCACATAAAGTCCGGTTGCATGGCGCACGAGATGCAAGGTTTTTTAAGTTTTTTTTTTGGCAGAATAACGGCATCTATTTACTGAAAAAACTAGATACTGCAATATGAACGAATTTTATGTGAATAAGGTTTCATATGCTGCAACAAAGATATTAAAAATATAAAAATATTGGATATGAAATTTAGAAATTATTTTACTGTAATAATTATCTTTAAAGGTCATTTCATTAATATAAATAAATAAATAAATATCTCTAAAACTTTTTCGTTCTCCATTAAAGATAAATTCAGCTGAAGAGCTTAGTAATCTTGTAATAAACAATTTCAAGTATTAAAAATTGTTTTTAAATCCATAAACAAAGTTTTTATCAGCAAAACAAACGACCTTCTTAAAAATAATATGACAATTTATTTATTTACATTTCTCATACTCATAACTGAAATGAATTTCGTAATTTTTTTTATTATTTTGCAAATAAAAAAAATTTTCACACGATTTGTGAAACAAATGTACTTGTAGAATAATTTAAAAAAAAACTTTTTTTTCAGAATTTTAAACTCAATAAAAACACGAGTAATAAAACAATCTCTTCTTTCCATCCGCCAAATGTGTATGTATGAATGAATATTTTTACCCAAAGTATCTACAATTTATACGTATTTACTCAGGTGTTTTGTTAATACTGATTTCTGCTCACACTCAAACAATCAAATCAAACTAAAAAAAAAAAAAACACTTCGTGCAATTGGAAACGCGCAAAAGCACCCACCACTAGAGTGGCAGGAATGATAAGCTCATGAGAAAAAGAACACATTTCAAGTATGAAATGACTTTCGCAAAGCAATGAAATCCAGAAAAATGAATTATGAAAAACACAACAACAGTATTGTGTAATGAAACTCAATATGGGGTTAAGCGTGGGAAAAAATTACACCCACCAAACGAAAAAAAAGCGAAAAAAAAACTATTCATTCACTCAGTCACTCACCACTCATCTTTGCACATGATGAAGAATAAAACATAAGTAAATTGTAATCTTTGTGTCTTTTTTTCCTTTTTTACATAAATTTTGGTTTTTAGCAATTTGCTGAAAAGAAGAGTGCAGAAAATGTGTTGATAATATGAAACAGTCAAACACGATAAAAATTTTGTTAAAAAAGCACAAAAATATTGTTAAAGATTCGAATTAGTAATAAAATTGTTTTTTGTTTTCTACATGTTGTGCAGTGAAGAGAAGGTATTTAATCTATAGTTAAATTTTTGTACAAAAAAGTTTTGAACTAGTCTTAAATTTATAAACAGTGGCTCACAGCTTATTTTATGCAGTGTATTTTTTTGTTTTCAAAGCTCCATAAAAAAACTAACAAAAACTTAATAAATAAATTGGTGCCATTTAAAAGAAAGAATGTTATATGTAGTCTAACAAACAAAAATAATTTATTGCAAAAATCTACATTTTAATATATTAAAACTAAAAAACAAAAAAAAAATACTCGTTCGTACACTTCACAGCTTATTTTATGCAGGCACGTATGTACTTCCAAAACTTGAGATTAAAACTGGCAATTACACAATTTAATATTTGGTGTCCTAGCCTTTATTATCTACAACAGATTAAAAGCGATTTTTCATAGATGCGAACAGTTTTTGCGTAATACTCGGTGAAATATTCAACCACTCCGTCTGTAGCGCATTTCTTAAATCGTTCTTTTTAGACATTTTGTGTTTCCTAGCAGGTTTACCGTTGAGAGTTTTCAAAAAGGGTCACAAAAAAGTATTTTAAGGAAAAAAGGGTCAAGTTTTTTATAAACAAACAAATAGAGCTTTATTTCAGTTTACAATTATTTAAATAATATTTAATTTAAATAACAGGGGCCAAATTACCGCATTCGTGATCGAATGAGCTAACGAATCGAAAAATGATTTCGATGTCGAAATTATGATAAAATGTAATAAATTTCTTGCTCGATTTCGAATGACATAATCTCAAATAAGAAAATTACGATCAATTTTACTCGATATCGAATGCAGTAATTTGGCCCCAGTTAAAACTAATTAAAAGTTCACAGATTATTAACTAAAGATAAAGACAGTTTTGCATATTTTTCAATATAAAATAATTCAATATACGAGGTCTGATCAAAAATAACCGTTCTTTTCAAATTTCCTGAGTTACGTATGTTCGATTTTCGCATTTTTTATACCCTTCACCATCGTGAGAAGGGTATATATAAGTTTGTCATTCCGTGTGTAATTTCCACAAAAAAATTTTCCGACCCTATAAAGTATATATATTCTGGATCCTTATAGATAGCGAAGTCGATTAAGCCATGTCCGTCTGTCTGTCTGTCTGTCTGTCTGTCTGTCTGTCTGTCTGTCTGTCTGTCTGTTGAAATCAGTTTTTTGAAGTCCCCAGATATACTGGGGATCCAAACCTTCAATAATTCTGTCAGAAGTGCTTTCGAGAAGTTTGCTATTTAAAATCAGCAAAATCGGTTTAGGTTAACCAGAGTTATGAACCTATATGTGAGACCACCTCCATAAAAATTTGATATTTTTCATCCATTTTATTGCAATATTTTGAAAACTATTGCAGATAATACCATGAAATTTTGTATACGTTGTTTGTACTATAAAAGAAGAAAGTGTGCGGAAAATAGTAAGAATCGGTCCATGATTTCTTATAGCCCCCATACAAATATATATATTCCCGAAATATGGCTTAATCTATATATATAAAATTCAATGTATGTATGTATGTGTGTATGTATGTATGTAACGTATAGACTCCAAAACGGCTGAGCCGATTTTGATGAAATTTTCACAGCATGTTACTGTGACTCTGGAAGGAATAATAGGGTACTTTTTTTTTTGACCACGCCCATTTTTACGCCCACTTTTTAAAAATTATGTAATTGCTCCCATATAGTTTTTAACAGATTTACTTCAAATTGTATACACATTATATACTCCAGGCGAGGTAAAAATAAAGATTTCTTAAGCCACGCCCCTTTTCACGCCAAATTTTTGAAAGTTTTATACTTTTTGTTCTCTATACAAATTTGTTCATTCCAACGTATTTTTTTTATTTGGTAGTATATTGCTCTTAATACTGTTAACGTCGCCATATAACTCTGAACCACGCCTACTTCATCGCCCCCTTTTTTTAATTCCGATACTTTCGTATACCACTAACAATGTTTGCTATACAAAATACTTTTTTTGTAATATGTATTTACCTAAAGTTTTATATACTTTTTAACTACATACATTTTTTTATTACCAAATCCCCATTTTTCGCCCCATTTCACCTTAAATTATATTGCTCTTAATCTATATATATATAAATGAATGTGTGTCTGTATGTTTGTGCTTAATAGGAGGCCAAACCCTTGGACCAATCTGCCTGAAATTTTTACAGCATGTTACTGTGACTCTGGAAGGAATAATAGGCTATATGAAGTTTTGATTGTACAAACGGGGGTGGCACCGCCCATATAACCCAAAAATTTAAATCGCCATATTTTGGGCATTTTTTGACCTATGTCGATGATATTTGGTACATATGGTATTAGCATAATTAGGAATACGTACCAGGAGAAAAGTGCGTGGGACCACGCCCCTTTTTAGGAAAATTAAAAATCGTAATATAGTCTTAACTACTGGACCGATCGTCATTAAATTTTCACAATAGGATATTCTTAAGAAATAATAAATTCTTGACTACGTAAGTGGACAAAGGGGCATGGCCTCGCCCACTAAACTAAAGCAGTGCAATAAATACATTAAAATTAAATAAATAAATGTTTGTAAATATATAAATACGTTTTATTTTATAAAGAGGGGGGGGGGGGGGTAGCGAAGCACACCGGGTTTAGCTAGTGATAAATAAATGCCTATAAAATTGGAATATCAAGACAAAATTCAGCAAAAATAAGTTATATACAAAAAGAAATCGCAAAACGAAATTTTTTTTAATTCGGTCCATGTTTGACCATAGACCCCATATAAAGCCCACTTCCAAAATTCACTTAAATACGTATAAAAGAGATATAAATAATGTTAAACGGCTAAAATTTGACATAAATACTCTTTATAGGCAAATAAATTGCTGTACTAAATTTTATGGTGGTCGGCCCAGAATTGGTCATAGCCCCCATACAAAAATCTTCCCGAAATATGGCTTAATGATAAATAAATGCCTATAAAATTGGAATATCAAGACAAAATTCAGCAAAAATAAGTTTTATACAAAAAGAAATCGCAAAACGAAATTTTTTTTAATTCGGTCCATGTTTGACCATAGACCCCATATAAAGTCCACTTACAAAATTCACTTAAATACGTATAAAAGAGATATAAATAATGTTAAACGGCTAAAATTTGACAGAAATACTCTTTATAGGCAAATAAATTGTTGTACTAAATTTTATGGTGGTCGGCCCAGAACTGGTCATAGCTCCCATACAAGGACCACATCTGAAAAAGACATTTTTCCGTATATATATTGTATAAATATCGGTACCGACTCAAAACTTTGCACAGATCATTTTAATATATACAAAAATCATCCCACAAAATTTTGTGAATTTCGGTCTATTTTTAACCGTATGCCCCATATAAAGCCCTCTTCCGAAAATCACTTTAATACTCATAAATCGCTTATAAATAAGGGTACCAATCCAAAATTTTACACGGATCATTTACATACATGCCTAAATCTAACTGCTGGATTTTGAGAATATCGGTCCATATTTGACTATATCCCCCCCATAAGGTCCACTCTCGAAATCCACGTTAATACTAATATATATCTTAAATATACCGTTATTATGTAGAAATTCGACGTGAAATATCCTCATATGCATGAAAATAACTGTTCCAAAATTAAAGAAGATCGGCCCATAATTTGTCATATCTGCCATATAGAATCATTTCCAAAAAACAAATAAATTCGGGTCAAAAAATATTCTTTTCGGATTTAACCCATATTCGGCCCATATTTTATAATCATGATATATATCGTTGGAAAGGTATTTTTAATACCTTTTATTTAATGCATTACAAATTATCAGACACCCAGTAGTTCCCGAGATATAGGCCTATGTATTTTCAACTTTAAGGGCCCGCCCCCTCGAAAATAGGCGTGACCGGCAACAAATTTTTCTTTTGCTGGTATCTCCTCTAAAAGCCCTATTTAATTTTGTTTTTTTTTTTTTTGACAAAATCACTAAAATCGAATTGTACCCCTTTTTTATACTCTGTTTGTTTTTTTTATACTCTGTTTGTTAAATTACACTGAAGATTATTATGAACATCAGACAGACTCTGTAAATTATGGTAAGAATTGGTAATTAAATCAATTAAAAATGGTAAAAATTAGACAACATTTCAAAATATTTAACATAAATTATGTTGGTCGTAAAATTGTGTTTCAAACAATATATCAAATACTAATAAAATTTGCACTAACACTGAATAGAAAACACAGAATTAGGATATTCTAGTCTAGTGTAGTTTCTGTATTTCTTATTACGCTTAGGTGAAGGGTATTTAAGATTCGGCACAGCCGAATATAGCACTCTTACTTGTTTTCTGTTATGTTGGTACACATATCTGTTATATATGTTGGTAATATCAGCCATTTTGGATTGTGAGTTTGTCTTTGACAGATAATAAGTGCTTTTCGACTTTTTACTATTCGAAAAAATAGATCCAAGAAACTGTATTATGTTTTGTGTAAAAAATGAAATTAAATGCGCAAGGACATTTGAAATGTTGACTGTGGCGTTTGGCGAGTCTACTATGACCAGAACACAAGTTCAATTGTGGTATAACCGGTTTAAGGAAGGCCGAGAATATGTCAATGACGATGCTCGTCCTGGTGGCCCGAGCACTTCAACAACCGATGAAAACATTGAAGCAGTGAAGAAAATGATTTTGAATAATCGTCGAATCACTATCAGAGAGGTTGCTGATGATGTTGGCATATCGTTCGGCTCATGCCAAGCAATTTTTACTGATGTTTTAGGCATTAAACGTGCGACAGCGAAGATTGTTCCAAAATTGCTAAATTTTGAGCAAAAACAACATCGCATGGACATCGCTCAGGAGCAGTTGAACATCGTCAACGATGTTTTATATGGGAGTTTTGACTAATTATGAACTGCCCATTATAAAGTTAGGTGTCATCATTTCTGTATATATGAAACTTATATTTGTTGAATTTTATTTGGGTATCAATATTTTTAAGAGAGTTATGCACTTTAAAGTGATTTTCGGAAGTGGGGCTTATATGGGAGCCATGATCAATTATAGATCAATCTTTACAACATTTTTACGTGTGATTTGGCTTCAGTCATTTGTGGTGAAATTAGTTAGTATACATGCATAATTCAAACATATATGATCTTTAAACTGGTGAAATAATTGGCTGATATCCACCGGTTTCAATCCCATCCGTCCTTGTACTCTGCGCACAAGCTTTACATGGACAGCCAGCCAGACGGAAGGACCGACGGACATCATTAATTCGACTCAGGAAGTTACTCTGAGTCGATAGTGTTAGAGCACTATTGTGGTATTGGGTATAACAAGAAAACTGCGTTGGATGTGTTAATACATATTGTATTTGGAATTTGATTTATATCCCATCGCGATTCCACTCTTTTAAAATGCTCTCCAAACAATGTAAAAAAACATCATCACTGTTGTTAGTCAGTGTACGAGTATTTTAACAACATGAAATGCTTTATGCAGAAAAAACTTTACATAATGTATGAATGTGTGTTTTTATTTGGCTGCAGACAAATCCAAGATAAGATATGGCATAAAATTACCTTCGTCCAACCATCTCTATAACCATCTATCCTTACTTTATGTGAGCCTGTCTGCCTAACTGACTGTCTATCCATTTATGCAGTCGTCCGTCTGTCCATCTATCCTTTACTTCCATCAAACATTTCTAAACAGCAGCATGTGTTAACATCTACAAGTGTATAACGAATTATTTTTTTTGTTCACATTTGAATTACAACAATCTGCAAATAACCAAAAATATACAAACACTATCTATCTATCAGTTTGTTGTGTTAGTTTTGAATTTTTCATATTCACAAATAAACACAGAAAGAAAAGTCAAAGAAAAACAACGGAAAACAAGTGTGAATATGAGTGATTGTGTGGTGATTGGAGAAAGGGTAAGCAAGTGCACATGTGGAAGTTGTATCTATTGTAACTGGTTTGTTTCTATACAATTGTATCTATTACTCGTACGTAGCATTGCCTATGGTTGGGTTTTTGAATTACAATTTTGTTTATTTCTGATGTTTGAACAAAAATCCAATAATTTTAAACTGTTAATTATAATACAGCGTGTGAATTTTTGGTTTTCTTTAAAGTGAAAAAGAAAAAGAATCCTTTAGATAATAAATGTCAATAGATATTTACAGCAATATTTGCTTTTCTAAACAAAATAGTTCTAGACATTTCTTATCAAATCTTTGTGGTCTGGTTGTGCAACTTTTGAAAGGTTAGTGTGCCCTACTTTCATTCCTCTGAACACGTCTTGACAAATAGTCTCTTCTGCTTTAGTTGTTTAATTTTTATATTTATTATTTATTTATTTATAGTATATATCGTGAAATATTTTTATGGCGCTAAGATTAGTTGTACTTTTTTTTATGAATTGGTACAAAATCAAGGATTTGACACAAAGTATATTAAATATATCATTAACAAATTGCTTTAAGATACTAACTAAAGGGTGTCCCAACTAGAACGCAATTTTTAAATTTTAAATAAAACACAGATATTTAAAAAAAAAATCGTGAAACTTTATTATATCGTAAAGTACACAGAATAAGGTTATGTATGAAATACGATATCGTGCAGATGGTCTCCGCGGCTTTGCTGGCACACATGCGATCTTTTAATTAAATTTTCAATGACCTCTTTGCATAATTACTGCAGTGTCCAATTTCCTCTTTTAATGCTTGAGTCGTCGTCGGCTTATTCGCGTAAACCATTGACTTCAAAAAACCTCAAAGAAAAAAATCTAAAGGTGTTAAATCGCACGATCTAGGCGGCCAATTCTGGTCTCCAAAACGCGAAATAACACGACCGGGAAATGACTGATGCATTTTCTCTGGCTGTATGACATGTCTTCTTGAAACCACATGCCCTCCACATTCATTTCTTCAATTCTAGGCAAGAAAAAACTCGTTATCATTTCACGATACCAAACACCATTGACACCATTGCGTTCTAGTTGGGAGACCCTTTATTAGATCAACTCTACGAAAAACATAAGCACCTTTTATTATTTCATTTACTAGGATTCGTTTATTCAAAATCAATAACATCCAGGAAACTTTTTGAAAATTGCTATATTTTTTACCTTATTATTACACTGCTGGACAGAATCAAAGTATTTTGGAAATAAATTTGATCATTTGATCGGACAAAAAACATTTAGATTATTCTTATAATGCAAAGAGTGTTCTTCGTGTTTGAAAATAAGAAATCGGATGCAAGATGACTTATTAAATGCATTAGTTATTTTAAAAAATTGTTCCATGACGAACTTAGAAAATTTCTTTTATTTTTATAATATATATAATTTATTTCTTAGTAACAAATGGTTTCAATATGTGTATCCCTTGAAGTGCTGTTTTTCATTAATAAATTTTTTATACCCTCCACCACCATGACTATAAATATAAGTTTGGTTTTTCGTGTGTAATACTGAGAAATATTCATCTGAGACCTAACAAAGTAGATATATTCGTGGTCCTTACGTTCTTGGTTCTAAGTAGATTGAACCATGTTCGTCTGTCTGCCTGTCTGTCTGTCTGTGTAAAACACTCTCACGTCCAAACGACACAATCAAACTCAACAAAGTTCACAAACCCCATTTATAGTTCTCCTAAGCAGTTTGGTATTAAAATCAGCAAAATCGGTATAGCAAAGACAGAGTTACGGACCAACATGTGAGGCAACCTCCATAAAAATTTGACATTTTTAAACATGTCTCTTTTAATTTTTTGAAATATATTGCAGATATTGTCATGAAATTTTGTACACGTTATTTTTATGACAAAAGAAGAAAAAAATAGTAAAAATTGGGCCATGACTTCTTACAGCCCCCATACAAATATCTTCCCGAAATATGGCTTAATGATAAAGAAATTCCTATAATATTGGAATATTAATACAAAATTCGGCAAAAATAAGTGCCATATAAAAAGAAATCGCAAAACAAATTTTTTTGTGAGCCCCATATAAAGTCTACATATAAAATTCACTTAAATACGTATAAATCTGGTACAAATATATTTACCAGGTTAAAATTCGACACAAATAATTCTCATCTATATATATAAAATTAAGTGGCAAAACTTCCTGTTCGCATACTCCTCCTAGACGGTTTGCCCGATTTCAATGAAATTTTCAGGGGTGATTGGGGTCTGTGTGGAGGGTGCACATGAGAAATTTAATGTGTATATCTTTGCGCGTTTTGCAAAAAAAAAAAAAAAAACATTAATTCTGTTTGGTTTCACGTATTTTTTCGGATTTTTCTTATTGTTTTGACGCAAGATTGGCAGTCCTGCCTTTTTACTAATAAATAAACAGAAACAGCTGCCGAATATTTACAATTATTAAAAAAACATTGACATCGCAACATTGTGTTTTTTTCCATATTAAATTCAATCGATTTACTACATTTATTCGAAAAGAATACTTTAGAAAATGCCTCGACTACGTACACGTAATACGGTTGGCAGGCATACGCGTGATGCACATCGAATGTCAATATGGAGAAGAAATCAAAGCGAAGAGCAACGCGCTCAAGTGAATGCCCAAGGTAGAGCAGTGTACAGAGAGCGGCGAGCACAGTTTAGAGCTGAATCCGCAAACAATCAACGGCCAAAATATCGCCAAGGCAGAATTCCGCTTCGTCTTCGCGATCAAATGGAACATGTTGGCTTTCATTACGATCCTGACTGCGACTACAGTCTGCATGCTTCTATTGGAGCAATGGCGATTATTTGTACGCATTGCAATGCAGCGAAGTTTCGAGGAGAAACAGCTGGCATGTGCTGCTCCGGTGGCAAAGTGAAACTGCCTACATTGGAACCGTGCTTCTCCCACGGCCAATTGTATGTCGCATGTTCGAGAGTGGGAACACCAAGGTGCTTATTCATTTACGCGCCAGGCGGAAAAACCAAAAATGTTGTATACCAAAATGTTATATAAATAAGTAATAGTTTTACAACAATAAATAAAACACAAAGTAAAAACCCTTAAGAGTTTTAATCGATTTTGGTGTAGCGGAGCGCACCGGGTAAGAGCTATTCTAGATCAAAACGATTTGTTTTTTAAAAAATTGATGTTATTATTGTATTATTTACTTTTCATTTCATACTTTGTTTAATATCCTAATCGCTTAAAATATCATACAGGACAACGTTTGTTGTCACGATTTTGCAACGGAAAAAGACTTGCGGTCAAAATTTAATTTGAATGCAGAACAACGTTTGCCGGGTCAGCTAGTAGATATATAAATTGTTGTCATTAATTTTATGAGGTTCGGTCCATAATTGGTCATAGCACCCATATAAGGACCACATCCGAAAAAGCCATTTATCTTTATGTTTATCTTATAAATATCGGTACCAACTCAAAACTTTGCACAGATCAGTTAAATATGCATAAAAATCATTTCAAAAAATTTTGTAAATTTTTCCAAATCCCATTAAGTAAAAAACATTGTTCAGCAAATATTGGGCCAATTTTTTGTGAAAGTCGACGACTTAGTATTTTCGTAACCCTAGAACCTATATTTCGATCCTTACATGGTTTGCTATATATACTTACTTTAGGGAATATGAGGCTCATGTTGCCCTACTCTGTAAATTATTATACATATGTATGTATGTACATACGTAGACATATCTATAAATAATTTATCTCTGAAAAATTTAATTTGTATATTTATTTGAAAAGTATTAACAATTTCATTAATACCTTTCGCTTACATCTAAACTTCAGGTCCTAAAGTCAAATATACACACATACTCGTATAGAGAGTCTAACAGACAGACAGTCAACAAATTCGAATCATGATTTTTTTGATTAAACTTTTGGACACAGGAACATCCTTTGGCAGCTTAGAATGGCTCAATAGCTAGTGGCTACAAGTTGGTTTTTTTTTTGTAAAAGATTAAAGACAAAACCAATAATAAAACACATCTATTCAAAGCGAATAAACTTTATTTCTATATTTTTTTTCTACTAATTCCATTTGTTTACTTTTCAATTCCTTTATTAAATTATAAGCAATTTATTTACTTCTAAATATGTATGTACATATATGTATATTTATATTTGTTTTAGAGTTCTTATTTGGTTATTGATTTTTTGTTTGTTTGTTTGTTTGTTTGTTTTGCTCCTTCTACATGCATAAGTATGTATTTGTTGTTTGTTTGTTGATTTTCAACGGATTTCCTTAAGATTTGTTTCTACATACTATATTGGTAGATTTTGTTAGATTTATCGCTGAGTTGCATCTTTATTTGCCTGTCCAGTGCAAGTTGACTCCATACAACTCTAAGTACTTTGTGATAAATGTACTTCTATGATTGTATTCGATTTGTTGATTATTTGATTATTGTTATTAGTTTCACATTTAATTTTGCCATAAAATACTCAAGCTTCTTACCACAGACAGACATACACATAACCAGTGAATACTAAATATATAGGTGGATAAGATAGATAATGCTCTGGCCAACTACTCTTTCTAAGCCATATTTATTGCCGTGTAAAACTTGAGTTATTAACCATTATTTAACAATTTGCTTAAAATTGTTTTGTTTTACAGCCATTTATTTATTATTTGGCAACTTTTGTAAATAATTTACATACAAACTGACAGTTTGTGTGTTATTTATGTTATGAAGCTGTTACAATATTGATAGATTTATTAATTGAGGATATTTTTTTATTTTATTTTCAGATGATGATAATTATTAGTTGTTCCCGTTCCAATAAATGAATTTTTGGTGAGTTAAAATTTATGTATTTTTCTTTATAGATTTTGATATCTCTTATTAAATATTATCAATATTCGTACAATCTAGACAAATTTTGTTAATTGTAATTTTTTAAGTTGTAAATATTCACAATAATATTTTTCAATATTTGATTTGTAATATTTTCAATATGAAAAATATTTCTGAAAAATTGTTGTTGTTTGAATTTTATTTGGCTTTGGTTCA
This sequence comes from Bellardia pandia, assembly GCA_916048285.2. Classification (NCBI taxonomy): domain Eukaryota; kingdom Metazoa; phylum Arthropoda; class Insecta; order Diptera; family Calliphoridae; genus Bellardia; species Bellardia pandia. Next base: position 25,854,474 of record OU696531.1, read on the forward strand.
GTCAAAGTATTAATATCAATAAACCTGCTCAAACTGAAATTACGACTGCAGCCAATATTTTACTGCAGTTTAAAAAAATTACAATACTCCCAAAATATGTATCAGAACAACATTTTGGAAACAAAAATACAATCCCAAGCTAAGAAATAATTTAATTAAAATGTATGAGTAAAAGCCACTGCTTAATTTTCGAAAAAGCATTATTCAATGATTCCTCCAGCCCAAAATGCCCACTAAACAGTGACATGTTTTAACCGAACTTAATTTTCCACAACTGTTAATATGCTCTTTGAATTTATTTCCTTGGCATGGGTATATGTGCTTACCTAACACCGGCATGATGTTGTTTTAATTGTCTTTCTTTGTAAAGGGTGTCCCAACTAGAACGAAATTTTTAAATTTTAAATAAAACACAGATATTTAAAAAAAATCGTGAAATTTTATTATATCATAAAGTAGACAGAATGTGGTTATGTATGGAACAAGATATCGTGCAGATGGCCGCCGCGGCTTTGCTGGCACACACGCGATCTTTTAAGGAAATTTTCAATGACCTTTTTGCATAAATGCTGCGGTATTTCACTAATGCAGCGTCCAATTTCCTCTTTTAAGGCTTGAGTCGTCGTCGGCTTGGTTGGTTGGTTGGCCAACGTCGTCGGCTTATTCGCGTAAACCATCGACTTCAAAGAAAAAATCTAAAGGTGTTAAATCGCACGATCTAGGCCGCCAATTCTGGTCTCCAAAACGCGAAATAACACGACCGGAAAATGACTGATGCATTTTCTTTGGCTGTATGACATGTTGCGACGTCTTCTTGAAACCACATGCCCTCCTCATTTATTTCTTCAATTCTAGGCAAGAAAAAACTGGTTATCGTTCTAATTGGGACACCCTTTATTTGAACTTGTTTCTAACATAAAACACAGATTTTAATTTTCAAAATTCAAAATCGTATTAAAAGTGTATTATTTATTAGTTTGCCTTCAAAACATATTCACTGCGAATATTTGAAAAAGGAAGGGGTTTTCCTTAAAATAGAGAACTCCAAAATCTCCTCTAAGACTTAAAGAAATTATATAAGATTTTTAAGCAACACATTTCGTTTTAAACAAATACAAAAAATATAACCGTTTTTAAATCCCGTTATTATCGACAGTACACTGCCTTACCATGCATTGATTATATGAAGTTAAAAAATCAAAAGCATATGTTGAGGCGTACTAAAAAAAAAATTTCATTTATGCGGTTGCCAGACAGATAATTTTGTCATTATAAAATATTTGTAAAATTTTTTTTTTTTGCAATATAAAATAAGTAAATCATATATTGGATTTTAGTAGTTATTTAAGCTTTAGGTCTTTGTTATAAAAAAATTTTATTTCATTTCAATATTTCGCTACTCTTTGAGTAGATAACTTCTTCAGGAAAGACTTTTACAAAAGAATTTCTACAGCACATTTTTTATGAAAGACTATCTATAAAAGAAATTACAAAAAAGCTTGTCTATTGAAGAGTTTCTAGAAGTCTATATATATAATAATTTTTATAGAGATTTTATATAGAAGATTTTTTGCAAAAGACTTTGTATAGAAAACTATCTGTAAAATAGTTTCTAGAGGTCTATATATAGAAAGAAGACTTTATATACAAGACTTTCCATAAAAGACCCTCTATAGAAGTCTTTCTGTAGGAAAATGTTTGTAGAAAACTTTCTGTGAAAGAGTTTCTATTAAAGAGTTTTTATAAAAGTGTTTCTACTAAAATGGTTCTATAGAAGTCATTTACATTACTTTCAAAAGAAGACAATTCTACCTATAAAGAAGACTTTCATATACAGTTTCCTAAGAAATCTTTATATAGTCTTTCTATCGAAAGAATTTTATAGAATAGTTTCTGTAGGAGACTTTCTATAAAGTACTGTCTATAGATTTCTTTAAGAGACGACTTTCTATAGAAGACTTTTTATTAAAAAAATAAGAAATGAAAGATGAGTTTTCAAAGATGAGTCTTTATTTTAGTTATTCTGTAGAAGATTTTTAACAGAAGACTTTCTATAGAAGTAAAAATGTTCATTTGCTTCATTTAATCCATAATTAAAACACAGTTTTTTTTATTATTTATTTCAAACTTAAACTATTTTTATTATTTATTGTAAAAATTAATTTCAAGTTTATATATATAAAATAAATTTACACCGAATGTAAATCTGATTAGAGGTTTTTAATTAAATAAAAAAATTAAAGTCCATAAATGATTAAATTAAAAATTAAAGCAACTCAAAAATAAGACAAAATATTTTCAAAAAGAAATTAATATTACTACACATAATATAGGTATTACAAAAATATCAATTAATATTTTGGTCTTTTTTACACAAACATGTTTTTCAACACAAAATTTTGTTAACATCTTAAAGCTTTTTTCGGTAATTTTATAAATATTTACTATTTTCAAACTTTAAATAAACTGAAATTTTTTTTAAAATATATATTTTTTTTTGTAGATTTATACGGTTTATTAAAAGTTTTCAAATTAATATTTAAAACCTTTTATAATACATTGTCTAATAATTAACAATTATTAAGAAATAATTGTAAAATATAGGAACGTATGTTTTTTCTTTAATGAAACAAAAATTACTGAGCTAATATAACAGATTTTGAATACACATAAAAAGACATTTAAATTAAAGTTAAAAATTAATTAAAAATATTAAAAATAATTGTTTAAAAATTACAGCCACTAGGTACTTTTATTTATTAGTTTTGTTAGGTTTCTATATGAAAGGACTTTTGTTAAGTCATTTAATAAGTTTTTAGCAGATTTAAATAAATTTTATTTAATTTTCTAAATCCTTAACTCAATGAATAATTTTAACCCGTAACTGACTTGTTTTTAAATGTTCAATACTTGTTTATGTTTCTATATTCTTAAATATTTTAATTAAATACTAGTTAATAATTGAGTTTTAGTAAAGTGTGTTTATAATTTATTTGTTTACCCAATAAACAATTTTTTACTAGTTTCATTTATTAAACAATTTAGTTTTGTGGCTTGTTATCCTTATGTTTTGGATTTATTTTAAACAAATCTAGTTTGGAGTTTAAATGTTTATTGGGTATTGTCTGTTTTTTTAATCTTTTTATAGTTTTTTATTTTAAAATAAAACAAAACAATTTTCTCCAGCAAAAAATTATTTACTTTTTGGCTAAAATTGTTGTTCTTAAAATTTTAATTATTAAAACTAATTTTTATTTTTCTTTTTTTTAAATTTCAGTTTATAATTGTATTTTTTGTGTAAAGTGATACTTTTAAATGTGAGAGCCTGAAAAAACTATTTTTTGAGTACTGAAAATTAACATTAATATTATAATTGGTTGATGTTAATTTTGTCTTGATTTACTTAAATTTGAATCCATTTTATAATATTTATGACATTATTGTGGTTTGTTAAAAAAATTAATTTCGACAGTTTTGTATGAGAAATTTGGAATCGTCTAGCTCTAGAAAACCTTCTACAGAAGACTTAGTAAAGAATAACTTCTATAGAAGGGTTTCTTTTATATATAGAAGATTTTCTATAGAAAACTTTCTTTAGAAGATTTTCATTAGATAAACTTTCTATCGAAGATTTTCTTCAGAAGATTTTATATAGAAGATTTTCTATAGAAGACTTCCTATAGAAGACTTTATTTAGAAGACCTTCTTTAGAAGACTTTCTATAGAAGACTTTCTATAGAAGACTTTCTATAGAAGACTTTCTATAGAAGACTTTCTATAGAAGATTTTCTATAGAAGACTTTCTTATAAAAGACTTTCTTTAGAAAATTTTCTATAGAAAAATTTCTATAGAAGACTTTCTTATAAAAGACTTTCTTTAGAAAATTTTCTATAGAAGAATTTCTATAGAAGACTTTCTATGAAAGATTTTTTATAAAAGGGTTTCGATAACGGATTTTCTATAGAACACTTTCTATAGAAGACTTTTAATAAAAGACTTTCTATAGAAGACTTTTTATAGAAGATTTTTTAGAAGATTTTCTATAGAAGACTTTCCTAAGTAGACATTCTATAGAAAATTTTTGATATAAGACTTTCTATAGAAATCTTTCTATATAAAACTTTCTATAGAAGGCTTTCGTTAGAAAATTTTTTATGAATACTTTCTTTAAAAAACTTTCTATAGAAGACTTTCTTCAGAAGATTTTCTAGAGAAGACTTTCTTCAGAGGACTTTCTATAGAAGATTTTTTATAGAACACTTTCTGGGTTAGATATAATCATGGACAAATGTACCTACTTATATTAAAAGTTTTAGTTATGCTGCCATGTTATTTTCAAAATGAATTAAATAATTTAGATATTATTTAAAGAAAAACTTAAGCTAACTTTAGCACAAAAACTAATTCACAGTCATATATACTTTGCACAAATTAATAAAGCGAATATTTATTTAGTTTAGACTCAAGACTTTCGTAGCTGTTTCAAGTAAAAATAAAAATTTAATTAGAATCAAATCCAAAATAATCATTTTGAAGGCCTTGAAAAGAGCCTACGTAAACACAGTACACTACGCAGTTTTCCCTTTTTGAAATACAATTGTAAACTTTTTTTTTTTTCATTTCATAAAACTATTGTAAAGATCTTTGTGGCTTTTAAAATAATTGTGTTTGTTTTTTGTTTAGGTTAAATAAATATTTTATATAGATTTGAGTTACTTTGTTACAATTAGAATCCCTGTTCTGCAAAAATTACAGTTTTCTTTGTGTCTATGGTTAAATGTTAGTACATGGTTTTTCGTTATTAACTTTTAAATATTTATGTATAATTATTTATATTTTTTGTTTCTTGTTTTGTTCATAAATATTATATGAGCATAAAATTTGTAAATTAAATGTGTATATTAAAATGTTATTATGTTTTTGCATTATTATCATAGTAATGTTAAAATAAAATTAACACAGAATACTTAAAACTTATTTTAATCTTTACCACTGAATTCAGCACGGAATTCTATTATACTGACATAGGTACCCGTAACAAAGCCCAAAATGCCAAAGCAAATTAGTAGAATATTCTTCCATAAACGCCACTTGAAACGTCCAAAACCGGGATCTTCATTATACACAGCCAATTCAATGATGGATGGCACAATCATGCCCAAAGTACTTAGGCAGACGGCACCGATAAGGGAAATGAATGGACCCAAATTGGGTAGAGCAACAGCAATGGCACCGCAAATAATCTAGAAATGACGGAAGGAATGAAATTTGTTTATAAAATAGGAGGTTATCATAAATATTCAACTTACCACCAAGGCAACTCTTAAAGCGTATTCGGCTATATTCTGTTTTTCGGGAGCGATTTTATGTTGAATACCCTTCCAGATAATACTTGTGGGTACATAGAACTGCAAAGTGAAAGTAAAGAATATGGCAACAGCAATCATCAATTTAACCGATTGAGCCAATCTGCAAAATAAACACACAAACTTATAAATAGCACTCTTTAAATTCCCTTAACTCTAGAGAAACTTACATATCTTCCACTGGTAAATTCAAGGTAATACTACCCTCCGTTTCCGAACCGTACTTCAAATAGCCAAAGAAACCCACCAAAGTGTACAAGGTAATCACCGTACCCATACCAATATTCAACACCGAGGGACAACCGATAAAGTGATTGGGGTTCTTCATGTCATTCTCCAAAGACATAACTACACCAATACCTTCCAAGGCAAAGATCACGGTACCGAAGAACAATGGCCATTGTGTAAAGTCAGCCACACCAACACGTTCGCTAGGCGTTGGCATATCATCAAATATATAGGTGAACGTTATGATAATACCGACAAACATCAACAGATTGGCTACCATGGAGAAGGGTGTCAAGTACTTCAAATTTCTCACCAAACACATCAGTAACAAGGGACAGGTTACAATTATAATCCATATACGTATGCCCATCTCACTGCCATCCTCGGTATAGTAATCCACCACTTGTTTAACATTTGTACCCACAAACACCAGATAAATACAACAGCAACCAATTAAATCGATAACCAAAAATGTATTCACCATGAAACGTATAAAACGCGACCACCGCTGCAAATTGGGTGGACCATCTAAGAAAGCCTGTTCGGCAACATCGGCAAAACCCATCATGGGTATCTTACGTCTTCTACACAAGATGTGAGCACATTTAACGAGAATGTGAACACAATAAGTGCAAACGGCACCGACAACAAAGGTGGCGACTAAACCAAACCATAGACCGGAATTAAGGAAAGCCATGGGCATGGCCAAAATACCGGACCCCAAAGAACCCTTGAGCAGATGGATAAGGGTTTCCGAATCGCTAAAAGAGAACAGATACAAATATTATTTTTATAATTTGAAAATTTCGTTTTTAAGTTTTTAAAAATATATTTGTAGGTGAAATTTTTGTTTGGATTCTTTGACCTTTTATTTGCGAAATAAATAAATAAATAAATAAATAAATAGTTTTAGAAGCATAAAGCTAAGGCTACAGATATATTTAGTAGAAATTTGATTTAGACTGGATAATATTTCAATAATTGTAAAAGTATTAAGACCATGTAGAAGTGTAAAATATTAGTTACTTTTAAAGCTATAAATTTTCGATTGGAATTGTGTGTTTTAGCAAATTTTAATTACGGTATGACTGGATCTCAAAATGTTAATTTCACTTTTTTCATCTCTTTATGACTTCCAAGTAAATCGTGCCTCGAAGTTTATCAAAAAAAGTTTTATCGCAGACAGTTTAAAAAACAGTCAGTAAAAATAGATCACTATATGTATGTCTGCCAGAAATCATCCTAAGCTTTGTTAATTGTCAAAATTGCCGGATTTGCGGTGCAGAGAACCCACATATAATTGTGGAAAAACAAATTCATTCACAAGGTGAAACTCTGTGAAGATTATGTACTGGAGGCATCATTGAACCATACATGTTCCAAAAAGAGCCAGCATGCAGTGGCTGCTACTGGCGCTTGTAATACCCACTGCTTAAATGACCTCTCTTCTTTCGGTGACCTGTTTTGGCGCCCTAAAAATTATAATATTTTTCTACTTACGCCAGTCAAATGATCAATTTATATTTACAATCTTAACTCGCCGGAAAAAAATCTAAAACGTTTAGTTTTTGTTGCTGTATTTTCGGCAAATGTTTAAATGAACTGAAGAGAAAGTTTATGATCCGGGGATTCAGACAATTTATATTTGGAGGACAATATTCAACTGAAGACACAATGAATATTTAAAGATTACAATTTACCCTAAATATCATTTTTAGATGACTGAAATATATTTTATTGTTTCGTGCTTATGATTCTAAAAAGAGAAATGAAAAACTAATAATGATTTAACATTACGATGTTCTAGCACTGCACCATATAATCCAGCTTTGCATAACACTGGACTAGTCCCAAAACTACTTCTTGTAACTACTTCAAATGTTTTACAACAACGATTACGGTCGTTAAAGTACGAATAACAAGAAGTTCTGCTTTGAAAAAGAAATGGTCCATGAGTGCATTACAAAGGAACATGAGGTAGTTAATATATTTTAGCTACAATGGACCACGTACGAGCACAGTAGTTGTACATGACTTCTGACGTCAGTGGTCTGCACTCGTAGCCACGAGGGGCAGTACGCGATCGACTATTCAGCTAGACACCATAAACATACGCTGAAATCGTTGAAATTATCGAAAGGGAAATAAATTGTGTCTGTTTATGCCGACTACTGGTCGTTATAGTTTGTATAATGGAAAGAGAAAAGATTTTCATTACGACTGAATTAGAAAATCTGCTGAAGAGAAAAACCCAATTTAGAAAGTTTACAAGTTCTGGCTTAAATTGGTGTTAAATAAAATGTAAATCCGCATTAATACGCTTTAATTCTGACACTTTAAGGCAAGTATTTTTGAGTGAGAAGGGAAAAGACAATAAAAGAGTTACAAACTTGACGGTAATAGTGAATTTTTTCTCCATCTTAATCTACGCGAAGTTGTTTGCATGAAAATTAGGAACTTGATGGTAAAGATCATGATAATTTAAGTTCAGCGTGTGAACTAAATGGCAAATTCAAAAGAGATTTAAAAAAAATTTTGTCAGTTGAAACTGAAGCATGTGAAATAGGACTAAGTTGCCATAACTGCTAACCATCAAATAACCTTTTTGATATGAAAGCAGAAGGAACCGTAATTGCTTCGTCAGCTTTCAATACAGCTTCTCACGAGGCTTGGCTTCAGTTAGAAAATGCAGTATTTCGTCGTCTTAATTTACTAAATTTTTTGACATACTTGGCTTGGAAGCTTAATAAATGTTTTGAGAATTGGAATTGGAAACAATAACGATACTTACTGATTCCAAATGCCAAAAGAAACAAGAACTTTTTATTTTCGAACCAACTTAATACAGAGCCAGTTTAAGACTAAATATCCCAAATATATGGCAAGTAGACAATTAGAAGATCAACTGCTGACGAAGTGCTTCGAAGTGCATGCATGATTCACTAAACCGCTAGCTTGTCTTTAGAGATCATGAGTTTATAAAATCATATACACATAATAAAAACATTTAATTTGTACAATGAAACAATTTTAACAATTATAAATTTATAAATTAATTAAAATTTCGATTCAATGATATAATGTAACTAACGAAATCTTAAGGGCATTAACTTGCACATGACATCTCAATCATCAATATGGCTCATTCCAAATACATATTTACACTTTCTCTAACGTCAGAGATCAAGTAAAATGTCTAATAAATATTTCTAGTTTATAAAATTATTTATTTATTTATTTTAAACAAATAATATATATAACATCACTATACTGCCAGTTATTTACATTTGAATAATTACTTTAGAAAACTAATTGCATAACAGATGTTATGACGTTTTTCACTTTTTATAAAAATAAGATAAAATATAAATAAGCGCCAGCTTAAAATATGTACAAAAAAATAAAATTAAATTTAACCACAAGAATATATATATTTAAATGGAAATTCTAAGTCAAAAAATCAACTAGCCTTTATTTCCTGGCAAAAAGCATTTCTTTTTCTATAGATACATATTAAAATAATTAAATGCATTTGTATCAAAAATAATATTAGTTTTGTCACTTTAACAAAGCTGTCTATTTATACAAATAATATACTCGTATGTATGTATATACACATGTATGTACATATATTGTTGTTAAATAATAATTTAATTAAAAAACAAATTTGATTCAAATCAATTCAAATTTAATAAAATTGTACCATCATACATATTTATAAATGAAGGTTTTCACAAAAGTTCAAGCGGTTAGTGCACTCGCCTCAGAGTAAATATATACAAATATATATTTTAGGTTGGCATAGATGATTGACTAGATGAGCTACATAGAAAAATATAAATTTACGTATTCCTTGAGGTACGGTCACACTAGGCAAATATGTACCACTAAATAAAATATATTTCAATTGGTTTATTTATTTAAAAAGAAAATTCGTTTATTAAAGACAAGACACAACAAATATTAAATTTGATTTTATTTGATGATGTTTGATCTTGCAAAACTCTTGTAAGAGTAAACAACGTCAAACAAATTTGTGCTAAAACAAGTGGTTACGCTGTTTGGACTAAATATTTGCCATGTGTGGCCATACCTTTAGGGAAGCAGAGTCTCAGTTCCTAACTTTACCCCTTTATCGTGCCTGTACAATTGTTATAAATAGTCACATGTAACCCCTTGTGACGTTATACGTTATCGATGAAGAGGTATTTAAGAACCCATTCCAGAAGACCCGGCATTCGTTGGGATCTCAGGTCCAACTGTACTTGCCTACATACCAAGCCATTTTCACTTTGAGAAAGGTATTGAGGCTAAATATTAAGTAAATTATATCAAATCCTTATATCGTGTTCAGATATGACCCTTAATTGCGTTAATCGCAATTAACGCCATTATTGTGCTCAATATTCCATATAAAACCTCAATTAATTATTGCGCAATAAGTACGAAATTGTTATAATATTGAGTAAGATTTCGAATGCAACACTGTTCACAACTGTGTTTAGTGAACAAAATTATATAAAATGCAAATGTCAACAAAAGAAATCATTAAAAAATCAAAGTGAAGGTAAGTTTGTTTACAAAGAAACACAACAACCATATAGAGTATTTTTTTTTTTATTATTTTCAAACTGTCAAATGATTTTACATAGAAACACAACAACCATATAGAGCATTTTTTGTATTGTTTTCCAACTGTCAAATGATTATTGAGTAAGCTGAAAATTGCGTATGCCTGAACACTTAAAATAATATTGTCAATTAACGGAAAATTGACTCAATTAAGTTTCATATCTGAACACAGTATTAGGCATTTTAAGTTGTGCAATTATTATGTTCCCTTTTTATTTGTAGCGCATTCAAAACTCTCTCTAGACCATTCTCAAACACAAAAATTTGTATGAAAATTTATTTATTAGAAAATTTAAATATTATACACACATGTTGTGGCACATTTCCCATAAATTTTGTTGTAGGGTGACGGTTGCAGGTGACGGACAATAAACACATTGTGGTGGCGACATAGAAAAACTCAAAACTGAAGGCAATCAATAGTTAAACATTTTATTTAATTTTTTGACAAGAAATCAACAAAATATCTCGTCTAATGCTGGCTGCACTTTGCTCATGTCTCACTATGTATACATACTCGTAAATGTGTGTTTAGCTGTGTAATAAATTGAAGCTTTTTGGCAACAAAATTCAAGACCAAGGTCTTTTCTTTCATTCTTTTACATTATTTTATTTGTTTCTTCTACATATGTAAATTGTATTTCTTTTTTTTTTAGTTTTTTTTTTGCTGACGACAAATTTTCTTTTATTTTTCATTTGCATTTAGATGTTTCACGTCTAGATTTGGTTGTGCCAAGTGGAAAATTTCCGCTTTGTAAAATTTTAAATTTTTCGCAAAATCAGGCAGCGTTTCACATTCGTGGAGGCTGTTTCACATTCTCGTTACATGTGAATGAATTTCGTATGCAAATGCCACATTTTAATTTACAGAATGGTAAATTTTCACGATTTTATTAAATTCTGAGAGAGAGAAAATTCATTACTGCATTATATAGTATAAGAAAATTTTGTCATAGAAGAAAATTCTATTTCTTACAGATTCATACATTACGGTGTTGCTTTACTTTACATCTCCATAATCATTTGCATTACTTTACACATAACTTTTCTACTAAACACGTCCAACACATTCACTCACATCAGAGATATGACCATAATAGAATTCCTTAATGTTATGGGTGATAAAATATTAAAAGAATTTTATTTTATCATAAAATCATCTAGTCAAATTAATTTTAATGATGTCCCAAGTTATACGACTGTAGTTAAAAAGAATATTTGTTTAGTATTTCATTTTCATTTTTATTTCAAAAATTATATCATCACATGTAGAAGAGTGTGTGGTATTTTCTGCTTAAATAAAATAAGGTATCATGATTGTATATTTTCAGTTGTTTCTTACTGTTGCAGTTACATTCCATTACAGTTGGCTAACTGAGCCTTTAGAATGTTTAGACACGTGATTTTACAAGATCATTAAATGATTAAACGTGTCCATTCGCATTCTATGTATTTTGTGTTCTTAAAAGTGTTTTTCACAGGTGTCATAATAAGATACTATAAATAAAAATCCCTCAAATAATGAAATCATAAACTTATTAAAATTAAGAAAAATATTGAATCTTGTTTTGCAGTTTGTTTTTGACATTTGACATATTGCCAATGGGCGCAAAAATCATGCTCGCTATAAGTTTTTTAATGATATATTTTTTTAACCTTGAGATTTATATTTATACTCGTAGCAGTGATTGACACTTATGGCCACAAGGAGCCGTATTTACATTAATTGGTTATTTAGATGTAAACAAAGTTTATAAATACGAAACAAAGTTTGCTATTGATTGCAGATCAGATCAGATTTTCATAAAGACAGCAAGTGTATAACATGCTATTAGTATCCAATATCTTTATGCCGACCACTGATGCAGTACCACTATGTGTTCCGTTAAACACCAATTTGCATAGACTACAACACTTTGCAGCAGTTTCTAAATTTACGGTCACACATGGCAAATATTTGACGAAATAGACGTAACCACTAAATAAAATATATTTATGATTATTTAACTGATTGTTCGACCTTTTTATTAATTAAACAATTTTATTTTTCGAGATTAAGGTCAGCTTTTATTTTTATTTTTTTATTTTTTATTTTTTCCAATATTTCGCTATACAATGTGTAGCATCTTCAGGGAAACAATAACAAAATTAAAAATTAATAACGATAAAAATATTTTTCAAAAAATAACAGTAATTGTCAGAATTTAATTTTGTTATTGTTTCCCTGAAGATGCTACACATTGTGTAGCGAAATATTGGAAAAAATAAAAAAATAAAAATAAAAGCTGACCTTAATCTCGAAAAATAAAATTGTTTAAAATATATTTATATTCTTTTGTTAACTTCAAAAACTTATTTTATTTCAGACAAGTCATACAAACAAATTTATTTTTATTTTAGTTGCTGCTGTTTGATCCTACAATACATTTGTAAGATTATGTAGTGTCAAACAAATGTGTGCAAAAAAAATTTCGCTACACATTTTTGAGCAAATATTTGTCGAGTGTGACCGCGCCTTAAGGATTAAAAAAACATTTTTTTGTTTTGTCCGATTTTTAATGAAAAATCACTACATTTTGAAAAACAGAAATTAAATTACGTGGAACTGTTTGATTGGTAAGTTTTTGTGTTTATCTCAGGAAGATCAGGAGATTTTACAATAATCTGCATATTAAGCATTTTAAAATAGTTTCGCAAACGGATTTTTTTTTTTGACTATATCAGAACTCCCATTCTGCGAAATATCATGTAGTATTTGATAAACTTGTAATATCTGCTTCGACAAAAAGTCTAGCTTCAATTTTGAAGCAGGAAATCTTGTAATGGATAAAACGACCAAACGGTTATTTTTGCTATTGTAAATATTTTAATTATGAATGAAATTTAACTTAACAAGTTATTAATTTGTTCACTCAAGGAACAATTTATAAACCGCACATGAATTTGTTTTGTGTGGACAACTCTTGGCATTGTTTGTTCTTGTTCGAACAATGTTGTCAGGATTTATTTTTCGCACAACTATGTCTGCCATTAATTGTAATTTTATTTAAGAAAATTATAAAGAAATTTATACTTCAACACGTTTTCCCTACATATGATAACAAAATTCTGCCAACGTTTTGTTCAGATGCTCACAATTCAAGTGCCAAGCATTATTGAAATTTCTAACGGTCACGTTCTTCACTCAAAAGTTGCGATCAACCATATGGTTTATATTTTCTTTTTAAAGCATTGACTACTAAATTGAAAATTAATTCTGTGTCCTTTGCAATGGGTTTTATGTGCTAGTGAATCTCAAAATGAAAAGATTCGTCAAATTTTTACCATTTTTGAAAACATTTTGTTTAATTTCTCTTTAGAAATTCGTCTCGGTTAAAATAAACTATTAAAATTTTTACTTACATCTAAGTGATCAGTTAAAACTTTCAATTCGATATCGATATTCATAAGATATTTACGTAGGATTTCCGTACAGTTTATTACTATGATTTATATATGTATATGTACACGAAATTTTTCTTTCGAATTTCAACTTGATAATGATGTTTATAAGAAATGTATGTACATTGGGCGGGCCAAATTTTTTGTCGATTAGAGCCGCCCCCTAGGATGATTCTATGGACAATTCTAAGCAACTTTGGTAAAGGAGACTCGATTTTCGAGTCTCCCACTTTTTCTCGGAAAATAGACGAAAAATATTACAAATATGCATGAAACGCCCTCTGGTGGTGTTCATAGGTAAAAATAAAGATCAAAAATGAATTTCTCGACCCCAAAACCCACCTTTTCATAGGCCGGGTCACATATATTGATTATTGATTCCACCACCAATATTTCGTTGTGTTACAAACCAAATGACAAACTTAATATACATCCATTTTTTTGGGGGTGGGTATAATAAATGCTAGGACTTTATATAAAAACCGTTTTTTAATCAATTTGAAATTGTCAGTCACGGTACTAGTTCCAAATAAGCTTTACTGAGCAAGCATACGTTCTTGGGAACACTTCTAGAGCTAGTTCTTTTAACAAAGACAGTTTTTTTTATTTATATACTTGGATATAGCTTCAGTCTATACAATTAGTCTAGAAGCAATATATAACTAGTGACAAAGAACTAGTTATTTAATAATTATATACAAGTACTTTAGAAATGCAGAATGGTTCAGCAGTTAATAGGCTAGTTAATAGACTGTCGTTGATAAGTCTGAAGTGGTTCTGATGACACAACTTTCTATAACTAGTTATTTTAAAACAAGTTGTGAAAAATTAAAATATTAACTATATGCTTGTTTAGTATGTAGTCTGTAAACCTTTTTTATTGTTAAAAGTGAAGGAAACTTTAACTTTAACTTAAAATTATTTTTTGCCTGAAGATGACGAACAAACTTGGTCGAAATATTAGAAAGAAACAATAAAAATTAAAAAACATACAAGATTTTTTGATACATTTTTGTAATAAGACAGATCTCAAAATCTCACAGATAAAATACAAAGATTTGTAATATTAAATTTATTTATAATATAGTTGAGGAACTAGAATAAAGGAAAATATTGACTCTACTATTAACGCTATCGTTATATTTTTAATGTTAAACTCGAACCTAATGGGTCTTATTTATTTCCAATTAAAACATTCAAAGTTTTAATTACTAATTTTTCTTTTTTAATCAAAAGTGCGTGCCACAATTTTTGCTTTCTTTAATTTTATATATTTATTTACTATAAAAATCTTTAGTATTCTAAAATTTCGCATCCAAATAATTTATAATTAACAATAAAAAAAAAACAAGTCAATACTTACGATGTTGGATGCTCGACTTTCCGGTGCTCGAATGGATTATAATTAACATCTTCCGAATCATCTGCACTGCCCCCCTTTTTCCTCGATATCACTAAGGGCAGGGTAGAGCCTGCGGCTTGTTGTGCCGGGACATCCGCCATATCCGAACGTATGAATCTATCCGAAGAAGTATACATTTCAAACATTGATGTTGAAGATTCATTTTCAATATTTCTATACATTGTTTCTTATAGTTTTTTTTTTAATTTTTTTTTTGCAAGACTTTTATTAAGTCTCTATATATGTATATAGGAATATGTATGCAATATAAAATTATAGTTATTTACAACTACTAAAAATATGTACCGACAACCGATTAGTAATATAGATTATACAGCTAAAAGTTTGTTAGTCTATATACGTTTTTTGTAATTTTGTTTCTTTTTTTTTAAACCGTATTTTATAGATAATTATTTTAGATAAAAGAAATTTATTTAAAACATACTTTGTTTGATTTACAGACGCGTTAATATTCCTTGAGCCGTTATGCTTCTCGTTTTCATAGCCCGTCGTAACTGTCGGTATTTTCTGCAAATAAATTTCAAACAAGTTCAAATTAACAAAAAAATTTCGAAAAAAAATACATGCATACATATAGAGATATTAGATTTTGTTTAAATATATGTATAAATAAATAAAAAATAAATAAAAAATAATGTACCTACATGCAAATTTCTCAAGATACATATTTACCAGCGTTGCCAACTTTGAAATTTCAAAAACGCACCAAAATGGAGAAAAAGCGCACCATTTACAAAAAAACGCACCAAGTTAAGAATTTCGTTTTTGTTTCAAATATTTATTGAATTAATTTGAAATTTTTTAATATCATAAATTCTATAAAAAAAACTTTTTATCAACGAATATTAGTAAAACTAATAATAGTAAAAGCCTTTTTTTAATAAACGAACTAATAAAGATAAAATAAGCATTTAACCACTCAAAATTTAACTCACAATATGATATTCGGAACTAAAGTACTAATTGGTAAAAAAAGCCAATTTCAGTACATATTTGGTACTTTTTTTATACATTTTTGTTTTCTAGTTAAAGTACTTCTATTTGATTATTTCCAATAAAATTTGTTAGGATTCCACTGGCACTCTAACCCTGGTTGTTCGTCTACAGTTCAGTAGACCAAACCATCAGGTTATACAAGAATTTTTATTTACATGTTTGAAATCTTAATCTGATTTTCAAACAAAGACTTTTGAAGAATTTGATTTCATTTATCATACATTCCTATTTAAAATACATTTTTTTATCGTATAGATTTCATGAGTTATGAATTATTAAAAAACTGTAATTAAAAATAAAGATTTCATCACATTTTCGAAAAAATTAAAAAAAACGCACAGAAATACACAAAAAAATTTGCAGTGTTAAATGAAATGGTACTCAATCAAACAGGTTTATTTTGTTGTAGAAAAATTTTTTCTTACACTGAAACAAAAAATTCTGTTGAATTTGCTTTGGTGCTACCAAAAATTTAAAAGCGCAACAAAATTTAAGAAAAAGCGCACCGAGCACCAACTAAAGAATTTTTCGCACCAAAAAAAGCACCAAAAATGGTGCGAAACGCACCAAGTTGACAACGCTGATATTTACGTTTTAGCCGATCTCTTAAATATTCAAATTATTTTGGTTGTGTGTGTTTTTTCAATACGATTTTCAATTTTCTGTGTTCATTTTTTTTTTGGGTAAAAAGTAAGTACTCAGACACGCACTTGTATTTGTTTATAGTATGGTATGGTACTCTTTTTTTTATAGATCTCCCAAAAAAAAAAAAAAAAAAAAACAACAAATTGCTAAAATATTTTTCAATTAAATTTTATTGATCGAATTCTAAGATCATCATTAAAGATTTCAAACCAGCCACAAAATATTATTTACGTTTTTTTATTTAATTATTCAATGCAAAATATGTATGTAAGAGTATGTTTTTCAAGAAATAATGTTGTACATGTTTTGATTTTGAGAATTGTTGTGTATTCATGCGTTTTCTTAATGAAAATTGCGTTTTGCTCTCTCAAGTGAAAAATTATTATTCGTTGAGAGATTGAATTTTCAAGAATACTTTCAATGTTGAGTGTGTTCTCTGTAACAAGTAAAGAAATATAAACATTTTCTTTACTAAAAATATACCAGAATAAAATACTGATTATCCGGAAGCAGTTTTATAAGTGATATTCAGGTGTCTCTAGCTTACTAGAAGGAAGACATAATTTTTCTTCTCGATTCTCTACTAATTTATGAGCATCTTTACCGTTCTGTTAGCTCTATTCTGCCAGACTGGGAACTAATTCTAAAGAATAAAATACTGCTTACCCGGAAGCAATTTTCTAAGGAATACTAATTTGTTTTTAGCTTAATATAATGAATTATGATTTATCATAATTTTTCTTCTCGATTTTTTAACATCTTAACAGTTCTATTAGCTTTGTTCAGTCAAACTGGGAATTAGTTCTAAAGACACTTTAAAAGTCAAGCATGCCTATTTTAAAATCCCAGTAAAAAATGTATGTATAAATTTTTACCTTAAATCGCTTCAAACCTGCTGATGGGATGCATGATTTTTGTATGAATTGTTCCCGGTTTGGAGGACTACTTTCTTTTGACAACAAGCGCTTCTTTTAACCTAATCAAACATGCAAATAAAGCACTTTCCTAAAGTGTTTTACGTCACTTCGCGCACACCAATCAAAGAACAAATTCTGTCTGAATGTTTTTAAAGAGAAACGCGATATTCGTTTTGTAATTGACTTTCGTTGTGAGACGTAAATCTGTAGGCTATAATTTCATTTTTGTTTTTTTACTTTAAAACCTTTTTCTTTGTCAGCACTAAAAAAGCATATTTTTTGTATATTTCATTCGTAAGCATTTACTGCTGCAAAAGAGCGCTTTTATTGAAGCGCTCGATTATGCGAATTTTCTCTTAAGTGCTTCAAAAAACACGATGTTTTTTTACTCGGACGGTTCTTGCACTTCTTCTTTCAATGAAATGTTCAGCGCAAAACTGACTCTGAAAAGAATAATATGTTTTATGAAAACCTGCAGCAGTACTTGGAACACAGCTGAATATATTTTTTAATCAATTAAATTTATTTGAAATTGTCACACTAGCAACCAGTTCTAGAGAAGCTTTAAAACAAAAATAAACATTTAAAAACTGTCTTGTGCTCTTTACTGGACTGATTTTTACTCCCAAAATGGTCAATTTAGTGGCTAGTTTTTAACTAGTTCTAGAAAGTGATTATCAACTTGAGGAGCCCCGTACACATTTTTTGCAATAGTGCAGGAATAAGTTTAATACACAAAATTTAGTTTAAATTATTACACTAGGAACTAGTTCTAAAGTAGCTTTAAATGACAAAAAATCCTATTTGAAAATGGTTCTGTAACAAAATTGTGCGAATTGATCCAAAAATTGGCCAATTGAATTTTTAAGTAGTTTAACTTTTTAATGAAAACTTGTACTAGTTCATCAGCTAGTTCTAGAACGTACAGGAGAGAATTCCAGGATGTTTTAATGTTTCTTTGAATTTATAACTAATTGAGTAGGAATAACCATGTCACAGAATTTGATTCCGTTTGGAAGTGGAATTAATTCCGTATTTTGCTTCTATAGACAAAGTAAAACGAACAATTTTTTTGGAATTAAACCTAGAAATGCTTAAAATTACAATTCCACATAGCAAATCAAAAATGGTTTCATTCCGAAAAAATTTGTCGTTTTTTTCTGTAGAAGCGGAACGGAATTAATTCCACTTCTGTGACATGACAGATAATATTATATTTTTAAGCATTTTGGGATCATTATGTTAAATATGAAACTCACCTCCATAAAATGGTATGTATTCTCAAAAGGACTTGATAACACTATTCTTTGAAAACACTCCCCCAAATAGAGATATTTGATTTAATTTTTAGCTAAATGGTTTCCTTTTTGATGTTTAGGAAAAAAGGTATGCAACCGAGCTAGTTGTGTGAAATGTATTTTTAAATTTTAAAAATCCTGTTTTATTAAATTCAAAATTTAAACAAACCCATTAGCAAATATCTATTTGTTTATCTTTTAATTGAAATTCTATTAAATGTTTTTTAATTAATTTTTTTTTTTTTTTTGGAAAACAACAGTGCATTGTTTACATTTTCAATCGTTTAAAAGCCCCTGCACTCTTATACACACACACCCACAATATCTAATTGAAAACATTAATTGTTTATGTACATATGTACATACATACATATGTTTATACATACATATTTAGTTTTTGTTAATTTTTCTTGCCTTTTTGTTTACTAATACATACGTCACAGAAAAAAAAGAATGGTTTGTGATTATAAAGATGTTTTTTAAACAAACACAAGACAATTATTATTTAAAATATTTGGGGCAATTATAACGTCATAAATTTTGCTCAAATACAATTACAAGTATCTATACTACATATACACATATTTTTCGTTGTTTATTATTATTATTATTTTTTTTTGCTATTAAATATACTTTTTTTCTGACTTTAAGACTGACTGATAGTCAGTCATCTGCTTTCATTATTTAAATCATTCTCAAGTTCATTGAAGTAGAAGAAACTGTAAGCAGAATTTATTGCCAGAATTCGTTAAGGAATTTGAAAATAGAAACTGCAAAATATACAAACAAAAAAAAAAAACTAAAAAAACAAAAGAAAAAGCGTTGAAATATCACGAGTATGATTTAGAATCAGCAGAAATTATTTGAGGTGTTTCTTTTGTTTTGTGGTTGATAGATTGATTGAATAGTTTTCACGAGACTTGTTTATCGAGAAATTTAATTTAAAATTGTTTTGTTTTGTAAATATAATTGTATAAATTTATAGCAGTGTAAGAGATATTGAAGAAATTAACAACTATTTATTATCAGCAATAATGCTACTGTTGGATAATGGTGGGCACAAACAAATTAAGCCATATTAGAAAATGTATTGTAATGTAGCATGAAATGAATTTGCTGCCTTTTAATAACTTTAGGACTTTTTGTTACGAGTTGTATACATCTGAATATTAGATTGCAATCGGCTAGTAGTGGATATACATATGTGACGATCACTGCTGTACATACATTAGCGTGTATTTTTTAGGCATTAAAATAATTCTCAAGTTTTATCAAAGTTTTATTAAAACTCGTAAGTAAATACATTCATTTTGCCATAAAGAGTTATTTTATTAATTGGGTTATTAATCAAGTATCACAATAATTGAAACAACAGCATTTGAAATTTCCAAAAGAAAATATTTCACTACCAAGTAATGAATTAAAATGCTAATACGAGTACCTTAACTGAATAATTAAATTAAAAATTGTATATCAAAATTTTCTAATTGTATTTCAGAAAAATTCTTTTGGATTTCGATCAGAAATTTCTGTAATAGAAATAAATAATTCTAAAATATAATTGGCAATTTCTGAAATACAATTAGACAATTCTGAAATGTAAATGCATATTTCTGAAGTTCAATAGCAAGTTTCTGAAATAGATATAAAAATTTCTTGTATTCAATCTACCTATGAGATATTCAACGCTAAATTTGTTTAAAAGATATGCAAAAAATATTTTGCCAATACGAGGCTTGTATAAACAAAAAGTTTTGATGTACGTGTTTAAGACACTAAGCGACAATGAACATCGATCTGTACAATTTTCTAATAATTTGGCTCGAACGCAAAGAAATACCAGACAAGCTCAAAATTTAAGTTTTGCAAGATGTCGCCTTGATTTGACCAAGCAAAGAATTTCATTTTCTGGGCCTATTGAATATAATAAATTGCCTGTAAATTATCGAAACATTAATGTTATTTCAGCGTTTAAAAATCAGATAAAAGACCACTTACTTAAAAATATAGAAACACTTCTAATGTAATTATGAAATGTACCTAATTATGAAATCTAATGTATCTGAATCTTTTTTTTTTCTTTACATATCTTTAAAATAATACTGTATATTTGTTTATATTCTTTTTTTTTTCTTTTTTTCTCTTTTAATGTTATATATAAAGTTGCCTTTTGCCCCTATAAAGCCTTTAAGGCGCTGGGGCACCAAATTGTAAATTTGTAAAATATCTATGAATAAATGAAAATACAAAAAAAAAAAAAAAAAAAAAAAAAAAAAAAAAAAAAACAAACCCAAATCTAGTCAAATGATTGGTTGATTTTAGATAGTGTTTTCAACCAGAACTTTGTTTTCAAATTGGGCCAATATGCAATAACGCGAAAGTTTTGTTATTTTACTTGGTGATATATCATTTTTGATTGATAAAACTGCCTTATTTGGTTCTCTGAAAATTCAAGAGCAATTTAGAAGCCCTTACATGCTGAACGTGTTAATGTATGTCATGTGCCTCCTGACGTTTTGGGTCATTTGAATGCATCATGCTATTGAGAAATATTCACAACAAAATTTTGGCCTATTAATGATGATATGCAATTATGCAGCAAGCAACCCGAATAAGAAGAGGCATTACATGGGGTATGACTGGTCGATTGGAAGACCTTGATTATGCTGATGATATTTGCCTACTCGCACATAACTTTACCGACATGTCAGCCAAACTGGACCAGATACATCAGCTAGCATCTGGTGTTGGTCTTCATATTAATTTTGACAAAACTAAAGCTCTACGTATCAATTCGACTAATCTCTCCAAGTTTCTACTGCAAGCGATATCCAATCCCTGAAAGTATTTGTTAATAGTTGCTTGCGAAAAATTTTGCGAATATTTTGGCCGAACGTAGTTTCCAACAGAGACCTCTGGCATAGAACAGGTGAAATACCGATTCGCATAGAAATTGCAAAGAGGAAATGGAGCTGGGTTGGCCATATTCTGAGAAGACCCCATGATGATATACCAAAGATGGCAATTAACTGGAACCCTCATGGCAGCAGAAGAAGAGGTAATAGGAATATCACTGACATGTGGTTTCAATAGGACGAGGTCACATGTCATACAGTCACCGACACAATGAAAACCAAATTTCGCGATCGCATAATTTTACGAAATTCAACTGTTTTGTTCTACTGGATTATTTTTCGTGGGCCTATGTCAACGATAGAGTCTATACAGAGTCAATCACATTTAAAAATCTAAATCCATGACGTTATTTACATAGTAGACCCAAAATGTGATGGAAAATTTTGATAAAACAATCAAAACCTTTGGTGGATATCGGTTCGATATAAATTTTCATTTATAATTGCCAAAGCTTACTCTTTTTAATACAAAAGAAATTTGAATGATTTTCATATAAATTCTTTGTTTTATATGAAATTGTTTTAAAACTGAAAAATATTATTTTTTTACAATTAATTTGCTAGAGTAAAATTTGACAAACTAGAACCTAAAATCCTATTATTCAAAAACACAAACTTATTTAAGAGAAAAAATAATTTTAAAATAATTTTAGATTCTTTTTTAGGTGTCCTTAAATATTAATAAATTAGTTTCAATTTATTGACACGGATTTTATGTCAACAATGGTTTACATTTAAATCAATTTTTTTGTTCAAAAACTAATTAATTTCTTAGTTCTCCAATATTTTTTCTGTAAATTTATTGGCGGATTTGTCATGCTTTAATATATTTGTAATACAGACAAAATTATCTTTTCAGCAATACCAAATACTAGATTTAAATAGTTTCGTCCCAATGTGCAATGTTTTGGTTTAATTTTAAGGTGGAAAATAATTAGTTTTAAAAATTTTGTAAATATTTTTTGGTGTTTGTTTAGATGAAAACATTCGAATAATTATATTATATGCAGCATATTTAAGTTTTAAACATATAGACTCTTATATTTTGCAAACTTTTAAGAGTATTTTTAAAATATAAAACATCACTTTATCACAAAAATTCTTTTATATCCTTAATGGTTATTTTTTAAATAGCCAATTGTTCATAGTTTATATATGTAAAAAAGTCCACAAAACTTTTAATAAATCTTGGTTTTCCCATTAAATGATATTTTAATTACACGATTACTTTTAAAGTTATTTATTAATTAAATATGTTTTTGTTTCGACCTTTTAAATTTTAAATAAATTAGGTAAATAATCAGGCTCGAGCTCTGATTATTTACCTAATTTGTTATTTATTAATTGTAAATTTGTTTATAATTTAATGTTTTTAATATTTTAAATTAATTTTGTTATAAAAACTTTATTCACTTTGAATTTGTTTCATATTTAGCGTTTACTTATTCTTTCAATGGTTACTTTAATTTATTATGTTTTTTATTAGTCTTATTTAGTTGTTTTTATTTTTATATATTTAAACTCAAACTAGAGTAATCGGTTATTTTTTGTTCGAAATTTTCTTCTCTTGTTTATTTTACATGATCGTTTAGATGTGTTTTCTTTTTAATTTATTTAAAAATGTATTTTCTTTTTGTTAACCATAAAATTGTTTATACGTTTAATTTTGTCGCATTTTTGTGTGTTTTCGTTTTAGAAAACAGCAACCTTGAATGCATGAATTTAAATTGCGTTTATTTCAAAATAATTTGTAAACATACATACACATTATTATTCTTTGCACAATCAATAAACTTTTAAGGAAACAGAATTAAAACACTTTTAAATTATCACAAACAAAAATCAGCATTCATATAAAAATACTAACACTTGAACCTTGAGCTGACATATTCAATTGTACGCCGGCTGCGCCCGAAGAGGGTGCTGGTGGTGGTCTACCCTGTTTTAAGGACATTTTCAGCTGATGACGTCTAAGGGCGGCCGACGATAGACGTAATTTTCGCTCACGATTTAAAGCGGCTGTCGTACTATGATTTCGTATGGCATCCGCAAACGATTGCAATTCGCAGTCGTCGTTTTGTAGGTGTGACTTGAGGAGTTTCGCTGTTGGTGGCAATGGAGGTTTTGAGGAGTTCAGCTTGAAGGATTCGCCTGACACGATTGTCTTTCAAAAACTGACAACTATGCGACATACGCGACGCTTTAAAATATCTCTCCAGAGTATAGTAGTGGATTTTCGGCAGCGTTTGTTTAAAATACACAAAACAATTTAGTCTGGCGTTGTACAATTTAGAAGCGACCGAGATTAACTTGTTGGAAAAATTCGCCAAATGAAAATTAATGAATTTCTGGATGTTGTCGTTGTTGGCGTTATACGCTACTTTAGTGTGAATTCAAGCAATTTGCAAAACCACAACAACAAATTATGTATTTAATTTTTTTTTTATTATTAATATAATTTATATTAATATTTATTGTTAGTTGTATATTTTTTTTTCGTATTCGCAAAATCTCTTGTACTTGTATTTAGTATGTAGTTTTGTTGTAGCGTTTACAAGAACTTGTCTTCCGGATCAACTGACCTCAACTGATCATTTGATGAGAGTGTAAAATTTTAAATCACTACACTAAGAGCAGTAGTACACGGTACATGATGTTCGAGGAGAACACAAGAATGAACAAAATATTTGTTTTAATGCAAAAAACCAAAAAACAAAAAAAAAATAAAATAACTGAAATTGTCCACCTCTGCCATAGATTTAGCAGTGCAAATACTCTCTAAATACATTTGTACTTTATACATCTTTATATGATATGATTGTCTTTTTCGATGGTACATTTATTATTTAAACGCCAACGTCGAGCAACAAGTACTATGTATTTGGTCTATTTATTTAGCTATGAGTACAATGATATAGATAGACATCCATGCTAACAACCATTTGTAGTTTTATTTATTTGTACCCATATTTTCTTGTGTAGCTAATTTAAATGAAAATTTAAATATAAAATATACTCTCATGAGGTAATTTAACTATGATTTATGTCACAAAGAAAAACCAACATATCACTTAGTTAATATACCTATAAATTGTATATTATTCGGTTATTTTTATTGTTTGTTTGTTTGAAATTAATAACATTTGGTTAAACATTTATTAAGGGTTAAAGTTTTTTCACTTGTCGAATTTCTTATAAACAAATAACCATCCTATAAAGATTATTTAGCGCATTGTTTATGCACATTTTGTGATCATTTGATATTGAAAATGTACTGCTGCCTATGAATGTTAATTTAGAAAATAAAGATCCAACATTGCAGCTCTAACCAACTTGTTAGGCTATTAAAGATTTGTTTAAATAAAATCCTTCTTATTGTCTATGTAATACAAAAACCTATTGAACAATTTTTAACCCCAAATAACCAATAGAAGAAACAAAAAATAATTTCCTTCTATAAAAATCCTTGTTTTGTTATGATGGCTCGCATTATTTCCTGCACAATATTTCGATCCAAATAGCTAATATTTTCCTATTGTAAAAAACTACAGTATGACTGCGTTTTAACTGTCCATCACTGCTTTTGAATACTGATAGAGAGCTAAATCGGGACAAATCTGATGATCGATGTGGAGCGCATTAAAATATATATATATATATTTTTTTTAACATTTGTCCAACTTAGGGCCCGATTATCATTCACAACACTAAAATGTTGTGTTGTCTCGACTTCAACACAATATGCATTTTTCATACGATTAAGCTGATAAGTGTTGTGAATCGTAATCGCAGTTTACAACATACAATATCAACATATCTGATCAAAAGCAGATCAGAAGCAGATAAAGCAGAATAGAAACAGTTATAAAGCTGATCAGCTTTATCTGCTTCTGATCAGCTTTATAAATATGTCTGATCTGCTATTGATCAGAATTAAGTGCTTCTGATCAGCTTATCCAGGCATGGAAACACCAACACATTACTACATTATCACATTCATTTAACAGTTACATACTCCCATCCAGGCATGATCCCAAATTTGTATGGAAAAAGTGCTGCCGGACCGGCATAAACATACTACTAATATCAAAATATTTGATGTTTTGAATGGTAATCGGGGCCTTAGTGTTAACAAAGTGTGATTGTAAGTTATCTGCAATAACAGTTTATGTCAAGAAGAGAGAGATAGAGATCTGTTCGTTTTCTGTGACAAAGAGCGTCAGAGTATTTTGGATATTCTACAACTGATAATCGTAGACCTTTAGATGACGACCCATTTGTTGTGCATTCGTCAACAATTTAACTTTAAATCATTTTAAAATGACTTGGATGGTCTGTAATTACTGCGACATGGTGTGGTCTGAGCTGGACCACAGCAAGTATGTAATTGAATAAACATTGTGGCTTTAATACGTTGATTAATCTTGATTAATGCAAAGATATCCATTCTTTTAAACAATTATATATAATTTATTTATTAAGAGAATTAACAAATAAAACAATTTGAGTAAAGACAAATTATTGTTCCTAAATAATTATTTTTGAATAGATTTCAATTTTTTCTACAAATCAAATTTGCGAAAAATTGGTGACTTTTATAAATTTTAAACAATACAATTTTCTTTTTTTAAATTATGAACTCGCTTAGAATCCTTGTTGTTAAATGGATGTCATTTAACATTTAGCAATATTTCTGATTTTGCTAGTTTTAGAATTAAAAATTTTACAAAAAACATAAACAGTTTTAAAAGTTTAAAATTAATTAATATGAAATTATTTAAAGACGGGCTATTTCATATAATAATTTTCAAAATACCACTTTTTTCATTATATTTATATCCCGCTTTTTGATAAAAACTTTCTGGTCACGTTATGCATACAACCAGGGGCCAAATTACCGCATTCGTGATCGAATGAGCTATCGTATAGAAAAATGATTTCGATATCGAAATTATGATAAAATGTACTAAATTTCTTGCTCGACGCCATAATCTCAAATAAGAAAATTACGATAAATTTTACTCGATATCGAATGCGGTAATTTGGCCCCAGTACTCGTTTTTGTTTGGCATTGCAATCAATGATTTTAGTTTGGAATTGTCAGCTTCAGAACTGATTCTAGAGAAGCATAGCTAGCATATGTTATATGAAAAACACAATGGTATCAACATGAAGACAATTTCATTGAAGACACTGTGGCAAAAGATTTTTATTTTATTTTATAAATTTCCGTGAAATGACATGCCAGTTCAGGTTTGAGCAAAGAAAAAGGGGGCACCTTTGAACATGTTGATTTATCAACCGAAGTACTAAACATTGTTGATTCTCTCTTATTTTCTGAAAATGACGAATCCAATGCTGATCATGATGCTTTAAAGGAAAATGTAATGTCACCTGAAATCGCAAGACCTTTTCCATCTTAATAATATAAAACTTATTTTTGATCTGATTTTTTTTTTATTTTTTAATTTTTAATGTTTATGTTTTTCTTAATAAATAAATCGAATTTATTATATATATAAAAAATATAACTGTTTATGTTATTTTTGGACATAAGCGCTACAAGAAAAAATTGCCGTTCAAAACTGGGAGCACATTTGAACACAATGGATGAAACATTAAAAAAATAAAAAAAAAATATATATAAATCGAACTAAAAATAAGTTACTTGTAGACTTAAGCTAAAGTTTATTTCCATATATATTAGTTAAATTATGTAAAAAGTCAATAATTCAAAAATATAAATTTTTATGTGGCTTGAAAGCAAAAAGTGTTCTAAGGTGCCCCCCTCTGCACTATAATCACAGTACAATTCCATAGAACTACGAGTAGTACCAGAAGTTCTAGTCACTAGTTTCAAAATTGTCATTAACTAATAAAATTATGGATTTTTTTTAGGAAATAAACTTATGTTAAAAATGTAAAGCTGATTTTCGTGTATTGTCTTGATAATAATATTAATCGGTAACCGATTACCCAGTTTACAGCACTAAGTTTAGCTATACTTAAGAAAACAATAAGCATAATTTGATTTCAACAATGTTTTAGTGGGTATACAAGTACATTTTTTTATTATTTTAACTTTTAATAGAATAATGACTACTACGAACTGTAATCAGTAAATATATCTGTACGATCAATAGCATAGATTATCACACATTTAAACATGATGGTAAAATCTGTACAAAAAATAAAAACAAATAAATTTGCCAAAAAAAAATATATATAAGAAAACCTACAATAATTAACAGTGTAAAAATATATGACAATAATAAACAATTTATCATTTTCTATTTTTTGCCTAAAAACAACAAAACAAATTCAGAAAAAAAAACACGTCAATTACCTTCATGTAACAAAAAAATGAACAAAGTCTAAATTAAATCAAGCCAATAGTTTGCGTTTTTTTCTAGTGTTTTTTTTTTTGTTTTTGTTTTTGTTGAGAGTGATTATTTTTAGTTTAAAATTTACTATAAAATAACGTCATTTTAAACGATTTGATTTTATTTTATTGTATTCTATTAGCAAATATCACTAACTATATACCGCGAGTAGTTGCCAATTTATTTAATCAACAATATATTTAATTTTATTAAAAGTTTTATATTCCCGGTATCAAACACCATTATCATTATTATCATCATCATGACCAGCAAGCACATGCCATCTACATAGAAATTAAAGACTAAACAACTGCTTGTTTGTATGAAAAACATTCCGGGGATATCGCTGTGATATTTATTTCTCTATTAGTGAATTGCAATTTTGTTGTTTTATTCAATTGAGGAAATTTATAATTTGTTTTGTGTGACTGAACTGAATGAATTTAATTCAGTCAAAAAAAAAAAATCATAAGAGTGTTGCGTTAAATTCATCATTTAGTAATATGTGGCTTAGCACATGATAATCTACAAGTTATGGAGAGTAAAATATGGAAATGCCGAATTATTCATATAAATCTATCACAGGATTTTGAGGATTATTATGGTAAAATTAGAATCATTTTTATATTTATTTTAAAGAGTTATCATGTCATATCATACATTAATTTAATTACTATTTTGAAATGAAAAATTGTCTTATATCATCAGCCGTTGTCCATATAAATTTTGCATTTAAGTAGTAAATATTTGTTGTCTATTTTAATTTTTATTTATAATTTTCTCTGTCTTTACACAAATATGAGAAATTGTGTGATGGTGCTTTCTGTAATAAAACAAGTGTTTTTGTCTGCACGTTTTGTTCTAAATGTTTACTAATTTTACTAGTACACAATTCTAAAACAAATTGTTTGCTTTTAATTATTATATGCATAAATATTTGTGTGCTTGTGCTTGCTTTTTGTTTGTTTAATTTTTTTCTAATTTTAACTGAAATTATTCAGTTTTTTCCATTTACATTTCGATGTCTGTATTAAGTATAATATTTAAAATGCCAACAAAGGCGTATGAGTGATAATGATATTTGTTGTGTGTTTTTTTCTTTCGATTTTGTAATACATAATGCACAATAACACAACCTTGACATTTGTCTTGAGTGATGAGATATAAATATAAACTTATTTTAAAACGTAGATAAGATATTAGAAAGAAAAAGTCGAAAAGTATGAAACGCAATTCGAAAAAAACAGCATGGATATAAAATTTTATCTAATAGATGTTAAGTTCTGTAACAATGTTTTTGGCCACTAAAAATAAAATAATAAATAAATAATGTTGTTTTAATGGATGCTGTTTTTTTTTCTTTTTGTTGCATTATTTTTAAAAATAACAACTACTTCTATCAATACAAAATCCAGTAGTACTTGTGCTGAAAGACAATATTGCTTAGGGAACTAATGAAATCTTTAAATTACCGAGCGCATCTAGTTCTCTGACAAGGTTTATATCTTTCAGACCTTAAATAAATCAATCGTTGCTCATTTTTAATTCCACGGCTCTTATCAGGGACTCTTTCTTAGAAAAATTACATTGTCTTGCTATGCTATTGCATGAAGAATACTACTTTTGCTCATAATATATCGTCTGTTTTTTTTGGAAGTTGAAAATGATACTGTTTTATTTATTAAAATTTAAGAAAAGTTTAAAGAAGAAACCAATATTCAGTCCAATTTCTTAAAATTAATTTTTTTTTGCTAAATCGCATTAACTATTTCACAACATTTAGATCCACGTTAGCAGTATATTTAATATATAACGCTAAAATTATTGTCTTGATATTACTAATATTACTTTTTTACTCGAATATATAAAATGTATCAGATGTTCTTAATTGAAAAAGTTAAAAAAAAAAAAATGATTTTTATTTATTAATGAAATTTTTATTCGAATAAAAATTATTCCGTTTATTAATCGAATACAAAAAAAAATATTCCAACAATTTATTTTTACTCATGGAATTGTTTATTCAAATAAAAATTTATTTGCCGTTCTTGACCGAAAAAATATTTCAGGATTATTCGTAAAAAAAAATTTTGTTTATGGGAATTTTTATTCGTACAAAAATTTATTAAATTTTTTTAAGGAATACATACAATTTTTCCGCTTTCCTCATTGGCAAAGAAAATTTGTTTCAAAAACTTATTTTTACTCTTGGAATTTTTTATTCGAATACAAATTATTCGATTTTTAATCGAATACATAAAATTTATCCAGTTTTTTTAAAGGAAAAATATTGATAAAGAAATGTTTAAAAAATGGAAATTTTTTATCAAAAGTTTTATTCGATATATAAAAAAATTTTCCGGTAATTTTTATTCGAATAAAAATTATTCAGTTTTTTAATCGAATACATACAATTTATTCGCTGTATCTAATCAGAAACATTTTTGAGAATAAAGAGTATTTTACAAATTTACTCTTTCTATAGACATTTTTATTCGAATAAAAATTTTTCAGTTTTTTAATCGAATACATAAAATGTATCCAATTTTCTTAAAGGAAAAATATTGGTAAGAAAATTTTTAAAAAATGGAAATTTTTTATGGAAATTTTTATTAGAATAAAAATTATTCGGTTTTTTCATTGAACATTTAAAATTTACTCGCTCTTAATAGAAAAAATCTTTAAGAAGGAAAATTAATCCTAAATTATACTTTTATTTATGGAATTATTTATACGAATCAAAATTTTTCAGGTTTTTAATCAAATGCACACAATTTATCCGCTTTCCCTATTGGTAAATGTTTGAATGAGGAAATTTATTCAAAAATTTACTTTTATCCGCTCTTCTTAATTAAAAATACTTTGATAAGAATATATAAAAAAATTGTCCGGTCATTTTTATTCGAATAAAAATTATTCAGTTTTTTAATCGAATACATAAAATTTATTCGCTGTATCTAATCAGAAACATTTTTGAGAATAAAAAGTATTTTAAAAATTTACTCTTTCTATAGACATTTTTATCCGAATAAAAATTATTCGCTTTTTAATTGAATACATAAAATTTGACCGGTTTCCTCTAAGATTTTGATAAGGCGAGTTTATTTTCTTAAACGTAAAAATCTTGTTAATTAAAAGCTTTCAAATAAAATATTTGATTATTTTTTTAAATTTTTACCTAAAAATAAAATACCTACAAACATACTATTACATAACTAATTTTTTTCAACCAATTTAATTTTAAAAACATTTGTTTTTGTTTTGAACATAGAGTTAAACTTCACTGAAGGGTATTCACTGAAGGATTTTATAAGAACTTTATGTCACTGTTTAAAATATGAGAAATTTATTTGAGTTGTGTTTAACAGCACAACATGACAATGTTTGTTGTGGCACATATGCAAATCTTTAATAAGTAGCAAGTTGTAGTTTTGATTGTTGTTGTATTTTTTCATTGTTCTCATTATTTCCAAATCTGTTGCACAGTTAATTAAGAAATCATTTATTTAAATGTTTAAAATAAAAAATCATAA
Source organism: Bellardia pandia (assembly GCA_916048285.2). NCBI lineage: Eukaryota > Metazoa > Arthropoda > Insecta > Diptera > Calliphoridae > Bellardia > Bellardia pandia. The sequence continues at coordinate 25,886,252 of OU696531.1, forward strand.
TCAATGTCTTCCCTTTCATCTCAAATTTCCTATAAACACACCCTGTTACCTCAATGTTTCACAACAATGTTTATATCAACATGTGATAACAAGGCAGCACGTTTTTCTTTGTATGCCAGCAACATTTACTAAAACGTTTTGTTGCTATAAAAATAAAATCGCATCATGCCAAGCAGTTAGTCAGACAATCACTCACTCATTCACAAACGTGGTCATAAAAAAAAGATTAAATTTTACGCCACATATGTACTACGTACTTCATACCTTCTTTATAATTATTATTGTGCGGCTAAAAGTTAATTATTATATTTCTATTATTATTATTACTTTCATTTTTGTTGTAATAAATACATTACGTTCTCATTATCTGTGTATTATATTGGGAAGAGATTTATTTGTTTGTAAAGTAATAAAAAAATATTAGCAATTTTAATGACAAAAAAAGTCACACCGATTTTTTTTATTTGTAAATTACTTTTTAATTGTTTTGTAGTCTGTGTTAATTTTAAAATAGAATTTTAAAATAGAAGTTGAGAGCAGAGCCAGGGAAGTTAAATAAAAAGTGGGCAAAGTTATGTTTGACAATATGGTGAAAGAAACATTGTTTAATATAATTTGAATTGAAGGAAAAATACACGATTTAAACTTTAATTTACACAAAACAAACTAAGTTTAAAAATAAACATTTTTTTGTTAAAGCTGACTTAAGTCACTTTGTCTATTAACAGCTGCAAATAAATTCTGCTCCCGTTTATGAGAACAATAAAAATGTCAGATTCATCATCAACTTTATTTGAACACAATTCCATAACCATTTCTTATCAATCTGTCTGTTAAAAATCTTAAAAGAATTCATTCAACTTTTCTTTACCATCATCAGCATGAAATGCTCCCTCCACGTATTTCTCAACAATTGACAATTTCTGAATTTCCGCATGATAGATTTTTAAAAAATGCATTTATTTATTTTACAACGCAATAAGTTCATTGATTTTATTCCGTTTTTGTAAAAGCAATTGTATTGCTATTTGCAAAATAGTATTTTATTAAGTCTATTATACATTTCTTTTTTTAATGTTATAAACTTTAAAAAAACACCTGGTTTAATAAACTGTTATAAAATAGTTGAACAAATAAACCGGATATACAAAATGGCGCTTAATATGGCGTGTGTTTTGCACGCTACTTTAAGAATTATGGGTAATAGTTGTTGTAATCAGGTTATTGCAAATCTTAACTTAAAAATGCAATACATATTTATTATTCAGAAAACTTGTATTTATTAACCCTTAAATACCTGAAATTCAAAATACGTTCAAATTGCAGAAATAAATTTTCGTTCCAGCATGTATTTAATCTGCAAATTACGAATTTCAGTTCAAATTCAGAAAAAATACTCCTGGAAAGCTCCAGGACAAAAACAAGGAAGACAGTCTGTAGACGGTCTTAGTAGCTAAACGGAAAAAACCAGGTTTTTAATACTCAACTGATGACCGTCTGTAGACAGTCTTAGGGGTTAAAGGTGGTGTATAATTATTTTATTATTGCATTTTAAAATTCTTTATATATTTCCATATTCCCGGAAACATTTGATAAACAGCAATTTTATAGATTTTATAATATTTGATTGAATTGAATTATTGCACTTTTAAACATTAAGCTGAATTATTGTTATACAGATTTCTAAAGTATATACTTTAAACATTAATCTTAAAACCACAATATGTATACATATATGTATGTACATATATTTCCATTTAAATCAATTAACACTTACGTTTAAAAAATGTATATAGGCTGTTCACAAGTGAATATATAAATATAGTTTGTTTAGTTACTCTGCATATTGTTTGGTGCCACCAGCTACAATTTTAACAAAAAATTTTTTAATTGTTTCCTTTCACAACGTTTTGTCATTTACCTCGCTTTCTAACGAGCTGTTTTTTTTTGTACGCACAAGATATAAACGTTGGAAAAATTTTTAAATTTTCTTGTTTACTTTGCAATTTATAATATTTTTGTGTAAAAATGTCATTTGATGGCAGGTATGATTGTGCGAACAAATATTCTGACAATGTTGTTCGAATAAAAACATAACATCGACAATAATTGTCTACACCAGACAAAGTCATGTTGCAACAAGACGGGATTTTAAGTGCTATATGTCTATGTTTCTATATGACTATCTATAGAAGCAATCACCTATTTTGCATACGAGCAATGTCTTTTTTTCCACGGGTTTTTTCCACGAAGTTTCCTGGAACCAATTACCGTGTAAAAACAGAATGTACGTATGCATTTTCTAATTTTGTAATCCCTTTAGAACTAAATTATCATGGAATATTTTAGTTTTACAAATAGTTTGTTTAGTTAATAATGCCTAAGGTTGGGTAATTGCCACCGTGTGTTAAATGATGATCTTCCGATTTTCAACAAACAACATCAATGTTTACTAAAACTGGGGCCAAATTACCGCATTCGATATCGAGTAAAATTGATTGTAATTTTCTTATTTGAGATTATGGCAATCGATATCGAGCAAGAAATTTAGTGCATTTTAACATAATTTCGATATCTAAATGATTTTTCGATACGATAGCTCATTCGATCACGAATGCGGTAGTTTGGCCCCTGGTCTTGGGTCAGTTATGTTTTACACAGGTAAAGGATGGCACTTTCTTACAATAACATGAATTCCAGTCTTAATAATTAATATCAAAAATTCTATTAATTTATTGCACAGAATTATTTACAAGATAATTATATTGTTTGGCAATTACATCAATACCTCACTTTGCGTCGGTGTTACATTCTAAAAAAAAAAACATTACGCAATGTTTGCTGAACAGCTTTTTTCAACTTGTAGCAATTGTCTGTATCGTTGAATAATGCTTTAATTTTTATGTCATCAAATAAGCTTTTTGCTTTTGTTGCAAATTTTGCAAAAATTCAAAAAAAAAAATTAAGTTTGGAAACCAAAACAACGTAACCGCGAAACTCGAAGCAACTTCGAAAAAACGCAAAACGAAACCAAGCAAAGCGAGGTATTGGTGTAATACACAATTCTATTTAAAATCATTTGTGGTTTTTATTCAACCCCCTTGTGATATATTTTTTCATTAGTTGTATTTCTCGGTATTTGGTTTATGGAATATTCTATTTTATGAATCCAAATTGGGTTAGGAATGTGCTGATATCGTACCATATATTAGCAATGAAAGCAATTTTTTTTTTTTGTAGGTCATTTTGAAGGGTATTGTAATAAAAAAACAAATATTCATTCATTGCACGTTGTTAAAATAACTTAAGTAGGAACATTTTTTAAGAATTTTAAATTTCAGTTTTTTTATTTTGATGATTTTGATAAATCATTTTAGCTATTGTGTTCTATAAAAACCAGCTGCTACTCAGGTTTCTTTATTCACAACATTCAAACATTTTCAAACAAAACATTAGTTATTTTAAAAATGTTTGTTTAAATTAAAAAGCTTCTTAAACTTTCTGATTTTGATTTTTTACAACTTTTTGAAGTAGTTTAATAATTTTTGATACCGTTGTTTTAGATTTGTATTAAGTTCTTCCATGACTGTCATACTAAACTGTTTGGTGTATTTATGCTTCATAAGTGAACTAGTTCGGAACTAATAGTTCGTTTCCACTTTACAGTGGCCAAAACACTTGATTTAGCACTTAATTGCCCAAATATTTTAAACATGTGTAAATCACATTTAATTTGCTGCAGTTTATGTTGAAAAATGACTCTGCCAAACTATATTGTTACTTCGCTTGTGTCTTTGCTAAGTGCCTTCGAAAATTTATTTCATTAAAAATCTATTTGGAAAAGTATGAGGCCTTTTAGATGATGCAATTAATTGCATGCAATTTTTTCCATTCTCTTTTAAAATTGCTACGTAAAATGTTGTGCACTTATACGATGCAATTTCACGTGCAACAAATCATGCAATTTTTTGACGTTTAATTACACATTCCTCTTTAGTTTTTCATTCGCAACAAAGAAAACAAAATTTTAAAATATATGTAAATATAATATAGAAAAAATATATGTACATAAAAATGTATGTATATAAAATAATATACATACATTTACATATATACAATATACAAAAATTTTAAAAAATATAAAAAATGGAAGATTTTAATACAGAAGAAGTAATTGAAAATGTTCTTGCGCAATAATTTTTATAACGCACACTTCAAAGTCAGAAGAAGAATAAAACAAAATTAGTAAAACACAAACGATGCTAAAAGGAAATGTCAAAAAATTGCATGACAAACGAAATCGTGCAACTTTTTCTACCCCTCTTGCTTTTTTCACCCATTTGCCAACAAACATCAGTTGCATGCAATTAATTGCATGCAAAATTGCATCGTCTAAATGGCCTCTATGTTAAATTAATTTCGAAAATATTTCGGCATGATCAAAATAAGTTCAACTAGGCATTTACAACTTTTATATTATTAAACCATGTCTAGTTTTTTTATAGTTCTTTCATATATTACCTTTTTTGTTCAAGAAATTGTGTATGACAAAATGCTGTAAAAAACATGTTAAATCCAAATATGTCATGATCTCTCATAATTGTGACTATTCACCATATTTGAATTGTGTCTTGCTATGCCACTTCACATTTTATGTCATTGCAAAGCCATGTTGATGTTTAATAACGTCTATTAACTTTACTAAGATCCACACAACCAATGTCAGCTGCATCCATCTACTAAACAATACAAACGATATGAAATTATCTTAAAGAACATATGTCACACGTGTGATTTACTTAAGCATGTTCTTTTTATGCTTTCATTTATTATTGCACATTGTTAAAATCCTACAATTACTTGTATTATATTCAGAATTAGTTTTGTATGTCATGCCGAACATGTTTGAACAGCATGGCATGACTTGGCAATGTTTGTTGTGACAATGCAGCATTTGCAGGCATTTATTACAAATTTTCATACAAATATACATATTAAATGTAACTTCAACTGCTCCAGATTGTTTTAAAGTTCAATGAAAATCCTTTTATTTCTATATGCAATTAAAAAGGGAACTGAAAGCAAAAAGGCGATATCATTTAACTTAAATAATTTATTAAAAAAAAAAAAAAAAAATGAATAATTTATAAGCACTTTAATATTTAAATATTAAACCTATTAATATTACATTTCAAACTATTTTACATGTGCTTTAATTTACCACAGTCTGTGACAACTACTCATAACGTGCAAACTAAAAATATAACTTTATCAATCACGAGAGTTAAAAACAACCTAGACGATTGTTTGTACAAACAAAAATATATAAACACATTGTTATATATTCTATATTTCATGATGAAATATACACAATGATTGTTAAAATCAGCGTCATACTTTACAAATAAAAATTTTATTTTACTGCAGATTGTTTTTACTTTTAAGTGAAACAAAAAATATATAATTTCTATATGAATACGAGTATGGCTAGTGCCACGAGCTGTTTGAATTTTAATTATATAATATTTTATGGGTAGCGTCTGTTTCAAGATGTGAAAATGAAATTATAAAATAAATGAATCAAAGACCTTCGGACTGGCTGAGATTGACACTCTATAGCTGGCTTTAAAAATGTGCACTTAAGTTGAAAATAACAACATAAAATTAATAAATAATATATATCGGCAATGGAGAACTGTAAGAAGTATATGTAATTGTGAGAAGTATACCTACTACAATTTCGACATTGGCCTCTTACGTTAAGTTAAGCTGGTATGAGAACATGGCATGACTTGACAGTGTTTGGCTTGACACTTATCGCTATGTTAAATAACTCAACATTAGCAGACCTTCTAAGTCGTTCCAGTATCCAACAACTAACTATATATCAGATTTACTTTTCCTGTACTATTGATTAATAGATATTAAACTGTATGAGAATTGAAATAATGTAGACGTCGCTTAAAACTCCGGTAGTCTTTAATTCTATTTAGAAAATGGCAAATATTTATTAAGTAGCTAGATGAAAGTAATATAATGACCAAAATGTTTTACTGTCATTAAATTGACAATTATCTCACTATTTAGCTATAATTATTATTACAACGCTTCTGTTTCTCTTCTCTCCCCTGCATTGATTTATCGTTTTTCTCTATTATTCATAAGGAAATTGTGCAATTAAATCAGAAAGAATGTAATAAATTAATACTAATATGTGTTTGTATATATGTACTACAGATACAGATATATATTTGTGAGTAACAAAAACGTATTTTTAAAAAGTAATTAAACTGTTAAACGTGTTATACGAGGTCTGATCAAAAAATACCCGTTATTTTAAATTTTTTCAAAAAGTATTTTTTTAATCATCAATAACTATCTTATCCCCTGCAAATCCACCTCAGATATAATAAACTTATGCCAGCGTTTTTTCCAATCTTCGAAACCCTTCTAAAACGCGCTTTTTGGTATCCCCAACAGCTCCTGTCTCGATTTTTCTTTTATCTCCTCCATTGTAGCAAAACGCTTTCCTTTCATCGGTATCTTCAGTCCGGTGAATACGGTGGTTATCATGCCTCGATAACGATTTTATTTTTGGCCAAAAACTCACGCTCAAGCATCGATGTGGGAGCTGGTGCGTCTTTGATCCATTTTATCGAATAGTAAAAAATAGAAGAGTACACCAAAACACGACTAACCTTTTTATCTGTCAAAAACAAACTGACAATCCAAAATGGCTGATATTACCAACATATATAACAGACATGTGTACCAACATAATAGAAAAAAAATTTTATTGTTACAAAAAAATTTGTAAAATGTGTCTAATCGAATTTCAGACATTAGCACGCTTTTAGATAATGCAAATTATGCAACATGATATAAAATTGTTTAGATAACTTGAGTTTTTTTTGAAATCTTGCGTTTTATTTAAATATTTTTATTCTATATTTAACTTATATTGACGTCATTGCTCTGTTTAAGCACTCTGTGGGGGAAAGATTGCAAAAAAGGGGTCACGTACGAATTTCCTAAACTACTGCACAAATTAATTCAACTAAACATATAAATTCTAAGCTACTGCTTTGAGGAAATCGCCATGGACCGTGGGACTATAACGTTTAACCCTTAAGCAAACACCAAAATGGGTTCACATATGCAAACCTCAGGGCCTAGCTGGGACTTCTAATATTTTGTATAGATTTAAATTGCTCTAAATACTATAAAATAGAACAGACTTGTAGGTTTATAATTTTTGAAAGCAAAAAGTGGGAAAATGCAAGTGTAGCATAAAACACTAACCTACTTTTTTTTTTAAAGAAGTAACACTCAGGCAATTAATATGCCTATATATGTATTAATTAATTAATTAATTGTGTTACTTTCTTTGGAAAGGGATAGATAGAGGTAGAAAAAGAATAGGTGGTGAAAGTAGAGAAAAGCTTTTCATATGACAACATTGTAATTGCGCGTTATGTTTGTTAATAGTACAGTATTGCAGCGCCTCTGGTGGTGAGTAGGCACATTGATCAAAGCTTGATTTAAATGCTATACCATCGAAGGAGGGCGCTATGATAAATATTAGTTATGATAGGATAGAAAAACTACTAATAATCAGAAACTGATGTTGTTTTTTTTATTAGTAGCGGCTGGGAATCGAACCCAGGCCACAAATACCAACTCATGCTTAATGATCAAACGCGCTAATCAATTAAACTACTGTGAGATCTACATTAACACCACCCATCCTGATGAAATGTTGAAGCATTCGCGAGTACGATTAGAGAAGTCGTGGGGCCACTAGATGATAGCATGCTATCACTACGTCCATTAAAAAAAGTGCCAGTTTAGCTTTAATTTCAGGTGTATAAGTTGTCTATGTTTAGTGTCAGTCATAGGAGTTTAAGCAGTTCAATTTTGACTTTAATTGTTTAGTTGCTGAACAATATTTTTCGAGAAAAATCATCATAATCAGTGTTGCCAGTGAAATTTCGAGAAACATACATTTTAGTTTCCAAAAAGATACATTTTTCCCGAAAAGATACATTTTGAAAAAAAAAAATTTGAAAATTAATTTTAACATTTATTAACATACCATTTTTTTATATTTATAAAAATGAATTAATATATCATTTTCTTTACAATATTCATAAAATATGAAATAAAAATGTTATGTTAATATATGTTAAAAATATCTGTGTTTTATTTAAAATTTAAAAATTGCGTTCTAGTTGGGACACCATTTATTTATTTAAGTCATAAATATTAGGTATGTAATTTTTAAAAACACAGTAGGCTAACTTTAATATTAATTATGTATATGTAACTATCTTTGGATGTTATTAAAACTAATTCATTTTTGTAAAAATTAATATACGAGTTAAGTCGTTTGTACTGATTTGTTTTAAAACTTCAATATAAAATGATTGGCAATTTTTTTAGTAAATCATATTTCTGATGCTGATCTTCTATTAGGGTAGCAAGCGAAGTATGATTTGGATTTGAAGTATGATTTGGATTTGAAAATTTTATTTTCAAAGCATCTGTTGCCTTTACATAGTTAAATTCTGAATACATAGTTGCTAGCAATTCTTTTAATTAATTTTTCAACTTCAGATTGCAAAAGGTGTAGAAATCGTTTAAAAGTTTCACAGTGTATGACATAAATTCCAAATAAATTTTTGTAATATCATTACTCAAAACAAATATTTGTACATTTTTCGTACAGATTCAAAAGATACGAAAAATGTCAGGATTATACAAGGTACCTGAAGTCATCAAAAAATACGAAAAATGTATTTTTCGTATCCTAATGGCAACACTGATCATAATCTATGAAAAATATTTTCGACTAAATGGTTTGACGAAAAATAAATTATTCCACAACATGCTGGAGGCATCAGTGGATTATATTTCATCGAAAATGAGGCGGGTAAAGCAGTGACTGTTATTGGTGTTCTTACCTGTCATAGTCTATTTTTTGTCTATTTGGAATGATATTAATGTGGATCGTGATACTTAATACATTTGACTTGAAGTCAAAAGTTTATGTCAACAAGACCTTTAGCAATAATTTAAAAGCAGTATCAACGAAATCCAGATACATGTTTGCAAAACTGTTAAACCAATGGACGGCTAAGACCTACGTACTGTTTCATATATAAAACTAACCTGTGTACATTATGAATCAATAAAAAATAACAATATTAATAAAAACAACTGCATTTTTTATTGGAAAACAGTTTATATAAACATTTTAATTAGATAACATTTGTTGATGATCCGTACATATGTATGTATGCATTGAATTTAGAACACCTAACATAGAGTGACTAATAATTATTCATACACGTCTCGGAATTAAGTATGTACACAAATATAACTAAAAAGCTCATTTTAAATGCATACATCTCTTTCTCCTCCAGTCCGAACAGATATTTACATAATAAACCAAACGTTTTATTAAATTTAAAAGAACTTTGAAAGTACCTACAGAGGGACACTTTTCTTTACTACATTTCTTAGATTATTTATTTTGCAAACTTGTTTTTCTAGAAACCATTTGTTTCAAAAAAAAAAAAGTATTTTGAAAAGGGTAAAGAGTGCATTTGTTACAACAACTATTAACGCTGTTTAAAACTGGTATATTTGCAGAATTATTTTAGCTGTTAAATCTATTTGAAATACAAGTTCAAGATTTCGGAATTTTTAATGAGTTTATGTAAATTATACAAATTTTAACATAATTTTTTTTATCAGTTTTGTTGCTTTATTTTGTTTTGTTTTTTTTTTCAAAAGAAATGTAACAAAATGCAAATATTTTTTTATTGTAGTGGAAATAATTGTGAATAAATTTCAGCAGTAATTACGTTTGTACTCAAGTAAATAGAGTTTAGACTTAGGAAGTATGCAGATTTTCGAGTAGGATGCGATTTAGGAAATGACAATGAAAATATAGTGACACTAAGGTAACACATCATGGCAGTTTCTTTGTTTGGTTTAATAAATAAATAAATATTTCATAATATTTAAAAGGCAAATGTACAATATCTACACAATTTTTGAGACAAAAAATCATAACCACGCAAAACTTTATTTATTGTTTCGTATAGAATTCTACTTTAATTTAAGTTTCAAAAATATTCAGACTAAAAACTGTTTTATAGTGAAAGGCCAATGAAAGCGGCATGCGGCCGCTGGCGGCAACAGTATTACCAGTGAATAAAAGTTTTGTTTCTTTACAAAATTTACTAAATCTAGCAATGCTGTGAGAAGCGGCCGCGACAACTTTGCCGTTTAAAAAATATTAATTTTTTTATTATTTTTTTACACCATGTACACACTAAAAACAACGTTTATTTTAGAATTTATTTATGTAAAAAGCAAACCAATTTAATTTAATGACATTTGCCTACTCATATAATCTCGATTCTACTGTAATTCAAATTATCCATTACTCTTTTTAGTATGATTATTACTACAAATTTGACTTTAAACTTTAGCACAGTGACATAAAAAAAAATAATTATTAAAAAAAAAGAATTGTATATTTAATTACATTTTAATTTCAAATGTTTTTCGCTCTACTCACTTTTACTCATATTACGAAGTGGAAAATTTCCATACAAATTATTGTTGTAAATACATTTGTATATAAAGCGTAAAAACCAATTGCCAGATTTTTTTCGTTAACTTCAACTAAGGAATTTTGATTTTTATTAAGCTTTTTTTCTATATGAATAATTATTTATATTTTAATTTATATGTGTGTTATATGTATGTTAGAATGTGAGTGATACTTTATCTTATCTACTGTTTAACAAAATTGCATATATATATAAATAAAGTAAGTATGCAGTTTTTGTTTTGGTGTGGTAGATATTACGTAAATTGTAAAACTATTTGGAAAAATAACACAATTTGTTGAAATTTTAATACTATTTCTATTAGAGCAAAACAAAAAAAAAAACACACACACACAATGTTTAAAATAAAGGGTGCTTTAATGAAATCAACACTTAAGTATTAAGCAAATAAAGTGAATGACTTTAATAATATACCTTTAGTTTTTTCTATAAAGTAGTGATATTAAATTGGTATAATGACATAAGGAATTGGATTGTAATATCAAGTACTTTAATTGAAAAATACCAGTTTGATATCAGCATTATAAGTCTTATAAATTGTAGTTAATTTTGGCCCTGGTTACAACTCCAAAAAAGCATTAAATGTTATACTCTAAATAGGATGCAATAGACCTAATTTTATATTGCTTTAGCTTAGATACCAAAGAGTCTATATTTATTTTTAAACATTTTACAGTAGAGACAAAAACCATTATTAATTCGTTTTTTTGTGAATACAGTTTGCTTCCTTATTTAATAGGGTTTCTAAAGACAAAATATACTCTATTTTAAAGAAGTATTATAGCGATATTATGTAACTTATGAGAACATATCATATTTACTATTGTTTTTCTGTATTTGCTTAGAAAACGTATATTACATATTTGTAGTTTTAAACTTAAGAATATAAATAATTGATAGTGTACACCAGAATTTGAAAAAATCTCATACTGAGTGAATCGAAAAAAATTTTGGCCAATAAAAATACTTCTAACACTGTGCTAGTTGAAAAAAAACCGACAAGCGGATAAGTGGATAAAGATAAATCGTATGGTGCTAACCGTTTTTTTTTTATTAGCTCTAGTTTTAAAGATATAGCATTATTAAAATATAGAGGAGGTTGCGCAATAAACATTCGCGTAACTCGAAAACTGTTTAGCTTATTGAATTAGTAAATAAAAACCGAAATTCGGCAACAAAAGTAGGACTAAATTTTTTTTAATCCGAGCAGTCGTTTTGGAAATATTTTTTTTTTTTTTTGCAAAATCACAAAAATTTCGATTTTATTAATATCTTTTTCGCAAAATAAATGGTCGGTTTTTTTATTTAATTCTTGTACAACCTCTATTTTTTAAATAAAGCTATATCTCGAAAACTAGAGCTAACCTAACAAAACGGTTAGTACCACTGGATTCAGCATATTCGATTTAGCTTTACCCACAAGGTGCCCCGTTTGTCGGTAAAAAAAAAGTGTCAAAATCGAACACAGTGTAATTAATACCGTACGCGTTTATTTACTTCATTGCCAAAGTTGCCAGACAAAAACTAGATGAAGCTAATTACTTCAAATGGTTTATTTAGAAGCCTGTTTATTTGAGTAGTGTCAAAGGTAAGGTTTATAAATATTGTATATCAAAGTGTAGTCTTCTTTACAGACATTTATAACAGTTGTAATAATTAAAAACTTGTTGGAAGACTTTTTGCTAAAACAAGGAAGCAAGGGTTTCAACTCATGATTACTCATTCTTTTTACACTTTTACATTTTCAATATTGCTATAAATTTGGTGTCTCCGCTAAATATCCTACAACATAAGTTGGTGTTTGTCAATGATTATTCAGCAATACAAGTTACTGTAAAACTAATCACATGACTAGTTCCATGACAGTTTTCATTACAATACGGTTTTTTATGTGCATGGATTATAATCATTATTATAATGCGTTCATTTGAATTGAGAAAATGAAGCACATGTTGATATGTTATTTTGAATTATGGATATAAAAGCGTTCTTTTTGGTCGCAATAATCTAAAAACTGGTAGAGACATGAAAGACATGATACATACGTACTTTATTAGAAGGGATTTCTGTTCTAAAAATGATTCTAGTACTAAAAAATATCCACATTTTATTAGAACGAAGATATTTTACGGAAAATAAACGTTTTATCTGTTAGCATTTTCCAACATAAATCAATTTCGTCTGCATTGAAAATAAGTATAATTTTTTTCCCCTAAATCAACTTCTCAACTTTTAGAATTTCTTTGGCTTTTGTTTTAAGCAATTATAATAACAGGAATTTTCCTATAAATAACAATGTCATGTTAAAGCGCATGATCCATTTCTTTTAACTAGATAGCCTAGTTACTAATAATGTGACAGCAGTATAGTACAGTAACAGTGTGACAGTAGTTAGTAATAATGTGACTAGTTTTATAACAGTTTCCATATAGGGATTTTTCTATTGAAAATTAAGAAATCACTATGGCTATTCTAAATACTTCAAATTAGTATTTAATTCTAAATTTTACTTCCACATTAATAATGAAAGAGTCTAGAATATACAGTTTCTTTTGCGGAACAACTTTTACAAATGAAATAAAATGTGATTTATCAGAAAAAAATCTTCCTTAGGTTTTGCTGGGTTTACAGTAGTTCATCCTGTCAAATCAATTTTTTAAATTTTGTTATAATTTTTTGGCTTTTTTATACGGTAATTATGGCATATGCCTGACTCATTTCACAAGTTCAACCAAAACCGATCATAGCCAGTATATTTCCTGTTACAGTCATGTAATATCTTTAACAATTAATATTTAAAAAGAGTAATACTAATTTCTTTTACAGCTCATTGAAATGAATAAATATTTATTTATTAATTAAAACAAAATAAATATGTACTACATTAAACTCAAACAATTTTTTTTGGTTTTGTTTGCCATACAACTAACTCTCTGCGATAAACTAGAACTGCAGCATAAATTTTATACACAACAAAACACAGTGGGCTTAAAACCGACATAAAATGCTGACACAGTAGGTAGTGAAACAATAAAACAGAATTTTAAAACTCTCTTTTCAGTTTTTTGTTTTTGTATAACGTAGAAGTTATACGATCCAACCAACTAAAAGCAAGAATTTTTACTACATTTCTTATGATAAATATGTATTGTGTATGTATACTAACGTTTGTGTATGTATACTTGTGTATATGTAGGTATTTTTATGCTGATGTTAATTGAATATTACCCATACAAAGTCATTATGTTTTTAAATTACATTTACTGGAGTTTTTTCCAAGTGTACATGCATGTGCGTGTGCTTATGTGTTTGTTGTTGTTTGTTTGGACAAAACAATAAAATACAACAATCAAAGTGCAGTGGAAATTTCCACTGACAAAAGTAAAGAACATTTTTATGTTCTACTCGAAGATATATGTACATACATATGTATGTATATGTAAGGCCCGGTTTAGATGATGATTTTTACGACGTCGTTTTTTATTAATTCTCTTTTGATGATGCTACGAAAATTTGTTTGCATTTATACGACGTTGTTTTTTCGACGTCGGTTTTTTACAAACCTTCTTTAGTTTATTGTTCGTATTAAAAAATGTTCTTTGTCTTTTAACAAAAAATTCTAAATTATGGACACAATGTACGCACTAAAAACATCACACATATAAATAAATAATTACAGAAATCCAAATAAAATAATTATTTTTCTTGTTTACAAAAATAAGAACAAGAATAAAACGGAACAAAAAAGAAATATGAAAAAACAACATGAAAACAGAAATCGTGTCTTTTTTCCTACCCCGCTCGCCTAACCAAAAGCAACGTCTAAAAAACGACGTCGTTAAAATCATCATGTAAACCGGGGCTAAGTATTTTCGGGAACATAACTGGAACGACGAATTTCGCCCAAGACGTCAAATTAGTTGGTGACAATTTACTTTGTAAATTCGTCGTTGAAGCACTAATACTATATTTCCACGACGACTTGAATCACCTGCTTCGCCTTCTGAATCATGTTTATGAATAATGCTGTTTACATGACTAATATACTTGATTCGATTTGACAATTGTCTTTAATAAACAAACAGAATAAAAAAAAACAGAATTTACAATTTGTGGAAAATAATTTTTTTTTTAATGGACAAACAAAAGTGAGTGGAAATTAGTTAGCTTATTTGAAAAAAAGAACACATTCGTACGTATTTACTTTCTTTACTTCCAGCAACAAGAAAATAATTTGCTTTGTTTACAATAATATTAAATTTTTACAGCTAGTGCAGATAAACTTGCGATAAAAATTAGAGAAGAGTGCAATTTTTCGTGCTTCGCAAGTAGATTCAATATGAATAATAGTAAAATACCGAAATGTTTGGTTTGTCCAATTAATTGCATACATATTAATAATTTTAAATAATTTTGAGTTTCTAAATGAAATTAAAGACACACAAAATATTAAGTGTGGTTAGTACTTGAAGATATGAGTATAATATTTGCTACATTTTGTTAGAAGAATAATTATTTTTAAATTTTTTTTGCCAATTATATTTTTATAAATTTATCTGTTTGCTATAATTTTGGTTCAATATTTTGTTAATTACATACCTCATTTGTATGTAGTTTTATATTTTGAACAATATTTGACTCATTTTTTATATGATTTTAATCTTTGCTATCTAAAGTTCACGCCCTGATTTAAAATATTTACTATGAATTTCTAATTTAGATAAGTAAATATTCGATATTATCTATTAATTTCGTTTGGTGTTCATTTAGATCTCATTATCTTTATTAACTATTCTAACATTACACAACAAAAAAATATGTTTGTTATAAACAAATATGTTTAACCCTAGAACACTAACGTTAGTCGATTCGACTAACATCACTTACGTTTTCGCTCACATTTTTATATTTTTTTTTTACCGATCACTCTTAACTCTCTTGTATACTCAGTAGTCGGTATTTTCTAGTTGTGAACGGTCTCATTGCTGAGGTAAAGTGTTGCTCTTAAAATTTTGTATGGTGAAGCAAGTTGTTTCGCACAAGATTGGGGTGTGAAGCTTGAATAGAGAGCGAAGCATGTACCGTAGAAACATAATATAAGAAATAGAATTTCCTTATATTTTTACGTCATTACACTACATTCCGTTACAGTTGGCTAACTGAGGCTTAAGTTGTGTTAAATTAAAATTAGAGAGATTAAAATTCGGAAAATTAAATTTTTTCTGTTTCTTTTAAAATCCTTTAAAACGATTTCAAAATTATATAATTTTGTAAAAATTTAAAATTAAACAGCCAGTTTCTCTGTTTCAAAATCTACTAAAGTCAATTCAAACTATATTCAAACTGTATGTTAATCTATACAAAAAGAAAGTTGAATCGAAATAATTCTATTAAGAATCACTCATGTCGTGATCTCAAACGAAAAACTGAAGGAATGATAAGTCAATCGGAGTCGATGGACGACGGCATGGAATGGCAATGGATGGAATTTCTTTAAACTGATTATGACTGTTTGCAGATAGAGAAACCGAATTTAGATGTATTTTATATGTTTACCCAAATCTGATTTAATATTCGTTCTATTAATAGGAATAGCCGGTCAGTTATAGTAGACAAACCTGCTAACAGCACTTTTTATGAAAATTTAGTTTTCATTACAAAACGATAGACCAAGTAAAAATACATCAAGATACGTTTTAGGAAAAGGCTTTCTAAGTCGCCAACTAAATACTTTTAAAATGGAAATATTATGGCTTTTTAAACTCCATGAAAAATTCCATGAATTTTATTATTTAGCTAATGTAAAATATATATGTACATATAAAACCTAAGATTTTAAATGATTTCATGTTTCTTCTTTAATATTAATATTAAAATGTGACTTGGTATATTTGCACTCTAAGCTAAAAATTTTACTTAATAACATGAACATTTGTGACTAACATTTGTTTTGTCAAAAATTATTGTAAACTGTTAAATGAAGTATTCATAATTACTATAACTAAAATATAAACAAACTAAAATAGATAATTTTATCTCTAACATTTAATATTAATAAAATGGAACTTAGCACATTGGAAAACAAAACATATAATTTTAGTTTATAACACGAGAAAGAACATTTTACATTTCTTTTGTTAAAAAATTTTCGAGTTCGAAAAAACTTTTTATTTTAACAAAAAAAAAAAAAAGGTCGAAGTAATCAAAATTTAATTTAATTATTGAAAAATATTAAAATAAAAATGTTTAAATATAAACAAACTAATTTACTAATTATTAATATTATCGGTAATTTTTAAAAAGATAATAAAACATTTTCAAACTCTGCATCTAACATCTAACAACGCTGCCATCTAACAATAACCATTTTGTGTGTCTGCCTGTTTGGTAACTTTTTTCTTAACAATTTCAATGGAAAATTTTTGAAAACAAGTAACAACCCTAAAACCAGCATTTCGAAAACACTGTCCTCGTCATACAAAACGAAGCATTTTGAAACTACTGTGCTTTAAACAAAAAAAAGTAAATAAACTTTTCTGCTGTTGTTTATAATTAAATTAAAATTAGCAACAAAAAAAAAAAAAAAAAAACAGACAAAAAACTAATTAATACAAATTGATAATAGTATTTATTGTTGTCATAACAACTAAATAAAACGACTTTGAGAATTATGATAAATAAAAACATTATGATTAATTTGCAAATAAATATTTAGTTAGTTCAACGAAATAAAAAACGATAAAAAAAAACTTACGGTATATTCTGTGGGTGCCAAAGGCGTACGTGAATCACTTTTGTGAAAACTCATGATGCCGGCTTAATTTTTCTTTCCGCTCCTGGTTGAGATTCGTTAAATTCAAATAAATTGGCTTACAAACAATAATCCTTAAGGTAGAGTAGCTTTGCGCAATCTGGTAAGACTTGCAAATCCAAAAAGCGTTTAAGTTAAAAAAATTTGAAAGCAGCCGCAAAATAGTCCAGAAACTTCTAAACTAAAGAAGTTTTATTTTCTTGTTTCAATTAATACTTTCTATTAAACACACGTTTCAAAACCACAACTCTTACGGTTGTTTTTTTTTCGAAATTACTCTTACAAAAAGCAAATTGTAAGTATTTTTATAAACTATGTGTTACAAACAAAATTAAAAAGAAATTGTAGTAAATTTTTAAATAAAATTCTTTACACAATTTCTATAAAGCAATTAAAACTACTTTACTTAAATAAATTTGACAATATTTAAGCAAAACTTATAAAATATTTAAAAATTTCGAATAGAATTTTGAAAAAATGTAAACTGTTATAAATTGTTAATATTCGTTTTAAGTTGAGATTTGTTTCAAATAAAGAAAAGAGACAACCGCACTGTTTGCAATACAAAGCAAGAATGCCAACATTGCCATTTCATTACACGACCGTAACCCTCACACAGCACAAATCGCGTTCGTCGTTCAATTCTCAATTCAGTTCAGTTCACATCAGACTTTACTAGCACTGCTGCACACACGGATAGAAAATCATACGGCAAGAAGCACTTAAACAGTCGAAACAAATGATTGACCAAACGTCAGTCAGCCAGACAAACAAACAGTGTGTTGGACAGACGCTTAGATAAACGGTATGCACTGAATGTACCGAATATGAGTAAATAACGAAATTACTTGCTGTGTAGAGTATCTGAGTGTGTCTGTATGTGTGTGTTTGTGTTTTTATGGAAATTATATGCGTTTTACTGTAAATGAAATACAAACTTACACTCTCTACTGTCATTTTTTGGTAGCAGTGATTCCTAAACGTTTCTGTTGTAATATAGAGAAAATATATATGTATGAAGTCAGCATGACTAGTGGAACGTATTCTAGTTGTAACCCAATGAACTAATATTTATGGGCGTAACAAACATCAAAAATTTACAGCTGATGCAAAAACTGGATATCGATGATGTTATCATAACATAATAAGAGGTAAATTGACGTTAGTTTAAAATCAGTTACTCAATCTGTTGTTGAAAGTACTGCATTGGAAGAACATTAAGAAAAAACTGTACGAGTAATGAAAGATAAGAAAGAATAGAGAATTTTCCTGTACGTCAGTATTTGTAGACATTTAGCGACCCGTCTACTCTAAGTTATAGTGGAACTTGGTGATGGACATTTCATTTATTCGTTAGGCATAATAAATAAATTTATATAGTCTTAGGCTATGAAAATAGTTTCTTAGGAGGAAATATATTCAATTTAAATGCGCATGAGGACATTGTTCTTTAAAACACACATTCAATTGAAGTAATATCCACATTATCACTAACATATCAGTAGCTACAACACAATTGATCTGAGAATTCGAGTAATGCATCATCATTGAGCTTTATTACATCAGTTTATGGAAACCCTTCATTCTCAAATTTTATTTACGCTTCATTAGCAATCTCGTTTGCGAGTTATTTAATATGCGTTATTTTTAAAAATTATTGACACAAACTCTTTGGAAATCTACAAATATTATAACTAAATGTTTGCGTTTGCTTAAAATTAAATGAACCTAAAGTTTCAAGCATTTTTATATCAGAATATTAAGAGGAATTAGAGAATTTATGTTCTATCATGTTGATTTACAACTGTAGTTAAAAATGATTAACAGTAAAAATTCCCTTTTAGAAGTGAATAATTGATTGGGATTCCCTGTCCTAGAATATTTCTATAGAAATAAACACACTACACTATATACATATGTACTTACTTTTTGTCTGAAACAATACAATGTTCAATACCCAGCGTTCTATAATAGTATATACACACTACATTACATACTACTAATCATGAAATATCAAATGAAACACAGTCGTCGCTATTAGTATGTAGACATATGTAGCTACAGCCACTCTACTTTAAACCTCTCTGGCTGTGTAACACAGTCAGGCAGCAAACAATACAGTACTGCTGGCATTGTTTGTGTTTTATTTATGTTTGTTTTATTTGTTTCGTTTCGTTTTTTTTTTATTTGCTTTTACTTGTGTTTGTGTGCGTTTACGTATTGTTTTTATATCTTTTTGTTTTTTTTTTTTTTTTTTTTTTTTGTTTCTAAATTTTTTTCGGCATATACTTGCAGCCCCTATTAACCCTTAGCGTCCTTATCATGGCATTTGAGTTGCTGACGCCTGTGTTATATGGTATTTTAATGAGTAATGCTGCCCGTAATGCATTTCCAGCTACTAGAAATTGTTAATATTTATTAGAGGTTTTTATTAGATACATACATACATACATACATATTTATTTAGACTGGTTTTTAAGATATTTAGAAACTTAAACTGAAATTATAAAAATACATACATAGCTGACTGTGTTATTTTTGTGTTTTATTTTTTTTAAATATTATTATTTACGTTTTTAAAACAATCGTTTCATTGTTTTGTTTTTGTATTTACTTTTAAAATATTTGTTTTTAGTTTTTGCAAATATTTTAGACAGTCATGTAATGAAATAAATGTGTTGTTAGCTAATGTTTTTTTTTAATATTTCCTACTTGTTTTAAAACTCGAAACAATATTGGTTGCAATGCGTTTTATTTAAATTTGATTTTCACTTCTTAGATTAAATTATACAATTCTATGAACAAGGCCTTATTTTCCTCAATATACGAGGGCGGATACATAATAATTAACTATCAAAATAATGAAAAAGCTATTGGTGTGACGTTTGTAGATCCCATTCCTAGTCCTATGATTTTTTTTCTCAGGGATAAGGAATTGTTTTAATTTCAACACTTTATACTATGCTTCGCTCTCTATTCATGCTTCACACCGCAATCATGTGCGAAACAACTTGCTTCACCATACAAAATTTCAAGAGCGAATCAAGTAGATTCATATTGAATCTACTTGCGAAGCACGAAAAATTGCACTCTTCTCTAATTTTTATCGCAAGTTTATCTGCACTAGCTGTAAAAATTTAATATTATTGTAAACAAAGCAAATTATTTTCTTGTTGCTGGAAGTAAAGAAAGTAAATACGTACGAATGTATGTATTTTTTCAAATAAGCTAATTAATTTGCACACACTTTTGTTTGTCCATTAAAAAAAATTATATTCCACAAATTGTAAATTCTGTTTTTTTTATTCTGTTTGTTTATTAAAGACAACTGTCAAATCGAATCAAGTTTATTAGTCATCACAGCATGATTCATAAACAGGATTCAGAAGGCGAAGCAGGGGATTCAAGTCGTCGTGAAATATAGTATTATGGATTGTGATAGGTGATCACAAAAATATGTTAAAAGTAATCGAAATAGGCGGAAATAGTTTTTATCGTTTTTTTTTTCGATGATATGTGAAATAGTTTAAGACACACGTCCCAAAATGTTATAGTTTAAAGGTACTTTACTTTCTGTTCCAAAAGTTATAGCAAAATATTTTTTAAAAATTATAGTGGAATGAAAGACGTCTGACAGCGACTTATATTTTAGAGCTAAAATATCCCTATTTTGTAATATGATTGGAAAAATAAAGTTGTGCTTCATTACAAATGAATTGCACAATTATGTCTAAGGACAATATACATATACATACCTCGATAATTTTCGACATCAGATTTGCTGCCCGATTTATACAATGGAACAATACATGATTCCTTCCAGATAGCTGGAAAGTATCCATTAATAATAGAAATTTTAAACAAAAGTGTGAATGGAGGAGCTAAAACTTTGGCGCAGTTGATTAATATATTACTGGGGATATTGTCAGGACCGAAACTATATGAGAACTTTAGCTTTTTAATGCCATTTAGGACTGTAGAAACATTAAGAGACGGTAAGGATATAGACTGATTTTCATCTAATATATGTATATGGGTACTTGACTGTACTTTGAGTATGTGGTTGAAAAACAGTCCGCAAACATATTCAGGTATGTGATGGAAATCGAAAACGAGTGAGTTTTAGAAGTTGATTTTTTCGTAATATTTCTGTATTAAAACAGTTTTATCCCACAAAATATAAAGATAATTTGCTATTAAAGAGAATCTTAAAACAAAAATTTTAAAAATTCGATTAGAAATACTTTAAAATGGACTTCGAAAATTCACTCGTTTTCGTTTTCGATTTTCATCACATACCTGATTACATATAACTTTAGCATTGTCAGATTCATTTTGTTGATACGGCATTACAGTAGGGTAGCCGCTTGTCTTTTTCTTTTTGTTAACGAATTTGTAGAATAACTCTGGATAACGTTTCAAGTTATTTTTTATTTTAAATAAGTACTGTGAGTAACACACATTATTTAATTGTGTATATTTAGCGCGGCTAAGGGTGTATTTCAAATCATCAAGAGAAGATCCTGAACGTTTAAATTTTTAATAAAGTTTATTTTTTTTATTCTTTGCTCCATAAAATAATGAAGTTTATTATAAAAAATTTCTAATATTTTGTATTTCCTTGTTGTTGGATATATGGAAAGTGTTGAATTGTTAGTCCATTATGTTTCATTATTTTAAATTTATATCTAATACCCAAAATTTATAATTTTAAATAAAAAAATTACAAAGAAAACTATGGCATTGAACATCGTCACGTTTTTTCCATAATAAAGGAAATGATTTAATTATGGCTTAATGTGGATTCTCAGAAATCAAAATTGTGGATTAACAAACTGAGAAAATTTGCTGCATTGTTACTACCTGCTTTTGAAATTTTTTAAAATGATGGTATTTTTAATGTGATTACATCTGAGTAGCATATGAATCACAGTTTAATTCAGATGAGAACTCGTCTAAAAAACTGCTAGGCTACAAAATGAAACAGTTTGAAATCTGTAAAGTGAAATGTTGTTATTTTTTTCTTGTGTGAAAATCTTCAAAACTACCTTTTTGAGGTTTAGATGTGATTTTTGAAAGCCAAATGTATTCAAAATGCACCACTTGTTTGATGCTGATTTAGAGCTGAATGCATTATTATACTCTTATAAAAATCGAAATAATTCGATGACGGTTTGATTTTCCTTTCCTAGTCGTGTTTGCCTTTTGCTGATCAGAATGAACCGCTTATTTGTCAATCAAGTTCTAACACATTTATGCAAAGTTATCAATTTATTTTGCCCAATACTGTGTAATTTATGTTCTAGTAAAAAATAACAATCTAAAAAAAAAAAAAAGTTTGTTTTATATTTAATTCAAATCGTGTGTAATTTTACGGAGACCTGTTCGGTCAGACGTGGACTAAGCAAATAGTAGGAAATATAACTACATATTCATTTATAGGTGATTCAGTATGTATGCGTTTTGAGTGTGTATGATTGTCTTTTCAGGGAAATTATATGCGTTTTACTGTAAATGAAATACAAACTTACACTCTGTAGTGTCATTTTTTGGTAGCAGTGATTTCTAAACGTTTCTGTTGTAATATAGAGAAAATATATATGTATGAAGTCAGCATGACTAGTGGAACGTATTCTAGTTGTAACCCAATGAACTAATATTTATGGGCGTTACAAACATCAAAAATTTACAGCTGATGCAAAAACTGGATATCGATGGTGTTATCATAACATAATAAGAGGTAAATTGACGTTAGTTTAAAATCAATTTGTCAATCTGTTGTTGAAAGTGCTGCATTAGATGAACACTGAGGAAACACTTTACGGCTAATGGAAAGATAATTTCCATTTTAATTTTCCTGTACGTCAATTCAGTTAATAATTGGACCAGTTATTTTATTTTATCTAACTTAAATGTACGTAAATTTCATATCCTATAACTAAAAGCAACCAAAATGTTACGCCAATAATAATAACTATAAATATTTACTATTTTTAATATTGTTAACAGGAAACAAATATAGAATTCTATTATTGTAAAGGTACGGTCACATTTGGCAAATATTTGCCAAAAAAGACATAACCACTAAATAACAAATATTTGAACTCGTTTATTTACATATTTAAAAAAAAAACTTTTCTTATTTGTTTTAATTTATTTGATGCTTTTTGATGTTGCAAAACTCTTGTAAGAGTAAACAACGTCAAACAAATTTTGTGCTCAAACAAGTGTTTACGCTTTTTTGAGTAAATATTTGCCAAATGTGACCGTATCTTAAGTAACATTTCAAAAAACTATGTGCCATAACTAAAATTCCTATTTTAAAATTAATATTTGAAACCAAAAAAAAAAATTTAAATCTCTCATTTTGTTGTTACAGTTTAAATATTAGTTTAACAAATAAAAAATTAAATTAGTCACCTTTGCAAGGTTTTTAATTAAAAAAACAAAACAACGACAAAATAATTCACACTTTATCATCATAAAACAAACATACGAGTATACAAGTGACGTACTTGCGTACGAGTATGATTTAGTTCAACAATTTATCATACCATTTCTAAATCAAATGACTTTCTAATTTGTTTAAATAAATTTGTGATTAATAGTGGCAATAGATATTAAATAAAATTATGAATCAAATGTCCAAAAAATCATGACAACAATTAAATAATAAAATTGTCTATACTTATATCTTATCATTTGTCTGTTAAATAATTTGCAAATCAAAGCATTATTTGCATGTGCGCATTTAGTTTTTTATAAATTGTCAATACGCCTACTTTTTTTATTGAAATCAAATAAATACATTAAAAATTTCCTAAACAGTTTTATTAGTTGCCACTAGGGATGTCAATCCTGAAATTCCGATCCCGAAAATCCCAGAATTTGGCGAATTCCAAATCCCGGGATTTGTTATAAAAACGTTGATTGCGGAACGAATGAAATAATGAATGTAATTTAAATATGTAAAAGACCCCACAACACCTAATAATGTAATAATATGGAATCAAATATTAAATAAGAATTATTTGTTTCGGATTGCTTATACAATCAGAATATGTACAATAATTTGCTGACAATTTTGCCTACAAATGACGTTAACATTGTTTTTCGCCAGCTTTTAAATTAATATAGAATCAAATGTCAATCTAACATTTCACTATAATGTTATTATGTTTTTATACCCTCCTACACTTAGAGTGGTGAATGAGGGTATATTACGTTTGTCATTCCGTGTCAAACTTTTTTAATATACATCTGAGACCCAACAAAGTATATATTATCTTGATCATTGTGAAATTCTAAGTCGATTGAGCCATGCCCGTCTGTCTGTCCGGCTGTGTAAAACACTCTCACGTCCAAACAATACAACCTAACTAAACGAAATTTCCAGAAAAATATTTCTTATTTTGCAATTAACTTTGCTAGTGAAAATCAGCAAAATCGGTTTAGCTCAACCAAAGTTATGGACCAATATGTGAGACAACCTCTATAAAAATTTGATATTTTTTGACCATTTTATTGCAATATTTTGTATACGTTGTTTTTATTTTATGAAGAAGAAAATGTGCGCAAAATAATAAGAATCGGTCCATGATCTATCATAGCCCCCATACAAATATCTTCCCGAGATATTGCTCAATTATACAGAAATGCCTATAAAATTGGAATATCAAGACCAAATTCAGCAAATAAAAGTTTAATGCAAACATAAATCGCAAAACGAATTTTTTTTTTTAGTTCGGTCCATGTTTGACCATAGACCCAATATAAAGTCCACTTGCCAAATTTACTTAAATACGTATAAAACTGGTATAAATAATGATAAAAGGATACAATTTAACATAAATAATCCTTATAGGTAAATAAATTGTTGTACTAAATTTTATAGTGGTCGGCCCATGATTGGTCATAGTTCATATTAATATCGGTTATACGGCAAATATGCTACTGGATTTTGTAGGTGTCAGTCAATAATTGGCAATAGCTCCCGAATTAAGTCTACTTCCGAGCACACCAACCAACCATACAACACTTGTGAATAAAGTTATTGAGGTGGATTTCAACCAAATCATATTACTGGATACTGTATGTAGAAGCTACTAGTCCATAATTGGTCCACTTCTACTATGCCACTCATAAATCTCTTGTAAATAATGTTATTGACACCAAATTCAACCAAAAAAAATCATCACCTTATATCTAGTGATGACACGATTAATCGAAAACTAGTAATAATCGATTATTTTTCTTTAATTAACGATTTAATTGTATCGTGAATTCTCTTTCGATTAATTGAGTTAATCGATTGTTCCAAAAAATAATCGATAGACATCCAGGAACAAAAAGAAATAGAAAAAGAGAAGAGGAACAAACGCATGGTTGAGCGTTTTTCATGACTGCCAGATGAATTTCGGAAAAAATCATGAAAATTGAATGTTTATCTCCATTGGCAAGTAACTTAAAAACAAACATTTTGAACCAGTTTCAACGTCGCTTTAAGGAAATGAAACATTCATTTCTACTGGCAGCATCAACATTGCTAGACCCAAGATTTAAAAAAATTAATTTTGAATATCCCTTAGCTTTATTAACTGTTATGAGACAGACATCTAAGAAATGAAATGGCAGAAATTGCTCATATAGATGACAGCATTGGAAGCGGCAGTGAAACGTCTTCTGTTGGTGAAGTGAAACATATTTATATTTAACATAAGTAACTTTTTTGAAATAAATTATTATTTATAAACCAATTTGTTTTAAGATGAAACAAAAATCCCGATCCCGACATTTGAAAAACCAGTCCCGTTTGGCATCCCTAGTTACCACTAGGTAACTTCTAGGGCATAAGACAAGCAGGAAAATGTGTGAATTTGAACATGATCCATATACATATATATATACGATCACAGCAAACAAACATTTCAAACATTTTATATGCAACACTGAATTGTGTCTTCGCTTATTGTGTCTTAGCTAAACTAGTACATTTAACAAACGAATAACAAAACACTTATTATTGGCTGTAGTTGAAAAACTATTATTCATTTCATAGAGTTAAAAACAAATTTAGTACTGTTTATAAATTAGAGTGTCCTTGAGAAAATTTAAGCAAAAGGTGAAAGAAACTCAAATTTTCACCACGTGATAAACGTTACTTATTTTTATCAATTAAATGAAAAATTTAAAAAACCTCGTTAAAAGACCCTCCAAAAATAATGGTAAAAAACTCTTTCAGTTCATAAATTATTTTGAACTTGTATGTCAATATTCCATAAAATTTGTTTTATCAATTTAAATTATATGAGTTTTATAAAATATTTATGATAAAATTATTGAAATACACGCTCAGGCACATTTCGTTTTACAAACATCAATAGTATTTAGAAGATCTTTAATCATTTTTAATTGATTTTTGGTCACCACAATATTGTGTTTTTTGTATTTGGAAATTTTGCGCGTTTCTGTTTGAAGTGTTCCAGTGTGACTCTGTTCATACGTCTGTCTGCCAGTGCAAAAAATTGAAATCAATTTACGCAACGATTGCGATTTATTTTAAATTGGTATGCGACGTAATATGATATTTGATATAAATTTTGTGCTCTGTCTCACTTTGTTTTACAAATAAATTTATTTCTTTTTCATATTTCAATATATTTTTCACTCTATTGTTTGTTATATATTTAAAGTTTTATACTTTGGATTGTATGTGCGTTCAATATTAATAAAATTTGAGTTTTGAGATATGAATATGTTGAAGCTTAATTTTACTTTTATTGGGGTTTCGAATTAAAGAAATTTTATCAATTTAAAAAAAAATCAAAAGTAATACATTTATATATATTTATAAGGCCTTGAAACTATTAACTTTTGAATATGAATTCTAAGATAAAACTTGTAGATGACTTTTCCTTACCCCGTTTGGAGAAACTATCTATTTTTTACTTCCTGTAATTATATTGATAACAAATTGAGAGACAATTAAAAATCTGTCTCTTTTCTAGAGTTCTGATATAGAAATGTCTGCTCTAAAATCTTCTACAAGTCTGCTGACAAGATGAGTGACAAAAATATAGGTGACAAAATCATAAATATTGGGTTTTGTAAAACTACCTTTGCAGAAAGTTGAGCGACAAAGTCTTGAAATTTTTCTTCTTCAGTTAACCACAAGGTGTTAACTGTTGTCTTCTTTGAACTCTGCTGGCAAGATATACCAAAAAAGTCCATTGACTTTAAGCTTTGTGACGGTAGTATTAAATAATTTAATTAGTTTAACTCGGTCGTCAAGTTTGCGCGATCTTCAAAACATTTGTTCAAAAACTTTGTTAAAATTTTCCTCAAGCCGACTTTTGTAAGCTAATTTGAAAATTTCTTATATTAAAAAATTTTTTTTACTTTATTAATTAATTAATTACTTTATTAATTTACTTTATTAATATCTTATATTTTAATGTTTCGTTCTTTTAAATGATGAAAAAATAAAGCAACAACAAACCTACTACAATATGCTTCAACTTTTAATTCATTAAACTCATACGCATTGCAAAATCAAGCTGAGCAACAATATCAATGTGGAAAATTTTTTTCGTAACAAATCTTTTGGTTCATAAGTATTTTCCTACTGAGCCTATTTTGCTAATTTTCAATAGTTAACAGCTTAGGCTCATGGTAAACATTTTAAGTTAATTTCATTAATTTCTGTTGTGTATTATAGACCAGAGAGTGATTTACACTAACAGGAAAACCAAGTATATAAAAAGAAGAACTTTGGTAAAGAAATACATAATATTTTATGAAAAAATCTTAATATTCTTAAAACTACTCCACCGAGAAAGCCTTCTTTTAAATTAAAATCTATCATTTTCATTCAACTCAAAGTAAATTTGAGAAGTAAAGATCATATGAGAGCTTTCACAAAATGTTAATGATATGTTGTTTAATAAAACAATTAACAAATAAATCAAAAAATTTTTTTTGTTGTATTTATGTATTCGCAATTGAAGTTTTTGTTTCAAAAATTTTCCATTGTTCGCCAAACGTGAATACTGCTTAATAGACATATTGCCAATGATTGTGTAATATGAAGAATATAAAAAGAAAAACAAAAAACCTAAAAACTAAAATTCAAAACAAACAAAGAATGCAAAAACACAAAGGATTTTGGGTTTTTTATTTTTTAGTGTTTGGTAGCATAAAATTGAAACGACCTTGAAACTGAAACTAATTTATCAAGAAAGAAAAATCATAAACAAAAAAATCTTGCCTAAATAATTTCATATACATATTAAGTGTACCAAAATATTATAAACAAACACACTTTGTTTATGTTTTAATTATTAAAATTTTGTGAATATAAATAAACTATATTAAAATTTTAATTGACACACTTTAAGTACAATATTAAACATAACAATTTTGTGTGTCAAATTTTTATGCATTTAAACATTGAAATGTAACGTTTACATGTTGGAAAACTTCCTGAAAGCTTAGATACTTTACTATGCAACATTTGCTGCGCAACATTTTTTTTTTTAGCCGAGACATTAACCTTCGAAATGTTTACGTATTTTTGAACGAAAACAATGTTTAAATAAATAAACGTGTTTAAGCTTTTTTCAACGTTTCAAGTTCAAGTTTGTTTATACATTTTTCGTACTGCTAGACGGCGTAGTAAAAGCTTTTTCCTTGGGTAAATAGAACCAACCAGTCTGTCGTTCATTCATAATTTATTTACAAACAAGCACCTTTACTCATTTTGTTATTAAGGCGCGAATTTTTAAATACATATGTGTGTTATAATGTGTGTGCTGTTTGTATACCTAATGACTTAACATTTAGTAAGTATATATGTATATACATATACATATGTATGTGGTGGTATAGCATTTAAAAATGCCACCGAAGTAAAATAATTAAAATAAAGACAAATGAAAATATTATAAAAGTTATGTGCTTAGCTGTGCGAATGAATGTAGATATATAGATTTTATAGTTTGCCGGCATTTTTGAGGTAAAGTGTACAAACAAGCAAAGTAAAAATAAAGCATTAAGCCTATAGCTTTGTACTGAACGTTGTCGGAAAAATGTTCAGAAAATGTCTAACAACCGTGTGAACTTAACATTTTTGTCTTCCAACGTTGTAAGAAAAGGCATTTTCAGTACATTGTAAGACAAAAATATTGACCGATATCTTACAATCGTGTAAACGCATTGTTTGTCATTGTAAGATTGTTTTAAGACAATTGTCAAACACTTTTAATTGTCATATGTGCCAGGTTTATGCATCTGTCAATGACAGCATTGTCAGAGAAATTATTAATTTATATGCAACTCTGTATATACATATATACATAAATAAAAAAAAAACAAAAGTGTGCATTAATAACATTTTGGAAAAAAGTAGAATTAAATTAAAGAAAATAAAAAATGGATAGCTGCGTTTGTTTTTGTCATTTTGTCTTCATCCTGTTTCAATTGCTGTTTTTTGTTCCATGACACTATTTAAAATTTGTAAACATACACACACAATGCCTCACAACGAATTTGACAATCTTTGCCATACAACAGATATGTTTCATATACCCCAATTTTATGATGATCGGTCCATAATTAGTCATAGCTCCCATACAAGTCTCACTACCGAAATTTACTTTAACGACCATCAATTACAAATTTTGATATGCAAATAAAATTCAACACAAATAAATTTTACATATGCAGATATCATGACACCTAATTTTTTAACGGGTCGGTTCATAATTAAATGTATACATATATGTACATGTAAATGTATGTATAAATAATCTTTTAAAAGTGTTTAGATCGAGATAAAATGTAACACAAAAAAATTTATTGACACAGAAGTCATGCGACTTAGTTTTTGGATGATCATTCCATATAGGCCATTGCTGCCATGTAGCGCATATTTTTGAAAAACAGTTTTTAAACATATACTGGGTGAAGAGTTTTATATGGTCGGACTTGACCTGGGACCAAATTACCGCATTCGTGATCGAATGAGCTATCGTATCGAAAAATGATTTCGATATCGAAATTATAATAAAATGTACTAAATTTCTTGCTCGATATCGAATTTCATAATCTAAAATACGAAAATTACGATAAATTTTATTCGATATCGAATGCGGTAAGTTGGCTCCTGATTTGATACTTTCTTATTTGCTTATATTTTCAAAATCAATTTGGAATTCCTAACCCCAAGTCATTTGCACATATTCTTTTATGTGGAGAAAACGTGTGGATGTAAAAAATCATAATGTAAGAAAATTAAATTTCATGGCAGAAATAGTTGGGGGGAACACATGTTGTGACAACTTTGTACGAAAAAGTATATAACATCGACAAGAGTTATCCAAACAAGACAAATTCAAGAGCAGACAGGAAATTGTTAGCTGAGTGAACAAATTGTTGGCATGTCATGGAAAGAATTAAAAGTAAATTAATAGACATTTGGTTTTGCAAAGTGATGTTTAGCTTGATATTTTTGGTATTTTAATGAATAATATATTTTCATTTATGAAGATATTTAGGAAATAAAAAAAACTAAGCACAGGCACCATACAAGCAAGAAATACATTTTTAAAAATTGTATCTTTTATTTCATATATGCCACGTGTTAATCGTTTTAATCACGTGAAGGTGATTTATTTAATTCATGACCAAACTTAACTAATATAGTTTATATAAATACATATTTGTATAAAATTTCTCTTCAGTATTTCTATTTTTATTTCCTTTTTTATCTCAATTAAGAAAATATAAATTTTAATAGACGTTTTTTTCACATCAACGTTAATTAGTCTAAAGATATCATTTTGAATAAACAGTAGTATTAAGCTTTATAAAATATATTTTATTAAATAATTGCTCTACACTGTATGGAAAATAATGTTGTTATTTAAATGAAACTTTTATGAGCATTAGACTGCTGCAAAAGCATTACAAACAATTTGTTCATGACAGACAAACTGTAAAATACTGGAGATGAGTTTCTTTTACGTGATCTTCGAATAATATTTTAGAATAGATTCTGTTTTCATTATAAATAAGTTTGAAATACAACAAAAGTTCAGAAAATCATATTCAAGTGTTGCTGAAAGTGTTTAACAACAAAAGTTATAAGGGAAAGATGTGTTTTAATTATGGGCAGCAGTACAAAGTCTGTTTTCTGCATACATTTTTGTAGCAGTCTAATAAACTGTAAGTAGCAGAAGAGAACATTTTTTTTCGCCAGATTCTTGCTGACTTTGTTTAAATTTTTCTAATGAAAACAATTATATTCTATAGAAGATAGTTTAGATTTAAATATATAAAGTTTTTATTAAACAAAATGTTATATTTAGTATATGAAAATTCTGATTGCAATAACTATCCTAGGAATTAATAAAAATATATTAGCGCAATTCACAATATTGTGCAAATCTGCAATACCATTTGCACAAGATTGTGAATTGCGTTATTGTGTATGACGTTGCAGTTTCGTAATTACTTATAAAAACTTAAACATAGCTATTATATAAAAGAACTTTGGTTTTTACAATTATTATATCCTTCTACTTTAGAGGTAAGTGTATTATAATTATAATATCTAAAATAGAACATGGTTCCATGACATCCTACAGAGCGTTTGAAGGGTGTAAATTTGTATCCTGTTGGGATTTTAGCTATATGACACACATAAAGTGTGAGACTGGGAAACCGGTACGGTACCAAAACTGTGCTGCTTCGAACAATGTTTTTCATTTTTTCATAACATATAGGCCGGACGGGCACAGCTAGATTGTGTCAGAATTTTATCTCAAAATATACATACTCCTAATTCTGTTTTTACACGGTTTGAAAATAAGCAAATTTTAAATATTTTTACACGATTTTATTTCATTTTGCCCGATTCAAAATCTTTTGGTCATTTAATTTTTGCGAAATATGTTCATATCACAAATTTAGGAGAGTTCCCTTTTTGTGGATACTAGCAAATTTACTGGTCATAGAAATTGAAAATAGTATAAATTTAGGGGAATTAACTTTTAATGCATACAATCATTGAACTTATAGGAAGTTTTAGACGGTATGTATTTTGCAGTGTGCTTATCATATTTTCCACTGCAAAATGAATACACGCCGTGTAAAAGCGAAACCTTTTTTTTAATTAGAGCATGTTCTATTTTCATCTGACAAAGTACCTGCAACCAGCTGTTTTTCAAGTCCATTGTTTATGGCGCCAAAAACATAGTGTTGTAATTCAACAAATTTATATTAAAAACAAAAACAATAAATTACATATTAATTTTTATTTAATTTAAATACTCTTTAACTCTTGCTTAATTTTTTTATTTTTATATTTAAGAAAAGTTATGTTATTATTGCAATAATGCTGCAAGTTACAATTATTTAATTTTTTTTATACATTTTTTCAAACTATATTTGCAAGAACACAAAACTCCCGCGAAAATACTAATAACGAAAACAGCTGTTGTCTGCTATTGTAGGTTCTGCCACATGAAATTAAAAACCGACGTGTGAAAGCAAAAATTATAAACTGCCTGTAAATTGCCAATTTTGACAGACATGCACAATTACATATGTATGTATCGTACAACTGACAAGTACACTGCAAAATACATGCATACCGTCTAAAACCACCTTTAGAGTGCATATCTTTTATTTTTGTTTAATAACTATGCTAGTGTAAAAATAAATTGTATAAAATAATTGTATATAAAAAATCCTTGTTTTTCACTAATTTCAAAAGGTTTTAGTGATAAGTAGGGCTGCGATTTCCATGCAAATGCATGTTTTTTTTGTCGATAGTCTATGAGCGATGTCGACCAATTATCTTTCAGAATCAAGAAATTTGCGTTAAAATGGCATCGATTTGTTTTTGCATATTTTTGCATATTTTGGTGAAAATGCATATTTTTTTGCATATTTTAAATTTATTAATACATATTTTTGCATATTTTGGAATTTTTGAGTTATTTTTCAAAAAATTTCCAAATAAACAAACAAAATCAATAAATTCTTGTAGTGCTCTGCTTAAAATACAACTTTATATTATACTATATAACTTGATATCGCATACTAACACATTCACATTCAATTTTCAAATGAAAACATAAATGTAATTTTTCATTTTTTTGCAACGTATTTTTGAGAAAAAACTGACTTCTTTTATCCAAAAACTGTTACATGTTACCTGCTTGGCCATAGGTTAGACCGCTTTGCAGAGGAAATTAGAAGCAAATTCGATAGTATTGATTTATTGATTTCATACGGAAAAAAAATATTTTTAAAAGCTCCTTCACGAGTTGCAATTTTTAAAGAAATGTATCCCTTGGTTTCCTTTCCACTGCAGACAGTATTATGAAAACGTTGAGCAATTTAAGAATGTTATTGACGAGCTTGTTGATACCGATTCGTATGCAATTAAAAAAATAAAAGAAATATTAAATTTAAATAACATCAAAAGTCAATTAGCATTTGTATTTTCCAACTACGGATATATTTGGGAGACAATAACTAAATTGGAAGGATTTGGTTCACTTAATACTCAAATCAAATTAATTAATATTGCAGAAAGTAAAATTAACAATGACACAGAAAACTTAGCTCAAAATTACAGACACCTATTGAACAAAAATATAAATATTAACAATAGGAGAAATTAACATAATTTATGTATTTAAAAAATGTTATTATTTAAAATGTTACTATATTTCTGTTATATCTATTTACTGTTTAATGTTATTACCGAAAATTTAAAATTATTTTTCTGTAAAACATGTTTTCAATTTTGTCAACCCCTTTCAAACTTATATCAAAAAATTTTTACACATAGAAAATTTGTAATAATATTTAAATAACTCCTGAAGAAGATTTCCAAAGGAAATCGAAATATTGAGTGAATTATATATAAGAATTAAAAAATATTTTACAAAAAACAAAAAAAGTGACCTCAAGCTTAAAAATTATTTAATAAAGGTGTATATACTTTCTAAATTAAAACGCAATATTTCAGTGTGTTACAAACGGAATGTTAAACTTATAATTCCGCTGTATTTTGGGTGGTGGGTATACAAATAATGTTTAAGTACATATTTTTTTGTTCACATTTAAACAAATAGTATCTAATACAATTTTGTTCGCCTGAAGTGTTACCACATTGACTGATAAACTGTTTTGCTATCTTCAAATGTTTAAAAAAATAAATAAAAATCTGCCTTACTTGTTAAATAAATATGGAATTAGTCTTATCAAGGTATATAAACAATTTATTATGAGTGTGTTTTTAAGCTAAACGAAACCTTCTCTAAGTGAAAACTGAAATTTAGATTAACGATTTTATGCCAATTTGTTTGTAGCAGCCTTGGCTAAATAATGAAACTATTAAACTGAATAGCTGGCTAAAAATAAACTTTCTAAAGATCGAAAAATCAGTATGCAATAAATAAACATCATAAGTAGAGTTTTATAAATTGATTTTAAATCAATCGAACTTTTGGTGAAAAAGTCAAAAGAAGTCAGAAATCATGCAAATAGAGTCTATGTACATATATGTGCTATCAAAGGCGTTGAAGCTATGCCAGATTAGCATTAGACAATTATGTCGAAAAATTCAAAGACGCAAATTTTGAAACACTCCTTCCTTGTAATGACTCCACACTATGTACATACATACATATATGTATTTACAATAAACAAATTAGCGAAAACATCTTACAGTACTGTATTGGAAATTTAATAAATTTAATATTCAATAACTTCATTTTCAAATAGATTTTTTTCATAATTTTATTCTTGCTTAAAGCGTCAGTGAAATAGTTATGTGAACAAAAGTTTTGACAATGTCGTTCGAACATAAACATAACATCGACAAGAGTTGTCCACACGACATAAATTCATGTGCGAATAAAAAAATTGTTCACTGAAACAACAAATTGATTGCTGGTCGAAACGATAGTTACAATATATCACAGATTATTAAGCCACCTTAATACCTACACAAATGTACAGGTATTTGCGGTTTCATAGAAGAAAATTTCCAATTCATTTATGTGTCACGTAAATTACTCAAAAGAATAATAAAAAATCTATTAAATATCTTTGACATAATATCTTGTAACCTTGTCATTGAAGCACATTTTGTTGTGAATATTAAAATATTTTTTAAAAATATTTCTATAAATTTTAGTTTCGGCTGCCAAAGCATTTTACATCAAATTTTACTCATAAAATACCTTGTTAACAAACAGGAAATCAATAAATTTTAAAACTGCATTGTCTGCCACATTAAAACTTATTAGTAAATATGCAAAAAAAAATACTTCATCATAATTTTATCTCTGAATAACTAATAATAATTAAATAATTATTTATGACAATAATTATAATTCAATGAACTTTAACGTTTAGTGGTTTGTTGGTGGCATTTGAAATGGCTATAAATAAATACAATGATTATTGCTGTATTTGCATACAGAAATATTATAATAAATATTCTTAAATAAATTGCCTACAATAAAGTACAATATCTGTTATTTTTTTAAAAATCCTTCAATTTGTTGACTGACATAAATCATTTTGTTTATTCGTGTGGAAATGTGCTTATAAAAATTGTTAATAATTTGTTGATTTTTAAAAATATTTCGAAACACGTTTAGGCACAATAAATGATATTTTGTATAAATTTTTGCACGTTTTTAAAAGTATTATTGTTCTTATAAAATCGTTACACAAAATTAAAATCCACAAAAGGAGCGTCAACTCGACTTAATGATATCCTCAACTTAATGATATCCTACATTTAACTTACTAAAGGAATTTTTTTTTCATTGTGCCTAGACGATTTTAGTTGGGACTTTAATAATTCGGTTATTTGACTCGTGATTCTTTTATGTTGAGTGACTTGCCTGTACTAGAATGGAAAAAAGCTATGAATATTTTTTTAATTATTCGATTGGCAATAAATTTGTTGATCCCAATGAATTGGTTTTATATGTACAGAAATAGTGTCACAGTTAATATGCCACAGTTTGGGGCAAATTTTGAACTGGAGGCATTATTTGACCATACTTCCTGGTGATCGATATTTCAACATGTATTATCAAGAAAACAATAGTGACACATTTCCATTTGCTTAATATGATAATTCATAAATACCTTTCTAGCGCATGACCAGAAAATGGATTCAACATTGCCAGATCCTTTTGATAAACCTAATGTTCAAAATATGATTAAATAAAAACTAACCATTTAAGCTATTTTCGGAATTAGGGCTCAAAATGTGGATATGTAAATAGAAATGGTTTAACATAAAAAAGTACCGTAGTATTTTTAGGTAACACAACAAATTTACAAATTGCTTTACAATCAAAATGATTATCTGCATTTTCCAAAGTATTTTTTCTGGAAAATAGTCTGACAGTATTTTTTATAAAAACATTTCATTTCTATAGAAAATCTTCAGTATGACAGTATTTTAATATGACAGTATTTTCTATAGAAAATTATTACTATGACAGTATCATCGGTCTACAATGTTCAGTATAACAGGATTTTCTATATAAAATCTGCAGTGTGACAGTATTTTCTATAAAAAACCTTCAGTATGACAGTATTTTCTTTAGGAAATTATCAGTATGACAGTATTTTTGGTCTACAATGTTCAGTATAACAGTATTTTCTATATAAAATCTTCAGTATGACAATATTTTCTATAGAAAATCTTCAGTATGACAGTATTTTCTATAAAAAACTTTCAGTATGACAGTATTTTCTATAGAAGATCTACAGTATGACAGTATTTTCTATAGAAAATGTTCAGTATGACAGTATTTTCTTTAAAAAACTTTCAGTATGACAGTATTTTCTTTAAACAACTTTCAGTATGACAGTATTTTCTATAAAAAAACCTTCAGTATGACAGTATTTTCTATAGAAAATATTGAGTATGACAGTATTTCTTTAGCACATCTTTAGTATGACAGTATTTTAATATGACAGAATTTTATATAGATATTTTTCATTATGACAGGATATTCTATAGAAAATCTTCAGTATGACAGTATTTTAATATGACAGTATTTTCTATAGAAAATTATTACTGAAAGTAATAATTGAAGTAAATTATTGAAAGTATTTTCGGTCTACAATGTTCAGTATAACAGTATTTTCTATATAAAATCTTCAGTTTGACAGTGTTTTCTATAGAAAATTATAAGTATGACAGTATTTTGGTTTACAAAGTTCAGTATAAGAGTATTTTCTATATAAAATCTTCAGTATGACATTATTTTCTTTAAAAAACTTTCAGTATGACAGTATTTTCTATAAAAAAACCTTTAGTATGACAGTATTTTCTATAGAAGATCTACAGTATGACAGTATTTTCTATACAAAATGTTCTGTATGACAGTATTTCTATAGCACATCTTTTGTATGACAGTATTTTAATATGACAGTATTTTCTATAGATATTATTCAGTATGACAGTATCTTCGGTCTAACATTTTCAGTATGACAGTATTTACTATAGAAAATCATTAGTATAATAGTATCTTGGAAAAAGTAGTTTTATAAATGATTTCACACCCAGAACTACTGTTTAGTGGTCTGAGGTTGAAAAATGTACAATTTTAATATTATTTTGATACTAAAAATAAACCATCGCTACTGTGACATTAGTTCTAATATAGCAACTCGTAATTGAAGATACTGAAAAACATTTTGTTAAAAAATGTTTCCTTAAATGTTTGTAAGTTTGTAAGAAAAAACAGTTTTCTTTAACCAAATATTTATTTGTGTTTTAATGGACAACAATAATAACATATGTACATAATCGAATAAAATCATGTTCCAAGTAAAAAAAAAAGTTCTTTGTAGCATAAATGCTTTTAGATTAGGTGAACATTGATTTTCTTTGCATTGAAATAAACAATTAAGAGAGTCATAAAAATGATTCAACTGTAAATTGGGTGTTTCGCTCATAAGATGTTTTTGCTGTTAAGGTGCGTTTTTATTTAGTGCTTTATTTGCTTTATTGTTGCATCTCTATACTTAGATTAGGAAATATTTCTATATATTATATGTATGTTTAATCAATCATATTATTAAGTCGTAGGTGTTATTTAGGTACTGTTCAAAATTGCTATTAATGAGTCAGTTTTGATGCTACATCATCAATGCAGGCTAAAGTTATTTAAAAATATATATTATTTATTTTCATTGTTTAATAAAACTTAGTTCGAGTCTAATAAAATATATTATACATATAATTTGTATGTGGTAAAACTGGTACTACATTCTGCACAGTTGTTATTGGCAATTTGTTTATGTAATAACAACGATTATTTAAAACACGTCCCAAATATTAAAAAATACATATGTAAAATAATAAATAATAAATTAATATTTTAATTAATTATAATATTAACACTCACCTAATTTGATTCCTTTAACAGAAATACTGGTGAGTTAACTATTAATTTTTTAGTACTTCTTTTTATTTTGTTATTATATTAATTTTATTAAAATTTCTTATTTATGGTTAAAAACTAGAGCCTTTTAACAGCATCTAGTTTAAAACAATACTGAATTATTAATTGTCATAAAACTTTGCAAGTGAACTATAAATCACACTTTTTTATTTTTCTATACTTAGATAATTTTTTACATATGTACATATGAATATCTTTCTTATGTAAAGTATTATTTATAGCAGATAAAAGTTATATTCTATAAAATAGATTATAAATTTATTCATTTGATTTAAAAGTTACTTTTGGACAATGACTCAAAGTATCACGGTTTTATTTTAGGAAACGCGCATTTTATCTGTGGCAATTTATATAAAAAGAGTAGACCGCTTTTTATTGGGTAAATTTATAGGGACAGTACGCATATAATTCGTATATACATTAACAATTTTCTAATACATTCATATATTAATTAAAATTTTTAAAATAAATTTAATTAAATATTCATACACGACCCCTAAAACATGTTGGCTTTGTTCGAAAAAAATCCCAAATTATTTAGAATAGCATTGGTTAAAATATTTAAAATGTCTAAATGATAAAATATACTATTGAAACACAATCAATAAAAAAAAACAATTAAGAAAGCATAGACGGTCAAGCCCGATCATATAATACCCTACACCCAGTATATGTATAAAACAGTTTTTCAGAAATGGGCGTTATATGGGCGATATAACCTATTGTGGAGCGCTCATCCAAAAATTTAGTGCCATGATGTCTGTGAATATAAGTATTATGTGTGTTAAACTTTATCTCGATATAAATACTTTTAAAAGATTTATCATAATAAAATTGTACCGTATTATTTTTAGACATATGAAATATATTTTCGTTCAATATTATTTGGATACCAAGATTTTTGAGAGAGTTATTCTCTTTAAAGTAATTTTCGGAAGTGGGCCTTATATGGGAACTACGAGTAATTATCGACCGATATGCACACAATTCGTAGATGTGTTTTGGCTTTATTTACCACTCATTTGTAATGAAATTAGTTTGGATACTTGCATAATTCAAACATTTATGATCAGTAAAGCCTAATTTCGGGAGGACATTTGTAATTTCAATCTCATGCATCATTGGGCCGAAAAAACATCACGTACCAAATTTTATCGAAATATCTTCAAAATTAAGACCTGTACTCTGCGTACAAGCTTTACATGGACAACCAGCCAGCCAGCCAGACGGACGTTAAATCGCTTCAGAAAGTGATTCTGAGTCTATCGGTATACTTTAAGGTGGGTGTTGGACCAATATTTCTGGGCGCTACAAACATCAGCACCGTCCCCACTATGGTGGTGTAGGGTAAAACAATACAATATACACTAGTGTATATACAATAGTGCGCAGTATATTCGTATACAATTGTTGTTAAGAAATTACGTACCTTTTCTTAAGCTACATAAGCTCATAAGGCCTTTCTTACTGCAGGCCTGCATATGACAACTAGTGTGTGTGCAGCTGTATTTCACCAATGGCTTCACGAATATTGTCCTTTAAAGCGTCAATTGTCTCTGGCTTGTCGGCGTAACACTTATATTTGACGGCACTCCACAAATAATAGTCCAACGGTGTCAAATCGCAGTTCCGAGGTGGCCAAACAACATCAGCTCTGCGGCTGATAATGCGATCTTCAAAAACAGGGCGCAAAACATCGAGTGTAGTTTCGGCTGTGTGGCATGCAGCGCCGTCTTGTTGAAACCAAATCTTGCCAATATCCTCCTGTTCAATTTTTGTGAACA
This sequence comes from Bellardia pandia, assembly GCA_916048285.2. Classification (NCBI taxonomy): domain Eukaryota; kingdom Metazoa; phylum Arthropoda; class Insecta; order Diptera; family Calliphoridae; genus Bellardia; species Bellardia pandia. Next base: position 25,927,011 of record OU696531.1, read on the forward strand.
AAAATTCGTTCAACATGGCCCGATAATAATCGTTATTGACTGTAACGGCCACTCCGTGCTCATTTTCGACTCTTCAATGTATGCGTGCGGGTTTTCTGTGCCCCAAATGCGACAATTTTGCTTGTTTACATACCCGCCAATATCAAAATGAGCTTCATGTGAAAATAAATATTTTTTTGCAAAATCGGCATCTTCTGTCACTTAGCAAAGACAAGCGTATACACAACCATATTCGTTCAGCGGAAGGATAAAACTAATTATCTGTCAAATCAGACATGAGATAAGTGTTACCATTCACTAAATAAGCACAAGTTGAAAAAAATGTTAACTGGCGGACCCGTTATGTTGCGACGACTCGAACGACTTGCTATCCAACTCATATACATTGTTGTGTTATAAAATTGCAATGTATTCACATTGTGGAGGTGTGTCATGAAGAACAAATTTTATAGAAAATACTGTTTTACACAAAATTTTCTATTGAAAATAGTGTTCTACACAAGATTTTATGGGTAACGTCCTAATTAAGAATGTTTTTCAACTTTGATGCCGTTTTATCTAGGATTGTTAATGTCTAACTGCCGTATTCATAAAAAATAAAGTAGGTTTGAACTTCAAACTTTGAAGTGTGCTTTTAGACAAAATTTTCATACAAAATTTTCTTAAAGTACATTTGAAGTCTACTTTAATTTTTTGTGAATAAGGGCATAATTGTTTAATTTTTAACTGCCTGTTTCATAACTTTCCTCTTCTGATTGTTTTTTTCTTAGAAAGCAAGATCTCCATAATAATTTCCAAGCTCATGATCTGACATTTGTTTAGTAAAGTAACGATTAATCTAATTAACTATTATTAATTCTTGTAATTATTTAAATATTTTCTGGTTGGTAACTTCCCCTGTTTAGATTGTTTTTCACTTTGATGCCGTTTTATCTTCGATTGGTATTGCTTAACTATGAAAATTTCTTACTAACATCATACTAGTGGCCTTCAAACATTTTAAGCAACAGGTTTTACAACCTGTTTGAGTTTGAAAAATCCGTAAGTATTTTTTTACACAGAAAATAATGAAATTTTTAAAAAGTTCAATAACATTCTTTAATATTAAAGCGTTATTTGCAGTTAACTGTTAAAGTAGCTTATCTACAAAATAAATTAGTTTACGCTAAGTTTAATAAACTAAAACTTATAAAAGCTTGCTTTGATATATACAATTTTTCCATAATTTTCCTCTCAGTGTAATTCTGTGGCAAAATTATCTTAATAATGACCATAAAATAATAACAACTTTAATTATGTGCATTTACCTTAAATAATAAATACTTCAGATGTCTGTCTAATCTGAACTAAAAACATGATAAAAAAAATACGAAAAACAAAAAAAAAAAAATCAAATTTTGATTTATTAGTTTTTTTCAAATAAACTTTATTGAAGTACAATTAAAATAAAGCTAGATTTACACGATTGAAATTTTCTTCAAAATTGCTCTTCAAAATGCTTCAAACTCGTGTAAACAGCAACATTTCTTCAAAATTTATTTAAATTTAGTTATTAATAGTTATTAAATAAATAAATTTTGGAGAAATTTTTCTGTTTACACAAGTTTGAAACATATTGAAGAGCAATTTTGAAGAAAATTTCAATCGTGTAAATCTAGCTTAAGTTTTATACTTACAGCCTGTTTATAGAACGCGACTCGCCCAACTCGCGACTCGACGACCGGTGGAAGTAATGACAATTGAAGGAAAATTTTTTAATTTTCTTATTCCAAACTACCAAATTTTATATTTTCCCTTTCTAATGCTTCAAAGACCTTAAAAAGGCATTTGATATTTCAGAAAAGCTGTTTAATATAATATTGTAAGTATACTGCTCTTACAAAACTCTTGTAAGTTTAAGTGAACTTTTGCTGAAAATAGTGGTTACGTTTAGTTCTTTAAATAGTTCCATAATATTATCTTTATCTTTAATCAATTTAGTATTTTTTAAAAACAAATCGAAAGATGTAGGTCGTTTTTAATCAGCTTTATTATCTTGAAATCGTTATATCCAAAAGTGTGCGAAAAAACAATTAAATATCTGAAAATATTACTTCTAGCAACAAGTATTTTATGATATTTTCAAGTTGTTTCTGATAAAAATCTCAGTAAACCAATTAATCTTTCCGCTGAAACTTCACATGATCAGCCTATAAAAGCAATTAAATTTATGTTTGTTCAACTTAAAGTTATAAAATTAATCAAAGACCAGTTACTAAGTACTGGTAATGTTAAATTGTATACAGAAACAGAATTGATAATTATTAATAATCAGTACAAGTGTTGATATATTACATACATTAGCAATGTTATTTTATTTTCAATAATTATGTCACACTTGAGATATCGGCACAATTTTATTTAGTATTTTCACGAGAATTGCATAAACAGCTTATGTCTTGTGTCGGCTTTCAACACGTTTCATTCCTTAAACAGTGTGTGTCATATTTTTAGATATTTGACAGCTAACGCCAAGAATAGTTTTGAAGTGATACATATTATTTTCATAAACTATTTGGGTGGATTCACCCAAAGTACCTTTTTATACAATTTTGTAAGAATTTCATTCAGACACCTGTTAACTTCGGGCTTATTAATTGTTTTCAATTATTGTTAGTGGTAAAAATATAGAAATATTAGTTTTTAAAAAAGTGGTGAAATTAATCAAATATACATACATTTTTAATGAAATGGCTCCCAAGAAAACATCTTTATCTATAAAGCAAAAGCTCTTATTGATCTCTATTGCAAAAAAAATACAAAACACCAAATAGCTGCAGAATTTAATTGTAATGTTTCATGGCACCTATAATAGGTATTCGGATAATTACCTTCTTAAATGCAATTAAGCAAATTCGTTTAATTACCTTTATAATGTAAATAACCGTAAACACTTAAATACCTTCCTCGGACAAGTACCCACAAATTTTGGACTTTTTAGCGAGGTATTTAACCGAGGTAAAATAAGATAAATAATTCAAATTCATGTTGCCTTATACAAAAACATATTTTATTTAAAAAAAAAACAATAGAAACAAGTTAGAGGGCAATATTCGGCTGTGCCGAATCTTACATACCATCCACCTAACGTAATAAGAAATACAAAAACTACACTGGTTATAGTACTACAATATCCTTATTCTGTCTTTTCTATTCAGTATTAATGCAAATTTTATTAGTATTTGATATATTGTTTGAAAGACAATTTTACGACCAACATAATTTATTTCAAATGTTTTGAAATTTTATCCAATTTTTACCATTTATAATTGATGTAACTACTTACTGTAATTTACAGAGTTTGTTTGATTTTAATAATAATCTTGAGTGTAATTTAACAATTTATACAATTAAAATAGCATTTCTCTATATTCACAACACGCTAAGAAACAGAGTATAAAAAGGGTAAGATTATAAGGTGAGGTTTCTTTTGGTTGAATTTGATTTCAATAACATTATTTACAAGAGATTTATGGGTGACATAGTAGATGTGGACTAGTTATGGACTGATAGCTTCTAAATCCAGTATCCACTAATGTGATTTCTATGTATTTTAGGATTATATTGGTTGAATTTCATCTCAATAACGTTATTTACAAGAGTTGTATGGTTGTTTAGTATGCTTGGAAGTGGACTTAATTCAGGAGCCATTATTGACTGACAGCTACAAAATCCAGTAGCACAATTGCCGTATAAGCGATATTAATATGATTTCTGGATTAAAATATCTGATACATATAAAATGCGGTTCGATATCGGAAATGTTTTTCGGAAATCGTTCTTATATGGCAGCTATAACAAATCATACGCCGAACTTCTTAAATATTGGAACAGTGAATTTTATGAATATGAGGATGTCTCACGTCGAATTTGAACGTAATAACGGTATATTTAAGATACATATTAGTATTAAAGTGAATTTCAGAAGTGGACCTTATATGGGGGATATAATCAAATATTAGCCGATATTCTCAAAATCCAGCAGTTTAATTTTGCAATGTATGTAAATGATCCGTGTAAAATTTTGGATCGGCAACGTTATTTATTAGAGATTTATAAATATAAAAGTGATTTTCGGAAGAGGGCTTTTTTATATGGGGCAGACGGTCAAATATGGACCGAAATTCCCAAAATTCAGCATATGTAAATGATCTATACAAAGTTTTGAGTCGGTACAGATATTTGTAAGATATGTATATTGCAAAGTTGCTGGCATGAGAAACAATATTTTTATCACGATAATACAATTTTCACATTTTTTTTTGCATTTTAAATTCATAAATAAATTTGACTCAAATTAACATTATTTATTATAAATATTAAAGTTATTTTGCGAATTAATAACTAAAGATATCATATTTACTATACCAAGTTCAATTACCCATTTAAAACCATTTTATTGAATATGTTTATTTTCTATTGATGAAAAATTTAAATGTAAAAATGTTGCTAAAACTAGAAAATTTGTGAAAGATTGAAAAATCGCTAAAATTACAACATATTTTTGAATCTGGCATTCTTGACTTAATATCTAAAAATTTTCATCACTCGCAAGGAAAAACATTTAATTTAAGATGTATTAGTAACTACCCAGCAAGCCATATGAGTCCGAAAAGAGTCTTTTCTGACACCTTTTTCGGAGCGTTAACGCTCTTTATGAGCCCAAAAAACAATCATAATTGCTTCGAAAACCTTCACAAAAGAGGGTCAGTACATTCGAAAGTGGTCCGTCAGAAAGAGCTCTTAGATAATGTCAGAAAATAGTCTTTTATGAGGTTTTTCTTGGGCTCTGTGTAATCTTGTTTTTATCATTCGTGTGTGGTACAGCTATGTTTTTTTTTTGTTCAAAGCACAAATAACAGGATAACAACGCTTTGGTACACACATAATTAAGTGGAATTTCTCAGTCACACTGCGTGCCGACTCAGGACAGTAACAAGCAAATTTTTCTTTCGCTCCGAAAATGCTCTTTAGTTGGACTCTTTTCTGACTCCTTTTTCGGAGCGCTCCTAGAATGATATGCTCATATACATTTGTAATTGGCGCATATTTTATTCAGCAATTTGAATAGTATATTTGCTGATCATATAAAATCCTTTATGGGCTAACACACGTGTCATAACCAATAAAATTGTGAGTAAGAAAGTCATAGAAATTATTAAAAGTTGATAAAAAAAAAATACAAAATTATATAATTACACCACATTTTCAATAATAATTTCAAAACGTTTGTTATAAAACCAAAATTTTTACTCGCACAACTAACAAATGTGGAATATTATCCTGAGTTAAAGGATGCAATTAAATTCATTACACTTATTCCTGGTTGCCACATCCTTACGGGTAAATTTTTATTATGAATTTTATATTCTTTTCTAATAAAGACCAATTATTTCAATAGATTTGGCACCATATTTAAAATTCCTGGTATTGGTTATAAAAACCTGCACTTCAAACACCTAAAATCTAAGACATTTGGTGCTTGTAAAGAAAGATATTCTGCGCCAGACAAGTTCTTGAAAAATCTGTTGTATAAAAAGTTTTGGATTCTAATATTTGAGCCAATTCCAATATTTCTTCAACCCCTTGCATTATCTTCAAAATTATTCAAATGCCCAGCAAACTCTAAAATTTAACACCCATTTTCATTATGTATTACAGTATACCACGGCTAAATACCCGACGCTTAATTGCTTTTTTCGCTTATTTACCTCGCACTGTAAATCCCCATAAATTTTTCATACTTTTTCAAACAAAACTATGCGGTTTAATACGTTTCGATTAAATACCCAATTCGGGTAATTACTTAAAAAAAAATTCCCAACACTGATATATTCCTTGATGCATCTTCGTTTATTTACTTTTTTACATAACTTTTTAAATTTCTTATAAATACCCAATGTGGGTAATTAAATAAAAAAATCCCAGCACTGATATATTCCTGGATTTTTCTCAAAGTGCCTTTTTTAGACAACTTTGGCAGAACTTTTTATACGCACCTGTTAGCTTCATACATACTTAATTGTTTTCATTCAGTGTTGGTGGTAAAAATATTAAATTTAAAAATAAGTGAACCAGTGTAGTGAATTGAATAAAATTTAAAAAAGGATTTAACGAAATGGCTCCCAAGAAAACGTCCCTATCTATAAAGTAAAAACTTTTATTTACTTTTTCTGATATGAATTCCTATTCAATAAAATGTTTTGTTTAATTTTTAATTAATTGTGTTTTCTTTATTTACTTTAATGCCAAGAAATGAAGTAATATTCGCATAATTATCCTTAAAATAAAATTAATAGTCTGTTCGCCGATCTCGAACGTTAACGTTCGCTTAGATAAGACTTAAGACACAAACTTTTTATCGTATCTATTTTTTTACTCAATCAAGTTTGTTTATTCCACAATCAAGTTTATGTCTTAAGTCTTATCTAAGCGAACGTTAACGTTCGAGATCGGCGAACAGGCTATAAGCGTATTCGTATAAGTGCCTCTGAGAGGTACATAAACGTGGACGTTTAAATACCTTCCCCGGATAAATACCCAACAAATTTGGACATTTTTGGTGAGGTATCATAATCACTTAAATATTCTTAATAATCGACAGCAACAAGAACATTACAAATTGTTGCTAAAAAGTTTGGAAACATGTTGCTAAATTTTTTTCCGCTGAAAAATATGCAGATTAAGTAAAAGAGGAATTCCAAAAATTAAAAATCGATCACACATCAAATTTATATTTTTCTCTCTCCCACATACTATCCAGAAATTGCTGAATGGCCATTCATCGATGGATTAAATGCAACAACCGTAAGTGACATTTGATTTACAATCCTTTTTACATTTAGTTATTTTCACTACGTACAAATTGAAAGAACAAATGCTACATACTAACTGAAATTAAATTAAAATAAAATATATATGTATGTGTATACAAATGAAAATATTAAAAAAATTGCCTAAAACTAGTGAAAATATCTAAATTAATTAAATGTTATACGAAATAATGAGATCTGATACAGATTTGTGTTGTGTGTGATTTAAATAAAAAAAAAATGGAAAAAAAGTTAAAAGATAAATTAGAAAGATAAATAGTTAATAATAAGAGGAAAAAATTAGAAAAGTAACAAAAGAAAACAAATGATAAATTTAAATTAAAAAATTTTGTAAAATATATTTGAGCAGGGTGTTTTCAAAATAAAATAGTGTTTCACATGTCTATGGAATAGCAGCATGTACTTAGTAATGTTCTGTAAGTTATTAAAATTTTCTTTTGTTAATCTAAATTAGCCCCTCTTTTAAAGTTTATTTTCGCGGTTATGTCCGTCTGTTTTTTTTTTATAAATCTCAATTACTTACCTACCCCAACTTGACCTACTTTCGATTCTGTTTTCTTTTTCTATTGTCAATTTAAATACACTAATACCCCGATTTGCGTCGACCCGATTTGCGTTGATTCGATTTGCGTCATCAAAAAAAAGTTGCGTGGCTTCGAATTGCGTCGTTGATGTTTCGTTTTGCGTCGAAAAAATACATAATTGTGGCTTCGAATTGCGTCGTTAATGTTTCGTTTTGCGTCGTTTTCTATTACATTTTGTGCATAGAAAGAGGATTTCCCTTTTTACTTGTTTTGGTCAAACACAAATATATGTTTATGTTGATGTTTTACATGTATGAATTGACTTTAATTTATTTTTCTTTACTTTAATTTATCTTTTTGTTGCACTAAATTTTAAAAAATATACCTATGTATACATTTATTTATAGTACAAATTTTCAACTTTTCTAAAAATTTTCTTCTGGAACGAATTAACGAAAAATCCACACAAATATATGGAGAAAAGTGATTCGATTTGCGTTGTTTCGCATTGCGTCCCGTTTGGTCGGTCCCAATTAACGACGCAAGTCGGGGTATTAGTGTACAGGGTATAAAGCTCAATTGGATTCTGTAAATTTTGTAAATACAGTATAATCTCGATAATCCGGACAATTAAAAACCATGTGGTGTCCGAAATATCGGAATGTCCGAATTACCGAGACAAGAGAAATAATTTAAGAAACCTTTTAAAAATATAAGAAAACCTTTATTTACAACAAATATAAATATATTCTTCATTTGAAGTGATTAAAATTAAATGTTTTTGTAAAACAAAATGTATATGTACTAATATCACCAATACTAAAGATGCCCGTTTGTTAACTATTGTTTCCCTGCAAATAACGCGACTAGTCCATACATGCATGTAAAGACTAGTCCAAAGAGGAGTAGGAGTACTCCAAAACTACTCCAAATATATGAAAAAAGGTGATCCATTTCACATTGCAATGTCCTAGGACTGGACCATATAACCCATCGGAGTAGTCCCAAAACTACTCCAATGAGTACTCACGAGGGTTAATTTTAAACAACAACAACAACTCAATATGCAATCGTGTTAACACGAAACCATGTCGTTTAACTACAAACTCTTGTTTAACTATGACATGGTCCCTGACTGCATTACATTGGACCATGTTGTGAGTAGTCCATATCATCTAAAATGGATCACGTAGTCCAATATTATTTGCAGGGTTATTATAGTTTAAGTATTAATGTTATGAATAATAAATTAATAAACACTGAAAAAATGATTGTGATCTATTTCGTACCATACGATTTCTAGTGCTGCCAACTATGTGTTTAATTTAAAATCCTCTTGCTGTTAAAAATACATACATACATACATACATATATTTTTAGATAGCGTTAAATCAAATCTAATCGCATAAAAACAGAATGAAATATTTATTTTGAAACGCGTTAAATCGAATTCACGTAAAAAAACTTTGCGTAAAAACAGAATTAGGTGTACACATTTATTAACATAAGTATATGTTTATGTCATCCAAACAGACATATGTCTTATTGTATAAAGGCCAATGTTATGTGAAAATTTTATTTGAGAAAAATGTTGTATTTATGATATGGTTAATTTAGGAACAAAAAGTGTTTTATTGTACAAATTAACTTTCTTAATTAAAATGTTTTGGGAATTTAAAAAAAAACGCAGACTTAAAAATAGCACACAAACGCAAATGAAATATGCTTCATGAAGAAATTATTGCGCATATTCTCTTATTTGTACACTTAGAAAATTATTAGCATAACATTTACTATTCTTGGTTTCAACTGTGACAACAAACTCTTATAATAATATTTAATATTGACACAAAAAAAAATGTAAAATATTTTTTAGTTATTTGTTAAGTCTTTCTGTAGTATAAACAACATATTATTACTTTATATACAAATACAAATATATAAATATAATTAAGCAGAATTCAAATTTTTAGTAACTTACACAATCCACGGTTCCATTTTGTTGGGTTATTGTGGCCAATGTCATGTTTGCGATTTGGGAATAAAGTCTTTATGTCGGTTGAAAAAAATGCACACAGACAATGTTTTAAATAAAACAATAATAAACCATAAACACTACCTGCTATTGTTAACAAATGACAACTACTAGAAAAATGGCAACATACAATTTTGTTTTAAAACAATATGTTTATGTATGTACATATATATGTTTAAATAAATAAACTGAATTATTTGTAATGAGCTTTTATTTTTTAATTTTATTTTAAGCAAATGTTAATTTAATGCCTTTAACAACAAACACTGAAATAAAACTGAACATTTTTAACTCACAAAATGTGCTTTAACCAAAACAAAAAAGAATAAAAAATACTTAATGATTTTTTATACTTTGTTAACAATTTGTGTGAGTTTTTTTTTTGTTTGTTTTATAATGTTGTTATTTGCTTAACTTATTAAAATGTCTTTACACTCGGCAAAAAGTTAAACAAAAACTTAACGCAAATACATATAAAATCTCACTCAAAATAGTAATAGCAACCAGTCTGTCTTTCTGTCTGTCTGTTAGTCATTGACAGCACACTCATGCTACAACAAAAAAACACTCAGATTTTAGCACTGCACACAGTTTTTGGTCAGTCGTTTTAAACATTCGGATTTCACTCAAAATATGTTGTCTGATCTTTCGTATTCCAGTAATGGACTGTTTTGGCTTGTTATACCACCATAGTGGGGAGGGTATATTGGATTTGTACTGATGTTTGTAACGTCCAGAAATACTGGTCCAAAACCAAGCTTAAAGTATACCGATCGACTCAGAATCACTTTCTGAGTCGATTTAACGATGTCCGTCCGTCCGTCCGTCCGTACGTCTGGCTGGCTGGCTGGCTGTCCATGTAAAGCTTGTGCGCAGAGTAAAGGTCGCAATTTTGAAGATATTTCGATAAAAGTTGGTACGTGATATTTTTTGGGCCAAGGATGGATGGGATTGAAACTGGTGGAAATCGGTCCATTATTTCACCTGGCCCCCATACAAATGTCCTCCCGAAATTGGGGTTTACCGATGATAAATGTTTTAATTATGCAAGTATCCAAACAAATTTCAAAACAAATGAGTAGTAAATGAAGCCAAATCACATCTACAAATTTTGTGCAGATCAGTCCATAATTACTCGTAGCTCACATATAAGGTCCACTTCCGAAACTCACTTTAACGACCATAAATTTCTAGAAAATGTTGGTATCCACACAAAATTTGACACAAATAAGTTTCTTATATACAGAACTAACGACACCTAATATTTTAATGGGCGGTCCAGAATTATTCGAAACTCCCATGTAAGACCCTCTCCGTAATTCAATTTATACCGAGATAAAGTTTAACATACATAATATTTATTTTCACAGACATCATGACACTAAATTTTTGGATGATCGGTCCACAATAGGTTGTATCTCACATATAGCGCCCATTATAGGGTATTATATGGTCGGGCTTGCTTGTTTTTAATATGAATTTCGTTTTGTGTACGAGTTCGTAGTTCAATTTAACATTGAATTATTATTATAAATAACGTTTATAACATTTTAATTTATTTATTTGGTTGTGCTTTGGATTGCTTTTTTTTTGATTTATGTCTTTATTAGTGTAATATTGTTTAAATTTCTTGATAAACCAAACCAAATCATTACGATTTTTTTTATATATTTATTATATTATCGTATACTGTACATTCTGTGACATTTTAAAGCATTGGTCACACATGTACAATCCGTTCGCACTACAAACACTTTTACAGTGATTTATTTTTTAAACATAATTAGCGTTATTCTGTACAAACACTTTAATAGCTTGGATATTTGTACGAGTTCTGAGCAATAAAGAAAAATCAAAATAGAAAGAATTTCATTTAGAATCCGAAACTGTCGGTTTCAATGGTTGCAATAAAGCTAAACAAATTTCCAAAAATACTACAAATGATGCTATAAAACGATACAACCAAACCTTATGCTAGGAACACAGCTCGGACGACCGAAATTTATTTGGCTTAATATTCTTTCAATGTTTTGTTGAAATAGGAAAAGTTTCTGTAGAATTTCCCCGTTGAAATTCAGAAATTGTTTCCTCTAAAAATTTTAGTTCATGGAATTCAGTATTTAAATTGAGATCCTTGTAGTAAGGGTAAAAAATCTTGTACATTTGTATGACAACTACTGGGCACAAAAGATTTTAAACTTGAACTTTATCCACTTTTTAAAATTACACCAATTTTAAAGTTTTAAACCCTTTTCCAGTAACGAATTAAGTTTTCATATTTCATAACTTTTGCCAGTACTCACTAGAAATACATTTAGGTCTCGATTTATAAAATAGCTTTGGTAACGCTTTTTTTAAGGCTTTATTTTATAAAACGAAATGTTTTAAAATGTAAGATTACTGGGAAGGAAACATTTTTGATACTTTAATATTTTCCATAGAAATTCGTTTGAACCTTTGTCATTTCTATATTTATACCATGGTGCAAATCGACAATAAAAACAACACAAAACAGAAACAACAGGCATTTTGTTTGTGTAAAATAACATACTACTGTCAAAAATACGTGAAAAAGTATTACTTTTGACATAAGTAAATTGTAAACAAAGGCAGTCAGCTGGGCTACTGCACTCACCTTGAATACTTGCACCATGATTTATACATTATCTTAGGCTATTATTTAAAATGAAACGACAAACTTTTAACAGAGGTCTACGAAAAATATACAAATTTTAAATCTTTTTTCCTTACGTTTCAAAACGTAGTTCTTTATGAATTGTGGCACTTAATAAAGATTAATGGCCTAATTAAAAATTTATTAGCTGAAATTTTTCTTTTATATTTTAACAATTAACGGCTCATTTTATCAGTTGTAAAATTTTACAAAATTAAACCCTTCAATTTATTTTCTACGTAGTGTATTTCACAATTTAAATGACTTGACAAATTTTAAATTTGTTTAAAATCGTTTTTTGTTGTTACAGTTTTTAGATTTTCAATCATATCTTTTATTATTGGCAGGCATTTAGATAAGAGATAATTTAGTTTAATAGTGTTATAAATGTTATTAAACATTACAAAAGTTCCAGTTATCTTTACGCATTTTAAAATTATCACCAGATTAGAGTTTGTTTCAGGAACAGAAAATAACTATTATTTTTAAAAATTTACATCAAAAAATCACACCTAAAAAAAGATCGTAAAAAATTTTGGTTCTTATCTTTATGATACATAGGTGATTTACATGCAAATATTTGTATAAGTTTTAAATTTGTGCCTTTTTTGATAAAAGTCAAAAAGTAACTTTTAATTTTGACTTTTAGTTTTTAAGGCAAAAATTAAAAGTTATTTTTGACTTTTATTATTTTACTCAATAAATAAAAGTTATTCTTTAACAATTATTATTTTGATTTTGAAATAAAAGAAATATTAATGGGTTATTTTTTAACTTTTAATATTTTAAGGCAAAAATAAAAGTCTTGAATTAAGTATTGCATAAAACTAGCATATTACTATGCAATATTTAATTCATGACTTTTATTTTTGCCTTAAAATAATAAAAGTCAAAAATAACTTTTAATATTTGCCTTAAAAAATAAAAGTTAAAAAATAACTTTCTTTTCTTGACTTTTTCGATAAAAGTCATAACAGTTACGGTCCCTGGTTTTTTTTTATTATATATAACTGACTTCGCTTACTTAACTAAATACAATAAATGCCTCTAAAATATTTTGACGTCAAATAGAAACTATCGCTTAATCGATTTTTAATCGTTACTAAATCTTATCGGTTTTCACAAAAATTTTTTTTCCTAGCCAAAATTTTACACTTAAATTATTTTTATGGACAAGCAAGCCACTTGTATGAAGAATACTAATGCTTGGTTTCCACTATGTCATTTTTGTTGTCAAATTCTCCAAATTGTTGGCAATTGTATGAAAACGGGTTGTCATATGGCGTCATCTATGTTTGCAATCATCTATACATTGTTTTCAATCATCTATGCAAACATAGATGACACCACATGACAACCCGTTTTCATACAATTGCTAACAATTTGGACAATTTGACAACAAAAATGACATGTGAAAACAAATTGTTGGCAATAGTATTAAAACCGGTTGTCATATGGCGTCATCTATGTTTGCAATCATCTATGCATTGTTTTCAATCATCTATGCAAACATAGATGACGCCACATGACAACCCGTTTTCATACAATTGCCAACAATTTGGACAATTTGACAACAAAAATGACATATGAAAACGCGGCAGAATATTTGAAACTAAAAGTTTTGTGAATTGAATAATAATTGTGTTTTATTTTAAAGTCTCTTTAATTTATTAATGAAACATTTTTGAATTAAAAAATTTTCAAAAATATTTATAGAAACATTAAACAAAATAATATCAAATATCTTATTAATTTTCTTATTAACTCGGCTCACCACCGTATAGTATATCCAGCAATAACATGCTAATGTAATTCAAACAAATCAGTTGAATTTCAGCAGCTTTTTGTTGGCCTTAGCGAACTTCTAAAATACACAAATGATCTCTCGCAGGTTGAAACCGATGGAACACATTTACACGTATCATAAGCTTCAACAGTGATGCCAACTTAGCCCTTTTAGGGCTAGATTTAGCCCGATTTTAGTCACTCAAAACGCGAAAAAAGAAAATTGGCCCTAAACTAAAAAACGCGTAAATCTAGCCCGTGTTACAATTATCTTTTAGCCCTTTTAGCCCGTTATTACTTTTTGCTCGAAAATTGCTACATTTTAGTTTGTTGGTACTCTTTCTTCCTTTAATCTAATAATATAGAAATAATGTTATTGGTGATAACCAATTCATTAAACCATACATATATCTGTGCTTTAAACTGTCCAGTTTTTCCTTACACATATTGGCATATCCGTACTCAAACGCAGAAGTTGAGAGGAGTTTTAGTGTCATGAATTTATTTAAAAATAAAATTAGAAAAATATGTCATTAAATACGCGTTACAGTTTAAGACACATTAAATGTAGCCTAAAAAGAGATAATATATGTTGTTCAAACTGCAAAATACCTGACGAAGTGTGCTCAAAAATTAATTCGAATGAAACATATAAAAAATCTAAATATTTTATTGATAGTGTCTTATGGACTGAAAATGATGATGAACAAGAAATCGAAATTTTGTTCAGTAACGACCAATTTTAAATGTATACTATTTAATACTATGTATTTAATCTACATATGTATGTACCCTATTTATTAAAATGTAATATGTATCTCATGGTAGTTATTTTTTCTATAATAAATTAATTTATATAAATGTTGCTTTGATTTTTAAAAGAAACATTTTATAATTTAGCAGCTTTTCGCACTTTATCGAAAATTTTGACAGGATGTGGCTTTAAACGGACTTTTTTTCAATTTAGCCCTTTTTTCAAAAATCTTTACGCGTTTTGAGTCTCAAAAGTTGGCTTCACTGAGCTTCAATGTACAATCGGTGTGGTTCTCCCGTGCATCTTTTTTTTAATAAAGAAGTAAAGCAAAATACTCGTGTAACGCTTTGTTGGCACAAAATTTTACATTTTCAAAGAAAAAAAAAGATACGCCATATGTTATGAATCGGAAATTTTTAAAACATACACTCAATAAATAATCAAACAATCTGTAAGTAAAATGTATGTTTGTGAAACATGAAAAAGTGTATTCGGAGAAATGTTCTTTTATTCTTTTATCAGTCTAAAAACTGTATATAATTATGCATAGTAGTATTTCATAGTAAGTATACTTTCAGTTAATGCTGAAACCAGTAGTTTTGATGAGGCATTGTAACATACATTGCCTACTTTTAGGATGAACAATTTTCAATGACTTGGAAAAATTTCTAATAACGGTAGTTGGGTGAATTTTTGAGACTCACCACGATTTTCATTCATATTCACCACGATTTTTATTCACCACACCACCAAAATAAATGTTTCTGCTGGTCGGACTTTTTTCCCTCTCGTCCGTCACGCCACCCATGCCGTTCCAGCCGTGTTAATTTTTTTCTTTCTTTTCCTTCGTCGTCGCTGCCGTACGTGTCATGTCTTGCTTTTGACTGCTTTATTTATTGAAAATAAACCGGGTTGGTTGCGAACTTAAAAAAAAAGGTTACAGGAATTTTTGGAGAAATTTTTATCATCTCTAAATGTTTTTATGTATTTTTGTTATAAATATCCCCAAAAACAATGTGGCCATATGTTTTCTTTTAACTTGTAAATATTAAAGGTTTGAGACTTAGCTAAGACAAAACCACAACTTGTAGAAAATTTAAGTGTTATATTACAAATGGTAATTGTTATACACATTCCAACAGTATAAATGCTAATCATTGATATATATAATTATAGTATATCTGTAGGCTTGCAGAAATAAGGCGAAATTGAAATTATCTAGTTCTGATAGAAAAAGATTAAATGACGACTACTACATCAAATTCTCTTTTACTGTAAAATTGCAACAATTTTATTTGGTTTTACGTTTAAAATATAAAATTATTAGTCAAGTGCCAACATGTGATACATAAAGTTTATAACGCAGCTAAGAATTAAATTAGTTTTTTGCTAAAAAACGAAATTATGAACATTGGAAAAAATCGTTTTGTATTAAATTACATATACATATTCAGTTTTTACTAAGATAAGTTTTTCATGTTCCCAAAATATGGGCATATTTTTTATAAAACGTAACGTTTTGAAAGGCTTGAATTTTGTAAAAGGTTTTTCAAGTAGAATTTTGTTCTTCAAAATAAAATAAAACAAATAATTTATGTGAAAATCGTTAAAATTTTTATTGTTTTGAAAATATGTTTAAGAATTATAAATGAAAAATGATATCGGTAAAATGTCCAACAATACCAAGCATAAAAATGCAGTTTCTTTTATCACATCTTGTCAATATCACATGATTATTACGTTAATCACGTTACGGATTTTAAATTTTTAAACTCTAAATTAGTTCGTTGATTACTGTACAGAATCTATCATTAACATGGCTGCACAAAAAATCATACAAAGCTCAGAGCTTGGGGAAATTTGGTTGGCAATGTCATACAGCAAATTTGTGATATCGTCCTGTTGCAACCACATGCCAGTAATATCCATAACATCTCTAGATAGCCTAATCCATTTACCATAACCGCATTTCACGGCCAATTCATGAAAACAAAAAAAAAAACACTTAATCACGCCTCTATGTCACGTAGCGCTCCATACTGTGACTCATTCAGCATGTAAAGGCTTCCCAACGATTGGTCTTGGATTTTCAGAAGCCCAAATATAGTTAATACTATTCTTAGACGGATGATTATGTGGACCGAAAATTTCACCAATTTTATAAAATGTAGCTTTTACAGATCTCGACTTAATTAATTGTAACAATTGTCAAAGCTTCTATTATTAATGTGCCAACTAATAAATATTAGACACACTTTTAATGAACTTTCAATCAAAACTTAATTATATCTTTCTGTACCTTTAATATAAATATTAGAAGACTGAGAATTTTGTATTTCTTAAAAAAGTTTTATAAAATTTATTAAAGCATGTTAAAATCTTTTAATAATATAAAACAAATAATATTTAAACTTAATTACTAAAAACAATATTTAATATAAAACATTAAAAGTTAAACTAAATTTTTTACTATATAAATAACTGATTTTGTGGGGCTAATTTTTTTTTAATTTATTTTTAAATAATACGGATATAACGGCGTCTATCCATGTATACAACTTTATTACTATTGTCTTAAAAATCACTATATACCAATAAAACTGTTTAGTAACTAATATTTTGCATTATTACTAGGCGTATTATCCTCTGGCGTAGTCTCTATGGAGGCAGCATCATAAACAATGGCGGTTTCTTTTTCACTAACCTCTGGCACAGCCATGGGAGCATCACCCAAAACCAAGTGTATGGATCTAAAATAAAAAACCAATTTCATATATTGAGGCCATTTAAATACAAATGTCAATGGACTTACAGTATTAAGACAAACACCGCCAGTTGCGTGGCAATGGTCAACAGAAACACTCCATTGCCACCTTGAATATCATCGTTCAATGTTGCCCGATAGACTTGAGAATAGCAGACACCACTAACAAAGGGCACTGCATTATCACACACTGACAGTAGGGCAAAAACTTTACCCCTTTCGGATAGCGGTACTACTTTTGAGGTCATAGCTCGAATCATGGGACCAACAATGGGACCCAAACTGCTAACCAAACCACCCACATAGAATAAAGTGCCCGATGTGGCAAAGTAGTAGAACAGACGAGCAATGGCATGAGCCCAAGCTCCAATAAAGACAATAGTCTGTAAGAAAATAAACAAGAATAATTAATATATAATAACTATGTATATGAAAAAATATAGTTGTACATGATCACCACAATAATTCTAAAGAATTTTAACATATTTTTTTAGCAATCTTATTTATATTAATCACCACCAAAATATTAAAAAAAAAAAGATTGTGTTGAGCAAATTTTGTCTCTAGTTTATGAAGATTCAACTTACCGTATCCCTCCAGTTGAACACCTTATTCATTAGAGGTACACCCAATAGCATGGCCACAACAAAGGCCGAGGACTTGACCGTCTTGAACGTACTATAAATATTTATATCCCATTTAAATTTAAAGCTGGTATACATGTATAAATATTGACCCTCATCTCTTTGGAACGTATATAAGGCCATGGAAATCAGTAAAAGAATAAGAAAACTGCGACGAGGACCAGGACGTTTTCTTACCAACACCGTAAAAGAATCTATGATATGTTGTTTATCAAAGAAATCGGGTATCAAACCACAACAGCCTACATCACTTAAAGGTCTTTGTTTGGGAGTAGTTTGCCACTGAAAATCAAAAATAGAGACAATAATACAAAACAAAAATTAATTATTTTTTAATTCTCAAACTGTATAAATCATATTCAGGGGTGTCATAGAAACCAATATTGTCAGAATTGGTTTTAAAACCGACAAGAAATAAATGCTTTGGTGTCCTAGGGCACTGCTACACCAATTCTGACAATATTGGTTTCTATGACACCCCTGATTATAACTTCACGTGTGGACGAGCCATTGTTTTGTGCGCACAATATCAAAATTACGAGAATAAATTTATTTATTTATTCTTCTGTGTGGGGAATGTTTATGATGATAGTTTTTTTTTTGTAATTTTTTAAAATGTCGGTCTTTTTGTGTGAAAATTATGAACTATGTTTGAACAAGCTCGAACATAACATCGACAAGAGTGTCCATATGAGATAAATTCATG
Source organism: Bellardia pandia (assembly GCA_916048285.2). Classification (NCBI taxonomy): domain Eukaryota; kingdom Metazoa; phylum Arthropoda; class Insecta; order Diptera; family Calliphoridae; genus Bellardia; species Bellardia pandia. The sequence goes on from OU696531.1 coordinate 25,945,769, forward strand.
TGCGGTGAGTTGATGGCTTGTCAAGACCGCGGGTAATTTGTTTTATATCATCTGATTTTACAGTAATTGTACAAATGTTTTTAATATTTCTATGTAAAAGTTTTTCTTTCAATAAGAACTTTGTTTGCCATTAATTGCATATTGAAATAACATGGGAGTTTTGACATTTTACTTGTTTACATGTCATTACATGACAATTGTTACAATGAATTCAATTTGGTGCGGAAATTCATTCAAGAACAAATTAGACGACTATACATTTTCCCTAAATGTGATTAAAAATTTGTATAAAAGAATCTATATCTGATCGTGGTGGATATCTGGGGGGTTACTCTCTTTTGCGATGCGAAAGCAAATTCGCGATAAGCGTACAAACTGATACTCGTACGCATCGAATTTGCTTTCGCATCGCAATAGGGAGTAACCCCACTGTTCCATATCATTTTTCATTTATAATTGTCAAACATTACTCTCAGTGCTGATATTCAGCCGGTTCGGACCGGTTCGCTCGAACCGGTTGTTAAAATTTTAAAAATTTTGCGAACCGGTTGTTGCATATTCACCCTTCTCGTGAATAAAAATTCCATATGAAATTTGTTGGGGTGATTATGTTTTTTGTTTTAACGGTTTTATAAAATGTGTATTTATCAAGGTGATTAGTCTCGGCAACAAACACAATATTGTTCAGTTGTTCATTGTCCAAACGTACAAACAAATGATTTTATTTTGGTCATACATTGGATTCTTGGATGATGATGTTTTCGATAGCGTTTTCTTCAATCTTTTGAGAAAAAAATAAAGCAATTTTTTTTGACTTTTATTTTGCAAAATTAAAACTATTTTTTTATTAAACAAAAGTTTATATCATTTCCTTCAAGAGGCTTGTGGTCTGTTACTGGGATGCGACTTTAAAATTTTCGCTATTTTTATCAAAATTTGGCAAAAATATTATTTTTTTAAGCGAACCGGTTGTTAATTGTTTCGAATATCACCACTGATTACTCTAATTAATACATTCAAAATTTTAATGATGTTCATATAAATTATTTGTTTTGAAAAACAATGTTCTTATTGTAAAGTCCTTTGCAAATTTTTTAAAATTTAAAACATTTTTGTCTATGTTACACCAATGTAACATGAATGTTAAATGGATTGTATTATTATGTACACCTACCTTCAAAGCAAATATTGAATAAATAATGGAAGCTGCCAACAGTGAAGCATTCAGGGCAAACATATTCGCATAGGAACGATTGAAGTGATTGTAAAACAAATATGAACCCAAAGCCACACCGGTGGGCATGGCACTTAAATAGCAAATATCTAAAATTGTCACTCTCATGGTACGATTCCTTAATGTGGAAATATCCGATATGTAGGCAAAACATGAAGCAAATATGGCCACATCTGCTCCGGTCAAGGCACTCGGCAATGTAGCCGTATAGATAACCATTTCCAATGGCCATGTTTTCATTTTAGAATTCACCACTATCATTACAGAATATATGAATTTGCCAAACAAACCCATTAGCAGGGGAAATTTTCGGCCTCTTCTATCGGAAAATGAGCCCAAAAATAGGGCCAAAATAATGGGAAATACATGAGCTGCTATCGATTCCCACTGATAGAATCGGGCTGTGGTGATTTGTACTAGTTTTTTGTATTCAGCATTTTCGCTCTCCTTTATATGTTCGCAGATTTCAGCGGAAAAATTATTATTGACACGACAGGCCTTTTGTAAGAAGAAATCATGTTCCACCACCGACGTATTCATGAAGGCGAACATATACAGGAACATAGTGGGCTCCACGGAGATCTTGCGATACCAGGGTGAGAATATGTTATGTTTGAAACGTTGCCATTTACTTGCTTCCCTGGGGGCGATGATGGCTGGTGTGTGTTGTGGTGAGTTGCTAGATAAAGCAGTTGCTGGTGGCGAGGTTTCCTGAAATGAGATTTACAAATGTTTTAAATTGAGCTTGTGGTTATTATATTATTAATTATTTAAAATTGTATGTAACATATAAAAATAAATATTTATTGTGGTTTTTAGTTTCACACATATGGGTGGATAAATAATTTGATTTTCTGCTTCTTTTATTGTTAAAAAAAACTGGTTTTGCAAATATTATAATCAATTATCCATATTTATTGAGCTTATTTTTAGGATTATGTTTTTCTAATTAATTTTATATGAATATTTATTTTGCTTTTTAGAGAGGGCGAGAACCACTGAAGAGAATTAAGTACATAAATAATTAATGCTATATATAGGCCTACATTGGTATGAAATTGAATTGCGGGCGCCAAATATAAAGCTGTCGTGTTTCGAAACAAATATGTATAAAAGATTAGTTTGTTTAATTCATTAAAAAAACGTGTGTTTTACATTGTGGTTAAGTGCAAATGGATATACTATAAATATAACTTTTGTGCTCAACTGATGGGTAAAAATCATAGAGAAGGACCTAATAAAACTTAAAGAAAATAAAACATCTAACCACACTGAATACAGTGTTAGCTTTAAGTGTAAAAGTTAACTAACTCGCATGTTACTTTAGCAAATGTGGATGGGGATTTTTGTTTTCACAGAGTAGTAGAGTAGATTGGTCTGTTTGAACTCAGATGAAATACCCCAAATTTGGATGCAACCCAAAGTCCTTGCCAACCGCTGTTTACTAACGCAAGCATATTTTGCAACACTGTGTTCTCAAAATTAGTTTACACTTTCAAGAACAATAGGTTGGCCAAAAGTCTAAATTTCTTACAGCTATTTAACTGTTGTACTAGTAGTATTTAAATGAAACATAATTATTATCACCATTTTATACAGTCTGTCCCACTGTAATGTTAACGCTCAATCAATTAAAGTTTTTTAAAGAATACTTAAACACATTAGATTCTAATGATTAGAAGCAGTTTGTCTCACAACCCAGTTTCATTTAAATTCCTTTAATGTCTAGATGACTGAAAATATATGGGCAATCAATTCAATTAGACTGTAGTTTTTTGGGAGCCAGCGAAATAAATTAAATATTTATTTAAATTCACTTCAACAAAAGTTAAGTTGTAGATATTCAATAATAAATACTGCTTTGTATAAGCTTTCAATTTATTATTATGTTTTGTTTATAAACAATTTTAACACTATTTGAGTGACTCTACTGTATACAAATGTTTAGCGGCCTATTTTAGTTTTCATGCTCTTAATAAGACACAATTGAAACTTGTTGTAGTTTAAAGTGTTTAGCTATAAGTTTAAACTTTAAAGTGCAAAAAATGCATTTCTTTTCGTTTTTATTTTGTTTAGGCAGCACAATTGAAACTTACATTTCGTAAAAGTGGATCCATTACTTTTATTTTTTTTTGTTAACTTAATTAAAAATAAAAGTAATTACTTTAAAATTTGATTATTTGGTTTTTTAAAAATATCACTTTAAAAATAAATGCGGACAAAAAAAAAACACACATTTTATTTTTGACAAACAAAAAAGGCAGACAGTAAAATTAACCACCGAACATCATTTATTTATGGATTCGTACACGTTTTATACTGGTGCACATTTCATAAAACCATGTGATAGAAAGAATAAAATAAAATTAAAATTTTTTACGAGCGACTACAAAGAACTACACTTGGCACACGTTTATTGATTTTTCTAAATAAATATTATAATGGGAGTTTTGTCAGGGTTTTTTGCTTTAATTTACACATTTTATTTTTATCTATAGTTTAGTTATTTTACATTTAATTAGTTTTATCCAAATAGAAATAAACTTGTTTATGTAATTTATAACATATTCACACTAAAACGCCACGATATTTTAGTAGACAGTTTCTGTTAAAGCACAAAATCAACTGAATTTTAAGAAAAAAACACACCAACTAAATACTACACAGTATTCTCAATTATTCGAGATGTGTTGTGTTCATTTTAGTTCATTTGCCGCGAATCATCTGAACCCTGCTCTGGCAGTAAATATTTACCAAATATGTATATTGTTAAGTTAACACGTTTCAGGGCAGACAGACAGACCTGTTTTATGGAGCTTTGTTATATTATTTAAACAATTATTTAGTTTAGCTTAAAGGTTTTTGCATCTTTTGTAATTTAATATGTAAATGTGTATGACTTTTCTAATTGCTACCAAATAAATAAATATGCAATTCACACTTTGCAAATATTTGCTGAAAAAGACGTAAATAACTTTTCTTATTTAGGCCAAATCATAACAAATATTTAATATTTGAGGCTGTTTGATCTTGCAAAACTTTTGTAAGAGTAAACAATGTCGAATAAATGTGTGCTAAAACAAGTCGTTACGCTGTTTTGAGTAAACCGTAACTTTAGTTAAGTCAAATAGCAACACGATCAAAGTAATATATTGTCAGTACTACTCAGAAGTACTACTCAGAAGATTTAATAGACAATAGGAGTTAACATTTCCAAGCATAACCTTTCAATGTCAAGTACTTATTCAAAATGCTAAATTCTGGCATGTGAAATAATAAATATGATATTAAACGTCTACTGCAAATGCATTCAAAAGTTTGTGTATTAAGTAATGCAAAGTACCAGCCAAGTTTTTGCCGGGTAATTTTGTTGGCTGATTTTAAATCATGCAATTCCCATGTCACCCAGAAATTGTTGCATTATCGTAAAGTTTATGAACCCTTAATTAGCTTTAAATAAGAACTATACAGACATACATATTCAAATACATTGCGACTAAATACACAGCATATTTTGAAATTCAAGTGCTCTCACTTTCATAATATTCTATTTAAATTTAGCTAGAAAAACATGTTTAAACTTGTTTTTGCATGCTAAATTCTAAAACTGATTTTATTTATTAAAAACAATTTTGTTGTCTCGTTAAGTGTTTTCTCCATTATTTGATGTTACAAACGTCACAAAAAATCGACATGAACTCATATAATTTAAGGGTGCAAAACATGTGCTACAATAATATTTATTTTTTTCAAGAGAGGAAAAATATATCTAGTTTCTCACGAATAAACATGTTTACAGCCATACCTAAATACCGTCGGAAAGTGGAACAGATTTTTACGCTGAGCATTACCCTATCCCTAAACAAAAGCGGCAACGTTATCTCAAAATAATAAAAACAGGGTTATCAAACAAATAAATAAAACGACCCTGTTTATTGTAACTGCTGGACATTGTTGTTTTATTTCTCTTGTTATACCCTTTACCATCGTGAGAAGGGTATATATAAGTTTGTCATTCCGTGTGTAATTTCCACAAAAAAATTTTCCGACCCTATAAAGTATATATATTCTGGATCCTTATAGATAGCGAAGTCGATTAAGCCATGTCCGTCCGTCTGTCTGTCTGTTGAAATCAGTTTTTTAAAGTCCCCAGATATACTCGGGATCCAAACCTTCAATAATTCTGTCAGAAGTGCTTTCAAGAAGTTTGCTATTTAAAATCAGCAAAATCGGTGTAGGTCAACCAGAGTTATGAACCAATATGTGAGACCACCTCCATAAAAATTTGATACTTTTCGTTGATTTTATTGCAATATTTTGAAATATATTGCAGATAATACCATGAAATTTTGTATACGTTGTTTTTATGATAAAAAAGGAAAGTGTGCGGAAAATAGTAAGAATCGGTCCATGATTTCTTATAGCCCCCATACAAATATATATATTCCCGAAATATGGCTTAATGATAAATAAATGCTTATAAAATTGGAATATCAAGACAAAATTCAGCAAAAATAAGTTTTATACAAAAAGAAATCACAAATAGAAAACACAGAATTAGGATATTCTAGTCTAGTGTAGTTTCTGTATTTCTTATTACACTTAGGTGAAGGGTATTTAAGATTCGGCACAGCCGAATATAGCACTCTTACTTGTTTTTTGTTTGTGTTGTTTTCTTTTGTAACTAACTTGAAAAATTTTGACATTTAAAAAACGCTTTCCGTTGATATTTAGGTATGGCTGTTAATATAACAAACATGTTGACAATTGTTTGAGAGTAAAAAAAAGCTTTAAATATGTACAAACAATTATCTTTTAAAAACGTCAAAATTTTTCATAACATATCAAATCTAATGATAAAATTTATTTTTCAGCTTGACATCACTTTATAAATAAACACAATTTTAAATGTATGTATGTATGTAAATCGTATGGCATAGTATTGTTTGTGAAGTGGGCGATACTACAATATATGTATGTATGTATAAACGGTTTTATTCATAAATTAAATTGGCAAATCAATTAGTAGATTTATTAAATAATTATTTATTTGTATAAAAACAAACATTTGGAATATTTTACAGTGGATTTTATGTTATACTGCATGGTATACGGTTTGACAGTCTGATAAAATGCGATTAAATCTCTCTTGAATACTAGAGGTAAATTTTAATTACATAAAATTGCAGACAAATTGAATATTTTTGTTTTTAATTAAAATTTTTGTTTTTAACAGAAATTTTAAAACATTTTCAGACTAATATCCATTGACCGATATAGAAAATCAGTCTGTTGAATTGTTCGAAAATAACGGGTCCGCCATCTAACGGTTTTTTTTTGGTGACATTTGACACCATTGGACTATTATTTGTGGGTTGCCGTCAAAGATAAGCCAGAGATAATTGACGCTTTAAAGGACAATATTCGTGAAGCCATTGTTGAAATACAACTGCACACAGTCGATAAGGTGTAGGCTACTGCATGGCCAGCCGAGGCAGCCATTTGAAAGAAATTATTTTCCATTATTAACCGGAAGGATTGTACTTTCAAATAAAAAAAGAAATTTGAGAAAATATTCAGTAGTTTTTTTATAGCATTTTCAAAAAAAAAAAAAAAGTTATTTGGCGGACCCTTTATAAAGTGTTCGAATCCGTTTGGTCTGTTAAAAGGAAATAATGGAAAATTGGTAGCCAGAGTTTCGATTACCTAGAGATAAGCTTGGTGACAGCTTTAATGCTCCTAATTATTTATTCCACTCTGACCAAGTTTTCAATGCAAGGCTTCGCCGGCTACTTTAAGACATCGAACGATTTTCAGCTCTAAATTGAGATCTCTAGAAATGAAACGACTATACTTAAAGGGCTTTGTGTTGTTTGTATAATCGTACAAGGACAAAATCTTCCTTATTATAATATATAGTCATATATGACTACTGTAACAGACATACATATGTATGTTATAATCAATACGACTAGGAGTCTGCAAAACTATTTGTTTGTCTATGGCTGCTGAAGTTATAGAAATGTGCTCTCCGACGGATTTATTCATTATAGTTAAACGCAAGAAAAATATGTTCGACCCCGCTTCTAGTTTGTTTGGCATCACCCCTAAAAGTTTTACTGATAGTAAGAACTACTCTACCAATCAGAGAAAAGCTACTGTCTTTATAAAAATTATACTTGAGGAATTAAAAATTGAAGGCTTAGATTTTATAATAATACTACTGTCTTTTTATTCTGCCCTGGAAAGAGCAGAGCCAACTTCTTTATCTAAGTCTCTTACAATAAGGGATAGCTATAAAGGCCGTATCTAAGCAAATGAAGATTCCTTGAAGATAAATACATGCGTTCGTAGCTAGATTTGGTATCAGACCGGATATTGCTTCAAATGGACTAAAATTAAGAAACCAAACGAGCCGTATGACTCAGTCTGGTAGCTAATATTGATGTGAGTTAACCCTCCGTAACACATGAGTTCTGGCTAGACCCACTCAGTTTTTCATGTACTTAATTCAAAAAAAAAAAAATTTTTTTTAATTAAATGTGAATTATATAGATATGTATTCACCCCTATTGTGAATAAAAATTTCACATGAAATTTGTTCCCTTTTCACATTTTGCCTATTATAATTCAACGTTAAAAAAATAAAAGGGAACAAATTTCATGTGGAATTTTTATTCACGATAGGCGTGATTATAATTTTTGAATAAATTATGAATAAATATTCTTATGTAAAAATCAAACTTTTATTATCATCAACACAAACATAAAGCAGAGGTGGTAAAAAGTGTAACGACAGTTTCAATAAAACTTTTCCGAATTAACCTAACCTAACTTTGTTTAATCCTTCGCCTTACATATGACTATGGCAATTTGAATTGTTATTATAATATATTTAACACTTAGTTAGAGACTTGAAATTCCAGATACCCTTCTACAATTAAATTCGCCATATATATTTAAAAATTAAATCCTGGAAAGGATACAAGGAAGGACGTTTATTCGAATATTATACTGCACACATCTGAGTTGTAACGCATGGGTCTGGCCAGACCAATTAATACATATGTTGTATTGTAAATGCTGTTTTTTTTTTGTATTTTTCCTGCTGTTTTTAATTATTTTTTGTCCAGTTATCTATTATTATTTGTTTATATGTATCTACTAAAAAACTATAGAAGAGTACTTAAAAATTTATAAATTTTAGTTATGTGATTTCTAAAATATTTGGCAAATATTTACTAAAAAAAACGCAAATTTGTTTGACGTTGTTTACTCTTACAAGAGCAACATCAAACAGCATCAAATAAATTTAAATTAAATATTTGTTGTACTTTGGCCTAAATTAGAAAAGCTTTTTTTTAATAAATAAACGAGTTGAAATATATGTTTGTTACTTAGTGGTTACGTCTTTTTCGGCAAATATTTGCCAAGTGTGACAGTTCCTTAAAAAATATGATTGGCTGTTGTTACAAGGTTTAGAAAGTTGATATGAAAAAACGTTTATCCCTGTAAGTTCAGCTTGTATACAACTAGTTTTATTTTCGAAAAGCTTTTCAAACGTTTTCCGTTTTGTTTTATAAAATGAAACTCTAAAAAATTATTAAAAGAAAAGTTTTGAAATGAAAAATCTTGATTTTTTTTTTAATTTTATAATTTAAGGTGTCTTAAGACGGACTGTTTAAAACACTTTATACAGATCTGCCTATTTATTACAATTGTAATATTATATTTTCACTACTCTTACTTAACAATAGAATACGGGACACTCTCTATCCATAATAATAATAATAGTCTAACATAGTGTCCTAACAAGACATTTTTCTCTAAAATTGTGTTTTAACAAGACATTTTTTTTTAAATAATGTCTTCAAGTTGACATGAAGCAATTAGAAACCCTTTTTTATAAAATGTGCCTATTTTAAAAAGGAATTTCAAGTTGATCCATGTCAACTTGAAGACACTATTGTACAGAAAAGTGTCTTGATAAGGCACAATTATAAAAACAAATCTCTTGTTTCTAGAAAATAAATATTGGGAAAGGTTGGAAATTTCATTTTTTGACTTGAAACTTTTTACAGTAGGTATTATTGAAAAAATAGTTTTATATTTTTTTAAAAGTTTAGTAAATACATTTTTTAACATATGCTACAATTATGAGCAAGTCCTTTATAATTGTTGGAGTTCAATTTAAAATAATTTGGATTTTTTTCAAATATTAGGTTTGTTTAAAAAATTTATTATTTTCAAGCTTTTACAATTTCGTAAATAATATTTTTATGTTTCACAATTCTTGTTTTAATTTTATTTATTTTAAGATTCTTTAATTTTTTAATTTGACGTGACACTTCCACACTGAGCTCTGTTCTTCAGAGCAGACCATTTTTATTTCAATTCAATATTGATCGATATTGCTGATTATAATAATGTTGTGCAACATACAAGAGAAGCTTGGATGTTGCGTTTTCATTTTCTTATTCAAAGGAAAATGTGTATGAATCAAAGAAGTCTTTATGGGTTTTCCAGTGGGTCAATATTGTAAGAAATTTAGTTGAAAGTACTCAACTACTCAAGTACTGTGGTAAAAAAAATACCAAGAATTATACTTATGGAAAAGAATAATTATCGAAGTCAAAAAAAAAGAGGAATAAATTTAATAAGAATTTAATTGTGTCAATGCACTTGTGATTAAATAATATGTATGTCGTATTGTACTTAATGCTAACGTTGCATTTTGATATGTTTATACTTATGTGTAGTGTTTAATAGCTTAACATTTAATGTTAATTGTTTATTTATGGTTTAGGGTAACGTAACTCGCCTTTTAAAGTTTTCCACACATTTGTTTAATAATATTTTAAAAAAATCACTAACTTGTTAACACTTAAACATAAAATTATGTATAAAAGCTTTAAAAGAAAAACTTACCATTGAATTCTTCATCGTTGGCTGCACAAAAACTTCTCACAAAAGTGATCGACACAAAAAAGCTTTAAAATTCTTGTAGCGTCTTAATTCTTAAAAGAAAAAAAGAACAAAACAAATTAATTATATGGATGAAGGGGATTGAAAGCAGAGCAAACAAACATATACTAAACAAACACTAAATAAAAAGCAGCATATAAAATAACCCAACAGACCAAAAAATAAATAAAGTATAATAGTATTTTAGAAGAAGCTTTTTTTTTAAATACTGAAGTTTTTTTTAATCATGTTTGAGAAACTATTATCCTTCACAATATGTTTTTAAACATAGTATATAATAAATAGTATACAAAAAATATATATATAAACATGCTTGTCATATTTTGTCATTGTTTATTTTGATTTAAAATAAAAAATTATATTTGTAAAAATGGTTTGTTTATCCGAAAAGTTTTGATTTTTTTTTTGTGGAAAAAGTTACCCCCTGGCCCACGATGTCGAACGATAACGTTCGCTTAAATAAGACTTAAGACACAAACTTGATTGTGGAATAAACAAACTTGATTGAGTAAAAAATAGATACAATAAAAAGCTTGTGTCTTAAGTCTTATCTAAGCGAACGTTATCGTTCGACATCGTGGGCCAGGGGCTAACTTTTTCCTTTTTTAACTATGAATTCCATTAAAAGTTTTTTTATTTATTTATTTTTTTAAGGAGAACTGTCTGTTTTAAGGAGACTTGTCGTCGATAGCCAAAGCTCCGAGTTTTCTTATTTGCAAGCATAACCAAATTCTACAATTGTTGAAATAAGCTTATTCTACAATTTTAGGCATAAGCTAATTCTACAATTATTGGAATAAGCTTATTCTACAATTGTATTTATAAGCTTATCTTTATTTAGTTTAATAAAATAATATTTGGAGAAGCTTTTTCTAAAATTGAGAATATAAGCTTATTAAATAATTATTTCAGTCACGAGGGTTCCTTTTTGATTATTCTACAATAATTTAAAAGTGTTTTTCTATAGTTTCTCAAGTCTTTTTAAAGCTTAAGGCTTATGCTTATGCAAGCTTTATTTTAATATTTTTCTAAAGGGTTTTGGTCTATTGGGAAAGCTTTAACATTTACACATACGAATAATGTTTTTATTTATAGGGTTTTGACAGCACAGTTTCCCCCCATACGACTTCCTCAACAATTTATTGTCTGGCATATAATGGCAGTGGTTGTCTAGTTAATTTATTTTTGAATTTTATACAACAATAGTTTATTAAATTTAAATTACAAAAAAAAAAAAAAAAAAAAATACACAGTGGGTCTTATAAAAACAAATGCTGAAAACCTGAAATAAATAATTTTTTTGATAAGTTGTTTTTATTTGATTTTTTTTTATTGCAAATTTACAAAGTTATTGTAAAGAAATGTTGTTTGTAACAGTGATTTGGCAATTTCTGTTTGCTGCTCTGTTTGGCTGCTTCTAAATAATTAATGTTTCGTTATTTCAAGATAAAAAAACAAGTTATTTTTGATTTAGCGCCTATTACTAATCGCAATATAATGGAATTTACTTAAGCTGTGTTTAAACGACATGTTTCTGTTTTGAAATAAAGTTTAAATTTTACCACTTAAAAATGGCGTAAAATATGAAACTGTACATTAAAAATTTGCTTGTATCAAATAGATACATATGTAAGTCTTAAAACATTTTTCACAATTATATTATGTTCTATATTCCTTTGACATGTTAAAAATATAATTACAAAACATGTCGTGTGGATGTAGCTTTATTCCTATTACTCGTACTAATAAGTAATATGTATTCGTGTTTACGATCTCTAAGCGAACGGAAATATCTTTTGTTTTATTAATACTACTCGCAGTTTTTTTTTATTAATAGTAAATACATAAATCTAAAACATTAAAATTATTATCTCATTTTATTGAATTTCTAATCTAGTCGATGAGTGACTGAATCTTGATAATTTTATAAGATTCTGACTACATGGCAAAACCTAAATTTTTGGTCTATAAGTTATAACGTACTATGTGCGTTACTAGGTGCAGGGGACCTTGAAGCCATGCGTACATAATGTTTATTTGCGTGATTAATAAATGTCTAGAAATTTAGGTGATTATTTGTTAATTTTGTAATAGTATTTAATTTTATCTTCGAAGTAAAATTAGTGCCCAATTAAAAAAGGTGTGTAGCAATTAAAGAGGGTGTGTACAGATCTGCGTTTTAAATCATAGACGTAATGTAATATAATATATAATATATGACTCTAGAATAGTGTTTAAACAAGAAACTTTTCTCCAAAAAAATGTCTTAATAAAACGCTCTACAATAGTATCTATACGAGACACTTAACAAGACTTTTTTCTATGGAATGGTGTTCAAACGAGACTAGCAGTTATCAAAATTCGAAATAAATTTTTCATTATAAAACCCTTACACAGACTGCAGAGAGCAACAACACAAATTTTGTAACTTGAGCAAAATATTCAAAAAATAATGTTTTTGCTAAAAAATTATGGATTTCTCAAGTTACACAAACAAATTGTGAAATTTTTTAATTAAAAAAATATGTCAATTGATGTGTAAATTTAGTATTGTACTTCATTGGTTCTAAAGGACTTTTTGAACGCTGTTACCGCTTAACTATTATTTTATGTAAAAAGTACTTTTCATATAATAATTAGAAAAAATATTTTTTTTTTATCGATTTTGAAGAAAGTCTACAAAAGTACCAAAAATGTACCAACAATATAATTTTTCGCATTTCTGGCTATTTAACTTTTAACTTACCAACATAATGTTGTTTGCTAACATATATTATTACATTATAGAAATCCGTATTTAAAACTTGAAACAAAATTCGCTTTTTTTACCAGTTATTAGTCTTTAAGAGTTGTATTATAGAGAGATTACTTTTTAAGTACATACTTTTGTAATTGCATAAAGCTACAACACATAAATACTTTGGTTTGAATTTCCTAAATGTATGTTGTTGATGAGTTCTTTTATCTTTTAAAATATTGATATTTAAAATGTCATGTTTGCAAATTATTTATTAAAATTAAACACAAAATTCCTCTTATTAACCTAAACACGAAACTTTTCTCCGAAATAATGTCTTAACAAAATGCTCTACAATAGTGTCATTTCAAGACACTTAACAAGATCCTGTATAAACAAAACATTTTTCTATGTAATGGTGTTCAAACGAGACGGGAGGAAATACGTTTCATTATAAAATGCTTAAGGTACGGTCACACTTGATAAATATTTGCCGAAAATGACGTAACCACTAAATAACGCATATTTAAACTCGTTTATTTATATAAAAAAACTTTTCTTATTTAGGCCAAAGCACAGCAAATATTTAATTTTAAATTATTTGATGCTGCTTGTTCTTGCAAAACTCTTGTAAGAGTAAACAACGTGAAACAAATTTGCGCTAAAGCTTTTTTGAGTAAATATTTGCCAAATGTGACCGTACCTTTAGACAGCTGGCTGTAAAACCATTACTAGTTACATGTTGCAAATACAAATAACGACCAATAGTACTATGCTAACTATAGGGTGTAATGTAATGAATGTTAAGAATTTTGTTAAATATTTCCGTTTAATTTTACAATATCTGAAAATGTTGCAATGTATAAAAGTTATAAAAATATTAATAAATAACAATAACAACAATTGCCATAAAGCAATAACAATATTATTGCTTTAAAAAATTATCTAGAAAATAAAAACTCGCAGGGTTATTGACACTAAAATGTGCAACAGTCTAAATGAAATCCTGGTAGATTAATAATTTCGAAGTATGAGAACAAAAGTTGAATATTAAAGACGTAAAAGATTGGGATTTAATTAATTTTCCCCTATTAGGAAGTAAACTGGCACAGTAGTAGTTATCTGACTGGTGCTTGGGGGTAGTGTGTGCCCTTCTAGTAAAATAATTAATTGAAATTTACCCTAACTTTGAATTATCAGCCAGAAAATTTAAAAAATCGTACGGAACTATAGTGTTTAAAATTAAAATAATTGACACCAATTTCCGTTACCTTCAAATTAGGAAGAAAATATTCGTTTCAGCCAAAAACCATGAAGCTAATCGCATACAAACTGCTTTCGCATTTTTAAGAAGAATTAGAATTTTAGCAATAGTTTAAATAAATAGAGGTTTTCAGTATTGCAGCTTTGGGGTATTTTGTTGTTGAAACGCTATAACGAATTTGCAAAATGAATATCGATGAACCGATCGTCCAAATATAATTCAAAAGAACAACCGCTTAAATAATATATAAAACAAGTTAATACGGGATTATTAGCTGCTAGCGACAGTGCATTGTGTCACACTTATAATGCGTTTAGAATCAAATGAATGCAACACCTTTAGGGAAGGAAAAGTTCCAAAACTATAATAATAAAGATTTAATTTTTAGAAAAGGAAAACTATAGTTAATAGTTGGCATTTAATTATGACCTGTATTGGAAACGACTGAAAGTAACACTTCACAAGTTATGTCGACCCATTTTTGCAGATCAATAGAATCGATGTTATGCAGATCTTCTGAGACGTATGTATATAAACGTATATAGAGCCTGCAACCACAAACAAAATCTTTGCACATTTTTTTTTTAATTAAATTTTGTTTTATAAGTAATGGAAGTCTTAATATACCCAAATGAATAAAGTTTTGTTAATTTAGTTTTATTTTTAAAAACAATGAGAGCCAAACAGAGAATCTCGGGTAACAAAGATTGATGGGTGTTAGAAACCACAACTCTCACCAAAGCAATCCTTTTTTCTACAGCCATTATGCAGCCAAATCCATATTACATGGTATCAATCGTCACTATGAAAGCATCAGGAAATATTGAATATGTAAATGATGGTAGCATAAATCTGGCGAGCGTGATAAGGTGCCTGTGAGGTATCTGCATAGAAATTTCAAACTATTTATAATTTGGAGACAATTATAAAATGAAACATACAAACAAACAAATTTAGGAAACATTAAGAAAATTATTTATTACAAAAATAGTTATTATTAACATACAACATACACAATCTACTTGGTTGCTGATATCCTGGTTGCGTAATTTCTCGATTTGATCATGTTAATTAACTGACTCATTCCATAATTTTATTACTAACGGAGTTTAAAATTCTAAAAAAATTTAAACTAATTTTTGTCGGCCACGTCTATTTTTGTGTGAGCGGGTCTTCAAAATTTTTAATATGCTTAGCTATATCTTGAAAACTACATTTCTTTCTTAGATAATATATACTATTTAAAATTATAGATATTTAAAGACCTATCCAACGATATATAGACACTTAATTTATAAAAACACAAAAACTAAAAACTAAAATATTTTTCATATTAATATTTTCGTTTGTGTAATATTTACATTTTGACAATTACTGTTATTTAAAAAACTATTTTTATTGTTGTTGAATAAATATAAAATAAAACAAGTAAGAGTGCTATATTCGGCTGTGCCGAATCTTAAATACCCTTCACCTAAGTGTAATAAGAAATACAGAAACTACACTAGACTAGAATATCCTAATTCTGTGTTTTCTATTTAGTCTAAGTGCAAATTTTATTAGTATTTTATATATTGTTTGAAAGACAATTTTACGACCAACATAATTTATGTTAAATATTTTCAAATGTCTAATTTTTACCATTTTTAATTGATTAATTGATTTAATTACCAATTCTTACCATAATTTACAGAGTCTGTCTGATGTTCATAATAATCTTCAGTGTAATTTAACAAACAGAGTATAAAACAAGTAAGAGTGCTATATTCGGCTGTGCCGAATCTTAAATACCCTTCACCTAAGCGTAATAAGAAATACAGAAACTACACTAGACTAGAATATCCTAATTCTGTGTTTTCTATTTAGTCTAAGTGCAAATTTTATTAGTATTTTATATATTGTTTGAAAGACAATTTTACGACCAACATAATTTATGTTAAATATTTTCAAATGTCTAATTTTTACCATTTTTAATTGATTAATTGATTTAATTACCAATTCTTACCATAATTTACAGAGTCTGTCTGATGTTCATAATAATCTTCAGTGTAATTTAACAAACAGAGTATAAAAAAGGGGTACTTCGGTTTTAGTGATTTTGTTAAAAAAAAAAAAAAAAACAAATAGGGATTTTAGAAGAGATACCAGCAAAAAAAATTTTTTTTGGCGGCCACGCCTATTTTCGAGGGGGCGGGCCCTTAAAGTTGAAAATATATAGGCCTATATCTCGGGAACTACTGGGGGTCTGATATTTTGTAATACATTAAATAAAAGGTATTAAAAATACCTTTCCAACGATATATATCATGATTATAAAATATGGACCGAATATGGGTTAAATCCGAAAAGAATATTTTTTGACCCGAATTTATTTGTTTTTTGGAAATGCTTCTATATGGCAGGTATGACAAATTATGGGCCGATCTTCTTAAATTTTGGAACAGTTATTTTCATGCATGTGGGGATATTTCACGTAGAATTTCAACGTAATAACGGTATATTTAAGATATATATTAGTATTAACGTAGATTTCGGTAGTGGACCTTATGTGGGGGATATAGTCAAATATGGACTGATGTTCTCAAAATCCAGCAGTTAGATTTAGGCATGTATGTAAATGATCCGTGTAAAATTTTGGATTGGTACCCTTATTTATAAGCGATTTATGAGTATTAAAGGGATTTTCCGAAGAGGGCTTTATATGGGGCGTACGGTTAAAAATAGACCGAAATTAATAAAATTGTGTGGAATGATTTTTGTATATATGTACATGATCTGTACAAAGTTTTGAGTCGGTAGCGATATTTATACAATATATATAGGGAAAAATGTCTTTTTCAGATGTGGTCCTTGTATGGGAGCTATGACCAGTTGTGGGCCGACCACCATAAAATTTAGTACAACAATTTATTTGCCTATAAAGAGTATTTATGTCAAATTTTAGCCGTTTAACATTATTTATATCTGTTTTATGCGTATTTAAGTGAATTTCGGAAGTGGACTTTATATGGGGTCTATCGTCAAACATGGACCGAACTAAAAAAAAATTTCGTTTTGCGATTTCTTTTTGCACAAAACTTAGTTTTGCTGAATTTTGTCTTGATATTCCAATTTTATAGGCATTTATGTATAATTGAGCAATATTTCGGGAAGATTTTTGTATGGGGGCTATGACCATTTCTGGGCCGACCACCATAAAATTTGGTACAATAATTTATTTGCCTATAAAGAGTATTTATGTCAAATTTTAGGCGTTTAACATTATTTATATCTGTTTTATATGTATTTAAGTGAATTTTGTAAGTGGACTTTATATGGGGTCTATGGTCAAATATGGACCGAACTAAAAAAAATTTCGGTTTGTGATTTCTTTTTGTATAAAACTTATTTTTGCTGAATTTTGTCTTGATATTCCAATTTTATAGGCATTTATTTATCATTAAGCCATATTTCGGGAATATATATATTTGTATGGGGGCTATGAGAAATCATGGACCGATTGTTACTATTTTCCGCACACTTTCTTCTTTTATAGTATAAACAACGTATACAAAATTTCATGGTATTATCTGCAATATATTTCAAAATATTGCAATAAAATGGACGAAAAATATCAAATTTTTATGGAGGTGGTCTCACATATTGGTTCATAACTCTGGTTAACCTAAACCGATTTTGCTGATTTTAAATAGCAAACTTCTCGAAAGCACTTCTGACAGAATTATTGAAGGTTTGGATCCCGAACATATCTTGGGACTTCACAAAACTGATTTCAACATCCAGACAGACAGAGAGACAGACAGACAGACAGACAGACAGACAGACAGACAGACAGACAGACAGACAGACGGACATGGCTTAATCGACTTCGCTATCTATAAGGATCCAGAATATATATACTTTATAGGGTCGGAAAATTATATTGTGGAAATTTCACACGGAATGACAAACTTATATATACCCTTCTCACGATGGTGAAGGGTATAAAAAGGGGTACAATTCGGTTTTAGTGATTTTGTTAAAAAAAAAAAAAAACAAATAGGGATTTTAGAAGAGATACCAGCAAAAAAAAATTTTTTTGGCGGCCACGCCTATTTTCGAGGGGGCGGGCCCTTAAATTTGAAAATATATAGGCCTATATCTCGGGAACTACTGGGTGTCTGATAATTTGTAATACATTAAATAAAAGGTATTAAAAATAGCTTTCCAACGATATATATCATGATTATAAAATATGGACCGAATATGGGTTAAATCCGAAAAGAATATTTTTTGACCCGAATTTATTTGTTTTTTGGAAATGCTTCTATATGGCAGGTATGACAAATTATGGGCCGATCTTCTTAAATTTTGGAACAGTTATTTTCATGCATATGGGGATATTTCACGTAGAATTTCAACGTAATAACGGTATATTTAAGATATATATTAGTATTAACGTGGATTTCGGTAGTGGACCTTATGTGTGGGATATAGGTAAATATGGACCGATATTCTCAAAATCCAGCAGTTAGATTTAGGCATGTATGTAAATGATCCGTGTAAAATTTTGGATTGGTACCCTTATTTATAAGCGATTTATGAGTATTAAAGTGATTTTCGGAAGACGGCTTTATATGGGGCATACGGTTAAAAATAGACCGAAATTAACAAAATTGTGTGGAATGATTTTTGTATATATGTACATGATCTGTACAAAGTTTTGAGTCGGTAACGATATGTATACAATATATATAGGGAAAAATGTCTTTTTCAGATGTGGTCCTTGTATGGGAGCTATGACAAGTTGTGGGCCGACCACCATAAAATTTAGTACAACAATTTATTTGCCTATAAAGAGTATTTATGTAAAATTTTAGCCGTTTAACATTATTTATGTCTGTTTTATGCGTATTTAAGTGAATTTCGGAAGTGGACTTTATATGGGGTATATGGTCAAATATGGACCGAACTAAAAAAAATTTCGTTTTGCGATTTCTTTTTGCACAAAACTTAGTTTTGCTGAATTTTGTCTTGATATTCCAATTTTATAGGCATTTATGTATAATTGAGCAATATTTCGGGAAGATTTTTGTATGGGGGCTATGACCATTTCTGGGCCGATCACCATAAAATTTTGTACAATAATTTATTTGCCTATAAAGAGTATTTATGTCAAATTTTAGCCGTTTAACATTATTTATATCTGTTTTATGCGTATTTAAGTGAATTTTGTAAGTGGACTTTATATGGGGTATATGGTCAAATATGGACCGAACTAAAAAAAAATTTCGGTTTGTGATTTCTTTTTGTATAAAACTTATTTTTGCTGAATTTTGTCTTGATATTCCAATTTTATAGGCATTTATTTATCATTAAGCCATATTTCGGGAATATATATATTTGTATGGCGGCTATGAGAAATCATGGACCGATTTTTACTTTTTTCCGCACACTTTCTTCTTTTATAGTACAAACAACGTATACAAAATTTCATGGTATTATCTGCAATATATTTCAAAATATTGCAATAAAATGGACGAAAAATATCAAATTTTTATGGAGGTGGTCTCACATATTGGTTCATAACTCTGGTTAACCTAAACCGATTTTGCTGATTTTAAATAGCAAACTTCTCGAAAGCACTTCTGACAGAATTATTGAAGGTTTGGATCCCGAACATATCTTGGGACTTCACAAAACTGATTTCAACATCCAGACAGACAGACAGACAGACAGACAGACAGACAGACAGACAGACAGACAGACAGACGGACATGGCTTAATCGACTTCGCTATCTATAAGGATCCAGAATATATATACTTTATAGGGTCGGAAAATTATATTGTGGAAATTTCACACGGAATGACAAACTTATATATACCCTTCTCACGATGGTGAAGGGTATAAAAATAGAAACAATATTAGACCTTAATCTCGAAAACAAAATATAATTGTTTTATAAGATATATATGGTGAATTTCACGTCAAGTGACCCAATTTTAAAAATCGATGTCTTCCGATTTGGATGAAATTTGCACCAAGATTAGTACTATTGGATAGTAGGCCAAACACAAATTTTTAGCTCTATCAGTCCAGAAGTGCCGAAGTCAGAGGGGGTCAAAGTTGGAAATTTTGGTCAGTTTTGGTCATACAGGGGTTTTTTTTTAAATGAGTGTAACTTTTCATCTATTGGTCCTAGCAAAAATTGTTCTATTTCTTCAGTCATTTCAAAAATATTTTTTTTAATTTTTAAAAAATTTTTTTTTTAATTTTTTTTTTTAAAATATTTTTTTTTCAATTTGGGCCCTTTTTTAGAAGAAAGCTTATACAATTTACTTTAAGGCCTTTACAATCGCTTAATGGGATGCGAGTGGGATATCTATCAGAAAACTTATTTTTTAACTCAAGAATATGATTTTTCAATATTTGGCACATGTATCATTTTCATTTTCCCCCATTTTTTTTTATTTTTTTTTTCATGGACAGCCAGCTAGCCAGACGGACGGACGGACATTGTTAAGTTGACTTATGAAGTGATTATGTGTCGATCGGTATACTTTAAGGTGGGTGTTGTTGGCGTTACAAACATTAGCACAAATACAAAATCTATTGTGGTGTAGGGTATAATTATGCCGACTTGTTTGCCAAATTATATTGCAGGGCTTAATTGTCACAAAATCTTTTATTTATTTTCTTAATTAATATTATTAAAGATAACAAGATTATTCAAATTTAATTGCATAAATAAATTCTGTAAAGGAAAACTCTTTATCTAACCGCCTTTGTTGCTATTCGCTGCAAATATTTAAACTTCACACGTTTCGTTTGCGATTTTTGATAAAAAATTTTACTTAATTATAGTTTTACAAAACATACAATGTTGGGTTGCACTTAAGTTAAACATTTATTATTAAACTGGAATTCAAACACAATTTTAACAAAATAATGATAATAATTATCACTTGAATCTGTTTTAACACGGCTACTTTTTAATAATACTCGTAGCAGTTTAATGATTCGTATATTTAGTTAGCAACTATTGAGTTTGTTAGATTGGTGTACCTTAATTAATTCAATTGTTTACGTTTTTAAAAATATTTATTTGTATGCAAAAATAAATGATTTTAATCTTTTTTAGAAACCAAATTTAAATATTATTTATTTTGCATAAGCGTTTTTGTTTTCACCGTTGAAAGCAAAATACTAGCACTTATAGTAATTTCGTCTACATGCTTGAGCAAATTAATTTGAACTGATTTTGGTAATTCAATGTTTAATCTACTAAAGCTATTAATTCGAAATTATATATTCTTATGTGTTTTTATATTTCTTCAAATATAAGAGTTAATAAATTGCCTTATCGTATTTCAGACAATAACAAAATTTTAAAATTTTTATTATTTAGGGTGTTCGTTCAATATTGTAGAGGTATTGTGTGTAGTGTTGGAACTTAATGCTCAAATAATTGATAAGACTGATTTGTGAAACCTAAATTTTAAAATATTTAAAGTAGGATTTTTATTACAACATTAAATACTAGTGATAAGAACATAAATACACCAATACCTCGCTTTGCGCCGTTTAATTAGTACTAATTTTCACTGTGCGTCGTTAGATTGCGTTGTTTTAGGTTCGAGTCTTTAATTTTTTTGTTTAAATTTTAGCAAAACCTGTAACATCATTGGATGCTAAGACGATGACCCGTAGAAAAAGTGCTTTGATGATCCAATCAAGTTGCACAGAAAAAAGCATTAAGTAAAATGGTATTTCAGACAAAAGCAAAACGCTTATTTAATGACATAAAAAGTAAAACATTAATGCTACAATGAAATTTATTTTACGTTAAAAAAAAGGTGTTCGGCAAATATTGGACTAATTTTTTTTGAAAGAAAGCCGATGACTTAGTATTTTTCGATCTTTACAGGGTTTTGTATAGAAATTCTTAATTCACTTTGCGTCGTTTCAATTTGCGTCGTGTTATTTTGGAACGTAACCCCGACGCAGAGTGAGGTATTGGTGTAATCAAATTTATTGAATAAATTATAGTCAATGAGAGGTGTAGAAGAAGACTTCATACACTATGAAATTGTTATTATATACTTTTTTTTTGGCAGTTATAGAAATAGGGGGAATTAAACAATTTCGAAAGAAAAAATATAACACCACTAATATGGTCTTATATGGGAGCTATGAATAATTATAGACCGAAGGTTATCTTGCATTCGAGTTTACTGATTTCCAATACCAATGCTTAGGAGAACAATAAACGATTCTATGTATATTTGGTTGATCTTGGTTTTGGATTCTTGACGTGAGAGTGTTATAAATAGAAAGACAGTTAGAACTCGATCGGCTAAGAATTTTCTAAGGATCAATATTATATACTGTGAACTTCCAAAAAAGTCCTTACTACATACATATAATGGAAAGAAAATTATTTTGCATTTTCGAATTTACTAGAATTGAATTCACCAAAATGTAGAAACTAAAAAAATGCATATACAAATTTAATTAATTTATTGTTAAAATATATCAATAAAGTAAATAGAGGCATCATTCGTAATCAAACAAACCCCTGTCATTCCTAAAGTTGTAACAATTCTTTTAATTTTTATTTGTTTGAAAGTGCCGTTCAAAATAATTGCAGGTTTCATAATTTAGCATTAAAACTGATAAATTTGTGACGTTAAGTATTGAACAAAGGAACAAACACATCAATTAAGACTCGCCAAATAATAATAGAAAAATAATAGAAAATGTAAAATAAGTGAAATCGTTGGAATTGTACAATAAAAAAAAAATATAGACAAACATAAAGCTTTGACAATTTGCCTGGTGCAACACGACAAAAACTGAAGTAAGAGCTATAATAAGAGAAGTAAGTAAGTAAACCAACATCTAGTGCTTTAAAAATTGCTGAAAATTGTTACGAACACTTTTGGATACCCTGTAAGCGCGAGTACGATTAAGTTGGATGCACCCATTTGTTCCGAACAAAATATTTGTTCGGACAAAGTTTTTTAATATGAATATTTTCCCTCTCTTAAAAAGAGAGGCGTTAATCAGCATATGAAAAAAACCTTGGGTAAAAACGAATGGGAGAAGATCTTTGCAACAAAATGACCAACATGGTAGAGTATCACTTGAGAAGCCCTATTATTTTCACCAATCATAATAAGTTTGAGATATTTTGAGTCAAAAACCCTCCAAAACTATGGCGAAGCAGGAACGAAGCTTTTGTTACCACGACGGTAAAACATGGCGGCCGCTCAGTAATGGTCTGTGATTGTATGGCATCAGGAGTCGATATTAT
Organism: Bellardia pandia; assembly: GCA_916048285.2. Taxonomy (NCBI): domain Eukaryota; kingdom Metazoa; phylum Arthropoda; class Insecta; order Diptera; family Calliphoridae; genus Bellardia; species Bellardia pandia. The sequence continues at coordinate 25,969,285 of OU696531.1, forward strand.
TTCGACATTTTAAAAAACAATTTAACCCCTAGTGTAGAGAAATTACATAATATTAATAAAAGTTATTAATCTTTATATATATCTTATAAGTGTCGGTATTTCAAACAAAAAATTCTCATATCTTACCGTTTTGTATACACTGTTTTTTATCTTATGAATATGGAAAAATGTTGTTTTAATTTTATAAATTTGTTAAATTACACTCAAGAGTAGTATTATGAAAATCAGGGAAACTCTCTAAATTATGGTGAGAATCGGTACTTACATCACTTATAAATGGTCAAAATTAGATAAATTTTCAAAACATTTCAAATAAATCATGTTGGTCGTAAAAATATCTTTCAAAAAATAAATAAAATACTAATAAAATTTACATTTAGACTGAATAGGGAACACAGAATAAGAATAAAACATAAACTAGTCTAGAGTATTCAAATAATTTTTTTCTAACAACCCGATAATAGTGTTTCTCAATAAGATCTACTTAGCAAAGACACCAACCATAAAATAAAACTACTGGACTACACAGATATATAAAATTAATGGAACACTGCTTTACCCACATTATAGATCTTTCAAAAGCTACACAAATTGAATAATGTATCATAAAAACAAGCGATTGAATGGTTTTGAATCAGAGACTGGTAATCATTCACTATTATTAAGGAAAAGCTTAAATGAATTTGCTTTTATTAAATCTGTGCATTAGCTGTTGAACAACATTTCTATACACCTGCGCTGTAATGAAGTCTAATACTGCGTTTTAACGGTACATGCTTCGCTCTCTATTCATGCTTCACACCCCAATCATGAGTGAAACAACTTGCTTCACCATACAAAATTTAAAGAGCGAATCAAGTAGATTCATATTGAATCAATTTGCGAAGCACGAAATATTGCACTCTTCTCTAATTTTTATCGCAAGTTTATCTGCACTAGCTGTAAAAATTTAATATTATTGTAAACAAAGCAAATTATTTATAAAGAAAGTAAATACGTACGAATGTATGTTTTTTTTTCAAATAAGGTAACTAATTTCCACTCAGTTTTTTTGTCCATTAAAAAAAAATATTTTCCACAAATTGTAAATTTTGTTTTTTTTTATTCTGTTTGTTTATTAAAAACAACTGTCAAATCGAATCAAGTTTTTTGGTCATGTAAACAGCATGATTCATAAACATGATTCAGAGAGCGAAGCAGGTGATTCAAGTCGTCGTGGAAACATAGTATAACCTTTAGTCAAATATCTGAAGTCATAGTGGAAGAAGTAACAAAATACAACTCGATTACGACTTGCATGCTGCAGTAGAAGATGCTCAATGAATAAAAGTATTTTCAAAGCTATTTAGTAAATAGAATATTAACTGCTATATGCCCTTATTATATAGATTTTTATAAAGACAAAACACAATTTTTAGGTTGGACAGTACTAGCGTATTAACTTTAACATGCTTTACCCAGCCAGGTAAGATTTTTAACAATTCAGGTCAAATATCCACAAATAATTTTTTTCACAATATTGCAAAATAGCGATTTTAAAACGTCAATAACTGCCACAGATATTACGACACTTTTATCTACAAAGAATCATAAGGAAGTCCTAATTCTGACTTCGGTATAGTAAGTTTTCTCTGGATATCATGATTCAATGATTTCTTAACAATGACTTTGTATAGAACACCCTTTTTAGTTGTCCATTGCAAAGAAGCAAATTAATGGCAAATTTGTCGATGGGCTTGATTCTTGAATGCATTCAGGGGTCTTTTAATTGGATTTTATTTAGCAAAACAATTCATACAAATTCAATTACAAATCCAATTCTGTTAGGACAAATGGAACAGGCTATCGGTAGATGGTAACAATAAAATATTGGATTATTATTAATGATATTGATATCACTGATTTGTAGTTTATACAACGAATTTATTGACAAATCCTATTCTTGAGTTAAAAAATTAAAAAAATAATTTAAAAAAAAAAATTAAAAAAAACATTTTTAAAAATTAAAAAAAAATATTTTTGAAATTATTGAAGAAATAGAATAGAAATAGGACTGTAGATTCCTTTGAACAATTTTTGCTATGACCAATAGGTAAAAAGTTACACTCATTTAAAACCCCCTCTAACTCCGGCACTTCTGCACTGATAGAGCTGAAAATTTGTCTGGCCTACTATCCAATAGTACTAACCTTGATGCAAATTTCATCCAAATCGGAAGACATCAATTTTTAAAATTGGGTCACTTGACGTGAAATTTACCATATACATTATATTAATACACTTGGTTTGATAGTTTTTTTGATGAAATTTTCAGAGGTTGTCTCGGATTTTTGCTCATATCTCTGTTATTTATAGACAGATTTTGCTGACTTTAAATAGCAAACTTCTCGAAAGAATATCTGACAGAATTATTAAAGATTTGGATCCCGAAGATATCTGGGGACTTCATAAAATTGATTTCAGCATACAAACAGACAGACGGACATGGCTTAATAGACTCTGCTAATTTTTTTTATCATTACAAAATATACTGCATTACTATTTCCATTACCAATAAACTTTTACTGGTACTGGAATTTTCATTTAATTACCAGTAAAAATTTACTGGTACTTGAAGTTGATTTCAATTACCAGTAAAACAATTTACTGGTAATTGAAATTTTACTGGTACTGGAATGTGCCCAATTATTATAATTGTGAATTTTACTCTTTCCAAGACAATACAAATTTTAACGATTTTCATATAAATTCTTTGTATTATTTTGTTTTTAATAACAAAGTTCTGCTTGAAACCCCCTTTACAAATATGTTTGTATATGCTATATACCAAATTTATAGCCTTTTCTTTGTACTTTTGTCCGATTATTGATGAAACGACAAACTGAAGTAAGATTGTCACTTCAGAACATTCATCGCAAAAAAGAGAGCCAGAAAAAGTAACAAACATATTTGTGTGTAGAAACCCCAGAGCAGAGCTGTGTAAAAAAAAAAAATGTACTAGACCAGTATTTAAGTCTTGTTGTCACTAATTTCAGTGCAATGAAAATTGCATTGGTTGAAACATGATACGGTTACTGCAACAACCATAACAACCGAAACAAAAACAACTCACATTCCTTACTACCTACCAACATGCTTCATGCAAATGAGTAGATATTACACTACGAGTGTACGTGTGTACTTACAAAGTGTTATGTTGGCCATGGAATGGCTGTTTCTTCTTTTTAATTTTCTTCTTTATCATGTACATAAAATGCGTTTATTTTTGTTTTGTTCGATATTTGCGCGCTTTCAGCACTTTTGTGGTTTTTGTTGTGTTCCATCCAACGCATTTATCTCGTTCGTTAATGCTTTGCAGTTACAGTTTTACAATTTTACATTTCAAAACAAGCTGCTTTAAAAGTGCTTCATGGGCTAACACAATGAAGTTACAATGATGACGCGTCTTGTGTAAAATTTTTTCTTTGATGGGTTAAATGTATTGTTGTAATCTTCTTATGTGGTCTTAAGAATATCGATTTTTAAATGAAAATTTTGAATTAGATACGTTTCTTTTTTGTTTTGCAAATCCTTAAAATTTCCGAGAATTCTTTAGAAATATATGCTAATATGTTTTTAACTCCCATCGCCATCATTGTGTTTAAAGTTGTTTAATTTTTTCACTCTCTCAGTCAACTCAGTTGAAAACCAAAATTATTTCAGTCATTGATTTTGTCTGTACATTTTTGTTCACTGTTGCCATTGCCGTTGTCATTGCATTTGTATGTACTGAAGTGTATTTGCAATTGTGGTCAGTCGATTTTTCTTATTCACTTTCAATGTGTTTGTGGATTTAGTGGGTGTGTAGTTGTTAGATAAGGTTTAGTTGCGTGTACAGGTAGGTGTTCCCTAAGAGTCTTTGTTGTCTATGCGAGAGTATAATCACCAGGTTGGCCATGTCTTTAGTATTTTAATTAGTTTGTCTCTTTGATTTATATTTTAGGGGAAAAAACGGATGGTCATTTGCTTGTTATTAAAAACATTACGTTTTCTACATATGTTTGGAAGGAAGGGTTGATTAAATATTATTTGATGCTCGCAGGAAATTTGAAGAGAAAATTATTGGAATATGTAATATAAAAGTTTTTTTTATTTTACTTGTTGACATATCAGTAATAGAAGCTTTGACATTTGGTACATTAAATTCACTTTCACTCGAAAATCTCATTGACATCTTAGAAAAATCACTAGGAATTATAACCAAATCTTACTATTTTCAATACACTAATGCCCTTATTCACAAAAACTTAAAGTAGACGTCAAATATACTTTAAGAAAATTTTGTATGAAAATTTTGTCTAAAAGCACACATCAAACTTACTTTATTTTTTATGAATACGGCAGTAAACATTTGCATAATTATATGACATATAGATATATAAATATATGTATGTATCTATATTCTTTGTTTTATTTTGTTTTGAAAATCAAATAGTTTCTCGATCATTAATAACTAATATTTCGTTCAATAAACTGAATTTTTATCTTACATGTAACAAATTTAATGTCATTGCCAACAACTTTACATAATTTTTCAGAAATGGGCTTTCAGTGAAAGCTTTGAACAATAACTTCAAAAATTTTACTACAAAAATTCATATTATTTTAAGTATACACTTTGACATATCTAATGGGTCCCTCATGAATCGGCCTAGCACACATGCCAGTGGATTAAATCTCTCTTTTTATGGCCTACGCCACCATAGTAGGGATGTTATATTGGATTTGTGCTGATGTTGTTCCAACACCCACCTTAAAGTATACAGATCGACTTAGAATCCTGAGTCAATTAAACAATGTCCGTCCGTCCGTCTGGCTGGCTGTTCATGTAAATCTTGTGCGCAGAGTAATTTTAAAGATATTTCCATATTTTCGGCCCAAGGACGGTTGGTATTGAAATTGCATGAATTGTTCATTATTTCACCAAGCCCACCTACAAATGTCCTCCCGAAATATGCGCATATTCAAACAAATTTCTTTCCAAATAAATTCTACGTGAAGCCTAAATTTTGTGCATATCGGCTCATAATTGACCATAGCTTTCATATAAGGCCCATTGCTGAAAATTACTTTAGAAGACATAACTCTCTTAAATATGTTGGTATGCAAATAATATTCAACACAAATATGTTTCATACGAGTATATACAAAAATCATTTGGCCCAATTTTATAATGATGGATCCATAATTAGTCCTAGCTCTCATATAAGTCCCACTTCACATTCACGTCAATTCTGGTATCCAAATAAAATTCAACATTAATAAATTTCACATATGCAGTTATTTTGACACCTAATTTTGTAACGCTCTGTCCATAATTAGTCAGAACTTTCATACAAGATTCTTTAAAAGTAGATACTTACATCCAAAATAAAACAATTTTTACACATACACTGGGTGTAGGGTATTTATTTACGAAATGAATAACTAAACTCGTTGAGCATTTGTATTATACTGACTCTTTATTTTAAAAATTAAACCTTAAGAACTACTTTTGAAAATCTTAAAACTAACTACAACTAAACCATCTACTGATCGCACACATGCGTACCAGCCGCTGATAAGCGGATTTTGTGTTATCACACTGTGTGATAAACACATTTAGGAATTTCCTTATCTCTAACTTAAAATTTCATATTCATGTTTGAACCGTGTTATATGGTCGGGCTTGACCGACTATACTTTCTTAATTGTTTTATTATGACAATTTATTATAATCTGCAAAATTTATTATGATAAAAATGATAAGGAAATCTTGGGACTTCGATATTAGGCAGTTCTCTTCTCCACCACTAATCGGATCTATCGAGGGTGGATATTAGTATTACGTATATTTGTTTGTGTGTTTGGTTTGTTTGGTATTGGAGAATTGGAGCATTATCTTCTTTTTGTATAAAAAAAAGAAACTAATCTATAAACCTATGGAAACGAGTTGATATCACGGTGGTCTCTTGACATCACACATAATTTTAGGGATAAATAAAGCAAGCAAGTCTATTCTAGGAAATAATCTCCTTGTCACTCTCACATATTAACCCTTAAGCGAACACCAGGGCCTGGCCAGGCATTTTTGAACATTTTTATAGTTTTTTACTTAGATATCTTAGGAGGAGCCCCTTCGATTTTTATGAATTCCTGTTTTGTACAAAATCAAAAAACTAAAAAAAAACTAAAATTTTTTTTATCTGTAGGCGTGGTAATTACTTTCATCATTATGCAGAGATCGCTGCATTCTCAAAAATCAAAACAAAAGAGAAAGAGATTAAACCAATTTATAACTATATATTGTGTGTTTTGTATAAAAATCAGAATCAATATGCTTGTACGTTTCAGAAATCAATTTTTTATTGTTGTGTTGGCAGATAACAAGTATATAGTTTTACAATGAGTACTGAAGTAGACAAATACTTAGAAAAAGTTTCAAAATCTGACCCTAACTATTATGACAGATTGGCAGTGGCAATTACCAATGAAATAGAAAACGAAATTCAGAATGAGGTTGATGGAAATGAACACGATGCTTATGATATTGGAAACAAATTCCCTGATTATCATAAAGAAGATTTCCATTGGTTTGAAAAAAATTGTTTTTTTTTTCTTTTGATTGTTATTGTATATTGTTGTTTGCACAATAGAGCCTCATGTATGGAGTAGTAAATTCCAGGGATTTGCTATCACTCTGGTAATGTTTTGACGATTGTCAATTACTATTTTGCATAAACATGACCAAATTTCGTTGATGCAGCATTGAATTCGTTTCTTCTGTTTGATTTAAAATGAACTCATAAAAAGAAATCCGAAACTTTATATTTATATTTTTCAACAATAGAACAGCCAATGAAGTGTTCTTTCGTACAATGCTAAATTTTTAACAATCAAACTATATTATGCCAAAGGCATTTATTCCTGTTTAAGTGATTTTTTAAGTGAAACTTAATGGCAGCTATAGTGTATTATATTATTACAAAAGCTGCTATTAATTGACTCGAGAAGTCCGAAAGAATAGTGCTTGAAAAACTGAAGAAAGATTTTAAGTAAAAAGTATCAAGCTATGTGTCCACGATCGTCAGATATTACAACGTTGTCATATCTAGCAATGTACTGACAATGAAAAATTTTTAGCAAAAGGTAAATTGTCAGCTTAAACGACTGTAAGAAAACTAACAATTTCATTTGCACACAATTGTCACACAATGAATTTATCTGTCAACCGAAATTGTCAGTTTAGACGGTTGTCAGATTGTTGTGTGGCATTGTCATATTCGTTTTGCAGCTCTGTATGTGTTTACAAATTTTAAATATTGTCATGAAACAAAAAAAAAAGCAATTGGAACCATTTTATCTGCTTATGTCCTAATGCAAACTTTAATTTAATTTTTTAATTTTCTTCTACTTTTTTCAAAAATGTTATCAATGTACACTTGTTTGTTTATTATTTATGTATATACAGAGTTGAATTTAGAAATAATTTCTATGACAATGCTGCCATTGCATAAACTTTGCACATATGACAATGAAAAGTGTTTGACAATTGTCTTAAAACAATGACAATGACAAAATTGTGTAGATTGTTAGATGTCTGACAATAGTTTTGTCTTCCAATGTACTGAAAATGCTTTTTCTTACAACGTTGAAAGGCAAACATTTTAAGTCTACACGGTTGTTAGACCATTTCTGAAAATTTTTCGGACAACGTTGTAATATCTGACAATCGTGGACACATAGCTTCAGTGATGAGTTAAGATTCATATATAAATTTATGTTCACATAAAACATACGAAACATAATTCGGTGGTTAAAAAATAGGTTTGCCTAAACGGTTGCAAGAAAAGTTATTCATGCGATAACTTGATAGATCGATTGTGTATTATAGTATTTGAATACACACAACATCCTAACACTGCAAAGGTTGCGATAAATTCAAGTTAGAACTTGAGAAAAATTGTTCGAAGACCAATATAGAAATAATTATAACAACTTACCTCCGGTCAACTTTTTTACTATACGGCTCTCATATTAGTTTCATATACCTGTAAATATGTATAAGTATGTGAATTCTCCAGAAAGCATTAATTGCTGGAAATGACAAGCATAGAATCAAAAGCAAGTCGTACGTTGACATTATTTTATCTAAAACCTACAAACACATATATCTACTAGTATCTGTTGCTGACACAATTTCAAACACAAAATATAAATAATGTTTCTGTAGTGCAATATCAAGCAAAGACAATCAACATAATCTGCCATTTAAATGTGTTGGTGTTACAAATGCAGCGTTTTTCTAAGGCTAGATAACAAGCAGACAGTTGCTCTTTAACTTTCATGCGATTAACATTGTCTGGCGGTTGCTATTAAATAAAAATTAAAATATTTAAAGTTAATAAAAAGAAAACATAAAAAGTTATTAAGACGTTACAAATAGTTTGCAAACAAAATGTCTGAAAAAGAAGAAAATTTTATACAAATGGAGGATCCTCTGTTTCCGACCGCTAGGAACAATAGTAGCGAAGAACGTGTCGAAATGAATGTTTTAAATGGCGAAGAGGGTGGTGTAGCTGAAATAAGAAAACCTAGCAGCAGCAGTACCGAACGTAATTTACCGCTGCGCAGTTACAGCAAATGGTCACCCAGCGAACAGGGTGCAACATTGGTGTGGCGTGATCTGTGTGTATATACAGCCGGTGAGCATGACACATCACCGAGTTTGTATAATATGAAACGTATTATAAATAATTCAAATGGTGCTGTGCAGCCGGGAAATTTAATGGCTCTGATGGGTTCAAGGTGTGTGAAAAAAGTGAAATAAAAAATAATATTTTTTTTTTTTAATTATAAAATGAAGGAAGTAAGAATATGTTGAATTGCAAAGAGTGCTACATAAATGTTGATAAAACTTAAATTTGCTACAGTTAGAAATGATGTAATTAAAAAAAAAAAATTACTATGCCAGTTTTATTTACAGTTGAGAACTAGAAATTCTAAATAAAATTTTGAAGTTTTGCTTTAAATTGAGAAAGTTGCAGTAAAAATTTAGAATTTCAATGTAAAATTAAGGAAAATTTAAATTAAATTCAGAATTTTTATTTAAAATTGCGAAAATTCTAATTCAAATTGGGAATGTTATTAAAATTGAGAACATTACACTATTTTTAGTTTAAATCAAATTAAATTAATTTTCAAATTAAATTGAGAATATGAAGCACAAATTGAGAAAATTTCTAAGGAATTTAGAAATTTTAATGTAAAATGGAGAAAATTCTAAAAGAAATTTAGAAATTTTATTTAAAAGTGAGAAAATTTCAATTAAAATTGTAAATTTTAATGTGAAATTTAACTAAATCCAAATTAAATTAGGGATTTATATGAATTTGAGAGTTTTTTTCAATAATAATTAATAGTAATTGTGATGTCCAATGTAATTTTTATTCCAAATTGAGGAAATTCCTTTTGAAATTTCGAAATTCAAATCATTCTAAAGAATTCAAATTAAATTGAGGACTTATTTCATTTGGGAGTTATTTTTTAGCCATTTTTTATTTATTATTTTAGCCATTGTTAAAACACTCTTGTGCGCTGGTGCGTTGTCTTGATGAAAAATGTTTACATTTAATTGCTCCAAAATGTTGCAATAGTACTCGTAATTTATTGTTTTACCTTTTTGTAGACAGTCAATCAATAAAATATCTTTGAAATCCTAAAAGACCGTTGCCATAACTTTACCAGCCGATTGAATTGTTTTTACCTTCTTTGAGGCACTTCCTCCAGCCTAAGTCATAGGTTGGATTGTGCTTTTGTCTCTAAAGTATAGTGGAAACGATGCTTAAAATCAATTTTATTTTGCTTAGAACGATCCAAACAAAGTTTGAGACATTTTCCAAAAGAAGAATTTTTGGTCTACTGTTAACAAATGTAGTTCTTCATGCAAAATTAAATGTACTCGATCATTTGAGATACCTATTATATTGGCTATTTCACGCACTTATTCGTCGATCATTTAATACCATATCATGCACTTTAGCTAAAATTTTGCTGTCACGTTTAAATTTAGCAACCCAATTTTTTACTGTTGAATATAAAGGAGCACTTTCACCTAACACATTCACCATATCAATATGAATTTCTTTCTTTCATTGTAAAAAATCGTGGATACGTCTTTGTTGAATACCTGTTTCTATATGAAGGAGTTGCCAGAAAGAAATTTAACATGTGTTCATAGCACAGATGGAAGTTTCCAAAACCTTAACTTTTTTCTGTTTATACAGCGCTTTCTGTTCTAGGCTAAGAAGTTTCCGAACCGTCCTCTTAGCTTTCTCTGTATTAGAAACACCTGGATTATTCTAACAAATCATTATAAAAAATATTTGACATCAAACATCAGAACTGTTACAAATTGAATAAGTAAAAGATTTACAAGCATTTTGGATTGCAGACCTTAATATATGTAGGTACTTACCTCCGTTGTTGTTACTTCAATAAATATTTCCTTTGTATTTTCTATGGATTCAGAAATAAATTTTTCTTTTCTCTATTTATCATGATGCATTTTTGTGTGAGTCAATTCCCAGTTTCAATACAGTTTCCATAGGAGGTGTAGGTAAGTGAATTCATTAGACTGGCACTTAAAAATTTATTATGTTTTGAAGGGGTCAAATTTTGTTTTTTGCTGTAAATTTTAAAGCAAAGCGGATAATGGGAATCTGTGCTAGAAATTTGTAATAGTCAAATTTAGCAAATAACTGACAAGATATAAATTACTAATATCGATTAAAACCTTCTGAGTTTATAAAAAAAATCCTACGGTCACACTTGACAAATATTTGCCGAAAAAGACGTAACCACTAAATAAAATATTTTTAAACTCGTTTATTTCTTAAAGAAAAATTTATTTATTTATGCCAAATCACAACAAATATTTAGTCCTATTTCATTTGATGCTGTTTAATCTTGCAAAACTATTGTAAGAGTAAACAACGTCAAACAACTTTTCGCTAAAACAAGTGGTTACGCTGTTTTGAGTAAATATTTGCTTAACTCACATTCTTTAAATTGCATCATTTAGTTATTCTAAAAATTAGGCCAATCTACGTCAATAAGGGCAGGTCTACTATCTACTATTATTGATCTTCACAGTATTGTATTTTCTGTAATAAACTCACAAACGAAAACGCATCACACAGAGATTTTATTTAAGTAACTTCCAATATTTTACAAGTATAAAGTACATAGAAAATCATTATTATCTTTATGAAGTATGAGCTTGAGTTTTAGGTTGAGTATATGTGTGATAAATGTATTCGTACTTGTTTGGAGTGTAATAGATATGTCTCTTGTTGTTTCTGTTTATATTTCTTGATATTATTTGTAAGTTCATCCTCATGTCTTAGAGTTTATTGTTGTTGTTTGGATTATGCTGCATAAAGTAGAAGAATAAAAAAGAAAGACATAAATAAATATAAATAACAAAATAAGTAATAGTTATTCACTAGTATTACTGACACACTTGCATACATAATACACTGCCATTGAAAAGATTAATAACTATTAATAACTAATAAATAAATAAATTTTGAAGAATTTTTGCTGTTTACACGAGTTTGAAGCATTTTGAAGAGCAATTTTGCAGACAATTTCAATCGTGTAAATCTAGCTTAAGGGCTTGTTAAAGAACCGAAATTTTCCATATATAGATAAATTATATTTGCTTAGCGGTTTTTAAGAAGAAATATATCCTTAAGATCCTAAGAATAATAACCGTTTGATGGCCGAAATACGTCCCATATGAAATTTTCACTGCATTAACCAATTCCCAGTAAAAAATGTGCTCCAAAAAGGCGCAGGTTTTATGTATGAATTCCTACCTCAAATCGCTTCAACCCTGCTGATGGGATGCATGATTTTTGTATGAGGTGTTCCCGGTTTGGTGGACTAATTTCTGCTGATAATAATCGCTTCTTTTAACCTAATCAAACATGCAAATAAAGCACTTTCCTAAAGTGTTTTACGTCACTTCGTGCACACCAAGCAAAGAACAAATTCTATCTGAATGTTTTTGCTTAAGAAAAATTCATAGTTACAGTTCGTTGTCAACACTAAAAAAGCATATTTTTTTGTATATTTTATTCGTAAGCATTTACTGTTTCAAAAGAGCGCTTTTTCTCATTATCAGAATCATTATTCTCAGCAGCTTATTATTATGAATAACAGCAAACAAGTTTAAAAAAATGTAATGAATTCTGCAAAACATGTTAAAATATATTTTGTTGCAGTGTTCTTTATAAAAGAAAAATTTTCCTTATCCTAATAATCCTTAGTGTAGATGTCTGTATTGTTAACAAGAGTGAAGTGGTTTCACGTATTGGTAAGACGTATGTACAATATCTAGTCAGTTTGATGAGAAAAACATTTTTCAATGAAGTGAAAATGTTTGAAAACTATTGAAGCAAAATTTCGTTTTCTATACCAAACAACACAACATTGTTTTTGCTTTTTACACACATATACACACACACACAAACATAAATATGCAAACACTTATACAAACATTTCACACCAACAAAGATTCAATATTACCCAGCAAGCCATATGAGTTCGAAAAGAGTCTTTATGAGCCCAAAACACAATCATAATAGCTCGAGAAAACCTTTAGAAAAGAGGGCCATTACATTCAAAAATGGTCCGTCAGAAAGAGCTCTTAGATTATGTCAGAAAAGAGTCTTTTATGAGGTTTTTCTTGGGCTCTGTGTAATCTTGTTTTTATCATTCTTGTGTGGTACAGCTATGTTTTTTTTGTTTAAAGCACAAATAACAGGACAACAACGCTTTGGTACACACATAATTAAGTGGAATCTCTGAGTCATACTGCGTGCCGACTCAGGACAGTAACAAGCAAATTTTTCTTTCGCTCCGAAAATGCTCTTTTGTTTGACTCTTTTCTGACTCCTTTTTCGGAGCGCTCCTAGAATGGTATGCTGGGTATTTATGTGTTGTATTATACCTACATATGTATGTATGTATTTACCATGTTGCTACATGCAAAAACACTTAGAACTCTTATAACGGAAGAGCGATGTCAGACAGGAATTGAACATTAACAATGATATGGTTAACAGTTTAAAAGTGGAAACTTACATTTGATATGCATACTAAATAACTAATAATAAGAAAATTCCTAACCTGGCTGTTCGTTCCGAACAAACTATTTGTTCGGACCAAGTTTTTGCAAATGAAGTTTGACACCTGTCTTTGTAAGCGAGAGAAAATATTCATATGAAAAAATTTTGTCCAAACTAATATTTTGTTCGGAACGAATGGGTAAATCCATATTTATAGTACAAAATGTGTGCCCGTTTTATAACAATACTATTCTGCTTTTCACTACAATTTGAATATTTAATTAATAAGATAAATTAAAAAAAACATATTTTAAAAGAACATGTTTCCAAATTTTATGTTTCTGCAAACAAATTATCGTGACATTTATCTACACCGCTCATTTTTTAAATTCATAAAAGCAAAGTCATAAGCCAGATGCAATTAAATTTTTAACTCTTTATCTTTCAAATATAAATATTGTCCCGCTGGGGTGGTTGCACCATTGCCAAAATATTACACAAAATTCCAAGAACTTTTAGTTAGTGAATAAACTTTCAAGGTCTTCGATATGCACAATTAGTGCATAAACATTTTAACCTCTTTAAACTTTAAAAGTCATACTGTAATATTTTTTTTAATTCTAACTAATCTTATATGGTAAAATATAGATTGTAATAAGGAAAGAAATACGGAATTAAATTGTTCTTTCAATTATGCATACTTGCTTCCTCAAAATTCCATTTTATCATTATTGCATTGCTATGAGTTTTTTTTTTATTTATTTCTAATATCTTTAAAAGATCAAGTACAAATTTCACACATCTTAATGTGCAAGCATCAAGATATCAGATTAGATAAAGCAGGTATGTATGTTGTTTTGTTTTTATTTACTTTTAGTTTTCTAACGACTTTTATTTAAATGCATAATAACTATAAAGTAAATTTATGACTTCACTTTAGAGATAAAACAAACACTGCCTGTTACTTGAATAAGAAAACACATTTTTTTAATTTAATCAAGTATATCTCTTAAACTAAAGTTCAGAAAAAAGTTATTTTTTGCCCAACCAAATTTCAATTCCTGAAAAAATAAAAAATTAAAAACATATTTTGTTATATTAAAATTATGCATTTACTTAATGACATGTATTTCTGTGATACTTTTTCGTGTGTCACTTGAATTTATTATTAAACTTTAGGTTATAAAAATGAAAGTTATTATCTTTTCGCATGCAATTAAATAACCTTAAAAATACGATTTGACATCGACTTGTATAATGATTCTAACTAATTTAACGAAATTAAACTATATGTTTCTGTTATTGCATCCTTTAAGGATTGTATCGTCTCACAATTGTTTTCCTCCTTCATAAACTTTTCTTGCAAGCCAAACCCAGACATTTTCCATTGGATTCAGGTCTGGTGAATATGGGAGCCAATCCGAAAGTTGATTACCTTGTTGATTAATCCATTGTTTTACTGCTCTGGCGGTATGTATCACAGCGTTGTCAGTTTGGTACGTCCAAGGCATAAGTCCAAAGAAATCATTAGATTTAAGAAATGCTTCCTCCAGAATGTTTTTGTGAGTGGTTGCACGAAATGGCAATCCCATACCATTATTCCGCTCTCTCGGCTGTGTCTGCGGCTCAAAAATAATTCTTCCATATTTAGGTCAAGAAAGTAATAGTTATACCCGTCGGTAACACTAATATTAAACTTTATTTCACCGGAAAATACAATTGTAAACCATTTGTTGGAAGAATTTATTATTATGTTACCATAGAATTGGTTTTTGTATCCCACAATTTGGTTGTGCAAAAAATTATTCTTTTTCTGAACTTTAGTATATCTCTTAATATACTTAATTAAAGTATAAAAAATGTGATTCATTATTCAAGTGGTAGGCAGTGTATGTGTAACGTAATAATATACAATAACTATATTTACATAAGTAGTACGTTTATTCAGACAAAAGTTTCTATGTGTATCATGCAACAATGTAACTAACGAAAAAGTTTTGTGTTTGTCAATAAACAATGCAACCCAGCAAACAATTTAAGTAATTAGAGACTAGTTTTTTCATTAATTTAAAATTAATTTCCTTTTATAACAATTTACAAATACAGTAAAGCGGAGATAAACTTTTTTTAAACAATATTGCTCAATTGGCAAAAACTGGGGACCTGAATTCACGGAGACAAAACGATTTCATTGTAACTATTGAAATTATGACAAAGGGCTAACGTTGCCACAAATATATATTAACAAATATCTGATTTCTCGAAATGCTGAAGTACAACCTAGTAGTTATGTTTGGCTTTTGTGTATGGGTATATCCTTTATAAACCCCTTCAAAGTAAATCAAATTGTTAAAAGCTGTGAAACTGAAGTTTTGAAATGCTATAAAAAGAAATATCAAAGATTTAAAATTAACAGTTCAAATGAAAATAATAATTGTTCTTAATATAAGCTATGGCACAAGCTAATGATTGTAGTTGTACTTTAAGTCCTACACATAAAAATGTCGACGAAAGTGGACAACAAACATAATAAAAATGTATTCAGGTTTTCGAGACGAAGTCTTGACATGACTACGAAAAAACTGAAGAAAAAGGAGGCAACATGTAAAAAAATTAAAACTGATAATTACAGCAAATTTCGAACCACCGGTAATACTGTGTTCAGATATGAAATTTAATTGAGTCAATATTCGGTTAATTGACAATATTATTTTAAATGTTCAGGCATAAGCAATTTTCATCTTACTCAATAATCATTTGACAGTTGGAAAACAATACAAAAAATACTCTATATGGTTGTTGTGTTTCTTTGTAAACAAACTTACCTTCACATTGATTATTTAATGATTTCTTTTGTTTTCTTTTGTTGACATTTGCCATTTTATACAATTTTGTTCACTAAACACAGTTGTGAACAGTGTTGCATTCGAAATCTTACTCAATATTATAACAATTTCGTACTTATTGCGCAATAATTAATTGAGATTTTATATGGAATATTGAGCTCAATAATGGTGTTAATTGCGATTATCGCAATTAAGGTTCATATCTGAACACGCTATAATACTGGTTAAAGGCTTGATGTTTGACTGTAGGCTAGCGGGCACCGCAGTGGTGCAGAGGATGAGAACGCAAAGAATTCTGATGAGAGAAAGTGGTGTTTCTCGAAACATATGTAAATTCAACCAACAACCCAGGTTCGAATCCTAAGCCAAGAAAAATTATCAACAAATTTTAATAATAATTTTCATGTATCAATTCCTACCTTCAGTAAAAATAATTTAATGAAAATTTAATTTAATAAACTCGAGCTTAAATAAAAAAGAAATATCAAAGATTTAAAATTAACAGTTCAAATAAAAATAATAATTGTTCTTGCTATAAAAAGTTTTTATCATAATTATGCGTAAATTATTAAAATTTCCAAGCACATTGCTTTGAGGTGTTATATAGAATACTAGCTACTGTTTCTGTTTTTAATTTCAGTGGATTATTGTTTATATGTATGTGTCTTTTGATTTACTTAATTATATATTTAATGGGTAAACAATTATGAAATTGTAGCTAAAGATATTTGCTGTTGTTTTTTAATAAAGAGCAAGTTTTTAAAGGCTTTTGGATTTCATTAAAAAAAAAATACATACAATTTAGAGAAATGTGTAAAATCTTTATTTGAATCGATAAAATGATCTATATAATTCAATGTTTAAAGATGATTCATGTAAATGTTAAACACGGCTATCCCTCAAATAGTTTTTGTACTGGGTCCAATTATGTCATAATCTCTCCAACATATCCACCGGTATCTCACAAATAAATTCTTCAATATTATCTTTCAGTACGTCAACCAGTGCGTTCGTGTCTCTATAGATATGAGCCTTAAAATAGCCCCACAAAAAAAGCCTCTAAAGTCTAAAGGCGTTAAATCGCACGATCTAGGCCAAAAATAGTTCACCGAACTGGCCTCTCAATTTTTCATTTTTTTTTCGCGCGCCGTGTGTCATGTACCACCGTCTTGTTAAAACCACATGTCAGCCAAGTCCAGCTCTACCATTTTTGGTAACGGTCCAATAATGCCACCGGTCTTGGGACGCATTGGCAGTTCTTGCAATGCATCTGGCATAAAACACGACAATTTTGTTGTGTTTACGCATTTAGTCAGCCAGAAATGGGGTGCACCATGTAATTTCTTCACCCAGCATAAATATTGATAATAAAATTCAATAATATGTAAGCGTTGTTCGTTTGTAAGTCGATTTATGGTTAAATTATAAAACAAACTTAACATGTTTGACAGTGACATGTCACACAAAGGTTTTGCCAAAAAGAAAGTTGCTAAAAAATCACCCTTTATCTCGAAATTCTTGAGATATTACAAACAACTTAATCTTGGGTCTTAAAATTGTTATCATTATCGGTATTTGCTTTTAATCATATAGAGTTACTTAATTTCGAATAAAATACACAGTTGTGAATGGATTTTGACAAGATATAGTTTGTTATGCGTAACAATTTTCCTATATGACTGAAGAAAAATAATGTAAAATTTCTCGTCTTCTCATTTTTTTTTATGAATTTTTGAAAAATAAAAAATGTATAAATAAAATTTTCCCTCCAAAGTTGAGCGATATCTCCGAAAATACTCCATGGAATCAAAATAATATTAATGCTGCATAAAGATAATATTGTAGCCAAATTTTTATTTTTTATTTTTACTGAATAGAATAAACCGTTTATTAGTGACGATACTAGAAAACGCGTAAAAAAATTAATATCTCGAAAACTAGAGGTGATACAAAAAAAAGTGAATTAAAAGCATTGAAGCCTAATACTAGACCCATACAAACTGACTAAGAAATTTAAGGCACCAAAAAAGGTTTTCATTTTATCGGGCTGTGAATTCATTTATTATCAATGCAATTCTTTTAAATGCTCTTTCTTGCCAAAGTTCAACAATTTCTTAAAATTTCTTTAAATGTTTGTTTATTAAAATTTAAGTGATAAACATATTTGTTTAATTTAATTTAACAGTGGCTCAGGAAAAACAACTTTAATGTCTGTGCTGGCATATCGTCAACCAGGTAATAAAAGTGAATTTTAATTTTAATGTTTTGACAATCATGGCAAAGTGATGAAATTAATGATAAGATTAAGTAAAAATAAAACTAAAAACATTACAAAAATTTTCTGACTGTTTTAGTGGGAACCGTTGTTCAAGGTGATATTCTTATCAATGGTAGGCGTATTGGACCATTTATGCACCGTATAAGTGGTTTTGTCTATCAAGATGATCTATTCAATGGGGCTTTAACTGTATCAGAACACATGCATTTTATGGTGAGTGAAATTGTTTTTAGTTGTACAAATATGTATGTCTCATAATTTGAGTTAAATTGCAGGCTCTTTTACGTTTAGATCGCAGAGTAAGCAAGCAGGAAAGAAAGCTTATAATACAGGACTTGCTGGAACGTACCGGCCTTTTGGGAGCCTCTAACACACGCATTGGTTCAGGAGATGATGAAAAGGTTTTGTCGGGTGGTGAACGCAAACGTTTGGCTTTTGCTGTGGAGTTGCTTAACAATCCGGTAATATTGTTTTGTGATGAACCCACTACGGGTTTGGATTCTTACAGTGCTCAGCAGTTGGTGCAGACTCTATACGATTTAGCCAAAAAAGGCACTACAATATTATGCACCATACACCAGCCCTCCTCACAACTGTTTGATATGTTTAACAATGTTTTATTTCTGTCTGAGGGTCGAGTGGCATTTACCGGCTCACCACAAAATGCTTTGGATTTTTTTGCTCAAAATGGTTACAGATGCCCGGAGGCTTACAATCCGGCAGACTATTTAATTGGTGTGTTGGCCTCTGATCCCGGCTATGAAAAGGCTTCCCAAAGATCGGCCCAGTATTTGTGTGATTTATTTGCGGTTAGTTCAGCAGCCAAGCAACGCGACATGTTGGTGAATTTGGAAATACATATGGCCGAAAGTGGTGATTATCCATTCGACAAAGAAGTAAACTCATTTCGTCCGGCTTCTTGGTACTTGAAGTTCCATGTCATCTGGTATAGATTTACTTTAACGCTGCTGCGTGATCCCAAGTTACAATGGCTGAGATTCTTTCAGAAAATGGCCATGGCCATTATAATAGGTGCTTGTTTTGCCGGCACCACTGTTCTTGATCAAATGGGAGTTCAAGCTGTCCAAGGCACGCTCTTTGTTATGATTTCCGAAAACACTTATCATCCCATGTACTCGGTGTTAAATGTCTTTCCCCAAGGATTTCCGCTGTTCATGCGTGAGACACGTTCTGGCATGTACTCAACGGCCCAGTACTATATCGGAACGGTGTTGGCCATGGTAAGCAGAGAAATCTAATTAAATCTAACTTGATACAGTTTAATTAAAACTTATTTCTGCATGCATCCCTCTATCTGTGTTTCTGTGTCTGGTACATGACTCTTGATTGTGGCATGCTGGTGTATTTTACTTTTTATGTTTTGTTGTTTTCTTCCTTTGTCACGTTTATTTTCTAGCTGCCGGGCATGATTATAGAACCTTTCCTATTTGTTGTCATTTGTTATTTTATCGCTGGTTTGAGACCAACATTTTATGCATTTTCTGTAACGGCCATTGCGGTTGTACTGGTGATGAATGCGGCAACGGCATGTGGTTTCTTCTTTTCGACAGCCTTCAATTCAGTACCGCTGGCCATGGCTTACTTGGTGCCGGTCGATTATATATTCATGATAACATCAGGTATCTTTATTCAAATCAGGTAAATAAAAGCGACAGTATTTAAATGTATGTACATACATACATACTCGTATGTGTGGTATTGTATTGTGTGGTAATGTTGTAGCAAAAACCTTTATAAACCCCAAAAAATCAGCTAGGTCTTTTTAAATGCAATTTTGTGTGTGTAAATATATTTGTGTGTTTATAATTACCCAGCAGTTTTGAGTGACTATCCCAAACTAATGATACTTAAGAGCAGTTCAAACTAAAGTTTAAAGTAGCTACACTCTACACGTAGAGCTAAAACATGGTTGTGGTAAACATAATGGCACTTAGCATAATCTGAGTGCCCCGATAGACTAGGCGATAGGGTGCTCGACTATCAGTCAAAGGGTTGCGGGTTAGATTCCGCCAAAGACACTAGTTGTTTTCTGCAGATAAGCCAAAAGCTGCGCAGTTTGTGTTTGTTAATTAAAAAAAAAAAAAAAAGATTTATGATTGTAGTCAAATTATATTATGATGAATATAAGTACCAGGAAATATCATATTATGATAAATTATCATCGTAATATTATAACCTAATGTAATTATAAGATTGCCATACATGATCATATTATGGCCTAAGGTAACCATATTATAGTTTAAACTATTCCTCTAAACTAATCATGTTATGATAGCATCATAATATGTTAAATTAGTAATAAACTACTAAACAAATATATAAACTTATCATTTAATAGTTATTTGTAAGTTTAAATAGTTGTAAAAAATATAATATGTTTGAATAGTTAACATGCAATAGTTGTGGTAAACATTTTTTAAAAATAATTATGTTTCAGTGAACTATATTGAAGTTTATATTTGCGATAAACATAAAAATGTTTATACTAACTAAAATACTGTTAAAATCAAATTTAAATAATAATGATATGTATACCATAAAATTTTTCTGTTACAAAAACACAGTTTAGTTGTCGTAACAGTTTTTTCTCTGCGTGTAGATTACTTAGAAACACTAAATTAATCATAGGTTTGAGGCTGGATTACTTGTCATGTATAAAGTAATCAGTTGACTTCTATATGCACTGAAAAAATATTTAAAAACTCTTAGTGACAATTGTTTGTGCAATATATTATTTTTGGTAAGTAAAATAACTATTTTTGAAAGCAGAAGTTTAAAGTGACTAACTTCTGGCTTTTTCAGAGACAATTAACGATAGATTACTTGGTATGTATATAGTAACCAATTGACTTGTCTTCGCTTCACTAAAATAGATTGCTCCAAATGACAATTTATTATAAAACTGCTGGGTTTATATATATTTAATATCATGATATTTGTGTAAAACACTTAATTATCCCTGTCGTCCTTGTTATTTATTGTGTGAAGTTGCAGTTCTATTTAAAACTTTATCTCTTATTTCCATAGTACATTGCCTATAGCCTTTTATTGGACACAATTCTTGTCATGGATGTTGTATGCCAATGAAGCCATGACCGCTGCCCAATGGACTGGCATTGCAAATATCAGTAAGTTAATCGTTTTCTTTTGTTGGTGACCTAATTAAATAATTTTTTTTTTGTTAATATTTGTGCAAAATTGGATTTTTATCGTTATGACTATGAAAATAAAACAGTAACACAAATATTCGTAAGCAATTTATAAATTTATCAATGATTTAAATTCATTCACTAAAAGTGGTGAATGAGGGTATACTGTGAGTGTCAAAGTAAAGTCCACACCACATACATATTAGTAAAAGCAATGCTTAATTGTATTAATATAAATATTTTTATATTAGAATATTACATAGTAATTTTATTTAAGTAAAGTTGAATTCACAAAAAAAAATAAAGATTTATTGTTAAAATATATCAATTTTGACTCGACAAAATAAAGTGAAAAGTGGCATCATCCTAAATCAAACAAAACGCCTATCATTCCAATTCTTTTAAATTTTCTTTGTTTGAAGGTGCCATTCAAAATAATTGCAGGTTTCACAATTTAAGTAGTGAACAATTTACTGTGGGAGGACAAATATCAATTGAGATTTGGCAAATCATAATAGACTTACATAGAAAAGATAAAGTATAAAATCGTTAGCACTGTACAATACAAACAATTATAGACAAGTATGACAAACACAAAACGACCAAAGCGTCTTACAAAAACTGAAGTAATAGCAATAGTATAAGAAGCAAGAGCAAACCCAACATGTAATGCTTTAAAAATTGCTAAAAATGTTACGAAAACTTCTGGATATCCTGTAAGCGCGAGTTCGATTAGAAGATCTTTGCAAAAAATTACCTACATGGTAGAGTATCCAGAAAGAAGTCCTTTATATCAAAGAACAACCAAAACAAACGGTTGAATTTCGCAAAAAAAATATATAAACAATCCTTAAATAATATTCTTTTCACTGATGAAAGTAAGCTTGCAATATTTTGAGTCAAAAACCCTCAAAAATTATGGCGAACCAATAACGAACCATCAGGGGTCGGTAATCTTATAGACATCTTACAGTCTATAATGAAAAAGGAAGATGATTATAAACATTTTAAAAAATAATGTAGCCCTTAGAATAGAGAAATTAGAACTAGGCCACAACTGAATTTTCCAACAGGACAATGATCCTGAATATGCTTTCAAAATTGTGAAAGAGTGGTTGCTCAATTGTTGTCCAACATCTTTACAGCATCCTTTGCAGTCCCCAGACTTCAATTCAATTGAGCTCCTGTAGGAATATCTGGACAAAAAAATGATGCAAAGAAATATGTCTTGCAAGGATAACATAAAGGCACTAATACATGTTGAATGGAACAAAATTTCACCTGATTTCACTAAAAAACAAACGTTGATTCTATATCTAGAAGATTGTTAGCTGTGAAAATAACAACAAACCAAATATTAAATGCAATGTTTTACACAATTTTTAAATAATACACCTGTTTACCTTATTTTGACGTGAACAATTTGGCACTTTTCCATTAAAATTTAATTATTTCTTTAATGTTCCATATTTTGCTTTATTTATAGTTTTTGTTAATGAGTTATATATTGCTTAAGTTACTTATGAATTATGCAATATATGTTGTTTTACATTTGTACTTGTAGTATATATAATAACATATTTTTTTAAGCAATTAAGATGTTTACTTTATATTGACACTCACAGTAGATTCCTGATTGCATTTCCAAAATTATTAGATTTTTTAGAATACATATATTGAAGCAATAGAAGGGTTAATATCTAAAGTTTTTGAAATCCTGATTAAATAAATTTTAAACTTTAGTTTTTGGATTCCGCCTTATAATCATTTAATGTGAATAAGTATTTCACAGTCTCCATTGTTTGATAATTCAACCAACAATTTTTTGTCGTGATAAACTTTTTTTTAAATGCATTTTTATCATCTCACATGAAATCATACGGATATCAGTTCCAAAATTAACATGAAATTTAATAAAATAATCTCTTCGGCTTGCAGTATTATACAAATGGTAACTTAAATCATATATTTATCTATTTCATCTGGAATATTAAATTGGGATGCAAAAGTATTTTGAAATTGTAAAAAATGACTCGTGCTAAAATGTATTAAAAAAAGTTTAATTGTACCTGGTCTCAAGCCTCATGGAAAGAAAATCAAAGAATTATACTTGTTTTGTGGAATTTTTACAATAAAACATTATTTTGGATATGAATTTATTCCTTACTAGGGTAACGTTTAAGCACTCACAAAGTTATAATTTCTAAGACCATATTCAAAACTCCGTCCTTTCGGAATTTTGATCTATAATTTTCAAAAATTAAAAAAAAAAATATTTATGGCTTTATTAACAACACAAAAGAAAGTAAAATTTAAGTACAATTATTGTTTTTAGTTGAACTGTTAATTTTTCAATTTTTTCAAATTTTTAGTTAGTCTTGAGTTCATTAAATTTAATTTTCATTAAATTATTATTTTTACTGAAGGTACAACATGAAATCTTATTAAAAAATTTTTTGATAATTTTTCTTGGCTGAGCTGGGGGGATTGAACCTGGGTTGAATTTACATGTTTAAGGAATCACCACATTCTCTCATCAGAATTCGTTGCGTTCTCACCCTCTGCACTACTGCGGTGCCTGCTAGCCAACAGACAAACATCAAACTTTTAACCAGTGTTACCGGTGGTTCGAAATTTGCTGTAATTATCAGTTTTCAATTTATTTACATGTTGCTTTCCTTTTATTCTTCAGTTTTTTCGTATTCTTTCTGTCAAGACTTTGTCAAATTTATTAACAATTAGCGTAAAAACTTATTTAGTTTCAATCGAAACTCATTTGTGGTAATTTGGTTAATAGAACATTCTTTTATAATCTTTTTGTAGTGATTGTTAAAGAATCCCTAGAAAATATATACTGAACATTTAACTGATATGGAACGTTAACTGTTGTAATTCGGAATTCCGAATTTCAAATATTTGTAATATATTATTAAAATACAGCGTCATGTTATGTTTCTAATGTTGGATTTTGAAGGAACTTTAGTAGAATATTTAACTAAGTTTAGGTATAATATTAGAGGCAACAAAGCAGAAGCAAATTGGTAACAAACTGTGAAAAATATGTAAGTTAACCCTTTAATGTCTTGGAACCGAAGTGACCCGTAACAAAATATTAATTAATTTTGTCAATTTAATGTTTTTTCTTATACAAATCTATGAAATCTATGATGAAATGTTTATATTTAGATTTTGTTTTTATCAAAAATTGTATTTATTTTGACTCCTAGCATATAAAAGGGATAGTTTTAAAAAAGACAAACTTCAGACTTCATAGAGTTCTTATTATCTTTAAAGTTTTACCAAAATCTAATAAAATTCATATTCAATAAGAATTATTTAATTATTTCTTCAGAAAGCACCAAGAACCTTGCGGTGAAATGGTTAATAATTCCTAATTTCAGTGGAATTTTTATATTTTCTAGATATTAAGTAATAATATTTGGGCGTAGTGTTAAATGTCAGTAAGATGGTTTCTTTTTCTTTATTGAAATTACGGCCTAGTGTCTTTACTCTTTTAAAATTTAAAGTTATAAATATGTACTTTTAAATTAAAACTAAAACTAGATACAAAACCATTAATCATGGTTAATACCCAGCAACATTTCCCTCACAAAAAAAATTTAATTATTTTACTGAAATTAAAGTTTTTTGTTGGCCTGCCACATGCAACATATGCTATTTATCACCATCAACTTATTTAATTTTTTTTTCTTTGTATTTCTTTTGTTAATTTGCAGCCTGTTTCGAGGAAAGTGAAAATTTGCCATGCTTTCATACGGGTCAAGATGTTTTAGACAAATACAGTTTCAAGGAGGCCAATATTAATCGCAATCTCTTGGCTATTGTTGGCATTTACTTTGGTTTTCATATCTTCGGCTATTACTGTCTTTGGCGAAGGGCGCGTAAAATATAATCATTTGTTTTTTCTTTTGCAAATAACTCAACAATTAGCTCTCCCTACTGCGCCTATCAGTTACACGGAAGATTTGTAATGTATTCGTACAAAAAAAAAAAAAAAAAAAAAAAAAAAAAACAAAAACATAAAGAAACAAAACATTTAAAGGATAAAGAAACAATGTTTTACATATCTAATTGTTTGTATAATTTGTGTCTAATACAATTTACATATTTTTGGTACTGATTTATAACAAACATTTATAAAACAACAAAATAAAGTAAAGTAAAATATTTAACATTAATTTTTATGATTATTATTATTCTGGACGTTGCACAGTGGACAAAATGGTCGTCGTTTAATTCAAATTTCAAAATGTTAAATTGCTCCATTTCGATGACCAACACACCAATTAGGTTATCGGTACTCACTGTTTGACAGTAAAATCGATAATTAAAAAGCTATGAGCTTCTAAACGTAACATATGATGCAGCACGAGCATTATTTTTTTCCGCATTTTTTTACTTAGCTTACTGAAATTAGGTATAAAAACTAAGTTAATAACTTTTAAAATAAAAGAAACCTATTTATTAGACAAATTTTATGATGTTTGTGACCTGTGTTTATATGATTAATCAAAATGTATGGTAGAATTTATTATTTTTATTTATTTTTCCTTTAATAACTTTTTTAAATTTCATGGAGTGTAACTTTAAAAATTCGAGGATAATCGGTCTAGTTTTTTTAGTTTTTTGTAAATATTGTATATATCGTCAAGTGTTCAGAAGCATGTGTCCGTTTGAGCCCGTTTCTATGCAATTTAATTTTACAGGAACAATATCCATTCTCAAGCGTAGCCTCTTTTTAGTATGGCGCGAAGAGTCTGCCCCTTTAAAAATGTGTTCTGCAGTGGAGTCGCATATATTTACAACTATACAGCTATACAGCGGAATAAAATTTAGAAATTGCCAAGAGGTTAAGAAATTTCATCACGAAATTGGTGGAAAAATGGAAGCGAATAACAGAACTCTTAAAAATTTTGAAACAAAAAACAAAGAATAGCTGGATGGGCCACTCTTATTGGTTGATCCCACAACTAATACTGGACGAAAAATATCCTTGGTTTTACATGCCGTGCATAAAATTTTAATACATGGCGCAGGCATAATAGACAGTGTTTCACTTCCGATTGGCATGTTCTCGGAGGAGGTTCTTGAATCAAGGAACAAGGATTGCCGAAAATTTCGGCTGCATCAAACACGCAAAACTTCGCAACAACACACAATGAAGGACTTAATGCACGCACTATTAGTTTCATCTGATCCTCTGATATCTAATTTATCTAAAAGTGCATATGTGTTGTTTACGAAAAAAAATATCGGATAAAAAGATGTTAAATCTTCTTTCAGATGCCGATATAGATTCTGAAATATTAGATAATAGTAGCTCAGACTCTGAATAATATATGTAACAATATTAACTTAGTTATCTCTTGAACTATCTAAAATAATTTTGTAATAAAAAAATTTTCATATTAAAAAAAAATGTTTCTTGTATATATGGATATAGTCGCCCGTTTTATCCGATATTTTGGAAATATGTTAGGAGCTATATAAATGACTTTCCCTGAAAGTTTGACTAAGATCGAATAAGAAGCAGCCGAGATAATAATTAAATATATACCGCTAGATTCCGTCCACTGTGCGACTATTTGTCTGGTTGTGGTGCTCTGTTTGGCTTCAACTTTGAATCAAAAAAATTAACATACAAAACGTAGACATTGCAAATGAACAAGAATTTATTTGACGGCAACAATGAAATTTATTTGCCATCATTAATTTCATGCTTCTTTTGCTCTGGAGATATTTTGTAATAAACAAATAAAGGTAGTAAATTGTTGTTTGTTATATGGGATTTCATTAAGCAACGTTTTATTTAATCCTTAAGTAAATGAAGATTTTCTGAGCATTAATTAACTGTCTTTTTATGATGTCCCTGGCCACTTGTGGTGAATATGGGTATTAGTATAAATAGATGTTTGTCATTTCATGTGCAAAATGTTCTTGACTGAGCCAGTTCATCATACTCAGCAATGACTTAGATCTGAACCAGAACCAGAACTAAAAACTGAACACGAACCTGATTTAGAACTTGAACTAGAATCTGAATTAGAACCTAAACTAGAACCTGACCTCGAAAATTAACTAAAAACTGGATGAGAACCTGGACGCCAACCTGAACTAGAAGATGAACTAGAACCTGGACGAGAACCTGAACTAGCAGTTGAACTAGAACCTGGACTAGAACCTGACTTTGAACCTGAACTAGAACATGGACGAGAACCTGAACTAGAACCTGAATTAGAAGCTGAACTAGAACCTGAACTAATATATAAACTGAGCTAAAGTTGCAAAGTTATCATCGGATTTGGGAAATTAGTTCACTAAATCATTGATAATATACAAGTATTAAATCTCATGACGCTTACCTAGAGCGGAGCTCTTCTTCGGAAATAAAACGCATTGATATGTAAATCTTGTAATACTTATAGTTTTTTTTTTTTCATTTATTAAATATTTAATACATTCAATATTTAATTGATCCATAGGAAAATAATAAATTTCATTTAAATTGTTATTTTTAAGTTTTTCATTGAAATCATAATAAACATATTAAATTTCATTTAATTTTTATATAGAATTTTTTTTGTAAAACTAATACATTTTCAATAAATACACAACAACTGTACAACTTACAATAAATTTTTAATATGAATACTTAAATATTTGATTAGCATTAAATATGTTTTAAAAGAAGAATGTGTATAATCAATATAATGCGTTTAAAAATAATTATACAAGAATTTAAGAGTTTAGGTGAGTTGAAATTTGAACTTGAAATTTAGTTTTGTGGATGAGTTGAAATGAGAAGAAGAAATAACGTAACAAAAATTTTAAAGTATTTCCTAGCTAATCACATTTTCTGCTTATCAAACGTATAATTAAGTGCATAACTTTCTTTTGCTAGAAAGTTATTTTTCACAGCTAACCATAAAGCAGGTGATCTTATTCTCAATTAAAATGAAAAGTAGCACTTCAGATGCATTAATGTTCAACTGTTTATAGTTTGGAGTTAATTCTCCAATAAATAGAATCTAAAAACAATTGTGTATGTAATTAAAATTGTTATTTCTTTAGGAAAGGTTCACTTAACTTATACAGGTTTATTTAATAATTAGTTTAATCACAGAGTGAAAATAAAAGCAAGTTTTTCTTATTTTTTGTTTCTCAAATTAATTTAAGCCAAAAATGAAAATAAATAGATTTGAATTGATAATCGATTTTTCTTTCCATATAAAAGCACTTGTTTAGTTTTAACTAGCACATAGAGATACATTGATTTGTTCAGCTAAAGCTTTTAAATATATTTACATTGTATATGTGTATGTAGATAAATTAATTAGACTAAAATAAATAAATAAATACATAAATAATAAATTTAATTTGTTGAGTTTTATTTTCATTTATTTAGTTACTTTATTTTGGACTTTATAGACAGCCTTAAATTGACAGCATAGATTTGTAGAATTTTTGTTTTTATTCTTTAACAATTAAATTTAACTAAATTTACATTTATTTTAATATATTATATTTAATTTAATTGCAGTTATTTGTTGCTTTACTTACTTAATAAATATATAAATAAATTCATTTTGTTTAGTTTATTATTTGTATTTATATGTTATTTAATAAATTTCGTTTTTTTTTTACAGTATGCATATTTTATAAAATGTCCATAAAGTTAATTATAATTAGTACAAGTTTTTTTGTATTTACAATACTGGTTTATGGGGAGTGTTTTTTCTTAATTAACAATATTAATATTTTATTAGGTCTCCTTTACATTTTATGCTTTCAACATGTTTTTTTTTTATTATTATTTTTTTTCGGTTTATGGTCCTTATCCAGACAGTAACTTAATTTTTTATAGGATTTTTATTTGTAAAGTTATTTCATAATATTTATTTATAACATTTTAATATTAGGGTGGTGCATATATAAAGTTGTTTGAAAAGGCCCTAGAATTTCAACACAATTTGTTTAGTTTTTTTTTATAAAATACTAAAAGAAGTTCAAGAAGTATTACCAATGGAAACAGTACTATCCTATTACAAAATCATAAACATCTAGGATATTTGCTTATATATTTCACATATAATGAAACAAGGGTCATGTTTTTCTCTACATCTACATAGTATATCAGCCCAATCATGAATAAAAATTCCGCGGGAGTTTTTTCCCTTTTCCATTTTTTCCTATCCAAATTCAATGTCAAAAAAATTAAAAGCGAAAAAACTCCCGCGGAATTTTTATTCATGATTGGTGCGTATGTGTAAAATAGTTTTGGCTGCTATATGGGATGACTTCATATCATATAAATATTAGCATTCTGATTTGTAAAAAAAATTTAATATCGATATAATCTGCAAATTAGTAAATTTGAGATTTTCGCTTAATAAATGGTTATTCAAATTTCTTATTCAAAAAACGCTTATTAACTAATTAGTAATTTAAGAGTAATTTTCATTTAAGACTAGTGTGACCAACTGGCATGGAAAATCCAGGACATGTCCCGGTTTTGGAAGCATTGCCCCGGTTTCCCAGTGACATCCCCCGGATGGCCCGGATTTTTATTTGGAATTTAATTAAATAAAAAAATTAAACAACAAAACAGTCTATTTCATTGAAATTTGGCACAATCGTATCATATTTTAATGGAAATTAATTCTTTTGAATGATTCATTTTGAAATCATGTATCTATGCATATCCCCAGCAAGCCATATGAGTCCGAAAAGAGTCTTTTCCACAGCGTTCATGCTCTTTATGAGCCCAAAAACAATCATTATTGCTCCAAAAACCTTCAGAAAAGAGGCTCATTACATTCGAAAATGATCCGTCAGAAAGAGCTCTTAGATAATGTCAGAAAAGAGTCTTTTATGAGGGGGTTTTGGGCACAGAAAGAGTTCTTACATCATGTCAAAAAAGAGTCATTATAATTTTAAATACAACAAATTTAAGCTTCACATTTATTATTTTTTTTAATTGTTTTTACTTAAACAAAAAGGGACTCTCTGCTGCACCGAATTGGAAAGATGTATATATTCTATAGAAACAACGATCAAATTTATGGTTGAAAAGAATTGGTTAAAACCTGAGACAACAATGTAGAATTGAGTTTGGTTACATATTGAAATTTATTACCCCAGAGAAAATTAGCGAATAGAATAAAAATAATCCTCCAACTAAACCACGTTCTACTAAACCACATCAACGTTGGGTGGAATGTTTCAAACATTTTCAAAGTAACAATGTACCGTACACTCGCTTCGCGCGAATCATTAAATTTGTATTTGGTTTGCCAGCAACATCTGCAAGTGTGGAGCGTATATTTTCGTTGATCGCAATATTATGGACAAAAGAAAAATCGCAACTCAAGCTAGATACTTTGAAACATATGCTATTTCTCAAATGTAATTTAAAGTACGAATGCGTTGAATTTTACAATTTTTTGAAAGAACCCCCAACATTGCTGAAGCAAATTTCATCACAGATAAATACAAAAAGCAACAGAAAATTAAATTCAAATTACTTATAACATTATAATTGTCTAAATTTAACTTGAATAATAAAGTTTTTTTCCCATAAAAAGTGGCCCGGTTTTAAGCTTGAATGTTCCGAATTTTAGTAGTTTTTTCGAAAAATGTCCCGGTTTCGTTCAAAATTCAGGTGGTCACACTATTTAAGACTAGCAACACTATTTCATTTGAATGTCACTTAAGTTCTAATGGTGAAACAGGGTTGAATACTTTTTTTTTATCAGTAACCGCAACTCGTCAGTTGTTATTTGTATATAACTATATAAAAAACATATTTGTGTTGAATATTATTTGGATACCAATCTTTTTTAGAGTGTTACATATGCTTTTTAAATTTATTTTTGGAAGTGAGTTCCACATGGGAGCTATGATCAAATGTGGAACGATTTGCACACAATTTGTAGTTTTAATTAGGCTTCATGTGTCGTAATTTGTTTGGATATGTGCATAAACCGAACATTTATGTCCGATCAATCCCTATATGGAGAGGATATTTGTATTAGGGCTAGATGTGATAATGGACCGATTTCTACAAATTTAAATCCCAACCGTCCTTGGAACGAAAAATCTCAGGTACCAAATTTCATCTAGTTATCTTTGAATTTGCTCACCCTACTCTGCTTTACATGGACAGCCAGCTAGACAGACGGACGGACATTGTTAAATCAGCTCTGGAGGTGATTCTGAGTATATCGGTGTACTTTAAGGTAGGTGTTCGAGTAATATTTATGAGCGTTACAAACATTAGCACAAATCCAATACACCCTCCTGGTGTAGGGTAACATATAAAAATCTTTTGTAAATATCAATATGTAACCAAAATATTTGTAGTTTCTGCAATTCTTATTATATGTTTTTGAGTTGGGTAATTAAGATTCAGCATTACCGAATATAGCGCTTTAACTCTTTTTTTTGATTCAGTTTAGTTTCAATCATAGATTTTTATGTAGTTTCCAAAACCTTTATAACATAAAATATATTTGTTTTTAAAAACTTTTTTGGATTATTGCAAATTCGTATGTGCTGCTTAATAGTGGATAGTAGGCAACATATTGCAAAACACAATTAAAACAAAAAAACATACAGGTATGTGATGTAAATCGAAAACAAAAACGAGTGAGCTTCAGAAGTTAATTTTTTCGTAATATTTCTGTATTGAAACAGTTTTATCCCACAAAATATAAATATAATTTGCTATTAAAGAGAATCTTAAAACAAAAATTTTAAAAATTTGATTAGAAATACTTTAAAATGGACTTCTAAAACTCACTCGTTTTCGTTTTCGATTTCCATCACATACCTGATAATTGTGAAATAATGGCCTTTGGTTATGGTTTGCGTAAATATTTCCTTTACATCACAATTTCCCGAAAACAGAATTCAAATTGCAGATGAGTGAAGATTGTGAATTAATATGTACCACCCTAATATCTTTACAAGTTTGTACAAATTTTCATTTATGTACACAAAAATGAAAACAAACAACACAATGTGGTTAATAATGAACAATAATTTTGAAACCGATTTAAGGTTATAACTTTTCGTACCTTAATATAAATACATTTTTATTTTAAATTTTTCACTTGCTTACCACTGTCCATTGCTGTGAGATAAATATAAATTTTCTACATTTTGTAGCTAATAACAAAACAAAGTGAAACCTATTTGTGTTTCCTAAAAACTGCAAATTCAAATGTGTTATTTTCTTAATATAAATCCACTGTGCATTATAGCAAATACTTTACTTAGAATGTACTTAAAAAATTATACATTTGTAAAATATACAAAATTTACATAAGTTTTATATTTCGTTTTCTGTTTTACTTTCCTTTTATTATCCTTAACTAACCTGCTTATGTATGTAAAGGAATTTTGTTGCAGTTTTTTTATATATATTTTTTTAGTTAAATTCACATATCTCTAGTTTGCAAAAATATATTACAAAACATTTTTATAGTTTTTATTTAAAGTTGTTAGTAGCTACTATACTTAAACATTCTAATACATACTGGCATTTGACATAAGTTTACGTACATATACTAAAATGTTCTTATGCCGACAAACACATGGAAATAAACAGCTGTGTGAATAATTATGGCAGCATAATTTTTATAAAATGAAAAGACATTTAATAGTATGCAAAAAGTATGAAACTCTGTTGTTAGGTATGATTCAAGTTTCATTAACTTCATTTACTCGAATTAACAAAATAAAGACGGCTTTTATTGTTCACAAAGCTGTCTCTCATGTTCTTGTAGACTAGGGTGGCCCTAAGTTTGCACCTTTTCGATACTCCCGTGTTCAAAGTTTGTATCACAAATGCTAGCAATTATTGCAAGAACGAATAACGTTTAGAGGTGGCAAATTTTATTTAAATTTCGCGTTTTGCTCAAGATAACAATATTATTTTAAAACAATTAAAAATGTATAGCCGGTCAAGCCCGATCATATAATACCCCAGTATATCTATGTATATGTGTGACAGTTTTTTTTTTAGAAATGGGCGATATAAGGGAACGATCATCCAAAAAGTAAGTGTAACGACTTCTGTGCATATAAATATTTTTTGTTTTAAATTGTAAAATATTTAGAAATATTATATATTAAATGTTGGGTGAGAAGGTCCTGGGTGCCTTTTTCATTTTCAAATTACTTCTTGATAGTCCATTGTATTGTCCAAGTATACCTGACTCCTAGAAAAAAGTTCAAGGCGATCCGACTAATAGTTTAGTTTCTATTAATATTTAAAGTTCTTTAAGACGGGAACATGTGAGAAGGTCGGTTGGGACCATGTACTGAAATTTCAAATTTCAAGAAATCATTAAAAATGCCTTTTATTTTTGCTTTTGTTATTGTTTGAATACATCACAAATATGTTATTTGAATTTTAGTTACTTTTTTTTAATAAAAATTAAATTAAATAATTATTTAAAAATTAATAAAAATTAAAAACTATAAATGTATAATTAGTAAATAATAATAAAGCATAACAAAAAAAAAATGTGCTTTCATATAAAATTCCATACAAAGGAGGGATCACACAACGGAGAATTTAGAGAATAATGTACTTTAAAGCCATTTTCGGAAGTAGGTTTTATATGATATGATTAGGCTGTTACTTATTTGTGGTGAAATTTGTTAGGATACGTACATACATACATATATAAAACATTTTTGACTGAAAAACCCCTATATGGCGAGAACATTTGTATGAATGCTAGGTGAAATAATGGACCAATTTCAAACAATTTCAATCCCACAAAATGTTATGAAAACATATACGCACAAGCTTTACATGGATAACCAGCCAGCCAGAGGGGTGGACGGAAGGACATCGTTAAATCGACTCAGGAAGTGATTCTGCTCGATATAATTTAAGGACCCATATTTATGAGTACTATAAAGGTCAGCAAAAATCCACTATGTTGGCGGTTGGTAATTACAATTTTCTTATAATTTTGAAACGTTGTATATCGATGAAGAGTAAATGGAATGATTTATAAGTCTACCAAAGATACCATAGGAATTGCTTTAAAGATCAGTGAGTAATTAAAAAAAATTATTGTTTCTCTAAGTATGTATGTATGACTTCAAAATATGGAATTCATAACAGATACATAGCATATCTTTTGAATGCGGTCTTTGGCAATAGTAACTTTTATAATTTTGAAGTATAAATATCTGTCATTTATTCTCACTTAGTTATTGAACACTAAATTGTAAATAACAAAGTTATATGTTTCGAAAAGTCGAATTTTATCGAGATTGTGGAGCCCGCCAATCAGAATCAAAATTGCAAGAAATCTGTACCGAATGCAGCTGATTCATCGATGCATTGGTCGAAAAATGCACAGGATATGCGGCCAGACAAAAAAGCGCAATCCATCCAGGGCTCGGCCACATGTTGTAGTACCTGTTGAAAACTATTTAGAAGAACTGAAGAAGTCCAGACTCTGCCCGTACGATTACTTACTTGGCCTTAAAAGATAAGCAGTTCTTTTGGCACGGACTATTGCCAGAAAATTGGTAAAAGGTCATAGGTAACCATGGCCGATACTTTGAAGAAATTTATGTGTTACAAATATTTCAAAATAAAGCCTAAATATTTGTAAAAATCCTAAATTTTAAAGTTCATAAAAACAGAACAGAAATTACAAAGAAAAATGGGTTTTCGGTTAAACGGTTTATTAAGACTTATTGCAAAAACTATTGCATTTTTATTTTGAATTCTCTTCAACATAAAATTTTTTTTTAATTAAAAAAATCTTTGTATTTGTTTAATTCGACTTTAAGCCTGTTTTTGTAAAGGCGAATATTTACCCCAAAAAGCGTTACCGCTTTTTTTAGCACACATTTGTTTGACGTTTGAGTTTTGCCATATCAAACAGCATCAAATAAATTAAAACTACAGTGGTTTCCCGGTTTAACGTATACTCAATTTAACGAATTCGCGATTTAACGAACAGTCAATTCTTTCTATTGAGTACTTTATATTACGAATAAATGAAAATGTCATGTACTCGGTTTAACGAATTTTTGCAAAAAAGTTAAAAAAAATAAATGAAGTCAAAAGAGAGTCATTGCAAGTACATTTGTACAATGTTATAAGAGACGCTTTACGAAAGAAATGGATTAAGAGAAAAATTTTTTATATATTTGTTTAAACTAATTATTTAATTGAATGTGATATGAACTAATTATTATTTTTTTTGTTTTTGTTGTGAATTAGAATAAATAAACATGATTTTTTATTTAATAAAACATATTTAAAAAACTGCCGGATTTAACGAATTTTTCGATATAACGAATGGGCCTGACAATATATAATTCGTTAAACCGGAAAACCACTGTAAATATTTGTTGTGTCTAATTATAAATAAAAAAAGTTTTTTTTTAATAAATAAACGAGTTTAAAAATATTTTATTTAGTCTTTTTCGGTAAATATTTGCCAAATGTGACCGTACCTTAAGACAACACTGCATTAAACTTTGAATTATTTTTTCCCTGAAGATGACCAACAAAATTGTTCCATATATTGCAAATAAACAATAAATATAAAAAAACAAACAAGAGTTTTTATATTTTTTAAAACAGACCTCATGCCGCATTACTAAAATACAAAGATTACAATAACAGTTAAAAAGATATAGATATAGAGCACATAGAAAACAATAATAATTTTTTAAAATTTTTTAAAAAATAGCTTGCTTGATCATAACTCGAAATTTCGAATAAAACTTGTAAACGTTATTGATTTTGGTAAAATTTTCAGCATATGGTTTTTGGTTAATGGAGAACATATGAAATTGCAAGAAGTGCACTATAGGGGAATCCCTAATGTATGCTGTCCTGCTGCTTAACAATATAAAAAATTCTATCTAGATTTAATACCTGCAATTGCCCCCTTGTTAAGTCATGATGTGTTTTTTATTTTTATTATTTATTATTATAAGGTATACTATATAATATGACATACATACATTCACACAGAGAGAGTATTAGTGTCTACTTACATATACAAATATAACTACTATACACTCACAAATTCACACACACGTACACACATACATATTTATAAACATAAATGATTGTATGTATTTATCTACATATGTATGTATGTATGTACCTGCTACTCGTAAAAAGATTTTTACAATTTCGTAAATAGGAACAGATTTCTACAGTTTTAGTACATTTTTTTTTCAGGACAATGTTTATGAAAATATACCATAAGCATATTGGGGAGAACTTACATAGAAGCGGCAACAAATAAAGTTCTTAAGTACTTACCACATCAGTTAGTGGGGGAATTGTTTTGTGGATAATCTGCAGAGGGTGAGGTCACAGCTGGCACTGTTATGGCGTCTTCTGCTGTTGCCGCTGCTGAGTTGGGGGCTGTCGTTATGACAATCATACTACGTGAGTTGGGTATGTTGATAACTTCGGTGTAGAGACCAAGAGGACTTAAGGATTGTGATGTTTTCATAGTTGAGTGATGAATGTGATGATTTGGATGTTTGTTTAAATGCTGATGATGATGGGGGTTTAGATTTAACCATATGGCTTTGGAGTCAGGTGAGGTGGTGCATGATTTAGAGGAGTATGTTAGTTCGCATGGTGTTTCAAATGTATCGTTAGTTTCGTTTAAATGTGTTGGCGATTGTGGCGGAGTCAATGTTGAAGAGTCCTTCAACAAATGCGTTGTATCCGAATAGCGTTGGGGAGATGAGGATGCATGAGGATTGCTACAGCACGTCATCGTAGACGTAGCCGGCGTGTTGACAGTGACAGTGGAGCGTTGTTTTCTTTTTGCTACAATTTCTGTTTTTAAATTGACTACTGTAGCTGTTTTAAAGGGGTTACGTGTTGCCTCTGTGGCTCTTAGGTTCAGTTGTTGTTTGTTATTAAGATCTGAGAGGCTTATATTATTTTTGAGTAATATTTCTAGATTTTCTATAGAATTTTTATGCGTACCCTTGTCACTCTCCGTCTCACCGTCCTTCAACTCATCCAGGGCGGTGCGTGGCAGGAAGTTAGCTTTGCTCATTATACTATTGCCCTCCGAGGTGTTCTCAATGGAAGAGGAATTGTTTTTGGCTATGGTCGGTAGAGTGCCTATGGTTATAACACTTGAACTATTCGATATGCACGGCGTTACCGAGGTATTCGAACTCACCGTTGTGCCAAAGGATGAGGAAATATTGTGTTGTCTACACAGTGATTTGCGTCGTTGTGCTGTTAAATTGCTCATATTTGAATTGAGATCAATATCGGGTGATAAATCTTCCGATTCGGTTAAATTACTGCTGACTTGATTCGATAGCGCTAACGTTTCTGGTGGGCATTTGCTTTCATCTGTTTTAGAATCTACATTGGCAATGTCACCATTGGGATTTGTTTCATGCTCCACAGTCGTTGTTTCCATGACAATTTCTGCCGGTAGTGAAGTTTGATTTTGTATTTTGTTTTCGGGTAATTTACCCTTTAGGAAGTACGTGATCATGGATCCTTTGCCTTTGACATTAACACTGCCGCGACAAGTCAACTCGAAGCCACGTGACTTTAGTATTTCATAAGTTTCCTCAGTGACCTTTTTGGATTATTATGGTACGTGATGTGACAAAGAATATAAAAGTAGAGAGAAAAAGGAAATAATTTTAAACAAGTTTGTTTTTGGAAACATAAAAGTCCAATGTGAATTATAGGTATGTGGCCAAAGTAAATACCCGTAAAATTTTTAAATGCATAAAGAGTTTAGAAAGAATTAAGTTTTGTTTTTGCGTAAATTTGGATGTAAACACATTTTCAAGTTGTTTGCTTTATATAAAGGAGCAAAAGAAAATGTTTAAATAATGATGTAAATTATTGTCACTTTTCAAACAAATTTAATTAGAAATTTTTCTATTAAAAAGGCATTTTTAAATTGTTTGAAA
Source organism: Bellardia pandia (assembly GCA_916048285.2). Lineage (NCBI taxonomy): Eukaryota > Metazoa > Arthropoda > Insecta > Diptera > Calliphoridae > Bellardia > Bellardia pandia. The sequence goes on from OU696531.1 coordinate 26,007,716, forward strand.
AACAGTGTAAAATTAAATGAAATTTTAAATTTGTATATTTTTATTATAGAACGTAAACACGGCATTAATAACATTATATAATTGGGTTAACAAAGTAAAATCTTCCTAAGTGGCATTTATTTATACTTTCCTTTTGCAATCTTGGCAGAAGGTCAACGTTTCTAACGGAACTGGTAAAATACTTTAAGGATAAATAAGACAAACATTATGCTTTTCGAAATTGCTTTCAGATTTTTAATCCCAGCTTTCAACTTATAGAAAAATGGCCCGAATTTGAAATGTTTTTTATAAAAAATAGATCAAATTCATAATGGCGTAGGCAACATATTTGAAAAACTGAATATGTTTTTTTTATACTAAAATAATCTTTGTAAATATACCTTTCAAAGAAATATAAATTTGTCATATGTATTTATATTCTTAAAGAATCTTTGTTTTAGTAACAAAAAAAAAAAAGAGTAGAAATGTATTTTTTTTTGTCCCTAAAAATTCAAAAATAAATTATTTTTTAAGCTTTCAAAATTAAAATCGTTTATTACATGTCAAAGGGAGGAGGGTTTGTGGAGTCGATTTTCAAAATTTCAACTCGAATACTGCTTGATTATGCCAATGTCAAATTTTATCTCAATCAAAGCAGCTGATTAGAAATGTCAGATTTTTACGTTATGTCAATAATGTAAAAATCTATAGATTACCAAAGATTTGTGTTTGATTTTATTCACGAGAGCCAATTTTCACAAGAATGTTGTTTTTCAAAATAAAATAAAACAAATAATTTATATCAAAATCATGTTCGACAATTACAAATGACAAATTATATCAGACATATGTCCACGACTACCAAGCATACTTATATGCACATAGATACGAGTAGATGTTAATTTATTTATTTATATCTTCAATAATATTTTGGTAAAATGAAGGGTTAATTTCGTTGAGGGTGCAATCAATTTGATTAGCTCCGCATATACTTTTGCCCTTATTCATAAAATTTACAACAGGTTTATAAGAGCTTTATAAAGCAAATTTTGTATGGATAAGGGGGTTTATCTTTACTAATGCCCTGCAAAAAAATTATCCAGTGGTTTTGAATTGCATGTTCGGGGCGGTCAATTAACCGCTGAATTTCATGAAAATTTGGTTGGCAATAAATGAATTGTTTTGGTGGTTGTGTGACATCTAACATTGTCCTGTTGAAACTACATGTCAGTGATATCAACAATAATACGATAACATTTTGTTGTTAACATCTCACGATAGCGTTACCTTAACGTACAGTGGCTCAGAGGTTATTTTATGCAGTGCATATTTTTGTTTGTTTACAAAGCTAATAGGAACTTAAAAAAGAATTTGGTGCCATTTAAAAGAAAAAATGTTATACTATAGTCTAAAGCTAGATTTACACGATTGAAATTTTCTTCAAAATTACTCTTCAAAATGCTTCGAACTCGTGTAAACAGCAAAAATTCTTTAAAATTTATTTATTTAATAGTTATTAATAGATACCAATTTTTTTCAAGTTCCAGCAACAATGTCAAAATGTTTGTCTTACACCAATATGCCCCTGTTGGAAACAAAGTTCTTCTTTAAAACCCCTTTAGTAAGAAATATAAGAATTGTGTTATTTAATATAAAGGTAAGTTTAGACGATATGTTGAATCAGCATATATATGCTGACAGCCATATGATTAAAATTAGCAGCAAATTCCTATGTCATATGTTAGACGTTTACACGATATGTTGAAAGTAGACAATTTTTTGATGTCAGCATATGTCAGCAAATGAAATGTCAACATACGAGTTAGCATACGATTTTTGTGTTTATACGATATGTTGAATTTTATGTGGTGCTACATATGCTGAGTCGTATTATCATTTGTTTGTGAAATTAGTCAGTTTGACAACATTTTTCAATTATTATTTAACTTCTGTATTTTATGTGTAATTTTTGAAATAAAATTAAATAATAAAAATATCAATAAAAAAAACATAAATAATGACGTGGGAGGAAATTGGTCTAGCTATTGCTTGTACAGTGCTGATTTTGGATGACAATGAAGTGGAATTAAAAGCAAAAAGATGCTGAGTTTGGCAAAAGAAATGGGTAGAACGATGAGAGGAAGAAGGTTATTGTGTAAAATTATACTAGGAATTGGTATAAAGATATAGAGCATATTTTATTGTAAAAAACAGCAATAATAATAAATAATAAAATATTGCAGAATTTACCAACAAAATCGAGGTAAATTATACACTAAATATGCAAATAATGCACGAAAACATGTAAAACATTTATAATAATTTACCCCCTTATTCATAAACGATTATTAAATTTAACAAACGTTTATTAAGCAAATTTTTATATGCAAATCTGTCTTAATAAATGCTTGTTAAATTTAATAATCGTTTTTGAATAAAGGGGGTTATTGTTTATTTCCAGAGACCTGTGTCGATTAATTTGAACAATGCCGCCGGCTATTATATTGCGTTTTGTGTGTGTATGTTTGTAGGTACATATGCAACAAGAAACTATAGGCGGCTGGGCTTAAAAGTCGTGATACACTATCCTACACAATCGTACGATTCATTCACTGGAAAATCTGACCGATATCTATCACACTCAAAAAAAATCGCAACAAAGTATATCATAGGTGCCACACTATTACACAAAAAAGATGCAAACACATATGTTTTTGCTAATGTCAACAAACGCAGTTTTCCGCCATTTAAATTAATATTTGTGTTCAATTACTTTGTTGTTATATGTGAATATAATAAATTGTATAAACTATACAAACAATTAAAAAATGTTAAACGTCGTCTGTCCTTTAGATTATAATTTGTGATTTAAATCAATGAAGCCGACATTGTTGTTTTCTTATCAGCTTTATTAGAAAATACAACTCTGATCGCAAATGAATTTGCCATATGCTGAAAAGCTTGCATACGCTTTTCAACAAATAACATATCTGTCAACATACGCAGGAAATTTGTCAAACACTAATAATATGCTGTTTAGACGATATGCTAAAATTACCAACATACGTTTGTTGGCATTGTTAACAAAGTGTTAGCAAATGTTGTTAAACATACGTATGCTGAAAAAATTTCCCGTTTACACGATATGTAAGCACTTGTCACAAATTTTTCAGCATAAATATGCTGATTCAACATATCGTCTATACTTAGCTTAACATTGTATTTATATTTGAAGTTTTCTATTAGAGATTATTTTCGTAGAAATGTTTGACCTTAGAGCATTGTCTGCACAATGTAAATATTATAAAGAATGAAATCAAACTAATTGTTTGTAAAGATATAAACTTTACAAATATTTAATGGTTGACTTAAGAAATCTTTAATGGTTTTGATCTATTGCAAAAACTAATACATTGTTGGCAATTAATAAAACAGAAATTTAGTTTCATTGGAAAAAGTTCATTACACCTACATAATTCCCTTTTTACACGGTGATTGGTTCCAGAAAACGATGTGTAAAAAAACCGTAAAAAAAATACATTGATCGTATGCAAAATTGGTGATTGGTTCCTTGTCTCTAAAACCTATTGAAATTAGTTAAAACAGAACAACGTTTCAGATTTATAATATTTATATATTATATATTATGTATTAAAAAAAAAGAAAATCACTCCAAGCTTAAAGTTATATATAGACGACCGTCAATTATTACAACGTTGTCCGAAAAAATTCAGAAAATGTCTAACAATCGTGTGAACTTAAAATTTTTGTCTTCCAACGTTGTAAGAAAAATCATTTTCAGTACATTGGAAGACAAAAATATTGTCAGACTTCTAACAATCGTGGAAACACACAATTTTTCTTCGTTTCTCAAGAGATCAGGTTGTTCACTACCCTTAATTGTGAAATTCGAAATGCAAAAACTAAATGCAAAAACGAAATGCCGAAATGTTGTCTACTAAATTGAAAATTAACACACAATTTTGTCATTGTTTTAAGACAACTGTCAAACACTTTTCATTGTCATATGTATGTGGAAAGTTTATGCATCTAGCAATGGCAGCATTGTCATAGAAATTATTTCTAAATGCAACTCTGTATATATATAAATAAAAACAAACAAGTGTGCATTAATTACAATTTGGAAAAACAATTTCGATTGACAGATAAATTCATTGTGTGACAATTGTGTGCCAATAAAATTGTTAGTTTTCTTACAGTCGTCTGAACTGACAATTTATGTACCTTTTGCTAACAATTTTCCAATGTCAGTATATTGCTAGCACAATGCTAGATCTGACAACGTTGATTGTATCCACAAAAAGGCAAGTCCCCTAAATTTGTGATATGAACATATTTTGCCACAATTAAATTTAACCAAGAAAAATTTAAGCTCAAAGAATTTTGAATCATGCTAAATGGAATAAAATCGCGTAAAAAAATGTAAAATTTGTTTATTTTCAAACCGCTTTTTCAAAACCGTGTAAACAAAGACCGTGTAAAAACATAATTAGGTGTATTTGTTTATAATTATGACCAGAAGTAAACAATAATAAAATTACCATTAATTTTATTGAAATTATAATTTATTCTCAATATTTCGTAGAAGGTAGTAACTGTATAAAGTTAACATTATGTAAACGATGTGAGTGTGTATGTTTACATGTAAATATTTATATGATTTAATGGATATTAGTATTTAAATTGTTTTATACTCACTTGTATGTGATCAGATACGCCCGTAGAGTCCATGCGAGAAGCAACATTGACCGCATTTCCCCAGATATCATATTGAGGCTTACGTGCACCAATTACACCCGCCACAACAGGACCGATATTAATGCCTACAAAAAGTGAAAGAAAAAAAAACAAACAAAAATTAATGATTTTTAAATATAAAGAAACCATTTTAAAAGAAGAAAACTGTAACTGTTTGAATTTTTTTTAATAACATTTTTGTTGAACAAAATTAGATGTTTTAAAGTTTAGGAATTTAGTAATTTTCTAACTTACCGATTCTCATACGAAAATTATTGAATGAATGCATATTGACTTCTTCGATTTTATCAAACAACTGCAGGGCATACTCCGCCATGGCTGTAATATGTTTATAATTAACCATATCACAAGTCTGAGCGGTTAAACCGGAAGCGGCCATATACGTAGCACCTGTGCTCTTAATCTTCTCAATATAGCTAAAGTTATAAATGAATAAATCATATAAAGAGCAAAATAAATTTAATTAAATTAATGTCAAGCATTATTGTTGTGAGTAAATAGATTTATACACATATATTGTTTGCCCTTTGAAGTGCTTTGTAGTTTTTTTTATTATTCTCCACTTACCGAAATCGTTCCTCACTTAGTAATTCATCAAAATCCGCTATAATTTCATTGAGCAGACGTAAACATTCGACACCTTCGTTATTTCCTTCCAGCTCAACATAGAATTCACTAAAGTTTGGTATTGAAGCGAATAAAATACAAACACTATCGCATTGTTCGTGATATAAATCCTGTCAGGAGCAACAAAAAAAAAGAAAGAAAGAAGAATGAAAAGCATTGTAAATAAATAAGTATGTGAAAATAATTGAGTAGAAAAAAAAACTGACTAAATAAGACTGAAATATAATAAGAATAGAACTATAAGTAGAAAAAAAAAATAAAATATGAAGTAGTTTGTTTGAATATTGTATGCTGTTTTGTATTATCATGTATATAGTACCATTTAGGGTGTTCGGAAAAGAGAGTTTTTCAATTAAAACTTAAAAATTTTATTTATTTATTTATTTATTTAATAGGAGAAAACACACATTTATCCCTTAGATACTAGTAAAAAATATTGCACAGATTTGGCTTAGCCTTATATCTAAAGTATTACTATGGTATAAAAAAGAAAAAGAAATATTAATAATTTGCATTCGAATTTAAGGTGTCTGTGATTAACATTTTAATGTATTTCAAACTGATTTATATTTCCTATTTACAGCACACCCTAACACTTATGCACACTTATGTAGTTTTTCATATTGTAAAGAACGAATATTACAAGTCAGTCATACTTAAATTATAAAAGAACTTTAAACATTGACACATGAGTGAAAGACGTTTATTTAAACTGACTAAAAACAAGTTACAGTGCTATATTCGACTATGCCGAATCTTAAATACCCTCTACCCTAATATAATGAGCACTACAACAACTACGCTGTTGTTAGGGCCAGAATATCATTATCCGGTATTTCCAGTGTTAGCGCAAATTTTATTAGAACTTTATACATATATTGTTTAATAGACAAATTTACCCACAATATAATTTATTTCAAATGTTTTAAAATTTCGTCTAATTTTAACCATTTACTTGCATATATAATTGATGTAATTGACAATTCTTACAATTATTTACAGTGTTTGAATATAAATAATAACAATAAATGTAATATAACCATTTATAAAACTAAAAATGGATTCATTTCGAATATCAATAAAATATTGGTACATTTAAGAGAGATTTGAGTATTTAAGTAAAGTGGAACTTAATTCATTTTAACAATAATAATTTTTGGAATATGTGCTAAATAATTAGGTTTTGTTATTTTTATATCCTTCAAGGGTCTTCAAGACACGCACACTTGATGCATCTCGAACCATTTTCTTTAATATTTTTTGAACTAAAGCACACTTTTATTGCATGAAACGATTTCAATTAGTTTGAAATATTAAAATTTATAATTTTTTTAGTTAATAAATTGTCCATATTTCTTTAAAAATTATGCCGGTGCTAACGTAACCGTCAATGTAACCGTTATCGTGCTATGATAACCGACTATTTGATGCCTGAAATTGAAGCTCGTGATCTCGGTGACATTTGGTTTCAGCAAGACGGCGAAACTTCCCCCTCATCGCATCAATCAATGGATTTATTAAGGGTACACTTCGGCGATCACATAATTTCACGTTTTGGGCCGGTCGATTGGCAACCAAGATAGTGTGATATCACACCGGCAGACTTTTTCCTGTGGGAATATGTAAAGTCTAAAGTTTATGCGGACAAACCCGCTTCGATTCAGGCCGTGGAGGAAAAAATCACGCGTGTCATTCGCCAGTTACCAGTCGGAATGCTTTTTCTATGTTTTTTTTTTCTTTGAAAAAATAGGGAAACTCGCAATGGATTAATACTTTTGTAATTAAAGACACTTAAGGCTCAGTTAGCCGACTGTAACGGAAAGTAGTGTAATGACGTAAAAATGTAAGGAAATTCTATTTCTTACAGATTTATACATTACGGTGTTGCGTTACTTTACATCTCCATAACCATTTGCATTGTTTTACACATAACAATATCCATCAGCTGTTTCTTACTGTTGCAGTTACATTCCATTACTGTCGGCTAACTGAGGCTTTACTTACTTCCACGGCTCATTGCTAAAACTGAAATGTGACTGAAGAATTTCACAATAATTCAATCAAACAGGAGAGAAATGTGAAAAGAAAATATAAAAAACAATCAGCACAATCGATGCATGCCAGTCTATTTCAAATTGGTTTAACAGGAGCAAAAATATTGAAACCGAAACCCACCCGAACAATCGATGCATCAGGGTCTGAATGGGATAGAGAATATAGCTAAATATGGACTTAAATCCAACAGTTGAATATTGGCTTATACGAACTGTAAACAAATTTGGATGGCTTCCATTATTTACAACAGATTTATACGTATTTAAGTGATTTTCGAAAGTGAACTGTCAAATGGTCAAATATGGACCGAACTAACCAAATTGTCATTTTGTGATTTATTTTCTTACACAACTTATTTTTGCTGAATTTTGTATTAATATTGCAATTTTATAGGCATTTATATAACATGGAGCCATATTTCTGGAAGAAATTTGTATGGAGGCTATGAGAAATCATGGACCGATTCTAACTATTTGCACTACAGTTTGTCCTTCCATCGTACAAAAACGTGTACAAAATAGCAGGGTATTGCCTCTAATATATTTAAACAAAATAGCAAAAAACATCGTATTTTGAAGGAAGTTCCTATACATTTTTGTCCACAACTTTGCTTCGCCTGAACCGATTTTGATGATTTTCAACACTGAACTATTTAGAACATTTGTAAACGGTTATATGTAAACTTTTCTGATTTTGGTTACATATTTTGGACGTGAGAGTGTTTTACAGATACAGACAATTGACATAGCTCAATCCACTTAGGGTTCCATGAGAATCAGTAATATATATACTATGTTGGGTCTCATATGAATATTTCTCAGTGTTACACACGTAATGCCAAACTTATATATACCCTAATTCATCACTTGTGGTGGTGGAGGATAACAAAAGAAATAAGATTTAAAATTTATGCACACAAACATACGCATATTGATTTCCTTTTGCGAGTACGAGACTGTTAGTAGCAGTTCTTAAATTTTAAACAACTATTTTCTTTAAATATATTTTAAATAATTCCATGACATTTTGCAAATTTGCAGTTTTATTTTCTCATAGACCCCGTACAAATATCTTTGCGGAATTTGGCTCTGTGCTACGTAGATATTGATAAAAAAGCAGTATTCATACAAAAGTCTGTAAAAAAAAAACCAAACGATATTTTGTGTGAATTGCTACTTCCGAAAATCACTTAATACACATAAATCTCAATTATATTCTAGTTAATTGAAACTTGACACCAATAATCGATATGCGAATTAAAATAGAAGTAATTGATTTTGTGAATAATGGTAAATTTTTGACCACTTTTGAAAATAACGGAAATGCGCATATAAATTTTATAAATATCGGTTTCCAACCAAAATTTTTACACTGATAAGTTATATAAATGCAGGATCGGTGCCCAATGGGTTAAGATCATCAGCTAGGCAATGAGATATGTAAGAATCGTGTAACTTTTGAGTGACAATTTACACCCAGACAAGTCAGGACAGGACAGGAGTTGAGAGTTTGAAAGCAACAGTGAACTGTGTTTTGATTTGGAGGAATAAACTACATACATATGTACATGTAAAAATTAAACAATTTATTTCAAATATAAAGAAATTAATCTCTCTTAGTCTCATTATTACAACTTGGCAATAGTTAAAGGTGTGATGTTATTGTACAGATAAGAAGTATTTGGTTATTATAAGTTTACTTTAATCTAAAATCGACCGATAAGCTAAAGGGAAGATCTTCTTGCCTTTAAATTTTATAGTTCTGGAAAAAATGTCAACTTCATGAAAAATAAATTAATTTTAATTTTGTTTTGCCAATAAATAATTTGGTAAACAAAAATGGAAAGCAGACGTTTGATTTATATTAATAACCTGGAGAATATTTTTGAATACAGTCAGCCTCAAAGTAGACTTTTGAATTTGAATTCTTTTTTTTTTGTACATACTGTCATATTAAAAAAAAAAAAAAATTTTATTTTACAAGGAAGTTGTAATAACGAAAAATTTTAAAGGTCACTTTATTCCTCACTTTAATAAAGTTATCTTTTATTATTAAGAACATTAGAGGCAAGTTGTAATAATGGTCCTTGTTGATAATGATCCGATTTTCAATTTGGAAAGAAGAAACTGAGATCTTTTGAATGATATATATATTGTCTAAGAAAATTTGAGATATTTGTGTGTTATTAAACTTTGTATCACTGTGTAAGCATTGCAAATAACAGCTGTACAGTGTATATACTATTTCGTTAAATCAACAAACTATTTATTTTATTTAGTTAAATTTCTTTTAAATCTGAACCAAATTACATTTACATACATCTGTATTACCATTAGATGCTCACGTTTAACAAACTACCAATTCTTTTACTCGTTCATTCTTATTACCTTATTTACCCATAATAACTTTAAAATGTAAAACTAATTCCACTATAAATGAACTTACATCAATATTTTTATCACGACTCAGAAAATGTTCAGCCACATGTACGGGTAAGATGTTCTCCAGCAGTTTGCGATTGTACGCTTGTAAATGTTCCATGTCTTCCTTTTCCTCTGCAAAAAAGAATAAAATATAAAAGAGAAAATGCTATATTTTTTGCATAAAATAATAGTTTTGTTTTCTTATTCTTTGCCTTTTGCAACTCGAATTTGCTACGTTTTGTTTTAAGATGGCAAAAAAGAAAAAAAAAACGACGGAAAGTTTTACTCGGAATTCGCTCTATTTATTGTTATTCGTTGTTATTCAGTTATTCATTGTACAAAGAATGAATTTAAATAACATTAAATTGTTAGTGCTGCTTAAATTGTTCTCCTTTGAAATGGCGCAATAACATTTGCAAAATATTGTTCAATAAATTTCCTGTATTGGATTTTGGAAAAGGAAGTGTTAAATAATGTATTCATATTGTTATGATTATTTCGTTAGGACATAAAGTAATACGTTTAGCAATTCTAGTCCTTATATTTTATTAAACATTAAAGATTCTAGTCTGTCTTGTCTGTCAACTTTAATAGGTACAAATTCGATTATGTGGGTGTAATGTTTATAAACTACTACGTTGTTTAAAGTCTGTTTCTATGATTGTTATTTGAGTTTATTAAACATTAAAGTTTAGTAAATTTTTATAAAGCTTTTTATTGGTGTAATGTTTTTCTTAGCAAACTTTTTTGTTGAAAATAATATTATACATGCTGAATTCTAAGGCAACTAATAAATTTCTTGTTTTTGGTCTGTCATTTCTTACTTTGACTTTATTGATGCTACACAAAATAAAACATTTCAGGGAATATGTGCTAACTTAACACAATCAAATAATGTGCTTTCCTATACTCATGGGCTTTTTCACGCCTTGTACATAGTTTAAACCACTTGAATAATCAATTGTTCAATTCACAAGTGATGTTGTATGTTGTACATTGTATGATGATACAACTAACTGATTGTGATAACGATTTTGAGCAAAAGCGTATGTCTGATTATGTTGTCAAACCCTCAAAATGTCAAAGGAAAAAATATTTTGAAAACTAATATACAAACATGCCAATTTGACCTTTTTTATTCAGATTTTGTTAATTAATAAAGCTTTAGGTTTTTTTCAAAAAATATTTAAATTTTTATTTCAATATTTCGCTACTAAACGGTTCCAGTGGAACTGGTTCTAATGGAACCTATTGCTGAATTGATACATGTTCACAAAATTAAAATGTTTTTTTTTTGTATCTGCATGTGCCTTCCATTATTATCTTTCATTTTTAAAAATGAAATGATCCCTGTATGTAATGACATCACGTGAGAACGGCTGGAGCGATTTGGCTGATTTTTTTTTTATTCGATTCGAAATTCTTAGGAGATGGTCTCCTTTTCACTTCTCATTTTTCTTAAGTATGAGACAATTTTATAAAAACTCAAAGAACTAAATTTTACTGCTTCATTTGCACTTCTCATTTTTCTTAATAAGACACATTTTTTTTAAAAAAACTTGAAGAACTGACACCAAAGCATGCAATGGCACTTGATTAGTTGTTAAAACGATGATGCCAAACAATATTCTAGCACAGTGTAATTATAGGAAAGTTTAAAGGTGAAGAAGTGCTTATCCCCAGTGTTGCGGCTGCAACTTATGGGCAATTGTCTTTAATTTGAATTATAATAAAACGCACAAATACTTTGGCTTTTTTTCTTCTTCTTTAAATTTACAGGCTGGGTTTTATTATCTAAATAATAGAACATTAACAAATAAATTATAATTCATAAAAGGAAACAAAAAACTTACTTAATTCTTTTCCACTTGGCTTCTTCACTGGAACTGTCGTTTTTTTTAAATTCCCTAATAAATTCAATACCGAATATTATTCACTGAATACAAGTCCAGAGTAGAAGTACCAAGTCTCAGAGTTGTATAAAATAAAATTCAAATTATGACAGTGAAATTGACAAAATATACAACACCCAGGATACCTATGAAACCAAATGATCTACAATTTAATTTTAAACGCTTCCAATTTCTAGTTCGCCTTGCATTCGCAATGACGATAAACAAATCTCAAGGACAATCTTTAAAAGTGTGTGGGTTAAATCTAGAATCACAATAATTTTCCCATGATCAATTGTATGTTGCGTGCTCGAGAGTCGGGGTACACCGTCAGGACTATTAATTTTCTGCCCCAATAGAAGAACAAAAAACATTTTTTACCATCAAGCTTTAAAATTATTTTTTTTTTGTTTTTTAATTAATAATTGTTTCAATTGTTGTTGCATATAATAATAAACGAATTTTGAAGAAACTTTTTAAGCAATAAATTGATACAAATTTTTGTTATTTTTTCTTTTACTGAAATTTTTGTATCTTAATTTTTAATTCTATGTGAAATACAAATCATTAGTCAAAACCGAGCAAAGCCGGGGCGGTCAGCTAGTTTTTTAATCAAATCAGATACAACAAAACAAAAGTCGAGCATTTTCATATTAAATGCTATAAAAAATTAAAAGTTCAACTTTGACCTTAAATTTCTCATAGAACCAATTTTGTTTTTTTTTTGCTTTTAATTATTTATTGAATCTTCATATATGAAATAACAATAAGTATTCAAATCTTAATACTAAAAAGAAAATAATATGCCCAGCCAGTGCTAGACAAACATTTTTATGGTACTAAAAAATTTCATATCAACTGATCCAGTCATCTGTTTTGCGCTTGAGTTAAAGCAAGGGTATCCCTCCTTCTCAACCGATTGTGGCCACTAAAGTTAAGGATGTCTCGTGCAAGTGGGTTTGGATGGTGTTCAAGTTTGCTGACGTACTTTGACGCATATTTTGTAAATTCGACTTTTACTAATGGCACGCCTAGATCTTTGTGGATTCGAGAATTTTTAACATACCATGGAGCTGCAGTAATAATACGTAGAATTTTATTTTGACCCCTTTGAATTTTTTCAATGTTGGATGCTGAGGCAGTACCCCATAATTGAATTCCATAGCACCAGATTGGCTTTAGTATTGCATTGTACAACAAAAGTTTGCAATCCAATTTCAATGTAGAGTTTCTGCCGATTAGCCAATTAAGTTGCACTGCTTTTAATCTCATTTGTGTAAGTTTCGCTGCAATATGAGACTTCCAAGTTAAACGGCGGTCGAGGTGAATGCCGAGGTATTTGACTTCATTATGTTGAGGAATAATTTGATTATTTATTCTGATGGACGAGCAGGTATCTTTTCGCAATGTGAAAGTTATATGAATACATTTCTGTTCGTTAACCCTGATTTTCCAAAGCTCTAGCCAATTCTCTAGCTTATAAACATAATTCTGCAAATTCTGTGATGCAACTTGGTGGTCCTTATGGACGCTGATAAAGGCTGTATCGTCTGCAAAAGTTGACGTATGGATTTTAGGGTCTGACGGCATGTCGGAGGCTTATATCAAATATAAAGTAGGACCCAGTATGCTACCCTGTGGCACACCTGATTCAATTAGCTGAGCGGTACTTAAAAAATCACCTTCTTTGATTTTAAATTTGCGACCGTATAAATAACTTTCCATGAGTTTATGGGTGTTAGCAGGCAGAGTTAATTTTATTTTGTGCATTAAACCGTCATGCCAAACTTTGTCGAACGCTTGCGACACATCAATGAAAAGGGCGGAGCAGTATTTTTTGTCTTCAAACGACTCTCTTATCACATTTACCAGTCTGTGTGTTTGTTCGATGGTGCTGTGTTTAGCCCTGAAGCCGAATTGATGATTAGGAATACATTCAGTGGCATTCAGAATTGGAGTCAACTTAGTCATTAACAATTTTTCAAACAGTTTTGAAATTGTCGGCAGTAGACTAATTGGCCTATATGACTCCACTTTGGTGTGGTCCTTCCCTGGCTTAGGAATCATAGTGATCATAGACACCTTCCAATCTGCAGGATAGTATTCTAGGCGTAAAATAGCGTTGAAGATAAAGAGGATAATTGTTCTTGCTACACGAGGTAACTCCACAAGCATTTTATTGCTGATTTTATCCATACCTGGAGCCTTTCTAAGGTTCAGAGTACCAATAGCGTTTTGGACATCACGAAAGTTTAGTCTTAGAGGTACAGGAGGCCTTATAACAAGTGGTGGCAAATCAGATTCGTTATTATTTGAGTTGTTTATAGTAAACACATTTCTCAAATGGTTAACAAATATTGTCCCTTTCTCGGAATCATTTCTAGCCCAGTCACCAGTCGAATTTCGCAAAGGAGGTTTTCCTCTCACTGGTCTTTTTAAACCTCTTGCCGCCCTCCATAACGAGTAGTCAGATTGTGGGGTACTATCGAGACCTTCCAAGTAAGATCTAAGTGAGGCCGTTCTTTGGGTTTCTAAGAAATATCTTAGTATATCTCTGCATTCCCGTAGCCTAGCTTTCAGTTCAGGAGACCTGTGAATTTGCCACTCTCTTCTCATTCTTCTTTTTTCTGATAGGAGATGTTCGAGTTCAGAGAAATAAGTTCTGTTTGTCCCGTTTCTACATTCAACGTGATAAGTGGAAGCGTGATGCACAGCTCGTCGAAGGTCCTCGGTAAAGTTGCCAATCGACTCATCAATATCGTCGGTAGTTCTCAACACAACATTTTCCGTGCAATGAGAACTTAAATACTTTTTGTATTTTATCCAACTTACTCGGGTCTTAGTCATGTTCATAAATGGAAAACCACACACTTGAGGGAAATGCATTGAAATGATAGTAGGAGAGTGATCTGAGGACAAGTCCAGTGAAGGATCCACTTGCATCCATTCTACAGGGATATTTTTCATTACCCCAAAGTCAATAACATCGGGAATCTTCCGTCGGTCCGTCGGCCAGTAGGTGGGATGTCCACTTGAGAGTACATCTAAGCCCATTTTAGCAATGGTGTTGAAGAGTACGCGACCCTTTGGGGTTACCAGACGTGAACCCCAAAATGTGTGTTTGGCGTTAAAGTCACCAGCAACTAAAAATCTAGCTCCAAGGGATTTAAAGAAGTTATGGTATTGGTGTTCTTTTATTGAAAATCGAGGCGGAGAATAAATCGATGATAAAACAAATTTGTATTGACAGAATTCAATGCAAATGTTTGTTGCTTGGAGGTAATCCTCACTTATGTTATTCATTAGATAATGCTTTATTCTGTTCTTTATAAGAATTGCCGAACCTCCACAAGCTCTTCCGCGGGGGTCTTTAGTATCGTAGAACTCGTAGCCATTAATTTTGAAGTACCCTGTCGACGTCAAGTGAGTTTCAGCAATCATCATAACATCAATCTGCTTATCCATCAGGAAGTATTCCAGTTCATTTTTATGTTGGCGGAGGCCGTTCGCGTTCCAGAAACAAATTTTTAAATGAATCATTTCTTTAAAATGGCTTGCAAGATAGTGGATTGCATTTTCAGCATTTCCTGCATCATGGATGTCATGGTGGTCGTAAAAGTGTTCATAGTTTGGACAAGTGTCTGCAATGTTGTCTCTAGATTGTTGATATGCGGCTCAGAATATTGGGGTTTAGGTTCCTGCTCCAGACCTGGCATATTAGATTTAACGACGTTTGCGTAAGAAACTTGTCTAGAACTAGGCGCGTTTACATGACTAGTAGACCGTAATAATTGAGGGAAATTGTCACTCGATGCTAAATTTGGCTGTTGAGGGCGATTAGGCAATACTGACGTCTTGTTGGTTCTTATGCCTTTCAAATGAGTGTAAATTGGACAACCTCTATAATTTGCGGTATGATTACCTCCGCAGTTACTGCATTTTTTGATTTTTGAGTCAGTTCTCGACTTATCGCATTGAGCAGTTGCATGTAGCTCCCCACACGCAACACAAACTGTCGGCAATTTACAATACGCCTTGGTGTGACCAAATTCTTGACAGTTGAGACACTGTACGGGTCCCTGACGCTTATGTGGTTCTTCCACGGTGATTCTACGATGCAGAAGGTACATCAGATTGTAGATGGGATGGGACTCATTTTTCTTTAAGACAACATCTCCAGGTTCCAATTCTACCCTGAACATGGGCTGAGGGATCTTTTCACGGTTTCTAATATTCACTACGCTCTTGATTTTGAACCCTTTGTCCATTAAACCGGTTTTTATCTCCGCGGGATCAACACATGGGTCTATACCCTTTAGAACGACTTGGAGTCCTTTTGCGCTTTTGAGCTGGTAGGTATAGAAATCCCTAGTCTCCCTTTCCAGCTGGTTGGACAATTTTCGAAAATCATCTTCCCTATTCACTTGTATCTTTGTCTCGCAGATATTTCCATGTTTCATTGAGGTTACGCTAAACATGTTTTCACCTATTACAGCAACAATTCCTTGTACCAATTTACTGGAAGTCGGCTCTCTCAGATAAATTGGTGGGGGCTTAAACGTCTTCTTCGGAAGTTCTGGCTCATCCGTCTGGAGGAGAGCAAACCTATTTTGATCATTACTCACGGTCTTAGGAGCTTTTGCATTTGATGACACTTGAGCAGACTTCGGGCTCCTCTGTCGCTTGAGAACGGTTATGTACTTATCCATACCTACATGTTTTTTGGGTTTGACTGCAATATTTGATGAAGATGATGCTTTTTCATCTGTTGAAATCACTATATTGGGCGAACAGGAACGACGCCGTTCTACGGCTCTTGTAGTGAGAAAATTTTCCAGAGATTTTTTTATGGATTCTTCCTCAGTGAGCCATTTAGCTTTTCTAGACGAGCTAAGCTCTTTCTCAGAATTACATCTGAGAGGAACACTCATACAGTTTTTATACGATTTTTTTGTTTTTTTTTTTTTTTTATATATTTTAACCTATTACGATTTTTTTTTTCACTTTTTTGTTAAATTTCAACTTTTTACACTTTTTCACCTATTACGATTTTTTCACCGAAAATTCAGCCGCACTAAAAGTAACACGTCCGAACAGTTCGATGAGACGAGACTGAATGAACCAATTTTAATGAAAATAAAACTGGAGCAAAACTCAAGATGTTTTCTTACTAAAAATTTCGATCGGTTCAAAAGTTAGAGATTTTTGGCTAATAAAAACGATTCTGAACCACTGTTACTGCTACGATACTACAACATCACTTGTGAAATGAACAATAGTTTTATATTGGAAGTCCCACGCATTTGACTAATTCATATTTGACCATATTTTTGTCAACTCAATCACTTTACCTCTGTTTTGAACTATTGTTCATTATTTTCTGACGGACAATTAAACTTATACCCCAGTGTCACGTTAATCCAGATATGCCCTATTACTTTTTATTATACTACTTCCCCAGTTTATATAATTTCCCCGTTAATTGCCTTTAAGTTTTAGTCTGTCAATCTAAACAACCACATAGGCAACATTCCTCGTCACATCTCTCACTCTCTACACTTACACAGAAAAACTCAATGTTACAGTGACACTTTGCAACGCACAACTTAATTAAATTTAAGTCAAGACGTTGCTAGAACAAAACTTGTACAATATTAACAAAAAAAAAAAAAAAAAAAAAAACTCTAGAGAAAAAATACAAAACAAGAAATAAAATTGGAAATAAAAAAATAATAGATACATTGATTCTATTTCCGTTAAGTTTTTTTTTTCATTCATCTTTTAGTTGTTGCCACATATGGAGGTCCTTTTTAATTCAATTTCGCTCTTGTAATCTTAAAGAATAATATTTATTTGTGTTGTCAAGTTGTTGCCATTTTTTTGTAACTATTATCAAACAAAAAATTAAATTTCAGTTTTGAAGGTAAAAATAGCAGTATTTTTTAAAGAGAAATAAATGTAGTTCAAGGTTGAGGAAAAGCAATAAATATTTGTGTTTTTAGTAATTTATTTTAAAGGCTAAAACATTAAAACGAAACTAAGGCTGTCTCAAAATGTACGTAAACAAGTTAGTGCACAAACAGGAAATGTCACATAGAAATTGTAGAAACTAAACTGTTTTAGGAATTGTTTGTCGTGTGGTGTCATCTTGTCCTAATATCAGGCAATTTAAGCATGTTTTGCTGTTATATTCCGATATTGTGTAGCCTTCAGATCAAAATTCAAGCCAACCAGTTTTGGAATGGCAGGGATTTTTTTTAGCATAAGAATGATGCCACCGTATAGTCCATACTTTATTTTGACTAGTGAAAATTGGTCTATTTAAACAATAATGCCCTTATTCATACAAAATTTGCTTTATAAACCTCTTATAAACCTGCTGTAAGTTTTTATGAATAAGGGGATAAATCAATTAAATTTTTATACGCTTTTGTTTTTTTGAATTCAATTCTGCTTAAAAAACTTTATAAAAATGAAATATAATTTTCGAATATAATATTATTTATATTAATGTAATTAATCTTTTCTTTTAATTATATGTTGTGTTGAGTTTATTTTGACGCTCACAGTATACATACACTGTTGGACAAAATAAAGGACGGTTTTATAACCTTTTTCATTCCTTTTTGATATCTTTCTTCTACATGAATTATTTATTTATTTACTGTCCCTTTATTTTTATTAAGTCACGCTTTTAAATTTCTGATGTAAATATATTCAAGTGCAAAATAAATCTCCGCGATATAATAAAGTTCGGGTTTCTTTTAACCTTAAAATTAGAGTTTTTTGAAAAATTTGTGGCAAGTTTTTAAAAAATCATATTACTGAAATATACACAAAATAAGGCAATACCCAGACTTTTTCGAAATGAAAAAATTGATTGGTACTAGAATGCGCAAATGGGATAAAACCGAAACCTTGGAGTTCTAAGTATAAAGCTAAATTTTCACTCTTAAAGGTATTTTGAAATCTTATTTAAAATTTTAAAAATTTATTTTGATGTTCTATTTACACGTTTCAAAAATTTGATCAAAATTTTCTTTCAATATATTTCAAAATGTTTAGATAAAAATTTTATCAAAATTTGTTGAAGCTAATTTACACTATTGGTAAACTTTTTATACTGAAAATATTGACTTTGAGCAGCTGTTTTGTGAAAAAATTTATTATTATAAAAAAAAACAATTAATAAGTATAAACGACAACACGATCATCATAGCATCAACATTTTTAATATTGGAGGAAGAAGTAGCTGATAATAATGCAAAAATAAAGAAGAAAACAAAAGGAACATTGGGTACGACCTTTTATTTTGGAATATAGAAGAGGTATGTTTGTCTTTTTTAGGAAGCGATTGATAAGGAATGAGCCTGACCTATACAAAAGCTTTGTGCGAAGGTCACCAGACGTTTTTGATTATTTGCTTAATTTCGTCATCTTATCAAAAGAAAAGGCCAATATTAATATGTGGGAATCTATATGCACCGGAGAACGCTTGGCAATTACTTTGAGATTTTTAGCGACTGGGGACAGTTACCCAAGTCTGATTGTCTTGTTTAAAAGATCAAGATCATCGATATGCAATATTGTGCCTGAAGTCAGCGCTGCATTATATAAAGTATTAAAATATAAATTTTTAAAGATAAAACCTAATTTATTAAATAAAAAAACATATCAAAAATGATATCTATTGATACAGATGCCAGCAACAGAGGAGGAATGGGAGGGCATTTCTCAAAGTATAAATAAAACGTGGAAATTTCCCTATTCAATCGGGGCATTAGATGGAAAGCACATCGATATTATAGCACTAGCACACTGCGGAAGCGCATATTTCAATTATAAAAAGAAAACCAGCATTGTTTTAATGGCGCTTGTAGACGCGAACTACAATTTGGTTTACTTTGACATTGGTGCAAACGGTATAGAGTTCGATGGTGGAGTATTCAGTAGATATTCGCTATCGAATGGATTATACAATAACACTGTTTATTGTATTATTATATGTATTAAATCAAAAGAATGAACATGTTGTCACATTATTTATAGTTATCAATATTGACAGATGCGAGTTTGATGCTTATTTACACGGCATCAATAAAATCTTTAAAAGTTTTGTTCAATAAATTTTGAAAAAATTTTGCTGTTTACACAAGTGTTAAGCATGTCGAAGAGCAATTTTGAAAAAAATTTCAAATGTTTAAATCTAGATTAAGTTAACGGAATCTGTGGTCACAAAAATAATTGCTTTGTACAAAATAAGAAAGTCAAACAAAAGCCTAAAGGACTTATGTGACAGAAAACGTAAGACCACGAAGCTAGACGATGATCATATTGCAATTGTAGCAAAAAAGAAATTTTTTTACGTCAGCCAGAGATATAAAGGAGGAACTCGAATTAAATATTTCGACTCGAACTAAAAATTTCGACTCGCATTCAAAAAAGTACGTTCGTTAAGAAAAAGCCTCTTCTACGAGCTGCAATTATAAAAAAGCGGTTAGATTTTGTAAAGAAGTACATAAATATTAGATAAAATAGTAACTGAATTAAAAATAAAACTATAATTTATAATTATTACAAATTAAGAAATTCCAATTTGCCAATTGTTCCAGTACTTTACAATAGTATTCTTGATTAGTTGAACTATTAGCCTGAATAAAAACTTTTCTCTTAAAATTAAAAATATTAGTTCATTTCCATCTCTAAAAAATACTTGTTTTAATAAAAAAAAAATAGGAAGTATTTCAAACAGCACTTTATTTTGTCCGACAGTGTATATTTAAGCTCTACATCAAAGGAAGTCCTGCAGAATAGAATAAATGCTGCCAACAAATCCTTTGGACGTCTCAAGCCTCTCATACCGTTGAACGCGCACATAAAACTCAGTGTAAAATCACACAATTAGATGGATGCCAGTCATGGAATGCAGCAACTATAGAGAATATGTAAAATGGTTAGGGAAACATTGAAAAAAGGTGACTTTACCAAAACCATTAGTATTCCCAGAATAGGCATTTTATATAACTAATCACAGATTGTTCTTATTTTTCAATTTAGACCGCTATTAATGGAATTAGAGCCTGTTTAATTATTCCATATAAAAAAATCAATGTTTGATGGAAAATACAATTGTTCACAGGTGGCATTAATTTTTTAATTCAGAATCACAGGAATTTAGAAATCTATATAATAATAATCGATTACATTTTAAACTTTCTTAAATTTAGAATACCGATTTCTGATGGGAAATACAAGTGATCACAGGTTATTATTATTTTTAAATTAAATGATGTAGAGCCTATATTACAATTCCATATAAAAGCTTATTTTTGTTTGCAACTGGAGTCATCACAATTTATCTTTACTCTTCAATTTAGACTCGTTTTTAAAGGATCTAGAAAATGCTATCGTTGATAGTAAACCTTTTTAGTTTAGCATTCGGCATGATGGTATTTTAAAGAAAAATTACCTGCTTTAGGTTCACTGATCCAAGATTACAGCTAACAATTTAATTTACTATTTACTTAAACTAAATTGTTACTTAAAATTAAACAGTCATCCTTATTTACTAAATATTGTTTACTTTTTTCTCTTTAATTATTCCTCTAATTATGTTGCCACAAACAAGGAAACTTAAATGAACTTATTAAAATAACATGAATATAAATAATATGGAAGAGGCATAAAAACTTGTAAGACTACTTACCTGTGGCTTGTAGTTTCCAAATGAAATCCAAGCGATACGTTGCCTCCGTTTGATGGCTGTGAAAAATCAATGCAACCATAAAAGCAAAAAGGAAAATTGAATCAATTATATAACGCAATAGTGCTTCTTCATTGCTAATGCATTTGATAAGGAACAACAACAAATGCATCGATAAATGCCATCATCATCATCATCAATATCATCCAAGTGAACGCCCCCAATAACACAAATTGTAAAGGTAAGTTCATAAGTTTTCAAAGAACCAGAAACAGGTACAGGCACGCACACATTGAAGTTTAAGTGGTTGAGTAGTTGTGGTATTCCATACATTGTACCATTAGCATAAAACACGAACGGCACAGGAAAGCCAATCACCATTTGTTGGAGGGGGGGGGGGGCAAGGTTGGAAGGAAAACATAAATAAATTGAAATAGAAAGAAAAAGAAATACAGAAGAAATATTAAAACATTTTGCATTGAAAACAAGTTGTGCATTATTAAATTGTGGCAGGGAATTTAAATTACATTACAACTGTACACTGTACAGTTGGACACATTTCTAAAGTGCATTTTAATATGTTTTTTTATTACGTGGTTAGGCTGACTAACTGTTCTGTGAGGTAGAGCTCCATGTTTGCTCTATATCATCTGAAATTTGTTGTATCGCTCAGACTCTACCTTACAGAAGGTATGATTTCAATTGAAAGGAACCCAGCAAAAACTTAGTAATAACTTTGAACTATTGAACAACTTATTTATCAAAGACTAGTTTATATACATGCAGTGGTGGCCTTATAATTAGAAATGATTTTTCAGCATATATATTTGTTTATATATGTTAGAAATTCGGTTCAACCTATTAAAACTAGTAATTAGAAACAGTAAATTAACAAATTGTTATTAAGTTTAAAATAACGTGAATCTTTTCTAAACATTTCTCTTGAAAACCGCAACCGCTTCATGATATTTTTTTGAGACATTAGTTTTTTTTTCTGCAATGCACCCATGAATTCCTAACTAATGTAAGCGTCTTCTTTTTGACGGTGTGAATATTTCTGCTCTTATTTGCTGTCCAATTGCAGCCTTTATTTCACGCAAAGATAAAAATGAATTTTTTTTACTGGCTCTATAAATAACTCTATCTTCTGCTAAAGTGGTCTTTTGTGCCCTAGGTTTCCTAGCTGGGGTTACAAACTCCTTTGTATTTTTATACAAGTGAATTTCACCAAATAACATTTTTTTGAGCAAGAAAACTTTTGTGCAATAGCCGACTTTGAAGTTTTTAATTTTGGTAACACTGCACTATCAACCGTCATCATTTCTGCAGTACATGACTTGTTTTTGCCCATTTACGAAACTAAACCGTATCAAAATTATTACAAGTAAAACTATTGCTTAACAAATTATACCCACTTTGTCACAAATATTTAGAAAAGTTTAAAAGTTGAAGAAAAAAAATACGCGTTTCCAATTACGTGTCCAGAAAAAAAAACAATTCTCAACGTGTTGGGCATCAACAATAATATTGATTGTTCATTGAATAGCGATAAAAACAATTTACATTATAGCCTCTAAATCTAGAAAGAAATTGAAAATCGAATCATTATTATACCAAAATTACAGGCTTATAAGTACGCAAAGGTACAAAAACCGGGTTTTTAACCGTAAAACCAGATTTTGGAGGTGTCCGGCATAATTCACTATTGTAAATTAATAACCGATCATTAATTGAACGATAGTGGAGCTAACAGATAAGTTATTTCTACCAACTTATCATATCAATGAAGTTCATTTAAGATACTATTACGTTAAAAATGTTTCCATGAAACATCTCTTCAGTACAAGCTCTTGCATTCAATCAGCGTGACAATTAACTTCAATATTGTTATATCTACATACATATCTCGTCTATATTTTTAGAGCCCCACACCTTAAAAACATACTCACAGCCGTACATAATATTTGTTAAGGCGTTTTACTTAAAACTGTTAACGAAATCGTTCACAATCTAAAAAAAACTACATTTTTACCTGCCTAAACAATTACACAGCACCATTTCCTTTTAACTTTTTACAACCTGGCTCTCATTAATAAAACATTTTACACAGCACACGTACATATAAATAAATAACAAAAATGCTCTTATTTGCAATTGCCATATAATTCTAATCGAATTGTGTATAAAGAAAGGAAGATGCTTTACAACTTTTACAATCGACATGAACATTTCTACAGCCTATTGAGCGTCAAAAAACCTCCTCCTCTTCGAGCTGTGCATTACACCAATGCCAAGTTTATGTTTCATTTAAGAGTCCTTTTCTTCATAAGAGAAATATACTTTAACTAAACAAATTTAACTATAAATAATAAATGTTTGAATTGTTTGAATTGTTCACAGACAATCAGGTTACAGTTTCGTAAGTTTTTGTAATAATTGTTTAAAAAAAACAACTGTCAAACAATATAATCTGTTAGAATATATGGTCACGTCAAGTAACCCAATTTTAAAAATTGATGTCTTCCGATTTGGATAAAATTTGCACCAAGGTTAGTACTATTGGATAGTAGGTCAAAGACAAATTTTCAGCTCTATTAGTCCAGAAGTGCCGGATTAGAGGTTGTCATTTTGGCCAATTTTGGTCATACAAAGGTTTTTTTAAATGAGTGTAACTTTTTACCTATTGGACTGTAGATAGCTATTTCTTCAATCATTTCAAAAATATTTTTTCTTAATTTTTAAAATTTATTTTTTAATTTTTTTTTTCAATTTGGGCCCTTTTTTCAAAAAAAGAAAGCTTATACAATTTACTTTAAGGCCTTTATAATCGCTTAGTGGGATGCGAGTGGGATATCTATCAAAAAAATTATTTTTTAACTCAAGAATAGGATTTTTCAATATTTGGCACATAGTACTAACCTTGGTGCAAATTTCATGCAAATCGGAAGACATCGATTTTGAAAATTGGGTCACTTGACGTGAAATTCACCATATATATATTTGTACAAGTGCTGGACAATAGAAAAAATCGTACACAAATTACTTGAAAAACCGACATGATTGCAAAAAAGATATAGCTTACAAAAAGTAATTTATATTAGATATGCCATATTTTCAGCGCGCATGAAATTGTCGTATGTTCTTGTTTATACAACATTGTCACAACATTTGTGCACACAACTTGTCTGCCATCAAGTGAAATTTTCACAGGAAAAAATCCCCACACAGGAAAACTAATTTGTGGCCGCAATTTTGCCGAATAATACGTGTGCACGTATGAATTGAGATTTGTCTAAATCAAAAGTACACAGAGAGGAAATTAAATATAAATTCTTCTTTGAGCGTTTCTTTAATATTAACAAATACATATAAATTTGTAAATGAAAATTATATTATAGCTTTTTTTGTTTGGCTATAGTTTCTTCTTTAAGCTTTTCTTTAATATTGACAAATAAGTATTTTTGTTTCATAAATATTAAACAACTTAGTGCTACCGGATTTTATGTGAACATTGTGAAATATGTTTCTGTGCTTTTCATGTTTTATTTAAATGTGTGTTTTTTAAAAAGCAAAGATGGAAAAAGCAAGTAAAACTTACTCCAACATTAAATGAATTTCTTCTTGTACAAGAAAATAAATGGAAAATCCAATGTAATATGTTGAGGCCATCAGCAATAAAATTGACTTCAACAGGATGCGTAGAACTTGATAAGTGGCACAGGTCATCATAGAGAGTAATGTCAGCAACAAAAAGGTC
The DNA here is from genome assembly GCA_916048285.2 of Bellardia pandia. Taxonomy (NCBI): domain Eukaryota; kingdom Metazoa; phylum Arthropoda; class Insecta; order Diptera; family Calliphoridae; genus Bellardia; species Bellardia pandia. Next base: position 26,032,931 of record OU696531.1, read on the forward strand.
TAAATAACACAATAAAGATTTAACGAAATAAATAAAATAACAAGTCGTGAAAAGAGAAGAAGATAAAAGAAGTATGTAGATACAAAAAAAAAAAAAAAAAAAAAAACAAAATATTTTATTATTATTTATGTTGTATCTTGAATTAAAGTGTGTAACAAAAGTGTAACATACTGTGACAATGACAGCGACTGGTACCAGCTGGAATACTTACATTAATGGCTAAATAATAATCACAGTCAAAGTATTTGTATTTCACACCTGCTGCTGCTTCATCGGTGGGTGGTGTCATTGTTGATGTAGCTGTTGGTAATATTTTTATTGTATCTTCATAATTTATATCATCTGGGAATAATGATGTATTATTGTTGCTACTGCTATTGCTACCACTACCACTAATATTGTTAATATAACTGCTGCTATTATTGCTATCTGCAGCAGCACTAATCAGACTTGTTGATGTTGTGGAATTAAGTACAATTTCTTGAAACTGCAAGAGAGAAGAAATCCGGTGTTTTCAATAAATAAATATGTATTTGTAAAGTTAAAAAAAAATAAAAGCGTAAATAATAATCAAAATAAGCAATTATTTATTACTTTTTATTACGGACAAATTAACTCTGGAACGAAACTAATTTGTTATTATAATAATTTAAAGATGCACTCTATGATATAACAGGAACTTAAAAGGGGTTTTTTAAAGTTGCTTAGACTTTAAATATCTGAAACAATTAGACCCTTTTTTAATTTGTTTTTTTTTTCAGTATTGTTTGACAATTAATTCAAGTAGTTTTTATTCGACCTTTTTATGTGTAATAAATAAAAATGCTTTTATTTCAAGACTGGTCTCGAGCTTGAAAAAAAAGCATTTTTATTTATTGTTTGACAATATTATTTATTCAGTATTGTTTGACAATTTATCATGGAAAAGCTCACACCACAACATCGTCTCCAAATTATTCAGCTGAATTGCAAAAATCATGGTTCTGTGAGAAAAGTTGTTCATAAACTTCGATGGTATGTCATGGAATCATTGACTTTTCGATTCCACTATTTCCAATACAAACTGTAAATTTGCGTCTTAAGCCTGTAAATTTGAGTCAACTGTTCAGTTATAACTTACAGACAGACTTAGCTGTGAACTGAAATGTACACACACGTGCAGTTCAATACTTCAGTTTTTAACATGGATTTGAACTAGCAGGACGGGTTGGCCTCTCTCGCTGAAGCAGTGGAGCAAGAAATTTATCTTCTCACATTAGTTTATTAAAAGAAATAATGAAGAGCCATGAGATTTCCTCAATTATTTGCGCGTGACTCAATCAATGTACCAAAAACTCTCGCTCGACGCAAATTGAACAAAGAACGGTACTGTTGAACAGTATAGCTAAAAATATAAAAATTTTTAATTTCTCAGTTAAACTAAACAGTTGAATTGAACTGTCAGTTATTACCCACATACTGACAGTTTTAACAGAACAGTTGAACAGTTGTTAGCAGTTTTAACTGACAGTTTTAACTGTTCAGTTCAGTTGAACAGTTGTTCAGTTAAAACTGTCAGTTGAATGAAGAGCATTAGGTCTCTTGTCCATAGTGGAGCAAATATTACAGCTGTAGCAGAGAGGGTTGGTGAAAACCGTGACAAATTGTTTCGACGCCTTGAGCAACACAACTTGGAGAATTTTAAAACAGGGTCTTGGTGAAAAGGCTTTAAGAACTGAAAAAGTCAAACTCAAATCGACTCAGCATCACTTCCTGAGTCGATTTAACGATGTCCGTCCATTCGTCCGTCTGGCTGGATGGCTGTTCATGTAAACCTTGTGCGCAGATCACAGGTCACAATTTTGAATATATATTTCGATTAAATTTGGTGCATGTTATTTCCTTAGCCCAAGGACGGTTCTATTTAAAATTGTTTAAATTATTTTATCTAGCCCCCATAAAAATGTCCTCTCGAAATAAGGGTTTATCGGTCACAAACGCTTGATTAATGCAAACATCCAAAAAAATTTCGCCACAAATAATTTGTATATGAAGTCTTATTACCACAGCCCAATATAAGGACCTTCGCCGAATATTACTTAAAGATCATATCGCTTTTACAATTCACCAAAAATTAGTTTCATATATGCAGAAATCATGACACCTAGTTTTAGCACCACTTTTTTGAATAAAAACAAAAATGGGATACCTTCACTTAATTGTAAATAAATAAATAAATAAATTCTTAATTTTTCTAAATTTGTTTCATCAAAATCGGACAAGTGGTTCTCGAGTTATGTTAAACTACGTTTTTGCCAAAATTTTACAACTAAGCGAAAAAACATCAAGATAGGGAACAAATTTAAAAGGTCATAAAAAAAACTGACACATACGAACGCCAAACCCTTTGAGGGTTTTACTATACTGACCTAGTACCATCACCCTGACTTGGAATTTCTCAACCCCCAGATTGGCTGTTGTACTGTGTAATTAGTCAAAGCTTCCATATATGCAAGACCCCTTGGAAAATTACTTTAACATAAATCTTTTAAAAGTGTTAATATCAGCATATAATTTAACACAAAAACTATTTAAAGGAACAAAAGTCGTGTCACACATTTTTGTATGATCGGTCCATAATAATTCATAGCTCTCATATAGCGTCTATTTCAGAAAAACTGTTTTTACATATATTTCCGGTGTAGGGTATTATATGGTTGGTCTGGACCGACTTTGTTACTTATTGCTTCAGTTGTTTCTTTGGCCAGAGTGATGAATTTATGATTGTTATTTTTGTTAAGCTAATATGGCCTTGATTGTTACTTGTTTTTTTACAATTTAAATATTAATTTACGCTACTTAAATAAACTTAAGATTAAATTGGATTAAAATGAGGTGCACCGAAAAGCAAAATATTTAAATACTAAATCATATTTAACCTTAAGTTGTTTTACACAACAAAATATAATTTACGTCTCTTTTTTTTAGCAACAAGTCATTGACATTTACTAAGATGTTGTATGTCTTTTAAAAGTCATAAAAAAGGTGAAACTGATAAACATCAAACAGATAAGATTTCTGCGCACACAAACCAAGTAAGAGCTCATAAAAATGTAAATTTTTTGGCTATCAACAGGCTGTTGAAAAATTCATCAAAAGCGAGCAAACTGAAAAACAAAAACATAAATAAGAGGAACAAGAGACATATACATACATAGAAACACACATAATAGACGTATAAAAAGAAAATACCTTTTTGTAATAACATTTAATGACAGTTGGTTAATAAAAACCAATGTCAAAGACATTTTGTGTGTTTTTAAACACATTTAAACATTTAGTTGTCTCATGATTTTGTGTTTTTATAAGGAGACTGAAGCAGCATTTTTATTATGACGTGCAAAAGGTTTTGAGTTGAGACATGTTTTTCCAAATATGTGTGTAAGAAGTTTTTTTAAATACTTACATACAGATTTTAGGAATGAGAAAGTAATTTTATTACATTTTGCAACAAATTGAGGTCAAAAGGAGTAAGAAAGAGGATATAGTTTAAATTATAGTGTCGAAAAATATGCTGTCATGCATATTTAAGCTTGTTTGAATAAGAGATTTTTAGAGCGTCTGCCTTTTGTCTTTAATTTATAAGTATTGTATAATTTTAATAAATTTCCAATTCGGTATTGCTCCTGGAATTAAATATACGCAGGCGTATGATTAACTGTAATAGATATTTATATCGATTATAATGTATACGTACATTTGTTTACCATTCCATTTGTAAGCCTACAAAATTAAAAAATATTCTGGGTCCTTTTAAAATTCTAAGACAATCTAGCTAAGACCTTCCGTTTGTCTGTTGAAGGAACAATGAGGCATAGAAGAAAGCAGCCAATCGGGTGAAATATCACCCAAATATTCTTTGTTGGTCAGAAATGTTTCCTAATGAACAAATAACCTCAAAACTTCTAAGGATATTTCTAGATTGTATTGAATTATTGAGTGAAATATTTATAGCGTATTCATTTAATTATAAGTCACGTCTACTGGAGATGATGTGGACAATGAAGCAAAACATTTATCATTCACTTGATGAAGATCTTGGGACAATCTGTGAATGGTTCTTGTAGGCATAGATTCGTATACCATATCATGTTACTTTATCTAGTTAAACAAAGGAGCATTCAAAGTATTGAAAGCTTTAAAATGTAATTATTTTCAAAATGAAGATGTAGTCGATTTTTGTTTCACTGCCAGTGGAAATGTATCGATAAATTAAAAAAAAGCACACAAATTCATACCATAAAATTTATTTTAGAATATTGAAATTTTTTATTTATTTTTTGTATATTCCGATATTTAAGCATGATGAAAATATAATTTTTAATAATAACTTAAAGGTCGAACAATTAGTTTAATTATTTTAGAATTAATTTAAATACATACACACTCCATAGCAAGTTTTCAATGTGTAAAAGAAATATTAGCGGATAATATAAATGTTTCGATTGATATCGTTATGCATAGCCAGTATGTATATAAGTATGAAACCATATTCTATACATCCACAGTGGACTCGCTTAAAAAATAATTGACATTTGTGGAGGATTTGATGATAGTTTTAGTGGTGTTGCTGCAGTTTTTTTTTTGACTTATCGAAAGCTTTTGACTTATTTGATCACGAAATTTTGGATAAAAAACTTAAATAAATAGGTGTGTCAAATAACACACTTGTGTTATTAAATGACTTCTTAAGAGATCGTAAGCAATTTGTTTAAATTGGAGATGCTAAGAGGACATTGCTACCGGTAAAATGCAGAGTACCTCAAGGTAGTGTATTAGGACCACTTTTATTTAAAATATATAGTAGATGATGTCAAAAATATTACTTTTAACGGAAAACTGTTTATGTTTGCGGACAACATCTGTCTTCTTTATCGTTATAAATATACACAGGTGTTACAAGCTCAAGTCGAGTACAACGCTTCAATATTGGCTGAATATGTTAGAATCAATAAGCTCAGGTTAAACTCTAATAAAACTAAGTTTATTCATTTTAGGCCTAATATATTGAGAAACGACTATGACTGTTCATATCGATGGAGTTCCGATAAAGGAGTCAGATTCTGTTAAGTATATAGGCATGAATTTTTCCAGTAATTTTAAATTTATATAAATTTAAAAATAAATTCGATAGAAATACAAAAAAGGTGATATACCAAAGTCTGGTTCACAGCCATTTGACGCCATTAATCTATGGATATAAAAACAATGCTTTATTCAAATGTCTCCAGTGGGTACAGTGGAATAAAGCACTTAAAATAGTATTTAATCTACCATTTACTTATCATACTTTGGATATCTTTAAAAATTATGCTACCACTATTCTACCAATCAGAGGCTTATAAAGGGTGTCCCAACTGGAACGCAATTTTTAAATTTGGCGCCATTCGAAGTGTCATTGTTTGACATTTGAACAATTGTTATTGTTTGCTAGTAGAAAGTACGAGGTTAGTAAAAATTGAGCGCTACATGAATGAACAACGCATTCTCATTGTGAAATTGTTTTACCAAAATGGTGAAAGTTTTGCGGCTACAGTGCGCAAATTGCGATAAATTTTGGGTCACAATAATGCTCCAAAAGAGTCAACTGTAAAGAGATTAATGGATAAATTTGCAATAACTGGGTCTGTTAGTGATGCAAAGACAACAACACGCCTTCGACCAGGTCGATCGACCGTAAATGTCGCAGCTGTACTTGCTCAAACTCCATCCACCTCAATTCGACACCGAGCTCAGCAAATTGGTGTCTCCAAATCCACTATGCAGCGCATTTTGACGAAAGATTTGCATCTTCATTCATACAAAGTTTAATTGACTCAGAAACTGAAGCCAGCTGACCATGGACTGCGAAGGGAGTTCGTTAATTGGGTATTAAAGAGACAACATGAAAATGCCGATAAAATCATCTTCAGTGACGAGGCCTATTTCCCTCTTGATGGCTTCGTCAATAGGCAGAATTCTCACATTTGTGGTGAGGAAAATCCTCGAGTGATTTACGAGAAGCAAATGCATCCTCAACGTGTCACTGTGTGGTGTGTTTTTTGGGCTAGAGGAATCATTGGACTTTTTTTTTAACGAAAATGAGGCTGGTCAAACGCAAACAGTCAATTGTGTTTGGTATCGTGCAATGATAACCAGTTTTTTCTTGCCTAGAATTAAAGAAATGAATGTGGAGGGCATGTGGTTTCAACAAGACGGGGCCACATGTCATACAGCCAGAGAAACAATTTAATTGCTGCAACAGTCATTTAAAAATTGCGTTCTAGTTGGGACACCCTTTACAAAACTCAAATATTAAAGTTTGTTTTTAAATCGATCCGGAAAAATCCTCAATACAGTTACAGCGGAAGGTACAAATAACGTATCGCCAGACAAGACAGAGTCAACTATTGTCAACGACAAGATGTCGACTAGAATTATCTAAGCAACGTATTTGTTTTTTTGGATCAATTGAATTTAATAATGTACCTAAATCACTGCAGAATATTAAACATTTAAAAAAGAAGTTAACATTTATTAATTAAACGACATTGAAACACTTCTTATGTAACTTTAAACTCTTCTTTAGATTTTGTATTATTATCTTTTTTTGTTATTAATAAATTATTATTTCTTAATGAAAATGAATATGTTAAATAATTAATTATAAAATTATAATTATAAAATATTGAATAATTTAATGTATATATTGCACTAGTTGCCTGTATGCCTCTCTAATGCCAATCTTGGCACTGTGGCTCTTACTTAAATGTGATAATTTATATATTTTGAAAATAAAAAATAAATAAAAACAAAAAGTAATAAAAAAGAGAATTTTATATTAAAGCTTCATTCATTTGCATTAAATGAACTTTTGCCATATATTTTAAAAGTTCGAAAATAAAAGTTATAACCAAACCTAAAACAAAAAATTAAGAAACAGCTGATTTATTTGCAAACACTGCTCTTTCTGTTCTATAATCTTAGCAGTTTTTTTAAATACTATTTTTGTATATCTTTCTTTATGAAAAACTCCATTAACACATTTTACAATTTTATAATATCAAAACAATCTTGGCTATCAGCAATACCCTGCCGGCAACAGACATAATCATTTACATCAGTTGTCTCTTTTGCTGAGGATAGCTTTTCAACAGCCAAATAAATTTTATTTTTATTTCCACTTAGTTACTAATCGTATTTTAATGTTTAAATATTTAAACTTTAATTTGGCAAAACTAAACCGCCTACAGCTCACTACAGCTTTAAGATTTTTTAATAGAAATAAAATAAATAAAACATTAACAGCTGTATGTGCACCAATTTAAAAAGCTTATTTAATTTACTTTTATATGTGTTTTGTTATTATTTAAGTATTTTTCTATATGGTTGAGTTAATGAAAGCATATCGATTGAAAAGTTTTTGTTTAAAACTTTTTGGTTTCCCTTGTTTCTTTTGGAACATCTTAAGAAAGTCTTTTGTTGCGAAAACGTGAAGTAAAAACATGAAAGTAACGAAAAAGTTAATAAAAACTTTGACTTTAAAAAGGTGCTACAAATTGTTAAAGATTATTGGAAAAGACGGACAGAAAACAGCAACAACAACTAGCATATATTTTGCTTGTCAGCCTTTTCAGGTTGTTTGTATGTTCTATCCCTTATTTTTTTTTGGAAATTTTTTAAGAAATTTAACAAAACAACTCCTTCTCCGTTGTTTGAAGTGAACGTCACGTTCAAAAGCTTGCAAATGCGTGTAAACGATGTTTTTTTGGTGCCTATACAAATTTCATGTTAAGTTCTTATTCAAACATGATTGTTGTTTTTGCTTATAAACCATTTGAATTTATGTAAATGGAAATTGTTTTGTAAATAGTCGTTGGTTGTGTAACCTTTTGTTTTTTTGTCAAAGGTAAAGTAAGTTAAGGATTTGGGATTTACAAGTGAATCTAAAATTTAATTTCCTTTTTTAATAAGTTATTTAGCATTAATTTGAAAAGTTATTTGTTTTTAATTATGTTTTGAAGAATGTACATGAAAATCATTTTAATAAATGCTAAATCACGTTTTTTTTTTTTGTTAAATGCCTACAAGCGTATGATTGATATTTATTTGATATTTAAACAATAATACGCCTTGCTAAACAAATTTATAACTTCCTACTAAAGAATGTAATTTGTTTATACTTTTTGTTTAATTTACTAATTTAACACACCAGCAGGTTCTTTTTGTAATTTAATTTCCCTTTAATGTAGTACATAATTAGGAAACAAACATTTAACAGAAACTTGTCACTTTTAATAACTAAAACACCTAAAACTCATTAAAATGTAAATTTTTAATACCCTCATACTATATTCTAACAACTATTAAATTTTACTATACCCAATTACACTTGTACAGCTGCTGAAATGCTCCCAAAGGACTTTTCTTCATATACAGACATATACGGATGATTGCACTTGTAGTTTTTATTTTCCAATTCCTACTATTTTCATTTCCCGCACGTACAGTGCACAGAAAATTACAGAAATTGTTTTGCTTACTGTGAGTTTGTGCAACAAACAGGAAAACACAAAATAAAAATAAAAATGAAAATGAAAACACATCATAAATGTTCGCAACACTTACCATCGATAGTCCCGTCGTGAGTGCAATCAATGCAACTGTTAAAAATGCAAAACATTGCGACAACATGCGATTGCTGTGAATTTGTAATGAAAACTCTTTGATGCCAGTCGGAAGCTAAAAAATACACAAAAAAGAAAAAAATAGACAGAGTATATGAAAAAAAAACATTCATAAATAAAAGATGTACAAGTAATCGAATACTCAATTACAAACTGAATGGAAAAAATGTGAGAAAGTATATTTTTTTTTCTTGGACCAGCACTCAAGGGATGACCCCTACTTATGCAATGCATTGTGTTGGAACTAGGAAAATAGGTTATGGAAGGGAGGATAGCGGGAGTAGTGTTTGTGAACATTTGACCTGAATTTTCCTATATTGAAAGTGGCAGGGAATACTTCTGCTGGGAGTTTGTTCCACAGAATTTTCCCTGTAGAGTGTTGTGCGACCACAAATGGATGAGCCCTGACTGAAGAACGTGTATTATGTAAAAAAACTGCGTGTTTCAGCAACAAGTTCCCTAATTTCAGCAGACCACATTCCATTATAGTATCGATAGAACAGTGAAACACAACCCACATTGCGATGATGCTCCAATGAATCAATAGAGTTGGTTACCCTACTGTCACCCATAAGCGGTCGAGTAACTCCAAAATAGTCTTCGAAGCACCGGCCCATACATGAGAGTTGTATTCCATTTTCGGTCGAATATAGGTGGTGTTAATAGTAAGAAGATCAGATGGAGTGAAGTATTTTCTACACCGTTTTTAAAAACCAAGGCACTTGAGCGCTTCTTTCGACATCACACTGGATTCTCATGCCTAGAATGGCAAGAGCGTCTGATTCCTTAATATTTGCACCGCCCATAAAAACAGATGAAGCAACATGATCTGTAGTGCGTTTGTGCGTTAATAAACAACACTAAGTCTTACGTACATTAAAATCGACTCTATTCGCACAACCCCATTCCAAGATTGTTTCAAGGTCTCGGTTCAGCGTATCATTCATATTTTGTCTCATTTCCCCAATCTTCAAAAGGTTTGGTCTATAGTTAAATGAGTATGAATGGCAAATGTTGTTATCATCTGCAAAAGAGTAGATAGGGTTTGAAGTTTGACAAAGAAGGTCATTTATAAAGATGAGAAATAAGGTGGGAGAAAGAACGGAGTCTTGCGGTACCCGTGAATTAATCTTGAACTCGTCTGATGAGATTCCATCTATAACAACTCGTATAGTGCGATTTCTGAGAAAACTTGATATAAATTGAGAGAAGTTATCACCGACACCAAAAGCAATGAGTTTCGATAAGAGAGCACCATGCCAGACTCTGTCGAATACCTGAGAAATATCTAGAGCCACCACTTTACTTTCGCCAAAACGATGTACAGCACGAAACCATTTTTCCTATAGGAAGGCCAATACGTCACCCGTAGAGCGTTCTCTACGGAAGCCGTACTGGCGGTCGCTAAGTAAATTGTTGGTCTCTAGATATTTCATAATTGGTAATTTACCATACTTTCCATGACTTTGGAAAGTGCAGAGCAGATTGCAATTGGACGATAATTTTCAGGGTTTGTAGCCTCTCCCTTTTTAGGAATTGGCGTTACATTAGCAACCTTCCAACACATGGGAAATTCACCGGCACGGTAAAAGGTCCTAAAAAGGTTAGCTAATGGACGAGTTAGCGTCGAAGAACACTGCTTCAAGACCAGTGCTGGTATACCATCTGGCCCAGGAGACTTATTTATGTTACGATCCGCTAAAACCCTTTTAAGTGCTCGCGTGCGGAAGAATATATATGGGATAGTGATACTCTTTCCAGCACGGGTAGTGGTTGATTGCTTCCCGGTAAGTTTGAATTATTTGCAAATAAATCAGCCAAAAGGTTAGCTTTGTCAACCGGGTATATTAAGAAGTTTTCATGTTATTTCAAGGATAAATGTTTCGCAAGTCTAACTAGTCATTACAATCATAAAACTTTTTTTTCTTCTTAGATATTCTGCTTAAAGTTAAATAAGCAAAAATATAAACTTTTTATATAAATTTTGTTTGGCAAAAAAAGTTACTTTTAACTTAAAATCTTAATTTTCGTTTTACTAATAATCAGGCATGTTCATGTTCTGACAATCGCATTTCGCATAAAATTTGCGATGCGAGTTGAGATCGCATGATAGGTGTTCTGAAGTTCACAATCGCAAGAAGTTTAGCGACTTCAACTCGCAAACACATACTGTAGTGAACTGATGTATTTGAATTAATAGGAACTTTAGACTAACAATAAAATTATGCACAAATTAAATTAACCCTTAAGCGAACACCTGGGCCTGGCCAGGCATTTTTGAACATTTTTATAGTTTTTTACTTAGATAACTTAGGCGGAGCACCTTAACTTTTTATGAATTCCTCAATAAAGGTGTTTTGTACAAAAAAATTAAAAAAAAACTTAAAATTTTTTTATCTCTAGGCGTGTTAATTACTCTCAACATGCTTGTAACACCAGGGCTCAGCCAGGCCCTATTATGTAGAAAATGCAGCAAATAAAATAAAAAAAAAAGAAAGAGATTAAACCGATAAAAAGCAGAATCAATGTGCTTGAACGTTTCAGAAATTAGTTTTTTTTATTGTTGTGTTGGCAGTTAACAAGTGTTAATAGTGTTACAATGAGTACTAAATTAAACCAAATCTTTGAAACAGTTTCAAAATCTCACCCTATTATGACAGATTGGCAGAGGCAATTGCCAATAATATAGAAAACGAAATTCAGAATGAGGTTGATGGAAATGAAGACAATGCTTCTGATATTGGAAACGAGTTAGAAATTGATAATAAAATTGAAGATTTTTAATTTAAAGCCATACAAATTATAAAAAGTTCCAGCTAGGCCCTGGGGTTCGCTTATGTGCACACAGTTTGGTGTTTGCTTAAGGGTTAAACATGTTTTCTTTTATTTTTAGCAAAATTAGTAAAATATCTGTTGTGTTTTAACAAGCTTCTGTGCACATTACTTATTTGAGTATTGGCGATTTGATTTAAACAGCTGAGGACTATTTACTTGATTTTTGAAAATATTTAATGCTAGTGTTGTTTAATGTGTAGTTTGTAATTAAATAAAATCTTTGGTTTTATGTAGGAATTCATACCTCAAATCGCTTCAAACCTGCTGATGGGATGCATGATTTTTTTTATCAGGTGTTCCCGGTTTGGAGGACTACTTTCTGCTGACAATAAGCGCTTCTTTTAACCTAATCAAACATGCAAATAAAGCACTTTCCTAAAGAGTTTTACGTCATTTCGCGCACACCAATCAAAGAACAAATTCTATCTGAATGTTTTTGCTTAAGAAAAATTCATAGTTACAGAGAAGCACGATATTCGTTTTGTAATTGACTTTCATTGTCATACGTAAATCTGTAGGCTATAATTTCATTTTTGTTTTTTGCTTTAAAACCTTCTTTGTTGTCAGCACTAAAAAAGCATCTTCTTTGTATATTTTATTCGTAAGCATTTACTGTTTCAAAAGAGCGCTTTTATTGAAGCGCTCGATTATGCGCTTTTTCTCTTAATTGCTTCAAAAAACACGAATTTTTTTTACTGGGTTACTACAAAATTCTTTTAATATTTAAAATAGTACAAAAACAATGAACAACTTTCAACAGGCTCATAAAGAATTTGAAAAGAAAATCTCTGACAAAAACGTAAAATACTTAAACAAACTGTCAGACCATAAAACTATTAAGATTATTGTTTTTATGACAGCAGCACAAACTAACATGATACCCATGTCCAAAGTTTATTTTTTGTTTATTTTTAGTTTTGCTGTATTTTTGCAATTTTCACTATGTATGAATGAATGAGTGTGTGTATTGTGCATCAAACTTACTTTGACATTGAGATCATGACATGCCACCATCAAGGATATGAGAAACATAACAGCCACAGCTAAACAGGAAATGCCTACAGTATAAACATTGCTGCAAGTACAGAAACAGAAATTAGCAAAACGGATGAAAATATAACAGCATAATAAATTGTTAAATTTAAATTTTGCAAAATTTTAACAAAACGCTGCAGTCATCATCAATTTAGCAACAGTGTGTTGCACTCACCTTTGAAAGACACACAGACGTATGACAGTGGTGCCGATTAAAACTATAAAATTACAATTAAAATATACGCTCAACATACGATCTGGTTCGGTAACATACTGCAAAAGAAAAATATATTATGAAAACATAAGAGTTTTGAAACAAGCAAAGTTAATATTTAAATTTACCTTTCTTTCTAAAGAATTATCCTTAAAGGATAGTAGTACAGATTTACAGTGCTCAGATCGTAAATGATCAATGCTGCGAGCATCTATGGCTCTCATTAGATACTCATTGACTTCGTCCTCGGGATCTTTCATTGATTCACTGTTGTCATTGAAACCAAATCTAAATAAATGAGAAATTTAAAGCTGTTAGTCAGATTTGTAAGCTTTGGTTAGAATAAATCACAAGACTTTTGCAAATTGTATTTCGAGAAATATTTCCAGTATAAACAGCAAATCTAAAAATTACAGCAACAGTTTGGATATAAAATCTTTATTAGAAAACAAGTAAGAAAGTATAGTCGGTCAAGCCCGACCATATAATACCCTACACCCAGTATATGTATAAAACAGTTTTTCAGAAATATATGGACCGATCATCCAAAAATTTAGTGTCTGTGAATATAAATATTGTGTATGTTAAACTTTATCTCGATATAAATACTTTTAAAAGATTTATGGAGGTTAAAGTTGATTACGGGGAGGGTCCTATATGGGAGTTTCGACTAATTGCGGACCGACCATTATAAAATTAGGTATCATCATTTCTGTATATTATTTGTGTCGAATTTTATTTGATTACCAACATTCTTAAGAAATTTATGATTGTTAAAGTGATTTTCGGAAGTGGGGCTTATATGGGAGCTACGACTAATTATGGACCGATCTGCACAAAATTTGTACATGTGATTTGGCTTCATTTACCACTCATTTGTAATGAAATTTGTTTTCTTCCTTGCATAATTCAAACATTTATGATCGGTAAACCCCAATTTCGGAAGGACTTTTGTATGGAGGCCTGGTGTAATAATGGACCGATTTCGACCAGTTTCAATGCCATCCATTCTTGGGTCGAAAAAACATCACCTACCAAATTTTGTCAAAATATCTTCAAAATTGCGACCTGTAATCTGCGCACAAGCTTTACATGGGCAGCCAGCCAGACGAAGGGACGGGCGGACATTGTTAAGTCGACTTATGAAGTGATTCTGAGTCGACTGGTGTACTTTAAAGTGGGGGCTGGACCTATATTTCTGGGCGTTACAAACATATGCACAAATCCAATATACCCTCCCCACTGTGGTGGTGTAGGGTATAACTATTATTAAAGTCATCTAAGGCTAACAACAGTTAAATTGTTTGAATTAACACTAATAATTATTTTGGAACATAAGACTTATGGTACGGTCACACTTGGCAAATATTTGCCGCAAAAGACGTAACCACTAAATAATATATTTTTGAACTCGTTTATTTATTAAAAAAAAACTTTGTTTATTTAGGACAGGACACAACAAATATTTAGTTTTCTTTTTCTTTTTTTGATGCTGTTTGATCTTGCAAAACTCTTGTAAGAGTAAACAACGTCAAACAAATTTGTGTTAAAACAAGTGTCTGCATTTTTTGAGTAAATATTTGCCAAGTGTGATCGTACCTTTATTTGTTTTAATTTCAGCTCAAATACAAATAGGTACTGTTATTTATTTCGAAAACTTTACATTTTTAAAATAAATTTTAATTTTTACAGCCACTTACTTGGAACTATTTTTCTGCATGCTACCATGGCCCATCACACGCAATTCTTTCGATATGTTGCCATTCACTTGCAAACGATTACGTGACTTTTTATGCTGGCAAATGGAAAAGGAAAAGAAAATTAAACATGCAATTTGTAAGAATTTTATAAGTGTTTGTTTTCAATAAATATACCGGTCTATAAATATCGCCTGGTATAATGAGATATGTTTCGATTTGATGATCCTTTAAATACGAATTACGTTCTGCTCCTTTGCCCTGCTCTACTTCATAGTCACCATCCAAACACTTGAGAGTTTCTTTGGTGATGTGAACACGTCTAAAACATAAGTAGAAATATTACTTTATAACTTTATTTTTAGTTGGAACAACATCAGCACAAATCCAATATATCCTCCCCACTATGGTGGTGTAGGGTATAAACAGTTACAGTTTTAATAATGATTAAAAAATGTTTTTATGATTTGATTTCAGAAAGTAGTGTTCGATTTATCGAACATTGGGCACTATTTAAAACTTTTGTTTTTTTCTAAAACATAATGAATTTTACCATATTGAATTTTTTTTAAAAACATTTCAATTATTGTAAAGCATTAAAATAGAAAATAGATATATTTGAATATAAATATATTGATACGTCCTTTGTATGAGCTGATAAACAAAAAATGTATACAGTTGAGAATTTGGTAGGCAGATTTGTCGGTTGATGAACAAATGATCCCATATTTTGGATGGCATTCCTGCAAATTGTTTGTACATGGTTAGCCTTCGGTTTGGGTATAATTTTGGTGACTCTGCTCTTCAATTGAATCTCTACTCAACTGCATGCCTTATGACGGGTCAGCGGTCAAAACAAGGCCGATGTGTTTCTTCACTTATTAGGATGTGTAGAGTTTGCACTTCGGCATACCGTGTATTTGTGCCGTGTGCCTACTGATTGAAAGATGATTGTGTGCAACAGGTACTGTGCGAGCAAATAGAATTGCAGGAGCTGAGCTCAAAACTGGAATATTTCTGGAGAGAGGCGATTATGATTTTCAGTTTGACAGCAAAAACATAGTTTTAATTTGCCAGTGGCAGGACAATAAACAAGTCATAGTGGCTACCAATTTTGATCAAATCTACTGTTCCTGTGAAAGTATGGAAAAAGCAAAAGAAAAATTATGATGGCAGAATAATAGAACACAATCATTTTGTTAATTATGTATAACCAATCCCAGCTATTGAAAAACTACAACAAAGAAATGGGAGGATTGGATTTGCATGACAATGCTGTACAAAATTATAGTGTTGCAAATTGAGCAAAGAAGTGGTACTGAAGTGGTAAATCGAAAAAAGAAGATCTTGATTCAACGAGCGATGACAGTGTTGTTGATTTACCAAGGCTTTCAACAAATAGTCTTCCTATAAGTAATAGTAAGCATCTTATTATTAAAATAGAGCAAAATAAAAAGTGGAGGTGTAAGAAATGCCATAAACCAAGTGTTTCTTTTGTTGAAAAATTGCAATGTTGCGTTTCATACACATTGTTTTGAGGCTTAAATAATATATATTTATAATTTAAATTTAAATAAATGATATCTCCTATTTTTCTTTAATGAATTTGAGTTTGAACTTGATTTTAAATTCGTGGTTTCTGATCCCAAATTACCTTAAATTTAACAAGTTTTATAAATTTCTTAACACATGAGTTAAAGAATTACTTTGTATACTATATCCTAAAAAGATCATAATTATAAATTCCAAAAGAAAATTTACTTCAAATAGAAGTTATTATACGATTATTAATCATTATTAGTACCATTCTGCAATAAATGTAAAAATTAGTTATTAATGTTTGGTTTGAAAGTGGCAAAATTGCAATGGTTTACTTTCGGGTTATTGCGAACAAAAAGAGGTACTTTTTCTAGTAGATTTGCTTGACAATTTTATATTACTTTTTAAGTTAATTTGTCAGTGAAGTTTTTGTTGGGTTATTTCTTTGCATACTCACTTTTACTTAATTAACATTACGTGCTTTTACTTTTTAGAAAACCTTTTAATATTTAATTAAAAAATTGCTTTTAAGTTAAAAGTAAAAAAGGCATCAGGTTCATATTCATAGTCTTTTGTTATTTTATAAAGAAAGTCGTTAAGGACATAAACAAATTATAGAGTGAGTAAAACTTTTTTTCAAATTCACTAAGTTTAGTAAATCTTAACTAATTAAAATCTGTAATTCAAAAAAATTTATTATAAATAATAAAAGTAATAATTAGGTATTCTTAATGCGTTTATGTTTTTACTAACTTTTAACTGTATGTTCTTTGAAAAAGTTATAGACAGGAGAATCAACAGGGCACAAGTGAACATAAAAGCTGTAGGACTATTATATAAAGTATTGTTTTTAGAAGCTAATTGTTAAATTCACAAGTGATGTTGTATGAGGGCGGTTCGGAAACCTCTTAGACTAGAACAGAAAGCACGGTATAAACAGAAAAAAGTTAAGTGTTTTGGAAACTTCCATCTCTGCTTTGAACACATGTTAAATTTCTTTTCGACTGACAACTCTTTCATAAAAAAACAGGTGTCCAAAAAAGATGCATCCGCGATTTTTTTTACAATGGAAAAATTACAAATTCGTGGTGTCATTAATTATTTAAATAAGAAAGGTTTATCGGCACAAGAAATTCATCATGATATGATGAATGTGTTAATTGAGAGTGCTCCTTCATATGCAACAGTAAAAAATTGGTTTGCTGAATTTAAACGTGAAGATGAACCACATAGTGGAGCTCCCAAAGCAGCATGATATGATATTAACTGATCGACGAATAAAAGTGCGTGAAATAGCCATTATCATAGGCATCTCAAGTGAGCGAGTCCATTTAATTTTACATGAAGAACTACAGATGAAAAAGATTTCTGACAAAAAACGCATAAGAAAGAATATTTCTCAAGCTTTTTTGGTTCGTTCTAAGAAAAATAAAATGGATTTTAAGCATCGTTTCATAATTGTTGATGTGACATGGATCCACCACTATACACCAGAGACAAAAGAAAAATCTAAGTAATTGAGAGAAGCTGAAGGAAGGGCCCCAAAAAAAATGCAAAAACAATTCAAGCGGCTGGTAAGGTTATGGCAACGGTTTTATGCGACTTCAAATGTATTTTATTGATTGACTATCTGCGAAACGGTAACACAATAAATTCAGAGTAGTATTGCAACATATTGGATCAATTAAATGTAAAAACTCGTGAAGCCAGGACTTACAATACAAAAACAAAATAATGATTCATCAAGACAACGCACCAGCGCACAAGAGTATTTTAACAATGGCTAAAATCAACGAATTAAAGTACGGGTTGCTTGACCACCCACCTTATTCTTCTGATTTAGCTCCCAGTGACTTTTATCTGTTCCCAAATCTAAAACAATGCCTAGCTGGCAAGCATTTTACCTCAAATGAAGGTACAAAGACAGTTGTAAATTATAATTTTGAAGGTTTTGAGGAAAACTATTTTAATCAAGGGATAGAATTGATAGATAAGCGTTGGACTCAGTGTATTTAAGTTTCAGGCGATTATGCTGAAAAATAAAAATGTTTTTGAAAAACTAACTATTCTCTTTCTAGGCTAGGCTAAGAAGTTTCCGAACCGCCCTAGTAGTGTCTTAAAAGTTGTACGTCGTCTGAATTAACAAATGTTGTTGGTAGTTTCTATATAAATATTTTATGCAACATCTACGATATTTGTGCATATAGTAGTTAAAGTGTTGCCAAAAGTTAAAATATGTCTAAATCATAAAATTACTCATTTTAAGTTAAATAAAACTGATTGACAACTTTAAAAAAAAAAATAAATTTAATAAACAGAAAATTTGAATAATTGAGATTGTTATATTTAGTTTATGAAAAACAATCTTTCATTTTTACTTACTTGACTGGAATGATAAAATGTCTGCAATTTATTTTTTATGCATTGCAGAAATTATTTTGTTTTTCTTGCTTGTATTGTAAATATTATTTATTGAGTTTTGTGTATTTGTTTTCATATTTTACTTTTGACATTTTAAAGGCTTGACATTATAAACATACAACTTCACTCAAATTGCACAACAACATACAATATCACCTGCGAATTGAACAAATAATTATCAAATCTAGATAATCTTAATAATCAGCTAGGAATCGCTTGAAAACAAAATTAAATGTAAAATAATGTATAGCCCAGTGATGGAAAATTCAATACTATTGTACTATTTTCAGTAATTTTTCACAACAAAAATACCACAGTACCCCCACATCCTATTTAGTACTCTTTGTTTGTTTTGCTTTGTTCCCAGTTTAGAAATCCAGCGTTACTATTTTGATAATCATTGACAACATTCGTTTCAAAACAAGAACATAAGAAATTCACAAATTCGTTTTTCATGTTATTTATTTGATGTGGGATAAGCTAATCTACAAAAGTAAACAGATGCATAAAGAATTAAAGTTGTTTGTGGTACTATTTTGATAAATTTTTTAAATTTCTTATGTTTCGTACATTTTTGTAATTCTTATTTCTTGTTTGAGAATTTTTGTGTATCATATGAGTTTGAAAATTTCAAACATATTGGTGAACGATCAGTTAATGATATGGCATTAACACTAACAAAATGCAGGCATGCTCATATGTTTATTATCTTAACCCACAACAAATAAAAATTTTTGAAACATATTTTTTACAAAAAAAAAAAATGAATTCATTTTTAGTTTGTTGTTATAATAGTTTTTTTTTATTAAACTGAATTAATTTTATTTTTGTATTAAAAATATGTTAAATAAAATATGTTAAAATATGTTTCCTAAAAAGTACCAGAATGTTGAAAAAAGTACTCTTTTTGTTGACGGTCAGTACCATTTCAATTTTTTATTTTTCCATCACTGGTATTGCCAGCCCCACTGTACATGTGTTTGGCATGTGGCATGTATTCACGAAGACGTATGAGTGCTTGAGCTACACTCTTATTAAATATTACGTATACGTATGCTCAAAAGTAAGTGTGTTTTGGCACAACTGGAAAATAAAATTTGTTTAAAATAACCATTAAAAATCAAATCACTAAAGGTTTTGTGCAGATTACTGCAAATATAATACAATTAATAAATGTAAATAGTCGTATATCTACTATTTACATCTAATAACACACTTAGTTTTTGCCAAGCAATTGAAACCCATAAAGACAATCATTGAGCAAACAAGAGCAAGTATAAATTTATGTAAATTAGTTAAAGATATTACAGCGAAATTTATTCTTTGAATAGTTTAACTGATTTCATTTCTCACAACAATGACCATAAGTATATGGTAAGTAAAGCACATAATGCCGAATCTCGATATTGGCAGAATTCAATGTTCTAAGTTCATAAGACATAAACATGTTAGAATAATAAACAAGAGCTACACCAAAATCTCTATAATACCCTGTAAATAATAGATTTTCACTTTCGCCTACAAACACATAAACATACATACACAAGTGCCTAATATACACAGCTACAAACAAAAGTTCTTCTAGTTCAGTTAATTTCAATGCAACAATAGAGCCAGTAAACCGCATTCACCACACTTATACAGGGATACAAGCCCACATACACTAACATGCAATAATCCAGCAACTAGTACACATACACAAAACAGGTATTTTATATGTATGTAAATATTATATATTAGGGTGGACTAAAAACAAACTTTGCTTACGCAGAAAATTAATATTTGTTTAGCCAAATAGCATTGTCAATGAACACACATGTGTTCATGAACTTTGTTAAACAATGTTCTTGTTGCAAAATCCTTCCTAATCTTATTCTGTAACTTAGTAGTCAAATCTGCAATAAAATCTTTTGAAAATTATCTCTTAAAATAACAAAAATCTTATGTTTTACTGCAAACATCCCCAACCTTGTTGTCACCTTGCGATTGGGTCCATACTAATGTTAATCTTTACACATGTTTGTTTATAGGTATTATTAGTATTTTGATGGGTGTATTTGAGTAGATATGTCGTTTATGATGATGTGAACGTGCAAGAGTTCTATGTGTGTATTATAATGATAAAATCAAACATTGGCAACATTAAGGAGGACTGCAACAATTCAACAGTAAATGTTGATGATGCCCTTCCTCCCTCTACACCTCAGCACAATCTCTTATTATTATGTCAATGTATTCATAATGTTTTTGTTGTAATTGTTGTTGAATAAACAGACAATGAAAACAACTATAATAGGAGAAACAACAGAATAGGGTAGAAATTTGAATTAAAAACAAGTTAACCATAAATTTAAAGTGCATGATTGCTAACAATGTAATAAATAAATATTGCTTAAAGTATACAATATAGTAAGCAGCGATAAAAATCTTATAATGTAAACAAAGACATAGAGAAAAGCGTAACTTTTTTAGTATTAAAATATTATATCTAATATTTGCAAGACACTTTAATAAGGATAAACCTTTAACGAAATACAGTGGGAAGCAAAACTGTTTGGATGTTTTGCATTAAGGAAGTAAGATAATGAAAATAATACAATTGCAGGTATATTATTACATACATAATATACATTTTTTTATTCAATTGAACCTTTTTCTAAATTATAAAGTATAAAAACTTACATGAATTGCTTCAAAAAAATAAAAAAATTAAAAAAAAAAATAAAAAATTCACTATTCAGACACTTTTGTGCTGTACAAGAAATAAAGATTTATCAAGATATTGTTAAAATGTAAAGTTATTTAACCCGTTGGCTTTTTTGTTTGTTGCAATCTCGTTATCAAGCTTTATTGCTCTATTCGTGCATTATTGTTTGACCTGTGAAGTGATTAACTTGAATTTCAAATTAACAATTAAAAGATCTTCAAAAATGAGAAAAACGCCAACTGACATTGAAAACAATTTGTGGCAAAATAATTATTCATGCAGTAGATTGCTAAAAAATTAAACTTAGATTATATATATATATATTGATTCCTATGGTTCCAAGTTGGAACAAAGGGCCGTAACAAAATTCTTCCATTGGGATCTGTCCTGTGCGATTAGCCTGATCTCAGACCATGTTCTTCCTGTTTCGCTAATCTCGGATTCTAGTTGCCTTCTCCAGGTGTTAGCTGGTCTACCTCTTCTTCTGCTGCCATGAGGGTTCCAGTCAATTGCCATCTTTGGTATATCATCATGGGGTCTTCTCAGAATATGGCCAACCCAGCTCCATTTCCTCTTTGCAATTTCTATGCGAATCGGTATTTCACCTGTTCTTTGCCAGAGGTCTCTGTTGGAGACTACGTTCGGCCAAAATATTCGCAAAATTTTTCGCAAGCAACGATTAACAAATACTTGCAGGGATTGGATATCGCTTGCAGTAGCGTTCCAGGACTCGCATCCATATAGCAGGATAGAGCGAACATTAGAGGAGAAAAGGCGAAGCTTGGTTTTTTTATGTATTTGTGGTGACTTCCATACTCTTTGTAATGCACCAAAACTCTGTTTTGCTTTCCTTATGCGAGATGCAATATCATCACGTGAGCCGCCTGTTGTTGATATGATACTTCCTAGATAGCAAAAAGATTGGACATCTTTGAGTTCTATGTTGTTTACTCGAAACTTGGAGAGATTAGTCGAATTGATACGTAGAGCCTTAGTTTTGTCAAAATTAATATGAAGACCAACACCCGATGCTAGCTGATGTATCTGGTTCAATTTGGCTGACATGTCGGTAAAGTTGTGTGCGAGCAGGCATATATCATCAGCATAATCAAGGTCTTCCAATCGACCATTCATACCCCATGTAATGCCTCTTCTTATTCGGGTTGCTTGCTGCATAATTGAGTCCAATACAATATTGAATAACAGAGGAGATAGGATACATCCCTGTCGTACCCCAGTGCTTACACCAATCGGGTTGCTTAACATGCGTTCATGCAGTACTCGACATGTTGAGTTGCCATACAGAGCTTTGATTAAGTCGATTAGCACAGGTGGAACTCCCTTGCATCGAAGTGCGTGCCAAATTGCCTGATGGTGGATCGTATCAAATGCTTTGGCGAAATCGATAAATATCAGGTATAGTGGAGATCTCCATTCCACCGACTGTTCCACTATGATCCGTAGACTATTTATATGGTCGGTGCAAGATCGGTGTGGTCTGAAACCAGCTTGCTCATTTCGAAGATCTGCTGAAATTGATGATGCCAGTCTAGCATGGAGTATATTCGCTAAAACCTTATTAATCATGGTTAAAAGAGTTATACCCCGCCAATTTCTACACTCTGTTAAATCTCCTTTCTTGGGTAATTTTATTATCACTCCTTCACTTAGTTCAGCAGGAAGAGAGTGTGATGTCCAGAAGTCTCTGATAATAGGGTAGATTATTTTAGCGCTAAGAGTCGGATCAGCCTTAAGCAGTTCGGGGTTAATGTTGTCTACGCCTGGTGCCTTGCCATTCTTCAGTGCACGGATTGCAATGGCGATCTCAGTTTCGTCTGGACAAATTGTATTTATGTCGAGTCTGATTTGGTGTGAAGTACAGTGACATTGCCAGACAGTTGTAGGTTGCGGAATTGACAGTATGCCGGCATAATAGTCGGACCATATTGCCAGTTGCCGCTCCGTGGACGAGGCAGTTCCTCCCGTCGGATCCTTAAGCGGATGTGTGGTTGAACGGGAGTACGCTGATATCTGTTTTGCAATTTTGTACAAATCCCTGCTTCGATGTGTATCGGCAGCTGACTGTGCTTCTATGGCCATATTTTCCACCCAAACCCGCTTGTCTCGCCGCGCACTTCGTTTTACCTGGCGATCAAGGCTGGTATACTGTGCCTGTAGGTTAGATTTAGCAGATCTTGTTCGGGCAACGTTAATGGAACCTTTAAGTTGTCTTCTATCTTCAATAAGTTGCCAGGTAGCGTCTGAGATCCATGTTCTACGCTTAGGTTGAGGATGACCAAGATGTTGCTTCGCACTGTCTGTGAAAATGCTTTTTATAGCATTCCATTGGCCTCTATTGCTGTTCGGGATATCTTCATAGCAAGTCGTTAGGGAGCCAACGTAACTTCTGAGAATATTTGAGGATTTTAATTTGGATACATCGTATCGTCTTGGCAAAGACCGTGTTGTTAGTCGTCGGATTGCAGATATCCTTAATCGTAACTCTCCTACAAGTAAATGGTGATCTGACGCTCCATCTGCCCCACGTTTATTGCACACATCTAGTAATGAACCCCGCCACTTCTTGCTTATCGCAATGTGGTCGATTTGGGTTTCTGTTCTGTGGTCAGGGGAAACCCAAGTTATTTTATGCACATCCCTGTGAGGAAAAATAGTACCACCGATTGTAAGACCACTGGTTGCACATATTCCGGTAAATAATTTGCCGTTCTCGTTCATTTGCCCCAGTCCATGAGTTCCCATAACGGACTCAATATTAGTGTTAACTGAACCTACTTGAGCGTTGAAATCACCGGTAAGAAGTAAAATATCACCAGTAGGTGTGTCTACCTTAGATTAATCCAATGTAAATGATATAAAAAAACAGCGTAATGTAGCTTGAAATAATAAAAAAAAAGGGGGTCGACTAAGACTGCTTTCTAAAGGTGATGCCCGGCCGATTGAACGTTTGTTATATATGTAATGAGGACATCAAGACCCTGAAAAATGTTGCAAAAAGTATTGGAAAGTAATATAAGTTCCTGGACGGTTTAACGTGCATTAAATATAATTGGTTTAGTAGCCAGTTTGAAAAAGAAAAAGTCAGCACTTTCCGATGGAAATGAGAAAAAACACCTTCATTTCTGTAAAATCCACAAAAATTGGACAGTAGATGACTGAAAACAGATTATATGGAGCGACGAAGCGAAAGTCAACCGTTAACAGTCTGATGGAAAAGAATACTATTGGCATATGTCACATGAGCGCATCCAAAAACATCTTCTTTAAAGCAAAACATCCGAACAGTTTTGCTTCCTACTGTACATAAGCAAGTATAAGAATATTTTAAAATTAAATTAAGTTATAAAAATATTGTTGTAAACCAAAACATTAACAAAAAGTTCATTCACTTTTTTAAACTTTCAATAGAAGTGTTAAATTTATCTATACTAAATGTGCAGACAACTAGAGCACAGACTTTTCTAAATTCACTTGAAACTTTTTAAGGTTTGCATGACTTTTATATTTTTTTGTTGCATCCACTTACACTTACTAAAAGTCTGTTTTTATGTCTGTCTTTCCTCTTATACTGAACTCATTATATTTACTTTAAATATTTAAAAAGTCAGACAGTTATTCTTTGTTTTAGTTTTAATCTTTATCTGCCATTTAGCTCAAGCATTAATGTTGTATTAAACACATTTTTTTTGAATAATTAATAATCACAAAATTTTATCTCCAATATTTTTTATATAATTAATGACACACAAATGTCAGCATTTAATTTGTGACTTTAATACAGTTTTAGTTGGCAATCGTTATACTTTAATATTTTATAAGGCAAACAACAGTTTATTAAGAAAGTCAAAACAGTGAAGGTCAAAATACTTTTAGTTATAATTATATTAACACTTTAGCTACTAACATGTGTAACTAAGATTGGCTTTTTGTTTTCTTTTTAAGGCCAACAAAAATGGAATTGTTTTATTTGTCACATAAAGGCTGAATTTCAGTTTATGGGGGACACCCCTAGAGAAAAAATCTAAATATGCCATCCCCTTCAGAATGTTCCCAGGAGTACGAAAATCATAATGAAAAAGGGGGCTCACGCCCCCTATGGGCGTGGCAGTCGAAAAACGACCCGGCCCACCTACGTAGACAATATGGGTATCAAATGAAAGCTAATGTCTTCACGATTCCAAAAATAGCTATAGTTGCCAGATCGGGCGGTTTTTTCAGCCGATACGGCCATTTTTGTTAAATAGGGGCGGGGGTGAAAAACGACCCATGCCACCTACTTAGGCAATATTGGTATCAAATGAAAGGAAATGTCTTCACGATTCCAAAAATACCCGTAGTTGCCAGATCGTCCAGAATTTGAGGAAGATATGTTAATTTTTATAAAATGGGGGAAGGACTTTTTTTGTTTATTTCTTTTTAGCTCGGCCAGAGGCCGAGCACTCGAGATCCCCGCCGTCTAGAATTAAGACATACTGGAGTTAAAAACCCCTAAGCCCGGCCGTAGGCCGGTCACGCAGAAAAACTTTACTAAGCGAAGCCAGTAATCCCTGGGTAACGCTAACAATAGTAATTTTTTCGCACAAAATGCTCATTTTTGTTTGTTTTTAACAAAATATAAGCAAAAAAAAAAAAAAAAAAATTTCCCCCACCCCAAATTTTGCCAAAATGGCCATATCGGCTACAAAAATCGCCCGATCTGGCAACTACGGCTATTTTTGGAATCGTGAAGACATTAGCTTTCATTTGATACCCATATTGTCTACGTAGGTGCGCCGGGTCGTTTTTCGACTGCCACGCCCATAGGGGGCGTGAGCCCCCTTATTCATTATGATTTTCGCACTCCTGGGGTCATTTAAGGGGGCGTGGCATTTTTTTTTTTTTTCCCAGGGGTGTCCCCCATAAACTGAAATTTTGCCCACATAAACAAATCGAAAGAATGCAGTCGCATTGGATCAATAATTCCACACCATTATTATAATTATATACAGCACAAGAGAGTACTTGCATAAATATAAAACTAATAAAGGAAATTATAAAATGTTTACTATCATTGCAAACATCTATACAAACATGCACTAATTTGTGCTCCCTACTTTATGTAGTTAATTCTGTTACTGCTTAATGTTAACGAAGGGTTTACATGTAGTGGAACAGCCTTAGTTCGATAATATGTTATAAAAATTACTGACAGCTTCGCAATTATGTTTTAAAGTGATGTTAAAAATGATATTGATGATTTTGCTGTCAAAAATAGATTCAGACAATTCAAATTTACGTACGACTTTTTATACCCTACACCACCATAGTTGGGAGAGTATATAAGATTTGTGCTGATGTTTGTAACGCCCATAAATATTAGTCCATCACCCACTTTAACTTATACCGATCGACTCGACTCAGTCTGTCTGGCTGGCTGTCCATGTAAACCTTGTGCGGAAAGTACAGCTCACAATTTTAAAGATATTTCGATAAAATTTGGTACATGATATTTTTTGCCCAAATGCGCTTGGAATTGAAACTGGTTGAAATTTCTTCTCGAAATAGTGGCTTATCGATCATAAATGTTTAAAAATTTCTGCAAAAATAAGTTGTACATCAAGCGTAATGTCATCCAAAAATTTCGTGCAAATCGGTCCATAATTGGCCATAGCTCCCATATAATGCCTGCTATCAAAAATCACTTTAAAGAGCATAATTGTCTTAAAAATATTGACATAAGCTTCATATAGACATACTAAACTCATTTGGTTCAATGTTGTGATGATCGGCCCATAATTAGTCATATCGTCTATATAAGATCCCCTTCGAAAATTACTTTAAGTTCTATAAATCTTTTAAAAGTGTTTATATGAAGATAAAATTTAACACAAACAATATTTACATGCACAGAAGTCATGCCACTATATTTTTGGATGACCTATATAGAGCTGTTTTTATACATATACTGGGTGTAGGGTTTGGTGTGGTCGGGCGTGATCGACTATACTTTCTTACGTGTTTTATTTAACGAATGCTAGTTATTCTAATAACCAGATTAATTTTAAATGTGTTTGAATTATTTGAATACGTTAAAATGTCTTATTCGTATCAGACACAATTCCGCCACAAACAGTAGTGAATGTTTTTGGCAGATTGCAGATGATTAACATCAAGGTAAAACTGTGCATCATTGTTTATAATAAATTTGATAAAAAAAAACAGAAAGATCTTTTTGCGATCTTTTTGTTGATGATGCATAATTCGCTATGCTGCTCATTAGGCTGCTCATGGAGACGCATATGTTCAGTGAATAAGCTCTGTAGAATGCTGGCTATGCAATCATCGTCCTCGTATTGCGCTACTCGGGATTTGAGCAACACTAATGTTTAACTTCGAAATTGCAATTTTACAATTGAATCGCAGTTGAATTAATATTATGATTAAATTTTCTAAAAAATGTTGGAAATGTGGAAGTCAAACGTTCCCTACATTTGAGACACAAAATTCATATTCTATCTTTAACGGCCATTTACACTATAATGAATAAGTTATGTTTAACTGAAAAATTTACTCACTGCCAATTGGGCTAACAAACACTTTTTAACTTCCTTTAAAATAACTTTAAAATAATTAGTTTATGTTGAGAACCCTTTACATTTATTTTGAGAATAGAAATATTATACATTGAAATTAAATAATCTATATATATAAAAGTGAATGTGTGTCGTTATGTTTATTATTATTAGTTTGAAGTCTATAGACGGCTAAACGGCTGAACCGATTTGCTTGAAAATTTCACAGTATATTTCTGTATGTCTGGAAGGAGCTATAGGCTACTTTTTTTTGGAAATTTTAAGTGGGCGTGGTACCTCCCATACAAAGTTAATTTTAAAAATCACCGATTTGCTTGAAAATTTCACAGTATATTTCTGTATGTCTGGAAGGAGCTATAGGCTACTTTTTTTTTTGGAAATTTTAAGTGGGCGTGGTACCTCCCATAAAAAGTTAATTTTAAAAATCACCGATTTGCTTGAAAATTTCACAGTATATTTCTGTATGTCTGGAAGGAGCTATAGGCTACTTTTTTTTTGGAAATTTTAAGTGGGCGTGGTACCTCCCATACAAAGTTAATTTTAAAAATCACCGATTTGCTTGAAAATTTCACAGCATATTTCTGTATGTCTGGAAGGAGCTATAGGCTACTTTTTTTTGGAAATTTTAAGTGGGCGTGGTACCTCCCATACAAAGTTAATTTTAAAAATCACCAATTTGCTTGAAAATTTCACAGTATATTTCTGTATGTCTGGAAGGAGCTATAGGCTACTTTTTTTTTGGAAATTTTAAGTGGGCGTGGTACCTCCCATACAAAGCTAATTTTAAAAATCACCGATTTGCTTGAAATTTTCACAGTATATTTCTGTATGTCTGGAAGGAGCTATAGGCTACTTTTTTTTTTGGAAATTTTAAGTGGGCGTGGTACCTCCCATACAAAGTTAATTTTAAAAATCACCGATTTGCTTGAAAATTTCACAGTATATTTCTGTATGTCTGGAAGGAGCTATAGGCTACTTTTTTTTGGAAATTTTAAGTGGGCGTGGTACCTCCCATACAAAGTTAATTTTAAAAAATACGGGTAGCGAAGCACACTGGGTTTTAGCTAGTTATTTATAAAACAAACAATACAAAACAAAAATTATTAAATTATAATATTGTTTTCTAATTTTCTAATCATTTGCATTAGCACATTATGTGTTTATAGCTTCTGTGAGACTCAACTAAGAATAACTAAAATTTAAGTCATTACATGTAACTTATTTAAGTGGTTGTGGCAAAGACATGTCTAAAATGATATTACCATGTTCAAATAATGAGATTCACTAGATTCGTAGAAACAAATTTAACTTCTTACAATTTACTTGAAAAATTAATTTAATTGTGCACAAAAACTCTTTTAATTTAGAATTTAACTTGTATTTGTGATGCTTTCCCCTTTTTATTATGTATATAGTGCTTTAGCTGATTAATTATACAATTCGTTTGACTATTACGTAGTAGATAATTTGTAAATTTTCTGTAAACAATACCATCACTATCAATCATATGCAACAGTGTCTTCAACAGTGTTTTACACAGAATGTCACAGAATATTTATGTAACGAAATTGTTATTATAGCAAATTACGTTCTTGGTTGGTGGAAAAGAAATTTAATTCATACATGAAATTCCCAGACAAAATCATTGTCAATAATGACAAGTCTTATTAATAATTGCACAAAAGATGTCAAAGACTTTTTAAAAATATGTGTAATTTATTCATGAATTCCTGGAGATATTTATTGTACTTAAGTAATTGTTTATATAAAATACATATTATATGCTTTGCTTTGCAATTTAGTTAACAAACATGTCTGTACATATCTGCATAGATAATTAACTCTAATTAACAATAGATCTTAATGCTAATAAATTAATCAATTTAGCGCCTTCAAGGGAAATTCTATTGTATAGTGTTTCCTTAATTTTTACATTGCTAGTTATGATTTCATATAGTTGAGTTTGCGTAACCTTTTTCCTTGTCATTTCTTGGTATAAATCTTTTAATAGCTAAAAGTTAAAAGTCATTAATTTACGGATAGATGGTGTTCAGTTAACATTTGTAGGCATAATTAAGCACTATTGACACTTGATTTCTTGCTGTTACTTGGAATTGCTACAGCAACAAATTTTACACCCAATTTAAATTTTGATTTATTTCCATTCATGTCCTGAATTGATTGCAAGTTATTTAAATAATTATAAAAGGTTTATGGCATTAGAGGAAACACTCAAATGATAATGATGATAGGCCAGAGAGTAGTGTTGAAAATAATATTATGAATGGATTAGGGATAAAGTTTGTATTTGGAAAATGATGCTTATTTTGAAAATTATCAAAAGTTTTTAAATGTCTAAAGTTTTTATTTCACAATGGGACCAATATTATGGACCTAAGTGGGCCGTTTTACATGGCCGCCTGCTAACCTAAAGTTTTTATTTATAATTAGTTCATTATAAATAATATGATACAGTAATTGAATTAATGCAAGGACCGCAAGGCATGTAATATCATCTTGTTAAATTAAATGTGTCGTCTCTTGGGCATGACTCGTTATCGAACTACACTCATTTTCACAGAATTATGGTCGAATGCTACACCCAAAAATCCATTACAAGAGTCACAGAGTCCCGGATTTAACTTTATTAAGCATAGTATGTAAGATTCTGGTTTCTTTTAATAACATGTTTTTGTTTACAATCTGTGCTAAGATTTATTGTAACGTTTTATAACATTAATTGCAGTATTTTTTTGGATGCTTTGTTGGGGCCGTATTTTATACGAACAATTAGTTTGTTTGTATACCTTTAGTTTTGTTTACATAATATGCTTAAAAACTTTTATTATTATTTATATCAATTTCATTTTTTATAAGTTTTTTTGTAAGGAGAACTTTTTCATATGAAAATGGATAATTTGTGTAACAATAATTTATGACAAAAGTTTGTTGCTGCTTGGTAATAGAAAAAGTTCAATACGTACACACACAGAGAAAATATATAGTTGTACATGTTTACCACAGCAATGTCAACATTTTTGCAAGTTTTTCAACAATATTATGGTTACTGTAATTATATTTATGATTGCCGTAATCATAATATGGTTAATTTACGTTGGTAACTATGTATGCATTTGTTGATATCATGGTTATGCTGAATCCATTTATCATAATATGTTGTTCTTTGATTATTATGTAGAACAAAATAATATGGTATAATTTTTCATCATAAGAATGATCACCATAAACATTATATAATTGCTATAATCATATATATGATTGAAGTAATCATGTGAATTGTAAACTTAACCATATTATGGTTGTGTAAAACATATACATTATAACAGTGACCATAATATTTTAAAAACAACTTTAAAAATATTGAAATCGTTGTGGTAAACATGCACAACTATATTTTTTCTCTATGTGCATGAAGGTACACCAAATTCTATTTATACACGGTTTTGATTTAACATGGGTTGAAAATAAAGAGTTTTAAAATTTTATTATTTTATTCCATTTGCCGCGATTCAAAATCGTTTGGGCTTAAATTTTTTTGGGTTAAATTAAATTTTTGCGAAATATGCTCATATCACAAATTTAGGGGAATTCCCTTTTTTGTGGATAAAGCAAATTTACTGATCAGAACAATTGTAAAGAGCACAAATTTAAAGGAATTCCCTTTTATTGCATACAATCAAATGAACTTGTCGTACATTTGTTTACATTACTTTTCAGCTTAGGGTGAATATATTTTTTCATTAATAACTATGCTTGTGCAAAAACACATTGTATATGTAATTTAAAATTATAAACTTAAATAGTTGCTCTTAAAAAATCTTTTTTCACTAATTTCAATAGGTTTTAGAGATAAGGAACCAATCAACTATTTTGCATACGATTAATGACTTTTTCTACATGGTTTTGTTTTTAAACGGGGATTTCTGGAACCAATTACCGTGTAAAAACAGAATTAGGTGTACACTTTACAGTACACCTCAAAACCAATTAAAAGTAGAACAAATAAAATTAATAAATAACAACAGCCAACTAACAAGGTTGTCACAACACAGGTTTTTATTCTAACAAATTGTATATAAAGCAAAAGCAAAATTTTAAAATGAGGACATTGAAAGTAAATGTTATATTTAAAGAGTTTTTCCTAGCTTAGACTACAGGGGAAAATACTTGCTACGATAATAAATAAAAATATGCGACACTTGAAATATGATAATATCTCAAGAACATTTTGACCCATTAAATAGATGTTGCCTTTCAATTTAATAACAAATGCATATACTCATGCCCCTATCTATCCCCGAGCATAAAGAATCTATTTAAAAAAGTATTTTTTTTTTGTGAGAATTACAATAGACTTTTACATAAATACATTAAACATATTGTCATCAATAGCTGAAGTGTTCATTGTAATGGCAGTGACAACATTTAGCAATTTCTTAACAATTTATAAGCAATAAATATTTAACATGTTGTTAATATAATAATAATAATACACTCTTATTTTTATATTTTTTAATGTAGCAATTCACCAGGAAAATATTTAAGCGTTTCTGTGTGTGCATAAATAAATAAAAAAAAGATTTTAATATACATTTAGTTTGTATAATAAACATGTTTGTAGTAATCCAATTATTTAAAATATAAATGAGCTGTGTTTAAGTGTTTTGTTCAAATACTTATTTAATGGTTTTTTAAACGTTAAAGTATTTTTTTTTAATCATGGAAGCACAATTAAAGCAGGCTTAAAAGGTGGCATGCTGAGTTAAGGCCAACACGTCTCAAAAGCATGTGGTTAAGATTTTTTTTGTGTCCGTAAGTTTTTCTCATTAAGTAAAAGTAATTTTAATTAAAACATGAATGCTAACATTTTTTTTGTTTTTTTGTAAAATAATGTGAACAATTTATTGGAACGTATTCACACAATATAAAAATCAAGAAAGAGTGTTTAATTCTTTTGAAAAAATAAAATGTTTTCTAAACAAAGTCAAATTGTCCGCTTTCTAGAATGTTAAAAACAGCAGCGTCGATATAACAAATATGAAATATCACAGATCTCTGCTAATCTCAGCCAATTTTCTAATATTTTAAAATTAAATTTACTGACAATAAATAGAATTGAAATATTAATTTAAAACTCTTACAAACAAACAATTTTGACTTAGAATGGAGTTTTTAACAAGAACTTTGTTTTCCAACAGATATGTATCAGTAGTATTTCGCTTGAAAATTCACTATGAAAATTGAGAATCTTTAAAAACTACGTAAATTTCGTAAAATTCGTGATATTTTCGGTCCACATAATAGTACTTCTCAGTTATTAAGAATTTGTTGAAATGATTGTAAATATTCTCAAAGTCATATTCAATGAACTCAAGCTGAAATAATAATTTTGCTCTAATAGTACATATAAAAGTTCAACAATTTTTTATTAAGAAAAACAGCAGTCTCTAAAAATTAATAAAACACACAAGGTACGGTACAAAAAGTTATCATCCCATTTCCGGTATTTAATAGTTACAAAATAAAAACAGAATCTACCGTAAAGGAGAAATGACAACAATAACAAACGTTGCTGATATTGTCAACCAACGGTGGACACAGCAATAAAAGTAACAACAAATTTGTAGTAATACAAAATTTCTAATAATAATAATAAAGAAGAATACACACACATTGTTAACGTATATATGTAAATTTCGTTCTAACTCATGACATGTAATAAGAAATATGCTTAATTGCCGCAGTCTATTTCTCAATAATGGCGAGTTAAATAGATGATGTTTACAAGTAGATCTTGGACAACATAATTTATTGATGAAAATGCATTCCAATGTGCTGATTGTCTAAAAATATTACTTTGCAATGGTATTCTTCGAATTAATAAAAATTAATCAACTCAAGCCGAAATAAAAATTGTCTCTAATAATTAAAAAATGCGGGATTCATAAGAGATGGCGTATCTGTTGAACGCGGTTCACTTATTCTTAATTTGTTAACATGATGACGAACTTGGCAGGGTAGAAAATGCATTCCAATGTGCCAATTGTCTAAAAAAATAATAAAACTTTACAATGGTATACTTTGAATTAATAATTAAATGAACTCCAGACGAAATAAAAAGTTTTCTTTAATAATAAATATTCTCAAACTTCAGAGAAGGTTGTGTTTGTGATATAAAGTTTTCAGTGGGCCACTGTTGGTAAGCATAACTTACGCGGGCTGATAAACCAAATTTAGTGTTTAGAATCAAACAAATTTTTAATTTTTTTACACGATTTTATTCCATTTAGCACGATTCAAAATCTTTTGAGCTTAAATTTTTTTTCAGCTTATATTAAATTTAATTTTTGCGAAATATGTTCATATCACAAATTTAGGGGAATACCTTTTTTGTAGATACAAATAAATTTACTGGTCAGAGCAATTGCAAATAGCACAAATTTATGGGAATTTCATACAATCAAATGAACTTGTCATTCAGACATTTTTTTGCATCACTTTTAAACTTAGAGTGCATATCTTTTTTTCTTTAATAATTATGCTTGTGTAAAAATATATTGCATTCGTGATTTAATATTATAAACCTAAATAGTTGTTCTTAGGGAATCCTTTTTTTCACTAATTTCAATAGGTTTTAGGGATAAGGAACAAAATCAACTATTTGGCATACGATTAATGCATTTTTTACACGTTTTTTCTTTAAACGGGGTTTTCCGGAAACAATTACCGTGTAAAAACAGAATTAGATGTACTCTTTTGTACTTTTTTACGTAAGAAAACCTAAACAAATGGTTTACATTTGATTGGTTCAGTTTTGGAAGCCTAATTTTTAAATAACTTCATTGATATACGTAGTTCAGCTAGCCGAATTCATTTTAAATGCAACTTATAAACTTTACGTGCTGCATTAAGTGACCAACTAATTTGTGTTGCCATAATAAAACTGTTTTCTCTGTGTATGCACCGAGTTTTTAGTAAATGTTATTGCAATAGCAAATGAAAAGAACAAACATAAAAAAGCAATTTTAAACTAAACTTCATTATAATTAAACTACCAACTTTAAACATTGAACATTTGACTAAAACTGCATGTATTTTACTCATTATTATAATAATAATTACTGACACCCTTTCTTCAGTGAGTTAATGAAAATGTACATATTTGCATAACAACTATCACAGCAGAGCTGGGGGAAATGAAAATAATAATATTAAAATAATTTATGTCTGTGTATTCTGTTTCTCTGAATCGTCTGCTGCAATCCTACAGCCATGCTCTACATAATTGTTAGTATTAAAAACACATTTTGACCAAGTGTCAAAACATTAACATTTATAATAAAAACAAACCCAAAAATATCATTAAAAATAAATTTTATTCAAGCGGAAGCTGCAGCAGCAGAATACAGTTCAGCTCTCAAACAAATAACTCATTTAATTATGTAAATTTATATGCTTTAGAAACAAAGTTGTTTGTTTGTTTGTAAATTTTTTACTTACCCTGGTATGCCACCACTCTCCATATGATTTGCTAATGTCACATCATTTGACCACACATCAAATTGCCATTTTACTAAACCCAGCACACCACAATGTACACGTCCAGTATGGATGCCAACACGCATATTGACATTAACCGCCATTACCTCACGTACCAAACTGTAAGTGTATGTATGTTTATATGTGTGAAGAGAGAGAATGTTAAAGTATCTTGTTTTAATGTCCTTTCTATATAATACACATGTATAGAGATGTAAGCTCTACACATACATACATATGTACATATTTAATAGTATGTATTGATGTCTAAGTGAGAGCGAGTGTATGAGAATGAATGAATGAGTGTTTACATTTTAACTATGTATATATGTATATACATTGGGGTGTCCTAATTTCAATGTCCTTTAGTTCTAAAATTGTTCTTCATCTTAAATATTAAAGCTTATTTTTGATATTTCTTTAGTTAGGCTTTGAGTTCATTAAATTTAATTTTCATTAAATTATTTTTACTGAAGTTGGAATTGTTTTACAACTTGAAAAATTTTATTTTTGATAATTTTTCTTGACTGGGATTCGAAGCTTATTTTATTTTTCTCAAATTATTAGCATTGTTTTTTTTATGTCTGAAACAAATTTTTCTCCTTAGCAGTGCCACCCTAATATTTATATTGTTACTTGCACTTAGTTGTAATAGACTTTAATTTTTTACTTTATATGTAAATGAACTATGAATACATGTTTGTGTAAGCTTGAGTAGGCTTGTGCCTGCATATTATGTCGTATGTTTGTCCAACAACTAATTTAATAAATGTTCTAAAACGTAGTCAGTATTTTTAGCAGTTAGTTTGTTTTAGAAACTTTCTATAACTGCAATAAATAAGTAAAATAAAATGAAAAACAAGTAAGAAAGTATAGTCAGTCCAGCCCGACACCCAGTATAAGTATAAAACAGTTTTTCAGAAATGTGCGCTATATGGGAGGTATGACCTATTACGGACCGATCATCCAAAAATTTAGTGTCTGTGAATATAAATATTGTGTATGTTAAACTTTATCTCGATATAAATACTTTTAAAAGATTAATAGAAGTTAAAGTTGATTACGGGAAGGGTCTTATATGGGAGTTTCGACTAATTACGGACCGCCAATTATAAAATTAAGTGTCATCATTTCTGTATATTATTTGTGTCGAATTTTATTTGATTCTTACGAAATTTATGATCGTTAAAGTGATTTTCGGAAGTGGGCCATTTATGGGAGCTAATTATGGACCGATTTGCACAAAATTTGTGCATGTGATTTGGCTTCATTTACCACTCATTTGTGATGAAATTTGTTTTTTGGCTTGCATAATTCAAACATTTATGATCGGCAAACCCCAATTTCGGGAGGACTTTTGTATGGGGTCAAGGTGAAATAATAGACCGATTTACACCAGTTTCAATCCCAGCCGTCCTTAAGCCAAAAAAATTTCACGTATCAAATTTTATCGAAATATCTACAAAATTGCGACCTGTACTCTGCGCACAAGCTTTACATGGACCGCCAGCCGGCCAGACGGACGGACGGACCAACGGACATCGTTAAATCGACTCAGAAAGTGATTCTGAGTCGATCGGTATACCTTAAAGTGGGTGTTGGACCAATATTTCTGTGCGTTACAAACATATGCACAAATCCAATATACCCTCCCCACTATTGTGGTGTAGGGTATCACTATGCCGTACTATTAGTACATAGTATAAATTATTTATAACCTGTGAAATCAATAAATTTTCAATGTGTTTAAATTTAAGCCAGACGACAATATATGCATAATACAATATTTTAAGTATTGTATAGAATTTACATAATGTTAAACTTAGCAATATGTTTATAAAATATTCAACAGAATACATTTACAATGCATATAATAATAATATACAATGGAACTGTTGGCCTTATATACAAATTAAATTTGAGTTTTTATTCACTACCCGTTAAGTTTAGTTTCTGTGAGAAAAACAATTTAATCACATGGATTCTACATTTGTAAAATGAAGTGAAAGTTAAATTTTTTTTAAGATTGTGTTCTAAATATTGTGAAAATGATTTAAAAAGTAAAATAGCTTTTTTAGTTTGATTCATCGTAGTATAAGTTTCACTTGTTTTCTAGAATGCCGTGAAAATGTAATTGTGAAATGAATTGAAAACGAATTCAGTTTCACTTCGTAGTGAAATATAGAACATAGGCGTATAAGTAGACCGCACGATTTTTGTTTTTAAATTTCTTTAAATAACTTATATAAAAACCTTGAAAAATTTCTTGAAATTTGTTCCATGAGAAGACTTGAAATTGGCAAAACTGAATTCAAATAATATGTAGCACAGCTCATAACCAGCGTTGCCATTTTGGTTACTTTTAACCAAAATTGGTTACTTTTTTTTCCAATGTGTACTTGTGTACTTTTTTTCCGTTTTGGTTACTTTTTTTTAACATAAAAGTAACCATTTTTTACATTGCTTTTACTTTGACTTAATTTACACCACAATTTAAAAGTTTTTTAAAAATAAAACACTAAACACAGGATTACAAAAAAATACATGCCTGTCTCCAAACATAACAAACACAATCATTGTATTGTTGAACGAGTAAAAGGTTCTTCACAAAAACCATCTAAAAACATGCTACAAAATGCATTTTCATATTGATTTGACATCGGAACAAGTTAATTTTTCTTTTGTTTTAGAAATGAACGAACCTTAATCAACATTCATAAATTATGTTTTTACCAGAAAACAAAAAAAAAAAAAAAAGCTTTTTACAAATTAGCGTGCTATTTAATTTTTTAATAAAGTGTTTTCTAAATAGTTAAGATTGGGTTTCTTTCGTAAAAAATGGATAAGTATGTACTTCGAATTAAAAAATAATAATATTGGTTTTAAGCACAATTTTTATTTTTGTTAGATTTTTATTTAAAAAGGCTGCTCAAAGTAAAACTAATTATGTCGAGTTATGTTCTGGAAGTGATGATGAGAATATGTATATTTTCATTCAATTTCAATAACTTTTTTAAATAATATTTTGTTGTTTAGTGACATTAATAACAGCCCGAAAAGAAAATTTCGTGTATTGTGGTTGGATGAGTTTCCGTGGCTAAGAAACAAAGATGGATGTTGTTTCTGCGCTGCCTGTGTAAAAAAATTGCAAATCACGTAAGTTATTTACGAAAGCACACTAAAAAGTGTTCATAAGCAAAATGTGGAAAATAAAAATAACATTTGCAAGTCCTCAAAAAGAAACTCTTAATAAGCAAGTGCACCAAACAGAGCTAACATTAGTAATGTTTCTTATTTCCCACAATTTGCCTTTTTTTTAATGGACTATCTACCAGGCTTATTAGAGAAGCGCTGTTCCGACTGTCAAATTGCGAAACACATTAAATGTGGCAGGTAAAGCAACTTAATTAACAGAAATGTTAGGAAGCAAATCTAAAGCAAATTTAATTTCCAAACTAAAAACGACAAAGTTTTCGTTAATAGTAGACGAAACAACAGACGTATCCACAAAGAAATCACTAGTTCTAGTCGTTCACTATATGGATAAATCATCTAAGAACATTCAAGACAGATTTTTAGCCTCATCTACTTAAACTTTATCTACTACTGTTTTGTAACAAATGTAATGAAATTAATTACATTTGGTTTTTATTAATATCGTTATTGCTGAATTAGTTTTTTCTTTCAATTGTACTTAATTATAAGACTGAACTACAAACTGAAATGTAATGGTTAATTTATATTTTACATATATATTTTTTAGCTGAAATAAAATAAAATTTTAAATATATAAAAATTTTGGTTACTTTTTTTTGCTTTTGGTTACTTTTTTTTTACATTTTGGTTACAAAATTTTTTTGGTCGTGGCAACGCTGCTCATAACATAAACATTAAATCAATTTTGATACCATAACAGTCTTGTCAAATGTAGGGAAATATCCTCTTAGTTAGGACTAAATTAGAAACTATAGAGGTGTGAAAAATCTGCAACAAAAATTGATATCTTGAATGGAATTCTAAATGCGAATTCTATGGTAGTTATTTTAATAATGGCCTTAATTGAAAAAGAATTTAACCTGTGATCTGTTTTGAAACATTTGTACAATATTAATTTATTCGAAGTATAAGCCATTGGTGGCTATGATATTTTTCCATAATTCCGGCAACATACGGATTCTGAGCCAAAAGAACTGTTTAGAGTTAAAGGCCAAGAACAAATTATGGTAATTTTAGATACCTTGTTCTGAAGTGAAACGTCTTACAGCGAGAGACAGAACGCTCTCAATCGAAACAAAAAAGTATTCGAACGAATAAGATCTGGACTATATAAGGTGGGAAAGGCAAAGCTTCCCAACCACTTCTTTATAAACAGATTTTAACACATGTTTTAAGACACGTAGCAGAGCGTTGTAATGTTGGAATATTATGCTTTCAGCGTTTTTCGGCAAATAATCACTTCAAACGGCGCATTGTTCCACCAAACACAGAACCTTACCTAAGCGTCATGAATATTTGGCTTTGGTGTCGATTCGACTAGATTTCCGAGCTCCTCATATAATTTATAATGAATCTATTTTCCATCGCAAGCAATGATTCGATGCTAAACTTACTTCATTTTAGAGCACTTAGTGCTTGTCCGAATAACATTAAAAATCAGATTTTAATGTCTCTAGGCTTTAATTCATATGTTACCAAATGTTCTTACTTTTGGATGAATTATCGCAAACGTTTTAGAATTGCTTGACTAATTTGCAATAATTTTGTAAACTCTTGTTGAGTTTAGCAGCAACAGAAATTGGTCTTGAACACATTATCAATGACAATTTTTTCAAATAAAAAAAAAACTTAGAGTAAAACTTCCTGCATAAGACGCTTTGTTGACGCAAAATTCGACATTTTTGAATGTTCAATAACTAATAATGAATGAACGATAGATAGGTCTTTAAAATGACATATAAATTTGTAAAAAAAAAAACAGTGTTTAAAAGATGCGCCCTATGTTATCGATTCCACATTTTTAAGTTATACACCTAATACATTTAAACGGTCTTAATAATCCCCTTGACATATTTTTTTTTTTATTGAAGTGGCTTTTTTTGCATTTTTTTTGTTACATCAAAGTATATCGCATTTTAATAAGAAAATAAAAGGTTATATTTATTTATGAAAAATAATAAAGAAAATCATATAATAATGTAATTGAGAGCCCGTTTATGGGACTGTGTATATAATAATTATATTTACTATTTGTTTATTTATAGTTTAAGTTCATAATCTTTTTTTTTTGCCTAAATAAAAACTTAAAAAAAAAAAAAAACGGTCCTAATAATTAATAACTTTTTTTATTTTTAGAGAATAAATAACATGCTTTTTGTACTAGCTTTTATACTTTGGCACAATATTTCTTATTTACGCCTGGAAAATCTAACGCTGGGTTAAATATGTTGTAGACAATTTCAAATAGTTAAACAAACACCTTTTATACAGAGCCTATTCATAAAAAAACAGAAAAAGTGTGAATAATTTGATATTCTTCAAGGCGTACATACTTCAATAGTATTTTCCGCTTGAACATTTTTTTGTAGACATTGCCTTGATCTCACGTGATAATTAAAAAGTAATATTTAATAAAATAATTTGTATATGCATTTCTTACAATTCTTCTGTATTTGTAAAATAATACTCCATATAATTCAAATAGCTAATTCTTATGATACAGCCGCTGCCACTCAAAACAACATCAGTTTCTGATAATTATTAAGTCTTTCTATCCTATCATAACTAATATTTATCACAGCGCCCTCCTTCGGTGGTGTAGCATTTAAAAACGCCACCGAAGTAAAATAATTAAAATAAAGGCTATAAAATCAAGCTTTAACGCGCCTACTCACCATCAGAGGCGCTGCAATACTGTACTACTAATAAACATAACGCGCAATTACAGTGTCGTCATATGAAAAGCTTTCCTCTACTTTCACCACCTATCCTTCTTCTACCTTTCCCTTTGCAAAGAAAGTAACACAATTAATTAATTAATACATATATAGGCATATTAATTGCCTGAATGTTACTTCTCTTTAAAAAGAAAAATACAAAGGTAAAAGTCTAAAATATAAAACAAGCCATAAAAGTGAACTTTTTAACACAAAAATTATGAAAGGAATTTAAATAAAAACCCTGGATGAGTATGAGTAATATCAAATAAGAAACTATCAAAATATTAAGCATACGTTGAGGGTTTCTTTAAAATAAAAATAAATTTGCATGATTTCCTTTAAGGGCTACAATTAGCTTAATTTAAAGTAAATATTCGGATGCAGCATGTGCTAAGATAATACGGTTTAAATTTTAAAACACTGGTATTCCAAAATATATATAATGAAATACTATATAACTGAACTTTGTTCGCTAAGATTATTCTGCATGCTGTTGAATAATCTTAAATTTATACATATTATTTTAATGACATTATATTTATATTTAAAATTAAAGACGTTTCTAAAATGTTTAGTTAAAAAGTTATGAACATTTCTCTCGTTACATTTTTATTATTCATATATTTTAGTACCTCAGAAAAAATATAAAAAAATTTTGCATTTCAAAAAAACATAAAAATTACTTCAGTGCTGTCTTAGATTTAAAAGACATGAAAAGATTTTTTGTTTCAATTCAAAATTTCGAATGGTTCCAATTAATTTTCTCAGACACATCTGAAATGTTTTTTCCTTTGAGAAATTATTTTATTTGAAATTATTAAATTTAATTTTATTTTACTACAAAATTTTAATTAGAACCATAAACATCAATTCAAAAAATTGCTGTTAATATTTGTTCTGAGAACATAGTGTCAAATAGTTCTTTCTATATACTAAAATATACAATTGCTTTGATTAATATAAAATCCTTTTATAAAATATTATTGTTATACATAACACCAATAGATTTTTTCTAAATTTTCTATAATTGAAATAAAAAATAAACATTCTTCAATACTTTGGCAATTGTTGTACCTTATAATTTCTATAGAAACTTTATTTAAAAAAAATTAAAATCTTTCTCTTTCCCTTTTACTTTTACTTTATAGAGTAAAAGTTTATTATACCCTTGTTGTAAACTGTTATATATTTAGTTACGGTTGTTGTGGCTCTTAAAAAAGTCTAATCATCTGCTTAAAAAAAATAAAAATATTTTTTATTTTGTTTCAAGTAGTTGCGCCTATAAGTATGCTATGAGTTCCAGCATTATTATTATTGTTATTGTCATGAATGTGTGTGTGTATGTGTGTGTTTGTGTAGATGTGCAGAGTATGAGTATGAGATGAATGAACAAATTTACGGCATCTTGATTTGTGCGTTTTTTTTTTTTTTTTTTTTTTTTTGTTTTTGCTGTTTATATACTTACGCTATTGCATCAATCATATCCAAACCCATTTCCACAGCACAATGGGCATGATCCGGTCTAGGTTCTGGTAAACCTGAGACACAATAATAACAATCACCCAATAATTTAATACGTAAGCAATGATGTTCTGCGGCCAATCGATCAAATCTGGAGAGTAGATATGGGCGAAAAAATAGAAACTAAAGTCAAAATGTACAGATAAACGCATACAGATTAAGGCAAACACACAGATTTACATATACATACATACATACATATGTACATATAAATAATATGTACTCACAATGGATAAGGTTTGTAATATACAAGTATGTGTGTGTATATATAAGATATATGTAACGATCTGTTTGTGTGAATGTCTGCTGTATTTATAATCATGTTATATATGATAGGAATTTTGTGTCGGGATTAAAACAAATCTATTTAGGGTATTTGCATACACAAATAATATCGTTAGAATTATATAAACATTGTGTTATATGCATGCACAGCTACAATTACATATATTCGGACATTTATATGTATTTTGGAATTTAGAATTTCTACACAAACGTTATTTTTATGGTAAATTATTTGTTTTCCGGAAAAAATATATTGATTTTTTTACAATTCTTAATAATTTACTCTATGAAAAGTAATATTATAATATTTGATGTGGAATATTTAAATACAAGGTGGCCCAAAATTAATAAAGGGGTTTGAATTTGT
The DNA here is from genome assembly GCA_916048285.2 of Bellardia pandia. Lineage (NCBI taxonomy): Eukaryota > Metazoa > Arthropoda > Insecta > Diptera > Calliphoridae > Bellardia > Bellardia pandia. The sequence continues at coordinate 26,076,346 of OU696531.1, forward strand.
TATCACTTTTTATTTAAGAAATAATAATTAAATATTTTTTAATACAGTATATAAATGGGGAATATTTTTAGTTTAGTTATGAAAAATAGTATCTCGCAAGTAGTGGCCATTTTCTGCTTCGCAAATTCGTGCTCTTTCCCACACATTTTCCATAATCTTTTGCAAAACTTTAGGTGTTATGTTGTTTATTTCGTCGCGTATGTATATTGTTTTTTAATTGCTGGATGGTTCTAGGCTTATTAATGTAGAATCTTCCTTTCAAATAACCCCAAGAAATAACGGTGAACGCGGAGACCAATTAGAATCACTGGTACGAGAAATAATTCGTTTACCAAAGATGTCCCGTAAAAGAGCCTTGTTAGTACCCTACTTGCGGATGGTTTTTTACGGCTGGCCTTAAAAATGTTTCCAACATTGTCCGATATCTGACACCAATTATCCTTTCCGATGAAACACCGCACCAAACCGCACACTTAGGTGGGTGTAATTCTAGCTGTTGAACTACTCTCGGATTTTCCGTAGCCCATATCCTGCAGTTTTGCTTATTAACGAACCCACTTAATTAGAAATGGGCTTCGTCGGTCATAATTAAATTACGAATAAAATTATGATTTTCTTCTGCTTTTTGCCAGAAAAAAACTACATAATTAAGCCGTTGCTGGCAATCTGTCGATTTCAATTCTTGGACAAGCTGAATCTTGTATGGAAACATTCCTATTGCATTCTCTGCAGCGATGCTCGTGAGAGGCCAAGTTGTGTCGAACTTATTCTGGTTGATGTTTCTCCATCTTCCCTAATACTCCTCTGTACCAATATTGTCATCCGTGTGTACCTTTCGTCTTCTGCCAGCACCAGAAAGGTTCTTAGTTCCCCAATAGACTAGGCGATAGTGTGCCGGACTATCAGTCAGAGGGTTGCGGGTTCGATTCCCGCCAAAGACTCTGGGTGTTTTCTGCAGACAAGCCAAAAGCTTCACAGTTTGTGTTTGTTAAAAAAAAAAATACTGCCCTTGTTGTCGAAAACTTACAACCGGATGGTTTATTTATACAGACATTAAAATAACGACTATATGCACGCTATGTCAAAACAATTGATCGTTGATTTGAAAAATGTTTATGCACGAAACCCCTACATATAATAATAATAATTATCATGGCACGGTAACCCTAATTACTCGTTGCATTGTTCTTATTCTTATTCCCTTTGATCTGTTCTCACCATACCAACAGGCAGTTGTGGTGGTTGTTTTTAACACAAAAAACACTCTTCGTAAAACCATCTAAGAACAAACATCGAATTAAATCTAAATGTAAACATTTTCAATGAATACCAATAAATGTGTGTGTTTCTAATACATAATTACAAGAAAAACTGTTTTTAATTAAGGAAAATAAATAAATATAAAATTGCAGCAAAAATTAAATCCTTTAATATTAAACAAACGCGCCCCATTTAACAAATAATTAAGATTTTTTGTAGTATAACAATTTGTGTTTTGACTGTGTGTAAATCATTCAATAATTTTATAAATTTGACTTGATTTGATTTTGGTATCACAACGTCAACATGAGAAGACGACAAACAACCTCCAACAAAAGAAAAACCCGCAAAGACATATAACAGAAAAAGGGGACGTGATACCAATCCAAAGCGACATCAACCTCATCAACTACAACAACATCTTGTCCCACATCCACAAAGGACACCACACTACAATCTGTCCCATCATCATCCTCCCGGGACCACAAGACATCCATCCTCATCCAGGAATCAGGTATCACCCTCCTCATCATTCATCATCACCCTACATTCATTCTTCCCAAACCGTAAGTTACCCTATTCTTGTCTACATATATTCTTTACCCATCTATTTTTAACCCGTGTATTCGTACATTTTGGTCCTTCGAGCCGGATCTGGGTCGTCCATAACCCAGAGATTCCCCTCCCTCACCTAACCATTAGGTATTAATCCATTCCGGGCCATCCACAACCCGGTATACCCCCTCACAAAATTAATTCCCCATTTACAATTATTACCCGTGTACATATACAAAAAATAAAGCTCAACAATTTGGACACGTTGTTCAATTTTAAATTTCTCAAGTCTTCTTTACAAAATACTGAAAAGAAAATAAAAAAAAATTATAATAAAAAAGTTATAAGCAATTCAAACCCCTTCGGTAATTTTGGGTCACGTTGTATTATTTCTTATAAAAGGGTTTTCAACAGGAACATGTAATTTTTTAACAGTAAAGTATTTAAACATTATTGGGTGCATTGAATTCCGCACCAAAAAACCTGTTTATCTTTTGAGGCCAAAAACGAATCATGCCAATTTCGGATACCCTGATACCCTATGAAGCTTAATACAGAGAACGAGCGTTCTGCATCGATCGAAACAAATAGCAATAGGAGGGTTCAAAGTATGGCCTTCAAGGCGATGCAAGCAAAACTTTCCAACCACTTTCTAAATTAGTTTTTCACGGGCGTTACAACAAGGCTAAACCTTGTCATGATGGAATGCTTACTTCTTTCGATGGGGCGTATGATTAATATTTAATATGGACAATTTTCATACAAATCCTTTATAGCTTGTGTTTGGAAAAAGTTATTAACAATAAATAAACTACATAGTATAATAATTTGTTAAGAAAATAAATCAACAACCAAACATCATTAGCTTTTGTGTACCAAAAATTTAGTTCAAAATAATTTGTTTTAAATTAAATTAAATTTTGGTTTCTTCGACCTTTTTTTTAATAAAATAAAAAAGTTTTTTTCGAGCTCGAGGCCAATTATTTGTAAAAAAATATATACATATATTATTTATTAAATTATTTGTTCCAATATTTCAATATCCATCGCATATCATTATAAAGGAATGTATTAAGTGATTTATTAAGTGATGTATTAAGTATTTAAGTGATTTTCAGAAGTAGAATTTACATGGTGGCATAATAAGATTTAACATCTTGTGTTTACTTTTTGTGGTGTTTTGTTAAAGATAGAATGTATGCAAGGTAAATCGAATCGATTACAGGCTTTCAAATTAAAATCCTAGAAGTGCTTAATAAAATGTCATTGCTAAGTTTTATAAAAAAAATCAGAACTGTATATATGGTCATGGTGGACAGTTGTGCAATATAAATTTTTAATTTATAATTGTTAAATCTTACTTTTTCCACTATGTACTATTAACTCTTGAATGATTTTCATATACATTCTGTGTGTTTTTTTTTTTTTTTTTTTTGACATTAAAGTTTTATGCCTAATAACACTTGTTAATAAAATTTGTATCCCTTGTTGTCATGCTATTTTTCAAATATTTGCAATTTATTGGATTTTCGAATGTATTTCTAATTTCTCTGCTTAATATATGACGCCGAACAATTAAATAAAATTAAGTAACAAAACATGTGCCAACCTAATTGTACTACAACATCATCAAGAACCTCACATTGTTTACTTTTTTTTCTGCCCAATAGATTTATTTTAAAACGACACATTTCAAGGTTACATTGAAAACATGTATTATACCAAATTTTGATTTACTTCACTTACCTGGCAAACAGCTCATTTAACAGACGCACCAATTCCTCTGCCGTACATTGATCTGAGAGACTTGTGAAACCGCAAATATCAGCAAATAAAATGCTAAAAATAAAACAACATACATAAAAATAAATGTTTTCATCCTAAAAAATTTGCCTCAAAAACAAATTACAACACACATAATTTCTGTTTAAAAGACTAACAAGATACAAAAACACAAACAATTTGAAGTAAACATACTCGTACATAAAAATACAAATAAATATCCAGCAGTTTTTAAATTGACAAATATAAAGCTTTGTTCACATAAAATCCGCTCGTTTAAATGTTTTTAAATTTATATAACAAAAAATTAGTATATTTACTAGAACTGTTGGGTTCATATATTTAGATACAAGTATATACAATTTAAAACAAGTTCGAGTGCTATATTCGGCTGTGCCGAACCTTTAATGACCTCCACCAAAACGTAATAAGAAATACAAAACCTACACTGGCTATAGGACTAGAATATTCTTATTCTGTGTTTTCTATTCAGGCTTAGTGCAAATTTTATTTGTATTTTATATATTGTTTGAAAGACAATTTTACGACAAACATAATTTATGTTAAATATTTGGAAATTTTATCTAATTTTGACCATTTATAATTGATGTAATAACCGATTCTTACTGTACTTTACAGAGTTTGTCTGATATTCATAATAATGTTGAGGGTAATTTAACAAACACAGTATAAAACAGAGTATAAATATGGGTAAGATATAAGGTGAGGCTTTTTGGTTTGAATTTGGTGTCAATAACATTATTTACAAGAGATTTATGGGTGGCATAGTAGAAGTGGACCAATTATGGACTAGTAGCTTCTACATACAGTATCCAGTTATGTGAGTTGGTTGAAATCCATCTCAATCACGTTATTCACAAGTGTTGTATGGTTGGTTGGTGTGCTCGGAAGTGGACTTAATTCGACTTCTCTTCTTAGCATCCTGACCCAAGTGTTTCGTGGGCGACCGGGCAGACGGTAACCTTAGTTACCCAATGTGGCCAGAATATGCGCAGAATTTGTCTAAGGCAACGATTAACAAATGTTTGCAACTTTTTGACTGTGATTTGCGTTGTGCTCCATGTAGTACAGCTGTATAGTAATACAGATTTTACACTGCAATTAAATTAAATTTGCGGTATAACGATGTTAAAATTTTTGATCTGTATAAATTTAGGTTTGATATCAATATTTATTACACATTTTTGTGAGTTAAATTGTTTTTCAGATATGGTCCTTATATGGCAGCTATAGCAAATTATGGGCCGATCTTCTTTAATTTTGGAACAGTGCATTTTATGCATATGAGGATATCTCACGCCGAATTTCAATATAATAATAGTATATTTAAGAAACATATTAGTATTAACGTAAATTTCGGAAGTCATCCTTATATGGGGGATTTGTCAAAATGGAACGATATTCTTAAAATCCAGCAATTTGATTTTGGCATGTATGTAAATGATCCGTATAAAATTAATAAAATAAAGTGATTTTATTATTTATTATACATAAGCAATATTTCGGGAAGAGTTTTGTATGGGGGCTATGAAAAATCATGGTCCGATTCTTACCCCCTAGCCCACGATGTCGAATGATAACGTTCGCTAAGATAAGACTTAAGAGACAAACTTTTTATCGTATCTATTTTTTACTCAATCAAGTTTGTTTATTCCACAATCAAGTGCGTGTCTTAAGTCTTATCTAAGCGAACGTTATCGTTTGACATCGTGGGCCAGAGGGTTACTATTTTCCGCACACTTTCTTCTTTTATCATAAAAATAACATGTACAAAATTTCATGGTATTATCTGCAAAATATTTTCCAATATTTCAAAAAAAAATTAATAAAAAATATAAAATTTTTATGGAGGTTGTGTCCCATTTTGATCCATAAGTTTTTTGCTGATTTGCAATACCAAAGTTACCGCAAAATAGGAAATATTTTTCTGGAAATTTCGTTTAGTTAAGTTGTGTAGTTTGGACGTGAGAGTGTTTTACACAGACGGACAGACGGACATGGCTGAATCGACTTGGAATTTCATGAGGATCAAGAAAATATATACTTTGATGGGTCTCAGATGTATATTAAAAAAGTTTCACACGGAATGACAAACATAATATACCCTCATTCACCACTCTTGTTGATGGGGGATATAAAAACATATTTCATCTCGTTTAATACATTTTGAAATAGCAGCCACCACATTGACAAGAGTTTGGTGTAACAGTATTTTTTAATGTTAAATATTGAGCAGAAAGATTTAAACGTTAATGGGATTTGGGTCTCTAAGTAACATGTTCCTAAAAGCGCTTATATAATTTATCAACAGCGATTTCAAGTACATATTTGCTATCAATGGTGCCAGTGCATAAATATGTTTTAAGTAGCTTACAGATATTATTAACCGCATAATACGCGTTACTAATGAAATATATTCATACTTATTTACGTACTTAAATGTTAATGTTAATCAAGAGGAAAAACAAAGCTGCAAAAATAGTTAATACCTCCTTTGCATGTTATTTTAAATCGTTATACATAAGTATGCTGCTTAAATGGAAATTTAATCTGATACTCTTGAAGCCGAAACGGTTAAACTGTTAAATAATATTGAAAAACACAAACTAAAACAGTTTTATAGTTAAATAGAAGGTAATGGATGTTTTGTTTCTGTAAATTAACAACAAAATGCAATAATTTAAATGTGTAGGTAGTAGTTTATAAAATGTAGCAAAGCGTGTCTTAGTGCTGATTATAGAAATTATTGAATAACATTTTCAGTGACTTGCATATACTGGTATTTCTTCTTGGTCATCTAAAGTCAACCGTTTGTTTTTTTAATTACGTCCAATTTGACTACATTAGGATTACTAGCTTAATGAGTTTACGCTGAAAGACCTACCAACTCATTTTAAATTTCCTTTCCTGGTACAATACATTTTAAGTCAACTCCGAGCCATACTTGGTTAATTTCAATAAACTAAATTAATCGTATTTTGGTAGCCAAAATCTTACAAATCATACAAACCAATCAATCAAAGCTATATGTTTTAGAAAACGATTGAGATACAACAACTATATTAAGAAAATCTAACATTCCATTATCTTAAGTTTTTTTTATCAATCTATAAAATCCTGAGTGCATGTTTATCACAATTATTTCAATATTTTTTAAAAACAATTATTATTTTTATTTTGAACTGTTAATTTTAAATCATTGATATTTCTTTTATTTCGGCTCGAGTTCATTAAATTTAATTTTCCATTAAATTATTTTTACTGAAGGTAGGAATATGTAAATTCAACCAACAACCCAGGTTCGAATCCTAAGCCAAGAAAAATTATCAATAAAATTTTAATAATAATTTTCATGTAACAATTCCTACCTTCAGTAAAAATAATTTAATGAAAAATTAAACTTAATGAACTATTTTTAAAAAATTTTATTTAATATTATTATATTATTATTTAAATTATTTATATGATTTCGGAAACCATAATATGGCTAAATTACGATTCATATGATTATAGCAATCATATATATGATTAAAATAATTATGTAATATTTATGATAATCAGTTTTATGATGATAGATTATACCATATTATGCGGTTCTCTAACATAATAAAAAAGAAACAAACTATGATAAATAGATTCATCATTAACATGTTTGCCACAAGTATATATTTAGTTACTATAATCGTATATATGATTGTAGTAATCATCTGAATCGTAAATTAACCCTATTACGGTTACCGCAAATAATCACAATTTTGTGGTAAACAGGTACACCTATACTTTTTCTCTGTGTGTGCCTGCCAATTACCATGTGACGCTGAAAACTGAGTAGTCCGCCAGAAGCCTTTGTTAGTAAGAAAGTTCCATGTATATAGGTAATTAATTAAGACCCATTTCAAATTTAAATAAAATATTTCCGAATCTGTATTTTTTGCCTAAGGAACAATTGTTACGACCCGAAAAGGATCGTAATCGCTATCTCGCGAATAACAACTTTTGGCTTCACATAACCTCAAAGAAATAAAACAAGATGTGTTTTATCACAAGTTCTAGGCTACCAGTTGCACTTGTCAACTGGCCAATCAAGCATTTTTTATTTCACACATTTTTCTCATAATGCTGATTTTCGCAATACAGTTGAATAATTGTCGCTGTTTGAGCCTTATCATGACGAGCTGACGAGCTAAATAAAATAAAGATGACTGTATATCAACAATCAAACGGAATCTGTGAAAAAATCACGCTTTATGACAACAAAAGGGATATTGGAAATACTATAAGCTGGTTATTAAGTTAAAATGAGGTAGATAAGCAAATATCATACAAGCAGTTTTATATTCCTTACATATGAAAAAGTAGCGATATCGAAGAAGACGCAGGCATATTGCCTTCAAAAGGCGAGGTAAATGACTATCAACACGGCCAAGTCCGGCAATGACATTTATCAGACGTAGAGTTGTAAGAGTTATCGAGATGAATCATCTTTACAGTTTTTGAGTAAGAAGCACCCAGACTTGGTGTAGATATAAATCTGATCAACTGTACAAATAATACTATAAAATATTTAGACTATGATCAACAAAGTTGGTCGAAATATTGGAAATAAATAAAATATAATAAAAATTAAAAACGAACAAGAGTTTTTATATTTTTAATAAAAGGGACCTCAAGCCGAACTAATAAAATAGAAAGATTTTTAACAATATAAAAAAAGTCTACATAGCACATAAAAAACAATCATATTTAGACAATTTTAAATTTTGAAACACAATTTTTGCCGTTTTAGGAATTTTGGTATTTAAAATAGAAAAATTACAAACATTATAATGCTATTATTTTGGGGGTATTTGAATTAATGTATACGTGTTTATAATTTTGTTACGAAATCTTTAATCGTTAAAATTTTACATTAATTAAAATTTTATTTTTTTCTTCATGGGAAACCAGCGAATAATATTTTTTCTTAAGAATTTTGCCAATACCAAATACTTACATATGCTCTTCGGTAGCTGTACAAATGCATGTTTACACAATGGGGCAGAACTGATTTTTTTTTTGGAAACAAACAGAAAACTCTATCCATTCTTATTTGTCAGAATGAAGAATCGTATGAATTACTTTTAGTTCTTTAGGTACGGTCACACTTGGCAAATATTTATTCAAAAAAGCGTAACCACTTGTTTTAGCGCAAATTTGTTTGACAATTATATTTTATTTAGTGTTTACGTCTTTTTTGGCAAATATTTGCCAAGTGCGATCGTACCTTTAGTCTCTCAGATGATTTTAAACGAATTTTTTATTATTTAACTCTGAAGAAAACTTGCTAATGTAGACTAAGTGCTATGTTAGATGAGGAAGGCAATAAATTTACCTTAAATACTACCACACACCATACCACAGGTATCCATAGAAATCCTGGTCGTTATTTAAAGCTTTAAAAACATCTTCGTAGATATCAGAAAGTAACAAAAGAAATTTTGCGCGTCTGCTAATGATTGGTCTCTTACAGCAGCTTTTTTAAATTATACAACACATGTTTTCCTATATATTCATATAAACCCCTGATAAAGAAAAATACACACACATCCATTACAATACAAACATAGATATACATTTTCAAAAAAAAAATATAACACAATGCACACGTAACTTCATTTAAAAGTAATTTAATGCCAGCTTCCTACACACACAGCTACATGCATATATAAAAACAAGTTAAGATAAAATGGATCATTATACATTATGTATCCCTAACAAGATACAACAGTGGCGGCGGCAGCAGCAACAGCAGAAGCATCTGAACCAACTGAAACATACACATTTCAATACAAAACAGCCAAAGGAAGTACAAACATTTTCAAACAACTCAAGAATCTGGATACAAAGACAAAAATGGTGAAGGGAGACAAGTACAACATTGTTAACAGGAAATTGTCATCAACAAGTAGCAAACTCAACCCCAACGAAAAAAATAAATAAGAAAATGAAACTAAAAGACCATAAATGGCGAACGTAAAAATTAAGACAAACAAAAAAAAAACAGCAGCAGAATAAAAGAGAAAAAAAACTTTTCTTTCAGAAAAAAATATTAAAACGGCAAACAGATAAAATGATAATAATAACAAAAACAACAACAATATCAGCATTAAGTAAAGTTAACAAGAATTTTAAAAAGAAAAATAGATTTCCCAAAATTTTACCACAAAAAAGCTTATCATGTTTTATTTAAGAGCCAAAAGGAAGCCCAAAACAAACGAAGACTATTAAACATAAGGAGAAGGGCGTTTAAATGTAACACATATTGGTTGGTGGCAAACGTTTTTAAGGCTAATTTTAGACGTATATAAACTAATAAACTCTAACACAGAGTTCCCAGTAAAAAATGTGCTCCAAAAGGAGCAGGTTTTATGTATGAATTCATACCTCAAATCGCTTCAAACCAGCTAATGGGATGCATGATTTTTGTATGAGGTGTTCCCGGTTTGGAAGACTACTTTCTGCTGACAATAAGCGCTTCTTTTAACCTAATCAAACATGCAAATAAAGCACTTTCCTAAAGTGTTTTAAGTCACTTCGCTCACACCAATCAAAGAACAAATTCTATCTGAATGTTTTTGCTTAAGAAAAATTCATAGTTACAGAGAAGCGCGATATTCGTTTTGTAATTGACTTTCGTTTTCATACGTAAATCTGTAGGCTATAATTTCATTTTTGTTTTTCGCTTTAAAACCTTCTTTGTTGTCAGCACTAAAAAAGCATATAAAAAAGCTTTTATTGAAGCGCTCGATTATGCGCTTTTTCTCATAAGTGCTTCAATAAACACGAATTTTTTTTACTGGGTTGCTTATCTGGAAACTGTTGCCAAATCTTGCAAAATCAGCTTTACAAAGTTTCAGAAATTACGTTTTTCCCCAACCAATATTACAAATGATAAATAAGTAGTAAACTGGAGAAAACAGAAATATAATACGTTACCCCTACGTCTTACACATGTTTTGATTTTCGCATTAGTAACGCATGAGTCTAGCCAGACGACCCACTCAGTTATTCATGTATGTACTTAATTCAAAAAAAAAACAAGTTTTTTAATTCAATGTGAATAATATAAATATGTATATACATAGATAGATATAAATTATAATTTTTAAATAAATTATGAATGAATATTCATGTGTTAAACAAGTAAAAAAGTATAGTCGGTCAAGCCCGACCATATAATACCCTACACCCATTTTATGTAAAAAAAGCTTTTTTTAGAAATGGGCGCTATAATTAAGATATAACCTATTGTGGAACGATCATCCAAAAATTTAGTGTCATGATTTCTGTGAATATAAATATTATATGTGTTAAACTTTATCTCGATGTAAATAATTTTAAAAGATTTACGGAGGTTAAAGTGAATTACGAAGAGGATCTTATATGGGAGTTTCGACTAATTATGGACAGACCGTTACAAAATTAGGTGTCATCATTTCTGTATGAAACGTATTTGTGTTGAATATAATTTGAATACCAACATTTTTAAGAAATTTATGGTCGCTAAAGTGATTTTCGAAAGTGGGCCTTATATGGGAGTTATGTCTAATTATGAACCGATCATCATAAAATTGTACCATATTATTTTTATATGTATGAAATATATTTGCGTTCAATATTATTTAGATACCAACATTTTTGTGGGAGTTATGCACTTTAAAGTGATTTTCGGGAGTGGGCCTTATATGGGAGCTACGACTAATTACTGACCGATCTGCACAAAATTTGTAGATGTGATTTAACTTCAATTAGTATTCATTTGTTGTGAAATTTGTTTGCATACTTGCATAATTCAAACATTTATGATCGGTAAACCCCAATTTCGGGAGGACATTTGTATGGCGGGTAGATAAAATAATGGGCCGATTTCCACCACTTTCAATCCCATGCGTCCTTGGGCCAAAAAAATTTCACGTATCAAATTTTATCGAAATATCTTCAAAATTGCATACATTACATTACAGCCAGCCAACCAGACGGACGGACGGACGGACATCGTTAAATGGACTCAGGAAGTGATTCGATCGGTATACTTTAAGGTGGGTGTTGGATCAATATTTCTGGGCGTTACAAACATCAGCACAAATCCAATATACCCTCCCCACTATGGTGGTGTAGGGTATAAACAGCCCGAAAAGTATAAAAAAAAAGTTCGAGTGCAATATGCGGCTGTGCCGAATTTTATGGTGTTTTGTTTTCTGAAATAAAATGTTATGTACATTTTTATAATGTTCACCCCACATTTTCAATGTGTCGCATTTTTAATGGTCAGAATACAACATAAAATCACAACAGTGTAACACTTTTTTTCATGTACAGCTGTTTTTGTTTTTTGTTAAAAAGAAGAAGCAGATAGCTCCCTGGTAAGATCGCTTGAAAATAAGACAATGAATATCTCTCAAAAAGACCAATGGCACCTTCCCGACAAAGACGCAAATTCTTCTTAAACTATAAAAATTATATATGTATATAAACATACATTACATATATAAGAAGTAGGAGATAATGTCCTATGAAATTTGACATACATCAATTTCAGAGTATTCATTAATTACGTTCTCTACAAAGCCTTTCGCTCGCGGTTGTGGATTTCTTTCTGTAATCATATCAAATATTTCATCATCATCCAAATTTTTTTCAGCACATAAAAAAGTAATAATATTTTCCATTTTGTGTATTTTTTTTTTTTGTTTCTTAACACAAATAAACATTCATAAAAACAAAACAAATGTCAGCTATTTTATCGTGCGATTCTCCCCCTCTAAAAAGACAGAGTGTAAAAGGTGCAACATTTTTTAAATTTATTGTGTGACATTTATAGAAAAAACACACTACACTTTAGCAGTGTTGACATTTTTTCAAAAAAGAACACAAACAAATTAAAAAAGGTGCGAAATGGAAAAACGTGTACCATTTCTGCCAGAAAAGAAAACGCCATAAGTGTTTCTCATGAGTTGTTTTTTTTTTTTTATTGAAATTAATATACATATATAAAAAATTTAGGAAATTCTTAAAAAAACCTACAAAATAAACTTTACATATATTTCAATAAATATGTATTAATGTCTGTCCACTCTATGTTATTGTATATTGTATAAAAAAAAGTGAATGATTTTTATTTAAAATTCAGTTGTATGTCATAAGACCGTTAAGACTTAACTAAAGCCAAACATTAAATTGTTATTTTAGGGCACTAAATATAAAACAACATCAATCATTTCAAAGCCAAAACCATCCTTAGATATCATACAGTTAATAAGGTATTTCAATATATTAATCGTTAAGAAATTTCCACTTGACTTATTTTTAGAGTTTTGAACTTAAGTTTAATTAGTTGTTAAACGTAATAAAATAGACATACATATTTCATCAAACTCACACAACCATTTATCACTTTATTTGATGGTATAATAATAAACCTAATTATGCCGGCAATTTCCTTAATTTTGTTTTAAATTTAAAGTTCACTCACCTCACATTCTCATGTCTTTGTATATAGATCTTGTGGAATTGTGTGTCACGCGGTTGTCCTGCGATATCATCTTTCATTTCCATGGCAACGTGTCGCGGCAATACCGATAATAAAAGACGTTCCTGTTTAAAGTTGATGTGCATGGTATTAAAATAAACACATACGCGCGCATACAGCATCATCGTCATCATTGTTATCATCATCATCACCACCAACCAGTTATAGCCATTGAAATAATTGGTTTTATGGTTTTAACAAAGTCGTAGAAAAGATGTTCAAATTACCAGACATTTTTTTTTGGGGGGGGGGGGGGGGTGGTAACAACATGAAAGAAGAATATAAACAATAGATTAAAAATAATGAAATAATGTTAAATTATTAATTTTTTATTAATATTGTTACAATTTATATTGTGGGACATAATTGATGTGTGTGTCATTTAAGCTCTGGGTGTGTTGAATGTGTGTGTGTTTCTGTATATCAATTTAAATTATATTATAAAATAGAATCACTACTGGATATCATGTAAAATTTTAAAAAAAGTCTACTCATAAAAAAATAGGTATTAGGTTCCTTAAATATAGCAGAGCAAAAACATCTTAAAATTTTGCATACACCATATGAGGACGACAGCATTTAAAAATGATTACCCTCTGGCCCACGATGTCGAACGATAACGTTCGCTTCGATAAGACTTAAGAAACAAGCTTTTTATCGTATCTATTTTTGACTCAATCAAGTTTGTTTATTCCACAATCAAGTTTATGTCTTCAGTCTTATCTAAGCGAACGTTATCGTTCGAAATCGTGGGCCAGGGGATTAAACTCATTTTTAAATGCTGTCGTCCTCATATGGTGTATGCAGTCAGTTATATGCAAAAACATCTTAAAATTTAACCCCCTGGCCCACGATGTCGAACGATAACGTTCGCTTAGATAAGACTGAAGACACAAACTTGATTGTGGAATAAACAAACTTGATTGAGTCAAAAATAGATACGATAAAAAGTTTGTTTCTTAAGTCTTATCGAAGCGAACGTTATCGTTCGACATCGTGGGCCAGGGGGTAAAGCTAATAAATAATTTTAAAATTTAAATTACTTATGTATAAGTGTTGATCGACCTTTTTTTGTTTGCTATTAATAGTTTATATAGTTTCCTATATTCAGGCTTTCAAGGCCATTAAAACAAAGATTGAGTGTAGGGATCAAAGTGATGTTGTTTACCAAATTGAATGTGATGGCGATGATAATGAGGAGTGTGGAAAAATCTACATTGGTACAACGAAGAGAAATTTAGGCGTGAGATTAGACGAACATAAAGCTGACATAAAAAGAGGAAAACAATCGACTGCACTTGCACAACACTGCATTGAAAACGGACACAAAGCAAACTTTGAAAAAGTGAAAATTTTAGATAAAGAGAAAAGGGCAAATAAGAGATACACGTTGGAGAGCTTGAGAATTCAACAAAAATCGACAATTGCAATAAACACAAAAGAAGACAAAGACAATACAAATGCAAACTACACCATTGCAATACTTTAGTACTAATAACAACAGTGACCAAGAAAGAAAAAAAACGACAAAAATTTTCTGTGATATATATATATTTTAATTTACATTCATTTTTTAAATATTTTAAGTTTTGTGTTGTGTTGTCCACATATACAAAAAACTACTCTGATATAAATCATAAATTGATGTAAAGACTGACAAAAAAGATTATTGTAAGTTAATTTGTCAAAAATTAAACTTGTAATTATTGTTATTATTGACTAAATGTTTCTTTTGTATTTTTACAATGCTACCAGATTTTAATAAAAAACTCAAATCCCTGAAGAAGTTGGAAAGAATACCAACGAAACGTCGGATTTAATTGAAAATGAAATAAATAATCTTTTATTTACATTAAATTAATGACCTTGAAAGCCTGCATATAGGAAACTATATAAACTATTAATTTAAATTACTACATTTAGTTAATCCTTATGTGTGCGGCAAAAAAAAACTATATTAAAGTTAAGTAGAGAAAAAGCATTTTCGCATTAAATATGTCTTATATTATACATATGGGATTTAATACGCCACGAAAGTTCTTAAAAGATCCAAGCATTGGTTTGTGTCAGGAAAATATTGAGCATCGGACTAAAAAAAAATTAATTCTCAGTCATCGACATCATCTGCAGTACAAAGTTTTTATATACCGAACTTTGAAACTGCAAAAAATTTTCAAGATAATTTAGATACATCAATGATACTTAAAAGCTGCAAATGTTGACATGTCAATTCATGCCATGTCAACTAAGAACTAACCGTCTACTATTCTAATATCTTTTTAAGTGACAATACACTTAATTAACCTAAATTTAGCCACAAAAATTCTAAAACGGTCACACTACCTGTCATAGCAATCAGTAGCATCATGTTTGAATCGTTACATTAATGTTGTACCTGATATTTTCCTCAGGCATTTAAATTGTACTAAGATTTGTGTTGGCGTATTATAGGTAATTACAAAATTATATTGTATTTTCTAATATAGTTGCTATGAAAGTTTTAAATCGGCATTACCCTAATATATTTGTATTTGTAAGTTTGTTATTTTAAATATAGACATTTACGTATTTGTTATTTTTATTTATAAAATGTTCTGTTTTTGATGTATTGTGCTGATGATTATACAAACGCAACATTGTTATTAGCTTTAGGCCATTTATTGTGTTAAATGTGATTTGACGAAATAAAAAATATTATGATTTTATTTTTATTTGATCTTTTTTTTTTTTTTTTGTTTAAAGTTTTCCGTCCCACGTTGAGGTCTGGTACTTCTATCAAGTACAGTTTTATGTACCAGCAAAAAATACTTCAAGTAACTTCCAATACAATTTGAGTTTGATTTACAGTTGCGTGCAACTAATTAAAGATTTAAATTTTATTAAATAAAATGTTAAAATTCAACACTTTTATTTTTTTACAATTTGTGAAATAATTTAATCGTGCACTAAATTGAGGACAGTGATAAATAACTTTATTAACATTTTCAAATTCAGGTAATTTTTAAAAATTATACTAAATTAATTGTGCTTACACAAAGTGTTTCTCAGTGTATAAAAAATGTTTTGTACTTGCTTAACATGGGTAAAAGCAAATCCTGTGATGTAAAATGCATCAGGATGAAAACAATTATCGGGAAATCGCAACAGCCTTGAATGTTTTTAAAAAAATGGTTTTTCAAGCGGTTATATATTTCATAAAGAATTTGACAACAGAAAAGTTGGCCTGTAAAAAACAAGCTGTATTACGACAGTTTGTGAAGATACACTGATTGTGTGCGAGTCGATAACAAATCAGCAAATGTGATTCGGATTGCCGTCTTTAGCCAAAATGAGGCAAAAACGTTTGTAGATACAGTAAAACGTCGATTACGAGAACTTAAACTTTGAAAGAATTTCACGAAAGCAGAGATTCAAATTCGTAAAGAAGTACCTCCATTGGACCGATGTAGAACGAAACAGAGTATTACTATCGGACGTAACAAAAACTAATAGGGTCTCTTCAGATAAAAAAAATGTTCGCCTTTGAAAGTTGAAAGAATTTGATGCATAGTGCAATCGGGCCACTTTAAACCATGGAGGAGGTTCTATAATGCTGTGTTGGGCCGCTGCACAAAATTAAGGGAAATAAGGATAAGTTTCAGAATGCAAGAATTCTAAGCGATACAATGATGCCGTATGCTGATGAGAACATGCCAGTAACATGAATAATTTAACCATATAACGATGCGAAGCATACGGTTCATCACGTCAAGCAATGGTTTTTTAAAAATTCGTTTACTGTTGACTTGACGGGCCTTCATACAGTCCTGATCACAACCCGATTGAGAACTTATGGCAAGTTGTAAAAAATAAACAATTTTAATGATCTCTTTGCCGAAACAAAGTAAGATTAAGAAGCCATTTCAAGAAGGGTGTTTAAAAATTTAGTGACCTCAATGCCTCGCTGTTGTCGATAACAATGGATTTGCAAGAAAATATTGATTTTTTTTAAATAAATATTTTTTTGTAAAATATGTGGTATGTCCTTAATTATATGCACGACTGATATCAATCTTATTTAAAAATATGACTCACAGATTTATAAATAATAAATAATTTGACACAATATGCAGTTATTTTCTAGGAGAAAGAGTTAAACTGACTAAACTATGACAACTTTTGAGAGTATCAAAAAACTTTTCATATCATTTGCTTCAAGCTCACATTTAAGTATGATGGCCTTAATTAGTTGCACATAACTGTACATTATTTGGGAATTCAATAATTTGATTGTATGTATTTTTATATTATAATAAAATCAAAAAAAATGTACAAACATAAACAACATAAATAGCAATAAATTTATTGTATAAAAATACAAAAAGATTTGTTATTATAAATTTATTGAATGATTACAATGACTGACTGACTAAATAGATGTAATGGAATTTCTTAGCAATAATAATATTCCAAAAAAAAAAAAGTTGTGGGTATTAAGGATTTAAATGAAGAAATAAAAATGAAAACTACATTAGATAAATTTGTGATTGTCTGGATTTTTAGTTAATATTTAAGGGAAGTTAGTAAAAAGGTTTTCCATAAAAATGTAAAAGAATGTTATCTACTTAGGAAAAATGTGAGATCCAGTGACATACTGAAATAAATTTTGTTTACTATAACAATATAAAATGTTTACCGACATACTTTAACGTTTAATAATTTTTAATATTAGTTAGCCTCAAAAGCACTAATAATTATTTAATATTAATTAATTATAACAATATGCATAATTTGAATATCTGCTATTGGCCAAACTTTTTAACTCAAATTTCCAAAAAATATCTCTTTTGAAAAGTAATTTGTTCTTATGAGCCATCTCACCTCACTTTCAAATAATCCAACCAATTTTTAAAGCCAGCCAAAATACAAAATCATTTTAAAAAAATGTGGGGGAAATACTTTCGTTTTTTCAAAGGTTTGTCGTTCAATAAAACATGCTGAGCAATGGCAAATCAAAATAGAAAGTAAATCATGCACAAAGTCTTTGAAAATCGTATATTGTTAGATACAATGATATGTTATAAAATCATGCAAGCAAAACTTAAACTCACGTCGCAAACAATAAGAAAGCAGAAATGTTTTTTTAATAACAACACGTATGGTTGATGGTTTACAAAATGCTTGTGCAATTAAATATCCAATTCGTGATGTAGGTGCAGGGTAGCGCATGCTTAAGCAAAGTTTTAAGCATTTTCAACAGCCTCATTATGGTGAAAATTATGTAAAAAAGTGATGTTAAACAATTGCCATGACAATAATTTTTATACCCTAAATCCACCATAGTGGAAAGGGTATAATGTATTTAAGCTGCTGTTTAAATAAATCTGCCTTAATTAGAGAGTTTTCATTGTAAAAATAATTGTTTCATTATTCAATTCGTTGGAGCAATACAATTTGTTGCCAATCAAATGATTCTATTGTGTGGATCAGTGAATGGCATAGAGGCAACAAGTAGTATGGAGTATAGTAACAATTTATGCATACTTGTTCGTTGTTATAAACTGACCATTTATTAAGGCCCTAATTTTGTAAATCACTTGCGTTCAATGCATCACCTACGCTTTTGCGAACGCATCACCAAAAATATGAAATTTTGTAAATCACTATTACAATACTGTCAAATCATTGCGTGTTTAATGCTGTCATTGTAAATGTTGATACTGAAAATTAAAATAAAAATTTATTTAAAAAAATTTTTATTCGAAGTAAAAACTTCAATTTTTTTAAAAAAAATTGTTTAATTCTCGCAAGAGGAAAAATTCTCATTTAATAAAAATTTACATAAAGCAACACTTCACTTTTTGCATTGGCAATGCTACACACCTATCAGCTGTTCAATAATTTTGTTTGGTTATTTATCAAGAAAATATTTCAAATTGTAAAGAAAAACGCTTTTAAAGCAAATAACTATAAATACAAAGATACTAATGGGTATAAAAAAAAGTACGACTAATGGATATGTCTTCTTCCAATTGCGCTCTACAATCGACATTATGAATTTAACGAATAATTAGTAAGTAAAATAACACTGTGGAAAATTACAATTTTTTTAATTTACTTTTTTAAAAAGAAAAATTAAGAAAAAATTTTAGTATTATTTTATACTAAATGAATATGTTTGTATATATTTACTTACTTATGTATTAATAAAGTTCCTATCAAATATTAAATTAATTGCATAATTTTGCTCTTTTAAAATATTTTAATTCAACTTTCAAAACTAACGCCAAGAAAATGGAGGCATTACATTTGACAACGCAAGTGATTAAAAATTCAGCGTTGCGGTTTACAAAATACACAATTTCAAACAGTTAACAGCATCGTAAAAATCAGCTGTTACAATCACTTGCTTGAAAGCCGTCATTTGCAAAATGTAATTTAATGCAACAACGCTTAGAAAATTGTGGCATGTCACTGTCGTGCTGTTTTTTCTTGACATTTCTAACGAAATATGAATGGACATAAATTGAACCAAACACAAAATGAACATATGTATGTACATAAAATAAAGCAAACATCTGTATAGGTCTTTTTAACATAAGTACTGAATATATTGTCATTTCTATTGTTAAGTCTTAAATGGTTTGACAGCTAATAGTTTAGGGTTCTTAAAACCGGATTATTTAACGAAAGAACTACGCCATTTCGAATTATTTCCAAAATAATTCGGACCATACAGCTTTGGATTTGGTTAGGCAGTTACTGTCACTGGTGTTTGATATTGCAGCATGATTATGAAGTTATTTCTTTAAATTTTTTTAGCATAATCATCCTAAATTTTCACAAATCAGTTGGAAAGAACCCACATGAAGTTAATGAAAGAGTAATTTATTTTAACACTGTTAGGTGCGCATTTTGGATCATACGCCTTTGGAATTGGTTAGGAAGTGACTGTTTCTGATGTTTAATATTTCAGCATAATAATAGAGTTGTTACTATTACTCTACTCTATAATTTTTTTAATCAGTACTGGTCTTCTAGATCGCTTGATTCAAAGCCATTGGATTTGTTTTCATAGAGTTTTTTTGTAGTTAAAGGTATGTGTTCACAAGGCCTCAGGCACTTGTGTGCTTAAGGAAGGTTATATTAATAAACAACAACTATATTTACATTTTAAATTTTAATTCAGGGACATCAAATATGCAGAAAATCTTAGTGAGATTTCTCTAAAAGCTCAATATAAAATAGTTACAAATTTTCGCTTAGAAAATGTTGTGGGTGTCTTTTTACGAAAAATCAAATTTCAGTTACTTAAAGGGTGACTTTTTAGCAACTTTCTTTCTGACAAGACTGTTTTAGGCAGTTTAGCTGTGTTCGTGCTAAAAATTACTGTAAAATAAGCTCAGTTTGGCAATCGCAATTCAGTTATGGGTGGAGGAAGAACTGGTGCGTCATTGTCATTATCACTTAATGGCAATCAGGTCATCCATTTTTCGCTGTCCTCGAGAGATTTAAGACTCACTCTTGCATTTGCTGATGCTTGGTAGCGTCTAGTGTTTATTGTTCACATGCTATAAATTTTCTTTAAAACAAGATTTAAGCGTTCCAGCTTCCCATATGAATGTATAGGTCGAATTGGGACAACTGAAATCAATAAGGTGAAAAATATTTCGTGGAATAACCTGCCAATTTGAGGAATTAATTCTCCGCCAACCAAGTTTATATTCGAAAACATTTTCATCTTGATCTATTTAAATATGAACCGACTTAAAACTGAACAACTCTTCAAGATTATTGAATTTTATTATCAAAATTCAATTTAATGAAGATCCACTATTGATGACGAAGGAAGGAATGTTAATGTGAATGGCGAGCGCTAACTTGCAATGATTACATTTTTTTTTTTTTTTTTTTGCCAGAAATGGAAAAGCTATACTTGGCTAAAATCTGAATTCACATACATGCCACACAGCACATGAAACATTGACCCAATTGATAGGCGAGTTCGGTGAATAGTTTATTTCAAGTTTGGAGCAGGTCAATTGGCCGCCTAGTTCGTGGGATTTAACGCCTTTAGAACATTTTTTGTGTCCACAACGGTTGACGCTAGGAAGCTAATATTGAAAAATTTATTCGTGAGATACCGGCTGATTTGTCTTAGAGAGTATGACAAAATTAGACCCCGGGTGTGAATAATTTGAAGCTTATTATACAATTTACATGAAATCATCTTTAAAAATTTAATTATATACATAGATTATTTTATCAACTCAAATAAAGATTTCATATATTTAATTAATTTGTATATGGTTTAAAAAAAACGAAAGTTCTTAAAAAATCATTCACAAAATATTTGTACATTTATTTTATTCATTCTAATATCGACCGTTCACTGACCCCTTTTGGCCGTAATTCAACTTTTATTTGGTTTTCCATTAATATTTAAAATAAAATAAATAACCAAAACTGTTAATCAAAAGAATATTTTCTTTATCTTCTTCAATTACAAATAAAGTTCAAATAAAATGTCTTGGCTTTAAATTGTTACAAAAATGACAAGAACAATATTTAAAGGATAATAGAAAATAGCTTAAGTATTTTAAACTCGTGTTTTTCTTTTATATTTACACTGTTTAACATTGACAAGGGTTGTGTTTATTTTCAATTTAACCCTTAAAAGCCAACCATAATCCGTATTCCTATTGCATTAAATATAAAAAAATATATATTATAAAATGTTTAAAAGAAATTTGAAAATAAAATTATTTTCTTTGCTATTTTTATATGTATTCGTTTGCATATTGTTAACTTGGAGCGTAGGTTTGCTAAGTGACAGTATTTGTTTTTATAAACAAATATTATTGTTAAATACAAACAAACATTTATAAAAGAAATAAATTGTTTATTTAAAAATTTTCCTTAAATGGAAACAACAGGTTGCAAAAACATGATGGATATGAAATTAAAGATATAAATGGATGTTGGCAGGATGAAAATGAAGGATAACTTAGTAATAAAAGATGTGGTTGATTAAAAATGGTGCCATGAAATGGAAAAATACCAGTTAGACGGGCATACAAAATAAACTAAAATAAGTGTATTTGCAAAATTATGGCTCCCCATGCTCTTTCCTAATAAATTAATTCAGATTTTTAAGGAATTTGTTAAGCAACTGTACAAGTATATATGTACGAGTATGTAGGTATGTTAAATAGAAAACGGTATCTATGTTTAAACCAAAAATCCTTGAAAAATATAAAACTGTTTAAAAATATCTTCTGTGGTGCAATCGTATATTATTTGAACATTTCTTATCATCTATTTAAAGCTCAGTGGATAGGCATTTAAAAGTATAAATGTTTAAACTCTAATACAATGCCCAGGAAAATATGAAAAACACAGCATTATTATTTAAATAAACAACAAATATTTGTTGTGTACAAAGCCTTTTTTAAATTAATGAGCATGAAATGAAGTAAAAAATATAAAACGTAAACAAACAACAACAATACAATAAAACCACTTGTAATCTTTTGTTTTCCTCATAATAAAAAAATATTCAATGTGTAAAACAGCCGAAAGAAAATTTTATACAGCGCTATAATGAATAGAAAATGAAGAATAGAAACGCACAAGAACGAGTCATTTGGTTTTGTATTTATGTAAATTGTTGTAATGGTCGTTGAAAAACAAAGTTTATTGTTTTTTTTGCAAAATGATATTGTTGTTTCATTTGTAAATGGTGTATACATAAAATACAAATATATCACA
Source organism: Bellardia pandia (assembly GCA_916048285.2). Lineage (NCBI taxonomy): Eukaryota > Metazoa > Arthropoda > Insecta > Diptera > Calliphoridae > Bellardia > Bellardia pandia. The sequence goes on from OU696531.1 coordinate 26,099,282, forward strand.
CTTGTTTTGCGTAAACTATAGAAATTTACTAAATGAATTTTCTGCTCTCAATATTAAAATTATTTATAAATATACCAGCTTAAGTTATCTTTTTGTAGATGGTAACTTCAGCCCTCAGAAGTACAAAATTCCCTAGAGTAGACTTTGAAAACCTCTAGTCTGAAAAATATAAATGCAAATTAATTTGGTTAATGATCATTAGTAAATTTAAAACACGAAAATTTTACATACCTTATAAGAGTGTAATTCTGCTGACAAGACCCACAATTTTGAGAAAAATTAGTTAAAGTTGATTATTTAATTTGTGTGTTGTATTAAGCAAATGTAATGTTTTTAAAGTTTTTACATATTTGGTTTTGTTGGACTTTTTAACAAAGGTATTCAGCTTTTGTTTTGTTCCTGGTTGTTATCTTACTATCTACTTTTTATTATTTTCGCTGTGGTAGGTTTGAGAGAAGAAGCACTGCATTATCATTCACAGTCACTTTCAGAATTATCATGCATGAGCAAATATATCTTGATAGATCTTAAATTAATTAAGATTAAAAAAAATGCGTACAATTTTCTAAAACTAGTAATAGTAGTAAGGCAATTGACTGAACATTTCTGTTTCAATCTTAATTGTATATATATATATATCATAAATAAAATTTTTGGTTGTGATTTTTATTTAGCGATTTTTAGCACTAGAGAAAAATAATAATATCCACAAAGTATTAACAAACGATTTAATACTATTTGCATACAACCGTATTTTATATACTTCTTCTTCTACTATTCTTGATACCGTATTCTGAAATTTCTAGAACAAAAATCGTCTTTAGTAAGGAATTGAATTGCGTCATTCTGATTTTTTTGTTTGATTTGTAACTTCAACCTATTAACACATAAATCGTGTTCACTGTATTTGAAAAGACTATTTAAAAAAAAAAAAAAAAATTTCATAAAGTCTAATACATATAACCTGCAATTAAAATTTCCAATAAAATTAATTAATCCAGATATCAGAGTTTATTGTCTCGAACCACAGTACTGGACCACGTTTTCAGTTCAAGTCCCATAGTTATATACTAGGAATTCTTGCGAAGACTTGACAGAACAGTGGGAATCTTAATCTCTACAAAATTTTCATCTTGGGAAGATTAGATAAAAACGATTAAGCACCATTCCAAATTGCCAACGTGAATTTTAACCAACTGGAAGCAACAATCAGATGATAAATATCATCCAGGCAGATATATCCGGAGAACGAACAATAGCCTTACAAAAGCCTACGTACAGTGTTGCCAAAAATTAAAGCACCGAAAGCTAAAAATTGTATTAATATGATTTAAAAATTTGTTAACAAAAATCTATCATAAATTAATTTCAATCTAACCTAAATATCTTAAACCTAGTTAAATAACACTTAAGTAATCTGAAATTATGAAAATTCTTTGTTAAAAACTAGAATCACCTAATTAAAACAAAATGTCTTAAAAACTAAATTAACCTAAACAATTTATTTTAATCAGCCTCAAAATTTCGCATAATTTTAAAAATTAAATAAATAATAATATAATCAAAAATTTTTCAACTATGTAACATAACCTAATATTCCAAACTATTTTAAAAATCAAAATTAAAAATGTAACTAACCGAACCCTAATACTTTAAAATCTTCAACATAATTTCTTAAAACTTACAATTTGATACAATAAGGAAATGAATTAAAAAGTTTAAATATTACACAAAAATTAAAAATTGTGATTATTGTTAATCAATTTGTAGGTTTTCAGAATGGCCATGTTTGCATATTTTGAAGATTTTTTTTTATTTTTGAAACTTTAATTTAATATCTCGAAATAAGACTTAAACACTAAATTAATCTATGTTCTACTAAAAGCTAATATTGCACAAATTATCTATCTAAACATTATTTAGTTATTATAAACAAATACTAACTGATAGGGCAAGCTAATTAATAATGCAAATCAATATTTAAATTATACATTCCGAAATGCCATTTTTTTAAAAACCCATCGACGAATTCTTGTTGGAGGCCTTCATCAGATCGGTGTGATGCGGTAAGTCGTTTACAACATTTTTTATTAATATTACTTTGCATTATATTTATTAAGAAACAACATTCAACATAATGTAATTAAGAGTAAAGTTCTGGTAATTAACATTATTCATTATGGTGTTGCGTAAGTAACATTAACTCTTTTACATTATTTTGTTTTCTCTTTAATTAAATCTCTTTGTAATAACGGGGAGGTAAATGTTGAATTTTGTTTCTTTGTTTTGCCAAAAATCAGATACTCTTTAAAAGAAGAAAAATATTATTACTTAATCTTTTGTGAACTTATGTAGGTATAAGTATTAATATGAAGCAAATAGTGTTATCTATAATTTTAATTCTTTTGAAATTCAATTTTGTTTAATTTTACTAGAAATTTTTTTTTATTTATCTTAAATTTTTTATATTAATATGATTAATGGGTTGAATAAATACGTTTGTAAAATGGAAGGCTAATTTAAAATCTTCAGGTGTTTTCTTTTAATGGATACAATAGTTTAATGTATAATTGATAAGTTAAAGTCGGGGTTTCTTCAATTTGCCTAGGAAACTATGGTAGGAGAGGGTTACGAGGCAGTATCTCGAACAACATCATTTAGAGATACATATATTAGGATTAATCGATTAACCTCAGCACATATTTTTCTTACTTTCAATATAACTAGATTTGGGGCAAAATTCTATTATAATAATTAATCTAGTTATCCCGGTCCTGACACCTTTATTCACACACAAAATAGGGAGTCTATAACAAAAAACTTTGTAATAGAACATGCATTTAGATAGGGAAGGACCGAACCACCCCAATCCGACTGTTGCTAGCAACTTAATGGCTCCCGCAGTCCTCTCTCTACTAAATTGTCCACACCGAATACGGTTGTATTTGTTTTTACAAATGAATTGTAATTGGAGGTTTTTTCTCATGTGTTTATGGTATTTCAACATTTTCACATCGAGTTTTCAAGTTGTACATTACATAAATAAATGGCGCCCAACGTGGGGCACGAAAAGACGTAACGGTTTTTTCTGCTCTATCCATCCGGAAAATTTTTAGAGTTCATTGTTAGAAGAACATTAAAATTATTAGATTTAATGAAACTAGATTTATAAATAGTGTATAGGGTTTTTCTGGATTCTTTCGGTTATTTGAGGATTAATAGTTCGAATAAACTGACCGCTTAATTTCTATATGCCTTTTTATAAGCTAGTGGAATTATTTCTAAAAAAATTTATAGTTTTTCTTAAGTCTTGTACAAAATTTTATTTATTACCAAATTCTCGAATACGATAACAGCTACTAAAGTACATAAAGGAATTCATATATTATGCTGCATGCGAATATTTGACCGATGTACATTAGATATTTATAGTTAAAGAAAATAGATTTTATTTAGCTGTGGTGTTTGAATTAGGAATTAAATCTAGTATTGTTCATTACTCCATAACCCAGTTTTACTAATTAATGTTAATCGATCTAAATTCTTCTTTCAATTATACAATTAACTATAAATCTTGAAGAAAACACCAATTTAACATTGTTTGTACCTAATATTAAAAAAGTCATTATAACTCGTTAAAACAAAAAAAAAAAAAACGAGTTACAGTCATTAGATTGTTAAATAATTATTGAAAATTTAATATACATATAGTTATTGCTAAATCATTTGAATTTTTAGAATTTTTGTAAACGTTATTGATTACGAGTAACTTTATTTTATCACGATAAACGTGATTGTGTTTTTAAATAAACAAAAATTATTTTTTTTACATAAAAAATTTTTTTTTGTTTCTTAAATTTGATCTAGAGGGTGTTATAGATATTCAAAATGTCGGTAGACAGAACACCTCCTCCACCAAATATTCCTCCACCATTGCCTTCGGCTCCAATTTACATTGAACCATCTGTTTGTCAGGTGTGTAATGAAACAATGGTGGAAGGAGATGACTGTTTGATCATTCACGAATGTTCACACGCTTTTCACAAGGGTTGTATTGAGGCAAAGCTTTCTACTAGTTCTGAGTGTCCTGTGTGTAATCGTACATGTCGACTTTGTGACTTACGCAGATTAGTAATAAACGTTAGACCAACAGCTAAGAAATCAATTAAGATAAAAGCAAGGGGTGCAATGGCACGATCATATAATACTCGTTCAAATACAAATCGTTACGAGTTTCAAGAATTCGATGCTTCTAACACTGCAGAGACAAGTATGTCGCCGGCAAATGCACATGAGAACGTACATTTAGATTCGAATGAAGCTTTGTTAGATACAACTAGACCGAATAATAACATTTCAAATTCACCATTTCAAAACCCAGAACCGATAAATGTTACACCACTTAATAGCAATCCTGCTGGTGTTGACTACGAGCAAATTAATCATTTAATTGAAGCTAATATTACAAAACTGTTGCAAAATATGAATATTATACCACCCGGTGGTAACAACAACAATCAAAATAACAACAATTCTAATACGCATCACGATGTTTATGGTTCGCAACGTCCAACGACACAGACAAATGTTCACAATCCCTCCTTTTTATCACCAGTTGCGATTTCCAATTCTAATTCCGGTACTATACATGTTGACAAAATTACATCTGTGATTCAGAACTGGAATCTTAAATTTGATGGTTCGTCCAATGGATTACACGTAGAAGAGTTCCTCTATCGTATAAAATCGTTGACTACTGACACCTTCAATGGTGATTTCACAGTTATATGCAGGAACTTGCATATGCTGTTAACAGGAAAAGCCCGCGATTGGTACTGGCGGTACCATAAGCAGGTTCGGTCAGTGAACTGGGAAGATTTTTGCGTTGCCTTGCGATGCCAGTATAAGCAATTCAAAAGCTCTTTCGATATCAGGGAGGAAGTCAGAAACAGGAAACAAAAGCCAGGAGAGTCCTTCGACTCCTTTTTTGATTCCATTGTTGCAATCATGGATCGCCTACCTTCTCCTATGACTGAATCCGAACTTATCGAGATATTAGCTAGAAATCTACGTCCCGATATTCGCCAAGACCTTTTGTATGTACCCATACACTCAATTCCCCACTTAAGGAAACTCGTGCAAATGCGAGAACATTTTTTTAACGACGAAAGTGTTCGTAAAAATCTTTCGGCTCGTAATCCAAATCAGAATGTACCACGTAGATACCTATCTGAAATAGATTCAACAAATACTAATGACAATAATGATGAGGCGGAGGATTTAGCTTGTTCTGTTGATGCTATTCAAGGGCAAGAGGTTCTAATCAAGTGTTGGAACTGCGATGAGGTTGGCCACCATTGGGAAAACTGCCTCAAAGACAGAAACATATTTTGTTATGGCTGTGGCACCAAAAATGTTTATAAGCCCAACTGTGCTAAATGCGCAGCTCGAAAACTAACTAGTTCAAAAAACTATCGGGCGATAAGTTTGCCAAAGGACATGACTTAATTACTAATTCAAAACAAAATTTCGTTTCAAATATAATAAAACCCAAATGTGACAAAACAACTCTTACAGATTTTCATAATATATCCTACTCTAACAATTTTTCACCTGCTTTTAAACAAACTGAAAAAATTACTCTGCTAAAACGTCCAACAAAACATGACAGTGAACCAAAGGTGGAAATATCGAATATAATTCGACCAAAATTACTCCCCCCAATCCAACGCTTCGGAACGTGTCAACCGATCTGTTATTGCTGGAATTCGAGCTTATTTGAAGAATGATCATCGTTTGTGGGACGAAAAGCTCACCGAGATCAGTTGTGCCCTCCGAAATTCCTACCACCAGTCCATAAATGGCTCACCTTTTTATGCTTTGTTCGGATTTAATATGATTACGCACGCTACTTCATACAACCTACTACGACAGGTACAATTACTTGACGAACCCTCGGCAAATATTGCCCATGAAGATAATCTTCAAATTGTAAGGGAGAATATTCGAAAATCGATAAAACAAGCCCATGAAAGGAATACTCACCAGTATAATCTTCGATCCAAACCCCAGACTTACCAAGTAGGGCAAGAAATATTTAGGCGAAATTTTGCTCAAAGTAATTTTGAAAAACGTTTCAATGCAAAATTATCCCCCTTATTTATTAAAGCAAGAATTCGCGAAAAAGTTGGAAATTGCTACTACATATTAGAAGACATGCAAGGAAAAATACTAGGAACCTATCATGGAAAGGATATACGACCTTAACTCACTTTTTCCATTCAATTTTACCTCGCATGGCTCAAAAATTGTCCGGTTTGTAATGGTCGTTGAAAAACAAAGTTTATTGTTTTTTTTGCAAAATGATATTGTTGTTTCATTTGTAAATGGTGTATACATAAAATACAAATATATCACACTTGTTTTGCGTAAACTATAGAAATTTACTAAATGAATTTTCTGCTCTCAATATTAAAATTATTTATAAATATACCAGCTTAAGTTATCTTTTTGTAGATGGTAACTTCAGCCCTCAGAAGTACAAAATTCCCTAGAGTAGACTTTGAAAACCTCTAGTCTGAAAAATATAAATGCAAATTAATTTGGTTAATGATCATTAGTAAATTTAAAACACGAAAATTTTACATACCTTATAAGAGTGTAATTCTGCTGACAAGACCCACAATTTTGAGAAAAATTAGTTAAAGTTGATTATTTAATTTGTGTGTTGTATTAAGCAAATGTAATGTTTTTAAAGTTTTTACATATTTGGTTTTGTTGGACTTTTTAACAAAGGTATTCAGCTTTTGTTTTGTTCCTGGTTGTTATCTTACTATCTACTTTTTATTATTTTCGCTGTGGTAGGTTTGAGAGAAGAAGCACTGCATTATCATTCACAGTCACTTTCAGAATTATCATGCATGAGCAAATATATCTTGATAGATCTTAAATTAATTAAGATTAAAAAAAATGCGTACAATTTTCTAAAACTAGTAATAGTAGTAAGGCAATTGACTGAACATTTCTGTTTCAATCTTAATTGTATATATATATATATCATAAATAAAATTTTTGGTTGTGATTTTTATTTAGCGATTTTTAGCACTAGAGAAAAATAATAATATCCACAAAGTATTAACAAACGATTTAATACTATTTGCATACAACCGTATTTTATATACTTCTTCTTCTACTATTCTTGATACCGTATTCTGAAATTTCTAGAACAAAAATCGTCTTTAGTAAGGAATTGAATTGCGTCATTCTGATTTTTTTGTTTGATTTGTAACTTCAACCTATTAACACATAAATCGTGTTCACTGTATTTGAAAAGACTATTTAAAAAAAAAAAAAAAAATTTCATAAAGTCTAATACATATAACCTGCAATTAAAATTTCCAATAAAATTAATTAATCCAGATATCAGAGTTTATTGTCTCGAACCACAGTACTGGACCACGTTTTCAGTTCAAGTCCCATAGTTATATACTAGGAATTCTTGCGAAGACTTGACAGAACAGTGGGAATCTTAATCTCTACAAAATTTTCATCTTGGGAAGATTAGATAAAAACGATTAAGCACCATTCCAAATTGCCAACGTGAATTTTAACCAACTGGAAGCAACAATCAGATGATAAATATCATCCAGGCAGATATATCCGGAGAACGAACAATAGCCTTACAAAAGCCTACGTACAGTGTTGCCAAAAATTAAAGCACCGAAAGCTAAAAATTGTATTAATATGATTTAAAAATTTGTTAACAAAAATCTATCATAAATTAATTTCAATCTAACCTAAATATCTTAAACCTAGTTAAATAACACTTAAGTAATCTGAAATTATGAAAATTCTTTGTTAAAAACTAGAATCACCTAATTAAAACAAAATGTCTTAAAAACTAAATTAACCTAAACAATTTATTTTAATCAGCCTCAAAATTTCGCATAATTTTAAAAATTAAATAAATAATAATATAATCAAAAATTTTTCAACTATGTAACATAACCTAATATTCCAAACTATTTTAAAAATCAAAATTAAAAATGTAACTAACCGAACCCTAATACTTTAAAATCTTCAACATAATTTCTTAAAACTTACAATTTGATACAATAAGGAAATGAATTAAAAAGTTTAAATATTACACAAAAATTAAAAATTGTGATTATTGTTAATCAATTTGTAGGTTTTCAGAATGGCCATGTTTGCATATTTTGAAGATTTTTTTTTATTTTTGAAACTTTAATTTAATATCTCGAAATAAGACTTAAACACTAAATTAATCTATGTTCTACTAAAAGCTAATATTGCACAAATTATCTATCTAAACATTATTTAGTTATTATAAACAAATACTAACTGATAGGGCAAGCTAATTAATAATGCAAATCAATATTTAAATTATACATTCCGAAATGCCATTTTTTTAAAAACCCATCGACGAATTCTTGTTGGAGGCCTTCATCAGATCGGTGTGATGCGGTAAGTCGTTTACAACATTTTTTATTAATATTACTTTGCATTATATTTATTAAGAAACAACATTCAACATAATGTAATTAAGAGTAAAGTTCTGGTAATTAACATTATTCATTATGGTGTTGCGTAAGTAACATTAACTCTTTTACATTATTTTGTTTTCTCTTTAATTAAATCTCTTTGTAATAACGGGGAGGTAAATGTTGAATTTTGTTTCTTTGTTTTGCCAAAAATCAGATACTCTTTAAAAGAAGAAAAATATTATTACTTAATCTTTTGTGAACTTATGTAGGTATAAGTATTAATATGAAGCAAATAGTGTTATCTATAATTTTAATTCTTTTGAAATTCAATTTTGTTTAATTTTACTAGAAATTTTTTTTTATTTATCTTAAATTTTTTATATTAATATGATTAATGGGTTGAATAAATACGTTTGTAAAATGGAAGGCTAATTTAAAATCTTCAGGTGTTTTCTTTTAATGGATACAATAGTTTAATGTATAATTGATAAGTTAAAGTCGGGGTTTCTTCAATTTGCCTAGGAAACTATGGTAGGAGAGGGTTACGAGGCAGTATCTCGAACAACATCATTTAGAGATACATATATTAGGATTAATCGATTAACCTCAGCACATATTTTTCTTACTTTCAATATAACTAGATTTGGGGCAAAATTCTATTATAATAATTAATCTAGTTATCCCGGTCCTGACACCTTTATTCACACACAAAATAGGGAGTCTATAACAAAAAACTTTGTAATAGAACATGCATTTAGATAGGGAAGGACCGAACCACCCCAATCCGACTGTTGCTAGCAACTTAATGGCTCCCGCAGTCCTCTCTCTACTAAATTGTCCACACCGAATACGGTTGTATTTGTTTTTACAAATGAATTGTAATTGGAGGTTTTTTCTCATGTGTTTATGGTATTTCAACATTTTCACATCGAGTTTTCAAGTTGTACATTACATTGTGTAGTGGGTGATAAACAAATATACACAAAAGAAAAAAAACAATAAAAACCAACAAAAATAAAAAAACAAGTCAAAGTACTATATTCGGCTGTGCCGAATCTTTAATACCCTCCACACTGGTTATAGGACTAGTGTAACCTTATTCCATGTTTTCTATGCAGTCTTAGTGCAAATTTTCTTAGTATTTTATATATTATTTGAAAGACAATTTTACGACCAACATAATTTATTTTAAATATTTGAAAATTGTATCTAATTTTGACCATTTATAATTGATGTAATTACCGATTCTTAATGTAATTTACAGAGTTTGTCTAATTTTCACAATAATCTGGAGTGTAATTTAACAATTTATAATATTAAGATAACATTTTTCAATATTCACAACAAGTTAAGAAACACAGTATAAAACCACCATAAAATTTAGTATAACAATTTATTTACCTGTAAGAATTATTTATTGTGTCAAATTTTAACCGTTTAACATTATTTATACCAGTTTTATAAGTATTTAAGTGAATTTTAAAAGTGGCCTTTATATGGGGTCTTTGGTCAAACATGGACCGAACTAAAAAAAATTCGTTTTACGATTTATTTTTGCATAAAACTTATTTTTGCTGAATTTTGTATTGATATTTTAATTTTATAGAGATTTATGTATAATTAAGCAATATTTCAGGAAGATTTCTGTATGGGGCCTATAAAAAATCACTTTTATCATAAAAACAACGTATACAATATTTCATTCTGTAATATATTTAAAAAAACTGGTGGGACAATTTTTAAAAATATCAATTTTTTATGGAGGTTGTCTTACATTTTGATCTACTTGATTCTACTGTACCGATTTTGCTGATTTTCAATACCAAACTGCTAAGGAATTATAAACGTTTTTTTTTTTGTATACTTTGTTGATTTTTGTTGTGTCCTTTGGACGTCAGAGTGTTTTATACAGACAGACGGACTTGGCTCAATCGACTTCGAATTTCGTAAGGACCAAGAATATGTATTTTTTTGTTGGGTCTCAGAGGAATATATGTCAGTGTTACACACGGAATGACAAACTTATATATGTATACCCTCATTCACCACTTATGGCGGTGGAGGGTGTAATAAAAGAACAAATTTAACATGAATTTAAGAGTGGGCATAAAAAGGAGCATAACAATAAAAATTCAATTGAATATGACTTATGCCTGTACGAGTATGAAGGTACATAAATAGATATAAATGTTTGTGTTTGAGAGGAAATAGAACACACAAAATGAAAACAATTACAATGTATGCACTATACTGGATTCTGGATTTACGTATTTGTATAAGTAGTTCTAAATGTATGGAAATCTCTATATACTCGTATGTCGTCACCTAAAAGACGAAACAACCTATCAACAGTTTTCAAAAGTTTACAGGAGACAGAAAAAACGTTATAAAATTGGAACTATTTGTAATATTGAAACGAAAATTATATATTCTGATTAAAATGAAACCAGAAGTATATATCGGTTGAGAAAGATTTGTTTTTCTAAACACAACTTATGATATGGCGCTTAGGTTATTTGGAATTGTAAAAAATTGAAAGCAAACAACATATCAGCAATACTAATTAGTATAAATATGTAATCAAGCATTCGATTGAACAGTTAAGGCCCAACTATAATATGCATATGCTAGCTTAAGCAAACGTGCGAACACATACAAATTGTATGTGGCAAACTATAATGTACTTAACGAAACTTTTCGTTAAGTTTTTCAACTGTCATTTGCTTAAGCAAAAAGCGAAACTGATCGCACATTCTGTACGGAATCAGCTGTTTGTTGTTGTTTGTTTGTGTTTTGAACAAAATGGAAGAAAATATATTTATTTTAAATTTAATAGAAAATGCGGAAACAAATAAGTGCCTTTACAATAAAAGAGGCCCTTTTTATTTTAACAAAAATGTCTCTGTCGCGGTTTATTTCTCTGACAGAACAAGAGCGTCTTCTTCTTTTACAGTGTAGTTCACATATTTCTTTTAATGTGCGCAGGCCTTCAAGCGCTAACTTTAATATTTTTATATTATTTAAATTTTTAAGTTTTTTCTCCATTTTTACAAACACAATACGAAAATTAACAAAATATATGTAAACGTTTATTATTATTTACAATGTAGTGCTGCCACAGCTGTACATTTTAGTACTTTTGCCGATAAATTAAAAAAAAGGAAAAATTATGCGTTTCGGGTACGAAGTTTTCTTTTAATTATAAAATAATATAATAATATTTATAAAATATAGTCATTTAATGGCTTTTTGTTAAAATAAAAACATTTTTTAAACATAAATGAGCAACTGTAGACAAAAAGTTTCAAAGTCATTGTAGCCACCTAAAAGTTAACTCTGAACTGGTTATGCATTTGACAGCCTTTTCGTTAACTTTTGCAATTTGCTTAAGCTTGCTTATGCATATTATAGTTGGGCCTTTATACTTTCTTTTACTTGCTTAAACAAAAAAGTGCTTAATGTTTGCTTAATTACACTATGCAACAAAATGAAAATTTTATCATGATTTTTGATGATTTATTGTCGTCTTTTTTATTACGCCACGGCCTTCTAAAGTATAAATTTTTAATTTTTCCTAACATTTTTAATTTTTAAATAAAGCTATAGGTGTTTTTACAAATAATCTATTATTTATTTATTGTAATGTTAATCTCTATCTCTATATATGTATCTAAAAATTACGTGTATGTCCGTGATCGCTAAACTCAAAAACTACTGGACCGATTTTGACCAAATTTTATATTCATGCTCTACGGGCCGTGAGTAGTGTTTCTGTGTTGTTTGAAGTTCGTCCGACAGATGGCGTAATATTTAGTTTTTTTGTGCGTTTGCACCGTAACTCAATAAAATAACGCGATAACCCTGTGTTATGTGCTTAATCGACGTGTGGCGGCATTAAGTATCCCGACGCCGATTCATGCATAACCTCTATTCGTGAAAAGTGCGTGGGAGTCAAACGAAAAAAAAAATAAATTTCTACAATAGGATATTCTTACGAAATAATAAATTCTTGACTATATAAAGTTGTAAGTGGACAAAGGAGCATGGCCTCGCCCACTGAAATGCATAGCTTATATGACGCGCTTCAGTATTAATAGAAGCGACCATTATAACAGGAAAATATAAAAGTACAGATGTACTTTTGCCACGCATTTCAATGATACTAACAGATTTACCATTCGATTTTAAACGATTGCAGTTTCCTGTTCGGTTAGCGTTTGCGATGACTGTTAACAAAGCTCAAGGTCAATCTCTGCAAGTTTGCAGCTTAAATTTAGCAAACCCATGTCTCTCGCATGGACAGTTTTATGTTGCATGCTCCCGTGTAGGAAAGCTCACCGATTTATATGTGTATGCTCCTGATGGGCCAAACCAAAAATATTGTATATCCTAAAGCATTGCAATAATTAAATTAAATTTAAATAAATAAATTTTTGTAAATGTATAAATACGTTTTATTTTATAACGAATGGGGGGCAGCGAAGCACACCGGGGTCAGTTAGTAAATAAGTAAAAAGTTAAATTAAATTAAAAAAAAAACACATTTCTTTAAATAAAACTACCACAAAAAATTACTCAAAAGGTATGTTATCATAAAAGTAATGACAGTCTGCTGGAAGCATAGTTTTTTAATTTTGTAGATGTTGTCATATCTTTTTGGAGATTTTTAACCTTTGGGGATGTAAGAACTTAGGACGACGAATTTCAAAGCGTGTAGCAGATTTTTGTGGCAAAAGCTGACATAAGCTATAATATATATGTTTATTTTAGGGTCCCCAATCTTTTTTCAACAAATCAAAGGTAACTGCTTTTCTGTTAGGTTATTTGGTTTCAGAAAATTGTACACTTGCTTATAGGCTACTTGGTAATTTGGTAATAGTTTGGTTATTTGTATTATTAGATGTTCAAAATTTTGCATACATAGGCAAAAATATTTAATAAATATTTAAGGTGACGATATGCTGCTAAGAATGAATAGCAGGTGGGAAGAGTATCAAAATATTAATAGCCTGTTCAGCGATCTCGAACGATAACGTTCGCTTAGATAAGACTTAAGACACAAACTTTTTATCGTATCTATTTTTTTACGCAATCAAGTCTTTTTATTCCACAATCAAGTTTGTGTCTTAAGCCTTATCTAAGCGAACGTTATCGTTCGAGTTCGCTGAACAGGATATAAAGACGACTTGTATCAGGAATGGAAAGTTGAAATTTTGTTAAAATACTAAATGAAAAGTTTTGGGGTTGAATCCACTAGGCTTTAATTATTATTTTCAAATAAAAAAATATTCTAACACATTGAGTAGCAAGCGATATTGATATATAGGTAAAGCAGTTTGTTTAAAGTATTGTTGAAATAAAATCAAATCACCATACAGAGACTTTTTCAAATATCTGGTGACAACACTTTCATTTATTCAGCAATTGTAGTTTAGCAACTGGTTTTCTGCCAAAAAAAAAATATGTTATTAGTTAGAATTTATAAGTTCGGATCAATAACCACTGCCTTATTATGAATGATAAAACAACCAGGACCAACAGTTTATGGCATGTAGACATAACATTTTGTAAATTTAAAAAAAACCCCTGCAAGCTCATTCCAAAACAAGTAAGAAAGTACGATCGGTCAAGCCCGACCACAAAATATCTCACACCGAGTATATGAAGAAAACAGTTTTCTTGGAAATTTTTTGGAATTGAGCTAATATGGGAGCTACGGCTAATTATGGACTGATCGTCATAAAATTACTTATGTAATTATATAGCTTATTTGTGTTCAGTTTGCTTGTTAAAGTTATGTTTGGAATATGGACCGATTGTCCCAAAAATTCCTTATAGAATGCACGGATTTTGCCCGTTAAAGTGATTTTCGGAAGCGGGCCAAAATTAATTATGGACCGATCATCAATAAAGTTAGTGTTACCATTTGTGTATATATTTGGCTTATTTAAATTAAATTTTATTTGAAATTTATTTGAATGCCAAAATGTTTAAGATATTTGTTTATGCTCTTTAAAGTCATTTTCGAAAGTGGGCCTTTATCGTAGCTATGGTTAATTTTTCACGAGTCTGCACAAAATTTATAAGTTTAATTATACATACATAGCTATATAACTTTTTTGAGCTAAAATTTGCTTGCTGACTGACTTTTTCAAGCGTTTTTGACAGCAGTACATTATTTTACACAAACAAATTGCCTATTGTTACCGCATTGTATTTGTATTTGTTGCCGATGTGCACTCACCAACAACCCTTTTTATATAAAATATACAACAGTGAGACTTAGAAACAATTTATTCTATATATAATTCGTTAGCTTGTAAGCAATTTTAGACATACAGTAGAATCCCGATAACTCGCAATCCCGATAACTCGTAAATCTCACTAACTCGTAATAATTGGTCGGTCCCTTGAAAAAATCGCGGTAACTCGTATAAAATACATGCATTTCGGTCCCCTCAATAAGTCGTAATTTTTTTGCAAAGTCAATTTGGCAAAACGTCTTATAAGTCGTAATTTCTCACTAAAACTTCTTCTAACTCGTAATTGTAAAAAAAACAAAAAAAAAAACAAAAAAATGATGTCGCCGTAAAATGATCATATTATTTACCGTTATGTATTTTGTGTTTACCATAGTGTTTTGCTCTATTCAACTTGAATTTGTAGCGCATTTTCAGTTCATTAAGTAAAAATGTCAAAGCGGAGTTGCAGCACATTGTGCGTAAAAACAAAACAAGAAATTATTAATGCAGTATCGAGTGGAGAAAAAAAAGTTGAAGTTGCAGCTAGATATAAAATAGCTCCATCAACTTTAACATCAATTTTAAAAAAACGCGAGTTTTATTTAAACCTTTCGTCAAACAATAAATTAAAAAGACAAAAAAAATCTGAGCATCCAAATTTAGAAAAAGCACTGTTAAAATGGTTTGAGCAGTGTCGTCATTCTAACATACCAGTCGGCGGAGCACTTATGAGGGAAAAGGCTAAAGCATTTGCTGTAAAATTAGGTTTTCCAGAATTTAACGCGAGTGATGGCTGGTTTGATCGGTTCAAAAAGCGACATAACATAAGTTTTCGGAAAATTTGCGGGGAAAGTGCCTCTGTGGATGATGATGTGTGTTCAGAATGGCGTGCTAAGCTAAGTCAACTCACAGAGGGCTTTGACTCAAAAAATATCTTCAATGCAGACGAAACGGGCTTGTTTTTCAAGTGTCTTCCTGATCGCACTATGAGCTTAAAGGGTGAAAAGTGCCATGGTGGTAAAAGCAGTAAGGACCGCATTACAATAATGCTTGCTGCCAATATGGATGGCACAGAGAAACTAAAGCCACTAATAATTGGTAAATCAGTAAAACCTAGATGTTTTAAAAATGTGAAAACATTACCCGTCACTTACCGTGCTGACAAGAAAGCATGGATGACTGCAATCTTATTCAATGAATGGCTTAAAATGTTGAACAGTCAAATGGAAAAACAACATCCTGCACACAAAATTGATGAAGATTTAAGTCATGTTCATGTTGAATTTTTGCCGGCAAATACCACTTCCAAACTACAACCACTGGATAAAGGCATTATCCAAAACTTTAAAACATTATACCGAAAAGAAATAGTTTCACAAATGATACAAAATATACAAGAAGAAAAAAATCATAACATCAATTTATATTCTGCCATAAATTATGCTTTTAAAGCTTGGGAATGTTTCAAAATCCACTATAAAAAACTGTTTTAGAGCTTGCGGTTTTACCGATTCAAACGAAATGGTAGTCAGTAGTGAGATAGTTCACGTACCGCAATGGGATGAAATTCCACAAAATGAAGAATCCACCATAACGTTCTATGAGTACGTTCATTTTGACGATGGCTTGGCTACAGAAGGAATTTTGACGGATGATGATATTTTGGGCTTAGAAGTTGAAGAACAGGACGACAACGATGTGGAAATTCCACGTGTTTCTGTTAAATGTGCCAAATCTAGCGTTCAAAAAATTCGTGATTTTCTTATGCAAACAGAAACTGATGATGCATCCTTTGAAGTTATTTTTAAACTGTATTGTCCAGTTTTTAATTTTTTTTTTTAATTGATCGTTTAAGTGTACAAAAATCACATCAAACACAAATTACAGATTTTTCACATTAATATGTATTGACATTGTAACTCTTTTCATTACTTTATTTTCTTATAAATTCTCATAAAACGTCAATAAAAAAAAAAAAATAAAAAATCCCTCTAAGACGTATTTTTTAAATTTTACTCCCGATAAGTCGAAATCTCACTAACTCGAAAATCTCAATAAGTCGTAATAAACGGTCGGTCCCTTGCGACTACGAGTTATCGGGATTCTACTGTATTACTAAAATTGAACACAGTTAGCGCCAAGATGTTTTTGATTTGTGTTAAAGTGGAATGAAGTCTAGTGTCCCCATAAAGATGGTCAACTTGTTCTTATAAAATTTTTAAAAAATCGCCAACAATTTATTTGTTATCTAAATATGAAAAAATTTCAACAGGAGGCTAGATTTGTAGGTTTTCAAAAGTATTCACAATTTATGTTGCGGAGATTTCTTGAGCACTTACTATATACATATTCACATCAGAAAGATAAATAAGCGACTTTATAAAATTGCAATCTTTATGTAAATAATTCAGATACTCTAACAAATGACAGGACCGTGAATAAATAGTAAATAATTCATGTAAAAGATAAATATCAAAAATTAATAAAGAAGGTTACAAGAACGCACTTTATTTTGTTCGACAGTGTATGTATTATATACAGGTATTTGGTATTACGAAAAAAGTTTAACATTTACATTTTGAAGAAAAACTTTCGTATTCCCAAACTTATCAGATTTATCCAATCCTTTAGGAGAGTATTAGAAGATTATGAAAGCATAGGAAGTAGTGTTTAATTAAAAGTTAAAGTACAAAAATTATTTAAATTATAATAAATTATTTCAAATGATTATTGGTTCTTATTAGGCTATCCATTTAAATAATGTTCATTCGATTAATCGAACACTTTCTGAGGAATAATTATGCAAATAGTTTGATAGCGACCTTTCGACTCATATAATTATCAGCCATATCACAGAATTTAATTCCGTTCGGAAGTAGAATTATTACCGTTTTTTGCTTCTATAGAAAAAGCAAAACGAAATATGTTTTCGGAATGAAACCACTTTTAATTTGCGATGTGGAATTGTAATTTTTAGACTTTCAAGGTTTCATTCCGAAAAAAATGTTCGTTTTACTCTTTCTATAGAAGCAAAATACGGAATTAATTCCACTTCCGAACGGAATTAAATTAAATGTGGAATAATAGAACGATTAAAAATAATTGTTTAGATTTAACAAAATATTTCATAATTTTAAAATTGATGATGACATTTTTAAATTGTTGTGGTCTGTTTGATTATGTTGAGATATGTGTTGAAAGATTTCTTAACCCTAAAATACCAGAAATTAAAAATACGTTCCAATTGCAGAAATAAATTTTTGTTTTAGCATGTATTTCATCTGCAAATTACAAATTTCAGTTCAAAATCAGAAAAAATACTCCCGGAAAGCACCAGGACAAAAACAAGGAAGACAGTCTGTAGACGGTCTTAGTGGCTAAACGGAAAAACCCGGTTTTTTTTAATACTCAACGGATTAGAGAGTTAAAGAAAGTATCAGAACTGAATTTTCCCTCTCTGGCTTGTGTGTGTGATTAATATACATATATACATATATTTGAGGGTTTATATACATATGTATTTAAAGTAGTGTGTCTGTCATTTTGTCTCAAACAATTTTTTGTTGTTGTTGTTGTCTCACATTTTTATAAATTCAACCAACCATACATACCTGCTGTTGATTTTCTCGTTGTGTACGCAAACGAGCCTCTATGCATTGTCTGGTCTCAATGAAGGCTTTACGTTGTGCCTTCTCCTTCGGCCAGTGCGTATAAATGCCGGTCAGATTGGCTAAGAATAAAGCCATTAAAGAGCTAAATAACTAGAGAAAGAACATGAAAATAAAGAAAAAACAAAAACAAGTGTAAAAGAAATGTAAATGGAGACAGAGAAAAAGAAAACAACAGTGTTATTGTTTGTCATAAGAATTGTAATAAAATTTTATCTCTATTTCAAATTGAATTGTTTTTGTTGGTATTTGGTTGGTTTGTTTAGTTAGTTCTTTATATACATATTTATAGCAAATAAACTTAATAAAAATAAGTTTTTATATTTATTTCAGGTAAACAAAATGAGGGCTCTAAAACTTTACGACACATTGACTGCTCTAATGATATTGATATTTCGAAGGTCCTAGATACAAAATATAGCAAGCTGCTGGTTGTATTTAAATTTAATAAATATTAAATGAAGTTTGTATTGATCTAGAAAATGTTAACAGGTTTATTGAGGGCAAAAAACTTTATGTTGGTTCATAATGTTTTATTGAATTATAGTTAAGATATAACAGATGCTGTTAGGTTATTATATAGGTATCCCGAAATCTCGATTCAGAAAATAGGGAAAACTAGTATATATAAAGTCATTATTAAGTCCTTAACAAAACTTTAAAATTTTAAAACTTTTGTTCAAGAAATAAATGGGCAAGAATTAAAATTTATTTTGAATAATTAATTTAACCCTTTTGCAAGTTTTTTTCTCTATTGGTGAAAAAAATCAGGGTGATATAATTCATGTTCAAAATTAAAGAAAAAAATTTAAATATAAATTTAGCAAGAAACAAGTAAGAGTGCTATATTCGGCTATGCCGAATCTTATATACCCACCACCAAATCACCTATTATAGAGCCAACTTCATTAAATATTGTACCGTAATTTTTATTTATTTTAGGTTTGTTTTAGTTGAATTTCATCTTAATAACGACATTTATAAGAATTTTATGCATAAATAGATTTACTTTAACAAACTATAAATTAAGTACCAAAAAGCCCTAGGCAACTGATTTTGGCTTAAAAAAACATCAAAATTGTCAACTCTGTATACTCTGTGATTATTCTTAGAAGTGGAGCTTGTACGGGAGCTATGCTCAATTATGGACCTACTTTCACAAAAGTTAATAGTATAATTTTTGCATACTTATACATACTTATACGTTAATAAGTTTTCGGGAGGAGTCTTCACCTATTTCGGGCCAATCGTCATGAAATTATGTACGACGATTTACAGTGTGCAGCACTGTGTGTGTGCTTAAGGAAGTCAGGTAATGAAAATAATACAAAATAGATATATTATCATATATACATATGTATTTTTTTATTTAATTGAACCTTTTTCTAAATTTTAAAGCACACATAAATTGCTTCAAAAAAATAAAAAATCAAAAGACAAAAAATTCACTATTCGGACACTTTTGCACAATACAAGAAATAAACGATATTTCACCCGTTAGTTTTTTTGTTTGTTGCGATCTTCTTATCAAGCTTTATTGCTCTATTTGTGCATTATTGTTTGATCCGTGAAGTGATTAACTTGATTTTTAAATAAACAATTAAAAGATCTTCAAAAATGAGAAAAATGCCAACTGACATTGAAAACAATGTGATAAATTTGTGGCAAAATAATTATTCATGCAGTAGAATTGCTGAAAAATTAAATTTAAGTACATCCACGGTAAATGATATAAACAAATGGCATAATGTAAGACTGCTTTCTAAAGGTGATGCCCGGCAGATTGAAAAATGTTGCAAAAAGTATTGGTAAGGATGTCAGTTCCTGGACGGTCCGACGCGCATTAAATAGAGTTGGTTTAGTATCCAGTTAAAAAAAAAAATTCAGCACTTTCCGATAGAAATGTGAAGAAACGCATTCATTTTTGTACAACCCACAAAAATTGGACAGTAGATGACTGGAAACGGGTTATTAGCAGCGACGAAACAAAAGTCAACAGATACCAGTGTGATGGAAAAGAATATTATTGGCATAGGCCGCATAGCGCATCATTACCTTACTTTCTTAAAGCAAAACAACCTGACATTTTTGCTTCCTATTGTTTATATATGTAGATGATACTTATTAAAGCATTATAATTTATGCGTATTTAAGTATTTAAGAGATTTCCGGAAGTGGACTTTATATGGGGGCTATGGTCAAATATGGACCGATCATCACAAAATTTAGATGTTTATACAGATTACTTGTGTTAAATTTTGACTTTTATAAGAGATTTGTGCATTTTTAAGGGATTTTCGAAAATGAACTTTATATTATATGTTCAAATATAGACCGATGCGAACAAAATTTTGCATGAAACTTATTATTGTAGAATTTTTTATGGATAAGGCTTTTCTATAGACATTTATGTTCCATAAAGCCATATTCCGGGAAGACGTTTTTATAGGGGCTATAAGAAATCGTTCACCGCTTGTTACCATTTTCAACAGGATTTGTCTCTCTTTAATAAAAATAAAGTGTGTAGAATTTCATGGTATTATCTGCATTATATTAGAAGAAAATAGCAAATAATACTTGAAAAATATCGATGTAGTCTGAAACTTTGATCTATAAGTCGACTCCTACTGAACCGATTTTGCGCATTTTTAATACCAAATATTTTAATAGACCAAAGAATATTTGGTAAACTTTGATTGTTTTATGTCTTTTTTTCGAAGCTATATCGTGATTTCTGCAGACGGACAGACGGCCGAACATGACTGGATCGTCTTAGAATCTTATAAAGACCCAGAATATATAGACTTTTTGGCTGTACGACCATCACTTTGATGTGTTACAAACGGAATGACAAACGTAAGATGCCCACATCTTTTTGGTGGTGGATATAAAAAGGACTCAACTCATTAAAGCCACATTCGGTGTTTACCATTTTAAATTAAAATTTATACTTAATAAATTAATATTTATTTCATTCTTCTTTGACATGGGTTTTTCTTATGCCGTCAAAACAAATATCAAGAAAAAGAGGATAAATTTTAATGTTTACGCTAATAAATGACAAACAAACAATTATGCAGATTAAAATATATGCTCCGAGATATTGCTTGAAAACATTCTGGTTTTTCTTTAAGCAAAATGTTTATAAGACATGAAGGTAATTTTTTTCAGATATTTTGCTTAAACACTTTCTGGCCTGTCTTTAAGCAAAATGTCTCAACTTACACATTACACCTCATTATAAAAATGCCTCTAATAAAAAAATGCTGTTGCGAAAATAAAAACAGCATAAAACGTTCAACAAAGTATGTGTGTTTATAGTAAAAAGTATAAAAGTTGCATGTTTATTTTACAGCAAAATAAATAAAAAAAAATTTAAATCACATTCAAATATTTACATAAGAAATCCCTGCTGTTTTAACAGCAGCTTCAACAAATAAATAAGTAATAAACATAAATAAACAAAAGCAAATTAAATAGTAAAATTCTCACTATAGTTTTGTACTCCCTATTGTATGAAATCTCTATGCTTTAGATGCTTTGTTACATTTTTTGTTCTTTATTTACTTGCAGCAAATATTTCTAAAATATCACCAGCATTCCTTCTAATACTGTAACAATTTGTTGCATCTTTTTTTTTTTGTAAATTATTACAGTTCATGTTGTAGTTGTGTGTCACTGTTGTATTGCATAGTGTCTGCAAAATATAGTGTAAAAACTTACCTCTTGCCACTGGTAGGTGTCCTCGACGTAACGCAAGCTGGTATAGATTTGTGTGGCGGAAAGTATGATGCCTCCAACTAATGATTCTCGTAAACGTAGTGGCAACATGGTGTATGTCATGTAAATGAAAATTACACTGCACACACTGCCATTAAATGATTTGCTGTGGGTGGAAGAAAACACATTTGTTTTTAAATTCATTGAAGAATAGTTATAAAAAAATATTATTTTAATGGAAAAATCTATATTTTTATGATATTCAAGACATGGTTGTAATTTGCATAATTTCAGGGAAATGTTTGTATATCTTATTTTCTTAGCAAACTACAAGGCCTTACATCAGCCAAATACATGAAAAACAAGTTGGAGTGATGAGTGCACCTTTGAACTAACCGAGTTTTTCACATATTTTATATTTATGTAAAAAAAAAATATTTATTATAAATTTCCGTGAAATGAATATAGGAAACTATATAAACTATTAATAGCAAACAAAAAAAGGTCGATCAACACTTATACAGAAAAAATTCAGGTTTGAACAGAGAAAAAGAGGGCACTCTTGAACATGTTAATTTATCAACCGAAGTACCAAACATTGTTGATTCTCTCTTATTTTCTGAAAATGACGAATCCGCAAAGCATTTTCCGTCTTAATAATATAAAACTTATTTTTGATCTGAATTTTTTTTTATTTTTTAATTTTTAATGTTTATGTTTTTCTTAATAAATAAATCGAATTTATTATATATATAAAAAATATAACTGTTTATATTATTTTTGGACATAAGCGCTACAAGAAAAAAATTGCCGTTCAAAACTGCCCCAGCCTAGTTCAAAGCTGCCCCGTATGGTGGGAACATTTGAACAAAATGACTTCATCCATTGAAAAAATAAAAAAGATATAAATCGAACTGAAAATAAGCTACTGGTAGACTTAAGCTAAAGTTTATTTCCATATATATTAGCTAAATTATGTAAAAAGTCAATAATTTAAAAATATAAGTTTTTATGTGGCTTGAAAGCAAAAAGTGTTCTAAGGTGCCCCCCTCTCCCCTATGGTTTTTAAGGTGGTTTTTATATTAAACTCTGTGACAATCAGTAAGATGATCTTTATATTCAAGTAACAAAATCGTAATAAAGCAATCCCAAAAAACAATTTTAAATTAACTACACCTATGCTTCGCTTTGCGTCGTTTCGTTGTGCGTTTATTTTTTCGAAGTAGCGTCATTACTTAATTAGTACTAATTTTCACTATGCGTCGTTAGATTTTCAAGGTTACGTTGTTTTGGGTTCGAGTCTTTGTTTTTTTTTTTTTTTGTTTTTTGAAAATTTTTCAAAATCTGCAACATCATTAGATGCTAAAACTATGACCGAAATGGCGTCCTTGCTTTCCATTTGGATTGAAAATCAAATTGCACAGTGGAAAACATTAAATAAAATGGTATTTCAGACAAAAGCAAAATGCTTATTTGATGACATTAACAATAATACTAGTGGAATTAATACACACAATTGCTACAAGTATTCTACGCCTTTGAACAGAACAATTAAAGAATTGTTAACAATTTGTTTTTATTATTTACAGCTATAAATAAATGATACCGAACGAAGCAAAAAAATTGAAGCTGAAGAATTTCAAAAATCAACGAATTGAAACTTAATTTTTTAAAGCAGATTTTTTTTTTAAGTGAAACATTTAATAATGTAACAAAATATTAACAGTAGTCATTGTTAAGTCATATGGCCTATTTCACGATGTCGAAAGATAACGTTCGCTTAGATAAGACTTAAGATACAAACTTTTTATCGTATCTATTTTTTACTCAATCAAGTTTGTTTATTCCACAATCAAGTTTGTGTTTTAAGTCTTATCTAAGCGAACGTTATCTTTCGACATCGTGAAATAGGGGGATAGTTTTATTTTGACAACAATTAGAACGCGCCATATTTTTAGTAATAAGGATTAGTTCAAGTTATTTCAACAAAAGTTTCGTATTTAATATTTACCTATTATTTGTTTAGACATACAGTTAGGGACTTAAGTTGTCCTACATACCCAAAAGTTCATATATTCGCTAATTGAGGAGACCAGAAAAAAATTTAACTAAAAATTTTATTCCGTCATAATTACTCTTCCAAAGCAACAAATTTAATTTGCTTTAAAAATAACGGTAAATATGAAAAAACCCTGAAGAAAAGAGAGACAAAAGTGTTCATTCTCTTCTGCTTTATTTATAATTTAAAAAGAGTTGTAGTTCAAATACCATTGGTTTATGCAAATCAGGTAGTTTATGTGACTGCTGAATTTCTTTTTACCAGTTTTTCAGTAAAATAAGTTGTTACAAATTAACAAGATAAGCACGCGTAAAGAAGTTAGTGTAGATACAAAAAATCTTGTTATTCAAGATCACGAAAAAGTAAAATCTTAACGCGCAATCAGTAAATTTTTTAACAAACCTTTTTTTACAGTTCAGAGCATTATAAAAAGTTCAAAAAACAAGATCTGTAGAAAATAAGCCAATATCAGGTTGCCCAAAGAAACTCTACAGGCGAGATGTCAGTCTTATTTTAAGAGAAATCCTAGAATTTCAGCAAAAATTCTACGGATAAAAATTTCATCCAAGAACTATTCAAAGGGCATCACGGAAGCAAGGGTATGCAAGCCGAATTCCCGCAGAAAACCTTTGATATCTGAAAATAATTAAAGACTTCGGCACAAATTTGCAAAAACACCTTAAAATGAAGGCATTGAATTTTGGAAACAATATAAAATATAATTAAGCTTTTTGATATAAAAATTTATTTTCTTTAATTAACGAAAATATTAAATTTTGGAAATGTAAGAAAACTTTAGTCCCTAACTGTGCTTATTATGTATTAGTGTTACAATAACTTAAACTCTTTAACATTGATATATTCAATGTTGGCTTGTACAAAGCTCTTATTTTCTTTAGCATAATTTTTGTTTTCTACCTTATATATGCAATAGTTTCCCCCTTTTTAACAAATTTTAATTTTGCTTTTGAGCTGCTTTAAGAACAACTTAATTGGATCTTTATTCAGAAATTTAGATTTTTATTAAAATCTTCAGCCACCTGATGATGTTGTTAGAAAGATTCCATCAGGACAAACAAATGAAAACTATAAATGCTAAATAGAAAGCATCTTAGCTACTTTTACAACTTACATATATTAACTGAAAATATTGTACATTTTATTATAAAACTATAGACAGAAAATCATTTGTTTATTAATATTAAAATTTTTGGTCACGGTTCACCTTTCTGTGTGAAAGCCCATTTGATTATTGTCAAAAGCTTATCTTGTTACTCCAAAACGGCAATTTATCCCACGTACTGTATTTAGTTGCTTACGAACTATATATGTGTGTACATAAATAATAAATATGTACACATGTACATTAGGGTGTCCCAAAAAAATTTTTTCTTTCTTATTTTCCTATGTACTCAATCATAATTTAAAAGCTTATAAGGTAAAGTATTTTTGATTTGATTTTTAAGAATTTTCGGAATAGGTTTAGAGGAGGCGCAAATGGAATTTTCATAAAAAAACAGAGTTTTCGCCCCTTTTTTATCTTTACTAATAACTTGGTTAATACGACGGGTTTATTCACTCCTGCGGAAAAAGTTTTAAAGAAAAGTATACTAGCTTTATTCCTGTGTGAAAAATTTATAAGTTTTAGTGTTGAGTTTACTCATTTAGATCCCCTAAATTACAATTTTTCGTAATTTTTTCAAAAATTTTGAAATAATGCTTTACAACTTTTTAAGTTTAAATGAAAACTAAAAAAAAACTAATGATGCAGTTTGAAAGCCAATTTAATTCTAATTAATATGAATAATTAATTTTTAAATTTGTTCTTACCGTTCCTGAGTTATACCCGTTTTTATCTTTATACCCAGTTCACCAATCATACCCAATCAACAAAAAACTTTTCTTTTGCTCTGTGAAAAATCATTTATTGAGGTTCTTACGATGTAATTCTATACGTTGCAATAAATTCTGGAAATCAGTTTCAGAAGTTGTGACATTAATATAGGTATTAGCCTAAGCCACACCTCGTTCTGTCACATCATTTACCACTTGTAATTGTTGAACTTTTTTCTTTACCTCTTGAAAGGACTTGTTGGCTTTCCAATTCTCTGGATCTATTTTTAAAAAATCGATTGAAATATTGCAAGCTTCAAAAAAAAGTAAGACTGGCTTTGGAAATGAATTGTTGAATTTCTTTATATCTAAAGTTTTTTTTCCTGTTAACCCTAGAACACTAACGTTAGTCGATTCGGCTAACATCACTTACGTTTTCGCTCACATTTTTATATTATTTTTACCGATCACTCTCAACTCTCTTGCATACTCAATAGTCGGTGTTTTCTCGTTGTGAACAGTCGCATTGCTGTGGTAAGTGTTGCAATTTTTGAGTTAGATACCTCGTGTTAGTCGAAACGACTAATGAAGTTTGCAACAAATGTTTTAAAAATCAAAAAAAAATTATATTTTTTGCATTTAATTTTTATATAATTAAGTTTTATTGTTTGTAATGAATTCTGTGATTTTATTTTTTGTTTTTGTTATTTTTTTATTATTTTTAACAACTGATCTCAAAAGTATTTTTATTAAATATATTATTTTAAATGAATTGCTTTATAAAAACTAAAATTTGTTATCTTATTTACATTTATAATAAATCAAATAACAACCTTCATTACATGTGTCAATTTTACATATATAGATATCGAAAAAATCGGTTATATATATATATATGTTAGACGATTGGACTAATGATTAGTGTTAACGTATAAAAAATAAGGTTAGTGTTGTAGGAATAAAGTTAAATTTGCTACTTCATTAAGCGCAAAGTTTTGGTGTCAATACGTTCATCAAAAAACGCTAAGGCAGCCAATTTCGGAGTTAAGTACCACAGATGACATAGAAAAGTTTTAAGCGAGGCTTCTGCAACTGCTTGATTAGTAATTTTATAACTATCCAATAATAGGCTGAGTTCATTGAGAGGTGCGTATCGAGGGCACTGGCAGAAGTACCAATATTTAGTATATATTCTTAAAATAAATGAACTAAATTTAAGCAAGGCATCAACTGTTGATTTGTCTATATAAGATTGCAACTGGTTTCGGAAAATGCATATTTTCAAAGTATAGATAATTTTCATCATCCAGCGAGCCCGACTGATAGCTCCTGGATTTTTTAACACCCAAACAGATTAGATTCAGCTGGAGTAGTTTTATAGTCCTCTTTTGGTTGCGTGTCTTTAAGTTGGCATTTAATAAAATTGCTTAAGTCTTCGCGTATTGGTTCCGGAATAATCTTTTCAACAATTTTGTGATTTATGCAGTCGGAAAAACTAGACTTGTTAATAGACTTCCACCTCTGCTAGAGTGTGGCGAAATATTTTTTTTTTGCGGTAATGTGGTTTGGTATTCAATATTAAACCTGAAGATATTGGGGAAAATCCAATTAAACGGCGGATTAAATTGAAATGATATTCGCAGAAATCACCTTAAAGACCCAACTATAAAAATTTATGGAAATATGTACAATAATTATAACGAAAACAAAGTATTAAAATTTTTAAGGTACAAACTATAAAAATAGTGTAACTCGGGAAATGTAGAACAAAATTCCACTTTTCTTTTTCTTAATTATTTAGAACTTATCAGTATTCAAAATCGTGTCACTAGTTATTATACCTTTCATATAAATTTGAAAAGTAATAAACCGTTTTTTATAGAATTTGTTAAAAAATTACAAAAATACTTAATATGTGGAATCGTAATGAACAAACATATTGCCGGAACTTAAAGTTTTTTCATATGGAAATAAAGTTTTGGGAAATTTTCTTCAGAAATATTCGGTCAAAAAATTAAATTAAATGAACGTGATTATTGACAAAGTTATGAGTCAAGTTTGAAAAAAGGCCGAAAAACCGGCCTTGATATTCGCGACCTCTGAACCTCTTCCTTAAAGTCTAAAAAAAAATTCAAAAATACTGGACCCTATAAGCTTTCAAATTACGCTTGAGCCTCTGACAAAAAAAAATTGGGGACACCCTAATATGCATACATACATATGGTATAGGTATATTTATTTTTATGACATTGTAATTTTTTTGAATTTCTCTGGAATCAGTTTTATCTTTACTTACCTTGGCAATGTTGCGTACCCCACAGCTATTTGTATCGCCACAAATGTGCCAACAATGACATAAGACACCAACACTAAAAAAATCTCATTCATGGCGGGTTTTGCTAAAATGCACAACAAAACTGAAACGAAATAAAGACACAAAAAAAAAAATCAAATAAACAATGAAGTCATAAAATAAAAAGACAAATAAATATGACAAAAATAAAATATTTACTATCACATACATATGTATATAAAACAAAAACTAAAGGTACGGGTTACACTTTGCAAATATTTACTGAAAAAAACGTAACCACTTGTTTTGACACAAATTTGTTTGACTTTTTTTACTCTTACAAGAGTTTTGCAAGATCATACATCATCAAATAAATTGTAACTATACATTTGCCTGTGTCTTTGTATTTTATTTTATTGTATTTATTTAACCCTTATCCTGTGTAAAAAAAAAAATACGTATAAGGTGTAAGTGGGTCAAATTTGCCCAATAGTATTTTATTATAAAATTATGTATCATTTTTACAGTTTTCACATGAAAATATTACATTTGAATGGCTTTTACAAATAAAATTATTGCAGTTAGTACATTTATTTGAATATTTTGTACTGGATGAACGTTGGGGGCATATATAGCATCGGCCCCTCTTTAGAGCGCTCTTCTCAACCACTTTATCTTTCTTCTGCAAACTTCGTACAGTTGTCTTGGAAAAACTGCTTCTCGGCATTATGGAACGAAGTGATATTTCGTCATGGACAAGGGCATTACCTAATTCTTCTAAAAAAAGACGACGTCCAAAGTGTTTTTGTTTGTTCCATTCAGCGTCAATGGCAGTATAGATAACAAAAGTGTTATATGCGCAAATGTCCAACATGTAGTAAAATAATGATTGTGGCCACCTATTTGATCGACGCTTGCAAGTATAGATTCGGACTAATTGATCAAGTGTATTTAAGCCGGACTTGGTTTTGTTGTAAAAATGTATTATTTCGGGTTTTTTGGTATCAGAAACAATTTCAGCGCTATGATGTAATGTACTCAATAAAATGACAGAACGATTATTTTTTGGCACATATGACACAATTGTAGTTTTGTTGGTTACATCAAAAAGCAATTGCGAGTAATGTTGTGGTTTTCCTTTTAGGTCGGTGAACTTAGGTGGAAGGAAGGTTTTGTTTTTTCGAACGGTACCAACGACTGTTAGTTTTTTTTTTGTAAAAGTTCAATTCCAAGTTCATGGGAAGTAAAAAAATTATCACAGGTGACGTTTCTGCCTTTCAAATCCGTTACCAAATCCAAAACTACGCGACGTACTTGATTTTTTTCTGGCTGGCAATTTCTGTCTTTACCTGTATACACCTGCATTTACCATGCATAATTTGTGTCCGAATCGCAGAGCCCAAATTTTTAACCCGTATTTGCCGGGTTTTGACGGTATAAATTGTTTGAAGGGACATCTTCCTCGAAATGTAACTAATTGCTCATCAATTGTTACGCATGGACCAGGATAATACAGTTTCCGTAAATTATATTCCCAACGGTCCCAAAGGTTTCTTATTGGAGCAAGTTTATCACGAGCACGTCTTATCATTGTTTTCATCACTATCACTTTCACTCAAATCTGATTCACTTTGGTTATATACGGAATTAATATCTGTTATCACACTATCATCTTCATCTGACGACAGATCGTTAGCTATTTCATCATCTTCTGATTCACATAACAAATCATGAATTTCATTTTCGTTCAATCGCGACATTTTTTACAACATCCGCACGCTTTGAAATTGTATTCAGACTAACAAATATTCATAGTAAAGTAAAATTCTTATTTCTAAAATAACGGTAGTTTTTATGTACAAGTAGATACACACATAAATGTAAAAACTGTCATGCAATTTGTATTGGGCAATTTTGACCCACTTACACGTTATACGCAACTTTTTTTATGGTGACACTCTGTTAGGAGATAGGATTATTTTTGTTTTTGCATTATATACATTTTCTCGAATGATTAAAAGTCACGAAGTTTCAGAACGATATATTAATAACTTTTCAAAATAATGCAAAATAAAAGTAGTTTTTTTGGTTTTGACCCACTTACATAGGATAAGGGTTAAAAATTTAGCTATAAATATTAGTAACCGCTGACCATGATATGATGTACAATAATTAATTAAGTACAATACTAATACTATCAAAAACAGTCATAGTCCCAACGAGAAAAATTGCAAATTGCTTCCATTAGCATGCCTTCAGGAATACCTGTTTACACATTCTAAAAGATTCGATACTCATTCCACCTTCTCTCAGAAGGTGTTTCAAAATTGCATTTCAAACGAATGTCAACAAATCGTGATTTCAATAGCAAACACGAATGGTTTTGCAATTATTCCTATGTATCGTCATTAAAACAACAAAAATTGTTTTACTCACTTCGTTATATGAGTAACAGAGATCGCCAATGAATCGTTTTTTTACTATGATTAGTTGTGAAAGTATAAGTGGTTTACATCATTGAAATTTAACTACTCTGAGTCACTCAAACTCACAACAACGTTAACTTATAAATGCGGTTGGATATAAGTATGAGTACTACGCCGACTTCGAGCTCATACAATTCCCAATATGTTTGATTTATAAACAACGGTATTTACATTTACATTTTAAGAAAAATAGTCACATACTCATAAAGCATTCAACTCAGTTAAGTCATTAAAAAAATTTCAGCTTATTCCGTTAGGTATTTATACAAAATAAGTAAAAAAGAAATATAAAAACATACAAGTAAGTTTATAGGAAAACATATTGAGGAAAATATAACATTTATTATTTTATATGATTTTTATAAGCGGACTGTAAAAATGAACGACACTCGCATGAGTGTATGCGAGTCATACTTATTTTTTTATCGTCTACGTACATTGAGTTAAGGAGAGTCTAAATAAACAACAACATACATGAGATTAAGTATGAATATAATGAGTACTTCAAACTTTAAAGATGAGTAATGGTTTGATGATATTGAGACAAGTATGAGTACGTATAAGTATAACAAATTATAAGTCATGATTCAAGTATACTCACTTTTTCAGTACTCATAACTGATCTCTGATGAGTAATAAAAAAGAAAAAATAGACGCCCTATAAATTTATGCCCTTATTCATAAAACTTACAACAGGTTTATAAGAGAGAATAAGGGGGTTAGACTTTTATGAAAGTTTGCGGTGTAAAGTACGCATGAACCAGTACTTTGCATATATCCATGAGATTTTTTATTTAATTTATTTTAAAATTAATTTAAACCCCTTTTATTTAAAATCCTTTCTTTTACTTTCCTCAATGCTATTAATAATTTAGCAGAGCTTTCATTACACCTTGTATGAGGAATTGGTAGACCTTTCCATTGCCCTTCTCAAGTAGGCCTTTTAGCAGGCATATAATCAGTAGTGAGTAGACAAGGCCTTGACTAACAATGACACGCCATGGAAAATTGATGCTGCTTGAAGTACTTGTGACTGCCAAATAAGGCCTTGTAGAAGGCCTTTTTACAGCATGTTTATCCCGCTGGGGTTATAATCATTTGAATTCAAGTAGTACGCCATTCTGCTCTTTATTTCCTCAGTTGTATTAGAAAAATCAATTAAATCATAGAATATGATGAATTCTATACATATACTGCGAATATTATTAAAATTAATAAAGTTCGATCTATGGAATTTCAAATAGAGTGGAGTGTATGATCTTAGTTGTCTGTTAGGGGCATTGGAGCAAACTTTGGAAACAAGATATTCGGAATCAAAAGTTCCATTAATTAGGTTTAAGACAAAGGTAACGTTTTCGATTATTCTTCTACTTCTTAATGTTGGAAGGTTTATAACAGGATTCCAACGCAGATTCCTTGTTGTCTTGTTCTAAATAAAAGAAGTTTTTTTTTATATAAATTAACGAATTCAAATATATTTTATTGAGTGGTTACATTTTTTTCGCCAAATATTTGCCAAGTGTGACCGTATCTTAAGACTGATATAGAGACAGCAGAAGAGCAGTGAGGAGCAGGGATGGAAAATAGCTTTGTGGATTTTGGACAAACTACATATATAAATAAAATGTACTTTTTAGACCTCCACGGTACCATTTTTAATATTTATTAAATAATAATAAAAATTATGGCAAACATTTTAACATGACTTTATATAACGAATGTTTGAACAAATGTATACTGGATATAACGAATAACGAAATATTTAATAATCGTCTATCGCTAATGGATATTGAACTTTCGTATTGATTTCAGTTAATTGAATTGCTTTAAAAATCAAACCCATAGAATTAAAAATAGGTGATATACAGTAGTAAATTTGATGCTTTTTTTCAGACGAGTTATATAGATAAAGTATTTCCAGGAAGAAAGTTAATGAAGAATAGAGTTACAATAACAATAGAGTAATAATTTGTGGTAATGCATTTGAAACAAAGAAAATCAAACCTTTTCTACTTGAAAAAAAGAAACGAAGCTCGTATCGTAACAAATTCAATTATCTTCATTCAAATAAATCATAATTAAAATGATTTATAGAACCTATAAAAGACTTTATCTTATGTTATGCCTCCTAATGTGACACCGATGAAAATACATATGTATATTTAAAAATTAATCTTAATATAATCTCGATATTAAATTTAAATAATACACTTGACAATATATCGTTCGTTATAACATGATTTGTCTGTATTTTTTGAAATAGTTTAAATGGACTACTGAATCTATTAAAACATTATTATAGAAGAGAAAAAATGAAATAAGAACAGAATTTTATTGAAAATCCAGAATCAAGATAATAAATGGAATTGAAACTGGTTTGTGCTTTGCATTGAAAAAAAAAACATCGCTCTTTATATAACTACACACACGAACTTATCTCATTTATGCTCTTTTGCCTTTTTTGTTTGCCTTTTGAGCATGACTGTTCATAATACAAAAGAAAAACTACTAAGAAACTGACGAAATGCATTGTTTATCTTTAGCAGCTGTGTCTCGCAATTTCTTTTTTGAGTCATAAGCCACCTTTTCATAGGGCGGGTCACATAAAACGGTAATAAAAATTAATTTTGGAACAAGTCGGTTTTAGTGATTTTGCTCAAAAAAAAAAAAAAAAATCATAAAATAGGGCTTTTAGAGGAGATGCCAGCAAAAAAAAATTTGATGGCGGTCACGCCTATTTTCAAGGGAGCGGGCAGGTAAAGTTAAAAATATATAGGCCTATATCTCGGGTGTCTGATAATTTGTGATACATTAAGCAAAAGGTATTCCAACGGTCATGATTATAAAATATGGACCGAATATGTGTTAAATCCGAAAAGAATATTTTTTGACCCGAATTTTTTTTTAATATCTAAAAAATTTCTATATAAGTGTTATTTTAGTTTATTAATATAAATAGCTAAGACAGTAGCCTTCAGTTTAAGGTATCATGTGTGTCTGTAGGTACTATAATCATAGAATTATAAGATCTTAAAAATTAAAAACACACATTTTTTCAAAATTTTGTATGCAGGATAGGATTTTTTCATCTATGGTATACAGAATACCGGCTTCGCATTGTACAAATTTCCTGTCATAATCTTTCTTGAATATCTTCGGATTTATATTACCTACATGGTCATGTTATACCTTAAATTAAAGCTTAATTTCTTGACTTAAAAATATGGTAATTTATCTACTTACTCATATCGACCTTTTTCCCGGATTTTTTAGATATTTTAAAAAAATTTCGGATCAAAAAATAATTTTGCTTAATTTATCAATAGGTGGTTCATATAAATAGGTAATGTTACATATCGTTATTTTATTTTAAATTAAATTATTAAAAATAATTGTAAAGTTAATTGTTTTAGTATTTAATAAAGAAAAAATAATATGAATTATAGTTTAATAGTATTGTGAAAGAAAATTGAAATAATTTGAAAAATTTTTATTATAAAAGAAAATTTAATTTATTGTACCTTGTGTATCAGGGTTTATTAAATGAAAATTATTTAAATAATTTTCTCGATTTTAAAAGAGTTAATATATTATTAATGTTAATGTAGTAAAATTATTTTAAATAGTATATTAGAAATGAAATGTTATTCGTTTTTAAAGGTATCTAGTTCTTTAAGAAATAAATTTAATTTAGAAATTTTATATTATTTAATTTAATAAATTAAATAAATAAATATTTAATTTTAATATTTTATGGGATAAGCTGTAAAATAAATTTTTAAAAATAAATAAATTAATTAATAAATATAAGCTTAGAAATAGTTATTATTAATAAAAGTGTTGTAATTTATTTTACGATAATTATTATTTATTAAATTTTAAGTTTTTATTAAAGTATTTATTTTAACACTAGAAATAAATAAATAATGATGAAATTAGTATATGTATAATTGTATAAATAAATGAAAAGTTTTTGTAAAGAATTCGGCAAAAATAATGTTCGCCTGTTTAACAAAAACATGTCTTATTGTAATTTTTTTTAAGTCTAACCTGCCCACTGAAATTTTTAAATGGCCGCAGTATATTAACTGTGCAAAGGTAGCATAATCATTAGTCTTTTAATTGAAGGCTGGTATGAATGGTTGGACGAGATATTAACTGTTTCATTAAAATTTATAATAGAATTTTATTTTTTAGTTAAAAAGCTAAGATAAATTTAAAAGACGAGAAGACCCTATAAATCTTTATATTTATAATATTATAATTTTATAGGCTGTTTTTATTATAATATTTCAAAATACTTTATTTATCCATCTACATATGTAAAGATTAGCGTCAATATGTTAAGGGGCTGCCCTAATAAGCCCACATGTGTCTGACAATATTGTATTTGTAATTACTTACATGAATAAACACAAACGCAAATGATCATGACAATAAGTAGAACCAGCATTTTTTCATCAATTTCCTGAATGACGGCCAACATGAAATCAAATTGATTGGCAAAATACCTATCATTTGATATATATATCGTCTAATAAAAAAAAATGTAGTTTTCAAGATATAACTAAAATATTACAAACTTTGGAGCCCCGCCCACTCGAAAATAGGCGTGACCGCCCCAATTTTTTTTATTTTAATCAGAATTTAAAATTCTATAAGCGATAAAATTTTGATAGTGATTTGAAAAAAGTCACTAAAACCGACTTCAGCCAAGAGGCCTTATAGAGGGCCTTATTTTGCGGTCACAAGGACTTCTAGCCGCATTGAAAAATCGTTTCAATTTTACATGGCGTGTCATTGTTAGTCAAGGCCTTGTCTACTCCCTGCTGGTAAGATGCCTGATAGTTAACAGACCTACTTGAGAAGGGCAATTGGAAGGTCTACCAACTAATGCATCATAGAAAGCGTAACTAAAGGTCAATTTAGCAGATTTCACTGTTGAATGACGAAAAAGGCGTGTTAAATAAGTGAAGGGTTTCAAATTAAATGGTCATAAGATACTGCTTCACGTATAGTTTACACCACAAACTTTCATAAAATACTAAATATATTTATTAATTTTTATTACTCATAGGCATAGTGGAATGTTCGCTCAGAACAGGTGCAACTTCGACAGCCATTAGTAAAACTGGATTTGCGTTTATTTTTCCTTAAATGTGTTGTTCATCATGCTTATTATAAAATTTATCCGGATCCCATTTTCATGGATAAATACGTTCATTAGCTGAATTGCATAATACTTTTTACATAGGTCGTATAAGAAATAAAAAAAGTGTTGCTGTCTGTTTTAAATTATTTACTTTAATAAGAATACTTTAAAAGCCAACACACTTAAACAGCTTGACAAAAAATGTCTGTCTGTCTGTCGATTATTAAAAAAATCTGTAATTTTTCTTCATATTAATGAAACTATAAGAAATCAAATATATCAAGATTAAATATTTACTGTCAAATACCCACATACATTTATATAGAAAATATTAGGGATGTCAATGCGCCAACAAAAAGTCCGATGTGTTTTAACAGCAGTTTATTATCTGGTATATGGAATCCATATAAAACTACATATTAATTTCGTTGATAATTTTGAAACTAAAGGTGTATTTGCCGAAAAAGATGTAACCACTAAATAATTTATAGATATCTGAACTCATTTATTTATTTAAAAAATGTCTTTAATTGCATTATTGCAGTATTGCATAAAATAGAATAAGGTGAATGACTTTTAGTTTTATTATTGTAACATTAAACGATTGTAGAGGCAATGACTGCAATAAACAAGTTCAAGGGAAAATTATTAAATATTGTCGTATATGCATTTTGTAATCTAGTAAATATGTAAAATCATTTATTTAGCTTTTATTATGGTTAACATTACTTTTCTTATTTATGCCAAAGAACAACAAATATTTAATTTTAATTTATTTGATGCTGTTTGATTTTGCAAAACTCTTGTAAGAGTAAACACTTTAAACAAATGTGTGCTAAAACAAGTGGTTAGCAAATAAAAGCCATTCAAATTCATACGTGAGATCAGTATCTCTCACACACTGTTATACAATAGAGGTATAATGGAGGCGTTAAAAATTAAACAGATAATACAGGTCTCTCAACAAGAACTTTGTTTTTCTCATCATCATAATACAAAGAATTTATATGAAAATTATTCAAAAGGTTTATTGTATTGTTTTACTTGTAAGTAAGGATTATTATAAATGAAAAATTATATCGCAAAGATTTCCTCCATCTTCTTTTCAAATTTTCAATAACATTGAAAAATGCGGGTCTATGACGTTAATCAATTTAATTTTAAAGTGCGGTAAATTAACAAATGAATTCCGTGAAATTATGCGTTGGTATGCAATAAATTCATTGTTTCCAGGGCAGTGCGATATGTGGCAAATATAATATTAAAAAACCTCTTGGTAACAAGGAAAATAATTTTATTTGAATCAGCATTCGTTTTGCAAATCTGTCGGTATTTTTAATAAAAAATTTTAATTTTCATATTAATTATTTTCGATATTTCATTATATATATAAGTCATTATAAAAATTTTAATTTTCTCTTGTATATCAAAAATATAACAAGGAATATACGTGTGATTAATATTTAATTCATATTTAAGATAAATATCACTCATACGCAATTATACAATGGTACAACGTTGGTGGGTGGTGCAACTAAATTGTAGTAAATATTTATTTTCTAAACAATTAGTGGATTAGAAAATTGTAGATAATAATGCAAAATGTTAGAAAACATAAGTTTTAATAATTAAGTATTAATACAGTAAGAGCCCAAACACCTAAAGTATGAACTACATTTTTGTTCCGCAACTTATACCAATGTAGATCAAATTTAGCCAAAATTTCAAAGGAAATATAATCAGCAAGAAGACGAGTAAACTACCGCTTAAACTACCTATTCTTTTGTAGTCTCTATAGCAACTAAAGGGTGTCCCAAGTAGAACGCAATGGTATCAATGGTGTTCGGTATCGTGAAATGATAACCAGTTTTTTCTTGCCTAGAATTGAAGAAATGAATGTGGAGGACATGTGGTTTCAACAAGACGGCGACACATGTCATACAGTCAGAGAAAATGCATCAGTCATTTCCCGGTCGTGTTATTTCGCGTTTCAGATACCAGAATTGGCCGCCTAGATCGTGCGATTTAACACCTTTAGATTTTTTTCTTTGTGGTTTTTTTGAAGTCGATGGTTTACGGGAATAAGCCGACGACGACTCAAGCCTTAAAAGAGGAAATTGGACGCTGCATTAATGAAATACCGCAGCATTTATGCGAAAAGGTCATTGAAAATTGCATTAAAAGATCACGTGTGTGCCAGCAAAGGCGCGGCGGCCATCTGCACGATGTCGTGTTCCGTACATAACCTCATTCTGTCTACTCTAGGATATAATAAAGTATCTCGATCTTTTTTTAAATATCTGTGTTTTATTTAAAATTTAAAAATTGCATTCTAGTTGGGACACCCTTTATATTGAATAGGCAATGTTAAAGTATAATTAAACTAAATTTTAGCCATCTGCAACTACATATGCATATGTAGTTTAGTTTATTAAGCAAAGTTTGCATTTTATAAAAAAAAAATTTTATAAATTTTGCATTTTATAAAAACAGTTTTATAAATCACTAATAAGTACATTTGAAGTCTACTTTAATTTTTTTTTTTTTGACTACGGCAGTTTATCTATTAAAAGAACATTAAACATTTTAGGTAATCATAAATCCAAATGTATAATTTATACTTTATCCATCTACATATGTAAAGATTAGCGTCAATATGTTAAGGGGCTGCCCTAATAAGCCCACATGTGTCTGACAATATTGTATTTGTAATTACTTACATGAATAAACACAAACGCAAATGATCATGACAATAAGTAGAACCAGCATTTTTTCATCAATTTCCTGAATGACGGCCAACATGAAATCAAATTGATTGGCAATTTTTGTTTCATCTTCTGCACCAGCATCAACTAATACTATTTCTTTAAGGTTTGGATTTTCCGCTTCATGTAGTAACTGTCCTTCATCTTTATCAGCAACATCTTCTTCGTCAATAGCTGTTTGAAGTCTTGAGCTAAGGGGACCTTTGCTTTGTTTGTCACTGTCAAAAGTTTTTGTGGCTAAAATATTTTGGCTATAAATCGTATTGTCATTGGACGAATTCACACTGTTGCTGCTGCTGTTGTCTTCGATTGATAAATTTTGTGTGACAGTATCGATATGGCTGTAGATGTTGTCATACAAATAAACTTCATCATTGTCATTTGGCTGTTGTTTGTTGTTATGTTGCCCATGGTGATGATGCTGTTGCTGGTGATGATGATGATGTTGATGTTGTATATTTGTTTGATTGTTTTTGATATGATTGGATTTTTCGATTTCATATGAATTAATATTTAATATATTTTTCTTTTTACGCTTTCTTAGTTGCCCTTGTTGATGCTGCTCCATCTCCATCTCCTTCTTCGGTTCCTGTTGCTGTTGTAACTGTTGTTTGTTTTCATTACTGTTTACATTTGATTGTATCAAGTCGTCAACTTTATTCTTCACATTATATTTAGTTTTCCCATTTAACACATTCTCTTTTTGCTTGTCAGCTGCCACTACTTGCTTAGCTCTGATGCCATCAACAATTTCCCTTGACATTTCATGATGCAAAGTAATGCTGCTGGTAGTAGTTGTGGCAACTTTTAGCCGTCTCTCATGTCCTTGCGCAAGTCGTTGTATAGTGTATTTGTTGTAATTTTTATTATTTGTTGTTGTTGTATCATAATCATTATGATTGCGTTTTTCATGATACTGGTAATAATGATAATCATCATTATTATGAGTTGATGAACTTGTCTTTTTTATGCTTGTTGTATGTAACAAATCATGATTAGAATATTGAATATAAACTTGCTGTTGAGAGGAATGATGGTGTTGTTGCTGCTGTTGCCCCTGTAATGTTTTGTTGACAGTTGCTGGTTGTACTGCTTCTAATATTGCTCTAGTTGATTTGTATTGTTTCTCCTCCCAGGCATACCTTTTCAATCTGTAATGGTAATAATATAAAATAAAGGCATACAGAAGACATACATATATATTTTTATTACAATAAATAGCACACATATTTTCTTTTATACTTAATTGCGCTATTCGCAATCTTGTGCAAATGGTATTGCATCATTGCATTTGCAAAAAGTTTTAGCATATTTTTGCTGTGGATGTGTATTTTGTTAGACTGAAGCAAAAATATACTTTGCACATGATTGTGAATTGCGCTAATATTTTCCAGATTTTTGAGAATTTTTATAGAGTTGGAATATTTTGTTGAAATAAATAGACTGCAAAATTGTATTGGAATTTTAGATATCAAAAAAATAACCTTTATTAAAAAAAAGTGTCAAATTAATAAGAATACTTTCCAAGAGCCATAAGGAACACATTT
The DNA here is from genome assembly GCA_916048285.2 of Bellardia pandia. NCBI lineage: Eukaryota > Metazoa > Arthropoda > Insecta > Diptera > Calliphoridae > Bellardia > Bellardia pandia. The sequence continues at coordinate 26,139,551 of OU696531.1, forward strand.
GTAAGTTATTTGTAATTAAAAAAATTAGTTTGCAATCGATATTGTGTTCTTCTATAGCTTGTTAAAGTTCCCCAAAGACCTACATTTCTATATCCATAATGTTAAAATATTACTTTAAAATAGCAATCGGTTCTCTTAGCCCCATCTGAAACCGAACTTATTTGGATGATGTCAACATTAATATCAATGAATGTGTAGCATATTCTGTGCAAATAAAAACCTTACCCTACGAAGAAGTTCTTTAGTGCCATATTCACTACTCTGTAAACTGTTTACCATTTCCATTTACACTTTTGGCATGTCTTAATTTTCAATGTCAAAATTCAAAAAAATGCCGGGGTTCTATTATAATCCAGGAGCACAATGTCATAAGGACCGTAAACCTTTTTGCAGATGCTATGATGTAATACCATTTGCACAAGATTGTGAACTGTGCTAATATATTTAATATATTTATTTCACTTATTTTATTTTTCTATTATGATAAATTATTATTATTATTATTATTCTCAATGTTAGGATATGATGATATGATACATACTAGCTTTCAATTCATTTCTTTATAACATGTTCCTTGAATTACAAAACATACATTTTATATAAATTGAAAATATAAATACAATATAATTTATTCCCCCTCTCTATGTTTACCAATAAAACATACGAATTGCTTCAATGTTCTATTTATTGTAACATTATTCTATGATTTGTATACACATTCATTTATATTCCTAAATAAAGGTTAGATTTGCTTATGATATTAAAAATTTGTATTTTAAATGCATTTACAAGGCAAATATTTATTAGTATACAAACTATGAAAATACTATTGAATTCATTAAAAGCAGATTTATAAATATGTTTATTTGGGGCAGCAATATTTTGTGAGCACTTATATCATTTTATAGTAATAATTTTGGCATAAATTAAAATTTGTTTGCTAATTCCAAATAATGCTAAATGTGGCAGAAGGAATGGTTTATAATTTTAAACTGAAATGTTTAAATTTATTTAATTGACCTTAAATTGCTTATTGCCCCAATTAGAAATGTGTATAAAATAAACCTTAAATCTTAAAATACTTTAACAAAAAACATATTGTCTAAGGTCACATAGAAATAATATACAGTGGAGAGTACAAATGAGTACATTTTAGTACTTTGAGCACTTGTTATTACAGAAAAATAAAACTAATAAAGAAAATGCAACATGCAAAAACTATTTTGTAATGATGGTATTTTTAATATTTAGTCCCAATCCGGTTATACTCTCCACTAATTTTTCAAATAATAAATACTTTCTTATTCGCTCTGAACCCGCTGACAAAACTCATTCAAATGCTTAGGAGTTAATCCGTATTATCCCAATTGTCGCTTTACGATTCTCAATCGTATTTATGTCTAGACCTTTTGATCAAAATTAAATTCTGAGTCGTAATTCAGCTTTGAGTAGAGGAAGAACTCGCACGTCAGGGTAATCAGGCGGCCCTTTCTTAGCTGCCTTCGAGAGATTTGCGGCTCAATCTGGTTAATACTTGGCGCGTTACGGTTTCTAAAAATTGTGCATTAATTACATGTGTTGGTTTTGGTTTTATAACTTTTACTTTAAGCGTTCCAGCTTCCTATATGAAGGTATGGCTTGAGACTTACTTAAATCGACTAGCATTTTGAGGGATTAATTCTCTGCCAACCTAGTTTCTAATAAAAAAAAGGAAAATCTGGTCGCTAAGCAATTTTTTCACGATTTTGGAAATTTGCTTTCGGTCATCATCCAGCTGAAAAGTGATTTCATCCACATAACAGATGCCCTTATCTACATATACCAAATAGAAAAAACGAGTAATCGAGAAAGTACGCAAATAGGTGTTGTTCACTCACCAAGTGTGTGTCTAAATGGTTTTGTGGGACCTGCAAATTTGCTAACCAAGTTTCAAAAGTACTTGATTTGCATTAATAAAAAGAGGATTATTTTTAAATTAGGCAGATTCAGCTTTTATTGAAAATGAAAGACTTTCCTTTTTTCAATAATAGAATTGTACAAACTTTATAGTTTTATTTATAAATTCAAGAATGATGGGCTCGATATAAACTCAAAAAAATACTATAAAATTACTAAATTCCTTGAGATCTAGACAACGAATAAATAACAAAATGGCTCGAAAATCTAACATACTGTTAAAATGAAATTTAACGAAAAACTAACTTAAGCTAAAATATATATAAGAGCAGCGCTCTATGTTTTGTCGTTATATTGTTGATGGTAACATCATCTCCCAACAGGACAGAAACGGGAACACCAATACCATCCTTCAGACATGAACAGGTGTTATTTTCTCGTTATTTCATCGGTTATTTGCAGTGATCGGAGATGCCTTCATTTAACATACCCCATATCATGATATTGAAAATAATTCATTTACACTTTTTTTCGGGATTGGCAACTGTATCAGAAGAAAATTCTGTTCGCTAAGCCATTTTTTCACGATTTTGTAAATGTTTTGGGTTACAATCCAGCTAAAAAATATAACTTCATCTATGTGATATATACTCTTATCTACAAAATTGGGAAGATAAGTTTGCAAAAACTGCAATTGTTTGCAGTGATCCAAGCTGTCAGCATGTAAATCAACCTCATATCATGACATTCCTCCCAGCGTGCTTCATTGTTTCCTTTACATCGTGTGTTTGAGTTCTCTGGGCTGTTCGGCACCAGGAATATTGTTTATCTTCGGATTGAAAACAATTCAATTTGGATTCCTCTGGTCAGATTATATTTCTCTAGTCATCTGCAGTCCATTTTCTGTGCTCTTTGGCAAACTTTAATTGGTCCTTAATATATTTTTCATTGACAAATCAGGTTGTTGTTAACTTCTATCGTGAAAGGGGTGCATTGCTGTCCATCGACTAACAGCTTTGCCTAGTGCATCGTTTAGTGTCAAACACTTGACTCTTTTCATTTATGTTAACAAGACATATTAATAGCCTTTTGTAATCTCTGATTTTTGGTTTGGAAACAATAGATTTTTCGGAATTTTATGACCTCTAATTGGCTTACTTTAAGCTTGTTAACTATTAATGGCGTATAATAATAGCTACTTCTTGTCATTGCCAGAATATTGCTTCTTTATTATCTATTATAAATTGATTTGTGTTGGATAATTTCCAAAAAGTGTTTATCACCTGCAATTAACTTAAAATCAAACTAATGTTTGTTTAATGTAATAAACAAAGCAAATAAATACAATTATTTTAAAAGACACACTTGTGCAAAATTGAGTACATGCTAGTTATAAGTAGTACAGAATTTTAATCAGAATTATAGTAAAGACTGTACTATAGACGACTGTCTTACTGACACAAATCTGAAGTACTGTATATTCACGTTTGGATTAGACCAGCCTTGAAGGTAAAAGCTAAATTGTTCAACTGCTTTTAGAAACTTGCTCAAAACATAATAATATTGGATAAAAATCCAGCCACTTACGTTAATTCTGAAAGTGTTGAATTCAAGTCAAAGTAATTAAATGAGAAACTAGGCCAGAACTGTTACGTCATAGAGCTATTGAGTCTGTATAGCCTTCGCAATTATTTTCAATCCCAAACATGAGGAATAATAATTAATAAACTTTAAATCTAGTAAAGCTTTTGATCAGAGACCGAAAATAACGGGTCCACTTTAATTTTTATGGTTAATTGGTACCATTTGCCATTTAAATTTGTTTTTTGTTTTATAACGCTGAAAGAGTGATTTATAAAAGAACATTTTAGGTTCATGGTTGATAGAACCAGGAAATAAAATAACAAAAATCACGTAAATACGTAGTTTTATATGCATATAAAATGACTAAGAAATCTAAAGCACCAAAACAAACTTTTCATTTTGTCGGGCTGTCTAAAGATAACTGGACAAAAAATAATTAAAAACAGCACAAAAAATATAAAAAAAACAGCATTTAAAATACAAAATATATAATGACCATGTGTTACAAATGTCATGTGTGCAGTAGAATATTCGAATAAGTCTCCTTTTATATCCTTTCGAGGATTTCTCTTTTAAATATTTATAGCGAACTAAATTGTAGGAGAATACCTGAAATTTCAAGTCTCTAACTAAGTGTTAAATATATTATAATAACAATTCAAATTGGAAAAGGTTTGGCTAGACTCAAGTGTCTTACACATGACGGTTAAAGGCTGAAATGAAAATTGTTTTTTTTTTTAATATTTTATGCGAACTTTTAATTATGCTACTAAACAAACACTACCCAAATTTTGCAACCTAAAAGTAATACAATTTTATTGGTAGCACAAGAAACAGTGTAACATAAATACAAATAAATAATGGTTCTCATATAAATTTAGAATATTAATAAATTCTCTCTGCCAAAAGTATCAGCATACGTAATTGTCAGTTGCTTAGTCCCAATTTACAAGAAGCAATTCTTATTGAAAAGATTGATATAATTTGTTTCCTTGAAATTTTCTTGATGTTTTCGCAGCACAATTATTATTGCTTAAATCGCTCGTATTTTTATTTGAGGGTATACACACATACATATGTAATATGAAGAAGAGAGTAACATGAATTGCTAATGCAATCAAGCGTTTACTGTTAAGCAGCTAAGCTTAAAGAATTGCTTCGTGTAAATTGGAACTTATACGCAACCCCTCGTTTTAATAGTATTTTATTTAATTTAAAATTCATTACCAAAATTTAAGACAATAGTCAAGATTGCCAAGACAATCAAACTTTAGACAATGATTTAATCTAGAATCGTCTGCTATTGATATTTTTTGACACCCTTTACTTTTCTATTTATTGTTGCCAGCTTACTGGAAATTAATCTAAAAATTGCTAGCATTTCTTAAAAATAAAAAAAAGTATTGAAAATGTATTCCCTGAAATTTAAATTCAACATTCAAATACATACATTCCATTGTAATATTTAAATCTTTATTAAGAAAAAGCACTTAAATTGTATAAATTTACTCTTTTCTTGTACTTGTACATTAAGCATTAAACACATTCGTGATAGCAGGCTATCGACTACAATATGTCAAATATGTACAAAATTGTTTGTAAATTTTGTTTTTCTTTTTTTTTAAGCCATGACTAGAATTTAACATGGTAGTAAAAAATGATTAAGGACCGAAATGTATACCTTACGGTATAAAAAATGTTATGATCGGACTAAAAATAGCGACACATTGAACAAAATACTAAAAGGGCGGTATTTGTAGGCGTGGCATAAATATAAAAAAATTATTTCTGAAATTGTTTTTCCATTTTACATTTTTACATTTAAACCTAGGTGGTGACTGACACAACTTTTTTTGTATGGAAGACGAACCACTCTATTATACTATTATACATTTTGCGTGTACTCAATTTAATCTTCCCTTTAGAGAATGAAAATAATAATAAAAAAAATCTCTACTTCTTAATATAAAGATACGCATACAATCTAATTGAAATGCGCCTCAATTAAAAGTATTTGCTTTGCCATTGTTTCTCGTTCCTAAATGTCTTTAATAAATTTAAATGTTCAATTTAATTTATCTAATGTACTCTGGAGAAACCATGACGATAAATATTTATATCTTTCTGTTGCTATTGTTACTGTTTTGTGACTGTAGCATGTAGCACTTGATATCCCTTTGCAATTGAGTTGAGTTAAGAAACGCAAATATATTGATGAATGCGTAACAATAATATAAAATTCCTTGGACAATTGTTAAGCAATTAATCTTTCAATTTGAAAGCAATGTCAAGGTCCGACACAAATAATTGTCAATAAAATAATGTAATAAAGAATAATTGTTTGTAATTTTTAAAACAGTTAAATTAAGTTCAAGTAAAAGTTTAGCATTCAGTCATGAATTTGAAAGTAAAACCAGACAGACACTTGTAGAACATTTGTAGAACATCTAAGTTGTACAATAAAAATAAAGTAATATAGGGTTGGTTGCGTATGAGTAATTGGTATAATGGTATAATATCAAATATCAATCATACGTTCTGTAATGTGCTTGAGTTATTAAAGCTTAATTAAATACATAATTTATTTACTAAATTAATATGGGGATTATTATAAAATCCGATTAGTTGGTTTTAACATAAGACTTATTTATAATTGTATTATGTTTTATCATGTACGCTCAAAAAAAATATTACTTTTTGTTTGTGGAAATTTTGGTAACTTAACCTAAAAGTTTTTGTAGAAAATTAAAATCGAATCACTGTTCACATGAAATCCGGTTGCATAAATGATTTAATATTTAAGTATGTATTAAAAATTTGCCACTGAATACTTTTCAACCATAAATTAATGCTTATCTATATAAATAAAAATCAAATCGTTCTTTGGTAATTACAACAATTGAGAACGTTCTGCACCGCTTTGGCTAAAATTTTTTTTTTATGTTAATCATAACCTTTTTTAGGTTTTCAGGGAAAGGAAAACTGATCACGCCTACTTTTTTATTTATCTAATATTTGTTTAATTGTTCGTAGTAATCCATTTTAAGTCTTTAGGAATATACCTAAAATCATTGAGGACCTGCCTTTTTAAATCCCCATGTAAATACTTTACTGGAGAGTGATGCCATCTAATAAGGGGCAATAAATGTGTTTGCAAGCATTAATTTATATATAATGTTGCATTATTATAAATACACTTGAGTTTTTTAAAACGTAACAATCCAATACCGCGTGATTCGTACCTTTAGTGATTTTGAAAAATGTGAAATTTCTGTTTATTTAAAAAGTGGCTTAATCTTTAGAGCAATAGCCTAAAAATGTTGTAGTAAAAAATTTTGCAAATAATCTAATTTTTTTTGTAAAAATAAAAATGGCGGCCTAAAAAAATTTTTCTAAACGGGGCAGTTGTAGAATTATAAACTATAGCAGCACAACAATACAGAGTCTTGGCGTTGCGTTATATGATGGCACCTCTAATCACTGCAAATAATATATATTTAAGAATATTTGCAAATGTTTCTGATTTTGTATATAACAGCATCTATCATGTACATGAAGTCACTTTCCAACCGGATGGTAAACAAACGCACTCTTCCAAAATAGTGAACGAATGATTTAGCGAGCCGAATTTCCGTTTGATGCCATTCCCATGACAGCCGGTTCTACGCACCGGAATGACCCGAGATCACTCGGCCAAGGGATGTCAACTCAGCAATTACTGATGTTACAATAACAACAACAACAACCGTTTGATGCAGTGACCAGCACAATGTTCCGACCTCAATCCGATTAAATAATTATGGTTAATCCTAAAGAGACAGTTGGGACAGCACCAAGCGAACTTTTGATTAAATATAAAAAATTCTATCATTCCCTAAAGTTTTTGTATGGTTGCAGAAAGTACAAACAAGTACTAATTTTAAATTATTAATTATTCATGTTTGCCGTTGCAAACTTTTTATTTTTGAAAAATGTTTATGAAAGCGTCTTTCTGATAGAACGGTTCCCGATTTATTTTTTATTCAGAAATTTTGTCTTCAGTGTTTTTCTATTGCTAATAAGTTTTAAAAAGCAGTTGGGGAAATTTTAAAACTCTAATATTTAATAAATAATGTGCCTCCTGTGGATTGAGTTAATTTAAAGAATTATTCCATGCGATTGTAATTATCATGAAACCTGGGGCCAATTTACCGCATTCGTGATCGAATGAGCTATCGTATTGAAAACTGATTTCGATATCGAAATTATGATAAAATGTACTAAATTTCTTGCTCGATATCGAATGCCATAATCTCAAATAAGAAAATTACGATGAATTTTACTCGATATCGAATGCGGTAATTTGGCCCCTGGTTGGAAATATTCGATGATAACAGGAATTAAATGAAACAACGAATTTATATGAAAATCATTACAATTTTTTTTGTATTAGAAAGAGTAAGGTTTGATAATTGTAAATAAATAATGATACAGTTTCCCACCACGGTTTTTTTTTTGCCAAAATATTTAGTCACCCAGCAAAAAAATATTAGGTTTCTGGAAGCAGTAAACAATTTTCATGCTTTCAAGTTCCGCTGTTTTAAAGCGCTTCCGTGGATGCACAAAAAGAAGGGAGAGATCTCTTGATTTGTTTTAAAGCACAAATAATATAATCTCTCCCATATTGCATTTAAGTGAGAGAATAATAGCAATTTACAAGATTTGTTGTTGTTTAATGATTTTTTATAAGCAAGATGATACAATTAGATGACGAAATAAAAAGAATGCGATATTCAGTTGTGATTGAATTTCAGAAGTGTAATGACTTAAAGTGTTTGTGCGCGTGTGAAAATTTAATAGTGTTTTTTTTTAATTGTTGACTGTACTATTTTATTATCAGGTTTGTTTATTTATGAATCTATACTAGTTTTGCCTTATGCATACATATTTTTTTTGTGAATTTTTGTAATAATGATTTTTATTATGAAATGATCTGTTAAAAAAAATACAAAAGAAAATTGAAGCACCGCGTTTATTTGTGTTTTTTTTTTACCTATGTATATGTATTAAGATCTCTTATTTATTTTGCAGAAATTTCGAGATGGAAGGCCGTCGAATTTCGCTAATTCATTCTGTACACCAGACTTATAGTAGTTGAAGAATTCTTAAGTCATATTTACGCATTCTTTTGCTAACATCTGCCTATCGAATTTTTCTAAGTCCGAATCTTTCTACGGAAAAAATAAATATTGCGCACGACTTGTTAAAAATTTTGTTGAACAGTTTTCAGATATTTTCGGTAAAACCAGCTTAACTTACAACCTTCACAATCTTTTACATTTAAGAGAAACAGCACAAAAATTTGGCTGCCTTTCAAATCTGACAGCATATCCTTTTGAAAATATGATGAAAAGCATAAAAAAGCAGTCAAAAAACCACAGACAATAGAAGAACAGCTGTATAATACTTTTATTGATTTACCACTTTTAAAAATACCAAAAACCAAAGGGCTTAAAAGGAATTCTGAAGGCAAAATTAAATCCTTTGCATCAGAAGTTTTTTTTTTATTTCCAAAAATAGCATATTATTAACTTTTGAAGTTATTTTATTTATTAGCTTCATAGATACATACATGAATTACAAACATTTTTAAAACTTTGTTTTTGTAGAATTTAAAATAAGAATTGATTTCATTTATGTTCTAAATTTATGTATATTTTGTAATTTTAAGCCATCTTATATGAAATATGATTTAAACTGTTTTTTTTTAAATGTAAATAAATAAATTACAATATACATAAGATTAAAAAAAAAATTCTTTTAAAACTTCTACATGTCTAGTTATAGGAAATAAAAGAACAAAATGCGTGTAGAGCATCCTTGACGCTCTTCTAGATCGGTATCAAACAGTCATAATATATGCGCATTTTTTATGCTTTTAAAGAAGCACAGAAAAGAAGCATGATTTCAGCGCATTTTTTATTCTTTTAAAGAAGCGCAATAAAGAGACGTGATTTTATTGCGTTTTTGATGCTTTAAAAGAAGCGCAGTTTTATATCAAAAAAGAGAGCTCCAAAGTGGGACATCGTGAACAAAAATCATGCCTTTTGGAAGCGCTTTTCGAAGCAAGAATAACAATAACAACCAACAACTCTCGCTTACACTCTCGCCTCGGGCGAAGCAGTAGTTTTTGCTGGGCATATTTTGGAAAATGACGGGTCTATTTTCTTAATCGATCGATTCGATCACACAGAAGACTACGTAGCGTACAACATTTACTCTTGTGTTTGCGGAAGACAAATTGCAGCAAGTAAATCGACCAAATTTCTAATAGCGGTTTTAGAAAGACGATTATGTCGACCTAAATTAACACAAAATTCGGCGAAATGTACCTCTTACAGATTTGTTGTTCTACATATTTTTCGCAAAAAAATTAGAATTTAGTCAACCTAATATGATTTCTTAGAAAGTTGACAAAAGTGTTGTCATCAAATATTTAAATTAAACTACTGCGAGCAATTCAATTCAAACAAACCAATTTTTATTATATTAAAAACAAACCAAGCAAAAAGTAAAATTCAGGCTAATTAAAAGTAAAAAGAAAATACAACAAATTTCATAATTATAAAACAGCATCTCTTTCGAAAACATCATAACTTGTTGTAACATGTTTTATTCCCTAAACTAATTTTAACAAAATTTTCAATCAGTTTAGATTTTAATTGCAACATTTCTTGTTCATTGGCCCCCCACAACAAACGCATTTTATTCAAAACATTCCTCTGAAACTGATAATATTTAACTACTCGTACTTACACAAAAAATTTCAATTTGATAGTTTCTTTTGCTCCTGTTAAGCCAACAGAAACTGAAACTTATTTCACAAGTGTTGTGGAATGTTGTGTGCTAAAATATGAATTAAAAAAAAAACAATCTTCCTTCATCCTTCATTAAACTTACCTTGAACGGTGCTTTGGCAAATGTCTATTTAAATATTTTCGTTTACGCCGCTTAAATAACCGTGAAGCAAAAGCGGCTTTAGAGTCGGCACTCAAATCATATTGATGGTGAAGTGTATGTTCGTGTTGTTGCTGCTGTTGCTGTTGCTCTTGCTTAGAACTTACAACTTTGGCACTTGCTGCTGATTCTGGTAAAGTTACCTTGTATAATATTAATGACGTTGCCTTGTGGTTTGTATCGACTTTTACTTCGTCATCATCATCATCCTTATTTTTAGCGTCTTTAATTTCACCAGCGCCGTTTCCAGGCTTATGCACAACATAATAGTTGGCATAAGAGTTTAAAATTTTCGTTTTCGTCTTAGCAATTTGATTGCTATAGTGTTTGGCATTTGTTGTTGAATTAAATTTTGGTGGTAATTGATAGAGTATTTCCACGTTTCGTTTCAAAGCGGCTATTATGAATTTATCATCTTTTACTACTTTTTGCTGTTCCGGCGTTAGGGAGGCTGTCTCTGACTCCTTCTTAACTTGCTGACCAGGTATAAATAGTTGGGTGGCGGCCATAATAATAGTTTTATTGCTGCTGCCATCCACATTTACAATATCATCGTGCAAAGTTGTCGAAAAGTTACGTTTCACTTGCATAGTTGTGAAAACGATATGAGCACTTGATAAAGCCAAAATAAGCGCTAATAATAGGACCAGTATATGTGTTGTATTACTTTGATTCATGCGCAGAAAATAACGTTGATATAACATTTCAACCTGCAATAAATATACATCAAGAGAAATTAAACGGATATCATGTTTATTTCTTTATATGTTAAGTATTAAATAAAAAGATTCAAAATGAATGAATGAATAAACGAATGGCTAGAATACATGAACGTTTTGTATGTTCTTTATTTCATTTGCCTGTGAAGATAACATCAAGGTAGGCAGGTGTATAAAGGTTATATTCATTTAAAGGTGAATTAGGCAACCAAAATATTGCTTCAAAGGTAGTAGTTGTAGTAATATATTTGGCATGTGCCAAATATATGCAATATTTTAAGTACACATACAAAAAACTAAAAAAAATTAATGACTTTTTTAATTATTTAAGCTTGAGGTGTTTATATTAATAAAATATTATATTTATTATTTTCGATATTTCGCTAACCTTTGGTTAGCATCGTCAGGAAATTAATTAACAAATTTTATTAAAAATAACAAAAACGATAACAAATTTATGAAAAAATATTTTTCTTTTTTGTCATAAATTAAATTCAAAAAACTATTTGTCACAAAAATTTCTTAACCTAGTAATAATACCTATATATCTTACATACTTATAAATAAATACATTTCTAATTAAACTTATTTTATTCTAACATACATATCGTGACCTAAGAACAAGAAAATCTTAACTTTTATGTAATTTAATTTGCAAATTTAACCTTCCTGTTCCAAGGTCACGATATGTATATTTATATTATTATATCTAAACTTCTATCTCTTAATAACTAAATTTCTATAATTATTAGCTATATGTTCTGTGTCTGCTTTAAAATTTATTCTCTGTGTAATTGGTGTATTAATTATTTGTAACATTTCTAATATATATCTGCGTTTGTAGTTAGTTTCAGTGTTTAAAACCGACGCTTCTTCAAAATTTGGATAGTGATTAAATTGATGACAATGATGACTTAATGCTGTCTTTTTTGAATTAATGTCCCTATATTTTTGATCAGATCTATGTCCTGCAATTCTAGTCTTTAATTTGTTCTTCGTAGTACCTACGTAAACCTGGTTGCATCTTTCATTATCATTTCCTTTACAAGGAATTTTGTATACAATGTTGGACATATCCCATTTACTAGTTTTATCCTTTGTCTTGCTAAATAAACTATTCAATGTATTATAAGCTTTGTATGTTATCTTATATTTATCATTGTTAAAGATTTTTGATTCTTTTATCCTTTCTGAAAAATTTGATATATACGATAATGATTTGTATATCATAGGTTCTGTTGGTCTAATAATTCTATCATTCTGATTACTCCTATCTTTGTATTGATTAATTAATCCATAACTCAAACTATTTGGAAAATTGTTATCCCTTAATATATTTCTAATTTTAATTATGTTTTTTATGTGATAAACCTTGTCACTAATTGTTAGTACCCTATTAATTAAATTTTTAGCAGTATTTATAATAATCCGTCTACTGTGTCCAGAATAATAATTTAAAATTCTGCCTGATGCTGTTGGTTTTTGATACCAATCTATTAATAAATTATTTCCATTTCTTATTATTAAAGTATCTAAAAAAGGTAATTTTGAGTTACTTACCATTTCTAAAGTAAATTTAATATTACTATTAAACTCATTAAATGTGTCTAACAAGTTATTTACCCCACCTTCATTAATAATGCAGAAAAGGTCATCAACATATTTAATCATTATCTTAGGTTTAATATTCAGTTTTCCAATGGATGTGTCAAGTAACCTTTCCATTACAATATCCGCTACAATTGGAGAAGCAGGAGATCCCATTGGAAGTCCTTTCAGTTGTGTATATACTTTCCCATTACAACAAAAATATCTGTTGTCTTCTATACAAAATTTTAAAATTCTAAAAAACAATCCCTTGTCAATTTTCGTATATTGCTCTACTATGCTCCATTTTTCTTCTATTATTTCAAGTGCCAAATCTACTGGTACACTTGGAAATAGAGATACCACATCTAATGAAATTAATTTTTCATTTGTTTGTATACAATGATTACTTAACTTCTCTTTGAATTGCACTGAATCTTTAACATTATATATAGAATGTTCAGTTATTCTTTTTAAAATATTTGTCAAATATCTACACAATTCATAAGATGGTGAGTTGATAAAAGAACATATTGGTCTCAAAGGAAAATCGACCTTGTGAATTTTTGGTAAACCATAAAGTTTAGGAGAAATAGCAATATTTGTTTTTAGTTTATATCTTTCGGATATAGATATAATTTTCTGTCTAAAAAGATCTTCTACAATTTCATTATTAGCTTTTTCCAATTTACTCGTAGGATCCTTATTGATTACCTTATATTTTGTATCATCTTCTATAATATTAGTAATTCTTATATCATAATCTCCCTTATACATAGCTACGGTTGTGTTACCCTTATCTGCCTTTAATATTAATATATTCCTATTTTTCTTTAAAAAACTTTTTGTCTTATTAAATTTATCCAATATAAACTTATCCCTGTTATCTAATCTCATTTTGTTTAATTGATTGTCCAAAATAGTTGACAATTTATTTCTAGGTATTTCCTGATCTTCTTTCCCCTCTATTGTTTGAACTAAATCTTCTCCTTCTGTTATAATTTTTAGCTTAGGGATATTTTCCTTTTTAACTGGTAAAATATATTTTGGTCCTAATGATAACATCCACTTAACATCCCTTGGAAAATTCTCTTTAGTTTTATTTACAAAAAATTTATTATTTATTTTAATTCCTAATTCTTCATTCTTTAATTCTTTCAATTTATCATATTTTTTCTTATGAATTCTTCTTACCTTCTCATTTAAAGAAGTCTCAACTCTCTCTTCAAATTTTAGAAATTGTCTCATTTCCTCTTCTGTTAAACATCCTTGTAAATTTTTAATCACTATCTCCAAATCTCTTTGAAAAAGCTTCAGTAATTTGTGTTTTTGTTTCAGTGTTAATCTTAAAATCTTATTTTGTAATTCGTGTACATACTTATAACTAGTTTTTTGAATTCCCGGAAGTCTCCTCTCCATCTCATATATATTTGTTATGTTCTTTGTGGAATTTGATATAAATTTTGGCATAATCCCTGTATTTCTGCATCTTATTAAGAAAACTATTGATGATTTAGTTTTTATAATTCGGTCCCTTATAGCTTTGTATTTATTAATTAAACTTCTTGCTTGTTGATTCTTCTTAAATTTATTATACGTCATAATGAATTCTGAATCTCTTCGTGCTCTTGATTTTCAAATGTTATTTTATTCTTATTTGACCTTTATTTTTATAATGACTTTTTTAATTATTTAAGCTTGAGGTCTTTATATTAATAAAATATTATATTTATTATTTTCGATATTTCGCTAACCTTTGGTTAGCATCGTCAGGAAATTAATTAACAAATTTTATTAAAAATAACAAAAACGATAACAAATTTATGAAAAAATATTTTTCTTTTTTGTCATAAATTAAATTCAAAAAACTATTTGTCACAAAAATTTCTTAACCTAGTAATAATACCTATATATCTTACATACTTATAAATAAATACATTTCTAATTAAACTTATTTTATTCTAACATACATATCGTGACCTAAGAACAAGAAAATCTTAATTTTTATGTAATTTAATTTGCAAATTTAACCTTCCTGTTCCAAGGGAAGCATAGCTGAGGTCCTACGGGACGCCTCCGCAGGTTGCAAATAGCGGAGAACCCTACCATGTAGTAGGCGGGGTAACTGCGAATTAAATAAGCAGTGGCGGACAACTCAGCGGATTGGAGAAGAGGGTCTCAGATGGGCACGCCTGGCAACGTGTGACTTTAAGTTCTCAGTGCCGTAGAGGCTCCAAGCGTCGTGGCGAAATATTGGCGCCATTCAATACCCAATGCCAATTACAACAAGCAGGTTGGGCTGCGGGTTATTATCGCTCTCCCGGAAAAAAAAATTTATTACTGAAACGTCTGACGCGCTATGTTCAAAATGAACTTTTATATAATTAAGCGATATGTACAATATTAATTCATTTATATAAATAAATGCCTTTTGTTCCAAATATCTTATTCTACTTATCGATGATTTATTTTGAACCTATGTGCGCCTATATATTGCCGCTGATGGGACCTGTGTGGGGTTTTATCAATTAGTTTACTACTTATATGCTATTACGGCTGCGGAGCCATAAAATGTTTTTTTTTTCTTTTATATGCATAATTAATATTCTTATTTCAATTTATATTGAATTGTTATTAATTGTTTAAGATGATTCTTTTTTATTATCATTATGGAATTTACACTATGTAATATTGTTATTCTGGCCATCTAGGCTTAATATTACGAAATTAATAAATAAATAAATAAAATATATATATATATATACAGTAAGGGACAAAACTGTTCACGAAATTAAATTTATTGACAACTAATTCAAAATTTTTTTGTTTTATACATATTTAAAAAAAAAACTTTAAAACTAAATTATAGTAAATACATTATTTGTTCTTAATACAAATAATTGTTCACAGTTGGATTTTTATAGAAATACATTTTAAATCACAACGTTTTTTGATTTCCTTGAATTTTTTTTTAATTTTGTATTAAGAACGAATAATTAGCCAATTCACAATGTGTGCTATTCTGTTTATGACTGTCATAAAAATGTTGTTGGTATTTCATATTCAGTGATGACAGACTCACATTTGAACTTTGTGTGTTGATTTTTCACACAATTCCTTCATAATTTTTTCTTTTTCTGTTTTGCTGGCCATTTTTTTTAATAATTGCGCCCTTAAAATATTTTTATTTATATTTGACGTTTGATGTTTATTGAATGTGTGTATTCAGTAATGACGTTTATGAAAATAAATAATATACGACAGGCCGCTCACAGCAGTGATATTTGGCCTTAAATAGTATTTTATGACTTAGGACTGTAGAACACATTGTGAATTGGCTAAATGTATTTAATTTGGTTTAAAAGTTTTTTTTTTAAATATCTATAAAACAAAAAAATTTTGAATTAGTTGTCAATCTATATATATTTAACACTTAGTTAGAGTCGTTAAATTCAGTTCGCTATAAATATTTGAAAAATAAATCCTGAAAAGGATATATAAGGACACCTATTCGAATAAAAACCTGCAAATATAAACTTTATTACACCAGGACATTATTGTTAATTTATAATTTTTGAATACACAGAATTAGTGTAACTAATGAGCAGATCAAATGGTTTGGCCAATGTTTTACACTTTTATATTCGAGATAATTGTCACACTTTATTCTCAACATCAAATAAAGCAAATGAATCGATATGAATAGGTCACGTCTATTGACATACAACAGACCCTACTACAAATTCTATATTCAGTAGTAATGCCAAACGGGACTGGTTTTTTAAATCCCTGGATTCGGCAACAGAATATTAGCGATGGATAAAGCTTCTTAAAAAATATTAAAGTGTCTTAAGATTCTCTTTACAATCTTTAATTTATTATTAGTATCAATCTTAATTTCTGGGGGCAAAATTGTCAGCATTTTCTTATATTCTGATTGCATAAACAATCCTTTCTCATCCTCCGAAACAGATAATTTTTTTTCAATATTTCATTCGTTTCGCAATCAACCGTTTTAATTCATTACTAATAACAAATCTATCTCATTATCAAATTGACTCTTCAATTTCGAATTTTTTTTTTAAAAAAATCAAAAATGTTGAGTATATCATCCTCTTTGTTTTTGGTTTCATGTTAGCAGAGTTTTAAACAGATCATGTTTTGATATTTATTTAAGCATAAATAAAAGTGCAACATCAGCAGAGTATCATACTACTGCGACAAAGGGTTGTGTCTATTACTTTAATCTGATTTAAATGACAAATATTTGTTTAAGTAAAACAAATTCTTTAGCTGTTGAGCTTTTAAATCAATAAAAGCTGTTTATATAGCAATTTCTAAATAGTGCGTTCAAGTTTGGCAAACGAAAATTAATTTTACATAATTCTTGCACCTTTATTTCTTGGACATACTTTTGTGAAATTATAATTTTTGTTGAAAAAAAATTTTGTTTTGTTGTTGGCCTCGAACTCGAAAAAACTTTTTTTATTTTATCAAAAAGAAAAAGCTCGAAGAAATGAAAATTTAATTGAATTTTTCTTGATGACTTTGTAAACAAATACTAGTTTTTGTGATTTATTAATCCCGATTTGTATTTCGGAATTGGCATGACTAATATTCAGCGTATTAATCACGTGCACGTTAATCCAAAGAAAGCAACTTATAATTTAATTAATAATAATCTTGCAGTCATTTTTAAAACAATGGACAGCGTTGTAAGTTGAAAGTAAGTAGTGGTTGGGAAAAACAATAAATAAAGAAAGAGATTTTATGACCGTCACATTCTATTAACCTAGAAATATCTTGAGTCAACACCTTAACTTTAGTATAATGTTAAATAGAACGACATCATTATTTCAATAGCAATACTACCAATTTTAATACACACAGCCTACGAAAGTAATTTATTGGACTTTTAGTATACCGCGCTATAAATAACTTTAAAAAGTTCACAACAAATTCCTGAAGAGCCTGTTCTTTATTACAAATTAGTGTTAAATTGCCTACCTTACAGCATACATATGTATATTAAAATCACCATCAGGGTTAAGAGTGCCAAACAGTTGCTTCCAAATAGTTGCTTCCTATCTACTACAAGTATAGGTTCTAAGAGACTTTGTTTACAGATTTTCACAGACTCTTATTTTAATTTTGTTGATACATTTCTATCCTTAATTATTTTTTACTACCATGTCAAATTCTAGTCATGACTTTTAAGTCATGGTAGCAAACAATTATTAAGGACAGAAATATAGCGCCTTACAGAGCCATGAACACTGTTATACTAAATGTTAGGGTCGGACTAAAAATAGCGCCACAGTAAAAAAAAATACTGAAAGGGCGTTGGCATGGCAAAAAAATAAAAAAATTATTTCTGGAATTTTTTTTTACATTATTATATTAAATCCTAGGGGTGACTGATACAATTTCTTCTTTTTTTTTTGTATGGAAGGCTAACCACTCTATTGTGTCTTATATATCTCCGTCTTTATATCCCTTTCACATATCCATAATTATATCAAATTTCAATTGCAATTGAGTAAGTTCTAAAACTATTTCACTTTGTTCTATTCCATCAATTACAACAATATCTCAACAAGCAAAAAAAAAAAAAGAAAGAAAAAGCCCCATGTTCTTCTTAATTTACTCTGGCACTCCTTATTGCAAACTTGCAGATAACATATAATTGAACAATTATTCTAAAGTTGTAATTCTATTATAAAACTGTAGCTTCCAAATACTCTTAACGATATTCAGTTTAATAGCGAAACAGTTTAATGAACTGTTTTAAAGCTTTCTGTTATGGTTGCTAAATTAATTTTCTTTTCTTTGGTTGCTGTTGATGTTGCTGTTGCTGCTATACCTTAGAGGGTGGTTTAATGTTTTGGCAACATACAGCCTTGAAAGAGTTTTGCACTTTTCACTTGTACTTTGGTTTTGCTTTTCATTTTACCACATTTTTAAGTGGGTTACAACTGTTTGTTGTTGGCAATAATAAAAAAACGAAAAAATAAACTTTTGTTTTAATATGAATTCTTACAAATACGTACAAACAACACATCTTGATTTTATATCAAAAGAACACACACATACACACATACATTGTAAAACACAAGAACACGTTTAGCATTTCAACTTCCGTTTTGTTTAAATTTTTGTGCAAAATTGTATTTTATACAACAATTTTTGTGTGTGTATATTTAGTTGCTGATTTAAAACACTTTGTTGTTTTCGTTGAAATTCAAAAACTTTCAACTGGCTACGAATCCATTAAACAAAAGACACATTTTAATTTTATATAAAGTCATAACATACTTACACGTACGAGTATACTGACATACACTGTAATGTACATATGTATATATTTAGAAATTATAACAACTTTTAATACTAAAAATAGAAAAATTTATTCATTTATTCGAACAAATATACAAGTTAAAGTTTTTATTTATAATTTCCCTGTGTTGCAGAAAGGTAACTAAAACTATTTGTGTTGTTTTGATGTGTAAAAAATTACTAGAGATTTTAATTCTAATGTTAGTTTCTATAAAATAGTTTTATGTTTATTTATTTATGTTGATATCTCAACGGGGGTATATTTCAATATCACACTGTGCTGCAGAATGTTACCTGCCAAAAAATTAAATGTAAGTTATATGTTGTCAAGTTTGAACCTCATTTAAATTTAGTTGAATTTTATATCAAGAACGTGATATAGTTTGACTCGGAAGTGGAACTTATATGCGAGCAATGGCAAATTATGTAGAATTTTAGTATGATTGTTGCAAGCATTAAACTGAACAATGTAAAATATTGTTACGATGTCGATATTTTTAAAAAATAGAGAGCGTGGAACTATAGGAGCATAGAAGCTATGTTCGTAAAAAAATTGCGTACATTGCTTTTAATATATATTTAGATTAAGAACAATTATTATTTTTAGTTGAACTGTTAATTTTCAATTTTTGATCATTTTACTTGGGCTCGAGTTCATTAAATTTAATTTTCATTAAATTATTTTTTTTACTGAAGGTAGGAATTGTCTTTACAACATGAAATCTTATTAAAAATTTATTGATAATTATACTTTAAGAGGTACACATGAAAAATTTCGACGAAAGTGGACAAAAAACAGAATAAACAAATGTATTCAGGTTTTCAAGACGAAGTCTTGACAGAAAGAATACGATAAAAATTGAAAAATGATAATTACAGTAAATTTCGAACCACCAGTACCACTGGTTAAAGATTGATGTTTGACTGTTGGCTAGCAGGCAACGCAGTGGTGCAGAGGTTAGAACTCAAAAAATTCTGATGAAAGAATGTGGTGATTCTTGAAACATATAAATTCAACCCAGGTTTTCAACATTTATTTTTCACTGTGTCACTGTGATTATTTATATGACTTCTGCACCCATATTATGGTTAGTTTACCATTCACATGATTATAGCCATTATATAATGTTTATGGCGGTCAGTTGTATGATGGAAAATGATAACATATTATGTTGGTCTCTATCATCAAAGAGCAACAAATTATGATAAATGGAATCATCATAAACATGATTGTCACAAATATATACATAGTTGCTATATATGATTGTATTAATCATCTGAATCGTAACTTAACCATATTATGGTTACCACAATTATATAAATAATTACAGTGAACATAACATTGTTAAAAAAAATCTGTTAAAATGTTGTAGTAAAAATTCACAACTATATTTATTCTCTGCGCGAAGGAAGCTTTACAATATATCGTACAAAACAATAAATTTTTTACGAAAAATTCCATTCTTTAGTTTTAACTTTTCAGAAGTTCAAAATTAGCTTTAGTTTTAGCATAAGCTAATAGTCCTTTAAAACTTTAATAACTTTTAAGCTGTCTTTATTTGCTAGAAAATTTATTTTATGTCAAAACAAGATAATTCATTAAATTTAGTCCTTGAGTAAAGGACTCAGAAAGGAAGGACAAAAAAATAAACATAAAGCACTGTTTATATGCCAGTTTTAATATTTATGTAACAAAAAAACTAGAACCATAAATTAATATTCATTATAAAAGCTAAAAGAAGAAACGAATATTAAATCTGTCTTATAAAAATCAATGTTCTTGTTTCGGTGGATTGCATCAACTTATTTCCATCGACAATAGTCCGAAGCTGGATACAATTTTTCTAATACGTCGACCTAATTTATATAAAGCCAATCCATGGCAGCTTTAAAAAGAGGCTTTCTTATGTGAACAATGTTTTAAAAAAAATCTGTATACAAAATATATCTTAGTTTGCAGCACAGTGTATTCATTGTACTGATTTTATATAGCATTTAGTTTTTGCAATGCTAGTTGAGATAAATATGTGTATAATAAGGGCCTCAAAGTGAAGGAAGGTCCTTATATCCATATATATTGTAGATATGTTAAGCGAGGTAACGAAATAACAAGTTTAATCCATGCAACAACTGAAAATGAAGTTTAATTCTTTTACCAATAATATTTGGAATGATATTTTTAAAATTATTTTAAATTTCAATTGTTCAATTCACAAGTGATGTTGTAGTGTCATAGGAGCTATACGTCACCTGAATTTACAATAGTTGTAAAAGTTTAAATATGTACCTCAGTTAAAAAATGTCTCATTTTAGTTACAAAAAAATATAACCAAACGGTAACACTCAAATCATGGTGTAACTATACAAGGTGAATGTAAATCGACAACAAATACAACACACTGCAGAAACAACAGAAATTTTGTATGTGTAAAAAAATTTTGAAACTTGAAAAAGTATTACTTTTGACATAAGTAAATTGTAAACAAAGTCAGTCAGCTGTGCTACTGCACTCACCTTGTATAGTTACACCATGACTCAAATCATAAACTGATTGACAAATTCAAAACAAGAAAATAAAATGAATAAACAACAAGTTTAAATAATGAAGATTGTTGTATTAAATATATGAAAAGCCATCAATCATTTTTACTTACTTGATTCAATTGCAAAATGTCTGCATTATATATTTCACGCAATGCAGAAATTAATTTTTTTTCTCTTGTACTCGTATTATAATTTTTTTTATTATGTTTTGTATATTTGTTTTGATATTTTAAAGGCTTTACAACATAAACATGCCACTTTGCTCAAAATTGTGTTTACAATCATATATGTAGTTGTATCATAAAATGTACAACATACAGCATGTAACGAAGTAATTCGCTACATATGTATGTATATACATACTCGTACATATGTACGTTTAATTTTGATAATGAATTGGTATAATTTTATTTTATTAACATTTTGAGATATGTACATATATACATATGTATGTAGATTTTGTTTGTCTGATAATTATTTGAAATAGCATTTAGGGAAATGAAACATTTAGTTTAAGAGTAGATAGCATAAGAGATTAGTATGAGAAAGCCCAGCAACCAATACTCTTTCTTAACAAATACAACAATTTAAAGTTGGCGTGGTTATCACTGTCAAGAATGATAAAATAAAGATTACGCCAACGCGCGTAAAATTTTGAAATGTTCTGCGCATTTAGGCCCTGTGACGTCACACATTCTGTGTTTCTATTGGCTAATTTTTTCTCACTTGTTTTTTTTTTACTCATGTTTTGCTTGCATTTGCTCACTGCACTCTTCATGTTTATATTTTTTGTTGTTTTTTGTTTTTCTTTTTTAAACAGATTTTATGTTAGAACTCTCAGAGATTTCAATTGCAAAGTTGCCAACTATCACATAAAACATAGCAAGAAATTTTAATTCTAACACATGAAACATTCTTGGTAACCCTTAGCATGGAACTTCTACGTGACATAACGGGAAATCATGCGCATGGCGTAATCTTTATTTTATCATTATCATTTCGTATGTGTGAGAGACAGCGTTACCGTTGACAAAATTGAGAAAGTCGCACAAAAAGGGGATTTCTTAAAAAAAGGGGCACCACTTTTAAAAAGATGGAAAATAAACAAAACAAAAATATTTTGTTTTATTTATTTTATTTTTTTTAATTTAAATGTTATATATGATGTATGTTTACATATGTATATAATAAAAAAATGTATAAAAAACTAATATGTATCAAGTAAAACAAAAAAAAAGGTACACAAAAAGTGGCAAGGCATCTGTAAAAGAGTCAAATTGCCACTTTAGTCGCATCAACGGTAACGCTGGCGAGAGAGCTCAGAACCAACTCTCTTTCTTTTCTAAGTTCCGGGTCACATACTGCTACTTTTGCTGCTCAACTTTTATGATTATGGGTGATAGGGGAGAGGAGTAGTACCAAATACCACTCTCACCCATAAACTTAAAAGTTGAGCAGCAAAAGTGACAGTGTGTGACCCGTGACATATACATTTTTATTTTCACTTAAAGTTGTCGTGGTTATCACCATAACATTGTATAAATATCACCACTAGTTCAATGTAGCTTGTGCTGTCAAAGTGGATGGACAGCCATATACACACACCTCAAAGCTCAGCTCAGTAGTAGTAGTGACGGTGGGTATTTACTGTCATAGATCCCAGTCGAAATTTTTAACTGGTCGGTCACGATTGTTCCCTCACTGGTACGGAATTGTTTTCTGGGCTTTATCATTTCTAATGACTTGAGGTTTTGTGAGTCAATAATAAATATTTAAGTAATAAAAATAAAGAAGCTCAATTAATTATAAAAAAATAACTGCTGGTTCCGCTGGACTACCCTGGTTAAATGTATTATAAACATCACTTGTGAATTCAACATATATTTTGGCTCCAAACATACAAAATACATTCCTACACAAAAGTTTTAATTTGTTCAAGACATTTTCTGTAATACTATACTATCTTGCAGGATACATGTTGATGTCTGTTATTAAAAGCAAATGTTTTTATTAAACAACATCCCTTAATCAATTGTTGAAAGTAAATTAAGTGCAATTATATTTATATCTCATTATCCATTGCTATTATCTTTCAATTGAGTATTTATTAAATATGTAGCTTGTAAAATCCAGCAAAACGTGTCTTTTCACCAGTGAATATAACAACAAAATAATATCTTTCATTTCTGTTTTTCCACAAACACAAAAATGGAAAAAAAAAATCTTTTTCTCAACTTTAATTAATTTTGTATGTTGTTATAACAACAGCAGCAATTAAATTACTAACAAGTTGTAACCAGCATTTAAACACAAGTAGCAAAAACCGTAAATGGAAAATGATTCTCTGAGTTCTAATATAAAATTTTAATATCTTTGTAACTCTGATTTGCTGTCCATTCAAAACATGTAAAAGATAAAAAACTATATTTTTGTTTCTTTTTTTCATTTTTACTTACTTGTAGATTTTTAAATTGATGCGTACTACACAAACGTAAGATGATGCGATTTAAACGAAACCAAAAGGATATTGTTGGACTTAGGTTTGCATTCATATTCGTGTTGGCCTCAATATTGCGTCCAGTGTCCGATGAATCATAGTCTAAAGTTGAAATGAAACAAAAAGTAAGTTTATTCTTTTTTTGTTGCTCTTAAAGTTTAGCAAAGTTAAGAAGAAACTAAAACATGCTTAATACTTGTAATATTAAAAAAACTATATATTTTTTATCTTTCATTTCATCTTGACAATGTTTCTTTTAAATTAAAACTTGTCAATGATTTTTTTGTTCTTACTGCGTACTTCTAGTGATTGACAAAGTGAAAATGTTGTTGTGCTTTCAATTTACTGAGGAGCTTAAACCGACTTTAAATGAATTGTTAAAATGTCATCATTGAAAACTA
This sequence comes from Bellardia pandia, assembly GCA_916048285.2. Lineage (NCBI taxonomy): Eukaryota > Metazoa > Arthropoda > Insecta > Diptera > Calliphoridae > Bellardia > Bellardia pandia. Next base: position 26,164,111 of record OU696531.1, read on the forward strand.
TATATTTATACAAAGTTTAAGAAAATTATTTCTGGAATTGTTTTTACATTATCTTTAATCCTAATTTTTTGTATGGAAGGCGAACCACTCTACTGCACAGCTCAAAATGTTCATCTAAATTCATTTAATTTTCTTTATATATTTTAAAATTGTCTATCAAATGTATTAGGAATGTTTCGATTGTCCTGGAGATTTTCATACTTTAACCTTAATTATTACTGTTTTCATCTTAATTTTCTAATCACAAAATTATAGTTAATTGCAAAAACTAAATTATGTTTATAAATTAAATTAAAATCTTATTAAATATTTGCTATTCAATATACAAACATAAATTAATTATGTAAAACTAAATATAATCAAATTCAATTTGATAAACAAAAATACCATAAACTATTATATTAATCTCTTTGCCAAATATTTTAAATTGAACATTAGACATTTTGTAACAACAATAATTGAAGCAAAAACTAGAAAATATTTTAACAAAGCAAATAATATAATTTAAAATTAATTTTGTCCAAAATATTTAGCTTCAATAACATTGCAAGCAAAATGCTGTGCACAAAAACTCAAAACTTATAATATGAATTAACTAAGTGGCCTAAAGTTATGTGATTGAAAGTTTATTTTTTGAACAGAATTTTATAAATTGTCAAACAATTTTACTTTGTCATTGACCACATTTGCATTTCACCCTGAGGAACAATGTGTTCATAAGTTTTGCAACAATTAATGTGTCAGTAGATTTGCACAACCAAAAAATACTTACTTTGTTGCAGGAGATGAGCTTCATCACGTTGATTTGCCATTGGACTTTGACATGTTGAACTGGAATTTGTTGAATCAATCGATTCATCAATATTGCAACGTGTGATACCAGCCTGCAAAAAAGACGAAATAAACGATGAAGAATACATTTTTATTAAATTCCAAAAAAAAAAAAAAAACTGTACAGATTTCATTAATGTGAGAATGGTTGGAATTTTAATTAAAACAGCTGTATGTTTCAATTTTTTACATACATATTTATAAATGAATCTTTAACGCATTTAATATTTGGTATTAAAAAAAATTGTTTTTATTTTATGGCACATTCATTTTCTAACTAAAACTTTTTAGACTTTGCTTTTTTCTGTTAAATTATACGTACGTAACTATTTTGTATATATTATTGACATTATAGCGGGTGTTCAAAATAGAGATACTTATTCCAATAGCCTTTTTTTGACAGATCACGTGTGATTCGTGTCATGTTGTTTTTGTTTAGCATTGTTTGGCATTTCATAAGGGAATATGTTTCGTGCACTTCGCTCAACTTATGGTCAATATAATCAGCCTACTAAGCGTACTATTCGCAACACCATCACCCATTTTGAGATTTAGCATTCATTATTGGATAATATTCGACCGAATAGGATTTTAACAAACTGGATATATTCGTATTTATTAGGCAGGGCTTAAAACGTGCTTTTTAGAAGTTGTATCTCCATAAACATACAAGTATTATCGGTACTCCCAAACGAAATAACTCCCAATGATATAAGTCCCATAAAAAATGAAATAACGTTCAACTGAAAAAAATTAAATAACTTTCAAAGGCACAATGAAAAAAGTCCCAATTTGTTGGGACTTATTTCAAAATATAAAAATAAATCCCAATAAAAATGAATTTACTTCCAATTTTTTTGGTTTCCTTTTACAGAACGATTTTTATTTCACAATTATATGTAATTAATTGTATGTAACTATTATGTATAGTAATAATAATTTAATTTAAGGTATAACATGACCATGTAGGTAATATAAATCCGAAGATATTAAAGAAACTTTATGACATTTCACCATAAAAAATACAATCTGTACTATGCGAAGCCGATGTTCTGTATACCATAGAGGAGAAAATTCTTCCGCCCGGCCGTAGGCCAGCAATACATGAGAAATAAGGGAGTAATTTCACTGTACCAGTATTATCTGGTACAGGGCAGCCATGATCGGTCTATAATAAGTCGTAGCTCCCATATAAGGCCCACTTCCGAAAATAACTTTAACAGCCAAAAATATCTTAAAAATGTTGGTGTCCAAATAAAATTCAACAAAAATAAGTTTCATATGTACATATATGCACATAAATTATCGGTCAATAAAAGGTCAATAAAAACCCTTTTATGCTGGGTGTAGGGCATTATATGGTCGGGCTTGAGCGACTATAATTTCTTACTTGTTTAGTTCCTGTTAGTTTTCTTTTGATGTAGCTTTGAAAACAAAACAAAACAACAGGACATAAAATACACTGTGAGCCACTGTACTTGCATACGTATTTCAAATTGCTTATATTTTTTTACTGTCAAGAATTTCAATATGACTTATCTTTAACTTTCCTTTGGAAATTGTTCAATATTGTTCAATTGTCCGAAGTTGGCAACGATTTTCGGAGGTTCATTTATGTTTCTGTTCTCCAATATCAATTCATTGCAGCTTTTGAATAATGTCTAATAGCTAAAACGGGCTCTTAGTTTGTTATAAACAATGCTTTAGGTCTACGTGTTAAATTAAGTTGTACCTCATAGTTCTGAAATAAAGTAAAACTGTTCCACTTACTTTTCTGGTATTTCCTTACACACACATTGCTTCAATTATTATGTTAATCAAGTAACTTTATTGTTCTTCTTTTAATATATTTTTTCTGCATTTCAAAACTATTTTATCCCATAATAAATATGTAGTATATTGCAACTAATATTGTTACTTGTATTCACACGAACAGGATCATGATTTTGAGGGAGTTTGGATTCGTAGTAGAAAACTGTCAGTCTGTAAATTAAATTTATCTAGTTTATTAAACTACAAGTAACTAGTTACAAACATGCCAATGTGTGTTTTAACATGATGAGTTGTCTGCTTAGTAGATACAGGGTGTTGTAGTAATGAGCAGATAAATATTTGTGTTTTTAAGAATGCATTTCAACAAATTGCAACAAAATATGTAATCAGCAAAATACTTTCTAAGCTTGTGAAAATTATGTGTCTTTAAAATCGAATACAAAACTTATTATTTGTCATCATATTGATATACCCTTTACAAACTATAATATAGGTATACATAGACAACATTTTATCACTATACAAAGATAACAAACTAATATTTAATGTATAAGCTGGAGTGTAAACATAAGGACGACAAGTCCATTTGTTTGTTTTTTTTTTTGCTGTCGTCATTCAACAAGGATGTTTGCAGGAAAGTAAGGAAATGCTCTATTATATGTTGTAGTAGTAGTGGTGACACTCAAATACTCATAAATTTACCCTGCAAATAACGCGACTAGTCCATACATGCATGTAAAGACTAGATCAAAGAGGAGTAGGAGTACTCCAAAACTACTCCACATATATGAAAAAAAGGTGGTCGATTTAACATTGCGATGTCCTAGGATTGGACCATACAGCCCAAAAAAACTACTCCATGCTTCTACTCCATGGAGTACACAAGAGGGTTAGTTTTAAACAACAACAACTCAATCTGCAATCGTCTTAACACGAAACCATGTCATTTAACTACAAACTCTTGTTTAACTATGACATGGTCCATGACTGCATTACATTGGACCATGTTGTAAGTAGTCCATTTCATCTAAACTGGATCACGCAGACCAATATTATTTGCAGGGTATAAACTCACACCCACGCTTACATTTATAGTTGTAGTTTCTTTCTTCAGCTTTTTCCAGAATATTACTCATACATACTACACATGCCACATTGTACTTTTTTGTGCTACAAACTTTGTTCACAATACAATTTTCTTTTGTGGCAAAAACTAATTTCTGAATTATTTTTAAATTACTTTTATTTATATTTTGACTCTTTAGTTTAAAGGTGATTTGTTTACGGTAAAATTCAACTTTTTATTTCGGTTTCTACATAGAAGATATAAAAATAGAAAGCAAAACTTTTGCCAAGCACATGTAGGAAATTGCTATGGCAAGCCAAAGTATTTAAGTTAATATTAAGGCTACTCACAGTTTTATAGTATATTATAAAATTAATTAGTTAATTTTAGTATTTTAAATATATGTACATATTAAAAAAGATATAAATACAGTAATACTTTGATTTTAGAGACTGACTATTTTCGTTCAATAACTCAATCCTTTTCAAATTGATGATGTTTTATTGTTGTGATGAATATGAGTACCAATTCTTTTTATCTTTCTATATAAGCTCATATTTACTATATTATAGGTATACATAGACTGATTTGTATCACTATACAAAGATAACGCACTAATACTTAATGCACGAGTATAAGCTGGAGTGCAGACATATGGACGACAAGTCCTTTTGTTTGTTTCTTTCTTGTCGTCATTCAACAAACAACGAATTTGTAGACAGATTTTTAAATTACGGGACCGATTGTTAAATTGACAAATCTATTTCATTTCAAAGTGAGACTGAATCGATTTTTTGAAAATAAATCTGACATTTCTAAACGGCTTTTCCTATCGATATAAACAACAAATCCTCCAAGATGAGAATTATAGGTGCTCAAAAAAGTGCACCTTTGACATGTAATGCTAGATTTCGCACCTGTTATTCAAATTTTTACTTTTTGAAAAAAAACCAAACCACAGAGGTCATATCTAACCACTGTAAAAATCTCCCTTTGATTTGTCCTCTCTTCCATGAAGAAACCCCGCTATATAGTCATGTGTGTTTTTAGAATAACTACTTTACAACATTTTCATGGTAACATCAACGAATGATGTGAATATGCAATAAGAGCGAATGCTTTCATTCTGTTTTCTGATATGGACGATATTTGGTTTCAACAGGACGATGCAATTACTACAAAAGACATTTCTTGGTTGTATACTTCATCGTTTCGAAGATCAGAATTGGCACCCAGATCATGCAATTCACTAACATTGAATTTATATTAGTCTGTGCAAATTTGCGAGAAAGTTTTCCACAAACCAGGAAGTAATCACCAGACAAGGCGTGGATGCTATTTTTCCAACCCTCTCCAATGAAAGTTATGATCCATAAACAGTATCAAAAGAAACGATTTCAAAATTCTTTAAGTATTCCTATCCTAATCATAATTTTTAAGATTCTAACAAATATTTTTCATACATAAAAATTCGGAAACATTTTCTGTCCGAATTTTACTTTTGGCTAAGAATTATCTGCAGAAACAAGAAAAAGTAAAAAATATCTTTAAACACATATTCGCTTTAACATATAAATAAATTGATTTTACCATAAATTATCGTGTTTTAGGGATATACGATTAATCGACCTATTAAACATACTAATTAATCAAATTTGTTATTAAAATATATTTATATAAACAATTATTTATTTCTTTTTTTTTTCTTTCTAATGTTTTTGCAAAAACATAAATTCAAGTAAATTCATCAATCATAATTTTATTTCATCAGAAAACTGATTAAAAAATAAAAAATCAAAATGTTTGTTTATTTCATTAAAATCACCTGCGTAGTTTTTTTTTCAATTAAAACCATCAACCATCATATTTATAAAAGATTTTTAAGATTCACATAAAATGAAACTGCAACCATTACTACTTACCGCAATTAAACTGCTGCTAACAACAGCTTTACCACCTTTGGCATTCGTATTAAAATGTTCAATAACTTCCCAATTGGATTTCTTAGGCGTTGACGCTTGCTGGGAGCCAGACTGTGACGCTGTGGAGCTTGTCTGGCCACCCACAGCCAAATCCAATGATGGCGGCTGTGCAGCAGTGTTTGTTGATTGCTTCAACGACGAGGAACGATTGAAAAATTTATGTTTTTTGGAATCCTAAAAATAAATAAATGTATGCATGTACAATAGCGTTTTGAACAGTGCACGGAAAACAAGAATAAAAAACTTACATCTTTGGCAGATGATGGACTATTGCCAGCAGCACCATGACGTATGCCACGCAAGGACAAACGTTTTGACCAATCTTTCTTCTGGCTCTCCGACGACAGCGAACGAAAGATGTGGGTGTTTGTGCTGGATGAGAGATGTGACATCTTGCAGGCAGTTGGAATATATTTATTCAGTTTGTAAAAAAAACTAGCTGAAATTGTTTACAAAGAATACAAAAATAGTTCAGAAAGTGTTTTTTAATTTTAAATTATGCATATAAATAAACGAATGTCATGGTGGCGTATGAGTGTTGTTGTTTTGTTAAGAGAAAATAAAATATTAAGTATACGTCACGTATGTATATTTATTATGAAACCTTTGTTTTATTTGTGTTTTGTTCCATAATTTTTCATATAAATAAAATTTAATTTAAAATTTAAATTTAAGGAGAATATCGTATTTATTATTTTGACATAATCTATTATCTCCACTTCCAAAATAAATGAAAATTTCATTGCAATTATTATACATTTGCCCAAGTTTATTTCTCACAAACTTATTCTAAAACCACCTAAATCATGCCGTAAAGTATGTACTGCACTTAACATTACCAAAAATACTTTATGCAAACAAAATATTTGTTTTAACAAATTTGGCACGTTTTTGTTTATGAGAAACATTTGCAAACCGCAGCATCAGTAATAAAAATAAAAGTTTTTTTTTTAACTCAAAATCTATATATATAAAAATGAATGTATGTAACGTATGGACTCCAAAAATGCTAAGCCGATTTTGATGAAATTTTCACAGCATGTTGCTGTGACTCTGGAAGGAATAATAGGCTATATGAAGTTTTGATTGTACAAACGGGGGTGGCACCGTCCATATAAACCAAAAGTTTAAATCGCCATATTTTGGGCATTTTTTTGACCTGCGTCAATGACATGTGGTACATATGGTATTGGCATAATAAGGAATACATACCGGGAGAAAAGTGGGTGGTACCACGCCCCTTTTAGGAAAACTAAAAATCGTAATATAGTTTTAACGACAATAGGATATTCTTACGAAATAATAAATTCTTAACTATGTAAGTGGACAAAGAGGCATGGCCTCGCTCACTGAAATGCATCGCTCATATCATGCGCTTCAGTATCCTATTATTTTTCCATATGCAGAAGATGGATATCACTTTGACATGCGTCAAATCAATCAAGCAACCCGTAAGGCTGTTAATTATCCTGTTGAGTTCTTAAATTCACTCGATATACCAGGCTTTCCACCACATGTGCAACAACTTAAAATTGGAGAGCCAATTATTTTACTGCGTAATATCGATCCACAATGGCTTTGCAATGGCACTTGACTTGCAAAAAAAAGCTGAGAAATAATTTAATAGAAGCGACCATTATAACAGGAAAATATAAAGGTCCATATGTACTTTTGCCACGCATTCCAATGCTACCAACAGATTTACCATTCGATTTTAAGCAAGTTTTGCCTGTCCGGTTAGTGTTTGCGATGACTGTCAACAAAGCTCAAGGTTAATATCCCGTGGATATGTGTATGATCCTGATGGGCAAACTAAACCTAAAGCATTGCAATAAATACATTAAAATTAAATAAATAAATGTTTGTAAATATATAAATACGTTTTATTTTATAACGAGGGCGGGGGTAGCGAAGCACACCGGGTTTAGCTAGTTCTAAATATTAAAACAAACTTTAAAAAGAGCTGTGATTTCTTATGATTTCAAAAGTGTAGCTCTTGCTGAAACTGAATAGTGTGTTGTCTATATTACAAACACATACATGCATTTAATTTTACTTTGTTTTAGCGGAATTTAAAAAAAAATTTTTGGTAAAATTAAAAACTTTTTTTGTTATACAATAAATTATTTAGTTTATGTGAGTTTCATGAGCTTGATTCTTATTACACAACAGACATGTAGAGGCCCCTATAGAATAATCTTTTGTTTGTGTTATGACACGTGACGGACGTTAATGTTAAAAAACAGCTACCAAAGTGTGTATTTCAAATAATATTTTGCAAAAGCTGTTGCATTGTTCAACATATATTATTAAAGATTTTTATGCAAGAGAAGTCTTTTTCTTCATTTTCTTTTATACAAGTCGATTTGTTTTTATTATAACTTGAATAACTTAAAGTGAGTGTGGAGTTTTTAATACCTGTAACATGTTTCAAACAATATTTAAAATCTTATAATATAAAACCGGAAAAAATTAGGCTTTAAAAACGTTTTCTTAACCAAAAAGTGTTTGGCTTTTAACAATAAAATAATAAGTTTTTGTTAAACATGAATTGTGTTCTCTAATATGTATCTAATGTCATATTTTTTTAAAGTTTTCAATATTGAAGTTTTCTATTTTCTTACTGTTGGAGCCCGTTATTCCGGTTTAAACACAAATATGAAATATTGTTCATATAATGACTGCAAGATGACTGCACTTTAAATTTTTCCAGTGATTTGTTTTTAGCATTATTCTGTTGCCAAATTTAATCAGTATCAAAGAATTTTATTTATGCTGTGCAATGACAAATTATAATTGCAAAAAAAATCCTACGCTGTTTAGGTCTCTTCGATAATGAACCCGCAAAAACGTAAATAAAAATAACCAGAAGAATACATGTGGATGCTGGTTTCCGAATCTATTGACTATTTTAATATCAATATTGTAGTGAAAAGCAGAATGGTGTTGCTATAAAACGGTCACACATTCTTAACGACAAAGTTTAACAAAATTCAGCAATTACAAGCAGGACAAGGGTTTTATGCAGCAGCAAATCGAGCTGTTGTCGAGTATAATGAACCTCATTTACCGATAATATGTCAGACAAATTTTTAACATTAACAATCATATTTAACCAAACGTTTACAAATATAAAGAATGTTTAGCAAAATACAATTAAATCAAACAAATGAATAATTTTCTAACATTGACGATTATATGAAGTTATCACAAATACCTCATCTATCTTGAAATAATTGTACGCCCTTATGAAATTGGAGCTTTATTGTTTGTATTTCGACCATTAAATACCAATTAATACAGACAGAATCGAAATTTAGGAATATAAATCTGTCTGATTTTGATAAAATTATAAAGGGACCTGTAGTATTCGAGTCTAAGTTAAGGACTTAAAAAGACACGTTAAAAATATTTACTTAAATAATCAGTAGAGAAGTTAGCATCCCAAGCTAATTCAGTGGAACCTTTTAAATAAATTGCAAAAATTTATAGTTGAATTAATTTATAATTATTCCATGCAGATAAAACTGGTTACTGTTTGAAAATACTGGAAGATAAAACGTTTGTTCACGTTATTGCAACTAGTGACACAGGTAGAAAGGCAGAGGAACCCCGAAGAACAAAGAAATTGAAACCTTCTCTTCTTGAAAAGCAAAGCATTCCCGAACGTTTGGTAACAAAGTGTTGCTTAAAAATTATCTTCATTCATATATAGCGTGAATACTTTTTTAATTATATGCATTGTTAGAAACATTTTGAAAACCGAAATCTTTGCCAGTTTTTTTAAAGTCTTTTTAATGCTGCAAGTAACTCTTCCGCGGAACAATTAGTAAAAAACAAAAATATGTAATGATTTCGACAATGTCATAGCGCTTAAAAACTGTGCGAGCCACAGTATACATCCAAAAGCAGAGAAATTTTATACCATAAAAATTTAAGCCGAGAAACCTTGAAAATTAATTCTGCATATTCGAAATGCTGCTAAAACGCTATAAAAGGCAATAATATTTGTAATGAGAAATTAATATACTACGCTAAACCGAAGCGAATGAGATCGTATGCAAAGCCCGGCCAACCAGTGAGTCAACACCGAAGCTATATATCTATAGTGTAATGATCTGTATTTGGTGTAACCAAATCTATTATCTGCTGCTGAAAGCTGGTCGGGTCAGCACTGAGACCCTGTACTGATTGCAACTAGTTAGTTCGAATCAAAACACCCTGAATATGCGGCGAAAAGCGTAATATTCTATGATGACAACGCTCAGCCGCATATTGTAATACCTGTTAAAAAAATGTAGGAAGAAATGGTTGAAAAGTTTTGTCTCACCAACCCGCCTTACAGTCCAGACCTTGCCCCGTCCGACTACTGTTTATTTCGAACGATAAAGAAGGTTTTCTCTGGGCTTGGTTTTTACAGCTGTGCAGTTGTTTTGGTGTTAAGTCCATATGTTTCCAAGAAAGATAGAAATGATCATGAAACATTTATGCAACCCGATTTTATGTAGCAGCACAACAAATTTTCTGTTGCAAAGTATAACTTTTAAACATTGGTGAAATTGAAATTTAAAAAATAAAACACTTATCATAACTATTTATTCAAAGAAATAAAGCAAAATGACACATACAAATTTACTAAGTTAAAGGCAAAATGAGAAAACATACATTAAATGAGTAATTCTATTGTTGTCTCATAAAGTTTGCTAAAAGAGCTTTGTGTTTGAAATGGAAAAAATCAATAAATATGGTTTTAAAAATTAAATGGTTTAACTATTAACAATATTATTAAAAAAAATTAAAAATATTTTAAAACCTTCGGTATTTATGAAAACAATGCTTTTGATAGATAAGCCGAAAGTGATAAAGAAATAATTACAACCTTAATATTCCCTAACAAAACTTTTGTTAATATTTCTTATGTAAACACTTTAATTCAAACAAAATATTAACGTTAACAATGTTAAAGAGTGACCCGATCATCAGTCAGAGGGTTGCGGTTTCGATTTCCGCCAAACACTCTGGGTATTTTATTTATTTATTTATTTATTTATTTATTTATTTATTTATTTATTTATTTATTTATTTATTTATTTATTTATTTATTTATTTATTTATTTATTTATTTATTTATTTATTTATTTATTTATTTATTCAGTAATAAAAAGCCAATTAGGCCAAAATAATATTACATAGTAATACAATAAACCTAAGTATAAAAGCAAGGTTAAATATTCAATAAATTTCATGTAACAATACTATAAAATGGGCTCCCCAGCCGGGATAAAAAAAAAGTGTAGATAAGTATGTCAAGATTTAATAAAGAAAAAGAGACAAATGAAATACGGTCCAGTTAGGACAAGAACTACATTAATAGAAGAGATCACAAAGGGTCTGAAAAATATTGCAAAAGTTTTGCTTTGAAAACATTATTAGAGTGCGTAAAAATTCACAACTCTAAAGGCAGACTATTGCAATAGCTTGTGATCCTAACAAATAAGAAACATAAAGCTTTGCAGTTTGTGTTTATAAAGTATATATTTAAAAAAAAAACATTAATTTATCAAATAAAGAGAATTATTAGAACATTTGTAGAAGTTTTTTTTTTAACAATGTTATGGTCACTGTAATTATTTATATGATTGTGGTAATCATAATATGGTTAACTTACGAGTTAGATAAAAATAAAATTGGCCGTAAGTACCATCGTATCAAGAAAGAAAAATGTAATTAAATTTATTTAATTAAAATTTTGTCGTAAATAATGCAACATTTTCCACAGTATTTGATGCTGGACTTGATAACCATTCCAACTATGAGTTTTAATACAAATCAATTCAAAAATACATTAGTTCTGAATGTTCAAAATATCACTAAAATATCCCTGATCCTATACGAACTGTCGAATTATTTGCAAAATAAAATGCTTTCAAACCACTGTGCAGATAACAACACTTAATCTTATATACGTGCAGTAAAATAAATTTATAACGTGGATAATATATAATATATGTATAAAAACATAATATCATTTAATCCTGTGCTTTAAACACTCTATTAATAACATATTAAATATACAACACTCGATTTTCACCAGCTAAAATCTGGTTTTTAGCTTCCATTTTTTTTTTGATATTTAAATCTGGTTTTATTTATTTATTTGCTAAAAAATTTCAATTTCTTTAAGTGTTTGTATAAAATTGCACTTAAGTACAAATGTACAAATGGCTATGAGTACTTGTGTTTTGTATAAAAAAAACAAACAAAAAAAAAAGAAAGCTTTTTTCCAACAACATTTTGTATAAATGAAAGTAAAATAAGCGGAAAATACTGGGTTCCTGTAGATACACAGCAGCTACAAAACAGAGAAATTCTTTGGAAATTGAATATAATTTGTTTGTGCTGTAAAAATTTTGTTCTTTTTGGAATATAAACACACATGCATATATAAATACTTCTACTTTTATATACGACGGCGGTTCAGAAAGATCTTAGTCTAGCACAGAAAGAGAATAGTTAGTTTTTCAAAAACAAATATTATTTTTTAATATTCATTACACTTAGTCCAACGCTTGTCTAGCAATTTTTTCCTTGATTAAAATAGTTTTCTTCAAGGCCTTCAAAATAGTGATTTACAACTTCAATTGCATCTTCATTTGAGGTAGATTTGGGAATAGGTAAAAGTCACTGGGAGCTAAATCAGGAGAATAAGGTGGGTGGTCAAGCAACCCGTACTTTAATTCGTTGATTTTAGCCATTGGTAAAATACTCGTGTGTGCTGGTGCCAGGACGTTTTTCTCGAATTTTTACATTTAACCGTTGCCATAACCTTACCAGCCGATTGAATTGCTTTTGCCTTTTTTTGTGCACTCCCACCAGCTTCAGTCTATTGCTTGGATTGTTCTTTTGTATCTGCAGTATAGTGGGGGACTCGTGCCTCATCCACAGTTATGAAACGATGCTTTAAAACCATTTTTTGAACGATCCAAACAAGCTTAAGAAATTTTTATTGTTATACGTTTTTGGTCGACTGTTAACAAATGCGCCACCCATCTTGCAGAAAGCTTTTTTATCTGTAGTCGTCCTTTATGCAAAATTAAATGGACTCGATCATTTGAGATGCCCATGATGTTGGCTATTTCACGCACTTTTACTCGTCGATCATTTGATACCATATCAATTTCTGTTGCTGTTTATGGACCTCCACTACGTGTTTCATCCTCAACGCTTGTACGGCCACGTTTAAATTCAGTAACCCAATTTTTTACTGTTGCATATGAAGGAGCACTTTCACCTAAAACATTCATCATATCATTCTGAATTTCTTGCCGCGATAAATCTTGTTTATGTAAATATTTAATGACACCACGAATTTCTAATTTTTCCATTGTAAAAAAAAATCGCCATTGCGTCTATTTTGGACACCTGTTTGTATATGAAGATCAAAAATAAATTTATCATGTGTTCAAAGCAGAGATGGAAGTTTTGAAAACACTTAACTTTATTCTGTTTATCCTGCGCTTTCTGTTCCAAACCGCCCTCGTAAAATAATTCAAAATATTAACTAAAAGAATATTTAAAATTTATTTCCTGAATGCTGTTTTTACATTTTCAAAATACAAACTTTGTTTCATATACAGGGTGCTATAAAATAACTAATATTATATGAATTTTCCAAGTGGCCTACTAAGGATACTACACTAAATAACTTAGAAAAGTAGCACAATTTAAACAATTTATAATCAATATTAATATGTATATAAGTGATAGCTGATTCTCTTTTAAAACAAATACTTGATAGATCGTTTTAGTCAAAAATCTTTAGGTCTAATTTCCTAAAAATGTAATATTTTTCTCTTATGTGCAACTTGCTAAACATTACAACAACTTTTACAAAGTCTCTGCATTAAATATTTCGTAACAAAACAGTTAATATGAACCAAAAAAGGACAAACCTCACCAACATCTTATGCAGAAATTTAGAATTATTAAATAAAATGTGTATTGTATATGTTGGAAGGACAATAGAATTATCATTTTGAAAAGCATTTGATTTTAAATTATTATTGTTTTCTTTCATTTCAAACGCAAAACCTTTTTAGCAACCTTTATGAGACAACAATAGAATTACTCATTTAAAGTATGTTTTCTCATTTTGCCTTTTACTTGGGAAATTTGTATGGGAGATTTTGCTTTATTCCTTTTAATAAATAGTTTTGTTATGATATAATTTGATTGAATATTTTGCATATATTTATAAGTGTATTTTTTTCATCTTCATACCAATGTTCACATGTTATACTTTGCAATAGAAAATGATTGAATGTACGGTCACATTTGGCAAAAATTTACTCAAAAAAATGTAAACACTTGTTTTAGCACAAATTTGTTTGACGTTGTTTACTCTTACAGGTGTTTTGCAACATCAAACAACATGAAATAAATTAAAACTAAATATTTGTTGTGCTTTGGCCTAAATAAGAAAAGTTTTTTTTTAAATAAAAAAATGATTTCAAATATATGTTATTTAGTGACTGCATATTTTTCGGCAAATATTTGCCAAATGTGACCGTACCTTTAGCAACATGATATTTTGATGACAAATAATAAATCATTTTTCACATAAAATCGGGTTGCATAAATGTTTTATATTCTGTTACTATCTTTCTGACAACACATAAATGCGGCAATAAAAGAACAGCGGCAAAGAACGAATCAAGAAAATTCCCGGAAATATCATTCTGTGTCGATCGAAAAAATTGTAGTTGGACGGGGAAAGGTCAACTATAAGGAGGATTGCCCCATGGTTAGGTTAGGTAGGAAGGCTGGTGTGAGTCACCTCACACCCTCAGCCAGAGACCAATATGGTCCATTGCGATGCCTTAGATTCTCTACCAAATGTCTGACTAGTTTACATATGTCTGACTCGTCTACCCAGAGTATTTGGTGGGAATCGAACCCGCAACCCTTTGACTGATAGTCTGGCACTCTATCGCCTAGTCTATCGGGGCACCCAGGATTGCCCCATACTTTCCAACCATTTAATTCTAAATAGTTTTTAGCAGGATTTAACGTTTTTCGGCCAATCAAAGGAATCAGTTGCATTTGATAGAGATTGCCTGTGATAGTCTGGCCAGATTTTAGCAGCTCAAAATAGATGGTTTCAGCATATGCATATCATTACCATGGCTATCTGGTTTTGGTTTCGAGATGACTGGCTTGAGGGTGTTCACACACGAACTGTTACGCTTTGTGTTCTCGTAATGGATTCATTTTTCATTTTAAATATGATTTTCTTTTATAGCATATAAGCAGCATTTCGGTCTGTCTGTCGGCTTATCTTCATATGGTACTCAATTTCTTTGCTTTGTAATGAATGCTGCTTGAGTAGCTCCTAATGATTTGACATGCTCTTGCTGTGTTTAAAAATATTGTTCTTGGAGTTATGCCTCCAATTCATGGTCTGGCTGAACTTTGTCTTTCGTGAAAAATCACTACTTCTGAACCGCAAAACTATTGTTACACATACATATAGTGGGTGATGGTCGGTCTTGACGCAGAGAAAAAATATAGTTTAAAAACGTTTTACTTAACAAATCCACTAGTATCCAACAAAGAATTTAAAAATTCTATAAAACCAAACAAATCCAAAAGTATATTTATTTAAAACAAAAACAAAATCAGCTCATATGAAAAATATAAATAAACAATTTAAAGAAAACACAAAACAAACGAAACAAAAATACTTAAAGTTAATTTAATGAATAAATAAGAAAATGCATGAAACTCATTAATAATTAAGTGTAAATGTAAATTAAAAGATAATAAAGTTTATAAACATTTATTAACTATCATTATAAAAGAAACATTTAAAACAAAACACAATTAATATTGTTAACAAAATTTAATTTAATATAGTTATAACAAAATAACAAAATTAACAGGGCTGGTAATGAGAAAAAGAGAAACCATTTTGCAACAAACAAAGAAATTGGTAGAAATGTTAAAATCATGACAGATTGCTGAATGTCTAGACATTTAAGGCGTAGTGTTTAAAGAGTAAATTAAAAATCTTTTTTGTTTTTTCTTTGACTTAGAAAGTTTGTATACGAAAATATATCAATCAATAAAGAAAATAATATAAAAAGCTGGAAAAACAAAAAAAAAAAAACTGCGCCTAAAACAAATGACAGAAATACGTCGCCTTAAGTCAGTTGTTGAAATTTCTTACACTTGTGTTGTGTTGTTAACGCTGTTTGATTATATTTACAACCACTTGTGGTGAATATAAGTTTGGTTATATAAGTTTGTCGTTTCTTGAGGAACATGTCATTTTATGTAAATTTAATTTGTACGGAAATGTCCATCTGTCTGTGTGTGTAAATCTCGCTCTGGTTCAAAATAATAAACCGGCAGAAATAAGACTTACTGGGAATGTTTAGCAATGTCATAGGTAGTCCGCTATTAAAAATCAGTAACATTATCTAAGTAGAAGAGAAACTATGAACCAAAATGTGAGAGCAGTTTGAAAAAAAATTTACATTTTTATGGAATATTATTTAGAAAATATATACCTTTTCTTAGCTTCTTGTTGTAATGTATTTAAGCAACTAATTATTGTATTTTTACTATTATTGTATTATTGTATTTTTACAGTATTTAAGAAGAATTAGCAATAATTAAAATGGAACTGCTTGTGTGTGAATAAGCATCATTGTGTGTAATTCTTGTTAAAAATTATTGGTATTAGAAAGTCTCATCAATGCTGAGGCGACAAAAATTCCAGTTTTAAATTAAGAATATCTTAAAATCGTCACAGTCGTCTAAAACCTTCTAACCTATAGTTTGGGCTAAACGAGTGTTAACATATTTATACTTTTAAAAAGTGGAATTGATGCCGTTTTTTGCTTTTATAGAAAAGGTAAAACAAAGAATTTTTTCGGAATGAAACCTAGAAATTCTTATAATTTCATTCCGAAAATATTTGTGCATTTGCTTTTTCTATACAAGCAACAAGTAAAAAAAGTATAGTCGGTCAAGCCCGACAATATAATACCCTACACCCAATATATGTATAAAAAATTTCAGAAATGGGCGCTATATGGGAGATATAACCTATTATGGACCGATCATCCAAAAATTTAGTGTCATGATTTCTGTGAAAATAAATATTAGGTATGTTATAAATACCTTATCTCGATGTATATACTTTTAAAAGATTTATGGAGGTTAAAGTAAATTACGGTCTCTTATATGGGAGTTTCGACTAATTACACTATGCGACAGTAAAAATCGGGATGGGATGCAACCCAGTGATAAAAGTTTGATAGTGATTTGAAAAAAGTCACTAAAACCGACTTAAGCCAATTTTTGAAATGCATACCATTACTTAGTTGTGAATAAAAGCGAAACGCGTTCATCGATTTTCATGATTTATGTCTCATTTTATTCACAGGTTATGCGACTTTATGCGAAAGTAATAGTGCTTGATACTTTTTTACCGTTTTGGATTTTTTATGAATTAAAAATAAAAAAAAATAGATTTTTTTTGGCAAAAAATTGTTTTTTTCTTCATACATTTATTTATAACTGCAAAACTGTTGCTTATATTGTATGCACAGATTAAAGGAATTGTAATTCCTAATTTTTTTAAATTTGTTTGCAGCAAAATCGGACTAGTGGTTCTCGAGTTATGTCACAGAAAAAGACCACCAAAGGTGTCAATTTCCCTTATTTCATAGTTACTAACTTCACATCGATATATCTCGATTCTTTGACGTGACCCAGCGAAACGCCGGGACACGTATAACTTCTTTTTTATCGATATAACTTTCCCCGGTAGTTTGAACCCTTCCCGATCACTGACAACTACCATTTGTCTCACAGTGTTATGGACCGACCATTATAAAATTAGGTGTCAGCATTTCTGTATATATGAAACTTATTTTTGTTGAATTTTATTTGGATACCAACATTTCTAAGAAATTTATGCTCTTTAAAGTGATTTTCGGGAGTGGGCCTTATATGGGAGCTATGATAAATTATGGACCGTTCTGCACAAAATTTATAAATCTGATTTGGCTTCATTTACCACTCATTTGTTTTGAAATTTGTTTGGATACTTTTCGGGAGGAGATTTGTATGGGGGCCAGGTGAAATAATGAACCGATTTCCACCACTTTCAATCCCATCCATTCTTGGGCCGAAAAAATATCACGTATTAAATATTATCGAAATATCTTGAAAATTGCGACCTGTACTCTGCGCACAAGCTTTACATGGACAGCCAACCATTTCAAGGACGGACGGCCATCGTTAAATCGGCTCAGAAAGTGATTCTGAGTCGTTAGGTATACTTTAAGGTGGGTGTTGGACCAATATTTCTGGGTGTTACAAACATTAGCACAAATCTAATATACCCTATGGTGGTGTAGGGTATAAAAAACGGAATCAATTCGACTTCCGAACGGAATTAAATTCTGTGACATGACTGTTTTTTGTTTGTGTGTGTGTTGGAAAAACAAACAACAACCCTTGAAAATTAAAATACCAAACTTTAACATACTTGATGAAAAGATAACGACATACAAGTGGCACAAAAAGTTTCTAATATTTTTATGATAATTCTTTCTATATGTAAATTTTATTCTTCTTAACAGATTACTTTTAGTTAGACATAATTCTTTGTACTTTGACACAAGGTCGGCTTTTTTGTATTCAAGCTTCTGTTTCGTCATGGCTTTGAAATAAATATTTAAAGATTATATGGCTTTATTAATATATAATTGAATATTTTAAATAATCTATTGAGTTTTAAAGTATTATGATACTAAAATGCGGCCAAAAAAGACTTTAAATAAAAGACACAGAATGAAACGTAAAAATAAACTTCAACATTTGTTTTCTTAACTGTCTTAAATTAAAGTAAGCTTTGGTTTAAAGCTTTTGGGCTTATTTACTTAATAAAGCGTGATCCATTTCAAGGTTCCCTAAGAACAGTCTAACGGTGTAATATCACACGATCTTGGTGGCCAATCGACCGGCCCAAAACGTGAAATGATGCTAAAACCAAAAGTTGCCGATATCACGAGATTCAATTTCAGGCATCAAATAGTCTGTTATCATGACACGATAACGAAATATGGACGGCCGCTGTATTTTCTTCACAGCGTGCTGGACATGGTCTATTCGGTCGAATATTATGCAATAATGAATGCTGGGTCTGCGAATAGTACGCTCAGTAGGTCGATTATGTTGACCACAAGTTGAGCGAAGTGTACGAAACACATTCCTCACAGAACGTAAACTTTCGTTATAAAGTTGAACGATTTGTAAACGTTGTTCAAGCGCAAGTCTTTCTATTATTAAATGCCAAACAATGCTAAACAAAAATAACATGACAGCATGACACGACTCACACGCGATCTGTCAAAAAAAAGGCTATTGAAAAAAGTATCTCCACTTGAATCACCCTATATATGTATATGTTTCACATGCCATTCTAATCTTTGTCTATTTACATACATTGACAGAACAATGGAGTGGACATGAATTATTTAACCAACCGCAAAACTATCACCCATATACAACCACAATAATGCAGTAGACAGGATTATATGAAATTAACTATTATATGTATCCATAACAGCTATCATTCAAAATAGAACAAAATAACCCTTGTTATCGTTTCAAAGACAACATTTTAGATCTCACTTTCTTTCACTCGGTTTATTGACAGCTTAAAGACAATGTATCCGATTAATCCTTAGCAAACAACATTGACAAAAATAAATTAATTTCAATTTTAAATCCATTTATCCTTTATCCTGCATGTGTAACATTCTAACATTAACATTTAAAATAGAAAAAAACAAATTTCAAGCTCAGCAGTAACATACAAATTCATAAACCAATGAGCCAAAGTTATTAATCATTGTCGTTAGTTAATCACATTAACTGACATTTGTTTGCCTACGTCTAGAAGCTTAAACAAACGTGCACTAACATACTCACATATTTGAACATATGGTCAATTAAATTCTGCAAAAAACAATACAAACAGAGGTTAATGTACAACTATCCATTTAAGTATTTTGTTAGATATTTCTATACACAGTTAAGGCTCAGTTAGCCGACTGTAATGGAAGAAACAGCTGTTGGATATTGTTATGTGTAAAGTAATGCAAATGGTTATGGAGATGTAAAGTAACGCAACACCGTAATGTATGAATCTGTAATGCTTGGTTTTCACTATGTCAGTTTTGTTGTCAAATTGTCCAAATTGTTGGTAATTTTTATAACAATTTAGACAATTTGACAACAAAAATGACGTAGTGAAAACCAAGCATTACAGATTCATACATTGACAACAAAACTGACATAGTGAAAACCAAGCATAAGAAATAGAATTTCCTTACATTTTTATGTCATTACACAACATTCCGTTACAGTCGGCTAACTTAGTCTTTAGATAAAAAAAACATAACATCAGCAGAAATAACAATATTAGAAATATTTTTATTTAAAGTTAAGTGAAAAGTTACAGTAAAGACAGGGATTAATCAATAATGTATACAAGTAATGTAAATTTGATCTTTAACACAAAAACTAACACTTAAACTAGCAGCAGCAATAAAACAAAACGGTAGTGAGATTAAATAAAGAACTCTTTGCAAATTTGTTTCTTATTAACATTTTTCAACAGTATTGTAACATTAATGGCCTATTTCACGATGTCGAAAGATAACGTTCGCTTAGATAAGACTTAAGACACAAACTTTTTATCGTATCTATTTTTTACTCAATCAAGTTTGTTTATTCCACAATCAAGTTTGTGTCTTAAGTCTAATCTAAGCGCACGTTATCTTTCGACATCGTGAAACAGGGGGTAAGAGCCTAATTTTGTAAAACGCAACGCCACAATTTTCTAGCAGCTGATTCTTACGTTGTTTTTAATACAACTGTTTGAAATTGTGCATTTTGTAAAATATAATTAAAAAACAAAATTATGCAATTAATTTAATATTTTATAGCAAATTTATTAATATGTAAGTAAGTAAATATATACAAGCATATTCATTTAGTATAAAATACTACCAAAAAATGTTGTAGGCCACCTCAATTCGAATTGTTGATAGCTGAAATGTAAAAGCATCCACATGTGGCTCGTGGATGTAATATTCCTCAAATAGATTTCTTCCCTTAACAAACATATTTATTCAAAGAATAAATTTCATTTGATGGTATTTGTTAAACTTTAACCATTTCTTTATAGGTGTCGATATTTCAAAAATTTAATATTTTGTTACGTCACTAGATCTTATTGAACAATGGTATGAAACACACTAAACGAAAGGCATAAGTTTGTACGAAAGTATAGGGGTAAAAGAGAACTGCGGGAGCCATTTAAATGCTAGCTTTCAGCCGGGTTTGGGGGAGTTCGTGTCCTCTTTCAGCCTAACCTCTGTTTGATTACAAAAATATTTATTTATTTTAGACTCCCTAGTTGATACGGATACTCTAACTTTACATGGGCTAAAAACAAACAAAATGTATACCCCCTAAATAAATAGTACTGACCAGCTACCGATAAAATGTATCCCTGATGACAATGGGAACATTCACCTCAGAACCCACCCTACCATGATTCTACTGGCGTAAATAATTAAGTAGAATCCCACATATAGTTACCCTAAACTTTCATTATATGATTGAAAACCGATTGATCTTTATTTACCACTCCATTATGATTATTTAAAAATCTTTATTTCAACCCATTTAAATTTATAACAAAAATTTATAGAAAATTTTGTAATAACAAAAGAAATTTTTTTTTTTTCAATTATTTTAGAATATTAGAAATAGAAATAGAAATAACTAGAAATTTTGTGAAAAAAATTAAGAAAAGTTTACTTATACTTTTTATACAATTCAATTTTCTTTTCTAAAGGTTTTTCTTTCTGGCTAAGGATTTGCTTCATAAAAATAGATTTTAATTTCTGTATCTTAACATTACTACTATATATTATACTTAGTAAAAAAAAACTCTTAATTTGCTAATTACTTGCTTACTCCTATCGTAATAATTTTCACATCACTATCTACCAAAAACACAATTTATTAAACCTTTTATTTTATTTTCCCGATAAAATTTACATAACGATACATCGATAACAGAATTGATAACAAAAGTAGGAGGAATAATTGAATAAGATCAAAAAAAAATTTATACCCAAATTAACTTTACAAATTTCTCTTTTTCTCTTTCACTCCTTCTCTTGTTTCGTGGTAAACAAATTAAAATGTATGAGAGAATTCCAATATAAAAATAACATTAACTTACCAAACTTTATCCAGATGATCGATGAGGCCTCCTCGCACCAGATGAAGTTCGATTAAAGATGTATGAAGCTATAATGTTGCTATTGTAAATAGTATAACTTGGTTTTCTCTCATTGATGGTATTTTTGTGTTTTATGTGATGAAAGGTGTATTGTGTGTTTTTAATATTTTAAGTGTTGTGTAGTTTTTAGTCTAAACTAATTATTTTAGGAATTTGTATAAACAAATAAAGAAATAATCACTTATCCCTCTTACACTATTCTTAGTATTTTTTTTATTTTTTTTTTTTTTTTTTTTTTTAATTTAATAATTATTTATCAAAAAATTTTTATTTTGTTTTCTTTTCTTGCACTTCTTATTATTGAATTTGATTGCTCTTATCTCACATTCGCTTTTACGATTTCGTTTAATTTTATCACTAGCCTCTCTTTGATATACATTCGTTTGGTTGTTATATTTTTTCACTTATTTTATTAATAACCATTTTAACGACTTATTTGGATTAATTTTGTTTTGTTTAATTTAATTTAGATTTAATTATGTTGAATTTTGAAGGTTATGCTATTTTGTTGTATACTGCTACTGAATCTTTATTGGGTTTTCTTCTAGACTTTTCGAAAGTTTTAAATGGTAATCGAGTTGATATATTTGGGGCGAAGGTAAATTAAACTTTATGTTGAGATGTTGGAATTTAGGCTAAGAAGCAGCATATGTAAGACATTGATTGAAGTTAAATTATGGACATCGTTAGGGAACTTGGGTTAAAATTATATTTGGTTATAGAAATTTTCATGCGATTTTTGCCAAATCTTTGGAGAGAAGGTCTCTTGTAGTACTCGAACTTATATAGTTTTGGGTTCGGGATACTTCCAAAAGCCTGAATAAAAAGAAGTTTATGTCATTTACAAAATTTTAAAACAAAAATTTTCATGCGAGATTTACCTTCTCTCGAATGTATATGTAGGAATGATTGTACTTGCTATTAAAGTTGCAAGATTATGGGCATTCGTGTATTATCACGAGGTTTCTATATTTTCCTGACCACAACTGAAAATTTTAGTTTGCAGAATTATTTGGTGATATAAAAAATATGTCAGACATTACTTACAATTCTCCTGGATATTATAAAGGATGAATCAAAATTTTATATTTCCCACGCGGATTTTATAATAATTGTAGGATTACAAAAATGCTATTTTAGTCCGCGATCGATGTTAACAGCTTGAAAGTCAGAAGGAAAAGGAAGTATCATTTAGTTGTCCATTATAATGACAGTTCTGTCTGAAATCTTGTGGTAAGTATGTTGTCTAATGTCAAATCAAAATCTAGTACCACAGAATGCGACTCTGTCTTTACTACTATTGTAGCCGATAATTTCATCCTAGTAAATAACCATTTACATCAAACCAAATCATATTTAGAAAAATATTATAATTCTTTTTTTTTCTATTAATAATTATTGCTTTAGGAATAATTATTTAAAGTTTTATATGTAAAATATAAAATACCTAATAGTAAACTATACTGAATATTTATAGAAATAATAACTTTTGCTGATGTAATAATACATAGCTGTAACATAAACATAACAATAAACATAAAGCAACAATGTTGACAAATTAATGTTTATAAACATCAATATTAGCTTTTTTGTTATTGGTAAGGGAAAAAAGTATAGAAATAAAATGAAGTAACTTCAGGTTTAAACAAGAAATTAAAAAATTTAGTTATTTAGTAAAAATGATATTTTTGGATGGATTTGGTAATCGTATATCACAAAACCGGATAATATTGACTCAGTGAGTGACAATATTAGCTGGAAAATTATCGATTACACCCGAATATCTTTAGCGTGAAATGTTCCCATTTGCTTTCCTTGTAGGTCTTCAAGTTGATAGTAATGACTTCCTAATTTTGCTTTTACCTTAGCTTTTACAAAAAGGGGTGCAAATTTTGCATTAAAACGATCAGCTGCATTGCTCTGTACGAAATTGCGACGTAAAACTTCTTGACCAACCGAGTATGATTGTGGTCTCGTACGTAAGTTGTAATAATATTTATTTTGTTCATATGCTGTTTTGATGTGGTTTTGAAGCTCTTTCCGTATTAGCTGTAAACTATCGTCACGACTTAACCGATATGATGGTTCTTCTAAGAGTTTAAGATTTCTCAACAGAGCATATGTCGAACCATGGGTGACCATATCAAAGCCGAAAAGGGCATGGTACGGAGATATGCTAATTGCTTGGTGGCATGCATTCCGGAGTGCGCAACTAATGGCACTCAGATGCTCATCCCACTTAGTGTGATCTGACTTCAAGTATGAACGGATACCTGCTATTAATGAACGATTAACCCTTTCGGAGGCGTTAGCCTGCGGTGAATAGTATGCAGTATAAATGTGGTTGATTCCTAAAGAAGTGAAAAAGGCGTTTAGGTCATTAGCCTTAAATTGGGATCCATTATCGCTTACGATAAATTCAGGGATACCATAAGTGTGAAATATTTGTTTTTCCATATAATCTTTAATGGCAGCTGAACTAAATTTTCTTAACGGATGCAACCAATGAAACTTAGTTAAATGGTCTAAAACTATTAATATTCCAATATGGCCTGATTTACTACGGGGATATGGACCTAAAAGATCAATGTATAAACGCTGAAACGGACGGACAGATATAACTTGTTTTCCCATTTCAGGTTTCATTATAAAGTTTGGTGCTTTAGTTGTTTTGCAAATTTCACAGTTTCGTATAAAATCTCTAACTTCTTTAACTAACCCTGGCCAGAAGAAATTACGTTTGAGGACATCTATGGTTTTCTGCATTCCTCCGTGAGCTGTTGTTGTAGGGTTATGAAATCTTTTAATTAACTCTGCTCTTAAACCTTCTGGGATCCACAGTTTCCATGAATTTCGTTCGTTATCCTCATTACCATCATAATGTTGTGTTCTTATGTAAATAAAATCATCTACAACTTGTATATCTGGATATTTTTTCTGGTTTTCAAGTACTTTTGTTTTAATTGTGTTATAATCGGCATCTTTAAAGTGAGGAGAAGATAAATCTATTTCCGGACCTTTAAATTCTATAGAATCAATTTCATTACAAGGAATTCTAGACAATGCATCCGGGACTATGTTTTCTTTGCCCTTACGATGACTAATAGTAAACTTATATCCTTGGAGTTTCAATACCCATCGCGCTAATCGGTCACTTAAATTTGGCTGCCGCATTAACCATACGAGACTTGCATGATCCGTGATTACCTCAAACTCTTGAAGTTCCAAATAGCATCGAAAACGTTGAATGGCTTCTAACGCTGCGAGACATTCGCGCTCGGTAACGCTATAGTTTCGTTGAGCTGAGTTTAATTTTTTGCTCATATAAGCTATGGGTTTTTCACAATTATCATCATCTATTTGGACCAACACTGCACCGATAGCAAAATCACTTGCGTCGCAGTGTAAGTAGAATTTTCGCTTAAAATTTGGATTTGTGAGAACTGGAGTTGAAGTTAAAAGATATTTAATTTGTTCAAATGCTTCTTGTGCTTCTTTAGTCCATACAAATTTTTTCTTTGTTGATATGGTTTCGGTGATAGGAAAAACAATACTGGAAAAATTCTGAATGAACCTCCTATACCAACCTGCAAGTCCTAAAAATCCTCTAACTTGTTTGAGATTCTTTGGCACAGGCCAATCTTTAATGGCACTTACTTTCTCCGGATCAGTTGCTATACCGCCGTCTCCAATTATGAATCCGAGATATTTAACCTTAGTGACACAAAAATGGCTTTTCGAAATGTTTAGCGTAAGATTAGTTTTCCTAAATTGTTCTGCTAAGCGAACTAAAACAGATAGATGTTGCTCAAAACTTTCAGAAACTACTAGCAGATCATCCAAGTAACCGAATACCATGGTTTTGAGGTCTGGTGGAATGATTTCGTCAATTAAACGACACATAGTCTGAGGAGCAGTGCAAAGACCAAATGGCATCACCACGAATTGATAGAGGGGTCTACCAGGAACCGTGAACGCCGTTAATGGTTTCGATTGCTCTGTTAACTCTACCTGCCAATAAGCATCTTTCAAATCTAATTTCGTTATTATATTAGCTTTAGGTAAACGAGAAAAAATGCCTTCGATAGACGGTAAGGGGTATGCGTCTTTTTTGGTAACTAAATTTAGCTTTCTCGCATCGAGACATAAGCGTACTTTATTTGGTTTAAGGACTAACCTCATTGGACTACTCCAAGGTGATGTAGATGGTTCTATTACTCCTAGTTTCAACATTCTATCTATTTCCGCAAAAATTAAATTTTCCACAGCTGGAGAAACTGGGTAATATCGCTGTTTTACTGGTTTAGCCTCACCTATATCGATATCATGTTTTATTAAATTTGTACGACCCAGTCCTTGGGTTTCAAAATTGGGAAATAATGAAATGACAACCTTTAGTTGTTGTTGCTGAAAAGGGGTTAATTGGTAGTAGTACACTCAAAATATTTCATGTATAAAAATACGAAATGGTTTTTCGTAAAATTATTTTCGTACATTTTACTAAAGTTTTGTACATAATACGAAATTTTAATCATTTTTTTATTTCGTAAACTTACAAAATTCGTTAATTTACAAAATTTTTTTCGTAGAATTATTTTTGTATATTGTACAAAAATTTCGTTTATAATACAAAACTTTCGTGTTTAGATATTGTAGAAAATTTTGTAAATTTAGAAATTTTTTGAATTTTACAAATTAAATTTCGTTAATGTTTTTTTGTTTATATTACAAAAATTTCTCCAAAAATACGAAACTTTCGTATTAAATGCAGAGAAAAATTTCGTAAATTTAGAAATTTCGTTCATTTCACAAATATAATTTCGTAAAATGAAATGTACCGTTTTAAATGAAACTTAAAAATAACAAAACAAGTCATGCTTTTACTGACAATTAAAGAGATAGAAGCGTTAGTCGTGCCTTGTTAAAAATAGTTAAAAATAGTTTGATTTATTAAAATAAATTTAAATTAGTGTAAGAAAATTAATTGTTATTTGTTATTTATTTATTTCTAAGGCATGAGTTTAACATTTTAGCATTTGAAGATATACTAAGTCACTGGAATGGCTGTTTTGAATATAGGCAAAACACTTAAAAGAGCTATGAGACCCAAATTCAAAAAAACAACTTTTGGATTTGTGGCCTATGTACAATAATCCAGTAGGATTTCGCTTAGTAAGTAAAATGACATTCAGTTTTTATTAAGAATAATTCAAAAATATATAAGAAAACATATTGACTTCTTCAACCCTTTAATCAATTAATATATTCAATCATGTATATTTAGATCATTAATGATTTCGATCGCATATATGGAGAGAGAAATGAATTGCTTGACAGCTTTGACGATTTTTCTGATTTAATGACTCAAAAGATATTTCCAGAAAACGAATCGAAATTTAAAGATGAAGATGACCAAAAGCTTTGGAATTTTGTACAAAAAAATAATTGCATTGTCTATAGTAAGTAGAAAGGTTTTATAAACAAATATAGTCAAATTTTTAAATTTTATTTAGTGATGGATAATGGTTATGCAATTTTTTTTAACTTTTTAGATACCAAATTTATCATAGTCTTAACACTCTTACATTCCTTGCTTTCACCATCAAGAATTAAATCAAAAAGTTCTAATAAAGGAAACAAGTTTTATAGTATTATGGAATCAAAACGGTCTTTTATAACATTTTCACCAACTGAAGAGTCATATAAAGAGAAGTTGGATACAAAAATTGTGGCAGAGGGTTCAGTTGCCCCTTACATTACTGTTATAGGGGACATATATAAGCCCCAATCATTTTTCTGTGACTTTTACAACATTAAATACAAAGTTTTCAGTATCACTAAAGCTATAGACATATGCTTTAAAGCGTATCACGTATTTTCAATTAAATATTCTTAAGCTTCCAGCCATATGTGGGATTTTTTAAATATTCAGTTCTATAAAATAGATGTACATCATGTTAATCCAATTACGCATATGTTGTACAAAAAATACAAGGTTAGTGTGTTTTATATAAACTAAGTTTAAAAGTTACTAATATATAAATTTTCTTTGTAGAAATCCAAAGCAATCGACAAAATCAAACTTAATTTAATGCAGAAATGCTATTATTTTTTCCTTTACTATTATTTATAAAATAAACAAAACTTTTCGTTTAATAAAAAAAATATTTCTTGAGAAATTAACGAAACTTTTTCTAAAATAAACAAAATTTTTTTTTTATTTTTACACAATTTTTAGTAACTTTACGAAATATTTTTAGAAAATTTTGTAAATTTACCAATTTTTAGCAGAAATTTACGATACTTTTCTTATATTAACGAAACCTTTCGTGTATTTAGGAAATATTTTCGTGATTTTACAAAATTTTGTAAAATAAACGAAATAAATATGAAATTTTTCTTATACCTACAAAATATTTTTCGTAAGTTTAGAAAATTTCGTATAACAGGAGGCAATATTTCTAAAATTAACAAAATAATTTTGTATTTTTACGAAATTTATCATTATTTTTACGAAATATATTTTTTATTTTTATTTAATTTTGTAAACCAGACCAAATTTAAAAGTTTAATTTACGAAAAATTTTCGTTAGATAACCATTTATTTTGTAATTTAACAAAATAATCTTGGTAAATACACAAATATTTCGTAAAATGCGGAAAATAAAAAGTCCCAACAAGAACGAAAAACATTTGTATATTGTACGAAATATTTCGTTTCGTCAAAATAACGAAAAATTTAGTAAAATGAACCACGATTTTCGTTTATTTTACCTATGAAATATTTTGAGTGTAGTTATCTGAGTCTATAGGATTAGACTTTTCAATAAAATCGGACGGACGGTTGGACATTTCAGATACATCTGACGGACGAAAATTTAAAATAGATTTATCAACTAAATCAACCGATTTGATAATATTTGGCATTAAACTAAACTTTTTCCAAAAATCAATACCTAATATTAGTCTTTGCGATATTGTGGGTATAATAAAAATATGTAATTTACGAAAAATGTCTTTAAAGTTTACCTTGACATCCAGCCAACCAATCACTTGCTGTGCGTTACCATCTGCCGTCTTTACAAAATATTTGCATTTGGTAAAATTACTAAATTTCGAAAAATTCTCTCTAGCAAGATCTGAACCAATGCAGCTAATGCTAGCGCCGGTATCTAGTAATCCATACTCAGTGAAATCCAAAAAACTTACTTTCGCGTAATATCGAATATCATTAGGAATAGTAACTATAGCTGAAACTAATAATTTTTTACTAATTTTTCGCCGTTTATAAAAATTTCTAAGACGCAATGACGAACGTTTTTGTCGTCTGCTTATTGAAATTTGGGAAATTGAAAAATCTTTAAATATTTCATTGCGTTTATTATAATAATTTTGCCAGCGTTGGTGATATGGTTCTTTAGGAAACAAGATTTGTGACAAATCTAAATTATCATCGTTATTTTTCAAAGGGCTACGTTTAAGAATTCTAAAATTCTTGCAATCTACTAAGGCTGTATTTTTATGGAAATCTTTGTTAAAATTAATTGTATTAGATTCACTCGCTGGTGTGCTACTAATATTTATGGTTGTTCCTTTGATGGAACTTGAAGCTTGGAGTTTTTTGCTAATTTACGGTTTAAGCATTTGGAACATTGAGGCTTGTATGTATTTTTGGCCCCACAGCCATAGCAAAATACAGTTCTGTCCAATAAACAATCCTCATAGAAATGTCCAAGCTGGTCACAATTCCAGCATCGAGGTGTTATTTCAGGCTTATGGACAGCGTCCACAGAAGATTCTTGCTTTAGATTTAGATCAGAATTCTCTACTTCTATTTCAGAGACTTGTCTACGTGTCATATAGCTGTTATTATTTCTTAAAACGAAATTTCGACGAACATAGTCGTCACTGAGAAATGATTCACGCCTTTGTACTAGCTTTCTTAGATTTGAAATAGAATGTATCGGTTGGTATAATAGCTCATGTCTTATCTCTGGTCTAAGGTTTCGGGTAATTATTTCAATCAATTCTATCTCCGTGATAGGATTTGGAAGACGATCCACTAAAGAGGATATTGCCTCGTAAAATATATCAAACGACTCGTTGGGTCTTTGTTTTCGATTCCGAATCTCTTCGCGTATATCGTATGGTGACTTAAAATCTTTATATTGGTCGCGAATGGCATTACAGAAATTTTCCCACATAATTGGTTGTGCCCTTTTGTGGTATGACCAAAACCAATCTTTGGCTTTACCTGCTAAAACTATATGCAGATTTGGGCGAATAACATTAAAATCGCCGTTAAAGTAGTCATTGATAAGAGAACTCAGACGATACAAAAATTCTTCTACATAAAGACCATTGGATGTACCATCAAATTTTAAACCCCAGTTTTGCATAACCGAAGTTACTTTATCAGAATTAAAACTTGAGTTTGAAGAAAAACTACTTGGCAACAATGGAATGCTATTATGAGAACTATAACCATTTCTTGTAGCATTAGCGACTGGTTGTGGTTGTAAAAAGTCTTGTGTCTGAGTTTGGCTTTCATTAATTAAATTGCAAAGTATAGGCTGACGCATATTAGAACTAAGATTTTGTGAATTAATATCATGTTGTCTAACATTGATATTATGAATTGAATTGTGTCTATTTCGTTGTGCTTGCTGTAAATTATTTTGATTTTGTGCATGATGTTGGTTAAGCGAATTAGAAGTTGTCCTATGAACGTTTTGGTTTCGTTGCGTATGTGGAATATTATCATGTTCACTATTTACAGAAACTAAAGGTGATCGATTAGTAATTCGATCCTGTGTTGTATTTACTGCTAAATTAGAATCAATTTGAGTTTGTTGCAACGGGTTTTGCTGTGAATTTGAATTTAAATTAAAATTTTGAAAAAATGTTGAAATATTGGTTTCAATCATTGTATTGATTCTATTGTAATCTATTGTTGGTGCTAAGTTATGTTGAGGGATATTATTAAAATTTTTTAAAGCTCTGCCTAGATTAATTTCTATCATTTTATTTATTTGTTTGTAGTCAACAATGGGCTGATTAGTAGTTTGTAAATCTCTATTTTCAGTGGCAGAATAAGCAGTTTCGTTAGCGGAATTTGGAGCAACACTCTGAAAACAACTTTCTTCAATTGCGTTAAAATTATTTTTAGAAGTACTTGGTGCATTTACATTTCCTGCCGTAGCCATTGAACCAGGAGTAGGTGGATCTTGAAATAAATTTTGAGCTACACTACGTGTTGTGTATTGATGACCTGCATGAGCTCCACGAGATTTTCCTTTAGGTCTAATTGGCTTTACCGAAAACGTAAATCTTTTTAAATCTGACAGTTGGCATGGCAGATGACATACTGGGCATGCATCGTTGTTTGAAAGAAAATTTTCAATGCAAGCTCGATGAAAAACATGATTGCACTTTACAATAATTAAACAGTCAATTTTATCATCTTTAATTTCGCTGCATAAGTTACATATTTCACTTGTACTTGTACGTGGCAGGTTCTGTTCCACAGCTGGAAAAGAAGGTGGCAGTCCTGCCGGTACTACAGGGTTTTTAATTGGCGTATGACCTAACATAATAAATCTTGTCTTAATAGATTAATTTATTTGGACCGCTCAAATATTTTAAAAAAAAAACTTAAGATCTTTGTTTAAGAAATTTTTTTTTTTTTTTTTTTTTTTAAATAATGAAAAAAATTTAAGTATATAAGTTATTAATAATACAAAACAAAAAAATTATTAAATTGTTTCAACGATAATTATCTTAACTAAACTATCGGTTTTCTCACTATATAATGTTTATTTAGGGTAAAAATAAATATGGTAAGCTTGATCAAAAAAAAAAACTAGGATATTGGAAAATCATGTAGAAACCTGTTTATAAAACTTTGGAATAAACCAATTTTCAATATCTCTTTCAACTATATTTATAACTACCGGATATTAAATTGCTAATTGCCATATAATATAAATCCATGTACCTATAATATGCCGATATTAATATCAAAAAAAAATTTTATAACCGAACTATCTACAGGATTTGTGCAAAGTGAAAAATTTTGTTTTAATATAATTTAGTAATTGCTTTGAAAAGAATATATATAGTAAACGGTTAGATTACTCGACTCTCTCAAGTATCCAAAATTCCTGAAAACTTATACATTTATTCAGATGAAACGACTTCAGTATACTAAAGGGAAATTTAACACTAAGCAGTTAATGAACTTTTAAAAATTAAACAAAGGATTCAGAAACGAAAATGCACCCAAAAAAAATTTTGAGAACAATCTCGCCCCACGTTGGGCGCCATTTTGTAATATTCCTCAAATAGATTTCTTCCCTTAACAAACATATTTATTCAAAGAATAAATTTCATTTGATGGTATTTGTTAAACTTTAACCATTTCTTTATAGGTGTCGATATTTCAAAAATTTAATATTTTGTTACGTCACTAGATCTTATTGAACAATGGTATGAAACACACTAAACGAAAGGCATAAGTTTGTACGAAAGTATAGGGGTAAAAGAGAACTGCGGGAGCCATTTAAATGCTAGCTTTCAGCCGGGTTTGGGGGAGTTCGTGTCCTCTTTCAGCCTAACCTCTGTTTGATTACAAAAATATTTATTTATTTTAGACTCCCTAGTTGATACGGATACTCTAACTTTACATGGGCTAAAAACAAACAAAATGTATACCCCCTAAATAAATAGTACTGACCAGCTACCGATAAAATGTATCCCTGATGACAATGGGAACATTCACCTCAGAACCCACCCTACCATGATTCTACTGGCGTAAATAATTAAGTAGAATCCCACATATAGTTACCCTAAACTTTCATTATATGATTGAAAACCGATTGATCTTTATTTACCACTCCATTATGATTATTTAAAAATCTTTATTTCAACCCATTTAAATTTATAACAAAAATTTATAGAAAATTTTGTAATAACAAAAGAAATTTTTTTTTTTTCAATTATTTTAGAATATTAGAAATAGGTATAATAGAGTAATATAATTTTTATTAATAATAACTAGAAATTTTGTGAAAAAAATTAAGAAAAGTTTACTTATACTTTTTATACAATTCAATTTTCTTTTCTAAATGTTTTTCTTTCTGGCTAAGGATTTGCTTCATAAAAATAGATTTTAATTTCTGTATCTTAACATTACTACTATATATTATACTTAGTAAAAAAAAACTCTTAATTTGCTAATTACTTGCTTACTCCTATCGTAATAATTTTCACATCACTATCTACCAAAAACACAATTTATTAAACCTTTTATTTTATTTTCCCGATAAAATTTACATAACGATACATCGATAACAGAATTGATAACAAAAGTAGGAGGAATAATTGAATAAGATCAAAAAAAAATTTATACCCAAATTAACTTTACAAATTTCTCTTTTTCTCTTTCACTCCTTCTCTTGTTTCGTGGTAAACAAATTAAAATGTATGAGAGAATTCCAATATAAAAATAACATTAACTTACCAAACTTTATCCAGATGATCGATGAGGCCTCCTCGCACCAGATGAAGTTCGATTAAAGATGTATGAAGCTATAATGTTGCTATTGTAAATAGTATAACTTGGTTTTCTCTCATTGATGGTATTTTTGTGTTTTATGTGATGAAAGGTGTATTGTGTGTTTTTAATATTTTAAGTGTTGTGTAGTTTTTAGTCTAAACTAATTATTTTAGGAATTTGTATAAACAAATAAAGAAATAATCACTTATCCCTCTTACACTATTCTTAGTATTTTTTTTATTTTTTTTTTTTTTTTTTTTTTTTAATTTAATAATTATTTATCAAAAAATTTTTATTTTGTTTTCTTTTCTTGCACTTCTTATTATTGAATTTGATTGCTCTTATCTCACATTCGCTTTTACGATTTCGTTTAATTTTATCACTAGCCTCTCTTTGATATACATTCGTTTGGTTGTTATATTTTTTCACTTATTTTATTAATAACCATTTTAACGACTTATTTGGATTAATTTTGTTTTGTTTAATTTAATTTAGATTTAATTATGTTGAATTTTGAAGGTTATGCTATTTTGTTGTATACTGCTACTGAATCTTTATTGGGTTTTCTTCTAGACTTTTCGAAAGTTTTAAATGGTAATCGAGTTGATATATTTGGGGCGAAGGTAAATTAAACTTTATGTTGAGATGTTGGAATTTAGGCTAAGAAGCAGCATATGTAAGACATTGATTGAAGTTAAATTATGGACATCGTTAGGGAACTTGGGTTAAAATTATATTTGGTTATAGAAATTTTCATGCGATTTTTGCCAAATCTTTGGAGAGAAGGTCTCTTGTAGTACTCGAACTTATATAGTTTTGGGTTCGGGATACTTCCAAAAGCCTGAATAAAAAGAAGTTTATGTCATTTACAAAATTTTAAAACAAAAATTTTCATGCGAGATTTACCTTCTCTCGAATGTATATGTAGGAATGATTGTACTTGCTATTAAAGTTGCAAGATTATGGGCATTCGTGTATTATCACGAGGTTTCTATATTTTCCTGACCACAACTGAAAATTTTAGTTTGCAGAATTATTTGGTGATATAAAAAATATGTCAGACATTACTTACAATTCTCCTGGATATTATAAAGGATGAATCAAAATTTTATATTTCCCACGCGGATTTTATAATAATTGTAGGATTACAAAAATGCTATTTTAGTCCGCGATCGATGTTAACAGCTTGAAAGTCAGAAGGAAAAGGAAGTATCATTTAGTTGTCCATTATAATGACAGTTCTGTCTGAAATCTTGTGGTAAGTATGTTGTCTAATGTCAAATCAAAATCTAGTACCACAGAATGCGACTCTGTCTTTACTACTATTGTAGCCGATAATTTCATCCTAGTAAATAACCATTTACATCAAACCAAATCATATTTAGAAAAATATTATAATTCTTTTTTTTTCTATTAATAATTATTGCTTTAGGAATAATTATTTAAAGTTTTATATGTAAAATATAAAATACCTAATAGTAAACTATACTGAATATTTATAGAAATAATAACTTTTGCTGATGTAATAATACATAGCTGTAACATAAACATAACAATAAACATAAAGCAACAATGTTGACAAATTAATGTTTATAAACATCAATATTAGCTTTTTTGTTATTGGTAAGGGAAAAAAGTATAGAAATAAAATGAAGTAACTTCAGGTTTAAACAAGAAATTAAAAAATTTAGTTATTTAGTAAAAATGATATTTTTGGATGGATTTGGTAATCGTATATCACATGGAGTGCCTAATTTTTATTTTAAATTTCAGCTTAAAATATAAAAAAATTGTAATTATCCACAGTGTTATTTTACTTACTCATGCATCGTTAAATACATGATGTTGAAAAAGAGCGCAATTGGGTTTGTTCAATACATATGTCTAGGACGCTTGAAGAATCTTCATCATCCGAAAAAGAAGATATATTCATAAGTGCAAACATTTTTTTATACCCCTTAGTATCTTTGTATTTATAGTTATTTGCTTTAAAAGCTTTTTTCTTCACAATTTGAAATATTTCCTTGATAAACGATCCAACAAAATTATTTAACAGCTGATAAATTTGTAGCATTGCCAATGCAAAAAGTGTATAATAGTGTTGCTTTAAGTAAATTTTTTTTATTTTAAATTTCAGCATCAACATTTACAACATTAAGCACGCATTGATTTGACAGTATTGTAACAATGTAATATTTCAGCGGTCGCTAAACGCCATTACGCAGTGATTTAAAAAATTTCATATTTTTGGTGATCCGTTCGCAGAAGCGTAGGTGATGCGTTGAACGTGTTTTACAAAATTAGGTCCTAAGTTACAAAATTCATCTGCTTAGCATATCTTATTAATAATATACATTTTTTATACCCTCCACCACTATAAGTGGTGAATGAGGGTATATATAAATTTGTCATTCCGTATCTAACACTGAAAAATATTCAACTGAGACCCAACAAAGTATATATATTATTGATCCCTTTGGAATTCCAAGTTGATTGAGCTTTGTCCAGCTGTCTGTATGTCTGTCTCTGTAAAACACTTTCACATTTAAAAGACACAATTAAAATCAACATAGTTCTCCTAAGCAGTTTTGTATTGAAAATCAGCAAAATCGATATAGTAGAACAAGATTTGTGGATCAAAATGTGAGACAACCTTCATAAAAATTTGATATTTAAAAAAAAAAATTTTTGCAATTTTTTTAAATATTTTACAGATATTGCCATGAAATTTTGTACACGTTATTTTTATGATAAAAGAAGAAAGTTTGAGGAAAACTGTAAGAATCGGTCTATGATTTCTTACAGTCCCTATACAAATATCTTCACCAAAATATGGCTTAATGATAAATAAATGCCTGTAAAATTGGAATAATAATACAAAATTCGGCAAAAATAAGTGTCATGTAAAAAGAAATCACAAAACGAAATTTTGTCTAGTTCGGTCTATGTTTGACCAAAAATCCCATATAAAGTCCACATCCAAAATTCACTTAAATACAAATAAATCTGGTACAAATATAGTCAGAATAAAATTGGACACAAATAATTCTTATAGATATATAAATTGTTGTATTAAATTTTATGCTGATCGGTCCATAATTGGTCATATACAGTCAAACCTAGATATAACGAGCCTCACTATAACGAATTCCTTGATTTAACAAATTTTTTGAAATCATCTACAACGCTCCATAAGATTTAATATAAAATAAACCTTTCTATTACGAATACATTTGTCACTAGCCTCGTTTTAACGAATTTTCATTCACTGCAGACGAACGAAATAGAAAGAATTATTTACCTCTATTTTACAAATTTTGTCAACTTACAACCTTTGCATAACCATTGCCATGAAACAGATACACACAAAATTATTGTGTTTGCAATAGTGTTTTCCTTCAAATGTATTTTGATTTGTTGGCGGAAATCGAATTAATCGATATAACTTTTTTTTCTAATCCCCATAAGATTCGTTATACCAAGGTTGAACTGTATATGTCTTATAAATAATGGTATTGACTCAAAACTTTACACAGATCATTTCCATGTACACAAAAATCATACTACAGAAATTTGTGAATTTCTCTCCATATTTGGCCATATTCACTATATAAAGAGTTCTTCCGAATATCACTTCAACACTCATAAATCTCGTATAAATATGTCAACATCAAACTGCTGGATTTTAAATATAGCGGTCCATATTTGACTACATTCCCTATATATGGTCTATTACCGAAATTCACGTTAATACTACTATGTATCTTAAATGTACTATTATTATATTGAAATTCAACATGGGATATCCTCATATGTATAAAATTCACTATTACGAAATTTAAGAAGGACGACCCACGTTTTATAATTGTTCAAATATACGTACGACTTCCGAAGATCAAGTTAACCCTCCATAATGTCTAATAAATATTAGCATTAAAAAACACTGAATAAGGATATTCTATTCCTACAAGCAGTGCAGTTTGT
This sequence comes from Bellardia pandia, assembly GCA_916048285.2. Lineage (NCBI taxonomy): Eukaryota > Metazoa > Arthropoda > Insecta > Diptera > Calliphoridae > Bellardia > Bellardia pandia. Next base: position 26,201,703 of record OU696531.1, read on the forward strand.
GCGTTTCTCATTATATTTAAGTGGAGGATATTTAAGATTCGGCACAGCCGAATATTGTACTCTAACTTGTTAATATGTTAAACTCTTAAAGAGTTTATGTAAATAGCAAGAAAATAATATTCAGATAATTATACTTTTGAATTAAATTTATTTTGTTATTTTCTTATTTAGTAAAGCAGACACTTTCTTTAAAAATAATTTATATTTGATAAAAGTTTGGTTATTTACTCGAAAAAGAATCTTTCAGTAACAATTATCAGTCTTCCACCAAATTACAGAGAAAAATTTAATAAATATGTCAAAAGTGAGGGAAAAAATAATTACTTTATAAAGTAATAAAACTAGTCGCTTTGAGCACAATATATTGAAGTGCTCAATTATTTTCTAGGAATTTTCGTTATTCGAGGTCAGTAAGGCAATTGCAACAAGATAAAGCACAAACATGTTGATTTCAATTAGAAATTCTGTCAAATATTGCCAGTTCTTTTAGCTGTATTAGAAGTATAAACTAAGCTGTTCATAATAATTTCTACAATATTGTTATGAGCAAATGACATTTTAGCTTCGATGGCATTAAGTCAGAGATAAACTTGATTTGTAGCATAAATAATGTGGATCCTTTGGAGCATTTTAATTTCTATTAATAAATTTATTTAATTCCATATTCAATGACAATTTTGTATTTATATTCTTCAAACATTAACTTTTTTTTCAGTTTTGCAAAATACCAAATATTTATTTGCATACAAACTGGCATAAAACACATTTATCCATAATATAAATTTGTATCTACATTTACTCAGCATTACACTTCATCTCTCTAGCTTTTCCTCAGCAATGTCTCTTTAAATTGTTCCATGTGCGTTCCATACGAATGGATAGATAAAGTATTCATACATGTGTATTAGGGTAGACCATATTTAGCAAATTTATTTGGCTATCAAATTATAATGGGTCAGAAAATGTTTATACTTTATATTTAAACATAAATGAGTAAATAAAGTATAAAAACTATTTTTAATTCGAACTTTAATCTTCGAATAAAACTTCACATAAAAACTCCAATTTTTTTCCAAATTTCAGCATTTGATATGTAAATATTAGACAACAATTTCTGGACTTGGGAGAACATACAACGGAAAAAGTGCAAAATACATATGTGTGATCCTAATGTATACGTACATATGAATGTACCTTAATTGTAACGAAAATTCATTTATTATGCTAATGGCGCTAATGGATCTGGTAAACAAGCACTAACTACTAGACATACACAAATAAAGATACATACCTATACTCATACACAAATATATTTGTATTATATGTGAATACCCTACACGTTGTGTAGATTTACAAGTACATATTTTGTAAAAATTGGCTGAATAAAAGTTTAATGATTAAATACTTTGATAAGAAATTCATAATATTGGGTGGCGTTTAATCGACTAGAAATATTCTAAGCCAATATTTAAATTACTTGCATAGATACGATAGATTCAATTTTTTGACAAATTTTTCAAGGGAGACAAAAAACATTTAAAAATTTTTTTTTCTATAGTTGATACTGTTTTGCTCCTTATTTGATAAGGTTGCTTTTTTCGTAACACTTATATACTTATAATATTAATATAATATTAAATCAGACTCAAACACTAAACAACAGAAGATATAATTTTCAAATAGGAAATCCAATCATTTAAAAATCATTTCAATTGAAATTGCACCCCACCTTCTACAAATTCCTTCTCTCTCTCTCTCACTCTGTCTCTTACAGAAGACATGATATTTGAATATCCCAGCAAAAATTTGCAGAACTTCAGATTCTTTAAGTTTAGTCTTGGAAAGGTTACTTGGAACAAGTGATGTCGCAGTTATACATTTCTTCTAGACTAGTTCTTTAAAATAATTATTAGTTCCAGAACTTCTTTAAAAACATTGACTTTTTTGCACAAATAGAAATCTTACTAAAATCATTGATAAATTAATTAAATTTTTTTTTCGGTTAAAAACAAAACAAATAAATAATTATGTAATTCGAAATACATGTATTGATGACATTTGCACAATATGAATTTATAGAAAGTATTGGCCATTTGTTAGCTATGACGTTTTTCCATCTTTTTGGCTACATAAGAATTCTAATCAAGTCAATTTCGTATACCCTGTTTTGAAGTGAACCTTATCACAGATATAGGCTTCTGTATTGATCAAAACAAATGGTCATCGAATGCGACAAAACTTACCAACCACTTTTTTCTAAATAGAGTTTAATAAATATTGCAACAATGTGGCCGAGTGTACTGTATGATCCATTCATGTCTGGCCGCATATTCTGGGCGTTATTCGGCGAATTTTTGCTTCAATCGAATCGGTGATTTCAGCAGCTAGAACCGTTTTGGCCTCTCCAAACACAGATTATTACCTTAGCGAATATTTCGATATTTGGCTTTGGTAACGATTCGGCTGGTTGACCGGGTTTCACATACGATCTCTTATGCTTCAGATTATCGTAATGGATCTATTTTTCATTGCAAGTAATGATTGAAGATGTTGCGTTCAAGCAGTATTTCCGAAATGAAAAATTATTTCAAGGTATCTCGGTTTTAATTCTTTACCATTGGATGAATCCTGCTGCTTTTGATTGAGTAGCTTCAAATGATTCTGCATGCACTTGTTGAGTTTAACAACAATCTTGATAAAGTAATGCCGGCAATTATAGGCCATTTTGTAAGTTGTACAGCCAATATATCTTTAAGAAATACAAGTGTATTGAAAAATTTGGAAACAACGCCATATTGCACTCTGCCGCAATATTTGGAAAATGACTCTTTTCCAAAACCTTTTCAATGGAAATCTCTTTTAAGTACGTTTATCATCTTATGCAATTGACAATGAAGAAGTATTCTATAACTCGTTCCTAACTTGAAAACAAAAATTACTGAAGAAAAACTAGTTCTAGAAATGTTTTTAACAATGTATTTTATTGCATATATGTAGCTTTCATTGAAATAGTTCCGAGAGTGAAAATTTTAAGCCAAAATCATTGATTAAAGAACTAGTTTCAAATGTCGTGTGCCAACTCCGCAACACTTTTTAGTAGCAGTTCTAGAGGTGACCAAAAATCTGAATGTCAAATAGAAACGAGTAATAACTGTGCGCATGCGTTCTAGAACTAGTACTGAAACTAATGCATTTTTTACTGGGATTTACATTTATATTAATGATTTCTTAATATTTTTGGTTCAAATCACGTCTCTTTCAACAGAATATACCTGATGTGTCGTGATGTGTTGGTTTTAAGGATATAAATTTTAGAATTTTTGATATCTAACAAAATATGTTGCAAAAAGTCTTTATTTTAGAAATGTTTAAACACTTTATGTCTGTAACACAAAAGGTATGTTCACTTACTCTTACAAGAGCTTTGCAAGACCAAACAGAATCAAATAAATTAAAACTAAATATTTGTTGTCTCTTTCCTAAATAAACGAAGTTTTTTTAAATAAATAAACGAGTTTAATAAATAATTTTTAAGCTTGAGGTCACTTTTTTGTTTTCTATAAAAGATTTTTTAATTCTTATATATAATTACTCAATATTTCGATTTCCTTTGGAAATCTTCTTCAGGAGTTATTTATGACCTCAAGCTTAAAAATTATTTAATAAAAATCATTAAAAAGGTCGAAGAATATAGAATAAAATTATTTATAAACGAGTTTAAATATATTTTATTTAGTGATTGCGTCTTTTTCGCAAATATTTGCCTAGTGTGACCGTACCTTAAGTGTGTCAATTTCTCAAGAACACACTTACTTTAGTAATAAAGTCACAAATAAAAAGAAAAAACAATTAAGTTGTCATCAAATACAGCCATGACATGAAACACCTGCCTATTACTTAGGCATTTAATTAAACAATTTTCTACAGACATTTAGGTGGTCTAAAGATCAAATTAAATTATTATTTACACAAGAGTAATAGATACACCTAGAGGTATGGATTTCAAAACAAATGGAAATATGTACGAGTATGTATAGAGTTTTTGGTAGGAAAATATAGAAAATAAATATGACCTTAAAAACGATAATATTATCTTTCTGCAAATGCAAATGTTTGCATTAATTTGTTTGTTTCTATTTCGGAAGTGGAACTTATATGAGAGCTATGGCCAATTAAGGATTGACCTTTACAAAATCAAGGACTACTGTTTTTACATACAAATAATTGCACTTTGTAAAATTTTAAATTGACATCGATATCTATAAGATATTTCAGCTGCTTAATGAATTTTCATATGGGAACTATCAGGGGTGTTATAGAAACCAATATTGTCAGAATTGGTTTAAAAACCGACAAGAAAAAATACTTTGGTGTCATAGGGCACTGCTACACGTTCAATAAATATCGTGATGCTAGAAATATCTCAATATTTAGAAGGTGCAGGGTGATGAAATATTTCCCAAATAATCTCTGTTCATTACAAATATTTTGAACAAAATATCATTCCCTCCGGATATTTTATTTATATTCTAAAAAAACTGGATATTTTATTGCAAATAGCTGAGGTAAATACACCTAATTCTGTTTTTACACGTTAATTGGTTCCGGAAAACTTCGTGTAAAACAAACCGTGTAAAAAAAGACATTGATTGTATGCAAATTAGTTGATTGGTTTCTTATCTCTAAAACCTATTGCAATTAGTGAAAATTAGGATTTTTTAAGAACCAATAGTCAGATTTATAATATTAAATCACATCCCAGTAAAAAAAAAATCGTGTTTTTTGAAGCACTTAAGAGAAAAAGCGCATAATCGAGCGCTTCAATAAAAGCGCTCTTTTAAGGCAGTAAATGCTTACGAATAAAATATACAAAAAATATGCTTTTTTAGTGCTGACAACGAAGAAGGTTTTAAAGCGAAAAAACAAAAATGAAATTATAGCCTACAGATTTACGTATGACAACGAAAGTCAATTACAAAACGAATATCGCGCTTTTCAGTTACTATGAATTTTTCTTAAGCAAAAACATTCAGATAGAATTTGTTCTTTGATTGGTGTGCCCGAAGTGACGCAAAACACTTTAGGAAAGTGCTTTATTTGCATGTTTGATTAGGTTAAAAAAAGCGCTTATTGTCAGCAGAAAGTAGTCCTCCAAACCGGGAACACCTCATACAAAAATCATGCATCCCATCAGCAGGTTTGAAGCGATTTGAGGTATGAATTTATACATAAAACCTGTTCCTTTTGGAGCACATTTTTTACTGGGACATATGTACCTACAATGTGTTTTTACAGAAGCATAGTTATAATTAAAAAAAAATATGCCCTCTAGGCTTGAAAGTAATGTAAAAAATTATATGTATGACAAGTTCATTTGTAAATTTATGATATTTACAATTGCTCTGACTAGTAAATTTGCTTGTATTCACAAAGAGCGAATTCCTCTAAATTTGTGATATGAACATACATATTTCGCAAAATTTTAATTTAATCAAAATAAATTAAGCTCAAAAGATTTTGACTCGTGCTAAATGGAATAAATTCGTGTAAAAATGTAAAATTTGTTTATTTTCAAACTGTGTTATATCAAAACCGTGTAAAAATAGAATTAGGTGTAGTAGCTAAAAAAAGGAGATAAAATTTAACAATATTATTTTCTAGTATAGAATATAAAAGAATAAACAAATCTGGTAAACTAGATAAATTATTTGTTATTGTTATAACAGCAGTAGTAGCTAAGTTAGCAGCCCTAGACCAAGTGCATTAAGGTCTTTTCCGATTTCCCTGGGAATAATCGGTAATATAGTATATTGTTGGTGGGTATATAAGATTCGACACAGCCAAATATAACACTCTTATTTGTTGAAATTAAATTTAACAGCTGTAAATGAATCAAGCTATACTTACTTTTCTGACTTTATGGCCAATATTTTGATGTGTTAAATGACAAGCAATCAAAATCACAAAACTATATTTTATATATTTATATGCCAGTTACAGATATGTAAATAACTTTTATATACTTCTTACATATTTTATATAAAAAATGTAAGTATGTAAGTGTTAAATTCTTTATAACATTCCAAAGAAGAAAAAAAACATTTTGCAAATATTTATATAAATTTGCTCTCCTTTTTATGTTTGCCTATAAAAGCAATATTAAATAAGAATTTATTTCATAAAAAATAAAATATAAAATTAAATAGTAAGTTTTTATTTGAATTTCTTTAGTTCTGTTCTCAACAGAATATAAAATACATTACAATGTAAATACTGCACTCAAATAATAAAATGCGTTTTTATGATTTGTTTCATGGTTTCTACTTCCTCTAGCATTGAATTCTATTTATATTTTAGCCAACATTAAATAATATCGTTCAGTTTGATTTGTTTTTTTTTAATTTTTTTAAAAATTCATGATAAATTCCAAAGAAATTTGTAAGCTACGTTTCAAAATTCTAATGGCCAGAAAAGTTTTAAGTAAATTTTAAGTTTGCATAAAAAAATAAGGTATGCCAACATAAGTTAATCAAATTGTTTAAGACTCCTTAAGCCAGCATTTAATTTAGGAAATATTTCATTATGAAAAAATAAATAACAAAAAAAATAATTGGACTCAGTTAAACAAATTACTTGTAAATTTTTCAGACCCATTTGGCCACCCCACAGCAGGGCACTTGGCAGGTTTGTGGGGCTCATTTTCAAAATGAACGCCCAAATTCTCCTTGGCTATACCTCGCACGGAGCACCCGTCTAGAAATGTCAGATTTATTTTCAGAATAGTACTTAAATCACCACTTAATTTAGGCAATATTTCGCTATGAACTAACAGTTCTTCAAGTTCACGACACTAATTAAAATCTAAATTATCGTTCTAGAAGCTCTCAAAACTTTGCGAATTATTAATTAAAATCTGTCCGACATGAACTCGTATTATATGCTATCAGTCAGATCCGCCTTTAATCAATTCACAAGAGACTGGAATTTCTATGTTTCAGTCACTGCAATAATCAATATTTAAGTTAAAATACCAAATACTAAACTCGAAAGCTATTACACATAAGTATAATAAACAATTGAATTCTATAAATTAAATTTCTTTTAAAATATAAAATAATAAAGCTGCTGCAACTGCCATATTTTATATTTTTTCCTACACATTGTTTATTATTGCTTTTAGATTTTTAATTAGACACTATTCATCGAGCACACAATACAAAATATGTTTTCAATTATTCATGTAGTTTCACAACAAGCAACATACATTATAAGAGGTATTTCACAATCAGCAAGAATATGTTTCTTTAAAACAAAAATAATAAAATTACAATTTTAAATGAAAAAATTTTTTGATTTACACAATTTAAGGAAATTAATAATAAAATATTTAAACTAAATTTATTTTAACTTTTATTACTGTCCAACTATTTTTACTTTTAATATGAAATTCACCCTTTAGCATTTAAAATAATCTACTTGCATGTTTTTAAAACAAACTGGACATAAGAATAAAGATTCCAAGAACAAAAGAAGTTTAATAAAAAAAGAACAAATTAGTTTTTTATTAAAAAAGAAAATTATTTCCTCCTTGCAGTGGTGAGAAAAGTTCTTAAGTGGTTATACTTGTGTGTAAATAAAAGGAAAGTTTAATAATTGTTGTTGTTAAAGATAAGTTTTTTAGACAGTAAAATACTTCAGAGCTAATATTTAAATATGTACAATGTACATACATATTAACTATATACAAATTATATTTTCAAATATTTTTATACCCTACACCATCATAGTGGATATTGGATTTGTGCTGATGTTTGAAAAGCCCATACAATTTTAATCCAACAACTTTAAACTATGTATACCAATCGGCTCATAATCACGTCCTAAGTATATATGGATATGGAAGAAATTATAATTGAAATGGTTAAAAAAATGAATGCTTATATACAAGGGTGGTGCGGAAACTTCTTAGCCTAGAACAGAAAGCGCAGGATGAACAGAAAAAAGTTAAGTGGTTTGGAAACTTCCATCTCTGCTTTGAACACATGTTAAATTTCTGTTCGATCTATACTCAGTTTCCCTCCAAATCTACATATTCCGTTTTACTTGAAATTTTCCTCTGACCCTGATCATGTATTTATCAAATTATTCTAGAATCCTACAATTCCATATTCCTTTGCATGAATGATCATATTTCATACCAGGCTGTCAGTATTTTCAGATGGAAATATTTTTTTATTTAAAATTCCAGATTTTAGATATAAACCGCTAAATAGTATTTTTTCTATTTACACATTTTCTGTGCGTTGCCAACTTCGTACTCGAGTTACAGTATTAAACAACACTACTTTAGCATACACAAAAATGGATATTATTTTCATTGATATTTTCACCTTGGATGTATGTAAGTATAAAAAGGCATTATTTTGTTAATGATATTTAGGTGTTTTTTCCTTTTCTTTACAGGTTAAAACAAGCACAAAAAAAATCCACTGGGACAAGGGCTGGAGTTGTGGCTCCGAAGCATTTTAGCCCCTCCCTTAACATAAAAACATTTGTGAGGGACTCGAGGTTCTAGGCATTTATTGTACCTCCTTCCGACGCGAGTCCCTATGTACTTCTACGCAAAAATTTTTTTTTTTTTATTTACTGGTCAAATTCTGGCTACCCCCGCAACAAAACTCCGGATTCGCTGATATTATCAGAGGGGACGGTGTGCGGGCTACGTTCAGGACGACAACAAAACAACGTGGGGAACTCCCACACCCTGAAGTCTCATGCTGACTGAGCTAGCCGGGCGAGAAAAACACAGACTAAAACTAAATTATTGCACAAAAGAATATTGGTATTTCAGGTACGTTGTGAAGTGTAGTCATTTTGTTTATATATTAATTGGACAGTAATCTTTTAATTTTTGACAGACTTGTTAATTGTCAATATGAGGACGAAAACAACATAAACTAAAATTTAGGGAGAACATATGGTTGTATATAAGTTGTTTTCTTAGCCTAATATTGCACTTAATTATCAAATATCACAGACTAATATGGATTATTGCACAACGTATACTTATGTATGTTTCATAATTTTCTTATTTGTATATTGCACCATTATTAACCTTATATATTCTTTACAATACATGTTACAGTCTCTAAAAACTTTTTCTGCAAAAGCCTTTGGAAATTTAACCATATTCCTTCCGATCCCTGGGACTTTCATCACGGGAAGTACAATAAGTATCCTAACATATAAGATTATACTTTGTTTATCCTTCCAATTACTTTCGTTCCAGCATTTCAGATACTTTAATTTGGAACTCATAATACTATCAAGATATTCCTGTCATCTTTTTGGATACTACATACACCTCATCATATCGAGTTTCTATTTGCTTGGTATGCGTTTCTGTTCACCAAATAATGAGTAAGTTTATCTACATGTTACCTCAGGTCTATCATAGATTATTGCTTATTATCTCATATTTATATTTTAATATCTTTCGAGTGATATATTCCAATGGGTTCACCTTGAATAGTTTCCAATTCGTACATATTATTTCCTATTGCCTTTACGACTCTACATTTTAAGAACTTTTTGCAAAATTTTGCATTTAGATTCTTACTAAAATTACTCAAAACCGTATTTCTTCTATACACCTCTTGTCCTGGAATGTACCTAACCGTTCTTGCACCTCTATTGTACCTTTCAGCACACCTATCGTAAGCTTTTTGCATATTTTTCTTCATATTTTCTCGGATTATATCCATTCTATCGTTTTTGTTTAATTCTATTATTTCGTGGTCCGTTAGTGAGAGTAACTTTCTTCCTAGTTTATAATCCGCACCATTAGTATACATGTGATATCCGAATAACGCGAAAAAAGGCGTTATCCCAGTTGCCGCATGTACCGATGTTCTGAGAGCACATTCTATTTCCGATAGATACATATCCCAATCTCTATGATCATCTTTTAAATAAGCTCTTATTGCCGACAAAACTGATTGGTTAACGCGCTCACTGGCATTGCTTTGAGGTGAATACACTGCAGTTTTTAAATGTTTTATTTTGTACGTTTCCATAGCGTTTTCGAACGATTTGGCTACAAATTGACTACCATTGTCACTATGTATAATTTCTGGTACGCCAAATTTGTGGAAAATTTCATGGATGAGAAAATTAAGTACGTTGTTTGTAGTTGCTTCTTTCATCGCTTTTAAAAATGTAAACTTCGTAAAATGGTCTACGACGATAAAAATATAGCAATTTCCATTCTTGGAACGTGGATATTTTCCCATGAAATCAATGTATAATTTTTGAAATGGTCTCTCTGTTATTACCATTTGACCTAATTCTGGTCGCAAATTCGTGTTGCAGGATTTACTTTCCTTACACGTCCGACAAGCATTTACAAAATTTTGTACTTGTAAGGACATCTTTGGCCAATAGTAGAACCTCTTTATTTTCTCTAGTGTTTTGGCTATTCCACCATGGGCATTTGTCGGTGATGTATGAGCATTCTCTATTATCGGTTGAGTTATTGTTGTTGGTATCCATAATTTCCAAGGACTTTCACCTATAGAATCAAAATTAGTTTTTTTGTAAATAAGTCCATTTTCTACCTTTAGATCTGGCAACTTTTCAGAATTTTTCTCAATTTGTTTTGTTAATTCTACATATTCTTCGCTTTCAAACTCATTGGTTTCAAACCCAAGTATGTCTGTAATATTTATTTCATCCACTACCGGAAGTCTTGATAGCATATCTGCTACAATGTTTTCAGATCCTTTCCTATGTAGTATCTGGAAATCATACGCTTGTAGTTGTAGCGACCACCTTGCCAATCTGCCTGACAAATCTTTCATCGACATAAGCCATTTGAGACTAGCATGATCTGTCACGATTGTAAATGGCATCATTTCAATATATTGTCGGAATTTTTTTACCGCCATTACAGCGGCCAGACATTCCTTCTCAGTCACTGTATAGTTTCGTTGGCACGTATTTAATTTTTGTGAATAAAAAGCTATGGGGTGTTCTTCATTATCCCCACTTATTTGATATAGAACGGCACCAATCCCGTACTCACACGCATCACACTGGATGTAGAATCTTTTTGAGAAATCAGCATGACGTAATATTGGTGCTGAAGTCAATAGTTTTTTCAAGCATGCAAACGATTTTTCCGCTTCGATTGTCATTGTAAATTTCGGTGATTTTTTTAAAGTATCTGTCAAAGGTGCGGTTATGACAGAAAAGTTTTTTATAAACCGCCGGTACCATCCCGCCGTTCCTAAGAAACTTCTCACTTCCCTAACCGTTTTTGGCACTTTAATCTCTGTTATGGCTTTAATTTTTTCTGGATCAGTTTTTAGCATACCGTTTCCTATTATAAATCCTAAATATTTAAGTTGTTTAAAACAAAACTGCGATTTTTTTAATCCTATTGTTAAATTTGCCTTTCTCAAATACTTCGCTACTTCTCTCAGCAGATGTATATGTTTATCAAAGTCATTAGAAATAATCAACAAATCATCCAAGTATATAAATACATTGTCTTTTAATTCTTGGGGAATAACCTTATCCATTAATCTACATAAACGTTGCGCTGCGTTACACAGTCCAAATGGCATGACGCGGAATTGGTAAAGCGGTCTACCGGCCACAGTAAACGCAGTATACGGCCTACTCTCGGGATCTAACTCTATTTGCCAAAACGCGTATTTTAAATCAACGCTACTAATAAAATAAGTTTCGTCAATTCTGCTTAATATGCCGTCTATATTTTGCAATGGATATGCATCTTTTATCGTTAACTTATTTAACTTCCTCGCATCAATACAAAATCTGTTCTTTCCCGGTTTCCTAACAATTGTCGTCCGGTTACTCCACGGACTTTCACTTAGTTCAATTACCTTTAATTGAAGCATATTATCTATCTCTCTAAAAGTGATTTCCTGGACTGCCGGAGAAATTGGATAATGCCGATCTTTAATTGGTTCTGCCCCATCTATTAATTTTATACTATGTGTTTCTAAGGCTGTTTTACCTAAACCTTTCTCCTCAAATGTATCAAATTCTCTAATTACTGATTCTAATACCTGTCTCTGTTCTTCATTTAACTCATGTGGACCTGACATATGATCTTTTCCTTCCTCTAAATCTTCTCTGATCTTACTCATTTCTATTTCATTTACGTTAATGATGTCTGGAGCTATATTAAACACTCGCCAAAAATCTATCCCTAGATATAATTTTTGTTCCAAATCTGGACACAGATACAAAAGTATTTTCCTCTTTTGATCTTTATACATGATGGATGCATTTACTTTGCCCAATATTCTGTGGTGTTGACCACTGGCAGTCTTCACGTTAGAGAATATTGGTATGAGTTTTAACTCTAAATTCTCTAAAAGCTCTCTACATCCTTTACCTAGAATACTGACAGTTGCTCCACTATCTAATAGTCCTTTCATGCTCATTCCTTCTAAATCTATATCTACAAAACCCCTATTATCCTCATTACCAATTATTTTATTCACGGATTCTATAATTAATTTCCTTGTCTGACGTTTTCTTTTATATTTTTCTCTAATTTTTTTAATACGATTGGATATTGATTTTTTGGTGTTAAATATTCGGGATCTTACATGGTCATAATATTTTTCTCTTGTTTCCAATGGAATTTCATGTTTTCGGTTCGGTATGTATTCTGATAGATCTTCTAGTCGAGTAGGTAACTTTAGTTGTTTATTATTCGTCTTGTCGGTTATTGTTTTTCTGGGATTAGATTCTTTGAACGCATGTCCCCAGTAGCTAATACGTCCCTGCTCCTGTTTCCCTGTATGCATTCAGGACATCTAGGTGCTATTACATTCGGCTTGCCACATTTGTAGCAAAACAATGCTCTCTCACGTGAGTTGCAATCTCTAAAACCATGTCCTTGAGATTTGCAATTCCAGCATGTTAACATCGCCTTTTGTGGACCGACATTCATGGCAGCCACCTCCTCATAATTTTCCGGACTATCATCATTTTCTTCCACATATATTTCATTTACATTTCTTATACAGCGTTGTTGTGGTATATTATTGCGTACTTCTCTTCGGGGAAAGTTTCTTTCAGCCTCGATACATTCTATTCTCAATTGCTCCGCTGAGGACACAGCTATTGGGTAAACGATTCTAGCTATGTTTTCTCTCAAATTCCGTTTTATTATTTTAATAATATCGTATTCCGGGATTGGTTGTACAAGCTTTGAGCGTAGTTTATAAATTGACTGAAAGAAATTATCTATTGTTTCCCTTTCAACTAGATCTCGCATTATTTCGAAATTCGATGTGTTTATCCGATACTGGTTCAGCAATTCCTGCTTCAGGGTTGGCCATCTCATAATTCCATGAGTGCGAATTCGCAGCCAGTACCAGTCTCTTGCTGCTCCGGTGACTAGTAAATGAAAGTCTCTTAATATTTCGTCCCATGTTATATCATAGTGCGATTGGAGATGTTCTATACGGAAAATAAAATCTTCGATGCCCATATGATTATTATTACCATCAAAAACAACACCCCATTTATCCACACGAATATATATTTTTTCTGAATTCCTATTCAAATTCTCAGAATTTTCTCTACTCCCAGGTGCACTTCGATTTCCTAATAAAGGATCAAAATTTGTAGGTATATGATTGCCTATTGGTAGTGTGTTACCTACAACATGATTATCCTGTGGAAATACGCTGTTCGCTAAGCCTACATGTTGGTTCTGAAACAAGAATCTATTATTTTCTGGAAAATGATTACTTCGGTTCTGTAAATGGTCGTTATTAGTAGCGTTTTGTGGAGTATCAACTGATCCTTGCGTTTGGGATCTGATTGTTGATAATTCCCTAACAACCCTCGTTAATTCTCCTACCGACTTTCTTATATCTGCCATTTCATCCTGTACCATCTTCTTAACACTGTCCTCTAAAGCTCTTTGAACTACCAAAGTTTCATCAGTCACCAACTCCCTAATCTGTGGATCGATTACAATTGACGGATTTGCAGATGTTCCCTGATTGTTTGATGTCACTTTAGATGGTGTATTTGTGTTATTCACAACAGGTCTTACATATATCGTACCTGATAAGTCTGTGAAATTGCCGTTGTTATTAGCCATTTTTGGTAAATTTTCGCTATATTTCTTTTGTTTTGGTTTAATTCCGGATGAACTATTTAAATTGACTTGTCTTATAGATCGTTTTCTGTTTGGAACACTATTTTCCCTATTCATATCCTGTATTTAGCGCGAAGTTCTGTTTTCATCTAATTACCTACTATGTGATTAGTTATAAGAGTTATTTTCAATATGGTGAATGAATAAGATGATGTTTAAAGTTTTGATAATGGAAACTTATAAATCCTAAAAAAACTACCTTAACAAATCTATAAAATAAATAAGTGAAATAAATAAATAAGAAAAATAAAAGTATATAAAAAAAATTAAAACACATAAAAGATAAACAAATAAATAAAAAAATAAAAATATATAAATAAAAAACAAATAAAAGAAATAAATATGAATAAATGAATAAAAATAAATCAATTAAAATATTTAAAAGAAAATAAACTAACGTATAATAAAATTAATCAAATAGATAAGAGATATATACATATATAAGAATAAAAAAAACTTAAATCTGATATTTATATATATATATTTTTTGCTTTTTTTTAAATGGTATAGTTATCACTAATTTCAATAATTATTCAACTCTAATTTATTCAATACATAACTTTTAGGGATTGTTGACCAGCAGCGGTACGACGGTTACTCATTAAGATTCTCTCATTGAGAGCTATTCAAATGTTCCTTAAATCAATCCTATTACAACTGTATAAAAAAAAACTACCAGTTACATTTGTGCTCATTTGCTATCCTATCCTTGATAACTCTACGAGGCCAGTATCCACCGTTTCTCGACACAGCAGGCTTCAATTCTTTGACTTGAACGGTTGTCGATATACGTTGTTACTGCTCCACAATTGCAACCTTAGACTGAAACTATCTTTTCTATTATTTCAAACTTCGAAGACAGGTGAACAATTAGACTGAACACTATTTCAATTGCTAAGATCTAACCTTTTCTTCGATTGTATTGATCGTTTAATTTATAAAGTAATTCCCGTGAAAAGAACTGTATTCGTACAACTGACTTTTTGAACAGATATCAAAAACGGATACGACATGGTTTCTTTCAACTAAAACCACTTTACAAATTTAACGTGAGGCTATATACAAAAAAACTAATGGTCTATTTTTTTAAAACGTGTTTAGGTTTCATACACTACGATTTTTTTCTTAACTTTTTCTAGATTGGGCGCCATATTCTGTTACGTAACTCATAGCCTGTTCCACTTTCACACCGGCCTAACTACTCTCAGCGGTTTATTTTCTCTGGGGTGTGTTCTCAACCCTAATTGGAACTGAGGTCCGCACAGAATAAAAAAACTTGAACTTACACAAACAAACAAAACACTAATATCTCATTACGAAGGAACACTTATCCGAATAGGGAGTAGGATGTTGCCTCCAATCGCCCTTGTCATCCCAACCTTGGCCGCAGTATATCCTCATGGAAAATTCCTATTGTTTACGGACCCCTATATTCGTCTTCCACGCCCTATCTGTTGTCAACAATCCCCTAAATTACCAACAAATTACACAAACATTTTTATTCTATTAAAAGTAACAATAATGTATTATTTATTAAAACATATTGGTGCACTAACATAAACATTATAATTATTATTACTCCATATTTTAATAAATCTTATTTTAAACTATAATATTTTAATTTAATAAACCTGTCCAGCCGTTATTAATAGTTTCTTTTTTTTTCTTTTCAATATAAATATTTTTGGTTTTTCTATTTACGAGAAAGGGCTTAATTTGAATTTTTCTTAACGCGGAACGATATTATTATCAACCCTAAAGGAGCTCCCTGAGGATGACTACTTAACATTTTCCTATCGACCGGTCAAATTTTTGCTCTCTGTTTTACAAAGATATTTATATTTGCCTTACTTATTATTTTGTTTTTCTGATTTGTATTTTCCTGTCTTATTTTCTTTTTAGGCTATTTTTTTCTATTTGGCTGTAGAGGCTTTGAAAAACACTAATTACACACTCACGGATCACTTTACAATAATTTCACGAATACACTCTATAACTTAAACCTAACTTAATCTATTTTTATAATAATAAATAATTTCTGTTTTTTTTTTTTTTTTTTTGAGTATATCTCTTATTTTGTTTGTGTTGTTTTGGTACATGCAATTATTTTCACTGGATTGATTGGTTAAATTGGCTTATTTCACGTTCACTTTTTTTTATTTCAATTAAACTTTAATAATAAGGCCTACCTGGCTTCTAACTTCCCTGATTAAGGGCTAAGCGCTGATCCGTCTCAGACTACCGTGATTACTTCCGGCTCTGCCAGCAAGAGGAAAACATAATCAAATCTACTGTTGTTTGTATGCTCTAATTGATATTATTTCTTGACTTACGTAGGCGTTTAACTTTTAGTTCCGAACTCAAGGATTTTAATGATTCCCTCCAAGCTTTGCCTTAGAGCTCTTCCCTTCAAGGCTATGCCTTAAAGGTTTCCCAAATAAACCACTTGTCCGTCTTGGGGGGGGGGGGTCTTTTTCCTTTCTTATTTTTTTTACTCGTTCCGGTCTTTTCTTTTTTGTTTTTTTTTCACAAACAACCTGATAATATCTCAAATGAATAATGGCAAAATTTTTGACAAAATCTTCCTTTTATCTTCCGGTTCCCTATATACTCAGTTTCCCTCCAAATCTACATATTCCGTTTTACTTGAAATTTTCCTCTGACCCTGATCATGTATTTATCAAATTATTCTAGAATCCTACAATTCCATATTCCTTTGCATGAATGATCATATTTCATACCAGGCTGTCAGTATTTTCAGATGGAAATATTTTTTTATTTAAAATTCCAGATTTTAGATATAAACCGCTAAATAGTATTTTTTCTATTTACACATTTTCTGTGCGTTGCCAACTTCGTACTCGAGTTACAGTATTAAACAACACTACTTTAGCATACACAAAAATGGATATTATTTTCATTGATATTTTCACCTTGGATGTATGTAAGTATAAAAAGGCATTATTTTGTTAATGATATTTAGGTGTTTTTTCCTTTTCTTTACAGGTTAAAACAAGCACAAAAAAAATCCACTGGGACAAGGGCTGGAGTTGTGGCTCCGAAGCATTTTAGCCCCTCCCTTAACATAAAAACATTTGTGAGGGACTCGAGGTTCTAGGCATTTATTGTACCTCCTTCCGACGCGAGTCCCTATGTACTTCTACGCAAAAATTTTTTTTTTTTTTATTTACTGGTCAAATTCTGGCTACCCCCGCAACAATTTATAAATTATTTTTCTAAATATTAAACATAAAATAAATGACGAAAAATAATTTCGAATTTTCTGTGTAAGCCAAGATCCATTAATGGATCCCTTTTACATTTTAGAGTTCGCAAGGGGAACTTAGCTATGACATGTAATTTTACCATACTCAACTCTTCAGACTAACTGATAAATTAAAAATTTTTATATTTTTAACTGACAGTTTCAACTGAAGTGAACTGGGGTTCATTTGTACCGTTCTCAGTTCAATTTGTGTCGAGCGAGAGTGCGTCTCATGTAGCGTAAACAGAACCAAGTGATAATTGATTTTATTGCAATATATAGATCTGAACCTTCCCTATGGCAGGTTAAATCTAGTGAGTACCTTGATCGCGCCAAAAAAGATGCTGCCTACAAAAAGCTGGCAAAGAAGTTACAAGAAGTAGAACTTGGCGGCAACACAGATATACAACGGGAGCGGCCAAACCGTCCTGCTCGTTCGAATCCATGTTAAAAACTGAAGTATTGAACTGCACGTGTGTGTACATCTCAGTTCACAGTTAAGTCTGTCAGTTATAACTAAACAGTTGAAACTCACAGTTAAAACTGTACGTGAGTGGCCGGCTTTATGCTTATAAAATATTCAGTTAGTTCTGCAGTCTACTTTAAATCACTTTGCGAGTGTATTTCTTTATTTCTGCTTTAGAGCAAAATCATTTAAATACTAAAGTATTCCTAAGAAATTGTATACATGACCAAAAATCTATAAACAAAGTAACTAAAAGTAAATCTGACCATGACAGAGAAAAAACACATATCCTTTGAAAATATTTAGTAGCAGTGGTTCACTAGTGCTGTCTCATCCGGAAAACAATAACAAATGCCGAGGCCTAAACAAACACAAAAAGTAATTAAATTTCAAAAGTATATTTAATTGCGAACAGAGACAATTAGAAGGAAACAAAAATTGCAAGCGCTAGACAAAAATATCTGTGAAATATCTAGAAATCCTTTAAATAAAATTTCCAATGCCAAGAACATGAAACTTAAACAAACACATAGCCATAGCCATGTAAATATACACGTGCAGATAGATTCAACTCATACACATTTAATTTTATTTATTTGAATTTGTGCTGGCCAGTAGGAAGGCGCTGAATGTTGCAATTTGAGTTGAGGTACAGTCAGTCACATTTCGAAAATATTTATCAAAAAATCGTTAGTTTTAGCACAAATTTGTTTGACGTTGTTTACTCTTACAAGAGTTTTGCCAGATCAAACAGCATCAAATAAATTAAAACTAAACATTTGTTGTGATTTGGCCTAAATAAGAAAAGTTTTTTTTTATTAAATAAACGAGTTCAGATATTTATAAATTATTTAGTGGTTACGTCTTTTTCGGCAAATACAAAAAACATACAAAATGATTATTTGGAGCTTTGTTTAAACAATTTTCTTAAATTATTTTTTACTCAAATTTTAGTTTAGAATAGATTTTTGGGGGCCATCTTAATAAGCTGGTATGTGTGAATTTTTTTAAATTGTTTCCTATAGAACAATAAAAATAAATAGTAAAAGTGGTTGCTGTTTATTTTTGGTATGAGTTTTGTTGTTGTGTAGCATTATCGAAATTGGCAAAATGCCCATCTATGTGTACGGATGGATGTGTTTGTTGTTGTGTGTCTGTGTGTCTATACAACACTATCTATGACCAAATGACTAAGATGCTAAAACATGTGCATTTATTTGAGTTCGAGTGTATGTGACTGTGGTTGTTTGTGGCATGTAACTGATGGCCAAGTTTAAATAGGCGTGCATGTGCTAAAGGTTTGTATTAGTGGTTTGGTTTTGTTTTGCTGCTGTTCACAAAATACACAACACAATATAAAGAGAAAATTTTTCCCATTTGTCTGAGATCATGTTGTTGTGTACAATGGATTCTAGTTACAGGCAAATTGTAGTTTTTGTTCCTAAATACACGAATACAACATCCAGTCATATGCATTAGGGCGGCCCTAACGAGTTGGACTTTGTCGATTTTCAATGTTTGGAGGGTCTAAAATTGTTCTCCTTGTTCTAAAAATCAAATGTGGAAAATTTGAGCAATATCAAATAATAAGAGATTGCATATTTGCTCTAAAAAATAGTTGTTAATATAGTTTACTGTCCAGGATATACTATAATCATATTCACAGGCTCTGTTAAATGGAAAAACACCACATCTGTTAGCACACGTTTTTATGTCACTGTCGCATCAGTATTGCAGTATTGCAAAATATACATTTAAACTTAATGTCAATTTAACAATGTTTGCATTATGCAATCTTTATATTTATATCAACAAGATCTTGTCAAAGTCGTCAACTTAAATGTCTAGTCTCATATCATGTCTAGTTAACAAATACACAAACACTCTAATAGAAAGATGTGTCCAATGGTCGGCGAAGGTACAGTAAAATAAAACAAAGAATTTATATAAAATTCAATCAAATATTTAGAGTATTACAAGGGGCAAAGTTTAGCAATAATAAATGAAAAATTTCAACGCAAGTATGTAGATTTCGATTCTTTTACAAAAATTTGATTGACATTGTGGCGCAATTAGTTTGTTAATCACGACACGAATTTTGAGTTTTAAGACTGTAACCGATTATATTGGTTCTGTATACATTCTATTTGGTTTGCAGTTAATTCATTGTTACAGTGGCTGTGTGGCTTTGCAGTATCATTAATAATAGCTCAAAATTTAGTTCTTAACATCTGTCAATAGCGCAATCCATTCGCCGTAACAGCATAGTGACACAATCTGCCTGTGAAAACTTGATCTTAGATTTTCACAAACCTAAATGCGGCAATTTTATCAAACAAATTCTTAATATCAGTCTCATCATCATGTAGCATTTACATATCTATCATTTGCATAGAGAATTTTCGAGCGAAATTGAATTCATTGTTGACGGATATGTCAACAAGTAAAATGTCAATATTTTACATTTTATTCAAATGTGCGCCCCTGTTTCAAAGCTCTTTACATTTAGTAGTCTAAAATATCTTAAATCTATCAATACTTAATGACTTGACGTAAGTTTTAGTTTGTATGCTAATTTTCAATGAATTCGATAAAGTCCAAAATAGACTCCTAATTCCTTTCATACTCATATTCAACATTTTCTTCCAAATTAGTCTTGTTCAACGTTTAGTATCAAATTGTTGCTTATATTTGCAATTTTATCAAAATTCTTATAAAAATAGTGTTTCTTTGAGCTTCTATCCTAATAATGTAATGAAATTGTCTCTGACAATTTATCATTCTAAATAACAACCTCCATTTTCACCAAGTCGAGTAATTTTTTAGCTGTTAAAATATTTTTTATACAAAAATATATTTTAAATGGCAGCATAACTTTAGGTGAAAAAAACTAGACTTTGTGAAAATAACTGTAAAGGTACGGTCACACTTGGCATATATTTGCCAAAAAGAAGACGTAACCACTAAATAACATATTTAATTAAAAAAAATCGAATTTAGGCCAAAGCACAATAAATATTTAGTTTTAATTTATTTGATGCTGTTTGATCTTGCAAAACTCTTGTAAGAGTAAACAACTGGTTACGATTTTTTGAGTAACTATTTGCCAACTGTGGCCGTACCTTAAGTTGTACAAAATTTACAAAGGGAATCCCGCAATTCCCAAAAAAAAATCGACAAATATACCAATATTGGAATTTTTTTAAATTTCGCTCATAAAGTTTATGTTTGTATAGGGCATGTTGAAATACTTTGAGGGTAAATTTTTGGGTAATCCCAAAAAAAATTAAAAATTACAATATTAAGGCCAGCCTAATACACAAGAGTAGTAACTATATGCCGGCATAAGTATATTATACTCATCTATATATAAAAAAAACTACTTATTTATGAACTTGATACTAGATCTTTGTTTTATTGATTTTTGTTTGTTTGTATTTTTACTTTCTTTTCTCAACACAGCATTAAAAATTTAAAGGATATTTGTTTAACTCTGGGACAACCAAAATGAATTCAAATTATAACTAACAACAAGAGAACAAGTTCAGGGACTATGACACTCAAAATATAAATACAGTTGCTGTGGTAGTAAAATATTTAGCGGCCAACTTGTTTACCTTCTTGTTAATAATAATTATTTACTAATAATTATTAGTGAATTTATTAAATATAATTATAATTACACTTGATGTTTGCTATTTGTTGCAAACTTGCAAATAGTTCTTTAAAGCGTGTAAAATTTTAGAAGAGTGTTAGACCACTTCATTAATTTAAGAGGGAAATTGTGCGTTAATATTTTGTTAGTGTTTCATAACTATAATTACATTTTTTGATAAACAAAGCAGAATACTAGAAACACAAAAGTATAACTTGTATTGCTTCTTATTATGCAATTTCCATGCATTTGCTATAAAATGCCGCGTGGTTCGTAACTTAGTGATTTTGAAAAAGGTAAATTTTCAGTTTATATAAAAAGTAGCTTAAGTTTTCGAGCAATTGCCAAAAAATATTGTTGTAGTAAAAAATTTCGCATATAAACCGGATTATATGCTGGAAACTAAAAATGGCGGTGCGACAAAAAAGCTCTTCTGAACGGGACAATCGCAGAATTATTAACTGTGCCAGCAACACAATGATGAGTCAACCATAAAAAACTGGAAAAAAAAAGTCCCAGACTATTACTCTACAAAAGCTGTTGTCTGTGCCAAGGTTATCACTCGGCCATAAAACTTCTAGACTTGAACTCACTAAAATAACAAGTAAGCAGATAAACTTTGTTAATAGTTGTACAATTTAAACATATATTTGCTTAAGGTGATTTTTCCGATGAGAACAAATTCAAAATTTATGGTCCAGCTAGTTTCAATGCCTATTGGAGAGACCTACGGACGGGATGGTCTTATTAATGTACTTAAATGGCCCGCCAGATAAGAATTGTATTGAAAACATTTGGGGAATATTAGGCCGTCGAATTTATGCTGAAAACTCACAATATGTAAGCATGTAACACCTAAAAGAAACTGCAATAGATGTTTGGAGATCTATAGGAATATATAAAGACAGTGATGCCAACTTAGCTATTTTGGGGCTAGATTTAGCACATAATATTTTCCCTTATCTCTTATTAAAAAAAAATAGCTAACAGGGGCTCTTTTCAAACATGATATTGGCACGTTTAACACTTTTTGCATCTATCAGTAAATACTGCCGTTTTTACCCTCTTATTTCGTCTTTGATTCATTATAAAGATAATATTTATACACATTTTTTGCAAATATATACATATATAGTTTTGAGAAGGCTTGTGATGATTCTCATATAAGTGAATCAGATAAATATATAATTAAACAGAATTTAATATAATTCGTAAAAAGTCTCATCTATGAAATTAGAGCAAAACTTCCAACAAATTTTAAGTTGTTAGAAAACATTTCGGCATTTAGCGTAAAAAATGTTTTTTTTTTTGCAAGCCAGAAAATACTTTACATGTAATAAATGAATTTGAATATGATGTTAAAGAAATTGAAGAACTGAAAAATTCTTTAAAAAATTTAAGATTACACCTGCGGAAAAATTTAGATAGAACCAATCTATTTTGATTCGAGGTGCATCAATTCAAGAATTCGGTTAATGAGAATCCTTTACAAAAATTGTCATTGTTTGTCTTAAAATTATTATCATATCCATACTCCAAAGCTGAAATAGAAAGAGCATTCAGTGCTATGAATTTTTTCAAGAATAAAATTAGAAACCGTATGGCTTTGAATAATGTTATCAGCTTACAAAGATGTAGCACATGCTGTTCAAGTTACGATTTGTCAGCAAGTGTGTTTGTAAAAATAAATTCAATTAAAACACAAAAAAAGTCACAATATTATATAAAAACAAACATATGGCCAGAAGATGAAGAAAATTTAACACTTTTTGAAAATGACTTCATATTTTTAATTCTACTTATTGAACTGATACATATATTGTAATGTAAATAATTGTATACAATTTTTAAGTAATAATTTTACTAAACATTAATATGTAAATTAATTTGTTTAATATAAATGTGCGTGCAGTACAGAAATGAATAATAAATGGATTTAAAACAGAATAATCTTTGATTTTTAAATTTAACACTTTTTAGCTCTTTTTGACAGCTCGGTCGGCACGTTTTGCCATTGAATAGTTGGCATCTCTGTATAAAGATATAAGAATAATGCTTGTGAAGAGTATGCCTGATCGAATTTTGGAGTTGATTCAAAGAAAGCAGACCTGGCACATTATTAAAGTCTAATCATTTTGTGAATTTTTATATTTTAAGTTATTTTAATTTCAGTTATGAAAGACTAAATAATTTTTTAAAAAATTTTTAAGAAGTAAAATAAAAAATAATGATTTTTGTTAAACAATATTTGTTTTTTGTTTTGTTTCACATACATGTAGATTAAACTGATATACTTTTTCTTTAACTTGCAAAATTAAGAAAATTTGTATGTACTTATAGTCATGCAGCACAGTGTATTTTCATATTATGTTATCTAAGCATAAACATTTATTTGTTTTGAAATATTTGCTTGTGTGTTTAATTGTGCTTATATTTGTTGTCAATTTCCATTTGCTGTTTGCAATACAAAATTTTCTTTTTCAATCCTATTAAAGGAATGAATATTGATTTATCACTAATAGATGAAACTTCAAATATTGCGATAAGATATTTGCGATAGTGAGATATTTGAATAATTTATGAAATAGATATAAACAATTTTATAAGCGATTAATTATTCGAGGTTTTGGTATTAATGATATGCTGTCGCTAATAAAGGTTTAAGTAAATTATTTGGAGATTTACTGATTTGAATCGCGTGTACGGAAGTTGTACTAATGAGATCTTAAGTAAATGCATAAATTAATATTTGCTTTATTTGTGTCTATCTGTTGTCATGTGAATTACATTTCTCATTTTAATCAGTATTATCAAAAAAAAACTAAATAAAATAAACAAATATCCTAAAAATTATTATCCATCACCTGTCAAGTTACCCAACGCTTATCTTGACAACAACGTCGGGCACTTGAAGTTATCAATCATAATCACAATCTTATTTTGTGGCAAACAATTTCCACTACTTATATGTATGCATATAGGACCTAAATATTAACGCAAGTACATTTGTGAACTTATAAATTGTCTACGTCGTTTAGTATTGTTTCACACTCTTCAGTTTTAGCTGGACAGTTTTTCTTCAATTCTCCTTTTAACTTGTCATTTCATTCACACAAGTCAATTCAAATTTCGTACTTTTTAATGCAAATCAACATGCATGACAGAAAACAAGTTAGAGTGCTATATTCGGCTGTGCCGAATCTTTAATACCCTCCATACTGGTTATAAAACTAGTATATCTATTCTATTCAGTCTTAGAGCAAATTTTATTAGTATTTTATATAGTGTTTGAAAGACAATTTCACGACCAACTTAATTTATTTTAAATATTTTGAAATTTTATCTAATTTTGACCATTTATAATTGATGTTATTACCGATTCTTACTTTAATTTACAGAGTTTGTATAATTTTCACAATAATCTGGAGTGTAATTTAACAATTTATAAAATTAAAAGAACATTTGTTCATATTCACAACAAGTCAAGAAACGGAATATAAAACAGAGTATAAAAAAGGATGAGACATAAGGTGAGACTTTTTTGTTTGAATTTGATTTTAATAATATTATTTACAAAAGATTTATGGGTGGCATAGTAGAAGTGGACGAGTTATGGACTGATAGCTTCTAAATCCAGTATCCACTAATGTGGTTGCTATGTATTTGAGGCTTATTTTGGTTGAATTTCATCTCAATAACGTTATTAACAAGAGTTGTATGTTTGGTTGGAATACTCGGAAGAGGACTTAATTCGGGAGCTATTGCCAATTATTAACAAACAGCTACAAAGTCCAGTAGTATAATTGCTGAATAACCGATAGTAGTATGATTTCTGGATTAAATATTTTGGTCTGTATAAAAGTTGGTTCGATACCGATATTTATTAGACATTTTTGTGGGTTTAATTGTCAGCTATGACAAATCGTGAGCCGATTTTCTTAAATTTTGGAACAATGAATTATATGCATATGAGGATATCGCACATCGAATTTCAACATATCAACGGTATATTTAAGATATATATTAGTATTAACGTGGATTTCGGTAGTGGACCTTATGTGGGGGATATAGTCAAATTTGGACCCATATACTCAAAATGCAGCAGTTTTTATTTTGGCATGTATGTAAATGATCCGTGTAAAATTTTGGATCGGTACAGTTATTTATAAAATAACTATGAGTATTGAAGTAATTTTCGGAAGAGGGGTTTATATGAGGGATACGGTTAAAAATGGATCAAAGTTCACAAAATTTCGAGAAATAATATTTGTGCACAGTTTTGAGTCAGTACCGATATTGGTACGATATATGTAAAGATAAATGGCTTTTTCGGATGTGGTCCTTGTATGGAAGCTATGACCAATTATGGGCTGACCACCATAAAATTTTGTACAACAATTTATTTACCTTTAAGGAGTTAAGTTAAGTTATGTCAAAGTTTAAGCGTTTAACATTATTTATACCAGTTTTATAAATATTTAAGTGAATTTTGGAGGTGGACTTAATATGGGGTCTATGGTTAAACATGGACCGAACTAAAAACAATTTCGTTTAGCGATTTCTTTTAGCATGAAACTTATTCCTGCTGAAATTTTTATTGATATTCCAATTTTATAGGCATTTATGTATAATTGAGCAATATTTCGGGAAGATTTTCATATACAAAATTTCATTTCATTTCTTACATTTTGATACATAACTCTTGTTCTACTATAGCGATTTTGCTGATTTTTAATACCAAACTGCTTAGGAGAACTGTAAGCGGTTTCTTGTAAACCCTGTTGATTTCGGTTGTGTCCTTTGGATGTGAGAGTGTTTTACATAGACAGACAGATAGACACACGGGCATGGCTCAATCGACTTAGAATTGCGTAAGGACCAAGAATATATCTACTTTGTTGGGTCTCAAATGAGTTTTTCGCAGTGTTACACACGGAATGACAAACCTATACATACCCTCATTCACCACTTATGGTAGTGGAAGGTATAAAAACTCAAACTTCCAGCTAATTCAATACAACAATACAATATACATAATTATAAATTTCATTATGACAAAAAAAAAACAAATCAATGTTATATATGAAATTAACATTATTTATATATGTAAGTGGTTAAAAATATTTATGCAAAAATAAAACACAAATTAACAGCTACAATTTCAAATGAATAATTACCATCACTTATACGCACTGGGCATGCATGAGCCAACAGGAATCTAATTATTTATAACACATACGCCCTAAAGTACAAACGATACTGGTCATTAAAAATGTAAATTTCAATACCCGTAAATTTTAAATTAAGGCTATTTTATTTAATTAAATAGTTTTTATATACAATTGCTCTCAAGTAGCGGTAATATTTATTTTAAATTTTTCCAGAAAAATTCTACTAAAAAGCAGTATTATAATTTTTAAGCAAAATATTTTTGAATTCATTATAATTTTGAAGGCTTTTTGACGCCTTAAGAAATGAGAAGAAGATTAAAGCAGCACAAAAGAACAGTTACTTTGTTTGCTAATAAAAATTTTGAAAAAGTTAAATCTTCTAATTGAATTCTGCAGCAAAAAAAACTCTTAAAATAAAATTTTTGCATAAGAAGAAAAAAAGAAAAACAACAAAACAAATAATGGTAAATTTTCCAAAAAGAGAATTTTTAAAGAAAACTTCTTGAAGAATGTTTAAAGTACAATATAATTTTAATGTTATGCAGCATTTTTTTCTGTTTCCTTCATGTTCTTATATATTGAAGAAATTCAATAATTGCAAAGCAAACAAAATTCAAATGAACGATGTTTTATTGTTTAGATATTTGATATGTATGTGTTTTGTATGTGTGAGGATAATGGTAAATTATGTTGTGATGTAAATTTGGTTATGTATTAGGGTCGTGCCAAACAAAAGTAATCAATATTCCATACAAAAACTAAAGTATAGAAAAATATAATCTGGGCTAGCAGAAATATAAACTTTTTTTAAATATTTGTTCAAAAAAAAACTTGTCAATATGCCCTACTAAAACTAAAGTGTGAAACGGATCATCAGAAAATAGATTCTTTCTTTCTTATATTTGTTTAATATTTATTTTGTAATTAATTTTAACAAAACAATTACGATTGCGTGTGAAGGAATGAGAACTAAGGCAAAAAACAACCACAATTAAGTCTAGTAAAAGAACCCCGATTTCTTGGAAACTGAGGCCAGTAAAGAAACCAGAATTTTTGGAGAACTAAAGCAAGTAAAACATCCAAAACTAGGTCTAGTAAAAATAAAAGAACAATGATTGCTTTAAATTTGAAGCTAGTAATATAACCTATTGCTTTGAAACTAAGTCTGGTAAAAGAATTATTATTTCTTTTTAATATAACGCTAGTGAAAGTATCATGTCTGCTTTTAATCTAAAGCTAGTAAAAGAACCATGATTGCTTTGAAACTAAGTTTGGTAAAAGAACCACGATTGCTTTCATCTAAAGCTAGTAAAAGTATCATGTTTGCTTTTAATCTGAATCTAGTAAAAGAAAAACAATTGCTTTGAAATTAAGTTTAGTAAAAGAACCACGATAGCTTTAAAACTAAAATGAACCCCGATTGCTTTCATCTAAAACTAGTAAAAGTATCATGTTTGCTTTTAATCTGAATCTAGTAAAAGAAAACCAATTGCTTTGAAATTAGGCTTTCAAACTAAGCCTGGTAAATGAACCACTCTTGCTTTGCAACTAAGTCTGGTAAAACCCCACAATTTATTTTTTTATCTAAAGCTAGTAACAGAACCACGATCGCTTTAAAACTAAGACTAGTAAATGAATAACAATTGCTTAGACACTAAGGCTATCAAACGAATTTAGACTTCTAAAATAAACCAGGATTGTTTTGAAACTAAAGCTTGATAAAAACAAGATTTAAAAGATTGTTTTGAAACTAAGGCAAGTCAAATAAACACAATTTTTTGGAAAATAAATTGAATGATGAATGATATCGAAAATATTCCTAATTAACCTCTATTTCTCTGAAACTAAAGTTACTAAAATAACTTTAACTTATCTAGAAACTAAAAATAGTAAAGAAAAGCTATTGCTTTGAAAATACGTGTACTAAAGGGGTTTTCAACAAGAACTTTGTTGCCAACAGGGTCAAATTATTGTTTCGGCCAAAGTCAATTTTTATTTGTCTGGATTTATCATCAAGCTAAATTGGCACATTTGGGCTTCTGAGCAATTTTAGAGCAGCTTTTGCTTACTGTTCATGTTACTGTGTTGCGCATTATGTTGTTTGCAGTCGTGATTAACAACAAAAATGTTTGTATTTTGCAAACCATATTTTCCGATCGCATAATTTCATGAAATTCAGCAGTTTTGCCACTTTAATACCATTGAATTATTTGTGGGACTTCGTTTAAGTTAAAGCCTCTACAGAGCCAATCGAATCGATTACAATCTTAACACTCAAAATCCATAACGTGATGAACCAAATACATGGCTCATCTTGCTAACACGTAATTGAAGAATCGACATCTGTATGCGGTGTCGTGATGGATTTTTTTACCGATATCATCTTTAATTTATAATTGTAAAACCTTATTCTTACTTCATACAATAAAAAATTTAATAATTTTCATAAAAAATTTATGTATTATTTTTAAAAACAAAATTCTTGTTGAAACCCCCCATTAAATATGCAATTTCATTGATTGTAAATTTGTATGAGAATGTTCTTAAAATTTTGTGAAATAACTCTCAAAATTTTAAACAAATTTGTTTAATTCTTTACAAACGCTTTCACCCTATTGTCAGTTTTTTGGTTGTTATTTATAAAATGTATAAAAGAATTATAATTTCGGGTACCTAAACTCTTTCATTACACACATAAACAGTTTAAAAGCTCTTTGAACTTTTTATACTTTGTTTGTAGAGCAAATATTTACTATTTAACATTTGTAAGTATTTGATGTCTATCATGTTGCTGGTTCAATTTAAATGTTTGCTGGAATTTTTTTAAAGAAATTAAATATTTTCTGTACAAATGAAAACATATTGGGTTATAAACAATAACAACAAAGAGTAGGTTGATGACAAAAAAAGTGATAAAAATGCCAAATTTAATTACATTATACTTTCTCGATAAGTAATGAATGAATGAAAAGAATAGTTTGGAATTTATTTGTATTAATGCTTAAATTATGCAAGTGTATGCTTAGTGTGTGCCAATTTCAGACTCATTGTTATTTATTGAGTGTTTTTTTAAACATGCAAATAAACAAATAAATTATTTATCCATTATATTCTCTAATGAAAAAAGTAAAACATGTGCTCCATTTATTCCCCCTTAAAAAAACAATTTAATATGTTTTCTTGCATTTAATTGTTTATTGGGTTGAGCTATGCTGATGTTTATACAATTTTTGAAAATTTTTTTTTTATACCCTCCACCATCATGAGTCGCGAATGAGGGTATATTATGTTTGTCATTCCGTGTGAAACTTTGTTAGTATTCATCTGAGACCCAACAAAGTATATACGAGTGTTTTCTTGATCCTTATGAAAATCTAAGTAGATTGAGCCATGTCCATCCGTCTGTCTGTCTGTCCGTCTGTGTAAAACACTCTCACTTCTAAACTACACTACTTAACTAAACGAAATTTCGAAAAAATATTTTTTATTTTGCAGGTAACTTTGATATTGCAAATCAGCAAAATCGATATGGTAGAACCAGAGTTATGGACCAAAATGTGAGACAACCTCTTTTAAAATTTGATATTTTTCATTAATTTTATTGCAATATTTTTAAATATATTGTAGATATTGCAATAAAATTTTGTATACGTTAATTTTATTATAAAAGAAGAAAGTGTGTGGAAAATAGTAAGAATCGGTCCATAATCTCTCATAGCCCCCATACAAATATCTTCCCGAGATATTGCTCAATTATACAGAAATGCCTATAAAATTGGAATATCAAGAAAAAATTTAGCAAATATAAGTTTAATGCAAAAAGAAATTGCTAAACGAAATTTTTTTTTAGTTCGGTCCATGTTTAACCATAGACCCCATATAAAGTTCACTTAAATAATGTTGAAATTAATGTTAATGTTAAATAATGTGTTATGGTGGTCGGCCCATAATTGCCATAATTGGTCATAGCTTCCATACAAGGAACACATCCGAAAAAACAATTTATCTTTATATATATCGTATAAATATCGGTACCGACTCAAAACTGTGCACTGATCGCATATATACTAAAATTATTCCTCGAAATTTTGTGAACTTCGATCCATTTTTAACCGTATTCCCCATATAAACCCCTCTTCTGAAAATTACTTCAATACTCATAGTTCTCTTATAAATAACGGTACCGATCCAAAATTTTATACGGATCATTTACATATGTACAATGCAAAATTAAACTGCTAGATTTTAAGAATATCGGTCTATATTTGACTATATCCCCCACATAAGGTCCACTACCGAAATCCACGTTTATACTACATAATATATATTTTAAATATACCCTTATTATGTTGAAATTTGAAGTGCGATATCCTCATATGCATAAAATTCACTGTTCCAAAATTTAAGAAAATCGGCCCACGATTTGTCATAGCTGACCATTTCCGAAAAACAATTAAACCCATAAAAATAAATATCGGTATCGAACCAACTTTTATACAGACCAGAATATTTAATCCAGAACTAATATCGGTTAAATTCAACCAAAAGAAGTCTAAAATACATGGAAATCACATTAGGTAATTCTGGATTTAAAAGTCCATAATTGGTCCAATTCTACTATGCCACCCATAAATATCATGTAAATAAAGTTATTCAATTTACTCAATTTATGATCTTACGATTTTTTTATTCTGTTTCTTAACTTGTAGTAAATATGGAAAAATGTTCTTTTAATTATAAAAGTTAATAAACTAAACTCTATGTTATTATTAAAATCAGACAAACTCTGTAAATTATTGGTAATTAAATCAATTGTCTTTCAAACAATATATAAAATAATATGTAATAAAATTTGCATTAAGACTGAACAGAAAACACAGAATAAGATAATCTAGTTCTATAACTACTCGTAGCGTAGTTTTTCTTATTATATTTAGATGGAGAGTATTAATGATTCGGCACAGCCGAATATTGCACTCTAACTTGTTTGTTTTTTTATGTTCAGTTTTGCATAATTTATTAGTATAACAACAGCAATAAGAATAACAAAACCAAACAAACAATGAATAAATGAAAAATAAACAAACAATTAAACACACGATGTACTACATACGAGTAAAAAAAGAACTCGTTTAATTTTGAATGTATGTATGTATATTCACCTTTAATATGTTTATTTATTTGCCGTTCTGTTGTTCTTGTTGCTTTTAAAAATATGGTGCACTCTCTCTATATATTTATCCATAACACCACGAAGAGTTTTTGTTTATACTCTCACACAACTACAGGCAAACAACAAAGGTCTAACTTTGGTTTGCCCAAAGAAGGTGGCGGTTTCGGCTCATAATTTATTTCATATCAATTTTGTTGTTGTAGCTTGTTATTTTATAACTGTAAGTATGTACATATGTATGTAAGATTTTACGGCCCAACGCACAATTCAATTTTCTTTAAGCACTAAAAAAGCAGCAACAACACCATAATTACTCACAAAGTAAAATTATTTAATATTTTTGCAAAAAAAATATACATATTTATCAATGTTTTTAAATTTTTTTTCGTTCTTGCTTTTTCAAAATATTTACATACATACATACATACATATGTATGTACATAGATTTGTTTACTTTTAACATCAACAAGAAAGAACAATACAGTATTTATACTATATTTATACTTACATACATACATATGTAAAAGAAACACTTGTACTTTTATTGAGTTGAGATTTTTTGTTTTGTGGAATTTGTAATTGTTAAGAAGGAAGTTTTATTTGGAAAATTGTATTAAAATTTAATTTGGATTTTTCTTTTGATTTTGTTAAACAAAGAATGAGAATGAAAACAAATTTTGTGAAACAAATTAAAACAAATTAAAGCAAAAATTTTAGCATCTAAAAAAACAAATTTTGTGATCCGATGGTCTGCAAAATAAAGAGTTTTTTTCCCGGATATTCTAGTTTTTTTAATAAAGTAAAGTAAAGTATCTTACAATTTATCAAATGTTATTTGTTAAGACAAGTACAAAATCTAAACTATTTTCAACAGTAATTCATATAAGTAAGAAACTGATGTATTACATAATTGATTTTTTTGAAATACCGCATCACAATGAGATTTTCCATTTAGGAACAATTAATCATTACATTTATTTCAGTTCAATTTTAGAAATAAACTATTGATAATGCGACTTTCCATTTAGAATCCTAGAAACAATCACCCTTATTCTGTTTGGCGTCGTCGACACAATACAACATCGTTTGTTTTAAATCCGTATTCTCGTTCTCAATATTGTTATTTATCGATGACTGTCGACATTGTTTTGTATTCTGTAACTTGAATTAACGTCGATGTTGCCTTTCATTTTGTCGACGGTGTAAAAATCGTGTTGTGTTATGTTGTGTTATGTAGTGTTGTATTCTTTTGTGTATTTATTTATTAAATAAAATATATATCGAATAATAGGTTTTAAAGACCTTTCCAAAAACGTATAACATGACCTACTTATGTGGAGCATTTATAAGTCAATTTTGAAAAATAAATTTTTGATCCGATATTTTTTTAAAAAATCTAAAAAATCCGGGAAAAGCGTCTATATGAATAAGTGAATAAATCGCAAAATTTAATATACAAAAAATTAATGTTAAATTTGAGATATAATATAACCGTGTAGCTAATACAGACGAATGCGGTAATTTGGCCCCTGGATACTCACGAAGAAAATCGTGGATCTTTTCCATCATAGTCTTAGATCCTCATGAAGGATCCAATCGTGGATATTTTAAATCATAGTCCTGGATCTTTTAAATACCTCTAGGAACCGTAATCATGGATCTTTCAAATAATAGTCTTGGATTTACTAGAATGAAATCATAGATCTTAGAATAATCTAAAATACAATCGTGGATTTATTTAATGGCAATCGTCGATATTTTAAATCATAGTTCTGGATCCTTGTGATTGTCTTCGTGGACTTCTTAATCATAGTCCTGGATCTAGTAATCTCCAGTAAACTTAATCGTTACCTTAAATTGCAATACTGCATCATCTAACGGAAAGACCCTGATTACTGGTATTTAAGTTCCAATCCTGAACACTGATTTAAATCACAATTGTAGATTGTCCAATCTTATTTGTTTAGCCAAACCTTGATATTTATGTCAGAATCTGTAAAACCGTAATCATGGATCTTTTGGTGCCATTATGCACCGCCTTTTACGGAACAATTTATTTTCATGTTACTAACTATTTTCTCTATTTTAAGAAATCTGGTTGAGCTGATTAATAACTATTTATACAGATAGAGTTTAAGTGATATTTCATTAATTGAGATTCTTTTTTCAAATAGAAATATTAGCTTCTTTTTTTAACTAACATTTCGAAGACATAATTTCCAATTTATCCTAAAATAATTTGCTTCATGTATTTCCACAAATGCTATTATTATTACCAATAACCTTAACAAACAAATGATGTTTCAAAACAACTTTAATTTAAAAAAACAAGATTCACAATTAACTGTTACAGCATCCGGGATTGTGATAAAACGCACGATTTTTTTTTCACAAAGATTAGATTATAGCATCCACGTTTGTTAGTTAAATTACCCCCTTTCTCACGATGTCGAACGATAACGATCGCTTAGATAAGACTTAAGACACAAACTTGAATGTGGAATAAACAAACTTGATTGAGTAAAAAATAGATACGATAAAAAGTTCGTGTCTTAAGTCTTATCTAAGCGAACGTTATCGTTCGACATCGTGGGCCAGGGGGTTAGTGTCATTTGCGACTTAAAAAATTGCACTTTAGATGCTTTAGGATTTTGATTTAAAACAACAACGCTTCAGCTTAAAAGTAACGAAAATTGTGCTTTCAAAAAGCACAAATTCTATTGAGAAAAATTTTTAATATCCACTCAATACCAATGCAGTTAAGTTTAAAATATGACTATGGTTTCTCCCTCTCTTCATCAAAACTAAATGAAATCATTTTTTGACGAAATCTCCTATCAAGTCATTACTTAATATAGAAAAAATCTGAAAGGGATTTTTTTTATGCAAACAAATTAACAATAACTTCAAATTGTCTTATTTAGACAAATTTCAACATTTACTATCCTAAAGAATATGTTTACCATGAAGACAATTTTTTCATATGTATTTTTACAATATTTTGATAGAAATATACAAAACATTGGACACATATTATTATTAAATTATTCATTACAAAAATTGTGTCAAATTGCAGTCATTGACATACAAAAACCGAACGAAAAAAAACGTAACTTTTCTACAATTTGCATGTTACTCAAAGTACTTCAGTTAAACAAACAAATAAAAGTATCAGCAAAAACACATACATACACAAATTTAAACGGAAATTGTACTCTTGTGATTTGAATCTATTTTTGTTTTCATTTCGCTTTTTGCACTTTTAATGTTGAGTGAAAACCTTTAACCCCTGCAACGGGCGGAAAAACAATAAAAAAAAAACAACAACTTTTAAACACAACTAACATTTTGTAATCGTATTCGTGATGTTGCTGGCGGAAGAGAGCATGTGGAAACTAATGTTTGTCTTTTTTGTTTTGTTGGTTTTTGGCCATAATACATTGCTATTTGTCTGTATTGGAATGGCAGACAATTTGTAGTTTCATTAGCTACACTTCACAAAAATGCATTGTTGTTGGTGTTGTAAGGAAGGTGGCATAAATTTGGTACGAAAATACATTTAAAATGTTAAAAATTAGAAACACGCAATCGAGAAATCAGTGCTATTTTTGAAAACAAAAAATAAATAAAGGGTGAAAAGCTCTATGAAGGACTAATTGCTAAAGTCAAGTGACTACACTATATAAACTAGATTCTACTAACTACAAAAGCATGTAAGGAAGAACTAGAGTATGTGGCAAAGGCAGTATTATTTTCATAGAAAAAATATTTTTCAATTTATTTTCATATGTATGTCTTGTGACCACGATAAGATAAAATTAATGATATATAAAAGTAGCATATGTATTTATGTGGCCCAAATTAAATTTAGATTGTTTTGCTTTGGTCTGGTCAAGTCTTAACATATAATTTACTGAATTGATTTAAATAAATCAAGACGTGAGCAATTGTCTTGTGTCTTAAATAAAGTATTGAATTATTCAAAAGCACAATGTATTAAAGAAAAATGTCAACATCAACGTACTGAGACGAGACAATCATAGGAAGCGTACCAAGAAAACATACATATGTATGTACGAGTACATATTTGTGAATAATGAAAAACATAACGTTTAAAAACTCTTGTAAAGTTTGGATATGGAAGACGTTTAAACCATAGGATAAATTTATCAATGTTAAGGAAAGCCTAAAACAACACAAGTAAGAGTTTATATTCGACTGTGCTGAATATTATACACCCACCATCCAAAACCAGTAGTGTATTATTCCACAATGTATTGAAAGGTATGACGAGATAGGGAAGATAATCAAGTTTTATATTTATCTCTTTCTTATAGAACTGCTCTTTGTTTAGGAAACTGATTTTGGTTTTTTCAAACGTCAAAATTGTCACCTCTGTATACACTGGGGTTGTTCTCGTAAGTGGACCTAGCATGTGGGCTATGACCAATTATAGACTAACTTTCACAAAAGTCAATAGTATAATTTTTACACCTCTTCTGTAGAAAAGGCAAAAGAAAATTTTTTTCGGAATGAAACCACTTTTATTGTAATTTTAAGCATTTCTAGGTATCATTCCGAAAAAATTGTTCGTTTGACTTTTTCTATAGCAGCAAAAAACGGCATTAATTCCACTTCCGAACATAATTAAATTCTGTGACATGACTGATAATACCGTTTTGATATTTTTCTTAGCAACTTATTATTGCAGAATTTTGTATGGATACTGCTTTTCTCTAGGTATTTATGTACCATAGAGTCAAATTCCGGGAAGACATTTGTATAGGGATATCCTGAATCGTTCGCATTGTTAATCATTCAAGTGCATATAATAAATATAAAAATCAATGATCAATATGCTGTTATAAAATATAATTATTTAAGCACTATATATAATAAATCTATCAACACTTTATCAAATCAAAAGCATTTATTCGATATTCAAATGCAAGCAAAATAATTTTAATAAATAATGGCCCGCTTCTTACCACTTTCAATAGGACTTGTTCTTTTAGAAAAAAAAAACTAAAGTGTGTAAAATTTAATGATTTAATTATCTTCATTATATTTGAAAAAAAAAGCTAAAAATATTTACAAAAATATCGAGGTTGTCTGAAACTTTGATCTATACCTCGCGTCCTACTCGACCAATGTTGCTCATTTGAAATACCAAACATTTCTGTGAAACAAATAATTTTGTGTTAAAAAATTTCATTGCTCTAGATCTTACTTTCAAGGCTCTATCGTGCCTTCAAGAAACGAGCAGTCGCACGGAAATGGCTAGAACATTTTAGAATCTTATAAGGATCCAGAATATGAATATATGAATAAGTTTTGGTTCTACGACCACTAAATCGATGTGTTACAAACGGAGTGAATATTATCTACAACCCATTTGACAAGCTTTGAAAACAGATTCAGCACAAATAACAGATTGTTCCAAATGAATTAATTGAAAAAATTCAATCATTTTTTAAAGTCTTTGTATGGTAAAAAAAACTAATTACAAGTGGGTTGTTTTTGATTCGTTGGTAATTTTCTTAGGTTTTGCTGATATTTGTTCTGTTTTAAAAATATTTTATTGTATGTATTTTATTTGTATGCCAATAATAAGTCTTTAAGCCACTAATATGTACTTATTTGTACCCGCCACAGTGGAAACTATTAAAAAAAACAAAAAGTTTTACAAAGATTTTTTTATCTGCTTTCAAATTTACAAACACATGAATTTATTTGTATTTGATATATAATCTATTTAATTTAAATACTATTTGCCTAGAAATCATATCACACCACATCACAAAATCTGTTGAAAATTTGTTAAAAGTATTATTCATAAAATTATTGGAATGAACATTTTTCCACTGCTGAACTGAATGAACATCAATTGAGAATCATAAAATGTTTATTAAAGCCATAATGAAACAATTTATTCATTCATAGTTTTGCTGGTATGTAAATAACTTGCAGTTGTTGTTTGAAAATGAACTCAGTAAATAAGAAAAAATAATATTACATAAACGAGTATTGGGTACTCTATAGTAAAAGGAATGGAATATTTAGTTGGGGAGATTGAAGTTTAGAATTTGAAATCAATGTCACATTTATATCTCGGATATACACTTAATATCACAAAAATCGCTTCATATGTGATTGAATTCGAACATATTTTCACAGCTTGGCTGTAAATCAAATTGATAGTATATTAGTATAGAGTGTAATTAATATAATACTAAAAATTAAGATAAAGCTAAAATAATGACAATATATATCAGTTTCAAAATTTAAATACAGATAACTTCTGAAACAAGAACTTTTCCTTCATTACTTCATATTTCATAAGTTACATTCTCACATTGCAAGTTTGTCGCAATATTTCGTTAAATATTTTTCCACTCTCATAAAAGAATTTCTGTACATTTTCAAATATTTGAATGCAGAAAACAGCAAATTATTCACAGTACGAATTTGTATGTGTTACCTGCTTTATGCAAACTTCATTATGCTACCCACATCCTTTTTCCGCTTGATAAAAATCCTGTTCATGTCACAAGCACTCAAATGCATACGCATAAACACACAAATACACAACAAACAACAAATGAACAGTAAAAATTAAAAGAAAAAAATAATATACGGAATAATGGCTGGAGGCAACAACATTTTTGTTATTGTTGTTGTAGAAAAACAACAGCAATACAAGCAACAATCCAAAAATGAAAAATATTTATTCATAATAAATCAATAAATACATAAATTCAATTGAATAAAGACCGTTTAACGAGCATTTCGTAAATATTTTCAATTTTGTATAATTTTTATTTTCCCTTTTTATTTTTTTGCTAAATGTAAGTATCTGTGTTAAGCCTATATGTTTGTTTTTGTTAAGTACACTGTGCTACAAAATTAAAAAAAAAATATTATTATCAAGTGAATCAAATTAATTGAAAATATCTGAAAACTAAATTTCTCGTAAGGACCACATACTGTGTTAATTTAATGATTTCTAACACAGGCATTTCTAATTCATTTTTTTCTTTTTTTTTAATAATTTCATTTAGACAGCAGAAAGGTCCTACTAGCAAGAGATAACTGTCTGACAGCTGGCAGTTTAGTTTTAGTAAAAATTTAGCATTTTCAATATTAAACAAAACGAGTATTTAAAGAATAATAAAAGGTTGGCGTTGACAGTTGGCATTAATATTAAATATGATTGGACTAATGATTTAACTTTGCCAAATCTGAGAATAATTGAAAACATTTTGGGAAATAATATCATTAGGAGCAGGCCGTTTAAAGTAAAATATTGAAGCAGTGTTTGAAAGTGCTGCACATTGGCGCGCAATCATAATTTTTTTTAAAATAAGTCTGCTATTTTTAAATGGCAGGTGTGATTGCGATCCAATCATTAATTTTATGCTTCATAGCTAACAAAATAATTTATAAATCAAAACTAAAAGTATCAGCTTCTAAGAAAATACATAAATGAGACGTAATTTTTCGCCATACAAAAACTTTAAATACTGAGAGTATTTATAATATTTATTCCAATGCTTATTATTTTGTAAAACACGTTTTATAGGTTTTGACATACTCTGCACGAATTCTTCAATTAATTAATTTAGAATATTAATTAATTTTGGGTTGAATTTAATCGATATTTCCCCACGATTCACTATTGACAACAATTTTTGAATCGGAATAAGGTCATGACTTCTTGCTGGCCAACGCATCTAAAAATTCTGCTCGCTTAGCCATTCTTTCATGTTTTTGGAAGTATGCTTTGGGACATCATCCAGCTGAAAAAAAACCCCACTTCACATGATAGATGCAAAAATCGGGAAGATGAGTTTTCAAAATGCTCAGCTAGTCTTCTTTCCTTATTATTCGAAGTGATTCTTTGCAGTGGTACAAGGTGCCAGCATTTAAAGCAATCATGACCGTGCTTCATTATTTCATGAATCACCATGACCTTGTTTCATTATTTCCTTTATAGTGGAAGGCCAATGTAAGTGGCATGCGGCCGCCCACAGCACTAAGCTGTTCTTTTTGCCACTTATACTTTTTGTAGGCAAATGAACGCGGCATATTTAAAGCGGCAAATGTCAAAAAACAATTGATTTGTTTACTACTTAAATAAAATCAACAATTTATGTACAACAATTTTTCTTTTTTTCCATATTAAATTTATGTATGTAAGTAAATTCGACAGCGGTTTTGCTCAACTTTTTTCTTTGCCACGCGACCTCTTCTCACTTGCCAGGTTAAGTGAATTGCGACACTTTAAACTTTTTGTTTGAATAATTTTGTAAACAAGCAAACTTTTATTCACTGGTAATACAATTGGTTAAATTGGATTCGTCTGATCTGATTTGCCTAACTTTAACCATGCCTTAACATTTTTTATCGACAATGCAGGTATTAAATTTTTTACTTCTGAGAATATCACGACTGTCCACATTGGCTCAATGACAGTTTCTCCATTATTTATTATAATTTGATTTGTGTTGGATAATTTGCAAAAAGTGTTTACCACATGCTATTAAATAAATATCAAACTAATGTTTTTTGTTTTTTTTTTTTTTTTTTTTGAGTCATAAACAAAGCAAGCACATACAAATCTAACTTTGATATTTTTGTGAAGTTATTTTAAATGACACATTTGTGTAAAATTTAAACAGCATGCTTGTAGTTTTAATACTAATGGTTTATTTGTCTAAAATTACTATTTTCCAATTTGTATTGTATATTATACTAGCTAAACCCGGTGTGCTTCGCTACCCCCTCGCAAAACGCGCAAAGATATACACATTAAATTTCTTATGTGCACCCTCCACACAGACCCCAATCACCCCTGAAAATTTCATT
This sequence comes from Bellardia pandia, assembly GCA_916048285.2. NCBI lineage: Eukaryota > Metazoa > Arthropoda > Insecta > Diptera > Calliphoridae > Bellardia > Bellardia pandia. The sequence goes on from OU696531.1 coordinate 26,242,513, forward strand.
GAAATCGGGCAAACCGTCTAGGAGGAGTATGTGAACAGGAAGTTTTGCCACTTAATTTTATATATATAGATTGTTAAGCATTATAGATAAACTAAATGACAAAAACCATTTTTAAAATTTCTTTATTAGTTTCAATTTAATGCAAATATAAAGTGCGCAAGGCATAAACATGTACACATTTGTTCTCACCACTGTATCTACCATTTGTCATTCTAAAACAGAAATTAAAAAACAATTTGACATAAGCAACAATATAACAAAAATACCAACATATAAATAAACATATGTATTTGTTACAATTTTGCCCACAAGGTCTACAACAGGCTGTATTAAAGAAAAATAAGATATACATGAACCTTTCTAAGTATGCTTTGCATTTTGTAACGCCTACTTTGGGATTTTATAACATATTCGTGTGTACGATTTAAAGTGGAAATTTATTTAAAAATAAGTAAAATTTGGTAATCTCTATTAAGATACATTTCAGACAAATATAAATTGATTATATTATATTATTATCTATATATACATAAAAGTGATTGTGTGTCTGTATGTATGTATATTTATTATTATTAGTTTGGGATCTATAGACGACTAAACGGCTGAACCGATTTTCACAGTATATTTCTGTATGTCTGGAAGGAGCTAGAGGCTACTTTTTTCTGAAATTTTAGGTGGGCGTGGTACCTCCCATACAAAGTTAATTTTGAAAATCAAATACTTAGGAAACTATAATAGCTATAGTACTTAAATTTTGCATGAGCAATTCCATTGTTGGTTGAAATATTTGCGGAAAAAATGGGAGTAGTAGCGACAGGGGGCGTGGCACCTCTCATATGATGATAATTAAAAAAAATCAAATATATGGTATACAATAAGATATATGGTACGGTTATTCTACCATCAATATTAATATTTATGACAAGAATGGGCGGACTATCAATAGTGGGCGTGGCACCTCCCATAGATATGATGACAAATTATATATAGGGAACGCTATATCGGCTATCAATATTAATATTTAGTACACCAATGCTCTGACAAGCAACAATATTAAGTAAATGTTAAAATGTGTATACATTTGAAACCCTTATCTATATATAAAAGTGAATGTGTGTTTGTTTGTTTGTTTGTATATTGTAAATCATAATAAGATAACATAATAAGAATTAATTTAAAAGGAAAACTGTAGATTTTAATAACTCGAAACTTTTTATTTCACTACGATACGGGTAGCGAAGCACACCGGGTTTTAGCTAATATATAATAAGAATTAAAGTTGCCTTTCAAACTAAGTGTGTCAATTTCACCTCAATTTGGACTGCGTAGAAGCAACATACTTACTTCGAAATTAGACATGTTTTTTACATTTTTGAACAATCTCGGTAAAGATCTTTTTCAGAAAAATATAAATTGATTATATTATATTATTATACATACATATGAACTAAAGCTCTCTTTCGAACTAAGTATTTCGATTCTGCCCCACTATAAAACTATACAATTTTTTTTTATATTTTAATGTTCTCGGTAAAGATATCTTTAATAAAAAATATAAACTTGTTATTTGAACTTATAGAAAGTTTTTTCTAATTTAAAAACAATCATAGTGCCTAAAACAAAATATATAGTTTTTTTTAAATTTTCAAATTGTAAAACATTGGACCAAGAAAAAATGTTGTTTTACAACTTTTTCCATCACATTGGAAATAATGTTGTTTAACTGAAAAAAAGACGAAACCAAAATCGATAAAAAATGTATTTTTCTATTACATATAGCGTGGAAACTTAACAGAAAAGCAAGTTTTTTTTTTAAGAAAATGACACATGTATGTATGTTTATCTCATAAATGTTGATACTGACCCACTTTATATTGTAGTGAATTAGAAATGGTATGATTTAGAATACTTATGGAAACAGAGATAATTTTTAAATTAAATTAGGCAAAATTATTTATAATTTTATGAAAATATTCATTAATATTTTAAGTCTACAAGTCTTCTAAAGAAGAGCTTTAGAATTCCTTAAGTGTGTAAAGAAAATAAAAATCAAGATTTGAATAGAATTCCTATTTTTTGTATAATATCTTTAAACAATATATTTCTATAAAAATAAAATAATTCAGTCCTCAACCAAGTCTTGCTCCTACATTCATACACATAACTAAAATTATTACGCTGTAGCACAGTGATATTAGTGAAATTTTTAAATGAATATTTTTATTTTGGTTGAAATATATTTTATACTGAAAATAAAACCCCAAAATACACATAATTTGTTGTATTTTTATATTAATTTTTAAAACACAACAAAATAAAATCAACTTTATTATCAAAAAAAGTAACAGTTTATTCAATTTTATAAATTGAAAAATTTTACATAAATAAAATTATATTGATTATGTAAATTAAAACAAGTAATTTAGTATAGTCGGTCAAGCCTGACCATATAATACCCAAAAATGTGTAACAGTTTTTCAGAAATGAGCGTGCACACAGAGTAAAGATATAGTTGGACAATGTCAACATTTTTACAATCTTTTCAACAATATTATGGTCACTGTAATTATTTTATGATTGCGATTACCATAATATGGCTAAGTTACGTTTCAGATGATTACTACAATTATATATACGATTGTAGTAACTATGTATATTTTTGTTGCAAGCAGGAGAGAAAAACATAATATGGTATAATTTTTCATTATAAAACTGATCACCAAAAACATTACATAATTGCTATGATTATAGCATATATGATTGCTATAATCATGTTAATGGTAAACTGAACCATATTATGGTTGCTGGAATCATATAAATAATTACTGTGACCATAATATTTTCAAAAAATGTTTAAAAATGTTGAAATAGTTGTGGTAAATATGCACAACTATATTTTTTCTCTGCGTGTGGCATGACTCCTGTGCCTATAAATATTTTTTTTTTTAACTTTCATCGCGATATAAACACATTTAAAAGATTTATATGTATTTAAGTGATTTTCGAAGTAGATCTTATGAATCGAATTTTACCTATATAAAATTAGGTGCTGTGATTTCTGTATATAGTCAATTATGGACCGTACTGCAAAAAAGTTTTAGATGTAATTAGGCTTCATGTACAACTTATTTGTAGCAAAATTTGTTTGCATAAGTGCATAAATCAAATATATATGACCGATGGACCCTTATTTTGGAATGATTTTTATGTGGCGGCTCAGTGAAATAATAAACCAATTTTGTCCAATTTCTATCCAGGCCATCCTTAGGCCGAAATAAGTCATGTGCAGAATGTTATCAAAATATCATCAAAATTGCAATCTGGCGGATGAACGGCCAGACCCAGTTACATCGATTAAGGAAGTGTGTTGTTGGTATAATTTAAGGTGGTTGTTAGACTAATAAAAATGGGCATTACAAATATCAGCACAAAACCAATATATCCTCCCCACTATGCTGGTGTAGGGCATAAAAAAAACATGATAAACTAAATATCTGTATGTACATATGTATATTTCTGAATTTATTAATAATAAACTATATTATTCATTTATAAAATTCCTACAAATTCCTGCAAATAAATCTTTTAACTCATTTAAAATACATTAAATTTAAATTTGTTTTATTTATTATAAAAATTCCTTAACCCCAGGTTGCAATAGAAATTAAAATCTCGTTTCATTGTGTGTTTTTTTTTTAATTAACCAATATTTGAATAATACAAATATAAATCAGTTTTATGTTCTGCCCACAAAATGATGTTGTAAATATATTTGGAAGTGAAATGAAAACCTCATTAAATGAATTATTTGCATATTATTTATTTTTCAAGCAGAACGGAAATTGAAATAAAATTTAATTGCGTGAACAAAAAAATTTTATTTTATAAATATTTAGATAAACATTTAATTAATGAAATGAATTCAATGATTTAATTAATGCAGACTAATGTTTACTGTTCAGCACAAATTTATTCAATATAAAAAGATTTTATTTTTTATTTTTTTCAACAAATCACTGAAAAAATGGAAATAAAGTTATGTTTACCATCATTTTAAAAAGTAGTAAAAAGACTTTTTTTAATTATCATTTTTGCATCAATAAGTAAATACGAGTACTTGCCATGTGTGACCGTATGTGAAGATAACTATTTTTTATTTAGAATAGTTGTAAACTCAAAAAAGGATTAAGTGTACTAGAGTTAAGGTAGAAACACATGTGTCAAATATTAAAAAAAAAAACACGTAACCACTAAGTAAAATATATTTGAATTATTTTATTTCTTTCAAAAACTGATTTTATTTAGGACAAGTCGCATATAAACAAATTTAGTTATATCTTATTTGATGCCTTGTAAGATGAAATAGAGTCAAACAAATGTCTGCTATAAAATTTGGTTATGCTTTTTTGAGTAAATATTTGTCATTGTATTTGTCACATTTGTCATGTGTGACATTATCTTTAGGATTACTGAGAATTTACGATTTACTAAAACAAATGATGTTAACAGAAACAGTGTTTGTTTCATATCTAACTCGACAAAAAATTCTTTCTTTTCTTTGTGTAAAAACTGACTGGATTTATTTTTATACCCACCATTAAAAATATGGTGTTATATTTATTTCACTCCAATTGTAGCACATCAAACATTAAAAAATACTGTTAGGTTTTCTCTTTAATATTCTTGTATTATTTTACACCAATACCTCGCTTTGCTTCGTTTCATTTTGCGTTTTTTTTTTCGAAATTGCGTACTAATTTCTACTCTGTGTCGTTATACTTTCGAGGTTGCGTTGTTTTGTTTTCGAGTCTTTAATTTAATTATATAATGACATAAAAAGTAAAGCATTATCTAACGATAATGCTAGTGGTATTAATACAGATAATTGCTACAAGGAAATTTATTTTTCGTTGAAAAAATGCTGTTCAGCAAACATTGGACCAATTTTTTGTAAAAGAAAGCCTACGACTTGGTATTTTCGTAACCTTAAAACCTATTTTCAATCTTTACTTGGTTTGCTATAGAAAATCTTAAGTGACTTTGCGTCGTTTTAATTTGTATTCTTCTGGAACGTAACCCCGACGCAAAGTGAGGTATTGCTGTAATTAGTTTTTTTTTATTAAAAAATGCAAAGCTTCTTGTTTTTCTTCAGTTCTTATTGTTTTCTTTATTTTAAATTCAGTTAAATTATTACAAAGATGATTATAAAGAAAACGATACAATGAACTGGAAACGTGAAAAATATTTAAGGTTAGGTGTTCTTTTGATAAAAATGTTGTTTATTTTCGATTTTTTAATTTAATGTATAAGAAATTTAATATCATTATTCTTAAGATGAAAATGTGCTCCTGCCCAGCTTAGCTTCAATTTTGAGCTTCGTAAAGAAATAGCTCAAGTGTTCCAAAAAAAATCGTGTTTAATGCTTTATATCTTACTAGGTTTTTTCCTATCTTTTTTCCTAACTATGTATTAATGAAATTAATTAATGAAATTTTTTATACCACAAAATTAGTTTATACTTGTTGCAATATTTTTTTAAGTAAGATCTCGAAAAATGTAAAAATTTTTAAAATATTTTTAATTGCATGCATGATAGTTCAAATAAAAAAAAAGAACTGTAGATATATGATATTAAATATTTACTTTGTATGGGAGCTGCCACGCCCACTTTTTCCTGATTATTCAAATCAGTAACATATGGGATACTGCAATGTTTCAAAACTCTTGCTATTACAATAGTCAAGATATATGATGTTAATCAATTTATTTGGGAGGGGCCACGCCCCCTTGATATATATATATATATAGCTGTAAACCTAATTGGGACTATAACCTTTCAAATGAAACCGGTTTGGGCCAAATCGGTTGGATAGTTTTAGAGTCTATAGAGGACAAACATACAAACATTGTATTTTATATACAAGGTGGCGCAAAAGTAAACTTCCGATGTTTTTTGGCTGTCACCGACCAATTATTGGTCAAATAAATAGTCAGCAATATTCCGCAGAACTGACATTAGGGGCCTCGCAAAATTTATAGCATTTTCTGATAGGAGGATTACTTCTGCGCCACCTTGTGTATAGATAAAAACATATGACACTGTAGCAAAGGGTCCAGAAAAACATCTGTCCATACCTAGCGCATGATAAGGCGAATATCTAAAGCCAACCCAAAAAAATCACCTACTGATATCCAACGCTGAAATTGAAGGAAAATTAAATGTGACGTTATTTAATTCTATTTATATATTTGGAAAATGGGCTTCATGGAAGAATAATATCGAAATAACGCTAATGGTAATAACCCATTCCTTAAACTGTCCAGTTTTGCCAAACACATATTGACATATCCGTACTCAAACGCAGAAGTTGAGAGGAGTTTTAGTGTCATGATTTTATTCAAAAATAAAATTAGAAACAAAATATCAAACTTTATCTAAAATTTTGACAGGATGTGGCTTTAAACGGATTTTTTTTCAATTTATCCCTTTTTACCCCTTTTTTCATAAATGTTTACGCGTTTTGAGTCTAAAAAGTTGACATCACTGATCATATATTTAGTAAGTACCTTTTGAGGTCTTTTGGACATTTACATTTTTATTATTTAAAAGTCCAGAAAACTTACAGCGTGTACATTAGAATTCTTCAAGATTGTATGGAAGAAAAAAATTGCAAGCTATATGCCCTTCTAGAATTGTTCTAGTTATTGTAGAAACATGTTCTGAAAAATATTAGGACGATAGGATAAAGTTAACTGGCGCCGCAACAGCTCTGAAGTTTGTAGGTGCATTTACAGGATGAAATTAAGCATTGTTTTCAGTTTTTCCAAAACTTTTGCACATTAAATAATCATTTCTGCATTTTACTTTAAAAGAATCGCAATGTGTACAAAATTAGAGTTCTATTAAGATATAAAAGATAAAAACCGTTTAAAAACTTCTAAAATTATAAAGTATTCCCCAGGCAAAATATTAAAAAAGTTTAAGGAGTATTTAAATAAAATCATATATTTACTTTAAATATATACGTATGTATTAATTTGTATATGAGAGTTTTTATTTTCGTAGCATAACGTCGAACTATTATCTAGTATGGTCAAAAATTGTTGATTTTTAACGGCCTTTTCCAAAATTCATTTTCAATTTTTTTTTAAATTTTGTTTACCAAAATTTAGAATTTTTAGAACATCTATTTAGGATTCCTTAAGGATATATAGAGAAATAGAAATATAAAAAAATTATGTCAATGCTGGTGATTTTAATTTGCCGCACCATTCAAATTCATTGTGCTTTTCATGGTGTTTTCATGAGAACATGATTTTTTGCCTGTTGCTATTGCATAAAAATAAAATTCTGCTCGCTAAGTCATTCTTTTAAAATTTTGAATGCGTGCTTTGGGTCACCATCCAGCTGAAAAGTAATTTCATCCACATGATAGACATTTTTATCTACAAAATTGGGAAGATGAGTTTGCAAAATACGCAGATTGTCTTATTTCCTCTAAAGCATAGCATGACGTTCCTCCCACTGAGCTTTATTGTTACCTGTACAACGTGCCTTTGAATTCTATAGACAATTTGCTACCAGCAATATTGTTTACATTTTGTTTATTTTGTGAAAACGATAAAAATTGAATTTGCCTAATAAGATTATACGTTTCCCATCATCTACTGTCAAATTTCTGTGCATTCTGGCAAACTTTAACCCTGACTTACATAAAATTATTTATTTACAATGTAGGTTTTAATTTCTTTTTACTGCTGCGATGTAACCAATATCACAAAAGGCTCATCTTGCTGTCCATTGACTAACCAATAACCTGATTTGTTGTTTGGGAACAATAGATAACAGTGTTTGGACTCTAATGACCACTGATTGCCTTAGGATAGCTGGATAGCTATTACTCACGTAGAATAATTACTTTTTGTCATTGCTAGAATATTGTCCTCAATGGCTCTTGACTGATCCTTTATTACTGATTGGAATTTGTATTATAATTTGATTTGTGTTGGACAATTTGCAAAAAAATTTGCCACAAGCAATTAAATTTGTATTAAACTAATTTTTAATTTATTTAAATCTTTGATATTTTTGTGCAAATTTTTTAAAATACACAGTTGTGCCATAATGTTTATTTGCCGGAAATTCTTATTTTTCCTTTTGTATTGTAAATTATTTTGATTCAAATTAAACCTTAAATAAAGGACAGAAAAGATTTATAATTTTTCAATTGTCTTTATTTGTTTTATTAATATGCAATTAAAAGTGCACAAAGCACAAACATGTATCAATTAGTGCTCCCAACTGTACATTGAAATTCAAAATAAAACTTTATAATAATTATTAGTAAAAATCACAAATTCGAATACAAAAAATATGAAATTTTTCGAAATATTATTTTCAGAAAAATAGATATTGCTGACCATGCTTCTCCTCAATTCTTAAGTTACGGTCACACTTGGCAATTATTTGCCAAAAGACGTTACCACTCAATAAAATATATTTGAACTCGTTTATTTATTTAAAAAAAAAAAACTTCGTTTATTTAAGACACAACACAACAAATATTTAGTTTTATTTTATTTGATGCTGTTTGAACTTGCAAAACTCTTGTAACAGTAAACAACGTCAAACAAATTTTTCTACAACAAGTCGTTACGCTTTTTTGAGTAAATATTTACCAAGTGTGACCATAACTTTAGTACTTTATACTGCCACATAATCAAACAGATACAGCTTTCGTGAATAAAATCATTAAAAACACTTTTCATAAATCATATAATTTTTTCAACAAAATTCCACACATAATTTATCTACATTCATAAGTTCATTTTGCCGTTTAAATTTGTTTTCCTTTGCTTGTTGTGTGAACAACAACAACAGAAACTTTTAAACAAAAATAAATTGTTTCAAAATATATTGTTTAAACAACATTAACACAACAATCAATATAGAATACCGCCAGCACCACCATCAATATATGCTCTAATATTATTGATTCTCTCATAAATCACTTTATTTTATTGAAAGCCATTAAATAATTTTATAACACATTAAATAATCAAACAAATAAATTTAAGTTTAATTAATCTGAAACATTAATTTATATATTTGAAAACAATTTTTAGAAATGTTTAGCTGACAGACAAACAACACTCAAATCACATGACTTTGGTAAAAATAATTAAATAAAATAGAAAGGAATTTGTTTATTTATGCACAAATGATTTATTTATTTTGTGGAGTTATTTAAAAAATATAGTAATAAGAAACTAACCGGAGACCGGAAACGAAAGGCATCGATGACAATTTTATTTCATACTTTTTTTTTTGTTTTTCACAATAAAACTTTTGTTGTATTTAAATATTTTAAATTGTAATTTAATTTAGTAAATGTTAATTATGTATGTTTTTTGTTTAGTTGTTATTTAAACCAATAATTGCATTCGCATTAATATTATTAGACAAAACACACAGCATCATAAAATGTAAAATACAATATGACAAACAAAACACTTGTTTGATGTTAAAATAAAATCCACAAGTGTCTGCTGTTTCCGTTTTCTTTATATATGTATATGTAGCTATTTATGTTTGTGTTGGTTATTTAAATTTTCACATTTAACATTTCCGCTGTAGACACTCACACTTAAAGAGCACTAACAAAAATAGACATCAATTTCTAGCTATCTTTGTTTGAGCAATAAGTTTGCATTTAAATATTTATTCACATTTTCTACAACATTAAATTTTCAGTTTTTTTTTTTCTTCCAATATTTGTACTTTTATATTTTCTTTTTTTCTCACTTTTATTTGTATTTCTGTACAAATATTTGTATGTATATTTATGTGAATGTGTGTAACCAATATAAATTTACATTTTTTTTTTTTATACCAAAAAAAGTAATTTTTTTTTCTTCAAATTAAACTTTCACTTTTAATTTTCCATTGATATTTATTTTGTTTTCCTGCGCTTTTTTGTTTTAATTTTCCAAGTATTATTTTGAACGTTGTAAAACCGCAACTGAAAATTTTCTTTACAATGCTTCGGCTTTTATATGAATTCTGTTGGATTTCGTTAAGTTTTGTTAAGCTTCGAAGCTTTTCTATCACCGAAAGCTTTCAAGTGTTGCTGGCATTTTCTCTCTTTACTTATCGTTTAGTGGGTTTGTTTACATTTCGTTAAGTTGCCTTGTTGCCTCGTCTGTGTCAAACAGGTGTCTATGAAGATTTTAGCGCCAAAAATGTTAAGAGTTTATGAAAATGTGTGTTCTGGCAGCACTTTAAGGATAATCAGTCAATAAAATTTCCTGTGAATTAATTTTGTTCGTGTAAAAAAACATTTGTTGCAGAAAATCATTATCATTACCATTAACCAAAGTAGAGAATGCTTTTCGGAAACTGTTTTATGAGTGTCGCACCTTCCTTTTAATTCGGATGTAGAAGGCCGCACATCAAGGATATCATAGTTGGCTAGAAACCCTCTAATAAAGTGTTAATACTAAATGAAAAGTTTTACTCGAATATATTAAGCACAACAGTAGAAAACAGTTGTTTATTCGACTTTAGCATTTTCTTGTTGAGCATATGCTTTTGTTAGAAAAAAATAATTTTATAAAGAAAATAAGATTTACAGTGGGGAGCAAAAACAAGTACATATTTGTTCCTTGTTCACTTCCCTTGTTCACTTAAAACTAATAAAGAAAATTTAAAAATGTTTATAATCATTTATATTACGTTTAAATCTAAGCAAAATAATTTACTATCCAAAATGGAAAATAATAATTTTCAGGAAATAAAAACTAAATTTTTCCATTTACTTAATTTTGCACAAGTGTGTCTTTTAAGTCCTTCACGATAGAGTGAGACGAATCCAAATTTAATCCTTTCCAATCCAACGAAAAGCAATATTGCTGGCGCCAAACAGCACAGAAAATTCAAAGACACGATGTAAAGGAAATACTGAAGCACGGTAAGAGAAACGTCATGACATGGGATTGCTTTACATGGTGGCAATTGCGACCACTGAATCAAAAGAACATGGCTTAGCGTGCCGAATTTTTTCTGGATGCAGCATCCAGCAAATAGTCCTGACCTCAATTCAATTGAGAATTTGTGGTCAGTCCTAAAGAGAAAGTTGCTTTCTTTGATTTTCGGTATATGTATAAGAAATTTAATATGGTTGTTTATAAATTCTTCTCTAGAAACTCTTCTAGAGAAAATCTTCTAAAGTCTTGTATAGAATGTCTTCTCTAGAAATTCTATAGAAAGCCCTCCATATAAAGTCTTCTAAAGAAATTCTTTTATAAGAGTCTTCTATAGAAATTCTTCTATAAAAATACTTCTATCAAAATTCTACTTTTAAAAGTCTTCTAAAGAAAGTCATCTCTATAAAATATTCTATAGAAAACATTTCATAGAAAGAATACATCTCTAGAAATTCTTCTATAAAAAGACATCCATAGAAAATCTTCTATAAAATGTCTTCAGCTGAATGTCTTCCATAGAAAATATTCTATAGAAAGTCTCTCATGACAGTCTTCTATAGAAATTCTTCTATAAAAACTCTTCCATAAAAAGTCTTCTATAGACAGTCTTCTCTAGAAAATCGTCTTCAGAAAGTCTTTCATAAAAAGTGTTCTCAATAAACTCTGTCATAGGAAGTATTCTATAGAAATACTTCTATAAAAATTCTGCTATAAAAATCTATCTAAATTCTATCAAAATTCTTCTTTAGAAAGCTTTCTATAGAAAGTCAGCTCTATAAAATTTTCTATAGAAAGTCTTCTACAGAAATAGAAAAATCTGCTCTAGAAAATCGTCTATAAAAAGTTTTCCACAGAAAGTCTTCTATAGAAAGTCTTCAATAGAAAGTCTTCCATAGAAAATATTCTCTAGAAAGTGTTCAATAAAAAGTTTGTTATGAAAGTCTTCTATAGAAATTCTGCTATAAAAATTCTTCTTTAGAAAGTCTTGTATGGAAAGTCAAATCTAGAAAATCTTCTATAGAAAGTTTTTCATAGAAAGTTTTTTATAGAAAACTCTTCTATAGAAAATCTTCTATAGAAAGTCTTCCATAAAAAATATTCTATAGAAAGTGTTCTATAAAAAGTCTTTCGTGAAAGTCTTCTATAGATATTCTTCTATAAAAATTCTTCTTTAGAAAATCTTGTATAGAAAGTCAACTCTAGAAAATCGTCTATAGAAAGTCTTCCATAGAAAATGTTTGATAGAAAATCTTCTATAGAAAGTCTTTTATGAAAGTGTTTTATAGAAATTCTTCTATAGAAATATTTCTATAAAAATTCTTCTATCGAAATTCTTCTTTAGAAAGTTTTATATAGAAAGTCTTATATAGTATGTCTACTATAGAAGGTATCTTGAGAAAGTCTTTTATAGAAAGTTTTTTATAGAAAGTCTTCTATAGAAATTCTGCCATAAAAAGTCTTCTATTCGTGTCGGCTATTGAAATCATAATTTTATGACATTCTTTTGAAGTGCAATTTTGAAAGTGCCTTCTAGAACTGGAGAAGGCATAATAGAATGAGTATCGAATATTTTAGAATAAGTAAACAGGTCTTCTATAAGTCCTACAAATTGAAACACTTGCAATTTCTCCCGCCGGGTATGATAAAGTATTTAACTTTTATGTTGTATAATAATTAATACACTAGAAATGTAACCAAATTGCATTAAGCCAATGAAAACTAAGGCTGCTAAAGAACACTCTTTGACTGCGAAAGGTTAATATACAACATATTTACTTAAAATACATGCTATATACAAGCCAAATGTAAACTTCTGATAGACATTCGATGTATTAGTAAACATGAAATCGGATATCTAAACACACATACAATTTATATAAAATAATCAAATTTCAATCAATAACTTAAAGGAAACGTTAAAACAATTAGAAACAATATTTAACATTTCAGAAGTTTTTGTAAAAAATAGACTTTAACGAGTTGAAAAATTGCAGATGCTCTTCAAGCATGAATTTCCCATTGGCAACGAATATATGTACAAAAAACATAAGCAAACGCAATTGTATATATGTATTAGGGTGGCACTTATTTAAAACTTTTGTGATTTTCGATGCTGCCACCTACTATAGTTTAATTGTTTCTAAATGATTTCGCTCAAATTTTTTGAATTTTCAATAATTTTAAATCAAAACTCAAAATGTCCTTAATAAGGGTCAGCCTTAAAAGAATGCTTTAAAATTTAATTAAAATTTACACTACCACAAAAATACCGACCTGTTTAAAATCATTAAATGTTACGCAAATATGATGAAACCACATTATCCTGATTTATGAATTTATGTTGCAATTAACTGAAATAAAGCGCACAAAATACAAAAACAATGACTTGCTGGTAAATGGGTTAAGTGATGCAGTTCAATATGAAACTTATTTACTGAAAGCCTTTTTACACTCTGGTCTACTGAATAATCCTAATATAAGTTTAGCTACTCATCAGTTTTAACTGCTTTAAATTTAATTAAATTATTTTAAATTCCTTAGCAAAAATATATTAATACCAAGAAAATGTATACAGTTTGAAAACATATTAAAAAAACTTAATATGTTTGCTTTCAAAACGAAAGAATATCTCTAGAGAACATATGTTTAAATGCTTGTAAGAGCAGAAAATGATATGAGCCGAAAAAGTGGCAAGTGAATTAATCCCACTCGAATACAAACAGAAATAGAAAGAACAAATTAAGTTACAAATATAAATGTGTTAAATACTGCCTCAAATACATAGTTGTTGACAATAAAACCCCCACATGGATAATAAAGGCACAAACAGGAAAAGGAAATCGAACACTGCCGGCCGGTGTAAAGTAAACTAAAAATATAAATGTGTACATACACACTTACATTTCTATTGATAGTTAGTAGGATTTTAACATTATTTAGAATCATACCTCGGCAGCAACAGCCCGAACTACTGCCACATGAACATTCTCTAAACCCTGTTAAACTTTCTCATTTGTGTTTGTAATATATTTACTTGTTTGGTTTTCCCATTTATAAATAGAACATGAATTTGCAAAACAGAAACCTAAACAGAAGGTAATCAATAAATAGAATTTCTATAGGTTCCTTTTCATTAACAATATGATACATACATACTTGTTGTAAGTATTCATACTCATCCACAGCATTTAAAATTCTCAATTATGCCATTCATTTCATTTTATTCAGCTTCATGTTTTTCCTATTGCTAAATATGTTTGTATGCCTACATAGTAAATATGTAGTTATAGACATTATATTGTTTTGTATTGTCTTTAGTATCTCTGAGTGTAAGTTTCAAACACTTATAGAGGATTAGGAAACCAACAATTTAATTTCCGGTGTTTATATAATATGTATACAACATAGTAGATGCCTTTGTTTGCTTCTAAATTGAAGCAGCACGCAATTTTGGCATGTTTGTATTAAATAAATATAAATTTAATAAAAATAATACAACGTCAGCTCTAGTCTAGCAACCTTTATAGATTTAAGTATGAAATACAATTGGAATTAATTTTAATTATTAATTTATTAATTAAAATGAAAAAATTAATTATCTTTACTACTCAACAGTTTGAGATAAAATTTTATTTTTGTTGCTTACGCATGGTACACATAAAATCCGGTCCGATAAGTGTTTTAATGTAAAATAATTTTGAACCACAAATTCATATTCATTTATTAATATTTAAGAAACAAAGAAAATAAAAATTATTTTGCTTTTTTAAAAATCCGTCTATTTGTTTTGATGGATCGAATTTCATATCACTATGTTGCATAACATATTGATCCACCTAAACTGTATATTTATTACAAGTCGCTAACATTTTTATACCCTACACCATCCTACACCAGTAGGGTATATTCGATTTGTGCTCATGTTTATAAGGTCCATAAATATTAGTCCAACACCCAGCTTAAAGTATGCCGATCAACTTATAATCACTTCCTTAGTCAATTCAACGAAGTCTGTGGGTCCGTCTGGCTGTTTTGAAGATGTGTACATATTTCATAAATTTTGTTACATTATATTTTTTTCTGTGCAAGGACGATTAGGCTTGAGAATGGCCCCTATATTGGTTTATCAGTCTTAAATGTTTGATTTATACACATATGCAAACAAATTTTTGCAAAAATAAATTGTATATGAAGCCTAAATACAAGTTTACAAATTTTGTACAGATCGGTTTATAATTGACTAAGCTTCCATATGAGGCCCACTTCTGACAATCACTTTAATCAGCATGACTCTTTCAAACATTTTCGTATCACAATAATATTCAACAAAAATATGTTTCATATATCGTTAGCTAAAACCCAAACGGCCCTATCTAACATTTTGAATATTTTACAGGAGAAGCAAAAAACTCTTTTAAACTAATGATATAGTTTCGATCAGTATGATCCAGTATTATAAAAAAAGTTGTGAGAATTTTAATTCTTTCAAAATAATATAAAATTTTAAAATATTTAAAAAACATTGTTAGTTAAGTTAGTTAATTTAATGAAACCAAAGGCCCTATCTACACATTAATACAAAGTAGATTAATTGTATTTTTTTTTTATTTATTAGGAAAATGCTGTTTAATCCGTATTTATCTACATGCTTATAATTTATTTTTATTCAAGAGTTGCAAGAATTGGAATAAAGAAAAGTATTAATTCATTTGCAAAGTTTATGCTATCATAGAAATAATGTCAATCTTTTGGAAGTAGTAGTTTTAAATCCTGCAGATGTTGACACTACCTTTTTAGAAACTTGGAATCTTTATTCATGCAATATCGGAGGTAAGGCGGTAATGATATCGCTTAAAATAAATAGTGCCTGGTTGTTCGTATTCCAGTGCACGTATCATATTGACAGTGGGGTCCCCGGATTTTTGTCATTAAAAATAAAATATGCTGTTTAGACCTTGTCTTATAGCTTTAGGGAAAGATTCATAATCAGGAAAGTAATTATGAAGGGGCTTTGCGAGCAGCTTTTACCAAGTTAGTAAATGCAAATGGCATGTTTATTTCTTTCTTCGTAATCCTTTTTCCAATAAGAGACTGCCTTTCATTTGCGTAAGACCAACCACCAAGTATTTGTGCTCTATGGTAATGTCTTTTTCCACACATAAAGAAAGCAAAGCATTTGAAAGGAGAACATTTCTGTTTTGCTAAAAACAACCATCTGAATAGATAATGATGTGGTGAATTTCAGGAAACCGTTCAAGTGAATTTCTCAAATGTTTAATAATAATTGTAGTAAACGTGGATGAAACCAGATTTCCCTCAGTTTCATTTCAAATATAATTGTAAGACTCGTGATTAACTGCATTGTAAATGGTAAAAATATGAAGCTGTAGATTCATTTTAAAATAAGACGAGTTACCTTTAGACTGGGGTAAGAGCTTCACTGCTTGCATGTCTATACAAAGTAGTAAACAAAATCCTGATTTTGCGTTAAGCTGTTACAAATGTATTTCTCTATAATAAATAAATTGTTCGACGGTTAAATCCGTCAATTTTTTTTTGTCAACTTACAATGTTGTCTATACAAACAATCAGTTAGGGCTTTTTTAGATAGGTCCGTGTGTTTTTTGTTAATAAAATTGGTAATTTTGGTCAAATAAGTCCAAATTATTTCTTTGAGTTCTTGGAGTTCTAGTTCTTGGATCCTGTCTCAAACTATATGGAGTGTGCTAATCTCATGTCCACCACTATAGCTTTACGACCTCCTTTGATAGATTTTTAATTTACTCCAGAACAAATTAGTTTAATGTCATGTTTCTATAGTGTATAAAAAAAATAAAATTGCTCTAAAAAAATAAAATTGTGAATTTTGTTTTTTGAATTGAAGAAACACGTTCTTAAAAATATTAGGATGATAGCGTAACGTTAACTGGCGCCGCATAGGCTCTTAAAATTATAGGTCTATTTACAAGGGGAAAATATGCATTTCTTTTAGTTTTTGCAAAAATTCCGAAATTAAATAATTAGTGTTGCATTTTAATATAATACAATATGTACAAAATTAACATTCTAAGAAGACTTAAGAGATCAAAATTAGTTAACAGATTTAAAAGTTTTCTCCAGGCCATTAAATTGTTTCAGACCACTTGTTTTAACGGCCGTTTCAAAACACTATTTTCAATTTTTTCAAAAATGTTTAAAGAAAATTTCGAATTTTTAGAACATCTCTTTGGGATATGAAGGCTATACGAAGGAATATAAAATATAAAAAAATTATGTCAATATCTCTCATAGTTTTTCAGTACCCACGATTTTAATTTTTCGGAATTCGGAAAAAAATATTTTTTTGTCATTTTTATACATAATAAGAATAAGCTCAATATCTTTAGTACATATTATCAATTTTAAATAAACCCCATACATAATAATATAGCCCAGATACTAATAATTACTTTCCGAAATTTTTACTCAAAACGGATTTAAATCATTAAGACCACAGGCCAAATTTTGCTATATTTGGGATTTCTAAAGGAAAGTTAGCGAAATGTTATAAATTTTTGAGTCAACATGACACTTGAATGAAATATAACTCAAAGTCCAAAATTTACAATAACAGTGCAAAAATCTAAATTAACCCTTAAACGCTCTTGGGCTAAAATTTTCTTAAACATTAAAAACCATGAAAAGTACTACGAATTTAATACTGCGAATTACCAACACTTTAATTTGTTACTCAAATTTTTTTTTAAATTTTGCCACTTTGAGCCCGAACTAGAAACTTCAATTAAAATATGTAACCTAACAAGCAAACTTTAAACAATTTTGTTAAAATTTTCAGCATTTGATTTTGACAAGGACACCCTCATCTACATAAAGAAAATAATCCACTTCAGTATAAGTGTATAATATGCTAAATATGTTACCTATAGAAATTTACTTCAAACTTCTTTGAGTGTTGAAACCTGCTATTGATATGGTCTTTAAACACGTGATCATTATCACCGACAACAACAATTTATAGCTTGTTGTGGGTTTATTTAAATAACTTATTCTCAAAAGGTTCTTTTGATTTACAAAAACAAAATAAAATCATTTTGGCAATACATACAACTATTGACAAATGAAATAAAACAATTCAAATTAACATAAAAGTCAAGTAGCTGAGAAAAAATTTATTTATGACGCCACACGTAAGTGACGATTAATTAAGATAATAAAAATTGAAAAATAAATATAAATTACACATAGAATTATTTCATTACATTACCAGTTCGAAAAATACTGGAAATTGTAAGAAACATGGTAATAATTTTAGGAAGATACTTACATTAACTGCAATCAAATCATGCTATAAAAACACAAAAGAAAAATTTCAAAACTAAAGTTAAACAATTCTATTGAATTTTAAAATTAACAACAGTTATTCCACTTTGTTGTTATTGTTATTTACTGATATGGTTTGATAATACTGCCTTTTGTTACTCTTGCAACAATAATTCATAGTATAAATTATAAAAAATTAATATTGACGTGAGTATTTAACACACTTTGAAGATTTGAAAAAGATCATCAAAAATCATCTTCATTATGTTGGAAGGCGATTGTTATTGCCATGACATTGAATACTTCTCTTTATAAATATTTTTTGATTTGCCAAACAAAAATATAACAACAAAATAATGATTTCATTTGTTTTGAATACGTAATTTTTTATTTATTGTTTGATAATCAGAAGAAGGAACTAAACTTTACAAATCAAAACTCTTTATTGCACACTTGACATCACACATCATTCAATTCATTGCGATCCATTTATAATGAAAACATAATTAAAATTCACATTAATAAATATTTATGAACTGAAACGTGCAAATAGTAATTCAAACTTTTGAATATGTTTCAATATTTATGTTGTTAAGAATTTAAAATTCGTTTCAAAACAATGCTTTTTACACTTGTAAATACTCAACAATTTGAGCTATGAGTGACAAAATTGTTTGAGGAACTAAATGAATTGTTAACTGTCCTACCTTCCCAATACTTGTTACTGAATTAGCTATACGACTCCTTTTTTAATATGGGCAGAATAGAATAGAAGTCTTTTTTTAAATACTTGCTATAAAAGATATTAAGAAGACTTTCTATAAAAGATGTTCTATAGTACACTTTTTATAAAGAATACTTTCTATATAGAAGACTTTCTCTGTAGAAGATTTTTTATAGAAAACGTTTTATAGAAGACTTTCTATAGAATACTTTTTACAGAAGACTTTCTATAGAAGACTTTCTATAGAAGACTTTCAATAGAAAACTTTCAATAGAAGACTTTCTTTAGAAGACTTTCTTTAGACGACTTTATATAAAAGACTTTCTATAGCAGACTTTCAATAGAGGAGTTTCTACAGAAGAAATTTCTATAGAAGATTTTCTATAAAAGACTTTCAATAGAAGACTTTCCAAAGAGGACTTTCTATAGAAGACTTTCTATAGAGGACTTTCTATAGAAGAATTTCAATAGAAGACTTTCTATAGAAGACAGTCTATAGAAGACTTTCAATAGAAAACTTTCCAAAGACGACTTTCTATAAAAGACTTTCTATAGAGGACTTTCTATAGAAGACTTTCAATAGAAGACTTTCCAAAGACGACTTTCAATTGAAGACTTTCTATAGAGGACTTTCTATAGAAGACTTTCTATAGAAGATTTTCTATAAAAGACTTTTAATAGAAGACTTTCCAAAGAGGACTTTCTATAGAAGGATTTCTATAGAAGACTTTCCAAAGACGACTTTCAATTGAAGACTTTCTATAGAGGACTTTCTATAGAAGACTTTCTATAGAAGAATTTCAATAGAGGACTTCCTATAGAGGACTTTCTAAAGAAGACTTTCTATAGCCGACTATCTACTTTTTTTAGAATTTGAGAATTTTGACATTCCAAATTTCATATCGATTATTTTTGCACTCTTCTCTTGGTTTGAACGTTCTTCGTATGACTTTTATATTTATTGTTTAAATAACAGCAATCTTTTTAATAAAAAAATAAAAAGCTGACGCAAGCACTATCTTTTTATGATCTAGGGCTTTTAAAATATATTTAAAATTTGATTTGTGATAAACTGATGAAAATATGATCACGCACTTAGAAATTTACAATTCGAATGTTTTCAAAAATTTTAATACATTTTAAAAGTCCCAAATGTCTATGTTTCATTATTTTTCATTGTGTATATATAGTTAGATGTTGGCATTGTTTAAAAGGTATGTACGATTACAGGTTTAAAAAACTTCGTTAGTACATATGTGTAGTGTACAATTGAATTGCATTCGACTAGCGCACGTAACATTATAGACATTATTAACTCAAATTTTACGTATGTGAGTTAATTAACACATCTGTATTGCAAAACTGTTCAACTTATGAAACTTATAACAGTATGTTAATTATTACAAATTTCAAATAAACATGATTTTATTTAAATAAGATATGTATGTACATACGAGTAATATGTAATTTTTCAATAAGTGTTTACTGAAGTTAACATACGTTAAACACGATCACCAAACTGATCACATAGTATGCACTTCAACAAACAATATTCAAAACACTTAGGAAATATTTTTGAAAGTAACCAGTTTTTGTTCGTAGGACAAAGTCATTACTTCCGGAAATATATGTGAAAATTAAAGAAAAATTGTTACTCTGAATATGGGAAAAAAAACGCTGATCTAGAATTTAATTTGCTTAGCTTGCCAAATTTCTTAAAATGCTTAAAGCAATATATAAGTGCGTGCTAAGAACATGTTAAAGTTTGACAGCTGAAACTGTAGCTCATTTGAAGTTCGCACACATTTCCTATTCAACTTTATTTGTTTTCAGTCTGATCAAAAGAAAACACATATGAGAAGACTTGTGTTCTTCTATTCATTACGTTTCAAGTGCTACTGACCATGGTTAATAATACATATGTACTTTAAAGTGCCAGTAGGACCGGGTGTTAAAAATGAAACAACACTTATTTTGTGGAAGCACAATTAAGTGTAGCCCTGAGACAAGAGTTTCTTAACGTTTGATGTATTTCTTTCAAGTCATTTCTTTTATTGTGTGTTTGAAAGCAACCACAAGAGTAAATAAATATATGTTCGATCAAACTGGCGCTAAGTAGAGGCTGCGTAAAATTGTGAAGAGTATTTTGAATTTTATGTGTTTTTATTCTGTTTTTTTTTGTGATTTTTAATTTAACGAATGCTGTTAATTTTTTATATAAATAGATAAAATTAACAATTGGAAATCATCAATACGACACCAGTGATTAAACAGTTAAGAAGTTTATATTGAGACGTTCAGACAACACAGCACAGAAGAGAAAATGGTAGGTTTCTTGTAATTTTAAAATAATTCGTCTATAATTAGATAAATTTTCCTTATTTCAGAAATTGTTTATAGTTTTTATAAGTTCCTTGGTTTTGACCAATGCCTTGACCTATGCACACTCTCCTCAGCGTTTGCGCCGGGATGTAAGTGAATCAAATACTCAATATTTATCTCTAGAACCACCTCTAGAATCATTACCAGAAGAATCTCAAGCTGCAGTGGTTTTAGGAGAAGATGGTTATAAATACAAGACACTGCGTACTTTGCGTTTCAGAAAGACACGTGATGTTTCCCATTTGAATTTGGATTATTTGCCTCCCGCACCATCCAAGATCAAGACACCATTGAATGAATATTTGCCTCCTGTAGAGGTCAATGAACTAGAAACCACAGAATTCCTACCCACCTTATCATCCAATGAATATTTACCGCCAGTAGCTGAAGTAACAGAAACTTTGGCCGCCACTGAACCCGCACAACCTTCCAATGAATACTTACCACCAGTAGCTGAGATAAAAGAAGCTGAAATTATCACTGAACCAGCACAACCTTCCAATGAATATTTGCCCCCAGTAGTTGAGGTTAAGGAAGCGGAAGTTATTACCGAACCAGCACAACCCTCCCATGAATATTTACCACCAGTATCTGAAATTATCACTGAACCTCCTCAGGTCCCCTCTAATGAATATTTACCACCCCACAAAACGAGCCAAGACATTTCGGAAATACCCTTCGAAACATTGCCAAAAACTATAGAAACCAAAGCCCCCGTAGCAGAATCTTCCTCAGAAGTTGTCGAGGCACCAACTGAACATCCTCAAGATACTGTGGTGCTAGAAGCAGATGGTTACCACTACAAAGTACCCGTTAATGTAGCTGAACTATTTCCCATCACCGAATATTTGCCACCCCTAGAGGAGAGTATCGTTGAGACAGAGGGTCCAGCAAATAGTGAATCGGCTGTTTTGGAACAAGATGGCTATCACTATCGCTCCATTAAACGTCGTTTCTAATTTATTGTTGAACTTTGCATCAATCAATCAATCAATCAATTAATTCACTTGTTGCTACAATTATACTTAGCTAATTAACTCATATTATATTATAGCTACATTATCACTATTATTATCATTACTCGAATACACGAATTTAATTAATTACATACATTTGTATCTACATATCTATCTTTCAATCTATCTACATATATTTTTGGTATTTAATCTTTCGTTTTTTTGTTGTTATTTTATTACACCCAAAAACATAAATGTATTCATAAAGGCATTTATACTTTTATGTGCAAAAGTATTTTTGTTTTAATGTTTATATGTATTAATAAATGTTTCCAAGTATGTGATTTGAAGTGGTTTAATGTTTTTTTTTTTTATTTATTTACAATTTATTGGCGTGACAAGATTGTTCTAATTGTCTGACAGTGGAGCTGAGGACAAAAAAATCATGATGAGAAATTTTGTTAGAGTTTCAAATAGATAACAATATACAGTGATGTGCAAAAATAAGTAAATGTTTGTGCCTTTTGCCTTTTTTATTGCATAAAACTAAAAAACTAATAAAGAAAATTGAAAAATGTTTTTGTCATTTATTTAAGGTTTAATGCTAAACAAACTAATTTACAATACAAAATAAAGATTAATGATTTTCGGGAAATAAACAGTAAATACCAAAAAAAAACTTGCACTAATTTTTGCACAAGTGTGTCTTTAGAAATATTTGCACAAAAAAATCAAAGTTTATCGTAAGATTTGTATTTGTTTGCTTAAAACACACCAGTTTGTGGTAAACACTTTTTGCAAATTATCCAAAACAAATCAGATTATAGTAAATAATGAAGTGGCTGAAGTTGGCTGTTGGTAGCCAATATTCCATTAATGGCAAAAAGTAAATGTTAGAAATGTACTTCTTTTGGTACACTTTAGAGACAGTTGGTACCGTGGTTCTAACTACCAAGAGTAATTTGGTACAATTTCAGTCCATAGTTAGTCGAAACTCCCATTTAAGATCCTCTCCGTAATTCAATTTAAGTTCCATAAATATTTTAAATGTATTTATATCGAGATACAGTTTAACACATATAATATTTATATTCACAGACATCATGACATTAAATTTTTGGATGATTGGTCCACAATAGGTTATATCTCCCATATAACGCCCATATCTGAAAAACATTTTTATACATATACTGGGTGTAGGGTATTATATGGTCGGGCTTGACCGACTATACTTTTTTACTTGTTTTTATCAAATTTGTTCCTAAAGCTGGAGAAATTTTAATTTTAAGATTTTTAATATGCTGATCCCACATAAGATTTCCTTGCAAAGAAATACCCAGATATTTAACAGATGAGATCGCTCGAATTTCCTTTCCTGCAACAAAAATGCTGCAATCTGTATAAGTTTTGTTTTATCAGGGTTTAAAAACAGCTTGTTTATGCGACCATATTCTGGGATTAATGTAGCATACCTTTCCATATATGGATTTAGTACAGTCTCATGTTTATAATGTAACATTATAAACTTGAGAATATAAACATTTTTCCTGTTAGTTTTTTTTTTCAAATCATGCAAACTTATCTTCCCGATTTTGTAAATAAGATCGTCTATCATGTAGATAAAGTTACTTTTCATCTGGATGGTGACCGCAAGAGTAGTGCTGACAAATTATTGAGTAATGGGTACCGACTATCGAGTATTTGCCCTTTTTTTTGAATAGTATTGAGTACCCAAATGAAAAGTATTGAATATTATTGAGTAATGGAAAGTAGTAGAATTTGCCAGCACTACGCAAGAGCCCTTTAAAAATCGAGAAAGAATGGCTTGGAGACTAAAATTTTCTTTTGAAGCAGTGATTCAGTCCGATTGCATAAACATAAGGCATAAATTTTTTTGATACTGTTTCTTTAACCTAAAGTTACTTTTTAAATATTTTATAACAATGAACCTAAAATATTTTATAAGACACATATGGTAATGCATAATCTAAGTGAGAGAGAACGAAAACATAAAAGCTTTAGAAAAATCGCACCTTGTGCGTTTTAAGTTTAAGTTTGCTTAAACTTAAGCTTAAGTTAAGCTTTATATAAAAAATAACCGGTCCGTCTGCATGCTTGTGTTTCTACTCTAAATTTATTAAAAATCCATTCAGCTACTGTGACTCTCCATCTCTACATCTACAGATATTTTTTCATTGTTTTCACAATTTAAAATTTATTCCAATATATTGATTTTTATTCATTCTAAATGTATCCATTATGTATGGTAGCAATCACTTCCATTTAAATTCTTTCATTTTTGTTTTGCAAATTTGATTGAAAACAGTATTTTTTCTTTTCTAATTTTTAGGTGCTAAATAAATATTTACATTTGTACTTTTCGTGGTCAACGCAAATTTTTGGTAAATAATGGAATATATAGCCAAAAGGGTAAAAATATTCATATTTCTTGTTCTGTTACAATAGTGGCATTTAAGTCAGTAAAAAATTGATTTTTAGTGTAAAATATTTCCAGAAATAACAAAAATAACCGCAATACCTGTTGGTAAGTCCCAATTTACACGAAGCAATTCTTTAACCTAGGCTGATTACCTTTTAGGCATCAAGGTGAGGGGAAGATAACACGAGTACATACTTGATTGTATTAGCAATTCGTGTTACTCTCTTATTTGTATTACATATGTGTTTATACTCTGAAATAAAAATACGAGCGATTTAAGCAATAAGAATTGTGCTGTGTAAACACCGAAAAAAATTTCAAGGAAAATATTGTAGCAATCTTTTCAATAAAAACTGCTTCGTGTAAATTGGGACTAACTGACGTGATGGTATTTAATTACTATATTTTGTATCGGAATTAGAGTTGTGCATGCTAGCTTATTGTTCTATGTATTTTGCATAATATTGGAAACAAATTTAACTTTATATA
Source organism: Bellardia pandia (assembly GCA_916048285.2). NCBI lineage: Eukaryota > Metazoa > Arthropoda > Insecta > Diptera > Calliphoridae > Bellardia > Bellardia pandia. The sequence goes on from OU696531.1 coordinate 26,267,810, forward strand.
TGTATGTGTTTGATTATTATAACAGAACTTTTCATTAAAATTTATTATAATTTCTTGACTGTCTAACTATAGAAATTATAATGATACAAACTGTTTTAAATTGTTACCAAATTAATGCAAAAAGTTTTTTTTACGTTGCAGTTACAAATAATTACATTTTTTCGTTCCACTAAATATATATTAACAGCTCCTTTTTGTAAATTCCTTTATTAAGGACTGTCTGACAAAGAACCTTGAATAAGGATGAAAATGGCGTTAATAAAGTAATCAAAAACAGAGCAACAAACAGACATACTTGAATAAAGAAAAAATTTATTAGAAAATAAAAACAAAAGTTTAAAAAAATGTATGTTAAGTAAAATATTTGATTTATTTTGATGATGACAAAGTATAAAATATTATTGCGGCTGTCATCATCATCAACGGTCCCATCATCAGCAGCAACAACCACAGTCAATAAATAATAGAGACGGGAAATGAAAACAGCAGGGCACAGTAAATAAAAGTGATATTTCTGGAATATGTAATCAAAAATGTTTTGTTTTTGTAAAAAATAAGTTATTTTCATAGGAGCTGCTTTTCGAAAGGTACTTTTTTAATAAAGTACTCTTTGAAAATGGTACTTTTTTAAAAATCTAATTTACTAAAACAGTTTCAAAATGTACTTTTAGAAACATCTATGCTTTCCTGTATAGTTTTTAGAAAAAATAATTTTTCAAATGTGCTTTTTAAAAAGGGTAATTTTTTAAAATCTATTTTTTAAATGTTGTTAAAAGAGCTTTCACAACAATATTTTTTGTAAATATACCTAGCAAAAACTTCATTTACTTAATGTTAATGGCTTCCAGAATTCATTATTCTGTAGCTTTATTTGCAACTTTTTTTATTACTAATAATATATTAAAGAATTACTTTATATAGATCTTAACAAGGAAGAGTTTATATTCGGCTGTGCCTTTTCTTATACAATATACCCATCACCAAATCTATTATTAAGCGAACTTCATAGAATATTGTACCGTGATTTGTATTTATTTTAGGTTAATTTTAGTAGAATTTCATCTCAATGACGATAGCCGAAGCGCTAGGAAACTGATTTATGCTTTTTGAAGCGTCAAAATTGTCACCTCTGTATACTCTGTGGTTATGCTCGGAAGTGGCAGGTTTGTGCCAATTATGGACCAACTTTCACAAAATTTAATAGTATAATTTTTACATACTTATAACTGATTAGTGTAACATTCGGTTCAATATGGATTTTTATGTGGGTTAATAAGTTTTCGCTAACGAAAACGAAAACCTCATAACGGAACTATGACATATTACGGGCCAATCATCATGAAATTCTGTACGATGATTTATGTGTATGTATATGCGAATTATTTGTGTTGAATATCAAGGTAATAATGATTTTTGTGATATTTTATTTATGCCCATTTAAGTGATTTCCGGAAGTGGTCTTTGTATGGGGCTATGTCAAAATATGGACCGATGCAAGGAAAATATCGTGTTGAAATTTCACTTTGCATGAACGGCTTTTCTATTGACCACAACGCCATATTCCGGAAAGACTTCTGTATGGTGGATATGAGAAATCGTGGACCGATTCCTACCATTTTCAACAGGACTTTTTCCTCTTTCCTTCTATAATAAAAATAAAGTGTGCAAAGTTTCATGATATTATCTGCATTATATTTGAAGAAAATTGCAAAAAATATCGAGGTAGTTTGTTATATAACTCAGATCCTTCAACAATTCGGTAGAGAAAAGAATGTTTGGTAAAAATTTCATTGTTCTATGTCTTCTCTTTCGAAGCTCTGTTGTGATTTCAACACACGGACAGATGGACGGACATGACTATATTGTCTTAGAATCTTATAAGGACCCAGAATATATAGATCTTTTTCTTCTACGGCCATTATTTTCATGTGTTACAAACATAATAATAATAAACATAATTTCTTTTTGGTGCTGGGTATAAAAAGGTCATAAGTACGAAATCCAAAAACTTTACTTCAAATAAACAAATTTAAAGAAGTTATTATATGATAATAAATCCCTATTAATTATTAGGTTAAAAAGAAGCTTCCTTACTTAGTATTTGTTAAAATTGTTTATTTATTCTATAAGATTTTGTCATAGTCAGTCTACAACTACGTATTTTTATTATATGTTTGAGTAGAAAAAAAAGTTGTTAATTTTTTGGTTTTCGCGAAAAAAAAAATAAGTACTTTTTCTAGTAGATTTGTAAGCAGTCCGGTCGATAATTTCCTATTACTTTTTAATTTAATTTGTAAGTGAAGTTTTTGCTGTGTACTTTTTAAAAAAGCAATTTTTTTTAAATACATTTCTTTTAAAAAAGTACTTTTTAAAATGTAGTTTGTTAAAATAGTACCATTTAAAATGCCTTTTCTAAAAATCGTACTTTTTTTAATTCACATTAAAAAAACATATTTTTCCTATAGACTTGTATAACAAATTCCGTTTTTACAAGTTTACTACTGTGCGCACTTGATTATTTAATTGAAACTTATAAAGTACCAACTATGTTGGTTCAGCGTGTGATAGCACGATACCACTGTAAATCAAAATAGATTCGTTTTTAGTAACCTGTTAGAAAAAATTTTGCCTTGTAAGGTTGTGACAAATATGTGTGTAAGCACCAGTACCCAGTTGGCCATGTCTTACAGAAATCCTTAACTACGAATATCCAGCAAATACTTCAAAAATTATCAACAACAAGAAAGGCCAGCTGGTGCCAAACATCAAAAATATTTTTAAACGAATGTCACGAAAATACTGTCCAACTGTGCAAGAGACAATGTCTTGCCTATTGCTGATAATATGATGTAGGGTATAAAAAATAGGAAACATAATGATTTTATATACCATGAATTCTATCCTTTATATTGGATTAAAAAAAAGATTAAATAAATGTTTTCAAATTACAGAAGACTTAGCTAAGGTCTGATACAGTAAAACAAATATTAAAATTTGTATGAGAGAACCTTAATTAGCTTTGTTCTTGAGTTCAAAGTTGTATTATTTAAAAAAAATTATATATTATATAATTTTAGTTTATTTTTAATCTGATTTAACAGTTTAACTTTTTGAGATATTGTCACACTGCTGCGTTGTCTAGTTAAAATATAAATTATTTTTCATTTCTCATGAAGTTTGACGTCTTTCTTTTTTAAAGATAGAAAGTATTTTTCAGTTTCCATTGGTTTAATTTACCGCCTGGCCCACGATGTCGAACGATAACGTTCGCTAAGATAAGACTTAAGAGACAAATTTTTTATCCTATCTATTTTTTACTCAATCAAGTTTGTTTATTCCACAATCAAGTTTGTGTCTTAATTTAATATTTTAATATTTTGTCTGAACAAAAATGAACTCAGTTGTCAATAGGTTGCATTTCTATTTGTAATGTTTATGAAATTAAATTATTCATTTCATTTATCCATTTAAGTGTGCTTCGATAGACTAGGCGATAGTGTGCCTGACTATCAGTCAGAGGTTTGCGGGTTCGATTCCCGCCAAAGACTGTTTTCTGCAGATAAATCAAAAAGGCTTCTCAGTTTGTGTTTTGTTAATTATATGTAAAAAAATTGTTTTTGAAAAATATACATAATAGTATATTTATATAATACATACATATGTAAAATTTAATATTTGTGTTTTGACACTTAAAAACCAAAACAAAATAAATCAATGGCCGCAGTATTACCAGGGTTACGAAAATATTACTTTTTAAAAGGAAAATTACCAGTCAACATTTAAAAAACAAAAATTGTATAAAATTTTATTACATACATAAAAACAAAATAAACTGTTTAATTAATCTAAGAAAAACAAAATTAAAATGAATCACTGTCTGATGAATCCATAGTGGCTGTTGTCGTAAGTCATCTTTCTGTCACAAAAAATTGGTTCAATGTTTGCTGAACAGCTTTTTTTCAACGTAAAATAAATTTCCTTGTAGCAAATCATATTCGTAAAGCCTGGGACACTTTAAAACTTCTTCCGCTGTCAGGATCGTTTTTAAAAAAATCTCTATAGCTTCGTCAATAAAACACAACGCTTTGGAAACTTGTTTGGGGGTTAAATTTTTTATAGATATACTCGTAGATATACTCTCAGTTTTAAAACTCTATAACACTAAAATCGAAAGCTTCATGGACATTTGAGGGTTCTTAACACGTTCACCATTCAGCGTCATATATGTGTGACATGAGAGTTTTCACAGAAACTCATGTAACATATGTCACATTTTTGTTGAAATCTTTTTACTTATAATTTCGGGCCAATTTGCTAAAAATAATTTTCTTTTACGTTTGAGTTTTTGTTATTGTGAATAGACTAAGCAGTTATCTAAAAATTCAGCTTTTAATTCTGGTATTCCCCGAAATGTTACAAGTTAAATTTTATATGAGAACTAAGTTTAGAATGTGTTTGCAAATGCATTCGTTTTATAGAAGGATTGTATTTCATAGAGTAAAGTCCAATAATGTTGATGCCAGCTCATCTCAATGAATGTGATGAATGTCACAAATATGTGACAAAATTAAATAAAAATATTTTTGAAATGATTGAAGAAATAGCTATCTAAAGTCCATTGGACAATTTTTGCTAGAACCAATAGGTGAAAAGTTGCACTCATTTTAAAAAAACCCTGTATGACCAAAATGTACAACTTCGACCCGCTCTAACTCCGGCACTTCTGGACTTTCTAACCTACTATCCAATAGTACTAATCTTGGTGCAAATTTCATTCAAATCGGAAGACATTGATTTTTAAAATTGGGTTACTTGACGTGATATTCACCATAGGTTTAAATACGCTAACGTCATTTTCATTTACCTACGAGACAAGAGAGAAATTCTAAGATGTTTTAAACAAATCGTCAAAGACATTGCTAGTCTGCAATAATTTGGCCAATTGGGTAACTAATAAAAACCACATTTTTATTTAGATATAAAAGTTGTTTGTTTCTGTCTGCGTGTAACACATATTACCGACATTAATACAAAGGAATTATCATTTGTTGGGCCGTCATGCACACATCGGGGGGTTAAAAAACGTTTGACTTTATTACTTATTAGGACTAAAGTACAAAATGTACTGTTGTTCTGCTATTCTGTTATTGCAAGAAAAACCAAACAACATATAAAGTTGTTCCCTTTATTGTGGTTTTGTAATTATTTAATTACTTGCATTATGATCGCATGTTGGTAATAATATAATAACAGATAAAAAAAAAATCACACATAAAATCTGGTCAAATTAAAGCAATCTGTAGCAAATCCTTAGGGTCAAGCAGTATTAAGGCGTTAGACATGTAATTATATTAATAATGATATATTTAATTATTAACCACAATTATAGAATAAATAAATTAATTACAACAGCCTTGGGAATACAACGTTCAACATAAACTGACATACACACAGGATTGACAAAAGATTAAAAGCAGTGTAAATGACCTCGTTGACATTTTCAATAGACACTGTTAGTTAAGCAATATAGTTGTAAACAGTTTTATTAGAAATTTGAATTCCTTTGCTGTAATTCTATGCCACTTTACTTTTATCACAATGTTCTTTGAAACAATAAATATTTTTTTTTAGCTGCCACCATTTACTCTAATAACACAATCATTAAAGCAATAGCATAGACAAATACGTCATTTGTATTTGTTCTTTTTATACCCTACACCACAATATACCCTGGATTTGTGCTGATATTTGTAACGCCTATAAATATTGGTCCAACACCCACCTTAAAGTATACCGATCTACTCAGAATCAATCCCTGAGTCGATTTAACGATGTTCGTTCATCCGTCTGTCCGTCTGGCTGGCTGTCCATGTAAAACTTGTGAGCAGAGTACCGGTCGCAATTTTTCATCTATTTCAATAAAATTTGGTACGTGACATATTTTCGGACCAAGGACAGATGCGATTGAAACTGGTGGAAATTGGTTCATTATTTCAGCTGGCCCCCATACAAATCTCCTCCCGAAATAGAAGCTTAATGAGCATAAATGTTTGAATTATGAAAGTATCCAAACAAATTTCACCACAAATAAATAATAAATGATGAAATAATTACTCGTAGCTCCCATATAAGGCCCACTTCCGAAAATTACTTTAACGACCATAAATCTCTTAAAATGTTGTTATCCGAATAAAATTTAACAAAAATAAGTTTCAAATGTACAGAAATTATGATACCTAATTTTATAATGGTCGGTCCATGATTAGTCAAAACTCCCATATAAGGCCCTCTTCGTAATTCACTTTAGCCTCCATAAATCTTTCAAAACTATTTATATCGAGTATAACATACATAATATTTATATTCACGGAAGTCATGGCCCTAAATTTTTCGATGATCGGTCCATAATTGGCCATATCTCCCTTATATCGCCCATTTCTAAAAAACTGTTTTACACATATACTAGGTGTAGAGTATTATATGGTCGGGCTTGACCGACTATACATCCTTTCTTGTTATTTCTTTCTTTAACTAAGCGACCTAAAAAGGAGCAGCGTAGGAATCCTTTGTTCAGTAATTATATTAAAAATAAAAGGAGAAATCCACTATTTTATGCGACCTCCTAAAAAGGGTTTCCAGCATTTTTTTGCTGCAATTTCTTTTCCTGTAAACCGTTATTTAACAAAGAAAAAATAATAGAAAAAAAAGAATCCCTTTTAACACAGCGTAATTAATTTGGCTACAATTTCATTGATAGACTGATAATACTGGCAAAAAAATCAGTTTAGATTTTTTTTTATAAATGTTTTCCTTAATAGACAATGAAGCCGTAGCGTTAATGATTGTGTCAACATCCTGTAAAAATGATTATGCTACATTTAAGAGAAAATCTTTTACTTTTCATCTTCATCTTTTCTTTGTTTCTTTTTGCTCAAGACTTATTTAATACAATTAATGTAGTAAAACCTTTTTTATTTTCACTTCTTTACTTATATTTTTTCTATAAATAATAAACTCTTTAAATAACAACTTCTAGCATTTTGGGTTTCCTTAGCAGCTTTAATAATAAATTAAGTTAAGTTTTTGGGATAAAATAGTTAAATTAAAGAGAATGTTTTTATAACTAAATAAAACAAATTGGCCAAAGTAGGTTTAATCTCTTAAATCATGAATTAATAAAGTATATGTTGTTGTTTTATAGAAAACTTCTATTTCTACAAAATCTACCAGCAAACGTTCACTAACCTGCAGTGCTTGGAACGAGTTCCTTGTGCACACAAGCTTTAGTTATGAAAAACTAACATTGATTACCTGGCAACCTACTTGAAAGGCTTTTAACTGGCAAATTTAAAGGAAATCTTAAACGAATTTCGTTACTAGTAAATTAAGATTGGTTAATGATGATCAAGAAAAACGTCTTCTTATTATTATTTGTTTTATATCAGCATTCGCTTAAGTTTTAAAGATCTTGCAAATGAAAATTTATGTAATTTCATTAAATCAAATTATATTTTATATTATTATAATGGATTTGTGCTGACGCTTGTATACCGATTGACTCAGAATCACTACCCGAGTGGACTTAACGATGTCCGTCCGTCCGTCCGTCTGGCTGGCTGGCTGTCCATGTAAAGCTTGTGCACAGTAGGGTTATAACTTTTTGCAATTTTTGCATAGCCGTGTGGGGCATGAAAAAATATTAAAAAATATGCTGTCACTTTTCCTCTATCGTGAAAAAAGTTTCCGCACCGAACGGGTTAAAGTTTTGTTCTTATTTACATATTTATTTTTTTCCATTAAAACAGTTACTCTTGCTTTTGTCTTAAATATCTAAATAGGTCGTGAAATCCTTGTTACTACAAATGTGAAATTTCGCTAACTATTTCTGTTGGTTCTTAAAATGAAGTATAAAAAAGTAAAATATCTGTTATAAAAAACTCAAAAATCTGGTTAAAGAATTTTACAAAAAATAAGCATGGTATTGAAAAATGTAAAAAAATAGTCGAAATAAAGGAGGAAATTATTATCGGAAGATTAATAAATATAAAGACGAAAGGTATGTTAAAATGTCTAAGGAGTTACATATTTTTTAGACCAAGCTAAATATAAGAACCATGCGCGTGGATCTTATAAAAAGAAATTTGGTTTGGTGGTCATTGCTTCCACGAGAATGATTTTGAAGCATTGAGTAAATCTTTAAAAAACTTCACGAAAGCTAACGAACACTTCTTAAGGCATTGGGTAATAGAACGGTCTAAAATTAAAGATCATCAGCGCAGCAACATATGCGCCGAGCGTGCGATTAAAGTGATGCAGGATACATATCCACAGTGTAAAACCATATGCACATTAAACTTAAAGTTTATATCTTATAATTCCTAGTATTTTTGTACAATAATGAAAAATCTTAATTTTTAAAAAATAAAAATTTAAAGCACTTCAGAAATCGCTTTCGGTGCGGAAACTTTTTTCACCGAATCAACCTAAAAAACAGTTTTTTATTATCAGAACAACATTCACCACATGGTACTGGAGTGGTATTTTGCACTCAAAAAAAGTTATAACCCTAGTGCACAGAGTACAGGAAACAATTTTGAATATATTTCAATAAAAAAATTTGATACGCGCTATTTTTTCGACCCAAGGACGGATGTGATTGCAACTGGTGGAAATCGGTGCATTATTTCACCTGATCGCCATACGAATATCCTCCGGAAATAGAAGTTTAACGCTCATAAATGTTTGAATTATTATTAAAATTTCACCACAAATGAGTAGTAAATGAAGCCAAATTACATCTAACAATTTTGTGAAGATCCGTCCATAATTGATCATAGATCCCATATTAAGACCCATTTTCGAAAATCACTTTAAAAACATAATTCTCTTAAAAATTTCGGTATACAAATAATATTGAACACAAATATTTTTCGTATATATATAAAAATATTCACCCCTATCGTGAATAAAAATTCCACATGAAATTTGTTCCCTTTTCACATTTTTCCTATTAAAATTCAATGTTAAGAAAATAAATGGGAACAAATTTTATGTGGAATTTTGATTCACGATATGGCTGAATATGGCAGAATTTTATGATGATCGGTCCATAACTAGTCGTAGCCCCCGAAAATCTCTTTACCGAGCATAAATCACTTAAAGATTTTGGTATCCAAATAAAATATACAGAAATGATGACACCTAATTTTATATTTTATAAACGGTCGGTCCGTAATTAGTCAAAACTCCCATATAAGACCCTATGTGTAATTCACTTTAACCTCCATAAATCTTTTAAAATGATTTATAACGAGATAAAGTATAACATACATAATATTTATATTAAGGGAAGTCATGGCACTAAATTTTTGGATGATCGGTCTATAATAGTTCATATCTCCCATATAGCGCCCATTTCTGAAAAACTGTTTTATATATATACTGGGCGGAGGGTAGCCCGACCATACTTTCTTACTTGTTATACCCTTCAAAATTCACCACTCATGGAATTACGTTTGTCATTCCGTGTGAAACTTTGTGTAAGGTATATATTTTCTTGATCCTTATGAAAATCTAAGTCGATTGAGCCATATCCGTCTATACTTTTTTACTTGTTTTATACATAATTCTATTATCAAATATGGATTCAGTTTATAGCGAAATCTAACATCAAACATTAATTTTTTTACAGAAATTTAGTTTGATTTTATTGTCAGATACTCAAAGTACATATTGAAATAATGATTTTTTGGTGAAACTTAATGCATTACAAGAGTAAATGGTAGCATTGATAAGAGTAAACATATTCTAAACAAACAGTTAACAATTGTAACCTCTGCACCAGCAGGGTATCTAAAACTTTGTCAAACACACTTTATCACTATGGCCGTCAGCGTTTGTATGCGATAATTTAAGTCACGCATTTATTAGGTGTTAAAGTTTTCATATCAAACTTATTTTTTGCTCACAACTTTTTCTTTGCTCTCTTTCAGTCGGGTATGCTGTTAGTAGTTTTAAAAAATGTATCAAAGTAAATTTATGTTTGGATATAAAATAAAATATTTTCCTTTGAAAACTTTGTACGAGTATGAGCCATACTATACATACATATTTACATTTTGCTACATTTAATATTTTAGCTTTTGCTAAAACTACTCACAGACACCGACGACAACTTTAATCAAATATTCTAACTTTAAGATAACATATTGACATTTAAATGAAAACAAGTTAAGGTATAATGTATTGGGCGCTGACGAATATTGTATACCCTTACATTATTACTCATCTCAACATTAAGGTATCTATACAAAATATACAATTTTAAATTTTCAAGATTGTGTGTTAATTTTTCACAGACAGAGGAAGAGTCAGAGAAACAGCTGTTTCTAGCTAGATCGACTGAGAATTTGGTAAAATTTCGAAAAATGATTTCGATATCGAAATTATGATAAAATGTATTAAATTTCTTGCTCGATATCGAATGCCATAATCTCAAATAAGAAAATTACGATCAACTTTACTAGATATCGAATGCGGTAATTTGGCCCCAGGTTTTTTATACGCTCTCTTATTGCAATAAAACGCAACCATCTACGTTATAATATTAACATACAGTGAACTCACAGAAACGTAAACATCCAATAACATGAACTACTCAAAAATATGAAAATTTTTTTATTATTAACTACTCTGAACATAGTCTGAAGGCTCTAAAACGTGAACATTTTATTGAACTTTAAAATTCAATTTTGTAAGCTCATTTAAAAATTTTGCAATTCCCCGCAGAAGAATTTCGTAGTTTGTTTGTTGCAAACAACTTTTGTTGCATGATAAGTATGTAGCTTCTTTTGTAGTTGTATCTAGTTGCTCCTTTTCAATAAAAACTAAATTAACAAATTTATAATTATCGTAGTTTAACCTCTATTTTTAATGAATTCAATAACATAATTTAGAAATAAGTATATTAAAATATGGCCTAAACTTACAAAAAGTAGCATCAAAACATGTTTAATATGTGAAAAATAACGTACATACTTTATTTGAAATTAAATAAAAGATACGAGACTAAAATATGTTATAGAAAAAACACAATATCGAAAACGTGAACACCCTCGGTAAAAATTAGTTCACGTTTCTGTTAGTTCACAGGTGCTTATAAATAAATAAAACTCAATAAAAACATTAACTCAAAATATAAATTCACGACCAAAAGAAAGAGAACTAATTCCCACAATGAACACTGTTCAACTCATTAATATAAACAGTCCCCACTATTCGCACATGTCAAACTTATATGCCCATGTTCCCATTCCGTCCTGTCCCTGATAAACCTGGCCCAACCCTAAGTCCCATCTTCCGTCCCTTACCCAATGATCGTGCCTCGTGCATGTACCTTCCCTACCCCTGTTATACGTCCCATACTGTTGTGATCCCACACATATACAGTAAGCGTCAAAATAAAGTCCACACCACATGAACCACACTACAGAAAGGCAAACTTATATTATTAGAAATAATAATATATTTGAAAATTATATTGTTGTTTTTTTATCTAGTTATTTAAGTACAATTGAATTCACAAAATACAGAAACAAAAGCAAAATCGTATACAAATTTAATTGATTTATTGTTAAAATATACTAATTTTTAAGCGTTAAAATAAAGTCAACAGTGGCATCATCCTTATGTTAAAAAACATTATATTCCAATAGTAGAAGTGCCGTTCGAAATAATTTTAAGTTTTATAATTTGTCATTAAAAGAGATTAAGCTGTGAACAACGGGAGGACAAACACCAATAGGAATTCGGCAAATCATAATAGACTTACCTACAAAAGCTGAAATAGGTAAAATCGTTGGAAGGCTTCACAGTACAATCAAACAATATAGATATTGTCTATTAGACAAGTATAACAAACACAATACCGTAGAGAATTCACCTGGTGCAAAACAACCAAAGCGTCTTATAAAAACTAACACCTATAGCAAACATCACAACTAGAGCTGTAAAAATATCTGAAAGAAGAAACATTCAAATTATTACCAAAATATTTTATTTTTTATAAAATTTTTTTATTCGAAGGTTTACTTCTAGTTAAATATAAAAATTTATTTGAAATTTATTTTTGTATACCTCTGTTATATGTTCTACATAGCTTTCCGTTGGAAAACATAAATGCAAAATCATACAGAAATATACAAAGAGACACTAGCAAAATGTAATGCATTTTCTGGCCTGCTAAAGCCTTCGTCAGCATTCTTTATGTCTATTGTTGTTTATTTTCAAATTTTTTTATATTTAACTTTTTATGCTTTAAGCTATGTAGAACATATAACAAAGGTATACAAAAATAAATTTCAAATAAATTTTTATATTTAACTAGAAGTAAACCTTCGAATATAAAAATTTTATAAACAATTTTTACAATAATACTCGCAAGAGGAAAAATTCTCATTCAGACAAAATATTTTATAATTTTGTATTACTATGCGTCAGTCTTTCTCTTATACTTACAGTAGAGTACTAATGGAGAAAAAAACTGCATTAAGGTATTAATAAATAAAGTGGAATTTACTTTGAAATATTAACATATAAATAACTACACTTAGACGTGCTCATACATACATAATTGCATATACAAATTGAGGAATATTTTATGCAGAAATTCCTTTATAAATACAACATACTCACGTATTTAGGACAATTAAAATGAACTATAAAAGTTCTCTTACAAGGGTCAAAGAATAGCAATTTCATATAAAATTGACACAATTATAGATATTATAGGCGGGAATTACTTCTTAAAACAATCTCGTACATATTTGCAGTCATAGTCAGCAGGGCCAAAGACGAATGGTTAATTCTCTGAAATAAGAAATGAAAATATTAAGCAATAGCTGATCAGATGACATTATTATAATAAAACATGATAGATGTTGTCTCTATGCCTGCCACTGATATAAATACAAGATAATAATACTTTAAAAAACATTTTTGTAAGTATCTTTTAAACAATTCAAGTAACTTATTTCTATTTCAAAGACGGTACTTCAAAGGTGTCACCAGCAGTTGAAATGCAGACATCTCTTGAACTTTTAAAAACCCAAATAAATAGTTACAAGAAACAAAAATATTTCATTTATTTGTTCTTTTATTTACGAATTTAATAACATTTCAATTGCTTGACATACTTTTAAAATAAAAAACAAAAACAATATAAACAATATATACGTTGTTGTACCCTACACCACCACAAGTGGTGAATGAGGTATAAGTTTTTCATTTAATATGTAACACTGCAAAAATTCATCTGAGACCCAACAAAGTAGATATATTCTTGGTTCTTAAGAAATTCTAAAGGTACGGTCACACTTGGCAAATATTTGCCGGCAAAGACGTAACCACTAAATTAAATATTTTTGAACTTGTTTATTTATTAAAAAAAAAACTTCGTTTATTTAGGACAAAACACAACAAATACTCGTATTTATTTTTATTTTATTTGATGCCTTTTCTTTTCCTTAACCTGTTGAGTACGGAAAAATGTTGAAGCTATTTTTGGTTTTATAAATGTTTACATTACGTGTAAAATTGTTATGATTAATTCTGTAAATAATAGTAAGAATTGGCAATTACATTAATTATGTATATAGATATATGGTTAAAATTAGATAAAATTAGATAAAATTTAAAAAAAAATATATTTTGCAGAAACTTCTCTATCAAACAATATATAAAATGCGAATAAAATTTGCGCTAAAGCTGAATAAGAAAATACTGAAGCATGATATTCTAGTCCTAACAACAGTGTAGTTTTTGTAATTCTCATTATATTTATGTGAAGGGTATTCAAGATTTGTCACAGCCAAATATAGCACTCCAGATTGTTTCCCAAATCCTTTTCCAGGCAAAATCAAAGGCGACATTAGCATAAACCTTACACACAAACATTTAATATTTATAACTTGTTACAAAATAAATAAAAACACCCCCCTGCTATAAATTTATTTATTAGAAAGTCCCCAAAGACCTTAAGATATAAATATTTTGTGTTGGGAAATATGTACAATGTACATATTTATATAGGTACTTTGATAAATGTAAATACGTACACATTGTTTTGTTGAAAATGATGGATAGATGAACAGAAATATTTATGTATTTTATAAAAACAAAGAAAGATTTTAAAATTTTCAATACATACATTGTTTCTTCCTTTAGAGTGATGTCAGACTTGAGCTCAATCAGAAAATGAACAGAAAACGTTATCATTGAAGCCCAAACTGCTGCCGATTGAAATCGATTGCGCGACCTACAGCAGGGAACACAAAAAAGTTCATGTTTGTGTCTTAAGCTAATTTTAATGCATAAAAATAAAACTAATAAAGAAAAATTTCGAAATTTATTTGTAATTGTAATTTAACTTACAATTTCAAACAATCAGTAAAAATAAAACAAGACTTGCATGTACTCAACTTTGCACAAGTTTATCTTTTGAAAGTTTGTCTTTAAAGATATCAAAGTTTACTGTTAAATTTGTATATGTTTGATTTGTTTATGATTTCAAAAAAATATTAGTTCTTGAAATTAATTTAATTGCATGTTGTTAACACTTTTTGCAAATTATCCAACACAAATCAAATTTTAATAAATAATGAAGAAACTGTCAAGAGCCATTGAGGGCAATGTTCTAGTCAGGGTTGTCAGATTTTTTTGAGCTCTGTCGCCAAAACGGATGTAAAAAATCGCCAAAATTCGCCAAAATCCGATTTTGTTCAGTTTTTTTTTTTTTTTTATTATTTAAAAGAAATAAACTTTGTTTACACAAAAAAACCTAGTTCAATTTTTATGTCAAAAATCGCCAAAAATTGAGAAAAAACCAAAAAAAAACGCCAAAAATAATTTTTTTTTAGTTTTTGTTAAATTTTTTTTATTTAATAGCAACATTAATTGTTACTTATTAAACAATATTTTAGTAAAACATATACACATTTATATCCGTTTTTGTATTTTTTACTATTTAAACAATTTTAAAACTTTGTTAAAAGAGTGTTTTAAATTACATCAAAATGGAGATCATATTTAAAAAAAAAAAGTAAAATTAAGTAGATAAGTCTAAAAGTTCGTAAACTTCATTCTCAGCGATTTCATTACTAGAGTCTTGACTTTCATACATAGTTGAGTTGAATTTTTTTATCATTTCATTAGTCGGTGTAAGCGAATTGCAGTAGTCGAGTTTTTGTATAATTCATTATTGAAAAGACCCTTTCAACGCAGACATTACTGTATCGTGATAATCAAAAACTTTTGGCCAAAATTCAATTAAATTTGTTGGAATTTCGTTATTAAAATAATTATTCCAATTTATGAACGGAAGTTTCCCCCATTGAGTTTCATACACGCCTATTGCTACATTTGGATCCATAAATGGTCTTAATGTTTCTTGAACAACGCCAAATTTAGTTTGAGATAATGTATTCGCACACTTTGAAATAGAAAATTGTCCAAAAGCTTTAAAAAAGTTCATATTTTCTGGTAATCTGCTTATCATCTCTTTTAAAAGTTTTTTTAAATATACAAAACAGTTTTCTTTAAGTACGATTATTTCTACTTCGCTCAATTTCGCATTTCTTAATTCTGTTTCAAACTCTGCAAAATCAATTGCATCTAGAGGCAAAAATGAATTTGAAGAATCAATAGCTGCATGTAAATCATTGAAAAATTTTTCATTGTTTTCAGTATTATATAAAAGAGAAGGTTTGAAAACTTTTGTTGAAAACATAAGAAGTGTACAATACAAAACACGTTTCAAAATCGCCACGTTTGGCGAGAAATCGCCATATCTGACAGCCCTGGTTCTAGTAAAAACAAAAAATGGATATACTACGCTAGTAATAGCTTTACAGAGCTTAAACAAAGTGGTCATAAAAGTTTAGTTCCTAGAGCAATACTCATACCCGTTAATCATTGGACAGCAAGACGACACATTCGCGGCATGAGTTAGATTTCAACGGTAAAAAGACAAAAACCAGCATTGTCGGTGAAAATATTAAATATTGTTTTAAATATATATTAGAGACCACAAAAATTGAACAGTAGGTGACTGGGTTAAAAAAATCCAAATTCAATCGGTATCAATCCGACGGTACACTATATTTCTGGCGCCGAATACCCCAAAGAATTCAAATAAACCTAGTTCTGTTTTTACACGGTAATTGGTTCCGGAAAATTTGGTGTAAAAAAACCGTGTAAAAAAGACTGATCAAAATAGATGATTGGTTCCTTATATATAAAACTTATTGAAATTAGTGAAAAACAAAGATTTTTTAAGAACAACTATTCAGGTTTATTTTCAAACCATGTTATATCAAACCCGTGTAAAAACAGAATTAGGTGTACATGGTCTTTGAAACAATTAAGCAAGGTGGGTGACGTTCTTCATAATATGGGATTGCTTTACATCAGTGATGGGCAAACACTTACTATCAGATTTATATTGGTGTTGTTTAAGCAGCAGAGAGCTTTGTGTATTAAAAGACAGTATCAAGAACATTTTAAAAATTGCGAAGCGAAACCATGCTTTCACAAGTGCTAAAACAGAAACTGATTTAATTTTCACATTTTAGTAAAAAATACGAGTAAGTTTTTATTATAATTTTGTCCATGACTAATTTACATGGTGCCATCACGTAGCACTGCAAAGAATCAAAGCAATAATGAGAAAAAAGACTATCTGCGTATTTTGCAAACTCATCATCCGATCTCAATACGACTGAGAATTTGTGATCAACCGCTAAAAGTCAGTTGGGACAATACCTATTCACTGATTGAATTGAGTGTTTTACGAATTAAAAGACTTTGGAGTAATTATTACAAATAATATCATTCCCTAAAGTTTTTGTATGGTGCAAAATTTAGTACGTACGATATGTTTTAATTTGGATTTAAAAATTATTTTGTTAAATTTTAAACATAAAAAAATTGCAAAAAAATCTAATTTTCTTTATTGGTATTATATTTATGCAATAACAAAACACACAGAACTTGCATGTACATCATTTGTGCTCCTCACTGTATACAATCAAAATGCTTTTTACTCTAAACCGCTACGATACTTGACAGATGCTGAAATCAGACCGACCTACAACTGCCTACCGGCTCCAAAGTGTGGTATAAAGAGAATAACACAAAACTAAACTTTTCGACGAAATTAAAGGCTGAGTGCAAGAACTGATAATTAACATTATCAACAGAAGACTTGCTGATGAAGATTCCTACTCTAGCAGATCTTTAGCGTAATCCGTTAGAATCATAACCATGATTTCCAAAAACTTTAAAACTTACTTAATAGTTTCCTTCCTTTTCCTTTGTTTGCCATTTTAAACTACTCTCTTGTTAACTACCCTAATATATTTTGAATATTTGTATCATCATATACATATTTACATAAAAGCAACAAGTTGCATGAATCCCACAAATTCATCAGCATCTTTATTTATGATTTGTCATTTATACAGATATTTCACTAAAATGAGCAAAACTTTTAAATTTTTCTAAATAAACATAAATACAAAAAGTAAAA
The DNA here is from genome assembly GCA_916048285.2 of Bellardia pandia. Taxonomy (NCBI): domain Eukaryota; kingdom Metazoa; phylum Arthropoda; class Insecta; order Diptera; family Calliphoridae; genus Bellardia; species Bellardia pandia. The sequence continues at coordinate 26,285,394 of OU696531.1, forward strand.
TATAAAGTGAAAATACATATTTACATAGACATTTCCAAATATTGTTAGCTTAGAAAGCAAATACGCTAAGTCAAAATGATTATCATATAATCATAATATAAGTAATTTTAAACACTTTAGCAGTAAATGGGTTTTTTTATGTGCAAAAATACTAAATAGATTTCCTCAAAACAACATAGAGTCATCAAATAAGTAAAAAAAAACTCCCTAAGGAAATTAAACAAAATATTTAGAGGTTTCGCAAAGTCGGTTGAACAATTAATAAAATTTACTTAGCATCTTTTGACTCTCAGCTGGCGAAATATAGACATATATGAGTGTTAATGCTTCGGTGTGTGTCAGAAGACTTACAAGTTCACTTTTTCTATTAATACACATGCTTAAACTTTGACTTGGTTGGTTGGTGGGTTGGTTGGTTGGTTTACGTGGTTACCTGCTGCCTGCAAGCATTCATGTGGAATTTTTTTATTCCGTTTTGAAAACGACCACACCACTCGTTGAACGAATGATAGTAATAGATATTTTCCAGATGTTAATATATAATATCCAGCCTGTTATGTTCAGGTATCCGATGAAATCGCACCATCTAATACTTGATGTCTCTGCTAGGTTGTTTAGTATATGATTGTTGAAAAACTTTAGTCTAGAGCTTTAAAGAGCCGGACATTCACAGAGAAGATAAAATACTGTTTCCTCTTTCTCCCGGTACTGGCAACTGCGACAGTGATCATTGAATGGAAGTCCGAGTCTGCTCGTATGCTTACCAATCGTCCAGTGACCGGTTAGCACCGCTATAATATTCTCAAGATGTCCTTTCGTTTCACATTCAGGAGCTGCAAACTGCGCTTCTCATTGTATGCTGGCCGCATATTTCTATTGGTCCTGCAGGTGTTTAGATTACGCCACCTTATTCCAGCCTTTTGAAAGTAGTGTCTGAAGATTTCACTTTTAATAGTCCCAAGTGGTGTTTCGACTGACCAGTTGAGACATTTTTGTTTTAAATATAATTAACACACACAAACTGCGAAGCTTTTTGGCTTATCTGCAGAAAATACCCAGAGTCTTTGGCGGGAATCGAACCCTCAACTCTCTGAGTGATAGTCCCAATCCAATGCGAATCCTTCTTTGGTCAGTTCGTCCGCCCTCTCATTACCGTAGTAGTCCTTATGTGCATAGATCCAAACTAGGGTAATATCTGTTAGACGATTATGTATGAGATGACATGAGTGCCACCTGACTGTCGACAAAAATGGCTGTGTTGCCGCGAATATTTTTATTCTTTGGATTATTCTAGTTGATTTTATGGACGTACACTCAAAAGAAGAATATGAAGTTAAATAGAAAAACACAGTTGAAAACTGAAAAAAAATTCCCATGTCATATGACTCTCCTTGCTGGAAGTTGCTGAATAATCTTCCCTTATATGACGAATTTCAGCATAAACTTACTGTTTATATCATTACAGTATTATTAAAAAGAACGTAGACAATTTATAACAATTATGTGCCTTCATTTAGGGTTAAAATTCCTATGATTTATTTAAAATGTTTAATGGTTAAAGTTCTCATATTTATTTAAACACACATAATAAATAATTTGAACTTTGTTTCTCATTAAGTCTACATTCATGAATATGAAATGATGTTGAAAAAAAAGTTTAAAGCAAAACCCAGATCACAATTTGATAGACACATTCTATAATGATCATTATTATTTTAGCGTGAATAGTGAATTCTATTAAACAAATTAAAGTAATTTTCCTAAACCTGTGCTCTAAGTTTTTTAGTAGACCTAAGTAAAAGGATAACATGAATTTTGCTCTACAATTTTTAAAATTTGTCTACAAAAAGTTTAATACTATTTAATCCATTTCAATCTGTTTAATCAGTTTAAATTGCCATCAAGTTATTAAATTTCTCCATCAGTTTACATGTGAAAAACTTTTACTTTTACAATATGGATGGAAGTATTGTTATAGGCAAATAAGAAAAATAAGTTTCGAAAAAATTTACTTTTGATTTTTTTTTTTAGCTTTCTCTCTTTAAAGGCAAACATACTTCCTGAGCAAATGTCCTTATTTTGTTACTTTTACTTTTTCCCAAATATGTATGTATTTCCTAACGAAATTAAAGAATATGTTAAAAAGTTTTAACTGTACGAGTATAAGGTTTGTATTTAAAATGTAACCCTTTTTGCTGCAGGCTTTATATCACTGTACAAATACTGATTCGTATGTGTTCAAATCATTAATTTTAAAGTTCTAAAGAAAAAAATATAAATCACAAAAAACAACATGTATGTATGTATGTATGGAAGCATATTATAACAGACTGAAGTGTACGTTTTGTTATTTTTAAATACAAATAAATTTGTAGTAGGAAGGCTTCACTAATAACCCAGCAAAAACTTTACTTACAAATTAAATTAAAAAGTAATAGGAAATTTTCAACCAGTCTACTTAGAAATCTACTGGAAAAAGTACTTATTTTTGTTCGCAATGTCCCAAAAGTAATCCGTTATAATTTTGCCTCTTTCAACCTAAAAATTAATAACTTATTTTTATACTTAACAGCTTTATCGAAATATATAGTTGTAGACTGATTACAACAAAATGGTATAAAATAAATAAACAAACTTAATAAATACTTGTATGAAGGACACTTATTGCAAAATTATATTAATACAAATTTATAAACACATAATAAGTACTGTTTCACACGTTTCAGTTTTATTTTTTTTTTTTTTTGTCTGCCATTTCGTTCACACGCGCAGCTTAAATTTTCGTAATGAATTCTGGAAGTCATTAAAATAAAAAATATAAGTAAAGTTTTTGCTGGGTCTATTGGCTCTTTATAGACTCTATATTTAACATAGCCTCAAAAAAATAATCCTATGGTGTTAAATCACATAATCGGAGCAGAATTTCGTGAAATTATCCGAAATTATGGAAATTAAGTTTACAATAAATTCATTGTAAATTAAAAAGAAAACCAAAATCACCATTTCAAACTACATGCTTTTCAATTTTCAGAAGCCCAAAAGCCCAAAAATTTGATCAATCAAATGTGTAATAGAACGACGATTATGTTGATCGAAATATATGTAGCTTTTATAAATCCAACAAGTGATTGGAACAATCTACTACTGATATGTCAAAAAGTAAATTGTCTAGTCTTTCAAGTTATTCCAATATGCCCCGGTTGGAAAATAAAGTTGTTGTTGAAAAACCCTGTACAATGTATTTACAATGTTTGCCAAAGTATACAAACTCGCAATCGAAATCGAATTGGATGAATCGTAACAGGGGAACTGCGCATGATCTCCACTGCACCACTTAACACGTTGGCTGCCAAAGCCTTTTTAGAATTTTGATCGTTTAGTAGCAATGTGATTTAACAGTTTTGGTCCCCAACTTATTTTTGTTCTTTATTGTTTTGCTTTTTTATTATCCAAAAAATACCATTAAAAATAGACAGCGGCCATGGGAAATACACCAAAATGTTCAACACAGGTCAGAGAATCCAAATTCCACATAAAATTTCATATGAAAATGTACGAAAATGTGCAACGTGGTCTCAGACTAACATTTTCGTGCGACATGGCAGCCAACGTGTTAATAAGCAACAAGTTTCGAAACATATGTATACGTTCGTGTGAGAACAAGTTTGTTGACGAAACGATTTAGTAACCCGACCTACAAAACAATTGAAAATCTACGAGGCTTAGCAAAATCGAATACTTCTTAGAAAAAAATTATAGTTAAACAATTAAGAAAGTATAATCCATGGTGTAACTATACAAGGTGAGTGCGCAAATTGGCGCAAATACAACACAATACAGAAACAACAGGCATTTTGTTTTTGTGTGTAAAATAATGTACCACTGTCAGAAACACTTAAAAAAGTATTAGTTTTGACATAAGTAAAATGTAAACAAAGTCAGTCAGCTGTGCTCACTGCACCTAACTTGTAATACTTGACTTTATAATACCCTACATCGAGTATATGAGCAAATACACTCTTTCAAAATTGGGCGCTATATGAAAAGTCTTCTTTGGAACTTGTACCAAAAAAGCTTTTTGAAACAAACATTCTTAGGGACAGTAGATTTAGAATTGTCAGGTTAGGAACTAATTTAGTTCCTATTGTTAATTTATGGAGATATATTTTACCGAATATATATTTGAATTCATCCTAACACACTTGAGACGATCTTGGAAAGATTTCTTTCCCAGGTAATATTTTATAATTTCCAACATTTAATTTTTATAACTTATTTATAGAGATGGGCTATTAAGCGATCAAACATACTGATTAATCGATCAAGCAAATATCATTACTAATTCCAAAGCTTTCATTAAAGAATCTGAAGTGACTCTGACTACATTCCTTCTAGATCCTTCTAGATAGTTGAAAAGTTGTGAAAATTTTGGCATATATGAACACACAGTTTTGCTTTCACTATATAGAGTACTGTCAGACTTTATTCGGTACGTACATACGTATTTGATATTTGTGTTTGTTTTGTATGATATTCTGCAAATGTCAGTAATTTGCTTCGATATAAAAACATTTTGCCCTTTTTACCCTTTTAAAAATACACAATTCATTTGAAATCTATTATAATTTCTTTTTAATTTAATTTACATATATTTCATTTATATTTGTTCATAAATTCATATGTAGGAGTTTATTACCCTGCCGTCACTAACCAGTTAAACAATGAACTTTAAAGGAATATTCCTTAATAAATGCTCAAAGTGTTTATAATAAATTATTTGCAATGGAAATACATAAATCTCTCTGGACAAACAATTGTTCATTAATACATTTTTTTTACACGGTTTTGATTTAACACAGTTTGAAAACCAACAAATTTTACATTTTTTACACAATTTTATTCCATTTAGCGCAATTCAAAATCTTTTGCGTTTAATTTGTTTAACTTTAATTTTTGTGAAATATGTACATATGTTCATTTTACAAATTTAGGGGAATTCCTTTTTTGTAGATACGCAAATTTACTGGGCAGAGCAATTGTAAATAACACAAAAAATATAGGGGCATTTCCTTTTAGTGCATTTAATCAAATTAACTTGTCATACATTTCTTTACGCTGCCACTCAAACAACATCAGTTTCTGATAATTATTAGTTTTCTATCCTATCATAACTTTGAAAAAGTAAGGTCCAATGATGCCAGTGATAATCCTCACCAAACAGTGTATTTTTCGAGATACATTGGTAGTTCTTGCAATGATTCTGGTTGCTGTTTACACTAAATACGACAATTGTGCTTGTTTGCGTATCTATTCAATCATAAATGAATTTCGTCGCTGAACACAATTTTCCGACAAAAAATAGTTTTTAACAGCTATTACGTAATAGATAAAATGTATTTGGTCCCAACAAACACACATCATTGCCTTAGCGCCATGGATATTGGACTTTGTTGTCGATTAGGCTGGTTGACCGATCTTCATATACGATCTATAACTCTTCGTGTTATCATAATGGTTCCATTTACCATCACAAGTAATAATTCGGTGCAAAAATGATTTTATTTTATAGTTTTTAAGCAGCAATTCACACTTTCAAAATTGTCTATCAGCTTAAATTCGTATGGTATCCAATTTCCCTGTTTTTTGTAAGAATCCTACTGCTCACAAATATTTTAAAATTTATTATTTATTAATTATTAATTCAAAATAATTTTTTTCCAATTGCTTATATAAACGTGCGCAAATGAGTAAAACAAATAATATATATTTCAAACAAATATATGTTAATACCCAGTCTTTAGACATTCAAAAGTATTTATGAATTTTTTTATTTATTATTTTGCCAATTGAATGTTGCAATCTCACACATGTGAAATATACAAATTACTTGTGCGACTATTATAATCAGGGACCGGAAATAAGAGTTATTTTTCAATTTTTGAAGAAATAAATCATACATAAATAAACATCGTAGAAAACTTTTAATTACACCATCATGATTCTTAGGCGAAATGCATCCAACATATTGCATGATTTTTAAATTTTTGATTTTTATTTTAACAATCAAAAATAAGAGTTATTTTTGATTTTTATATTTTTAAATGAAAAATAAAAGTTATTTTTGATTTTTATATTTTTAAATGAAAAATAAAAGTTATTTTTGATTTTTATATTTTTATATCAAATAAAAATCAATTCAAACCTCTTATTTATTTGTTGATGCCGTATGTATTATAATATGCTGCTTCATTCAACGGAGCTTTCATCTATTACAAATAAGTTTTCTTCAAAAGGTGGCGTACCGCGTACCTATGTCACGAATTTTGAATTGATTTTTATTTGATATAAAAATATAAAAATCAAAAATAAAAGTTATTTTTTATTTAAAAATATAAAAATCAAAAATAACTTTTATTTTTCATTTAAAAATATAAAAATCAAAAATAACTTTTATTTTTCATTTAAAAATATAAAAATCAAAAATAACTTTTATTTTTCATTTAAAAATATAAAAATCAAAAATAACTCTTATTTCTTGATTTTTTTGATAAAGGTCATAAGAGTTACGGTCCCTGATTATAATAAAATAATTAAAAAAATCTGCAATAAGAATAATTAAACACTGTACACTAACAAAGTAGCAAGTAAAGAAATCAAAATTTAGCTGTACTGCGATTTTACTGCAGAATGGAATAGAAAAGTTACACTAGCACGTCAGCAAGTACAACTATTAATAGGAATACTTACAGACATGTGAATTAGACCTATCTAAACACTTCGCACCTCATTACACATAAACATTGTAATCAGGGCTGCTAGACGAGTTACAGAGAAAATCGTCAAAATACCGATAAAAAAAGGAAAAAAATCGTCATTTCGAATTTTAGAAAACGTCAAAAAAGATCTAAAAAAAGTCACTATTTCTAATAGTATTTTGAAATTTTTATTTAAACGAAAACATGAAAATTCAAATTTATAGTCTCTTGTACAATACATATCAAAATATACAAATTTTAATTTTTTTAAATAAGAAATGACAAAATATATAATGCTAAACACAACTTGTGTAATATTTTTATAATATCACTAAGATATTCGCTTACACACTTTTCAATTCTGATCCGTCAAGGCAAGTAAACAAAAGGAGTACAAACTTGATGCATGTTGATTTGCATTAAAACGTATGAAAATTGAATTGACGTGTGTAAATGAAATGGCAAGTTCAAAAGAGATTTGAACCAAAACTGCTCAGCTAAAACTTAAGAGTGTAAAACAAAACTTGCTGTATTTTATAAAAAAAAATATCTGAATTTAGCAAATTTTAAAAATTCAGGTTAAATTACAATGTCAAAACAATTTAGTTTATTATGTTTTAAATAACATTTTCAGTAAAGAATCTAATTCATCAAACATATACAGGTACATATTTATTTTCAGAGAATTTCGTATTTTTGTTTTATTTAAATTTATTTGGCTGAATATTCTTTCGACGTTTTGTCAAAATAGGAGAAGTTTCTGTAGAATTTTCCCGTTGAAATTCAGAAATTGTTTCCTCTAAAAATTTTAGTTCATGGAATTCCGAATTTAAAATTGCTTTTTATATTTACCAATAAAATAAGTAATTTCTACTATACTGACTCATAATATTATATGGAATTGTTCTACTTAAACTCAACAATTGGCTTTAATTAAGAAAACATCTCTATCATTAAGTTTTTTTCTTGAAATATGTCACGTTATTAAATGAGGCAAATGGTTTTTATCTCGAAAAAAAGAGAGAATTTGGTAACAAAAATATTAATAAAACAAACAAATGATAGAAGATTTTAATAATCCAGAAAATCGTCACTTTCAAATAAAAAATCGTCAAATCATCAATTTGCTATTTTTGAAAAAAAAATCGTCAAATATGGCAGCTATGATTGTAATACCGAATTGTCAAGAACACATTTCTCTAAAGGAAATTGAGAAAGCTATACTGTGATATCAACATGTGTACAGAGCAACTTATTTTCTTGAGTCGGTTTAATATATACATTTCTTCCTTTGGCCATACGAGTACATACATACGTATACATATGTATGACAAAAGAATCCTTTTAACATTTTGTGCTGGGATTTGCTTATGTTCTCATGCTTGAGCACAATGTTCTTTAGGGCACAAACTGTTTAAGAATATTTTTATTAAAAATCTTAGATTATTATGGATATTAATGTATGCTATGCATTCCGCTTCTCATAGAAAATGCAAATTAAATAAAGTGTTGCGGTTTTTATTATAATATTTGTATGTTGTTATTTTTATTGTTCGTACTCACTTTGCTTCATCCTCCGTTGGCTAAGAAGGTCCCTGGAGACCTTTTTCATTTTCAAACTGAAATTACTCCCTGATGGTCCATGGGAAGTATACCCGACCAACACATGTATTCCAAGGAAATTTTATCTAGAATCGTGTTTAAAAAAAGTTCAAAGCAATCCCACTAATAGTTTAGTTTCTATTGAGATTTAAAGGTGTTTAATATGGGAACGTGTAAAAATGTCCGCTGGGACTTTATACTGAAATTTCAAAAAATCATGAATAAATTTACTTTTGGCTTGTCTTTTGAATTGTTGAACACATTACAAACGTGTTCGTTGAATTTAAGTTTTTTTTGGGATTATATTATTGCGCATTTTCAAGAATTTTTACATCTTTTTGAATTTTCGTTAGCTGATTTATGTTTAAACACATCACAAACCTCTTCTATTTACATTTTGCTTGTTTTTAACAAATACTAAATTAAATAATGAATAAAAAATTAAGCAAAAATTCCATACAAATAGAAATAGGTCCATGTGGATCTTGTATAAGGGCAACGGTTCACCCTCTCATCGGAGGGTTAAACATAATATCTTATTGAAAGTATTATAACAAACATTTAAAAACGAATTATGTACATTTTGTATTTCTAAGTCCCAATTTAGACGACGCAATTTTTGTAGCAAAATTTGATGCAATTATTTCCTTAAAATGTCTTCTATCTTTACACAGCACAAATTTATTGCTTAAATCACTTGTATTTTCATTTGAGTGAGAGTAGACACACATTTGTATAACACATACATATGTACGTGTTACTCTCTCATTCGTATGTAAGTTATGATTCAGATGATAACTATAACTATGTATATATTTGTTGCAGTCATGTTTATGATAAATCCATTTATCATAATTCGTTGCTCTTTGATTATGATAGAGAACAACATAATATGGTACATATATTTTTTATCCTAAAACTTTTTTTTCACCCTTATTTATTTATTGAATCTTCATATACTGAAATGACAATAAGTATTCAAATCTTAATACTAAAAAGAAAATAATAAGCCCAGCCAGTGCTAGACAAAAATTTTTATGATACTAAAAAATTTCACTTCAACTGATCCAGTCATCTGTTTTGCGCTTGAGTTAAAGCAATGGTATCCCTCCTTCTCAACCGATTGTGGCCACTAAAGTTAAGGATGTCTCGTGCAAGTGGGTTTGGATGGTGTTCAAGTTTGCTGACGTACTTTGACGCATATTTTGTAAATTCGACTTTTACTAATGGCACGCCTAGATCTTTGTGGATTCGAGAATTTTTAACATACCATGGAGCTGCAGTAATTATACGTAGAATTTTTTTTTGACCCCTTTGAATTTTTTCAATGTTTGATGCTGCGGCAGTACCCCATAATTGAATTCCATAACACCAGATTGGCTTTAGTATTGCATTGTACAAGAATAGTTTGCAATCCAACTTTAGTGAAGAATTTCTGCCGATTAAACGGCGGTCGAGGTGAATGCCGAGGTATTTGACTTCATTATGTTGAGGAATAATTTGATTATTTATTTTGATGAACGAGCAAGTTTCTTTTCGCAATGTGAAAGTGATATTAACACATTTCTGTTCATTTACCCTGATTTTCCAAAGCTCTAGCCAATTATCTAGTTCATAAACATAATTCTGCAAATTCTGTGATGCAACTTGGTGGTCCTTATGGACGCTGATAAAGGCTGTATCGTCTGCAAAAGTTGACGTGTGGATTTTGGGGTCTGACGGCATGTCGGAGGCATAAATCAAATATAAAGTAGGGCCCAGTATGCTACCCTGTGGCACACCTGATTCAATTGGCTGAGCGGTACTTAAAAAATTGCCTTCTTTGATTTTAAATTTGCGACCGTATAAATAACTTCCCATGAGTTTATGGTTGTGCATTATACCGTCATGCCTTCGTCGAACGCTTGTGACACATCAATGAAAAGGGTGGAGCAGTATTTTTTGTCTTCAAACGACCCTCTTATCACATTTACCAATCTGTGTGTTTGTTCGATGGTGCTGATCACCATAAACATTACATAATTGCTTCGAGCATATATATGATTGATATAATCATGTGAATAGTAACATAACCATATTATGGTTGCAGACATTATATAAATAATTACAGTGGCCATAATATTTAAAAAAAAATATTTAAAAATGTTGAAATAGTTGTGGTAAACATTCACAACTATATTTTTCCTCTGCGTGTACCCATCAAAATGTCATATAATTGAAGAAATATAATTTAATGTTTAATACAGTGTTGCCCGATGTTAATGTCTTAAGTTTCTTTCACTGACAACACTGTATTCTTTCGGACAACACTGTATTAAACATTAAACTATATTTCTTCCCTGAAGATGATCAACAAAGTTGGTCGAAATATTGGAAACAAATAAAATATAATAATAATTAAAAACGAATTTTTAATAAAAGAGACCTCAAGCCGAATTAATAAAGTAAAAAAAAACTAAAAATTATAATTTGAAACTCAAAATCATTTATTTATTATAATTTACCACAGGACCATTGTGTTCAACTATGTATGTATGTCTACGCATGAATGCTTCTGCAAATATGCGACTAAAGTTGTATTTCCTTCGTACAAACATATAAATATTTATATTTACATTAACAATATTATGTTGTTTCTTCTAATGGCAAATGTCTTTGGAGAAATCACTTTATTCTTGTACTTCGACTTCTGAGCAGCAATAACATTAAATGTACAAACCGACCGTACATCGAAAACCCCCATTTAACCCATTTGTTGTAATTTCCAATTAGCGCTAATTAATGTTGTGCAACCTTTGAACACATTTTCTGATTCAACTCCGATCTTAAAAAACATACACATAAACATACACCGCATGAAAGGGAAACATAAATTTGTTGTGGGTGTAAATAATACAGATACTCGTACGTACATAAAAATTTTATTTAAACCCGGTAGTTTTAAATTTGAAAATTCTGTTACTGGATAAAAATTAGCAGTTAGAGGAAACAACCATTATCATTTATTAATAGTTCCTTTTGTAATATCTATCTATAACAAACGACTGATTGGAGAAAGTTAACGACTTTTCAATACAGAAATATTAAATTCCTTTTGTCACCATTCTCTAGTAATTTCACTAGTTATTAACTATGCATAAATTATGTAGTGTCCTCTATGCAAAGGTTTTATCGTTTTAAATTATCCCATATCGCTGATTTTTGAAGCTAAAACATGCATTGAGGTACATGCATAGTACCAAGTTCTGCAGACATACAGAATTGAGAAATAAATGAAAGAATATAATTGAATACAATTGAACTTTATACAATAAAAATAAAAACTCTTACATCTCACAAACATCCTTCTTCAAGTTGTTGTGTAAAGAGTCACTTGTGCATGTACAATTAATATAGAAGACCTTAGGAGGTACTGATCGTAAATAACTGTATTTATTAAATTAAATTTAAAACTAAAAATTTTTTATAAGTTAAACGTTTTTATGGGAAATAAGATTTTAATTATATATTTTTCGAAATCTCATATTAAAAATTGTGGCTTAAAACAAAAACTATTAGTGTCACCCTAGTGTTTTTATGAAATATTAAATGTATGTAACACCTGGAACTGTTATTTGTTGAAAATTTCATAATTTGTATTGTCTAAACCAGAAATCCCCAAAATTCAATATGAAATTGAAAAAAATCCAAATGAAATTGATAAATTAAATTGAGAAAAACACAAATAAAATTGTGAAAATTCCAAATGAATTTGAGAATTTCAATTTTGAATTGGAAAAGTTTTAACGATTGTAGAGAAACTGAAACTATAATTGGAGCTATACTGGGACATACGATTGAAACTTAGCTGGAGCTATATAAAGGCTTACAATTGAAGCTAAACTAGGACTAAGATTGGAGCTAAACTGAGATTATATATATATATATATATATATAAAGGGGTATGATTCAAGCTAAAGTGGGAGTACGTTTGGAGCTATACTGGGACTATATAAAGGCCTACAATTGAAGATAAATGGGACTAGGATTTTAGCCAAACTTTGATTACATGTAGGTCTACGATTAAAGCTAAACTGTGGCTACGATTGGAGCTAAGCTGGGACTATAGCACTACGATTGAGCTAAGCGGAGACTATATAAAGGCCTACGATTGGGACTATTTTAGGGGCACAATCGTAAAAGTGTTGCTGGAGAGTTGTCAACGAACATTGTCACATACCATAACGAGTTCGGATGATTATGTCTATCAAAAACTCTTTTGTAGCATTCGTTGGCTTTTAGAAATTATATATCAAAAGAATTGCTTGAAATAAAAATATTTCTCAATTTAATATGAAATTTTTAAAATTTTAATATGAAAATCTCAATTCAAATTTCGCATTTCGAATAAGACATTTTCGCAACTTTAATTTTAAATTCTCAATCTCAATTGAAAACTTCCCAATATAAAATGTAAACTCTCTATTTCATTCTCAATTTATTTTTCAATTTTAAATACTACATTTTATTTAAATGGAATGGAATTTTTTAATTTCTTTGAAAATGCTCTCAATTTTAATTGTAAATTTTAAAATTTATTTACAATATTCTCAGCTTTAATTTTAAATTCTATTTTTCGTGTGGAATTTCTTCAATTTAAATTAAAAACTGCGTAGTAATTGATTTAAATTTTTCCTTATTTTCTAATTTCTATGAACTTTATTGACATTTGTGTTGATTACAGTTAAATAACAAAATACATAACAGAAAAAATGTAATTAGTTATTAAACTTTAAAAATGCATTAAATTATTAAATAGATAGAGAGATACTAATAGAATAATTTAATTCTTTCGTTGGCAATTTTTTATTTCAATTTTGTTGGCAAATTTTTGTCTGCAATATTTTTAAGCATCTTTTTACAGCACCCTGTATCTACAGCTACAATAAACCTTCATTTATATTTCTCCACACATGTAAGCAACAATTGTATTCATTTAGTTTTACACACACTTTTAGCATAATTCTCAGAGTACTATTGTTTTATAAATGTGTTAAATTGCTAAGAAATTAAATTAAAATTTTACAATAAATTCCTACATTAAATTAAACTGGCACATTGACAAAAGTTATTTAGGTCAACACCTGACACATGATTAACGTATATGACATAAAAGTATACACATATGGTTTAAAGTTGGTGTCTGGCATATTTTGTGATAAACTTGGATTAAAATAAAGTACGCGATGTAGATAAAACTAATGTATTACGAAATAAGATATTGGGGATTCGAATTTGGGTCCTAGACGGAACACAATTGGCCCATTACAGATTACAAATATTTAACTCATTAAACACAAACACTAATGTGACAATTGAATTCAAGCTTGATATAAAAGGATATAAAAAGCAGCCAATTTCTTTATCTTTTATTACAAATATCCAAAAGAATATAACATATAGTATATCTTCTAGTTCAGTGCTAGTTCAGTTCTAGTTCACTTCTACTTCACTTCTACTTCAGTTCTAGTTCAGTTCTAGTTCAGTTCTAGTTCAATTCTAGTTCAGTTCTAGTTCAGTTCTAGTTCAGTTCTAGTTCAGTTCTAGTTCAGTTCTAGTTCAGTTCTAGTTCAGTTCTAGTTCAGTTCTAGTTCAGTTCTAGTTCAGTTCTAGTTCAGTTCTAGTTCAGTTCTAGTTCAGTTCTAGTTCAGTTCTAGTTCAGTTCTAGTTCAGTTCTAGTTCAGTTCTAGTTCAGTTCTAGTTCAGTTCTAGTTCAGTTCTAGTTCAGTTCTAGTTCAGTTCTAGTTCAGTTCTAGTTCAGTTCTAGTTCAGTTCTAGTTCAGTTCTAGTTCAGTTCTAGTTCAGTTCTAGTTCAGTGCTAGTTCACTTCTAGTTCACTTCTACTTCAGTTCTAGTTTAGTTCTAGTTCAGTTCTGGTTCAGTTCTAGTTCAGTTCTAGTTCAGTTCTAGTTCAGTTCTAGTTCAGTTCTATTTCAGTTCTAGTTCAGTTCTAGTTCAGTTCTAGTTCAGTTCTAATTCAATTCTAGTTCAGTTCTAGTTTTAAAAATATTTCAGTAAACATTGATTTTTTTAATTTTATTAAAAAAACAATAAATGAAAAATGTTACGAGTATTATTAATTTAACCACAAAAAATACTACAAATAAAAACTCATTATTTATTCCACGAAAAAATACTTAAATAAATCAAGAAAAGGACTGCATGTTTTATAAAATTCCCCGTACTGTAAGGGCCTGGCGCCCTTCAACAAAACATGTTGATTTAAACGAATATTAAAATCTTAATAAAATATGATTTATACTGATTTATATTTCTTGCTTTTAATTTCATCATTAAAACAAAAACTCGGGGACCGTGAATGACTTATTTTTATGGCTTGTTTTTTTTTTGGTTGAAACAGCTGTGACTCTTTTGCAATAAATTTGCAATTTAAGATTTAAAGTAAATTTATTTATAATTAAATTGCAAATAGAATTGCTAATGAGTTATGAATGAGAAATATAAGAAAATTATGCACCTGTGTGCATGAGATTAATTTATTTAAATTGTAAAGAAAAATTTATTGTCAATATGCTGTCTGTATTATAAAATATAATAAAATTTAATAAAAAGAATTTATAAATAGAATTTATTAAAAATGCTAATACAGTTTTGCAAATCTTCTTGGATTTTTTAAATATTTTTGTTCTTTATTTAATACATTATATCTACAATACAAAGTCAAGCACTTAAATAATTAAGAAACATACATACATATGTACATAGTTATTTTGATTTCAACATTCCTCGTGTTTAACATCAAAATATTTCGTTCTTTTTTCAAGCTTCTTAAAGTAAATTTAACAACAACAAACATTTTTACTTAAAAAATAACTTTATAATTTGTTTCAAAAGTTATTTATCATGTACTTCTTGCTCACGTTCTCTGTCAGATTTCTACATAAACATACATATATTAACTGACACTGACAGTTGTTGTTTAACGACATCAAAATGAATTATAGTTAGCAAAACAACAAACAAAACAAAAACTGAAAGTAAAAATGAAAATGAGGGGGTAAATGAAAAAATGTAAAACAATTATAATAAAATTAACACTTTTATTGCCAGTTAAACCTGTAACACAGCCACGAATACTTAAACAGTCAAGCAGCCAACCATGGATAACAAACTGTTGGGGTTGTTGCTGGTTGCTGCTGGCTGCCTCTGCATGTTGCCACACAAAATAATGAAACAAAAAAAAAGAACTAAAGTTGAGTAGTTGTGCTGCTTTCTTCTTGTTTTTGTTGTTTTTTAAACACTAATGCAGGTGAATGATTTTCATGTTTAATGTTTATTTGGTTTATGGTCTATGACACATAATAATTTCTTGTTTCACTTTGTTTTGTCCATTTTTGTACACAAGCTAAAACGAACCCCCAAGGATTTGGCCAACAAGAAACTTTATGAAAAGCTGTATGATGAAGAGGGATAGCAAAAAGTTGTTTGATATTTACACTTGTTTAAGCATTAATAATACAATTACCGTACAACTTTCCTTCCATGACTTTCACAATAAAAACTTAATAAAGAAATCCCTGCCATACATGGCAGAGAGTGTATAACAAAAACTTTTCCAAATAGTTGTTGTGCTACTTGTATAAAACAACTACTTAATTAGTAAATCAGTGTGTCAATCGAAACGTGTTGGTTTAAAAGTTCATACGTGTAAACAATAACACTGTCTTACAAATCTAATTAATATTCGCAAATTTAATGATTTTGTAAATGAATGATTGAGTACTTAACAGAACTGAACTAATACCAGAACTAGAACTTGAACTGGAACTACAAACTTGAACTAGAACTGAATTAGAACTGAACTAGAACTGAATTAGAACTGAACCAAAACTGAACTAGAACTAGAACTAGAACTGAACTAAAAGATACATTTTTAATTTGTGTTTTTAAAAATACCGTAGCACACTTTAATCATTCATGCGTCCGTACATGACGTATAAACAATATTAATTATTATTTATCAATCATACGCTACAAATATAAATATAATAATGAAATAAAAATGAACTTAAGCATAAAGTAAAAAATGTAAAATTGTAAGAACACAGTATTTATCAAATTGCCCGCAGATACCTTTTTAATGTTTATTCATTTGTTTTCTTAGCTTTGTTTGTAATTTCCCTTGACATTTTCTATTATGACCCCAAAAACTAACTAACTAATCAACTAACAAATACGCACATTCGGTTGAATGTCAGCAAACAATCAGTAACAGTTTTTAGTTGTTTAGTTTGATTCCACTGGAATTCAGTTGAGAAGTAAACAATTATTTGCATAACATTTGAAGTTTGTGCTACGAAAATGGGTAGAGTAGTTTCGCTTGGCATTTCAAATGGAAACAACAAGTTTCTTAGGAAATATTTTCAATTAATATTAAATATTGTTAAACTATGTGGGTTGCAGTTAATTTTGAAATAGATTACTGTCTTTTCTGGTTATATAAAAGTGTTTTTTTTTTTTTGTTGTTATAGCTCACCAGGAATTCGTTTTGAACCTTATTAGTTGCTTTAACTTGTTGTTTCAATATAGACTTTGTGGTATTACACACTTTTCAGTTTTGTTTGTTTTTCCCCTTTCTCTCCCTATCTCTTCTCTCTCTCACTCTCTCTGTTTCTTCTTCTGTTGCTGTTTATTTACCCAAGTGCGTGTTTAATTCCCTAGAAAGTAGCAAATACATTTTGTTCCTGTGTATTTGTTGTTTCTTTACATTTTTTCTTTATATTTATTTGTTGCTTTATTTATTTGACTTTCATTATGTTTTCTGTTTCGAGTTGCTTCATCTGTCGGTTGGACAAGTACATATACATATGTAAGTAAGAGGGTACATTGTGGTTATTTTTATGAACCAAAACCTTAGTGACCTGAATTAAAAAATGATGCTGAACAAAAGTATGCTTTATTTCCTTTTTTTTTTTTTTTGTTCTTTGATTATTCTTAAAGCAGGATACTTTTGAAATGTTTTTTAAGATAGCAAATTAAGGTCATAAATGAGGGATTGAAAACGAAAAATTACATAGAAATTGGTAGAAAGTTATTAACCTTTGAAGTATATTTTAACAGTATTTGAAATATTATTCAAACTGTTGGTTACTTTGATTTTTGTTTTTCCGTTGCAAATTGTTAAAAAAAACAAATGAATTTTAAGCATCTAATGAGATTATATGCTTCTGTTTTTGAATTTCAGACAACTTTCAAGAGAGGTTATTATTTATGGTTAATAATGAGGATTGTTTCAAAAACAAGCTCTGGTTTTATGTTTTTAAAATCAAAGTTTTTTCATAAAATCAAATTTTTTTAATTTTTTATAAACATTTTGTTGTAAAAATAATTCGTTAGATAGTGAACGTTTGCACACATTTCAATGAAAGCCAAATATTTCATGATTCCAAAAATATTGTTTCAGAACTTGTTTTAAAATAACTAGTTTTACAACGAGTGTAACCATAATCTTGTATTTCTACACTAGTCAAAATATACACCATTAATTTTAGCGCAGAAATAGTTAATAATCATAACTCTGTTGATTGAAATAGCACTTCGAGTCTGCTGAGCTGAGTCCGCTGACCATTCATTATTTTTTATACCCTACATCACCATAGTGGGAAGGGTGCATTTGATTTGTGCTGATGTTTTGACGTTCATATATATTGGTCCAATACCCACCTTAAAGTATACCGATCGACTTTGAATCACTTCACAATCTCCGTTCGTCTGTATATCTGGCTGGCTGGATATCCATGTAAAGCTTGTGCGACGGATGGGATTGAAACTGGTGAAAATCGGTCTATGATTTTAAGTGGCCACGAAACAAATATCCTTCCGAAATAGGGGTCTACCAAATGTTTGCATTATGCAAGTATCAAAAACAATTTCACCACAAATGAGTAGTAAATAAATCCAAATCAAATTCCAAATTCAAATTTTGTGCAGATTGGTCCATAATTGATCACAGCTCTCATATAAGGCCCTCTTTCGAAAAATCATTTTAAAGAGCATAAAAACGTCGGCATCCAAATAATACCAAACACAAATATGTTTCATATATGTATATACAAATCATTCGGTATTATTTTATAATGAACGGTCTATAATTAGTAGTAGCTCCCATAAAAGGACCACTTTCGAAAATCACTTTAACGACCATAAATCTCTTAAAATTCAAGAGAAATAAGTTTCATATACGAGTATACAGATATAATGACACCTAATTTTTTAATGGTCGGTCCATAAGTAGTCGTAACTCTCAAGTAAGACCCTCTCCGTAATGCGCTTAAACCTCCATGAATCTTTTAATAGTGTTTAACATTTAGCATCCAAAATATTTATATTCACAGAAGTTATGGCCGTAAATTTTTGGATGATCGGTCCACAATAGATCATATCTCCCTTATAGCTCCCATTTCTGCAAAAACTATTTTATACATATACTGGGTGCAGGGGTCTATATGGTTGGAATTGACCAACCATCTTACTTGTTTTTATTTTTTTTTTAAACCACACACAATTTTGTCTCCATATTAAAGGAACATTTACTGTTTGAATATGTATTATTCCACTTTCACGCCATTTCCATTGACGCGTCTATTTTATTTCCCATTATTTTTTTTTCTCATTTCTAACACAATTTTCTACCATTTACAAAAGTGTTATGGTTGTTAACAATTGTTGATGCCGCTTAATGGTTTGACTGTTGTTCCTTGTTATAAATAAAAGTGCAAACAATACCTGTCATTGTTTTCTGTTATTGTGTTTTGGGTTGGGCGTATATATAGTCATTATGTTTTCCTTATTTTAGAGGGGGATTTCGCTTGTATTTATATGCTGTCTACAATTGAGTCCACCTTTTGTCATGTTGTACTAGTAATAGAAAAAAACCTTATAGTATATATATGTATGTAAGTATTTTTAGTGTGTTTTCGTCAGGTGTCCTTTTTACAAATTCTAGAGGGGAGTCTACAAATTGTGAGTAAATATTTTCTGCTAGTTGAACAGTAGTTAAATAGATTTTGTGAGAGATTGCAACAGGTTACTAAAAAGAAAACTTGGAAATTTTGTAATGGCGTAATTGTTTAAAAAACATAAGGGACAATTGTAGCCGTAGGTGTAACTAAAAAAACGATAGCTTTGTAGTTTTTTTGAAATGCTTTTTGGTGGTTTTTAGTATTTAATATTTTTCTATTGTATGTTGCATATTTATATTCTTGTATGCAATTACAAGCTTGAAGGTATAAAGTTTATTTGTTATATAATTTATAGTGTCCAGTTTATTTTCAGCTTAGAATGATTATTGTCCCCTATTATAGTGATGTAGATACTAGTTTAATTGGCCAAATTCTCACAAAAATCTGTTAAAAAGGCAATGGTTTGTCAAGCAATTGGTAGTTGTGTTGACAAGCACACCACTTTCATTACCTCTACATCTATTATTTCGAATTTTTATATAAAAGAATGCCTGCATAAACATCTACTGACTCTTATCAGACATCACACAGTAGGGAAATCTGGAAAAAATAGAGAAATGAATCTGTAATTTCTAAACGTTAAGTCTAATTGCAATCAAATGTTTCATGCCTAAAGAAGAAGTGTTGTAAAGTTTTAGTTTTCAATTTTGACCTCATAAGCAATTTTAGCAATTTGAAATAAGCTTCCAGCCCAGGTAAATCGAAATGTTGGGCAATGCGATTCATCAAAACAGAAACACAGATTTTTATAAGAGGAATGGAATTTTAGGTTATTCTTTTGGCCGTTCTTAAATATTTATAAACAATTATTAATTTGTGGCTTAAAAGTATTCAAAATATATTATTTTGTTTCATAAGTATTAAGGCATGTATGGCAACGGATTTTATGTGAACAATGTTTTTGAGCTGTGTTTTAGTAAAACAAATAAAAAGTTTGTTTAAAAAAAACTGTCTGCACGCCAACACTTAATAGGTGACTTTGTTAAAATTTTAACTTTTAATCCTCATTCAATTTTTTAAAAATTTTGTTAAAAAAAAAAATTAAAATTTTCAATGTGGGATTTGGGATTTGAAATATGCATTTAGGTTCTCGTTGAGCTATGGTAACTATGCGTGTATCAGTAACTGCAGAGATTTTTTTTATTACCCCTCGCTTTTCAATATTTCTTTCAGGTTTCAGGGCATTTGTTAAAAATTTTTGAGACCGCCCTAATGATGAGACAATAACTTTGTACATACGTTTTCTTTGCCTACGTAAGTTTTGCACAAGTCTTCTTTCTTCGACACTGCAATGTTGTCCACGACCCATCTAATATTTTTTTATTTGATTTTTGTTTGCGAATATGTTCTAAATTAAATTACAACTTACTTTTCTTATCAAATTACATATCTTAAGAAATATAAATTTTATGACTTTCAACAATTCGCACCTATTTCATAGATCATGCTGAACCGTAACTGTATTAGTTTTTTATTCCACGCTTTTATTTCGGTAGGTTTCCCCTTTTTAAGTTAAAACGGTGTTGTTATTAGGGAGACATTTTTGAAATTGTGACATATTTTAAAAAAATTCAAATTCACATCTATTTTTCTGTCCACATGTGTATATATCTAATTGTAATGAAAAGATTGCTACATTAACCAAAAACAAGAAACTATATGATATTTAAAACCTGTTCTAATTTTCTAATTTTGCTTGAATTTTCAGAATTTAGTTTTTTGGTCTAAGCATTTAACTAAACGTTTCTGCTTTTTGTGGCAATTTGTACGGTGTAACAAAAGGAAAACAAAAAAATTCACAAACTCTAAATGTAATTGTATATACAGTAATCCCCCCATTTACGAATAGGATACGTTCTTTGAAAGTATACGGATATCGAATATTCGTATAGCAGGCTCAATATTAATATGTCATTCTACTGAAAATAAATAGATACGTTCCAGGGATAAAAAATATTCGTAAAGCGAGATCCATATTAGTATAAGTTTGTATTGAAAATACATAGATGTGTACATAAAATGTTCGTTATGCGAAACCCTTTTTTAAAAACATTTGTGATATAAAAAAAATTTATTCGTTTAAAAAAAATACATAAATCATTCATTAAAAAAGCAAATTTTACATTAAAAAAATAACATTTATGTAATTTTAAAATTAAAAATAACTTAACATTACATATTAAAAAAATATTAATTATAAATATTATATCTATTCTGATGTGTTGTATAAGCCCTCGCCTAAGCTGGCAGATGATCCTTCATCTAAACTAGTATTGGAAATAGATTCTACAGATGCTTTAATATTAGGAACTGCAACACTTTTTTTAGAAAAAAAAGAAACTAATGACGTTTGTTTCGCACATTTATTTTTATCTTTGTATAATTGTCTATAGCAAAGAATTGAGTTTTCTATTTCTCTGGAAAACTTAAGACTTCTTTCTGCAGAAGGATCGTTTTCCGAAAATATATCGATAGCTTCCTGGATAAGAGAAAACGCTTTTGTAATGTTTTGCGATGTCAAAATACGAGAACTTTCACAATGCGTAAGACTCCCCGAATTTCCTGCATCCGTGCTGCCTTTAAGAATCGCTTTTAATTCTTCATTTGAAACATCTTCCTGTCCCGATCCAAGAACTTCTGCCACATCTTCATTACCCACTTCATCCATACCAACTTCGTGTGCCATAGCAACAATTTCATTCTGAATTTCTTGAATGTTTTGTAATGAACTACCAAAATCATTAGTGCATTCGGGCCATAATTTTTTCCATACTCCATTCATGGCTGTTTCCTTAACTTCATCCCAAGATTTTAGAATGTTCTCAATAGCATTAAATATATTAAATTGCTTCCAAAATTCTGTAATAGTTGTCCGGTTTGGACCATCAACATATTTGATAAGATTCTTGAAAACTCGGCGCAAATAATAAGCCTTAAAGTTAGCAATTACACCCTGATCCATTGGTTGAAGTATAGGAGTAGTATTTGGTGGTAGGAATACGACTTTGATGTTGTCAGGTATGAGAGTTAGCTTATGGCTAGGTGCATTGTCTATAATTAGCAATGCCTTGTTTGAAATATTTTGCTCTGAATTAAATTTTGTCACAGAACTCGCAAAAAAATTATTCAACCAGTCTTCAAAAAGATTTGCTGTCATCCACCCTTTTTTATTTGATCGCCAGATAACACCAAGTTCTGATTTGTTACAACCTTTGAAGGCTCGTGGATTTCAGCATGATAAATAAGCATGGGTTTTAACTTATTATCTCCTGCAGCATTCCCTCGCACTAAAATCGTAATATGGTCTTTAGCTGCCTTAAACCCTGACGCAGATTTTTCTTGTTTGGAAATGAATGTTCTAGATGGCATTCTTTTCCAAAACAGACCTGTTTCATCTACATTGTATACTTGCTGTGGGGTATAGCCACCGTCTTCTATAATTTTTTTAAATATTGCAGGATAATTTTTTGCCGCCTCTACATCTGCACTTGCTGCTTCACCAGACATTTTTACATTATGTAAAGAATGGCGTTTTTTAAATCTGTCAAACCATCCTTTGCTAGCTAAAAATTGCTCTGTCTTAGATCCTTCCCCATTTTTCGTTGTTAAATACAGGTGAAGGTTTCTCGCTTTTTCTTGTATAATTGTAGTGCTCATCGCAAAATTTTGTTGGGATTGGTGGTCTGTCCATACACTTAGCATTCGTTCCATTTTTTGCATTACCGCACTTTTTTGTTTTGAAACATTTTTTGCAGTTAAATATTTTACTCTTTGTAAATTATTTCTTATTTTATCTTGATTGTTCTTAATTGTACAAACAGTTGAAGCAGCGAAGCTTAAAGATTTTCTTATTTCATTATTTTTGTGACCTGCTTCGACCCGTCTACATCCAGTGTGATCGTTTTACGGATATTTTTTGCACTAGTGGCGTGAACCATAGTTTCTGTTCGTTTACCAGGCATTTTTATAGCAAAATTTATTTCGATTTAATATAACACAAGCAATAATAGACTTTACTGATATATCCCAGCAAGCCATATGAGTCCGAAAAGAGTCTTTTCTGACACCTTTTTCGGAGCGTTAACGCTCTTTATGAGCCCAAAAAACAATCATAATTGCTCCGAAAACCTTTAGAAAAGAGGGTCATTACATTCAAAAATGGTCCGTCAGAAAGAGCTCTTAGATAATGTCAGAAAAGAGTCTTTTATGAGGTTTTTCTTGGGCTCTGTGTAATCTTGTTTTTATTATTCTAGTGTGATACAGCTATGTTTTTTTTTGTTCAAAGCACAAATAACAGGACAACAACGCTTTGGTACACACATAATTAAGTGGAATTTCTGAGTCATACTGCGTGCCGACTCAGGATAGTAACAAGCAAATTTTTCTTTCGCTCCGAAAATGCTCTTTAGTTGGACTCTTTTCTGACTCCTTTTTCGGAGTGCTCCTAGAATGGTATGCTGGGATGTACCTCCAACAAAAAATTATTTGACTCCCCTTAAACAATACACAACTTGCACTAAAGACATTCAATGAATGATAGAACCTAAGTTATTGTTTTCGGCGAGTTCCAAAAATTAGAATTGTACAATACAATGGCAAGACTTGGCGTTGTTGTACAACAGTATATGTAACAAAAATAGGCAAATTTCTGACCAGCTGCCACCTTGTAGTATTTTCACCACGACTTGCACACGTTCGTAATAGCAAATTTTTCATTCGGATGTACATTTAACGAATTTTATAAATTAATATGTAATAATGTTCGCAACTTCGAAATTACATATTCGTATAAAGAATTTTATAGTTTATTAATGATGTTCGTAACTTCGAAATTTCGTAAAGCGAGCCTTCGTAAAACGGGGGAACACTGTATGTATTTTCCATTTATGCCAACATAAATATTTTAAAAAACAAATATTTTTTCTCAGCTATTTTTCTATCTCCAAATATATAAATTTACTTAAGTGAAGATAAAAGCGTTAAATATCTGGTTGTCTGCAGGTCTTACAGCACATTTGTTTACCGCACTGGAGGTATTACAAACAATAAATTCATTCAAGCGTATTAATAATACAGTTAGAGGGCGTTTGTTCTTTGTTTATGCCCCCCTCTCGAGCAGTTACTTACGAATTTGTTCGTAAACCATAATTGTATTTGTGTGACTTGCAAAATTTCAATAGGTTTATGTGTTAAATAGAAATTGAATATGTGGTTAGGTTGTAAGTTTAAGGTGGGGGACAAAATGGCTTATATAGGGGTGGTTAGAAGTGTAGGTTGATGAAGATATATGTGAGTGTTATTAGAAGACGTATTAAATGTTAAATGCTTGTTAAATTAAGTGGCCTGATGTTGAAAAAAAGAAACAAAATTACATTTCAACTAAATTTTATATTGTTAATTTTCTTTCTTTAACATTAAGTGGTTAAAGTGGTAAACGGCATGAGTCTGCCTCAATTAGTAGGGCTCCATAAAACTAATACACCAACATATTTTATTATAGTTAGTTGTGAACACTTAATTGCAGTACAGTAAAATTTATAAAAGAAAATTATTTAGTTTTAACGCCTTATTAAGTAATACTAATAAATCGTGTTCACTTTTATTTATTTGTTGTATCTTTATTAAAAAGAAACTAACAATAAATACTTCAAATCGTATATCTATATATGGATCAGATCCTCTCTGTTACTTCTCCTTTGTCGAATATAGCCACTTGTTATTAACATGTCACGGACTAATAGATTTGGGTGTACTTCAAGATTTTTAAATATTTTTATATCTACCACCAAAAAGATGGGGGTTATATTGTATTTGTCATTCCGTTTGTAACACATCGCACCAAATTCTGGGTCCTTATAAGATTCTAAAACTATTTAGCCATGTCCGTCCGACTATCCGTCTTTCCGTCTGTTGTTGGGACGATAAGGCTTCGAAAAGAAACATAGAACAATGAAATGTTTACCAAACATTCTTTGATCCACCGAAATGTTTGGAATTGAAAATGGACAAACTCGATACAGTAGGCTCTAAGTTATACATCAAAGCTTCAGACTACCTCGATATTTTTAAGATATTTGTTTCTGTTTTCTTCAAATATAATGCAGATAATACCATGAAATTTTGCACACTTTAGTGTTATAATATTTATTATTATTGTATTTCACGCAACACAATTGTTTTTAATTAAAATTCAGTACAACTTGTTAATGAGTATCGAATAGCTATGATATATTAGTTTTCGCAACCTGTTTTGTTCGAATTAAAAAAAGTGTATATTTCACTCGAAAGTAGACGACTGTGAAAACCCAACAATAAATGCAAATAATTATTGCTTAATTGGCACGAATAAGATAAGTGAAACTAAACCAACCAAACTAATATTATTTTCTACATACACATATATGATGTATTTCACTGCTGTAAATAATTTGCTAAATCGTTTACAGATCATTTGCAAAACAATGAACTTAACTAGCCAAAAATAAAACACAATATCATTTTATACGTATGATTAATATTTATTTGTTTCAATTATAATCATTATGCAACATGAAGGCAAGTAACGTAAACAGTCTTTGTTTAGTTTAACAGGAAGCAGTTCGATTGCAATTGATCCCTTTGCGTTACTGTGTTAAGAGTATAGAAAAAGAGATAAGTAATAATAAGACTTAGGATATCAAGTTCTTCGTTGAAACGTCCTTTTTCGTTAAGTACCTGCTATATCACTCTGTCCACGCACTTATTGCAGTGCGACTTTCGAAAGCCTCGCCATGCCTTTTAAGTATTCCAAGCATCCCTGTATCAGACTCTATGTTGTTGAAACACTTGTCAGGGATTTTGTCAGAGCATGGCTGTCAGTAACTATTTGAATATCCCTACTAGCATCAGATAATAATACACCAATGTAAACACCTCCACCAACTCAATGCCCTCTTCTATTTATTCACACAAATTTATTTGGAGTATTAAATGCTAATTTCCAATTTATCAATGAGTTGTCCTTAGGACTTTCTCAAAGTGCAGTTTGTAGATATGCCTAGTGTATTCCACCAGACAGAGATTCTATAGAAGAGTATTAATGTTGAAATTAATAAAAACGACTAGTTACTGCCTTGACTCTAAAACCAGTATTAAATGTATTTGTCTCCCTACCATATAGGACACACATTGATACTGTAGCCTTTAATGTTAGCCTATTCAGTATCCTGTTGAGAATTTTAACATAGACAAGAATGAGTGTTACATTTGGCTGTGCTGAATCTTATACTAGTATACCCTTAGTGGTGGGTAAATGGTAATTTTACGTAGATTATAAATTCATATATTTAAATTGCATCAAGATCAAAACATGGCTTTACATACATATATTTCGATCAAAATATGTTTACTTATTTTAATTTGTTCTATGTTTGTTTTTGGACATTGATTCATGTGATAAACGACAGGACACAAACTATCGCGTTTAAGTTGTTTTTAAATGATGGACAGGCTGATATTTGTTTCAATTTTTTTTTTTTGTAAAGTGTAAAATTTTAACTTTTGATATTAATATTTATAAGATAGAAATGCAGGTTAATGTGTTTTTCGGAAGTGGCCTTTTATAGGAGATATGGCCTCTAAAAGGCCAAAAATTTGGTACTGCGATTATATTACAGATTTATATATGAGGATTATTTATTTCGAATTTCAATTTTAAAATAATGTTGATATAAAATCGATTTTTAGTTGTGATTACAGATTGAGGCCCTTTACTCATTTAAACGCTTATTTACAAAGTTACGAAGGATTTAAGATTTTTAATTTTTTATATAAAAAATAGAGTTTTAGTCAGAAATATCCTATATAATATTTTCTATTGATAGGTTGCAAATGAAACGGTAATGCCTTAAAAGTGGAAGTTGGTGTCATTCCAATCACAGCTTTGTGGAAATTGAAGTGATGGTTTTAGATATTTGCACGTGTAACCATAGACTCTACAAAATCTTAAAATGTTCTATATAAATTGCTATATACAGGTTATTATGAGTTCAAGTTTGAATTAGAGGCAACATTCTCTCAACTACCTTTTTAATTTTCTAAATTAACCTCAATGACCAATTGCCAATTCTAATATATTACTTTGTTAATAATAGCTATTGCTATATTGCTGGTAATTAATATGGTACATGCTTTACTGATAACTTATTTAAAAGCTATATAATCAAGCGATCCATCAGTAAAGAAATCTATGTTCCTAGCAGCGTTGTCAACTTGGCGCGTATCGCACCATTTTTTGGACTTTTTAAAAGGTTTTGTGCGAAAAATTCCTTAGTTAGTGCGCGCTGCACTTTTTTCTTATTAATTTTATTTTTCTGAAAACGTGATGAACTCTTTCATTTTACTAATTTTTAATTGCAGTTTTTAAATAATTCATTATCATGAAAACTATACGATGAAAAAGGACCCCATTAAATGTATTTTAAATAAAAATGTATGATAAACGAATACAAACTATCAAATTCGTCAAATGAAGGTTATTGCTAAAGACGAATATTTGAAAATAAAATTAACATTTTAAAAATGGAAATAAAAATTCTTGTGTAGCCTGATGGTTTGGTCTACTGAACTGTAGACGAACAATTAGGGTTAGAGTTCCAGTGGAGCCCTAATAAATTTAAATAGAAATACATACTTAAAAAGAAAAACAAAAATGATTAAAAGTAGTACCAAATATGTACCGAAATTAGCGCTTTTTACTAATTAGTACTTCAGTTCCGAATAGCATATTGTGAGTTAAATTTTGAGTGGTTAAATGCTTAATTTATCTTTGTTAGCTCGTTTATTAATAAAAAAAAAGACTTTTATTATTAATCGTTGATAGCGTTTTACAAAGTGTTCTATAGAATTTATGAAAGTAAAAAAAAAATCATATCTAGTACAAAGAAATACAAACAAATTTGTTTCGTTTGTTTTTTATTTTTATTTTTATTTTTATTTTTATTTTTATTTTTATTTTTATTTTTATTTTTTCTAAAAACACTGAATGGAATGTAAGAGATAGTTTTATATTTATATTTTAAATAAAAAAAGAAATTCTAAACTTGGTGCGTTTTTCCTTCATTTTGGTGCGTTTTGAAATTTCATAGTTGGCAACGCTGGTTCCTAGCTCTCTTAAGCTATTTGTCCACGAAGGTCAGATATTACAACGTTGTCCGAAAAATGTGCAGAAAATGTCTAACAACCGTGTAAACTTAAAATGTTTGTCTTCCAACGTTGTAAGAAAAAGCATTTTCAGTACATTGGAAGACAAAAATATTTTCAGACATCTAACAATCGTGTAAACGCACCATTTTGTCATTGTTTTAAGACAATTGACAAACACTTTTCGTTGTCATATGTGCAAAGTGTATGCATCTGCCAATGGCAGCATTGTCATAGAAATTATTTCTAAATGCAACTCTGTATATACATAAATAATAAACAAACAAGTGTGCGTTGTGTGCATTTTGAAAAAAGTGAAAGAAAATTAAAGAATTAAATTAAAATGTGCATTAATAAAATTTTTAAACACACACACAGAGCTGTAAAACGAATTTGACAATGCCACACAATAATCTGACAACCGTGTTAACTGACAATTTCGGTTGACAGATAAATTCATTGTGTGACAATTGTGTGCAAATGAAATTGTTAGTTTTCTTACAGTCGTGTAAACTGACAAATTACCTTTTGCTAAAAATTTTTCAATGTCACATTGGTAGATATGACAACATTGTAATATCTGACCATCGTGGACACATAGCTTTATACTATGTTTTCACGACGATTTGTATCACCTGCTTCGCTTTCTCAATAATGTTTATGAATCATGCTGTTTCGATTTGACAGTTATTTTTATTAAACAACCAGAATAAGAAAAGCAGAATTTAAAATTTGTGGAAAATAATTTTTTTTTAATAGAAAAAAAATGTGAGTGGAAATTATTTAGCTTATTTCAAAAAAAAAACATACATTCGTGCGTATGTACTTTCTTTACTTCCAGCAATAAGAAAACACGCGAGCAAATGGGGCAAGTTATTTATTTGTAAGAAGCTCATTCTTGAATCCTCCATAAATCTGAATTTAGATAATAACATTTGTCATAATAACATAATAACATTTTTCACAATTTTTTTTTATCCATTGTTTTTTTAAATATGTATTTTTATTCGACCTTTATTATTTATTATATTACTAATTTTCCAAGCTTAAGGTCTTTCTTTTAAATATAAAAACTTTTTTAACTTTATTTAAAACCAATATTTCGGCACTTCCTTGAGTGCCTTCGTCAGGGTTTTTTTCATCCTTTTTTTATTTTATTTTATTATTTTATTATTTTATTTTATTTTATTTTATTAAATTTTACGAATTTTTCTTTAACTTTTATTTAATTGATAATTTGCTTTGTTTACAACACAGCTAGTGCAGATATACTTGTGATAAAAATTAGAGAAGGGTGGAATTTTTCGTGCTTCGCAAGTAGATTTAATATGAATCTACTTGATTCGCTATTAAAATTTTGTATGGTGAAGCAAGTTGTTTCGCTCATGATTGGGGTGTGAACATGAATACAGAGCGAAGCATGTACCGTGGAAACATAGTATTATTGTATTATAGTGTAGATTTTGTTCAGTGATGATCATATAATTAAAACCAGGGTTGGTAAAATTTGCACTTGATTTGAATTAAATTCGAATTACATAGTATCTTTAACGACAGAAATCAATTTGAGCATTCTCGGTACTCTGGCTTATACCTGCCAATTAATGATTAGCATTCATCAAATTACTAAAGGCAAAATTAGCTTATTGCAAAGCGTAAAAGTAAAAACTCAATCAGCAAAGATTTTTAATCCCCACCTAAAAATAGATTCCCGTAAATATAAGTACCTGAAGTTATTTACAGTAATTACATTCTTAAGTTACATCTCGAAAAACATTAAAAACTGAAATGAAGGAAAATTATATTTACGCTTAATAGCACAACAACGGTTGCTGGCATTAACTTGTTCCCCCTTGTTTTTCTACAAAGAGAAAAGGTCTAACTAACTCAGTAACAATATATGCTAGTAATATGTAAATACTTGTAATTATGGCCATTAGACGTACTTATTGTCATTGTCACTAATGTTGCTGGTATTTGGTATGCTGCATCTACTGCCGGTTTTAGCCATAATACAATCATAATTTCACTTGTGCCATTTCGAAGGCAAAGTCGAATTTCATTAAAACTCACTTTATTTTGTGAGAACGGCTGTGTGTTCGAGGCACTGACAATGAATTTGAATGGCTGGCGAACTCTTCCTTCGCATAAAACTTAAACGGCTTAAGTTGCGGCAGCAGAATGTGGTAAATATACACATTAACTGTGTGTGCCACAATATTAATGGATTGTGAAGATGATGGGACCAACAATGGCAGTGGTAATGTTAACAATATTGTTCTTTACAAATGATAAATTACCTGTTACATTGGCATTGGTAGCCAATCGTAGCTGAATCCGCAGCATTAAATGCTGAGTATATGCTTTATATCAAGATGAATGCTGTTTGTTTCACTTGTGATTTACCAACGTATTATGGTTGGGGGGAGGTAGCAAAGTATATTTGGAAGTTTTGTAGGCATATATTTTAAATCTTATGTCAACTGCAATTACATTTTGAAGAGAACGTTTAAAGTGTTCTATTTCGAAAGTCAACAGCGAAATTATTACTTCAACCAGTAATGTTCTTAGTTTTAAAACGTATCTTAAGAAGTAGGGAGGAAACGGTGGTGAATATGAAGAATTTGAGATATTAATTCAAGAGTCATGGCAGACCATTGAATACATACTAATGTATGGTGAACCTGTTTGCTGGATGGCCAATGTCATTCGAAAAGATTTTGAGGGCACGATACAATACGATATGCACGATACGTTTTTATTTTAACAGGTTCCGGAGCAAAGATTCAATTGTTTACGTGCTTTCATGACATACTGATTACTGATTTCTGATGTCATGACCTAACAGTATATTTTTAATTGAACTAATACTGTGTGGCCATGTAGGGTATCGCTCATGCATTTATTTAGGGTTGTGTATCTAGTATCAAATATTTTTCTATGTGTGTGGAGTTATATGGGCTAATATTTCAGCCAATATAAGGACGGTACACCGGCTTAAGAATACCAATGGATATACCACCAATAAGCTTGCCATAAATCTAATTAATTGGTTTATAAATGCCGGCTGTCTCTTATAGCCTGTTCGCCGATCTCGAACGTTAACGTTCGCTTAGATAAGACTTAAGACACAAACTTTTTATCGTATATATTTTTTACTCAATCAAGTTTGTTTATTCCACAATCAAGTTTATGTCTTAAGTCTTATCTAAGCGAACGTTAACGTTCGAGATCGGCGAACAGGCTATTAATGTTATGACGATACATTATATCCTAGAACTGTTCTCTATACCGTGTCATTCTAATTTTCCTGACAAAAAAACTATTTAAACTTAATACTCGTCTGCGAGGCGGAAAAATCGACTTTTAGCTGGTGTGCCGCTTTCGTACAGGTGGCCTACTTCTACAGAAGGATATTTATGTTTTATGAGACTCTTAGACTATGTTCGACATGCTTGTATAACCGCGGTTCTGATCTCGCCATACCGATTAAGGGTTCTGGTAGTAGTGTGAAGTTTAATAGAACCAAGGCGATTGATTCTTCCTTTTAATGACTCATATAGCAGTTGTCATGAGGAGAGCAAGCAAAAATCGGTGAAACAATTCATCTATAGATACAGAAGTAAACCAACTGCTAACAAATCTCTCTGATGTCTACAACTCAGACCAGAGGTCTACTTTGACTATATGTTCGATATTACAGCTTACATGCCACTTCTATGACTGCCATATGTCAGCGGCTCTGCTGGTGATCTCAGGATATAGGTTAGGAGTTGTGGTAGACGTGTTCACTGCCTATTTAATAGGTTCGCATGACGGAAGGCTAAATCATGACTTTAATAACTTATGCAGAAGTTGTTATGATTAAAACGAGGAAGAGTTGGTGAAATATAATCTCAGTCTCTATCAAGTATTCTTCATTATCTGATGGATATATCGAGATTGAGCATTAGGAAAATAGATTCGTTAAACGTTTAGCTTTAATTTTGAACAACACACGGACATGATATGCTCTGATTAGTTTACCGGTTCATGAACTTTTCAGGATAACGCAAATGAACCAATTAAGTCTTTATATCCTTAACCTATGAACAAAACATTTTATCTGTTACCAAAGTCAAAAACCCAAGATAATTCGGGAAATAAAATAATTTAGAGTTAGAATTTAGGTTAGGTTAGGTTAAATAGAAAGTCAGTCAGGAGTTTAAAATTGATACAGCTGGAAAGAGAAGGTCCGAGAGCTGAGAATCAACTCAGGGACTGACCAATTTTAAGTCGAAAAAGTATTCATCCAAACCATCCTAATGCACGTATAAAGGCATCTGGCTTTCTGATGTCTATATCCGATAGATTCGTCAAGTCGTGCAAGTAAAATTCGCCCAGACCATCCAATCTCCGATTCACAAGGATCGGACGGTAGCAAATAAGATGGCGTACAATCCCATCCTCTGTCTCATCATGACAACTTCTTCGAAAGTTATTGAAGAGGAGATTTAGGCTCCTAGCAGGAACTCCGACTAGATAGTGTCCTGTGATCACTGCCACTACATTCCGTATTCGATCACGTGTAATGTTTATTAATGTTGCAGTCCTGAGACAGTCATAATTAGACCAAATGGCCCATTCTGTCGCACAGGTGGTCTCAAGCAGACAAGTGGTTTGAGCGAATTTATATAAGTCATCCAGAACCCAAAGTTTGCACGTTGAAAGCTGAATTTCAACCAATTGATAAGATTCATCTGCTGGCAGTGAGGCTCCTGTCTTGGCTAATGAGTCCGAAATGCAGTTTTCCGAGATATTTTGATGTCCTGGTATTCAGATGAGTTCTACTGAAGAATGTCTCGTCATCTCATTAAGAGATGCCCGGCAGTTCAGGAAAATGTTGGATATCGTATACACACCGGAAATGGTATAAAATAATCTCATACATATATTGGTTTAACCTTTTTTCTTAACCCCCTTTTTGTGCATAGACAATGGAATTTGGAGCGCATACTTTTTCTTTATATAAATACACGGAAAGAATTATTTTCTAAATCACCAGAAAATGTGGCTTGAATCAAGAAAATATTGCATGATTCTCGTCCAAGAAAAACATTTCTTATTTTAAACGTATTGTGGCTTGATTCAAGCAAAAAGTTATTACTTAAATCGAACTATAATTTACTTGAATCAAGCTTTCGTTGCTTATTATATTACAAAATAATAAGAAAAGATTGCTCAATTCAAACCATCGTTTCTCGAATTAAAAGATTTTATTTCTACGTTCAGAAATCTTTTCTTGAATTGAGTAAAGTTTTAATACTAATGCCGTTATATTTTCAATCAAAAGTTTCTTATAACAAACAAAAGTTTCTTGCTTTAAGGAAATGTTTCTTGAAAAACTTAAGAATTTATTACTCGATTCAAGTAAATAAATTTAAATTTTTCTAAAAAAGTAAGCAATATTTTCAATCAAAAGTTTCTTGCTTTAAGGAAATGTTTCTTGAAAAACTTAAGAATTTATTACTCGATTCAAGTAAATGAATTTTAAGTTATATAAATATAAAAAAAAGATAAAACCATGGTTGTGTATTTTTAATTAATTTTTGGAATTTGGAGCGCATACTTTTTCTTTATATAAATACAATATTCATATAATTATTTAATAATACCTACATTAATAATCAATTCAATTTCTGGCACGTCGGTATAAATACAAATATTACATATACAAATACCAAATACTCGGTAAAGTCTTAGTCTATTTGAGGCACTATCTACTGCTGAAATCTCAGCCAGAAGAAGACTACACTGATCCGATAATGTAAAGGATACAGTCCCCCCAAGAGATTTTGTTCCTTCGTTTTCTCCTTCCGTGATCGTCTCATTGAAGCTTTTATCAAAGAAAGGCTTAGGAGTACAGTAGTTGATGTTGGCTGGTAGACGACCAAAGAGTTTAAAATTGATACAAAAATTATCAAATTATGGTTGCATGACCAAAGTTACATGCGCCACTATTATCGAGTCTTATGGCTGTATTGAGAGCAATAAGAGCGTAAGGTCGACCGGAAGCCAGTTTAACATAGTGACTTGCAGTTTATCTGTTGGATCATTCAGGATATTGTGAGAAGATAACGTTGGTATGTAAATAGTGACAGCCAGTCGCAGAATGAGTCAGTTTTTCGTAGATAGACTGGGTTTGTTTTAAGAGGAAATAAACCAACGTTGTGTAAGAGTTAAAAATAGTAACATTATTTCATATAATTCCCTAGATTTTTTAATTTTAGCCAGTTTTTGGATATGTTGGCAAACATATTGAAATATTAGTTATGTTCCTTTTGCAATTCAGTTAACGACACGTATGTTGGTATTAAATATGAGTAAAACAAGCGTTTTTCATTTATTAAAATAAATAACGTATACTTGTCGTCTCCAAGTACTTAAGTAAATATTACTTATCAAACTTTAAAATAATTAAATGAATGATGCTGGTAATAAACGTAAAATCTTTGCAGACAGTAGAAACCAAACAACTTTTTAATCTGAATATAAAATAAAACCTGTTGAATGCTATTTAAAATACAACGACATAATTTTTATAGTGCTAGTGACAGTCTATCATTAATTTAACTAAATGAATAAAAAAGTCAGATTATTATCAAATAAATGGTAAGTGCTTTAGTTTTAAATTTAAGACAATCATACTTTAAAAGTTAAGATGATTTTTGTTGTTAAAAATTAAACTTTAATAAATATTTTTGTTAGAAATAAAAAGGAAAAATCGATTTTTATATGTAATTCTAGAACAATCTCTAAATACTTTAATAGTGGTCTAAATTTTAAAAAGAAGGATAATCTGAGATCACTTATATCTTCTAAAAAAATTAATTTTTACATGTAATTCTAAAATTGGCTATAGATTTCTTAATAGTCTAATCTTAGTGTTGCATTACTATAATTACACTTGATGTTTGCTATTTGTTGTAAAGTTCCAAATAGTTTTTTAAAATGTGTTAAATTTTTTTTAAGAGTATGGCCAGCAGCGTTACCGTTGATGCGACTAAAGTGGCAATTTGACCCTTTTACAGATGCCTTGCCACTTTTTGTGTACCTTGTTTTTGTTTTACTTGATACATATTAGTTTTTTTATTAATTTTTTTGTTATATGCATGAGTCATTCCATGTCAGACCGAACGATTTTTGCTAAAAATTGACTTTGATGTCGCCGAAGTCTTGCAAAATTGTAGCACGTATTCTTCATTAAAAAATATTTTACATGTATTTCCAGAAAAAAAAAATTTTTTTTCAACAAGTTATGTGCATTTGAAAATCGTCAAAATCATGAAAAATCTTCCGAGATGACAACTTTTGAACTAATATTTCGCAAAAACTTGTGGATGGATTTTAAAGACCAATACCTTATTTTAAAGGTATTTGAACCTTCTTTTTAAAAATTATTATTTAATTTTTTTTATAATATTTTTTATTTTTAAAATTTGCTTTTATTATTTATTTTTTGTTTTCCACCACCTTCGAACAAGTCAAAAAATCTAAAAAAAATATTTTCTTAAAGCTCAATATAACATTAATATTCTCTATAAATTTCAGAATGGAAGTCGAATGAATTCTATTTTTTTCCGATTTGTTTCCATTTTAGTACCATTTTTGCAAAAAAACTGTTTTGCCGGCCGTTTTTTAATTTTTCTTCATAACTTTGCCAAACACCACAATTTTCTTCACTTTTGAAGAAACAATTTAAAAGAAAAGTGATCAGGCTTTATTTTTGTGTGCAAAAACTATAAGTTTTGGCAATTAATTTGCTCATTTAGGTACCGTACATTACAATTTTTCATAATTTTTCCCATAAATTTTGTAAATAACGCTTTATAACTTTTAAAATTTATACGGAAATTAAAAAACTAATGATGCAGTTTAAAAGCTCTATTAATTCTAAATAATTTAGAGAAAATAATTTTTAAATTTGCTCTTACCGTACCACAGTTATAACATTTGTAAGGTTTGTTTGACCCATTGAATATTAAATGTCTAAATTTCAAATTTTTTGCTTTGTAATCTTCTTGCACGTCATGAAGAGCTTGGTTTTAAAGATAGCCCAACCTATATTTTATAAGCTCTTAATTGGTGTATTAGTAGGTCACTGAGAGGGTGTAAATTGACAACATTTGCATAACCATTTGCTGATGAATGTACCGCCTTTTAAAAGTTTAGATGCTGATGAATTTAAAAATAAATAATAATTTAGCTATAAAGTGTTTAAGTTATTTTAGATATTTTCTTTATATTTATGATGTTCTTTGTACTTAAATTTTAAGACCTATAAACTGACTTTTATAGAAACGCACACGGACCACAAAAAGGTGATTCTCTCATATAACAGTTCATAAAATATTAAATTATTTTTAACATTTCTAAAATTTACCATATGCCATAAAGAATATTAATAAATATATTTTCTTTTATGACTTATCATAAACTCGAAATAATGTTAGCTGGCAATATGTATTTGGAGTACATATTTAATTAATATATGTACATAGTTAAAGTAAAAGAGAATTGCCATATTCACTTAAAATATTGTTTATATTCAAATTTTAGCACATTTACTTTTATATCTTAAAGCCAATAAGTCTTATTTTTAATTTAAACTAAAATTGCATCTACGTGTTTTTATACCCTACACCACCATAGTAGGGAGGGTATATTAAATTTTTGCTAATGTTTATAACGCCCATAAACATTGGTCCAGCAATCACCTCAAAGTATACCGATCAACTCAAAAACACTTCCTAAGTCAATTTAACAATATCAGTCCGACCGTCCGTCTGGCAGACTGGTTGTCCATAGAAAGCTTGTGCGCATAGTACACGTCACAATTTTAAAGATATTTCAATAAAATTTGGTACATAATATTTTTTCGGTCCAAGGACAGATGGAATTGACTTGGTAGAAATAGGTCCATTATTTCACCTGGCCACTATACAAATGTCCCCGCGAAATTTGGTTTTAACAATCATAAATGTTTGAATTATGCAAGTATCCACACAAATTTAACCACATATGAATGGTAAATTAAGCCAAATGACATGTTCAAATTTTATGCAGTTCGGTCCATAATTGATCATAGCTCACTTCCTCAAATCACTTTAAAGAGCATAACTTTTTTAAAACTTTTGGTATCCAAATAATATTGAAAACAAATATGATTGGTGAACATACAAATAATATGGTATAATTTTATGATGATCAGTCCATAATTACTCGTACCTCCCATACGTTTCCTATGTACAGAAATGATGACACCTAATTTTATAATGGTCGGTTCATAATTAGTCAAAACTCCCAAATAAGACCCTCTCCGTAATTCACTTTAACCTCCATAAATCTGTTAAAAGTATTTATATTGAGATAAAGTATAACATAAATGATATTTTTATTCACTGAAGTCATGACACTAAATTTTTGGATTATTGGCCAAAACTGCTTTATACATATACTGGGTGTAGGGTATTATATGGTCGGAATTGACCGACTATACTTTCTTACTTGTTTTTTCTTTAAAATTTGCCTTAAAACTGTTTCCCAAAAATTAAGCTTTTTAAATTAAAATCTAACAAAGCAAATTATACCCTGTCTAATAAGTATATTAAAATTAAAAAAAAAACAGCAAACAAACAAACACCTTTAGTAATTGAGTTTAAATCACTTGATATAATGAAAATTTTTAAAAAAGATGTCAGCAAAAAAACACATACATATGTATGTATATGAAGAAACTAATAATGTTGTATGGATGGATAGGTGGAAAGCTGGTTGGAGGCTATACTGTTACTCGTTCACTTCTAGCAAGTGGGGATTATATCGTATGTGTCAAGATTTTAATTATCACCTTTGGCAGTAAATGTTAATGGAAATTATTCTAAAGGAGAGTTACAACTAAATTCAAGTTCGCACTAAGGAAGTACCAAAAAAAAACTCATATGTAAGTGTTTTCTTAAATAAGTTTAGTTAAATTTAAAAAAAAATTAAATAAATATCCCTTCAACTTGTTTCAGCTGGAAACATTGAAAGCCTATTTGTACTCTTAACAGGGCGACCCTAATATATACATACATAGTACATACCTGCCAACTCATGCCAACTCATTCTTGCCATTCTTAAAATAAACAAAATAATCTTACTTTATGACGAATACAAAAAAGAAAGAAATAACAAGAAAAGAAGTCAATGAACATTTTCATTGTATACATACATACATACATACATATGTATGTATATTTATATAAGCATAGTTATGTATTATATAACAGTAAATAAACATTATATGTATCAGATTCTGAAAATAAGGGGTCCACTTTGATTTTAGCTGTTATTTGCAACAACTTATCATTTAATAATTGTCAACAAAAGTGAATTAAATTTAATTAATATTAATATGTGTTGTTTACTAAGCAGAAAATGTATTCCAGTCTGTCATGTGTCTGACAGCCAAAAAAAAACTATATTACAAAAAAATCCTTAACCTTCAATATGACAACTTCTTCAAGCGGGCTAATCAGTATGACGGTGATAAAAATATTTGAATATTTGTCAATTAGATGAAAATTTAACATTTATGTCAAAGATTTATAATTATAAAAATTGTTCCTATAATTTTGTCACTGTCCTAAATCATTAACAAGTAAGAAAGTATAGTCGGTCAAGCCCGACTATATAATACCCTACACCCAGTATACATATGTATAAAACGGTTTTTCAGAAATGGGTGTTATATGGTCCATTACTTCTGTGAATATAAAGCGATATAAATACTTTTAAAAAATTTATGGAGGAATTACGGAGAGGGCCTTACATGGGAAACTTGGACCGACCATTATAAAATTAGGTGCCCTTCGTATATATGAAACTTATTTGTGTTGAATTTTATTTGGATACCCAAATTTTTAACAGACTTATAGTCGTTAAAGTGATTTTCGGAAGTGGAACTTATATAGTGTTGCCATTTTAGCACTTTCAGTGCTAGATTTAGCATTTTGTTTCTCGAAAATGCATTGAAATTTTTAAAAATTATGCTAAATGCTTTTTAGCATAATTTGCTTGATAAAAAACTATTTTTTTTTCTCGAAATTTTTTTTACTATTTTACTCCAAAAAATGCTTTTGGAAAAATAAAAAATAACTTTTATTAATATTTCAACTAAATTTCTTTCGGTGTGTTAAGTAAATGAACATGGAAATTTTTGAATTAATATATGAAATGTAATCTATTAAATCAAGCTAACAATTGTTATCAACAAAATTTGAAAAAAAAAAACTATAATTTATATTTGTAACATTTGAAATAAAAATTGTATTGTTACATTGAAAAAATTTTTTTCTTTTGTAGAACATTTTAGCACTTAGTTTTTCAAGTTTTAGCATATTTTGAAATTAATTTTCTGGCAACACTGGAGCGACACTAATTATGGACCGATCATCATAAAATAATATCATATTATCTGTATATGTATATATAAAACGTGTTTGTGTTCAATATTATTTGGATACCTAAATTTTTAAGAGAGTTAAGCTCTTTGAAGTGATTTTCAGAAGTGGGCCTTATATGGGAGCTATGATCAATTATGGACCAATCTGCACAAAATTTGTAGATGTGCACAAAAGATGTAGATGTGATTTGGTTTCATTTGCAATTCATTTGTGGTTAAATTTGTGTGGATACTTGCATAATTCAAATATTTATGATTGTTAAAGCCAAACTTCGGGAG
The DNA here is from genome assembly GCA_916048285.2 of Bellardia pandia. Classification (NCBI taxonomy): domain Eukaryota; kingdom Metazoa; phylum Arthropoda; class Insecta; order Diptera; family Calliphoridae; genus Bellardia; species Bellardia pandia. Next base: position 26,325,716 of record OU696531.1, read on the forward strand.
AACATTTGTATAAGGGCCAGGTGAAATAATCGACCAATTTCCACCAGTTTCAAACCCAACCGTCCTTGAGACGAAAAAATGTCATGTATCAAATTTCATCAAAATGTCTTTAAAATTTCGGCCTGTACTCTGCGCACAAGCTTTACATGGACAATCAGTCAGACGGCCGGACATTGTTAAATCGACTCAGGAAGTGATTCTAAGTCGATCGGCCAATCACATAAATTTAGTTTTAATAAATTACTATTCCAAAATATTTTTTTACAAAATTTGTAAAGCACTCATATTTCTTAAACATGTATTTTGCCAGTAAAAATGTTCTTAATGTATTTGAAAAATATAAACAAATTTAGTTAGCTAACTAAGTTAGTTAGGTAGTTAATTAGTGCAAGCGCCAAGCTTTCCTTGTTGTTAATATTGCTGCAGAGACACCTTAATGTTTCTTAAGGAAAATGTTTTTTAAGAAAAACTTTTACTCCGTCCTCAGAATAATGATGATGACGGACTTTTTGTAACTAAATACAAGTGGTAACGTGTATTTAAATAAGTGGGCGAGTTAATTGCCATCTCTGCTGTATCCATGCATATTCAAATACACATTAACAGTAGCAAGGAGAGGCAAGTGCGAAAAGTAAACGGTTTTGTGGATTTTATGCCTCAATGCATACATTAATTCAGCACATACAAACATGTACGTACACATATTTAACCAGTACACAAAATATCATTTCCAGTCACCCTCTTCTTCTTATGTTTTAAAATTTATGGCAGATTTATTTTTGTGTAAATTTTCTTTGAACAGTTTCTTCCCAGTAAGCCATATGAGTCCGAAAAGAGTATTTTCTGACACTTTTTCGGAGCGTGAACGCTCTTTATGAGCCCAAAGAACAAACATAATTTTTCCGAAAACCTTCAAAAAAAAAAGGTCATTAAATTTGAAAATGGTCCGTCAGAAAGAGCTCTTAGGTAATGTCAGAAAAGAGTATTTTATGAGGTTTTTTAGGGCTCTGTGTAATCTTGTTTTTATCATTCTTGTGTGGTACAGCTATGTTTTTTTTTGTTCAAAGCACAAATAACAGGACAACAACGCTTTGGTACACACATAATTTTTTTTTTTTTTTTTTTATTGAAATGATCTTAATACTATATTTTAGTTAACATTTCATAAAATTACACCTAGTTTACACTAACAAGTAACTTTTTTCTTTTAAATTAGTTTTATAAAATATTAGACATTAAGTCTTGAGGTTTTTTTCTTTTTAAACGTCTTGAATATATATCATCATTGATAAGAATGGATGCTTCTTCGTTGCTGTGGAGTTGAAGTCTATTCGCATGTTTAGATGCAAATAGTTGAATTAACTCGGACACTTTGTTTAACCCGAGATCTCTATGTAAATCGTCGTTCCTAATATACCAGGGCGCATTGACCAAATTTCTAGCAATTTTGTTTTGAAAACGTTGTATAATTTCTATATGAGTTTTGGAAGCACATCCCCATAATTGGATCCCGTAGGTCCAGACAGGTTTAAGTACTTGATTATAAATCAGCAATTTGTTATCAATTGAGAGTACAGAATTCCTCCCAATTAGCCAATTTAGTTTTTTTTGTTTTATGTTCAGTTCAGTATGTTTAATTCTGATGTGATCCTTCCATGTTAGTTTAGAATCAAGCGTCATTCCCAAATATTTTGCATTGTTAGCATAAGGTACAGCTAAACTTGAAATTTTTATTGGTTTATGTGTTATTACTTTGTTAGTAAAGTCCACATGTGTCGACTTACTTTTGTTAAGTCTGATTCTCCAAGTATCTGTCCAGTCTACGATTTCATCAACTGCTGTCTGTAGTTTTGATGTAGATTCGGTTTCATTTTTACCAGTAGCTAAGATGCATGTGTCATCAGCAAAAGTAGCTATTTTGCTATTTGTTGGTATGGGTATATCTGAAGTATACAGTAAGTATAGAATTGGACCCAGGATACTGCCTTGAGGTACTCCAGCTTCTATTTTTTTCATATCTGAGTAATGTTGCTTATGCTTTACTCTAAAATAACGATCAGTCATATAGGATTCCAAAAGTGATGAAAATTGTATTGGTAATAGTGTTTTAATTTTATATATAAGACCTTTATGCCAAACCTTATCAAATGCCTGAGCAACGTCTAAAAAGATGGCTGAACAGACTTTTTTTTGTTCCAAAGCTTCCTCTATAGTATGAACTATTCGGTGTACTTGGTCTATTGTGGAGTGCTTTTCTCTGAAGCCAAATTGATGAGATGGTATTACATTTGAATAAGTTATTATTTCTTTTAGTCTTTTTGCAAATAATTTTTCAAATAGTTTTCCCATTACGGGAAGCAGGGAAATCGGCCTATAGGAAGTTACTTCATTAGCATTTTTTCCTGGCTTCTGAATCATAATTACCTCTGAGACTTTCCAGTATCGAGGAAAGTATGTTAGTTTAATGCAAGCGTTCATAATGCTATTCATTTTCATTATTGCCTTATTCGGAAGATTTTTTAAGATTTCTCCTGTTATTAAATCAAAACCAGGACTTTTACCAGGTTTCATATTTTTAATTTCATCTATTATTTCTGTTGCAGTAAAAAGTTGTATTTCGTGAAAGTTCTGTACTGTATACATACACACACATAATTAAGTGGAATTTCTGAGTCATACTGCGTGCCAACTCAGGACAGTAACAAGCAAATTTTTCTCTCGCTCCGAAAATGCTCTTTTGTTGGACTCTTTTCTGACTCCTTTTTCGGAGCGCTCCTAGAATGGTATACTGGGTTTTATTTTTTACACTCTTGACAATTATTGTGAATTGTTTAAATATTTCAGGTATTTAATTATGATAAACATCTAATAGCCATGATTTGCTGCAACCATACATTTTTTCTATTGAAATTCAATGTTAAAAAAATCAAAGGCAACAAATTTCATGTGGAATTTTTATTCACGATAGGTGTGATTATTATGTTGAATTCTTCATCATAAAAATGATTGCCATAAACAATTATATGTTCATATGGTTGCAGCAGTTAAGTGAATTATAATTGTAACATAATAATATTTACGGCAGTCATATGATTGATTACTATGGTCATAATATTGTCGAATAAATAATAAAATTACTGGGCTAATGTCATAAACATGTTTTATTGTCTTGTTTCAAATTAAAAAATACTTAGGAATTTTCTCTTAAAGCGAAATTCTAAATTCATAAAATAGGCTACTTTTAAATCAGGAATGCCTCATTTAAGCCTGTAATATCTGTTTATTCATGCATAAGATTAAATGCTTATTTTTGTCTTAATATGCACATGAACAACATTGAGAATATATACACAAATAATGATTTTTTATATCATTTTATTTTGCAATTTATTTATTTATAGGCCTGTATAAATAAACATGTTTGTGTCAGGCCAAAAAAAAATCGAGTAAAGGTACGGTAACTAGGGCTGCCAGATAAATTTCGGAAAAAATCGTCAAAATCCCGATAAAAAAGAAAAAAATCGTCATTTCCAATTTTAAAAATCGTCAAAAAATCGGAAAAATAAAAAGTTATTATTTCTAATAGTATTTTGAAATTTTTATTTAAAAGAAAACATAAAAATTCAATTTTATATAGTCTCTTGTACAATATATATCAAAATACCTAAATTTTAACTTTTTACATAACAAATAAAAAAAAAATAATGTTAAACACAACTTGTGTAATATTTTTATAATATCTTAGTCCGTTTGCACTTCTATAATTCTGACTCGTCAAGGCAAGTATTTTTGGATGAGAAGGGGAATAAGAACAAAAAGGGTACAAACTTGATGGTACTGTCAATTTTCTTATTTCCTTTTGTTTTTTTTCATTCATGCTGATTTACATTAAAAAGTACGAAAATTTAATTGACTTGTTTGAATGAAATGGCAAGTTCAAAAGAGAATTGAACAAAAACTTTTCAGCTAAAACTGAAGAGTATAAAGCAATACTTACATTATTTTATAAATAAATGTCTGAATTCAGCATATTTTATTAATTCAGGTTAAATTACAATGTCAAAACAATTTATTTTATTAAGTTTTAAATATCATTTGGAGTATAGAATTCAATTCATCCATCATATACGAGTACAGGTACTTATTTCAAAGAATTCCGTATTTTTGTTATTTAAATTTTTTTGGCTGAATATTCTTTCGACGTTTTATTAAAATAGGAGAAGTTTTTGTAGAAGAATTTGTTTCCTCTTAAAATTTTAGTTCATGGAATTCAGTATTTAAAATTGATTTTTATGTTTACAGATTTGGAATTATTTTACTTGAACTTAACAACTGTCAATAATTAAGAAAACACTACTATCACTTAGTTTTGTTTTTGAAATATGTCATGTTCTTCTTATTATTTATGATATTAAATGAGAAAAATAGTTGTTGTCTCAAAAAAAGAGAGAATTTGGTAATAAAAACATTAATAAAACTAACAAATGATAGAAATTTTTAATAATTCAGAAAATCGTCACTTTTAATGAAAAAATCGTCAAATAGTCATTTTAATATTTTTGAAACTAAAAATCGTCAAAATGACGATAAATCGTCAAATCTGGCAGCAATGACGGTAACACTTTACCGAAAAAGACGTAAACACTAAATAAAATATATTGGAACTCGTTTATTTAAAAAGAAACTGCGTTTCTTTGGGAAAAGAAACAACAAATCTTTAGTTTTATTTTATTAGATGCTGTTTGATCTTGCAAAACTCTTGTAATAGTAAACAACGTCAAACAAATGTATGCTAAAACAAGTGGTTACGCTTTTTTGTGTAAATGTTTGGCAAGTGTGACCGTACCTTTAGTTAACAAGCAAAGCTAAGTTTGATGAACCCTTTAACCCTTTCTTATTTATAGGAATATATGTTGTGGAAAAAAAGTCGCGTGCTAAATCATACTAAATGTTGTAGAAAAAACAAATGCACATACATATTTCATTATAACAACTATCAACAGAAAGTCACTCACTCGGATGTACTTTTGTTTAAAAATCGTTAAAAAAAAATTTCTCGAAGCATTAGAAAACGATTTCTATTTTTTGTCGCGTTATTGAACTTATGTTTATTGCTAATATATTAGAAACAACAAAGCTGCATAACCTTAATTTATACAAAATATGTTTATGCCCATATATGACTTGTATTTCTTTGAGCATATTTAGAGAAAAATTTAAGGCGGGAGTGTCTATTTTACGTCCATTATGATGTATATTTTAGAAGTAGCGATTTTAAAGATCGTGAAAGTTTTTTTAAACAGCTGTTATAAAGGCCTTTGCAACATTGCCTCTTAAATACAACACAAAAGATTGTACGAAATTATCACGCACGTTTTTTCCGTCATCCATTATAAATCCTTCATAATTATGGCAAAAACACTTCCTTGCTTATTTGACTATTATTTGTAGCTTTAATTTTAGCCAGGAATAGAATCTACATCCCGGAAACCACAACACAACATTTATCACCACAGTTCTTATACCGTTAATCAACAAACTACTCCCATGTATGACCAACATGAGTACTTTAAAGTATTAAATAAATTTAATCCTTTTTAATAACCTGCTGTAACGTAAATTAAAATTTCTTTTTGTAACTCATCTACAGCAACATTAATACCCGTAATACACATAATCATTCATGTAGTATGTATAAATGAATGAATGCCAAAATGATCTTGAAAATGTGTCTTTATGACTTATGACTGAATGAACTGGATTAATGATTGACTGAATGTGTGGAATATTTATGACAAATTTGTTGTGCGTGTGTTTGAGAGCAAAAGGACCAACAACATACCTACATATATAAACACAAACTTGTACAAAGATAAATATGATTTTATATTAGCCTGGTAGTATGAATAATGTCTTGTCTCCCGTAACACTTTAATGCTCTTTGGGAATATTTTAATAAAGGCTTTTATGGGTCTAGAGGAAAAAAAGCGACATTTTGACACACAATATGAGTGTGTAGCAATTTCAACGTAAAATGTATGTAAATGCTAGCTTTTATTATTCCCTCCACCATCATAAGTGGTGTATGAGGGTATATATAAGTTTGTCATTCCGTGTATAAACTTGAGAAATACTCATCTGAGACCCAACAAATTATATATATTATTGATCCTTATGGAATTCTAAGTCGATTTAGCTATGTCCGTCTGTTTGTCTGTGTAAAACACTATGACGTCCAAAAGACACAACCAAAATCAAAAGAGTTTTAAAAAACCGTTTATAATTCTCCTAGGCAGTTTGGTATTGAAAATCAGCAAAATCAGTAAAGTAGAACCAGAGTTATGGACCAAAATATAAGACAACCTCCATAAAAGTTTGATATTTTTAAACATTTTTCTTTTTTAAATATATTGCAGATATTGGCATGAAATTTTGTACACGTTATTTCTATGACAAAAGAAGAAACTGTGAGAAAAATAGTATGAGTCGGTCCATGATTTCTCATAGCCCCCATACAAATATCTTCCCGAAATATGGCTTAATTATAAATCAATTCCTATAAAATGGGAATATTAATACAAAATTCGGCAAAAATAAGTATCATGTAAAAAAATCGCACAACGAAAAAATATATAAATTTACTTTCATGTTCTAAATTATTTTCCAGCTCAAATTTCCTATTAATTGCACTAAACACAAACTTAAGGAAGTTTGAAGAAAGAACGCAATAAAAATGACGATCAAACCATAGGAATGAAAATTGCAGTTAATAATTATAATCATATAAAAGAAAATTACTTTTGAAAACAGCATATGTATATGAAAAGTGCTAACCTCATGTCCACCACTGCAGGTATTTATATTTACATACATACATACATACATATGTTCAAATTTGTCTATTTACACAGATAATTGCTGATATGCCCCGATAGAGTGCCGGACTATCAGTCAAAGGGTTGCGGGTTCGATTGCCGCCAAAGACTCTGGGTGTTTTCTGCAGATAAGCCAAAAGCTTCGCAGTTTGTGTTTGTTAATTATTTAAAAAAATATATATAGTGTTATAGAACTTATTTTGACTTTATGATAAGGTTAATAATGTATTCTGGGTTTGAATGGAAAAGTTTAAATTACAGCAAGAGAACACAAGAAACTCATCTAGCAGGAAAAAATTACATCCTGCACATTAATTTCGGAAACAAAAACTATGACTTTTACTTTGAAAACTAAAAAGTAACCGCAGCACAGTGCGACATTTGGTCAATCCAGGTGGACAAAAATCTAATTTAAAAGATCCTGGCTTGAAATTTTGTTTGATAATAATGTAAGACATAACTAATATTGACAGCAAAATTTGGAACAATCGAACATTTACCATGCCCATTTTTGGAAAATTAACTATTATTTAAGAAATTGCTTAAAAAATTTGAAAAATTTTTATGAAATTTTGTTTTCAAAATTATTATTTGTGTACCATTTTGTAAAAAAAATTGTACACAATAACCTCGAAGATAATTATTGATGGGCAGTTTTTTATAACACATATTCATTTAAATTATAACAATCCGCCAACTTTTATTTTTCGATTTTTGTCCACCTAGATTGGCCAAATGTCGCACTGCGCGCAGGCTCAGCTTCACACACAAATAATCGTGTTCAATTCAAAAAATTGTTCACAAAAAAATCCAAACAAAATAGAAAGAAAATCGTGATCAAAAAAATACCAAAATTTTACCAAAATGTGATTCATATTTTTAAATAATCGGCATTTGTATACAACGTCCGATAAGATTTTTAATTTATAATAATCAAACCTTACTAATTCCGTTACCGTAAACATTTGAATGATTTTAATACGAATACTTTGTTTTATTTTTTTAATAAATAAATATTACAAAAATGTTATACCGCCATAGTGTACGAAAAACAAAAGCTCGACTCTATGTTGATGGCAAGAGTACAATTTCGTGTAACAACCTTGTGAAAAGCCCGATTTCGATTTTGATGTTGGAAAGCCGTTGTACAGAATGAAATTTCTGTTTCCATAGGTTATTAAATATTTTAGAAATCATTTGCAAAGCTTTCCTTATTTGAAGAATATAAAGAATTTGGCAACCTGAATTAAAATTACTTTGAATTCATAAAATTAAAATAAACACATTTCAATTAATTATATTAAACATTACATAATTATGTATTACAAAAATTTTGTCACCTTTCAAATGACAAAATAAATGATTTATTATTCAGGCGTAGGTTACAACGTGACAAAACAAGTTAAATGAAAGTATTAAATATACAAAACAGCCATATTATACAAACATTATTACACATACGAAGGTCGTGTTTCACATCAGGCACCTTTAAAGGATTGATACATATAATTTATTATTTCGCGAGTTTCAAATAAATTATAAAGTAGATCTAGGACAAAAAACATTGCTAATGACGACCTTGGTAGGGCAGAAGATGCATTTTAATGTGCCAATTGTCTAAAAATATTTCTTTATGAGGGGTTAAATTTTAACCCAGCATACCATTCTAGGAGCGCTCCGAAAAAGGAGTCAGAAAAAAGTCCAACAAAAGAGCATTTTCGGAGCGAAAGAAAAATTTGATTGTTACTGTCCTGAGTCGGCACGCAGTTTGACTAAGAAATTCCACTTAATTATGTGTGTACCAAAGCGTTGTTGTCCTGCTATTTAGATCTTTTGAACAAAGAAAACATAGCTGTACCACACACGAATGACAAAAACAAGATTACACAGAGCCCAAAAATACCTCATAAAATACTCTTTTCTGACATTATCTAAGAGCTCTTTCTGACGGACCATTTTCGAATGTAATGACCCTCTTTTCTGATTGGTTTTTAGTGTTTGTGTTAAGTTTTGGGTTTTGGTGTGTTCTAACATATATAGTAAAATTTTATGGCCAACATTTTTGTAGAACATTTCATCCCCACCCTTCCCCTTTTTCGGGGTGTTTTTTAAAATTTCTTAGAATAAAGCCAAAAATGCCGTTATGAGGGGGGAGTTAGAGGGTTAATATGTTCTAAAAAAAATATTTGCCATACCATTATCTACAAAAATGCTGAACATAACCTACAACTCAGACGTAAAGAAAACATAGTTTTATATGCCGATATGCTGCAAGAACAGGCCAGAGCTGGGAATTTTTAACCGCTTCTTAAATTAAATTCTGATGTGATCTATCAAAACGCCGACACACGTATATTGTTTTTGGTCTCCATAACAACAAATAATTGTCGGAACCCCGTAATTTTGGAAAAAGTTTAAAATTGTTCTACAGTGTTATATTCACTTATCACACAACCTTCGCTTGCAGCATTTAATAACATACTTGCTCGAATGACCAAGGGGGAAGGAAGGAAAGAAGGAAATGTTTGCCAATTAGCAAACTACCCTATATTAAATCACCGGAAACCTAAACACGTGTCACATAAGTATATGTTACTTACTTATTTTAAAATAAAACACATTTTTCAAATCTCACACATACACGTTTTGTAGAGAACATTTATAAATGGCTCAAAGTTAAAGTGTTAAAAATGTTTTATACAACACATAAGTATACTTGTTAAAATTAAAGAACTATAATTTGGTGCATTACTTTTCAGCTACTGGATGGTGTAATATTAAATTTTAATAAAAGGATTTCTGAATTTGTATAAAAACTTTAATAATCAAACATTGACTCCCAAATTTTGGAAAAATGTCGGTGGTTATCTTTGCAACAGTATATTTTTTTATTATTATTATTATTTATTAATTTTATTTAACAAAAATAATGCAAGTAGAAGAAGGAAGTGTGGTTATGGAAAGGCTGACTCTCTCTCTTTCTCTTTAGGGATTATTTATTAATAATTAAAAGTGATGAGCAGGGCTGCCAGATGAATTTCGGAAAAAATTGTCAAAATCCCGATAAAAAAGACAAAAATCGTTATTTCGAATTAGTATTTTTAATTTTTTATTTATACGAAAACATAAAAATTCATGTTTATGTAGTCTCTTGTACAATACATATTATTTTTTAACTTTTAGTTTTTAAGGCCAAAAATTAAAAGTTATTTTTGACTTTTATTATTTTACTCAAAAAATAAAAGTTATTTTTTAGCTTTTAATTTTTTAAGGCAAAAATAAAAGTCTTGAATTAAATATTGCATTGTAATACGCTAGTTTTATGAATGTTTTTATGTTTTATGTTTTTGTTATGAATTAGAATGATTTTTTATTTAATAGAACATATTTAAAAAACTGCCGGATTTAACGAATTTTTCGATATAACGAATGGGCCTGACAATATATAATTCGTTAAACCGGGAAACCACTGTATTTATTTAAAAAAAAGATACCTTGCCAAAATAATAATCGATTCAACAAAAAACGTTTTAAAACTATCAAAAATAAGTAACAGCAATGACAGAAATGGATTTCATTTCGTTTTATACGGTAATTATCATGATGAAATTAAATACCAGGTGACCGCATTGCTACAACAATTACAACAAGGCAAGAACAACAGGCATTTTTCTATATGAAAAACTTTCGTCACTGTCAAAAAGTTTTTTTTTTATATAACTTTTTGGCATTTTCAAATTCACCATGAATAATCAGCTGGCGCTACGCTATCACCTAGTATTTAAATTCACCTTGGTAATTATTCTAGCAGCCGAAAAATGCCGGTAGTACCGGGTTATACCCTGCATTGCCGATGTGGGGTGTCTTTACTATATTGTATATAGTGACTCTACTATAATGCTTAAGTTGGCAATGCTGAATTTTAATAATAATCACTTGAGCTTAAGAGCAAAATTCAGAAAACTTTCATAAGTTTTTTAATAAAATGAATTCACATGTTAAATTCATAAAACTAAAAATTTTCTTCATCACGACATAATGATTCAAAAAACTTTTATTATTTTAAACAATAACTACATAAAGCAAATATTAGAAAAAAAGAATTTTAAAAACGAACAAAATTAATAACTAAAAAAATGTAATTTACATAGAATTAATTCAGTAAACAATTACAGCCATTAAGAGGAAGTACAGGCGTACGAATTGCAGTCGGCACTCAATATTGTGCTATAGCGTTTCTTAACCTCCGACAAATTGCACAGACCCTTCTGACACCAGTCCAAATCTATAGCATTTTGATTGAGGAAGAATATAACTTTCTCCTTTTCGAGGGGGTCAGCGTTGCATTGATATTTTACAGCCAAGAAATTGGAAGCAAAAGGATCAATATTTGAGGTCTTCCATTTTCGTTGTGCCATGGCATCATAATTGCTGGCCAACATAGGCTCCTGATCTTTGAAAAAGCCCAGGGCAGAGATAAGAGTTAGTATATTAGTGGAATGACCAAAATAGGCAACCACATTAGGTAATTTAGAGCTGCTCAAATGCTGAGCCATATCCTGTACGGCACGACAGTTAATACGGGTATTTAGATCATAGCCATAGCCCGAACCATAAAAGATCTCTATGTCTTCTTTATACTCCAGCACAGTAACTTCTTCGGGTAAAAAGGCCTGCAGCACACAAACATAAACACAAATTAAAATAATTATTTATAATTTCTTACTTATATCTTACCGCACACCAAGCACTAGGACGATTCACATCCCAAGCCTGTTCAAAACGACAGATATCATACATTAATTCCACATCCGAAGATTCCAAAGAGTTTTGGAAGCTGTAATTATATATACAAAATATTACGGTGTATATACCTCTAAATCCTTTCGAATATTTAAACCTACCCCAAACGTTTTGATATATCAGCTATGGTTTTATTCCATATATCCGAATTGCGATATTTATAAGATTCTGAATCTTTACCTTTAAAATTTAGATTTTTCCACAACTCACAGTAATCATAGGCCCGTAAAAGCAAGTCCTGTTCGGGTATATCTTCAGCTATGTTAGTTTTTCCCGAACCAAAAAGGCCCTTGGAAAATGCTTTAAAACTTTCCGTTGTGCGTTGGGTATCAGTGTGACGGAACTGTTGTTATAACATTAAAAGTTATTTATTTACATATTTTCAAATTACTATTAATAATTGTTTATAAATTATATTACCAAATATTTAGAGCTATTATATTTCCTTGTAAAAAGATCGGGATAATATTTTTGATATGTTTTGGCGGTGCCTTTTAGATCTTTATAACCCTGTAAGAGAAATTAATTTTTAAAGAAGTCTAGCATTAACAAAAATTTAGTTATAAATTAGAAGTTCATGAAAAATATACATATAAAGCCACGAAATCCATTTTACTGGCAGCTTAAAATGTTAAACAGACATCTTGACAGTTAGACTAATAAACAATAGGTATATAGGAGTTTGTCATTCCGTGTGCAACACTGAGAAATATTCATCTGAGACCCAACAAAGTATATATATTCTTGATCCTTATAGAATTCTAAGTCGATTGAGCTATGCCCGTCTGTCTCTCTGTCTGTGTGAAACACTCACTTCCAAAATACGTAACCAAAATCAGCAAAGTTTACAAAAAACAGTTTATTATTCTCCTAAGCTATTGAAAATCAGCAAAATCGGTTATGTAAAACAAAAGTTACAGACCAAAATATGTTTCTTAACTTGTTACGAATTTACGCTTGTTCTAGATATATAGCGTAGATTTTATATTTTTCATTTTATTTAGGTGGAGGGCATTTAAGAGCATTGTCCTACATGAATTTCCGTTAGTGCTAAGAGTAGGATTTGAATACATTTTTCCATTTATTCAATAAACACTTCGTACAATTAAACAACCTTTTGAGACGTAGCCGCGATCAACATTAACATGAAATCATCTTTTAACATTGAATTATATAGATCGTTCTATCGACTCAAATAAAGATATGAGATCTTATCTTATATATCTAAATTTTATGTTTTTTTTTTTAGTTGAAATCCGACAGCTCTTAACAAATCACTCTTTATAAGAGTATCATTCCTTTAGCTATTTCATTAATATTAATTTTAAAACCTTTAATAATTTCCATCTCTTTTATTCTTTACTTGACTTACTTGTTTGGTTAAATAATTTGCCATATCACTTTTTATACTCTTGTCCCATTTCCATTTTTTCAAGCCTTTTAAATCATTTTTGCACAAGGCATTTTTTTTTGGAACATTTTTCGGCACTTTATAATTATTTACGATTGAATCACGTAACTGTAATATACATATTTTTAAATCAGACATTATTCCGTATTTTCTAAAATATTAACATATTAAAATCCTCTTACCTGTTCCAAATGAGGTGCCTTTTCAATGAGTTTCTTCGACGGCAGTCTTGTACCATGTCTATGGAGCATCCAAATCTTTTGCGGCACACAACCTTTTTTAGAATACTGTTGGTTCATATTTGTACCCTTAATAAATTGATAAGCCGTCTTAGAGGAGAAATGGCGTATCTGTGTACGTACGTTATCCTTGCCAAAGCAATAGTCATCTGCCCCAACCTCCAGGTAGAAAAGTGCTAAAAGAGCACTTAAAAGAAAAAGTTTCATGTCTGAAATGACAAACAAATAAATAAAGAGAAACAAAAAAGAATAAAATTAATGAGATATTCAATGGGTTCTTTTGTTGTTCGATGTTGATGTGACAGGATTTATCTAACTTATCAATGGTGATTTGAATTTTTTTTTTTCTGTTTCATCATAAAAATTTAAGGAGGTCAAAAATCACATATCATGTGATTCTTGTCTTAACAAGCTATACATTTTAGCAAACAATTTCTTTTCGTACTTGTGTAGACAATTCTTGTCGATGTTATGCTCTTGTTCAAACAACGTGGTTGAGTATTTGCTTCCAGACAAACAGCCAGCCGTTTCTAAAAAAGTACAGAGAATACTATGAACATGAACAGCGACACGTTTTCCCCAAACAGAAGAACATTAAGATTAATACGACCTAGTTACTCCTAATTCTTTTCCGGCTTACTAGTTTGAATTATTGAACTTTTCTTCAAAATAATATCATTCTTTTAACCAACTGCCTTCTTTAAATAAAATAAATTATCCAGTTATTTCTGGGAAAACAAAACGCCCATAATATTAAAATATGATTTAGTCAAGACTCTGTTTTTTTTTCTTGCATACAAACGAATTGCTGCTCCTCTGCCATTTAAACTAACATTTTATAAATTTATAAATATAGACCTCTCACATCAAATATACAGCCTTTTGCTGATTGTATTGAAATTTTTGTTTTTTTATAAATTTCCTAAATATTGAAGTTTCGAAAATAAGAGACATTTTAAGACACATTGTTAGTGCATTGTTGTTGTTGCTGTTGTTGACTGACAGTGTATAATGATGTTTTCCTAGTGGATGACACTCCTTAATATTGGTGTAATCATTGTTTCCACGTGTCTATAGTATATTTACTTGCTACTTCTGGTTCTTAAATCACATGGCAAAATAGTTTAAAGACACGTAAATTGTAAAGGATTTCAACAAATAATTAAATACTCTGTTATATTCTGTTAAAAATCGATTACATTTCAAGGCTATTTACATACAGTCAGATAAGCTAACTTTTATTAAGCAGTTATCTTGTCCTCTTAGTGAAAGATATGTTATAAGTTGTATCTAACAAAAGAGAAAATACTCTTAAAAATGCAGTCAATATTTAGTATGCAGGACTTTTAAATACATATGTAAAATACAATAAGTATCGTTATGAGTAAATCGTACATTAAGCACTTTTTTAATGCAATTGAAATTATTTAAGGCACCGAATGGCACATGGCAAAGATTTACCAGTGGATGTTAGAGATTTAATAGTGTTGGATCGAAGCAGCGAAAAATCTCTTGCAGATATTGCTAAAATTGTTAACACAGGCCAGACTACTATTCAAAAATTTATTGAAAAAAATAAAGCTCGAGGAAACAGCAAAACTGTATGTAGCTGCAGGACCAGGTAATTTTGTATTCATTGAAAGTACAAGGAATAGCTGAAACTACTTCCAAAATGTAAAGAACAATTTAAAAGAAATCAGGCGCAATTTATTTTACATATCTACGTTATTTTAAGAATGTCGTGGATATGCTTAGAATCATTGTCTTGTTGGAAAATCCAGTTTTGCGCCAGTTCTAATTCCTCTACACTAGTGGATACATTGTTTTTTTTAAATGTCGAGATAATTTTCCTTTTTCATTACAGAATCTCTAATTGTAAAATTACCTCCCAGACCATTACTGAATCGCCGCCATGTTTTAACGCCTTGGTAATATATTTTTTACTAAAGTCTTCGTTCTTGTTCGCCATATTTTTAAGGATTCAAGTATCTCAAACTTACTTTCATCGATGAACATTTGAGGCTAGTTTATATTTTTTTAACTTTCGACTCTATGTTGTTTTTTAAATAGGTATATTTTTTTCTATATTTTGCTTTTTTCTTTAAATATAATGCAGATAATATCATAAAATTTGGCACACTGTATTTTTGCTATAGACACTATATATTTACAGAGGGGTGAGTATATAAGATTCGGGCAAATATTTGAATTTTATGATGGAAAAATTGATTTATTCAAAAAAAAATTATAATATTTGTTATTTATTAACACACTGTTACATTACATTTAGTTTCTTTTAAATTTTCAACATTTTTTTTTTCAAATATTAAACAAATCCACATTATAAATTTAAAAACAAATTAAAATTGAAATTAAATGTACATTTTATTAAATTCATATTTACTACTTACTTTTTGTTTTTTTTATGTTAGAACGTTTCACTCGAATTTATTTTTTATTTTCGTTATAAAATGAATAGCACTTTTAAATTTTTCTTAAATTTTTTATTAAGTATTATTATTTGATTTTATTAAATAAAAATTTGTGACTTATTTGAGCGAGCTTAATTTGAAATTGAAACCATACAGCACGTACCGTCTATTTATACGTCTAAGATCCAACTGTTGTATTACGAGACGAAAGATAATCAAGTTTTATATTTATCTCTTTCTTTCTGCCTTTCGTTTATATTTTTGCAGCATGTAACATTAAGCGATACACTTTAACACACAGTTAATTAGGTACCAAAAAATAACCTTTTCTTTATATGAGAACTGCCTTAGAAATCTGAGTTTAGCTTTTTGAAACATCAGAATTGTCACTCACCTGCAATCTATCTATTTAAGATAATAAGTAAATCTTATGACTTAAATATTACATAACAGGAATTATGCAGCTTCAATTGTATACAATTTAAATATAGTTAACAAATATGTATTTACATATATACAACATAGGGAGATAAACCTCTAAAGGCTGTGCACGTTTTAGTCTTCGGGATCCAGTGCTGTCGTCAAAGAGACCAACAGCTAGAGGATTTCTATATTAACTTAATCTTTGCAGGTAGCTTTCAGTAAGGATGCCAATCCCGAAATTCTAATTTACACAAATTAGTATTTGTGTAAAAGATCCAGTGAAGTATAATAATTGTTTTTATATGCTTTTTTAGCATACACAAATACAAAACATCATCACTTAACTTACACGCAGAGAAAAAATATTATAGTCACTGTAATTATTTATATAATTTCTGCAACCATGATATGGTTAAGTTACCATTCGCATGATTATAGCAATCATATATGTATATGATTATAGCAATTATGTAATATTTATGGTGATCAGTTTTATGATGAAAGATTATACCATATTATGTTGTTCTCTATCATAATCAAAAGCAACTAATTATGATAAATGGATTCATCATAAACATGATTCCAACAAATATATAAATAGTTGAGATCATCTGAATCGTAACTTAACAATATTATGGTTACCGCAATCATATAAAATAATTACAGTAACCATAACATAAATGTTGATATTGTTGTGGTAAACATGTACAACTATATTTTTTCTATATTTGTTTAATAAGAGAAAATAAACAGATTCCACATTAAATCACATATTGAAAAGGTCAGAAACGTTTCAAAATTCACCAACAAAAATTAAATTTTACAAAAGTATGTTGAAGAAGTGAAGGTGAAGGCAATTTGATTTATTTTCTTACGGTATTTTATATTAACACTTTGTCTTAAATTCCAAAATGTAAAATAACTTGTCGTTGAATGTTTTAAAAATTCGTTTAGTTACGATGAACTCATAATCCACCAACTCACTTCATTTCGCGTTTGTCTAGCAAAAACATTGTTTTGTAAATAGTTATTTTCAATTGTGTTGTTTATCTAGAAAAAAATATGGTTTGAATGTTCTGTAAACATTTGCAATTCTTTTCATTTCGGTTGGTCTTAAATGGCTGTAAATACGCTTGGTTTATTTATTTTAGATTTTTATAAGTTTTATTCAAAACATAATTTGTCAATAATTAAAATTATTTTACATTACGTAATTTTTGCCAGCTTAACCCCCAGCTGGATCTTGGTTGTTTGAGTTTTTTGATGGGATAATTTTTAAATGAAAAATATCAATTTGCTAGGCAGTTTATATTGGAAAGAAATTACAGGGTTATTGTGCAGAGTTTTAGATAGCCTTCACCTTAGTAAATACTAAAATAAAATAAAATGGGATTTAAATGTCAAGGTTATCTAACGTTTCGTTAACGGTTAAAGAATTTAAATAATAATTATTATTTTTAAATTATGGTTTGTATAATTAAAAAATAAAAAAAATTAAATAGTTTTATTTTATATGATATTTATTGTTTTAATTACTAAACGGAATCTGGCAACGCTATGGCTAGAGAGTGAACTAAAAAATGTGCTGTGCGAAAAATATTTAATTTTTAAAAATAATTATTGTAAAAAAGATTACAAATAAAACTAATAATAGTGAAAAATTATTAGAGTTTAATATGCGTACATAATATAAAAAGACAAATTTACAAGCAATTTTACAGAAAAAATATAAAGGCAAATTTAAAATACCTATAAACAATTAATACGAAATAACAAACAAATTGGAATATATAAAAAAAAAGAATTAACAATTTTACAAGCTAACACAAATTGATTACACTAAAGCACATTTGATCACTTTGGATAACCTCAAACTAGTGTTTAGCTACAAGTGTCTCAAAAAATGGCGTTTGTATGTACGATCTGTTCTACGAATTGTAAAAAAGCTGATTCAATTATATGTGCTATTTGCAATGGATATCAGCACGTGAATTGTGTCATTGAACAAATGTCTAATGTGAGTAAAGCAGTTTTGGACAATACCTTGAAAGTTAAACCTGGTTACTCTTTCGGCTGCAAAAGATGTTTCTTCTCTTCTCCGGTTAATCCCATTACTTCAAAAATGGACGCTGTTGAAAAGCATCTTTCTGAATTAACTAATCTCATTAAGGAAAGTGTCACTTCACAACTAGTAGAAATAAGAGCTGATATTGCTAAGTCTTTGGATAATACCAAGCAATTTGAAAATGAAACAAATAAAAAAATTGATAACCTTCAGGTTGAAAATAATTATCTACGTAAGCAGCTAAATCGACCAGATATAATAGTTAGCGGTCTTCCATCGCATCTTCAGTATACAGTCTTGTACTCTACAGCTATTGAAATTGGAAAAGCTTGTGGTATCAATGTTACTGAAAATGATATAAATTTTTGCACCTGGATACGTAGGAAGTCAGCTGTGTTAATTAAATTTAACAATGTTTTGAAACGAGACTCCATAATGGTAAATTATAGAGCTAAATATAGCCTGAAGCTCAATGAAGTCATGGTAACGGATATTGAGAAAAGAGTTTATCTAAATAATCATTTAACTCCTGTTGAATCAAAACTACATTTTATCTGCCGAAACAAGTTAAAGTCTGGTGAGATTAATAGTTACCGTATCTTGACATAATCCATTAAAGGTCAAGCTGATTCATGCTAATAAAGAAGAAGTCATCCTAACTGCAGCAGATGTTGTCAATAATGAACCAAGCATGGAACGCACTACTAATAAAGACACCACCAACTCTTCTCAGATTTAATATCAATCCACACATTACTTTTAATTTTCAATGATCAATATTATGTTCGTTTCTTTATTATTTTTTTTTATTTTGACATATGCCTTTATATTTTCCAATGAAATTATTAATATTAAAACATTTTTTTCCTGTTAATATTGTAATATATTGCTTTTTTTTTTGAACTCTTATGCTTAACTTATTTGTGTAACATATTCTTCATCTTCCTTGTTTTGTTTTGATTTTTGCATAGAATATTAATATATAAATGTAAAAAAAAAACAAACTTAAATTATCTTATTAATCTTTTTTACAAATCTCTCATTTTCTACAATCGCACAGTTATTATTGTGAAAAATTTTCTTAAATGAATATAACAGTAAATTTATATATATTTAAGTTTATAATTGGGATTAATTTATCTTTTGCACAAATGTTAGAGTTATATATGTATTGTTATGTTATGTAACCTTGGTCCTTTGTTATGTAACAGAACATCCTTAAATTCCGCTCTGGACATTAACAATTTTAACATTTGCCACTTTAACGCTCAAAGTATAGTTTCTAAAATTAGTTCAGTCAAATTCCAAGAAATAAAACATGTTTTTGATAGTTGCAAATATGACGTTATTGGTATTACGGAAACTTGGTTGAAAAATTATATAACAAGCACAAGCATAGGTATCAATGGTTTTCAGATTGTTAGGAATGATAGATGCTGGAGAAGAGGAGGTGGAGTATGTCTTTATATATCTGAGAAATTTGATGTTAAAGTAATTAGTGATTATATGGATGAGGGGATTATTGAGACATTATTTGTTGAAATTTCTTTAAATAACTATAACAAAATCTTAATTGGTGTTATTTATCTACCACATGGGAATTTTTCTGGTTGTGAGGACTTGATTATAGATTTATCAGGTAGATATCATAATTGCATCTTAATGGGAGACTTTAACACTGACTTATATACCAAATCAAACATTGTAAGAGACTTTTGCTCTCGTTCTAATCTTTCAATAGTTCATAACAGTATTCCAACTCACATTAATGAATTTCATAATACTTCTACTTTAATAGACTATTTCTTTGTCTCAGATATTAACCTGGTAGGCCACAAGGCTCAATACCAATTTCCTCCACTAAATTCTGGTCATGCTATTATATCCTTAGGCTATAAGCTGAAGAATGACACACTTCATTCGGAACGTTGGTATAGGGACTACAAGTCAATCAACTTGGATCGATGTAATTCAATATGCAATAATTTTAATTCTTCTTGTTTTTTTAATACTCAAAGTGTTGGTGTTCGATTGGAAATTTTTAATAATATTGTAGGAAGTTGTTTTGAGGAAAGCGTTCCACTTAGGAAATTTTATGTTTCTAAAAAGGAAACATGGATGGAATCCGGAGAATTAAAAATTGCTAGGATAAACAGAGATTTAGCCTGGAGGGCATACTGTGAATGTAATTCAGTTTCTAATCGTAGAATTTATTGTAAATATCGAAATAGAGTAAAATCAACTATTAGACGATTAAGGAAAGTATATGCCATGAGTTATTTTGAAAATTGCTCCCAGTCACAATTTTGGAAAAGATTGAGATCGGAAGGCCTGTTGGGTGACAATTGTTATGAAGGCATGATTGATGTTGACGAATTTAATCGACAATCAGTACTGCCTCCCATAAATCAAGCTAGTACCGGTATATTTTCATTTTACAACAATGGAGGATATACATTTAGAAATGTTGATGAATCTGAGGTATTTGATGCTATGACAAGTATTAAAAGTAATTCGAGCGGGCCTGATGGTTTACCAATTAAATTTTTAAAAATCATATACCCTTTTATTTCAGCTCAATTCACTTTTTTATTGAACTCCATTATTACTTCTTCAACTTTTCCTTAATCTTGGAAAATTGGTAGAGTTATACCCATACCAAAAATAAAGTCGCCACGTTCTTCTTCAGACTTTAGACCCATAAGTGTGTTAAATGCTAGTTCCAAGGTTCTGGAAGTGTTACTTAGAAAGCAAATAAAATATCATCTTAGTACAAGGGGCATGATAAGTCCATTTCAATCTGCTTATCAAAAAAATTATAATACTACTGGATTGGTATTGGATATTACTGAAAATATAAGGAGGAATATTGACAGCTCTTATAATTCATTACTTGTGATACTTGATTTAAGTAAAACGTTTGACTCTTTAAGTCATGAAATTTTATGTCATAAACTTCAGAGAGATTTTGATTTTGGTACCTCTTCTAGTAAATTAGTTTGGAGTTTCATTACGAACAGATTTCAGTATGTTGAATATGGAGGAAAAAGATCAGTGACTCTAGAAATGTTCAGAGGTGTTCCACAGGGATCTATTTTAGGACCACTTTTGTTCATAATGTACATGAATGATCTGTATCGTGAAATCACTTCATACAGTTGCTATATGTATGCAGATGATATTCAACTTTTAGTTGATGATTCTGGATTAGGGGTAACACATCTGGAAAATACTATCAACAACAATTTAAAATCTATTGAGGAATGGTGTCAGTCAAATTACATGACTTTAAACTCATCAAAGACAAAAGCCATGTATTTTTCAAACAAGCTAATTTTGCCTAATATATCAGTAATGAATGAAAAAATTGAGTACGTATCACATTATAAATCTTTGGGTATATAGATTCTAAACTTGATTTTAATTTTCATATAAGTCATATAATATCAAAAGTTTCTTTTATCTTAAAAAAGCTTTATTGCCTTGGATATTTTTTGCCATTCGAAGTCAAAAAGAGAGTTGCGCTGTCTTTGTGCCTACCTTCTTTTCTGTATGGGATTGAAATATTTTCCGGAACGTCCCAACATAATATGATTAAATTACGATTGTGTTTTAACCGTGTAGTTCGTTTTATTTGTAATCTTTGGTATAATGAACATATTTCTGCCCATGTTATTAGCATTTTAAGTTCTGATTTTTATACTTTTGTTAATCGACGTTTATTACTACAATTTTTTAAGATTATGAAGTTTGGAAAACCTCCATATCTGATGGAGAAATTTGTTTTTGGCAGGTCTACCAGAACTAATACTATTGTTTGCCCTAAGCACTCTTCATTGTACATGACTAGATCATTTGTGGTGGGGGTATCCCGAATTTGGAACCACTATATTCCTTATGAAGAACGCAATTTTAGGAGATCAGTTGCAAATTTTAACAGTATTTCTAAGAAGTATTTCTAAAAATAAAAATGTTCTGTTACGTAAAAAAAAGTTCTAAGATATGTAACGTAATACAAGAATATATTTAACTTTAATGTTTGTGCAGAAGTGGGGGGTTTTTTTAAGTACATAAACTGTTTTTATATGAATATCTCTTATCTTTTTAGATGTATATTTTGGAATTTTTTTCTTTCGTCATAAGATATCTAGATTAAGTAGGCCTTTGGGCTTGTAATCTCTGAATTTAATAAATAAATAAATAAAATAAATAAAAAATAAAATAAAATATTTAATTTAATTATAATTATATTTATTATTTTTAATTAATAGTTTATTTAAATAATAAATATGTAGGGGATATTTTTAAAGTTTGGGAGTATTTACCAATTTAAAATTATTAATATAGTATATTATTATTATTTAATTATTATTTAACATTAGTGGTATGTGGTTCCATAGTTTATCAACCAATTGATCTATTGAAGGATAAGTTAATTAATCGCATTATCTAATGAAATGATGCGATCTAATGCGACTGGATTTCTATTTATAAGATCATGTTTGCTATTGTTATGGCGTTACGCTAAGTCGTTAGTTTATGCTAACAATCCAACAACTGTAGAAGAACTCAAGATCAAAATCTAACTCGAAATTACTAAAATTGGATATAATTGACACCAAAGAAATATCGGCCGATATGTTAGAGAGAGTATGCCAAAATTGAACCGAGCGTATGAACCGCGGTCAACATTTACATGAAATCGTACATTGAATTACATACATATATAGATTGTTCGTTCTATCGGCTCAAATAAATATTGTACATACATATATATTTCGCTAAATTTTATGTTTTTTTAAATCTCGATATGTAGGAAAAATTGAGAATGAATGGAATTGCATATATCCCGAAATATATTCAATAGTTTTGTTTTAATTAATATTTAAAAACGGACACAATTCTGTACCCGCTGATATACATATGTATGTAAAAAATTAAAACAATAAATTTGTTACCGCTGAATAACCTTGCCAAAATAATAATCGATTCAACAAAGCCGTTTAAAACTATCAAAAAACAGTAACAACAATGACGGAAACAGAGTTTTTTTTTAACAGACTAGTGTTATTTTCTACGGTAATTTAACGCGCTGTTTTGTTATAGTTGTAATCAACCAATTTGCTGAGGTTTGCCGTTTACGGTTTAAGTTGTATTCATACCGCTATATGAACTTTAAATATAGGTAATACAGTGTAAAATACTGCATTGCCTCTGTGGGTGGTGTCTAGGTTTTTATTTTGTACGGTAATTTATGGAGCTGCTTTATTTTAGTTGTAATCCAGCAAATTGCTGTGGATTCTTGTTGTTCTCATACCGGTTCTAGTTGTAATCATTCCGTATAATGTCGGTAATATATGTATTAAACCATGCATTGCCGCTATGGGTGGTGTCTATACTATAGTGTCTAAGCTTAAGTTGACAATGCTAAATTTTAATAATAATGTGTTAGAAATTATGATTCAGTTAGCCGGCTGTAACGGAATGTTGTGTAATGACGTAAAAATTTAAGGAAATTCTATTTCTTACATATTCATACATTACGGTGTTGCGTTACTTTACATCTCCATAACTGTTTGCAGTACTTTACACATAACAATATCCATCAGCTGTTTCTTACTGTTGCAGTTACATTCCATTACAGTCGGCTAACTGAGCCTTAAGTTTAAATGTATATAACTTTAAGTTGGCAACACGTTTTAAATGGCAGCCATATTGTCAGCTGGGTAGAGATTTATATTTGAAGTCGTTAGTCTACGTGTTATTGCCGATATACTTGTATGCCGTACTTGAATTTAAATTAAAAGATACATTTTTTAATAAAACAAAATGCCAAACATTTTAGAATTTTTTTTTTAATAATTTCAAAAGCTTTTTTAAATAAATTCACATTGTAAATTCATAAAACTAAAAATTTTTTCAACACAACATAATGATCATGGTGTAACTATACAAGGTGAGTGCAAATTGGCAACAAATACAACACAATACAGAAACAACTGGCATTTTGTTGGTGTAAAATAATATACTAGTGTCAAAAACACTTCAAAAAGTATTACTTTTGACATAAGTAAATTGTAAACAAAGTCAGTCAGCTGTGCTACTGCACTCACCTTGCATAGTTACACCATTATAATGATGTTAAGCATTCAAAAAACTTTATCTAAACTAATTATTTTAAACAAAACCACTCACACGTTTCTAACATTTCAAATAATTTTATTAAAATTATAAAGCTTTTTCATTATTAAATTTAATTATATTGTTATTAAATAAAATAATTTTTATTAAATTAAAACAATACAATTTTCATTACACATTAAAATAATAAGATGATGCAGCTAAACTCAATTACAAACTTAATGGAAATTGTACATTGTTAATAATAATCAACAGAATTCATTGTTATTACTTTGTTTGTACATTTAAAGTTTTAATGAAATAAACAAATGTTTAGTTGTATTTAAATTTCTTTCATATTAAAATACATAAAAAAATATACAAGAAACATAAAATTACACTAATTAAAAATATAAACATTACTTTCTTCTTTTAAATATACAAACTACTACACAAATGAAAGCAGTTATGAAAGAAAGATTTTTAAAAAAGAAGTAAATTAATAATTAAATAAAAGTAATTAAGTAAACAATGACAGCCATTAAGACGGAAATCAAAGAAATGCTCATTGTGTTAGCACCATCAGCACAGTAGTACGAACTGCAATCGGCATTCAACATTGTGCTATAGCGTTTCTTAACCTCCGACCAATTGCACAGGCCCACCTGACACCAGTCCAAATCTACAGCATTTTGATTGAGGAAGAATATAACTTTCTCCTTTTCGAAGGGGTCAGCGTTGCATTGATATTTTACAGCCAAGAGATTGGCAGCAAAAGGATCAATATTGGAGGTCTTCCATTTTCGTTGTCGCATGTCATCATAATTGCTGGCCAACAAAGAGGACTGATCTTTGTCAATGCCCAGGGCAGATATAAGAGTTTGTACACCAGTGGAATGACCGAAATAGACAACAACATTGGGAGATTTAGGGCTGCTCAAATGCTGAGCCATATCCTGTACGGCACGGCAGTTAAGACGGATATTGGCCTCATAGCCATAACCCGATTTGTAGAAGTACTTCATGTCGTCTTCATACTCCAACACACTAACTTGTTCGGGTAAAAAGGCCTGCAACAAACAGACATAAATTAAAATATTTATTTTTAATTTCTAGTGCATATTTAGTACTTACCGCACACCAAACACTAGTACGATCCACTTGCCAAGCCTGTTCATAACGACAGATATCATACATTAATTCCACATCCGAGGATTCCAAAGAGTATTGAAAGCTGTAATTTTATATATAAAATACACAGTTAAAAACTTCCAAGTTCTTTAGAATATTTAAACCTACCCCAAACGTTTTGATATATTAGCTATGGTTTTATTCCATATATCCGAATTGCGATATTTATAAGATTCTGAACCTTTATCTTTATAATTTTGAGCATTCCACGACTTACAGTAATCATAGGGCCGTAAAAGCAAGTCCTGTTCGGGTATATCTTCAGCTATGGCAGTGTTGCCCGAACCAAAAAGACCCTCGGTAAATGCTTTAAAACTTTCCGTTGTGCGTTGGGTATTAGTGTGACGGAACTGTTGTTATGACGTTTAAAGATTTTTATTTACATATTTTAAAATTACTATTAATAATTATTTATAAATTATATTACCAAATATTTAGAGCTATTATATTGCTTTGTTAAAACATCGGGATAGTATTTTTGATATGTTTTGGCAGTGCCTCGTAGATCTTCATAACCCTGTAAGAGAAATTCATGTGTAAAAGAGTATATCATTAATAAAAATTTAGTTATAAATTATAAAATGAAAAATGGAAATCCATTTAACAGACAGTTTGAAATATTAAACAGACAGTTTGACAGTTCGACTAATAAACAAATAGACATTGGCATACGAGTATATCAACTGTAAATAACATAGAAAACTAAATTTGTTTATTTTGGTGTTATTATATATAATTATGTATAGTTATAATAACAATATTTGTATACATAACAAGGCGTCTCCACGTAGCAAAAGTCAATTACAATCGCAGAGTGAACACGCTTACGTGAAGACGTAAAATCAGTATCAGTTTTATATTTGAAAAACGGATTTTCAACAAGATCTTTGTTTTCAAACAGGGACATTTGCAATAAGATGAAAGTTTTGACATTTAACTTCTTAACATATCAATATAGAAGCTTTGACAATTGTTATAATGAATTCAATTTCTCACTACGAAAATAATAGATCTATTAAAGCTGCATCCACAAATATGTACTATTTCGGTCAATATTGTATTTCTAAAACTGCTATTATGAAGGTGGTTGATAAAATTGTTACATTTTGGCTTTGGAAAATCCAAGAGTATGGAGACCCTTGTTTTGAAAATTAAGAAGCTGAGAAAAATAATTAGAACAATACACAGTATGTCAAGAATGAGTTTACACACAAGAAAATATTTATTTTTTTTAACTTTATTAGCAACAAAAGTAGAATTTTTACCATATACTATTTAGTTTTTTGATTTATTGTAATTATGTACATACATATATGTAAGGTCTATAGGAAATAAAACAATAATTACGACCGATACCGAATGAAAAAACAACGTCTAACACGGCGTCGCAGTTTTTTGGGTATATAAGATTTTGCCATTAGAACTTAAAAATGGTTGTCTTTTCATCCGACTAAAGCATATTTACCCAATTTTTCCGGTGTAGATGTTTATTTGCAAAACACGACCGATTTTCATACCCACCACCAAAATTAAGTTTGTCATTCAGTTTGTAACACATCGAAATATTAGTTGTAGAAGCAATCCGAAAGCTCTAAACAAATCACTCTTTATAAGTCTATCATTCCTTTAGCTATTTCATTAATATTAATTTTAAAACCTTTAATAATTTCCATATCTTTTATTCTTTACTTGACTTACTTGACTGGTTAAATAATTGTCCATATCACTGTTTATACTCGAGTTCCATTTCCACATTTTCAACGCAATTAAATCCTCCTGGCACAAGGCATTTGTGTCCGGAGCAGTTTTCAGCACTTTATAATTATTTACGATTGAATCACGTAACTGTAATTTACATATTTTTAAATCAGACATTAGTCCGTATATTCTAAAATATTAACATATTTAAATACCCTTACCTGTTCCAAATGAGGTGCCTTTTCAATAGTACTCTTAGACGGCAGTCTTGTACCATGTCTATGGAATATCCAAATCTTTTGTGGCACACAACCATTTACATAATACTGTTTATCCATATTTGTACCCTTAATTATTTGATAAGCCGTCTTAGAGGTGAAATGACGCGTCTGTGTACGTTCGGTATCCTTGCCAAAGCAATACTCATCTTGTGCCCCAACGTCCAGGTAGAATAGTGCTAAAAGAGCACTTAAAAGAAAAAGTTGCATGTCTGAAATGACAAAAAAAAAATAAAGTAAAACAAAAAAGAATAAAATTAATGAGATATTTAATGGATTTTTGTTGTTGTTCAATGTTGATGTGACAGGATTTATCTAACTTATCAATGGTGATTTAAATGATTTTTCCTGTCTCATCATAAAAATTTAAGGAGGTCAAAAATCGCATTAAAATTAAATTAAAATATTTGTGTCTTCCCCATATGACAACATTGGGCAGGTGTGTGAAGAAATTAAATATTTTAATTTTAGTTTTTATTGGTTCTAATACACAGAACATATCATGTGATTCCCTGTCTTGACAAGCTATACATTTTAGCAAACAATTTCTTTTGCTACTTGTGTAGACAATTCTTGTCGATGTTATGCTCTTGTTCAAACAACGTGGTTGAGTATTTTTTTTTTTTTTGCAACTATGTCTGTCAATTAATGCAGACTTCAGACAAAAAGCCAGCCGTTTCTAAAAAAAATTACAGAGAATACTATGAACATGAACAGCGACCTAGTTACTCCCAATTCTTTTCCGGCTTACTAGTTTGAATTTTTGAACTTTTCTTCAAAATAATATCATTCTTTTAACCAACTGCCTTCTTTAAATAAAATAAATTATCCATTTATTTCTGGGAAAACAAAAGGCCCATAATATTAAAATATGATTTAGTCAAGACTCTGTTTTTTTTTCTTGCATACCAACGAATTGCTGCTCCTTTGTCATTTAAACTAACATTTTATAAATTTATAAATATAGACCTCTCACTTCAAATTCATATCCTTTTGCTTATGGTATTGAAATTTTTGTGTTTTTTTTTTATACATTTCCTAAAACTTTGCATGTTCAACATATTTAAGTTTCGAAAATAAGACACATTTTTAGTGCATTATTGTTGTTGCTGTTGTTGACTGACAGTGTATGATGATGTTTTCCTAGTGGATGACACTCCTTAATATTGGTGTAATCATTGTTTCCACGTGTCTATAGTATATTTACTTGCTACTTCTGGTTCTTAAATCACATGGCAAAATAGTTTAAAGGCACGTAAATCGTAAAGGATTTCAACAAATAATTAAATACTTTGTTATACTCTGTTAAAAATCGATTACATTTCAAGGCTATTAACATACAGTCAGAGTCAAAATTTAGTATACAGCGAACAATAATTTCTGTGAAGAATAATATCTTTAAAATGCAGAACTTTTAAATATAGGTAAAATAAAATAAGTACCGTTATGAGTAAATCGTAATAATTTTGTGAGTACAGAGTTAAAAAATTATTTAAGGAACCGAATGGCCCGTGGCAGAGATTTATCTCTCGTATATATTGCTAAAATTGTGAACAAAAGCCTGTTAACTTTTCTAAAAGTTATTGAAAGAAATAAAGTTTGAGAAAGCACCAAAACTGCAAAACATACCGATCGACCACGCTATCTAATTGATAATGTAGTGCGCGAAGTAGTCAGAGATGTCAATAAAACTTCAAAGTCTAAGACATGCGATGACCAAGTAAGCGCATTGACAATTAGAAGACCGCTGAATAACCATAAACTTCATGGAAGAGTACCTAGAAAAAAACCCGTATATTTCTGCAGTAAGCCGTACTACACGTAAAGACTTTGCAAAAGACGTCAACTCCTCAATCTTTCTGGAATAATGTATTATTTAGCGATGAGAGTACATTTGAAATTTGTAGGTCAAAATCAAGAGGAAAGGTATGGAGAACAAGAAATAGTGAGTTGCTTCCACAGAACCTTGCTGTTACAGTAACACACGGCGGTGGGTCTTTGATGGTTTGGGGTTGTATGTCTACAGCAGGACCAGGTAATCTTGTATTCATAGAAAATACAATGAATAGCCGAGAATACTTACAAATTTTAAAGCACAATTTAAAAAATTTTGTTCTTGAAGATAACGGTCCAAAACACATCGCCAGCATTGTCAAGGAGTGTCTATTGTACAACGTTCCTTAGGAATTAAATTCACCTCCACAGTCTCATAGTGCTCTATGTAGGAATTTTTAACGGAAGAGTGGGGCAAGATAACTAGAGATGTGACTAAACCTCTTGTAGAGTTTTTAATTAAGTTGTGTGGAGGATCAACAAAATATTAACTTTTATTTTTTGGATTTTGGTAATACAAAATACCCTGCAATTGAAATCACTTTGAGAGTTCTAAAAAATATTACATCGGGTTTTCATAAAATAAATAAATTTGGCATTGCATTTGGTGATAACTTATAATTAATTAATTAAAAACATTCATTGACGTGTAAAAAAGTGTAAATAAAAGCTGTTTCAAAAAGAAAAACAAACAAAAAATATAAACATGAAGTGTGCAGTGGGCAAATGTAAGCAAAACAACAGTAAAAAAACAAGTGAGAAAAAATTAAATTTTTGGATATTTTTAATGAAACTAAAATATTTTTTGCTATAGATGTATCGTTTTACAATTTTTCCAAAGATGCCGGACATAGGAAGCTTTGGGTTATGTTTTGCAATCGATGCAAACCCATAGATGTTCAAAAGGATAAAATTTGTGCCTTACATTTTAAACAGGAGGATTTTGAAAGAAATTTGATATTTGAAATGGTTAAGTCAACATATATTTAATTGCTGCAGCTCATTGCTTCATAATTATGTATAGGATTTAGCAATTGGTGTGCACCAAAGTTAAAACCGGGAGCAGTTCCGACCATAGACGGCACTATTGAAAATGAAATTCCAACTCAATATGAAATTCAAAATGAAATTGCAAAACAAATTGAAATTACAAACACTCCAAAGACGACTGACATTAAGGAAGATAGCCGAGAACAGTACAGAAATCCTTTGGAAATGAAAATTTATGTTTGGCTAAAAAAAGTGAACAAATACTTATTTAAAAACTTTTCTAGAGATGCATTGCGAAAGGAGAATTTTATCCTTAAAACTGCACAAAGTCAATCTGCGATTGCAATAAAAAAGTTCAGAGCTTAAATTTGCTCAAAATATTAACAAAAGAAAAAGGAAAATTAATAAAATAACAACATAAAGAAAAATTACCTTTAATTGTTTTTGAAAATATTGTTAGATGATTTTTATTAAATGAAATACATACATAAATATAAATAAAAAACTAATGCCCGTATTCATAAAACTGAATAATGGCATAAGTTTAGAAAAATAAATTTTTAATTACAAAATAATTTGAAGAGAAACACAGAACGTGTGACATCACATGCGCAGAACTTTCTAAAATTTTACGCGCGCTGACGTAATCTTTATTTTATCATTCTTGTGTATATATTGCTTTTTATAATAAAAATATTTTGTTTCATACATATAACTGAATTTTGAGTCTGTTGTCCTCCAAATGGTCAATCGTTTCTGGCTTTGATTTATTGAAGGAAACGTTTGGTAACCGCAACATTTCGAATCCGTGAGTTGGCCTCCAATATCGTGCGATTTAACGCCGCTGGACTATTTTGGAGGACAACATTCGCCGCGTTATTTTCGATACACGGCCACAAATGTTGCAAAAAGTCATTGGAAATTATACCTCCAGATTAGACTACGTCCGAGCCAGAAGCCATATATAAATTATAATGCCAACAGATTATCTTTCAAATAAAATAAATTTCATGTCAATTTAAAAATCATCTTTATTTTATTAAATTTCAAATTTCTATACATCTAAAAGAAAATTAAGGTTTTCTTTTAATAATATGTGGTGTTGGCTTTATTTTAACGCTCACAGTAAATAAATATTAAATACTTTTTCATAAAAATGCCAAACTTTAACATGCAAAAACCATTTACACAACTAAAGCATAGTACAGACAGACAAAATTTTAACACTTTGGCTTAAATTCCAAAATGTTAAATAACTTGTCCTTGAATTTTTTAAAATTCGCTTAGAAATTATTAAATATTCTGTGATGCTATTTATAATTGTATGCGCCTCCCTAATAAACCACTAACTCACTTCATTTCCTGTTGGTCTAGCAAAAACATTGTCTGTTTCTAAATATTTTCAATTTTATTTTATTTCGGTTTGTCTTAAATGGCTGTAAATACTCTTGGTTTATTTATTTTAGATTTTTATTGAGTTTTATTTAAAACAAAAATTGTTTATAATTAAAATTATTAACCCCCAGCTTGATCTTGGTTGTTTGAGTTTTTGATGGGAAAAATTTTAAAAGAAAAATATCAATTTGGTAGACAGTTTTATTTATATTGCAAAAAATTAGAGGGTTATTTGTGGATGTGCAGAGTTCACTTAGAAAATACTAAAATAAAATAAAATAATAAAAAACGGAATTTAAATGTCAAGCTTATCTAACGATTCGTTAACGGTAACAGCAATTTGCTTTATTTTCTTAACGGTATTTTAGTTGTAACGCTATTTATTGTTATTTGGGTAACGATAAACATTAACGTAACGACAAACTAAGAACAAAAAAACCCCAAATCGCATTCCCCAACACGAACGTTCCCCTAAATTGAACTTTACAAGAAACATAAATAAAGAAACCTGTTGTAATTTCAGAATCAAAAGCAATTAAACCAATTAAAAGTGAATTTTCTTTGGTGCTCTCTCATTTATTGATTGGTGTGTGTGTGTGTTTTTTTTATGAATTTCAGAAAAGATGCCAAAAATGTTTCAACGAATTACAAATTTTCTTTTGTTTATTTACAAAAAGAAAAAAAAAACAACAGTATTTAAAAATAGTTTAACAACAAATAAGGGGATTTTTATTTAAAACATTTGAAATTATGTAAATATTTATTTTTACAAAATTTTTTGTTTGATTAATTGTGCGATGTACAAAGCTTTCAAGATATGACTTATCATTTCATACACTTTAATTTAAAAATAAGATTGTTTAATTTAAATGATGTTTTTATGATGATTATTATTCCAATGTGATATGTACAAGTATGTGAGTTTAGACATTTTTTTGTTTAGTTTATCTAAGACATGTAATCTATTTAATTTTAAAATATACTGTGAGCGACAAAATAACGGCAACTTTGCATATTAGTAAAAGAAAAGCTATATTGCTATTTAAATAGAATTGAATTCACAAAAAAAGAGAAACAAAAGCGTAAAGAAATTTAATTGATTTATTGTTAAAATAAGCGTTCGAATTAACATATGTAGGTTATATGTTAGTGTTCGATATGGATCATTTTCACACAAACAATATACTGTACACTACGATTGTGAGATTTATATAAACGAGCCTCAAATTTTTTAGATTAATATTCTTTTCACCGACGAAAGTAAATTTGAGATATTTGTAGTCAAAACACAAATGAGTGGTAAATGAAACCAAATCACATCTAGAAATTTTGTGCAGTTTGTTTCATAATTGATCATAGCTCCCATATAAGGCCCACTTATGAAAATCACTTTAAAGAGCATAACTGTCTTAAAAGTGTCGGTAAAAATCATTTGGTACAATTTTATGATGATCGTTCCATAATTATATATATTATATTAATTAATATTGAACACAAATATGTTTCATATATATAAAAATCATTTGGTACAATTTTAATATGATCGGTCCATAATTAGTCGTAGCTCCCAAATAAAGCCCACTTCCGAAAATCAGTTTAACGACCATAAATTTCTTAAAAATGTTGGTATCCAAATAAAAGTCAACACAAATAAGTTTCATATATACAGAAATAATGACACCTAATTGTATAATGGTCGGTCCATAATTAGTCAAAACTTCCATATAACACCTTCTCCGTAATTCACTTTAACCTCCATAAATCTTTTAAAAGTATTTATATCGAGATAAAGTTCAACACATAATATTTATATTCACAGAAATCATGATACTCTATTTTCGGATGAGCGGTCCATAATGGGTTTTATCTTCCATATAGCGCTGAAAAACTGTTTTAATTATATACTGGGTGTTATATGGTCGGGTTTGATCGACTATACTTTCGTACTTGTTTTAAAATATCTGTATACTTTATTTTGAAGCAAATAAATCTGTTACTTTTCCGTTTAAATCTAATTATTATTTTATGTTCCTTATTTTTTTTTAGTTTTTGTTAATGAGTTATATGTATTTATCGTAACTTACTTTTGAATTGTGCTGTATATTTTGTTTTAAATTTTGTCAACCGCTTTCAAACTTATATCAAAATATTTATTTACACATAGAAAATTTGTTACAATATTAAATTAAATAGCTCCTGAAGAAGATTTCCAAAAGAAATCGAAATATCGAGTAATTTATATATAAAAATAAAAAATCTTTTATAAAAAATAAAAAGTGACCTCAAGCTTAACAATTATTTAATAAAAAATTTGTACTTGTAGTATACCCATATACTATAATAAAAAACTTTTAAAACAATATTAGGCGTTCACTTTATATTGACGCTCACTGTCACAGTAGTATGTATACAAATCATGACGTATTAGTAACACTTGATACTTCATAAAAACAAACAAGATTTATAATTTTTCAAATATTAGGAAAAATTTATTGGTTTAAAAAAATATGTTATTTGGAAATTTATGATCGAACATTTTTTGATATGGAAAACACGTGTAGAAATAAAAATGTTAATTTAGTTTTGTTTTTAATTGCACTTGAGTGTTAATATCATAATAAAATTAAAATGATTGACAGGCTTTTAACAGGAATTTAATATGAAATTCTTGGGAATACACAACATTTTGAAAGATTATTATTTCAACGAATTTCTGTAAATAGGTAAATAGTTTATATGTTTTTTAAGAGCTCTTGTGTGAGATTATATATAAAGATCATCTAATTTATATGTTTGAGGAAATCTTTAGTGGCTGGAGAAAATACTAAGAACGACTTCTTTATTTTCAATGATGAGAAGTTTCTTATTGAAATTATTTGATTATTCGAATGATCATTATTCCAATTGATACCCCAGTATATATCTCCCATTTATTCTCATTT
Organism: Bellardia pandia; assembly: GCA_916048285.2. Lineage (NCBI taxonomy): Eukaryota > Metazoa > Arthropoda > Insecta > Diptera > Calliphoridae > Bellardia > Bellardia pandia. Next base: position 26,360,411 of record OU696531.1, read on the forward strand.
AGTTATTGAATATTTTAGTGTAAATTTAGAAAGTTTTCTTGCATCAAAAATGTAGGATTTGTGCCAAAGATATAAAAGGAAAACATTTTTGCACCGAATGATTACTTACGATGAAAATTAAATCCATTACGAGGTTACAAAGCCTGAGAGATCATGTGTGAAGCCCGGCTAACTAATCGTCTCCAAGCCCAAATATATATTAGGTGGGACCAAAATGCAACTGCCAGATATGAAAGTATAATATTTCATCATGACATCGCTTGGCCAAATTGTTGTCAACTACTGTTAAAATCAATTTAGAAGAAGAAAGAAGCTATTGCACCATCGTTCTACTATTTGTTTTGATTGATGCAGTACACTCTCTCTGGGATACGCTTCCTTTCAGAATTGGATATCCGAAATTGTTGCCAGAAAGATGAGAAGATTTCATAGCTAACAATATTGTACAAATATTTTGAAATAAAAGTTGAAAATTTTAAGACATCACTCACTTTTAATTCATACACTTAATATTATAACATTTTTCAATAATCACTAATATTATTTAATCTTTAAATATAAGTAGTAAGCCTCGTAAGTTCATTAAAATGTTTCAGAATAAATATTTAGAAATGTGTCTTAATCTCTTTACAATAATTTACTTTCATTTCAAATCAATTAATTCTTACAAGTCATACAAAAACAAATGTACGAGTATGTATTTTCAAACATGCAATAATTATTTAGAAAATTTTCAAGTATGGCAAATGTTTATTCTTCCGCCAGCAATGTAAAGAATAAATAAAGATTAATAAAAACTTATTAAATATTTTTTTCTTGTTTCATAAAACGTGTGTTTTATTTTTATTTTATTTTTAAAAATAATTTAAAATCACAGCTGCGTGCAACTAATTAAGGACAATAGTATTCAATATTTAAATCGTTATATTAAAGGCAATATATATTAAATAAAACTCTAACATTTACCATTTTTATATTTTGTCTTCGTGGTGTTTTTTATAATTTGTGTAAATTATGATATAAATTAATCGTGCAGTAAATTAAGGGTATAATAAAAAATATTTGTATAAATTTAGATAAATTTATTAACATTTTTAAAAGTTAGATTAAATAAATTATGATTACACAGAGTGTTTTTCACTATAAGAAAAGTTCTTAATATTTGCTTAACATGGGTAAAAGCAAATGCTGTGATGTTAGAACTTGAAAGATTATTGTACCAATGCATCAGGATAGAAACAAAAACAGTCTTGAGTGTTTAAAAAACAATGGTTTCTCAGGCGGTGAAATATTTCAGAAAGCATTCGACTGCAGAAAAGATGTCCCGTAAAAAAAGATTCACTAAATGTACGCGATTCGAAAAAATATGCATAAATCAACAAATGAGATTCGGATTGCAGTATTTAGGCAAAAAGAGGCAAAACAATCAGTAAATACAGTAAAACATCGATTATGAGAAGTTGGACTGTTTGGAAGAGAGAAGAGACTCGAAGTCGCAAAGAGATACCTTCATTAAATGGATGTAGAATGGAAAAGAGTATTATTTTCGGACGAGACAAACATTAATAGGGTCTCTCCAGATGAAAAAAAAATATGTTCGTCGGCCAAAGTTTAAAGAATTTGATCCAAACATGCACCATTTTGAAGCATAGAGGAGGTTCTATAATACTTTAGGGTGCTTTGTCGCTGCACAAAATTGAAGAAAATATGAATAAGTTGCAGTATGCAAGAATTCTAAGCGATCCAATGACGTCGTATGCTAATGACAACATGCCAATAACATGTACATATACATATTTCAACAAGAGAACGATCCGAAGCATACGGCTCATCACGCCAAGCAATGGCTTTTTTAAAAATTCGTTTACTGTTCTTGACTGGCCTCCATGCAGTCCTAATCTCAACCTAATTGAGAACTTATGACAAATTGTAAAAAAGAAGCTCTGTAAAGATCCCTTTGGCGAAACAAAGAAAGCTTGGGAAGCCATTACAAGCAGTGTTTGTAAAAATTTGTAACAAAATAATGATTTATTTTTAAATAAATATGTATTTCTTTTGTAAGTTTTGTGGTATATCCTTAACCCTCCGATGAGTGAGAAGGTCCCTAGGGACCTTTTTGCCTTTTCAAACTGAAATTACTACTACAACCCCCCCCCCCCCCCCTCCCAAAAGTTACTCTGTATTCCAAGAGTATTTTGTTGCGCATCCGATCAAGCCGATCGGATCATTACTTTAGGAGTTATTGAGGTGATAGTGGTAATAGTACGCGGACGTGTGAATAGGTCCGTATGGACCTTGTACTGAATTTCACTAATAAATGCATTTTTTGGGCATCATTATAATTTTTTTATTGTTTCAACACATAATTTACTTGTTCTGAACACAAAGACCTAAACTCAAAGACATTAGGGATGATGATATTCTAATTTTATACTACTAGCAATAAACTAGTTCTTAGAATTTTTTGTTTTTATCATCATCCCTAAAATAAAAAAATTAAACAAATTGAAAAAATTAATTTTGTATGTAGAATTTAGTTATAAACAATAAAAACAAAAAAAAAATTTATATGAAAAAAACATGATTTACACACGGCCGTGAAGTTCAGAACTGTCACTCATCGGAGGGTTAATTATATTCACAATTAATCAATCAATCTTATTTAAAAAACGACTCACAGAATTATAAATAATAATTAATTTGACACAATATTCAGTTATTGTCAAGGAGTAAGAGTTAAATTGACTAAACTACGACAAATTTTGAGAATATCATAAAACCTTTTGCATTATTTTCTTCAAATAATAAAAAATGTTAGTATCGTGTCCTTAATTAGTTGCACATAGCTGTATATAGAAATTTTTATATGTATATGACGTTGTTTGTTTGTTGGTTGGTGGCAATTATGACCTAGAAATTAAAAATAGTTTTATATTTTAACACAACAGTAAACATTTGTTCACAATTATAAATTATTTCATACAAAAAAAAAAACAGTATTTCAGCTTGTTCTTTGTAAAATACTTGGAAAATTAATGGAATTTTAATTTGTAGCAAAAGACTACACTATTAAATAGTCAACCATTTGATCTGTTTTTCATAATAGAAATCTCATTTGGCATATGAGTGTGGTAAAATTTAATGGAAATTGTAATTGTAATTTAACTTTAAAAACTTATAAGTCTAATAAAACAATGGTTTCTATTCATTTTGTCATTTTTATTTAATTTTTTTTCTTATACCAGCACTCAGGGGATGACTCCTACTTATGCAATGCATTGTGTTGGAACTAGGAAAATAAGTTATGGGAGGGACGATAGAGGGAGTAGTGTTTGTTTTTTTTCATTTAAGTTATATTACACCCTGTTTGTATTCAAAATTTATTAATATTATTTTTAGTTTTATTTCAAAATTTTTCGTGTGAATTAAAGTGTTGCAAATTTGATATTTTGTTTGTTTCAGCGCCAAAATCTTTGAGTGACGCACTTGCTGACTGACGTTTGTTGTAAATAAATAATAATTGTTGGCCTTTTTTGTAAAAACTTTTAAATTCATTCTTGTTTCTTGTAGTTTTTGATTTATAGTCATAATTTTACAAATTGTTTGAAAATTATACTTAGTAGTGTTTTAAAAAGTAAATTGATTTTAGAAAACTAAAAATGATTATTTGAAATAGTAGCTTTTGTTCGTGGTGGTAAACAAATACGAATGTTTCATAAACTTGTTTTTTTTTATTAATAATTTCTATAAATAATAATATAATTAACCAATTTGTTCAATTAAGTATTTGTGGCGCAAAAAGTCAAAAGCAATTGTTAAAAAAGTACTAAAAATAAATAAACTGTAGAAATTAAATCATGGTGTAACTATACAAGGTGAGTGCAGTAGCACGGCTGACTGAATTGGTTTACAATTTACATATGTCAAATACTTTTTCAAGTGTTTTTGACCACCTGTAGGCAACACTTTCGTAATAAATTTCATAAACTTTTTTTTTATTAATAATTTCTATAAATAATAATATAATTAACCAATTTGTTCAATTAAGTATTTGTGGCGCAAAAAGTCAAAAGAAATTGTTAAAAAAAAGTACTAAAAATAAATAAACTGTAGAAATTAAATCATGGTGTAACTATACAAGGTGAGTGCAGTAGCACGGCTGACTGAATTGGTTTACAATTTACATATGTCAAAACTAATACTTTTTCAAGTGTTTTTGACGGTAGTACATTATTTTACACAAACAAAATGCCTTTTGTTTCTGTATTTGTTGCCGATTTGCACCCACCTTGTATAAATACACCATGAATTAAATAAAGAATTGTTCACATAAAATCCAGCCACACCTGCAGGCGACACTTTCGTTTTTTCGCAAGCTTATTGTCAACTAATTTAATCAGAGGGAATATATTTTCACGAGTGCTGACAAACAGAAAACTGCTTGAAAATCCCTCATTGTCAGGTTTAATGAATGCAAAAAAAGCTCAAGCTTCCAAAAAGTACTCTACATTATGTTATAAATTATACAAGACATCCGTAAGCAAAGATCGTAAAATCAGGAACTTGCAAAGAAACTAATATGCACAATCCAGATCTTTCTCTGGCTGAGCCTCAGAATTGAACACAAGTGTAAGTACTGCAATAATACTTATATATCTAAATCGTAGCACCCAGTCTTGGCAAGCCAACAATTTATTCAATCAACTAAATATTTTTGGTCTACACATAGATTTCTCTCATGTAGACAACTCTTTTCGATGTTATGGCCCGTTCGTACAACAAAATAGTGATTTTTTTAGCAACTTTATGTTTGGAAAGACTTATTTTGATAACTTAACTATAAATCGACTTACAAACGAATAACGCTTGCAGATTATTGAATTTTATTATCAAAATTCATGCTCGGTTACGAAAGTGCATCGTGCACTTTTTTCCATTTTACGGACGAAGCTAATTTTTGCTTAAATGGTAACGTTAACAAGCAAAATTTTCGTATTTGGTGTAAAGAGCAGCCAGAAGCACTGCCAGAACTGCCAATGCTGGCTGAAAAATGCACTGTTTGGTGTGGATTATGGGTCGGTGGCATCATTGGACTGTACTTTCTTCAAGTCGACGAAGGCAGTAACGTTCTTCGCAAAATGGAAGAGCTAGCTTTAGCTGTTTCCATAAGTCGGTGACACATGCCACACAGCACGTGAAACAATGGCTCAAATTGAGAGGCGAGTTCGGTTAAGAGTTTATTTCACGTTTTGGGCCATTCAGTTGCAATTTAACACCTTTGTGGGACTATGTTAAGAATCTTATATATAAGGACAAAACAACATAAACAGATTTATGTCTGCAATTTTCCATATAAATATAGCAAAAAAACACCAATTGACAAGTATCTATAACGCTGAGTTTAATAACTTTACACAATTTTACATGAGAATAAGAAAAATAACAAAAAGTATTCACAAATAAAAATTATGTCACAAGTAAAAAAGTGAACGAATTATATCGAGCCATTACCGCCAAAATAATGTATCCCACACCATAATCGATTGTTGTTTTTTATCGAAATCGATAGTTCAACATCATTTAAAATTATTAAAATTAAATGTATTACACAAAACAATATTTACATTATAAATTTTAAAATAATGGCTTTATTCAAACTGATTTTATTTAAAAAAAACCTTCCCCTGTAAAATTTTGAGTTTGTGGGATACATTTTTTCGGCGGTTATGGCTCGATATATCAGCATCATAGACAGATTGTTACAAATAAATGACTTAAGGGGTCAATAGATTTATGTCACATTCGTAATAGTTATAAGCAAATAACTTTGAGATATCATTACTTAAGAAAAATCAACCAGAAAACAAATGAACGACTTTGAAATGTTTAGACACAACGATTCATGCTAAGAAGATCACGTTAATTTAAAATATAGATATGTAGATACTTATTCATACACCACGTAAACACTTGTACTGATGAACGTAGGGGTAATTTAAAAAACACTTTTCAAACATTAATTTTTCTACTATAGCAAAGAGAAATGACTTGTTTGCAAATTATAATATTGTTTTTTTTTCATTTCTTTTTATTTTTGTAGATAAATTACTTTGCTAAATTACAATACGTTAGTTGTATTTTCTTCGCTATTTTGTATTTTTATTGAAATGTTGTCAATTTGAAAATCACCTCGCATTAACACTCTAGAACATTAAAATCGATTTATATAAATTATTTATATATCATCTTATATATATATTTTTATTTTCTAAACGTATTGAGCATTAAAAAAAAAGATCATTAGATGTGTCTTAAAGCCATTTTTAGAAGATCAAATACATATACAATACATAATTACATTAATTAATAAAGGAAATCTAATGTTTATAAGTTTTAAGATGTTTGTTTGCACGGAATTAATATGATTGCAAATGAATTGATTTTCAGTCTAGTTAAATTTATTATATTGAGTTTAAATTTATTAAAACCAAAAACTTAAATTTTTACATATTTGTTGCTTCCGAGATCTTTTGTTAAATCTACAATTTAATTAAAAAACCAGTTAGAGGCAATATTCTGTGGCGCATCTTAAATACTCTCCACCTTAATATAATGAAAAATACAAAACTACACTGGTTATAGGACTAGAATATCCTTATTCAGTGTTTTTTTTTCAACTGATAACTTAACATTTTATATGTTGTTTGAAAGGCAATTTTACGAACAATATAATTTATTTCAAATGTTTAGAAATTGTATCTAATTTTGACCATTTAAAATTCACTTATAATCCAATTCTGACCATAATTTAGAGTTTGTCTGTCTGATTTTCATAATAATCTTGAGTGTAATTTAACAATTTATAAAATTAAAAAAACATTTTCCATATTCACCACAAGTTAAGAAACAAGGTATAAAAAATTTTAAAGAATTTTATATATATGAGGATATCCCACGTTGAATTTCAATATATTAATAGTACATTTAAGATACTTATTAGTATTAACGTCAATTTCGATTGTGAACCTTATATGGTGAATATGGTCAAATATGGACCGAAATTCTCAAATATCTGGGGGGTTACTCTCTATTGCGATGCGAAAGCATATGCGATGCGATAAGCGTACAATTTGTATGCCCCCTGTAGTATGATTTTTGTGTATATGTAAATGATCTGTGTAAAGTTTTGAGTCGATACCGATATTTATAAGATAAATATAAGGATGTGGTCTTTATATGGGTGCTATGACCAATTATAAACCGACCATCATAAAATTTAGTACAACAATTTATATATCTATAAGAATTATTTATGTCGAATTTTAACCTGGTAACTGTATATTTGTACCAGATTTATGCGTACTTAAGTGAATTTTCGATGTGGACTTTTAATGGGTCTATGGTCAAATATGGACCGAACAAAACAACATTTCGTTTTGCTATTTCTTTTTATAAATTTTGTATTAATATTTAATTTTTATAGACATTTATGTATATTTATAGTCTTTGCTACAACCTTACTTGTTTGAAGTATTGCCTGCCTATGGCAAATCCGTCACTTGAAGTATTAAGAAAAGCAATGTATAATATTATTAAACGTTGCCAGTATAGCATTAACTCTGGCGTTTACTATTGGGTCCTAATAACGGGTGATTTAAGTAGAGATACTTTTTTCAATAGCCTTTTTTGACAAATCACGTGTGAGTCGTGTCATGCTGTCATGTTATTTTTTCATAATGGAAAGACTTACGCTTAAACAACGTTTACAAACTTTATTACGAAAACTCGCGTTCGGTGAGGAATGTGTTTCGGTCAACATATGGTGAACATAATCGGCCTACTGAGCGTACTATTCGCAACACCATCACCCAGCGTTTATTATTGGATAATATTCGACCGAATAGACCATGTCCAGCCGGTGGAGTCATCGGTCCATATTTCTTTAAAAATGATACTGGTGCAAACGTAACCGTCATTGGCAACCGTTATCCTGACCTGATAGCCGACTATTTGATGTTTGAAATTGAAGCTCGTGATCTCGGCGACATTCAATTAATGGATTTACTGAGAGAATACTTCGGTGAGCACATAATTTCATGTTTTGGGCCGATCGATTGGCCACCAAGATCGATTGATATCACACCGTTAGACTTTTTCCTGTGGGAATATGTTATGTTAGGTTATGCGGACAAACCTGCTTCGATTCAGGCCTTGGTGGAAAACATCACGAGTCATCGAAAATTGGACTCAACGGATAGACCATCTGCGACGTAGCCAACATGTGATACACATAATCTTCAAAAAATAAATGCCAAAGAATGTTCTTTCAAATGATAATAAACATTCCCCATTAAATTTGAAATTCCTGTTTTTTTTTTTTTTTTCTTTAAAAAAGTAGGGAACCTCGAAATGGATCACGCTTTAGTTTGTAAAAACGTTAGTTAAAAGTAAAACTTTTAAATGCTTTTTAATCGCATACATTATTCCCATTTTGACTGATTCTGATCTTGTCAACATAAAAGAAGAAATAGCCCGACATAAAGTGAACCCTTAAAATGAGCAGCCGATCTAGTCTTGATCGTTGATTAAAAATTAAGAAAAAAGTTAACCATTTGCCCATATTTTTAAGAAACAGTTGAATTAAAAAGTCAAAGATTGAATGATATAGACAATTGGGGTATTCACAAGGTGTGCTATCATGTTATATTGTCATAATGTTCTAACATTTTACAATGGTTTAAAAATATTGTTGTTGCTTTGTAAACAAAAAGTGTCTTAAATTAATAGAACTTTGCTTGCTATGTTTATTGTGCTGTCGTAATTAATCAGAAGAGACCTGCGCTGAGCAGTTTGCCATCACAACATCTAAAATGTATTTTTCGCACAAACTGGCTATTATTTTAGTTTTTTCACTTATTTTTGGCATTGTGGAAAACAATATTAATTTTTATATTTGTTTTAAATCAGCTGATTTAAATTCAAAATAGCACACTGAATTATGAGGGGTTGTTCACAGCAGTCGTATTTTTTCATGTTATTATTTTAAGACATATGACTTTATGACACCTTGTGAATCCCCCAAATGTATGTTCTCTAATGTTTATTTGACCTGTTTGTGTTTATGTGACCTTTATAATGCAAAGAAAAGTTGTCAGTTTTGTTTTAATAACAATCTAGTTTAAAGTGAATACGCTTTTAATCTCTTTTTTTATTTTTTTTTTTTTGTTTTACTTTTGGAAGTAGTTGCTATACTTACTATAGGTAATGTAATTCAGAGTCAATGGTCACTTAATGTGACTTTGTATACTTCATTAATTCATTAATCATTTTTCCATTAATTTCCCATTAAGAACAACCCATTGTACTTACTACAAATCATATAGATACATAAGGTATAATTAAGTATATTTTCTTTAGAGACAATTTGACTCAACACTAGAAGTATCTAATCACTTCAATTTCCATAATACAGTGTCATTGAAGTATAATAGCTTCAGGATTCGTATAAAGCTAACTGCCCTATTTCGTAAAATATCAAAAACCTCCCCATTGTTTATTAAGACCCCACCGAGTCATTTCGTTCTGCTCGACGTCAGAACAGAGTAATGCATAGTTTGGTGTTTCTGGAGGGTTATTTTGTTACTTGTTTCGAAAAGAAAATCGTTTGAATTTGTAAACTTTTTACATTGTACTTCGCAAACGTTTGCTTTCGAATCGAAATAACCCGCCTGAGATAAGATAAGTTTAAATTATAGATAAGTAAATTCAAACCGCCACCCCGCGGGATGACAATTGGCCTAATCTAACTGTTCCCATTGTTTTCCCAGTGAGACTCTCATGACCAGGTATCCAGCACAATATGAGGTAATTGTGCTCACTGAGTTCATTGAATGTAGCAACGTATAGTTTATGAATATACCAGAATTCACAGGAAGATAAAATCTTAACACCTTCTCGATTAATGTCGTCACATGATAAATTTGGTATGCAAACTTAAACTTCGTACTTGATGGTACTAGTCAATTTTCTTATTTCCTTTTGTTTTCTTCTTTTATTTTCTCCGTCTTATTCTGCGCGAAGTTTTTTTGCATGAGAAAATAAAAACTTGATGATAAAGAGTACGAAAATTTAAGCTACGCGTGTGAACGAAATGGCACGTTCAAAAAAGAATTGAAGACAAAGTGAAGTTTTTGCTGGGAAGTTAATTTTTGTACAGTAGTATATGACCTAAAGACTCGATCCAAAAGTGTCGACAGAAAATCCAAGTGCCTGCCCTGAGGGCTTAAACTCACGGCGCTCTTAATTCTGGTAAACATACAGGCCACCTTCGCATTGTATGTCTTGCAAGAACGTACTAATCCATGTCTCCCAAGAGCATGACTTGTAAGGAACAAACAATTTAAAACTTCTCTAACTTGACTCCACCGATCAATGATGCGAGCACTTTGCTTAAGAGCTTGGGCTCTCTGCGTTTCATAGTTTGATCAATTAACAAAGCCCAGGACAATAATTACACATAGCAATCGCTATCTGGCATTGGACTGGCCAACCACTACTGCCAAGGACGAGAGATCACTGCGGACTATCGCTTTTATGACTCTATCCAGGGCGGGTTCCAAAATACTTAACAATTGAAGGACAATAATGTCACGTTATTGTCACATTTTAAATGCCATATGTTCCAGGGGACTGTGTGAGTAATTCGATGTTTGATTAAAGGACATTGAATCAATAGAAGTCTCCTCCTATGAAACAGTGTACGATTCTGAGATAAGGTCTAAAATTCGACTATTGCATCAGGAAGATTATTAATTTTTTCGTATTAACTTCGCCACTTTGGTCTCCTGAATTCCATATTGCAGTCAGTGAGATCAGTTTAATATTTATTATCCAATCGCCTGTCATTTAAGTTAGAAAAATAATAACAACATTGCCCCAATTTTAAAGACATTTAGGGCCATTATTACAACTTGCCTCTAATGTTCTTAATAATAAAACGTAACTTTAATTAAAGTGAGGAATAAAGTCACCTTTAAGATTTTTCGTTATTACAACTTCCTTGTAAAATAAAATAATTTTTTTTCTAAAATATGGCAATACCAGTGAAAACCCGATTACTTTTGACAAATTACTGACAAGAAACAGTAAATTGTGTGTGTTTTTGAAAACATTTGTTTGTGAAAAAAATATAAATCAAACGTCTGCTTTCCATTTTTGTTTATCAAATTATTTATTGGCAAAACAAAATTAAAATTAATTTATTTTTCATGAATTTTTTCCAGAACATATGGCAACTTCAACCACATACCTCACTATAAAATTTAAAGGCAAGATGATCATCCCTTTAGCTTATCGGTTGGTTTTTGAATAAAGTAAACTTGTAATAACCAAATACTTCTTATCTGTCCGATAACATCATACTTTTAACTATTGCCAAGTTGTAATAATGGGCCTTAAGCTACTAACAAAATGGTAAGGAAACCTGTTTTAAAATCTATATATTATACGATAATTTGGTAACAATCAGCGTTCCAGATTTTCAGTGTGAGTCGCTCCATTGACACTGTTACCTAGAGAACACTAAGCCCTTAAAGAAGTTCTAGAGATATCTCAATGATTGTAATATGGAAATTCGTTTCCCATTGAAAACCCCCAATAGAAATGACAACAAAAAAAAAACAACGGACAAAATTCTAAATTAAATAGATTAGTTTTTAGGAAACTAGATGCATCTGAGACATTATATACAGAAGACTAGTTTCTAGTTCTAGCTAGCAGCACAGTTTTCTTTCTTAGAGCTCACAATATGATGAAACAGCCATTGGTGTATACCTGAATTGGGTATGGGTGGATTAAGTTGTCCACTATACTCTACAAATAATTCTATATATACTAATAACTGTGATGCCAAAGAATTATATTCATAACATGTGAAAATCACAAGTTTTAAAAATACTGGAATTGAGCAAATATTTAGTGAAATCGGTGTATAAATGGCTGAGATATAAGACTATTCATTACACATATTGTATACACAAAAACTAACTACTAAATACTTACAAAAGCTATAATGATCATTACTTTTGCATGATCGGCAGTGTAAATTGGTATCATGGTGAAGTTCTCGAACGTATAACGTTTAGAAATTATTAGAAATGTTAATATTTTTCGGTGATCGCAACTTTTTTCGAAACAGATATACGATAATAGATACATACGAGTCAATATAATCAAATAATCAAAAAAATTAGGAATTTATATTTTGGCGAATTTTAAATAAAGATCTTGACTTTTAAAATCAAATTAATTTAAGAACTGCAGCCTCTTCATGAGTTTACATCGAAGAACCGCCTATTGAACATACTACGATCTAGTGAGGTAAATGACATATTGTAAACAGTAATTGCTGTGCAATAACATGCTAAGAGGGAGTTCACACGCTGTGACTTTTACCTACGACTTTTCTCCTGCGACTCGAGTTTATAAATGAAATACGTAGTTGAGAGTACGGGGTAGCTAGTGGCGCAGGTTCTGTGAAACGAAGTGACAAATTTTACATTTCTTCATTTATCTTGTATTATTTTTATTTCATTTACAAGCAGTGTTGCCATGATGAAATTTCATTTTATGGAATTACAGAAAGTTTTTGGCAACACTGCGAATAAATAACTGTATATTGAAAAGGAAACAAATTGTTGTTTTAATTTTAAATAAATAAATACTGTGTGGTCAAAAAAATTAATAGAAAATTTAATAGTGAAATATCAGGTATATGAATGAATACCTGTATAATGTACCTGTAATGTCGCAAGAATGCTGCAACAAATGTTTCGTTACGTGAACAGACGATGAGTTTAGAAGGTACACCAAAAGAGAACGCCAGCAGAGTCGCGGCGATAAATCGCAGCGTTTGAACCCACTCATAGTTTATTTTTTGGTTCTTGGTAGATCGTCTGCAGAACTGCAGACTCAAAGAAATAATAAATAGTATTGAAGAAACCAACAATATTAAGGGAAACAATTATAGAATCCCATATTATTATAAAAAAACATTTTTGTCTTTTACACAACTGTACTATATGATTAAACCACAAAAAGTAATGCATACATTACTAATTCTCCAAACAAAAGCTAACACAATTCTTTATAGAACCTTTTACGTAAACACGTGATCGTGCTGCATTCATTAGATTCCATTCCCAAATTTAAAACCATAAACACAAACACACGGTAATAATGCAAACATACAGGTAGTTGATCAAATTTAATTTATGCATTTTCGGTCTTCTTACTCTCTAAGCGTTTTCCATGTCCATAGATAAAAGAAACAATAATAAAATAAACAGAGAAAAAGTAGAATTGAATTTTCATAAGGGAATTCATAGCTTTTATTTTAATACGAGCTAGTTAGTCTTGATGTGGGAGTGTTTAACGTGAAGTGAATGATAAAATTGTGTTCTCTTATTAAACATTTTCAAACACAAACCAACTTTTTACTAAGCTGTAGAACTTAATAGTGTACAGATATTTAAAGGAATTTATTAATAATAAAGGCATATTAGTATTTATATGGCTAAGAATTTTTGAAATTTGTTTTTTTTATCTTAATATTTAAACCATTAAAATTTAAACAAAAACATGCTTTTCTATAAATCCATTTTAGAAATTCCCAAGTGCTCAAAATCAATACATGACCAATTGATATTTAATATTTCCAAGTAAATATTGTTTGTTTCTCTATCCTTAAAAATATAAATTTCCACTTTTCAAAGTTTTGATAACGCAACATGTGCTCATAAATTTACGTAATTTTTTTTTTAATTTTTCAAAATTATTTTTTGGCACAATTTCTAAACCATTTTGCCAAAATAATATTCACCATCATTGTGGTGAAGACCACTTAACCTTAACATTCATAAAGAACATTTTAAATAAGAAATTGTTTGAACATTTTTTTATACATAAGTACGTACATATATAAAAAAAACTATTTGTGGCTACACATTTTGATTAAATATAGTAAATAGTCTCAATTAATATCATTGTTTCTTTTTGGACCGAACACTAAAGTGTCAGTTTGTTTAAAAAAATCTGGGTAAAAGTATAGTATATAGTATAATATAGTGGGATTTGGGTTTATCGTATCAACTATTGGTCTCTAAGAGGCAAACATGAACTGAACTGAAACTTATTTTGGTAATACCTCCTTTGGTTTAGTAAAATTGTTTGGAAATTGCTTTAGATAGAAGTATCAGGGATGAAAAATTCGGTACCATTGTATTCATAACATCTGAAAATCATAATTTTCAAAAAATACTGCAACGGAAAGCTACATTTCACCCATATAAATAATCCGATATCACGCAGACAAACTACTGAACTGATGCAAAAGCATTCCACAAATGGTTAAAACAAAATATTATTAAAATTAAATTTTTTAAAGATAATATCAGTACAAATACGAGTATAGAAATTTACTATTTAATGGCTATTTGTAAGTTTAAATAGTTGTTAATAATATAATATGTTTAAATAGTTATCATTCAATAGCTGTGGCAAACATATTTTAAAAATAATTATGTTTCAGTGAACCATATTCAATTTTATAATTGTGATAAACATAATAATGATTACTGTAACTAAAATATTGTTAAAATCAAATTAAAATAACAATTTTTTGTGTACCACATATTGTTACCAAAAACACAGTGTAGTTGTCGTAACCATGTCCAACCATGTTTTTTCTCTGCGTGTATGGTCACACTTGGCAAATATTTACTCAAAAAAAGGTAACCACATGTTTTAGCACAAATTTGTTTGACGTTGTTCACTCTTGCAAAAGTTTTGCAAGATCAAACAGCATCAAATAAAATAAGACAAAATATTTGTTGTGTCTTGTATTAATTAAATGAGGTTTTTTTAATAAATAAACGAGCAACGTTAAAAAATTGTTAAAAATTACTAGCGAAATTCTAAGTTTGGTGATCGCAACTTTAAGAGCGGCTACTGTAATGTTCGCTCGTAATAATCTTCGAAAGAGTTAGGCTATAACGATAGGGAATATTCGTGTCAACATATTTGTTTAATTCACTAGTGATGTTGTAGTGTCGTAGGAGTTGTACGTCGCACAGTGGCTGAAAATCGTTTTTCATTGGCCAAAATTCTGTAACTTTTGAACCGATCAAAATATTGAAGTAATTTTTTTTTAATGGATAGATATTTAGTTCAGCTTGGCTCAGTTGTAATTACATTAAAATTGATTGATGACTTTTTAAGGACTTCTAGGTCAAAGTTGAACTTTTGATTTTTTTTAAGTTTTGGAGTGAAATATGGGTTTATTTTTTTTATTTACATATTAAAAAATTTAATATTTGGAACTTAATAATAATTATAATTATATTTTGTGATAATGGAATTTTTTTAATGTTACACTCAAAAAAAATTTTACACTCAAAAAAATGTTTACACTAAAAAAAATAGTAAAATTAACTGGAGATTTTGCTGTTACTACAGAAAAATTTATTCTTTTTTGCTGTCAGATTTGGTAATTTTAAAAAACATTTTAAAAATAAAAACTGCAATAGATTTTATTAGCATTTGTAACAATAGTAGGTTCTATTTATTATTATTTTTAACCGACTTCAAAAAGGAGGAGGTTATCAATTGGAATGGTATGTTGCTTTTTTATGTTTGTTCCACGATAACCATTTCTGAACCAATTTTAAAAATTCTTTTTTTGTTTGAAAGGGTTTGCTTGCAGGTGGGTCCCATTTAATTTTTATGAAGATCGGACGGACATACGGGTTTTTATTTACCGTTATCTATATTTTTTCTGTGCTTCTCTTATAAATTGTTGAATAACTTTGTGGTTTATGAATCAATTTTAAAAATAATTTTTTTATTTGGAAGAAAAATATATTTAAGGTAAAAAAAATGAAAATTTCAGAAATTGATTGAGATATATCGGGGATATATAGCATAAACCGATTTTTAAGAATATATCGAATATGGGTGTCAAAATTTAGCTCTGTTAATGGGAAAACATTATAGATTTAGCATAAACCGATTTTTTAGAAGATTAACAAGATTTTCAAAATTCTTTCTTTCAATCAAAAAAGTGCAACAACATTAGTTATATTAAACATTTTTGAAAATTAATCCAACATTTTATTTGGCCGAAATTTTTAAGTCGGTTTTTTTTTAAAGAATTATTTACTAATACTATGTTTTTCGTACTTAAATAACAATGAAGGCAATTATAATTATTATTCATTTGAAACAAATATTGATTGCAAATATCCTATATTTTGTTCTGCGCTATTTCTGTTCTTTAGTAATTTTTTAGCTTCTTCATCTAAATCCCGATGTTCCACTTTCCATTGATTTCGAATATTGGATATAAACGGATCTGATGTTGCCAATAATATATTAAATAGATCTTCATTTGTGGAATTTCGTGAAATTTTTCTAGTATTGTGCTCTGTAATCCTTGTTCCTTTTTTCCTGAGCCTCCTCTGATAGATCTCCAAGTGGCACCAAATGATATTTAATGATATCTTCTTTATGATAAAGGATTTTGTGGACTCTTGCAGACATATTTCTCCATGGGTAGTTGGTTGTATATATTTTTGCAGTTTCCTTAGCATAATCTCCAAATTGTCTAGCGTCAATTTCTTCATTGCACGCAAGTACTTCTAGGATTATTTTAAATCTGAAAATAAGGTTTAAATCCACTCCTGTTATTTCAGATGCTGTTTCTGGATCTGAAAAGAATCTTCGTGCGGTAAAATTTGCGATATTCATCTTGAACATGTTTCTTTTTTGAACTTCTTAACTCTTTGTTGGTTCCATTGTTTCTTATGGATCCTGAAGACCCGAAATCCAAATCATAACTGATTTTTAGTATCATTTGATCCACAGTAAAAAGTCATGAAAAAATATGTGATGCTCTTGGTAGTCACAGCTAAATTCAAGTGCGGCCGAAAGGGTTAATATCAGGTAAAACTAATTAGTATCTCGCCAATATTGGGTTTTTTTTTAGTGGTTTAATGTCGCGATTATTATTATAAAATTGTTTATGACTTTGGTTGACCCTAACAGTTGATAACAGTTATATTAGAAAGAGATCATATGTTTACTGTAGAACCTATTGTGATATTTGTATGACTTATTTTTTTGCTAATCAAAACAAAGCCATAAAACCCTTTCGCAGGTATTATATTTAATTATTTTAGATTTACGTAGTCTAAAGTAAAAAAACATAAACCTTTAGGCGAAAAAGTGAAAATTGAATACACCATTGTATACGAGTAACTATAGGGCTGTTTAAATTATCGTAATTTGAATTTTTTTAGAGTAATTTCATTAAAATTAAAAAAGTGTTCTACCGGCGGGTCGTGGCGGGTGCAAAAGTATATATAGGGTTAAAGAAGACACTTTCACCTTTCTTCGGGTGGTACACGTTTCTTGTTCCCTTTTGTTCCCTAGAAGTTCTATTCCACTAAAGTTTAAATTTCAGAAAAATATAGTAGTTTCATATATATTTCAGAACGCCCCTAATATTAAACGCTAAAGCGGTAACCACTTAAAACAACTAAAGACTATAATCCTACCAACATTACAAAAAAGACCGCAGGCCATTATCGATGATAGCTTGCGAGTAGTAACCATTTATTTTTGACAAAAAACAAATAAAAAACACCTTTTTCTGAAATTAAAAAAAACAGTTGAGTTTGACAGCATGCCACGCCCACAATTATTAATAGTTAAACCTAATTTTTTGGCTACCTTAATATGGATATATTAGCTCCAAAAAGGTGTTAAAATTTTAAAAATCGGTGACAAAAAAAAAATCGACTTTTGGCCAATGAAAAACGATTTTCAGCCACTGTGCGTCGTCTGAATTTACAATAGTTGTACAAATTTTGTTGGTAATTTATATATGGATAAATATTTTCTACAACACCTACGACAATTGTACATATGTTTTTCAAATGTTGTATGAAAGTTTAAACAAACTATTTTAATAATGGATATTGCTGAAAATATTACGGATTTGTTTGAATTTTGAAAAATATTCATATTTTATATTTTGTATATTTGTTTTTAAAATATTTTTTTTGTCATTTTGAAGGTTAGATAAACACAAAATTGTGTTCTCAATCAAATAGTTGTATCACACAATGTAAAACATATATGTAACATCACTAGTGAATTGAACAATTCTCTACTGACTATTTATGTTCCAATGAGACTACACATCTGTAGACATGGGCATACATATGTATATTACTGTGGCTAAAGATCTTGACTTGCACTATAAATATTAACTTCAGAACTAAAGTCGCTTGATGATTTGTAGGCACATACATACATACATATAAAACTTCTTCGATGGCAACATTTTGAACAAAGCCAGTCGATACTCAAAGTTCACAGTAATTGCGAATCAATGATCATGACTAACACAATCAAATTAACTTAAAGTCTATAGTCTCTTCCGATTTTGCTCCTCCAATATTTGTTTAATATTTAATCCAGAATTTTAACGAAAAATCTTCAATAATGAAGATTACTTTGCATTTAATATCAAATTAAATTAAAAACTGAAGTGTATTGATGTTTTACTTCTTCGATTATGTTTTGCTAAATAAAATAAGATAATTTTTGACTTAATTTAAACCAATGCATTCAAGAAAATATATTGACTGGATTTTTTGACGGAGCTATGATTGTAATGTGGTTTATCCTCAAAGAAAATAATCACTAGCTTCGCTAACAGATCATGTTGGAAGAACATTGGCAAGAATTATGTTGACCAAACATATGTGCTTTTAGCTTAATTATTAAGCTTAATATGCATTATTATCTTGATCAGAATTGGATGGACCTTACGTCTGTGATACGTGGTTCGACAACTGATCATACAGTTGATCGATTGAACGGAAATTATGTGATCTAGTCAAATCGTGAATACTAAACTTAATCAGAATTATGTTGATGGATATCAGTAATATGGTTATTTTTATGGGGTTACGCTATACCAACATTCCAACAACTGTAGAAGAACTCAAGAACAAAATCTAACTCGAAATTACTAAAGTCTTGGTCGCTACAAATGTGATCACAATGCATGTGTTGGAAGTCTTTTTACGTAAACCAGAACTAATTTCATAATTAAATATTCTCGAATTTTATTTTTAAATAAGGAGTGATTTTTTAAGAGCTTTCGGATTTGATTTAAAAAACCATAAAATTTGGAGAAATGTGAACCTTTCTTTGAGTCGATAGAATGATCTATATTAGAGATGATTTCATGAAAATGTTGAAAACGGCTACTCCTTAAATAGTTCATACGATTGGTCAAATTTTGACATACTCTCTGCAAGATACGAGCTTATTCCTATAGATATGCGCCTTAACATAGCCCCTAAAGTAGCCTAAAGACGTAAATTCGTTCGATACAGGCGGCTCATTTGACCGGCCCCAGACGTGAAAGAAACTGTTTACCGAACTTGTCTCATAATTGGGCCATTGTTTCGCGTGATGTGTGGCATGTGGCACCGTCAAGTTAAAACCACATGTCAGTCAATCCAGCTCTTCCATTTTTGGCAAAAAAAAAAATTTAATCATCGCACGATAGCGCTAGCCATTCACAGAAACGTTCTTGCATTCATCGTCTTTGATAAAGTACGGAACAAAGGTGCCACCGTACCATAATCCACACCAAACATTTGCATTTTTCGGGATTCTTTGGCAGTTCTTGCAATGCTTCTGGCTGTCATGAGCTTCGTCGCTGAACACAATTATCCCATAAAAAAGTGGATCTTCATCCAACTTTTCTAGCGCCCACTGATCAAAAGTTGCCTTTTTGGTAGGTCGTATGGCTTCAATTCTTGCACCAGCCGTATTTAAAAAGGGTTTTTCGTTTTGTGAGAAGTGTTTTTCATGCACTTCAATCAGCTAAGCAGCTAATATAGCGTTACTGATCTTTCAACTTACCATTTATGTAGATCATGTGATATCACACATCTGGATTCTTTTTTTGGTGTTATATGAAGTCACACAAAGTAACTCGCGAGATACTGGTAGCACTGCCGCGGCCAACTTTTCAATAAAATCATCTTTAGAAAGTTAATATCAACGGTTGTTCTTTCGTGTCATAATAAGTTGTTTAAACCCAACACAAGACACTCTGTTTATTGTGTGCCTTTTGTCAGTTATACTGGGAAACAGTGTAATTTTTCTACGCAATATGTGAGGACAAGGTGATTAGATTGATAAATATCTAAACGTTCCAAACTAAAATAATATCATAAAAATTTTTAAAAATAAAATTCTTTCTTAAAATTCACAAACTAAATTGGAGCCGACATGTATATATATATATATATAAACATACGAGTACAGGTATACCTACTCGTATAGTTGGTTTATTTATACGTATAAAAACTACAAACATATTTCAATATAAAATAAGTTTATAATATACAATTTGGATTATACTTTTTTAATTTTATGACCGTTTGTCATTTTGCACAATTTGTGTCTGGCATAAAATTGAATAATACATTCTGAACACAAAAGTCTACGATCTATGTATGTTTTATATAAAGGGCAAAGACCACAAAATGAAATCTTGCAGACAAAATATACACATTAAATATAGAAATTTATTCAAAACCCTATGTAATAAAATATCAAGGTCCTTAACATTTCCTGCTTGATTTTTCTGTCTCTTATTATTTATTAATTTATTTGTTTGTCTTTTACAGTTTACAGTGAAATGTTTCAAAGCCAAGAAAAGCCATTTTATAGGAAACAATAGCCGGAGATTTTGTGAGGTTTTCTGTGGTATCAACTAATTATGTATGCAATACATTCATTAATGTTCCCAGCAACAATTTCCTTTTTGCATGTACAGTTTTTTTTAAATGTTGTATATTAATTTGTTTGTTGGTGGATTGATTGAGCATAATTGAATATTGAATACATTAAAATTACAAACATTACAATTCATAAAAGAATTTCAAACAAGTTGTTAAACTTTTTGATTTTCAAATACAACAGATGTTTAAAGGAATTACGTTTCGAAAGATCAATCACTACAAATATGTTACAAATATATTAAGATATTTTTCCAGTAATTCTCAGTTCAACAGATTATAGTTTCGTATAATCTTAGGTTAACATAAATATGTACTTCCTTTTAGTTTAAAATATTTAATAAACTAAACTTAAGCAAACAAATATACCTATTTTAAAATACAAACAAATAGCAATATGTTTATATATGTATGTAATTAGTATTATTACCAATTATAACTAAAAACACTAACATGAAACATTAAAAACTAAAATTAAGCAAATTGTTTGTTAAAATTACATTGTAGTTTTGATTTGTTGCCTATTTGTTAAATCTAAAACGATCGTTTGTGTTGAATGTAACTAAACAAAAGTGTAAAATAAAATATACTATGTATTTGTTGAATTAACGTTTTATCAACCTGTAATTATTATTTATGATGTGCCATACAATGTATACGCAAACAATTAATTAATTACTGACATGCATATATTCATTCCACAAACAAATATTTTTTACTACATTTAGGGTGCCCCTTGGTATACAATTGCGTAGTTCTTCTGCATTGACTACAAAAATGATGAATGCAGCCCTTTTGTCATTTAACATGTGCGCTATGTAATGCAGATAGAAGTCAATTGGCTACTTTATATATTCCAGGTAATCTAGTGTGAAGTGTTTGTGTTGCAATTTTCTATTTAAAATTCAAATTTACCATCGACATGAGTGGAAAGGGCAATTAAGACAAATTATATATCAATGGATAGGAAATTGTGTCTACTTTTTAGAAATATATATGTAAATATAATATAGAAGAATTAAAAACATATTAAACAACATATAATCGAATTTAGACTATGAAATAAGCATGTACATATGTATGTATGTTATTACCTTGAAACTAGAACATTGTATCTAATGTGGGGAACCCTATTATTTGAAGTATGCGTACTTCATATCAGGGTTTAATATTTAGTAAAATATTTTTTCCAACTGACTATTGACTGCGCAATAAATATGTACCGCTTCCATATTTATGTATATGAAGTTCACATAGATAGATTTACTTATACATTACATTGTGCAGTGCATGTCATGTTAGCAAAAGAAGTATGTAATTACAACAATTAACTTAAGTAGTTTCAAACATATATGTACTACATACAAGTACAGTTTGAGTATTTTTCTGCTTTATGGCCCACCTATGGTTACTTTTAATAATTCACATCATTTACCGCGAGTTTTATTTTTTTAACTCCCTAAAACAAAATGTTATTCAAATGTTATAAGATTTTCGCACGCAAATTTCAAATAGACGAGTTTTATTTTATAACCTGGTTTTTAGTACGAGTTGAAAAAGAACAATAATTATAAGTATTTTTAAAACAATTTCTAACTACATACATATGTCTGGGGCTAACATGTTAGTTTGCGTAATTACGTTTTGAGGTTTTTTTTCATTGATTGCAACACATTTAGTTTTGTGTAAAATAAAAAAAACGTGTCACTGACCTTTCCGCTAGGTAGTGTAAAGTTTTTATGTATACTTTATCAGGGTTTATTTAAAACATTTATATTATTATACTACTACTACAATTTATTATTCTTTTTGTTTTAATAATATGACTGTTATTAACAGTAGAATAGTGTAGTGATGTTTAATTAGCGTTGATTTTCGTGTGTTCTATTCTGGTTCGTTTAATTTAAAGTTGTTGTTGACATTTGTAACACTTTTTGTTGAACATGTTCTTCTAAATTGGTTTCGTTCAGATCCAGAGATGACTAATCACTTGAAAATAATTTGCAATATGTACCTATAAGTTTATCAATAATGTAAAGTTTTGAATTTTGCACCGCAATTCACGTACTACTAGTGATGGCACGATTAATCGAAAAACTAGTAATAATCGATTTTTCTTTAATTAACGATTTAATTGTATCGTGAGTTCTCTTTCGATTAATTGACTTAATCGATTATCCAAAAAAATAATCGATATACATCCAGGAACAAAAAGAAATAGAAAAATAGAAGAGGATCAAACGCATGGTTGAGCGTTTTTCGTGACTGCCAGATGAATTTCGGTAAAAATTATGAATTGAATGTTTTCTCCATTGGCAAGTGACTTAAAAACAAACATTTTGAACCAGTTTCAACGTTGCTTTGGGGAAATGGAACACTCATTTCTACAGGCAGCATCAATATTGCTAGACCCAAGATTTAAAAAAATTCATTTTGAAGATCCCTTAGCTTTATCAACAGTCATGAGATATCTGAGAAATGAAATGGCAGAAATTGCTCATATAGATGACAGCATTGGGAGCGGCAGTGAAACGTCTTCTGTTGGTGGAGTGGAATTTGATTTATGGGCTCACCATCAATCTTTAGCCCACAAACGAAGAAGAAAGAACAATGACTCAACAGTTCCTCAAGATGAGCTAAGCTTCTTTCTCAATGCTCCAGTACTAGAATTATAGCGCAACGTAATAGACGCATGGGAAGAAATGAAATCGGTCTACACTAAGCAGTACTCTCCTGCACAAAAATATTGCTTTTTGATTGGTACATCTGTACCATCAGAACGGCTTTTTTCCAAAGCAAGTGCAATAGTAACGCAAAAACGGAACAGATTACCCACGAAGCGGCTACAAAAGCTCCTATTTTTAAATTCTGTGCTATATAAATGATTTTTTTTTAATAAGTAATAATAATTTTTTTATTTATGATAATTTTCAGTTTTACCTCAAAATATCGATTAATCGATTAAATCTTTCCAATTAATTGCAATCAATTATTTTTTCTTTTCGATTAATCATATAATCCATTAATCGATTATTCTTTTTTTTGCCATCACTACGTACTAGTGATCCAAATGCTATCAAAATAAAATACATTCTGCTCTATTTACTAAACTACTAGCTTCATCATAACAAATATTTACATATTTAAATTAATATTTCTTCATTTAATTAGCTAGATTGTTAAAAATATTCCTACTACACCATTTCCAATTGTATTTTAAAAATTTCTAATTATGTTTCAGAAATTTCTAATTATATATCAGAAACTTGCAAAGGTATTTTAGAAAATTTAATCTGTATTTCTATTACAAATTTCTGAAATTGAATTGGAAGTTTTTGAAATATAAATGGAAATTTCTGAAATATAATTAGAAATTTCTGAAATACATTGAGAAATGATGTAGTATAAGTTTTATTTTAATAGCATTATTGATTGCATTCAATAACCGTAACATTATTTTAATATTTATTTGCAAACAATACTTTTAAACTATGATTGTTAAATTTGTACTACCTATACAATAGTTGTTGTGTGCCACCTCTAATTAAACGTTTTAGCTTTTTTATTTAACGCTTCACTATTTTACAAATATTTAGAACCGGTTTTATTTTAACACTTATTTTTCTACAATAGCAATACGATTGGATTAGAATTTTTATTTATATTTATTTTAACGAATATCAATACTAATAATCAATTCATGTCTTTTAATCAGCAGCTTGTAACGGAATACACAAACGAAATTTAATTATACTAACCACCAAAAAGATTAAGTTTGGCATTCTGTCAGTAACACATCGTAATATCCAAAAAGTATAAATATTCTGGGTCCTTATTTTTTTTTAAAGAGAAGTAACACTCAGGCAATTAATATAATAATCACTCTGCAATTATGTTTGTTTTTAGTGCAGAATTGCAGCGCCTCTGGTGATAAGTAGCCGCATTAATGTTAAAGCTTGATATTAAAGCCTTTATTTAATTATTTTATTTTGTGTCGTTTCAATGCTATACCACTGAAGGAGGGCGCTGTGATAAATATTAGTTATGATAGATAGAATAAAACTAATAATTATCAGAAACTAATGTTGTTTAGTGGCAGCGGTTGGGAATCAAACCCGGGCTAATGCGCTAACCACTTAAGCTACAGCACCCTCTAAGACGTTCCCACCATGTCCGTCCGACTTAGAACAATGAAACTTTTCCCAAACATTTTTTGTGAAATGTTTGGTATTGAAAATGTTTGGTATTGAAAATGGACAAAATCGGTTCAGTTATAGACCAAAGTTATAGGCCAAAGTTTCAGACAATCTCGATATTTTCAAATATTTTTTGCTATTTTTTTAATATAAATACAAATAATATCATGAAATTTGGCACACTGTATTTTTGTTATAGACGGACAAGTCTTGCTAGAAATGGTAAGAATCGGTCGATTTCTCATAGCCCCTATACAAATGTCTTCCGGGAATTTGGCTCTATGATACATCGAATTTTATGACGATCGGTTCATATTTGACTATTGACGGTTAGATTTTGTTAAGGTCTGTCCATGATTGGCCATATAAGGTCCATTTCCGAGAATAACTTGAATACCAAAAAAAAAAATAACTCTAAAATCAGCCATTTTTCTGAATAACGTTATATTCAGCCATGTCACAAAATTTAATTACATTCCAAAATTTAATTTCCATTTCCGAACGGAATTAAAATCTGTGGCATAGCTGAATATAACGTTATTCAGATAAAATGTCATTATTGTGATATGAAATTCACCATAAGACTTAAATATAGTAAAATATTTTATGACGATCGTCTCATAACATGTATAAGATCCCATAAACATACACTACATGTGTATATATTTATAAGGGCTGGGTATATAAAATTCGGCACAGTCAAATATAAACTCTTGTTAAATTTAATTTTTATTACCAAAAAATTACACTAGATTTCAGGCGATTTTGAAATAGTTTCTTGATATAGTTTTAAAGCATACGTTATCTTTTGTTAACAACACGAAAGACCGACCACTGTTTTAAAAAAGTAACGAATTTTTTCTCGGAAATCATTAGGAGAATTCGCTTCAATTTAAATCTTCTTACGAAGATTAACTGATTTAAAAGTGTTAATAAGTCCCAATTTACACAAAATAATATTTATTTAAAAGATGGATACAAATTCTTCCTTCAAATTTCTTCGGTGTTCACACATGTGGTACGAATAAGAGAGAGTAACACGAACTTCAAGTACAATCAAGTATGTGCTCGTCTTATCTTCCCCTCACCCCGATTTCTAAAAGGTAATCAGCTTACAGCGTTGTCAACATTGAAATTTCAAAACGCACCAAAAATGGAACAAAAAACGCACCAATAATGAGTAAAGTGCCATATATAACTAAAACAAGTTTTCAAATAAAGAATATATACTTTTCAATTTCTGATTTATAGCTAATTTAATTATATTTACAATACGAGTATACTCGTAGGTAGTCTTTATTACAGTTTGGCTCAATATAGATAAGAAAACGATTTTTAACAGGTGAATAAATTTCAAAGATTTGTTTTCCTAATCAACACATCTTTTTTGAAAAATTTAAATACTCAAAATTTAAATACTGAATACATATGTATATTCACTCAAAACAAAGAAAATAAATTCTAGATACAAACGTATGTATTAGTTATACATACATATATTAATATGATCTTGACAATGAATATCAAATTAAATTAATAACAATGCAAACTCGTACTACAACTAAATATTTATTAAATAATTTCGTTAATCAGCAAAAATAAAGACAAATTTTAAATTAAACGTAAATGTTTGTAAACAATGAATAAATAAATACAATGATAGCAGCAACTAACCGGTTTAAGAAATATTTAATTATATAACATTTTTGATATAAAAGAATAAATATATAAAAACTGGTGACTTCATTTAAAACAAAAGGTTGTAACACCATTTTTTAGCTTTACAAGGAAATATTGAAATTTTAAAACTGCTCTTTAGACATGAAGAAAACCTATTAATAAATGAACAAGCGAGTTTTTAAACGGAATATATCTAAAAATATAATCATCAATTAATTTCTATAACTTAAATCGTAAATAAATCGTAAATAACAACTTTTTAACTAAATATTTTAAAAAATTTCACTGTTTAATATTAAATCTGACTAGTACTGGAATAAATCTAATGCTTTTTTTTGTCATTAAATTCCAGAAAAAAAACAGTGCAGCATATCGCTTTTAATAGTTTAATAATTTTTAAATATTAATACAAAGTAATTTGTATACAAAATTTAAAATTCAATAAACATCTGTTTCATTCGATTGTTTCTCAAATTCCAAAACAGTATTCCAAATTTTTTAACACTCTAAATAAAAAATAAAATGTTTACTTTGTTGTTTATTTAGTTAATGTTGAATTTAAAATGTCATGTTTAAAATATTTTATCTAACAAATTAACACCTTGCTTTTCATTAGTTTCTAAATTGTTTTAAATTTTATGATGAGAAAATTGTTTTTATACAACAAAAATTCACAGTATTTGTTATTTATTAACACATTGCTACAACACATTTAATTTCTTTTAAATTTTCAACATATGTATTTTTTTTTCAAATATTAAACAAATTAACTATTTTTAGCTGGACATTATAAATTTCAAAATAAATTAAAATTGATTTGATGTTTATGAAATATGAATTTTTTTAAATTCATATTCGCCACCTACTTTTTGGTTTTTTATATATATATTACAACGTTTCACTTGTATTTATTTTTTGTTTTCGTTATAACTAAAAGAAAAGTCACTGTGTAAAAAATTTTATTAAATAAAAATTTGTGACTTATTTGAGCGCGCTGAATTTGAAATAGTTTCTAACCGTACCGCACGTACCGTTTATTTATACGTCTAAGTTCCAACTGCTGTGTTTAGTTGACCGACCATACACAAGTGTTCATTTTAATCTGACAGATAAACTTCATTATCGTTGCACAAACACACACGCACAATAATACTAATTCAAACCTATCTGTGAATTTTTTACTCATAGATACATGTTGTAAGTTGCCATACACTGAGTGGTTTGTTTTACTACATAGGTATTTTTAAGGAGAAATTAAACGCTTCACAATTGGGAAATTTAGAAAAAAAGGAAACAAATCTGTCTGGGAAATCTGGGAAATAAATTTGTCGGTACTGCTAGAAACACAACTTGGACGAACGACGAATTTTTGGTGGCGAATATTCGTCTGTAAAAAAAACAAAACATTTGTGTATATGAAAACAAACACTATAACAGAGAATTCATGGTCTACATCTGGAATCTTTAGAAAGGTTTTAGTATAAAATTGCTTATATATACATATATTAAAAACAAGTAAGAAAGTATAGTCGGTCAAGCCCGACCCTACACCCAGTATATCAATGAAACCGTTTTTCTGATATGGAAGCTATATGGAAGATATTACCTATTATGGACCGTCCATACAAATATTTAGTGCCATGACTTCCGTGAATATAAATATTATGTATGTTTAACTTTATCTCGATATAAATACGTTTAAAAGATTTATGGAGGTTAAAGTGAATTACGAAGAGGGTCTTATATGGGAGTTTTGACCTTTTATGAACTGACTATTATAAAATTAGGTGTCATCCTATTTGTACATAAGAAACTCATTTTTGTTAAATTTTATTCGGATAACAACAATTTTAAGAGATTTATGGTCCTTTGATTTTCGGAAGTGGGACTTATATGGGAGCTACGACTAATTATGGACCGATCATCATAAAATTCTACCATATTATATGTATATACACGAAACATATTTGTGTTCAATATTATTTGGATACCAATATTTTTAAGAGTGTTCTGGTCTTTTAAGTGATTTTCGGAAGTGGGCCTTATATGGAAGCTACGACTAATTATGGACCAATATTCACGAAATTTGTATATGTGATTTAGCTTCATTTGTTACTCATTTGTGGTAAAATTTGTTTGCATACTTGCATAATTTAAAGATTTATGACCGGTAAGCCCCAATTTCGGGAGGACCCACTACCCACTATTGTGGTGTAGGGTATAAATATACATATGTAAGTATCTCAACTTACCATAAAAGCATGCCAATCTGTACTGCTTTCAAATTTGTCTATATCCGTCTTATTGGACCAATCAATTCGATAGCCTTCAGACTCAGTTTCTATCAGATTATCTAATGGTGTATAATCACTTGATAGATTTTCCGAGGGTATACCATCCTAGAAGTTAAAATGTAATTGTTATTTGCAGATACTTAGTAGTATGTTTCTTTACTTACAATTTTTTTAAAGTTTTTCAAAATTGGTCTTAAAGGCGTTTTGTTGGTTATGAATCGTACGGTTAAACATTCGGCATAAACAGAAAATATTTGCTACGGAAGGAAATCTTTCACGTGATATGAATAATATTAATAAATGGCTAAAAATGAACAAGTTAAAATTAAATGAAAATAAAACCAAATTAATGGAGATAAATATGTATTCAAATATAACATTAAAAATAAATAATATAACAATAGAAAAAGTTAACACTATTAAATATCTGGGTTTTATTATTGATAATGACTTACAATTTAAAGAACACATTGAATACATATGTAAAAAAATAGGGGAAAGAAATCGGATTTTTTAAACGAATAAGAAACAGCTTATCTAAAATTACGGCAATAAACATATATAATACAATTATTAAACCACATTTCGAGTATGGATCAACAGTTTTATACACATGCTGTACATATACACAAATAACCAGACTACAGAATTTACAAAACAAGTCAATGCGTGCAATATTAAAACTAAACAGATTTGCTTTAGTAACATGTATGCTGAGTGATTTAAAATGGCTTAAAATACACAAAAGACTAGCACTAAATACAATAAACTTTATTCAAAAAATAAAAAGTGGAGATGCTCCTGAATATTTGATAGAGCAAATAAAATATGTTGGGGAGGTTCAACCATATAACCTGAGGAATGCTTTAGATTTCAGGATACAACATGCAAACACCAGCGCGATGCAAAGATCGCTATTTTATAAGGGACTAAGCATTTACAACAAGATACCAATTGATTTGAAAAACGAATCTAATAACAATACATTTAGAAAAAAAATTATCATCTTTTATTAAAAATTTTAATATATAGCAGAGCTAAATTTATGTAAAGATATTAAATGATATGTACTTTTCAAAAGTATTAATAAAATACTACTAAAAAATAAAAAAAAACAAACACTATAACGGCGTCTGCTGAATTCGTCATATGCGGCGAACTCTGAAATAGATTATAGTATTTCTATTTCTTACGATGGCGAACGACGAACAAACAATACAGGGGCCAAATTATCGCATTCGATATGGAGTAAAATTGATCATAATTTTCTTATTTGAGATTATGACATACGATATCGAGCAAGAAATTTAGTACATTTTATCATAATTTCGATATCGAAATCATTTTTCGATACTATAGCTCATTCGATCACGAATGCGGTAATTTGGCCCCAGGTGACCATGTTCCGTATTAGTTTTTATTGTTTAAGTCAATAATGTTAATTTTTTATTGGTTTTATTTTTTAGTTTATTTAATTTAAAATAAATAAACAAAATAGTTAACTATAAAAATTGTTTTTACCTGTGTTTTTGTTAATATTTTTTATATGTACATATGTACATTTTTAAATATAGTCATACTATCTATCAGTTGTTATACGAAAATAAAAACATTAAATTATTAAAAATTAAATATTGCTACACCACAATTTTAATGGTAGAATAGCACGGAAACCCCCATTATTAACAGTAAAAATTAGCAAGCGCGTCTCAAAAATTTGCTAAAGAGCACGTTACTAGGCTCCTAAACTTTTGAAAACATGTTAATTTTGCGGACAAGTCTAAGTTTAATATCTTTGGTTCGGATAGTCAAACTTGCACAAGCCTAATACAAAGCTCCAAAACAAAAACTTAAAGCCAACAGTTAAGCCCGTCGGTGATAGTGTCATGGGCTAGTATCAGGTGGTGTAGGAAACTACACGAAAGTTAATAGAATATATCGATGGTCTCATGTAGAAAGACCCTAACTCGCATATTTGAAACTTTACAGGAGAAGGTAAAAACATAATAGAAACTGTAATATTCAACATGTAACTTTTTTTGTACAACTGCTTATAAAAGCGTTATTTTTTACACTATTGCAATAAATTTTTGTGAGGAGGTGTATTTGCGTTAAATGCATTGGAATCGCAAAAAAACAAATTTCGAAAAAATAGCGAGTTAGGGCCTTTCTACATGAGACCAACGATATGCAATAAAAAAGGTTAAAAGCTGCAATTATTCAAAAAGGAAACCATATTAAGTGATAAAAAATATTTTTCCTAATGAAAATTTAAATTTTTTATGTAACTGTTTGAAAAAGATGTGACTACTTTTGTACCTATATTTTTAGTTTTTAGCTTGTAAATTTAGGAGACTGAATAAAAACACTATTTTTGATTTTAGAAGATATCCTAGAAACCTCTATTTTATTTTATTCTATTTTATTTTATTTTGTTAGTATCTATCTTTATTTCGAAATTATACGCACTTTATATTATTAACAGAAGCTGATTGAAATAAGCTATGAGCCACTGTATATTATTTTAAGTAAAAAAATCTCAGGCATATTAAGACACAGTAGCAGGGTCAGTTCTCAATTTTGAGCTTCAATCGTATGTCCTTATATAGTCCAAGTAGTGCTTCAATCGTATGTCTTTATATAGCTTTTTTAGCTTCAATAGTAAGTTAAGTTTTAATAATATATATATGTATGTAGTCCCAGTTTAGCTTCAATCTAAGTTCTATGTTTTTATTATGTCCCAGTTAACGTTCAATCTTAGGTCTTTATGTAGTCCAAATTGTAGTTTATGTAGTTCAAGTATTGCTTCAATGTCAGGTTTTATACTGTTCCCAGTTATGTTCAATACGTAGTCCATGTTGTGCTTTAATTGCAAGTTGTGCTTCAATCGTAAATCTTTATGTAGTCCAAATTATACTTAAATCTAAGTTATTTATATAGTTTAAGTTTAGGTTTAAACGTAGATATTTGTCTAGTCCAAATTAGGCTGCAATCATAGTTCTAATTAACTCAAACTTGTCTTCAAGCTAATTTAAGAAGAAGTGTATGTTAAATCGTTGTATTGTATAGATGCTCTTAAGAAGTTATTTTCCAACATGGTTATATTGTAATGACATAAAAGTTTTAAAATTTTACTTGTTGACATCTCAATAGTAAATGCTTTGACCATTGACAATCACATTACATTATTAAAAATTTATTATGATGGATCTGTAATAGCTACATTTCATTTATTCAGAAGATACGTCAGCAAGCAAAATAGCAATATTTGAGATTCCGAAAATCAAAGAGCTCTTGTTGACAACATGTGTGAATGGTCAAACCTTTTTTTGAAAATTCGAATAGCTATAACTATCGAGAGATGTTAGAAACTAAATGTTGGTATATTATTGATGATATGGATTTCACTAAAATGTGATTTCAAACGGGACGGTGCCACATTGAAAATCTCTTTACTTATTTGTATTTATGTGTTAATATATAAGTATACGTATTGTAATATATTATATTCATTCATATAAATTAAAGCGATCAGTTTTTAGCCTTTTTTAAAAAAATTTTTACTTGCATCTGCATTTCGCCTGTTAAAAATCGGTTTGTAGCGCGAATAAAGGCTTAGCAACATCTGTCTTGTGTATCCGATAGATTTTCTAATGTTGGCATTTTTAAAAACGTTGTTTGTTTAATTTTCCCCATGAATGACCTTACGACGGCTGCAGGCCAGATATGGCAACATCAATGTGTATCTTCAAAAAATCCAAGTCTTTGTATTTTTTCTCCATAGGATCTTATAGCACACAAGCAAATAAAAATGTATTTGCTTTCAATAAATTATAGACAAAAGACTCCTAAATTCGAAAAACTATAGGCCGCTTTCTTTCAAAAATCTATTAAAAAAAACAATAAAAAAAAAGTAGAAATTGATGACATTAATAAAGTACTAGCGTGACATGATAATAACATTTACGCTTTTATACATATACATACATATATGTATAAAAAGTTGTGTATCAACAATATTTCTTATGAATTTCAGACTAAAAAATATCCAACAGATAGTTAAATATTAAATCCTTTTTTAAAAGACTGACGAGACTGTTTTATAACAAAAAAATCAAGATAATTAATAAACTAATGTATTATTGATATAATTTAATTAAATTAAATAAACAAGTAACTAATAGCGTAATTGAAATTGATTTATTGCATTTGGAATCTATTAAAGATAAAGTTTCTTGTAGAAAAACGTGTTAACAGAAATGTGACAGGGGGTTATTTGCCTTGGCAAAATAAAATTAACAATTTTAATTAAAAGCAGTATCCGGAACTTCATTCTTTTCTGATAATTGTAAAAATATTTCCAAAGCCTTTTCGAATTTCCAATTAGCTTCGTCCAAACATCTGAAATAAAAACAATTAGAAGTAAATATAGACAAGATGTAATAAATATTCATTGACAGGATTAAACAATTAAAACATTTACATATTAAATGATTTATATTTGACTATGCAGTTGCAAAATAATGACTATTTTACACTAACCTGGTGCACCATATTGACTTTAAACTAGTCGCCTCTTGAAACATAACCAAGAAAGCTTCCTTATCGCTTAATGTCAATTCATCTTTATTTGATTTATTCTCACTTTTAAAATATTTAAAAGCCAATTTCGTTTGAGTAGCTGTTGGCGTAAATACATTCAATTGATCGTTTATTATTTGGTAACTTGTGACCATTTTAAGTTGACCCTACGAATATCGAAAACAAGAAGTTATATACATACATATAAATTTTTAGTAAGTGTTTTTAAACATATATACTTACCCTGTTACGTTGCACCGGCTTTAATATAAAGGTGCGTGAAAATCCCATTAATATATCGGTTTCCATTATGCTAGGGGCCTGGTCTAAGTAGACTCCATTAACGATTATTACAACCATGTTTTCCTTTAAAATAAATTTCAAAAAATAGAAGAATTTTTTTAAATCTTATATTATCGGAGTTCTAGCTGAAAATCAAAGTAGTCCAATAACAAAAATAAACCATATAATATCCTATACTCAGTATACATATGTGTAAAAATAGTTTTTCAGAATTGAGCGCTATATGGGAGCCTATTATGGACCGATCATGCAAAAATTTACTGACATTACTTGTGTGCTTATAAATATTTTTTGTGTTAAATTTCGATAAAAACATTATAAAATATAAAAATTATAAAATTTTGCATTCACAGTTTTACTTAATTAGTCAGAACACTTTAGATCCAATGTTGCTACAAAACTCTGAATTAATATTAATTTCATCAAATTACTCTTAATTTGTTTATTTTTATGATTTTATTATTTGTGTTTGTAGTTTTGTTAACATAATTATGTAAACTAAGAATGACAACCCATCGGGAAAAATTGCTAGCACTTCCATTTGTATGCCTTATGCAAGACCTTTTTAGGTGTTCTAGAAGGAGATTCATACATAATCAAAATTGCATTTCAAAAGAAGATCAAATAACCATAATTTAAATATCAAACATGAATTGTTTTGCAATTATTCTTATATATTGTCACTATAACAACAAACTTTATTTTGCTCACATCGTTTACGCATAATAAAATTTACTGAAGAAAGCATCTATTAATTTAGTATTTTGAGAAAGTTTGTGGTGTAAAGTACGTATGAAGCAGTACTTTATATAAAAAAAACTACTTGTGATTCATTTAAACCCCTTTTTTAATGTCTTATACTGAATTCATAAAGAAAAATAAAATTATTAATTTAGTAGAGCTTTAATTACGCCTTCTACGAAGCAGGTCTTCTAATTGCCATTTACAAGACATCTAACCACTAGCGAGTAGGCAATGTCTTGACTGCCAATGACACGCTGCGGAGCGCCGTATAAAATTTAAACGATTTTGCCAAGGGGCTGCCTGCAAAATAAGGCCTTTTGGAAGCTCTCTTTACAGCATCTTTTTCCCGCTAAGATTTACTATGGTAACTAACTAAAATTGTTACTAATTTTAGTTAGAAATTCGTATGTAAGCAATGAACAAATAAAAATATAATTAATAAAGAAATTTAATCGTATGAAGCGAGATCTTGAGATTCACAGATAAATTCGATCAACACACTAAAAATTATGAATAGTTTGGACCGAGAAATTGCTGATGGCAATGTCTTATCATAAAAATATCGAATTCATCACAACATTGATCTTATTGCTTTGAATATAAAGGAAAAATAAGCTTCTTGTATTTAATCATCAATAATATTGAATAAATTAAGTTATAACAACGATATTTTAAAGTTTATTTATTTATTCTGAAATATATATGAAATCAATTTAAAAGGTTTTAGTAACATAGCGAATGAAAGACGAATGAGAAATTGAATTTCGGCAGAAAAATGGTAAATTAATTAAATAAATTGTCTACAAACGAATGGCCTACCAAACAATTTTAGCTTGGTTTTCCTTAAGTAAATAATAAGCGAAATAGTTTACATTATTAGTTTATACTTTAATAGTTATGATGTAGTTAAAATCATAAAAATGTATTTAAAAGTTAAATGAAACATGTTGCTTGCAAACTATTGTATATTTTTTGGTTATTTTGCAAACTGCAGTATTTGCGTTTATTACGTTTGTAAAAACAGTTTAACCCTATACCGCATACAACGCCAAATATGGCTTTTTACTTTTATTGTGAATTCTCTTTACGGTAACGGTACTTTTGCAAATGTTTGTCTTATCTATCATTCTTTCTATGTTGTTTTCTTCTGAAATTCAAAGTGTAGTTATTTAAAAACAATATTTGCTTCCTGTTTTTGAAATTTTTGTGCGAGCGTTTCAGTTGTCCTAATAGAAGTAAGTTTTACAGAAGTTTGCCATCAATTTTAAATATAAAAGAAAGGTATTTCTTTCGAAGAATTTTTTTTTATGTAAAAAGTTCATTACATTTATAAATAAAATAATAATATTGATGAAAGGTAAGCATTATAAATACTTTTTTTGCTAAAATTGACGAAGCCATATATGGCCTTCCATGCAGTTATGAATGTACAATAATTTTATGGTAATTTGAAATATACTAATGAAATCGCTGATGGACTTCAAAGTGATGATGAAAATATATCCGATACCGATGAAGAAGAAGTAAGAGTCCCACTTTCTGATCAGGATAACATTTTTGTACCGAAAACTGATGAGAGCGATTTGGAAGACCATTGTGAGAAACCTACTATTTCAAAGAAAAAAACAACCTGAAAAACCAAGAGTCCAAATTTGGAAAGAAAGTCATTTGCCTCCGTATTCGAATGAAAGCTTTCCATTTCAGGGAAATACGAATCTCCCAGATATTATCGAGGAACTGGACGGACCAGCAGAGTTCTTTAATTTTTTTTCAATGACGATTTGATAGAATTCATAGTTGAACAGTCGATGCAAGACTTTCCATTGAATTCCGTTAGAGCTGACGGTATTGGTCATTTTCCCAAATGGATGAAAACGAGACAACTTTGTCAAAATGATTGCTCCTTCCGTTCCTATACTTATTGTGAGAAATGTGAAGTATTTTTGTGCTACAATGATAAGAGAAACTGTTTTACAAGTTTTCACACTGATGCATAGAAAACCATATATGGCAATTAGAAAATACCTCTGAATACATACAAAGCCATATATGGCTTATTTTTTTTCTCGTAAAATATCCAATTATAAAAATTTTTTCTTTCTAAAATATTTAAATACATCCTAAAGAAACACAAATTTGTGATCTAAAAATTTTTTTCATTAAAAAATCGATGCTCATGCAGTAGAGGGTTAACACGAAAAGTTAATTCTGCAATTATATTTTTATTACCATCACAACGTTCGTTAAATTAACATTTTCATATTTTCTTTTTATTTCTTTTTACCCACCCCAAAGTAAGGGTATATATTAGCTATACTTACATTATACATCGTGCAATCGGTGCTAAATGTCAGCATATCATGTGTAGTTCCAGGAAGTTCCATAAGAACACGTATTATTTCCCTAGGACCAAAATACATAGATGTATGAGCTCGGCTGTATTCGGGTATTTTGAGAATATCCCGGGCCAAGTTCAAATACTTTAAAATACGTTTATTATTTTGTGTTGGCAATTTGGCCATATTATAGTTGCAAGTTAAACTGAATATAGACTTTTGGTGATAGAGATCTGTAATGAAAAAAATAAGTAAAAATTATTATTTTAAAATGAAAATTACCTTTTAAATAAACACGATCTTGCTCGTATGTGTGAAAATAGCGTGTTATAAATTCATTTACAAAATCATAGCCAGCTATGTCACACAAGAAATTCTTTTGTGAAGTTAAATTTCCTTTGGCAGTAATTTCAACATTATCCTGGAAATAATAAACCAATTCGGTAAAATGTTTTATAACAACACTAAATAATAATTACCAATATTTGCAATTCTGGAAAATATTTCTTAACGCATTTCATATATTCACCAGCAAAACTATATTTGGAACACAAAGGATTGCCATCTAATCTCAATGACCTTATGCCCAATATACCAAGATCTTTGATATCATGCAAATCATGTATCCAGTTATTACCCAAGTCAATGGCTTTCAAATTGCTCATCATGGACAAGACTTTAGAAAAATTAGCGCTTAATATTTTATTGTGAGACAAACGTAATTCAATACAAGTTGAGAGAAATTTGCGAGAGGCTTGCATTAGAATGCGGGTTAAAATCTTAGGTGAACTAAGATTTATGACAATATTTTCCAAACCTATAAAAAATATTAGGTTTTATAACTAAAGAAGTATTAAATGCTTTAAGACAAACAAACCTTCTATATTTTGAAAATTATTTAAATCAAGCATACGATCCATGGCACTGAAACGGCGGTTAAGAGCTTTTTCAATACATTCCATTGGTTCCAATTGTCCGATTTTAAAAGGACTTATATTCATCTTTAAGTAATATGCAACCGTTTTATCCATGTGCAATTTGGGTGAGAAATCTATAGTGCTGTCTGTAGGTGGTGGTGGCGCTTCAAGGCGTGGTATTTTTATTTCCAAATTACATGTATCTACCAAATGTTTAATTTGAGAAAAACATTTTCTCACCAAAAACTTATGCTCTCCAGAGGTAAACTATAATATTTCATAATTTATTGAATATATAAAAATGATAATACATTTCTTAATTACCTTATAATAACAGGGATAAATGTCGCTTAAAGTATTGGAAATGGTGAGAAAAAAATAATCAAATATTTCTTCTTTGGAGAATTCATGGTCTACATCTGGAATCTTTAGAAAGGTTTTAGTATAAAATTGCTTATACATACATACATATATTAAAAAATATACATATGTAAGTATCTCAACTTACCATAAAAGCATGCCAATCTGTACTGCTTTCAAATTTGTCTATATCCGTCTTATTGGACCAATCAATTCGATAGCCTTCAGACTCAGTTTCTATCAGATTATCTAATGGTGTATAATCACTTGATAGATTTTCCGAGGGTATACCATCCTAGAAGTTAAAATGTAACTGTTATTTGCAGATACTTAATAGTATGTTCCTTTACTTACAATTTTTTTAAAGTTTTTCAAAATTGGTCTTAAACATTCGGGATATGTTATAGCTTTTGTTAGCGGATTGTTCTGTAGCATCAACTCGTCGGCCTTTAAGTGTTCCAAATCGCGACATATACGAATTGGTGAACGTAACTAAAAGAAATAGACTTATTTTTAACAAGTCAAAATGCCACATTTTATACCCTTCTCAAAGCTGATATTTTACCCTTCACAATACATTGCTCAACACTCGTTTGTACGCACATAAAATATTTTTCCAAAATTCCTCTAATTTGCATTTATATAATTTCTAATATAAAAAAATTTCTTATAGAAAACATGCAGTCTTTTGTAAAACTAATGTACGCATTAATAAAACAACTAATTTCGCATTAATAATTTATTTTTTAATGCAAATTTTAAATTCAAAATGTTGGCAAATTCAGGTGAACAAATAAAAATATCATTGATCTTAGATCCAGAATAAAAGTGACCACCTTATTTTATCAAAAAACGCTGTAAACTTTTTTTGAATTGGCAATACTCACTAAGTTATCCCTAAAATCCAGTAAAGCAAATTGTACACCACTAAATAGTTTTAAAGGAGCCAAGGTATTAATTTCATTGCTACTAAAAATAATACCATTGATTGTACGAAATTGTTCATCATTGCGGTAAATCAAATCACACACACGTTCCAAAACACCACGATTGCTTAGATTGACCACAACATCATAGAAATCGGGATTTTGTGCAAATAGTGACAAATTTAAGATGCCATCTTCACCATTACGATGTTCCATGCGATCATACAAACAATTTAAAGCCTTCGTCACCTGACTAATTGCTGAAATTTGACCATACTTGAATTCGCCCACATTTAACTGTACTTTCAGGTTGATAACAATGCCTTTAGGTAAATATAGACATAGGTTTCTGGCAAATAGTTTATCCATTGCTGTTTGGCATTGACGTACCAAAAAACGATCTTCTTTGTTGCCACGCTAGAAAAAAGTGTAATATTAAATATTTTTTAGGTGTTGCATTTTGTTTGTAATAGACTTACTCTATAAGCTACCGGATAGAATTCTTCACCTTCCACAGCTGAAAATATAGCTTCCAGTATGGCATACTTACCCTCTATACCCATAAGTTTACCGTGATGCTGCACGATAATTTGATGCCAAACAAAACCCTGATTCATGAGTTTGACATCATATTGTTTACATTTGTAATATGATATTGCATTTCGATAGTTAATCTCAATGCTCATGTGGTTGGGAAAGTGCAAAACTTCATCTGAAGAGAATGTTAATAGAATTTTTTTAATAAAATTTAATTAAATTAAGAAATATTGAAAATATTAAATTTTGTTTTTAATCTGCTTTAAATTAGAAGAGATTAAAATAAATATTGTTTAAGGGTGTCACTAATAAATGAACTTAAACATGTTTTTGCCAGAGTTAAATGCTGGTACGCTGAAATATAGTGGCGTAATTCTTATTTGTCATCAGCTCTTAAATCCCTATTCACGAACACGCAAAAATTTGCATTCTGTTAGTAAAATTTTCTTTGTGGACGAGCTCCGATAGGTTGTCGGTTTGGTTTAAATTATAAATTATAAATGTTAACTATCAAAATTATCAATATTGTACTTGTTTTTATTCACAAAGAATTTTTTGTCACTAATTCTGACTTCAGATGTAATTCTTCATGAAACTTAGAATATCTTGGTTAAGACTTTATTTTATCAATATTATTCATAGATTCAAGGCAATAATCCTAATAAGTAAATTAAACAATTTCATACAAGAGCATCAGAATATAATTTCACCTAAAATTTCTTTGATCACCCTTTTCTTCATTTTTAGAGCATTAATCGAATTTTTATCTTATTCTCTCTGGCAATTTTAATATCTTATTTGTAAAAATGTATTTATTTCAAAATAATATAAAAATTAAAAAAACTTAAATATATTACAAAGTTATTTCATGAATAAAACATATAAATAACATAAATTATAAAGTAAATATATAATACATACATACATATTTATGTACATACATTTCACTAAATAGCCCCCAACCAGAGTGATAATAGAAATACTCAAAGCAGATTATGAGGCAAGCCAGATCGAATAACCCTATAAAAAAACCATTAATTTGCGAATATCAACAAAGTGTCTAAACCAACATCCCAAAAAAGTTTTATTCAGAATAGAGGGATGGTTGATGGAATATAGGTCCGATTGACCCTGAACACAGGTCACTTATCAGTCCGTCCGAAATCCACCAGTGTCTGTTCCCATCATGGAAAACAAGAAAAAATCATACCCCTCGTACCCGGTCCGGGGCTTCATAATCTCCGGGGACCCTACTCCCACAGCGATGGTATCGGGCTGTGGTGAGTCGAATGCTACTGCTACTCAGGTGACAACACCGGGCCAGGCTAGTCTGCAAGCTACTGGTGTCGCAGGAAGCCAATCTGACATACCCAGGTTGGTGGAATGTCCGCCGCAAAAGCGGTGAAACCCCCTGCTTCGGGTACTACTGTGAAGGAAGCGACTAAGTCGCACCACCCTCTGCCAACCCCGGCAACCCTCAAAACCCTCGGCACAAAAATCCTGCTCGACGGGCTGCAACCACGAGGCGCTCCGCCTTGAGATTTATTGAATCTTTGGGGTCATAAAAAACCTGAAGACCTCACACCGGAGCAAATCGTGTCCCTTAGATGGACCAAAGCCCACATAGCTGGTCTGCAAAACGCACCTCCTCCTGCTGAAAATGCAGCAGTGCCTAAACGGCAGCGTTCAGAGGAGGAAGCGGAAGACAAAAGCCAGCAACCTGGAGCTAAACGTTCCAAACATATACCGAAGTCTCTGACCAAGTCCTTCAGTGAGATTGTTAAAGACAATCCCATGCGGGCTGTTATTGATAGAAGCAATAATGATGGATCCATATCTCAATCTAATTGGGTTATGGCACTCCTCCTCAATGCGATGATGCTGGTTGGCACCAGGGTCAAGTTAAACTCATGTCTTGTGCAGACGAACGCTCTATTGCAAGGTCCACTTAGCCCTTATTTGATGCGGGCACAGGACGAAATCATTACTTAGATTTCGTCGCGACGTAATTAGGCTTATTGTCTCTCTACTTACAGATCACTGTACTTT
This sequence comes from Bellardia pandia, assembly GCA_916048285.2. NCBI lineage: Eukaryota > Metazoa > Arthropoda > Insecta > Diptera > Calliphoridae > Bellardia > Bellardia pandia. The sequence continues at coordinate 26,402,219 of OU696531.1, forward strand.
TGGGACACACGCCAGAAGACTTGGTCTACAATACAATGACTTCTGTAGAAGCTGTCACAACGAGAAGGAGGAGGAGACAGTCATCCACTTCCTCTGCGAATGCCCGGCCCTATCGCTGAAAAGGGAACGGATACTCGGGGCACCCTTTCTTCCATTTTTGGGTGAACTATCTAGAATAAATCCAAGATGCATCAGCACCTTTGCCAAGGAGTCTGGATGGTTCGATAGGGAAGCAACCAATGCGGAGTGAAACCGATAGGTTGCCCACCAACGGGTATCACAATGGGATGGACCCAAGTGAGCTGTTTCAAGAACGGCTACCCACGGAACCTAACCTAACCTAGGACCAGAATTACCAATTAGCCTAAGTTTTAGAGAAATTAACCAACAGAAAATTAGAACAAAACTACTGTAGAAAACGTATCAGGCTATAATTAATATTAGATTCTAAGACATCGGCATTGTCCTTATGAAATTTAAACAATAAAAAAAGTCATCAGCAAATATAAAAGGTCTCCATAAACATTAACAAATTGACATCTCCCAGATGATATGAATGGATTAACTAACATACGACTGATCTAGAAAACACTTTAGTCAATTTCTTAACCAAGATGGCATAATCAGAATTAAGGAATTTAGTCAAATCAAGCGAAACCAAAGATAATAAGTAGTTATTATATTTCTTATTACATGATATTTTTATAGTCTAAGATCCCCAAAATTTTGATGACAATAACTAACGAACTAGCTTGATAACCAGCGGTAAAAATTTGATTTACTTCTGCAGTGGCTACCATAAACAAGAGTTTCAGCAAAATACTCTTGCACAAACTTACCAGGACATTTTAAAGTAGACATTTTTAAAACAATTTAAAAAAAATTTCACAAATTGCCGGCAAATCCACAATCATTTATTATTGTTTACAATTTACAGCTTCTTCTTTTTATAACTACATGTGTATATACAATTCACCAGCGTTGTCAACTTTGAAATTTCAAAACGCACCAAAATGGAGAAAAAAGCGCACCATTTACAAAAAAACGGACCAAGTTAAGAATTTCGTTTTTGTTTCAAATATTTATTGAATTAATTTAAAATCTTTTAATATCATAAATTCTATAAAAAACTTTTTATCGACGATTATTAGTAAAAGTAAAAATAGTAAAAGCCTTTTTTTAATAAATGAGCTAATAAAGGTAAAATAAGCATTTAACCACTCAAAATTTAACTCAAATTTAACTAAAAAGCATTTAGCATAATCTTTAAAAATTTCAATGCATTTTCGAGAAACAAAATGCTAAATCTAGCACTGAAAGTGCTAAAATGGCAACACTGATGTGGTAGGTATAAAAAATTATTATAAATAATGTCGACTGAGAAAATTTTAATAATTAAGAATCGTCACTTTCAAAGAAAAATCGTCAAACCGCCACTTTGTTGTTTTTGAAACAAAAAAAAAACGTCAAAGTGACGATAAATCGCCAAATCTGGCAGCTATATGCTGCTAAATAATTTTACTTTTAACAAGTTTTTTTTACTTCCAGCTATAATATGCATAGATTTTTAAGCGTTTTTCAAAAACCATCATGTAATATTATTGGCATGATTCATGTTGAAGCTTTACCGGGTAGGTTTCATCATGGTGTAACTATATGTATAGTTGCACCATGGGTTTCATTGTACATTTTCGGTAAAATTTAATTACAAATTGTTGTAATTTTAGGAACACCTCTTTATAAAGGAAATTGGTCTGAAATTATAGAAAAAGCTAAATATGAAGCAAATATTTATAAGGAATATGCTTTGGTAAGAAAGCATTTGTGTAGTTTATTTTTGAATTTAGATTGTAACGTGCAGTGAAAAGAGCTGTTAAGAAGAACTCCGTATTTGCCAGTATAAAACCAACCCTTTGGAGTTTTTTTCAGAGACGACTACGACTTGCTTTAAAACTTTCAAAATTATGTTGAAACTTATCACAGCTTTTTAATGAATTTTAGCAAATGTATATTTTAGGACTCCGTTTTAATCGAAAATATGCATGACATACCTTACGTGCAAGAGCACATACTGGGACCCGAAGCTGTGGCCTGCATGGCACGTTTATCCCTGGAAGTAAGAAATATTATACCAACAAGTGCCATGCCCATTGGCATACAAATTTTAGCCTGTGGCAATAAGCAAGCTTTGGCAGTAGCAAAAGCCTGTAATTTGCAATATATTAGAGCTGAAGGCTTTGTATTTGACCATGTTGCAGATGAAGGCTATACAAAGGCCTGTGCTGGCGATTTACTAAGATATCGCAAGCAAATTGATGCTAACGATATTTTGGTATTTACTGATCTAAAGAAAAAACATTCTGCTCACAGTATAACACAAGATGTCAGTTTGTTAGAAACCGCCAAGGCTGCCGAGTTCTTTTTAACGGATGGTGTAATTATAACAGGTGTGCAACATGTCGTACATAAAAATATTCTGACAACATTATTTTCAGGAAATTCCACTGGTGAGGCAGCTAAACCACAGGATCTTTTAGATTTAAAAGGTAAATTGCAAGTACCATTAATGATAGGTTCTGGCATCACCAAAGACAATGTTGTAGACTACTATCCCCATATACAAGCAGCCATTATAGGTTCTCATTTTAAACATCAGGGTGTTTGGAGTAATGATTTATGTGCAACGTCTATAGGGAGTTTTATGTCTAAAATTAAGGCATTAAGCTTATAAAAAGCAGTGTTTATTTATTGTTATTGGAAAAAACGTTTATTATTAATAAAAAATGCAAGTTTTAAAAAAAAAAATATACATAAAATAATATCCTAAATACATACATATGTATGCTTGTGGTTTTAATAAATCATTCAAAATAAATTAGCAAAGAAATCATAAATTCTCTCACGCAATGTATTTCGTGAGCCTGGCACATCATCAATATTTGCAACTGTTGCTGTTTCACGTTGAAATTCAAACGGTGGCGGCGGCTGCTCATATGAATTATCTAAACAGTCATCAAATTTAACACGTTTCTTTTGTGGCGGCGAAGATATATTAAAATCTTGAAAATGATCCTTTAAAGAAGCTGGCAAATTCCAGTTGGTAGAAGTGGCATCTGTGGCTTTACTACTGTGACTGCTCTTATTGCTGCCATTGCTGGCTCGTAGAGGAAACAAAATATCACGAAAGTTACCACCATCTCCTTCAACTGGCGCATAAACTTGCAACAGATCATCACGTTTTACCGCTCTCGGTATTGTGTTGTCAACATTTTGTGTGCGAAAATATGATTTTGAATCAGAGTAACGGCTGGCAAAACCATATGTTGGATCGTGATCTGCGGTTATGCTGATTGGATGTTGTGTATTAGGAGTTTGCTTTTGTTGTGCTTGATTTTGGGCAGTTTTCTTTAAAATGCCCCTAGTGGTGGAGCGCATTATGTCATTCGATATGAATTTATATAATTTTGAAATACGCTTTTCTGGCGTATTTGAATCTTGTTGTTTATTACGCAAAATATTCTCATCGTTTTGGCTGGTTGATGGCGGCATTGGTGCTGTTCTTTTTAGGGGCTTGTTATTGTTGTTGATCTTGAAATTTTTGTTGGTATTGGTTTTTTCTACCATATTAGAGGTGGCAAATGGTGTTAATTTTCGTTTGCTACCACCACCAAAACATGATTTGGCTACAAACGAGGAATCGACTTCGGTTTCGTCTTCAGAGTCTGTAGCACGATTTTTATTACGAAAAATAGTATCATATTCCTAAATAAAGGTATAATAACATGTTTAATTTGTGTTTACTGATTTTAAGTATTTTTACATTTAAATGAAATTGAAAAGAAAATTTTCAAGGGAAAGATTTTTAAAATTTAATTTGGTATACCTATACTTTCTTTGAACACCAGTATTTGGTAAATAAATTTACAATATAATTAAAAGGAATATGAAAAAATTATGTCCCACATTCTCTGTGTAGAGATATTTATAAAATATGAGATTTTCCATAACGAATAATTGACAAATTGATGTTCTGCAAATTGTACGATTTTGTACATTAAACTCGAAAGCAAAACTCTACAGAACACCAAAACTTATAATTTAGTTTAATCCGACCTTTTCAACTTACCGATTTCTTTGCTTTGGGACTTAATATATAGTCTGCACCAAAATGTTTAATGCTTTCCTTTTTCCGCAGTGGTGTACGTTTGCTACTGTCTTTTCTCAGTGTTTTGCGGCATTGAATATGCAAATCAATAGCATCACGTATGAAGCCCACCCAGGCTCGACAAACCTGCAAATCTTGTGAAGCGAAAATAATACCATCACTTTGGCAGGTAATTTTAAAATTGCCTGGCAGCAATTCATAGACTTTACATTTCTTCAAGGGGAATATACAGCAACATTCCAGAGAATTCTCTACAATTGTATTGGGTGTACGATCTTTAATGATCTTACAATACATAAAAATGTCGGACATAAGCACGCAATAGCGTTTTATTTCACTGCCATTGCGGGTGACCTTATGCAAAACACCCTCCTTGATAACTTTACGTGAAGGCTTGACAATATTGGGCGAACGATTTACTAAAGAATTTTGTAAATTAATTACAAGTTGTATAACCTCTTGATCTTCTACACAGGAATTTATGTGCGATACAGTACTTTCAATTTGTTTCACAGATTCTTTGAGCAACCTAAAGTCGGCATCTGCTGGACTCGTATAGAGTAACACCTGCTCCAGCAGTAGTTTATAACGTGGCACTCTTTGTATAGGCACTATCATTAAGGAATTTAGTTTACGTTGTACCTCCGGACGAGATTCATTTAATTCCAAGTATTTACGAAATGCAGCATTTTTCGAGGTCAAATCCTGCAACACCAACAAAGCATTGCGATAATCGAAGGCATACACTGAATAAATTTTAAAGAATGGAGCCATTTTTAGAAAAGCTTGGGCCACATTATCCATGTCCGACTCCAGTTCTCTTAGAAATTCACCATTTAAATTGTGTATCATTTCGATTTGGCCAAATAGTGTTGTATGACTGGCATCCTCTATGATGTACTGTTCCTTTAGAGGCTTTACAAAATATTGGATTAAAATTTCTAGCTGTTGTAAATAAGCTTTTTCGGATGTTACAATTTCATGTACGGCTTGAAGACGAAAATTTCGCCTCTTATCCATATCGGTATTGGGAGAGTTGGAAATTGGTGAATTTCCTGAACCTCCAGCCAACATAGAACATACTAGGGATTTATAAGGCTTTTAAACATAACTTAAGATTTAACTTTTCTACTACATACCCTTATTCCGTGTTTTGGCAGTCAGTAGATTACGCTCCTGCAACACCTGACGCAATTCGCGGCTAAAACTTAGCGGGGTATCTGGCGTTCTAGGGGAAGCCATTTCATTAACAGCATTATTACACTGTCTTTTTGTGGGTGTATACATTTTCATAACTAACCCCTTGATGATTTTAAAAGTGGAATTTTATAAAATAATCTATTTTTTTTTTTTTTTGTGATTAGGTTGGCGGTGTAAAATGTCTTAATCTATGTAACAAATATCCTTTAATTAGATGCTGTGAAAAATGCTCCTACGACAAATTGAAAATTCAAATTTGACAATAAAATGAAACAACTCTGTCTATAATTATGCTAATGTAGCCAGATGATTTGATAAGTGTAGAAACCAAGGTGAATTTATACTAATATTTAATTTCACCATGGTAGAAACTGCAATCGGATGACTCGTACACATTTATATAATTGAAATTGATTTATATCCGCAATTAATGTAATACATATTTTAATGTAATATGGCTTTAAGAATTTGTGTTTTATGTGTGAATTTAATGCGTCATAAGAGCAAAGTAAAATAATTATTGATTTTCTTGATACATTGTCATACAAAAGCAGAAATACTCTAGACAATTGTAAAAGTCGCAAGCCGCCAAAAAATTGCGACTTTAGTCGGCGAACGGTAACCCTGGACTAAAAGCATGGTGTAAATATACAAGGTGAGTGCAGTAGCACAGCTGACTGACTTTGATTACAATTTACTTATATCAAAAGTAATACTTTTTCAAGTGTTTTTGATAGTAGTACATTATTTTACACAAACAAAATGCCTGTTGTTTCTGTATTGTGTTGTATTTGTTGCGGATTTGCACTCACCTTGTATAGATACACCATGTTACAACTAGATGAGAAACTAAATTGTCAAAAGCCAAAATTAATTGTCAACAAATGTAAAATATATGAATGGAATAGTAAAAAAACCTATGTAAAACAACTACAATACATCAGTAATGTATGCAATTTAATTTTTTTTAGTTTCTCTATCTCTATATTGCGTTGCGAAAGCAAATTCGATGCGTAAGAGTATCAATTTGTACGCTTATCGCATCGAATTTGCTTTCGCATCGCAATAGAGAGTAACCCCCCCCCAACTCTGTACTTTTGGTCTTTGCTATGTCAATATCAAGTCTGCAACTGTCAAAGAATATTTTTATTTTCGTGTAAATTGTTTAACAAGTTTTTTGTTGTCGTGTTGGATATATTGTTTTTATCATGGTGAAATTAAATACCAGGTGACCGCATTGCTACAACAATTACAACAAGGCAAGAACAACAGGCATTTTTCTATATGAAAAACTTTCGTCACTGTCAAAAAGTTTTTTTTTTATATAACTTTTTGGCATTTTCAAATTCACCATGAATAATCAGCTGGCGCTACGCTATCACCTAGTATTTAAATTCACCTTGGTTTTTATTATTTAGTAACTAAGTGCTTGGAAGCTTTTAAAGTTCAAAATGCAAACAAAAGTTAATGTAGAAGAACGCATTTTGGCTAGAGTTAATCGGGAAATTGGGACTGACTTTAAAAAGTTGCACAGAGCCTCAGTTTTGGTAGATGATTACAAGAGCCGCTTGGAAAAACTTAAAAATAAGGTAATAATAAATACACAACACGACATTTCACGATATTAAATAATTTTAACCATTAGCTAAACTATGAGGATGTAGAGAACGTGTCTAGTTTTAAATCGGCCTTTGAGACGAAAGAGCATGACTGTGAAAGTATTGATTTCCAAATGACGAAACTACAACAGTTTGGTATGAAATTGGCGACCCGTATTAAAGAGTCAAACAATGCATTTAACGGTGTTAAACCAGATTTAAAACAAATACGAAAGCTACAACAATTAGTTCAGTATCTACGTATAGTTCAAGATATACAGGAAATAAGGTAACTATTTCAGACATTAAGTCATATCCATAAGTAAATAATAGTGCTGGCCGTGCAAACCATAACATTTCACAATTGGAATTATGTATTAGAACTGACTCTAACCAAAGCAATTTTAAATTTTCAGTCATTCCTTAACCCACGCTATTAATGGCAAAGATGAAGCTAAATTAATAAATTTGTATTTAAATCTCTATGAAGAAAGTGACTATGAACATAGTGTTATAGGACGTTTAAGTAGCGTAGAGGCACCGTTTCTAAAATCATTTGCCATACGCACAGCAATACATTGGCATGGTCTATTAAAAGAGCGTTTCACAAAGTAAGTTTTTATTTACATTTCATGATTCAAAAAAGCTATGTACATATAATTTTAGAGAATTTGAATCCATTTTAAAAAATATGAAATGGGGACAAAAAGAACAGGATCCCTTAAATTACAAACCTTCTATGGATAACACTAATAAAGCGCAGTTATTAGCAGAGTATTTATTTTTGGTATGTTAAACAAAACTTTATTTTGGTCTAATTTAAAAGCATCTCAAACACTTTTAGTTAAAATCGCCAGCAGAAGAAACGGAACCTTTAGAAATGATTACATCCAGTATAATATGTCAGCCCTTGTCGACGGTTACCAAATATTTGCTGGCACCCTACAGACAAAGGTATTTTTAAATATTTCTTTAGTACCTAAAATATACATACTTATATGTATATTTTTAATAAATACGTAAATTCCTTATAGATTCATATACCACTTTACGGGCGTTAAGCAAACTAATCGCTTTGATAAACCCGAATGGTTTTATACTCAAATTCTAAACTGGGGCAAAGAAACTCATTTGTTTGTGGGCAAAACATTTCAACCATCAGCCGTTAAAGCTGGCAAACTTGATTATAATATAAGGGTAATTTATTAATATTGTACATAAATACATAATAAAATTATTTTTTGTAAAAATCTTGTTTCCAGCTCGAGTTTATGCGCGGTTTGGTTCAATTAACCATTGAAAAATTGGCTTCGGATATTGAAGAAATAAGCCGTGATGAGAATCTCTTTGCCCATTTACTAGATGAAACGCTGGCTTTTGAGGCTGAGTTAAGAGAAAATTTTGGCTATCCAGCTAGTTTTGCCAGTGCTATATGTGTTGTTACCCAACCAGTTTATTTGATAAAATGGATTTCCTTAGAAGAGCGCTGTAAGTTTCCTTATAGAATAAAATTGTGTGTTTGAAATTAATTAAATTTCAATTTTAGTTTGTTCTGAAAAGATGGATATGATATTGCAGGCTGAAAATCCCTGGCAATTAATAGATCCCAACATATACGATGATGAATTAAAAATTCCTAAGTGTGCTGATCAGTTTATACGTCTTTTAGAGGCTATAAAAGATCGTTATTATTCTCTTATACAGCCAGGACATCAATTACAATTCCTTACTCTACAAATGGTGTTGATAGATAACTTTCGTCGTAGACTAGTGCAATTGCACAGCAGTGGATCAGTGGAAAGTATAACCATACTAAATGCGATTAATTACATCAAAATGGTACTCAGTGAATGGGGAGAAAATGTTCATTATTTACATTTACATGCCGCTTTAGTGGGTTCTAATGCTGATGAAATCAATTCCGTTTTCGAACATCCAGTTGAGGAATTAGAGCACTGGACGCAAAAACTTTTAAAGAATCTAGCCACCAAAGCTGTCAATGAAGTTAAAGCTAAATCTATGCCTTATAGACACAACTGTTGGCCTTCAATGCCCGAACAGATCTCTAAAGAGCCCTTTATACTCTCCCCCAGTGCTGGTGAAATGTTTCAGGTTATGGTCACCATTCTGCATAATTTGGAACGGGAACTTTCGGCTAATCTATTCAATTTAACCTTAAGGCTTATAGCCCAACAAATTGATGATTACATGTTGGATAGTATGATCATGAATACGAAATTCTCACCGGCAGGAGCAGCGCAATTTAATTATGACATGACACGTAACTTATTTGCTTTGTTTGGGCAATATTGCCGACGCCCAGATTTATTGTTCAAAAAGTATGCTGTTTCAAGTTTAAAGATAATACTTTTATATTTTAATGATTTCCTTTTTTATTTTAGAATCTATGATGCCAATAAACTATTAAACTCGGCTCGCGGTACTGCCTTATTACTACATGAAAACCTACAGAGTACTAACAATTCCCTGGAGGATAAAATGAAGGCCCTGAAGGAAGTTGGTATTGTGAATTTTAAACCAAAAACTTGTATTGAAATTTTAGAAAGGCGTACAGATATTCGTATGTTTTAAATGAGGTAGTTGTTAATAAAGATTAAATTTTTTTACTCTAAAGTACATATCCATACATAAAAACAAAAATTATTGGTGAACAAACATTGTAAAGAAATATACATCTGGTAACTGCAAATAAAAATTTCAACGAAACTTTTCTACTTTGTCTGGCATCACTTTCTACGCATTTTCATCTAGTCAATTTCTTAGTGGTACCAACTATTTAAAAACAAAACGCGCTTAACTTAAAAAAAAACGTTCATTCTTATTCGTATTTTTATGGTATATAAAGGGTGTTCCAACTAGAACGCAATGGTGTTCGGTATCGTGAAATGATAACCAGTTTTTTCTTGCCTAGAAATGAAGAAATGAATGTGGAGGGCATGTGGTTTCAACAAGACGGCGCCACATATCATACAGCCAGAGAAAATGCATCAGTCATTTCCCGGTCGTGTTATTTCGCGTTTTGGAGACCAGAATTGGCCGCCTAGATCGTGCGATTTAACACCTTTAGTTTTTTTTTTCTTTGGGGTTTTTTGCAGTCGATGGTTTACGCGAATAAGCCGACGACGACTCAAGCCTTAAAAGAGGAAATTGGATGCTGCATTAATGAATACCGCAGCATTTATGCAAAAAGGTCATTGAAAATTTCATTAAAAGTTCGCGTGTGTGTCAGCAAAGCCGCGGCGGCCATCTGCACGATATCTTGTTCCATACATAACCTCATTCTATTTACTTTACGATATAATATAAAGTTTCACGATTTTTTTTTTTAATATCTGTGTTTTATTTAAAATTTAAAAATTGCGTCTAGTTGGGACACCCTTTACATTAGATTCGATATCGATTAAAAGCAAGGAAGCATACGAATTTTATTTATGATTGCATCTCATTGCAGTTTCGAGTATTTATTAACTTGACAGTATTGTAGTCTTAATTATTAAAAAAAAATACTTTTAATCTCACCAAGGTGTGCAGTTAAAAGTTTGCAATTTCGACGAAATTTTTGAAAAAAGTATCCTAAGTATCCGCGTTTTTTTTTTTTATTAATAAAGCGCTGATTAACAAAATGCGGTTTTTTGAATATTGAAAAGCGCTATGTTGCCAATACTGCCATTTCTTTTGTTTAGTTCGATAAAATTCACGAGTGGTGATAAACGTCAAGTAGTTATTGTTTAATTAAAAAATATATATATTTTTAAGTGGATTTTAGTTAATTTAGTTGTGTTTGATTTTTCTCTACGAATTGCATTTTCTTTTTATTACAACAATAATACTTAATTGTATACAATATCATTTTAAAACAAATTAATTTCATATTTTGAGTAACTTTAATGTGAAATTGTATGTTTTTTATTAAGAAGAAGAAAAGGTGGGTTGTTGTTCAACTAAAAATATAAAAAGTACAAAAAATTTTGTCAGTGATTACCAAAAAAAAAAACCAAAAATATGCATACATATTAAATAATACTTATCGGGAAATATACAATTGGAAAATATATGTACGAAAATAAAATAGAAAAATATTACAAGCAATGAATGATTACTCATCGTCACGAATGCGTCCCCTTATTTAGTTTAGTGATATTTTTAGTCCGTAGTTTAAAGAAGAGAAAAAATAAATTTAAAAATAAATATCCTTGATACCCTTTGCTGCCATATATTTCAACATATAATAGATTTATTAGTTCGTTCTTTTTTGAAAAGAGAAAAATCTTAAAGTGTGCAATGCATGCATTATTTATAGTAGACACAAAAAAAAACTACATTGAAAGTGTCGATGTTCGTTGAACTGTATTTTAGTTACTGTTGTTGTTGTTTTATCTCATAAGTGTACGTGTGTGTGTGGATTTTTATGTCTGCATGTATGTTAATCGAGATTTTATTTACAATCGGTATACATCTTAACCCGCATTATAAAATCTTCCGGTTGTCATATTTTCTGTTCTTAATCTAAAGTGCAATTTGTTCTTTTTTATTTACTCCACATTAAAGATAAAAATTATAACAGCAAATATTGTCATTTGTTGTTTAACAAAATTGATTGAATTAATCAAAGTTTTATCACTGCCCACTGTTCTCCACGTACTGAAGAAAAAGAAAAAATAAACAAAACACAAAAAATATACAAATTGACAACATCAAATCTAATTGACTAGGATGTCATAGAATGATTTACTTTACACTCGACAAAAAAAGATTCAATCAGACATATCAAGGTAAGTTTAACATTTTTTGGAAATTATTTTAACTTTTTTAAGCACATTTTTTAAAGATTCCAAAATAGTTATGTTAACAGTTTTTGGAACAAGTCGGTTTTAGTGACATTGTTCAAAAACAAAAATCATAAAATAGGGCTTTTAGAGGTGATAAAAGCAATGTAAAAATTTTTTTTGTCCACGCCTATTTTCGAGTGGGCAGACATACAAATTGAAAAAATATAAGCCTATATCTCAGGAACAACTTTTAGGCGCTTTTAAAATAAAACAAGTCCGTTGCTTTTGACAAGTTTATTAAAAAAATGCTCTTTCAAGTTGGTTGATCTAGCTTATTATCTAAATTTGTATGTAACTTATTAGCTACGTTTGTATTACATAAGATGAAAAGAGACGGATATATATATACAATATGAAAGTTCTAGAACGAATTTATATGTAAATAAAAACCGTTATCCTTAAATACATAATTCATCGAGAGAAATATAAATACATATAAAGAAAAACCAATTATGTGGTACACTGTAAATAAAAATAATTGGGCTATGCCTATACTACTGCAACTAAAATAACAAAACTACACCTAACTACTACAATTCTGCCATCCTGCCTATGAGATCCCCTGATATCATATTATTTACATGACCTTTCTCGTCCTCTAAACCATGGTCGCATATTAGCGGCAGCCCACACACCTTTGTAAGGCGTGCGAGACTGTTGAAAACCGTCTACATCTTCAATCAAATAACGATCGTTATTTAAAATCTTGGATATCTTATATGGACCTTTTTATTTTGGAATCACTTTGCGGGATATTCCAGCCGTAGAATCGACATTTTTCACCAATACGTATTCTCCGTCCTTATAAACTTTTGGTTCTTTTCTCCGTTTATTAAAATACCCCTCGTTATATTCCTGTACCTTATTCTGCCTCTCAAATGCCCTTGGCCTGATTCCGTCGTGATCGTCTCTAGTAAATGTATTAACGTCCTCAAGACAGTCTTTCAAAGGATCAAAAATGTTTCCCTTCTGATCCGTACCAAACAACATAACACTCGGATGCTCCCCAATAGATCTATGAACCGTATTGTTCAAGGTGTACTCGACTTGTTCAATTACATGATCCCTAAATACTGCCTTTTCAACATTAACTAATTTCGCCAACATTGGTCCTATTGACCCTCTCGAACTGACCGTTCGCTTGCGATGAACAATATTATTTTCCCTTAAAAACTCTGCAAAGCCTTTCGAAGTAAAACAAGTTCCCCGATCAATAATTATGCACCTAGGTCGACTATATGACCTAAAGTAATCTTTCAATGCTATAATGACCTCTTTCGTATTAGTTGTTTTCGCCAGATATAAACGTACAAAGTTTGTGCAAGAATCTATACCAACTTAAATGTGCTTAAGCGGTCTTCCATTATTCACAGGCCCATAATGGTCAATATGGATAACATCAAAGGGTTTATAAGACTTTGGTATACTATTCAGGTAACCTTCCTCTTTTCCATGTTTCGATTAATACACTATACAATTCATGCAATTTTGTATATGTTTAGTTGCCTTTATCTTTATCTTCGGAAACCAATAACTTTTTAAAATAAGATCAGTCATCTTATCAGTGCCAACATGTCCCATTTCATTGTGATACTTATATAAAATGTGTTCTTCCATGTCCTCGGGAACATAGTAAAAAATAGTAAATTACCGTCCCTCGTTTTTCTATACAGAACACCATTTCTCATTTCGTACAGACTATGTTCGTTTATTTGAAGCTTCTCCTTTAAGGCCCATTATTACAACTTAACAATAGTTAAAGGTATGATGTTATCGGACAGATAAGAAGTATTTGGTTATTATAAGTTTACTTTAATCTAAAACCGACCGATAAGCTAAGGGGAAGATCATCTTGCCTTTAAATTTTATAGTGAGCTATGTATTTGAAGTTGCCATATGTTCTGGAAAAAATGTCAACTTCATGAAAAATAAAATAATTTTAATTTTGTTTTGCCAATAAATACTTTAATAAACAAAAATGGAAAGCAGACGTTTGATTTATATTTTTTCACACACAAATGTTTTTACAAACAAAAACAATTTATTGTTTCTTGTCAGTAGTTTATCAAAAGTAATCGGTTTCTCACTGGTATTGCCATATTTTAGAAAAAAAAATAATTTTATTTTACAAGGAAGTTGTAATAACGAAAAATTTTAAAGGTCACTTTATTCCTCACTTTAATTAAAGTTACCTTTTATTATTAAGAACATTAGAGGGAAGTTGTAATAATGGCCCTAAGTCTTTCATCTTGGCATCTCTATTTTGGCAAATTATTAAGTTCTCCTCGAAGGTATTCGACTCCACTATCATAATGTTTGTGCACCTACTAAGTGCTTCCACATGTTGCATTCTTTTTCCCGACCTATGTTCTAACTCGTAGTCATAATTCTGGAGCTCCAAAGCCCATCGTGATATCCTTGGATTCAGTTCCTTCCTGTTCAATTTGCTTTCCATTTTTGTTTATTAGAATCGGGATGAACAAGCACATGAAAGAAACCATTCTTCAAATCCAATTTTGTAAAATATCTCTTTCCAGAAAGTCTATCCAAAAGGTCATCGATTAAAGGGATCGGATAACTGTCCTTCGCTGTCACCTTGTTCAAAACTCGGTAATCCACACACATTCTCAGTTCCCCTGTCCTTTTTCTAACTAAAACGATAGGTAAAACAAATTCCGATTCGCTCGGCCTTATAAATCCTTTTTGCAAGTACTCATCTAACAATTTCTGTAATTCAGATCGTTCAGTATATGATAGCCTTCTAGGATTGCAATTAAAAGGTTTATCATCATTCAAATTTAATTTCGCTATATACATTGGGTTTAGAAGGACGTTCGGGTCGTACATAATCACCCCTATTCTGAGTTTCGATTACGTCTCCGCCTTCAGTTACGCTACGATCGAAAATTGGTATTCCAAATAAAAACTGAATCGAAAGAACAAGAAGAAGACAATAATTTGTTACTATGAAATATGGATTAGAAACAAAAAAATGAGCAAGTCTGTTACTACTATTTTAATAAACAAAAGTCACAACAAACAATAAAAACAGGAAAATAAAAAAAAATAGTGCGATTAATAAGGAGAAATAATACAAAAGACTTGTGAATTAATAATAATAAAAAGATAATCATTTTTGTTTGCAAAATATTTAAGTGCTAAGAATCCTGTCAAGCCGGAGGTGGTATTTTTAATTTTTGTATTTGAAGGAAAAATGGAATCCATAGCAGTGGCTTTATTGGTGGAAGAGAAGAACAACGTGACTCAGAACACAGAGGTAAGGCTTGAAAAGAAAATACTTGAACTTCCTCCTTGGATCGTTTATGGTAGCCGCAAGCAATATCCTGTTTTGTTGGCATTAAACTTGCCAGCTTTTCGTATTGCTCTGATGTCGTTGTTTTTGACCTGGAAAAATAAATAAATAGGCTGCTTTCCTGTTTGTAGTGACATTAATTCAAAACTCCTTCGTTCTACCATTACACATTTGTTTAACCATGTTCTTTGTTGCTGCATATCACCTCTTGATTGGCCGTACAACAAAAATTTATATTAATACCTTTTTAAACATTTTATACTTATATTTTTATTTATTTATTTATTTGTAATATTAAGCCTTCTCGGCCAAAATAAAAATATATTACATAGCTATAAAAAAACTTCCTGAAATTTTAATTTAATTAAACACTTTTTAAGTTTATAAAAAGAGCAATCGAAAAAATTCCGTTGCTAAAATATAAGCGTAGAAAAAGGTGGTAACTACGATCGTAATTCAGAAGACCTACAATCGAAAGAAACGTAGCGGAATCGAAACTCTGAATACCAAATTTGCCAAACGGAGAAAATTTCGATTCGAATCGAAAGTCAGAATATGGGTGAATAATCGTTATATAAATTCAATAACTTTTCCTTGCTATTATGATCGATTCCGTCTCCTACAGTAGTATGTATGTATGTATACTTTATTAGCATTCAAAGTACTTTAAAAATTTCACATTGTTATTATAAATAAAATAAAATTTTATATATTATTTTTAACAAAAATTAATGTAAAATCATCCAAATTAATTGATAGATTTGCCTTCTCTAAACTGTCAATTTCATCAACGTCAGGACCACTATTCCCGTTACCTAAACCCACAATTACCAGATTTCCATTTTTCAAGAAATCCCGTCCTAAAACACATTCAAATAACATTGATTCATCAGAAACTACTAAAAATTCCATTTCTATAACTTGTTCATTCGGAACCAGAAAACATTTGAATTTTCCATAAACATTCAATTTTGATTTTTAATTCCAAAAAATGCAGAAGTACAACATAAAACTTCATTCATATTAATTCTATTCAATATACTTGACTTCTTCACAAAACTCACTGGACTACCGGAATCGATCAGGCATTCTAGGAAAAAATTATCATTAAATGTAAAATTCATGCAAAACTTAAAGTACCTTACATATTCATTTTGACCAACAAATTGAACGGCTGCTTTTCGTTCAGGACAGTCTGCTACGCAGTGCTTCAGGCTTCCACATCCATAGCAGGAACCCATCTGGCGTTTCGGCTTTTTACATTCGGCTGCAAAGTGCCCAAAAAATTTGCAATTATAACATCTCAGCTTTTTCACCTTCTCTTCACCAAACTGTTGCTTAAAATTAATTTTTGAAAAAGCCTGCAGAAGTTGGGCTTTATTAGTATAACACTGCAAACTAGCCTGCACTCTAAGCTGCTCATAAGGAATGCCCTCGATGATGTTATTGATCAACTCGTCATCGGCAACTGCTACTTTATTAGCTAAGACAATTTTATGATTGTAGTAGTCAGTGAACGTTTGGCCAAACTTCCATATACGTGATTTAAACTTTCGTCGCATCATTAATTTATTTTCCTTTGTGCAAAAAATTTCTTCATTTCAACCAGTATTTCTTCTGAGCTCTCGTAAACGAAATTTGGTTTCGAGTGCAACCATGTCTAAGCTTTTCCTTTCAACTTGCACATTAATAATTGTTTTGCTATATTTTCATCCACACAATATACGTCAACTATACTTTTGAACTGAGTAATCCATAATTCTGGCACTAGATGCACTCATCTTATTTCTGGTCGTATTTGAGCAGATTCTTTAGCATTTGATGTACACACACTCAATGTATCTTTGTCCCTTTCATTTTCAACAGCATTTTCTACATTTTTATTTTAACGAGTTTTTATACCCTTCACCTTCATGAGAAGGGTATATATAAGTTAGTCATTCCGTGTGTAATTTCCACAATAAAATTTTTCGACCCTATAAAGTATATATATTCTGGATCCTTATAGATAGCGGAGTCGATTAAGCCATGTCCGTCTGTCTGTCTGTTGAAATCAATTTTCTGAAGTCCCCAGATATCTTCGGGATCCAAATCTTCAATAATACTGTCAGACATGCTTTTTTTTTTTTGCTATTTAAAATCAGCAAAATCCGTCCACAAATAACGGAGATATGAGCAAAAATCCGAGACAACCTCTGAAAATTGCATCAAAAAAACTATCAAAAAAAGTGTATTATAATATAATTATGCATCCACAACAAAGGTTAAGGGTATATAAGATTCTGCATAGCCGAATATAGCAGTCTTAAGGCCCAACTATAATATGCATAAGCAAGCTTAAGCAAATTGCAAAAGTTAACGAAAAGACTGTCAAATGCATAAGCAATTCAGAGTTAACTTTCAGGTGGCTACAATGTGCTTACGTGACTTTGAAACTTTTTGTCCACAGTTGCTCATTTATGTTTAAAAAAAATGTTTTTATTTTAACAAAAAGCCATTAAATGACTATATTTTATTTATATTATTATATTATTTTATAATTAAAAAAAAACTTCGTACCCGAAACGCATAATTTTTCCTTTTTTTTAATTTATCGGCAAAAGTACTAAAATGTACAGCTGTGGCAGCACTAAGTTGTAAATAATAATAAACCTTTACATATGTTTTGTTAATTTTCGTATTGTGTTTGCAAAAATGGAGAAACAACTTAAAAATTTAAATAATATAAAAATATTAAAGTTAGCGCTTGAAGGCCTGTGCACATTAAAAGAAATAAGTGAACTACACTGTAAAAGAAGAAGACGCTCTTGTTTTGTCAGATCAATAAACCACGACAGAAAGACATTTTTGTTAAAATAAAAAGGGCCCTTTTATTATAAAGGCACTTATTTTTTCCATTTTTTTCTATTAAATTTAAAATAAATGTATTTTCTCCTTTTTCCATTTTGTTAAAAACACCAACAAACAGCTGATTCCGTACGGAATATGCGATCAGTTTCGCTTTTTGCTTAAGCAAATGACAGTTGAAAAACTTAACGAAAAGTTTCGTTAAGTACATTATAGTTTGCCACATACAATTTATATGTATTCGCAGGGTTGCTTAAGCTAGCATATGCATATTATAGTTGGGCCTTTACTTGTTTGATATCATTTTTTATATATCATTATCCTTAAACTCAGAGAAATCTAAAAAATATTTTAAAATTTCTTTACTAGAGAAAGAAAACTTTTACTTTTGTTAGAAAATTACAGAGACACATTTCCTACAAGTAACAAGTTAATTGAAAAGTTTTGTAAAACAAATGTAGTATACGTATTTTAAAATTCTTGTCGAAAGATTTGTCTTAATTATCGACTTACTTCACTTCTACCTCTCATTTCCTTAATGTAGATTTTGTAGTTATAAGTATTTTTTATTTGTTTTTACGAATATATAAAAAAAAATTTATTGTTATTTGTAAATTTATTGATAAACTCCTTAATTAGTCTTAATTATTTATTTAGTTATTCACCCACGTCTCTTTATAATACATATTATATGAATTTATTTCTCCCTTGATTCACATTTTCCGCAATAATTTAACAATGTTTAAAATACACATTTTCAACAACACAAATGTATACGAGAGGCTAAACATAAGTTATTAAATAAAGAATATATAAATGTTGAACATTAGATCTCTTAGTTGATAACTCAAATTTGAAGATTAATAGAAAATTGCAGATATGTATGTTAAATTTTTTTACAACATGTTTAATCGAATTTTGGTAAAATTAAATGAAAATGCTAAAAACAAGTTATTTTATGAATTTTTACAAAAAGAATAGCAGCCTTTCAGGAAACAAAATAATTTGAAGCTTTAAATTAAGCGCATTAAATGACTTTTGGTATTAACCTCGTACTTATTCGTACGAGTTATTGTACCTACCGGTTTGTGCTACTTTATCAACTAGTATGGTAAAGTGCTTTAACTAAACTTGCATGTAACATGCAAGTTTTCCATACAAACTATGTAAGTATATTCATTCAGAGGGTAGTTTTGCAATTCTTTGTTATATATTTGTTTATGTTTATTTTAAGAAAATGTATCCATGACATTATACCCTCCACTACCAAGAGTGGTGAATGAAAGTATATTACATCTGTCATTCCGTGTGAAACTTTTTTAATATTCATCTGAGACTCAACAAAGTATATATTTTCTTGATCATTATGAAATTCTAAGTTAATTTAGCCATGTCCGTCTGTCTGTCTGTCCGTCTTTACAAAACACTCTCACGTCCAAACTATACAACTTAACTAAACCACAGAAAAATATTTCTTATTTTGTAGGTAACTTTGGTATTGAAAATCAGCAAAATCGGTTTAGACCAACAAGAGTTATGGACCAATATGTGAGACAACCTCCATAACAATTTGATATTTTTTGTCCATTTTATTACAATATTTTGAAATATATTGCAGATAATACCATGACATTTTTGTATACGTTGTTTTTATGATAAAAGAAGAAAGTGCGCGGAAAATAGTAAGAATCGGTCCATGATTTCTCATAGCCCCCATACAAAAATATTCCCGAAATATTGCTGAATTATACATAAAGTCCTATAAAATAAGAATATCAGCAAAATTAAGTTTTTTGCAAAAAGAAATCGCAAAGCGAATTTTTTTTCAGTTCGGTCCATGTTTGACCATAGACCCCATATAAAGTCCACTTCCAAAATTCACTTAAATACGCATAAAACAGATATAAATAATGTTCAACGGCCAGAATATGACATAAATAATCTTTATAGGCAAATAAATTGTTGTACTAAATTGTATGGTGGTCGGCCCAGAACTGGTCATAGCTCCCATACAAGGACCACATCTGAAAAAGACATTTGTCCCTATATATACTGTAAATATCGGTATCGACTCAAAACTTTGCACAGATCATTTACATATACGAAAAAATCATCTTACAAAATTTTGTGAATTTCGGTATATTTTTACCCGTATGCCCCATATAAAGCCCTCTTCCGAAAATCACTTTAATACTCATAAATATCTTATAAATAAGGCTACCAATTCAAAATTGTACACGGATCATTTACATAAATCAAACTGCTGGATTTTGAGAATATCGGTCCATATTTGACAATATCCCCCACATAAGGTCCACTCCCGAAATCCACGTATACTAATATATATCTTAAATATATCGTCATTATGTTGAAATTCGACGTGAAATATCCTCATATGCATGAAAATAACTGTTCCAAAATTTAAGAAGATCGGCCCATAATTTGTCATAGCTGCCATATAAGAACCATTTCCAAAAAACAAATAAACCCACAAAAATGTCTAATAAATATCGATATCAAACCAACTTTTATATGGATAAGAAATTTTAATCCAGAAATCATATTAGTATACATACATACAACCATACAACTTTTGTAAATAACGCTATTGAGATGAAATTCAACCAATATAACCCTTAAATACATAGAAATCACATTAGTGAATACTGGATTTAGAAGTCATCAGTCCATAATTGGTCTACTTCTACTATGCCACTCATAAATCTTTTGTAAATATTGTTATTGAGATCAAATTCAAACAAAAAAGCCTCATCTTATATCTTATCCTTTCTTATACTCTGTTTCTTAACTTGTTGTGAAAATGGAAAAATGTTCTTTTAATTTTATAAATTCTTAAATTACAATCAAGATTATTATGAAAATCAAACAAACACTGTAAATTACAGTAAGAATCGGTAATTATATCAATTATAAATGGTCGAAATTAGATAAAATTTCAAAATATTTAACATAAATTATGTTGGTCGTAAAATTATAATATATTATAAATTATATTATATATATAAAATTAAATATGTACTAATAAAATTTGCACTAAGACTGAATAGAAAACACAGAATAAGGATATGCTAGTCCTATAACCAGTATAGTTTTTCTATTTCTTAGTACGTTCAGGTGGAGGGTATATAAGATTCGGCACAGCCGAATATAGCACTCGAACTTGTTTTTCTTTATAATACATATACCGTGAATATTAAAGGGGGATTTTAAAACATAGATTAACCTAAATTAATAGCAAAACTAGGGGGTTTTCGTGACATTATACTTGTGCACATACATACATAAACGTTTAGATTTGAAATGCCCATGTAAATACTGTGAACGTCAAAATAAAGTCAACGCCATATATTATTAAAAGAAAAGCATTTTTATTAAATTATTTAAATAGAATCGAATTCAGAAAAAAAATTCAAATTCGTATACAAATTTAATTGATTTATTATTAAAATAGACTAATTTTTTCGCTTCAAAATAAATTAAACAATTGCATCATCCTTATGCAAAAAACCCTGTCATTCCGAAAGTAGTGGCAATTCTTTTAATTTTTTCTATTTAAATGTAAAACGGTAAAGTGCCGTTCATAATAATTGCAAGTTTCACAATTTGTCACTAAAAGAGATTAAGTTGTGACGTTAAGTAGTGCAAAATTAACAAGTGAAAATATCAATTGAGACTCGGAAATCATAATAGACTTACATAGAAAAGGTAAATCCCTGTGTAAAATAGATAAAGTTGTTAAAAAGCATCACTGTACAATAAAACAATTATAGACAAGTATAACAAACACAATACCATAGAAAATTTCTTTTTTTTTCTAGGTCACTTAGTATTTATATAAAAATGTTCTTTATATTTATATATCCAATATTTCGCTATCACAATGAATAACAATTTTAAAATTGTAAATCCCTGAAGAAGTTATCCATTGTGATAACGAAATATTGGATATATAAATATAAAGAACATTTTTATATAAATACTAAGGACCTAATTGCTTGAAAAAAATAAATTATAGAATAAAACACAAATAATAGATAAAATATCAGCGCTGATTCTCGTATCCACTATGAACACTCAAACTTGTTTCTCGCATGAACTATTCTCGCAATAAGCGTCAACCAGCTCGGCTCGGCAATAAGCTGCCACTCTGTACATACCCTAATGGCGTTTTCTTTTCTGCCAAAAAATGTCAACAAATTTTCTTAGATAATTTCCAAATCTAGAAAGAAATTGAAAATAGCATCATTATCAACAAAATTACAGGCATATTTCACTATTGGAATCTTCTTTTACTCGACAAGCCCTACAAGAAAAATAATATCGGGTCCCAGGTATTTTGGACTGCCGCACCGTGTAATGTATGATATCAGTAATATTTAAAGAGAAGTATTTGTATGCAGTACACGTATATTATTACAAATATCAACATTGCTTAATACCGTCAATGTTTTATATCAATTATAATTATTGTTAAAAGATATTCGCTAATTGCTAAGAATATTTGTATACCAGAAATATTTTAAATTCTTTAAATTAAAATGTATTTTTCTTATAAAAATCTATATTTTTGTTTTGATGGGTCGTATTAACTGGGTCGTTCATTCCTTCGATACCAACCATAACGGGTTAAAAATGATATTAATTAAAAAACAAAATTGTTTCCACTACTTTTAAAAAACATCAGAAGCATGGAGTAACTATACAAGGTGAGTCGGCAACAATCGGCAACATATACAACACAATACAGAAACAATAGGCAATTTGTTTGTGTAAAGTAATGTACTACTGTCAAAAACACTTGAAAAAGTATTACTTTTAACATAAGTAAATTGTAAACAAAGTCAGTCAGCTGTACTACTACACTCACCTTGTATAGTTACACCATGATCAGAAGTGTGAAGTGTGTGATATCTATTCGAAAAATCGAATAATTTCTTACAAAAAATTAAAAATTTAAGACTTTTGTGTATTTTTTTTGCATGTTTTACTCATAACTACATATCTTTGTTGCATAACTTCCAACTTAAACAAACTATTTTTAAAGGCATATTTTTTATAAAGCGTGATCCATTTCGAGGTTCCTTACTTTGTTAAAGAAAAAAAAAACACAGAAAATTCAAATTTAATGGGGAATGTTTATCATTTGAAAGAATATTATTTGGCATTTATTTTTTGAAGATTATGTCTATCAAATGTTGGCAGATGGTCTATCCAATTAATTCCAATTTTCGATAATTCGTTCGAGCATTTCGACTGGTAACTGGCGAATGACACTCGTGCTGTTTTTCTCGAAGGCCTAACTCGAAGCGGGTTTGTCCGCATAAACTTTAGACTTTACATATCCCCACAGGAAAAAGTCTAATGGTGTGATATCACACGATCTTGGTGGCCAATCAACCGGCCCAAAACGTGAAATTATGAGCTCACCGAAGTGTTCTCTCAATAAATTCGTTGATTGATGCGATGTGTGGGGAATGGCGCCGTCTTGCTGAAATCAAATGTCGCTGAGATCACGAGCTTCAATAGTCGGTTATCATGGCACGATAACGGTCGCCATTGACGGTTACGTTCGCACCGGCATCATTTTTAAAGAAATATGGACCCATGAAAAAATGTTGAAAATAATTTCACTTATATTTTGGGCAGTTATTGATTCGTTATTACTTACAGATATGTGCTTCCAAAATTTAATATTGGTTTATCACTTTATGATCTGTACGATGATCTGATGATCTGATGATGTCTTAAAACTAGTTGGTATTGTTATAGACTATTTTGTACAGTTCTTGGTGTTTAGCTAATTCAAAATTTGACTGAGGAAATACTGTCCCTTCCTAGTAATTAAAGTAAATTCATAAGAAGATAATATTTAGTGTAAAAATTTAAGCCCAGTGTAACCCAATATTGCCCACAGGATGCAGCTAAAAAACATGTAGGAATAAATGATATTTCAAAATTCTTTTTGGCTGCTACATAAAATTACTGCCCCATATCTGTGTAAAATCTGAATGAAGTCTACACAAGATTAAAAGTTAGGAAAATTTAATTTTAAGTTCTCAAAAATCTACCTTTGCTTTTTGTCTTTGAGTTCATCCTATTGTTTTACTCAGCTTTTTGATTTTACTATGTCCACGATTCCAGCCAATCATTAGGACTTTATTGAACTTTTTTTTACGCTTTGAACACTTATTGATAGTCATGAATAAAATTTTCCTACACTTTTTATGCACAACAACGATCCAAAACACACCTTACGCACTGTGAGCAGTTGCTTGGAGCAGAATTATATTGTTGTGTTGAAATGGTCAGCCCAATTTCCGAATATCAACCTAAATTAAAATCTATGGAATGATGTGGAGCAACATATAATGGCAGTAAGGAAAAATTAATAACTTGTGAAATGAAATCCAAAATGCTTGGTACGCAATTGCAAAACAGCGCTGTATGGCTCTGATGGAGAGACAGCATCTTGTAAGAATAAAATTACTGTCCAAAGTTTAATTGTATTCTGGAGAGAAAAACACCGAAATGCAACAAATTAATAAAACAAGATGTGGAGTGGCGTGATCCTAAGATGACATGTAACACCTTTCAAAGATAACAGGTTTAAAAAAGTAACGAACAACAGCAAATATTTGCTTTAATTGGCAACAGATATCAAGTGTGCTATCTATGTGCCCACCACTGTCTGTACACGAAAATAGTCTTTATACGTCTTTGTATTCTACTTAAACAACAACAATTCATTTTAAGATTTTGATTACAAATATGTGAATTTTGTTGTATGTATTATTTTTTTTTGTAAATAAAATCATATTTAATCTCGACCCAAATACACTAAGTTCATTAATAACTGATAAAAACATGTTTATTGGTATAAGTATTTCCCTACAATCAATAATAAAACTGTTAACACTTTTTACATACCATTTGCAACAAACATATTTTTGGAAATGAAAAAATAGTTTCGCAGCAATACTTTTTATTCACTGAATTCTAATAAATAAATTCCCAAAAAGACTTTATTTGTGCATATGTATGAATGTATGATATTTTAAATGTTTTCTTGCAAAGCTTTTACAATACAATTAATGATAATTTCAAATTTAGATAGTCACTAACTAACAGGAAATATAAAATTAAGAAATATTTGCATTTTTGGCAACATTTCAGACCATATAATATAATGACTAAATGCAAATTATTCCTTATATGATATACTATGGAAACGTTTATTTAAAAATGAGCTTAAACTTTTTAAATAAATTAAATGAAAATAAAAGTAATGTTGATTTTGATCACATTCAATAATAAAAAAATTAAATAGTTGTAATAACTGTAATGTTGTTTAAAAGTCATAATATGTAGTCTTTTTTTCATATGTTACCAAAAATAAATTATGTCCAAATACTTTACCAAATTTAAGTATAGATTCTGGTAAAATCTTACAATTTTAAGTTTTTATGTTTTTTAGTTAATTCTCGGTTATTAATAAATCAATTTTACTTATTATATATAGATCTCTTTCTCGGGATCAAAATTGATACTTTCGTTTCGAAAAGTTTTAAAATTTCAATACATTCCGACATTGATAATTTGGCACTACTACATAAATTGATATTATTTGCAACATATTTAAAGGAAATACCAAACAAATTTTTGGCAAATATCGAGGTTGTCTCAAATTTTGATCTGCTAAACAAATTTTGCTCATTTCCAAACAGCCATTTCTAAACAGCCCTGATTAACAATAAATATTTTGGGCAAATTTCTACAACAGACCGACAGACAATACATACTAGATCGTCTTAGAATTTCATAAGGACCTAGAATATATATACTTTTTGGTTCTACCACCAGTATTTCGATGTGTTACGAATGGAATGACAAACGTAAATACCCCCCATTGGAGGTTCGAGCCCTAGTGCCATTCAATTCTTAATAGTCATTATAAGTACCTTTCATTTGATAGTAAATTTATTGTAATAACTTATGGCATTTATCAGCTAAAGAAAAAACATGGCGCTATTTTGTGAAAAACAGTAGAGTTGTGCCCGGTCGTTCATTTCAGTGACCAGTCATTTTCGTTCATTTATCCAAGACTGAATCGTTCATTCATTTCGTTTAATCGTTCACTTTGAACGAATGAATACAACCCTTATTGAATGTGATTTTCTTCTTGTCTTTTGATAAACAACAGCTGAACGAAATTGATCCGTACACTATTGAACGAAAACCGTTCAGTTAAATGACCGGCTCATTCCGTTCAATGAAGTGAATTTTAACCCGTTCGTTCGGGTCTCTTTCGGCACGGGAAGGCATAGTCCGATTGAGCTAAAATTTTCGCAATTGTATTTTAACACTAAATAGAACATTTCTAGGCGTGAGCACTTACAAATTTCGAAAAAAAAATGTTGCCATATTCAATACATATACATATGTATATATATACATATGTATGTATATAATTTACTCATTTTTACATACTGCTGAATTTAAATTGAATTTAGGTCAAATAAAAATATCAATTTTTTTTATTTATAACAAGCAAATTATTTAATAAATTTTATATTTATTTAAGTTGTAAATCGAAGTATCAAATATGTTTGGATTTTCGTTTAAGTTGCAAACAAACACATTTTCTTAATATATATCTACCCGCTTAAAGCCAACATGAAAAAGAATAGGCCTGTTTGCATTATTCTATTTATTTGGGTGTGAATTTAATTAGTATTCCATGTCGTCATTATTGAATTGTGTTTTTGTGTTATTTTTTTTTTTTTTTTTTGTAACTTTTTTTAGCAAACAATTTTAGTAACTGCTGCTACTACATACTCGTATGTGCGTAAGTAATGTAATTGTGTATGTTGCCACCGTCGGCCAAAGTTGTATCCCAGCAAGTCATATGAGTCCGAAAAGAGTCTTTTCTGACACCTTTTTCGGAGCGTTATCGCTCTTTATGAACCCAAAAAACAATCATAATTGCTCCGGAAACATTCGAAAATGGTCCGTCAGAAAGAGCTCTTAGATAATGCCAGAAAAGAGTCTTTTATGAGGGTTTTTTTTGGCTCTGAAAGAGCTCTTAGATTATTCCAGAAAAGAGTCTTTTATGAGGGTTTTTATGGGCTCTGTGTAATCTTGTTTTTATCATTCTTGTGTGGTACAGCTATGTTTTTTTTTTTTTTTTTGTTCAAAGCACAAATAACAGAACAACAACGTTTTGGGTACACACATAATTAAGTGGAATTTCTGAGTCATACTGCGTGCCGACTCAGGACAGTAACAAGCAAATATTTCTTTCGCTCCGAAAATGTTCTTTTGTTGGACTCTTTTCTGACTCCTTTTTCGGAGCGCTCCTAGAATGGTATGCTGGGATTAACTGAATGTATAGATACGAATATACTATGTACAACATTTTCTACTAATAGTTGGTTGTGTTGTCTGCTGTCCAGTCACTGTGTACTTTAGGTATGACAAGTGTATTTTTTATAATAATGATATTATCACAGCAAACAGATATAAAATAAAAAAAACAAAATTCCACAACTTCCGCTACGTAATAATATGGATATTAATGGAGACTAGTTCATATACATAGTACATACATACATACTTACAAATACACATTCTAGCGATTTTTAACATTCATATTTATTCGGAAATGATTTTGTTCATCATCGTCATTATTGAAGTTTCGAAATGCCCTACACTATATTTATATACAGGAACAAATTTGTTTATAGAAACAAGTGCAGTTCTGCTCTTTGTATATTAGAAAAACCGAAAATGTGGTTTTTAGACCAGACGATCACATGTGCACTATAACCATTGTTGCCAATTTGACGTTTTTCCCGCCAAATATGACGTTTTTGCAATGCCAATTGCGGGAAAAAATGCTTTTTAGCGGTTAGCGTGAAATCTGGAGTTTTTAACAGCGCTTTAGCGTTTTTTCCAAGGGTTAATTATACTTAACTTACTTAGTTAAAACCAAACTAAGAAACAGGCTAATAACCATGATGTGCTTCGAGTAAGGCAAATTTACTTTTAACGCAAACTGTAAATTTGTATACATGTTTTATTAAAATATTTTAAGAATTCTCAAAAAGGTAAATAAATTAAAAAAATATATATATATATTTCTAAATCTTTCCAATAATTAAAGGAAAATGGAAAAATTAAATCAATTACATAATTTCTTTAAAAAGTTTTAAAAAGCAATTTATTAAATTTTGTGGTTTCTTATGTTTAAATTTTTGAATATTGATCTAATACATTTTTGCAATGTAATTTTTTGTAAATGAATTCAATTTTAATTACAGATACGTTCTCAAGGTTAGAAGGCCGGTGTGAGGTTGTCCCCACACCATCACCCAGAGACCAATACGGTCCATTGTGATGCTCTTGAGAATAAATGTTGTTTTGATTATGAATTTCCAAAATCTGTTCTAAGTGAAGTAGGTACAATGGCCACTTATACACAAAATGCACTGGCACTATATTTTTGAAAATACCTAACTTTGTTTGTAAATAATTAAAAACAATTAAATTAAAAATACATATGTGTAATTATTTAAATTTTATTTTACCAGCTATTTTTATTTAAAGTAAATTAAAATTTTTCAAATCATTTATTTGACGGTTTTGTAAAAAAAAAATATTTAGCGATTTCTGATGATTTTTAAACCCCAATTTGACGGGAAATTGTGAAAATATTTTGGCAACACTGACTATAACAGTGGCTCCAACACATAATCGGACAAGAGTTTGACTGATCTTAATATGCTCTGAACAAAGACAAAATGTGCTTAGATATTGGCGCATATTCAGAAATGTTATCTAAGTTTAAACTTTTTTAAGTACCAACTTAAGTTATTCTTAGTTGATTACTTTCAGCACGAAAAGTTACAACTTAATTATGGGTAAAGCTGTAACTAAATGTCAACTAACAAATACATTTAAAGAACAGCTGATTGGTTTTATTTCTTGTCGTCGATGATGTTAACATATTTATTTGGCCACCAATTATTTAAATGTAGTTTTTCATCTGGCGACCAATTTGAGTCTATCTAAAATCCACATATTTTTACTAACAATAATAATAAACTTACCTTATTTTCTTTTCTAATTGTGTAAATTTTGACCAAAAAAATTACAAAAAAATAAAAATAAAACAAACTAGAGATGTGTTTTTCGTCAAGAAAAATCTACTAAATCTTTTAACAGCTGAAAGCAGTTGCTAAGTTAGTTATGATTTGTGAATAAGATCTTTAACTATTTGTGAACTATTTTTTAGTTTCTGTTTAATAAGTTTCGACTTTAGTTACGATTTCTGAATATGCGCCATTGTTTTTTTAGATTTTATTTACACTATACCTACTTTATCTATTTATCTAAAGCAGATCTCATTCTGAACTGTTAATTATCATAGTAGATAATCTCCATGCGCAGATATCCAAACTACTTACATTGTCTGACTACTAAATACGTATAGGTTCATATAACAATAAGTATAAGAGTTGAGTGACTGAAATCCCGCCAGACTATAGACAAAAATATCTATAGGTATATTTCCACGAAAATGGTAGCAAATATTTCAGAAAGTAAACTACTTTCATACGATGTGAGATACTTATTGTATATTAAGTTCACCCACATCACAGCTCATTATAGATCCTTCTGTATAGATCCTGGAGCCATAGTCGTCCTCAAGGTTATCTTGGTCTCCATGTCCAAAATTCAGATCCCTTTATATGAACAGAAAGCACAAGTGACAATTATGTGAATATCAATAGGAAAGAGGTGTAGTAGTCAGTGCCTCCGAAGGACTAATTCGTTGTACAACAGATATTCCTATGCATACAGATCACTAAACTTTATAGCCGTTTTTAGTTTCCATAATAATTTAGAGTCCAGGATAATACCTATTTTTTGGGCTCTTTGTGAACATTATCAATTTTGTTTTGTTTGGGTTTATCCTTAAACCGTTTTTTTATTTACTCACATTATTGAGTAAACCCAAAAGCATTATAAAAACATGTCACTTGTCTCATTCAGAAATGGCCCTAATACTAGTATCATAACATCGTCCGCATAAGCAACGACTTTTATTTCTTTATTGTCCTGTTCGATAAGAATTGAGTTAACAATTATTAGCCAAAATTACGCCAACATAAGGAGTGCCACTTCTTGGATATAATGCTGTTGCCGTGACTTGCAGTATCTATTCTTGATTTCAACATTCAGTTGATGATATACTCTTCAACATCTAGATTAATAAGAGCTTGTTGAATTGTAAGAGTAGCCAAGTTATTGAAAACTTCTCTTATGTTCAACAAGGCTGCTTTAGCGTTCTCATAACTTATTTAACCATAATGGAGAGAGAGACCAGGTGATGATATGCCTTTTGCCGCAGGCTTAGCAAAATACCATTAGGCCCAGGTGACTTAACTGGCGAAAATCTATTCATTGCTAAGAGCCTGAACAAAGTCTTCGGTGGCCCAATGCCTGATCTTAATGTTATTTTTAGCATTCAAACCTGGATTTTTTTTAGTTTAGCTCAACAGCTTTAAGTCGTATTATTTATGTTTTATAACAACTTATTAAAGAGATCGACCAATCGAATGGATTTTACAATTTATACCGATGCACTCCTTAACCGAAACTATTAAATTATTTTTAAATTTAATTTAATACCAAAGTTAAATAGTGCATTGAACAACTTAAGAAACGTCTTATAAGTCTTTATAAAGCCATTTATAACTAAATTTTCTAACAATTGCCACTTATAAGTCCCAACTTACACGACACAATTTTTATTGAAAAGATTGATACATTTGTTTCCTTGAAATTTCTTCGGTGTTCACACAGCACAATTCTTATCGCTCATATTTTTATTTGAGAGTATACACACATTTGTATACACATATGTAATACGAATAAGAGAGTAACACGAATTGCTAGTACAATCAAATGTGTACTCGTCTTATCTTCCCCTCGTCCCGATGTCTAAAAGGTAATCAGCTAAAGAATTGCTTCGTGTAAATTGGGACTAACATTTTTGTCGTTAATATTATTTCAAAAAAATTTAAAATTTTTTTTATTTTTTTCGGTTTTCTAAGATGTAACTAAGTAATTAAATTTAAAAAAATTCAGTTCAAAAGTTTCTTAACAAAAATTTTATGAATTATGTCAACTGTGAAACTAATGACAGCGATAAAAACCTAAGTATAAAACATAAAACTTTACAAGAGAATTTATTAATTTCTTCGCATTATTTTATCTCAAAATTATATAAATAATCATAAAATTGTTCACTTCTGTTCAATGGAAATTGTGACTAAGTACTAATAATATAAACTCGTATACATACATACATACACCATAACCATATTGTAAATATTTAAATATCCGAACAAATAAAAAGGAAATTAATAATTATAAAATAAACATTGTTTATTGTATTACCTTTTATGTGATTTACTCTAAAAGCTTTTTAATTAAAGGACAACGCAATTATATTTAATGGAAAAATCAACTTTCCATAAAAAAACTAAAGAAACGAAAGATCTTAGTTTATTCTTTCCAAATCTAGTAAGAAATGGAAAATTGGGGCATTATCAACAATATTACAGGCTTATAAGTGTGCAAAGGTACAAAAACCGGTTTTTAATCGTAAAACCGGATATTGGAGGTGTCCGGCATATTTCACTATTGGAATCTTCTTTTACTCGACAAGCCCTACAAGAAAAATAATATCGGGTCCCAGGTATTTTGGACTGTCGCACCGTGTAATTTATAAGAAAATCGTCAAATCAATCAAATTTTTATTGTATTTGAAATAGTAACGTTTGACAAAATTATCATTTAAATTTTAGTGAAATTATGCAATCGGGAAATTTGGTTTGCAATAAATTGATTGTTTCGGTAGCACCGTCCTGTTGAAAGCACATATCAGTGATATGCATATCATCAATAATAGTAAACATAAACGTATTTCCGGCAGAATTTTCAATTTTCCAAAAAATTATTCTATCACGCCTCCAAACAACATAGTGCATATTTAGAGCAATTGTATAATTGCTCTTAGACGTTGTTGACGTATCCAGACAAATGAAAATGGTTTTAGTCATTTTCATAGTGAATTTTTTAACGTGATTTTAGAACTAAATTAATTTCTTTGTAACAATTGCCAAAGTTTCTACAACTGTTATGTCAGCAAGTTATATATCTATATTCTGGAGCGTTATATAGATATCGAATTTGATATAGCTATGCCCGTATGACCGTTGAATTCAACTTTCCGAATCCCCAGATGCTGTACGTCATGGGGATGACGTTCGGTTGCTAACTAACTCATGTACATAGACACTGTATATCAAATAAAAGGCATTCCAATGACCTTTTCAACGACGTATACGAGTATAACTAGTGATGGCAAAAAAAAAAAGAATAATCGATTAATGGATTATATTTTTAATCGAAAAGAAAAAATAATTTATTGCAATTAATTGGAAAGATTTAATCGATTAATCGATATTTATAGGTAAAATTGAAAATTATCATAAATAAAAAAATTATTATTACTTATTAAAAAAAAATCATTTATATAGCACAGAATTAAAAAATAGGAGCTTCTGTAGCCGTTTCGTGGTTAATCTGTTCCGTTTTTACGTTACTATTGCACATACTTTGGAAAAAAGCCGCTCTGATGGTACAGATGTACCAATCAAAAAGCAATATTTTTGTGCAAGAGAGTACAGCTTAGGGTAGACCGATTTAATTTCTTCCCATGCGTCTATTACATTGCGCTTTAATTCTAGTATTGCAGCATTGAGAAAGAAGCTTAGTTCATCATGAGGAAGTGTTGAGTCATTGTTCTTTCTTCTCCATTTGTGGGCTAAAGATTTATGGTTAGCCCATAAATCAAATTCCACTTCACCAACAGAAGACGTTTCACTGCCGCTTCCAATGCTGGTATCTATATGAGCAATTTCTGCCATTTCATTTCTTAGATGTCTCATGACTGTTGATAAAGCTAAGGGATCTTCAAAATTAATTTTTTTAAATCTTGGGTCTAGCAATGTTGATGCTGCCAGTAGAAATGAATGCTCCATTTCCCCAAAGCTACGTTGAAACTGGTTCAAAATGTTTGTTTTTAAGTTACTTGCCAATGGAGAAAACATTCAATTCATGATTTTTACCGAAATTCATCTGGCAGTCACGAAAAACGCTCAACCATGCGTTTGTTCCTCTTCTATTTTTCTATTTCTTTTTGTTCCTGGATGTATATCGATTATTTTTTGGAATAATCGATTAAGTCAATTAATCGAAAGAGAATTCACGATACAATTAAATCGTTAATTAAAGAAAAATAATCGATTATTACTAGTTTTTCGATTAATCGTGCCATCACTAACTATAACTCTTTAGAAATTCAGTGCAATTTGGAGGAAAATATTTTTTAATAAATTCTTAAATACAAATTTTTTTGTTTCTTTTTATTATGTGCTGGTTTTTCTTTGCTGTTATTAAAAAAAATTTAATAAACATTTTACTTTGTTATATGAAATTCATACAATTTTATTGTTTTACTGACATAAGTTATTTTATAAAATATAAGCTATTTAAAATTTTCGAATTATTTTATTTCTATTATTTATTTCATAAATATTTTATTAATTAAGTTTGTATCTAAAACCTAATTACAATAACTTTTGTATTATTTTCTTTTTTCTAGATACTGATGTCAAAGACTGTCAAATCTTTTGCTGAAATTTTTTTAAAACTTTAAAAATTACATAAAGAACAATTCCATCCAATTGAAAACGTCAATATCTTTAAACTTTTTACACCATAATACAATATAAATCAACAAAAAACCCAATATGAATATTTTTGAATAGTTTATTAAATAGTCAACTAAATTGTTATTAGAATTACAAATCATACACATACTATTTATATACATACATGGTGTTTGCTAAGCAATCTTTTTTGCCTTTGTAAATTATTAATAATATTGACTAAACAATTAAGGCAAAAGTCGTCGGATATTAAGTAAGGAAAGATAAAGACCACAAAAAACTATTCTTCATTTTATCATGGCGTATTGCAATGCTTGAACGTTTCCGTTTATGTAATTTAAGTCGTCACTGTCGTTTGCGATCTACAGAACTGGCTCGAGATAAGAAACAAAGACAACAATGTGTTACAATACTATTTCTCGATGACACTACCCATACCTTTCGGATAGAGGTTAGTTTACTCTAAAATTGTTTTACATTGTTTATTTAAACGAAGATTTTTAAAATGCATTTTACTTACACTTAAATATTTGTACAATTTTGCAAGTACGTACATACCACCACCTACATATGTATATATCGTTGGTCTCATGTAGAAAGGCCCTAACTCGCTATTTTTTCGAAATTTGTTTTTTTTTTTGCGATTCCAATGCATTTAACGCAAATACATCTCCTCACGAAAATTTATTGCAATAGTGTAAAAAATAACGCTTTTATAAGCAGTTGTACAAAAAAAGTTACATGTTGAAAATTACAGTTTCTATTATGTTTTTACCTTCTCCTGCAAAGTTTCAAATATGCGAGTTAGGGCCTTTCTACATGAGACCATCGATATGTATGCATATGTACATAAATATTTAAATTATGTTATCTTTTTCTTTTCTGTTTTTTTTTCATTATTATTATTATTTTTTTTTTGTATTAAACTTAACTTTCACAATTATTGTGTAGTTGGGTTTTAATTTTCATTTGAATTATGACTGCATGAGTGCAATTTTTACAATCATTTTGACTAAACTCCCATGCTTTGTAATCGTTGAAACAACACGCACTTTTACTTTCATTGCTATTAATTAAACAGGGTTTTATTAAAAGATTTAAACTACATATGAGCATTTCCTGCAAATGGTCAACCAGGATCCAAAAATAAAATGTTGATAATCATCGTGTTTTATTGTTTATGATTATAAAAAATCTATATTTTTATAATAGAATGGGTTCATATCATATTTCAGCTGTGGAAAAAAGTGTGTGAAAAAAATTGGAGGCAACATTTCAATCAAAGGGGCCAGAATGAAAAGCTACCCTTTTAAAGAGAGTGGCATTGGGGAAAATTTCAGGGAACATTTAAATGATTTCTTTGATACTGTTGCTAAATTAAAAGAAATATACGTTATTATTAGTGATGATTTATTGGCCATTTTGCTGCTGTATAGTTTGCCGGAGTCCTATGAAACTTTCCATTGTGCTTTGGAAACAAGAGATAAGCTGCCAACCCCAGCAATTTTAAGGGTAAAGATAGTAAAGGACGACCAAACAAGAAAAGCAAACCGAAAAGAAAAAATAATTACAACAAAAAAACAAACAACAATGATGATAAAAACACACATACAAAAGAAAAAGTTCACATGTTTAAAATGCGGTAAAGTCGCACATTTTGCAAGAAATTATAAATCAAAGCAGCCAGTGCGTGTAACATTGGAGAGAGAGCGATGCATAACACAATAGAAAATACAATGGTATCATCGTTTGAGAGCGGTAATTGGTGCCTTGATAGTGGTAGTACGGCACATATGAGCAGCGTTACCGTTGATGCGACTAAAGCGGCAATTTTACCCTTTTACAGATGCCTTGCCACTTTTTGTGTACCTTTTTTTTTTGTTTTACTTGATACATATTAGTTTTTTTTATTAATTTTTTTATTATATGCATATGTAAATATGATGTATATACATCATTTAAATGAAAAAATACGATTTTTATTTTTGTTTTGTTTATTTTCCATCTTTTTAAAAGTGGTGCCCCTTTTTTTTAATAAATCCCCTTTTTGTGCGACTTTCTCAAATTTTTCAACGGTAACGCTGCATATGAGTGCAGATAAAAAGAATATTTTAAATTTTAAACAAATAGAAAAGACTTTAAATTCAGCGAACGAGAACACAACAAAAATAACCGGTGTTGGTAACGTCAAATTATGTTTAAATGAGAAAAGTCAAGAAGAGCGTGTAAATATTGAAGAAGTTTTTTACGTTGAAGATCTAAGAGCAAACTTGCTGTCAATTTCAAAAATAACCGACAAAGGTTATGAAGTTTCTTTTTATAAGGACAAGGCCCACATAAAAGGAAATAATAAAATTCTGTACACAGCAAATCGTATTGGTAATTTGTTGTATTTGCAAAAATCTACAAATTTTGCTGGAGCTGTAAATGATAAAAACAACAAAGTTAGTAATATCGATATGTGGCATTATAAAATGGGACATCTAAATGAACGTGATTTAAAGAATATGGTGTTATATCAAATTGTATAATAATAATACTAAAATTTCCCAAATTTTCTTAGATAATATAATATCATTCGAAAGACCTCAGTTTCTTCTTTCCAAATCTAGAAAGAAATTGAAAATAGGATCATTATCAACAAAATTACAGGCTTATAAGTGCGCAAAGGTACAAACACCGGTTTTAGACGTAAAACCGGATTTTGGAGGTGTCCGCAATATTTCACTATTGGAATCTTGTTTTACTCGACAAGCCCTACAAGAAAAATAATATCGGGTCCCAGGTTTTTCTATTTCATTCAATTTTGTATCACTGTGTAATTGGTTCTTCCAAAATAAAATGGTGAAAAACGTAGCAATAAAGTGGATAGACGCATTAAAATCCTGTACGTATCCAGTATGTAGAATAAAAAAGGCATTGTATGGTCTACGCCAGTCTGGCCTTAAATGGTATCGGAAGCTAACGAACGAATTAGAGAAACTTAATCTTAAACCGTCTAGAGAGGATCCGTGTTTATTTGTATTGAGAGAAGATGAAAATATAGTTCTCGCTACCGTTTATGTTGATGATTTGTTATTCGCTTTAAATAAAAAATCATGGTTAAAGAAAATTAAGAAATCTTTAGCTTAGTCTTTTGAGATGAAGGATTTTGGTCCCGTTAATCTATGTTTGGAAATCGAATTTCAGCAGAAAATTTAACATCATCAAATATTTTTAAATCAATGTGAGTATATTGAAACTATTTTGGAGAGATTTAATATGAGTGACTGTAAGCCGGTTCAAGCTCCAATGACAATTAATTTTAAACTTGAAAAACCTAAAAATCCAGATGAAGAAGTGATAAAAAAATATCCGTATCAAATTACTATTGGTGCTCTTATGTATTTGGCTGTAAATACTCGTCTGGATATAGCCTATTCAGTAAATTTTCTGAGTCAGTTTAATACAAATTATATCGACGAGCATTGGCAAGCAGCTAAACGTATTTTAAGATATTTGAAAGACCCTGGATTATGGCTTAATGTAAAGGAAAGATAACGGTCAACTATATGGTGTGGTTGATGCAGATTGGGGTGGGAATATGACAGATAGACGATCATATTCTGGCTACGCTTATATATTGGCCGGTGCCACTATTAGTTAGGAAGCGCGTAAAGTACTGAATCCGAGTATTTAGCAATATAGGAAGCTACCAAGGAGGTACTATACCTGAAAGAAATGTTAAACGAAATCGGTTTAGAATGTGAAACTGTTCAACTATATAACGACAGTGAAAGTGCTCAGAAGCTGGCGACAAATTTTGGTTTTCACTCACGTACAAAACATATTGACGTGAGACATCATTTTATAAACCAAAAGCAGGAAGATGGTGATATTAATCTAGAGTATATGCCAAACGAAGATATGTCAGCAGATGACCTGACGAAGGGTTTGTGCGCAGACAAACATGCTAAGTGTATTGTAGCCTTGGGTATGACTAGGATAGGTGGTAACTGAAATCAGCATTCTCTCTACTTCGAAAGGAGGTGTTGGGATTGATGGCAACAATGTTATATTTAGTATTATTTGTTTTGACGTTTATCCTATTGTCTTTTATGTTTTTATGTTACAATGTATTTTTTGAATTGACTTAGTTTTTTCTTTTTTTTTTTTTGTAACTGTTTTTATATTTTAGTCTTAAGTGAACTCTACTAAATAAAGCACGCGATGCGCAATTGAATTAATCAACACATATAAAAAAAAGTGTTCAAAACCCCTTTTATTCTAAAAATGGGCCGGTGGTATCATTGGATCATACTTTTCCAAAGACGAAAAAGGCAGTTTATTTCACGTTTGGGGTCGGTCAATTAGACTATTTTTTGTGGGGCTATGTTAAGGCTCATATCTATGGGGACAAGACCGCAACGGTTGTCCCATTGGGAGCTAATATTGAAGAATTTATTTGTGAAATACCGGCCGCTAGTTTGCCAAAATTCGATCCAGCGTATAAACCATTTGAGGCGCAGCCGTTTACATTACATTTAATTGAAATTATCTTTAAACATTAAATTATATACGTAGATCATTCCATCGACTCAAAGATTTCATACATTTCTCTAAACTTTATGTGTTTTTTTTTTTTTTTTTTAATAAAATGCAAAAACTCTTTCAAATCTCTCTTCATTTATCAACGTCTTGCTACTTTGCTGCAAATTGGCTTGTTAAGCAATAGTTTGTCCGATATTGAAAGGGGTTTTCAGTCGTAGAATTGTAACCCATAGCCAATCAGGATGCAAAAGTTGTTTCATTAAACAATTCTGGTATTTTGCAAGGCTAATGCTAAAGGTTTTTTGGACAATTGGTAATTGGGCAAGTCCGGTTACTCCCAAACATTACATATGGGCAGACTTTAGTTTTTCGTCAGTTCAGTACCAGTGAGCAAAATGTCCTGCTGACACCTCACCTCGGGACACCTCACCTACTTACTTTGAAATCCATTCTTAAATAACTTAAATATGCTATTGAGCATATCAGAAAGGTAAATGTTGGCATCCAAGGACGAACATTTTATTATTAAGTTTGAAAATAACTAAGAAATCTGGAGATATAGTATTAGCATATCGTGCAATTAACAAAGCAAAGACAAATTTTAAATAATAGAAATTAGAACAACACATATTACTCAATATATCATTCAAAATCCATTTAATATCATATTTACTA
The DNA here is from genome assembly GCA_916048285.2 of Bellardia pandia. Taxonomy (NCBI): domain Eukaryota; kingdom Metazoa; phylum Arthropoda; class Insecta; order Diptera; family Calliphoridae; genus Bellardia; species Bellardia pandia. Next base: position 26,441,221 of record OU696531.1, read on the forward strand.
ATGCATAATATAATTATCTACAAATAATTTTTGAATATTATAATACAGAAACGTGCTAAAGGTGGCGATTTACTTGAGCAAGTATATCAGTTTCTAGAACTATCCGAAAGGGATTATTTTGGCTTATTATTTCCCACAAAACCTGGTGATGTTGTGGTATGTATTGTTATAATATATTAATTAGCTCGTGTAACCAGTAGTTCATGTAATAAAATAATATATTTTCAATAGCGATGGGTTGATGCACAAAAACCGTTTAAAAAACAATGCAATAGTATTGCTTGGGATAATGACACCGTTCCATTATTAGAATTTAGAGTTAAGGTAATACAAGTCAAATATGTGAAATATTATACTCGCAAATATGTGTGTATTAAATTTTATTAATAATTTGTTTCCTATTCATTATTAGTTTTATGTAAGTGATCCCAGTCGTTTACAAGAAGAATATACACGTTATCAGTTTTATTTGCAAATAAAACGTAACATTTTATTGGGCAAACTGCCATGTTCAATTAATACACAATGTCTGCTAGCTAGTTATACAGTGCAATGTAAGTTTCGTCTAATATTTTTTGATTGACAGACTGATTATATTGTTCTGCTTTTTTATGTTTTGTTTGCTTTAGCTGAACTAGGCGATTTTAATCCTTTAGCACATCAAACTGGTTATTTGAGTAATTTGCAATTGTTGGCCGACCAATCATCCGATGCTGAACGTAAAATATCTGAATTGCATAAATTACATCGTGGCCAGTTGCCAGCTGATGCTGAATATAATTATTTGGAACATGCTAAAAGACTTGATTTATATGGCATTGATTTGCATAAAGCAATAGTGAGTATTCGAATAATAAAATTTTTCAGAAACGTCGAAACTTTATAGTCGAGTGGAACTTTTCAATTGTTTATATTTTCGTTTGCAGGACTCCAATGGCAAAGATTTGCAACTGGGTGTTTCTGCTATAGGTCTGCTAGTTTTTCAAAATTCTCTACGTGTTAATACCTTTTCTTGGTCAAAAATGGTTAAGGTTTCGTTCAAACGTAAAGATTTCTTTATACAACTACGTCGAGAACCGGTAAGAAAAAATATAGCTTAATTAAAACATGTAAAATCTAAACAAAAATTACTTTTTATATAATTTGTTTCTTCGTCATGTCCGGTTTCTTTAAATTTTTAGTCGGAAAGCTACGACACCTTATTAGGTTTCAGTATGAATTCTCATAAACATGCCAAGGCTTTGTGGAAAGCTTGTGTGGAACATCATTCGTTCTTCCGCCTAAAGAGACCTCATCGTCTTTCGCGCTTTCTTAATTTAAGTTTAGGATCAAAGTAAGTAAATTTTATAAATACATTATTTGGGATTTTACTATTCTATATTTTGATTTTATATTTTTGCAATAAGTAGATTTTATTATTCCGGTCGCACCGAACTACAAGCTGTGCAAGAATCAAAGCAACGAGCCAAGATTCATAAGGCTTTTGTTCGTTCCCCAAGCAAGCGCTTAATCACAATTGGACTCGGTGGCACTACTACTTCCCCATTGGCTAATGGTGGCAGCGGATCCGATAGCAATGGTAGTGTTTCACATAATGGTAAAACTCCGTCCGCAATAGGTGCTGCACACACGTCCATTTTAACCATTACAAAAACTAGCCGTCCTCATCATGACAATAAGGTTACGTCCAAACAATTGGATTCAATGCCACGCAAAGCTTGGGAGCAACATAGCGATGAATATGACATTCAACTGTACGTAGTAAATCTATCAAATGAATTTTATATTTTTTAATTCAATTTGTATTTCTAAACATAGTGATACGGGCTATATTGAACAATGCAGTCGTCGATTTGAGTCTCCAGTTCCGGCGTATAGCACTGGATCCCACAGCCCCAATGGCACTCAAATGGGCGCAGCTATTACCACGTACATAAATGGCTGTTCAACAGCTCCTGAAAGTGGCAGTGATTTAATTACAATACGTTTATTGGCCGACGAACATGGACGCTTTGGTTTCAATGTTAAAGGCGGCATCGATTTAAGTCTACCCGTACAAGTATCAAAAGTTGTACCTAATACACCGGCCGATCACTGTACGCCACGTGTCCGAGAAGGTGATGAAGTTGTACTAATAAACGGTCGAGAAGTACTAGGACTGAAGCACGAACAAGTTGTTAGCATGATAAAAGAGTGTCGTACTACACGTAATGGTGAACTATTACTAACCATGAGACCAGGGTGTAGGGCGTCAGCATTCAGCGAAGAAGAAGAACCTCTGTATCAATATGTGCCAGAAAACGATGAAATTGGCTCGCATTCAAATCTTTTGGACGGCGACGCTTTATTCACACAAAGTCTACTGTTGTTAAGTGATGGTCTAGCCTCCGGTGCTTTGTTGGCCCAGTATGAGTTGATGTATCGTAAAAATCCAGATTTACTTATAACTGAAGCACGCAAACCAGAAAATATTGCAAAAAATCGGTATCGTGACATATCGCCGTATGACTGCACACGCGTTTCTTTAGTAAATTGCTCAAGTGGTGATTACATTAATGCTAATTATGTTAACATGGAAATACCGGGTGGGATTAATCGTTACATAGCCACCCAAGGACCGTTAGTATCGACGACCTCCGACTTTTGGCGCATGGTCCAACAAGAAAGTAGCCATTTAGTGGTGATGCTAACCACAGTAATGGAAGCTGGAAGACAAAAGTGCCACCAATATTGGCCAGTAACGGGTGACGAACTTCAATTGGGTGAGGGATTCTCGGTGAAATGTCTTAGTGAGAAACCAGATGAGACCGGAAGTTTCGTGTTTCGGGAATTTCTGCTTTGCGATAAGCGTACCGGCGAACAGCGTCACATTCAACACATGCAATATCTTGCCTGGCCAGATCATTGTGTACCAGCTGATCCAAATTTGTTTTTAGAATTTGTCGAACGTGTTCGCAATGCTCGAAATCGCTCGCTATTGCAGGAAATTGAAGAAAGTCTTAAGCAGGTGCGTTTGCTTGATGCAGACGCTGATGAGAATGGCGGTCTCATGAGTGAACGTAAATGTGCTGCCAGTAATGGTGTTACTCCCGAAGATGAGACACCAGTTTCTACCAGTGTTCATCAGTAAGTTATGCCCAAATTATACAAAGCAAAATGTATTATACATATGTATATAAATTAAAATGTATATTTTGTTGCTTTTTACTTACAGATGTATTAGTGCTGCCAATCCCCCTGTGATAGTTCATTGCTCGGCTGGTATTGGACGTACTGGTGTGCTTATATTAATGGATACAGCTCTGGCCTTGATGGAGGCTCGGGAGCCAGTTTATCCTTTAGATATTGTACGTACAATGCGTGATCAAAGAGCTTGTATGGTACAAAATGTGGTAAGTGTGCATGGAGTTAAATATCAATGAGAATCTAAAAAACCCCGAATTGAATTTACCACTATGTAGATTATGGGTAGTTTTCAAAATTATTGAAATGAATAATTAACAAAAACTTCCCAATGATGCACATTGTAACCAATATCTAATGACTAGCTTCATTAATATAGATGGAATATACATTAAACATTAAAAATAGCAGACAATACTTTTAATTTTATTTCATTTTATCCAGAGACTGGGGTTTCTAACCAAAAAAAAATTAATAATTTTCTAAATTTTAATATTCATTTTTTTTTTCAATATTAGATTTGGATTTGTCAATTTCAATTTAATATTAATTTGAATTTTTTACTTTCAATTGTATTTTCTCAAACTTAATTTTTGTTTCTTAATTACAATTCTGATTATGTTAGCTAATTATGTTTTAATACCTAATGATTATAATTTTTTTTCAGAGCCAATATCGTTTTGTGTGTGAATGCATCTGTGCTGCTTATATGAAAATGTCACGCAATAGTGCATTATTGGCACAAGAAGATGAAGACGACGATGAAGAAGATCACGAAGACGACGTTGATTAGAGACATAAAATATGTACTATATTATAAATTATGACTTACTATTCGTAATAATGCACGTGCCTCTCTTTTTAATTGGAACCATAATAATCTAATAGAAATCTCTCACACGGACACACACTCACACAGATCCATAAATAGTAACTGAAAGACGCATATGGAATATAATATATATATATATATATATACATAGACACATGCATATATATTTTTTATATACAACTTACAGTAAACGAAATTAAAACAATATACATACATGCATTATAAACCCCTTATTTACTTTTAAGATTCGACCTAATTGTATACGCATTTCTCCGTATTTCTACGTAACTTCTCCCTCATCCTCCCTTACCACCAAAACATTTTTTTACCCTTGCGAAATTTCAAATTTCGCATAATCACAGGAACATTATGTATGATGTTGTTGTGAGTGTGAGAAAGTTTGCATTTTCGCAAGTGCAAATAACGGCGAAGTAAAATGACTTTATTATTTTAGTACATACAGTTTGCTTTGAAAGTTATTTAAAAAATGATTTATACGATTTGCTGCAATGATTGAAAAAAGCATTTTAAATGTCTATATAATTTTGATTTACAATCATTTAATATTACAATACATTATACATACATATGTATAAACACTTAAAACTTTAAAATATAATAATTATTGTCAAATCTCTTCCTTTTATACATTATAATTGATTATATAATTTGTAAGCTAATTTTTAACATTTTCTAGCCAATAAGTTTTCCCTAAATCCCTAATTAAACAAATACATTCATACATACATACATATATATTTTTTCAACACAATTCATTATTGGAATATCTGCAATGAATTCTTTACAAATTCAATTACGTGTCACTGCTATATATACTATATAATGTAAACATTTTAATGAATTAAACAAAACAAAAAATTAAACAACAAGAACTATTAGTATTCTAGCACCAAAAACAAATTATTTATGCTAAAATATACATAAATACATACGTACACATTATATAATATACATACATACATAATAGATGCATATATATTTATTATTGTAATAAACAGTTTACAATGTAGTTTGTCGTTTTAAAATAATGTTTGTCTCTTATATTTTGTAAAAATTAAAATACATTGAATAAAAATATTAAGTTGTCAATCAATAAAGGATTCATGGATTTAAACACTTTTTATTTTGCTTTCGTCTATCTTTCGATTTATACAATTTTGATGGAGAACTGAATTTTCTAAACAAATATAAATAAAAATATTTAGTTGTCAATATTTTCGTAATTGTTCAAGCTTAAGGTCTTTTTTAAATTTTTATTTAAAATTAAAAAAAAAAAAAAAGACCTTAAGCTTGAACAATTACTAAAATATTGATAAGAAAAAAGGTCAAATAAACTATAATAAGAAGTATTATTTAGTTTTCATTCAATAAAGTATTCATGGATTTAAACGTTTCACAGTTTTATTTTGCATTCGTCTTTCTTTCGATTTATAAAATGTTGATGGAAAACTGAATTTTCTAAATTTTTCTCTCCGATATTAAAAATAGTCATACAATTTTGAAACTATCTTTGAAAATATACATGTAATGAAAATATAAAAAATATTAAGAGTATACTTTTGTAATTTATACTCTTATTACTTTTTTATTAATATAAAACAATGCCCGTCTACCTTTAATAACGAATCTGCTCATATATGCGTATGTCATATCCAACAGTCCTCGGAAAAGCCTCCAACAGTGTGATGTCAACGTTTTGGTGACTTGACCAATAGAACGTAAGTATTCTCATGATGGTGGTGTTCAAAAAGTAATTTATACAGTTTTTAACTTTTCTTTGTCCCATATACTCTAAACTAGTGCCTTTATCCAATGCTTATCATAGTCCTAACTGAGCAATGACCAATCATGCCTTTGATAACACCACTCTTGTTCAGGTATCTGTCTGGTACCTGAAGTATTCTATCTGCGAGGTCATCACCTCCAAGAGCAGTGACATAACCTGTATTCAAACATCACATGTACTTTATGGACTTAACTTCTTTAATGTTTTTAATCATGCTTGAAATAAAAATAATCGCAATCCAAATATTAATTTTAACCAAATTGTAAGGAAATGTTTTTCTTTAAAATATTTTTAATAAAACTTATTTTACATATTTTTAACTCCTATTTCACAGTTGTACTACTATTTGGCTATATCTAACTTTCAAAATAACTGAATATAAATTATTTTTATCTGAATAATATGCCTTTATGGCTCATATATTGATTGAATATAAATTATAACGGTCTTTAACAGTTGAACCTTAGATAACAATACTTTTTATTGCAACCATGCAGACTCTTCTTCTTCTTTTTGCAAAAACAGCTGTATGAAATTCATCAGATAAAAATCAACTGCCTGTTAGTTATTTGTAAGAAAGGAAGATAAAATTTAACAAAAATATATAAACAATATTTATAGAAAAATGGATGAAGTTGATAAAATTATCATACATTCCCTTAAACAAATCGGCTGCAAAGTAGAAGTGGACGATGATAGTGAAGTATTCGCACTTAATCATTTTACGCCGGATCTCTTGGTAAAAGCAGTCTCGAAATGTTTACAAGAAATAAAAGCAGATACAGTGCCACCAAAAACACTACCCGAAAATATGGCTCAACGTTTTACAGTGGCCACAAGTTTAGCGGAAATGTGTAGCGCCTGCGGCTATCGAGGTGATATTGGTTATCAGACATTTCTGTATCCAAATGTAGTGGATATACGGCGTTTATTTATGTTTTTAATCGAACAATTGCCCAAGGAACAAATTGGTGACATGAATGACGGCCAGCAAGAGCAAAAAGATGACTTTGATTTGCTAATAAGAGATGTGAGAAAAAAAATCAAGCAACAACTTAAATCTCCTTGGGTTCCACAATACTGTCGTGGCATTGCCAATAGAAAGTCGTTTGGCTGTAGTGGTCTTAGCGTGGAATTTCTTCCTCAGTTAAATCTAAACATTCCCGAAATCGAAACTGTATCACAAACAAAAGATGAGCACTCTCTAGTTACTTATCAAATTCCCAATATATTTCAACAAACTTCCATTGGTGACTACGATTTGGTGAGTTCTGTTTTACATAAAAATGCAATTGATGTATATGCGCCGCCATTGCAGTCACTTGAAGATGTACATTTGTCCATAGCGCGAGCCCTACAAACCATTATTCTCTCTCCAGTAAACTCTGCTGTAATAACTAACGAAAATCAGGAAGAAAATCTTAAAGAAACAGAAATCACTATTAAAAATCATCTAGGTAATTTAACAGAAGAAGTTGAAACCCTCAAATTACAAAACGATCAATGTATTGGAGAACGCCAAACAGCCAATATAAAGCTTAGTCAATTGCGACAGCAGCGTTCCGAAATCGAAACCCAAATAGCGGATATGAAAAAGAAAACGAAAATTCATGAACGTACTTCTGTAATCTTGGACAATCCAGCGGAAAACCTAAACAAACTCGAAAGTTTAATAGATAAAACCAGAGAACGACGTTTGACTGTGGAAAGCCAATGGCAACTACATAGAAATCTAGCCCTACAACAAATAGATGAATTACAAAAACTGAGGCATTCGAAAAATCTTCAAAGTATACATGAACTAAGGTCTACCATACATCAACTGGAAACAGCACTCGTGGAAAAAACTCACTCTCATGCTGTATTAACGGACGAATTGAAAAAAGCCTCAAGTGGTGTAGCCTCTCGTAAAGAATACACCCAACGTATTTATGAGTTTATTGGTAATATACGCAAACAACGAAATGACATCTACAAGATTCTAGATGATACCAAAGACTTACAAAAACAATTAAATTCCGTTTCTGCTCAGCTACAACGACAATTCAACTATACGGATGATCTATTATTCCAAAGTGCCAAGCATGATTTACACGCTAAACAAGCCTACAAACTACTAGCGTCTCTACATGCGTCCTGCAATGAGATCTGTGATTTAGTTTCACGCACCGGTCAAATGACCAAAGAGTCGCGTGACCTAGAGGTACAAAACGATCGAGAACGTATGCGCAATGTAGCGGCTAGTTTGGAAAAGATTACTTTAGATATAAGCAAGTTTGAAATGATTATAAAAACTATGAAAACCGAAATAAATCAAGTGCAAAATGAAATACACTCAGGTTAGGAAAATGGAAATCAGTCAATAAATGAAAGGAAAAACCTTTAAATAAGGGGCCACATATTTTAATACTGAATGCATAAATAATGTTAACTTATTGAAATCAAAAATATATTAAGTTTACGACGCTCTCATGATTTAAAATTAAAAAATAAATCATATTAATTAATTTTGTGTGTTTATTTATTTCATTTGTTATGTATAGATAACCTTTGTATAATGGCCCTTTTAGTGAAACTAGAGGTTTTTTGTATTTTGAGATTGTTTCATTGAATTAGTGTTTTTTTAATGTTATATATAATGTGTATCTGGTATATAAGGAATACATTATTTTCTACAGAGCAATATGTATTCAAGTTTTTTCATTACAACTTTTTAAAATTGAACCATTACACTGATAAAAAAAACCCCAATATAGTAACTAGATGGTTCCAGTTATACTTTTAAAAACTTATGGACAATTTCACCGTTTTATTTGTTCAAAATTATATTTTTTTTATTGCTACAGATAAGTGTCAAATTATTATTTTTTGAATTCTTCATAATAGGCCACATATTTAAAACTAGATATAAACTAATTTATACGTATGTATGTTGTATATAACTTCAATTTGGAAAACAAAATTTAGTTAAAAAAGAAAGAAATTAGAAATACAAACTTATTTGCAATTTGTACATATGTAATTGATATGTACAGCCATGTCACAGAATTTAATTCCTTTCGGAAGTGGAATTAATTCCGTCTTTTGCTTCTATAGAAAAAGCAAAACTAAATTCTTTTTCGGAATGAAACAACTTTTTTTTGCTATGTTGAATTGTTTTTAAGCATTTCTATGTTTCATTCCGAGAGAAATTGTTCGTTTTACTTTTTCTATAGAAGCAAAAAATGGATTAAATTCCACTTCCGAACGGAATTAAATTCGTGACATGGCTGGTAGTTGCAATTATTTTGAATTAATACTAAAACAAATAGAAACAAAAATAAAATAAAAAATATGTATATTTTAAACTGATCAATCGTGTTCGAGAAGTTTCTTAAAATTCTGCAAACATTCACTTGATGTCCACTGTTTTATAATTGTATCGAATTCCTCGTCCAAAGAGCTTACAATTACATCCAAATGGCTATTTATAACAGTCTTCTTCATGACGCGATAAGACTAAAATAAATGAGAAGTGAATATTAATGTGTCATTAACATGTTGTAGCTTTGTATTGATCTTATTATTTTATTTAATTCAATCGCTAACTTACCTCTGGAGATAAGGAGGCAATTCTTTTCGCTGTTGCAAAGGCATCATCATTTACTTTATTGGCAGCTGTTAATTTATTTACTAGCCCAGCTAAGGCTGCTTCAGTAGATTGTATTCTTTCACATAACCAAAATAATTTTGTTTTCTAAACATGAAATAAATGTTGTTATACATAGTTATTATTTTGAAATTATCAAAAACAAATAAAAGTTCTGTAGTTATGCATTTTATAACTTACGAAAGATCCTCGTATCTTATTCATGTTATGCCAAATGCAATAACCTTCTGGTACTTGTCCCATTTTAGCGTATGGCGTTTCAAAGGTGGTTTTATCGCTTGCTATTACAACATCAAATAGGGCCAACTGTATAACACCGAAATTCATAAGATTTCCATTAACTCCAGCTATAAGGGGTTTCGGGTACGTAGCTAGAGTCTTTAAATAATTTCTGAAAATAAAATGAGATCAAAATGTTTTTACTTTTTCGTAAATAATAACAATTAAGATACTTATTTTAAACAAGTAAGGATGCTCTATTCGGCAGAGCGGAACTGTATAAGCTTCAACCAGCTAAAATCTATGATTAAAAATATTTTTTTTTTCAATTTGACAAAAAAAATCGAAAAAAAGTATTTTTAAAATTTTTCTTGAAATAGGCCCATTGTGGATCCGAATTTCGATTGCATTGTTGTTGTAATAATTTAACAATATTTAATCGGTGGTTCTGCATATAAATCTAATCTATGCTATTTCAACAAGCTGAGTTCATAAATCCTTTTTTATATATTGAAGTATGGATGGCTGTACTCTTAAATATGCGCATAGTCATAAGGACCCTGGCCATAAATTGAGATAGGCACGGGACCAGAAGGGCATTAAGCCATCCTGTTATTAGTTGTGTCGGATATTCAAATCTTTTATATATGTAGGTACATACATATATCACTGGATATGGACTTAATAAACAAATTCTCGTTAAAAAAAATATTTTCACCGAAATATACGAATTCATTTACGATTTCAATTCACTTTATCTATGAAAATCACTTAGTATTCGATATAAGGCAAAAACATATTAAAAATAAAAAATGGCTTTTTGCTTACATCTGTCATTTGTGCGCAGATGTTATCCTATTGTAAATATCAAGGAAGATGGGAAAAATTCTACCCCTGAAGAAAAAGGAAAGCAGTGAAAATCTGGAAGATTACCGTCCAATTTCCCTTTTGTCCAACGTGGGTAAAATTTTTGAACATGTCCTGAAACAGAAACTGGAGGACCAATTCATAATTGACCCTATTCCTGTTTTCAATTTGGTTTTAGGCAAAAGCATTCAACCCAACATGCCCTCCTAAAATTTCACGATGATGTGATACGTAACCTAAGATACCGGAAGTGTACAGTAGCAGTCTCACTAGATATACAAAAAGCCTTTGATACAGCTTGTCATAAAGGGATCCTTTATAAATTGGTTGGCCTAAGAGTGGATCCGTACTTGGTTAAGCTGTTTTTTAGTTATTTTTCTGAACGGAAATTCTGCATTCAGATAAATGATTTTTGTTCCGGTTTTGGCAATGTCAGCAGTGGAGTCCCACAGGGTAGCCTGTTAGCTCCATTCCTCTTCAATTTATACTTACACGATTTCCCGCATGAATCGACGGAATCTAAAGCTCTACTCTATGCAGACGACTGCTTGGTTTATTCTTACCATGATTCACATTTATCAGCTCTGAACAAAATATCTACGCATCTCTTAGAAATATTTATCAGAAACGCATCTGACAAATGTCCGAGATATGTAGTTCCTGAAAGTAAACGCCTAATTCTTCCCCTTAATGGTATAGAAATACCCTTCAGAAACACCATCAAATATCTAGGAGTTTCATTTGATAAGTTGCTAAAGTTTAATAAACATGGCAGGACTGTTTTAGCTAAATCCAAGAGAATCTGCTATTGAGTACAGATATCTTCCACAAAATACAAAACTTCTCATATACAAAGTGGCCATTAGATCAGTGTTGTCTTATGCCTTCCCAATCTGATTTACCATTTCACCAGTGGTGGCAAAAGAATTGTTTAGCAGATGTGTATAATTAGTTTAATTGTTATTTAATTTTTAATACCCCTTTTTAACAGAATCACTCTGTAAGTTATTGCTAATGTGGGGAGCAAACATTTTTATTTCACCATACCAAAAAGTACAATCGGAATATACATAAATTATTTTGTTAGCAAGTAGCGTTTTCATTTAATGTGTGTTAGAGTAAGACGAATATAGCTCTAAGAATATCAATGTGATTTGACAATTGTATCTTCTAATTTATTGTTTTCGAAAAATGTCTCAATAAAGTTTTACTTACTTACTTGTAAATAGCACAATGTACTTTGTGGTAAACAGTAACCAAAACATGTGTGTAAGTTGTGCCGCGTTATGAAGAAATGTCAACAGTAAAAAATTACAATGAATTAATTTATTGTCAGTTTACAAAAAAGGTAAAGGTCAGATATATTTTTCTATTATGTCGAACCGATTTCTTCTCAGCGTTGAATTTACTGACTATGAATTAGCACAAGCATGTCTGCTAATATTACACTTAAAACTTTGTTAGTGAGCACGCAACAGCGCAGCGCAAGCCAAACAAAACAAAAATAAAACCATTGTGCCGTATTCATAAACAATAAAGTAGACTTTAAGTGTGCTTTTAGACAAAATTTTGTATTAAAGTCTACTTTCATACAAATTTTGTATTAAAGTCTACTTTCATACAAATTTTGTATTAAAGTCTACTTTCATACAAAATTTTGTCTAAAAGCATTTTTTTTTTGTATTTTGTATGAAAATTTTGTCTAAAAGCACACTTAAAGTCTACTTTATTGTTTATGAATACGGCACATTGACTGTAGCTTTACTATGTGATGCTATTTACTGGCGCAGTTAGCCACAGCAATTCACTTTAAAAAATTTGCTGCTGCTTAAAACTTAGTCTTTGATTTTTTCTTTCATTTCATTTTAGTTATTTGCAATCATTGATCACTACTATGAGAGATTTTCCAGTAATTTAGAAAATATTTCTTTTCTACCAGGGGGGTTACTCTCTATTGTGATAAGCGTACAAATTGATACTCTTACGCATCGAATTTGCTTTCGCATCGCAATAGAGAGTAACCCCCCAGTGTTTTAAAAAACCTACAAAAGCATTTGTGCTCGGTTTTTATGTGAAAAACACTTTGTGTTATGTCCGTTTTTATGAAAGCTTTTACCGTTAAGCTTTAAATTTTTAAAAAAACGCTAACAAGGCAACGGAACCGTGGCTTATTTCAATAAAGGTATTTTAGCGATAACTATAGACCCTGTTTTTCGGAAACGATAGTTTTGACCTGCTTTAAATTATGAGTTTTTCATCTGCTATCGCATATAAAATACCTGTCATTGTAAGTACAAAGACGATTTTCGGAAAGTTTTATTCTTAACATTTTGCAGTTGTTTAGTATATGTAAAATTTTTTAAAAAATGTTGTACTTACTTCACAGATGTGGCCAGATTAACAGCATAATTTTTACGTTTTTCAGACGCAATCGTTGTCAAATCGGTTATATCAATACCTTGGCAAAAGTGTGCATCATTTGTGCCAACAACGACGACATGGCAATCTGGATCCGAAGCCAATTTATCAAGAATGTCTACCAATTTATTTAACATCTATAACAATAATAAAATATCAAAATATGTAATGGATAATACATATTATGGAAAATATAAATTAATATTAATTTTTATAATGCTTTACCTGAATGGTAAATGTATTGTTTAATTTGGACTTATTGGTACTGAAAAGAATTTGAGCAACCTTAGAGGATTTTTTAACCACTACATCTGAAATTGTAGGCGTTGTATCCTTCTTGTCCTTTAAATTGTTGGGAGATTTTGTGTGTGGCGTTTTCACAACCTCCTTGGCCTTATCCTCAATTGTATTAGCAGGACTACGAGCATTACGCCTACTAGCGACCGGCGCAGCTTTCTTCATATCATTGGTTAGAGTAGCAGCAGGGCTTTTTGTACGTTTTTGTGATTTTTTACTTTCGGGCTTAGCAAATTCAAATGATTTGCCTCCAGCTGCTGGTGGAGTCGGCGTTGAACGTGCTTTGGAGCTGCCAGAGCTTTTATTGTTATTACTTGACGTAGAGGGAGGAATTTTGGATAAATCATTTTCACTTGTAGAGGCGGGAGGTAGTGATATTGATTCATTGGATTTTGTTGAAGAAGTGCTTGTATTATTATTGGCAACTATGACTGGGGGACCGTCTAAACTTGAACGATTTAGTGAGGTTGTACTGGAATATGAACTATTGGAACGTCGACGTATAATCAAAGAATCGTCGAAATCCTGTTTCTTTTTCTTGTAGACATAGTCCCAAGAGGATGAAGCACGTGATTTAGGTGTTCGTTTAGCCTTATTGCTTTGTTGTTGTTGAGGAGTCGCTGTTGGTGTTGTAGTACTGCGAACAGGAGAAGTTGTTTCCTTGCGAGGCAACTAAGGAAAATTTTAAAATATAGTCTTTTAGAAATGGAAATCATTTATGCACAATTTTTTATAAATAATTAATTGATCATTTTAAGTTAAATATGTTTAATAACGTCGTTATAGCCAATTAAACGATTTGACTGAGATGTTCAATTTTAATATTTTAAATATTTCTATGCCACAAAATAGCATATAACAAAATAAATAACTTTAAAAGTTGTTTATGAGGTCGTCTTAGATTTTCTATAAAAAATACTGTTATACACAAGATTTTCAAGTATTTATGAATGGCTGAATAAGTTATTTCATTGTAACAAATTTTAAACAAGTTCCATAATACATATAAACAATTTAGTTTTTTATTTCATTTTAGCAGAAACTAAAAAAATTAATCATAAAACGTCAGCACCAACTAACGATCTTTACATTTTTTGTGGTTAACTTTTCACAAGGGGAGGTTAGTATACAAATTTAAGAATAAGTCAGTAAATTATACACTCACCTTTTCGCATATGGTAGCTGCACGACTTCTCATCAGCGGTCTAGTTGATTTTGCTTCACCTGCACCTAGGGTGGCCTCCAGTTTCTCTAATGAGTTGAGCATATTTAGAGCACCCTCATCTCCCATTAGACGATCAAGTTCATTGTTTTTTCTTTTCTTAACAGCTGCACTGCTCCCGGGACTATTTGAAACTGGAGTTTGTGAACGTCGTTTAGCAGGAGAATTTGTTGAAGATGAAGATTTTTTTTCTAAACTAGCTGATGCTTTCGTTTCAACTTCTTCAGTTTTATTATTCAATTTGATGACTTCTTTTTCATCAGTAGTTTTTGCTAATCCGCTGTTCTCTGTTGTTATCGCACTTGTTTTCTCAGCATTCATGTTTGATGCCGATTTTTTAACTTTCGGTGTTGTAGGTCTTTGTGTTTTTTTTGTAGCAGTTGTAGAGGTTGTCGTCGACACTGCAGTTGGTAACGTTTCTTTTTTTATCGGTGTTATAGTTGTTGATCCCTTTGTAATTGAAGTCTTTATAGTTGGCTCCGTTTTCGTTTTAGTGTTGTTATTTGACTTGACAAGTTTAGCATAGGAAAATGTCGTTTCCGGCGCATCAGGATCCCAAATAATTTTCCTTTTTATTATGCGAGTTCTTCGAAATCCTGTTGTAATAGAATTAATTATATGAACATAAACAATGTTAAGTAATAATATACATTTAGAATAGCAATATTGAGTAATAAATAAATATGTATTACAAAGTTAAAGTTAATATTTTTACATTTTCACAAAAGTAAAAAAAAAAATCTATTACAAAAACAAATATAACATTATTTTAAAACTGAAATTTATAAAATGTTTTTAATTTTAAATCTATAAAAAAATAACTAACGAACAAACAATACCTGTTTGTGATGGAACAACCTGTGTTTCTTCTTCAGATTTTGTGTCAACTGCACTATCTACTGGTGAAGATTTCGTTGCATTTATGTCTTCTGCAGTAATGCTATTGATATCAGGAGGACTAACATTTGTATTTGTTATTGGAGGGGTGACAGCAATTGTGGGTGTACTAGTCGTTATAGCTGAAACTGAGGGTAATACAACAACACTGGTTATTAAAGGTGAATTTGTTTTATTTTCTCCCGTTGCTTTAGATGTTGTTGCAGATGCTCCAGCTTTAGTTTTTGCAGTTGGAAGTTTGGTTTTAGATTCAATTTTTGAGGTTTCACCACATAATTCTTCATCATTTTCACTCCAATCTGCTTCTAAGGCAGATACCAAATCCAAAGCAGGGTCTATTTGTTTAATTGGTTTTATATCTTGCTTACGTCTGCGCTGTGCTGTTTTTAAACACTCCATTTGTTCTAGTGCCAAAGCTCTTTCTTCCTGTGCTGTTAAAGCTGTTGAACGAAATGTTTTCGTTTTGTTTAAAGTTTGAGTTGTTTGCGTAGTAGTGGAGGTGTTGGCAGAGACAGCAATATCCGGTTTTGTAGTATCTTCGGTGGCGTTAGAATCTTCATCTATAACTTCCATAATTTGATACTCCCCTTCGCCCTCTATTGTTACACCTTCTTCTAAAATCGATTCACCAGATCCACTGTTGTTATGCGTATCATCGGTGTTACCATCAAGACCTTTTAAAACTGCTATGAGGTCTTCATGTTCTAGTGCGGTTTCGCCAGAGGTTATAGCATCAAGCTTATCGTCTAGAATTTTCTCTTGACAACCAACCACAATGCTGGCATTTTTACCATTAGACAAATCATTTTCACCTACACTTGAATTTAAATTTGCTGGAATTAGTATTTGATTTGTTTGGTTCTCGCAATGTGTAGCACTTGATGATGATAATAATGCATCGTCCAGGTCCAAGTTTGGGTCATCTACGTGATGCATTTTAGCAATTTCTCGCTCCAATGAGGACAATTCATCTAGTTTTTCCAAAGATTTGCTTTTGTGTGGATCTACGATTAATTCATTGCAAATAATACGTGGCGTATTATCTATATCATTAATTGTACTGGATGCGCTTTTAGTCAATCCAATGGGGGTACTCGTGAATTCATTGCTTATTACCACTAAGGCGTTACTTGAAAACTCCTCGGTATTTTCAGACATTTTGTTGACTGTTGAGGTTATGTTTATTTTGTCAAATTATTTTTTGTTTATTAGTTACTTTATTTCAATATCAATTTATATTATTTTATTTTTATCTACGACACTAAAATAAAATATTTCTTTATTTTTAGCAGGTAATAGGCGCCATTTTTTCACGTACTTATGTATTGTTTGTTATGTACGTCACAAGTGCAGCCGCAATATTTTTTCTTTTACTTTTTATCAGTTGTATCTAATTTTCTCCATTGTTTTTTTTAATCATCATATTATTTATTACTATTTAAATACACTATATTTGCTCTTTGGATGTTTTTTATGTATTTATTTATTTATTATATATTATAAAAAATAATTATTTCACACAAAATTACTTATACTTCAAGAGCTTCTCTAAAATAACCTGATCAATTGGATTTTGTTCTACATTCCTTTGCATTCATAGAAAATTGATATCTTATTTTGAGTACAGGGTTCAAAAAATACTTATTTTCATGGTGCAACAATACAAGGTGAGTGCAAATCGACAACAAATACAACACAAAACAGAAACAACAGGCATTTTGTTTGTGTAAAATAATGTACTACTGTCAAAAATACTTGAAAAAGTATTACTTTTGACATAAGTAAATTGTAAACGAAGTCAGTCAGCTGGGCTACTGCACTCACCTTGTTTAGTTGCACCATGCTTATTTTGTTATGGTTAGCAAAGGTTTAAGCCCTACACATAAAGAAAAATTATATGTATTTGATAATAATTTTCATTGACAGAGCATGCTACCAACATTTGTAAAAGAAATACAAATGTGATTTTTTAAATATATATTATGAAATTAACAAATTCGATCTGCAGTATTTGTATGTATTAAATACAATTTTATAATTGCTAACTACTAATTTCCAAACTCACTGCAAACTGATAGTCCATAAAGCAAAGTTTTATTAATTATTATTATTATTAACCACTGCCAAGGCATATTGAAATTTTGTAGTCTTACTTTTTTGCTTTTGTAAGTTAATTTATATTATATATTAATAATGTCTCTAAAATTCGATTAACACACTAAAAAACAACAGATTGTTATTAAAAATGCTAATTACAAAAAATGTGATTGCAAAAATTAAATAGCTCAATAAAATAAATACAAATAAAAGCAACGAATGTTTGTAATTTTCAGTCAGCTGTTTTTGACAATCAAAAACCTCAAGCAAAAACAAATAACCATGTTGTTTTTGTATTCTTGTAATGTTGCTTGTACCTTATAATAAATATGCCTTGACCACTGCCATAAAGCAAAGTTTTTTAAAGATCGCTCTGTGGACAATGTGAAGCAATTGGCCCGCACTTTTTGTGCCAATAGTTGTTAAGTTCATTTCAACCAACTTAATGTATAAGGCATTATAGAAACGATCACTTTTCTCTGTCTTGACAGTTACCAATTGCAGCAACAAGCCAAGTGCACAGACTAACCAGAATCGTCAAACGTGACTTTTACAAAAGTGGATTATCAGCAGTGCTTACCACGATAATGTGATAGAGAGAAAAAAAACGCTACATGCGTATAGCAATGAGTTAAAGAAAACAGCTATACATTACAATTTTTACCATATGATGAAAAATAAAAATTAAAGTAAGTTCTTTTAGTGGCCGCTTGGTGGCCGTGTCTATTCTGGTTAGTCTGTGCCAAGTGTCTGTATAGAAACCCGAATATCAGCCAAGTGCACCAAACGATATATAGTATCTTGCATCTCTTTGCTTAACAATTCAGTGCTGCCAGACACTGGCTTAGCTTTCAATATAGCCTTTTGTAAACAGCGTAATATGGCCTGCATGGTTCGGTTATTGATAGCACCCTTCTGTACCAGAACCTTGAAGAGGGAAAAGCAAATGTGAACTAATTTTGTGCAGACTTCTGGACGACCAGCAGGAGCTATGCTCGCCAAGTAGCAAAGAGCAAAATGTTGGGCTCGCTCGTTGTAAGAAAAAACATTTTCAGTACATTGGAAGACAAAAATATTGTCAGACATCTAACAATCGTGTAAACACACAATTTTATCATTGTCATTGTTTTAAGACAATTGTTAAACACTTTTCATTGTCATATGTGCAAAGTTTATGCATCTGCCAATGGCAGCATTGTCATAGAAATTATTTCTAAATGCAACTCTGTATATACATAAATAATAAATTGATAAAATTTTTGAAAAAAGTGGAAGAAAATTAAAGAATTAAATTAAAGCGTGCATTAAGACATAAGCATATAAAATGGTTCCAATTGCTCTTTTGTTCCATGACAATATTTAAAATTTTTAAACACACACACAGAACCGCAAAACGAATTTGACAATGCCACACAACAATCTGACAACCGTGTACACTGACAATTTCTGTTGAAACATAAATTTATTGTGTGACAATTGTGTGCAAATGAAATTGTTAGTTTTCTTACAGTCGTCTAAACTGACAATTTACCTTTTGCTAAAAATTTTTCAATGTCAGTACATTGCTAGCACAGTGCTAGATATGACAACGTTGTAATATCTGACGATCGTGGACACATCATCCACATCACATGTGTTGACGATGGTCAGATATTACAACGTTGTCCGAAAATGCCTAACAACCGTGTAAACTTAAAATTTTTGCCTTCCAACGTTGTAAGAAAAAGCATTTTTAGTACATTGGAAGACAAAGATATTGTCAGACATCTAACAATAGTGACAAAATATTTCATAAAAATAGTAAAGTAAAAATCAAACAAATTTTTAAAGGTAATAGTTTTCCAAATGAACTAATTTATAAATTAATAAGACAATATAAAAGACCAAAAAATAATAATACAAATATAATTTCTGAACCTAAAATTTATAAATCTTTAACTTATATTCCATTAGTTTCTGAACGACTAGAAATTCAAAATTTTATGACAGGAATAATTATAAGATAGTCCATAGAACTTATAACACATTAAATAGATTATATAGTAAAATAAAGGATAAAACAGTAAAATTAGATAAATCCAATATTGTTTATAAAATACCGTGTAAGGGTGGAAATAATGAAAAATGTAATAAAATATATGTAGGTACAACTAAAAACATATTGAAAACTAAATTAGCTAGACATAAATCTGACCAAAAACACAAACACACTTCTTCTCAAAAAACTGCATTAACATCACACTTTTACAATTTAGATCATTATCCAGATTTTGAAAATACTACTGTATTAAATACAGAAACAAATTATAAAAGACGATTTATGTTAGAAATGTTACAGATTATTAATGTACCGAGAGAAAAGATTAATTAATTAATTTTAAAACAGATACAGACAATGTAGCTCAAAATTACAGACATTTAATTTATAAGAATAAGTTTAGAAACTAAAAATATTAAATATTTAATTTTTCAATTATTATTTCAAACAAGTTTTATATACATAATTGTATATCATAATTGTAAACTTATACGTAAACTTTTCATTTTCTGTTAAAAATTTTCATTTTTATTATTTATACTTCAATTATTATTGTATTATAATTTAAAATTGTAAATCCCTGAAGAGTTATCCATTGAGAGAACAAAATATTGGATATAAATATATAGAACATTTTTATATAAATATTAAAAGTGAACTCATTGCTTCAAAAATAAATCTAAGAATATTTAAAAAGGTTAAATAAAAGAACTAAATAAATTATAATCTACTTTTTAAAGTTGTAATCTTTTTAAAAACACGAAAACACTCTGTTGCAAGTAATACGTGTATATTTATTCCTGTAAAATACGGTTCCTCCCTTGCTAATAAATATGTATGTACTAGGAATACACCTTCAATTGAATGTATAAAAGGTGTATTTAAAAATATCCTAACTAAGCAAATAAATCACATCCGGTTTCAAAATTACAATCCTACTCAAAAACATTTACATAAATATGGCGCCATCTCATTTTTGACATAATTCATCATTCTACTACTATTAAACACAACAGTGGATATTAATTCTCGTAATTTTATCAACACTAAATATAAGAATTGTCGGCTCGCGGGTGTTAACACGTTTTCCCGTTGTCGCTATACGATTCATATTTTTTTTTCTTAATTTTCGCGAGTTATTTGCCCATTTTGTAATTAATTAATTAAAATAGTTTAACGCTAATTGTGTAGTTAAGCTACTGCATTAATTCGTGAACATAATATTAAAGATTTAAGTAAAATATGGATCCACAAAAGTTGACAGAATTGTTGCGTGCAACAATTGATCCCAATCCTGAACAGAGGAAGGCGGCAGAAGAACAATTGGCACAGGTTAGTACAACAAATATAATTCTCCCATGAAAATACATGTTAATTTTCGATTGATTCTATGGGTTTTTATACAAAATAACAATATGCTTGGACGCCTTAATGGCGGATGACGTTACTTTGTGGGAGTGAGTGTACAATTTGAGGCTAAAGTGCTATTTATTTTCTTTTTATTCTGCCTACGATGACATGCATAAGAAAACATGTGCTTTTTAAGAGAAATTCCATATATTTATAATAAATACTTAATAATTTCCAAAGGCTATGTATTAAAAATCTTTATATCATATAATGCAAGAAATCAAGAACTAATTGAAAGTGCATTTATGATTTCCAAAATTTGTATGTCCACTTTAATGGTTTTACTAAGGGCATTGTTAAATTTTTTATCTATTGTACATTTAAAAAGGTATACGAATTTTAAAAGAAAAAGGTAAAAGAAAATTTGCAAAATTTAATTAGAAATGAAAACAAACTTTGACACATATCAATGTTAACAATGTAGCGCTTTTGTTTATGATTTAATTATTCAAACATATTGCTTAATGCAAAAGAGTCACAAACAAAATATGCAGCTTCGAGCAAAATTACATATTATTATACATACATATTTATGAAATAGATTTATTAAAAATTATTTGTATGGAAAAACTCTAACTCCGAGAATAGTGATATCTTAGTAAAAGTATTAAATTATTCGAGTGAGTTAAGTAAAATAAATTAAAACACATTTAGGCAGTCTTGATTTGATAAATTTAATTATAAATATGACGTAGGTATATATTTTAATTATTATTATTAAACTATTGTTATGAACACATTTGCTTATTCAGACCCTTCGGATCTTTACTTCATTTTGGATTCTGTTTATAAAACGGCTGAAAATTGTTTCTGTGTACAATATGATTTACCTAGTATTTAAATTGAAAGTTATACAAAAATATAGGTATATTATATTAGAAAAAATTTTAATTAGGCTTGAGTTCATTATTAATTAATAACTCGAAGAATACCACTGTGAAAACTATATTTTTCTAGAAAAATGGCACACTGAAATGCATTTTCTGCATGTTTAAATGGTTTTTGAACCACTTCCACACAAGGCAACTAACTACTCAGAAAGAACCTTGTCTTTATATGAATTTCTCTCTTTATTTCGTTTCGTTTTCATTATTAGTACTACAATGTACAAGATGACGTATCATATAGAATAATTAAAAGTTTAGCACTCTTTTGTATCCACACTTTGTTCATTTATTAAAAAAAAAAAAAAATTAATCAAACTTATCTCTTTTTTGTTCGAAATATTTTCAATGCTCTTTAATGATATCTTTAAATGAATGATACTCTTTAAATAAATAATACTCTTAGAATGAATATTATTATTTTTTTTTACCTAAATTATTCATAAATTTCTTATTATTTAAGATCCATAAAATTATTGGATTTGTACCAACAATTTTACAAATTGTTATGCAAAATACAGTTGATCAACCTGTTCGTCAGGCTGGAGCTGTATACATGAAGAATATTATTTCTAGCAACTGGGCTGACCATGAGGTAGCACCTGGCGAACCTATAGCTTTTTCAATTCACGAACAGGATCGTGCAATGATTCGTAGTTCCATTGTAGATGCTATTGTGCATGCACCAGAAATAATTAGAGTACAATTGTCTGTGTGCGTCAATCATATTATTAAACATGATTTTCCCGGACGTTGGCCACAAGTCGTTGATAATATTAGCATTTATTTACAAAATCCCGATATGAATGGCTGGAATGGTGCCCTAATTACTATGTATCAATTGGTTAAAACTTATGAATACAAACGCGCGGAAGAGCGTGTTCCCCTCAATGAGGCCATGAATCTTTTATTGCCCATGATATATCAGCTTATGCTCACATTAATAAACAATGAAACGGAGCAGTCGGTGTTAATGCAAAAGCAAATTTTGAAAATTTACTACGCATTGACGCAGTTCAGTTTGCCATTGGATTTAATAACAAAAGAAACCTTTTCTCAATGGATGGAAATTTGTCGTCAAATTGCCGATCGTCCCGTACCAGATTGTTCTCATTTAGATGATGATGAAAAGCCCGAATTTGCTTGGTGGAAAACTAAGAAATGGGCTTTACACATAATGGTGCGCATGTTCGAGCGGTATGTTTCAAACAAAATAATATCATTGTCAAGTTGTAATAATGTAATAATATTCACGTTAGTTATGGCAGCCCACGTAGTGTGGTTAGTGAAAAATACCAAAAGTTTGCCGAATGGTATTTACCCACATTTACCCAAGGAGTCTTAGATGTTTTACTCAAGATTTTAGATCAATATCGCAATCGCATTTACGTTTCGCCACGTGTTCTAACTGATAACTTGACTTATATCAAGAATGCGTAAGTTTTAAATTAAATAATTATACAAGTCACAAATTTTAATTTAACGATTTTCTTTAAACTCATTAGTGTGAGCCACGCTTTCTCTTGGAAGTTGATTAAACCACACATGGTTGCAATTATTCAAGATGTTTTGTTCCCTATTATGTCTTTCTCAGATCAAGATCAAGAATTGTGGGAAACGGATCCTCATGAATATATCAAACTGAAATTTGGTACGTATTCAAATTAAAATATATTAATTTTCTAAGTGTAATCAGATAATTTGCTATATAATTTTTAGTAACAGTATTATGTTTCTAAATACAAGTTGTATTGAAATGTTTTCTCATATCATATAAGTTAAATTATATTTATAAGAAATATAAAAGTATACAACTATTTGAGATAATTTTTCCTTTTCTTACAGACATTTTTGAAGATTACGCTACTCCTGTTCCAGCCGCTCAGTCCTTATTGCATTCATGCTGCAAGAAACGCAAGGGCATTTTACCCAAAGCTATGAATATTATTATGCAGGTAAGTTTATAAAAAGTTTTTATTTAAATCTAATGCAATATATGTATGTATAAAAATATCAGTACTAATTACGAATGTAAGAGCTACGATTTACTTAACAAAACAGTATAAACATATCAAATAGCCTGTATGTAATCTTTTCGTGATACAGGTAAACGAATATCACAAAAGTTTGCAAACGTATGTTTGCTGTGCACTTAATCTAAGGCTTGGTAGAAAGTTGATCTAAAACAATATTTTTTACTTACCCAATGTGAAGGTTATATAACATTCGGCACTGACAAATATTGCACTTGTTTTAATTCATATGCATATACATACTATTATTAATAATTATTTCCTTATCGACAGATAATAACATCACCAAATGCTGATAATAAACAAAAAGATGGTGCATTACATATGATTGGTACTTTAGCTGATGTTTTATTGAAAAAACGCATATATCGCGATCAGGTTGAAAACATGCTTACCACCTATGTATTCCCCGAATTCCAAAATCCAGCCGGTCATATGCGTGCACGTGCTTGTTGGGTACTTCACTACTTCTGTGACATACAACTGAAAAATCCTCAAATTCTGGGAGAAATTATGCGTTTAACTACCAATTGTCTATTGAACGACAAAGAATTACCGGTCAAGGTTGAAGCTGCTATTGGTTTGCAAATGTTCCTTAGTTCACAAGATGCCGCTGCCCCCTATTGCGAGGCACAAATTAAGGAAATCACACAAGAATTATTGACCATCATACGCGAAACAGAAAATGAAGATTTGACAAATGTAATGCAGAAAATAGTATGCACTTTTGCTGATCAATTGTTGCCAGTAGCAATGGAAATTTGTCAACATTTGGCAACTACATTCAGTCATGTATTGGATTCTGAAGACGGTGGTGATGAGAAGGCCATAACGGCAATGGGTCTACTGAACACCATCGAAACATTACTTACTGTTATGGAAGAACATCCAGAAATCATGAATAATTTACACCCTATTGTAATCAATCTTGTGGTGCACATATTCCAAAACAATATAACTGATTTCTATGAAGAGACATTCTCTTTGGTCTTTGACCTGACATCGAAAAAAATTTCACCTGAAATGTGGCAAATGTTGGAAATTATCTACCAGGTATTCAAAAAAGACGGTATGGACTATTTTATTGATATGATGCCAGCTTTACACAACTATGTGACGATTGATACACCAGCTTTCCTTTCGAATCCAAATCTTTTATTAGCCATGTACGACATGTGTAAATCTGTAAGTTGTATCGACACTAATTGCCAGCTAGCAAAAATTATTAATATGTTCTTTTAACTTAGATGTTAACCAGCAATCCCGGTGAAGATCCTGAGTGTCATGCTGCTAAACTTTTGGAAGTTATTATTTTGCAATGCAAAGGACAAATTGATTCTGCAATTCCTATGTTTGTCGAATTGGCATTGTTACGTCTAACAAGAGAGGTGCAATCTTCCGAATTACGTACCATGTGTTTGCAGGTAATACGATTTGTGGATATTTTTACGTAGTACATTACATAACATTTGCTATTATATTAAATTTTTTTTAAAGGTTGTTATCGCTGCTTTATACTATAATCCTCAATTGTTACTTTCCATTTTGGATAAAATGCCTCAACCCAATGGCGAACCCATTTCGTCTCATTTCATTAAACAATGGATACTTGATACCGATTGTTTCTTAGGGTAAATATTGATTCAAATTTTTGACAATAGTCATAGAAATAACATTGTAAAACAATTTTAGTATTCACGATCGTAAGTTGTGTGTTTTGGGTTTGTGTACACTTATTTCATTGGGTGAAGCAAAGCCAGCTGTACTAAGTGAAGTTTCGGGTAAAATTATACCATCATTAATTTTACTCTTCGACGGCTTGAAACGTGCTTATGAATCGCGTGCTCAAGAAGAAGAGGAGGAGGAGGAAGAAGAAAATGATGATTGTGAAGGTATTTTTGTAGCTTAAATTAAGCAAACAAAATGTATATTAATTTATTCTTATTATTACATAAGCAGAAGCATTGTCCAGCGATGAAGATGAAATCGATGAGTTTGCCCCAGATTACTTAGAGCAAATTGCATCATTCAGTAAAACTAAAGCGGCTGAAGCCGGTATTGAAATGAAGGCTGTTATTAAGGACGATGACGAAGAGTCTGATGATGAAGAAGAAGAAACCATTGATGATTTAAATGAAACCGCATTAGAGGGTTTTACAACACCTCTGGACGAAGAAGAAGATGAAAATGCCATTGACGAATATGTCACTTTCAAAGAAGTTATTTCAGGTAAAATATACAAAAACACCAACAATCAATCGTTTATATTGAGCATTCGTTTCTTTTAGCTTTATCTACTCAAGATCAAGCTTGGTATGCTGTACTCACTTCTGGCTTGACGACTGAACAAGCTAAAGCATTGCAAGAAGTAGTTGTTACAGCCGATCAACGTAAGGCTGCCAAGGAATCGAAATTGATTGAAAAACGTGGCGGTTTTTCATTTACCCAACAAACTGTACCATCTTCATTTAAATTTGGGTCATAATAACAAACAACGACTAAAGATTTCTTCAGATTTTTTTTCCCGGTAATATTACATTTGCTAAAACGATGAAACAAACATTTTAGTTAAAAAAATCAAATAAAACGAATCACTAAAATAAATAAATGTTCACAATCTTGGGTTAGTATTTTTTTATGAAATTTAAACTTCTATAATCTGTCCAATTTTCTACGAAAATCAAAAAGATTGTGAAAACTATATACATAATTCAAATTAAAGAAAAAAAAAGAAAACATTTTTTTTAATTTAAACCATATTTTATTGTAATTTTCTTTCTAATGTATATTTATAATGAAAACAAAGAACCAATAAAAACTGTAGTAATTGCACGCTTTTGGTTATGTAAAAAAACATTAAAAAAATAATATATAGTAAAACAATAATTAATTGAATTTTTTCAATCTTTATTTAAGACTAAAACTGTAAAAAACAAGTCCTTGGTTTTTTTATATATGTATTAATATACTCTGTTTTAATTTTTCAAAACAAAAAAAAACAATTGTTGCAATTATTACTTTTAATGTAAGAGAGAATTACACATATTTATGCAAGATGTCATTAAATGAGAATGAATATACTGCAAATTAACTGTCTCACCAAGGCGTTATTAATATTTCCTAAACCGCTCTTTTTTTATATTTTTGCGATTGTAAAATTCATCGATACACAACGTTGACTTTTATAATACAATTAAAAAATATATATACATATATTTTAAGCAGGTTAACGACTTTCTAAAAAATATGCTTTTCAATTAACGTTTTTATACATTATTAAGTGTATATTTCATTGTCTATTTAATTGTAGTTGCTGGAATAAAGATTTAAATTAACATTTTGCTATTATCTATATTCGATGAAAACCGAAATACATACATACATACTTACATATAATAAAATGCATGTAAAAATAAAAAACGTATATTAAAATATTTGTGTTGCAGAGTTTTTCTGTTTTTATACTCTACACCACCAAGAGGGGAGGGTATATTAGGTTTGTGCTGATGTTTGTAACGCCCATAATATTAGTCCAACACCCTCCTTAAATTATAAAGATCAACTCATAATCACTTACAGTGTCGATTTAACGATGTCCGTCCGTCTGGCTATCTATGTAAAGCAAATGTTCTCCCGAAATAACGGTTTATCGGTCATAAATGTTTATGTATGTAGCCAAACAAATCACAACTACAAATTTTTACATTCCAACGACAGCCGGTTCTACGCACCGGAATGACCCGAGATCACTCGGCCAAGGGCTGTCAACTCAGCAATTACTGCTGTTACAACAACAAATTTTATGTAGATAGCTGTCATATACGGACCTCATCCGAAAATCATTTTAAAGAAAATAACTCTTAAAAATGTTGGTATTTTAATAATATTTAACAAAAAACGTTTCATAAGTACGCAAATCATTCGGTCTAATTTTATTATGATCGGTTCATAATTAGTCAAAGCTCTCATATAAGACCCCCCGTCAAAAAAAAACTTTAACAAGTATAAATCTTTTAAAAGTATTTATATCGAGATAATATTTGACACAAAAAATATTTATATACACCGTAATCATCCCACTAAATTTTTGGATGATTGGTCCGCAGTAGGTCATAGCGCCCATTTATGACAAACTGTTTTTAGACATATACATGGCGAAGGGCTTGACCGCCTATACTTTTTTTACTTGTTTCCAGCCGAATTTTCGAACATTCATACTTCCAGACATCATAGCGCACCATACCATGAGCACACACTCTATCAACATTCCCAACGTACTACAATATAGGGAAAGCTGTTCCATATGGTAATTTTAGGCCAAACGCACATGCACCCCTATCGTGAATAAAAATTCCACATGAAATTTGTTCACTTTTATTTTTTTAACATTGAATTTTAATAGGAAAAATGTGAAAAGGGAACAAATTTCATGTGGAATTTTTATTCACGATAGGGGTGATGATTTATAAAGTATAAAATCGTGTTTTGCAGAATAATTTGTCAATAAAAATATTCGATTCGAATAAAACAACACAAAATCTTTGAATAAAAACTGGTATGGTATGAGAGAATTCAATGTATTCTTAACGTAAAATTACATTCATTAATATAATTTAAATTAATTTCGAAAATTATAATAACAAACCACTCTCTTTTATTACAGATTTAACAGTTACTATCTGTTAGCAATCAGCTGGGGTTTCTCCATTATTTTAAAATATAAATCACAAATTAGGTAAAACGCAAACTTACTACTATTGTACGTACATACATACATATTTAAAATGACTAAAAATACATTTTCTAAATAATTAATTCAATAAACTACATGTAAACATACAAAGGAAAAACTTACAAATCAATAATTAATTGAATTTTTTCAATCTTTATTTAAGACTAAAACTGTAAAAAACAAGTCCTTGGTTTTTTTATATATGTATTAATATACTCTGTTTTAATTTTTCAAAACAAAAAAAAACAATTGTTGCAATTATTACTTTTAATGTAAGAGAGAATTACACATATTTATGCAAGATGTCATTAAATGAGAATGAATATACTGCAAATTAACTGTCTCACCAAGGCGTTATTAATATTTCCTAAACCGCTCTTTTTTTTATATTTTTGCGATTGTAAAATTCATCGATACACAACGTTGACTTTTATAATACAATTAAAAAATATATATACATATATTTTAAGCAGGTTAACGACTTTCTAAAAAATATGCTTTTCAATTAACGTTTTTATACATTATTAAGTGTATATTTCATTGTCTATTTAATTGTAGTTGCTGGAATAAAGATTTAAATTAACATTTTGCTATTATCTATATTCAATGAAAACCGAAATACATACATACTTACATATAATAAAATGCATGTAAAAATAAAAAACGTATATTAAAATATTTGTGTTGCAGAGTTTTTCTGTTTTTATACTCTACACCACCAAGAAGGGAGGGTATATTAGGTTTGTGCTGATGTTTGTAACGCCCATAATATTAGTCCAACACCCTCCTTAAATTATAAAGATCAACTCATAATCACTTCCAGTGTCGATTTAACGATGTCCGTCCGTCTGGCTATCTATGTAAAGCAAATGTTCTCCCGAAATAACGGTTTATCGGTCATAAATGTTTATGTATGTAGCCAAACAAATCACAACTAAAAATATTTACATTCCAACGACAGCCGGTTCTACGCACCGGAATGACCCGAGATCACTCGGCCAAGGGCTGTCAACTCAGCAATTACTGCTGTTACAACAACAAATTTTATGTAGATAGCTGTCATATACGGACCTCATCCGAAAATCATTTTAAAGAAAATAACTCTTAAAAATGTTGGTATTTTAATAATATTTAACAAAAAACGTTTCATAAGTACGCAAATCATTCGGTCTAATTTTATTATGATCGGTTCATAATTAGTCAAAGCTCTCATATAAGACCCCCCGTCAAAAAAAACTTTAACAAGTATAAATCTTTTAAAAGTATTTATATCGAGATAATATTTGACACAAAAAATATTTATATACACCGTAATCATCCCACTAAATTTTTGGATGATTGGTCCGCAGTAGGTCATAGCGCCCATTTATGACAAACTGTTTTTAGACATATACATGGCGAAGGGCTTGACCGCCTATACTTTTTTTACTTGTTTCCAGCCGAATTTTCGAACATTCATACTTCCAGACATCATAGCGCACCATACCATGAGCACACACTCTATCAACATTCCCAACGTACTACAATATAGGGAAAGCTGTTCCATATGGTAATTTTAGGCCAAACGCACATGCACCCCTATCGTGAATAAAAATTCCACATGAAATTTGTTCACTTTTATTTTTTTAACATTGAATTTTAATAGGAAAAATGTGAAAAGGGAACAAATTTCATGTGGAATTTTTATTCACGATAGGGGTGATGATTTATAAAGTATAAAATCGTGTTTTGCAGAATAATTTGTCAATAAAAATATTCGATTCGAATAAAACAACACAAAATCTTTGAATAAAAACTGGTATGGTATGAGAGAATTCAATGTATTCTTAACGTAAAATTACATTCATTAATATAATTTAAATTAATTTCGAAAATTATAATAACAAACCACTCTCTTTTATTACAGATTTAACAGTTACTATCTGTTAGCAATCAGCTGGGGTTTCTCCATTATTTTAAAATATAAATCACAAATTAGGTAAAACGCAAACTTACTACTATTGTACGTACATACATACATATTTAAAATGACTAAAAATACATTTTCTAAATAATTAATTCAATAAACTACATGTAAACATACAAAGGAAAAACTTACAAATCAACAGTAAAAATCATTTTTTCCAAAATATGAAAATCATTTACTAAATGAATTCGAATCCTTCATATTTTAGTTCCGTGTCAATATGTTGCTCTGCATACATTGTTTTACCATGTATATCAAATGCTGTTATAAATGTTGTAGTTTTTCCATTAAGTTCTTCGGTTTTTAGGGCTACAATAATGCGATCATCAGTGCCGGGTATGAATTTAAACGAAGAAAATCCGTGTGTAGCTTGAGTATTGCTTGAATCTAATGGCACTGTTTCGATTTTATTGAAATCTTCATCGGCTGTGATTAAAAGATTGCAACCCATGTGTTCATCTCTTGTTTCATTGTATCTTTTTAGGAGGGAATTAAAAAAATGTTAAATTAGCTTTTTGATGAAAAAGGAATTTACTTTTTTACTTACTTATCCTTTGAACACCTTCGTGGTAGGAAAAACCACTTTTTATGAACTGACGACCATACGCCACTTTCATGTATCATATAGCCCGGCCAGGTTATTTGCGAAGACTCTTGCCGCAATCTTTTGAAATTATATGACCAATCCAAGGATCTTACTGAACCGGAAGGTGAAATTACCTTAACATACATAGGATTCTCATTTTCAAAATCTCCTGTACCCGTCGTCCATTCCTTGCCCATTGAACCCACATATAATAAACGATCTTTGACTGCAGCCCATTCCGATTTAAACCCTTTAGCATTATGTCCATTACCATCAAGCAGTATTACCCACGGTATGGGTTTATCGTTATTCGTTATATCATAGATCAAACCAGTGCGATCATCAAAACTAAGTAATTTGCCATTAAAAGTTACTATTTCTGAGAGTTCCATACCGCGGCCTTTTAGGGAAAAACTTGATTCAAGTATTGACGGTTCTTCACTATCCCAATTAATTTTTATTTCATCTTTCGAACTTATATAGGACAGATGACCCTTTTTAAGATAACTTCTCCAAACGGTAGCACCATTATTTTGAACGTTTGAGTTTGTATCTAAGTCAGCAACCATGGCAATACGAAATGTTTTTACTCCCGGTCTCCCCACTACTGGCTGAGTTAAGGGATACGTACTATTATATGAAGAAAACTCATCTTCCACAATTGCTTTACTATTGATATTACTGCTACTACTAACCCCAACCCGGTGACCACTTGTGGAACTTGCATAATTTTTGAGCCAAGCCGCATCAGATGAAGACGTACTTCCACGTATATAATAAAACAATATCAATAGTGCGCATACGCCTCCAATAAGCATAGCTATATGGTAATTAAAACGTACTGTTCTATTGCCAATGCGATATGTTGGCGGCGTCCGCAATGCGGAACGCCAATCACGACTATACATCCTTTTATGCTGATAGGATGTTCTAGGTGTACTATTGTTACTGTTCAGTTCTCGATAAGAATATTGCTGTTGCTGCGTGGATGATGCGAAGGCAAGTGGTGTCGTGGCGGTGTTTTTTTGATTAGCATTAAACAAATAGTTATTCATTTGGCAAGAATCTTCTCTTACGAACTTTTTCATTCATACATAACTTAAAATATTTCAATAACTAATTGATTTTCGTTGTTTCTTGCATGTGCTCTTAATGATAATTTATTTACGTTTTTTTTATTAAAAAATACAATAATTATAATTTTTTTAATAAACTAAAACTACTCGTCAGCTGTTTCCATTGGTTTAGAGATGTGCTAGTTTAAAAATTTTCTATATGGCAGTACCATAATTTTCTTAAAGATAGTGTTGGCTAGTTTCTAAAAATCGCTAATAATTTTATGTAAACTAAACACAGAAATAAATCTATTTTTGTTCAAAGTTTAACCTCATTAGTTTAGGAGTTAAAAAAGGTTTTTATAACTGTAAATCTCTTCTTCAAATAAAAAATTATCTGAATAGCACTTTTTCCATGGTGTTTCTGCAGGCAAACTCCCGGTAATGAAATAAACATTTTTTATTATTTAATAAACGTTCTTGTACACTTTCAATTAGAGCTGATGGCTAATGTAGCTAGTGCTCCTTAATTTAAATTTAATCTTAGAATTAATTTCTTGTAGATTAAATAAATAAATAATATTATTTAATAAAATCAAAAGCATAAGGGGGTTTTCGTTTATATTACATTATATTTTTGTAAAGTACATATTTTCATAATTATTATCTGAAAGTTTACACCAAAAAAAAAAAACAAACGAACAATTTATATTATAACTGTGCAAATATTGATTTAAAAATATAACGAAACATATGATTGGCAAAATAAAAATGAATTAATTTGGCAATACCGTCACTGTTTTGTTTTTATTAAAAATTCATTTGGACATTTATAGATTATCAGAAAAAAAGAAAGTTTTCCAATTTATTGTTGTGGCTACATGGAAGAATGTCTTCGCATTTTGTAAATGTGCTGCGGCAAGCTTTAAAAACTTTTGACAGAGCCAATCAAACTGGCTTTAAAAGTAATATTGCTTTGTTGAAACAGTTGACAGATCAACTTACATACCGGGATATACAATTGAATCAAGAAGAACTATTTAACGATGATTTGTTCCAGCGTCACGGCAGGGCACCATGTACCTTTATGCATATATTTGAAAATGAAACAGTTTCAATGAGCGTATTTATAATGAGAGCAGGCTTCACAATGCCTTTGCACGATCATCCCTGCATGCATGGTTTGCTAAAAGTCTTACATGGTCAATTGAAAATACAATCGTTCACTGAGGACCGTCAGGCAAACGAACTAATGAATTACAAGCAAAACATAAAAGTTGTAAAAGAAGAAGTAAAATATGTGAAACCGAATATGGAGTGCACCCTGGTAACGCCTAAAGAATGTAATTATCATGAGATAACAGCTGTTGGCGGTGTGGCTGCATTTTTTGATATATTATCACCGCCCTATGATGCTGATGTTCCTGGTATCGGTCGTAGAAGATGTACATTTTATGAAGTTGTTACACCTCCGGACATTTCCGGAGACAGTAGTGGCGATGCTGACAAAAAACAAACAGTAATATCACTTCGGCGCATACCTGATCCAATAACATACTATTGTGACACAACCGAAGCTCACGAATCTGTTTTGGAAACCGCGTTTCTTTGCTCACAGGAAGCTTATAGTGTTTTATCGTAATAAATACAACAAGGACGATGAATAATATTAGTAAACGCTTAGGAATTTATGTAAAACAGAAGCCAAATAATTATTTAAGTCTGTGTTTGTTAAATAGGAGTTGTACTTTATTAATTGAACGAAATAAAGTTCAAACATCACACTCAATAAATGTTTAAGGTGTAAATTTCTTTTAATATATGTACGTACTTTCCAATTGTATTATTTATTTAGCATCAATAATTTAATAAACATTTTAAAAAGTTCAAACAATTCGTATCGATTTTGTTACAGTTTTCCTAACAATAATTGTTAGAATTAGGGTAGGACTTTTGGAATATATAGTATAATAAAAATATGAAATAGGTATAACAAAATTTAAAAAACCTATGAATCCTATGTATCTAAATTAAACTACTGAATGTAAATTCTCCAAAAAATTACGATCTTTAATACCTACATATAGTTTAAAATAATAAAAAAATAATCAAAAAACAATGAATGATAAGAGACCAGTAACATTTTTACTAAATCTTACAGTATTATAAAGTTTCTTTTAGTTCGTCATTTTCTTCAAGTGTTTCTTGATAGATGTCCTGATTACGTCTTTTAAATTTTTTAATAGGAGGTGTTGCTGATTGCACAGTCTCGTTTGTGATACTTTCAATTTGTGTTTGATCATTTGTAGACGCATCAGATGAAGCACATTCCAATTGCAAATCTTTCTT
Source organism: Bellardia pandia (assembly GCA_916048285.2). Lineage (NCBI taxonomy): Eukaryota > Metazoa > Arthropoda > Insecta > Diptera > Calliphoridae > Bellardia > Bellardia pandia. The sequence continues at coordinate 26,475,762 of OU696531.1, forward strand.
AATCTCTTCTTTATTCGTGTCATCGTCCAAATCGATTTCCTCTGTATTTTCGTCCATTTTAGGTTTCGGCAGAATCAAACCAGAGTTACTTTTACGCTTTAATTGACTACTGTCTGTTAAACACTCTGATTGTGATGATGTATTTAGGCTACATTGGTGGTCATCCTGCAGAAGTGAATTATTTAAAGCTGAATCTTGTGTATTATCAAGTGTACTAGAATGACTCAATTCATGGCCGGTCATCAACATTGCTAACGACAGGGGATCATCAATGCCCAAAGTATCACAAAAATGCAATGATTGTGGATTAATTTCTGATTTTGGTTGTTCATAATGCCGGCCTTTGTTATATGTAGATGGATCAAAAGATTCGACTGTTCGACAAAAATTATTCGGAATTTTTAGATCGTTTTCGAACTTTTTACGTACATGTTGCATTTCTTCTTCGGTAGGTGTAAAGTCGAAACGTTCACCATTTACACTCTTTTCATTCGGAAGATAATAGTAGGATTCTTTGACATTAACCAAGTGATTGGTTAAATATAATATGGTTAGCCATTCCAAATCATATTCAAATCTCAAATGGCCCTCATCATCTGTATAATTTTCGGAATTAATATCAAGAACTTGTAAAAACCTTCGTTTAGGCAAGCATTTGTCTAAAGCTAAGAATTTTGTAAATGATCCATTTGAGGCTGCATCTTCATCGTTATTTAATTTACTAAAAATATCGTTCTTTGCTTCCGTTTTCTCTTCGCAGCTTTTCGAGTTTGAATGGTCTACGACGGCTGCAAATTTACAATGCAAATGGGCTGCAAACCAGTACAAAGGCTGTAACATATTAAGTAAATCTTCACAAGGTCTACTGCCAAGCTTATCGTTATCCATTTCATCGCGTAAAAATGGTTTAAAACGAGCTAGTTGTTCTTTATTACCGAAGTTGTATATGCCTTTGGGCCAATCATGCGACATAATAATGTCAATTTTTCCCGAAAGTTGTTTCAGGCGAAATATTTCCAACTGACGCACATGGTAGACACTGCGTTTGGTGCTTTCTGAGTAGGGAGAAAACTCAAAACGGCCTCTTAAATAGTCATGGCCTTTATATATGCCAGAAACGCCTGCAATTCGAAGACCATTTACTCTGACAACACCAGCATAACCTAAATAATAAATATTAGGTGCAACCCAACCACCATAAGGCAATTCTTGTAAATAGTTGGACGCTTCATGATTACCACCTATAAATATTGTCAACATTGGTGCCTTTAATTCTCCGCTGTAGTACCTGAAATAATGCAACAGATTAAAAAAATATTTGGTTAGAGATATATGTAATTCATAATTTGTTTATTACTATTAATGTACTTACTTATAAAATGTACAAATATCTTGATATTTCTGGGAAACGGCCATTGTTTGTAAATCGTCCATATTACGCGTGGACTGAAAATCACCACAGCAAAGTAGCATATCAACTTTAATATTGTCACGCTTTTCCAACTCTTGTATAGTTTCGTAAATTTTTTCTAACTCTCCATGAGCACAACCTTCGACAGCGATTTTCATTTTTGTATTGTTTTTAAATTATATATATATATTGTATATTTACACCATGAATGTATTCAATATGCCTTGAGCTCTACGATTTGCTTACTTTTCTTCTTCTTTACGAAGCAGCATGCAATTAAGTTTGGTACACTATTATTCACTAGGTGGTTCATATAATTTAATATTATTTATTGTATATTGATAACACTTTTACTTGCAAAACCGTATTTATATATCCACTTTATAGTTGACTTGTGGGCTTAAATCAAGACCGTGACACTAGCTTGGATTTTAAAAATTTTTTTCAGATGATATCCTATTATCTTCTATGCCTAAAAATACAAAAAATTTTGCCCGCACTCCTATGGATTACGAGTTATTCACCTTTAAAGTATTGATATATAACTTTAAATATCTACTACACCAGATATATGTATATGGGTACCGCTTGAAAATACTCGAATGATATATACACCCCTTTCGTGAATAAAAATTCCACATGAAATTTGTTCCCTTTTATTTTTTTTTAACATTGAATTTAAATAGGAAAAATGTGAAAAGTGATCAAATTTCACTTGGAATTTTTATTCACGATAGGTGTGAATATGACGTAATCCATTGACCCAATGTGACCCTACACTGAATTTATGTTTTTATACCCTTCACCTTCATGAGAATTTTGTATACGTTGTTTTTATGATAAAAGAGGAAAGTGTGCGGAAAATAGTAAGAATCGGTCCATGATTTCTTATAGCCCCCATACAAATATATATATTCCCGAAATATGGCTTAATGATAAATAAATGCCTATAAAATTGGAATATCTAGACAAAATTTAGCAAAAATAAGTCTTATACAAAAATAAATCGCAAAACGAATTTTTTTTTAGTTCGGTCCATGTTTGACCAATGACCCAATATAAAGTCCACTTCCAAAATTCACTTAAATACGTATAAAACAGATATAAATAACGTTAAACGGCTAAAATTTGACATAAATACTCTCTATAGGCAAATAAATTATTGTACCAAATTTTATGGTGGTCGGCCCAGAACTGGTCATAGCTCCCATACAAGGACCACATCTGAAAAAGACATTTTTCCCTATATATATTGTATAAATATCGTTACCGACTCAAAACATTGTACAGATCATTTACATTGTGAATTTCGGTCTATTTTTAACCGTATGCCCCATATAAAGCCCTCTTCCGAAAATCACTTTAATACTCATAAATCGCTTATAAATAAGGGTACCAATCCAAAATTTTACACGGATCATTTACATACATGCCTAAATCTAACTGCTGGATTTTGAGAATATCCGTCCATATTTGACTATATCCCCCACATAAGGTCCACTCTCGAAATCCACGTTAATACTAATATATATCTTAAATATACCGTTATTATGTTGAAATTCGACGTGAAATATCCTCATATGCATGAAAATAACTGTTGCAAAATTTAAGAAGATCGGCCCATAATTTGTCATAGCTGCCATATAAGAACCATTTCCAAAAAACAAATTCGGGTCAAAAAATATTCTTTTCGGATTTAACCCATATTCTATGTTTTATAATCATGATATATATCGTTAGAAAGGTATTTTTAATACCTTTTATTTAGTGTATTACAAACCATCAAGCACCCAGTAGTTCCCGAGATATAGGCCCGCCCCCTCGAAAATAGGCGTGACCGCCAACAAATTTTTTTTTGCTGGTATCTCCTCTAAAAGCCCTATTTCATTTTGTTTTTTTTGAGCAAAATCACTAAAAACCGAATTGTACACCTTTTTTTTATACTCTGTTTGTTAAATTACACTGAAGATTATTATGAACATCAGACAAACTCTGTAAATTATGGTAAGAATTGGTAATTAAATTGAAATTAGACATTTTAAAATATTTAACATAAATTATGTTGGTCGTAAAATTGTATTTCAAACAATATATCAAATACTAAGAAAATTTGCACTAAGACTGAATAGAAAACACAGAATTAGGATATTCTAGTCTAGTGTAGTTTCTGTATTTCTTATTACGTTTAGGTGGAGGGTATTTAAGATTCGGCACAGCCGAATATAGACAGCGCTCTTACTTGTTTCATATTGAGTTTTTTTAAAAGAGTGTTAAATTTTACATATACTATTTAGTCCTAGGTCTTAAAATGTCGCTGATATTTGAGGTTAAAAATTATTAATTAAAAAAATATATTTACAACGGTGTGATAAAAGTTTTTAAATTATATTCTAAATTGCATACTGCGTTTATGAAAACAGCCATCATTACACCGCGAAAGAACTTCATCGACATATCTGTATAATTGTTTCAGGAATGTATAATTTTAAAACGAATTCTAACTCGTATTACCTTATCAAGTTTCTGATGGAACACTCTGAATTTAAAAGTGAACCCATATTTTAGAAAAATTTATAATGTACTCCAATTCATTATTTTCTTTTTAGCAAAATACCTACCAATTTAAAAAATAAACTACAACATAATAATAAAAACATAAAAGTAGCATTTGCTTTATAAGCAACTAAGAATATGGATTTACAACATTTTATTTTTCTACAGCAATATGCAGTTAAAATGGTCTTACTTTAGATTGTGTAGCATCAGTGAGAATCCATGATTTATAATCCCGTTTCTTCATAGACATTTGCTTATGACGCGGATGTGTTGGACATATGACATAATGTCTTTGTTGGCGTATAACGAAATAACAATCTTTGCAACGACGCTTTAGACGGCCCTTAACCTTAAAACCAGCAACCTGATTAATCAATGATGACACTGGTGTCAACAAACGTTGCAAGCCTGAAACTATTGATATTGGTGATACCACGCTGCTAGCTATTTGACTCAATGATGATGGTTCTGTGAAGGTTTTAGGTAGAGGTTTAACCATCATGTGAAAATTTCTCGCAGAAGAGGAAGCGGCAAGTTTCTTAAATCCATTTTGAATTAAAGATGCACATATTTTTGTGGGGAACGACATCTGAAATATAATTAATTTTCGTTTTTTTTTGTTACTATGTATTTTTATTTTAATAAAATATATAATTTAAAAACCTTTAAACAATTTTACTCTGCCTTGATACAAGTCAGCTGTTGAAGTAACAGAGATGTACATTCGAATTTTTTGAGCAAATGATTGGCAACGCGAAGATTTTTAAATCTGTGATATGTCGTTCAGAAGAATATCTGGTTTGTGTTTGGATTTTTTTATATCGAAGCAAAACAGTTTACAATTTGTTTTTGATTTTTGAACCACGCAATATTTTTGCGCCAGCTACAATGATATTTATCTCTTAAAACAACTTTTGCATAAATTTTTTACATAACAAAGGCGTTGAATAAAGTTTAAATAAGGAGTGCCCAAGCCCTATACTCTTGGTGCTCTTTTGTGCTCGTCAAGGCAAGTATTTTTGGATGAGAAGTGAAAAGAGAACAAAGAAGGGGTACAAACTTGACGGTTGGTTGGTTGGTTTACGTGGTAGTTCACTACGTGCGAACACTTAAGTAGAGTCGAAGGGACCCCGTTTTAAAAGACTGGTGTGGTCTCGTCAGATTTAATGTCATGTACAACATACTGTAGTTAATATGTGTGTGCAAAAAAGTCGTGTCTTGCTAGACCCAACCTGTAGCTGTGAGATATCTCAGTAGGTCATTGAGTTTTGACCCAGCTACCTCACCAAGGTTGTTCAGTGTATAGTTTCCCATGAATTTATGTCTCTTAACACACAGGGCTGGGCATTCGCAGAGAAGGTGAAAAATCGTTTCCTCTTTTTCTCTATCCTTACAACTACGACAATGGTCGTTAAAAGGGAGTCCCAGACGATTTGCGTGCTTGCCTAACGTCCAGTGTCCCGTTAATACTGCCAGCAATCTTGATATAGCCTTCCTATTCCGGGCTATCAGTTGCATAGTACGTTTCTCGTTGAAAGATGGCCACATCAACTTGGCTATCCTACATGTGTCTAAATTACGCCATCTATTCTCAGCCTTTGTAAGAAAATGTCTGAGGATGATACCTTTGATAGTCCCCAGTGGAATTGCTACTGAGACCACATTGGAGATATCTGGCTAGTTCGTCTACCCGTTCATTGCCGTAGTGGTTCCTATGCGCAGGCACCCAGACCAAGGTAATGTCAGATAGACGACCTAGCCTTGACAGAGAATTCCTACATTGCCTAACTAGTGAAGATTAAGTGACAGGAGTGCCGCCTGACTGTCGACAAAAATACCTATATTGCTGCTAATGTTATGATCGTGTAATGTATTACAAGCTGCCATGATTGCAAAAATTTCCGCCTGGAAAACACTACACTCATTCGGAAGACGATACGAGATGTCTATCCCAGGTTCGTCACAGAAGACCCCAGAACCAACACCGCAGCTCATCTTAGAACCGTCTGTGTATATCCTAGTGTCATATTTGTGCACGAGATTACCCTTATTTCACTCACTCCTGGAGGGAATTAAGACCTTGAATATCCTATCAAAATCCGTGTATAGAGTAATATAGTCAGATGGTTGGAGAACGTTTGAAGGCAACTGGCCAAGAATCCCCGCGTGGCCATATATTCTCGATCTCCAACAACCGAACGCTTGAAGCGCTGCGCTGCAGGCAGAAGTGGCCATTATGTGAAGGTCAATTGGCATAAGGTGCAATATAGTGTTCAGTGCCTCTGAAAGACTAGTCCTTAGTGCACCAGTTATGCCAATACAGGCTGATCTCTGGACTTTGTATAGTTGGTCTACGACATACTTCCTTCTAGTTGCAGTCCACCATACAAGAGATCCGTAAGTAAGAATTGGACGTACTATAGCCGTATACATCCATTTAACTATGCTGGGACTAAGTCCCCATTTCCTACCAAACATCTTACGACAGGTGTAATAGGCCACCGTTGCCTTCTTTACCCTGTGTTGAGTATTTAGCTTCCATGACAATTTAGAGTCCAGTATGATGCCTAGATATTTTGCATTGTTTGAAAGGGGGATTTCGCAGTTTTTCAACATTGGAAGTATGAAGCTTGGAATCTTGGTCTTTGTCGTGAAAAATCCAAGTTCCGTTTTGCTCGGGTTTACCCCAAGACCGTTAACCGTGGCCCAGTCGTCAAGCAACCTTAAAGCAGTGGACATAATCTCACTGATCACGTCCGGAAACAGACCTGGTACGAGTTCACCACATCGTCCGCATAAGCAACAAATTTTATCCCCCTACTGTCTAGATCAATGAGAATCGAGTTAATAACAATAAGCCACAGTAGTGGGGAGATTACTCCTCCCTGTTGAGTCCCTCTCTCAACTTGCTTAGACTTAACGGTATTACCAAGATTTGTTGTGACTATTCTTGAATTCAACATGGTAACTAACCAGTTATTGATATATTCTTCAACGTCTAGGTTAGTAAGAGCTTGCTGAATTGCAAGAGTAGTTATATTATTGAAAGCACCCTCTATATCCAGAAAGGCTGCCATTGTATATTGTTTAAATTCGAGAGATCTCTCTATAACTCGTACAACCTCATGCAGAGCTGTATCTGTAGAGCGACCCTTAAGGTAGGCATGCTGACTGTTTGAGAGCCATGTTGAACCCTCAAGGCGCTGCCTAATGTGAGCTTCAAAGAGTCTTTCCAACGTCTTAAGTTAAAAAGATGAAAGACTAATTGGACGGAAATCCTTCGCCTTCTCATGACTTCTTTTGCCAATTTTGGGAATAAAAACGACCCTGACTCTCCTCCAGTTAACCGGAACATGGTTGAGGGAGAGACAGAGCGTAAAAATTGTATGAAGCCAGGGGATGATATGCCTTTTTGCACTTTGTAGCATCTTTGGCAAAATACCATCCGGCCCAGGTGACTTGAATGGTGCAAAACTGTCAATCGCCCATGATATCCTGTCATAGGAGATGATGTTACTATCGATATTGGATAGAGTCATACCTACATTCCCAATAACCGTATCCATAGCAACATCCTTACAGCTTGGAAAATGCGTATTCAATAAGATGTCAAGTGACTCTGCTGAGGATTCGGACCAGGAGTCATCCTTCCTCTTGATATATATGATATATCCAATCCCACGGATTGCCCCTTGGCTAGAATTCTGCTAAGTCTTGCAGAGTCTTTTGTGTTATCTACAGATTCGCAGAAGAGTCTCCATTAGTTTCTTTTTGCGACTACTATAGATTTCAATAGATCACGATAAGGTTGCCATGATTTACTATTATAGCTAATGTTAAAGGCCCTACGAGTTTCCCTACGTAGTTTATATAGCTCCGAATTCCACCATGGAGGGAAGCTTTTCTTAGCCTTAGTGACTGGACAGGAAACTTCAAAAGCTTTAACTTCAGTTTTACTAAAGTTTTCCTCCAATCTTTCAAGACCAGTGACGGTACTAGCCAATTTTCTTATTTCCTTTTGTTTTTTTCATATATGTTGATTTGCATTAAAAAGTACGAAAATTGAATTGGCCTGTGTAAATGAAATGGCAAGTTCAAAAGAGAATTTCACAAAAACTGGTCAGCGAAGACTTGCAGTATTTTTTAATACATATCTGAATTTAGCATATTTTAATAATTCTGCTTAAATTACAATGTCAAAACAATTTATTTTATTAAGTTTTAAATAAGATTTTGAGTATAAAATCCAATTCATCCATCATATAAAGGTACTTATTATCCGTATTCCGTATTTTTGTTATTTAAATTAAATGAATATTCTTTCGACATTTTGTTTTTGTAGGATTTTCCCGTTGAAATTCTGAAATTGTTTCCTCGAAAAATTTTCACAGAATTCAGCATTTAAAATTGCTTTTCATGTTTACAGATATATATATACGTCATTTCTACTATCCTGACTCAATATTATTTGGAATTATTATACTTAAACTTAATTGTTAATAATTAAGAAAACACTACTATTACTTAGATTTGTTTTTAAATTATGTCATGTTCCTCTTTATATACATATAAAGAGGAGGGGGGTACAAATGGTATCGCAGAAGATGAGTTTCAACTTCTTAGCGTCACTTCCGCAATAGAAAATGTTGGCAGGGAAGAAACTTCCAATTGCTGGCAGGGATAGCTCTGCAAGTGAGTGTATTAGTAAAAAAGTTTGAATGTATTGACTTTTTCGAACTTGCACTTGCATGTGTAAATGCCGGGTAAACATTGGCACAAAGTATAATTTGTGACATTGGTGACTGCGATCGTCAATGTAGATTTTGTTTTTGTTTAACGTATGATACCGTTTAAAAAAGTGTGTTGTTTCTTTGTATGTATTGGCTTTTACAACAAAAAATACTGAATAAAAATTTGTTTTTGCTCTTACATAAGCAACTTTTGGGCACTCCTGGTTTAAATCGACTTTTTGTTCGGAAAAGTCGAACAATCGATTACGTTATCCCAAAACGGTCGAAAAGTTGACTCACTCAAAAAGTATAATAGCCGATAAAGCTGATCTTTTATTTAAAATTTTTGATTAAATTTTTTTGCAACTATTGCGTATATATACTTATATAATGGTTATAACAGATTTATAGTTTCATTACATTTTCACACATTAATTTTTATTTAAATGAGTTCCTTTAACTCAAATTGAAAAATTTCACAAATGGAATATAAATAATAAAAAACTAATCAATATTTATTATTTCACCAGTCACTTCAGGGGCTATTGTTCGAGAACGCTTAGATTGAGTGGGTCCACCTTCTTCATCAGAATCTAATACTTCTGTAACATTATCATCAGCTGGTTTACGTTTCATGGCAACAGGCTTTTCGGGACTTGTCACTTTCAATTTATCAGTAGCTGCAGTCACTTGTTCAGCTGTTACATCCGTATGTTCTTTAACCTCCACTACATCATCGTCATCCTCTTCTATAACGCACAAATCATCATCATCATCTTCAATAACGTCACTGATGCGAGCCTTCTTTGATGTGGACGGCCCATCAGCCATGTTTTCTTTTTTGCCATTTTCCTTCAATGCTAACTCCTCTTTTGTCTCCTCTTTAGGTTTAAGTTGGTTTTTATCAGCAATAACTTCAAACATGGGTTCATCGCGTTCAGAATCAATATGCACGATAATTATGCTAAGCTCATAGTTTTGGAAAAAGTCATCACATTTTAGAAGAACGCCATCAACTATATCCATTTCAGATAATAATTTACCATCATTACATTGAGTTTCATCCTCATCCGATGATATGACAACAACACCCTTTGCATCAACTATAACGTCCGGATGGACCATATTTAAAGTTTTTATTAATACTTCATCGCGGAATTCTTTAACATGCATACGCTTAGTATCAATGCGCAAATGTATGGCTGGGTCAGCTGCACACACATAACAATCGGGATTGGGAACAGTAAGGAACTTTTCTGGAACTAATAACTGTTGGCGGGGATTTGGTCTTAAGCGCATATAAACAGACTTGCATTTATCTAATTCTTGTTGTAAAACCTTAAATGTTTGTAACACAACCACGCCAGCTGTAATCGCATTAGTTGTAGCAATCGCTGGTATAATATTTCCAGCCATTGATTTTATTTCAAAGCGAGATTTACGGCCAATTTCAAAAATATATCCTCTTATGTTAGCACACGCTGCAACGAAATCCATTGCTGGCTGATCGTCTTTGTCCCATACTAAAGAATCGCCTCCCTCTAACTTTTCAATATTAGTTTTCAATTTTTTTAAACAATCCGCAAATACACCAGCACATTCTGCTAAAGACCACGTTTTATGGTAATGCCGCATGAAAGTTTCGTTTTTTTCTGACTCGTCTTTTTGCAACAAAACGCTATCCCATTTAATAGGTGTTGGAGGTTTACGTGATTTCCATAGGTTGGACATAGACAAAAGATATTTAATGTCATCGTAAAAAAATTTATTGAAAAGAATTTCGGCATCATAATTGCTGTCTTTAGCCCATTGGCGAGTGTTTACACGAACCACATTACCGTCCTTTGGAACAGCTTCATCAGTTTTCATTACCTTATCATCACTTCCAGTGTTTGCTGCGTCAGCATCAGCATTTTCTTCACCACTTTCAGTTTGAGCTTCGGGATCTGCCATATCAGGTGAAATATCCTCATCATCGACAGTTTCGCCAAAAAGTTGACTGTAAAAATATTACTCGTGTATTTTATCAAAAATGTTTACTTTATCTTATTACTCGCTAAGCTATACTCTAAAGGTTATCAAAGAGAATAATTGGATTTTTTACATGAATTTCATAGACAAATAAACAGTTTTCTTGCTATCCTGAATTGCTATGATAATTGAATTTGAGGATATCCTTCATGCGTTAAACTTCCCGAATTTTTTATTCTTTAATCAAAAACATATACAAGGTGGCGCAAAAGTAATCCTCCTATCAGAAAATGCTATAATTTTTGCGAGGCCCCCAAAATTTATCAGCCCAATCATGAATAAAAATTCTGGGGGAGTTTTTGTCACTTTTTATTTTTTTAATATTGAATTTGAATAGGAAAAATGGGAAAAGCGAAAAAACTCCCGCGGAATTTTTATTCATGATTGGACTGTATAGCATTTTCTGACAGGAGGATTACTTTTGCGCCACCTTGTACAAACATATTGCCAAAAACCCTGAAACTTATAAATATCAGTATATTTCTGAATATCTACTTTACATGAGTCCCAAATAAATAACTAAGAAAACAGCTACTTTTCCTATAAATACAATCATAGGCCACACTTACTTGAACAGATGTTTAGCCCATACAATGCAATGTATTGGCTCCGAAGGCGTATTACGAATAGTACAACCGGGAAAACTCTTTTGGGCAGCTTTAGGCGTACACTCGTAGCATTGAGTCAAACCTTTCTTGATCAACTCAACCTGTCCATTATATCCGGCCGTCCCGCTTTCAATAAGAGGGACTTCAGCATTTAGGCACATGCGATTCACATGGTTGCGCGCGGCACGATTATCTAAAGCATTGAGGACAACATCGAATTTTTTGAAGAAATTAACTCCATATTCAGTTCTGTTGGCAACAAGTAGGTATATTATATTCATGAAAGAGCTGAAAGTAATAAATATACTTACGTCATAATACTATCGTGATATGCCTTTATTTTCACATCTGGATTGAATTGTAAAGCACTTTCTCGGGCAACCTGTGCTTTGGATTTACCCACATGCTCACGGTGGAATAAAAATTGACGATTCAAATTACTTAAATCAATAGTATCCAAATCAATCTAATGAAAGTTCATTATTTAATAAAATTTATATAAAACATTTAAATGAACAATATGTACTCACAATTTCAATTTCTGGAAATCCTGACAATACTAAATTCTTCAAAATTTCACATCCTATACCACCAGCTCCGACTACCAACAGCTTGGAGGCTTTAATTTTTTCTTGTAATGTAGATGGAAAAACACCATTCAAAGAAGCCGCCATTACTTTAACTATGAGCTCTTTCTACTAAACAAATAAAATGTTATTTTTTTATTTAATAATTTTTAAAGAAAAAAGTTAAAGAATACCTTATTTGCAAAAAATATGGAGATAGACGCCGCCGGTTGTTTGGCAATAGTGTTGGTAATTTAATGGATACCAAGTAACCGATAAAAGGTTACATTGCGGTGCTACCTGATATTAATTAAAAATCGATAAAGCTGATTTATATATTTTTGGGACTAATACTATGTTTCCACGACGACTTGAATCACCTGCTTCGCCTTCTGAATCATGTTTATGAATCATGCTGTTTACATGACTAATAAACTTGATTTGATTTGACAGTTGTCTTTAATAAACAAACAGAATTTACAATTTGTGGGAAATAATTTTTTTTAATGAACAAACAAAAGTGAGTGGAAATTAGTTAGCTTATTTGAAAGAAACATACATTCGTACGTATTTACTTTCTTTACTTCCAGCAACAAGAAAATAATTTGCTTTGTTTACAATAATATATAATTTTTACAGCTAGTGCAGATAAACTTACGATAAAGATTAGAGAAGAGTGCAATTTTTCGTGCTTCGCAAGTAGATTCAATATGAATCTACTTGATTCGCTCTTAAAATTTTGTATGATGAAGCAAGTTGTTTCGCACATGATTGGGATGTGAAGCTTGAATAGAGAGCGAAACATGTACCGTGGAAACATAGTATTATATTGTATTAGTCCTAGTTCAAACTGTGGATTTCTTAAGGCAATTTTTACTATAACGAATACAGAATTTTAAATATTCAAGTTTATATAGTCTCTTGTACAATACATATCAAAATACATAAATTTTAACTTTTTAAATAAGAAATCACAAAAAATGTAATGTTAAACACAATTTGTGCAATATTTTTATAATATCTTAGTCCGCTTTCACACTTTTCAATTCTGAGAAGGGAAAAGTGAATAAAAGGAGTACAAACTTGACGGTACTAGTCAATTTTTTATTTAAATTTATTTGGCTGAATATTCTTTCGACATTTTGTTAAAATAGGAGAAGTTTTTGTAGAATTTTCTCGTTTAAAATGGTTTCCACTAAAAATTTTAGTTCATGGAATTCAGCATTCAAAATTGCTTTTTATGTTTACAGATAAATAAGTAATTTCTACTATTATTTGAAATTCTTATATGTACTTAAACTTAACAATTGTCAATAATTAAGAAAACACTGCTATTACTTACTTTTGTTTTTGAAATATGTCATGTTCTTAATATTTATGATAGTAAATGAGAAAAATAGATGCTATCTCAAAAAAAAAAGAGAAGAATTTGATAACAAAAACATTAATAAAACAAACAAATAATAGAAAATTTTAATAATTCAGAAAATCGCCACTTTCAATGAAAAAAATCGTCAAATCGTCACTTTGCTATTTTTGAAACAAAAAATCGTCAAATCTGGCAGCTATGTTAATGACCCATTTCACTGAAATTTTTCTTAGTGTGGCAACCTTATTTTTTTACATTTGTTTGTATTTACTTTTTTCTTCTAATATTTGACGTCAAAAAATTGTAATACAATGGATTGTGCTCCATTAAATTTGGTAAATATTTTATTTTAAACACTTGATTTTTAACATTTATTGTTACATTTATTCAGGCCCATTTTCATGAAAGAAGAGCTGATAAGTTAATTAAACGACATCGTTACGAAGACGCCTTCAAGGCAATAGAAACATCAATGCTGTATTTAGAAGACGCATATAAAAATGTAAAAATTCCCAAAGCTTTGGAAGTTTTAAATACACAAAAATGGGATTATGAACGTAAGTTAAATCAGATACAAATGCGTAAGATACAATATGATAAAATGAAATCAAAAGAAATTGTGCCTTCAGTGCAAATTGAAGTGTCTTCTAATAATATAAAAGCAGATACTGTAAATGCACAATCCATTGCAAGATCCATAGATAAAACTATTAAAGAGTTTAACGATAAATACGGTAGTTCATTACTGGAAAATATGCAACGAATGGAATTGAAAACAAAGAAAAACAATGATCCTAACAAATTCTCCAAAGAACCATCTGCTAAAGGACATTACAATTCGAAAGAAATGTTAACAGAACAATTGGAAACAAACATAAGACGATTAAGTTTATTGGATAATCACATGCAATCAGCAGATGATGATTTACCATCGTTGGCACCTTTGGAATTGCCATCATTTGATTATACTGTTTTTGGAGTAGCATCAGGTTTATTAGAAAATTTTCAAAAGTAAAGTGTTTATAAAACTATTTTTATTTATTTGTGATCTCTCTACATTGTAAGATTAATGTTGAAATATAAGAAATATAGTAATCAGAATTAGCATATAAATTTATTTTTTTAATAATCCTTGTAATAGTTCTTCCATGTCAGTTTCGGTTTCTACTTCCTTTAAAAGTAATAAAACTTGTGCTTCCATTTCACATAATATTTCAGGCTTTTTATACGTTATAATTAGGGTATTGTACTGATGATGTACTGAGATATTGGATTGAGCTGGTAAAATTCCACATCGATCTAAATCGGGTACATTTATTACTTTGTAATATTTTTTATTTGTCGTTTTCACAACTATGGCTCTTTTTTCGGAATCAGCTTGAACCTGATACACCTCTATGGAATAGGGAAGATTTCTTATGCGCCATTCAATGTTTTTCTTTGTTATTCGTTTTGTTAATATCGGTTCCGTATTACTGATTTTAACGGTAAAGCTGCCGTCGCCATTTCGCAAATCGCTACTGTCGCTTGCTGCAGCCAATTGCCTGGGATCCTCTCCTAATTCAACTTCCCATTCTGCTTCACCCATTAGTTGCTTATTTTTGCGCCAAGCTCTCTTATGCACCACACCAGTATCTAAACTATATTCCTCAGCCATTTGTTGGCCATCGGAGAATTTATAAAAAATTTTACGGATCCTACCACTGATCATAGAGTTCTTTTCAGCGCTCTTTAAATAATTCAGCCAATTCTCGTATGACATTTTTAATATATTTTCTATTGATTTTATTTTGTATGTATTACATTCGAATGGATTTCAAAATATTCAAAATTTGTTCGATGTCGTTTACGAAAAACAAGCATGTTGTTAAATTGTTGTCTAGTAACAACTTATAGTGATGCCATATTTTTTTTTTTTTTTAAAGGAGACCCTTTAGTGTGGCAAATCTTACGGATTGTATTAAAAACGCAAATTTTTAATGAAAAATATATTGCGACAATTTATTTTATATACATATTTATATTTAATTTATATTTTAAATGTAATACCTAAAAAAGATAGCATTAAAATCTGTTAACAGTTTTAACACCCCAAATTTTAAAACACTGTCAACAAAATAATTTAATAAAAACTAATGGTTCCTAAAATAATAAAACACTTTTCAAAGTAATATCCAAGAAATTCATATTCTGGTTTCTATATCAGAACAAAACAGGTAAATAGCAGTGACTTTCAAATAGTGCTGGCAAATTCTACTACTTTCCATTACTCAATAATATTCAATACTTTTCATTTGGGTACTCAATACTACTCGATACATTTAACGGATTTCTTGAAAATATAACGCATAGTTGTTATCTGCAAATTGAAGTAGTTTCTTCAAAAAATAAAAATAGATCTTCAACTATTATTGGGTTTGTATGTCTTTTATTATTAAATCAAAGATAAATGTAAAGCTAACTTTTAATTCAACGTTAACAACAACTTAAGAAATAATTAAAATAAATTCTTTGGAAAATTAATGAACATTGTTGTCTTTTTATACACTATTTTACCCACTCAACTTGCTTAAAAATACAACTCAGAAAGTATCGAGTAACTACTTTTAAGTATTGAGTATCCAAAAAAGGGCAAATACTCGATACTCGGTACCCATTACTCAATACTTTGCCAGCACTTCATTCAAACCACGCGCGTGAACAAATCAAACTCAACAATTTTATAACAAACCGTAACAGCTGATTTACCAAAACAAATTTTTTTTTCTTGAGTGGTGAAAATTGTTTGTTGTTGTTTATGTATCATTGTGTAGATTTGTTAGTGTAAATGCGGTTTGTTAAAAAGTCCATTCCATTCGTTTCTAATTTGAAAACTAACAAACCCAAACATAACCTTAAATACATTGAACAAACTTATGTGTTTATAAACAACAATTGCTAATGTCGATGCAAATAAGTAAATGAAATTTTTTTAGAAATCAATAAATCAATAATAACTAAAACACATTTAATCAAAATAAAATTAATTTGTGAATTTTGTGGATTATTAGAATTTTGTGGATTATTTATTAGAATTTGTGTGCATTATAAGCAATAATTGTTTTATAAATTTCCCTACAAAATCTAAACGGGAGCTTGTGCATTGTTTTAGATAAAATGTAAAAAAACAGCACATTATAAATTTCTTCATAAATTCCAAACGGGAGCTTGTGCATCATATCGGAAAACAGCAATTAATAGCCATTAAATGTAGAAATCAAATTACGTATAGATTTTATCACAAAAAAATGGAACATAGGGGGTATGCCCTATCAAACTTTCATGTTTTAAATAAAATGTAAAAAAACAGCACATTATAAATTTCTCTATAAATTCCAAACGGGAGCTTGTGCATCATATCGGAAAACAGCAATTAATAGCTATTAAGTGTAGAAATCCAATTACGTATAGATTTTATCACAAAAAAATGGAACATAGGGGGTATGCCCTATCAAACTTTCATGTTTTAAATAAAATGTAAAAAAACAGCACATTATAAATTTCTCTATAAATTCCAAACGGGAGCTTGTGCATCATATCGGAAAACAGGAGTTAGTAGCTAATAAGTGTAGAAATCAAATTACGTATAGATTTTATCACAAAAAAATGGAACATAGGGGGTATGCCCTAAAAAACTTTCATGTTTTAAATAAAATGCAAAAAAAACAGCACATTATAAATTTCTCTATAAATTCCAAACGGGAGCTTGTGCATCATATCGGAACACAGCAATTAATAGCTATTAAATGTAGAAATCAAATTACGTATAGATTTTTCCACAAAAAAATGGAACATAGGGGGTATGACCTATCAAACTTAGTTGTTTTAAAAAAAGTGTAAAAAAACAGCTCATTAGAAATTTCTCTATAAATTGCAAACGGGAGCTTGTGCATCATATCGGACAACAGGAATTAATAGCTATTAAATGTAGAAATCAAATTCTGTATAGATTTTTCCACAAAAAAATGGAACATAGGGGGTATGCCCTAAAAAACTTTGTTGTTGTAAGTAAAATAGAAAAAAACAGCACATTATAAATTTCTCTATAAATTCCAAACGGGAGCTTGTGCATCATATCGGAAAACAGCAATTAATAGCTATTAAATGTAGAAATCAAATTCCGTATAGATTTTTCCACAAAAAAAATGGAACATAGGGGGTATGCCCTATCAAACTTTCATGTTTTATATAAAATGTAAAAAAAACAGCACATTATAAATTTCTCTATAAATTCCAAACGGGAGCTTGTGCATCATATCGGACAACAGGAATTAATAGCTATTAAATGTAGAAATCAAATTCTGTATAGATTTTTCCACAAAAAAATGGAACATAGGGGGTATGCCCTAAAAAACTTTGTTGTTGTAAGTAAAATAGAAAAAAACAGCACATTATAAATTTCTCTATAAATTCCAAACGGGAGCTTGTGCATCATATCGGAAAACAGCAATTAATAGCTATTAAATGTAGAAATCAAATTCCGTATAGATTTTTCCACAAAAAAATGGAACATAGGGGGTATGCCCTATCAAACTTTCATGTTGTATATAAAATGTAAAAAACAGCACATTAGAAATTTCTCTATAAATTCCAAACGGGAGCTTGTGCATCATATCGGAAAATAGCAATTAATAGCTATTAAATGTAGAAATCAAATTCTGTATAGATTTTTCAACAAAAAAATGGAACATAGGGGGTATGCCCTAAAAAACTTTGTTGTTGTAAGTAAAATATAAAAAAACAGCACATTATAAATTTCTCTATAAATTCCAAACGGGAGCTTGTGCATCATATCGGAAAACAGGAATTAATAGCTATTAAATGTAGAAATCAAATTCTGTATAGATTTTTCCACAAAAAAATGGAACATAGGGGGTATGACCTATCAAACTTAGTTGTTTTAAAAAAAGTGTAAAAAAACAGCTCATTAGAAATTTCTCTATAAATTCCAAACGGGAGCTTGTGCATCATATCGCAAAACAGCAATTAATAGCTATTAAATGTAGAAATCAAATTCCGTATAGATTTTTCTACAAAAAAATGGAACATAGGGGGTATGCCCTATCAAACTTTCATGTTGTATATAAAATGTAAAAAACAGCACATTAGAAATTTCTCTATAAATTCCAAACGGGAGCTTGTGCATCATATCGGAAAATAGCAATTAATAGCTATTAAATGTAGAAATCAAATTCTGTATAGATTTTTCAACAAAAAAATGGAACATAGGGGGTATGCCCTAAAAAACTTTGTTGTTGTAAGTAAAATATAAAAAAACAGCACATTATAAATTTCTCTATAAATTCCAAACGGGAGCTTGTGCATCATATCGGAAAACAGGAATTAATAGCTATTAAATGTAGAAATCAAATTCTGTATAGATTTTTCCACAAAAAAATGGAACATAGGGGGTATGACCTATCAAACTTAGTTGTTTTAAAAAAAGTGTAAAAAAACAGCACATTATAAATTTCTCTATAAATTCCAAACGGGAGCTTGTGCATCATATCGGAAAACAGGAATTAATAGCTATTAAATGTAGAAATCAAATTCTGTATAGATTTTTCCACAAAAAAATGGAACATAGGGGGTATGACCTATCAAACTTAGTTGTTTTAAAAAAAGTGTAAAAAAACAGCTCATTAGAAATTTCTCTATAAATTCCAAACGGGAGCTTGTGCATCATATCGCAAAACAGCAGTTAATAGCTATTAAATGTAGAAATCAAATTCCGTATAGATTTTTCTACAAAAAAATGGAACATAGGGGGTATGCCCTATCAAACTTTCATGTTGTATATAAAATGTAAAAAACAGCACATTAGAAATTTCTCTATAAATTCCAAACGGGAGCTTGTGCATCATATCGGAAAATAGCAATTAATAGCTATTAAATGTAGAAATCAAATTCCGTATAGATTTTTCTACAAAAAAATGGAACATAGGGGGTATGCCCTATCAAACTTTCATGTTTTATATAAAATGTAAAAAAACAGCACATTATAAAAACAACAAAGTTTTTTAGGGCATACCCCCTATGTTCCATTTTTTTGTGGAAAAATCTATACGGAATTTGATTTCTACATTTAATAGCTATTAACTGCTGTTTTCCGATATGATGCACAAGCTCCCGTTTGGAATTTATAGAGAAATTTATAATGTGCTGTTTTTTTATATTTTACTTACAACAACAAAGTTTTTTAGGGCATACCCCCTATGTTCCATTTTTTGTTGAAAAATCTATACAGAATTTGATTTCTACATTTAATAGCTATTAATTGCTATTTTCCGATATGATGCACAAGCTCCCGTTTGGAATTTATAGAGAAATTTCTAATGTGCTGTTTTTTACATTTTATATACAACATGAAAGTTTGATAGGGCATACCCCCTATGTTCCATTTTTTTGTAGAAAAATCTATACGGAATTTGATTTCTACATTTAATAGCTATTAATTGCTGTTTTGCGATATGATGCACAAGCTCCCGTTTGGAATTTATAGAGAAATTTATAATGTGCTGTTTTTTTATATTTTACTTAAAACAACAAAGTTTTTTAGGGCATACCCCCTATGTTCCATTTTTTTGTGGAAAAATCTATACGGAATTTGATTTCTACACTTATTAGCTATTAATTCCTGTTGTCCGATATGATGCACAAGCTCCCGTTTGGAATTTATAGAGAAATTTATAATGTGCTGTTTTTTTTACATTTTATATAAAACATGAAAGTTTGATAGGGCATACCCCCTATGTTCCATTTTTTTGTGGAAAAATCTATACGTTATTTGATTTCTACACTTATTAGCTATTAATTCCTGTTTGCCGATATGATGCACAAGCTCCCGTTTGGAATTTATAGAGAAATTTATAATGTGCTGTTTTTTTACATTTTATTTAAAACATGAAAGTTTGATAGGGCATACCCCCTATGTTCCATTTTTTTGTGATAAAATCTATACGTAATTTGATTTCTACATTTAATGGCTATTAATTGCTGTTTTCCGATATGATGCACAAGCTCCCGTTTGGAATTTATGAAGAAATTTATAATGTGCTGTTTTTTTACATTTTATCTAAAACAATGCACAAGCTCCCGTTTAGATTTTGTAGGGAAATTTATAAAACAATTATTGCTTATAATGCACACAAATTCTAATAAATAATCCACAAAATTCTAATAATCCACAAAATTCACAAATTAATTTTATTTTGATTAAATGTGTTTTAGTTATTATTGATTTATTGATTTCTAAAAAAATTTCATTTACTTATTTGCATCGACATTAGCAATTGTTGTTTATAAACACATAAGTTTGTTCAATGTATTTAAGGTTATGTTTGGGTTTGTTAGTTTTCAAATTAGAAACGAATGGAATGGACTTTTTAACAAACCGCATTTACACTAACAAATCTACACAATGATACATAAACAACAACAAACAATTTTCACCACTCAAGAAAAAAATGTTTGTTTTGATAAATCAGCTGTTACGGTTTGTTAAAAAGTTTCGTTGAGTTTGATTTGTTCACGGCGATATTCAAACCCATATTTTATTAACTCTTAGAGGCCCTTTAGACGATGCAATTAAATGCATGCAATTTTTTCTATTCTCTTTTAAAATTGCTACGTAAAATGTTGTGCACTTATACGATGCAATTTTACGTGCAACAAATCATGCAATTTTTTGACGTTTAATTACACATTCCTCTTTAGTTTTTCATTCGCAACAAAGAAAACAAAATTTTAGAATATATGTAAATATAATATACAAAATATATATGTACATATGTATGTATATAAAATAATATACATACATTTACATAAATACAATATACAAAAATTTTAAAAAATGGATTTTTCATTCATTTTTGAACACATCTTTATTTAAATTTTATATATACATATGTAATTAAATTTTTCGGGATATTATCTATAGATATTACAACGATTTAAATTACTAATCACAGATC
Organism: Bellardia pandia; assembly: GCA_916048285.2. NCBI lineage: Eukaryota > Metazoa > Arthropoda > Insecta > Diptera > Calliphoridae > Bellardia > Bellardia pandia. The sequence continues at coordinate 26,497,045 of OU696531.1, forward strand.
TTGAGTACAAAATATTTATTTATATCTCTCCCCCGTTCGCCTACAAACATCAATTGCATGCAAAATTGCATCGTCTAAAAGGCCTCGAAGTCGTGCAACTTTTTCTACCCCTCTTGCTGCTCTCCCTCGTTCGCGGATAAACATGAATTGCATGCAAAATTGCATCGTCTAAAGGGCCTCTTATTTTAAAAACATTTTTTTTAATATACACATGCATACAAACACAATTTTAAAGAAAGTAATAATTTCATTCAATTATCTAATCCAAGGCATATTGAATACGGTAGTGTTGAAGACACAGCTGATTTTTTTTTTTGGTAGTTTTCTTATGTCAAACGTCGTTTATGTTTACAAGTTTCTAATTGTCAAAATTTGTTTATTTATTGTGTTTGTTGTAATCTTAACACTACCTGTTATCAATATGCCTTGATCTAATCGTTTTACTACACTGCTGTTAGATAATTTGCTGTTACAAAAGCTTTTCTCAAAAAATGATAACACAAACTAAATTACCGCTTCAACACAATACAAAGGTTGAAATTATTTAGTTTGTTAAATAAATACTTGAGCAAGTAGATAAAAAAAAGTTATTAAGTGAAAACGTATTTTAAGATATAACTATTAACTATGAGTTTTGTTTGGACTTTAATTGACGCTTTCCTTTTAACGGAAATCGTCATTGTGTTATTATTAGTATTACCCGTGGCTAATGCAACAAAATGGAATCGTTTCTTCCAATCCAAATTTTTAGCCATGTTGGCAAAACAAGCCCAAATATATATTTTCATTTTAATTGGCGTTTTGGTACTATTTCTTTTGGAGGCCATACGGGAAATGGCTAAATTCTCGAAACAGGAACTTGGTGCAGACGCTCAGTTAGATATGAAAATGCAGCATAGTATGCGTTTATTTAGAGCGCAGCGTAATTTTCACATATCTGGATTTTCTATATTCCTGGTTTTGGTAATAAAACATTTAGTAAGTTTGATTTCACAACAAGCTCAATTAATGGCTCAAAGTGAAGCCTCCTTGAAACAGGCTAAATCAGCTTCAGCTGCCGTACGCAGTATGATGAATGAGAATACAGAAGTTGAAAAGGCAAAAGAGGCTTCTGAAGATAAAAACGTGAAAGAGGTAAGTGTCTATTAACATAGTTTGGTAAAATAAATCAATTATAATCCATTCCATTTCAATGCTAAAAAAATAAATATGAAAAAATACAAACTTGAAATTTTAATCCAAAACTTTAAAACAACAATTCATCTTAAAATTACAGTAATGTTAACTATTCAATATTAAAAAGCATTTTTAAAAAACGTTTATTTTTCAAAAAAGCAAAAAACATAAATCCTGTTTCCGTATTTTTTTTTAATATTAGTATACGACTTTGGGTGCCCCGATAGACTAGGCGATAGTGTGCCGGACTATCAGTCAGAGGGTTGCGGGTTCGATTCCCGCCAAAGACTCTGGGTGTTTTCTGCAGACAAGCCAAAAAACTTCGCAGTTTGTGTTTGTTTAAAAAAAATATAATAGTAACAAAACAAAACCCTCCAATTGTTATTTTTATACTCATTGTACGAATTTTTTAATGTGGATTCACCCATTTGTTCTTAACAACAATTTTTTCCAGAGAAAAATATTTTTTACTGAGTTTTGCAGCACGATTCACCCATTTCGAACGATTTTTCTAAAAAATCAAAGCTGCCATATGTAAACAAAATCTAGTTTTCTAAATTAGGCCCCTTCAATATTCGGCAATTTTATTCGCGCAAGTCTAGTGTTTGTTGGAGTGAGAGGAAAGGTCGGTTTGAAGGGGAAATAATTGCCGAGGCTTGAGTACACGCTTGTCTGTACTTGGAAAATTCTGTTGCTGCTGTCATTCTTGTCTTGGGATATTTATTTGTTTTTGACATTCTCTTTTATTTCTTCTTCGGTGTGTTGTCACAGAGTATTATCTGCGGTGTTGTCAAATTTTGTTTTAAAAAAGGAATATTTAAAAAATTTTATATTTATTTGTGAAAAAATTTTATTAAATTAAAAAAATCATGAGAAAATGGAAGCAAAATGAAACGGAACAACTAATCAATTTAGTTGAACAAAATGAATGCATTTTTAATGTTCGTTCATTTTCATATTTAGACCGCAATAAAAAGACGGAAACATTTAATAAAATTTTAATTGAAATGCAAAAAAAAATTTTTCTTCAACTTCCATTGTTTTCAAATCACTTTCACAATTACAATGAATACAGAAATGAAAGAAAACGTCAAAAAATTAAGAAAATTCGAGCATAAGAAAATTATACTTGCGCAACCAAGTTACTTGAATGTGTACACAAAAGCAAGTTCAAAAGAAAATAAATAAAAATGAAAATTATACTTGCGCAAATAAAATTGCCTAATATGAAAGGGGCCTCATGTAAATTTACATTACTATTTTTTTCTCGACAACTATTTAACAAAAATTAAAAAATCTTAAATATTCTGTTTTAATTTAAGCATAAAATTATGAAAATATTGACATCACTTTTTAAGAAAGCTTTTTTTAATACAAACATTAGAAAGAGACATTTATATGAAAAATTTACCGGTTTTCTCTAAAAAATGGTATGCTTATTTCTTTCTTACTTATGTTGAAAAATTACTTTTTTCCTACAAAAGCTTAAGTACGTGGATCTTAAAATATTTCACCAGTTAAAAAAAAAAAATTAAAACGCATCGCAAATAAAGTCAGCCAAGTTAATAAGTTTATATATATGTATATATATATATACCTATATACAGTAAGAATTATTCATAATTTTTTATGTTATATTAAAAAGTATCTACAATACAGTACATACGTGTTAATAGAATTTTATTGTATTAAATTAATTAAAGTGAACACAATTTTCTTTTAAATTAGCTTCAGCTTTCTCGAAAACAACCAAGCGAAAAAGAACGACCGAAAGAAAACACTAAAAAATCTATTTTAAGATCAGAATACAAAGGAAATACCATAAACGAATAAAATGAGTCTTGTCTGGACTTTGATAGCTGGTTTTTTGTATGCTGAAATAGCTTTAGTGCTATTATTGGTTTTACCTGTAGCCAGTCCTTACAAATGGAATCGTTTCTTCAAATCAAAGTTTTTGGCCATGTTGGCCCAACAGGCCCATCTCTACTTTTTCCTTATTATGGGTGTTTTAGTGTTATTCCTTTTGGATGCCATACGTGAAATGCGTAAATATTCCCATCACGACCATTCTTCTGACGTCCACTTGAACGTTGAAATGCAACACAGCATGCGCCTATTTCGGGCACAGCGTAACTTCTACATTTCTGGCTTCTCCATATTTTTAGTTTTAGTCATTCGTCGTTTAATAACATTAATCTCCGCACAAGCAAATCTTTTGGCACAGAGTGAAGCTTCTTTGAAACAAGCTCAATCAGCTTCTGCTGCCGTAAAATCGTTGATGGCAGAGAAAACAACAGAAAAAGCCAAAGAAGCAACTGAAGATAGTACTTTGGGCGAGGTATGTTATGCACAATTAAAAATCAGGAAAATGCAACAATATGTTTTTTTTTTTTTAATTTTAAGAGTTCATTGTGTGAATATTTGTTTTTGGCATTTAAAAAGGTTAAGGCTCCGATTACCGTTCACAACACTAAAGCTAGATTTACACGATTGAAATTTTCTTAAAAATTGCTCTTCAAAATGCTTCAAACTTGTGTAAACAGCAAAATTTCTTCAAAATTTATTTATGTAATAACAATTAAATAAATAAACGATATGCATTTATTGTGAACGATAATCGGGGCCTAAGTTGATTTTTGATATATGTAACTATGTATTGTTAAAATTCAATAATAGGTGTATATTAGGCCGGGCCAATTTGTATGGAGCCGAAAAAATCGATTAGAGCCGCCCCCTAGGATGATTCTATGGACAATTCTAAGCAACTTTGGTGAAGGAACCATGGGTCTATCTCGATTTTCGAGTCTCCCACTTTTCAAAAAATGATTTTTTTCCCTATAACATAATTTTGATTCGAAATTCGATTTTTTATTCATCGTTATATTATCTTTTTTATGTGTATATGGGGGGTTTTTGGGGTCGAGAAATTCATTTTTGATCTTTATTTTTACCTATGAACACCACCAGAGGGCGTTTCATGCATATTTGTAATATTTTTTGTCTATTTTCCGAGAAAAAATGTTCGGTAAAATTGATATTTATTTTATTTTTTTCAACAGAAATTCAACCTAAAAAATAAGAACATGTGTAAAAAAATTAATTTAGTTGAAGAAAAGCGGAATAAGTTATTTTTGAAAGTCTTTCTTGCTTTCAAGTCTGGGGAAAAAAAATAATTTTTTGAAAAGTGGGAGACTCGAAAATCGAGATAGACCCATGGTTCCTTCACCAAAGTTGCTTAGAATTGTCCATAGAATCATCCTAGGGGGCGGCTCTAATCGATTTTTTCGGCTCCATACAAATTGGCCCGGCCTAATATACACTACCAAAGTTGCTTAGAATTGTCCATAGAATCATCCTAGGGGGCGGCTCTAATCGACAAAAAATTTGGCCCGCCCTAGTGTATATACTATATAACTAATATGTAATACTTTTTATTTTAAATGGAACGTGAGTTTCATATAAAAAATTTAAAACATGTTTCTTTTAGAATTTTTGAGTTAAAAGCGCAGATCTTTCCTGAATTTCACATTTTTGACTGGTCGTTTAAAAAATCAATATAAAGTCAAATGGAGTAAATTTATATATGGGCAATTTCAGGTCAAGTGACCCAACTTTTAAAATCGATGTCTTCCGATTTGGATGAAATTTGCACCAAGGTTAGTACTATTGGATAGTAGGCCAGACACAAATTTTCAGTCAAGAACTGTCGAAGTTAGAGTGGGTCAAAGTTAGACATTTTGGTCATACAGAGTTTTCTTAAAGTGAGTGTAACTTTTCACCTATTGGTCCTAGCAAAAATTGTCCAAAGGACTTTAGATAGCTATTTCTTCAATAATTCCAAAAATATTTTTTTCTAATTAAAAAAAATAATTTAATTAATTTAATTAAATTAAAAAAAATTTAAAAATTATTTTTCAATTTGGGCCCTTTTTTCTTCAAAAGAAAGCTTATACAATTTCCTTTAAGGCCTTTATAATCGCTTCATGGGATGCGAGTGGGATATCTATCAAAAAAATTATTTTTTAACTCAAGAATAGGATTTTTCAATATTTGGCACATGTATATTTTCATATTCCCCCATTTTTATACCCTTCACCTTCATGAGAAGGGTATATATAAGTTTGTCATTCCGTGTGAAATTTCCACAATATAATTTTCCGACCCTATAAAGTATATATATTCTGAATCCTTATAGATAGCGGAGTCGATTAAGCCATGTCCGTCTTTCTGTCTGAGTGTTGAAATCAGTTTTTTGAAGTCCCGAGATATATTCGGGATCCAAATCTTCAATAATTCTGTCAGAAGTGCTTTCGAGAAGTTTGCTATTTAAAATCAGCAAAATCGGTTTAGGTCAACCAGAGTTATGAACCAATATGTGAGACCACCTCCATAAAAATTTGATATTTTTTGACCATTTTATTTCAATATTTTGAAATATATTGCATATAATGTCATGCAATTTTGTATACGTTGTTTTTATGATAAAAGAAGAAAGTGTGCGGAAAATAGTAAGAATCGGTCAATGATTCCTCATAGCCCCCATACAAATATATATATTCCCGAAATATGGCTTAATGATAAATAAATGCTTATAAAATTTGAATATCAAGACAAAATTCAGCAACAATAAGTTTTATACAAAAAGAAATCGCAAAACGAATTTTTTTTTAGTTCGGTCCATGTTTGACCCCATATAAAGTCCACTTCCAAAATTCATTTAAATACGTATAAAACAGATATAAATAATGCTAAACGGCTAGAATTTGACATAAAGACTCTTTATAGACAAATAAATTGTTGTACTAAATTTTATGGTGGTCGGCCCAGAATTGGTCATAGCTCCCATACGAGGACCACATCTGAAAAATACATTTTTCCCTATATATATTGTATAAATATAGGTACCGACTCAAAACTTTGCACAGATCATTTAAATATATACAAAAATTTTGCGAATTTCGGTTTTTTTTTAACCGTATGCCCCATATAAAGCCCTCTTCCGAAAATCACTTTAATACTCATAAATCTCTTATAAATAAGGGTACCAATCCAAAATTTTACATGGATCATTTACATACATGCCTAAATCTAACTGCTGGATTTTGAGAATATCCGTCCATATTTGACTATATCCCCCACATAAAGTCCACTCTCGAAATCCACGTTAATACTAATATATATCTTAAATATACCGTTATTGTGTTGAAATTTGACATGAAATATCCTCATATGCATGAAAATTACTGTTCCAAAATTTAAGAAGATCGGCACATAATTTGTCATAGCTGCCATATAAGAACCACTTCCAAAAAACAAATAAATTCGGGTCAAAAAATACTTTTTTCGAATTTAACCCATATTCGGTCCATATTTTATAATCATGATATATATCGTTGGAAAGGTATTTTTAATACCTTTTATTTAATGTATAATGTAGATATAGGCCTATATATTTTCAAATTTACGGGCCCGCCCCTTAGAAAATAGGCGTGACCGCCAACATTTTTTTTTGCTGGCATCTCCTCTAAAAGCCCTATTTGTTGAAGTTTTTTTTTTGAGCAGTCACTAAAACCGAATTGTACCCCTTTTTTATATGTACTCTGTTTGTTAAATTACACTCAAGATTATTATGAACAACAGACAGACTCTGTAAATTATGGTAAGAATTGGTAATTAAATCAATTAAAAATGGTGAAAATTAGACAAAATTTCAAAATCTTTAACATAAATTATGTTGGTCGTAAAATTGTCTTTCAAGCAATATATCAAATACTAATAAAATTTGCACTAAGACTGAATAGAAAACACAGAATAAGAATATTCTACTCCTATAACCAGTGTAGTTTTTCTATTTCTTAGTACGTTTAGGTGAAGGGTATTTAAGATTCCGCACAGCCGAATATAGATAGCACTCTTACTTGTTTTATTTTATTTTTTTTTCAAAATTGAGTTTTTTTTTTATTTTTCCTCAAAAGAAACTTTAGACCATTTCCTTTAAGAGCTTTGTGGTCACATAGTATCAAGAGGCATATCTCTAGAAAAAATATTTTAACTCAAAAAACGAAGTTTTTGAATTTTACCGTTGCACTAAATTTGTTTTTCTTTTTTTTAATGGATGTTTTTTTTTTGCTCAAAGAAAGCTTAGTTCTTTTCCTTTAAGAGTTTTGTGGTAACTTAATGGGATGCAAGTGGGGTATCTATAAAAAAAATTTCCAACTCAAAGAAGAAAGTGTTTCAATTTTTACCATATGCACTGTTTTCATTTTTTATCCTATTTGTGTGTAAGGTTTATTAAAATGATAAAAATAAAAACTCCAACAACAGCATAGAAACGCCCGTGAAATGGTTCTGTGTGAAACCAACCGCTATTAATTTCTACCTGCGATTTTTTAAGTCGCATCTTTTCATTGAGGCTTTCGTCAATTCTATAGGTAGTTTAGAGCGCACGTAATATTGAATGAAATTATTATTATCAAAGTAACAGGTACCCCTGAGACCCTTTTTGAATCAAGTGGAAGACCATTCTCTGAAATTTTATGACACTTGACTTTAAAATGTGAGTGGAGGGTAAGTTATCAGGGGTTATCAGATTTTGAATTATTAAAAAACGACTGCATGAAAACACCAGGGGCCAAATTACCGCATTCGTGATCGAATGAGCTATCGTATCGAAAAATGATTTCGATATCGAAATTATGATAAAATGTACTAAATTTCTTGCTCGATATCGAATGCCATAATCTCAAATAAGAAAACAACGACAAATTTTACTCGAATCGAATACTGTAATTTGACCCCTGTTATCAAATTGTTATTTGTAAATGTTTTACTTAAATCATTTTTATAATAACATAGCATTTGTAACCGTATAATTTGTGCATAATTCTAAGGTTAAAAGTCTACTTAAAAAATTTTTTTAAAGAAAATATAAATATGAAATTTTAAATTAAAAATTATTTTTATAAACAGTTAAATTTTAAACAATAAATAATCATATTAGAAATAAATTTGGAAATAAAATATTAAATTATGCCCTAGACTCCTAAATAATACAAAAAATATCAAATTTTCCTAATATGTTTTAAAAATCTCAATATTCCAGAAGAATTTATTTATTATTTGCTGGTTATAGTAATTCGATTTTGTACTTCTCGCTTATGCATACTAAATATATTCACACATTTTCCAATAATAACTATTTTTATATTTAATTATTTTTTTTGTTGTTGCTGCCTAAAATAAAACGAGTTCTTGTACATAGTTCGATTACCTTACTTTTCTGTAACATAAAGCTGCTATACAAATACAAAACTTTTGTTGAAAAAATTATTGTTTATATTGCATGGATGGTTGGTTCGTTGTTTTGAATGTTAATACAAAACAAATTCTTGAGTTAAACATTTTAAGTTTTCTATCTATAATTTAAAATTTCTTAATACTCATTTTAACAGCTTACCAGCTTAAGGAGACGTGTACAAGGACTCAGTGCAAGTTTATCACAACAAATGTTAAAACACAAATATACGTAAATTTTGAAAACTAAACGAAGGATCGCGTAAAAAACATTACAAAAAAGACTCCCAACCTCATCCTCAAACCATTTCTTTTAAATGTTTAAAGTATAAGTTAAAAATTAAAAAAAAAAACATTACCTTATGTTTTAATACAGTATTGTTTACAAAAATACACGAAACGAACGCATTTTTAAATATAACTACATATTTTTTAATTTTTTTATTGTGTACAATAGATTTCACAATTGAAAGAACGCATCCATGAACTAACCTCTGAACTTAATCGTGAAAAGAAGGATAAAGAAGCCTTGAAATCCCAATCTGAAGGTTTGAATAAGGAATATGATCGCCTAACAGAAGAGTACAGCAAATTGCAAAAGAAAATTACCATAAGCGGTAATTCAAAGGATGATTAAATATCAGTGAAATGTTTACTAACAAAAACATATATATATATATATATTTGTTGTGTATTAAAGTACATATAAGAAAAAACATAAAAATTATATTCTTAATACACACTTTAATCAATTATTGCCTTTGGCAATGCAAAATCAAAGGTGTACTAATTTCTAATTTACTATTCTCATTAATTATCTTTATGAAATGATGTTGTTTTGCTTTTTAAAGTTGGTTATCTAAAAATACATTTAGAAATTACTATTTTTTATAATTACGAAATTAAAATAAAGGAAATAAATATACATAACAACAAAACAGAAACTTTTTTTATTTTAAATACTATTGCCCTTTTTTCCATACAAAATTTGCTTTATAAACCTGTTGTAAGTATATAGTTAGTATATACTTAACTAATTTAACATAATGTTAAAAAAAAGAATTATTTTTAAATAAAACTACTTTAAAGTTTAATAAAAAAAAAAATTAGATGAAATACCTATATAAATTTAAATAATTATTTATTAAATTCCAAAAACTTAAAATGAAAAAGAGTACTAATAACAACTGAGACCAAGAAAAAACGACAAATTTTCTGTGATATATATATATATTTTAATTTACATTCATTTTTTAAATATTTTAAGTTTTGTGTTGTGTTGTCCACATATACAAAAAACTACTGTGATATAAATCATAAATTGATGTAAAGACTGACAAAAAAGATTATTATTTTAATAAAAAAACTCAAATCCCTGAAGAAGTTGGAAAGAATACCAACGAAACGTCGGATTTAATTGAAAATGAAATAAATAATCTTTTATTTACATTAAATTAATGACCTTGAAAGCCTGCATATAGGAAACTATATAAACTATTAATAGCAAACAAAAAAGGTCGATCAACACTTATACATATGAAATTTAATAGTAATTTTTGGTAATTTTTTAAAATATTTGTTCTATTATCAATTAACCAATTATCAATTGCGATGCATCGATGAACCGAAAAATCTTTCGGCTTTATCGGAGAAAGAAAAAAAATATAATTGGGCCGATTTCAAAAAAATGTGTGAAATAGTGAATGGTAAATCGAATTCGATTATGGTCATTAATCGATTATTGCCTTTAAAAATCGATTATTTTGTGATCGATTTTACACTACCAACTTTATATTGAAATCTACTTTTGGTGTTGATTAATCGAAAAATCAACTTGTAAAACTAAAAGCGCGGGTTTTTTGGAAGTCGGTGTACAAAAAAATAAAAGTAAAATTTAGTTAAAAGTTCTGTTACGTAAAAAAGTTCTAAGATATGTAACGTAATACAGGAATATATTTAACTTTAATGTTTGTGCAGAAGTGGGGGGTTTTTTAAGTACATAAACTGTTTTTATATGAATATCTCTTATCTTTTTAGATCTTTTTAGATGTATATTTTGGAATTTTTTTTCTTTCGTCATAAGATATCTAGATTAAGTAGGCCTTTGGGCTTGTAATCTGAATTTAATAAAAAAAAAAAAAAAAAAAAAAAAAAAAAAAAAAAAAAAAAAGTGATTAAATGTGAAAAAATGGCACCAGGCCACGTTTGGCAATATTTTAAAAAATGTATAATGGAAAAAAAGGCAAAGTGCTGGGGCCAAATTACCGCATTCGATATCGAGTAAAATTGATCGTAATTTTCTTATTTGAGATTATGGCATACAATCACCCTTATTGTGTTTGGCGTTTTTTCGGCGAAAACTAGGCGTTTTTTCGGCGAAAACTAGGCGTTTTTTTTTAATGGTACCGTAATTGTCGAAAAACGCCAATGAGTACAACAATTTTCTAATCTTTTACAAAAACCGCCATTAAAACGTTATTGTGTTTGGCGTATTCATCTGTCAAAAGTGCAAAAAATTGTCGTTAAAATATTTGTTCTCGACTTTAATTACGATTTGTGAATTTGCGCCAAAGCTACTAAAATTTATTAAAAAATAATTGAAATGGAAGGAAATAAAATGTAAGTATGCAAAAATATATTGAACTAGGCATGTTCCAGTGAAATAAAAGTAAATTAAGTTTAACTTTTTTACTTTTGTTATCCTGCAGTAGCTTTCTGTATTTTCTGTAAGTGAATATTTATTTCACATTAAACTTGAAACTTTAGCAACAATCTGCTAATTTTACAGAACATCAAAAATACATAAGAAGTAAACTTCAATAAAAACTTGATTTTGTTCTAATGTTATGTATGTCTGTCTTTTAGCGTAAAAATTACAACTGCAGCACAATTTGCCAAATTAGTTGAAAAAATGGAGCAAAAGTCTTATTTGGCAAAAGGCTTTAATAAAAGTTTAAAGCCCATAAATATTAAAGAAGAGTGGAGCGCGATTTCTGAAGATTTAAATTGTCTTGGTCCACCATCCCGTTCCGGAGAAGGTTGGTTGAAGGTGTGGAGCGATTTTAAATTTAAATTAAAAAAAAACTCGTTCACAGGTGGCGGACTTTTCAAAAAATTTAGTTTGTCTGCTGTGGAAGAAGCAGCAATTAATTTATTAGGCATGCGTATGGTTGTCCAACATAAAGACGCATTTGGATTTATTTATTTTTTTATTTATTTAATATTTTTTAATTTTTAAAATATTCTTTAATATTTTTTTATATATTCTTATTCACCAAAAAACTATATTTGAATTTTATTTTTGTTATTTATAAACATTTGATTGACAGTTCTTTAACAGGCTGTTTCATAATCATGTAGTTTAGCGTAATCTATTACATTATTATTCATTTACAAAATTTTGCTTGTCGAAAATTTTACACGGTAGCATGAGATTTAAAATTCGACAGCAACTACGACAGCTGTCGTTTTTCAACTACGCCAAACACAATAAGGGTGAATATCGAGCAAGAAATTTAATACATTTTATCATAATTTCGATATCGAAATCATTTTTCGATGCGATAGCTCATTCGATCACGAATGCGTTAATTTAGCCCCTGCATTTGCAAAGAGTTAGCTTTGTGTGGCAGCACAACTACCTTATCGGCGCATCTGAAAAAATCTCATAAGATTTAAAAAATAAAATTTATTAAACAGAAATATGTAAAACGTATTTTTTTAAGTGTACCTTTTTAAAATAAAACAATTGAATAAAATTGCAGTTTTATTTTTTCAACAAAAACAAGTTGTAAACATTTTTGATTTTTTAGTTTAAGAGAATAAAATTGTAATCGACCAAAAAAATCGACTTTTATGTTCGATTAATCGATTATTAATAAACCAATTTGTTTTTATATAAAACAAAAATCTCGAAATGCCGGGATTTACATTTATAAAATCCCGCTTGCCGGTCCGTTTAGCATCACTAGTATTGTTACATCAAAATGCACCATTTGATTAATTATCAATTAACCGAATCTAATAGTCCGAAATATCATTCGGGATTTGAAAAACCAGGGGCCAAATTACCACATTCGTGATCGAATGAGCTATCGTATCGAAAAATGATTTCGATATCGAAATTATGCTAAAATGTACTAAATTTCTTGTTCGATCGAATGCCATAATCTCAAATAAAATTACGATAAATTTTACTCGATATCGAATACGGTAATTTGGCCCCAGTTCCGTTTGGCATCTCTAGTATTGTCACATTAATACGCACCGCTTGAGTGTTATTCCTGGAATATATTAAAAAAAGACGTTCTTTTGAACTATCTGATTAAGCAATAAGAAAAGTGGCTAAAAAGAGTTTTGAAAAAGTCTAGTTTGTCGGAATATGGTCTCAAAAATCTGAATGATTTTTATAACTGACATACATACTTAATTATAAAAGAAAAATAATATTTCACATCAAAATTAACAGAATATTATGAAAATATTGAATTAAAAAATTTAATATGTGCGTAGAAATATTGTGGAAGTCATATCTTATCACCTGGTGGTGGGTTTAAATTTTAAAAATAAAATAATTATATTAAATTTAGAGAAATGTCTGCATTATTGTAGTTTTGATTTGACATGAACACGTAGATACTGTGTTTGGATTTGTAACTCATTAATTTCTTTTGCCCTTATTCATAAAAAATTAAAGTAGACTTCAAATGTACTTTAAGAAAATTTTGTATGAAAATTTTGTCTAAAAGCACACTTCAAACCTACTTTATTTTTTTATGAATATGTTATATTTAGCATTTACATATGTAATACAAGGTGGCGCAAAAGTAATCCTCCTATCAGAAAATGCTATACATTTTGCTAGGCCCCTAATGTCAGTTCTGTCAGCAATATTCCGCGTTCTGGAGCAGTGTAGCGTAACATTGTTTATTAACGTGTATTTCGCATGTGTTTACTACACAAATGTCAAAACAGAACTGACATTAGGGGCCTCGCAAAATTTATAGCATTTTCTGATAGGAGGAATCATGGTGAAATTAAATACCAGGTGACCGCATTGCTACAACAATTACAACAAGGCAAGAACAACAGGCATTTTTCTATATGAAAAACTTTCGTCACTGTCAAAAAGTTTTTTTTTTATATAACTTTTTGGCATTTTCAAATTCACCATGAATAATCAGCTGGCGCTACGCTATCACCTAGTATTTAATTTCACCATGGGAGGAATGTATACAGACATTGTATATAAATATATACATATGTATAGGTATGTATAAATATGTATGTACATATGATGTGGCTTTTTTAGCACTTGAACTAAAAAATGGCGACATTATCAGCCATGTCACAGCTGTATGTGTTTGTTTGGTGATTAATTGAAATAATATTTAATATATTTTACTTCCAGGAAACAAATATTATCAAAAATAAGATAGAGAAATAATTTGCCAAAAAAAAACTTACAACAGGTACAGTGACTCACAGCTTATTTGATGCAGATAATACTTTTTTAGAAAAACGAAAATGACTCCATGTTTATTAAATTTAAAAAAAGAAATGTATACGACTTGTAATGAGATATGTGTGTACTGTTTACCGCTGCAGAAAAAACAATAAAAAAAACAAAGTTTGCTGAAAAAATATAGAAACAAATAATTTCCTCATCAAAATATGCTCACAGCTTAAATGATGCAGTGTATTTTTTCTTTTCTCTGAGAATGAAATAAAGGTGCAAAGTGTTTTTTTTCTGTTTTGCTTAGCGTCTTAGGCATTCTTAAAAAATTTTGTAAAGGAAAGTTAAAAAAATAATTTTTTTTTTTGAAAATAAGAAAAAGGACCTCATTTGAAAAAAGGGAAGACGTTATTCGTCCTTATAAAGAGGGCAAAAGCCAACGAAAAATTGCAGAAATCGTTGCTAATAGTTCGTCAACTGTCCAACAAATTATAGAAATGTTTCGCCACGAAAATAGGATAAGAGATAAGGGCAGATCTGCGCCAAATAAAATATTTATTGATGCAGATAAGCGGTGGATTGTTCGCAATGTTAAAGCAAAACCAGATTTAAGCGCTCCAAAATTAACGAATGAAGTCGAAAAGTACTTAGGCAAGGTCTGTAACCCTGAAACTGTTGGTAGAGTTCTGCGCGAAGAAAATTTTCATGGAAGGACTGCCCGAAATAAGCCGTTGATCAATGCTCGTGGTAGAAAACGAAGAATAGAGTTTTGCAGACAACATATGAACAAAGACATTTCGTTCTGGAAGTCAGTTGTTTTTGCTGATGAAAGCAAATTTAACCTTTTCAGGTCTGATGGGAAGTCCTGCGTTTGCAGAAAACCAAACACCGGGCTTCAACTATGTAATTTGCGCTCTACAGTTAAACACGGCGGAGTTAGTGTGATGGTATGGGAATGCATGTCCTATTCAGGCGTCGGAAATTTAACATTTATTGAAGGAAACATGGATAAGAAGATGTATCTAGATCTGCTGAAAGATAATTTAGTTCAAAGTGCGGATAAAATGGGCATTAGGGATTCGTTTAGGTTCTACCAAGACAACGATCCCAAGCATTGTATTGGTATTGTAAAAACGTGGCTTATCTGGAACTGTCCACATGTAGTACAGACACCTGCACAGAGTCCAGATCTTAACGTTATTGGGAATTTGTGGTCAGTGCTTGAAAATAAAATAAGAAACCACAATATTTCTAATGCTTCTGATCTGAAACGGGCACTACAGGAGGAATGGATAAAATTAGTTCCGATTATACAGCAAAACTGGTATAATCTATGAATTCCCGACTAAAAGCTTTTCTTAATCAAAAGGGATACCCCACTAAATATTAGCCGTAATCATGAAATCTAAATATTAATGTGTTTATTATGTTTTTTGAATACTTATAACTTAATGCATCATTTAAGCTGTGACCTCAAATCTGTAACTTAATTATTTAACTTGCTATATCTTTGTTATGAAAAAACATGTTTTGTTAATTTCTGTTATTAAATTAAATATGTAATTCAACAATATAAAAAATATAAAATTTTTCTCTGTAATGGAAATACCGTAAAATATATTTGATATTTTATAAATTTTTTTTCGCTGCATCAAATAAGCTGTGAGTCACTGTATATAAGATGTTTATAAACCTGTTGCAAGTTTTTATGAATAAGGGGGTAAATGTGTTAAACTTTATCTCGATATACATAAATACTTTTAAAAGATTTATGGAGCTTAAATTGAATTACGTAGAGGGTCTTATATGGGAGTTTCGACTAATTATGGACTGACCATTATAAAATTAGGTATCATCATTTCTATATATATATGAAACTTATTTGTGTTGAATTTTATTTGTATACCAACATTTTTAAGAAATTTATGGTCGTTAAAGTGACTTTCGGAAGTAGGCCTTATATGGGAACTACGACTAATTATGGACCGATCTTGACAAAATTTGTAGACGTGATTTATAATAAAATTGTACCGTATTATTCGTATATACATATATGAAATATATTTGTGTTCAATATTATTTGGATACCAAAATTTTTGAGAGAGCTATGATGTTTTAAGTGTGGGTGTGGGCCTTATATGGGAGCTATGACTAATTATGGACCGATCATCATAAAATTCTACCATATATATTATATATATGTATACGAAACATATTTATGTTCAATATTATTTGGATACCAACAGTTTTATTATGATCGGTAAACCCCAATTTCGGGAGGACATTTGTATGGGGGCCAGGTGAAATAATGGACCGATTTCCACCACTTTCAATACCATCCGTCCTTGGGCCGAAAAAGTATTATGTACCAAATTTTATCGAAATATCTTTAAAATTGCGACCTGTAATCTGACAAAAGCTTTACATGGACAGCCAGCCAGACGGACGGACGGACATCGTTAAATCGACTCAGGAAGTGATTCTGAGTCGATCGGGTTTAAGATGGGTGTTAGACCAATATTTCTGTGCGTCAAACATCAGCACAAATCCAATATACCCTCCCCACTATGGTGGTGTAGGGTATACATATTTATTTAGGTAATCCAATACGTATGTATGTATTTACAAAAATTTTAATTAATTAAGAAATTGTAGTGTTTATAGTAATATACACATGCATTAGGATTGCCCAAAAAAGGTGTAAACTTAAAAATTATTAAATTTTATGATACCTACCCAGGGACCGGAAATAAGAGTTATTTTTCAATTTTTGAAGAAATAAATCATACATAAATGAACATCGTAGAAAACTTTTAATTACACCATCATGATTCTTAGGCGAAATGCATCCAACATATTGCATGATTTTTAAATTTTTGATTTTTATTTTAACAATCAAAAATAAGAGTTATTTTTGATTTTTATATTTTTAAATGAAAAATAAAAGTTATTTTTGATTTTTATATTTTTAAATGAAAAATAAGTTATTTTTTATTTTTATATTTTTAAATGAAAAATAAAAGTTATTTTTGATTTTTATATTTTTAAATGAAAAATAACTTATTTTTGATTTTTATATTTTTGATAATTTACATTACAAACAACATTTTGAGAAATAATGTCTGAAAATGTAGTAAAACTAAATTTTATATGGGAACATCTACAACTTTTTTTAGCTCCACACAAGGAGGACCATCGTAATATACATATGTAAATTGTACTATGTGACACAAACGAAATTATACATTATTTTGTATACTTTGTACATGTTAATTATATGAGAAAAAATTTATAAGCAATATATTTCTAAAATTCTTAAAAATATTTATTTTTCAATGTGGAAGAAAATCTCTATTCAATGACTACAAACACAATTTTGCAAGACACGATGTAAATAGTTCGGATCTGTAATTACTAATTATTGTTTACTGACTAATAATAAATAATGATTACAATTCGGCGAAAATAAATAGCTAAAATATAAAATCTTCGCCTCTAGGACGGCTAACAATCCAACTACTAAACGGCTAACTACAAACTACGGTTATAAGAAAATATAACCTGAAGAGATAAATGCTTCGACTTTCGTTCATCTAACTACTGGTTTCAGCTACGGCTTTGTTTCAATGGAACAGAAAAATTATGAAATTTGAGAATCAATTCTACCATTGAAATTTTATCATTGCCAATTTCATTGAGTTTAATAGTTGTATGAGTTGTTATATGTAACGTTGTGTACAATAAAATTATAAATAACAACTAATTTGCAAAACTGTGAAATAGTACTGTTAAATATTTAAAGTCGTTGGTTACAATAGTCGGGCATGTATAGCAACGTTAATAACAGAAGTTCAACAGTTATTTACAAAATAACTTTACGGACAATGCGTTTATTAATGTATATGATGGGCGCTGTTCCATATGAGTTTCAGCATGAGAAAAAAATCTCTTGGATTGTACTCATATGGAGGGTTATTCACTTTACACTGGTCGTTACCTTTTTAATATGGATTTCAATTTTACGCTTTTTGCGATTTCATGAGGTTTTGTACAAAGAAAACGATATGTTTTCAAATAGTATGGACATGATAAGCTATTCCACGCTAATAATCGTACAGTTGATTGTCTATTGGGAAAATACATGGAAAGCCTATCGATATAAAGACATTTTTGATAAGTTCGAATTATTACGCAATAAATTTAAAAGTGAACTTAAAAGTCCCATTGATCTGGGCCGTATACGTTTATATGCTATTTTGTTGTACTCCCTACTGGCGGTATATATGATTATTATATCGTTCAATATTTTTATGCGTTATATAAAATCGTTAAATGGATTTCGTTTAATACTTCTGCAATATGGTGATACAATATTAAAGTTAAAATTAATCGAATTCACAATATTTGCGACAATAGTTATGAACTTTCAAATGGAATTAAATAATTATCTGTTGATCTACATGCACGAAATACGAATAAGTCAAATCTATGGGTGGCCTGTAAAGGAAAAAGTATTGGAAAGGTTTTATATCTTACAAGATATACATAATATATTGATGGTGAATGTGCGTAAAATTGAGGAATATTGCTGTTGGAGTTTACCCGGCTTAATGTTGAAAATGTTTTTCGAATTTACGATAACGGCTTATTGGATTTATTTCAGTCTCGATTTAAAAATACCTTCATTGTTTCAATCTTGTAAGTTTTTTTATTGCATATTTTCTTTTTTAAATGAATGTGGTAATTTTGATTTGAGTTTATTGCAGATGGTTATAGCGTAACTATTTTAAACTTGATCATATTATTTGCTAGTTGCAGCATTTGTTCAAAATGTGAAATGCTAGTGAGTATGAATAGTAATTAAATGTACCTTCAATATTTATAAATGTATGAAAATTACTTTCGCCCATGTTCTGAAAAACGGAAAACGCTTAAAATTCAAAACGCGTTTCAGAACATGGGCGTTTGTTTCTTTAACAAAAATATCTTAGCCATTTGTATGCCGGTTTTCTCCAATTGAAGTGAAAACCGATATATTAATCGGGCCCTATAGAATTCCAAAACAAATATGTGCCCCTATTGCCGTTCTCAACTCAACTAAGTTTGGTCGTCTGTCAGTCAACCCGACTTTAACTCTACATTAACTCTACTACATATAAGTTGTGAATGGCAATACCGATTTATGAAAGACGACCAAATTATTAAAAAAGTTGTGAACCGTAATAGGGGCAATGGTGTTTGTAGGTATTTTTATTGAATATAGTTTTGTTTGTGGTCACGTAAATGTCATAGAAATTTATCTGAACACGTTCGAATAAAATTAAGTCCTGCCCACCTTATGAATATTAAATTAATGTCTATTGTATATTGTTGTCATTTCGTACTCCAGCTGAAGTCAAAACGTATTTTTATCAAATATTAATTGTAACGGAATTGATCGAAAACACAGTTTCTAAATGTAAAGTGCGATATGACTATAAAACATATTTAAATACAGTGTTTTTATAAAATAAGCTTAATCTCTGATCACTTTTATTTTGAATCCAAAATCTACTTCGAGTTTTTTATATGAAAAATCTATCACAAATTAAAGTCCTTTACTAATTTGAACACATATGTACTCGTATTTACAAATATATTGAGGTATTAAGAAATATTGACTTTTTTATAAGTCAGGGTGTTATTGATCGATTCGAAAAGAAAATTGTTCGAATTTGTATACATTGTATTTCGAAAGCTTTTGCTTTTGAATCGAAATACGCAATAACCCTCCCCAGGATTTAAGAAATTTTTAATTTTTTTATGAAAAATCGATTTTCAGTCAGAAATATGGTGATCACAGGTTGATATACATTAATTTTGTCAAAGTCGGATTACATGTTTATTAGCAAACTTTATTAGAATTTACAGTAACAACTAACTTTGTTCTGAATATATGCTTCAAAACAGAAAAACTATAGAAATGTTTTTAACTCGTATGAATATTTTAAATTTTGTTATTTACGTATTTTAATAAGGTATTGCGTTTTTAATTTATTTTATAAACTCACCTAGACATTTTTTTTTTGCTTTAGCAAAGTTTGTTTGTAAACTGTGGGTAAATGGAGAATGCGTTTTGCATGGACGTTATACCTAAAAAGAACCAGTTCATTATCACAACTCATACATTTAATATTTATGGCTGTTTTCATAAACGCAGTATGCAATGCAACACTGCATAGAGTTCATAGAAACAACCATTTTATATGTACATCTGTTATTTGCTGGGATGTTCCCAGCATAAATTATTTTTTGTTTTTCTAATTTAAGGATAAACAATTGGCGAATATGGTTCATATGATAAAACATGATCGTTTTAGTCCGTTTTTAAATGCTTGTTTAAACGAAATCACATTGCAATTTTTGCATCAAAAACTATACTTCTCTGCTGGCGGATTCGTTGATGTGAATTATATATTTTTGGGAAAGGTAGGCCATAATTTAAACAAACATATAATTTAAAAGTAAATAATATATTTTTTCGAATCCACATTCTTCTAAAAAATTTTAATTTTTAGTATATATTTTCAGCTGTTTGTTACATAGTAATTTTAATCCAATTTCACATGTCGGTATAAGAGAAATAAAACATTTTTACTGTTAAGTATGCATTTGAACTTTATTACATATTGTACATAAATTAAATGCCACATTTAAATCTAAAGTTAATACTAAATACATTTTGCTTTTAGTTATGAATTGGCAGTCATGTGTATGGTTGTATTGAATCATAAATAATTTACATAGAAGTTTTCTGGAGATAGAAAAAACTGCAAAAGAAAAAATATATGTATATGATTAGTCAAATTTGAAATAAGTAATTATAAATGAAATTAAATAAAATATTTTTCATCAGCTACGAAATTTATAATCAAAATATTTTCATAGTCTAACATATTTTGTAGTCACATCATTTTTTTCTTAATACAAAAAAAATTTATTAAAAACAAATATTTACCTTTCTTTGAAAATGCTTATGAATTACAATGAGGCGTCGTACAATTAAGTTACATTAATGAACCCTTAAAAGAAAAAAGAAACAATATGTATTATAGTATTTTTCATATATCAATAATATAAATGGTTTCTAAACATTATTTTAATCAGTTTTATTAAAATTTTACAGAAATCATGGTTAAATTCATAGGTGTCCCAAGGTAAAATCATGTTCATCATTAAAATATTTGTTTAAAAACTTGTTTGCAGCAAGTAATATCATTTTTAATTAAAAATGTTTATACAGCGTTGAATTTGCTGACTATGAATTAGAAGCCCTTTAGACGATGCAATTTTGCATGCAATTGATGTTTGATGGCGAATGGGGGAGAGAAGTAAAAGGGGTAGAAAAGGTTGCACGACTTGCGTTTGTCATGCAATTTTTTGACATTTCCTCTTACCATTGTTTGTGTTTTATTTATTTTGTTTTATTCTTATTCTGACTTTGATGTGTGCGTTATAAAAATTAATGCGCAAGAAAATTTTCAATTACTTCTTCTGTATTAAAATCTTCCATTTTTTATATTTTTTAAAATGTTTTCATATTGTATTTATGTATATGTATGTATATTATTTTATATACATACATATGTACATATATTTTTTTTAGATTATATTTACATATATTTTAAAAATTTTTCTTTGTTGCGAATGAAAAAATAAAGAGGAATGTGTAATAAAACGTCAAAATATTGCATGATTTGTTGCACGTAAAATTGTATCGTATAAGTGCACAACATTTTACGTAGCAATTTTAAAAGAGCATGAAAAAAATTGCATCATCTAAAGGGCCTCTTAGCAAAAACACACAAATGTCTGCTTAGCTTACACTAAAAACTTTGTTAGTGAGCAAGCAACAGCGCAGCGCAAGCCAAACAAAAATAAAACTATTGACTGTAGCTTAACTATGTCATGTTATTTGCTGACACAGTCAGCCACAGCAATTCACTTTAAAAAATTTGCTGCTGCTTAAAATTTACAGTTTTTAAATTTTTCTTTAATGCTTTTGCTGAGCTAAAAACTGTGAACGTTTGTAGCAAGGTGAATTTATATACAAGGTGACAGCGTAGCGCCAGCTGATTATTCATGGTGAAATTGAAAATGTCAAAAAGTTGTTTACAAATAGTCAAAGTTTATATAAAAAAAAACTTTTTGACAGTGACGAAAGTTTTTACACATAGAAAAATGCCTGTTGTTCTTGCCTTGTTGTAATTGTTGTAATTGTTGTAGCAATGCTGTCACCTAGTATTTAATTTCACCATGGTTTGTAGTGCTGAAGTTAAGCAAGTCTTATTTTCGTTGTAGTGCTTGTTTTTTTATAGTGTACAAACCCAGCATACCATTTTAGGAGCGCTCCGAAAAAGGAGTCAGTAAAGAGTCCAACTAAAGAGCATTTTCGGAGGGAAAGAAAAATTTGCTTGTTACTGTCCTGAGTCGGCACGCAGTATGACTCAGAAATTCCACTTAATTATGTGTGTACCAAAGCGTTGTTCTCCTGCTATTTGTGCTTTCAACAAAAAAAAAACATAGCTGTTCCACACAAGAATGATAAAAACAAGATTACACAGAGCCCAAGAAAAACCTCATAAAAGACTCTTTTTTTTTCTGGCATTATCTAAGAGCTCTTTAAGAGCCCAAAAAAACCCTCATAAAAGACTCTTCTGACATTATCTAAGAGCTCTTTAAGAGCCCAAAAAACCCTCATTAAAGACTCTTCTGACATTATCTAAGAGCTCTTTCTGACGGACCATTTTCGAACGTAATGACGCTCTTTTCTGAAGGTTTTCGGAGCAATTATGATTGTTTTTTGGGCTCATAAAGAGCGTTAACGCTCCGAAAAAGGTGTCCGAAAAGACTCTTTTCGGACTCATATGGCTTGCTGGGAAGTGTGCACAATATAAAAAAACACATACATACATACATATGTATATACGACACAACAAAGAGAACTGTAACAGAAGCAAGCACTATAACGAAAATAAGACTTGCTTAACTTCAGCACTACAAACGTTCAGTTTTTAGCTTAGCAAAAGCATTAAAGAAAAATTTAAAAACTAAATTTTAAGCAGCAGCAAATTTTTTAAAGTGAATTGCTGTGGCTGACTGTCAGCAAATAAAATCACATAGTTAAGCTACAGTCAATAGTTTTATTTTTGTTTTTTGACTTTGTGCTCTACTTTTGCTTGTGTATTTTCTTCTAGTTAAAGTTAAGCACATACGTAGCGCTTGAAAATAGTTTAGCATTGTTAAACCCTGTGTTTATATCAACATACTGTGGCCCATAATCATAGAAAAAGCATACTTTAAGTAAAAGTAGACTTTTAAACACATATAAATTGCTTTTCATTTTTCTATGACTATGATTATGGGCCTATGTATATAAGGAATTAACATGATATGAATAAAATTTACAAATTGTAAAAAAAAAAAAAAAATTAATTAGAATTAAAACTTTGCTTATAAGCTAAAATTATATATCTAATACGTTTGTTGAAAACTCACCTTTTATTGAAATTTTGGAAATAATATACAGCATAATTCAAATCCATTAAAAATCTGTAATGAAAGTAACACTATAAGTAATTAATAACTAGAAATATACTTTTAAAAAAACTAAAGTTAATTTAGAAATAATCAGTAACTAGTTATAATCAATGTAAAATTCTTTAGTCTAACATATTAATAAAAACATCATTTTAATGTTATGTACTATTATTAAACACCTTTAATCGCAAAACAACAATGCTCACCTTATTCTACATACAGTTGAACTCTTTTGAATCTTCCATCCTTTTTCTTTTAACATACTACACGTTAAAACTACAAGTATGTACATAAATAAGCTGAAAGGAAAAAAATAAATATTAAAATTGTTGTAATTTATTATTTTACATCAATGAAATTAGCTACGAAATTTTGTTGGTATATAATTTCAGTTAAAAACATTTTACACTAATCATAGAACAACTCATAGGTGTCCCAAGGTAAATACGATAATCATCACATAATAAACTACAGCTACAATTGAAATTGTGTCGTTCATGAGCGTTGCAACACTAGCAAAACAAGATATATTTTTTTGCTTAATGTGAGAAATACCTGTTGTAATATCATTCACGAAAGACACAATTGTAACAAAAAATTTTAAATATTTGTTTTTAAATTACCTTTACAATATATAATTACACCACTCCAACTTCGAAATGTAGCAGTTAGCCTCCTCTTCAGACCTTTAGAAGGCATAGCGCGTTCTAATGTCTTCCAGCTTCTTGCAAACTTGATTTGGAGTACGAAACATATCGGCCGCAATAGATTTTTGTTTAGTCGGATCTATTGATAGATACTGTTCACACAGATCACCATCAATTACATTCTTGACCGGATAGTAAGCACTACGATAGCTGAGATGGTCACGTCCACACAACGGAGGATTCTCATTCCGCATGTGCATTTCAAGATGTTGAAAGAAATCAAAATCTTCGCGACTTGTAAACGGTACAAATGCACCAACTGTACCACTAAGAGTGGTATAAATCATGGCCTCCGAACCACCCGGTATAAGAGTGGACTTTTGTAGGGACATTAAGATCTCGCCAACGTGAAAGGTTGAAATGTTTTCAGCTTTTTGAGAAGCACCCGAGAGGAGACCACGATCCCATAACGATTTTGTGCCCGTCGGATCTTCGTCCACATCGTCAGTCACGGAATGAGGTAAACGTTGTATGCTCATATTGCCAAACTTATCTCCGATTGCTATGGTATCATAATCCAACAGTGTTGTAGCTGTTACCCATCTGGGATGTGTATCGTCGGCAAAAATTATCAGTTGATTTTCAGCTCTTTTGTAGCGTATAAAGAAAATAGATTCTTGAACATCAGAAGCATAAACGCGATGACCCATGGCCTGTATGTTGACAATTTGGTAGGGTATATGCTTATTTTCGCATTTCCGCAGAAGCTTCTTCTTGCCCAAATCATAAATCCGTAAAATTCTACCACAACCAGCTAACAGACGGCCTTGGAAACCACAGAGCGCACCAGGAACTTCTTCCAATTCGGTGCGATGCATGAAGTCCAATTGAGAACATGTGGGATCGATTTTGTATATATCAATGAAACCACCATTAGTAATGCGAGGATTTAACAGGAGTTCTTTAGCTATTCCCACTGCTAAATAATAGCGGCCATCTTGAGCAACCGAAAACTTCAAAATAGCCATCGACATTATGGCTTCATTTTGAGTTAATGGAATTTTAAATAGAGTTTGCCCATGAATAGGATCTAGAGCTCTTATTTGAGATGCCCATAAGCCTACACCAGCTTTTGGCGCAGAAAATATATCTTCGGGTAAGACTTCATTTATAAATGCATTAGCCATTTCATTGGCTAACTCTCGCTCTTCGTCACCAGCTGCCATTCGCATTTCTTCAGCCATTTGTTGCTTACGAGCATTTTTAGTTTCCTCCGTGTATGCATTATGATCCGTTTCGGCAATAATCATGCGGCCTGTATCAGGATGTATGACAAATGTTCTTGGTGTATACTCTAAACCAAATGAAACTTGGTTAAACACGGCACCAAGCTTTTCGAGAGCTAAAATACGAAGTGTATTTGTTGAAATGGCAACAATGCCTTCGCTACATTGTTCACTCGAAAACCCAGAAGCATACTCCAAGGTTTCATAGGATAGAGGTGTTAAATGGAATCGATTTTGATAATAGTACGAAAGCCAGGAACGACTTGACATGGCCAATACTGCTTCTGAGCCTTGCATACGTATACGGAAAAGTTTAACGGGTCTTGAGCCCAAATAACGAGTACGCGTATCTGCCAAGTCTCCCGTTACAGGATCCAAAACTGTACGCAACAATACACCGTTGCTGAGACCAATATTTAAGTATATAGTGCCACCCTTCGAGGCAACATTTGTACGTTCATTAGGTTCATCGTTGGCACTCGTCGAGCTTTCCGTGTGACCCATTTCAACTAAGCACAGCGATTCCGCCGGTGAAGGTAAAGCTTGCATGGAACATGGAGTTAAACAGTCATTGGGATCTAATGAAATAATGCGCACAGTATTGTCTGATAACCCAACGGCTAAGAACCATGAACGTTGTTCACCTTCGGGAACAGTACCCAAAGCCATGCACATTATTTCAGCAGGCATTTCAGAGCGTTCAGTATATTCATTAAGTTCGCCAGTCTAAAAAAAACAAAAAACAAAACTATTAGTATTTTGAAAATAAAATACGTCTTGGACAACTATTAAACAACATTAGAAGAAAATGAATAAACTCAGCACTGCAGGACACATAGTGTCTCAACACGATTGTTCTTTTTGGTGTTTTTGTCATCAGTGTAATATTTTTTCTAGTTGACGAAAAATATACAGTATTCGTGCATACCCATATTCGTTATTTATTAGTTTTTTTTTTTTTTTTTTTAATATAAACAAAGTTTTTTTTGCTATTGATTATTTGGGTGGTACGAAAGCGAATTTCGTATATTTGTTCTAGCTATATTCATTAAATATTAAAATATACTTACAGCATCCATTTCAAAATAGACCAATTCACGACCCGACAATGTAATAACAACCTGCCTTTGATTGACGGCGCATTTGGTTATAGATTTTTTGCCGGGAGCTCGCCATTCATTAACACGTTTATCAGAACGTATGTGACGTATTCCGTCAGGATATACCTGCACTAAGGCGTCTTCGCCCAAAGAAGCACAACACAATGTGGGTGTGGTACCCAGAAAACCGCTATCAGTTACTTCCTCTACTGTTTCGCCAATACTCAATACCAATGTAGCATTGACAAAGGATACTATAATATATGCATCAAATTCGTCTGTAGAATAGGGAAAGAATAAAAGAGGAAAATAATACATTTTAATTAATTATTCTTATAAACTCTCACAATCTAAGGGTCATGGATAAGAACAACATTGTTTTTGAATATAATCAGATATCAAGGTTAAAATCAAATAAATTCAGCTGAAACACGGTGATAAATCACATCATGTATAATCAAAAACAGTTGGTGATCTCTCCTTTATCATGTTAGTAATATAACGCTTATATATAGTGTAGTATATGTGCCTGTATCTTGTTTTCGCACAGCTTTTATCTGATTTAATGTTATATTTTTTATTTTATGAAAATGTTGCCTTACCTATATTTGAGTAACTGGTTTAAATATATTTTTGATTTAATATAAAGAAGTAGTAGAGAGGGAAGTTTTGTTTTGTGTGCAAACAACTCTTTAAACACTAAACACACTCTTGTGTGTTCGTGTCTGTGGGTTGGGGTTTAATTTTGCATTTATTTATTTGCATTTTTAATCTCAAAACCACTCGGCTTTTTTCAGCACACAAGAGTACAAGCGCCTGAAATAATAAAAAGAACTGGTGTTTGATTCCTTTTTTTGAACAAAATATGATTCTTTTGTTTTGATAGTTTCGATAGTAGAAAAAAAAAAATGGATTTTTATGATAAAATTAAAAATCACCAGTTTTTATTAAACAAATTGTACACAGCCAGAGAGCGTGATACGATATAGACGAGTATTATAAAAGTTATAACGACACCAAACAAATATAGGCACAAAATGCAAACAAATCCGAAATTAGAATAAGTTACATTTCAAATTGTTTACATTTTCTTAATATATGTATGTATATTATAGACTGCCAGTCAAATAAATTTGTTTATTTATATTAAATATTACTTACCATCAACACGTTTTTTAACTGTCCATACAGCATTTGGATTACCGGGCAGTTCGGAAACAGCCATTTCAGATACTTCTAAACCGTGGCGTAGCACACGCAAAGAAGATCTGGGACCACGGCCACATAATACATATAATTGAGGTGTATCTTCGTTAGCCAAGTCAGCAACTTGTGAAGATATAATGGGCGAAAATGATGGCATTTCATCCACCATAACCAAATTCTTCAAAGGTCTGGGAGCAAAAAAAAATGTTTCTCCCTCTTCCAAGGGCATAGCCGAACTAAATTCTGGTTCGTCATCATCGTCACCCAAATGTGCAATTTGATACAAGTAACTATGCAAACAAAAATATGTTCCAATTATATTTCTGAAATACGAGATATTTCAAAAAATACTTACTGGTTGCCAAATTCGCATGCAACAAATAAAAATCCGGTCTTCAAAACACACATCGATATGGCTGGTGGTACTGTATCGAAATATTTCAATTTTATTTCAGACACTACATCGTCATCAGTTTCAAGAGTTACTTTAAAAATATCTCCCTGTTCGGTTTGTACTAAAAAGAAATACATGCTCTTTGTTCGATGAGTAGCCGAACATATAAATATCATGCCACGTTCGGGATCATCTAAATCATTGCGCCGACGAGGTATGGGACAACGTATATCATGTTGATCACCCAAATTTTTGTAAGTCAAATAGTTTTCCGAACAAATTAATACGCCTGAAGGTCCGTCGTTACCGCCTGGTACAGAAATTAGGAAATTAGCGTGTTCCTCCAATGGTTCCGAATATTTACGTACCACATGATTTAGACCCAAATCCAATTCATAAAATGTCAGCGTTTGTTGAGTACGTTCAGCGGCATCGCCTAAAACATAAAAAAAAAAAAAAAACATTTGAATAAGAATTTTTCTTAATAAATAAAGAATTTATATTTGTTAATTTGTAAAATTTAAATGATTAACATACATATGTAAATGTATGTATAAATGTACCTATATTTGCGGAATATTTTGAAATACAGTGCACTCGTGAGAACGTCAACGCCCGCTTACGTCAACATCCCAAAACATCAACCTTTTTAAAAACGCATTTTGACCTGGGGCCAAATTACCGCATTCGATATCGAGTAAAATTTATCGTAATTTTCTTATTTGAGATTATGGCATTCGATATCGAGCAAGAAATTTAGTACATTTTATCATAATTTCGATATCGAAATTATTTTTCGATACGATAGAGCTCATTCGATATCGAGTAAAATTGATCGTAATTTTCTTATTTGAGATTATGGCATACGATATCGGCAAGAAATTTAGTACATTTTATCATACAGCCATGTCACAGAATTTAATTCCGTTCGGAAGTGGAATTAATTCCGTTTTTTGCAGAACAATCAAAACAAAATTTTTTCCGGAATGAAACCACTTTTAGTTTGCTATGTGGAATTGTAGTTATAAGCACATCTAGGTTTCATGCCGAAAAAATTGTTCGTTTTACTTTTTGTACAGAAACAAAATACGGAATTAGTTCCACTTCCGAACGGAATTAAATGCTGTGACATGGCTGATAATTTCGATATCGAAATCATTTTTCGATACGATAGCTCATTCGATCACGAATGCAGTAATTTGGCCCCTGTTCTGAAATCGCTACGATTTGCTAGCGTTTTGCCATTTTTCGAAGCTATGTTGGAACAATAAAAACAGGGGGGTACTCCGTATTTCGATTCGAAAGCAAAAGCTTTCGAAATACAATGAAAAAAGTATACAAATTCGAATGATTTTCTTTTCTAATCGAAATACGATGTTTTGTCATAAAATAACGTAAACAAATAAATAAATTTCAAATTAAAATGCATTACATTACTTTTCGAAGATCAAGTTGATCAGCTGTTTGGACAAATCGCTAGTTAGTAAAGTAAACAATTGAAACAGACAATTGACAAACTCAAAGAAAATTTTTAAATTGCATGTTTTTAATTAAAATCGTGGAAAAATGTTACAAGCTTTAGCTTAAAGAAAAAGAAAACATTAAATTTAAATTGTGCGTCATTTCATTTTGTGTTTAAAGTGCCGTTTTAATTAAATAAGCCAGATCGCTTCAGTATACACTAGCGGTTTGAAAACGCCAAGTTTCTAGCGTTTTCGTTTGTCAGAACACCTCTTTGGCGTTTTCAAAGTGAAAATAGATAATAGATAGATATGTCAATCACCCCTATCGTGAATAAAAATTCCAAGTGAAATTTGTTCACATTTATTTTTTTAACATTGATTTTAAATAGGAAAATGTGAAAAGTGAACAAATTTCACGTGGAATTTTTATTCACGATAGGGGTGAATACATGGTGAAATTAAATACCAGGTGACCGCATTGCTACAACAATTACAACAAGGCAAGAACAACAGGCATTTTTCTATATGAAAAACTTTCGTCACTGTCAAAAAGTTTTTTTTTATATAACTTTTTGGCATTTTCAAATTCACCATGAATAATCAGCTGGCGCTACGCTATCACCTAGTATTTAAATTCACCTTGGGTGAATATATATATAAATACATAAAACAATTTTGGACAAAAGCGACCATTATTTCATATAACATTTTATGTATTTTATATGTTCTAAAAAAAAAAACAAAAAAAAAACTAAACTACTTGCTATTTAATAGCATTTATATTTATTTCACAAATAAATTAGTTTAAACAAAAATAACAAATTTTGGCTACATATTAAATACTTCATCAAAAGTGTATTCTTCACTTTCTGAGGGCTCTGTTACACATTTTTGGATTAATTCTTTAGTTATTTTAAAACTTTGGCAGCATTTATTCAAATCTTTTCAATCCACATCTTATATAGAGGAGTGAATTAGTTGTACTTAATATAATTAAAAGATTCATTCCGCTAAATACACGTCCAAATTCTGCATTACTAAATGACAAACCTAAATATTTCAGAACAAAATTGGACAATTCCATGAAGGGATTTTCATTCACAGCATTCCTGTATTCATAAACTTGTATCCAAAACTCAATAGTTGAGTTCTGATTTTGCCACTCGTATGAAGTTAATTTTTGCCATTGTAATTCTAAAGTTGTAATTTCATCATTTGAAAAATTTATCATTTTTTCTTTGAAGTTTTCATATAATTTACTTTTATTTATTTTTAAACTATTGTCAACAGCAAAAAAGTTAATATATTTTAAACTTAACAAATTTTTGGGTAATCTTTGCCTTAGTTGACATATTAACTCTGCTATTAAATTTCTACATATTCTAATTTCTTTTTTAGTTTCAGAATTTATATTTGTTCTTGTTATGATAAATCTAGCTGCAAAAATGCCAAAATGGTCACACTGCATATGGTTCTAGTTGTCTGTCTTCTATTGTTCGTCAGGTTGAATGCCTTTTTTGTTTCCTCTTTGAATTTGTTTACGTTTGGTTTTAGTTTATAATCAATAAAAACGCTTAAAAGCACATTATCAATATGTATTCGTAAACAACAATTTGTTAAACGTCTACACCCGCGGCTTTAATTAGTTGACGTTTTCCCGAGTGCGCTGTAATTTCATCTCATCCAATTTGACTAATTTTAAATTATTAATGTCTAAAAATTAATTTAGCTATAAAACCCTAATTTCTATTTTGACCATACTGAAAAATTAAGAATTATTTTCCACAATATTATAATGTTGTAAGCGACATATCAGTGAAGTATTTCCAAGTAAATTTAATACAAATACCAATGGTTCAGAAGCTTTGTAGACACATTTATCTTGCACTTAGCCAAAGTCAATGATTAGGTAAGTAAATTGATCCCAAAAACTGGCATGTCTATTAAGTGCAAAATTGTAATACCAATACGTTCATAACTTAATATTAATATAATATCTGTAAACTAGGGATTAAATTCAAAAACAAATTTGTAACGAGAATACATATATACACCCCATATGCTATTAACTTGGACAGACAAATTTGTTAGTGGTCGATTTGATTTCCCTCCTACAATTAATTTTTATAGTTTTTAAAATTTGTAAGCAACATATCAGTGAAGTATTTGCAAATAATATTAAATACAAATACCAATGGTTCAGAGGCTTAGTGTTCGCACACTTTTATCTTGCACTTAGCCAAAGTCAATTGTTAGGTAAATTATCCTAATATCCAACATGTCTAATAAGTGCAATTAATAGTAATCGTTATATTTGAATGAAATCTTACCTGATGGATCATTATCAGCCTCTTCATAATCAATTTCCAAACAAGCAAACATAGGATTATCAAATCCTACATCAACTCCTACCATGTGGTAGGTAAATGTATTTGATTTGTGTGCTTCCAGTGGCGATGAAATAGTCAAACGGGCTTGGGCATCTCTATTTAGAATATAGGCCAGCTTTTGCTTTTCAACAGCTCCAATCATAACGGCACGACCTTTTGGATCTATTGCCAAGTATTGACCCGGTACGATACGGCGACATCCTGATTTGCCAAAGGTTTCCTGATGAACCTTATCCAAACAGTTTTTAGATGGATTATATTCCAAAATGACAATGCGTCCAGAATCGGATCCCACAACAATATAGTCTGAAATTCAATTAAAATTATACTCTGATGACCTCTGTTCGCTTAAGTTATAAAATATTTCTGTATGTTTAGAATAATTTGTATCTCGAAGTTTCAGTTCAATATGATATTAAATGAATCACATCAAATGCGACGACAAGATTTTAAATATTATCTAGCACTCAGTCGTTTTTATACTCACTGAAATTTCAGATTTTATTATGAAATCTCAATAGGGATCTGTGCTTAAATAATTTAATATTTATAACTGCTTACCTTTAGTGCCACCAGTTAAACGGAATGACATTAAAGATCTAACACACCCAAATACCTCTGTCGACAATACGGTATGTACTTTGCCGGTATTAGAGTCAGGCCTAACAAGTTCCAATGACTTGCCACGTGATATTAAAACTTCTTGCTGTTTACTGCCCGAAAAATTTCCATGGACAGCATGTGTAATGCCAGTGGCTTTTTGAAGTGTCAAATTATACAAATACATTTTTTTTTATTCTATAGAGCAATCTGTAAATGACAAATTCCGAAAAAAAATTCAAGGTTAGAACTGAAAGAACCTCTAATATTTATAGGTTAAGACATAAATTTTATTGAAAATTTGTCCTGTCCTCGTAATTCCATGGTGATAGTAGTGCAGATGAGCTTCAGTATCACCTAACGATGCAAATGAACAGTATTATTAATATTGCACGTTAAAAATTGCGACCAAAGCATAGAGATTTCTATGACCCTGGAGATACATCGTGCATATTTTCATTTTCTATATGAAATACTTCCAATAACTAATTCATTGAATTGTGTATATTACCTTTATCTTATTTCAAGTATCATTAATCTTTTGAAAAACTAGGATGCTTCCAGATTTAAAATAGCCTTTTGTCAAGGACTGTACAATTGCTTAGCGCTTTTTTATAACGCTACGCCATCTTGGTACCAAAATCCCCAATTTCCTAAAGAAATATTAGATGGCTCTGCTTTGCCGGTTGAGAATAAAATGAATGCACATTGGAAAAATTTCGTTCAATTCTTGTAAATCATTTACAGCCAACTTCGTTCAAACGCGTAAATAAACTACGGCCATCTTCACTATGGATATGGTAGTTTTCAGTGGCAATGCTATTGTCAATTTAAAAGCATTTACATTTGGCAAGACTGTGTTTTTATAACCCATTCAGCACAAATTAAAACCGTGTTTACAATTATGATTTACTCTGGTGAACGAAAACGCCAACATAATGGCAAAACAATTTTTATACATATACATATGTATTAATCTTAAACTCGAAGAACACGTATTTATATCCACGATTTTCCAACAGTTCAGATTAAAGATCATAACCATATTAATTAAACATTATTTTAAAACCTCAGTTAACCGACTGTAACGGAATGTAGTGTAATGACGTAAAAATGTAAGGAAATTCTATTGCTTACAGATTCATACATTACGGTGTTGCATTACTTTACATCTCCATAACCATTTGCATTACTTTACACATAACAGTTGTCTTTAATAAACAAACAATAAAAAAACAGAATTTGCAATTTGTGGAAAATAAATTTTTTTTAATGGACAAAAAAAGTGAGTGGAAATTAGTTAGCTTATTTGAAAAAAAAACATACATTCGTACGTATTTACTTTCTTTACTTCCAGCAACAAGAAAATAATTTGCTTTGTTTACAATAATATTAAATTTTTACAGCTAGTGCAGATAAACTTGCGATTAAAATTAGAGAAGAGTGCAATTTTTCG
Source organism: Bellardia pandia (assembly GCA_916048285.2). Classification (NCBI taxonomy): domain Eukaryota; kingdom Metazoa; phylum Arthropoda; class Insecta; order Diptera; family Calliphoridae; genus Bellardia; species Bellardia pandia. Next base: position 26,531,090 of record OU696531.1, read on the forward strand.
TGCTTCGCAAGTAAATTCAATATGAATCTACTTGATTCGCTCTCAAAATTTTGTATGGTGAAGCAAGTTGTTTCGCACATGATTGGGGTGTGAAGCATGAATAGAGAGCGAAGCATGTACCGTGGAAACATTGCATAAAGGTTCAATTAGTCGTGACTTTGCCATATTGCCATACCATAACCTTAGCCATAACCGTAACTTTTTTTCTGGCAAAAGTTAGTGCTGCCATAACTGTAAACAGCTGTTTATGTTTTTTAATTTAAATCAAGGCATATTGATTGTAATCAATATGCCTTGATTTAAATTTTTCAAAAGTGCAGAATTAAATAAAAGCAAAACTCTGAGCATATTACTCACACTTTTGTAAGTTTTGAAATAAAAACACAATTTGTAAAATTAATTTAAGGAATTTCTAGGTATTTAGCATATGGAACTCCTTTCAAAACACTCGTTTCGAGCTATAAAATTGGAAAAACTACTGTAAGAAACATTGTGTTGGAGACATGTGATGCTATTTGGAAGTCTGCATGGGTTTTGTCATAAAGATAGGGACAGTTCCGCACCAACTCAATAAGTTTTCTGTCATCAATTTTATTTACTACAAAAATTTAAATAATATTAAAGAAGTTATTAAACAATTTACAAAAACTTACCAAACAATACCAATGTGAAAACTTGTTTTTATTTTAGTTTTCACATTGGTATTGTTTGGAGGATTTTTTCCTCCATGGTATACAGAACACCGGCTTCGCATAGTACAGATTCCCTGTATTGGCGACCTATGGTCGGGCGGAAGGATTTTCTCCTCAATGGTATACAGAATACCGGAGAAAATCCTTCCGCCATAGGCCAGCAATACAAAAAAATTGTGTAATGCGAAGCCGGCATTCTGTATACCATGGAGGAGAAAATCCTTAAGAACCGTTACAAAACCATCAAAATTAATAAAATGTAATTTTAAGAGAAATGAAATAACTTCTAACGATAAAATAGTGTTTGCAATTAAAATGAAATAAGTCCCAACTGCGATGAAATAAGTGCCAATGATAACTCCCAAATGAAATAACTTCCAACCAGTGTGGCCAGAACCCAAAAACTTTCAGGGCTAAAACCATTAGAAAATTATGCTAAAAAGTGCTAAAAAAAATTCGAAAATGCTAAAAAATAATGGTAAATTTTTAAAATGTATTTTCGGAAATACACCTGAATTTTTTAATAATTAAATTAAGTAAAACCATATTTATGTGTTTTAAAAATTTACAATAAACAATTCATTTGCTTACGATAACATAAAAAACTTTTCATAAAACAAGTATATGATTAAATATCTAATAATCTAATATAAATTTCATTTAAAAATTAAATACATCATCTAATGTGTATTCTTCTGTTTCTGACTCACATGAATTATTACTATAAATATCTCCCTCATACCGTCTTAATAGTTCTGTGATAATTTCAAATGTTTTACAACATTTGTTTAACCCACATATATAAAGAAGAGAGTTCATTGTACTTAAACCCATGCCGTTTCTAATTTTGGTTTTTTTTTAGGTTCATTCTACTAAAAACCCTTTCTACCTCAGCATTACTAAATGGCAAAAGAAGAAAATTCATGACAAAAACAGCCAAATCCTTAAATGGATTTTCCTTCAAAGCATTTTTGTACTCACATACTTCAATCCACAATTTGACTGTTGAACTCTAGTTAGTCCATTTATAACAGTTAAGCGTTTGCCACTGTAGCTCTATAGCTGTTATTGTGTCCATGTCTAAACTTTACATTTCTTCTTTAAAATTATCAATCAAATTGCATTTTTATTTTTCAAACTATTTTCTACAAAAAAAAAAAAAAGGATTTTTAGTTAAACTTAAAAAATTGTTTGGTAGTCGTTGTCTTATTTGGTACACTAATTATACAATAAAATTTCGGCAAGTTAATCTGAATTTTCTGTATCTGAATCTATTTCATCTCCTATGGATTTAAAAAATTTTTCAAAATTCAGAAACAATATTGTACTACTGTCACAACCAGAAAGTAATAGTACTTCTGACATAAGTAAATTGAAACAAATTCAGTCAACTGTGCTCCTGCACTCACCTTATTAGTTACACCACGCTCCTTTGTTTGAAATTCTTTTGCAAGATTGCCACTATTAAAATTATGTTTTATAGTTTTATTAATAGTTTTAAAAATAATAATAATTTGTTTCATAAATAATGCTAAAAAAATGCTAAGTGCAAAATGAAAATTTTAGGGCTAAAAATAAATAAAAAGTGATAAATGCCAACAAAAAAAATGTTGGGACTTATTTCATTATAATATAACTTCCAACAAAAATTATGAAATAAGTCCCAATTTGCATGGAAAAATTTTTGGGATTTATTTTATTTTCCCATTGGAACTTATTTCATTTGGGAGTTATTGCACTGTACCGTAGTTCCTATTTCATTTAATACACTTAAATTTAAACCTGGTAATGCTATTTTCATATGTTCAAGAAATAACAAAACATAACCTCACTTTTAAATTTCACAGAAAATAATAAAAAATGAGTGCACCACCGGCAAAGAAACAAAAATTTCAATACAAAAAGAAATTCTATCAACCCAACAGGAAACAATATTTGGAAGTGGGTCAGAAAGGTTTCCTAGCTACATGTAATTTTAATGAAAAAGACTGTATACGGGAATGTTATAATATTTTAAATCAATATGCCAACGATTTGTATGGCCCAGAAGAAGATGACCATAAAGATGTGGATGCTGAGAAATCCCAGCAAGGCACAGAAGAACCAGTTAATGATGATATAGCTGATGAGTTACAAAAGCAAATCAATGCATCACAATTGAAAATAAAATCTTCAGCCAAACGTCGCTTTCAAGTAGTTGATACGGGAGCTTCAAATTGCGTTTTCATTAAAACAACCCTTGATGATCCTGTAGCAATTGGAGGGCACATTGTTAAGGACATTGCAGAAACAAAACAACAAAAAACACGTCATTTGCTACGCTTAGTGCCGATAGATGCCGTGTGCAAAGCAAACGATAAAGATATTGTAAATACCGCGGGACAATTATGTGACAAGTATTTTCTAAAGGAACCTACTACCTTTTCCATAGTCTTTAATAAAAGATTTAATAACGATATAAATCGTGACCAAATGATACGAGAGATAGCGGATTTAATACACGCCAAAAATATTAAAAATAAAGTCGACTTGAAAAATGCTAAAAGATCTTTAGTGGTGGAAGTTATTAAGGGATTATGTTGCCTTACAGTCGTTGACGATTATATGGTAATGAAAAAATACAATTTAGTTGAATTAGCTAGGGCTAATCAGGAGGATAACAAAATTGAGAAGGAAAAAAATGAAAAGGAGTTGGAGACCAAAACCACTGAGAAGACAAATGAAGTTGAATCCACCACGCTGGAGGTAGATGACAAAAAATCGACTGAGGCGGAATTAAAAAAATAATACCTACACAAGATGTAAGCGAAGATAATGTAAATAAAACTACATACACTATCTAAAAAACGTTAGGTTAGGCTGTATTATATAAATAATACTTAGTAATCAATAATTTCACAATTTTTATATAAAACCGGAATTAATAAAACAAATACAACTCAGCACAAATAAATTTTATATTTTCCAAACTAAAATTAGCTTTTATTATTAAAAATAAACTGGTTTTTCGATATCAGTTTTAAAAATGCGAAATGCTTTAAATTTTTAAGCATTACCTAATGTTGCTTACAGACACATACATATAGGTACAACTAAAATATAGTAAATAGCTATAAAAGGAAAGCTATTGGAATGTACAACATTCCCATCCGCAACCTCATCATTATTGACTAAACTTTCTTTAACCACTTCTTGACGCATTATTTTTTTACATTACTTTGGCAGGTGTTTTCTTAAGAAGTAGACCTACGGTATTATTGATTTTTTCGTAAGCCATAAACATTAAGGCGGCTGTTAAAACAGTTTGTAAAATTTTTGCTTCCATGCCACGGAAAAGCCCTCTAAAGCCTTGATTTTTAATTATATCCAATATCATTTGAATCATGCCATTTTCCTGTGCACCAGCAGCTTGTTTTGAAGTTGATGGACCGTTGCTATGCTTTGAACGGTGTCTTTGTTTTGTTTGCACCAATTGTAGCGGATAGGTTAAAACGGTTGCAAATGCTTTAGCGGCAGCGCCAATTAGGAAATATCCTAAACTGGAAATTTCCGTATTACCTGAAAACTTCATTAAATTACGCTTTAAAAGCTCGTACATCATAAACTGTAATGAAGGATTCGACACTAAGATCAACGATGGTATTGTGCCAGACCATAAACCTTTAATGCCTTCAGTTTTAGCTACATATTGTAAACCGGATAGAAGACTTTTGTAATATTTATTTACTTCATCAGAAGTGCCGGCCACATCACGCATACGGCACCTGGTATTAACAACCCAGAATGGTGTGGTTGAAAAAACGTTAATAATGCCAGCTATGGCGCCCAACATTAAATCTTTTAGAGCACTTTGTTGTTTTTTATCACCACCGCTCGTTACTGCTTTTAAAGTGTGGAACGTGTAGAAATAGACAAAGTTTGAAATACATAAGCTTTGTAAAACCGGTCCCAGACCACGATATAATGATTGGAAACCTTCGCCCAAAACTATTTCCTTGATGACTTTCATGGTACTGCGTGCCTCTCCGGTTTTATCGGGATCTTCCACTGAAAAAGAGTTAATGTGCTTATTAAATTATTGCAATTTTTGTCGGATTTTTCGTTTAGTTTTTAAATTATGCGCAAAGAAATTTTTTTAAAGATCAAAAGTCGGTACTCATAGCTACCAGATGAGAACATGATAGTTTATTTACCTGTAAACAACACGAAAGTCTATGATGTCCAACACAAATTTTTTAAATACATACATACATACAGAAACAAAACTCACAGTAAATAGCTGATCAAAATTTCTATTTATGCCGACTAGTGTTCTAGATACATACTTAAGTAATATGATCGGAGTTTGGTACTTGAACTTGAGTAGTTCGGGAATTCTATAATAAAATGATTAAACTTACATTGTAATCGGGATCGTACGGTATCCAATGGATAAAACGTTGACATAGCTATGCAGCCACCCTAGAAATTAATTAAATAAATCTACTTAAAGCATGACCTGCAAGAATATTGTTAAATATTTTGATAAATATCTAAATCTATACTTACGGCAGCTCCGGACACAGCATGCACCCATGATTCATATGTAAATACTTGACTTAATTTTGAAGAAGCCACCATTATGAATTATTCCTTTGTTTAATATACAAATGTAAATAATATTGTTTCGTACTGCAGTACTTTCAGTATGTTTACCTTTGAACTCTTCAATAATTTATTTATTCCTTGGACATTCGCAACACACAATTGCTAACATAGATACTTATTATTGTATAATATAAACAAAAGAAAGTTCTTCCAAACACCTTTACGTTAGTTACACAAATGATTATGTACTTTTCTATTTGCTCTTTAAAATTTTAATACTAATTCATTAATAATCAATTTTTACTGTATTTTATGATGGTGTGAAAGTAGTAGTGATGGTTCTTTTGTAATCGTTGAACATTAGCTTGATAATATTTTGGAGAATAGATTAGAATTAATTTCTCATAGCCGGCATAGATTGTTGTTCTTCATCATATGAGTAGTATTTAGAATAGCAATTGCTGTATGTTTGCATTGAGATATTTTATAACAATTATCTTTATGCAAATTTAAAAAATTTTATTAAAAATTTGTATATGTATAATATGTACATACATACCTAAATTGTTTGCGAATAGAATTGTAATTGGCATACAGAAAATACACTTTTAATATCAATGAGCTTTACCAAGGTGATGTTAGTTTAACAACAACAATGGTCAAAAATAACAACATGCTGTCTATTTTAGTATCTCTAACTGTCAAAGTGAATATAAAAAATAATCGGTTGTGTGACTGTGCATATCTTGTTTATTGGTGTTTTTAATTCTATAAAATTACAGTGCGTCCTTGCTTTGAACAACCCTTGATTAAAACAACCCCACTCACAGTTGCACATTTAATTAAACTGTGTTATAATTTTTTATATTTTCACCTGTATGTGACTTTCGCTATTTTTATTTGCAACATTTTGAAGGGGAAGTTTCTAAATATAGCTATGATAATGAAATTAAATTTAAAAAATTAGTCCTAATTTTTTTAATTCATACTTGAAGATTAACTAATCTTTTCTCGTAATTAAACTGTCACCAAAGAAATGGCTGTTTTCATAAACGCAGTATGCAATGCAACATTTCATTGCATAGAGTTCATAATAGCATTTATAAATATAATTTAAAAAATTTTGTTTTAAGTTTCTCTTTAATAGTCCAATATCTTTATATTTTATGTAATAAATGTCTTTAAATTATATTCTAAATGCTATTATGAACTCTATGCAATGAAATGTTGCATTGCATACTGCGTTTATGAAAACAGCCAATATTTTAACCAAGACATTTTAATCTTTTGAGTTTAATGAGTATACATACTGACTTTATTTTACTTGTTCTTACCACTTACCACAATAGAACTTTTTTCCCAAGAGACAAAATTTACGAAACCAGAAAAATGTTTGTTCTTTCTACATATGTAAACAAGAAGTATCTCATCACTATGAGCCATACAATGAAATTTAAAATTAATTTTAAAGAATTTGTACATTTTATTTTTAAATTCATACTTAAAGATTAACATATAGGCTGTTTTCATAAACGCAGTATGCAATGCAACATTTCATTGCATAGAGTTCATAATAGCATTTATAAATATAATTTAAACATTTTTGTTGTAAGATTCTCTTTAATAGTCCAATATCTTTATATTTTATGTGATAAAAGTTTTTAAATTTTATTCTAAATGCTATTATGAACTCTATGCAATGAAATGTGGCATTGCATACTGCGTTTATGAAAACAGCCATATTTTCTTATATATTTAACATCAAATAAATAATTTGACCAGACACCCGCTTTTAAGTAATTATTAACATTTTATAATAATTGATCTATGAAGCATTTATTGCGACGAGGTTCAATTCTTGGTTTCTTCATAAAGTTTTTACCATTTTCATTACTACTATTTAACAAATCGTCGGCTTTGCGTTTAAGACTTTCATGCTCTTCCTCCGTCAAAGTGGCAAAGACAAAATTCTTGGCCTTAATGCTCTTAATGGAAACAGTACCAGCTGTATCATCCATATCAGAGACAGCTATTGAAGATGTTGTACCTTTTGTAAGACCAGCTAACTTATTGAGAGTTTCTTTGTCGCGCACCAAAAATGAACCACGTATACTTTTCTTATTCATGACGGAAATGCCTTTCGATATAAGGAAGGGTGATGCTTTTTTAGAGTCTGGTGTGGATATCGAAGTTTTTTTCGCAGTTATTATTTGTAACTTTTTCGTATTTACTGTGCTTGTTGTTGTTTTGTTAAGTGACGATATAGTTGTCTTGGGTAAAACTGTTGACATATCTTGTGAATCTGGCTTAATACCTTGTTCTTTAAGAAATTGTTCTCGTTCAAAACGTATTTTACGCCATTGATGTTCATTGATTTCGTCGCTAATATCATCTATTTGGCCATCAACATTTTCATCCAAGGGACGTCCATCATCTAAGCTAAAGCCGCTTTCAGCATTTTTCCATTTAAAAGTTCTTTGCCGCCCAACGCCATCCTTTTCTTCGTCTTCAAAGAGCATTTCTTGAATTTTACGTACTTCGCGTAAGTCCTCATCTAACATTTTACGTCTTAAAAATCGAAAAATTAAGTAAAATCAAATAGAAATGTATTATAATTTAAGCAACTTACGCGTGTATTTGACCCAACTCTGTTTGTAATTTTTCTTTATCGAATTCGTCTTCATCACCCAATTCAATGTCATATGTGTCTAAATTCTTTTCATCTTCATCAGCGCTGCCCCATTCAGATTCGGAAAGTTCAGCTTCTTTTTCAAAAAAGTTTTGAGCCTGTATCACTTTATCTTTTTTAGTCATTTGTACTATAACCTCATTTTCTTCAGAATCGTAGTCGACAAAAGTCTCCGGCTCCTCTTCGGTATCTGCTTCCAAATCAATTTGTTCATCAATACCATCACCATTATCATCTTCCTCGTCTTCATCATCAGAAAATCCAAGTTTTGCTTTCTTTTTCTTCAGTTTTTTAGTTAATTTTTTAACTCTTTGCTTATTTTCTTCGTTCTTATCCAACTGTTTATCTTCGTTTTCTTCGTCGCTGGATAAAATTTTAGTGCATGTTGTCTGAAGATTCTCGAAACTTGTATTGGATTGTGTGTCAGCTGGTTGGTCAAATGTTCCTGAACACAATTCCATTAACTCTTCATCATTTAGAGGTTTACCACTATTTTGTGTTAGGGGAATTTGTGACATTAAGGCGTCGGCGCACGGTTTTTGTATTTTTTGTGTCACATCAAATGTACCAGAACACAAAGCCATCAGTTCATTTTCTTCATCTTCCAGAGCGGTTTTTGCAGAAGCTTGGGTATCAAAAAGAGGAGGTAGTGTAGTTGGTGGCTGAGTTTTTAAAAAATCGATATCATCATTATCGCCTTCCTCTTCTTCATCTGTATCATCAAAGGCTTTAATAATACGACTTTTACGTTGTGATTTTTCTGCATGCTTGGTATTGTTGTCATCGTCATTACCATCTTCGTCGCCATCGTCATCATTGTCTTTCTCATCCTCGTCCTTATCATCTTTATTTTCAGCACCTTCTTCATCGTTGTTAATTTCCACAGCATTTTCTTCTTCCTCATCTGCGCTTTCATCATCATCCTCGACCACAAGTGCATTTTCCTCCTCATCCACCTTTTTTTTAATTTTATTTCATATAAATTAAATATTACAAAAACTTAGGTTTAACTTACCATAACAATTTTGTTTTTATTTTTAGGCTTATCTTCTGGCTCATATTCTTCTACTTCCATTTCTTCGTTATCATTATCTTCTTCATCGTCATCATCTGCTAAACACTTACTATATTCCAATTCGTCCTCCTGTTTCTTATTTATTTCATCCATGCGTTTCTTCTTGATAATCTCCTTCAGATTCTTTTTTAACTCAAAGTAAGCAGCACCCGGTTTAGGTTCCTTTTGTACATCTTTGGCTTCTGTAACACTTATATTGACCTTATTTATTTCTAACTTGCCATTCTGCAGTGAAAGTATATTGCAGGATTCTGAGGTCTTCGATTTTTTATTTTTAACCGTGGACATTAAACGTTTCATGAGACTTTCTATACCAGTTGGTTTCTTTTCTATCAAATCTCCCGTTTCTAAATCTATTAATTTATTAGGGTCACCACTAAGTGAGGGGCTTCCCGATAGATTTTTTTCAGCTAACAATTGTTTAATGTTCAGGGATTGACGGGGTGTATGCTTTTTAATCGGACTTAATCGCACAGTATTCATATCTAACTTGGGTAATTCAATTACCTCTGTTATTAGAACTTTCGAACATGAAGGTCTTTCCTGTTCTTCTTCTACTTGTTCCTGTTCAGCCAAAAGTTCGGCTAATTCCTCTTCAGTTAGTTGTACTCCTTCTTGATTTTCTTTAAACTCTTCTGTTGCTCCATTAAGCTCAACATAAGTATTTTGTTTCAATTCAGTGTCATTAAATAAATCGAATGAATTCTTAGTCGTATTCTCCTGGTTTTGTTGATTGATTTCTGCAGCTTTGTCCAACACACCTTCGTTGACTTTGAAAACTTCCTCTTCTTCACTCTCAGACTCAGATTTAAAAAATTCGGTGGCTTCTTTAGCACGGTCTTCCATAAGTTTACTTGATATTAAGTAGACATTTAAATTAAAGGAAAAACATGTAGGTATAAGGCAAATTGTTGTAATTAAAAACTTACGCATATTCTTCTAGTTCCTCTGGTGTCATCTTTAGTCTTCTCGTTTGCACTGCGGTTGAAACAGGACTAGCTATTTGTGGTTGTATAATAGTTCGCCTTTTAAGAAATTCATCTAAAGTATGCTTTTTGGGTTTGTGATAAGGAATACTATAAATAAATATAAATTTTAAAGATAAAATTAATAAAACTCTAATACCTATCTAATTTTAAGAAATTGTCCAAAAAGATGTCTTACCTTATATCAGCCTCCCGATGTAATCTTTGTTGTTCACTTTGAATAGCTTGCATTTCATTTAAAGCCTTTTTGGCAGAAGCCTAAAATATAAACATTTATATTACAAAAACAAGTTCAAAAAACATTTTTTTTATATTTACTCTAATAACTTTAGGTTTTTTTTCCTTTCCCATTGCTTGTTCTTCATTATTATTCCTTTCTTCAAAAATTTCTTTCTTACCCAAAGCTTTTACATCAGAATCATTAATTTCTGGTTGGGATTCCGCATCGGATGATTCACTATCTACTAGAGATGAAATTTTCTTGGATTCTTTTTTTGTATCCTCGGAGTCGGAATTATTTTGACTTTTTGTTTTTATGGATTTTTTATTTGATTTCTTGGACGTTTCTGGTGAATCTGATTTCTGCGTATCTGAGCTATCACCTTTGAAATTTGGATCCTTTTTTATTTTATTTAATTTTTGTCTGATTTTTTTATACACTTTGGAATTTTTTAAAAGTTCCTGTTTTGTTTGTTTGAAGTTTATTTTTGTAATATCTTCACCTTCCTCATCGGAATCTATAATTTTAGCTATCTGTTCCTTTTCTTCATTATTGGATTCTTCTTCATCCTGTTCACTTTCTGAATCAATTAATGCTGAAATTTTGTTTTTATTCCCTGTTTGTTCCACTTCAATATTATCTTCTGTTTTTTTGCTTTCTATGTCTTCTTCATCGTCGCTATCCAATATACGTTTACTTCTTTTGGAATTTTTTTTCTTTTGTGGACTTTTTTTGTTTTTATTAATACTATCATCTTTACCATCCTCATCTGATTCGGACATTAACAAGCTCTGAGCACCCAATATGTCCTCCAAGGAAGTTTCTTTTTCATTCACTTTTAATTCTTCCATGCTAGTATTTTGTTGACCTACTTCCATATTGAAAAATTCTTTAAACGTAAAATATTTGTAATATAAAAACAGCTTTAATAAGCAAAAAATAATTCTTTTTATTTATATTCTTAATCTATGATTTATATTATATGAAACCAACATTCCAAAGAAAAAATAAGGCGCGAAATAAAATGAAATGTCATTATTTTATATAAACTAAAGCAGAATGCTAGTGAAGATAAATAATTTCATAGCAGTCAGCTTATGTATAGTTACACCATGCACAAAACAAAATCTAAAAACACTCATTTTGACATTTATAACATGTGCTACGTGAAGTAAACATAAATAAAATAAAAATATTTAAACAAAAAATGGCACGCAAAAAGACACCAAAAAAGAAATTGGAAATAGTTTTTGATCCTGAAAAAAGAAAGTTAGTTAATTATAATAGTTATCAATGAATTATTTATAATTTGGTTTTATTTAACAGAGACTTTCTGACAGGCTTTCGTAAGAGAAAAAATGAAAGACGTAAACGTGCCCAGGAACAGCTTGATCACAATCTTAAGGAAGAACGTAAACGTATACGTCAGGAAATTAAGGATGGTGTCAAACATATGAAGAAATCATACGAACCACTTAAAGAACTGACCGAAGCCGATAAGGTCAATGAGGATGAATATGAGGACGACGATGTTAAAGTGAAAATAGTGGAATTGTCTACAGGTGATTTGGCTGCAAAACGTAACATGTTGGGTGTAAATAGTGCTGAGGATTCGGAGGAAAGTGCTGAAAAACCAAATTCAGATGATGATGAAGATGTTGAAAAAAATACTAATCTTATACCAGGCATGGACTATGATATAAATTCCAAACGTAAGCGCAAACCTGCTTTAGATGATGATTCCGAAAATGAGGACAATGCCGATAGAAAAATTTCCAAAAAAAAATCCAAAATAGAAATAAAAGATATAAAATCTAAAAAGGAATTGGATCATTTTAAAAAAACCAAAACTTTGAAACAGCTAAAGAAGAGCAAAGTTTTTAAATTAAAAGAGCGTCTGGATAAAAAGGTTAATCAGAAAAAGGCTCGCAAAGATAAAAATAATACGCTCAAAACTTTGCCAAGACATTTAAGGAAAAAGAAGAAATTTGAAAAAAATCCGTACAATAAGGGAAGAAAAATGAATAAGAAACTGTTAAGAAAGAAATATGAAAATTAATTTATTTTTTTAAATAAAACATGGAAGTTTCTAAAATTATTTACTTTTGCTTCATACTGGAACAAAACAGATTTAAGGGTTCTGTTTAGGAAAATTTTGCTAAACAAAACATGTTATATCATCTGCGGAGCACTGTAATACAGTCTTCCTTCGTATTTTTATTTCTAAATTTCACAAAAAATGTATAGGTAATAAATTTATGTGTTTAAAAATTCGGGAGAAATTAAGATTGTAATTTTACTACTCTTTGTACTATAGGTCGAATAAATATTTAAATGAAAAGAGGAATTTATTTTATCTACATATGCTAATCGAATGCTAGTGTTAGTAAATTTAAATCAGATAAGTTGAATCTTTTGGATACGTGAAAATGCAAAATATATAATAAGAAACATGGTTCTTGCAAAAAGAACTTTGTTTTTATAATGCCTTTGTATATCAAGCAACGAAATTAAATGATGATACATTAAAAAAACTAAAAACATTCGCACCATTCATTGACTTATTGGAGTAATTAATCAGGGGTGTCATAGAAACCAATATTGTCAGAATTGGTTTTAAAACCGACAAGAAAAAATGCTTTGGAGTTATAGGGCACTGCTACACGTTCAATAAATATCGAGATATTTCTAGTACCACAATATTTATTGAACGTGTAGCAGTGCCCTATGACACCAAGGCATTTTTTCTTGTCGGTTTTAAAACCAATTCTGACAATATTGGTTTCTATGACACTCCTGAATGTATTTGTGTATAGTTTTGGCCTATTAATATGTTTTTTAGTACTACAAATAATGCAGCACGCAGAAATTTTGGAAAAAGTAAATAAGGGTGTTTTCATACCATAAAAATAAAATTTTAATTTGAACTTTTCATTCGTAGCATTCGTTGCTTTTAAGAATGTTAGGTGACATTAACAGAAGACAATGCATGTTATTCGTCATACTTAATTTTTTTGAATGGTGTCATGTATTGCTTTTCTCAAATGATGTGAATTGACAACAACATGCTCACATTTTATGATTGCATGCGAAAGCATAAAATTCTGGGGGGTTACTCTCTATTGCGATGCAATAAGCCTACAACATTGATATTCTTCTTCTATTCAGAATGAAATTAATAAACGAATCAAACCGTTCTCTGTTTAGGTCTTTAATAACGTGTTCTTAAGCAAATTATAGACGCTCTTGTTGATTTTTACTGTTAATAAAGGGATTTTTTCGAGCTAATGTACCATGGTGCAACTATAAAAGGTGAGTGCAGTAGCCCAGCTGACTGACTTTGTTTACAATTTACTTATGTCAAAACTAATACTTTTTCAAGTATTTTTGACAGTAGTACATTATTTTACAGAAACAAAATGCCTGTTGTTTCTGTTTTGTGTTGTATTTGTTGTCGATTTGCACTCACCTTGTATAGTCGCACCATGTAATGTACCATTAAAGTCATGCTTCCGAAGTACACGACGAATAGCTCTTGCACTACATGTTTTGTTAAACTCATTTTTAACTTGCGTAACCAATTTTAGAGCCGACAACTTAGGATTTTGTTTTATACATTTTTTTAAAACAAAATTGAAAAAATTCAGATTTTTTTTGCATAGAATTTATAGCCAGTTAAATATTTTAATTTAAGTTGGTTGAACTAAGCTGAAAGCCACTGTACTTTAGATGCAGTTTTTAAAGTATGAATGCAATTATTTTTTGATGGATGATTCGAACAGCTAAATATGTTGCTAAAACTTTATACATATATGAAGAATTAATCTCTCATATTGCCAGTTTATCCCACGATCGATTTCAGTAAGGCTCAAGTTAACCTATACTTTCATATAGGAAGCTGGAACGCATTAAAAAAATTATAGCATGTTACTAATGCACAACGCCGCCAAGTATTAACCAATGCAAGAGTGAAACGCAAATCTCGAAGGCAGCGAAAAAAGGACGGCCTGATTGCCCTTAAGCGATAATGAAAATGACGCGCGAGTTCTTCCTCTACCCAGAGCTGAATTACGACCATTAAGTATACAGAGGTGATAATTTTGACGTTTCCAAAATCAGGGGCCAAATTACCGCATTCGTGATCGAATGAGCTATCGTATCGAAAACTGATTTCGATATCGAAATTATGATAAAATATACTAAATTTCATGCTAGATATCGAATACCATAATCTCAAATAAGAAAATTACGATCAATTTTACTCGATATCGCATGCGGTAATTTGGCCCCAGATTTCTAAGGCAGTTCTCAAAGAAAGAAAAAGGTAAGGCCAAGGGCTGTCAATTCAACAACCACTGCTGTTACAACAACAACATATAGTATAATAAAGATTTAAAACCTGCGGTAGTAGGTATGTAATTTGAAAGGAATATCAATTAAACTGATGCAGCTGTATTTGATGAAATAAAGACCCCGAATGCCGTTCACAACACCAAGTATTTTGATGTAATCGAGTCAACACAACATTTTAGTGTTGTGAATGATAATCGAACCCAACATATTTGAATATTTAGTAAAACAGATAATATTAATAGTTTTGTGTCTTTAAAATATATATATATATATGTACATATTTTTATATTATTTATTTAATATTTTGTTGTTCTCTTTATTCACATACATTAATTTTTCAAGTTCTCTTTTATTATAATATATTTTATTTTTTATTTTATTTATTTTCTTCATTTATTTGTAATGTATGTATATATATAAATATTTATAATTTATTTAATCATTACTTTTAATGATTTATTGACGATTATTATTTGCAATAATAAAATTAATTGATTATATTAATAATATTTTTTCTTTTAGTAATTTTCTAACTCAATCAGCAAATTCGATTTGTTTGCATATTTATAGTATATCAGGTATGTGATGGAAATCGAAAACGAGTGAGTTTTTGAAGTCCATTTTAAAGTATTTCTAATCAAATTTTTAAAATTTTTGTTTTAAGATCCTCTTTAATAGCAAATTATCTTTATATTTTGTGGGATAAAACTGTTTCAATACAGAAATATGTATTACGAAAAATTTTAACTTCTAAAACTCACCTGTTTTTCGTTTTCGATTTCCATCACATACCTGTATATATTTTCTTTCTTATACGATTTTACACTTACAAGTTAAATTTATCATTATTATTTATATATAGTAATTATAAGTATAGTTTCAATTATTTAATTCTGAATTATGTAATTTACATTTAGTTAGTTTGTATTATTTTAAAGTTTTTTATTATGTTTATGCCTGTATATTTATATATGTATGTTTATATAAAGCATGTTCTTTAAATTAAAAAATGCTTTCAAATTGTATGCACTATGTATTTTAATAATGATTTTTTGATACAATAGGTCCAATTAAAATTTCTCAAATTTACAAAAAAATACAGTTTTTAAATGACATTCTAAATTTGTAGCAATTTTTTTAACTAATCAGACAAGATATTAAAAAATATCTGTCATTTCTTATGGAAACGATAACATTTTATTTCAATAGTACCGTGAAATTGGTTTAGTGGAAACAAGTTTTCCGGATTATTTAAATACGATTTGTCTTGTCTTTTTGCCGAACAGGCTGTCGAACTCACGACATCTGGTTTCACACACCGAAATGACCTAGTTCACTTGACTTAGTTCACCACTGCTGCCGGCACAACAGCAAAAACCTTGAAAAATAAATGTTTGGTGTGAAAACGTATTCATGTAATAGCATTTATCCCCAAACAAACATATTTTGCAAGTGATGCCATCGAAAGAGACTAAAGGTATCCTTTCAATTCTATCAAATCTTCTATTGCTACAGAAAGTTTTAATGAAACCCTACGTACACAAAAGTTCGGTCTCAAATTCAATACTTTTAATGCTCTTAATTCCATAGAAACTGAGTTTTCCCTTTTAATTCTATTAAATCTTTTATTGCTAACGAATGTTTTAATAAAAAACCAAGTGCACAAAAGCTTAATCATATCATATCTAGTCAAAAACAAAAGATAATACATATATTCATAAATTAAAAGAACATTATTCGAAAAACATTTAAATCTCAAACTTTCATATATTTCGGTCACAAATTCAGTTCGGAAAAATTTTGATTCCGTAGTAACTATTTGTTTTATCCTCCGTATCAGTTCAATTTTGTTGCTAATAACTTGTATATAATCAATTCAATAAATAATTTACAAGGTAATACAAACTTAAGATAATTTCTTGCATGATAAACTATATTTTTATAAAAAATTAAAATATGTGTGTTTATTTAAAAACTAACAATCTTCAACGTTTTCATTTTAAGTTGTATTTTTGTTAAGATTTTATTTTATTTATACATACATATACAAATATAATTTGTAAAATAATAAGGGATAGGAGGGAACAGGTTAAAAATTTGAACTAAAGAATTTATGAGGTTATCCACTATTTAAAATATATTATTTTAATTGTTAAGATTTACTTTAACTTGCGATTGTGTTCTTCTATTATCAATAATATGTACAAAAACTTATAAACTAAACTTATAAATATATAAAAAAATGTTTAAGTGCATTTTAGGCATTTTGTTTTGTTTTTTTTTTATTAAAAAAAGGTAATTTTTTTTAAAGGAAAATCCACAAGAGAATGTGTATGTGTTCGAAATTTTTATATTGTATAAAAAATCATGCTGCTTGCTTTATTATATTTTTGTTATTGAAATATTATAATTTTTGTTTGTTGTTTTTTTTTATTTAACTATGATATTAAATTGTTTTTATTCATTCGTTTTGAATTTTAAATAATGTTTAATAACGTGTTAATTAAAAAAAAAAAAAAAAAAAAAAAAAAAAATTAATTTTAAAGGAAAACGTACTTAATGCATATATGTATATCATTATTAATAAAAATATAACAAGAAGTAAGTTTTTTAAAAAAAAAATCTTAAGTGTATCATCATATTCATATCATTAAATCTTTAAAATTATTAAAAAAAGAAAATTATAAGTTGTAAGGTTATATTGTATAAATACACATATTTCTTTATGTTTTTTGTTTTTTTTTGTTGCTTGTAATAATTATTTAACAAGAGGAAAATCCGTTTTATTTAATTCTTAAATTTTTTAAAGACAAGTTGTATTTGTTTAAGTTTCATTTATAACTTTCATTTTCTAAATACATATTATTATTTTTTTGTTGTTTTTTCTCCATTCGGTTATACAATTAAATATTAGGAAAACTTAAAACTAAGGTTAATTGATATTAGTGGTAATAATAATAATAAAAATGAAATAAAAATCATATAATTTCATCTTTTATATTTCAATATGATGGGTTTCCTCCAGTGTGGTTAAGAATCATTACGTCTATTCACATTTAGAATACTATTACCAACACCGTTCATATTTTTCTTCGGAAATTTATGTTGAAAACGTTGAAATTTAAATTTGTTGCGCTGGAAGTTGTGACGATAACCGCCACTGCCACCACCCACATGATGATAACGTTTCCAACGTTTTTGATTTTCTTGCTCTTGGAATGGATTATAACCGGGTGTACTTGCAGTTGCATAGGGATCTTTTGGCGCTTTAACCTTTTTCTGCCTACCACGATCCATTTCATTTTCTTCTTCATCTTCCCAGTCACGTTGTCGCTGTTCACGTGCCTCACTTATGATCTGCAATTAAAGTAATAAAACAAAAAATAGCACAATTGTGTTGAAGAAATTCGGTTTTCGCTCTGTTTGTATTTTGGTATTTTCTTAATTTAAATTCATTTATTATGCTTATAATTTAGTTGGTTCATACACTACGACCAAAAATAGGTCGGCGAGTGTGTTTGTACCCAATATTATTATCACTTTAGCGGATATTAATTTGACCTATAGAATGTTTTTAATTCATTGTTTTTCAATTGAAATTAAATACGAAGACTATGTTAATATAGGGATACTATTATAACTTTATCAAGTTCCGCTTTATTGCATCTTCACCTTTTTAGTACACAAACGAAATCTCCAGCGTTAGAGTACATATTATTTCCGGGAACATTTCTTTATAAGTTTTCATCAAAAAATTACAGTATAATTTCATTCGAGATTTGTTGCTAACCAAATTATTCAATAATTACAGCCATAACTGCACTGATCATTTGATAAGCTATATATTAGATTATTGTGAGCAAAACAATTTTCTCTGTGTAACAAAATCAGAAAAATGTTTATTTAAACAAGTAAAGTTTTAATTTTAAGTTCTTTAAGGAAACATAAGATGTTTAATATTTATACATCTAATGATAATCATATTTAAAGACAACAATAACAACAATACTGATTTGAATTTGTTACTACACATTCTGATTTCAAAAAGAAACGAAGTATGTATTTTTTCCAGACTTATCTTCGTCGAATCTATTAAATATTTTAATAAAAATAAACAATTAGTGAATTTTGTAAAATTTTACTGGTTTGTTTAATATTTCCTGAAAAATAAGTATCTATGGATAATGTTTGCTAGCTAGCTTTTACTTCTTTCTTAAACCTAGTTTGACATGTTTATAAAATATAGGTTTAATCTTTTGAGATGAACTGTAATTTTAATAGAGTTATCATACCTTTATTTTATAATATGCGTAGTATTTATGAAAGCATTTCAGACATTAAACATTAATGGTATTTACATCAGCATTTTTATCCTTCCATAAACATATACATAGAAGTTCATAGATTTTCTACTGTAAAAAGGAAAATATGACTAGCTGCTCTTAATAACAGGAGAAAACAATTGAAAATTGCATATTCCGAGTAACGTTTTCGTTTTAAAACGAATTCCATTATTTTGGTGTTCTGTAAATCGAAACCACACGATTGATTTACTCATTTTACTTTCGAGTAAATAAACCTGTTTCAAATATACAAAATTGTGCGATTTCCAGAATATCAATTTGTGGATTATTCGTTTTTAATAATCGATTTAAACAGGTGTTACTGCATTCCCTAACTTTTTTTTTTTTTATTTCTAAAAGATTGGTTATTTACGAGTCCTTTGCTATGCAAAGATTAGTTATTTAATTACTTTATACAAGTAATATACCCTTCTTGAACAAATATGAAAATAATTATTCTGATATTTCGAAACTAATATCCTGTACAGTGGTGGACATGAGGTAGCACACTTCATATGCTGTTTTCAAAAAAAAAAATTTTCTTGTATCTACATATATATATATAAAATTAAGTGGCAAAACTTCCTGTTCGCATACTCCTCCTAGACGGTTTGCCCGATTTCAATGAAATTTTCAGGGGTGATTGGGGTCTGTGTGGAGGGTGCACATAAAAAAATTTAATGTGTATATCTTTGCGCGTTTTGCGAGGGGGTAGCGAAGCACACCGGGTTTAGCTAGTATGATTATAATTATTACTACAATTTTTTCATTGGTGTACCCTATGGTATGATTAGTATATCCCATTTTAAATTGAATACTTTCATATATTTGTGGTTAATTGCAATTAATAGGCAATTTGAGCTGGACAATAATTTAAAACCAGAACGTAAATTTATATGTTTTGTTAGTTTTCCGTGGCATGTTTTTAATAATTAAAACATATGTTCTGCCAATATTTTATGTAATAAAAGATGACTAAAAGCAAGTGGTGCAAAGAGGAACAGCGGAAGGATATTCAACAAAATAACTACTCTAGAGGGATCACCATTAGCGAGATTGCAAATATTTTAATTTACTTAAGGAAAATGGTCCACAACGCATTGGACCATATTCGAACCTTTGGCACATATACAAATGTTACACAGGTTCCAAACAACCCGTAAAGAGTACTCTTTAATTTACAGATTTTTAGTGGCAGACACATTCAAGAGCTCCACCGCAATTCAAAGATATCTATCAACTAAAATCGTCATTAATGTCTCATCTAGAACTATAAGGAGTGAATGCAATGTTCAGCATAAGGATTTAAATTACGTTTTTTTTGTATTTAGTGCTAAATTACTGGCCAAAGTGTTTTTGGACAGTTAAAAAATAACCACAGACAAATTAATAAATCAAAATGTGCAGTAATGTGGTCTTAACGTGACATGTAACACGTTTGAATAATAAAAAATTTTAAAAAATAACAAATAAAAAAGAATAACGGACAATTTTCTTTAATTGGCAAGTGTGCTAAACTCGTGTCCACCACTGTATGTTGTAAACTGTAAAATAGTATAAAGTTCGGATGATTTTGCTTGCTACATCCGAAAGGACATTGGGTTTGGATGTTGGCCGTAAATTTAAATGTCTAACCTGTGCGACAAGAGCACATAAAAATCTTTCTTATTAAATAAATATTTATAATAAACAAATAAAGTTCAAAACAAATTCCATATTCAATCTTAAGTTGGGTGTACAAAAAGTATTGGACAAATTGCAATTTATGCTTATTACTATTAATGTTTTACGATATTATTTCAGCACTCAGTCAAGTTATTAATTTTTACAATGCAGTTGTTAATTATACATACATATATATAATTATGTATATATAAATACCAAAAACTATAAAAAATATAGTGTAAAAGGCAAAGTCCGTGGTATATAAATTCAAATAAATATAAAAGAAATTATAATAAATAAAAAATGAAATTACCTATAACAGATAAGCCATTTTTATCAACTTGAAACGATTGCTAAGAAATTAACAATCAATCACAATCACCATATCACATCATTATTGTTGTAGTCAAAAAAATAAATGCATTATCATCGTCACACTATTTAACAAATCAAATAATATCAATCCTTTATGAAATTATTTGAAAATGGTATGTTGTTGCTGTTGTAGTTACGTAGTAGAATGAATAATTTGTCACTTGAAGTGAAATGGTTAAACCAAGCTTGTAATTTTCACTCTCTACCCTCGCCCCTTTTAGGATTTTAAGAGTCTGAGTAGTAGTTTTTAATAAAATAAAAACGAAAATAGAGCTGGATGGCCTTGTCTTTCAGTACCTTCTGCTTAATTTTGTTGCTTGTTGTTGTTATTGCTGTGACCGTGCCAATTTGGTGATTTAAAATAAGAAAAAGTAGTTATAGCAGCAGTTGCGTAGATAATAGAGATAGAGAGAGATATCTACACATCAGTACCATCATAAAATCATAAGAAAACGCACATATTTCAAATAATCCTGTTATAGATTGTCTAAGGAATCTTCGTTGCTTACAAAAGCATTTGCTGTGGTTTCTTCTGTTGTTGTTGTTGGCAGTATTGAGTTGCTTGATATTAATGTTGCGGAGGATGAAGACGATGCTACCAATGGTGGTGGGGGAGTCGTGGGAATATTAGTTAATAACGAAGAGTTGGGAGAAGGACAGTAGTTATTAATAACTGTAGTGGTGGTTGTGCCAGAACTGCAAGAATCAATATTTTCCATTTCATCGTCCATCATTTGTTGTACATCATTTTCCTTTATATAATACTGTTTAGCAGCCAGTTCAACTTGAACATCATCCATACAATATGATGGCGATGTTATTGAGGTGGTAGTGATCATGCCGTTCGGAAGCTCCTCCTCATCGTCAGTCTTAGTGGAATTTTTAGTTGCATTTAACTCGAGATCTTGTTCATTGCTGTCAATGATGATGTTGTTGTGATCGTTGCTTTGATTTTGTTGATGCTGTTGAACATTGTTATCCACTAAGTCGTTTTGTGCATAATGATGGTTTAAACTTGAATGATGTTCGTTTCGGTTGCTGATGTTGTTGTAGTTAATATTATTATTGTTGCTGTCGTCGTCTTCTATCCGTTTCTCATCAAACAAATAAAAATTCTAAATTAGAGGGAAGTGGAAAATAGGATAATGACGCAGTTTTTGTTTGTTTATTTTCGGTTTCAAATAATTTATTATTTTTTTACTTGGTATTTTACATTTTACAAAAAAAAAAAAAAATAATTAAATAAATAAATAATAATTGTGTTGGTAGTAACGTAATGTGTTAACACAATAGGATCGACAGTTCATTCTAATGAAGAGAATAAATAAATGCAAAATAGATGGAAGACATTTCAATTATTTTAAATGAATATCAATATTTTTGAAACGCTTTTGTTTAATTTTCTTATTACACGAATGCTGTAATTCAATGAATTTTAGAATCTCATTCTTTTATTCGAATTTTCAACAGTGTTTTTGAACGAAATTATTTTGAATCCAACACTTATAAACAATAAATTCTGATATTATAGTGATATTCATTTAAAGCGGTAAATAGTAAATAATTAATTTTGCCAACAGTATATTTATTAGAAATTTCAATACATTCTTGAAAGACCGCTTTTATAAAAATATTTTCATTATAAATTTGAAAACGCGTTAACTTGTTTTTCGATAACTTCGTTCCGTTCTTATTATGTTAACACAATTATATAGTAGAAAAATAACTGAAAACTATAAAATTGTATATACCAAATAATAGAACTAATAAACCAAAAAAATAAACAAAATTAAATGACCTAAATAAAACAATATTGCATAAATTCCAATAAAACCACATTTACTAATAAATATCCTTTGGAAAAGTCATGTGAAGCTAATGACTCAATTATAAACGTAAAGTTTTTTGATAGAAAGCATCTGTCAAGAATGTCCAACTACATACTTATAATTCGAATTACATCTTGAATTATAAGCATCCAATTGATTATTATAATCATTGGCAGCCTTAATCACAATGAATAACTAAATGCTAACTAGCGATCATATAACTCATGAAAAATTAACCCACAGAAAGATATCTGCTAGTTAGTTAGTACAGTCAATTTCATTATATATACGATAGGTACAATAAAACAATAATTAACTTTAAATGAAATGCACACAACATTTGAAAGTTTTATTGTAATCTGAAACTAATTTCTTTTCTCAATTTAGTAGACATAAAGTACTAGCTGATTTGTAAAAAATATATGTAAATTTTTTTATTTGATGTGTTTCAAATAAAAGTGCAAAATGTTTATCATTGTAATTTATCTTTTATTTTTAAATAATTTTGTTTGTGAGAGTTCATGATATTTTTTTTTTTTATTTATTTTGAGTTTTGAAAACATAGCGATAGAAGACGACACTATATACAACTTATTTTTATTTGTATTTTGAGTACTCGAGTGTTTTTTTAAATCATAAACCAATAATAATTGTTATAAACTAATTATACTATTATTAAATATTTTTAGTATAATTGTATATATTTGAAATATAAATATTTCGAGTTTATATACATAATTTAGAGAAAATTGTTTTGAAATCGTGTAAACATTTTTTTTTTTTAATTTTGATATATTCAGTTTTAAAAGTTTAGAAGAAAAAAAATTCATGTAATTTTATAATTTTAAAAAGTGTATGCGCAATTTTATATTAACAAATCTAACTAATTAAATTTTAGTGAAATCTTAGAAAACTTGCTTAATGTTAAACAAGCCATGATAAATAAAATCTAGCATTCTTGTTGAAAATACACAATTTCAAAACAACAATTTCGCTATAATTTATATCCAAGTTAATAGTAATAATTGAAAATTGTTTTGTTAGATAAAAAATATACCTACGTGAATGACGTTGCCAAAATATAAGACATTTAAAAATCAAATTTAACTTAACGAACTACATTAAAGACTTACCTCTTTATCAATTTCACTTTGTTGACCATTCCAGGTTAAAATTGGAGCGCCATAACCGCGATGTGATTGTTTTAAAAGTTCTGAAACCGCTGATTCATTGGCTGAGTTGCAACGTTGATAGCCATTGCCACTGATAGTTTTATTTGCTGTATCTTTTTTTACACGTTTAGCATTATCGGCTGCCACAATGGGTTTTGCAGCGAAGGGATTTTTATGATTCTTGGGAGTTTTTTCTATGGATGCAGGCGTTGAAAAGGCTGCTGCTGTGGACGATGAAGGCGCTGATGTTGTTGGGCTTATGCAGGCTGTAATGGGCGGCAAAGTGGTAACTTGCCAAATGCCAGAGTTTGTTTTAACAACCGGTGGTGAAGGTGGTGTAGAATGTGATCTTTTAAATTGGGGTTTAATGTTTGATGACATTTTTGTCTTAATGCTCTCATCTTCGGAATCTGAAGTGGAGGAATCTGCTGTGGTAGTGGATGAGGTAACGGTAAATTGTTGGTTTTGTGTTTTTTTCTTAAGAGTTGTAATGCCAGAGGTCGTGGTGGTGTTGGTAGTATTTGTATTATTGGCACGATTAATGCTATTGAAAATCTCATCGATGGTATCTGGTGCAGATTTTGCAGGTATTATTGAAGCGGCTGCAGTTGATGAGGCTGCCTTTTTTATTTTTATTCCATTCGACGGTTTTATATCCTTATCCTTGGCAATATCATTATCCGATGAACTACTGCTGTACCATGATGAGGAGCTCTGTCTTCGTTTTAGAGGATTGGGTAATAAACGCTTTTGTTGTTCGCTGGATGCAGTAGTAGCTGCATTTGTGGTTGTAGCCGATATACAGGCATCAGCTTCTTCGTCCGTCTCGGAACCGTAGGGTACCAGACTTTTTATGAGGGCAGGAGATTTTTTAGCAAAGCCATTAGTTAGGGTTGATGCTGTTATGTTTGTGGAATCGACACCCAATTTAGGCATACTTGGCAGT
Source organism: Bellardia pandia (assembly GCA_916048285.2). Taxonomy (NCBI): domain Eukaryota; kingdom Metazoa; phylum Arthropoda; class Insecta; order Diptera; family Calliphoridae; genus Bellardia; species Bellardia pandia. Next base: position 26,556,022 of record OU696531.1, read on the forward strand.
GTGGCTTGTACAGCGTTGTGTATTTGTGATGATGTTGAAGAGCTTACAATCTCATGTTCGTCATCGTCATCGGAGGAACTTTCGTTACTGTTTTTAAGATTATTAACTTGTCTTTTAATTGTTGAGACACCCAATGGATACTTCGTATTCGTAGATTCCTGAAATTTTCCGGTCCCCACTAAGTGAAGACCGTTTGAATTGCAATTTGTTGTTGTGCTGCTGCTATTCTTTAAATTATCAAAAGTGGAACTGCTTGAAGTTGCCGAGGCACTAGTAAATGATGATGTTGCAGCACTGCTTTTAACTACATTTGTTGAATTGCTAATATTGTTATTTTTAAAATGTATCATTATTTTACTACTACCACCATTTGATGATGTCGACGTTGAAGAAGTACTTGATGGTAGAGACGTAGAATTGCGATTTAATATTAATTTACTGCCTCCGTTTGTTAATGGAGAAGAAGACGATGTCACTGAACCTCCATTTGTTATGGCAATATTGTTATAACCAGGCGGTAACTGTGGTCCAATTATACGTGCTGATCCTCCCAATGCATGCCCATTCATTTTAACCGTCTGTGTATCCCTTTGATTTGTTGCAGTGGCTGTGGCCTGTGCTCCACTTACCTGTGTACTACTGACTTTTTTTGGCGGCTGTGTGTCCATTTCGTAGAATATTATGTAGGCGTTTGTATTGCAAACATTTTGCATTGATATCGGTCGCACGTAACTGTCATCGTAGTTGTAGTATGTTCCCGATTCGGTTAAACCAATGGCCGTATAATGACCACAATGCTGTGAAGCACCTAGATGGGTTACCATCGCCACTAGACGATAGGTCAGCTGTTCACCAGGATTTTTGCGGGAGGCAAATTTTGTTAGATCAAGTCTAGGTTTGATAGTAATTTGCTTATTTAGTTTAGTGCCTAGCATTGAAAAACGTTTCAATTGTATGCACAAGGCAATTGGTGGACGTTCCAAAGAGAATTGTTTTGTCGCCGAAACCTGTAATTTTGTAGAAACAAGAATGGGACATGTGTTAATTATTTGCTTTATCGAGAATATACATATACATAAATTAATTTATGGAATAATACATACCTTTTTCTTACAAGCTTCACATTTGTAGCCCATATCCTCAAGACGTTCTCGTGAAAAATAACCCTCTAAAGCTTCATCGACAGTATCAGCTTTACGTATGTCCAACAGCAAATCTTGAAAGTGTTGAAAAGTTACCGATACATGATTGCAGGTTAAACAGCGGACAGAGGATTTTAGGTAACCACCTAAAATTTGATTCAGCGGTGTTGTTTCCTTGCTATACTGATCCAATTCTTTGTAGTTACGAAAACGTGACAGATACGATTTTTCCATGGCCTCCACCAAATAGCGTAAAAACTCATGAGCATCTTCCTGGCGACCCATTACTAAATGTTTACATATTGATTTTAATTTCGAATAAACATAGTATGGTCGTATAGCCGATTGACTCTTTTGGGATTCTTGCAGAGTTTTAGTCATGGCGCAGATAATACAACCAGTATCTGTTGACTCACAACGCTCCATGTGTGCACTATCTGAAATAAGCCAATTCGCCATGGAGGGTACATGGAATACAGCTTGTAATGTAGAATTTAAATAGCAAGTATTGCCCACATTCATCATGCCTACACCAACATCCCATTTGCGTCCGGTGGCCTTCCAACCGACGCGAACATTTTCACGTGGATAAAGTATACGTTTAGGGGCAGGTAATTCATTTGGATTAGCTTTTTTGCTAGGTGTTCCGCCACCATTTAAGTCTGACGTGTTATTACCATTGGCATCTGTTGTAGTAGTTTTTTCATAGCACAAACAGTCATACATGGAGGAAGAACAAGAATAACATAATTCATAATTATTATTACGTTGCAATTTATACCAAACAAAATTATAAAACCTCTTGACTAAATTATATAGAGGTTTCAATACAAAACGATATAAAAGCCATAATGTTAAATAATCCAATACGATGGCACGCATTGTCTCTATTAGCAATACACTCCAAATTTTCATTTTATAACATGTGCTTTAAGGTCAATTCATAAAAGACCAACAAACAAAAAAACTTTTAAACAAATCGATTAAATCTATAAAAACAATTGTAGTCAGTATTTAACTTTTTCTCATTTGTATTTTTTCTGTTCATTATTTATAGGTTTCTTGAATTTTCCTTATTTGTTTTTCACGCACACACAAAATTTTTGATTTTCTTAGCTAGGCTAAGCTAAAATGTGTGCTATTTATGACATTTGTTTTGTTGGGAAAATTAACGGGTTTTTTTACTCCTTTTAATAATCTATTTACTTTTTACGTATTCTACCAAAGAATACTGTTTCTTGTCATTTGTATATTTTTTTCTTTTTTTCTTATTATTGTTGTTTTTAATTCGCGTGATAAGCACATTTCCCAACTATGTGAATGTGTGTGTTGTGTGTGCACGAAAATTAAAATCAAACGAAAACTGTATTGTGTGTACGTGATAAAAGAAAAACAAGAAACGATAACGAAGAAAATAAAAATAAAAAAAGAAAATATGTAAAGAATGTTGCCAACATGAGTATTGGCGCAGAAGGTGAAATATTACATTTGAGTACAGTGTTGCAATAAACTGTAAAAATAAAAATGGGTTAATTTTTCATATTTTCAACTTTTTAGTTCCTATATTTTTTAAATCTCTGCTAGTTTTTAGATTTAATTGCGTAATATTTGAACTCTCATTAATTGCATTTTACACTGCAACATTTATATCATTTATTTGTTTTAATTTACCATAATACTTTTCTACTGTTTGGCACATGCACTATACATATTTTAATGCAAGTAAAATATTCAACAATAAAACAATTATTGAAATACAAAAGGGTCACAACTCAAAATTTTCCAAAACTGACTTTTCCATAAATTAATTGTGAGTACACACCTCTAACTACTGCAACAATTTCTTTCACACCACTATCTTCTTTAACTAGAAAAATACAGTTATGTTGCTTGTGCACGATGAAGGTTTATGTTTCCTGAACATTTTAGTATTTTGAGTTGTGACCATTTTGCATTTAGGGTGCGATACATCTCCTAACACATCGAACAATTAAGTCCCTATAAACAAATTTAATTTTTGTAAAAAAAATAATATGAAAAAATATACATTTCACTACTTACTAAAATATACTAGACTACAAAACAATAATATTCAAAAATATTGTTAAAAATTTCAAATAAAAAAGTTGAGAACATATCCGGGATCAAAAGAAAAAAAGATAAACAAATGAAAAACTGTATTCTTTGTCTTGATAAAAGAAAACCCTAAACAACAAGCAATTCATTTTGTTTATTTTTATGTATTGTGGTTATTACTATCTATATAAAAACAATGATTCATTACTATAATTTGATACCTACTATGTATTTGCAAAAAGCCTGGCGAAAAATACATGCCAAGAAAAGTAAAAAAATGTAGCATGTATGTACAGAAAGAAAAAAAAAGAATGAAATAATTTTAAAATAAATTTCTATATCAAAAACAAAAAATACACGTGATTTTTTTTTTCCAACAAATAAACGTGTTTTTAAAATGTTTATAATAATTTTAAGTTTTCTTCCCACCAAAACAAACCAAATAGATTTTTAATCTGGCAGTACTGTATTAATACAATGTAACTGCATTTTATTCATAAAAAAGAAAATACAAGTATCTTCCTTTCAGTCACTCTTTCACTATTGAAGGCAACTGCCGCTGTGTTGTATTTCTCTTTTCTTTCTTTTTCCTTAATGCACAAAGAATACTAGATGGGAGAAAACGTCTGCACAAATATTTACGAGAAAAAAAGGAAGTATGTTTTTGAAAAAAGGCAAATAAAATGAAAACAAAAAAAAACACGTACGCTTACCGGCTGCGCTGTCACCATTTGCGCCATTATTATTGCAGGTTGCAGGAGAATTTCTACCATTCTCCATGGAATTATTATTTCCAGAGGGTTTCAACACAATATATTTTGATTTCAGACTATCCAATACCGATTGGCCATAATTGGTAACTTCTTCATAGTCGATTTTCGAGAGTAAAACTCTTTTAGCTGAGGCCACTAATTTGCCATGCAATGTATCAATATCGTCTTCATTATTAGCAGAGCCACCATTCACTTTATCATCTTGTTGTGACGATGACTGTTTTGCACTAGCAGCGGCCGAACAACTGCCTCCCGAACCTAAAGATTCCCTTAGGGCGGCATTAACACTGGCCGCAGTCTCACAAACCACAGACACTGGCATGGAGTTAGTTGACGTAGGTGTTTGTGGAGGAATTTTGACAAAATTTTCAGTTTTAATCAGTTAATAAAAACTTTATAGGTTATTTTTAATTATTGTTGGTAGCAAATATGTTAATTGGCGGGTGCGGTCGGCCTTAGAGAAACTTTGCCTTCTATTTTCTTTGTAACACGAAAAAACTTTTTGTCTGGCACCCGCTCACTGTCCTTTTTGGCTTTTATTCCTTTTCGTTTTTATTGCTACACCACGTAACCGTAATAAAAACAATTCTCCTCTTTCACACACTACTCGTTACTTTTGTTGTTTGCTGTATATTTTCTTGTTATTCTTAAACTCCAATTCTCTTTGAATGTCCTTTATGATATTTTCAAAATTATTAAATATTATTTATCATAATTTTTTAATTATAAAAAAATAATTTTAGTTATTTGTTGGCTACATCTATCTCGTTCCTTTTTTATTATTTATTTTGCAACACACACGTTTTTTTATTTTCTATATGTATTTTTCATTTTACTCCATATTCTTTTAGAAATTTTCGCGTTCAATGATTTTTTCTTTTTTTTATGTAGCCGTCATACAATTTTTAAATTGAATTTTCATTACTTTCACGTAGTTTTCATTAAATTATCTTAGTATGTAATTAAGATGAACACTTTTCTTTATAGTTTTTACATATTTTGGCTTTTTTAGTTTAATATTACTTGTATAAAAATACGAAAAAATATTTTGCTGTTGCAATTCGGTCCGTAGCAAAAAAAATTTTCTTCCGACTAAAGTGGCGAGTAACTAGTACGAGTTAGAAACAAAACTCGTTTAATGTGAGGGAGAAAAAAAAACCACGCGTTTTTTCGCAACAGAGTTGCATTTATTGAAAAATAAACACCAGAGGGAAAACGTTGAATGTTAAGTACTTTCGATATGGCATAGTTGGCTGTGTAAAATGTACCAAAACGTACTTATTAACGAAAAAATATTAGATAGATATATGATAATATTTATAAAATGTAACAACAACAAAAAGTATAATATTGAAGAGCGCTGCTGTTGTGATTAAATATCTATAAAATGAAGAGCGTTGTCAAATTGGTGCGTTTCGCACCATTTTTGGTGCGAAAAATTCTTTAGTTGGTGCGCGGTGCGCTTTTTTTAAATTTTGGTGGGCCTTTTTTTTTGGTGGCACCAAAACAATTTCAACACAACTTTTTGTTTCAGTGTGAGAAAAATCTTTGTACAAAAAATACGTACTTCTGAATGTACGTACCATTTAATACTGCAAAATTTTTTTTACAATCAATTTTACAGGCCACAAACAATGACTGACGACGTTCATTCATAACGTACCAAATCATATGTAAAGTGTGAAGATTTTACATATAAAAACTGTCTATAATATGCATAAACAAGCTTAAAGCCCAACTATAATGTGATATGCTAGCTTAAGCAACACTGCGAATACATATAAATTGTATGTGGCAAACTATAATGTACTTAACGAAACTTTTCGTTAAGTTTTTCAACTGTCATTTGCTTAAGCAAAACGCGAAAAGGCCCAACTATAATATGCATAAGCAAGATTAAGCAAATTGCAAAAGTTAACGAAAAGGCTGTCAAATGCATAGCCAGTTCAGAGAACTTTTAGGTGGCTACAATGACTTTGAAACTTTTTGTCTACAGTTGCTCATTTATGTTTAAAAAAAATGTTTTTTTAACAAAAAGCCATTAAATGACTATATTTTATAAATATTATTTATTATTTTATAATTAAAAGAAAACATCGTACCCGAAACGCATAATTTTTCCTTTTTTTTAATTTATCGGCAAAAGTACTAAAATGTACGCTGTGGCAGCACTACATTGTAAATAATAATAAATAAACGTTTACATATATGTTTTGTTAATTTTCGTATTGTGTTTGCAAAAATGGAGAAAAAACTTAAAAATTTAAATAATATAAAAATATTAAAGTTAGCGCTTGAAGGCCTGTGCACATTAAAAGAAATAAGTGAACTACACTATAAATGAAGACACTCTTGTTCTGTCAGAGAAATAAACCGCGACAGAAAGACATTTTTGTTAAAATAAAAAGGGCCTCTTTTATTGTAAAGGCACTTATTTTTTTCCACATTTTCTATTAAATTTTAAAATAAATGTATTTTCTTCTTTCTCCATTTTGTTAAAAACACAAACAAACAACAAACAGCTGATTCCGTACGGAATATGCGATCAGTTTCGCTTTTTGCTTAAGCAAATGACAGTTGAAAAACTTAACGAAAAGTTTCGTTAAGTACATTATAGTTTGCCACATACAATTTATATGTGTTCGCACGTTTGCTTAAGCTAGCATATGCACATTATAGTTGGGCCTTAAGCAAAAAGCGAAACTGATCGCACATTCTGTACGGAATCAGCTGTTTGTTGTTGTTTGTTTGTGTTTTGAACAAAATGGAAGAAAATATATTTATTTTAAATGTAATAATAATTACAATAAAAGGGACCCTTTTTATTTTAACAGAAATGTCTTTCTGTCGCGGTTATTTCTCTGACAGAACAAGAGCGTCTTCTTCTTTTACAGTGTAGTTCACTTATTTCTTTTAATGTGCACAACCCTTCAAGCGCTAACTTTAATATTTTTATATTATTAAAATTTTTAAGTTTTTTCTCCATTTTTGCAAACACAATACGAAAATTAACAAAACATATGTAAACGTTTATTATTATTTACAATGTAGTGCTGCCACAGCTGTACATTTTAGTACTTTTGCCGATAAATTAAAAAAAGGAAAAATTATGCGTTTCTGGTACGAAGTTTTCTTTTAATTATATATTATTTTATAATTAATATAATAATTATAAAATATAGTCATTTAATGGCTTTTTGTTAAAATAAAAACATTTTTTTAAACATAAATGAGCAACTGTGGACAAGGCCCAACTATAATGTGATATGCTAACTTAAGCAACACTGCGAATACATATAAATTGTATGTGGCAAACTATAATGTACTTAACGAAACTTTTCGTTAAGTTTTTCAACTGTCATTTGCTTAAGCAAAACGCGAAAAGGCCCAACTATAATATGCATAAGCAAGATTAAGCAAATTGCAAAAGTTAACGAAAAGGCTGTCAAATGCATAGCCAGTTCAGAGAACTTTTAGGTGGCTACAATGACTTTGAAACTTTTTGTCCACAGTTGCTCATTTATGTTTAAAAAAAATGTTTTTATTTTAACAAAAACCCATTAACTGACTATATTTTATAAATATTATTATATTATTTTATAATTAAAAGAAAACTTCGTACCAGAAACGCATAATTTTTCCTTTTTTTTAATTTATCGGCAAAAGTACTAAAATGTACAGCTGTGGCAGCACTACATTGTAAATAATAATAAACGTTTACATATGTTTTGTTAATTTTCGTATTGTGTTTGCAAAAATGGAGAAAAAACTTAAAAATTTAAATAATATAAAAATATTAAAGTTAGCGCTTGAAGGCCTGTGCACATTAAAATAAATAAGTGAACTACACTATAAAAGAAGAAGACACTCTTGTTCTGTCAGAGAAATAAACCGCGACAGAAAGACATTTTTGTTAAAATAAAAAGGGCCTCTTTTATTGTAAAGGCACTTATTTTTTTCCACATTTTCTATTAAATTTAAAATAAATGTATTTCTTCTTTCTCCATTTTGTTAAAAACACAAACAAACAACAAACAGCTGATTCCGTACGGAATATGCGATCAGTTTCGCTTTTTGCTTAAGCAAATGACAGTTGAAAAACTTAACGAAAAGTTTCGTTAAGTACATTATAGTTTGCCACATACAATTTATATGCGTTCGCACGTTTGCTTATTATAGTTGGGCCTAAACTGATCGCATATTCCTTACGGAATCAGCTGTTTGTTGTTTGTTTGTGTTTTTATAACGAGTAACTAGTACGAGTTAGAAACAAAACTCGTTTAATGTGAGGGAGAAACGCGTTTTTTCGCAACAGAGTTGCATTTATTGAAAAATAAACACCAGAGGTCGTGTTTTTTACGAATTTTTTTGTCTAAAAATAGAATCAATCAAAAATTCCCATATTCTTTTTTCTAAAAAAGTTCGCATAAATAGAACATCCGGTGTTGTTTTTCAAAACACGACAACACACACACCACACACGCACACATGCAAAAAGGACGACGCCGCACTGAGGACGTGTGCGGAGCGGACCGGCGACGGATGACCGACCGACACACGCTCTAGAGACGACAGGAGAACAGAGAGCGCTGACTTGACTGACTGACGAAATGGAGAGAAGAAAGAAGGAGACGGATGGTTGACCGACGGAAAAATTTTTTTTTCTGTCATGTGGTGAAAAAATCGTGGTGAGTAAAAAATCGTGGTGAGAAAAATCGTGGTGAGTATAAAAATCGTGGTGAGTATAAAAAAATCGTGGTGAGTATAAAAAAATCGTGGTGAGTATAAAAAATCGTGGTGAGTTTTTAGAAATTCACCACAAATTCCGTTATTCCAAATTTTTCAAGGTCATTGAAAATTTGTCATCCTAAAAGCAGGCAATGGATTTGCGGTTTACAGTTTTACGGGTGGTTGCTGAATTAGCTAACAAATAAGAAATTCACCACAAATTCCGTTATTCCAAATTTTTCAAATTTGTCATCCTAAAAAAAAGGCAATGTGCTTTTTTTTAAAGAAAGTTTTTACAGCATAACTTAAGGACGTCAAAAAAATATTTGAGTCAACCTGTAGCCAAAAAATCAAACAAGGTGATCCAAGTAATATTATGCTTGTTACCAGTGTTGTCAATTCCGAATAGCATATATTTTCACTATTACGCCTAGTAATCTGTTCAAAGTTTCAAGTGGAATGCTGTCAAAATACATGTTAAAAAAAATCACATGAACTTTTCATGAAAAGATGTTGCAGAAGTTCATTTTGTTCATTTTGTGAAAAACATATGAAATGTATCTAGCAATATTATTTTTTCACAGCGAAATAATTAAAGTGGTAATTGTTTCACGTGGAATTTTCAATAACAGTTGACTGTCTGTCATCTAAAAGCTCTTCTGCCGCAACAATATCTATTACTTGTTGTGCTGCTGCACATGTGGCCAGTAATATTTGTTTATTCATTTTTATTTAACGATTTCGATTCAACACAGATTTTTAAATATTTTTAACTTTTATTTATTTTCGATTCAAATTCACAAAACAGCAAAACATAAATAATATGTGTTTTGTTTACAACAGTTTACAGAGTACTTTTTTAAAAAGTTAACCTGCCTTTCTTTACACATGCAAGTACTTGCATGCGAGTGCTGTGTACGTATTTAGTAGACATTGTGTAAATTAGGAAGTCCCAAAAATTTTGAACAAAGTCCTTTTTTATTTAATTGTGTTTGCATTTTATTAGTTTGCATTACAAATTGCGGCTCATAATACTAATTTGCACTTGGCAATCCCAGTTATTTTGTTGGGTTTTTAGTGTTGCCCTAATTGTTCTTGGATTTTTAATGCTTTTTGTAAAAAGGCTGCGTGCCATGTATTTTTCAATTATTACACTGTGCTAGTTGAAAAAAGCGGGGCATTCATTGGGTCAAGCTAAATCGAGTACGCTGAATCCAGTGGCGTTATTTAAAAAATAAATCTGTGGCTTGGAGCTAAAAGGGCCAATGTCAAAATATTCACATTTGAGAAAATTGTAATTGAAGGTTTTCAAAAAATTCGTTTTAGTTACAGCTGACTCAAATTCCAAGCTGCACTTATCAAGTTTGGCTCAGACATATAATATGTTTGATAGAATAGGATGGTAAATTTTTTTAACTCAAAAGAGCAAAAAAGTGACATTGGCCCTTTTAGCTCCAAGCCACAGAAATATTCGTATAACTCAAAACCTGTTTAGTTTATTGAATTAAAAAAACACGAAATTCGGCAACAAAGTTATCTTTAAGTAGGACTAACAATAACAATTCCTACCTTCAGTAAAAATAATTTAATGAAAATTAAATTTAATGAACTCGAGCCGAAATAAAAAGAAATATCAAAGATTTAAAATTAACAGTTCAAATAAAAATAATAATTGTTTCTAACACTTTTTGTTTTAATCAGAGCAGTCGTTTTGGAAATATTTTTTTTGCAAAATCACAAAAATTTTGTTTTTATTAAATTTTTTTTTGCAAAATAATTTATTTCCAAAAAGACTACTCGGATTAAAAATATTATAGTCCCACTTAGAGATAATTTGTTTGACGAATTTCGATTTTTTTAGTTAATTAAACTAGTTAATAAACTAAACAGTTTTCGAGTTACGCGAATATTTATCTCGAAGACTAGAGCTAACCCAAAAAACTGTTAGCACCACCCACTGGATTCAGCGTATTCGATTTAGCTTTACCCACTAAGGTAAAAATATCTCAAAATCGAGCACAGTGTTATTATACCCTTCACCTTCATGAGAAGGGTATATATAAGTTTGTCATTCCGTTTGTAAATTCCACAATATAATTTTCCGACCCTATAAAGTATATATATTCTGGATCCTTATAGATAGCGGAGTCGATTAAGCCATGTTCGTCTGTCTGTCTGTCTCTTGAAATCAATTTTCTGAAGTCCCCAGATATCTTCGGGATCCAAATCTTCAATAATTCCAGACATGCTTTCGAGAAGTTTGCTATTTAAAATCAGCAAAATCGGTTTAGGTCAACCAGAGTTATGGACCAATATGTGAGACAACCTCCATACAAATTTGATATTTGTTGTACATTTTATTGCAATATTTTGAAATATATTGCAGATAATACCATGAAATTTTGTATACTACATTGTTTTTATGATAAAAGAAGAAAGTGTGCGGAAAATAATAAGATTCGGTCCATGATTTCTCATAGCCCCCATACAAATATATATATTTCCGAAATATGGCTTAATGATAAATAAATGCCTATAAAATTGGAATATCAAGACAAAATTCAGCAAAAATAAGTTTTATACAAAAATAAATCGCAAAACGATTTTTTTTTTTAGTTCGGTCCATGTTTGACCATAGACCCCATATAAAGTCCACTTCCTAAATTCACCTAAATACGTATTAAACAGATATAAATAATGGTAAACGGCTAAAATTTGCCATAAATAATCTTTATAGGCAAATAAATTGTTGTACTAAATTTTATGGTGGTCGGCCCAGAATTGGTCATAGCTCCCACCTGAAAAAGACATTTATCCCTATATATATTGTAAAAATATCGGTACCGACTCAAAACTTTGCACAGATCATTTACATATATACAAAAATCATCCCACAAAATTTGTCAATTTTGGCCTATTTGTAACCGTATGCCCCATATAAAGCCCTCTTCCGAAAATCACTTTAATGCTCATAAATCTCTTATAAATAAGGGTACCAATCTAAAATTTTACACGGATCATTTACATGCATGCCTAAATCAAACTGCTGGATTTTGAGAATATCGGTCCATATTTGACTATATCCCCCACATAAGGTCCACTACCGAAATCCACGTTAATACTAATATATATCTTAAATATACCGTTATTATGTTGAAATTCGATGTGGAATATCCTCATATGCATAAAAATAACTGTTCCAAAATTTAACAAGATCGGCCCATAATTTGTCATAGCTGCCATATAAGAACCACTTCCAAAAAACAAATAAATTCGGGTCAAAAGCTATTCTTTTCGGATTTAACCCATATTCGGTCCATATTTCATAATCATGGTTATATCGTTGGAAAGGTATTTTTAAATACCTTTTATTTAATGTATTACAAATTATCAGACACCCAGTAGTTCCCGAGATATAGCAAAGTCACTAAAACCGAATTGTTCCCCTTTTTTATATGTACTCTGTTAAATTACACTCAAGATTATTATGAACATCAAACTCTGTAAATTATGGTAAGAATTGGTAATTAAATCAATTAAAAGTAGTGAAAATTAGAAAAAATTTCAAAATATTTAACATAAATTATGTTGGTCGTAAAATTGTCTTTCAAACAATATATCAAATACTAATAAAATTTGCACTAAGACTGAATTAAGACAGAATAAGAATATTCTAGTCCTATAACCAGTGTAGTTTTTCTATTTCCTATTACGTTTAGGTAGAGGGTATTTAAGATTCGGCACAGCCGAATATACCACTCTTACTTGTTAGTAATAATTTTGTCATTGTGCACAGGTATGTAAATCTTTACGTTAAAAAGGCCAGAGGGAAAATAATTTAAAATTTAAGAAAGAAAAATTATTTTACAGCTTAAAAACAAGGGCAAATAAATTGAAAACATTTGTGATATGTTTAGTAGATATTGTCAGGCTGTCAAAAATTTAATAAATTGGTCTATAGTTTTTGAAGCATTTAAAATTTACCACAGAATGGTTGTCGAAAATCATTAAATGTAGGACTAATACCCATGGAAAACAGCTTAAACCTACATTTATTCCGACCAGATTTTAACGACCAACTAAGAAGAACTATATACCAATGTAAATAACGAAAAAATCTATAGGCTGCTGAGAGCCATTAATATATAGGGTCGTAAAAACCAATTGTTTTGGAATTTATCAGATCGATGTGGTTACCATTCGCTGAGATAAATAAATATAAATCGGCAATATGTTATATTCTAAGACGAAAGCAAATTCAACATTTTTGGTGCAGATGGTAATAAAGCCTTAAGTATAATAATACAAAATCCACGGTTAATTATGATGACGGTTCTATGGTGATATGGGGCTGCATTTCTGCCAATGGTGTTGGTAATCTTGTATATAATGATGATATTATTGACCACCATGTATGTTGACCCTTTCCGAAAAGCAAATTGTAACTCGAGAGAAGAAAAATGGATATACAACGAAATATTGTTACATATTTTTAACATGAGCCCCATAGAAATGGTAGAGGTATAATATACTTTTTTCTCGGACTTCTTTAATTCTTTTCGTTTCGGCATATTTAACACAAAGATTTAAACAGCCGAGGGCAATAAGGAAAAAATTATTACTACAGTACTTTTCGCTTATAGTCACGTCGCTTATAGTCCATTAAGCGATATAGTCCAAAATAAACGTTTTTACAGCCATCTATTAACACAAAATATTAACGATATAGTCAATATATACCACCTATGTGTGGTTATTTAAAGCTTACTTAATCCCCGTTTACACAGGGAAACATTTGGAAGGGGAAATATCTGGAATTCTCTTTTGTATTTTCCTTCGCGGTCATACAGGGAAACATTGTTGTCGGAAACATTCCAGTTTATATTTGTTTTTTTTGACATTTGACTAATCGCAGTGTTGTTTTTTTTTTAATTTCTACTGTCTTGATTTGCTAATGTACACAATAAGAATGAAAGCGTGCCTCCGAGAACGGGAAATAAATTTCATATTCTCTTCCCCACCCGTCGCTCTCTTCCAAACAAAATGTTTCCCTTCCAAATGTTTTCCTGTGTAAACGGGGACTTACATGCAAATTATTCAGGATATTGTCACATACATTTAGGTAATATTACATAGCAATTTAAGCTACAAACCAATAAAATGTACTGAAAATCAAATGGTAAAATACAACCGTGTGTTTTGACATTTTTGTTTTTTAACGATATTTAATCAATATACATACTTATAAGTACTGCCTTTTGGCCCACAAAGTATTTACCGTATTTGTTGGACGATAAGACGCACCTTTTTACTCTGAAAAGTTGACCTAAAATCAAGGTGCGTCTTATGGTACGATTCGTCTTATCGTACAAACCTTACTTATTCCTAAAAATTTATAGATAAAATTTTGGGGTGCGTCTTATGGTCCGATGCGTCTTATCGTCCGGTATGTATTTTTTTTATAACGTATACAATACATATTCATACATACTATACATATGTATATAAATGAAATAATCTGTTTTCCTTTTTATGATCATAGAAATTGTTTATATCCGATTTTGCTTATATGCCATATTGTGGCATATAAAAAAATTAGTCTTATAATCACATTAGCGATATAGTCACAACATTGCGTGCAACTAAGCGATGTGACTATAAGCGAAAAGTATGTAATAACAATTGGAATATATATAACACGTATTTTTTTTAACAAAATAAATAAAACAATTCCATAAAAAATAATAAACAACTAACAGGAATTTAAAAAAAATTCAAAATATGTACTTTTAATTTTACAACAACAAATTTTAAACGCATTTCAATCAAATTATTTTATTTTAAGAGAAAACGGTTCAACCTTCTTTTTTCAAGCATGGTATTGAATATGTTGTGAGACTTTTAAATCAAATAATGTCCGTGGTATTTCTCAGACAATGAAATACATTGTAATAAGTATGATAATAAGTAATAATTATAATTATATTGTGTATTTATTTTTTAAGACATACATACAGTGCTGATATTCAGCCGGTTCGGACCGGTTCCCTCGAAACGGTTGTTAAAATTTTAAAAATTTTCCGTACCGGTTGTTGCATATTCACCCTTATCCTGAAAAAAAATTCCACATGAAATTTGTTCCCTTTTATTTTTTAACATTGAATTTTAATAGGAAAAATGTGAAAAGGGAACAAATTTCATGTGAAATTTTTATTCACGATAGGGGTGATTATGTTTTTTGCTTTAACGGTTTTATATAATGTGTATTTATCTAGGTGATATAGTCTCAGCAACAGACACAATATTGTTCAGTTGTTCATTGTCCAAACGTACAAACAAATGATTTTATTTTGGTCATACATTGGATTCTTGGATGATGATGTTTTCGATAGCGTTTTCTTCAATCTTTTGAGAAAAAATAAAAGAATTTTTTTTGACTTTTATTTTACAAAATCAAAACTATTTTTTGTTAAAAACGTAACTTTTTTTATTAAACGAAAGTTTATATCATTTCCTTCAAGAGGCTTGCGGTCTGTTACTGGGATGCGACTTTAAAATTTTCGCTATTTTTATCAAAATTTGGCAAAACTATAACTTTTTTAAGCGAACCGGTTGTTAATTGTTTCGAATATCACCACATACATACAACTATATATATTTAAGTTATATTTAAAAATATGTATAAAACAGATTTACTATTGTTTATTAAAATGTCCATGATTCATTATCTTGTGGTTTTGATTAAATTAGTATTTAAGTACATATTTAGTATTTTCAATCATTATTCTGCAATTAATTTCTTATAAAAGTGTGCATATATTCAAAAGAAGTCAGATTCTTTTTAATTGTATACCAATTAACTTCAAGTGCAAAGAACATAAAAACCTTAAATTAAGATGAAGTTCTATTTGGGTTTGTTGGCTGGTTTAGCCATCTTTCAAATGGTACTAGCAGGACGTTTTAATATTACTTGTTATTATGATACATTTAGTATCCAAAGAGGTGGTAAGTACAGAAATTTCAATCTGAATGTAAGCTAAATTGAAAAGCACATTATTAAAAATTCTTAACTAAAAATTAAAAAAATCTAAAATAAGTATAAATAAATTTTAATGCAATTTTCATATATGATTATTTGATTTTAGGAACTTATAAAAAAAAATGTTTAAATATTTAATCCGTTCATTTATATGTACCTATATTAAGTTGCAACATTTTTAAATAATTTACAACAATATCTAATATTTTTTAATTACTTCTTTTAAAATACTGCAACTTACTAATAAAACTTGAATATTTTCAATTATAGGTATGGCCAACTTTACTGTGAACGATTTAAAAACCTCAATGAAATATTGCACACATGTGGTTTATGGTTACGTTGGCTTAAAACCCGATACATTTGCTATTGAAACTCTGCATTCAAAACAACGTTTACAATTTGCACAAGTTAAGAAACTGAAAAATCAATATCGTCATATTAAATTTTTAGTAAGTTTAGGCGGTGATAAGGACTTGACACATCCGGAAAAATATATAAAACTTCTAGAGGCGTCTCAGAAAAAACAAGAGAAATTCATAACATCAGCCACAAAATTGTTGCGTAAATACAAATTCGATGGTTTAGATTTAGCCTATCAATTTCCGCACAACAAATCACATACGTCAACAGCTCAGAAGATTTTCAATACAGCCCAACAATTATTATCGAAAAAAAATAGTGGAAGTTCTGCCAATGTTCATAAGCAACAGTTCACAGTGCTGGTAAATAATCTTAGAAATACCTTTAGACGTGAAGGGCTTATGCTTACGTTAACGGTCCTGCCTCATGTTAATACCAGCAGTAAGTTACCTTTCATAATAATTTTATAGATAGTTCTAGATTTTTATTTTGGCAATACATTTTTCCAGATTTCATAAACATTTCCGCCGTTGTGAATAATTTTGATTTTGTCAATTTGGCTACTTTTGATTACTCTACTCCAGAACATACGCCCCACGAAGCAGACTATTTAGCTCCCATTAATTCTCCGTCTCGTTTTGGCAAAAAGCAATCTTCAAATATCGAACAGGATGTACGACAATGGCTCTCTAAACATATTCACTCTAAAAAACTTAATATCGGCGTTGCAACTTATGGTCGGACATGGAGAATGACCAAGAAATTGAAATCTTCTGTTATGCCTATACAGTCGTCCCTTGGTGGTCCAGCCTCAGGTGGTGTATTAACATATACCCCCGGCTTACTGAGTTGGCCCGAAATCTGTCTTAAACTACCAAAAATGAGCAAATCCTATAATAGGAAATATGGCAACTACGCCTACCGTTCGGCTAATGTCAAAGGTCATGAAGGTATATTCATTACATACGAAGATCGTGCCAGTCTTGGTGCTAAAGCAGAGTTTGTAGAGAGTAATTCGTTGGGTGGTGTTGCTATATTCGATTTGACATTGGACGATTTCCGTGGCAAGTGCAAGGAGGGCAAATTCCCAGCATTAAAAGCAATTACATACAAATTGATTTAATTCATTACATTTTTATATAATTGAAATTGATTCACACAAATTTTTTTGTAAGAAACACATACATTTCCTTCCAGGCAAGTAATTTTTAATAAACATCTTTGAAACTATTTTTTCCCATGCATATAATTGGTGAATGAGGGTATATATAAGTTTGCCATTCCGTGTGTAACACTGAGAAATATTCATCTGAGACCCAACAAAGTACAGGGTGGCGCAAAAGTAATCCTCCTATCAGGAAAATGCTATACATTTTGCGATTGGTCCCTAATGTCACTTCTGCAATATTCCGCGTTCTGGAGCAGTGTAGCGTAACATTGTTTATTAACGTGTATTTCGCATGTGTTTACTACACAAATGTCAAAACAGAACTGACATTAGGGGCCTCGCAAAATTTATAGCATTTTCCTGATAGGAGGATTACCTTTGCGCCACCCTGTATATATATTCTTGGTTCTTACGATGCCCGTCTGTCTGTCTGTATAAAATACTCTCACATCCAAAGGACACAACCGAAATCAAGAAAGTTTATAAAAACCTGTTTATAGTTCTTCAGCAGGTTGGTATTGAAAATCAGAAAAATCGGTATAGTAAAACAAGATTTATGGATCAAAATGTAAGACAACCTCCTTAAAAATTGATATTTTTAAACATTTTTCTTCCAATTTTTTTTTAATATATTGCAGATATTCCCAGGAAATTCTGTATACGTTGTTTTTATGATAAAAGAAGAAAGTGTGCGGAAATAGTAAGAATATGTTCATGATTTCTCATAGCTCTCATACAAAAATCTATCCGAAATATTGCTCAATTATACATAAATACAAAATTCAGCAGGAATAAGTTTCATACAAAACGAAATCGTAAAACGAATTTTTATAACCTACACCACCATAGTGGGGAGGGTATATTGGATTTGTGCTGATGTTTCTAACGATCAGAGGTATTGGTCCAACACACATCTTAAAGTATACCGATCGACTCAGAATCACTTTCTGAGTCGATTTAACGATGCCCGTCCGTCCGTCTGGCTGGCTGGCTGGCTGTCCATGTAAAATTTGTGCGCAGAGTACAGGTCGCAATTTTGAAGATATTTCGACAAAATTTGGTACATAATAGGATGGATGGGCTTGAAACTAGTGGAAATCGGTCTATTATTTCACCTTGCCCCCATACAAATGTCCTCCCGAAATTGGGGTTTACCGATCATAAATGTTTGAATTATGAAAGTATCCACATAAATTTCATCAAAAATTAGTGGTAGATGAAGCCAAACCATATGTATAAATTTTGCGCAGATTGGTCTATAATTACTCGTAGCTCCCATATAAAGCCCACTCCCGAAAATCACTTTAAAGAGCATAACCCACTCAAAAATGTTGGTATCCAAATAATATTGAACGAAAATATATTTCATATGTATACAAATAATACGGTCCATAATTAGGTGAAACTCCCATATAAGACCCTTTCCGTAATTAACTTTAAGTTCCATAAATCTTTTAAAAGTATTTATATCGAAATAAAGTTTAACACATTTAATATTTATATTCACAGACATCATGACACTAAATTTTTGGATGATCGGTTCACAATAGGTTATATATCCCATTCTGAAAAACTGTTTTATACATATACTGGGTGTAGGGTATTATATGGTCGGGCTTGACCAACTATACTTTCTTACTTGTTCTAATTGTATCCGTCTGGCTGGCTGTCCATGTAAAGCTTGTGCGCAGAGTACAGGTCGCAATTTTCAATAAAATTTTGTACGTGATATTTTTTGGCCCAAGGACGGATGGGATTGAAACTAGTGGAAATAGGTCTATTATATCAATTGGCCCCCATACAAATGTCCTCCCGAAAAGGAGTTTAAAGATCATAAATGTTTGAATTATAAAAGTATGCAAACAAATTTCACCATAGATGAGTAACAAATGAAGTTAATCACATCTACAAATTTCGTGAACATCGGTCCATAATTAGTCATAGCTCCCATATAAGGCCCACTTTCGAAAATCACTTTAAAGATCATAGCTCTTTCAAAAATGTTGATATCCAAATAATATTGAACAAAAATATATTTCATATATATACGAATAATACTGTACAATTTTATTATTATCGGTCCATAATTAGTCGTAGTTCCCATATAAGGCCTACTTCCGAAAATCACTTTTACGACCATAAATTTCTTAAAAATGTTGGTATTCAAATAAAATTCAACACAAATAAGTTTCATATATACAGAAATGATGACACCTAATTTTATAATGGTCGGTCCATAATTAGTCGAAACTCTTATATAAGACCCTCTACGTAATTCACTTTAACCTCCATAAATTTTTTAAAAGTATATCGAGATAAAGTTTAACACATATAATATTTATATTCACACAAATCATGGAACTAAATTTTTGGATGATCGGTCCATATTAAGTAATATCTTCCATATAGTGTTCGTTTTTGAAAAACTGTTTTATACATATACTGTACG
Organism: Bellardia pandia; assembly: GCA_916048285.2. Lineage (NCBI taxonomy): Eukaryota > Metazoa > Arthropoda > Insecta > Diptera > Calliphoridae > Bellardia > Bellardia pandia. The sequence goes on from OU696531.1 coordinate 26,575,760, forward strand.
GGCTTGACCGACTATACTTTCTTACTTGTTTTATAATATCTTACAGTATTTTATAAATAAATATCAGAATTTAGCATATTTTATAAATTCATGTTAAATTACAATGTCAAAACAATTTTGTTTATTAAATTTTAAATAACATTTTGATTAAAGAATTTAATTCATGCAACATACACAGGTAGAGGAGTACATACTTATTTTCAAAGAAATCGGTATTTTTGTTTTATTTAAATTTATTTGGCTGAATATTACCAATAAAATAAGTATTTTTTACTATCCTGACTCATAATAATATTATATGGAATTATTATACTTAAACTCAACAATTGGCTTTAATTAAGAAAACATCATTATCATTTAGTTTTGTTTTTGAAATATTTATGTCATGTTATTAAATGAGAAAAATAGTTGTTGTCTCCAAAAAAGAGAGACTTTGGTAACAAAAACATTAATAAAACTAAGAAATGATAGAAAATTTTAATAATTCAGAAAATCGTCACTTTCAATATAAAAATCGTCACTTTGCTATTTTTGAATCAAAAAATCGTCAAAATGACGATAAATCGTCAAATCTGGCAACTATAGTTTCGAGCGTTACTGAATGCGGTAATGCAATCGAAACGCAGAATAAAGCCTCAGTTAGCCGACTGTAACGGAATGTAGTGTAATGACGTAAAAATGTAAGGAAATTCTATTTCTTACAGATTCATACATTACGGTGTTGCGTTACTTTACATCTCCATAACCATTTGCATTACTTTACACATAACAATATCCATCAGCTGTTTCTTACTGTTGCAGTTACATTTCATTACAGTCGGCTAACTGAGCCTTAAGGGTGATTGTTACGAAATTATTGTATAGTGGGGTTACAAAAATAAATTCATCAACAAAGCATATGTATTTATCAATACTAATCATATACAATTTATCTTATGTTTTAATTCCCAAACTGTTTATGTGAATTTTAATATAAGAAAATATCAATAGAGTGAGCAAGAATCGGAGGAACAAAGCATAACCAGACGAGGCATAAGACTCAAATTTTTAACACTCATATACTAAACAATTTGGCGAAGACATCAAGTATTAGATGGTGCGAGTTCATCGCATACTTGACGGCAACCGGCTGGATATTGTACTCCTTATATACTATCATCTGGATATGATCTAGTCCTTTCTCAATAAATGGTGTGGTCTTTTTCAAAATAGAAACAAAAGATTTCACTTGAATTCATGCATGCAGCAGGCAAACACTTAAACTCAGCGATGCGAACTTAGCTTTTAGCATTTAGCCATTTTTTTCAGAAAGGTTTACGAGTTTTGAGTCTCAAAAGTTGGCATCACTGCTTAAACTAATCAACCATGTCGATTCATATTCGGATATTCACAATTCATTACGTTATTACGTAACAACATTACCTGGTACTCAGAATAGTGCAGAGGGTGCACCGATAGATTATGCGATAGTGTGCCGAACTATCAGTCAAAGGGTTGCGGGTTCGATTCCCGCCAAAGACTCTGGGTGTTTCTCTGCAGACAAGCCAACAGCTTCGCAGTTTGTGTTTCTTTTTAATAAAAAAAAAGAAAGATATATGATTGCACTTCATAGATCTCTCAGGTTTTGAACATATTTCCATTCCTTCTTGAGATTATTTTCACATAGCGATTTTGTTTTTAGATTTAGTCCCGAAATTGTGACAGCTACTGCATAACATGGACTTCGTTTTGCTTAAACCAAGGCTTTACTAAACTTTAAATGAGTGCTTGGGATAATTTTCCTGCATGAATTCCCATAGGCGCCCATTCCAATGTCTTCTCTCTTATAGCATTTAAAATATTTATACATAATCAATAGCACACATTTTTCCATATATCCAATATATTGGAACGACACCAGTTGGAGAAAAAAAACCTCCTCTGTTCTTCACCATGCTTCCATTCTTGTTTTATTTTGTGGCCTTCGAACGAAGGTTTTGCCATCAGAAATTTATCTGCGTTTCATCGGACCAAAGCACATTTCTCCAATTTCTCTGGTGTAGACTTTTTAATTTGTTTGCACAATAAAGGTAAATTCCTTGGATTATGTGCTTTTAATTCAGCTTCCTGAAGCCTTATTCTAATTGTGCGACTACTAAGAAATGCACAGATGCATAAATAAATTTTGACCTCCTAGATGCCATAATGTTTTTTCTTTTCTGCTGCCCGTCTCTTGTCTCTGGTTTTTTACTTTTCTGTAAGTTGCAGTGATGCCAAATTTTGAGACTCAAAACGCGTAAACATTTTTGAAAAAGGGCTAAATGGAGAAAAATCCATATAAAGCCACATCCAATTTTCTTTTTTTTTTTTTTGCGTTTTTTCGCGTTTTGAGTGACTAAAATCGGCCTAAATCTAGCCCGAAAAGGGCTAAGTTGGCATAGCTGGTGAATTGCTTGAAAGCATTTATTTTGGAATTATCCACCAGTATTGCAATTTCACTTTGCCTTAGCTGCTTTGCAAGTCCCATTATTAAAAGCTGTTCATCGGGACTCCCTACTGTTACACACACTTTTGTGGACAGAATAGAGTAGGAAACAAACACACACAATTATATTGTTGTCTCACGTACATACTTCTGGTACAATTTATTATACCGCCGCCTCAAGGATAATAAATTGAAAGGATTTGTTGTTTTGTGTTTGTGCATGTGCCTATATATATATATAAGTGTATGACTTTAAACAAATGTAAAACGGCTGAAAAAATAACAATTACAATTTCAAATTGTATTGTATTTAAGCAAACTAAATTAAAGATTAATATTTTAGTTGTGCCTTTGAAAACGAATGAATTTAATTTGATCCTCTATGGGTGGTTTTTATTTATATAAACTAAAAGGAGTTTGAACGTCATACAACTAAGTTATAGTTAAAAATAATAAAATTTTTTATTATGTCAAGAATGCACAAGCTATCATGTATATATTCCGTAACTTAATAGAACGTTTACAACTAGTACTGGCAAATTCTACTACTTTCCATTACTCAATAATATTCAATATATATTTGCAAGTATGACCATATCTTTACTCTTTGTGATTTGCCAATATATTGGTCCATCTTCTATATTTTACACCGGAGAAAATTCTGATTTAGATGCATCCATTATTTGGGATATCCACTGCTTTTGGATTAAAAAGAACATAGAAATCCACACAAATAACGTAAAGATCTGTGACACCACATGCCGCCTTGTATGCAGACAAGTATTCAACTTAATCTTATGAAATATATACTGCCGGGGTCGGACGAATGAAGGTGTTAAAAATGGGAAGGCTGACTTTTAATGCAGCATACCCATTATCTTTTAATAGTGATCAAATTGAGAAAAAAGAATAATCTGCATATAATTCTAAAATAGGCTTCAGACCCTTTAATAATAAAAAAATATTCTTTTACAACATATTAAATCACATTTTGATAAAATAGAGGCTCTAATTCATTAATCACGCCAGGATTTTTAGTTTTAAGGCTGTAATCGCTTATGTATAGACTCTAATTTTAAGAGAGCTCCATAAAACCGAAAAATAATCTGATCCAGTAGTGTTAAATCGCAAATGATCGGGGTAGCTGAATTTTGTGAAATTATGTGATCGCGAAATTTGCAATAAATTCATTGTTCCAGTGGCTGTTTGCCATACACCGTTCGATTAAAACGACATGTCATAACACATTCACATCATCAATAATAGACCAAAATTGTGTAGCTAATAACTAGGGCATCAAAATTATTCGATTTTTCTTTTGTTCGAATAAAACACATAATTCGAACAAGAGATTTTAACTTATTCGAATAAATTGAAATTTAAATTAAAATATTTTTTCTTCATCAAGTCATACATAAAGTAGTATCGTCTAAGCCATCTTTAGTAATGTCACTTTTATACTATGTTTTCACGACTACTTGAATCACCTGCTTCGCTCTCTGAATCATGTTAATGAATCATGCTGTTTACATGACTAATAAACTTGATTCGATTTGACAGTTGTTTTTAATAAACAAACAGAATAAAAAAAACAAAATTTACAATTTGTGGAAAATATTTTTTTTAATGGACAAAAAAACTGAGTGGAAATTACTTAGCTTATTTGGAAAAAAACATACATTCGTACGCATTTACTTTCTTTACTTCCAGCAACAAGAAAATAATTTGCTTTGTTTACAATAATATTAAATTTTTACAGCTAGTGCAGATAAACTTGCGATAAAAATTAGAGAAGAGTGCAATTTTTCGTGCTTCGCAAGTTGATTCAATATGAATCTACTTGATTCGCTCTTAAAATTTTGTATGGTGAAGCAAGTTGTTTTACTCATGATTGGGGTGTGAAGCATGAATAGAGAGCGAAGCATGTACCGTGGAAACGTAGTATTACACACTTTAATATTTATGTTCTTTGTGTATCTCAACATTATTTTTATCTTTTAAATATTTGAACAATACATTATTTCGTTTTGTTAAGATTTTGTTATACCTTGATATATATTATCAATTTTAATAATCAAATTTTAAATGGTGACCATTTTTCCATGAAAATTTCTAATTTTAAATTCCTTATTACACATTTAATGAAATACTTTTTAATTAATTATAAATAAATATTATATTATTATTATGTTTTAAAACATGGAATTTTAAGATTTATTTAGTTTTGCGAAAGGTGTTATAGAGATGGGGTAGGGTGCTTTATTTGTTTGCCTTTACTTATTGGGCTGACAATTAATATGGTTTCATGTCAGCAAGGAGGGTGGGCCTGGATCAGTGTAGCAAATAAGACCTCAAGCTGCACGTCAATCATTGACATATTTATTCTTTCTCATCTTTATCTGTTTTGGATTACTTTTAGTCTTTGCTACCTAAAATTTTAATTTCTCCGGTAACGTAATAAAACATATTTAAGTTGGAAACACTATTAAACCCCTCCCACCGACGAGCACGGTAACTAAGTTCCTATTATATTTGGACATTAGTCTAACAATCGTTACAATATTTTTTCGGACGGTTGGGTTTGAAATTGCTAGGAATCGGTCCCCTATACAAATGCCCCCTCAAAATGGGGGTTTATCAGTAATAAATGTTTGATTTATGCATGTAGCAAAATAAATTTCGTTACAAATAAGTTGTACATAAAGCCTAATCACGTCTATAAATTTTGTGCACATCAGTCCATAATTGACCATATCTTCCATATATGTTTAGTATATACAGAAATCATTTGGCCCAATTTTATAATGATCGGTCCATAGTTAGTCATAACTCCTATATAAGACCATGTTCGAAAATTACTTCAACATATATAAATCTTTTGAAGGACTTTAGATCGGGTTACAATTTAACACGTAAAATATTTATACTTTCAGAAGTCATGCCACTAAGATTTTTGAATGATCGGCCATTTCTGAAAAACTGTTTTTACTCATTATATGGTCGGGTTCGACCGACTATACTTTCTTACTTGTTAATCATAAAATTTATAAACTTTTTAAAAGAAACAATAAATTAACGCAAAAGTATTTATTCGTTTTATTTGATTATTCTTCATAAAATTAATCAAATTACATATTCGTTATTAGAAAATGGTTATTTCGAAATTCTTCGAATATTTATTCGTTAGAAATTTTTTGATTATTTGAACTAATAGCTCTTGATAGCGTGATCCTTTCTCTGTAACTGCATTTCCAGCAGAATTTTTAAAAAATGGTTTAATTTCAGCAATTGCTCTTAGATTTCAGAATCCTACATGCGGCAATATTGAGTGTTGACTTATTCAAACAAATAAAAATGTCCTTTGATTGAAAAAATTATTTTTGCAGAAAAACCAGCCTGTTCTTAAATGATGTACCCTTTGCACTTTGTATGGCTTCAAAGCCAAATGCTTACATAAAATTTCGGCATGTGTTTGTTGTAGATATCCCCAGTTCTTGATAACGTTTTTTAGATATTCTTCAATATTGCCGCTTACGGCTACGATATTTTCACTTGAACTACACGATCGAACATGAGTTGGTGTTTTCACATCATGTATAAAGCTAATCGACTTGAAATTATGAAACATATCCTAAATATCGTTCTTAGAAGGACGGTTATCTTGATTAAAAATATCACGCATTTTTTTTTACAAAATATAGCTTTTACAGGACCACCATTTGTATAACGATGTTTTAATATTTAAATGAGACTTACGAGCAGAATCGAATTCATTGTAAAAATTGAAAAAACTTCTACTACTGAAATGTCAACAAGTAAAATTTCAAAACTTTCATGTTATTTCATTATGTATATTTTGGAAAACAAAGTTCTTTTTGAACACCCTGTTATATTCCAACTGATACATTTTTTTTGGTAGAATAATGATAATTATATTTAAAAAACAAGCCAATGGAAAAAAATTAAACTGTCATTACCGGTGTCGCTTTGGCAGTGTGTCCTTTATATTCACACATTTCTTAGATGGAAACATAGATCTACCAGATAAAGCGTGATCCATTTCGAGGTTCCCTAATTTTTTAAAGAAAAACACACAAAAATTAAAATTTAATGGGGAATGTTTATTATCATTTGAAAGAACATTCTTGGGCATTTATTTTGTGAAGATTATGTCTCTCAAATGTTGGGCGTTGCTACGTCGCAGATGGTCCAAGGCCTGAATCGAAGCGGGTTTGGCCGCATAAAATATAGACTTTACATATCCCCACAGAAAAAAGTCTTACGGTGTGATATCACACGATCTTGGTGGCGAATCGACCGGCCCGAAACGTGAAATTATATGCTCACCGAAGTGTTCTCTCAATAAATCCATTGATTGATGCGAAATGTGGGAAGCCGTTTTGCTGTAACCAAATGTTGCCGAGATGACGAGCTTAAATTTCAGGATTCATTTCAGGCAACGGCCGTTCTCACCGGCATCATTTTTAAAGAAATATGGACCGATGATCCCACCGGCCCACAAACCACACCAAATCGTTGTTTTTTCTGGATGAAGTGGCAGTTATTGAATCTCTTCTGGTTGTTCTTCGTCCCAAATGCGGCAATTTTTTTACATATCCATTGAGACAGAAATAGGCCTCATCGCTGAACAAAATTTGCCTCAAAAACGTCATATCTTTTTGGAACTTTTCAAGAGCCCATAGACCGAAGCGATGTAGCTTGTTCAGGTGTAAGTCTTTTCATTATGAAATGCCAATTAATACTTAACAAAAGTAACATGACATCATGACAAGACTCACACGTGATCTGTCAAAAAAAGGTTATTGAAAAAAGTATCTCCACTTGAATCACCCTATACAATACTCGTATGTTCGGTTTGATAATACAGTTTTGAATATAAGATCAGAAAGTTTCAAATCCCTGATATCTGTGTTATTATTATTGAACTGGATTTAATAATAAAAAATTAAACCTGCAATGTCTCCCCAAGAACTAATTCTTTGTCATGAAAAACACGCGCGTAAATAAATTTCTTTCTTTGGTTGTTTTTACTTTTTAGGAACTGCTAAACTGCTAGTGTATACAGTTACCTCTTCTTTCTCCTTTAACCATATTCCTTATGTTCTGAGTTAGCTGTGTGCTATTTTTTTTTAAAGAGAGGGAAAACAGAAGTGAAACTTTCAATGTTGAAATCTTAAAGATATTATTTTTCATTATAACCAACGGTATTGTTATTATTTTCTAAAATCTAGATTTTATTAGTTTAATGTTGTTGTTGTTGTTGCTGATTTTATAACTGTGCCTAGTCACCCCCATTATCATTAAAAACAACAACTGTAGAAAAATACTGGAGAACCCCTGGCTTACTTGCCCTTTTTTGTGTTTGTTTTGTTTTGATAGTTTGGTGGCGCGATAAGATTCCTAACTTGAACTTGAAACAAATTAAGGAATAATTAGAGAAAGTGATTTGTGCTGTGTGGACATTTTCTATTGTGGGCACAAGTACTTTATTGCGATTGTCTATGCTTTTAGGTGTGCGAGTGTAGTAGAAATGTAGAATATATATTACAATTTTCAATGTTACTTCCGTTTATTGGGTTTGTTTGTGAATGATTTTTCCTTTGTTTTTCCTTTTACAAGAAACAGGCAAGAGTTTCTTGCCAAGGTTGGTTTTCGTGGCTTGCTATCATTTTCGAATGAAAGTTTAGTTGATAAAAGTTTACTTTAATTTCGTATTATTTTTTTAGAATCTATCAAGCAGTCTAAAACTCATGCAAATTTATAAGAAAACTTCTTCTAAACTCACAAAATTTTTTGTTCCTAATAAAAATAATAAATTAATTAAAAATTTCTTAAATTTGCCACTTATTTACGACCTTCAAGTCTTGTTTTGATTCTATAAAAATTGTTTGCTAGCAAGATAATTTAATATTGCTGCTCCATACATGTACATAATTACGTATTTGAGTGTTTGATGTAGCATTTACCTACAAATACATGTCATAGTTTGAAAACAATGTAACCATTGATAACGATAAATAAATATTAAGTCAAATGATTGATATGTTGACTTGTTTGTTATTTTTACTACGTCTGTATTAGGGATGCCAAACAGGACTGGTTTTGTAAATTCCAGGATTTTTCGTGATTTCGGGATTTTTGCTTTATATTAAAATGAATTCGTTTTTTAATAATAAAAACTATTTATTTGAAAAAATTAACTGATACTAAACATAAATATGTTTGAGAACAAACATTTTTTGTCTTCATAGCTATAATTTTTAAATTTTTAAAAAGTTTATAAACCAAATTTTGTATTTTGTAAACAAAAATTTATAAAGCGTTAATGATTTAAAAACATAAGAACATTACATTAAAATATTATACATATTCACAAAAATATTATGTCAGTTCGCCTTTAATATTAATACATATTAATTTAAAAGCAATTTTATGCAGTAGTTTCAAAAAATACTATTGCATACTTCATTGGATTTTCTAAAGTCAATCAAATTAAACACAGCGTATAAGTAATATGGAACTTTAAACAAGTGGCCAAACTTTATAGCATACTTTTTAGGTTTATTAGGTAGAATATAAAATTCATACGTATGAACAATTTTAATTTATATTTAATTGAAAAATGTGCATACGCTTTCTAACTTAATAAAACTTTAAAAAATATAACATTTGCACACATAATGTTGGAAAAATAAAATAATAATAAGAAGCTTAAAAACTAATAACTTTGTTAATTTTTTCTGTCAAACTATTGTTGATCTTATCGTAATTCTATACAGATAAACTTTCTATGAATTTCTTAAATGGTCATAAGTTATTTGTCGTAATTTTATGCAGAATGTTAATTTGCAGGGACAAAATAATAAGATCGGTGTTTTAAATTTTTTATTTAAAACATCTTTGAATTTGATTTCATTAGGAAAATAATAGAACCAATAGTTATATAATTTTTCTAGGCCCGCTTATGTTTTCAATTTCTTTTAGTGCAGAAAATGGGTCTTACAAAACACTGCACTTTACTTGAAATAGAAATGATTTTTAAGTTGCGAAAATAAGGAAAAATTATGAGTGAAATTGCAATACTTAGGCATAGTTTCAAAACAAAGGTCATTCACAGAAAATTAAAACCAGTGGCAAGAGGTTGCAAGTAGGAAGCGAAAAAGCAAAACAAACAGCACTAAATTGATTTATGTGCATCTGTTACTACTCGCACAATTAGAAATAGGCTTCAGGAAGCTGAATTAAAAGCCCGTAGTCCAAGGAAGCTATAGTTATTGAGCAAACAGAATGTTAAAAAATATGTTGTGTTTTATTAAGAACCCCAAAAAGGGGATATGTGCAAAACCCCCGTGAAACATTAGGAGGTTTGTTAACGATATGGGCTAGTTTTTTTCATCTGATGTCGGTCCAATTTATTGTTATTTAATTTATTGTAAAATTAAATGATGCCTATTGCATAGTAATTCATGAACGTCTATGATTCTCGACACATATACATATCAAATGTCAGAATGACCATGGAATGAGCATCACACTTCCCGAATTTAGAATATATTAAACATTTTTAACCAGGACTAATTAAAAAACGCAAAATATACATACAAAAACAAAATGATATGTGCGAAAGAAATCCAGAAAAAATTAAATTTCATATCTTCGGAAATATGTTCAAAACTTATGGGATCTATGAATTATAGTTGCGAAAAAGTGTTAACAATAGATGGAGGGTCAGCAAAATATTAATGTTATGTAAGACACTAAGCTAGATTGGTAGTAAGTTGAAGTGTCTTATGAATAAAATCAAATTTTCAATGCTTTTTAATTATTGAAATACATATTAACAAACATTTTAAACAAAAACAATAAGAAACTGGGTCAAGCCAGATCATACAATACCCTACACCCAGTATATGTGTAAAAACAGATTTCCAGAAATGGCCGATAAGTGTGCTTTGGCTTCAAGTACAACTTATTTGTGGTGAAATTTGTTTGGATTACGTGCATTAATCAATCATTTATGAACGATAGAGTCATATTTCAGGAGGACATTTGTATAGGAACTGGGTGAAATAATGGGCCGATTGTAACCAATTTCAATCCCAACTGGGGCTGAAAAATTTTCATGAAACAAATTTGTTCGAAATATCTTCAAAATTGCGACCTGTACTTTGCGCACAAGCTTTACATGGAAGTGGGCCGTAATACACGGCCGCCTGCTAACCTAACCTAACCTTTACATGGAAATTCAGCCACACGGAAGAACGGAAATTGTTAAATCAACTAATTATACTTGAAGGTCGTTGGTTGTTGTATTAATATTTCTGGGCGTCACCAACATCAGCACAAATCCAATATGTGAAGGGTATAATTAATTGAGAAGTTTCGTTCTTATTATTTTTTCTATATATGCATATATACATACATATGTATGTATATCGCTCATTTGCTGCAAGACCGGCATAAGTCAAAAAAATCGATTTTGCAGAAAACGCGTTTAAAGTTTTCAATTTACTATCACCTTATACAGAAAAGAGGAAATCCTATAACAGTGTGTGATCCGGGACTAAGAGATATTCATATGAATTTTTTACACAACATGAAGTATGATATAACGAACAATGCTGCATCATTAACTCAAAAATAACGTGTTTTGATTTATGCCGGTCTTGCAGCAAATGAGCGATATATGTATTTACATAGATGTCCATTAATATTTAAAGATTTGATTGATGTGAATAAAAAATATAATTAAATTTTGAATTTATTCCTTTATAATATTGATTAGGATATACAAAATTAACTTAGATGTATGTATTAGAAATATAGTACCTGTCATAAATGACAGTAGATGAAAAGTTATTTCAGAGTTATCCACTTTGTTGAAAATGGATGTGTCTTATAATTGGAATGCATTCTATTAAAATTGGAAGACACACTTAATGTGACTGATTCACCTCATACTTTGGCGAAGAGTTGAAATTTAATAAATTTAAGCAGTTGCGAATTCTCTGATAAATTACACATAACTATTATACAAATAATATTTAGAGTACTGGTGGATTATCATCATCATCACTACTAAATCCCTCTAAGAAATGTGTCCTTATAATCTTAGTAATTTTTTGATATAAGTTGTAAATAGTATGCAGACATACATTATTGAACTTAAGTTAAAGCTTAGATGCGTAAATGTCACACCTTTAAGGCATCATGCAACTCAACAACAACAACAACACCACACTGATGTAAATGTGCAACGCAAACTTTATGAAATTAACTTTGCCAAGCAGCTCCGGGCTCAAATAGTTAATATTCGGGTTTTATGTTTTTCACAGATGGTAATAAGCGAGTGTGTGCGAGGAAAAGAAAAATAGTGTTAAAGTAGCATACATCCGCTGAAATGACTACAATTAAAACTACACCAGCAGCGTTAGAAGATTACAGTTACGATAAAGTTGGAAGTGAAAGAACAGTGATGTTAACGGGTACATGAGGTGCCAGCCAGTGCTAAGATTTTAATTCGGGATTTTACTTTCTGGTTGATGTAAGTGGTGTGCTAGGAAAGCGTTCTGTAACGTAGGAATACGGTCAGATTTTTTGACCTATTTTCTTCAAAATTCGGTTTTTTTAAACAAAACATTTTTGGATAGAATTTAATATTTTTTTACAAATATGTTAAAAGTTGCATTATTTTTAAAAATTTAAAATTGTATATTTTTAAATTTAATCGAATTATTAACTTGAATATTTTTGGATACGATCGACAATTTATGCCAAAATATTAGTCAATCTGTTTTTTCGATTACGCCTGCTGTGAAACGTTAGAAAAGAAATTAAAGACAAGAAGGAAAGCATCGAAAGCAATGAAAACAAGAGAAAAGTAGAGAGATAAAAGGTATAGTTAGATGAAAATAATAAGTTAAGACATTAGTAGTTTTAGGACTGTTTTCTCAATAGGCGATTATCTTTTTTCCCAACGAAAAACTGCCGATTAAAGAAATTTGGTTTTCTCAATGTCTCATTTGCTTCTATTCTGTCGCAAAACTAACCAGCCCTCATCTGCCGATTATTTATTTGTTGTACAGATACATTCAATCAGCTAACTGCTGTTCTTTTATTTTATGTGACATTACCTTGACTTTTGTAAAAAAATTAAATAGATTTTAGAAAAAATGTTTAATAGAGAAATAACATGAATTCCAAGTGAATGTTGAACGAGTTTATCATGCCAGACCTAACTACCTGGCAGACATGGTTATTATTTATTTTTTTGATTTTATTTTTTGTTATTTTTTCACATTTGAAAAACAGCTGATTTATGTCAACAATTTGTCACTTGAAGACAGAGTTCCCAATTTTCACATACATTTTGAAAGGTATTGCCAAATGAAAATAATGTTTCTGTCGGTATATTGAGAAAACCAAAATTGTTAACGGACATATTATCAGTCTAATAAATTTATGTCGACATTTAGTAACAGGCAGTTTGTCGATCCATTGATAAAACGGGCCTAACTATTTTAAAGAGAAACATTTGTATAAATCAAACATTTTGTTTAGAATTTTAATCTAATCAAAGACAATTTTAAAATATCGACAAACAATTATTTGGTAAATATTCTGCTATGATGATGATGTCATTGAAATTACCAGCTCTTTTTTTCACTACTCAAATTCAGGTGTTTTCTCAATTTTCTTTTTAAATCAAACATTTATTTTGGTTTTATCTCTCAAGCATGCCACTGTTGCAGCAGCTTGTTATAGTTGCACCTACATATATTATCTTTGTTTGTTAAAAGCAAACGTATAAACATCATCCATTCATCATTGCCAAACTTCATGACACTTTCATAAAGTTGCAGTGAGCCTGGTTAATGCAATATATAGTTTCTTATTAGCACAGAACATACACACATGGAAAAGGAAATGAAAAACGAATATGTACATTCTTAAATAAGGCTGGAATGCCTGGTGACAAAAACAAATTATTTCTTAGTTTCTTCACTATGGTGTTTAAATATAATGTTTGTTAATTAACTTTTACTCTAGTAACATTGAAAGTTGGATCAGTTTAGGATTATATTAATTAATAATATAATAGAGAGTTATAAGCTTTAATTCTATAGATCTAGAGTTATCATGATTAACTAACCTGTTTTACAACCTGTTTTAAGGTTATAAATAAAGTTTTATTTATTTATTTCCCCCCAAAGTTGTTTTAAGCGCCAAATACTATTATCTCTGTTATTTATGTGCAAAAAACAGAGATTAATTAGATTTTGAATTCTCATTTATTTCCCTTTTGAAAATAAAAATCTAAATCACTCAGGGAAAAAAATAGAAACGAGAGCAAAGAAAAAACATAAATAGTAATACATCTCAAGTGTAAAATTTTTGTTTTTTTTTTGCTTTTTGTTTGTTTGCTGTTAAGAAAACAAAACTCTCTAATCGTTAAATCTTCAAGTATTTTTGTGTTTCCAAAGAAAACTGAGGAAAATTATGCCCACGTTCATGCATGGAGCATAAAAAATTAGGTCACATGCACACACCACAACACAACTCCATTCAATGTTAAAATAGAAAAACAACAAAATAAATCTAAATACGAGTACATAAATGTTGAACAGGTTTGGGCATAACGAAATTATCATGTGTCGATAAGGTTAACCCCCTGGCCCACGATGTCGAACGATAACGTTCGCTTAGATAAGACTTAAGACACAAACTTGATTGTGGAATAAACAAACTTGATTGAGTAAAAAAAAATAGATACGATAAAAAGTTTGTGTCTTAAGTCTTGTCTAAGCGATCGTTATCGTTCGACATCGTGGGCCAGGGGGTAACTATAATGGTACTTATGCAGGGAACCAAATTATGTATGTATTTGTTACCACGTTACTGAGTGCTACGATATCACATGAGTCAAAGGGACACTAAAAGGGAATTCCCCTTAATTTGTGCTATTTACAAATGCTTTGAGCAGTAAATTTGCTTGTATCTACAAAAAGTGAATTCCACTAAATTTATGATATGAACATACATATTTCGCAAAAATCAAATTTAACCAAACAAATTTAAGCCCAAAATAATTTGAATGGTGCTAATAAAATTGTGTAAAAACATTTAAAATTTGTTTATTTTTAAACCGCGTTAAATCAAAACCGTGTAAAAACTACTCTGTAAAAAGGTGTATATAATAAAATATTTTTGTTTATATTGACGCTCACTGTATATGCATGATCGTGGCAGACATTTTTTTATAATTGTAGAACCTCACTCTTTTCAATACAATAAACATATTAATATGTTCCAATATTTTGTCCTGCTAATAACTTTGTCAGACAGTCCATACGAGCAGGGATCTACTAGGTTATTTAATTATAGAATTGTTTGCCGTCTTAGTTGCTTTAAAGTCTCACCAAAGAGAGGGGACGATGTAGAAAATTTCTTCGCACATCTTATTTTCAGCAATTTGACGGAATCCTGGAATTCTTTCAGGACCACTACTTGAATATTTAAAAAATGGATGCAAAATCTGGTCTTTAATTGGTTTCAGCGGTGAAAACTAACTATTATAGCAATTTATCACTTCAAGTATTAAATGTATCTCAAGAAAGTACTTTTCAATCCATATTTTCATCGCTGCCAAACACATACATAAACAAGCAGAATGTGTTTGTATGATAAAATTGTCTTTCAAATAGCAACAAATTACACGGCATGTTGTTTTTCTACATTTCAAGTGAATAAAATAAAATAAAATAAAAAAAGAAAAACTATACCAAATGAAACAGGTTTATAATCTCTATAAGTACATGAGAGACCAATATCCCATTGAGTTTTTTTTGTTGTTTTTGTTTTACTACTACTACTCACTTGCTGTGTTTCAATATTTTGGGAGAGGAGATGGTGTTCGCTACAGTTCTTGGAGTATAATAGACATTTAGCTGGGAGCAAATTTTCATGTTTACTACAACAAATACTTAAACAGTGAATGGCAAAGAAAGTTCCCAAAACAAGGACTCTCACACATGGAAAATTGTGTCAATGCAAACAGAAAACAATCATTCAACAGCTGTTTTAGGAATTGAGTAGGTAATTGTGTGCACAAAAAACACAGTAAACAAGAAAAAGCTCTATAGTTAGAGAGACAAAGAGAATGACAACAAATGCATAATCTCTCTTATCGTTAGG
Organism: Bellardia pandia; assembly: GCA_916048285.2. Classification (NCBI taxonomy): domain Eukaryota; kingdom Metazoa; phylum Arthropoda; class Insecta; order Diptera; family Calliphoridae; genus Bellardia; species Bellardia pandia. The sequence goes on from OU696531.1 coordinate 26,591,439, forward strand.
GAGTTATGATTTTCGTAGAAAAAGCCTTTTTTTATTACACAGAAATAACCTTCATCTTGAACTTCTTTAATGTGTATGTGTTGGTTTTATGTGTGTGTGGGTTTTTACAGGAGTCTACACATGTGTAAGTTTCGAATATAGGGCATTTGTTTTGAGTTTAAAACAAAATTGTACATAAACTTTGCACATGCAACAGGAGATTGTTTTTGAAGAAAGTTTACATTAGAGAAAAAAAAGCTTTCGTGCGATGTTTTTACGTAGCGGTTATTTTTTAGAGTTTAGCAAGTTAGTTTTTGTAGTTCAAAAGGATTGTGCATAAAGTAAACTTCTGCTCGGAGACACGTAGGTCCACTGTAAATACCATCAAGAAGTAAAGAGAAATGTAAATTATAGATAATAGTAGAGAAATATTGCAGAGTTAACAATCACAGTAAATTACATACGCTAAATCACCTGGGTAAAAACTAAAATATCTTCCCTCTCAAAGCGCTGGCAGTATTGATAATAGATTTCTTCTGTTTTACAGACTCCAACATCATCAAGTCCCTCATAGAATTATTAACCTAGCCATGGATTAATGTCGTTGAAATCCGGTCATTGTCAGATAATAATATCTACAGCTCTAGCTTCTTTTCGTCTTTGCATATCCTGCAAAAGTCTGGAATGACGCTGTTGATCCATGATAATACCAGTAGCATCCTGATATCTCAAGTATTCAGTTTAGAACTAAAGATATTACAATCGAATTTTCTTCCCCTTGACAGGTTAGACCGAAGTAAGACCTTCTGCATTACTATCCTGTGATAATAGCTGAGAGATGGTTTTACCTACCTTAAAACCTCGTCAGCAATTTCGTTACGCAGTGTCCTGGTACTTAAAATAGAGACATACATCAAAGTTATTCATTAATCACACTAAAGCTAGTATACAACCATTCACTAACTTCAATTTGGCTTCAGTAAATAGCGCATAACCTTATTATAATCTGTCCGAGTTCTCAAAGTATCCCTGTCTGTGTTCTCTATTGGGTATATTCTATCGAATTTTATTTTTTAATCATGTAGTCTGAAATAACTGGGTCACCACGGATCCATTATCCATTATCGAAAACAGTAATAAAAATTTTGCAATAGTTTGGAAAATTTATAGAAGACAGCAGATTCCATGAAGGCAACAATGACACAAGAATTGTTCTATTTATTCTAATCTCTAAATTTTTAAATGAGACACTGTTTAGTTTTCACAGATAACGCCAAAGTCTTAATGTAACGAGGACCTTCTATATTTAGATTTGGCTAGTTGCTTGGTTATACTGCAACCATTTCTTGTAACCGAACGTTTCCATGACCATTAAATCCGCACGCCAGAGTAATCCGAGTTTAATACGGCCAAATATAGTCAGCTTTCCTATAGCTGTATCAACTGGAAGTTTTTCTCCCATTCGCCAATTCCAAGTATGCATAGTGAATAATCTGGCAAGGTCACCTACTCGTATTATGGGTCATGGATTTCAACTTATGTTAAAATCCTAACCCGTTTCGCTAACAGATATGTTGTAGTCAGTAATTGTTTATGTCTTTTGCCGAATTCTAAAATCACAAGAATGTAGAGGAATGTTGTAATATGCGATCTGGATTCTGCAATTGAAATGATTATTATGTTGAAATACTCAGCTTTCTCTCTAGGAGATATGATATTCTATACAGTACAAGTTTGATATGGTATTCATTCTGAACCTTCTGTAGCAAGCATCTTACAATGTTTTCAAAAGTACAATGTAGACGAATTTTCTTTCTAACGCATCCCAGAGAGTTGTGCGAAGAGCACTACTTAATATCCAGACTATTTTCTGTACCAATGCCGTTAGGGTATTTTCTTAAGAGCTAAGTTAACCAATTTGGTGAATGTTTTTTGGTGCCTGCCTTCTGCTTTATCACTTTCCTTATTCATTCCATTATATAATTTTGAAAGCTTAACTTACAATACAGAATGATAAAAAGATATTTGTCTCTGTCGCTAAGATAGATGTAAGTAGGTGTTATTCAAAACGAGGACGAAAGTTCAGATTTTTGCCTTTGTGGGTAAGATCGATCTCGTTGTTGTTCATACAAGTGAAGAGTGCAAGTTCCTCGTTCACCACACCATTTGCACAGATCAACTAAAAAACTGTGTAGAACATCTCTTATGAAGAAAAGAAATTCGCCATTGACCAAGACATGATTTGAATACTGAATTCAGAGTCAGACAAAGCCATGAATCAAACAATAAAGATGGCGCAAAGAATGTAAACAAAATTTCCTCTCTCTGGGCATGACGTCACAGGTTACTTTCCTTATAATCGACATGTAAAAAATAACTTTGGTTGACAATATTTAAAAAAAAATAATTTTTCGTAAATTTTTTTATTCAAAAAAAAAAAAAACATTTAATTATTTACTATTTCATACATATTAAAATGTATAAAAAAGAGCTAACTTAAATAGGTATAATATTTTGTTTGTTTTTTAATTAATTTTCTTTTGGAAAAGGAAAAAACTTAAATTTATGTTTTTTTTGATATTTTCACAATTAGAAACGGCACACTTTATTTTAAAACTTTTATTAGTATTTAAATTTATATAAAAGTTAAGCAAAAATAAAAATATTTTTGACTTGTAACGTCTCACAGTTTTTGTAAAATATAACGGACCTGTGCCATCTGTAATCTTCATTATTCGATTCATGAGACAAAGCTATTGACAAAAAAAGGACGCGCAAAACTAAAAAAGAAAACATAATTTTAAAATAGAAAAAGTTAGCCTATCTGAAACATTTTTACAAAAATTTTACAAATTTACAAATAATTGGCCTCGAGCTCGAAAAAACTTTTTATTTTATCAAAAAAAAGGTCGAAGAAATCAAAATTTAATTTAATATAAAAATAAATTTTAAAAATATGTATAGACTTCTTTTAAATATATTATTATTCACAGAAATAACTAAATTTTGACTCTGAATGTATTAATTTTTAAATATATCATTTAAAATTTCTAAACTGAAGACATGAAAAAGCTATTCGCTTAATAAATTAACCAAAAACATAGAAACTTCATTGCCAGCCAATAAAAGCTTTAACTAATTCTCTCAAAATCTCATAAATTTCTGATGGCACTCTCTCAGTTTTGCTTCAATGTCCCTGTATGAGTGTTTAATAAGTAATGAATGGGAAGCAACAATATATGTATGTATGTAAAAAAACACAAACAAAGTACAGCAAGAGGGGAAAAACGGGAACTTTACTAAGGATAAACAAACATACTGTCGCACACACAAATGTACAAAAACAACAACAGCATTTACATTTTAACGGGAATTCAACAACTGTGTTGTGTGGAAGTTTATAAAACATTCTAGTTGTACTAAAATACGCTCAGTTAGCAGTTGGCAATCAGAGTAAATGGTAAACGAAAAAAAACACGGAATAAAGTAAAAAAAAAAATAAAATAAAAAACAGAAATATTTCAGTAATATAACGGTACTAACTAATATATATTTACTTGCTCTATATATACATACATACACACACATACTCATATATGTATACCTAACGGTAACATTTGTTGTAATAAAACAAATACCTATATAGAATATTTTCTACCTTTTTTCGGGAAAATAAAGAAAAATATTATAGAATAAACATTTTAAAGTACGTGGTAATAAAATTCAAGTCTATTAAAGAAATTGTTGGTGTGTTTTGTTTGAAAAGAGTTAAATAAAATTTATATTAAACCTAAAACAACCACACAAAAAAATAATAAGTGATTAAACTAATTTGAATAAAGCTAAGGGAATATGTAAATCAACAATAACAACAACAGTTACAAATTGTAATGTAATATTTAAGTTTGAAGAGTAGTGAAAGTGATTTGAAAAAAAAGCAACACAAAAAAAAAAACAACGCAATAAAATAATTGCAAATTTTCTAAAGTTGTAAAGGAAAATTTCTAAGAAATATGTATGTTAAATTACAAAAATTAAATAAAAATGTGTTTTAAATGATTAAATTGTTAAAGGTGCTTTTCAATAAAAATTTAAACCAAATTAATTCTGCTGGAAAATTTATTAACAAACTTAACAAGTAAGACAACAATTTCATTAAATTTTTATATGTATAGGTATGTATGTACATGTAAAATTTAAATCAAATATTTTTTAATTGAAGTTTTAAAATTATGTTTATAATATACATATGTACATGTGCTTTATAATTTAAAAGATTGTTTTGAAAAGTTTATCTTGGTTAATTCAAAAATACTTTAAAAAGTTGTTAAAAATACTTTTTTTCTAATTTTTTAATTCAAAAATTTGAACTTACAAAAAATAGACGTAACAATTTACAATACTAAATGTTAAACATAAAAAGTTATCAAATTACAAAGATTCTAGAGACAAAACATTTTTTAAAATTTAAAAATTATATTCAGCCGTATTATGAGTGTCGTTTTCTTTTTACGACAACGACTGTTTCGTAATAGATTAAAGAAACAAATTTAATTTTATTTTTAATCTATTATTTTATATTTAGTAAAATAAAACAAAAAACTTTAAATTCATTTGAGGAAAATAGGGGGGAATAACTTTACATTTGTACAATCTTATTTTACATGAGTGACAAAATTTACTTTTCATTATGAACCACAACTTGAGAAGGGGCGGAAATTACTGGAGGCCTTTTGATAGATATTTGGATTTATTATATTTAATTTTGTAATCATCGAATAGTTTTAATCTTCATCTGGCATAATGCCCCGACACTAAATTATGCAACTTCTCGGTATATACCTCCATAAATTTTACCAGGAAGTAGGACCAAGTGTGTGAAGCTGGAAGCTTTTGCCCTTTTACGTTTATATTGATATTCATATTGGCTGTATAACTTAAAAATCCGGGATTTATAACAGAAGGCGTATCTTTTAAACGGCGGTTTTTTATTTACCAACTTGTATGTATGTCGTTTTGAAGGGTGCATATCTGTCATTTATTCTCAGTTAGCTTTTCAACATTATAGTGTAAATAAGAGAGTTTTTTGTTTTGCTTTGAAAGTGAAGAATTTATTCTTTAATTTAAAAAAAGTGTCGTAAAGCGCACGATGAAAAATGGATCTATTATAATAACATGAAGTGTAAGAGATCATATGTGAAGCTTGATTAACGAGCTGAATACACAGCAAAGCCAAATATATCTGGACAGACCGTTACAGGATATTAGTACCGAATGAGAATGAGAAGCGAGCACATGTTAAAAACTATTAAAACTATTTAAAGAAGTGAATGTGAAGTTTAGCCTCACCCGCCAGACCATGTCGCGTTAGACTACTATTAGTTTCGATACGTGCAGAATGCTCTCTCTGAGATACGGTTTACTTTAAAACAAAGTATCTGAAATTGGCTTGATACATTCTTGGCCATTAATCCATATATTCCAGAAAGAATAGAGAAGAGGTCATAGTTAATAACGGCCAAGGTTTTAATGAATTTATATTATACTTATATTAATATTAAAAATTTCTAAATAAAAGCACATTTTTAACATATTTCGGAGATATGGAATTATATTCCATTCTTTCTTCTTTTCCCCACTCAATAACATGATATTTGTTTTGCTAACTAGGTCGGATGCTTGCTTGGGATAATTATCTTGCATTAATTGACATAGTTGCTGCAGTTCTTCTCTGGCATAGGACAGAATTTGACTTGGCAATATTTCTACGCACATCGGACTATCGCACACTTTTTCAATGAATTGCACCAACATCAGATGAAGGAAAACATACTCATATCATTAACGAACCTCCACCATTCATGGTTTCATGGTTTTTTGGATGCAACATTTTTTATTTTGTGCCTTCTAACGAATGTTTTGCAATCAGAATCCTCAATTTTTTCAGTACAGATGTTTCCTAACAAAACACAACATATTTTTAACAATCGGGATATTCAAGAAAGATGCCTTACTCTGACTACGAGCTCTTAATTCACAGCTTATTTCTAATTGTGCCACTAGTAACAGATGCTTAGAAGCAATTATGAGCTTTTCAAATGACCAAAATGGGGTTATTTTGCTTTTATTAATTATACAATGATCAAACAACCACACAGGTTGTTTTTAGCTTCCTGCCTTTTGTCTTGGTTTTACTTTAATTACTGTGTATTGTTTGAAATAACCTTTGTTCTGCAACAATCCATCAGTATGGCAAATTCACTCATACCTTTTTGTTGTTTGTCGAAGATTTTAAATATCTATTATAATTCATTTTTCTAATGAAGTGAGGTGCTTTGCAAGACCCATTATTAACACTTTTTTGACTAAAAGCAATATAAAGCATCGGCAAAAATAAAAAATTATTTTAACTATTGATCATAGTGTAACTATATACCAATACCTCATTTTGCGACGGAGTTAAGTGAACTGGGTTTTTCTATAGAAAACCATGAAAAGGTTGAAGATGGTTAGTGTTACGAAAATACTAAGTCGTCGGATTCATTTCAAAGTAAAATAAATTTTCTTGCATCAATTGCCTGTTTTACTACCACTAGCATTATCGTTAGATAATGCTTCACTTTTTATGTCATCAAATAAGCCTTTTACTTTTGTCTGAATTACCATTTTACTCAATGGTGTTCTATGCGCAACTTGTTTTCAATCCAAATAGAAAGCAAGAACTTGATTTTGTTCGTCAAATCACTTCTTGTACGGGCCATCGTTTTAGCATCTAATGATGTTATATATTTTGCAAAAATATAAAAAAAATACAGATTCGCTCACAAAAAAACGCAACTCTCGGAATGGGGTTGTGCGAATAGAGTCGATTTTAACGCACGTAAGACTCAGTGTTGTTTATTAACGCACAAACGCACAACAGATCATGTTGCTTCATCTGTTTTTATGGGCGGTGTAAATATTAAGGAATCAGACGCTCTTGACGTTCTAGGCATGAGAATACAGTGTGATGTCCGCTGGACCAAACACATTTTTCAAGTGTCGAAAGAAGCGCTCAAGTGCCTTGGCTTTTTAAAACGGTGTAGAAAATACTTCACCCCATCTGATCTTCTTACTATTTACACCACCTATATTCGTCCGAAAATGGAATACAACTCTCATGTATGGGCCGGTGCTTTGAAGTCTATTTTGGAGTTACTCGACCGCGTACAGGAGAGGGCGAAGATGCTTATCGGTGACAGTAGGGTATCCAACTCTATTGATTCATTGGAGCATCGTCGCAATGTGGGTTGTGTTTCACTGTTCTATCGATACTATAATGGAATGTGTTCTGCTGAAATTAGGGAACTTGTTCCTGAAACACGCAATTTTTTACGTAATACACGTTCTTCAGTCAGGGCTCATCCTTTTGTGGTCGACTGGACAGTGGATCGCACAACACACTACAGGGAAAATTCGTTCTTTAGCCGTACTGTCCGTATGTGGAACAAACTCCCAACAGAAGTATTCCCTGCCACTTTCAATATAGGAAAATTCAAGTCAAATGTTCACAAACACTACTCCCGCTATCCTCTCTCCCGTAACCTATTTTCCTAGTTCCAACACAATACATTGCATAAGTAGGGGTCATCCCCTGAGTGCTGGTCCAAGAAAAAAAAAAAAAAAAAAAACCTCAAAAATCTAATGACACACAGTGAATATTAGTACTAATTAAGCAGCGAAACAACGAAAAAAAAAAACGAAGCGACGCAAAGCGAGGTATTGGTGTACAAGGAGAGTGCAGTAGCACATCTGCTGACTTTGTTTACAATTTACTTATGTCAAAATAAAATACTTTTTAAAGTGTTTCTGACAGTAGTACATTATTTTACACAAACAAAATGCCTGTTGTTTCTGTATTGTGTTGCATTTGTTGCCGATTTGCACTCATCTTGTATAGTTACACCATGCTATTGATTTTATTATTTTCCTGTTGAAATAAAATTCCATAAATGTTTTAAATACAAAATTTAAAATATCGTTCATATGGGAAAACAATATGAACGATATTTTAATTAAAAAATAAATTAAGCAAATTAATATTTTTCACAAAATTACCAGTATCGATTCTCCATAAGAGCAACAGTAGTTAGACAATAAGAATTAACAAAATTATTTATTTTAAATAAGCAAGTTCTGGAAAAATTGTTACATTTACAATAGCGAACGTGACACACTATAAAAATCATTGTAAAACTTTCAGTTCTTAGGTCAATCATCTAAAAATAACAACTAAGATGAGACGCAAATACAAATTTGAAATTTTGTTTAATTTAATATTTATATATATCTATAACTATATATGTATATATATATAATGTGAATTTATGGTACCACTGTAATTATTTGTACCGATGTATTGTTGAGGTGGGGTCTCACATTCTCACATGGAAAATATTTGATGAAAAAGACAACCACTAAGGACATATAACAATAGAAGATTGAGGACACTTGTAAATAAATTTGTGCTAAAAATAGGGGTTACGATTTTTTATAGTAAATATTTTACATGTGCGACCATACCTTTAGCACTTTTACTAATTGTCTTTTATTTTTTTTAGAATGTTTTAAATCGACTATGAAATAACTGCGTTAACTGCATTAACTGCATTAAGTATACGTCATCTAAATCCAAAATATTCTTTTAAAGTAACCAATCAATTTTTTTTGCAACATTTACCAACATACTCGTAGGTTTATGGAAATTGATTTTCAAATAAAAACACAAACTGAATCTTTATTAAATGTTCAAAGTCCTAAAAAATTAATTTTTTAAATTAAAATTTTAGGATTAATTCAATCTGGGTTTTTCTTTTATGATCACATTAAATGTTGCACAGCATTTGGATCCATTTACTCTGTATATATGTGTGTATGTATATACAAATCACAAATAGTTTTTCATTGCCAAGAATTACAGTAACACTTTTGTAACTCCCTTCACTTTCTTTTGACAGTAGCCCATTCCTCAAATAGGTATAAACATTTCCTCTGATAAATTTTTTTTAAAAGAATATCTGAAAACAAATTGCAGAAAAAACTAAAAGGTTTACAAAGTTACTTTGGTGTGATTTAAAACCAAATCTAATTATTAAAATGGAAAATTTTTAGTAAAGGTTTTTCTCAAAAGAATTTTTTTTTGTCTGACACAGTGTTACACTCAGAGAGTTTTCATTCTATGCTACTAATTATTACAATAAATTTTGTTCGGACTCAACTAGTAGTTTATAATTTCGTTACCATTTATCTACAGAATAAAATTTTGAAACTTATTTTTATAATTTTAATTACTTTTTGAATTTCATGCAGGTTTTCTTTTATAATTTAATTCATCAACTTTTCCGCTTTACTACATGACCAAATAAAAGATATTTCAAATCAATTATTATTTAATTGGTTTTTTGTTTATTTCTTTATGCAAGTTTTATGACAAATTTGTTTTAATTAGTCAAATTAAAACAAAATTCAATGTCAGTTCACTGATTTTTTGTTAGTGCAATTTGATTTATGTTAAAATCTGTGTAGTTTTAAATGAAATGTGTTTAAAACTGAATTTATTAACTTAAAAAGTTGTATAACTTTTTGTCAAAAAAAAAAGAAAAAATAATAAAATAAATGTGTTAAATTGAAAAAAAAAAATTGAATTTATTATTATTTTTCAATGAAATTTTCTATGATTCAGATGCATAAAACCATAAGTTAATAACATATGTAAATCTATATGAAACAAGAGTGTGCCTTCATTTGCAATATATGCGAGTTTTATTAGTTTAGCTAAATTTTATTTAATGTGATTAATTTAAAATTTCAAATGCTCTTGGGTTGCACAGTTATAAAAGACAATAAGTGGCAGTTCAAATATAAATAATAGTTACCATATTAATGGATCAGTATAACTAGTTTGAGATTTTAATGCATAAATAATGCAAAATTGGAAGTGGTTTTGAAATTAAACGCAACAGCTCTGGCGCCAACAACTTTGCTTAAATATTTGCTAAAATCATTAAAATGAAAGTAAAAGTTGTCATTTTCGAAAATAATGCAGTAGCTATTGATTGACAAGTAAGAAAGTATAGTCTCTCAAACCCGACCATCCATATAATACCCTACAGCCAGTATATGTGTTAAACCAGTTTTTCAAAATTGAGCGCTATTTGGAAGCCATGCCCTATTATGGAGCGATCATTAAAAAATTTAGTGGCATATAAATATTTTTTGTCTTAAATAGTATTTGGTTATAAACACTTTTAAAAGATTTATACATTTTAAAGTGATTTTCAAAGTGGTTTCGATAGTGGGCTATGGCCAATTATGCAGCAATCTGCACAAAATTTGTAGATGTGTTTTGACTTATTTGTGGCTAAATTTGTTTAAATATGTGCATACATTAAACATTTATGACCGATAAACCCCTATTTCGGAGGACATTTGTACGGGACTAAGTGAAATAATGGACAGATTTTAAACAATTTCAATCCCGTTTTTCATGAATATCTTCAAATATTTTGTCAACAATAGAATGGGTTTCGTTTATTTTCTTAAAAAAAATAAGAAAGTATAGTCGGTCAAGCCCGACCATATAATACCCTAGACCCAGTATAGAAATAAAACAATTTTCAGAAATGGGCGCTAAATGGCAGATATTATATTATATTATTATAGAGGTATAATTATGTAATTAGGTGTCATCATTTCTGTACATATGAAACTTATTTTTGTTAAATGTAATTCAGCTACCAACATTTTTGAAAGAGTTATGCCCTTTAAAGTGATTTTCGAAAGTGGGCCTTAAATGGGAGCTACGATTAATTATAGACCGATCTTCACAAAATTTGTAGATGTCATTTAGCTTCATTTATTACTTATTTTTAGTGAAATTTGTTAGGATACTTTCATAATTCAGACATTTATAATGGATAAACTCCTATTTTGGGAGGACATTGGTAAAGGGCCCAGATGAAATAATGGACCAATCCATCCGTCCTTGGGCCGAAAAATATCAGTTGCAAATTTTATTTAAATATCTTAAAAATTGCGACCTGTACTCTGTGCACAAGCTTAACATGGACAGCCAGCCAGCCAGATGGACGGACATCGTTTAATCGACTCAGGGAGTAATTCTAAGTCGATCGGTATACTTTAAGGTATTATGGGCGTTACAAACATCAGCACAAGTCCAATATACCCTCCTCACTACTGTGGTGTAGGGTATAATAAAACAATATTTCAAGCGAAAAGTCATATATTTTTCTTCATGCTGAATTTAATTTAATCTCTTACAAATCCCTTTCATATGTTTCTTAAAAAAACATATTGCCAAAAACACATAAAATTTATAAACAATTTATAGATTTAAACATTTTATAGTTTTATATTTATATGAATTATTGTTTACAATGTTATAAAAATAAGGCATTAGGCCTACTTTTAGGGGGTTTTTTTTATAACAAAGACATAAAGAATAGCTCTTTGTGGGAAATTTTAAATAGCTATATATAAAATCTATGTATTTTATGGTCCACTTGTAATTTAAAAACAAAATTTATGAATATATTTACGAGTTTGTTAAAAAATTAAATTTTACACAAAAGTAGGCTACATATTTTTGTGGGGTTTTTAAAGCAGAAGGTTTTTTGAATATAATTTGCTTTGAAGCAAAAACTTAGTGTTTTAAAAGATTGAATGCGACTGCTGGTTATCATATGTATTACTCTGAAGTAGTTTAGTAAGGTTAGACTTATAATCTGACATTTTTTATTACATATCTTTTTAGTTTGTAGGCATTTATTATTTTGTTTTTATAAAACATAAGAAAAATTGATTACTTTTGGTTTTAAATAGTTTGAAATAAAATCTATTATAGACCTTTTAAAATTTAAAACAAAACTTATGAATGTTGTTATGATTAAACTGCAAAAATTTAATTTAGCCCAAATGTAGACTACACATTTTTGTGTAGCAAAAACTTGATAATAACATGTCTTTAGTGATTAACAAGATTGTCAATGACTAGTGCACATTGCCTACATTACTTAGAAGCAGTTCAGTAATAAGAGGATTACATTATCACATTGTATATTACACATCTGGCTTGGTATATTTTATACATAGAACCATAACAAGTTAATAAATGTTGTAGAGAGGTGTTTTTTTTTATTTTTTTTCTTAAGATAAGTAAGACTCAGGCAATTAATATGCCTATATATAAATTAATTAATTGTGTTAATTTTTTGGAAAGGGATAGGTAGGAAAAGGTGGTGAAAGTAGAGAAAAGCTTTTCATATGACAACACTGTAATTGCGCGTTATGTTTATTAATAGTACAGTATTACAGCGCCTCTGGTGGTAAGTAGGCGCATTGAACAAAACTTGATTTGATTTATACTAATAATTATCAGAAATTGTTGTTGTTTGAGTTGTATCAGCTGCGTATCGAATCCAGCTAATCAATTAAGCTACAGCAATCTCATACTTTATTTTTATGCTTTTATAAACTATATTCTTATGAATAAGAAAATGAAAAAAATAAGATTTTCTGAAGATATATTTTCAAGTTTTGAAACAAGAAATAGTTCTTTTTCTCTCCTCAAACTCCATCCACCTCAATTCGACACCGAGCTCAGAAAATTGGTGTCTCCAAATTCACTATGCAGCGAATTTTGACGAAAGATTTGCATCTTCATGCATACAAAGTTCAATTGACTCAGGAACTGAAGCCAGCTGACCATGGACAGCGAAGGGAGTTCGTTAATTGGGTATTGGAGAGTTGAATGCTGATTTTGTCGATAAAATCATCTTCAGTGACGAGGCCCATTTCCATCTTGATGGCTTCGTCAATAGGCAGAATTGTCGCATTTGGGGTGAGGAAAATCCTCGAGTTATTTACGCGAATAATCCGACGACGACTCAAGCCTTAAAAGAGGAAATTGGACGCTGCAGTAATGAAATATCGCAGCATTTATGCAAAAAGGTCATTGAAAATTTCATTAAAAGATCGCGTGTGTGCCAGCAAAGCCGCGGCGGTCATCTGCAGGATATCTTATTACATATACAACCTCATTATGTCTACTTTACGATATAGTAAAGTCTCACGATTTTTTTTTAAATATCTGTGTTTTATTTAAAATTTAAAAATTGCGTTCTAGTTGGGACACCTTTTACTTCATTCTTATAAATGTTAAAATAACAATGCCCGTTGTTGGTTGAAATCAGCAATCCGAAGACCCCAGGTATCTTAAGAATCAATATTTTGCAGCAATATATTAGATATACCTACGTTCGAACATTTTGTTATTTAAAATAAGTAAAATTGGTTCATAAATGTCTGGGATATAAGTAAGTAATATAAATTGCTTATACATATGTTTTACTATTTTCTTTTTTATAGACAAGAACTTTTGAACTTTTGGCATACAAATTACCACAGATGCAATATAAAATCGCCTGGGGATAGCGTGGTCAAATATAATTCTTTGTTTTTATTAACAAAGGACCTGTTAATTATTTTCAATCTTCCTAAAACCAATAGCAGCTGACACCAGTTGATCTATTTATTTACCATGAAAACTATAGAAATTCAAATTCTCTACATAAATTTCTATATGTTTGCCATTAAACTTGTATTTACAACACAGCACACAACAAAATGTAATAAAATTCTCTTGGCAGAGCATGAAAAATTAATAAATAAATATAAAAAAAAATGTTTAATGGTTATTGCTTGTTAATATCGTAAAAAGCGAACACATGCAAACAAATAAACACACAAACAAAAAACCAGCCACCACACAGTGACATCAATATTGACAGCTGTAAAAACATATTTAACAGTTATTTTTGCATCCAGCGACAGCAACTGTTTCACAAAAACAATTACGAATACAACAAAAAAAAAAAAAAAACAGAAACAAATAAACATAAAAAGATAAAATGAAGAAACTTTATGGTGAAAATGATAGGGAAAGGAAGGTGACAAACAAATTGCTATACTCGTATACGAATAAATATTTAACAGAGATGGAATGTTAAATAAAATTTAAACATTTTATGAAAAAAAATTTAAAAAAAATTACATTTTGTTGGTCAAAATTTTTAAGCAATTTTCAAATGGACTTAAATTCTACAGAACTTTGTAGTAAATAATATACAGCTATGATGATAACATTTCCAATTGTTTTAAATAAGAATTTCGAGTATCATTGTACTTTTTAGCTGGGAAGTGTGACAAAAATAGCACAACTTTACTCTGTTATTATTGATGTCAAATCTTGTAGAATACAATACACTAACAACAAGCCACCAGTGTTTTCAACCTCAAAATTTCAAAACGCATTAAAATGGAGAAAAAAAGCGCCTTTAAAAAAAAACGCACCAAATTTAGAATTTCTTTTTTATTCGATATAAAAAACATAATATTTTTGTATTAAGCCGGCCACTGAACAGTTGATACTGACAGTTATAACTGACAGACTTAACTGTGAACTGATATGTACACACATGTGCAGTTCAATACTTCAGTTTTTAACATGGATTCGAACGACCAGGACGGTTTGTAAATGCTGTCTGCAGATGCTCCAGACTCCTTTGATGCCTCAAGTTTATCTTTTCTTTGCGAAAAACGGATCTTAAGCTGTTTATTTTTGACAAAACAGATTTCTTTTCCGCGCCAGGTTCTACGTCTTGTAATTTCTTCGTTAGATTGTTGTAGGCAGCATCTGTTTTGGCGCAATCATGCTACTCACTAGCTTCAACTTGCCATAGGCAAGGTTCAGATCTATATATTGCAATAAAATTAGCTATCACTTGATTCTGTTTACGCGACATGATACGCACTCTCGCTCGACACAAATTGAACTGAGAACGGTACAGTTGAACCCCACACACGTTCACTTCAGTTGAAAATGTCAGTTACAAAAATAAAAATTATAAATTTCTCAGTTAAATTGAACAGTTAAGTTGAACTGTCAGTTATTACCCACTTACGTACAGTTTTAACTGAACAGTTGAAACTGACTGAACTGAACTAAACTGAAATGAACAGTTGTAACTGACAGTTAAAACTGTACGTGAGTGGCCGGCTTTATAAATATAACAATAAAACTGTCTTCTGCAGTTCTGTGTTAAAAAAAAACAAACTCTTAACACAAATATAAAATAAATTTTTTTAATTTCATAAATTCTATACAACCTTTCTTTAAATAAACGAACTAACAAAGTCAAAATAAGAATTTAACCGCTCAAAATTTAACTCATAATATGCTATTCGAAACTGAAGTACTAATTGGTAAAATAGGGTTAATTTTAGTAAATATTTGGTACTTTTTTTTTATTATTTTTGTTTTCGTTTTTAAGTAGTTCTTTTTGAATTTTTTCAAAAAAATAAAATTGTTAGGGCTCAACTGAGACTTTAAACCTGGTTGTTTGTCTACAGTTCAGTAGACCAAACCTTCAGGCTACACAAGAATTTTTATTTACATGTGTAAAATGTTAATTTTATTTTCAAATAAAGATTTTCATCATATTCACCTTTAGCAATAACCTTCATGTGACGAATTTGATAGTATGTATTTATTTATCATACATTCGTATTTAAAATACATTTAATGGGTTTCTTTTTCATCGTATAGATTTAAAATTTAAATAAAGATTTCATCACATTTTCGGAAAAATTAAAAAACTCACCGAAATTAACACCAAAAAGCACCACACACCAACTAAGGAATTTTTCGCACAAAAAATTAAAAAAAAGGACCAAAAATTATGCGAAACACACCAAGTTGACAACGCTGCTAGCAACAACGATTTTAATGAAAATAGCACTACACAAGATTAAGCCAAAAAAAGACAAAAAAAAAAAAAAAAAAAAAAAATCGACTGTCATTTATTTAACGACTTCATACTCGTTAGAACCGAAACAGAAGAACACAACCCAAAACACAGCAATATTAGATGCACAGTATCATGTTCAAATACAGTTCAATTCATATAAAACAAACAAACATTTGTACATACATATGTCATTTAAAATAACGCCCAACTACTACTTTTACTGCAGCACTGAGTCTCTCGTTTAATAACAGCAGCTAACTCCAGCAACTGAAAGTATCTTAGGGAAAATGTTTTTTAAACCATAAAAGAAATGCTCATAATACTTAAACTCATGCAAAAAAAAACTCTTGCTCAAAGTTCAATTAATTTGTATGTTTTCACAAAATACGAGTACTCGTACTCAAATATTCAGACATATGCACATGAAAAAAGAAAAAGAAAATACTCTGGCTGCAGGAAAGAGATTAAAAGGAAACGAAACAACAACATTATTATCATTTTAAAAGCAACTGGTGGCAAAGGAAATGCTTCTTTTTAACAAAAAAGAAAAAAAACCCAAACAAAGTCCTTGCACGAGAACTCGCTACAATGGTATTAATTTGTAAAAACACATGCACATGCATGTATTTTCAATTTAATTGAGTATTTTTCCAGTTGAATTTAAACACAATACTTGTATATAATTGCATAAAACTTATTAACACAGTTTAAACATGTTCTTATACAAACTTATTGTGTTTAAATCAACAATTATTATTTTTGCGAATTATATTAAAAAATAAAATAAAATTGAAATAGCTTTCATTTTTGTTTAAAGAGGTGCATGTATTCTGGATCTTTATAGATAAAGAGGTGTCCGTATGCAGTTTGAACTTAATTTTTTTTGTAGATCCCAGCTATTTAAATTTCTAATCCGTGCATTATTTTGTTTTCAAGGCTCCATAAAGAGAAAACTAACAGAAACCTAAAAAAGAAGTTGGTGTCATTTAAAAGCAAAAAAGTTATAGTCTAACAAATAAAATATTTTAATTTATTGCAAATATGTACATTCTAATACTATATTAAAACTAAAAAAAAAAAACAAAAAAATATCCGTTTTTATCGTCACAGCTTATTTTATGTAGTCAATTTCTACTGCACCAAAGCTCAATGCAGCATTGTTAGTTTTTAATTTTTTCTATTTCTATCAATATTTTCTGTTGAATTGTGAGTTTGATTTTGTAATGTCAAGTGTCAATTTAATCCTCTGTGACTGACGTGGTGTACACCAGATACCATTTTCATGACCCACTATTTTCTAAATACTGTTTCGTAAAACTTTTTTTCTTTTTTAGTCATGAGTGTAGATTTTTATTAATATAAAAATTATACCCTACACCATCATAGTGGGGAGGGTATATTGAATTAGTGGTGATGTTTTCCTGAGTCGATTTAACGATATCCGTCCGTCCGTCTTGCTGTCCATGTACAGCTTCTGCGCAGAGTACAGATCGTAATTTTGAAGATATTTCAATAAGAATTGGTACGTGACATTTTTCGGCCCAAGGGCGGATGGGATTGAAACTGGTGGAAATCGGTTCATTATTTCACCTGGCTCCATACAAATGTCTTTCCGAAATAAGGATTTAACGATCATAAATGTTTAAATTATGCACGTATCCAAACAAATTTCACCACAAATGAGTGGTAAGTGAAGCCTATGATTTTTGTGTAGATTGGTCCATAATTGATCATAGTTCTTATATAAGGCCCACTTAAAAATGTTCGTGCCTCGATAGACTAGGCGATAGTATGCCGGACTATCAGTCAGAGGATTGGGGGTTCGATTCCCGCCAAAGTCTCTGGGTGTTTTCTGCAGATAAGCCAAAAAACTTCGTAGTTTGTGTTTGTTAATTATATTAAAAAAAAAAAATAATATTGAACACAAATATGTTTCCGATATATACAAATAATATGCTACAATTTTATGATGATCAGTTTATAATAAGTCGTAGCTCCCACTGCAGAAAATTACTATAATGAGCACAACTCTTTTAAAAATGTTGGTATCCAAATAATATTGAACAAAAATATGTTTTATTATTACAATTTTTATGATGATCGGTCCATAATTCGTCAAAACTCCCATATAATAACCTCTCTGTAATTCCGTAATAAAAATTTTAAAATTATTTATGTATATCGTTTAACATACATAATATTTATATTCACAGAAGTCATGGCATTAAATTATTATTAAATGCATAGTAAATGCAGTTTTTTGTGGCGTAGCATTAATTTGCAAATGACTTTTTGTTTTACATTTGTTAGTGTCTATTACGCAGAAGGTTAAAATAGTTTAAATGAGTCTGCATACAATGATAGAACAAACAATTTACAAAATGGCCATTCATAGCAAAAAATAGCACAAAGAGTTAAAATTTAAGTTTTAACAGTTCGAAAAATCATTGAACGCTTTATTCACGAAAATCGGGTCTATAACAAAGGCAAATAAAATTTTCAATGAGCATTATAAGTGACACATTTTAAGAAAAATAGGGTCAAATCTCATGCTATCAGCTTCACAACTGTCATCCGAAGTTGAAGCTGACCTGGGCAAACAATGTTTCTTGCGTTGAACACGTATTTCGTTTCGCCGAGTATTACCCAAAAAAACTGGTCGCATCTATGCCAAATCGCCTTAAATCTGTTGTGGATAATAAAGGCTATCACACCATGTCATGTAAATCATGTAATTGTCAGTTTTAATTTAAAGTTTTCGAAGTCCATATGTGATATATTAAAATGTAAATTCTTGCAATAAATTATTATTGTTTGCTAATCTATAACATTTTTGCTTTTAAATGAAAAGAAAATATGCACTGCATTAAATAAGCTGTGAGCCACTGTATGTACATATATTTCATACTTAAAAAATTAATGAATGTTATTATAATAACTGGGAGAATAAATAACCCAGCAGGCTTTAATTGATTTTTCAACACACATACTTACCTGTATATAAACATTAATAAATACCTGCATTATTTGAATTATAATGTTTTAATATATTTATTGTAATAATACTAGACACGGATGTATTAAAGGAGGCCCGCAGCACAAACAGTAAATATTCATTAAAGTTACACTACAACAGTTGGAAGTTTACAAAAGAGAATGTTCATTTAGCTTAAGGTAAAAAAGCAGCATTCAAATATATTAAAAATAAATTTATTTTAATTTAATTGCTAGCATGAAGTGTTCACAGTAGTTAAAATTTATAGTTTTAAAGCATTGTTCACATATGTTTTAATGTTCATGTAACTAAAAAAGCGAGCAATTGAATACATTTCAATCATAAATGATACTCCTTTATTAATATTTAATAATACGCATGAACATTTCGATCCACTATTTTCAAAAACTACAGCACCACTCTTTCTTAACAATAGCCCAATATTGTTCAATTGTCGGAAGCTGGGAAAATTTTTTCTGTAACTAAAATTTAAGCGAACAGAGCTTCATTTTCTAAATTCACATCTTGTAACAATATTTATCATTATCAAAAGCCTGATAAGACTTTACAGTTGGGTATCGCTCTTACCTTTTATTTCTACTGCTATTAATTTACTTGACAAATATTTACTCAAAAAAGCGAAACCACTTTTTGGAGATATAGCCGAATTTATTGTTCAAAAATTCATAAAAAAAGAGATAATAACAAAAGTTTCAATATTTTTCTATAGCCATATATGCAGATATGTCCTGCATAAAATGCAATATTTTTTCTTAATATGGACGCAATAGTTTTGATTTTATTATGAAACTACATCGTGGTTCTTGCTTGTTGTTTAGCAAAAATTTAAAAACAATTAATTAAAATGACCACATACACGCAGAGAAAACTATAGTTGTGCTTGTTTACCACAACTATTTCAATACGTTTAAATATGTTTTTTAATATTATGGTCACTATAATTATTTATATAATTTCTGCAACCATAATATGGTTAAGTTTATCATTTACATGATTATAGCAATCATATATGTATATGATTTTAGCAATTATGTAATGTTTATGGTGATCAGTTTTATGCTGAAAAATTCTACCATATTATGTTGTTCTCAAACATCATCAAAGAGCTACAAATTATTATAACTCATCATAAATATGATTGCAACAAATATATATACATAATTACTACAATCGTATATATGATTGTAGCAATCATCTGAATCGTAACTTAACCCTATTATGATTACCGCAAGCATAAAATACTTACAGTGACCATAATATTGTTGAAAAACTTGTTAAAATGTTGACATTGTTGTGGTAAAAATGTGCAACTATGTCTTTTCTCTGTGTGTGCTGTCATATAAAGTTACTTAATTTCGAATAAAACCTTGAAGGAAAATATTGGAAAATTTGTTGTCTTCTATATTTTTTTTATGAATTTTTGAAAAATAAAAAAATTTTCCATCCAAAGTTGAGAGATATTCCCGAAACTACTTCATGAAATCCAAATAATGTTAATGCAGCATAAAGAAAATATTCTAGCCGAATTTTGGCGATTTTTTTTTACTGAATAGAATGAACCGTTTATTAGTTACGTTACTATCGAATAACTACGTAGTTTTCTTAAAAAATTAATATCTCGAAAACTAAAGCTGATTTGTAGGTAATGAAGCAAAATAGTAGATTTATACAAACTCACTAAGAAATCTAAGGCACTTAAACAAGTTTCTATTTTGTCGGGCTGTGTAATCAGTGTAGATTTTGTTTTTGTTTAAAGTAAGATACCATTTAAAAAAATATGTATTTTTTCTTTGTATGTTTTGGTTTTTACAGAAAAAAATAAAAAATATATAAAATTAAGTTTTTTAATGTATTGGTGTTTGCCATAAGGAACTTTTAAGCACCCCTAACATAAAGATTATTTCTATGAACGCAAAAATTACGATTCATGTAAATATGTAAGAGTAACAAAAAAAAATTAAATTAATGCATAATTTTGCGTGTGTTTTAGAGGTTATTCTCTTCAATTAGTTTGCCGCTTGTGTGAGTAAGTGTGTAGGAGTGCGCAAAGATGAACAAATAAATAAAAAAAGGTTAATGTTTCACTCTGTTTTCTGTTTCCTTGCTGTTGTTAAAGGTCGTTGACAAATTTTGTCACCTGAATCGATAATATAAGGATAAAGTAAATGATTAAAGGAAAATATTGTTTACTTTTTTTGGATAAAGAATTTAAAGAATATTTCAAGTTCTTTAATTATACAATATTCGAAAGATAAACTTAAATTTATCTTTATCATTTTTTTTTTAGTAAAAGCAAAACCTATGATTCTTTAGGGTAGCTTAGTCATTGGTTTAAACGAACATGTGTTTGTATCATTATATTAAGCATACGCTACGTTACACTTGCAGATAAAGCATTGTTTGAAACAGCTGCATTTCTGAATAAAACTTTAACGTTTTTTTTTTCTCAAGCACATAAGAAATTAGGCCGTCTTTTTTTAAAACAAAGTCAGGAAAGCAAATTTCCTAGAAATACAAACTTTTTTAAAAACTTTTTCATTTTATTAAGCGCTTCCCTATTATTCACTTGCAGAACCAGCTATATAGCTGTTTATATTTTTTTGATAATTACGTCTCATAATAAAGGCTCTACTCAGATGAATGTGTGTTAACATTTTACACAATATATTTCAACCTATTATACCAATTTTTTTAAGGCAGCGACTCCTTGTGCGAAACGAGATGTGACACAGCGTAAAGAGCGCAATAACTGTGTTGGAGTTTTATGTCTTGGTATATGTAAATTTTGTTTGAGCTTCACACAAAAGCAAAATAAAATGTAAAGGTAAAATGTTAAAATGTATAAATTATTTAATATTTTACACATACATACATACCAACATGCTCAAACAAATACCCAAATTTCTCTACAAAGACTATAAAAATATGGGAAATTTTTAAGCTGTTACTGAGTGCCACAAAAGGAGGAATGAAATAAAATAAATGGAAACACAAACATAAAATGGAAAAATACAACTTTTAACTTTTAGTGGTGTATGAGTATAATACATATTTATGTACATACTCGTACATACATACAAGTATGTATGCTTGTTTCTATGTTGATTTGTGTGAAAAAAAAACTGTTTCTTCATATACAGGTGTAACGGAGCGTACACCAACACATGTTCGAGCTTCTATGTATGCGGTTTATAGTTAATAATGCGTATACGTTTTCATAACAAACTGATGCGGTATATTAAAACATTTTTCCACAACTTTTTTCTCTTTTACATATTTTGGTTTTTTCTTTTGTTTTGTTTCATATTTATACAATTTTATTTTTTTATATTTATATTTTTTGTACATTTGAAATGCTTAATTAAATTTATGATTTGCAACATGTTGAATTAATTATTTTAACAATAAGTGCAAGTGTGTGTGATTGTGTAGTTTTTTTTTCTTAAAAGTTTTCTCAAAAAATAAAAGACCCTTGAAATACCAAAAAAAAAAAAAAAGGAAATGCCATAAAAAAGATTTATATTTATATTTTGTTTATATGTTGTGGCTACATAAAAATTAAATTTAACAACAATTGACATAAAATACTCATGCAAGTTAGTAAGCTATTGGTTAGCATGTGTATTATGAATAAATTTTTGTTGCAAAGAACTTTTTTTAGCACGGTTAAATTTTTTATAAATTCTAGTTTTTATTATACAAACACCGAAAGAAGTTTATTTGCTAATTAGTCAATTTCGTTTCTTAAAACAAAAAAATCCATAATCCAAATATAATTTCTTGATTCTTACTTATTTCTTTTGTATTCAGTAAAATTTTTATAAATTAAGAAACGTCAAAAAATTCACGTTTTAGGTATGTAACCAAAAAATTTTTAAAATAAGAAATACAATAGTAGATAGTTTTTATTAATAAAAAAGAAGATATTTTTAAGTTCAAGCTGCATTTGTTAAATACAAGTCAGGTTTTCTTGATTTTGAATTAGAATCGAATTTCTTGTTTCAAGAAACAAATGCTGGGGATTTTTTTGTATTTATTAGAAAATACTCAAGAAAACTTGGTTTGATTCAAATAATTTTTACTTGAATCGACATATCAAGCATATCAATCAAAAGTTTCTTAATTTATATTTAGTTTTCTTAAAAAAACTAGTGCTACACTTTTTATTTTTTTTCATTGCATGCATGTTTTTGACTAGCAAAGACGGCAGTTATTATTCGCAAAGAACTTATTTTTCATATCTCTCTGCAATTAATTCTGATATGTGTGTATACGGGTGTGTCTGTTTGTAGATTAGATACCTGTTAAAATTTGCTTATTTAACTCCAAATTACACCAAACCTTTCATTTGGTTCACGGTGTATTTAGAGGTGCTCCCACCCCATCATTAAGTGTGACAAAATTCTTGAATTTAATCACAAATCAGAAATATTTTATGGAAGCTAATTTACAGTTATATCCTTTTGAAAAGAATTATAAACCTTTTCGACTCAATAACAACTTTTGTACAAAGTTGCTGAAATGAACCTCCAAAAAAGTTTACATTCAACAAAATATTTTTATTTATTGCTATACATATTAGTTTCATTGACCTCTTTTTATTATTAATATTTACACAATTAGTCAAAAAGACCTTAATTTTTTTATAAAATTTATTTTTATTTTTGATATTTCGCTACTCCTTTGTGTAGCTTCTTCAGAAAAATTTTATGTATTAATAATATTTAATATATTTAATTAATAATACAAAAAAAATTGTATTTGTTTGTTTAGGATAAGAATATTGAATTGAGTAAATAATGCTTATGTTTTTAGAAAACATAAAATTTATTTACTTGAATCGAGTTAAAGCAAGAAACTTTTGTGTGCTATAAGAAACTTTTGATTGAAAATTGAAGGCATTAGCATTAAAACTTTATTCAATTCAAGACAAGATTTCTGAACGTAAACAAAATGTTTTAATTCGAGAAACGATGGTTTGAATTTAGCAGGCTTTTCTTATTATTTTTTAAAATAATAAGCAACAAAAACTTTATTTAAGCAATTGCAGAATTAAAATGACTCTTTGCTGTATTCGAATAAATTATAGTTCTATTTAAGTCATAACTTTTTGCTTGAATCAAGCCACACATACGTTTATAATAAGAAATGTTTGACTTGGACGAGAATCATGCAATATTTTCTGGTGATTTAGAAAATAACTCTTTCTGTGTATATGCAAACATTTATTGATTGGGTCTGCTAGAAAATCTGAAGAAAATATTTACAAAAATATTGTGCTGTGAAGACTATGAAGACAGTTAATTTTATATATTTTAAAGTAGCATAAAGTAAACGTCGAAAGTATAGTCGACTGAGACCGACCATATAATACCCTACACCGAGGTAATGAGCAAATATATTTTTTCAAAAGTGAGCGCTATCACCCTTTCAGACCGTGATGAATTGATTGTGCGGATGGGTTTCGATTTCAATATTTTTGCTTCTGTTAACCCAATTCGAAATAGACTGGCATGGTTCAATTGTGCTGATTATTTTTTAAATTTGCTTCTCACACTTCTCTTTTGTTTGGTTTATCGTTACTTGAGTTATTGCGAAATTCTGCAGTCACATTTCAGTGTTAGCAAAATGAGCCGTGAAAGGAAGTAAGTGTCTTTAATTACAAAAGTCTGAATCGTTTACAAATTATTAAATTAAATGAAAAATTAAAAAACTAAAAAAATTATAAATTTTAACATTTCAAACTAATTGAAATCGTTTCATGCAATAAAAAAGTATTTAAGTAAAAGTATTAATAAGAATCGACCGAGATGCATCAATTATGCGTGTCCTGAAAATCCTAGAAGGCTATACAAATGATAAAACCTAGTCATTAGTCATATTTTCATTCGCTGTAGAAAATTATAAAAAAAATTCCTGGTAGTTTTGCATCAGGTCTGAAAGGTATAAGGGAGCTATGAACTATTATGGACCTATCAAACATTATTTGTGTTAAATTTTATCTCGATATCAATAGATATTTGTAATATATTTATTTATGTTAAAGTGATTTTCGGAAATTGGTCTTATACGGCAACAATGACTAATTATGGGTCGAACATTATAAAATTAGGTGGCACGAGTTTTCCATATATGAAACTTATTTTTGGGCCTTATATGGGAGCTATGAGTTGTTGTGTAGCGATCCATTAATAAACCTTAGTTGTGATTTACTTTTATATAAAATATGTGGTGAAATTTGTGAAGATACCTTTATAAATCAAGAACTTATAACCGAAAAATCATATTTTAAGTTACATTTATATGGGAGCCAGGTGAAATAAAGAATTGATTTGCACCAATTTTAAAAGGCTGAGTCTATGGATTTAAAAAAATATTAATGAACCAAATTTGATTGAAATACTTATCTTTAAAATTGCGACATGTACTTTGCTCACAAAGGAAGTCTACCAGACGGACGGACGAACTGACTTCGTTAAATCGACTCAGAAAGCTTTTCTGTTACAATCTTTAAAAATTATATTTAAGTTAATAAATTTGGTAAGTTATATGATTATAAGTGAATTAAATTTTAAAAATATTTTAAACAAATACATATTATTATACATGGTGTAATTATACAAGGTGAGTGCAAATCGGCAACAAATACAACACAATACAGAAACAACAGGCATTTTGTTTGTCTAAAATAATGTACTACTTTCAAAAACACTTGAAAAAGTATTACAAAGTCATTAAGCTGTGCTACTGCAGTCACCTTGTATAGTTACACCATGTTAGTATGTATGTAGATTGAGACTACAGCTTATTTTATGCAGTGGATTTTTTTGTTTTCCATCAATAGAAAAATTTTTATAGTCTAACAAACTCTAAGAAAACATTTATTGCAAAAATGTACATTTTCATATATTTTATGTAGTTAATTTCTACTGTACCGATAGCTTCTTTATCAATATTTTCTCTTGAATTGTGAGTCCGATTTTGTAATATTAACATTAAAATAGTTCAAATGAGTCTACATACATAGAACCAAGGTGAATTTAAATACAAGGTGACAGCGTACCGCCAGCTGATTATTCATGGTGAAATTGAAAATGTCAAAAAGTTATATAAAAAAAAAACTTTTTGACAGTGACGAAGGTTTTTACATATAGAAAAATGCCTGTTGTTCTTGCCTTGTTGTAATTGTTGTAGCAATGCTGTCACCTAGTATTTAATTTCACCATGCATAGAACGATAGAACAATGAGAATTTCATTTAAACCATTTCCAGAGTGGCCACTCACAGCAAAAAATAGTATAAATGGTTAAAATTAAAGCTCCACAGTCCATTGAGCATTTCATCGATGACAATCGGATTCATAAAAAAGCAAAAAGGCACCAAATAAAATTTTCAAGGCTATCAGCTTCACAACTGGCCTCCGAAGTTGAAGCTGACTTAGGCAAACAGTGTTCCGTTGATACTGCTCGTCGTGTCTTGCGCCAAGATGATTTTAATGGTTGAGTTGTACGCAAGAAACCTTTTATAAATTCGAAAAACAGACTGTTCAGGCTAAATTTTGCTAAAGAACATGTTTGAATGGAATCTGAATTTTGGATTGCGATCATCTTCTTCGATGAATCTAAGTTTAGCATATTCTGTTCAAATAGCTTGTTGTATATCTGGCGGAAACCAAATACAGAACAAAGAAATAAACCCTAAAGGCAACAGTGAACAGTGATTGTGGCAGTGTCATTGTTTGGGCCTGTATGTCAGCTGCTGGTAATGGGAATATAACAACAAATGGCAAGTTTAAGTATCTTAAAAAAAAGCAATGCATAAAATTAGCTGTGAGCTACTGTACAAGCAGAGAAAAAATATAGTACAGCATGTTTATCATAAATATTTCAACATTTTTCAACACTTTTTTAAAATATTATGATCACTGTAATTATTTATATTATGTCTGTAACCATAATATGATTAAGTTGCCATTCACATGATTATATCCATCATATATATGATTATAGCAATTATGTAATGTTTATGGTGATCAGTTTTATCATATTTATCATTCTCTATCATAATCAAAGAGCAACAAATTATGATAAATGGATTCATTATAAACATGATTGCAACAAATATACAATCGTATATATGATTGTAGTAATCATCTGAATCGTAATTTAGCCATATCATAGTTACCGCAATAATAGAAATAATTACAGTGACCATAATATTGCTGAAAAAAAAACTTGTAAAAATGTAAACATTGTTTTGGTAAACAAGTGCAACTATAGTTTTTTTCTGTGTGTATGTATACAAACGCTGAGCAAGTGAAAATAAAAATAGAAAGACAATCATGTAAATAACAATTTAATACTTGTTTTGCCATATCTTAATCCTAGTTATGCAACTAATCAAAGTCAAAATATTGAAAGTATGTAATATGAAAATATGACATTATGAAATAATAATTTACATAATAAATAAGAACTACAGAACCCTAGAAAATTATTAAAGTAAAACACATGGTTATTGTTGAAAATAAGTTTCCTTTAACTTTGAAAGTTGCTTAAAGTTTAAGTTTTCTCCATTCCTGCCTACCAAAATCTGAAATACGTGATTACAATTCATGCCCTTACATTCAGAGTACGAGCATATCAGCAGTTTCTGCAATTTAGTAAATTCACTTTGTAACAGATAAACTAATTCGTGCATAAGTAAGCTGAAAACAAAAGTAAAATATAATAAATAGTTATACAAAAAATACCAGAAAAAGAAGTTGAAATCAAATGAGCTATTAAATGCTTTTTAATGACCACAGTTTGCTGAACTTATTCTCTTATTTTTTTTGTACTTTTTTAGATTCATTGTAAATGGCAAATAAATAAGTTAAATTTTATTATTTTTGGCCTTTCTTAGCCAATCTTTATGTCTTCATTTGAAAATATCTTAAAACAAATTTGTAGATTTTATGTTGTTGTACTCTGAAAAAAGCAAAGGTTTTGCAACAAACAACAACTACCACAGCAAGTAGTTGAGTATGTACGCGGGCGGTTCGAAAACTTCTTAGCTTAGAACAGAAAAAGTTAAGTGTTTTGGAAACTTCCATCTCTGCTATAAACAAATGTCAAATTTCTTTTCGATCTGGCAACTTCTTCATATACAAGCAGGTGTTCAAAAAAGACGCATCCGCTATTTTTTTACAATAGAAAAGTTAGAAATTCGTGATGTCATTAAATATTTAAATAAAAAAGGTTTATCGGGACAAGAAATTCATAATGATATGATGAATGTGTTAAATGAAAGTGCTCCTTCATATTCAACAGTAAAAAATTGGTTTGCTAAATTTAAACGTGGTCGTGCAATCATTGAGGATGAACCACGTAGTGGACGTCCAAAAACAGCAACAACAACAGAAATTTTACCCAAATTCCATAATATGGTATTAACTGATCGACAAATAAAAGTGCGTAAAATAGCCAATTTCATGGGCATCTGAAATGATCGAGTCCATTTAATTTTGCATGAAGAACTACAGATGAAAAAACTTTCTGCAAGATGGTGCCGCATTTGTCGACCAAAAACGCATAAAACGCCACTATACTCCAAAAACAAAATAAGAATCCAAGCAATGGATTGAAACTGGAGGAAGTGCCCCAAAGAAAACAAAAACAAATTAATCGGCACGTAAGGTTATGGCAACGGTTTTTTGGGACTTCAAAGGTATTATATTGATTGAAGGTATTATATTGATTGCAAAAGGGTAAAACAATAAATTGGGATTACTATTGCAACATTTTGGATCAAGTAAATGAAAAAATTCGACAAAAACATTCTGGCTTACAACACAAAAAAATAATTTTTCATCAAAACAACGCACCAGCACACAAGAGTGTTTTAAGAATGACTAAAATCAATGACCACCCACCTTATTCTCCTGATTTAGCTCCCAGTGACTTTTACCTGTTCCCAAATCTAAAACAATTCCCAGCTGGCAAGCGTTTTACCTCTAATGAAGATGCAATTAGAGTTGTAAACCACTATTTTGAAGGCCTTGAAGAAAACTATTTTAATCAAGGGATATAATTGCTAGATAAGCGTTGGACTAACTGTATTGAAGTTTCAGGAGATTATATTGAAAAATAAAAATGTTTGTGAAAAACTAACTATTCTCTTTATGTGCTAGGCTAAGAAGTTTCCGAAACGCCCTCGTATGTTATAATATTTATCATTTATATGGCCATAAAATTCTAGTTTTTATTACAATTTTCAGCGTTTTTCGTTTGTTTGTTTCTCATTCTACATACATATAAAGGATGTCCCAACTAGAACGCAATGATGTCAATGGTGTTCGGTATCGTGAAATGTTGACCAGTTTTTTCTTGCCTAGAATTGAAGAAATGAATGTGGAAGGCATGCGGTTTCAACAAGACGGCACCACATGTTATACAGCCAGAGAAAATGCATCAGTCATTTCTGGTCGTGTTATTTCACATTTTGGAGACCAGAATTGGCCGCCTAGATCGTGCGATTTAACACCTTTAGATTTTTTTCTTTGGGGTATTTTGAAGTCAATGGTTTACGCGAATAAGCCGACGACGACTCAAGCCTTAAAAGGGGATATTGGACGCTGCATTAATGAAATACCGCAGCATTTTTGCAAAAAGGTCATTGAAAATTTCATTAAAAGATCGCGTGTGTGCCAGCAAAGCCGCGGCGGCCATCTGCTCGATGTCTTATTCCATACACAACTTCATTCTGTCTGCTTTACGTTATAATAAAGTTTCACGACTTTTTTTTAAATATCTGTGTTTTATTTAAAATTTAAAAATTGCCTTCTAGTTGGGACACCCTTTATTATCTGCAAATTGTTATAACCTAAAGTCTTAAAAATGCTTTTCGTTATATAATTTGTCTATTTTTGTAAGCATTCTTGGTAAATGAGCACAGGAAAAAGGTTTATATTTCAGTGAATTAAAAGGGAAGACAAATTTAAAGAAATCCTAATTAACCTTAAAGAGTATACAATATATTGCTACTGCTACTGGGGTTGTAAATTTATACCAATTAGTGTATATGGTCGTGTGATTTTTTATAGCTTTTGCTTTCCATTTTTTCATTGACTCATATGAGAAAATTCCAGCAAAATCGTAGTATTAACTTGCAAGTACTGAGTAATACTCGTATACTATTATTAATATACTCTTATTACTACTGCCTACCATTTGCATTACTTAAAAGTAGTGGTATAATGACTCATTTGTTTACAGCTTATTTTATAGTCATTTAGTTGAGCACGTTCCGTTTCTATTTTTCGCTGGGTATTAATTCCGTTCGCTAACATCTTATTCTTTTAATCGAATTAAAAAACAATTCTGCCACACTTTCAAGAGATTTATCATTACTTACATATGTACATATCGATGGTCTCATGTAGAAAGGCCCTAACTCGCATATTTGAAACTTTACAGGAGAAGGTAAAAACATAATAGAAACTGTAATATTCAACATGTAACTTTTTTTGTACAACTGCTTATAAAAGCGTTATTTTTTACACTATTGCAATAAATTTTTGTGAGAAGGTGTATTTGCATTAAATGCATTGGAATCGCAAAAAAAACAAATTTCGAGAAAATAGCGAGTTAGGGCCTTTCTACATGAGACCAACGATATGTATGTATATTGTTTAGTAACAAGATATTTCTTGAAATTGTTCTTGTTTCAAGTTTATTTAAAATCTTATCACATTTCCCCTAAAAAAAAAACACTTTTATTTATTTGCTGAGAAATATGAAAAAAGATTTTTATTTTAGCACTTAAAATTATTGCAATTTAATTTATGCAATTCATCATTTTGGCATTTCATCATTCACACTCACTCACTGTCGCAAAAAAAAAAAAAAAACTCTTCAAATAAAGTTTTATTACATTTTAATTTGAATACGAGTGCGACAATATTTAATTCTATCTAGTATATTAATGTAAAAGTGTGTACGAGTATTTGCACTACTACTTGTACATTCTGTGTGTTGATAAGAATTTATGTTTGACAAATAAATAACAAAACAAAAAAAAAAATGAAACAAATTTTATGTCTTTTTCATACAATACAAGCCAAGCAAAAAAAGAAAAAAGAACGGTAAAAGCAACAATAATATAAAAATGAATTTAAGTTTTTAGCATTTCATGCCATGCCAACATTTAAGTACTCCACTCGTATCAGCTTAAAACACAATACAAATGATATATGAGTACAACAATGACAACAACGACAACCACAATAATAACAATGATAACAACAAGACAATACAACAACATTAATAATACAGTAATAAAACAAAACGGAACTAATTTTTTTGTTATAACTGAAGTATTCGAACATTAAGGGAGTACATTTTTAGATCATAATTATTTACGACAACGTTTTATTTTGATTAAATCTATTGAAACGATCTATAACAGCGGCTCACAGCTTATTTTATGCAGTGCATTTTTTGTTTTCTTTTCAAAGCTCCATAAAAAGAAAACTAACAGAAACTTAAAAAAGAAATTGGTGTCATTTAAAAGAAACATTTTTTAGTCCTGTTTCACACACTTCAGTTTTAGCTGGTCACCTTTTTGTTTAATTCTCTTTTAAAGTTGCCATTTCATTCACACACGTCAATTCAATTTTCGTACTTTTTAATGCAAATCAACATGGATGAAAGCAACAAACAAAACGAAATAAGAAAATTGACTTGTACTGTCAAGTTTGTAGCCCTTTTATTCTCTTTTTCCTTCTCATGCAAAAATACTTGTCTGGACGAGTCAGGAGTGTGAAAGCGGACTTATAGTATAACAAATAAAAAACATTATTAATTTTAAAAATCTAAATTTTAATATAAAATAATTTATTAGACAATCTTATTTTTCGAGATTAAGGTCAGTTTTTTATTTTTATTTTTTTTATTTTTCTATTTTTTCCAATATTTCGCTACACAATGTGTAGCATCTTCAGGGAAACAATAACAAAACTAAGAAATTTAATAACAATAAAAATATTTTTCAAAAAATAACAGTAATTGTCTGATAATTCTGATAATTCTGACATTCTGACTGATTTTCGTAAATTAAGCGCTCTGCTAATTTTAGCTGAGAGTGGCAATTTTGAAAATGGTTTAATACCAATTCTCTTTCTATCGTTGTCTCATTTGAACTATTTTAAATTGACACTTGATGTCGCAAAATCGGACGCACAATGCAAATGAAAGTATTGATAGAAGCAGAAAAAAGAAAAATCAAAAACCAAAAACGCTGCATTGAGCAGTATAGAAATTGACAGCATAAAATAAGCTGTGGCGTGAAAAACGAAGTTTTTTTTTGTTTTTTCTTTAGTTTAATATATCAAAATGTAAATTTTTTCAATAAATGTTTTTTTGTTTATTAGACCACAACGTTTTTTCTTTTAAATGACACCAATTTCTATTTTAACCTAAGTTCTTAGTTCAGTTTTCTAGTAAGTTTTCTTTTTATGGAGCTTTGAAAACGAAAAAGGCACTGCATAAAATAAGCTGTAAGCCACTGCATATAACATTAGCCGTATAAGTAGAGCTATACAAGTATTTTCAAAATATTGTAAAATTGTGAAACTTAAATGCACAGTGCAACAAATAATGACCAATAATGTTAATAATATCTAAAGTATTTAGCTGATTTACATTAATGTATCTGGGTAGTATTATATTGAAATTGAATGTATAAAATTAGGCACAATAGCTTTCGCGCATATTTTTTACACTTTCACTGTATGAAATATTTTTGAAACATTTACTACCTTTATTCTATATTCTTCGAACTTTTTAATGATTTTTATTAAATAATTTTTAAGCTTGAGGTCACTTTTTTGTTTTTTATAAAAGATTTTTTAATTCTTATATATAATTATTTCAATATTTCAATTTCCTTTGGAAATCTTCTTCAGGAGTTAATTTGATATTATAAAAATTTTCTATGTGTAAAAATTTTACAACATTTACTACCTTAATTGAAAACTATGTATGTTATGAGTTGTTGTACAAGCACACATGTAAGTAATTGAATCTGTAATTCAAATACGCGCATATTTCTACACAAACACAAAAATATTTCAACACATAAATATTTCAGCAGATATATTTCTAAATGTACAGTAGGGTGGTTATATTTCTTGCGTAAGCATTTTTCGTAATTTGAAGAGTTAAGGTACGTTCACATTTGGCAAATATTTACACAAAAAAGCGTAACCACTTGTTCTAGCTCAAATTTATTTGACGTTGTTTACTGTTACAAGAGTTTTGCAAGATCAAACAGCATCAAATAAAATAAGACAAAATATTTGTTGTGCTTGACTGCGCCAGTAAATAACATCACATGGTAATGGTTTTTTTTTGACTTTATGCTCTGTTTTTGCTTGTGTATTTTCTCTTAGCTGAAGTTAAGACATACACCTGTATGGAAGCGTTTGTAAATTTAGTATTTTATAAAAGTTTGTGGTGTAAAGTAAGTAAGTTGAGAGTAGGCAAGACCTAGATTACGAGTGACATGCCGTGTAAAATTTAAACGATTTTGCAATGCAGCTGGGTGTACTTGTGTCTGCAAATAAGGTTTTTAGAAAGTATCTTTTTCTCGCTGGCAATAATCAAATTATTAATATTTCAGTAAAACCGGACAATGTTAACTAATGTGTCATTGTTTTTTTAGATGATTTTTTTATTTTTCGTATAATTTTTATATTATCAGCAAATGTCACAGAGCTTAATTCCGTTCGGATGTGAAATTAATTCCGTATTTTGCTTCTATAGAAAAAGTAGAACGACAATTTTTTTCGGAATGAAACCACTTTTAATTTTCGATGTGGAATTATTATTTTAAGCAGAAATATAAACAATTTTAGAAGTACAAACAATTCATAATATCTTTTTATTAATAAATAATGTTGTTTTCTTTTGCGTATTTTTCCAAATAATATTATTTGATATATGTACATATATTTAGTTACCAATTTACAATTTTCTTAATACATACTAAAAAATTAAAAAGTTTACGGAATTTGTTCATTTATAAATATTTTGTTCATTTATATACTATAGTATTGCCGTACTTTTATTCTTGCAAGTTTTCTCAAAAATTACTCATGTGACAACACGCAAAATTAACGAAAAGGCTCAAAAAAGAATACATTTATTTAAGAGAATTTCAGGCGCTAAAATGTCATCTCTAAATAAAAGATAACTAGGCAATAATGGAAGTATTTGAAATTTTTTTCTTTTGTATTTTAATGGATTTTAAATTTATTACTGTAGGACTAAGTACCGAAGTGCAAGTCAAAAAATAAAATTTTCAGCGATTTCATGGAACGTTATCAAAGTTTACAATCAGCTGTTTTTTTGTTGTGCTACATTCGTTGTACTGTTGCTATATTTAATACATAAAAAGTGCTTTTGTATTTTTTTGCGGTTCAAGCGAACGGAATCTATAGAGTTATTTGAATCTATTTGAGTTATTACAAAATATGTATCTAGTCAATTGATGAAGTTTAGTCTTTTTGGAAAATAATTCAACACTGTTTTTAAACTTGTTAAGATTTATGTATATAAGGAATCAAATTAATTTAAAATAGAGAATTGAGAAAAAACTAATTGAAATTATTCCCCTCCAAATAAGGACACCCTATTATACATACTTGTATAAAAATGGCAAGTGTTTACACTTCATCATTATCAGTAAATATATTCACATTTACATGTGAATATATGCATACGTACGAGAATGTAGCTATGTATATTAAATACATCTACTAGTGTGTATTGCCAACACAAACATGCACTTATCAGCACTCTGTCTCTCTCTGTCTCTCTGCTCAATCGTGAGTGTGTGTCTAAAACAAAGATATAAAAACACTTTAACAGAAAAATAAAGGAATTTCATTCTATTCATTACACAAATATTAACTTTTTTTGTTGTAACCGTTTTAATTATTCTTTGTATTTGTGTCGTATTTTTTTTTTATTGTTTGCATATTTGTTTACTCAACGAGAAATTTCTGAGTATTTTGCGCAGGTTAAGCATAGAGTTGCCAAATGTTTCTAGGGAAGTGTTATGGTAATTGTCAATCAATCAATCAATTGTATTACTTGTTTAACTTTAAGTAAAATCAGTTCATGCAATTGTGTGTGAAAATAATAAAAGGGAATTTATAATCCTGTACATGAGTTGACCTTTAGAAATTAGCAAAGAAATTGAAATAAAAAAATTAAGAAATTAAATAGATTTCAACAAAAGTTTAGAATTGAGCCAAATCGTTTCGGATTTTCAAAAATTGTAGACTTTTAAAGCTTTGTTAATTTTAGCAACTTACTAATAAAGAAGTATCATCAAACATATACAGGTTCTGTCAACCCCAACCATTTGACATATATTTTCAAGTTTTATAAAGCCATTAGGTAAAAATGTGCTTCATAGTTTCCGAGCAGCTACTTATCGAGGTACAGTGGTTCATCCAATAAACTGTTTTCATTGTGCTTGGTCATTAGGCTTCAATTGTAGTGTCAGTTGACGTTTGTAAATATGGAAAGAGAGTAGAATTTCCTGGAATAAGCAATTCTTGTCCATGACAACTTGACTCTTATCAAGACTCTCTCGAACTACATCGATATTAACATTGGAATGACTTGTTTCTAGAAAACCAGTGTGTGTTTAGCGTCACCAATTGTTCAAATTTCTTTGAATTTTTCAATTGCTCTATTCAATGTTTACGAAGATAAATCAATAGTTTAACAAATAAATTGTTTATTAATAAAAAGCTTTAGCTGAAAGTCTATACCAAGCGTTTACGCGTTTCACCCGTTCTTAACAACTGTCAAAAAAAAAAAAAATAAAATCAATGTAGTCGTATGTTTTGAGTAACACACTTAAAAACGCAGGAAGAGTTGACGCTTAAAAAGCGAAAAGTTCGTTTACTTTCTACTTTTGAAAGCGTCGAACAGCTGACATCGACAAATGAAAAGCAAATTTATTTTAAAGAGTTGAAAAAACATTTTTTATATGAAATTGACAACCAAATCGATAAAAAACTTCATATAAAAAAAAAAATCAGCTGAACTTACGACATCACCTTCGAAAGTACATTGCTGCGAAAAGTCTTCACATGTAACTTGAAATACTTGACGTTGAAAATATTTAGAAAGCTGTAAACGCGTTGATGCTAAAAAGCGAGTTGTGGACATCCAACTTTTCTTATCAGCTGGCTAATTGTTTTTTTTATTGCAAGCAGAATACTTTACTGCACAAATAGCGGCACAATTTAGATCTGAATTTAAGAGATTTTTCTGTGCCTTTTTTTGGGGGAAGTGTTAGCAAGTTATGAATTTCACATAAACAATACTTGGAAATTTGGGAAGCCATATGGAAGTGGTTTTTCAAATCCCAGGATTCAGGATTTTAGAAATGTAAATCCCGGGATTACGAGATTTTATGTAATTAACCAAAATACTTTCTTTCTTAAAAGTCGATTTTATTAATACATTACAAAAGGACGCACCTACAATAACTGCATAAACCTAAAAGTCGTAACTAGACTTTTAATAAAAAAAACAAAATGTATTAAAATAAAGTTGGCATTTATTTAACTGTTGAAAGTTAAACTTTTTTCAAATTAGTAACAAGAACGATGTGAATATTTGTGTCTTACCAAATAATAAAATGGATACTGATAATCAATCCTAAGAAAGTTGAAAAAGTTAATAGAAAATGTGAAAGTAAAATATGGAATATGATACTTCTGGGACAATTTTCTATAAAACCAATATTAAAGACGAATATGAGGATTTGTCACAACGCACACATAAAAAAAGCTAGAAGATGTCGAACCAGTTCGGTTACATAAAGAAAAAATAAAAATATTCAAAGAGAAATGAAGACATCTCCAGGAACTTAAATGTTTACTACCGGCTGATTGACACAGTTTTTACGATAATTTACCGTACTCAGATTAGATTTTATTTCACAATGTGAACTTCTTTTATTTTCATGTATAGGTACAATAATGAAATTTCTTTTTTTTTAAATTTTCTTTTCTTTTCTTAAATAAAGTATATTTTTCTCCAATTCATTTAACTCGTTGTAATGAATTTTGTATTTTTTTATATTCAAGACACAGAAAACAAAAAGTAAAAAATATTTAATAAGAGCGAAAAGTGCAATTTTTTCATACTAATTTTAACTTTTATTAAAAATTTTTTGTTGCTACGTTTTTTTGGTTTCAGAAAAAAACGATTCCAAAAGGCCTTAAGTACAAATATTAAAAAACTACTATTATTTTATAATTATTTTTAATTAATACAAATCCCCAATAGGTTTTAATGTTAATTCTGAAATTTGGTCAATAAGAATGAAATTTAAATTTATAAAGTTGTTTGCTTCTCCTGTAAAAAAGTAAAATGTAAAGTTACGGCCTTTTGAATTTTCAGTGACGATATGTATGTATATTGAAATGTTAGATTGACAAAAATAATATGTCATCTCGTCTTTATTTTCGAAATTTAAAAGCGACATAATATTATCTATTTCTATTTCACACTAAGCTAAGATGATCTAACATTGCATGATGATGAAAATTCCCATCATATTGGTTTTTGCTACTAATGGCCAGTTTTTAACATAAAAATTAAACTTAAGTTTTGTTTAAATACCAAATTAATTTTTATAGATCATATTTAAATATAACTTAAATCACTGACTACGTCCATTTAATTTGTCAGTTCTGCAAATTATGAAAATTGTGCATTGAAGTTTTTTTATTATTTGATAAAAAATATTCAAGAAATAAACTCACCGCAAATAAAAACATTGTGCTTATTATTATCAATATCAACTAAAACAATGAATTTAGATGAAGAGGATATGAATGATGCAGCTTTTGTCCATTTAATTTACAACAATTTGTAAACTAAATAGTAAATCATCTGTTAAATGAAGAAGTTGTTTATATTTTTTTGACATTTAATAGTGCTACCATACTTTTATCATAATTAAATACCAAACTTAATTTGAGACTGAAAAAATAAAACCGCATTTAAATACAACTTAAGTTTAAGGCAAAATTAACTAATTTCTTAAT
This sequence comes from Bellardia pandia, assembly GCA_916048285.2. Lineage (NCBI taxonomy): Eukaryota > Metazoa > Arthropoda > Insecta > Diptera > Calliphoridae > Bellardia > Bellardia pandia. The sequence continues at coordinate 26,629,420 of OU696531.1, forward strand.
TAAATATCAAGTTAAAAACTGGCCATAAGATTTTTTTAACCAATTTTCCTTTAATTTTGAATATGAATTATATCACCTTGATTTATTTCACAATAAAGAAAAAATCATGCAAAGAAGGGCTAAATCAATGAAAGCTTTTTGTATATGAATTTTCAAATTCTTTTATATTTAAAAAATCCCTGGATTAGGTATTTGTCAAATTTGGTTAATTTATAGCTTAATCATACTTCATGTCTTGAATTTTATTTCATCTTTCAAAGAAAACCATTGCCGAAATCCCAATTCCCGGGAATTTCGAGATTGGCATCCCTATTGGCAATGGTTTCCTTTTAGTTGGCTTTCAAGTCGTTGAATGTGTGAAAGTGCAATGAAAGACATGAAGTATGATTAAGCTATAAATTAGATACACAGACAAAAAGTTAAACAGTGCAATCCTGTATATCACAAACAGACAAATAAATCTAGTAAGCACGTGGTTTTTAGTTACAATTTTAAGAAATTTGCTCTTTTTATTTAATTAACTAAAATGTTTAAAGAATATCAGTTCATAACTCTTTTTTTATTATTACCTTTTCTTGCCATTATCTCCCCTAAACTTTAGAATTATTTACAGAAGTTTTGTTTAACAGACGGCCGCGTAAATGTACAGCTCACTTGGGTCTAGTTGGCCAATTTGTGTTGCAGAAACAAAATGGAGAAATCTTTGAAAACATCATTGTTAATCTCAATATTGTTAAAAACAAGAGTGATTTAAATAACTTACAATTTGTATACTCAGACTTATGACTGGTACAGCGACACCTAAACAATCTTTTGATTCCATTACCATTTCACTGTAAAGTGCACTGTTTTCATTACATTTCGATTGTAATGTATCTATTCATTCATTAACTGTGTCTGTGCTAGTCTCGTTTCATTTAAGTATTAACTTTTGTTGTTGTTATTGCTATTTTCAGAATTTTCATTTCATTTCATTTAATTTTACTTCATCTTCTTTGTTTTTAGGAACTGTTGCCACTTGAAGGATCAAGACAAGAGCTGGGAAAACAACTTTATAGGTATGTACACAATTTGTACGAGGGTTTAATATTTAAGTATGTATGTATTTGTTTTTTGTGTTTTTGTATATTTTTGAGTATATAAAGAAACCACCAACAAATATGTGACAGCTAATGTATATACATTTATGTGCATTGGTGTGAGTCAATTATATTTGAAAGGAATTTCTTTATTTATATCTGTACATTTCGTTTTACTACCGAAAACTTGGAGAGTAGTAAGCAAAATTAAAGAAAACGCAATATAACGAACATTTTATAAAGTTTTATAAGTTTGTTTGTTTGCTTTTGGCTAAAGTGCGATAAGAGTTTTTATATTGTTTTCATTTTGTTTTCATTTATTGAAAACTATATGAAGAGCAAACAAAACAATGAAAAATAAAATGTTGGTCTTCCACAGAAAGATGGATTTTAGTATTTATCTTATGTTTTGCAGTGGTGAATCTTTTGAACTTTTGTTTGTTTAAATTATTATTATACTTAGTTAAGAATTATTCAGTTTGTGTTTTAATATCAAAATAAATTTCTATATTGGTAAATGTTCGAAAAAAACAAAATTGGTTAGTTACTTTACAGGGTTCAGAAGAATTCATGTATGAACACTTAAATTTATGCATTCATGATAAATTGTCATGAATGAAATTTGCAAATGTTTTGTTTTACGCGCACATTCGAAAATGATTAGCTAAGAATTTTTTGACATTACAGCATACATAAATAAATACACTAGTTTTTTTCTTTAGAGTACATATACGTATGTGAATAGTGAGAAGTAAAAAATGTCCAATGCTACTATACAAAAATGAAACAAAAAAATTGTTCACAATGCATGTGTTTATGTTATAACGGTTTACTTTATGATCTTCTATTTTGTGTTGTTTAACTTTAGTTGTTATGGGAAGTTAATTGTAATGTTATATTTCGTTTTGTTGCTACATATGTATGTATGTATATTTATTAAATTATGTGTAGGTACCTAAATAATATTTAGTAAATATAAAAAAACTTCAAAATGAATTGAGTAGGTTTCATACCAATTTTTATTAAAAGTTTTAATTTAAAACATAAGAAATTTTGTACATACATACATATGTATGTATGTATATTCTTTATTCATTTACAGAAGTAAAACTATTTTCAATATCAAAATTTAAGAGTTCATAATTAAGCTTTGTTATTAGAATATTAGAAAGTTTTTTCTATTCATTGCTACGCAAACGTTTGTTTATTCAATTGTAAATTCAAATCTGCACTGACCTCAATAAATCATACCACAACAATGCAAAACAAAATTACACGCATTCTTATTTTCTTCATGTATGCAGCTTCAAATAAAAACATTTTTTGCTTTTGATTTTTGAATGCTAGTGCAAAGTAAAACCTGATGTTCTTCTTATGTGAACAAATTACAAAAATGTCCAAATGTATGAAATAAAAAGTGTTTCTCTTATTTTCTCAATTTAGTAAGAAAAAAAAACATTACAAATCCTATCATACATGAATGAATAAAACAAAATATTTCGTGTCTCTTCATACACGAATAGAACATAACACAAAAAAAATCAAAATTTTTTTTTCATGAACATGAGCGACAAATGAATGAATATTTGGCACTCTGTTACTTTATAAGAATATTTTGGAGTTAGATGGCGTATACGTAATATTTAATAATAGTGTATTGACAACTATTACGTATTCGTTACCATGCATAATTGTGTTTTTACTTGAATGACAGTGTGATAAAATAATTTTCGACAAATTATGTTCCTTTGATACCTTCAGTCAAAATCTGCATCAAATACGTTGTCGATGAATTTGTTTTTCCGCAATCACATTTGCTTTTTCTGAAATTTAACCGCTCATCTCAGCCTGCTAAACACCCCAATTTAACCCCTTATTTAAGACGTATATAAAACGCAATAAAAATCCAACCCTTTCGATATTTATAGTTTATCACCAAAAAAAAAATCTTTATACAATACAATTTGACTACTTTACTAGCACCACAAGATGGTAGCTACAATCAACCGCAACAAATAAACAGTTGGTTTGTTTTTTGTAAACATCGCAATTGTATTTAAGTTTTAACTTTGCTAAAAATTCCACAACTCAAGACACTGTACAGACTCGCCCCAAAAGCAAATATGTTGCTATCAAGCGGTTGCTGGATTATCTACAAGATTTGTGTACAAGAGTTAAGTATTTCGGGGGAAAAAAGGGAACAATTACGTCAACAATAGCAGCTCAAACATCTTGGCTTAACACATATTTTGTATTTAGGTATCTTTACAAGTGGCCAGTTGGAAATTTTGTATAGCAAATTATGTTACGCACTAGATTTTCTATTGAAAATACTTTTATACACAAGCTTTCATAAAGAAAATACACAAGGTTTTTTATTGAAAATACTGTTATACAATAGGTCTTCTATTAAAACACAAGCTTTCCTAAAGAAAATACTGTTATACATAAGGTTTTCTATTATTAATACTGTTATACACAAGTTTTTTTATAGAAAAAAACTGTTATACACAATATTTTCTAGAGAAAATACTGTTATACACAAGATTTCCTAAAGAAAATACTGTTAGACACAAGGTTTTTTATTAAAAATACCGTTATACACAAGACTTTCTCTTGAAAATACTGTTATACAATAGGTCTTCTATTAAACCACAATCTTTCCTAAAGAAAATACTGTTATACATAAAGTTTTCTATTATTAATACTGTTATACACAAGATTTTTTATAGAAAAAAACTGTTATACACAAGATTTCTTAAAAAAAACTGTTATACACATTATTTTCAGAGAAAATACTATTATACACAATCTTTCCTAAAGAAAATACTGTTATACATAAGGTTTTCTATTATTAATACTGTTATACACAAGATTTTTTTATAGAAAAAAACTGTTATACACAATATTTTCTAGGGAAAATACTGTTATACACAAGATTTCTTAAAGAAAAAACTGTTATACACATTATTTTCAGAGAAACTACTACTATACACAAGATTTCCTAAAGAAAATACTGTTATACGCAAGATTTTCATTAGAAAATTTCTATAGCATAATCGAAGAGCAGGCTGTTATCAAATTAAATTACAACAGATTTTCTGGACTTTGTTCCTCTATAAATGAATTTTCCAAAAGGCTTAATAGCTACAAATAGTATTAGTGTTATTAATTTGTATTGTATAGTCTGCGTGATAAGTTTGGCAGCAAGGTGTTTGTTTTCTTTTTCTTCTATTTCATCTGCTTTGTATGCTTGTAACGCAACGCTGAATCATCCACCTATTCCCCCAGCCCTTCTACAAAGTTAAGGAAATGTGGCGTATTAAATGGATTTATATACATTTGTGTTCCTTTTTTCACAACATTTAATCCTCAGATATTTTCTTACATTTTGATATTCGTTTTACTTGTGTGTGTTATTATAGTATTTTTAGACAAATCAATACTACTTACCATTTTCCAACAATTTTGTTGGCAAATACCGAAATACCATTTAACCAAGAAGCTGTTATTTGTTTGCCAGTTTGGAGAGGTAGGATTTATGAAGTTTAGGACTGAACGTGTCTAGTAAAGAATTGTTTAGGCCAACTTATAAATTAAGTTATTGCTGATTTATTAAATACACCTAACAACGACAGCAGCAATAACAGCAAACGAATTAAATTCAAAATACGCATACAAAATAAATCACATTGTTTGCACAATGGGCAAAGAGAAAGAGACACAAAATGGAAAGAAAAAAAATACAATATTAAGTTTAACAAACGACAAAACCCTACCAGAAGTAACAACTAGACTTGTAAGTTTTGTCATACTAAAGAAATAAATTTTAAAATCTCCTGTAGGCATTTGAATGAGATATTAGAAGATGAATAGAAAGAAAGTTGAATTATGAAGAAAGAAAAGAAAATATGTTTAAATTGTTACAAGTTTAATGAGGGGACATTTTGATTTCTCATTCAAGTATTGCATGCTTTTGTCAACGTTCTTTAGAAACATTTCAAAAGGTTAATGTTGTTTAATTCGAAGAATTTGTTTAAATATTTAAGGGAGCAATATAGAAATAATGATGGTAGGTAGAATCTATGCAAATGTATCAGCTGAAATAATTTGTTTTTATTATAATAAAAGGTTAAACTGGCTGTAAGTATTTGTTTTGTTTCATTATGTAAAGAAAATCGCATTGACAATTAATTGAAGTAGTTGGATAATTAATGAATTATTTAATTAATTAAGGTATTATATCCATAACACAAAGAAAATTAAATATTTGTTTAAACAATTATATTATACTTGAAATAAAGAATCATACGTCTTTGAAATTTCATGTCACATAAGTTAAGAAGTCTCTAAAGTTGGGTTTAACCATTTGTTTTTTTGAAAACAAAAATTTTTTGCGGAGAAAAATTTTGCAACACGATTCATACATTTTAAAAGATTTTTCTGGAATATCAAATTTGTATTCAAAATTAATGAAAAAGGAAGCAAGTTGTTCAAAAAGAACAAAATTTTTTTCTCATATAAAAAATTAAAAAAATCTTAAATCCTTCAGAAAAATCTATCTTTTATATAAATTATTTTTTCTCATATTAAAAAAAACTTTGTCCGAACAAATATTTTGTTTAGAACGAATGGGTGAATCCACTTTTATTATTCCAAATTTTGTATTAAATTAACTGATCAACAGTTAGTAAGTTAAAACGTTACCGGTTTTTAATTGTTCTCCTGTAGGAAAGTAAACTCTGAATCTAGAAATCTTTAAAATAGATATCATTAGCTTAGTTCTGAAACGGGATAAGGCCTTTTCAATAATCTTTTCCTTATATTTTAAAAGTATTCGTATACAAGTGGACTCTACGGACATGAGTTGCTTAGCGGAAATATATGATAACATGAACATTCGTTGAATTCTTTATTCACCACGATTACCGATAATATCAAGGGTGCCGCGATAGACTAAGCGATAATGTGATAGACTATCAGTCAGAGGGTTGCTGGTTCGATTGTCTCTCAAAAACTGAGACGTCAAACTTCATGTTAAAAAAAACTTTGTCCAAACAAATATTGTGTTCAGAACGAATGGATGAATCCATCTTAAAATTTTTGCGAATAAAATAAAAAGTTTTTTCCATTTATAGTTCCATTTTTTGTAGCACTGACAAAATGCCTCTGGATCAATTACATTAAATATGTCTGCTTTCTTTTTCTTCTGTGCAGTTACAAAAGAAAATAAAATTAATTATAACACTTAAAATATTTTTAGTTTTAAATAAATAACTGCATTGTATTGCCCACTTTATTATAAATACAAAACATACATAATCACTGCTCATACTCTATGACTATCACTAGCAATTTAAATTACAATATACCTGTCATCAAACATACTTACTGGCCAATTGTTTAATATTAGCATACCACCATAATGTCACACTGCTTTAGGCGAGCTCCTACATGGAGTAACACAATTGTTAAATGGAAATAAAATGTAATGATAGAAAATCAAACAATTGGATGAAAGAACAACAACTCAACAAATAATGAAAGAAAATCTTTCAATAAATACCATGTAATGCCAAGGATACACGAGTATACACTTAAGATAGCAAAAGAGAGTGAGAGAGAGGTTGAAAGGGAGAGAAAAAGAGAGAGAGAGATTCCAGCATATGCATACATTCTATTTGTTTCATTTAAACACTGATTTAAACTAAATGTAATACCCTGTAGTTGTGAATATAGTACTGCTCACTTTTGTAACCCCAAGTAATGCGGTAGGTGGTAGGTGGAAAATTTCTTTACTACGTTTTGAAGACAAAATCCCTAAATCACATAAAATAAGGAATATATAGTAATGCAGAACACAGAAATCTGTAGCTCAGACTTTAGCACGTTTAAGACTTCGAAATATTTAGCCAAAACTGGCGATTTTACTAGCGAATGGTAGTCCAGAGGGTGGCAATTAACGCCCTCGCAATGACTCGACAGTCAAAACTATTTAGAGTTTAGTCATGGTTAAATAAATATGGTTCCAAATGGCTAATGCTTTCACTAATACAGCTCTAGTTGTATTTAACAACTCCAGGGTATTGAAAGTAATATAATATTTGTCTATTTGTGTATGTGCTCTGGTTTATTAGTGTCTACTAAGGATGTACACACAATTGAACGAAGAGGAAAAATGTTCTGCTTTTTATACCCTACACCACCATAGTGGGGAGGAGGAAATGATTATGCCGAGATAAAGTTCAACACACATAATATCGGTCCATAATATATCATATCTCCCATATAGCGCCCATATCAGAAAATTGTTTTATTGATATACTGGGTGTAGGGTATTATATGACCGGGCTTGACCGACTATACTTTTTTACTTGTTTTTTTCTGAAAATAATTCAAGCACATAAATCTTTGTTCAAACAATGAATGTTTGAATGAATGAATGAATGAATTGAAAATGAATGTTTAATACACTTGCAATGTGGAAAATAACGAATTCATGCTGCTGCTTTTATTTATCTTCATTTTTTATTAATGCTGTGTTGATTTTATTTGTGATGATAGTGTTTTTTAACGCTTTGGGAGTATGTGTAACTACCTATAAGTACAGAAAAAATACCAACATGTATTTGTATATATTTGTTGACATTTAAAATTGCAAGAAAAAGAAGAAAATTGAAAATAATATAATATCAATTTTTTGTTAGATTTAAAATGGTAAATTGTAGTTGATTTGTAAAAAAATACTTATGCGGAAAAAAGGAAAAAGCTATATTGAAATTCTAAATTTGTACTAGTGATTCAAAACTCAAGACAAGTGAAGAGTCAAGCATCTATTATGATAAGTTTGAAACTAAATATAAGTCGACTATAGCTAATATCAAGTAAATTTCACAAAATTAGTTGGAATATCAGTTTAATTTTGAATGACTTTTTATATATATGTCAATGCTTAAATGACTGTTCTTGTTTTCAATAACACATTTTCTTATATTTAGTTTTATTTCTCACTTTAATTATAATTATAAATAAAGGTAAATACATATATACATATGTACATATTCCTTAATATTAATTGTATTTGATGAAAGCGCAAGAAAGAAAGAATGAAAAAATTATAATAAAACAAATACTGAAACCAAAGCAAAATATGCCCTGCGGTCCTTATAAACATAACAATTTATGTAACAAACGCCAACAAAAAGGAAATAGAAAAATAAATATTAAATATTACACTGATGAAATAGCCCTAAGATATGCTTTTTATTATTGCCGTAGTGAGTAGCTCTGCTGGGTCACTACTCTCATGAATACATACATACTAGATACATACGAGTATATAGAGTAAACGAGTTTAAGGTGTTTTACCACACCTGTATTGGTATAGTAAAAAGTTATTAGGGAAGTGCTGCCTTAAGTTTTAAATTTCCATTACACGCTTCCTTCGAGTAAAAACTATATACTATGTATGAGAGGGTGAAATATGATCACGAAAACCTTGCAAAAAAGGGACAACTTCATATATGGCAACGCTGTTAGCACTTGTGCAAGCAAGGGCTCTATACACAAGTCTTTAAATGTTTTTGAGATGTAACCAATATCGCTAAGGACTCATCTTCTATACATCGTGTTATCATGAGACGTTTGTTCGCATTCCATAATAGCTTTTTGCGACCTATGATTTGCGATTTGGGGACAATAGAACGCCTTTTTTGGACTTTTACAACCACTGATTGGTTGTAAATTAATATCAAAATTATGTGTTTTTTAAAGTCATAGACTAACCAAACACCTATAAATTTAACGGTAAACTTTGATATTTACTCGTATGTACAAATATTTCAAAAGACACAATTGTGCCAAATTGAGTACAAGCAAGATTATTTTTGTTCCATTTTGTATTGTAAATTATTTTGTTTAGCATTAAACCCAATTTAAATGGTAAAACCAAAAAAATTAAATTTTATTTATTAATTCTATTTTTATGCAATAAAAGGCACAAGGCACAAAACATATTCTACTCATATCCATATGTATGTATGTATGTATGTGTGTTTTGCCAAAACGGACAGAAAATTCTATATTTTCGGATTAGTCTTTTTCGATTATAATAAAATTTATCACAGATATTATACATACATATACTATTCCAATTGTCCGTAAAACCATTAGCTTTTTAACTAAGGAACCGTTTTTGGCCCTGAATTATATATTGTCTTGAATATTGAATTTTCGCGGGGCTGTGTTCAAAATAAAGCTACTGCATGGCCAGCCGAGGCAGCCATTTGGATGAAATTATTTTCCATTATTAACCGGAAGGATTGTACTTTCAAATAAAAAAAGAAATTTGAGAAAATATTCAGTAGTTTTTTTATAGCATTTTCAAAAAAAAAAGTTATTTGGCGGACCCTTTATATATATAGGTACAGTCAATCAAATCGATTACAGCTTTGAAAAGCAAAATTCCTCACTTGATTAATATTATGTCAATATATGATTGTAAATTTTGACCAAAGACTCGACATATGTATGTGAGATTATGGTGGACAACAGGCCGATTTCATTTTTAATTTATAATAGTCAAATCTTACAAAATCAAAGCTTACAAAATCTTAATCTTTCGAGTAAAAACCTTTTAAACATTTGAAATTTTAGATCTGAAGCCTTTACAAAAAAAAAAAAAAATAACATATAAGAATCATTATAAAAAAGAGGCATGGTTTTAAAAAAATATATGAAACTGAATTTTTTTCAAAATTCGATACTTCCAGAAGATTATTCAACCATTTTTAAACGGCAGGTGTGATCGGGACAAAATTTTACATGGGCGTAGCCAAGAATTAGAGGTTTTGTTTTGAACCTGGGCCAGGTTTTTGTGCTTGTCCCTTTTGAATCAAATGTAAGTTTACAATAATTTGCCATATTTTTTATTTAATTTTCTGAGAGTCTCCAGCTAGATATATATTTAAAAAACTTGCAAGCGTGTGCTCTTAAATTTTTAAATTAAACGCATTTGAAAATTAAAAGTTTCAAAATACATATTTTGGTCTGGCTTAAAATATCCTCAGATTTACTTTATTACCTAAACAGCAAAATTTACAATTATACACAGACACAGTTCGGAACCAATATCTTTTTTCCAGATCAAAAAATGTTTTGAAATGCCAAAACTGGGTTTACAAAATGAAAAGCTATTTTAAAAACCTTAATGTGTGTTCCGAAAGAAATATGGACCTGTAAAACATGCCATTTGTAAAAAAATATATTTTCTTTGTACATACTTTAACAAGTGATGTCATTGACAGGAATATAAATAAAGCAAATCAAATTCAAATGTTAAATGAAGTTGAAATGTTGTCATAGGTTTTAATTTTTCTATTACCTTTAAAATTAGCAAAAAACAGAAACAATAAAAAGCGGCATTTTGGTTTGAAAGGCGGGTTATAAAATCTTATGCCGCCACAAGCGGGATATATGGTCACGTTAAGAACGACCGACCATACTTTCTTACTTGTTACTATCTAAATTGTGTTTAACTATGTCTTAAATGAGATGTTTGTTTGAATTGTTTTACTCACAAAAAATATGTATGTAAATAGACATGTAATTACTAAATATTTAGTTAAATAATTTTATTTATAACGAAATCCTAATGTTGGTCAGGGTGTCAATATTTCGTCAGTGGTGCTGTAATCATATAATTTGTACAAATGTTAATAATTGTAATAAAATCAAATTACTATTCATTTTCTGCTACTTTATTTACACAATTGACACGCAAAACACGCAGCCATCATAATATTGATTGAAAATCTCTTAAGTATTATTATTATATAAATAATTATTATTGGTGTTGCTAAGACAAGCCCTTGCTTGCGCTAACGTGTTGTTCTCTGGCAACGACAGAAAAAATCAATTTTTTTACACAATTTTACACATTTAACACAGAATTGTTGTTATTGTTGTTGTTCTTCGGAAATAATTGACCGTATTAAAAGTATAAAAAATACTTTGTGTTAAATTTCATTTCATTTGCATTTGTTTTCAAGAATTTCCATATATTTGTAATTCTTTTCTACGATTTTTGTGTGTTACTGTCTCTAATTTTACGTTACGTTTTCTTTCCGGCAAAATACAAAGGAAGTTATAAATTCATTTTTTGTTTTGTTTTTTTTTGCTTCACAATTTCCTTTGTAGTCTTAAATGTTGAAGTGGTTTTCGGTGTTGTGGCAAATACAAAAAAAAAGTTGAAATAAAATGAAAAAGAAATGAAATGAGATGGAATTGACTTCATTCAATAGACATTGCTATTTAAGGTATTTTGAAATGATTATTTTGTTGTTACTGGTATGTTTTGTTTGATTTTGATTTTCCATTACTTTGTTGATGGTTATTGGTGTCTGCCTTTTTAGATCAAAATCATTTGTCTACTTTTGAAGTTTTCGTTGTAGCTTTTGTGTTTTGTGTAGGTAAATGTGGAGGATTTTACATTATGTACATTAGGGCGGGCCAAACTTTTTGTCGATTAGAGCCGCCCCCTAGGATGATTCTATGGACAATTCTAAGCAACTTTGGTGAAGGAACCATGGGTCTATCTCGATTTTCGAGTCTCCCACTTTTCAAAAAATGAATGACTTGAAAGCAAGAAAGACTTTCAAAAATAACTTATTCCGCTTTTCTTCCACTAAATTAATTTTTTTTTACACATGTTCTTATTTTTTAGGTTGAATTTCTGTTGAAAAAAAAAAAATAAATATCAATTTTACCGAACATTTTTTCTCGGAAAATAGACGAAAAATATTACATATATGCATGAAACGCCCTCTGGTGGTGTTCATAGGTAAAAATAAAGATCAAAAATTAATTTCTCGACCCCAAAAACCCCCCATATACACATAAAAAAGATAATATAACGATGAATAAAAAATCGAATTTCGAATCAAAATGATGTTAGATGGGAAAAAATCATTTTTTGAAAAGTGGGAGACTCGAAAATCGAGATAGACCCATGGTTCCTTCACCAAAGTTGCTTAGAATTGTCCATAGAATCATCCTAGGGGGCGGCTCTAATCGATTTTTTCGGCTCCATACAAATTGGCCCGGCCTAATATACATACATATGTATGTATATATGTATGACTTGTATAGACATTCTTATATTTATTGGTTTATTCTTATGTTTAAATGAGAGATTTTGAGATTCTCAAGGTTTCTGTCAGCTTCTAATGGAAAAACTTTGTTAAATTTTTTGTTTTTGAAATTTAATAATTTAAATTGTTTTGAGTGAATAATGCCATTCTGCATAAATGGTCTCATTTGTTAGCTTAGGAAGGGGAAATCTACAATTAAATTTATACATGTCTAGCAAAAATAGATAAATGCCTTGTAATTAACCCATATCGAACTATGGTTGCGAAAACGCACCACTCACTTTAGGGATGTGTGATTCTCAGTTTAGCTATCTTTTTCGTAAACCCGATATGCAATATGTAAATTTGGTTAAATATCTAAGCAACATGTATTGAGATTTTCCTCAGAAATGATTTTTTCATATTGAAATCAGATCACAAAAAAAGGATTTTTCCAACTTTTTTCGATTTTTTATGAATTGTTATAAAATTAGTAATAATATTTAATATATCGACGGACAGCTGTGATAGTATGAAGATTATACTTATATCTTATATATATTATATAAGATTTGGAACCAAAAAACACAACGCCTATTGTCGTGGTACAGGATAATGTGGGTGTTGCGAAAACGCAACGCTAATCCTAAACAAGGGCTGGTGCCACGCCCTGTGATTCAATTTGGACATAAATAAAATTTTCTAAAACTCTCTTCATTGTAACTCGATGGAATCTTAGGGCAGTCCGATATGGGTTAATGGTTATTGTATGTTGTAATAACTACTAAATACAGATTTCATTACTTAGAAGTAGTTTGGTAATGTGTGTCTTATAATCTGTTATGAATTTATTTATTAGATATCTGCCTGAGTATTTTCACATTACTTAGAAGTAGTTTAGTAATGTGTGTCTTATAATCTGTTATGAATTTATTTATTAGATATCTGCCTGATTGTATTCCATTCAAAACTTTCATTCATACAGCGCCCTTAACCCATCATATACTTAAGATGTTGAAATTCAAGCCCTTGAACATTTGGTTAATAGTTGATTTAAATGTATATATAAGTAAGTTTTAGGCCCCTTGACAAGTGGCCTCAAAAAAAGGCCCAAATTTGGGGGTCACATTTTATTATGAAATTTAGCCCTAATTTTTTTTTTATGAAAAATCACCCCAAAGGTTATGAAAAATTACCCAAAGTTATAATGAAAGGTGGCCGCAAATATTGCGGCATTTTTCATAGCGAAAAATTGCTATGATTTATGTGTACTTTTTAATAGTAATAAAGCTATAACTCAGTTACTTTCGTCCTGGAATTACTGGACTCAAAGCCAGAAATACTCTAGTTTAACTTAAATTCCGGCAAAAATTATAATTAGGAATACATTAAAATGTCAAGTATAAGACATAAAGATTCTTTACAGTATTTAGTTGTAAAAGAAAAACAAAACAAAGTCACTACCAAACATATTGGAAACTTTGTTATTTGTGAATAATAAAAGAAAGTTTCCATTAAATATTTTAAATTGCAACTAGTTAATAATTCATATAGTTAATAAATACACACAAACTTCTTACCCGCTCAAGATTATGTTACAAATTTCCTAATCCTTTTGTTGTCATTAATATTCCGAAATATTGTAATATTTAACACTTGAAGGTTGCAAAAGAGTATCACACATATTTATTAAATACACAGTACCACAAGTAAACCCATTTTAATAGTTGTTAACTCCATTATTTTACATAATGCTGCTAGAAAAAGGATATAAAGTGTTCTCTTAAATGTTCCTTAAAAATTACTTGCAGTTTAAAATAACAACAACTACAACTACTGCAACAATAAACAAAAAGAAAAATTTATGATGAATAATTAAATCAGCAAGAGGATACGAAAATCTTAAATGAATTATAACAAAACTTAAAGCTTCAATGTTTGGTAGCAGAACAGTTTTCTTAGATTTTCTGTTGCAAATTTGATTATAAACATAAAACATTTTAAAAGTGACATAAACGAATAAGCAATTTATGAAAAGGATTAGGATTTGGTAGAGTTCAGTTAAGTTTTGTTTCTCAAAAAGTCAGGCATATTAGGGGTGACCCCGCCTGAAATTATTAGCTTAAATGCAGACATAATAATTTTTACTATATAAAGAACCAAGACGCGAGAGAGAATTAACTCTCAGGCAATTAATATGCCCATATTTAATTGAGTTACTTGCTTTGGAAAGGGGATAGGTTGAAGAAGTAAAGGTGGTGAAAGTAGAAGCAAGCTTGCTTATATCACAACTCTGCAATTGCGCGCGTTCTGTTTGTTTGAGTGAAGCGTTGCAGCGCCTCTGGTGGTGAGTAGGTGCATTATTTTAAGGCTTGATTTTTAGACTTTATTTAATTATTTAACTTCGGTGCCGTCTCAAAGCTATACCACCGAAGGATTAAATATTAATTATGATAGATAGAAAACTAATAATTATCAGAAACTGTTGTTGTTTGAGTGGCAGTGGCTGGGAATAGAAAACTGGGCTTTTAAATACCAACTCATGTTTAATGATCAAACGCGCTAACCAATCAGTACCCTTATTATAAATTAATTATAAGAAGATTGGAATACTTTTGAATTACAAATTAATATAAATACATATGTATGTATATTAATGTTTAAGAAAACTTAAATGATGACACTGAACTGAAACTAAACATTTCTTTGTCTTATATAAAATCCTTGTTATTGCTTCCATCGATCGCTTCAACTGTTCTTTCACTATATATTTATTTTAATCGCTTATATTTCTTTAACTTTTATCCGAAAATGGATACAATTTGGGCTGCTTATATATTTTTCTATTACGTTGATCTGATTTCTTAGCAAATCATGGCAGTTTTGTGCTCATTTGTGGGGAGCACATGTTAGTACTTTGTTTACTTGTTATTGCATAAAAATAAAACTAATAAAAAAATTAGAGAAATGTTTGTGTCATTTTTTTTAATATTTAACATAATAATATTTAAATCAAAATTAAAAGTATCACGTTCTAAAAAGTACAAACGAAACGAAAATAACCCCAATTTTGCACAATGTAAAAACTAGGGAATTAAATCATTTGAAATTCGTTTAGAAATGTAAATAGCTTTTTGCATTTTGTACCAACTATATAAATTACGTTTACTTTTTAGACCTTCACGGTACCATTTTTAATATTTATTATATGATAATAAAACTTAACCACAAACGTACATACAGTGGGTGGCCAAATTATTAGTTACACTTATTAATTAAGATACAACCGCTTTTAATACGTATATAAATTTATTTCTTGTACCAGATGTTTTTGTATTTTAATTCTGGTAATACTGCTAAATATTTTGTGCAGTGTCAACAATGATTGGTGACATTAGAGTGCAGTTGTAGATCATTATCTGTCATTCTGCTTTGAAATATGAAATATGCAATTAAATTGAATTGATTAAAGGTTGGCATCACGATGAAGAACTAAAAGAAAATGTTCAAAAATGCATTCAGAGCATGCCAAAAAGGGTGCAAACTGTAATTTATGCCAAAGAAGGTTCTACGAAATATTAAGATTTTTTTTTAAAAAATTCTGCAATATTTCTTTTCCTCAAATATATTTTTTTAAAACAAAAGAATTTATTTTTAATTGAATTAGAAACACTTAATTTACCTAAACGAACAAATAGAAGGATACATTTCCACTATTTTAAAATGTTATACGGCTTCAAACTAAACAATTTTGCATGTGTAACTAATAATTTGGCCACCCACTGTACATACATATGTATATAAAAATGCAATTGAAAAATTTTGTCTGTCTGTCTGTCAACAGAGTTTACCAAACAACCGTTTATAATTCTCCTAAGCAGTTTGGTATTGAAAATCAGTAAAATCGGTATAGTAGCACCAGAGTAAAGGAGCAAAATGTAAGACAACCTTCATAAAATTTGATGTTTTTAAATTTTTTTCTTGCAATTTTTTTAAATATATTGCAGATACTGCACATGAAATTTTGTACACGTTATTTTTATGATAAAAGAATAAAGTGTGCGGAAAATATAAGAATAATAAGAATCAGTTCTAAATTTCTAATAGCCCCAATACAAATATCTTTCCGAATATCCAAATATCTTAATGATAAATAAATGCCTATAAAATTGCAATACATATTAATACAAAATTCGGCATAATTAAGTGTCATGTAAAAAGAAATCGCAAACCGAAATTTTGTTTTGTGCGATCCATATTTGATCATAGACCCCATATAAAGTCCACTTCCAAAATTCACTTAAATACGTATAAATCTGACACAAATATAGTTACCAGGTTAATATTTGACACAAACAATTCCTATAGATATATAAATTGTTGTACTAAATTTTATGATGGTCGATCCATAATTGATCATAGCTCCCATATAAGGACCACATATGAAAAAGTCATTTATCTTTATATATATCTTATGAATATCGATATCGACTCAAAACTATACACAGATCATACACGGAACATTTACATATATGCCAAAATCAAGCTGCTGAAAATATTCCTCCACAACTAATTGTATTTTAAATGTACTATTATTATATTGAAATTCAACGTGGGAATCCTCATGTGTATAAAATTCTCAGTTCCGAAATTTAAGAATATCGGCCCATGTTTTGTAATTGCTCACATATACGTACCACTTCCGAAAAACAAGTTAATCCTCAATAATGTCTAATAAATATAGATATCGAATCAACATTTTATCCAGATCAGAAATTGTAATCCAGAAATCACACTAATATCGGTTATACCGCAATTATGCTACTGGATTTTATAGCTGTCAGCCCATATTTGGGAATAGCTTCCAAATTAAGCACACTTCCGAGTATAACAACTAGTTCGTAATTGATCACTTCATACCCTGGGGCCAAATTACCGCATTCGTGATCGAATGAACTATCGTATCGAAAAATGCTTACGATATCGAAATTATGATAAAATGTACTAAATTTCTTGCTCGATATCGAATGCCATAATCTCAAATAAGAAAATGACGATAAATTTTACACGATATCGAATGCGGTAATTTGGTCCCTGTTTCTTAACTTGTGGTGAATATAGAAAAATGTGTTTTTTATTATAAAAAGTGTTAAGTTACACTCAATATTGTTGAGAATATGAATATGAATGAATGAATAAAATTGAAAAACTGTTTATATTGTAAAGTTTAGAGGTATGAACAACTTTTATAATGTTTTCTAGTGTTATCAATTTTCAAGATGTCATATTTCTAGGCCGGAAAAGAACCGCAGCAAAAAGCCAATGATTTGATGAATATTTTGTCATTCGAAAATGACAAATCCATCAGTTATTTGCTTAGAAGAAGATGGAACTGCTTTATTACACACCTTGATCAATGATGTCAATTCTATGAAATTTAAAAATATTAAAGCTACTCTATTTAACAAAATTTACCTTTTGCCTAGAAATAGGCGTGACCGTGGCCGTGTAGGGTTTAAGTTAATTTTCAATAGTTTTGTAACTAAGTTTGCTCTAAATCGACCAATGTGCAACATTTGATTTCTGTAACTTTAATTTCCGGTTAACCTAAAATCAATATCTATACAAAATACTTACATATATTTATTTATCAAACAATGACAACATTAGTATGAAAACTGTAACACAAGTAACAATAACTTGGTACATTGGAAATATAAAATAAAATACATATTTATGTATATTATGCTTTAGGGCTTAATTTTCCCCACTCAACGGTAGAATAATGAAAAATGGTTTAAATATTTATTAGTGGTTTGGGAGCTTGTACGAATTGAGGCATGAGCGACCTGCTAACACGACAAACTAAGAAATGGCTGTTGGTAAATGTGTCAAAATACATATAAATTAATATATATATACATATATATATATTTATATATACATATATGTACATACATATAAATGTAAAAGATAGATAGATGGTTTCATGAATTTAGGTATGTAAGCAAGTATTTTATGTGTGTAAAAGTGCTAATGATTGTTTTGCCTTAGAAAATTAAAATGTCAATCATTATTCGTACATACATATATACAGATAGATACACACATTTATTCACATAAAATAAATGTACTTTTATCGTAATAGCAAACGAAATAATGGTGTCACACAATGGGATAATAATGGCTAAAATAAAAAACATTATTGAAAAGAACTAATAAGATATTAAAAAAACTTTTAATACTGAAAAATACAGATTTACATATTTCAGTTTTAAACATATATGTAGTTTTTAAAGATGTAAAACTTCAGTTGGTGTGAAATTACTTAAAATGCGGTATTAAATAAATCACAAGATTTTAGCACAAGTATTTGTCGGGCCCACAGTGCTTTGAAAATGTCTATTTCAATTGTATTATACTCGTATGCTTAAAAACCATTATTATTTGTATTTACTAAAACACTTTCGTCTCACACTTACAACCAACCTGACGTATACATGTCTAATGTCAAGAATTTGTAGTGTCAAATCCCTGCTCTCTTTCACCTCCCTCCCTGACACAAGAAATCTAACCATGTTTTATATTGTGTTACAATGCTCCTGTTGTAACTTTGTGTTCCTGTTGTAGCTTCTAATGTTTTTTTTTGTTGATATTGTTGTTGCCGTTGTTGTACAATATAAATCTTTTGGTTATTTATATATAAAGTTTTAAGCATTACTGTAATTGTGTTTTATACAATGTTTGTTTATATTTTGATGGATGAATGTATTTTGAATGTCTATTTGTGTGTGTGTGCAGTATACATTTACCCTGCAAATAATATTGGACTACGTGATCCATTTTAGATGATATGGACTACTCACAACATGGTCCAATGTAATGCAGTCATGAACCATGTCATAGTTAAACAAGAGTTTGTAGTTAAACGACATGGTTTCGTGTTAACACGATTGCATATTGAGTTGTTGTTGTTGTTTAAAACTAACCCTCGTGAGTACTCCATGGAGTAGTTTTGGGAATACTCCTATGGGTTATATGGTCCAGTCCTAGGACATCGCAATGTTAAATGGACCACCTTTTTTTCATATATTTGGAGTAGTTTTGGAGTACTCCTACTCCTCTTTGGACTAGTCTTTACATGCATGTATGGACTAGTCGCGTTATTTGCAGGGTACATACATTTGTATGTATGTATGTAGTATACTTACAAATATTTTGTTTTCTCTAAAGGTAATATTAACTCTGTCACTACCACTGACAGACAATATCAATGGATTTTTTTTTGGAAAGTACAGTGAGAACACAAACTTTTTACACATTAAAAAAATATAAATTAAAAAAAAAAACAATAACAATTTTTGGTTTTCTCAGAACTTTGTTTTTTTTTAAACAAAATAAAATAGAACAATTGTTATTTTTATTTGAACTGTTAATTTTTCAATTTTTGATAATTTTTAGTTGGGCTCGAGTTCATTAAATTTAATTTTCATTAAATTATTATTTTTACTGAAGGTAGGAATTACAGGAAATTTCTAACCAACAGTACCACTGGTTAAAGATTGATGTTTGACTGTTGGCTAGCAGGCAGCGCAGTGGTGCAGAGGTTAGAACTCAACGAATTCTGATGAAAGATGGTGGTGATTCTTGAAACATGTAAATTCAATCCAGGTTCGATCCCCAGCTTAGCCAAGAAAAAGTATCAGTAAATTTTAATAAGATTTCATGTTGTAAAAACAATTCCTACCTTCAGTAAAAATAATAATTTAACGAAAATTAAATTTAATGAACTCGAGCCCAACTAAAAATTATCAAAAAACAAAATAAAATAAAGAATTTATTTTAAAATCAGTGAAATGTCTATTGCATTGGACAGAGTAATTTTTGCAAATTTTAAATGCAAAATTATATTGGGCAGATATCCAGCATGACTACGCATACAGAAATAGATTTTTTTAGAAACAATTTTATAATTAACAACTGAATTTCGTAAAATTATGCAATGGAAAACTTGATTTCCAATAAACTCAACGTTAAAGTGGCAGTGTGACATGTGGCACCGTCCTAATGAAACCACATGTCAGTTCTTAACATCTCCCGATAGCATGATCCATTCATGATAGGAACGCAACAAACGACGAATCTTTTGTCGAGAATATTTGTCTCTAAAAATAAAACACATTTGTGTATATATAAATACATATGAAATAGCGCTACAAGGTGGCGCAAAAGTAAACTTCCGATGTTTTTTGGCTATAATTAAAAAAAATGAAAAAAAAAAAAAAATAAATAGTCAGCAATATTCCGCGTTCTGGAGCAATGTAGCGTAAAATTGTTTATTAACGTGTATTTCGCATGTGTTTACTACACAAATGTCAAAACAGAACTGACATAAGGGGCCTCGAAAAATTTATAGCATTTTCTGATGGGAGGATTACTTTTGCCCCACCTTGTATTTGTATTATTTTTTTTTGTTATAAAAACAACTAAATCGAAATTGTTTAGAATTGTGACCACTAGAAGTAATTATATTGATATATAATTGAAGCAATTTTGAAGAAAACATACATACAGTGGGGAGTGCAAGTGAGAACATATTTGTGCCTGGTGCACTTTTAATAATTTAAAATACCAAATGGAAAATAATAATTCTCGGAAAATAAACAATTAGTACAAAAATTACTAGCATGTTAACCCTTATAGAAAATCAGTGATCACTCTTATTTGCAGAAATTCTTATACTATGTTTCCACGACGACTTTAATCACCTGCTTCGCTTTCTGAATCATGTTTATGAATCATGCTGTTTATATGACTAATAAACTAGATTCGATTTGACAGTTGTTTTTAATAAACAATCAGAATAAAAAAAACAGAATCTACAATTTGTGGAAAATAATTTTTTTTAATGAACAAAAAAAGTGAGTGGAAATTCTTTTTATAAGCAATAAGGTCACTTGAATTATATTGAAAAAGGTCAAATAAACGAACTAAATAATAGGGTATTATCTTTTAACTGTATACTAATTTTTGATTGTCTTTGTCAGGTACTTATTTATTTTTACAACAAAATTTCCCTGAAATCAATTTTAATTTTAAAAATTTTTTAAAATAAGAAAACATTAAACCTTCAATTAAATTTTAAGTTGATTCAAATTTTTATATTTCTTATTATAATAAAAATATTTTGCTTTATTAATAAAAAAGCGTGCTGTATAGTAAATTTTGTTTCCGACTGTACACAGCTACATTCTCATACTTTAGCCATAATAACACAAAATCGGTCAGTTTAGGTTTAACTTTGCAAAAAATGAAAAAAAGCAGACAGGAAAACGGAAAGCCATTTGAAAGAGAGAAAATGTGATTTAAGTTGTGAAATAAAATATCCAGTTAATGCAAAATTTATATAGATTTGTGCGAGTATTACGGAGAATTGTCTTTTTGTAAGAATGTTTTTAATATCCTTTTCATACAACTCGTATATACTCGTATATATAGTAGTAGGTGTTGTTAAGAAATATCAATATTGCCATATTTTATATTTATGTATATTTCTGAGCAAATGTTTGTTTGTTTTTCACTTTCACTTTTAAAGTATAAAAGATACTATACGAGTATATGTACATATGTATGTATATTATGATTTCTTAAGGATTGAGTGTAAACCATGAGAGTGTCAGTAATAGGAATAAAAATTTTATGGGATTGGAAATGAAAAATGAACAAGCAATAAAGTGAGAAGTTGCTGAAGGGCAAATGTAAATTTTAAGCGTGTGTGTAAAATTATAAATAGATGATGATTGTGGTAATAAAGAAAATTCTTTTTTAAACGACGTAAAATCCTGCAACATTACAGAAGCTTTGTTTAATAGCTATATATTTGTACGATTACTAAAGCAATGACTAGCTAAAATAAGCTTAAGCTTACAAAAAGTTCTATATAAAGGAATCAGGACCTAACAAAGAAAATACTACGTTTAATAAAGCTCTCCTGACAAAGACGTAAAAGGCGTCAAAGAACAGAACGTCAGAGTAAAGGTATTGTTACACATGGCAAATATTTACTCAAAAAAAAAAACGTAACCCCTTATTTTACTACAAATTTGTTTGACGTTGTTTACTCTTACAAGAGTTTTGTAATATCAAACAGCATCAAATAAAATAAGACTAAAGATTTGTTGTGTCTTTTTCTAAATACGCAATTTTTTTAATAAATAAACTAGTTCAAAAATATTTTATATAGTAGTTACGTCATTTTCGGCAAATATTTGCCAAGTGTGACCGTACCTGTAGTAAAGAAACGGACAGGTCTTCCTATAAAACGGGCACGCTTTCTTTACGACCTTAAACAGCTAAAAATTTAAGAGAATTTATTATTTAAAGGTTTAAATTACCAACATCGAATCAGTTTTTTGTTAAATACAATTCAACCAAGATAAAATAACAGAATACGTTCAATAATTTTTGTGACTGACAAATTCCACTATGTCCTTTCTAATTTAAAATACAAAACAATCAAGAAAATATAAAATAATACTCTTCGAATTCATTCTATTAGTGATTTAATTTTTGTGACAGCCAAATATTCAGAACTCTTTTAGAATTGACACTTACCGTTGGCAGCACAAATGTGCACATGTAGGTACTCTGTACATTTGTTATTGCATACAAAAAAAAACTAATAAAGAAAAATTAAAAAAACGTTTTTTGTAATTTATTTTAGGTTTAATATCAAACAAGATAATTTAGAAATCAAGTAGAGAAGTATCTAAGAAGAAGTTCTAATAAAAAATACAAACGACACGAAAACAAGCAGCATGTATTAAATTTTGCATCATACAATAACTTTAGGGAATGATAGTTTAATTTTAATATTTAGTCTAAAGCCCGCTATTTTGTAAAACACTTTTTACACTCTTCATTAATTGTTCAATTAATTCATTTGAAATATTCTCTTATTCGCACTGAACCCGCTGCCAAGGCTTGTTCAAATGGAGTGGAGGATCGAATTAAGGTAGTGACTTTTTGCTGCCCACTGCGTCAAAAGAAAATTCTGCTCGCTAAGCTATTCTTTCACAATGTTGAAAGTTTGCTTTAGGTCACCACCTAGCTGAAAATAACATCATCCACATGATAGGCGCTTTTGTTTACAAAATTGGCAAGATGAGTTTTCAAAATACTCAGAAAGTCTTCTTTTCTCATTATTTCTTCAATTTTTTGATGTTCCTCCCACCATGCTTCAATGTTTCCTTAAGATACTTTCCTTGAACTGGAATGGGCTGTTCTGTGCCATCAACATTATTTACCGTCACACTGAAGGTATAATCTGGCCAGATTATACGTTTTTAGTCATATACTGTCCAATTTCTTAACATTTTTATTGACAATGACTTGTAGGGTTTAATTTTTTTTACTGCTTAGAGGTCAACAATATTGCGAAGGACTCGTCTGTGGCTATGGGTTTGGAGGCATATTCTAATGTTAAACACTGAGACTTGCATCCGCATACGTTAATAGCTTTTTGTAATCTCTGATTTGTCGTTTGTGAACAATAGAAACCCTCTTTTGGACTCTTATAGCCACGGATTGACTTACTTACCTAGATTATTATCTGAAAGGTTCTTCACAGTTTCTTTATTATTCGTTAGAATTTGATTTGTGGGTAATATGTTGTCGCAACTAAACTATTATTACTTTTTTCAGTTATAAAAAAAAGCAAATACATAGATACAATAAAATATATATTTTCTCGAAATACGTGAATTTTGAAAAAAAGTTAACACCGATTATGGTCCTTTAGGCTCTAAGGCCTCTATTTATCGAGAGAAATGGGCTTTTATATATTCACACAAAATACCGATTATTGTCTTTTAGGCTCTAGGGCCTTTATTTACCGAGAAAAATGAACTTTTAGGTATTCACTAAAAATATAAGATTCTTTGATAATAAAAATGATTACCGACTATTGTCCTTCAGGCGCTAGGGGCTCTATATTTACTAAAAATGTAAGAATTTCTGGCAATACAAGTGATCACCGATTTTCGTCCTTTAGGATCTACAGCCTTTATTTACCAAGAAAAAGTGACTTTTATATATTTCATCAAAATTAAAAGTGATCACCGATTTTAGACCTTTAGGCTCTAGGACCTCTATTTATGGAGAAAATTATCACTGATTTTTGTCGAAATATAAACTGTGATGTGTTTGTGTAATTATTTTAAAAGACACATTTGTACCAAATTGAGTAGATGCTAGTATTTTTTGTACTAATTGTTTATTTTCCGAGAATTATTATTTTCCATTTGGTATTTTAAATTATTAAATGTGCATAAGGCACAAAGATGTACTCACTTGCACTCCTTACTGTATGTTCCTGTTTTCTTCAAAATTGCTTTAATTATATAAGTGTCAATATAACTACTTCTAGTGGTCGCAATTCTAAACTATTTCGATTTAATTGTTTTTATAATATTAATATATTAATTAAGAGAAAAGTTTTTATTCAGGCTAGTATTTCAAATATTTACGAATACTATTGTAACGTATTGGAACAATTGGCAAATTTACACACACATTGTAAACGTATGTAAATTTCGTTCTAACTCCACAACACGTAAAAAGAAATATGATAATTCTCGTATTCTATTTCCCAAAAAACGGTGAGTTAAATAGATAATATTTACAGATCGATAATGGACAATGAAGATTGCTGATGACGCCCTTGACCGGGTAGAAAATGCATTCCAATTTGCCAATTGTTCCAGTACTTTACAATAGTATTCTTGAAAATTCGAACTATTAGCCTGAATAATCTAATTAATTAATACATAAATGTTTGTTTCGTTCGATTAGTGACTGCTGCAGACTTCTACCTAGGTCTAGATAAATCTCTTTTACAGTCATTTCTAACATTCCTGTCTTCTTTGAAATTTCTTTTATAATATTCCAATATTCTTCTAGTGGTCGCCATTTTAAACTATTTAGGTGTATAGTTTACTTTTGATACAAAATCGATTTTATTGCTTCTATATCATACAACAATTGGTTAGAGTAGCCTAAATATTTTTTATTCGTAAATTTTTCAGAACTTCTTCCTAAAAAAATCCTCCCTGAACAATTTTTAAATATCAACATTTTAAGAGGCCATAAAAATTAAATTCCAAACTACTTTGCCACACCCATATGTAGGCGTTTAATGCTATATGATTTTACTTTTATGTTGCATTGTAAGCAACCATTCAGC
Source organism: Bellardia pandia (assembly GCA_916048285.2). NCBI lineage: Eukaryota > Metazoa > Arthropoda > Insecta > Diptera > Calliphoridae > Bellardia > Bellardia pandia. The sequence continues at coordinate 26,654,871 of OU696531.1, forward strand.
CATTACAGTATAAAATTTGTTTCACACCACTGTAATTTTGTAAGTTAAAAGCTTTAAATGTTTAAATAATTTTGTGCCTTTTTAATATGCAGTTAATTGTTCTAAAATTTATATGACAATATTAAATCTTTACAACGTGCCCTGATTAACCCAATAAAGAATTTTAAAAACTCAATTTAATCAATTCAGCAAAAATTCTAGGAATTTTTAACAATATTTAAAGCAATTTCCTCTTTAGCGTTTTCCTGTTTTCCGTTATTGGTTGTTAGTATTTTTCGATAGTGTGTGAATCAAACCACAAGGATATCACAAAGACAACATACAGACACGCACTGTACAACCCACATCTAGAGATACAACAATGATGCATGGCTTTGGCATTAAAATGAGCTGAGACTGTTTGTGTGCTATACTGATTGGCGTTATTCAGGAGGCTGTTTGTAGACTGGGTAGGCCCTTTCATGCAAATTCCTAAAATTGTCTCGCACATTTTAGTTGGTGTTCTTCCTTTTCGTGTTTAAATCATTTTAAAAGAATGTTTTGCCATTCTCCACATACCAGACATTCTCTACAACTAGACTAAAACATAATTATAGGTTTGTGTTATAAATAGAAATACATATCTGCTTTAATATGTTTGTAGTTTTGTTAGGATTTAGCTAAGAATTTCATTCGCACAGATTGTGTGGCAGAAATGTAGGTATTAATGTAATTTATTTTTTTGCTCAAACAGGATATCAATCAAATTTCCTCAAAATTTCTATTAAAATTTTGTTATTCTTAAAGATACAAAAACCTTCTTACACATACATTTGAATTTAAAACGCTGTATTTTTAACAACCTATTTTGAATTTATTATGCTGTAAAATTTAAACAAATACTACATAATATAAATAAATACATACTTATGCTTTGTAAAAGTACATATATGTATGTACATATATATTTTTTTACTGGCACCCTTTTTTTATTGAAATTATTTGAAATTATTATTTTTATACCCACCACCAAAAAGATGGGGGGTATATTGCGTTTGCCATTCCGTTTGTAATACATCGAAATAATGGTCGCGTTTTAGCCATGTCCGTCCGTCAGTTCGTATGTTGAAATCACTGTAGAGCTTTGAAAAAAGACTTAGAAAAATGGAATTTTTACCAAACTTTCTTTGATCCACCAAAATGTTTGGTATTGCAAATGGGCAGAATCGTTCCAGTAGGATCCGAGTTATAGATCAAAGTTTCAGACTACCTCGATATTTTTCAGATATTTTTTGCTGTTTTCTTCAAATATAATACAGATAACACTCGTACCATGAAATTTTGCACACTTTGTTTATATTATAGAAGGTCAAGTCCTGTTGAATATGATAGGAGTCGGTCCACGATTTCTCATAGCCCCCACAAAAATGTCTTCCCGGAATAACAGTAGATTAATGTCTAGAGAAAAGCCGCATAGTAAAATCTCCAAGCAATATTTTCTTTGCATCGGTCCATAATTTTGACATATCCCTGTACAAAGACCACTTCCGAAATTCACTTAAATGAACATATAAATGACTATCAATTTGTAGTTCGGCAAGCATAATCACAATATACATTTAAATCGTCGTAATAAATTTCATGATGATCGGTCCATATTTGACCGTAGCTCCCAAAAAAGTCCAGTTCCGAAATTTACTTAAATGCGCATAAATCCCTTACAAAATCCACCATTAAGTTGAAATTCAACACAAATAAAAGTCGTCCATCTCAATATAATGATGATCGGTCCATATTTGAATGTAGCTCCCATATAAAGTCTACTTCCGGCAATCATTTCAATGCACATAAATCTTTTATGAATCTCCATAATAGTTGATTTGGTGGTGGGTATATAAGATTCGGCACAGCCGAATATAAACTTTTACTTGTTTTTATTATGGCTATATATTGGTTACAAAAAAAAATATCTCGCGTCTGGATGATTAAATTTTATATTCAAACAAATTTACTGTTTAAATTTAAGAGTTTTATTTATTTCCTTTTTAGATAGAAGAATTTCCAACTAAGGGATGCCCCTTTAAGTAGAAAGTTAAGAAAAGTTTATATTCACCCAGCAAAAATTTGGCAAAAAAATTGCAAAGAAAATACTACATTCAACAAAATTCAAACCATACTCCACAGTGGGCCGGAAAGTTTTTGAAAGCAAATCTGGCATTGATGTAAAATACAATTTTTCATTAATCAGTTTAGATTAATTGAGTTTAATCTTCAGAACTTAAACTTGTTATTCATTCAATTTCTAAGATTTTGCTTAGGAAATCTATCTTTATAATAACATATAAAATATAGATTTTTAATAGAAAATATACATACATATATGTTTGTATGTATGTATGTATGTATGTAGATACATATGTTGTAGGCTCTAATTAGTGGCATAATATTTTACTTACTCATTCCAGATGGGAACAAGATTTCTGAAATTATAATACTTTACTTGGTGTAATATTTTTTGTTCAAAAATTAAAATGGTTTTTGCTGCTTTCACCCTGTGTTTAAAGCATTAAACACATTCTGCAAATGCCGTTAACTAACTTTATTATTAATAAATCTATATATTTTAATATATAAAAATAAGTGTACATTTTGATTGTCACTCCATAACTCGAGAACGGCTCGACCGATTGCCATAAAATTTTTAGGGAAGGTACAGGGAGGAGTGATGATGGTTAGTTGATTTTGAAATCCAAAATCGGTCTAGCCATTCTCCAGTTATGATTTTTTTCCTGAAAAAATTCAACATTTGAAAAAAAAGTCCCCTAAAGTATGCTGTACAAATTTGCAAATAAATAAGAGCAGGCAGGTTGTGAATACATCTTATTCTAAGAAATACAAATCAATAGTAAATACCGAGCGAAGCCAGGGCGGTCAGCTAGTTATTAATAAATTTAACAACTCTTGATGCATAACTGATCATAACCTTTTTATTTTGTATTTTTCTTTTTTATTTTACAATAAAAAATATTTCTAAGCACTAATTTGCTTTACATATTTTGTTATATGATCAACACTGTTAATGCGCATAATTCGGTATTTCCAGCCATAGTTGGAGCTAAGGTTTTTTTATTTTTTTATTTGATTTACTATTGTTCGGCTTCATAGACGAACTTATTCAACTCATGTTTTTAATAAAAATCGTCAAAAAATCCATTTATGATCCGAATAAATTGAAATTTAAAATATAAAATACAACAAAATATGCTTACATGTGTAGGTTACCTCTTTTAGTTTAATAGATATTTATGTTAGTTTTTTTGAAATTTTGAAATTTTGCCCAATAATAGTCCCAATGTTTAGATATGCCAGGCCTAGGAAGGGTCGGAAAAATTTCCTAAAATATAAGCTTTTTTGTGCTGTAACATGAAATCTTTGGAAGTTGTCCATTATAATATAAAATGCTGAAATTATTATTTTTTTAATATTTGGTTAATTTTCAAAAAAAAAAAAAAAAAAAATTTAATATTCAATAAGACGTTTTTCATTTAATTATTTGTAGCAACATTTCTGTAGAATTTGCCAATAAGTTTTGTACAGTAAGCTGTGATATAAACAAAAAAACTACAATAATCTAAATAATCTATTTAAATATTTTTCTATTTTTAGCAACTTCTTTGGAAAATTGAGTCATTGATCAAGGTAAGGAATGTGTTTGTAAATAAAAACATCATATATAAATAGCATAATTTAATTACATAGGGTGTTTTTTTAACTGGCGGCCATTTTGTCAGGTACCAAGTGATTTATGTTTGATATGCCCGAAACGATTGACCACTGGTAGGACAACAACATTCGCTACGTTATTGCCGATATGTGGCCACAAATGTTGGAAAAATTCTTCGATTAGACTACGTTCGAGCCGGTCATATGCCAGAAGTTATATTTATTTACATTTTATGTCCATTTAAAAATATCATCTTTATTGCATTCCATTTCAAAATTCTATACATCTAAAAAACACAGTATCATAATTTTCAAAATAAATTTGCTCCATTTAGAAGCCTTGTTCAGGCGTCAGTCTATTCATGTTGAAATGCCAAATCAAACTAAAGGCCCAACTATAATATGCATATGCTAGCTTAAGCAAACGTGCGAACACATATAAATTGTATGTGGCAAACTATAATGTACTTAACGAAACTTTTCGTTAAGTTTTTCAACTGTCATTTGCTTAAGCAAAAACCGAAACTGATCGCACATTCTGTACGGAATCAGCTGTTTGTTGTTTGTTTGTGTTTTTAACAAAATGGAGAAAGAAGAAAATACATTTATTTTAAATTTAATAGAAAATGTGGAAAAAATAAGTGCCTTTATAATAAAAGGGCCTTTTTTATTTTAACAAAAATGTCTCTGTCGTGGTTTATTTCTCTGACAGAACAAGAGTGTCTTCTTCTTTTACAGTGTAGTTCACTTATTTCTTTTAATGTGCACAGGCCTTCAAGCGCTAACTTTAATATTTTTATATTATTTAAATTTTCAAGTTTTTTCTCCATTTTTGCAGACACAATACGAAAATTAACAAAATATATGTAAACGTTTATTATTATTTACAATGTAGTGCTGCCACAGCTGTACATTTTAGTACTTTTGCCGATAAATTAAAAAAAGGAAAAATTATTTGTTTCGGGTACGAAGTTTTCTTTTAATTATAAAATATTAATATTTATAAAATATAGTCATTTAATGGCTTTTTGTTAAAATAAAAACATTTTTTTTAAACATAAATGAGCAACTGTGGACAAAAAGTTTCAAAGTCATTGTAGCCACCTAAAAGTTAACTCTGAACTGGTTATGCATTTGACAGCCTTTTCGTTAACTTTTGCAATTTGCTTAATCTTGCTTATGCATATTATAGTTGGGCCTTAAACATAAATCACTTGACAGCTGACAAAATGGCAGCCAGTTAAAAAAAGTGTTGCCAATTTAAAGTTATATACATCTAAAAAAAATCAGCCTTTATTACCAATTTTTTTGCTGGCAACTTTTTTTTGCAAAACTTGCCAAAATAAGTAAAAATTTTCTTTTACTGTGGCCTGAGACTCATAATGTTCTGGTGGAGTTTTGATAACTAGAACGTCAAAAGGCTTTAAAGTAATATTAAATTTAATAATAAACAAAATCGTTTCCAAAAACTTAAAAAGTACATTTTTCATAATAAAAGCATTTTCAAACTATAATTTCATTGCGAAATATAAAAAAATTTCTGGGTAGTGGCCTTCACAAAGAGAACATTTTCTTTGAAGCGGCAAATTAATTTTCTAATAGCTTTTTTGTTTGCCTGTTGATATAAGTAGTTCTTTACATCTAAAAAACACCCTATATTTAAAAGGATAATATTTTAAGGGACCCTCTATTAATATCTTAAACTAAACAAAAAAATAGCTAAAGATACACTACAAAAAAAAAACAACAAATAATAAAAATCAATACTAGTAACTTATTCACAGACAAATACGCTTTACGTGTACATACATATGTATGTATGTATGTATGTTTGTATAAAATACTTGTAATAATTCATATTCACATAGATGCACATAATAAATAACAAATGTAAAATGAATGTATGTATAAATATATACAACAAACTCAAGTCCTTTTCAATTTGAAATGTATTCAAAGAACTCTTCAGCGTATGGAGTTCAAACTTGTCAAATATTTACTAAAAAAAGCATAACCACTTATTTTAGCACAAATTTCTCTGACGATCAAATAGCACTAAATAAATTAAAACTAAATATTTGTTGTGATTTGGCCTGTTTTTTAAATAACTAAACGAGTTCATATATATGTTGTTTAGTAATTACGTCTTTTGCGGCAAATATTTGCCAAGTGTGACCGTACCTTAAGATACACTTAAATCTGTAGAAATAGTGACAGGTATTGTAAGGACTTTTCAATTTCAAATTGGCGAAAAAGATGGGATTGAAATGCTGGCAGTATGGTTACGAAATTATATGTCAATTTAAATTTAACGGTTTGTAACGTATGTATCTGGTACCAACATACAAAATGATTATCAATATTTGCTTTAGTAGAAGTTTCTATATATGTATAAACATTGTTGATAACATGTAATATGGCAAAATTAAGTTTCAACGGCCATAAAAATAAACTTTCGATTGTCTTTTCTAAATGCCGCCAGAAAACACTAGAAGATAGCGCTATTGTATAAATAGAACAAACAGGGTCACTCAGAGTGTTTTTTTTATTGTGAGTCATCGTTGAGTGAACAGTAGAGTGGTTCGCCTTCCATACAAAAAAAGTTGTGTCAGTCACCACCTAGAATTAAAAATAATGTAAAAGCAATTCGAGAAATATTTATTTTTATTTTTTTGCCACGCCTACAAAAACCGCCCTTTTAGTATTCTGTTCACTGTGTCGCTATTTTTAATCCGATCTGTAAGGGATAATTACTGTCCTTAATAATTTTTTACTACCACGTCAAATTCTAGTCATGACTTTTAAAAACTTGGTTCGTAGCTAAATATTTTTGAACGAATTTTTAAAAGTCATGATTAGAATTTGTTATAAATATAATAAAGGCTCGTTATATTATCTTTAAACTATTTGAAGCAATGAAGATTTTCCAATCAACTACTGTTTTTATTTTTTATTATTCATGCCAAAAGAATAAGAATAGGGAAAGGTTATTATCACAATTATACACGTTATGTCGTATTTTCACAAGTCACGGCACTAATCGATCTAAAACAATTGGTATAAATTCCCCCCAGGGACTCCGCTGCTTCGAAAAGATTAATTTTTAGAAACTTTCATTTTGACAAGACTGTTTTTGGCAGCTCAGCTATTTTAGTTTGGTCTATAGTTTAATCATGAATCGATTTACAAACGAATAAAAATTCAAAATTCAAAACGCACCAAAATGGAGAAAAAAACGCGCCATTTGAAAAAAAATCACACCAAATTTAGATTTTCTTTTTTATTTAAAATGTATATTGAAATAATTTCACATAAAATATAGAAATATAAAACTTAACAAAAATAAAAAATAAACTAAACAAATTTGTTTGTATTCCTTTGTACTATGTAGATAGATATGTAATTAATTTCTTCTTTTTTTTAACTTTTTAAAAAGAGATGAACGAATAATAGTAAAAGTACTCATAATATGCTATTCGGAATTAATTGTTAAAAAGGGCTTATTTCAGTAAAGATTTTTTAAATATTTTTGTTTTCTATTTTAAGTACTTCTAGTACTTCGTTGACCCTATTCAATAACATTTGTTAGGGCTTCACTGGGCTTCACAGTTCAGTAGACCAATCAGGCTAAACAAGAATTTTTATTTTATTGTTTAAAATGTTACTTTTATTTTCAAACAAAAATGTTCATCTTATTCAGCCTTAGCAATAACGTTCATGTGACGAATGTTTGATTATCATACATTCGTATATAAAATGCATTCAATGGGGTCTTTTTTCATCGTATAGATTTCATGATAATAAATTATTAAAAAACTGGTGTTATGGAATTCAATTATGGGGTACTGCCTCAGCATCAAACATTGAAAAAATTCAAAGGGGTCAAAATAAAATTCTACGTATAATTACTGCAGCTCCATAGTATGTTAAAAATTCTCGAATCCACAAAGATCTAGGCGTGCCATTAGTAAAAGTGGAATTTACAAAATATGCGTCAAAGTATGTCAGCAAACTTGAACACCATCCAAACCCACTTGCACGAGACATCCTTAACTTTAGTGGCCACAATCGGTTGAGAAGGAGGGATACCCTTGATTTAACTCAAGCGCAAAATAGATGACTGGATCAGTTGATGTGAAATTTTTTTAGTATCATAAAAATTTTTGTCTAGCACTGGCTGGGCTTATTATTTTCTTTTTAGTTTTAAGATTTGAATACTTATTGTCATTTCAAATATGAAGATTCAATAAATAATTAAATGCAAAAAAAAAAAACTGAAATTAAAAATAAGTAAAAATAAAGATTTCATCACATTTTCGGAAAAATTAAAAAACGCACCGAAATTTAAAAAAAGTGCACCGCGCACCAACTAAGAAATTTTTCGAACCAAAAATTTAAAAAAAACACCAAAAATGGTGCGAAACGCACCAAGTTGACAACACTGTGTACTTATTTAAAGAAAAAATTTTCTTATTTGGTGTAAATCAGCCACAAGCATTGCAAGAACGGCCTAGGCATTCCGAAAAATGCATTGTTTGGTTTTGGTTATGGACATCATAATACACATCAGAGATTACGAAAGCATGAACTTTATTTGTGAATGGCGAGCGCTACCGTGCCATGATTACCATTTTTGTTTTGCCCAAAATGAAAGAGCTGAGCACGTGAAACAATGGCCCAATTGAGCGGCGAGTTCGGTGAACAGTTTATTTTATGTTTGGGCCGGTGAATTGGACGCCTAAATCGTGATATTTAACGCTTTTAGACAATTTTTTGTGGGGCTTTATTAAGGCTCATATCTATAGGTGCAAGCCTGCAAGGGTTTACAATTGAAAAAATTATTCGTAAAATAACGGCCGATGTATTGGAAAGAGTATGCCAAAATTGGACCCAGCGTATAAACAGTTTGAAGCGTAGTCGCGTTTACATATACATTAAATCATCTTTAAACCTTGAATTTTATACATACGAGTACATAGATAGTTCTATCGACTAAAATAAAGATTTCATAGATTTCTCTAAATTTGTTTGTATTTTTTTCAAATCAAATAAAAAAGCTCTTAAAAAATCACTCTTTATTATTGTTATTAGCAATAAACGCTTCAGCAAATTAGCCACCACAACTTGCTGAGAAATTGCAAAAAGATACCTTTCAGTCCCTTGAAACCAATATGTTTTAAATGCAAATATCTAAAAAAAAACATTTTTCCTTAAACAACTAAAGCTAAAATATTAATAAAATAAACAACTTTTTTGAGAACATCCAAACAAACATTCACTCAGTTCGCACTTGGTATTTTTCTAAAAACTTTAGTTAATTACAAAAATCTTTAACACAAGTCCTTAAAATAACTAAAGTTTCTATAAGTTTATATAAAATCTTGATTTCTTATTTAAGAAATAGATATAACAAAGACATTTCTGTAATTTTTTTTTACCATTTTAATTTCTCAACATTTGATTTAATTTCTTTTAAATTCTTGGCGATAAAAGTTGCTAGTAACACTTATTGTCCGCTTGCTTGCTTGTTTTGTTATCACTATTTCCGTTAACAAATTTTTTCAAATAAGAAAAACCCTTTTAAAAGTTTTTCATTGTTTTCTATTAACTTTGAGTTTTTTTCTAAAACTTACACTCTAACGCCTGCCAATATGCTTTTGTTTTAATTCTTTGATGATGACCCCCCCTCCTCAAAAAAAAAAGTTAAGAAAAACACAAATATTGAAATGAAACAAAATAAAACGAAAAATCTAAAAATACTAGTAACCCATTTAGACAACAACAATGACAGCTATATAAACAACAACAACAGCAAAATAGGCAAAGAGTTAAACATGAGTCCTTTTGGTGTAGCATGCGTTTCTACTGTAGTAGTATTCAAGGGTACAGCAATTAAATTGTCTAACTCGATTACCAATATTTCCTTTCCTCATTTTACTTACGCTTCCTCTAGTTGTTTAGCAAACAATAGCAATAGCAACAACAACAGCATCAGCACAACAAACATCTAAACTAGAAAATTTAATTACAACTACAAACGTCTTTATGGTCGACATAAAAACGTATGTTTGCATAAGTGTGCGCAGAAGTTAAATAGAAATAGAAATGTTTTTGTAGGTGTGGTTGTCTAAATATATGTACTTAAGTGCAAGTCTGTCTGTCTGTCTGACTGTTTGTCCTTAATAGATGAGATGAGATAAAAAATGTTTTGTAATTAACAACGAAATTTGTACAATTTATTTTACCTTACCTTTCATTTTCTTATGTATTACTTACTGCCGTTGTTGAAAGTCTGTAAGTTTCTACTTTTTGATTTTAGTTTTCTAAGTAGGACAATCGAACTTCTTCATCAAGGTTTTTATTGTATGATGTGTATAGTTTAGGTAACTTTAGTTTAAGCAATAAAAACAACAAAACGAAACCTTTATATACTTTCAGTAAATACAAATGCATGTACATATAGTTTAAGATTGTCTGTTTTGCTAGTTTAAATTTCTTTAGGAAACATTTGCTTACTTTTGTCTGCTTTTCAGTAGAATTAATGCTGCATAAATGATGTATTGGTATAAGTTTGTTGTTAGTTATATAATATTTAGTACGCTTTCACATTCTTCAATTCTGACTCGTCAGAGCAAGTATTTTCGGATGAGAAGGGAAAAGAGAATAAAAAGGGGTACACATTTGACAGTACTAGTAAATTTCCTGTTGATTTGTATTAAAAAGTACGAATATTGAATTGAGGTGTGCAAGTTCAAAAGAGAATTGAAGAAAAACTGGTCTCCATAATGAGTATGGTAGTATGGGTTCTCAATAGGGCATTGTAGCTATGGCCAACTATCAATCTGTGTGTGTAGAAATCAAATTCCTGTTTCAAGTACAGCACCAAAATAAACGATTTGCATATCAGAGTGTTTGAGCTCCTACTAAGCAGTGCGGTATTGAAAATCTACAAAACCTCTTGAGTAGGAAAAAAGTTGTTAAACAAAATGTGAGACAATCTCGAAAGTACTGCGAATTCTTTGTGTTTCAAAACAAAGAATTTACATACGAATATGTGAATGTTCAAGCAGTTTTTATTCGATCTTGTCCTGTATAATAAATAAAAATGCTTCTGTTTCAAGCTCGAGGCCAGTATTGAAAATAAATTTTATTTAATTTTATTTGCCGATATTTCGATGCTCCTTGAGTATCATCATATGGGATTGTCTATAAATATAAGTATAATTTAGAACTCATACAAAAAATAACAATCATAATAAACCACATAGAAAAAACAACAATAAAAATACATGTAAACAATAATACGCAAACTTACAAATAAATAATAATTTATATGGACCACGAAAAATTACTTCACTTCATCATCTATTGTTCAACTAAACATAAAAACTAAATATTGCCTACACTCTTCCCCTTGTTGATTATATGTTTGTAGCGTTGGGAGAATTACTTTCTGAGTCGATTTAACGATGTCCCTCCGTCCATCCGTCCGTCTGGCTGGTTGTGCGCACAGTACAGGTCGCATTTATGAAGATATTTCAATAAAATTTGGTACGTGATATTTTTTCGGCCCAAGGATGGATTATTCCATTATTTCACCTTGCCTTCATACAAATGGCTTTAACAATCATAAAAAAATGTTTGGTATTTGCACGTATCCAAACAAATTTCATCACAAATGAGTGGTAAATAAAGCCGGATTACATCTATAAATTTTGTGCTGATCGTTCCATAACTAGTCGTAGCTCCCATATAAGGCCCACTTCTGAAAATCACTTTAAAGAGAATAACTCTCTCAAAAATGTTGGTATCCAAATAATATTGAACGAAAATATATTTCATATGCATACAAATAATATGGTATAATTTTATTATGATCGGTCCATAATTAGTCGTAGCTCCCACTTTCGAAATTCACTTTAACGATCATAAATCTCTTAAAAATGTTGGTATCCAAATAAAATTTGACACAAATAAGTTTCTTATATACAGAAATAATGACACCTAATTTTATAATGGTCGGTCCATAATTAGTCGAAACTGCTATATAAAACCCTCTCCGTAATTCAATTTAAGCTCTATAAATCTTTGAAAAGTATTTATATCGAGTTAAAGTTTAACACATAAAATATTTATATTCACAGACATCATGACTTTCTTACTTTCTTACATGTTTCTATTGTTTTTTGTTTGAATAGAATATGTTTTTATAAAAAGCAACACGAATTTGAATTATTTATCTTATTTTACCTGATCTTTCATACGTGGAATCAATTCCTTCATTTTCCTTCGAGCTTTCGAGGAACGTATCTATCACGTAAAAACAGAATTAGGGGTATACTTATACACATACACAAATTATTTATATGGTATTGGACAACGGAAGACTGGAAAAGTGTGAAACTACTTAAAATCTTTCGATAAATAAATCACAAGATTTTGACATAAACACTTGGTATCGCTGATAATAGAATTTGCTCTATATTACAACATGAAAAATAATATAGTAGTGTTTTATTATTTATCTTAAACTGTCGGATTTGTTTACATCGGTTTAAGCCTTTTCTTATCATTTTTAATTTTTAATAAGATTTCATGTTGTAAAAACAATTCCTACCTTCAGTAAAAATAATAATTTAATGAAAATTAAATTTAATGAACTCAAGCCTAACTAAAAATTATCAAACATTTTGAGTTTTTTTGACTTTTATTTTTGTTTAATAAAGATTATCTTTGTTCCCATTTGGTCCCACAAATTCTGTCTTATATCAGGACAGTTGTTTGTCTGAAACCATTACTCTTTCCCTTGTTGTTTGCACAACTCTTTAGTAAAGAGTTTTTAGCTAACTTACATACATCAATATGATGCCCACATACTTTCATATATAGAAACTTATCTACTTAGATAAGCACTTTAAATCTTTATTTGCTTTACGCCTCTAACACACTAAATTCATTTAAGAAGTTTATGTACAAAACACACACAACATATTTTTCGCTACAAAGTCTAGTATCAGCTTACTGTCGCAGGACACATACTGTGATGAAAATAGTGTAACAATGTATATGCAGGCACATATATGTATACTCGCAATACATACATACGTACATGTTAGTAGTTTCGTGTTGACAAAAGCCTTTACCACTTAAAACAATCACAAGTTAGCCAAAAAATAAACTATTGTTCAATTCACATGTGATGTTGTAGTGTCGTAGAAGTTGTACACCGTCTGAATTTACAATTTACAACGCATACATTTTTACACATATTTTTCGAATGTTGTAAGAAAGTTTAAGTGTTGTTAAAAGTTGAAATATGTACATATCTAAATCAAAATATTACATTTTACTTAAAATAATAACCAAACAGTAACACTCAAATCATAATGATTGACAAATTTAAAGCAAGAAAAAAAAAATAATAAACAACACATTTAAATAATCAAGATTGTACTTACTTGACTCAATTGATAAAATGTATGTATGTATTATATTTTTCACGCAATGCTGAAATTATTTTATTTTTCTCACTTGTATTATTAAATTTGTTTATTGAGTTTTTTATATTTGTTTTGATATTTTGCTTCTGACATTTTAAAGGCTTGACATTATAAACATTAGGCCGAGTCGATTTGTGGGGAGGCAAAAAAATCGCAAATGGCTCAGTGAAAATCGTATTCTAGGGATCAAAATAAGAAGCTTTGCCGAAGGAACCATACCTCTAAAACGAATTCCCATTCCCCTCAACTGTTGACTTTTGTCCCGTAGGGTCAAGTTTTGAAAAATCCCACTTTGACCCATTTAGAGTGCCCCAATCGAGAACAAATGTATGACCGACTCCCATTAACTTTGGAGGGCCGATCCACCCATGCCAGTGGCACACCCCCTGGAACTCCCCTGAGGGGTTCCCATACAAACATTTAAAAAAATCACCATTTTGGCACTTTATTTTATTATTTTTTATTTATTTTATTTATTTTTATTATTTTATTTATTTTTTCTCTTTAGAAATGTATTTAGTCAGAACATATGTAAATGAAAAATTTAATTTAACTTACTAATAGAAAAGAAAATAAAAAAATTACTGTTTGAAGTCTTTTTTGCTTTCAAGTCTAGGCAATTTCGCACATCTCTGTGTGTATTGTGAACTTCAACATTTCTAGTCACATTGTTTTAAATAAACGGCAACAATGACGACATCAATGACAGCAGCCAGGCAAAAGTGGAGGAAACAAATTGCTTAAAACAGAAACGGATTGTTTAACTTTTTTGTTAGCTTAATTTTTGTTTGGGGAGTTAAAAAAAAGCTAAAAGGAAAAAAACAACTTTTTGCTAAAAGTTGGCCCCTTTGTTAATTTTTTTGTTTAAAATCTATTTTCCTCAAGCCTTCAAAAGGAATGAGATCAGTGAAAGTATAAAACGTACAGTGGATTGTAATAGTGGAAGTAAGGCAATTATAATGCGCATTTTTAAATACACAATTACAATTTTATCAATGCCCTAATTTCACTTGCCGCAGCCAAAATAATCAAATATAGAAGAGTGACCTAAGGTACGTTCACACTTGGCAAAAATAATAGTGCCTATTATGAGAAAAATGGTGCACATTTGATGAAAAAACGCTATTGTGAAAATCTCTCTTTTTGGGTTATTCACAATAGTACATTTTTATCAGCTGGCGCTATATTTTTTTTTACAAATTCTTAAAGAAAAATAAATTAAAAGTGAAATGACCAACACTGAATTATGGTTTAATGATTCGTCTGTTAAATAGAATTAAGCTCCTCTGTAATGCCCTCCCATGATTTGGCTGCCTGAACTTTAGAGCAAATACCTTTTGCCAACAGTGAATCTTCTTCCATGAGAGAAACGAGCTTCGCCAATTGTTGTTTTCTACTTACGACCTTAGACCTGCAGGATATTAACAAAAGTAATTTACAATTAGTGTTTGGTTGACCAAAAAAAAAAAAAAAAACAAATACTTACATTTTAAATAAATTTTGCATAGTTTTATACAGCGCCGACAGCAAATTTGTGTTCGATAAAAAATTCGTTGAACAACGAAATTTTCAACAGTGATGCCAACTCATAATACAAATTTTACATTCGATAAACAGCGAATATCGATTGTCGAATGCAGCTCATAATAGGGGCCAATATATTTTATTTAGTGGTTACGTCTTTTTCGGCAAATAATTGCCAAGTGTGCCCGTACCTTAAGGAATTATCAACCTTGACTAGTGAAAAAGCGACATGTTCGATTTGTAGTAATGTTTATGTTTTAGCTACTGTTGTTGCTGTTGTATCGGCTAAGGCGCAATTCACACACACACATCTCAGTCTCAGGCCAAAGTCAACGCCAACATAGTTTATTGTTGATTACTCTATTTAATGGGTATAAATGTGCAAATGGCGTGTTTAGTACAAATTTAAGTTCAGTTTTTGCTCTTCATTTTCGACGATTTGAGTTCTTTATTTACTTTACTACCAATACATGCAAGTAGTTTCCGTTATAAATTTATTTTGACAGACAAAATGATAAAAATGGTGAGTTGTATTGTTTTTTTTTATTTACGATTAAATTAAAGAAACATATACATACATATGTACATTTAAGAAATTAAATAAATTTAAATTGAAAAAGAAATAAGTAAATAAAAGTGTGTGTGTGTGTGTGTACTCGTATATGTACATAAGTGTGTTTTTGTTCTGTGTATGTGATGTAATTACAATTGATTGTGTAATTCCGCTTGAGTTGTTCGCCATTAGCGTTTGTAAATTATTTGCGACATTAAATGAGATAGAAACAAATTTTGACATAATTTGATAAAATTGATAAATATACATATGTTTAAGTAGGGATTAGTGATTAACGAAAAAGTACGTTTTAGAAAAGGTACTTTTTGGAAAAGGTACTTTTCAGAGGGTATAACCAGAACTAACAAACTACAACTAAATAAGTAAGAAAGTATAGTCAGTCAAGCCATATACTACCCTGCGACCTTGTAATACCCTACACCCAGTATATGTGTAAAAAAAGAGTTGTTCAGAAATGGGCGCTATATGGACCTATTATGGTCCGATCAAACAACAAATTAGGGACATGACTTTTTAAGAGAAAAGTTTTTTTATTCAGGCTAATAGTTCGAATTTTCAAGAATACTATTGTAAAGTACTGGAACAATTGGCAAACTGGAATGCATTTTCTACCCTGCCAAGGGCGTCATCAGCAATTTTCATTGTCCACGATCAATCTGTAAACATCATCTATTTAACTCACCATTTTTTTTAAAATAGAATTCGAGAATTATCATATTTCTTTTTTACGTGCTGTGAGTTAGTTAGAACGAAATTTACGTACGTTTACAATGTGTGTGTATTCTTTATTATTATTTACAAATCTTGTGCATATAAATATTTTTTGTGTAAAATTTTATCTCGATATAAACACTTTCACAAGATTTATGCATCTTAGTGATTTTCAGAAGTGGATCTTATATATAAGCTATGACTAAGCTTAGACCAACCGTTATAAAAATGGCTGTCATGATATCTGTATATATAAAACTAATTTGTGCTGAATTCTATTTGGATACCAATAGTTTTAATAGAGTTATGCCCTTTAAAGGAATTTTCGGAAGTGAGCTTTATATGGGAGCTATGGGCAATTATGCAGTGATCGGCATAAAATTTCTAGATGTAATTAAGCATCATGTACATTTAATTTGTGACGAAATTTATTTGGATACATGCAAATAGCAAAAAATTTATGACCGTTAAACCACCATTTCAAGATTATATTTTAATGGGGGCTAGGTGAAATAAGCGACCGAGGATCAAACAATTTCAATTCCAACCATCCTTGGGCCAAAATATCTTTAAAATTACGGCATATACCTTGTGCGGTAAGTGTTAATCCAAAATGTCCTTCTATATATTGGATTTTATATCCTACACCACCATAGTGATGGTATAAACTAGAACTGAAATTGAAGATTAATTAGGGGTTGTTCACAAATTACGTAACGCTTTGTTTTGCAGATTTTTGACCCTCACACCCCCCATGTAACACATCATAACAAAAATACGAACACCCCCCCCCCCCCCATCCACACAACATAACAGAATAACTTCAAAATAATAACAAAAACTTTTATTTAAAAAATAACATATAATTCATGTACATGTGTATGTATATAACCCCTCACCCCACCGTAACAAATCCTAACAAAACTCATACCTCCTCCCCTCCCCCTTGAGCGTTACGTAATTTATGAACCACCCCTTAGTTGCTAATTTAACTAGTTATCAAAATTATGGCAGTGAAGTGCTAATGATTGCCTTTTCTGTCAGTGATGTTGGATTTTAATATTAGACCTTTTTGTATAGGTGTTATTGAGTATTTCGATTCGAACGCAAACATTTCCGAAATGCAATTTATAAAGTATAGAATTTCGAATGTTTTGTTTTTCGAAACGAGTTACAAAATAATCCCCCAGTTTCCTTATAAAATTATATAATAGATATTATTTATGTATTTTTTAATAATTACTAAAGTTTAAACACTTATGACCTGAAATGTTAAAAAGTAAAAACACACACTGAGGAAGAGCGTGATAAGGATAGATAATGAAAAGAATGTTTAAAAAGAGTTTAAAAGAAAATTATTTATTTTCGTCTTCTTTTTCTATTATTATGTTTTCATTGTGCGTATTTATGTGCAAGTGTTCAAGTATGAGTACATTGTTTTTTATTTGGGGGCCAAAAAAAAAAGAAAGAAAAACGAAAAGTTTTTTACTCTCTAATACGACATTTTCTAAAAATTTACAAACAATTTTTATACCTTCTTTTGGGTGTCTTTGATGGTTTACGTGACTGAAATATTGATGCAGCAAAACTTTTACATATGTATGTATGTATATTATTGTAAAAGTGAGTGAGTGTGTGTATGTATGTGAGTGTGTGTATGCACATGATTTTAGTAACTTAAAGAAAATTTGAAAAATAACTCTTTATATAGAGTAAAATAAAAGAATTTTATGCAAAATATATTTACCACATATACATACGATACATGTGTAGATATTTACATACCTGTTTACATGCAAATGTATACTTTTAGTTTACAATTACATACAAATATGTAAAGCTAGATTTATACGATTGAAATTTTCTTCAAGCTAAATTTCTTCAAAATTTATTGATCAAAATTTATGGAACAAAACTTTTGAAGATTTTATTGATGCCGTGTAAATGAGCATCAAAATCGCATCTGGCAATATTGAAAACAATAAATAATTTTACAGCATGTTCATTCTTTTGATTCAAAACCATATCAATCAATATCAACGCCCCGATTGAATTGGGAAAATTCCACTTTTTATTTATACTTTGGGAAATATTCTCCCATTCCTCTTCTGTTGCTGGCATCTGTACCAATAGATATTATTTTTGATATGTTTTTTTATTTAATAAATTAGGTTTTACCTTTAAAAATTCATCTTTTATTACTCTATATAATGCAGCGCAGACTTTAGGCACAATATTGCATATCGATGATCTTGATCTTTTAAACAAGAACATCAGACTTGGGTCACTAAAAATCTCAAAGTAATTGCCAGGCGTTTTCCGGGGCATAAAGATTCCCGCATATTAGTATTAGCCTTTTCTATTGATGGGGTGACGAGATTAAGCAAATAATCAAAATCGTCTGGTGACCTTCGCACAAAGTTTTTGTAAAAGTCAGGATTATTCCTTATCAAGCGCTCCCTAAAAGAGACATACCTTCCAAAAGAAAAGGTCGGTTCCTTTAGTTTTCTTCTTTTTTTTTTTGCATTATTATCAGCTACTTCTTCCTCCAATAGTAAAAATGTTGATGCTATGCTGATTGTGTCGTCGTCCATACTTATTAATTGTTTTTTTTATAATAATAAATTATTTCACAAAAGAAGCAAAACAGCTGATCAAAGTCAATATTTTCAATATAAAAAGTTTACCAATAGTGTAAATTAGCTTGAAAAAATTTTGATTAAATTTTTATTCACAAGATTTTGAAATATATTGAAAGAATATTTTGATGAAATTTTTTAAACGTGTAAATAGAACATCAAAATAAATTTTCAAAATTTTGATAAGACTTCAAAATACCTTCAATCGTGTAAATCTAGCTCAAGTGTTGCATATGTGCGTGGTTGTCGGCAATAAAAGAGTGAGGAAAAGTTTTTTTTTCATTTTTTTTTTAATTTTCTATAGTGTAAAAATGTAAGAAGAATAAAGTAATATAATAAAAAACTAAGTATAGAAATGTTAATGGTAATGAAGATATAAAAATAACAGTTTTCACATTTTATTTTGTGCCAGTAGGTTGATAATAAAAATTTGTTAGTTCTTCTTGTAACTGCATGGTAATTTAAATATAATAATAAAATTTCATTTTGTATGAATTTAAAACGTTTTAGTTTGTAAAGTATGCCCAGTGAACTGGTGTTGGTATAATTTGGATCAAATGTAGAAGGAAATATGCAGAATAATTAACACATAAATTTATAACAAACGGCGTACATTTGTTCCAGCTGAATTTTCTAGACATAACAGAAAGGAGATAAACTCGTAATTTTCAGTTTTTGGATTTATATATTGCTCATACGAGTATATTCCAAAAAAAAAAGATCGGCTGTGCTTCTACATCTCATTATAATGGTGTAAAACAAAAGCCTATAATCATTCCGGATTGCAACAAAAGCAAAGGTGGAGTTGACAACATGTACAAATGTCTTGGAGAATACACAACAAAAAGGCGAACAACCAAAATTGCTACATATGTACATATATGCTAAAAGAAGATCTACAAGAAAAGCTGGCGGTACCATACGTGACCATTTGCCATACGTGTTCAAACTAAATGCACAAAATATGTAAAAAAATTGAATTTATGAATCTTTGTATCTCTAGTCTTTGTTTTACAACCAAATTTAAAATGAAAAATAATATTGAAATTTATTAAAACAAAATATACGTACTACAACTATGTACCTATTTTTACATTTTAAATCCAAAAATTGCTTGACTTGTTCTGCGCGTACACGGCTATGCCGGATTTAAAAAAAAAAAAAATTTAAATAGTTTTTTCAATAATTAAAAAACAATATTTTAGGAGCATATTCAAAATTTCAAGTTGATAGATCAAATGGTGGCGAAAATATATGAAATTGAATATAAAAAACATACCCGGATAGGTAGTTGATGACATAAACATTAACAACAGTATAAGATGTGTGTATGGATTGAGAAGGTTCGATTATGTTCCTGCTATTTCCAATAAACTTTGCGGAGTTCACTTGATAATAAATACTCAAATTTCCAAATATATATTTGAAAAAATAAGTTTCTTCCAATCGTCTCGAAGTCGAAATATTATAATACCTCGACATCAATACCTAGAGTCTGAATGGCAGATTTATGTACGTGCCGATCATTTTTGGAGCAATCTTCCATGAAATAAATAAATAAATTGTAATGCCAGTAGTTTCAGAAAATGTTTATATATCTTTTTCACATAATATAGGTTTATCTGTAACAAGTTTGTTTATGCTCATGACAAAATTCTTTATAACGTAATGCGTTACTATACTATAAATATAAGACTAAGGGCCATTATTACAAATTGCCTCTAATGTTCTTAATAGTAAAAGGTAAATTTAATTAAAGTGAGGAATAAAGTGACCTTTAAAATTTTTCGTTATTACAACTTCCTTGTAAAATAAAATAATTTTTTTCTAAAATATGGCAATACCAGTGAAAAACCGATTACTTTTGACAAATTAGTGACAAGAAACAGTAAATTGTTTGTGTTTGTGAAAAAAATATACAGATATGTGATGGAAAACGAAAACGAAAACGAGTGAGTTTTAGGAGTAATATTTCTGTATTGAAACAGTTTTATCCCACAAAATATAAAGATAATTTGCTATTAAAGAGAATCTTAAAACAAAAATTTTAAAAATTTGATAAGAAATACAAAAAAAAAAACCGTTTGCTTACTATTTTTGTTTATCAAATTATTTATTGGCAAAACGAAATTAAAATTAATTTAATTTTCATGAAGTTGACATTTTTTCCAGAACATATGGCAACTTCAAATACATAAACCTCACTACAAAATTTAAAGGCAAGATGATCTTCTCTTTAGCTTATCGGTCGGTTTTAAAGTAAAGTAAACTTATAATAACCAAATACTTCTTATCTGTCCGATAACATCATACCTTTCACTATTGCCAAGTTATAATTTATTCGTTGTACAAGAAATGAAAAAATTCAATAAATAAATAAATGTAACAAAACTTCTACTTAAAGGATATTTTCCAACATTAGGAATTTTTTTAATTACAGCACTTTTAAATTGTTTGTTTTAAATCCTCTTTGATGGTTACTTAATCTTAAAAAAATTCAGTTTTTTTTTTGAAATTTGTTCCTAGATCTAATACTGCAAATTAGTGTCTATGACAATCTTCAAAACCGTAAGTCCTTTGGATATCCAACTATCAATTTGTTTCTTCTTTCTTGTTTTTTATCATTCATAACAATTTTAAAGACTTTGAATTACAAAGTAACAATGTGTATATGGTGAATTTCACGTCAAGTGACCCAATGTTAAAAATCGATTTGGATGAAATTTGCACCAAGGTTAGTACTATTGTATAGTAGGCCAGACACATTTTCAGCTCTATCAGTCCAGAAGTACCGGAGTTAGAGGGGGTCAAAGATGGACATTTTGGTCAATTTTGCTCATACAGGGTTTTTTTTAAATGAGTGTAACTTTTCACCTATTGGTCCTAGCAAAAATTGTCCAAAGGACTTTAGATAGCTATTTCTTCAATCATTTCAAAAATATTTTTTTTTATATTTTAAAAAATTATTTTTTTTATTTTTTTTTCAATTTGGGCCCTTTTTTTCTCAAAAGAAACAATTTACTTTAAGATCTTTATAATCACTTAATGGGATGCGAGTGGGATATATATCAAAAAAAAATATTTTTTAACTCAAGAATAGGATTTTTTAATATTTGTCACATGTATCATTTTCATTTATATATTTATTTTATAAAATTATTTATTTGTTATGTGCCAAATATTGAAAAATCCTATTCTTGAGTTAAAAAATATATTTTTTAATTAAATTTGTGTCTGGCCTACTATCCAATAGTACTAACCTTGGTGCAAATTTTATCTAAATCGGAAGACATCGATTTTTAAAATTGGGCCACTTGACGTGAAATTCATCATATATATAACTTCATTTCTTTGTCGGTTTTTTCTTTTTCTTTTTAAAATTATCAAGAAGACTTTAACAAAACTCTTTTCTAAACATATATTTGCGTTTCTCTTTTATTACTTTTACAAAATTCGCATTTTTATTTTCTTATTGGACACACACTATTATAAATTATTGAACTATAATAAGAGTTTTCCTTTATTTACTTTCTTCTCTTATTCAGTTACCAAATATTTTCTATACAATAGTTGGCCGTAGTAAATATGTCGTAAGACTGCCAGTAATGACAGGAAAGAAAAATATCTTACCTGACATAAATACTAAACAAAACTTGTACTTAAATATATTGCCGATAGTTTCCCTGTAGTGTTTTCGATATGGCAAAGGAGAAAGGAAAATAAGAAAAGTTGTCAGTAGCTAAACATTAATATGAATAAATAATGTTGGTCTTGTGCAACATTTAGGATGTTAGGAGGTATGTATGTACATACATAAATACATACATTAGCAAATCTATGTAAGAAACATATGTACATATATTGAAGAGGTTGGATATTAGGGCAGTGTCTGAAGAATATATATGGAAACGTAGGAAATATTATGATATGAGCTTCATTCAACAATGTTTTGAAATTTGAAATAATGTTTAATAATTGTTAAATCACAAGCCAACTGACAAATTATAAAAAAAATATTGTATAAAACTTATATTGCTAATTTTCTTTTGTCACTTTGAAAACTTGATAACTAAACATACAACATAAATTGTGAATTGAAAAATTATATATTATAAAATCAGTATTATTTTTTGTTCTTAATATAAACCACCTTAATGTGCCAGCACGTCCATTGTTACAGGACTCTGAAAGTCAGAAATTTCATGTTTAGAATGTTAAGTTTCATTCCAATGTCATAAAAATAGTGATTTATGTAAAATTGTAAGTAAAGAGAAAAAACAAAAAAATGTTAAAGTATACCTAAAAAATTATTAATTTTATTCAGCAAAATCTTTAAATGTAATTCTCTAGAATGCTGCAAAAAGTATTGGAATAATTCCAAACTGTAAAAGCTGAAAAAAACACATACTATTTTGTTTCTTTAAATAACTTCAAAATTGTGATCCGTACTTATCTGCCAGCCAGACATTCGTAGAGATATAGTGAAATAGACTCAGAAAAATTTCTTAAATTATAACAACTTTTTGTTAAATGGTAGAAAACGAATTTGAAAATAAATTAAACTTTCTAAATCTCTTATTTGAATAAAACTGCCCTAAAAAGTACATTTTTTAAATTTAGTAAAATCTACAAATTTAGCATGATTAAATGCAAATAAAAAATTATCTTTATAAATACTGTTGAGATAATCATTTTTCTAAAGGTTTTAAATTATAATTAAATAAAGCATAATTAAATTTTGAGTTCGAAATTGTAATTGTAAATAAATAAATATTAAAAAAAAATAGTTACAAAAAAATTAACCTTCACGAAATTTTTTTTTAAAAATTCAACCAAATTTGTATTTTTTGCTTGAAATTATGATTAAAAGTAAATAAAACTTTAAAAAATTCTGTTGAAATAAAAGTTCATATTAAGGGAAATTTTTCAACATCAGGGAAATTTTAAAATTTTAGTAAATTTTAGCACAGTTTAATTTTTTGATTTAAATAATGTTTGGTAATCACATAATCTTTATAAAATGCTGTTTTAGTAAAATTTCCCTTACAGGGAAATTAATTTAAATCATGTTTGGTAATCAAATATTTTTTTGAATGCTTTTTTTGTTGTATATAAGGGAAATTTCTAAAATTTTCCAAATTTGAGTTTTATGTCACAAGTCGTATAAGAAAATATATAAATCAATAAAAAGTTTTATTTAAATAAAATTTCTCTTGAAAGAAAATTTTTCAAAATTTGGGAAATTTTTTAAGATTAGGGAAATTTTTATTTTTTGTTTCAAATTATGTTTGAAATACTATTATTCGTTAAAAAAACTTGTTTTAATAAAATAAACCCCCTGGCCCACGATGTCAAAAGATAACGTTCGCTTAGATAAGACTTAAGACACAAACTTGATTGGGGAATAAACAAACTTGATTGAGTAAAAAATAGATACGATAAAAAGTTTGTGTCTTAAGTCTTATCTAAGCGAACGTTATCGTTCGACATCGTGGGCCAGGGGGAAGGTTAAATCTTTGCATAAAAAGGAAATTTTTAAAATTGTAACATTTTTAGAAATCGTATGTATAGTATATGAAATAAATTAATATATGTAAACATTATGTTGATTTAAAATTTATCTTTAAAGGTAATTGTTCAACCTTAGAGACACTTTGAAATAATAGCGCATTTAAATTTCATGTTTCAAATCGTTTTTGGAAATCAATTAATCCTCAAAAAATTGTTTTAATAAAATTTCCTTTGACCAAAAATTTGTATTTGTATAAAAGGGAAACTTCCAAAATTTGTATTTCCTGCTCAAATCATCCTCCTGAAATAAAATTTTTTCCAGAGGGTGTTTTTTAAACATTAAGGGAATTTTTTAAATTATTAACATTTTAATTTTTGTTTCAAATCATGTTTGAAAATCAATTACTCATAAAAAAAATCATATTTACGATATAATGTTCCGATATATGTACATATGTATGTAAATAAGTCTTTAAAAAGGTGTATTGAAATAACAATTTTTTTAAGAGACATTTTTCAAAATTAGGGAAATTTTTTAATTTATAGTGGATTTAAAGATTTTATTTCATATCAATTAATTTTCCAAAAATTTGATTTTAATAAAATTTCCTTCAAAGGGAATTTTTGAATATAGGGTAATTTCTAAAATTGTTCCAATTTTTTTTGTTACACATCGTTTATTAAAGTACGGTCATATTTGGCAAATATTTTTTTAAAAAGGCGTAACCACTTGTTTTAGCACAAATTTGTTTGACGTTGTTTATTGTTACAAAAGTTTTGTAAGATTAAAAAGCGTAAAATAAATTAAAACTAATTATTTTTTGTGCTTTGGCCTGAATAAGTTTTTTTAAATAAAGAAACTAGTTCAAATATGTTATTTAGGGGTTACGTCTTTTTTAGAAAATAATTGCCAAGTGTGAACGTACCTTTACAATATATGAGAAATCTTATTTGAAGATAATTTCCCTTAAAGGAAAATATACCAAATGTTTAAAAATTAGGGAAATTTTGTAATTTATAGTGGATTTAAAGATTTTATTTCAAATCAATTAATTTTCCAAAAATTTGATTTTAATAAAATTTCCTTTAAAATTATGCAATATTTGTATATTTTGTTATAAGCAATAAGAAATAATGTTTAAATAAAATTTTCCGTACAGAAAAAATTTATCAAATTTTTACTTCTAGTTGGAAATTATATTTAAACGAACACTAACTAATGAAGGAACATTTTTCAATATTAGCAAATTTTATCTTTAGCATAATAAACTATTAAGATACAATTATGTTACCTATTTGATAAAAGTAGTCCTTATCAAACAAATATACTTTTAGCATACTTCAGTTTGTTTTTAAATAAAACATGAGAGTATTGCAAAATAAATTTGTCCATTTTTAGCCCATATCGTATTTACGTATTTATTTACTAATGTTTCCTCAAGGCCAAAAACATTTACTATCAATAAATATTTTCACATGAACAAACAAATTGTTTAAACATGTACAGATTTTTTTCCATTCATTTTTTTTAGGATATAAAATACTCAAACAAATATATAGAAATAAATAAAACATGTTTATTAACTTGGGAGGAAACAAAACTGAAACAAAAGAAAATAAATTAATTAAATTAAACAAAAAAAAAACAAAAAAAAAAGAGGAAAACTTAATCCACATAACATTTCTGTTAAAAGCTTGACTGAGTTCCTAAATCCTCAATCTTTGTTTTGGCAATACTAAGAAAACAAAAACAAAGAAAATGTTTTATAACTTGAAGCTTAAAATAAAGAAGATGATGTAGTTAAGCAGAAATTGGGATCTTAATAATCTAATTGTAGTTCATTGTATTAAACAATAACAGAATGAAATTTTGCTCAGAATAATTCATAAAGAAATCATTATAAATTTAACTATTTGACAGAAGTTTTATCATTAAAAACTATTTAAAATACATTTTTCTCAACAAATGAAGTGCAATACATTTTATTAACGACTTAAATTGTAATATTTAAAAATGCTTCCGAATCCCTATTTTTTTGTTCAGGCTCTTATACATACACTGTCGGACAAAATAAAGTGCGGTTTCAAATATTTCCAGCGTTTTGATTAAAACATGTATTTTTTATTTTCTAATAATTATAAATTATAGTTTTATACCCTCCACTAACATAAGTGGTGAATGAGGGTTATCTAAGTTTGTCATTCCGTGTGTAACACTGAGAAATATTCATCTGAGACCCAACAAAGTATATATCTATGGTCTCATGTAGAAAGCCCCTAACTCGCATATTTGAAACTTTACAGGAGAAGGTAAAAACATAATAGAAACTGTAATATTCAACATGTAACTTTTTTTGTACAACTGCTTATAAAAGCGTTATTTTTTACACTATTGCAATACATTTTTGTGAGGAGGTGTATTTGCGTTAAATGCATTGGAATCGCAAAAAAACTAATTTCGAAAAAATAGCGAGTTAGAGCCTTTCTACATGAGAGCAACGATATATAAGTTTGTTATTCCGTGTGTAACACTGAGAAATATTCATCTGATACCCAACTTGATACTTGATCCCTATGGATTTCTAAGTCGATCTAAGTCCGTCTGTCTGTCTGTCTTTACAAAAAACCGTTAACAGTTCTCCTAAGCAGTTTGGTATTAAAAATAAGCAAAATCGGTATAGTAGAACAAGAGTTATGGACCAAAATGTGAGACAACCTCCATAAAGTAACTCGTACTTTAATTCGTTGATTTTAGCCATTGTTAAAACACTCTTATGCACTGGTGCGTTGTCTTTTGTGTTGTAAGCCAAGACCTTTTAGTCGAATTTTTATATTTAATTGGTCCAACATGTTGCAGTATTACTCTGAATTTATTGTTTTACCCTTTAGCAGATAGTCAATCAATAAAATACCTTGGAAGTCCCAAAAAAATCTTACCAGCCTATTGAATTGTTTTTGCCTTTTTTGGGGCACTTCCTTCAGCTTCAGTCCATTGATGGATTGTTATTTTGTCTCTGGATTATAGTGGTGGATCCATGTCTCATCCACAGTTATGAAACGACGCTTACAATCCATTTTATTTTTCTTAAAATTATCAAAGCAAGCAAGCTTTCAGTCATATGCGTTTTTGGTCGACTGTTAACAAATGTGGCACTCAACATTGTCAACTTGGTGCGTTACGCACCATTTTTGGTGCTGTTTTAAATTTCTTGTGCGAAAAATACCTTAGTTGGTGCGCGTTGCGTTTTTTTTTTAAATTTCGGTGCGTTTTTTAATTTTTGGTGGCACCAAAGCAAATACAACACAACTTTTTATTTCAGCGTGAGAAATATCTTTTCATTCAACAGTGGAAAATTATTTTACAATCAATTTTAAGGATCACAATAAGAACAACAAATAATGATGTTTAAGAAGTATCAAATCATAGTCCTATTTTACACTCTTCAGTTTTAGCTGACCAGTTTTGTTTGATTCTCTTTAGAACTTGCCATTTCATTCACACACGTCAATTCAATTTAAAGAGTGTGAAAGCGGATAACTGCACAGAGTAAAACGGTCTTGTTGTTGTAGTTAATTTTGTATTATGCAAAGAAAAAGAAATTTCATTATATGAAATTTGCTGGCGCTTTTTCATTTTAATTGTTTTGTAGTAAAAGTTGCTGTCGAGTGTGGTGTCAAAAAAAGTGTGAAACATTTATATATATAAAGTGCTGTAAAACTAAAAGTGATAAAACTTCTGTTTATTAAAATAAATATTTAAAGTTACTTATTGATTTTCAATAAAAAAAATTCTAAAATTGGTGCGCTTTTTTCTCCATTCTGGTGCGTTTTGAAATTATAATGTTGACAACGCTGGTGGCACCCATCTTGCAGAGAGCTTTTTCATCTGTAGTTCTTCATGCAAAATTAAATGGACTCGATCATTTGAGATGCCCACGATAATGGCTATTTCACGAACTTTTATTTGTCACGTCCACTACGTGGTTCATCCTCAATGCTTGTACGACCACGTTTAAATTCAGCAACCCAATTTTTTTACTGTTGCATATGAAGGAGCACTTTCACCTAACACATTCACCATATCATTATGAATTTCTTGTCCCGATAAATCGTTTTTATTTAAATATTTAATGACACCACGAATTTCTAATTTTTCCATTGTAAAAACATTGCGGTTGAGTCTTTTTTGAACACCTGTTTCTATATGAAGAAGTTGGCAGTTCGAAGAGAAATTTAACATGTGTACGTAGCACAGATGTTTTCTGTGTATACCGTGCTTTCTGTTCTAGGCTAAGAAGTTTCCGAAGCGCTCATCAGAAATATGAATGAATGAGTGACTTTATAAAATTGCAATGTTTATGTAAATAATTTGGATACTCCAACAAATAATTGAACTGTGAATAAATAGTAAATAATACAGGTAGAAGAAAAATATCAGAAATGAAAGAAGAAGGTAACAAAACCGCACTTTATTTTGTGCGACAGTGTATGTGTTAACATTTACTAGTTTTAGTTGCATAAACTGTAATCTTCTTTCTCATGATGTGTTTTAGTTGCAATAAATTTGAATACTATGTACATTGTGTTAACCCTAAGTTTTCTTACTATTAAAACTATTCTCAGCTTTTATTACTTTTTTCTATTTTATGTTTCGAAATTATTTTTCCAAAGTGTATTGCAATTGTTTCCTCTTTTTACAACATTGTTTTTGTGGATTTTCTTACGCATAAAACTAAAGTTGATGACGTTGCTTGTAAGTAAATGAGCAAAAATTTGATATTTAACTCTTTTTGCTTCAGATCAAAACCTTCGAATGTTTTTTTTAAAGGTTTTTTTTTTGAAAGATTAACCTCCTTATTCAAAAGCGATTATTAAAGTTAACAAACGTTTATTAAGACAACTTTTATATGCAAATCTGTCATAATAAATGTTTGTTAAACCTTATAATCGTTTTTGAATAAGGGGGTAAGATTTTTCCGCAAATCAATTTGGCAACAATTGTTAACTTTAATGAATTTTAAACCGCTAAAATATAAATATGAATTTTAAACATTTAATTTGAAAAATTCTTTTATTTTAAGTTCCGTCATGTATCCGAATGATTTAAACTATATATTGGTTTGCTTTAACATTTAATAAGGTTTTAAATTTTAAAAAAATTCCAGTCGAAATTCAAATTTTAGTTTAATCTGAACAATTCGTTTCTAATCACTAGTACACTACATCACCGATTCCTTGGCATAGTTTGTTTGTGATTAAATATTCTGCAGTTATTTCTAGAATTAATGATTTTACAATAAAAAAACGTTTAAAATTTAATTATAAATATGCGATTAATTTAAAACACCCATAATCTTTACTTCCAAATCCCGCTTTTTCATCCTTAAGATTCCGCTTTTTGATAAAAACCATCTGGTCACGTTATCTATAACTCAAATCCTACTGGACCAGTTTTGCCCATTTTTAATACCAAACATTTCGGTGGAAGAAAGAGTAGTCGGTAAAAATGTCATTGTTTTGTGTCGGACGGACGGAGATGACTAGATCATTTTACAATCTTCTAAGGACCCAGAATATATGTATATACTTTTTAAATCTGCGACCAATATTCCGCTACCATGTTTTTGGTAGCGGGCATAATAATGAAAATTATTTGATAATTTCGTACAACGTAACGTTGAGTAATTGATATAACTTCGTTAACTCTAAAGAGAATATTGGAAATACCTAAGGAGATTGCATTTGCATAATGCAAGCAACAAATGCCAATATTGAAAAAGTGCGTTAGTGGAAAATTTTAATTGCCAAGAAGCCTTCTCTATGCATACAATGATTAATTGATATAAGAACTGATTAGCAAAGACCATGTACTTGAGTTTATTGAATATGTATATTATTGAACATCAGCAAGTATATGCTCATTTTTAGAGAATAATAATTCCCTCAAAGTAGAAAGCAGATTTTCTACTTGATGGCTGTGTTAGTCGTTAAGGTTCTGAGAACTCACATGTGATTTTTGCAAAACCAAATGTATCCACCACATCAGTAAGGAGTCGGAGCTGGAGGCATCATTAGACCTTAATTCTGTTATAGTGCTACAGCGACTTGATATCAGAATTCCGTTTGCCGAAATTGCATCATGTGAACGATAAGTGGATGCAAAACGTTTGAAACAATTCAATTACTTTTTTAATTGTAATCGTGTACTCGTTGCGTTGTTTGGAATTAGCTTTTAAGTTAAAGGTAAGGTCAACAAACCCGTAACCAACTGTGCATTAAGAGAGGAAATTTAACACATTACTTACTTAGTGATTTGTTTTCTAAACAAGGCTATCGTTATTCTTTAAGCAATAAAAATTCAATTTATAAAAAGTTTGCACAAATTACTTGAAAATCCGACATTGTCGAATATAAAATGTTACAATCAAACCTTAAGTAACAATTTACACGAAACAATTTTTATTGAAATATTTTCCTTGAAATTTTTTCGGTGTTCACACAGCAAAATTCTTATTAATTAAATCGCTCATATTTTTTTTAAAGAATATGCACACATTTATATACGCATATGTAATAAGAATAAGAGAGTAACACGCATTGCTAGTACAATCAAGTGTGCGCACCAATACCTCGCTTTGCGTCGTTTCGTTTTGCGTTTCTTTTTCGAAGTTGCGTTGCTGCTTAATTAGTACCAATTTGCACTTTGCATCGTTAGATTGTCGAGGTTGCGTTGTTTTGGGTTCGAGTCTTTAATTTTATTTTTTGAGATTTTTGCAAAATTTCCACAAATTTGCTAAAACGATAACCCGTACAAGGAGTCCTTTATGATTGAAATGGAGTTCTTGCTTTCTATTTGAATGGAAAATCAAGTTGCGCACGGAGCACCATTAAGTAAAAAGGTATTTTAGACAAAAGCAAAAAGTTTATTTGATGATATAAAAAGTAAATGATTATCCAACGATAATTAATGTTAGTGGTAGTAATACAGACAATTGCTACAAGGAAATTTATTTTACGTTGAAAAAAAGCTGTTCAACGAACATGGAACCAATTTTTTGTGAAAGAAAGCCGGCGACATAGTATTTTCGTAAAGCTGGAGGTCCTGAACTCGCTTTTTAGCGTCAACGCGTTTATAGTTTTCTAAACGTTTTTAGCGTCAATTATTTCAAGTTATATGTGAAGATTTTGCCAGGCAATGTATTTTCGGAGGTGATGTCGTAAGCTCAGCTGATTTTTTTTTTATATGAAATTTTTTATCGGTTTGTTAGTCAATTTCATTTAAAAAATGTTTTTATGTATACGAATACATTGATTGTACTTTTTTCACAGTTTTCTTTAGAACGCGAGAAACGTGTAAACGCTTGATGTAGACTTTCAGATTACCCAAGGGGCTATCTTCGTTCTTTACATGGTTTGCTATAGAAAATCTTAATTCACTTTGGGTCGTTTCAATTTTTATTGTGTTTTTTTTGGAACGTAACCCCGACGCAAAGGGTATTGCAAAATGTATTAGTGTATTCGTCTTATCTGGCCGTCATCCCGATGTCTAAAAGGTAATCAGCTTAGCTTAAAGAATTACTTCGTGTAAATTGGGACTAAGTACAGATATACAACATTTTACATTACCTATACTTACTGTGAGTAACCATTAAATTATAAGTTTCTATATTTGTACTCATATTATATTTAAAATACAAACAAAATATATTTAATTTTAATAATATTTTGTTTTAACCATTTGTAGGATGTTTTTGCATCAGTTCTGTGATTTGTCTGAGTGATATCGGATTTTTTTATTTAGATTTAAATGCTTCAATAATTGAAAAAAAACAATTCGCATTTAAAATATTACTACATAATTCAAAAAAGTCAAAGTGTAAAAGACCTAAAAAAAGTCTACATAAAAGAAATAATCTTAAATATCACAAAATAAAATTGTAATTCTACATTTTTGTTATATACGTTGAAAGTGCATAAATATTTATTTCTAGTAACAAAAATATTAACTAGTGTTTAAAAAAAAATTTATAAGTAATTGCGATTAACGTCATACTTTAGATGCATATGATTACTTTAGAACATATTATGATTACTTTTAACTATAATATGGTTACCTAGGGTCTTAATATGATCATGTATGACAACTTTATGATTATATTGGGTTATAGCAGCGCTGCCAAAAGTAAGATTTTAACTTATTTTTTTAAGATTTTTTAACCGAAAAAAGATTTTAAGATTTTTTCCACAAAAAAAAAGATTTTTTGTTTTGTCTACACGAAGGTTAAGGTTCAATAAAAACAACCTGTTTTGTACTACTTATTTCAAAAAAAAAAAAGATTTTTTCTTCAGAAATAAGACTTTTTTTGGTGAAATTAAGATTCTGTGCTGAAAATTTCTGACAGCCCTGGGTTATAGTATGATGTTATAATATCAAATTATGATTAACAAGAAAATATTTTGATGAAATATTACGATGATAATTG
Source organism: Bellardia pandia (assembly GCA_916048285.2). Lineage (NCBI taxonomy): Eukaryota > Metazoa > Arthropoda > Insecta > Diptera > Calliphoridae > Bellardia > Bellardia pandia. The sequence goes on from OU696531.1 coordinate 26,687,515, forward strand.
ATCATATCATGATGATATTTCAGGGCACTTATATTCATCATAATATGTTTTGACTACAATCATAAATCTCATCATAATATGTTGCTCTTAGATTATTTATTTACCACAACTATGTTGTTCCACTGCGTGTATTTCAGACATACGAGTATGTAAATGGATGATATAAATAAACGTAACATATTTAAATATCTCTCATATATAATTTAACCTATATACAAATATACAAATCTGATGACAGTGTATTTATTAAATTTTGTGTAAAAACTTTGAGGTCCTTATAAATGGCTTGTAAAAAAAGGGTCCCACATACACTTACATAGATACAGAAGTACATACATATATACATATGCTTTGTATGCTGGTATTTATGTGTATGCATGCATACATTCGTGTAAACTTCTGGGTATTAGGCAAGTACATTAGACTGAACCCAAAATATTGTTGACAATGTTCCTTATTTGTATTAAAACTTATTTCATTACAAGAAACTATTTCTCAAAATGTTTGTCCTCACAAAAAAATGATATTAAATTAAAAATGAAAAATTAAAGATTTGAAAATTTCCTGCATTATGCGCATTGTATATTGCATATACACTGTCGGACAAAATAAAAAAATAAATTTGACCAACGAGACCATAAATATTTGTGACATTTCCGCCCAAACTTCATTTGGACACATTTAAAAAGTACCACCCTAATAGCCTGCATATGAGTATGTAAATATATTTTCAAGCTGCAATATACATGAATTCAGTATAAAAATATTTGAACTACTATGAAAGTACATATTTTCAATTTATAAAGGTATTTTCAATTTGTAATGGTATTTCAATGATTGTATTGGGCTTTGTGGGAATTTTTTATTTAAGAGTCAAATGTAATTTTTACAACTTGTGCACAAAATATGCTGTACACTCTTGTTCATGTGTGTAATGGTGTCTTGATGGGTTTTAATGCATTTTTTTTTGCGTTTGCTGGTTTACCCGTACGTTTGTCAATGTTTGTATTTATATATGTATATATGTAGTTTTGTATAGTAAAATTCTGCTTCAAATTGCAGTATTTATTATGAATAATATTTAAGGCTTTTGATTTAAAATAAAATAAATCGGCATATGTGAATGTTGGAAAGTCCGTAATACATATTTTATAGGAAAAATTTCTCCGGATGTTAATTTTCCATCAGACTGGTATCGGTTGACTTTCGTTTCGTTGCTCCAAATAATTCGTTTTCAATCATATACTGTTAAATTTTTGTGGGTTTTACAGAAAAGAAGCAGTTTTTTCACATTTCTATCGGAAGGTGCTGGCTTTTTCTTTTTCACACTGTCTACTAAACCAATTCTATTTAATGCGCTTCTAACCGTCCAGGAAGTGACAATACTTTTTGCAGCATTTTTCGGGATCTTGATGTCCTTCTTATGTAGCAAACGTTTAATCTGCCGGGCATCACATTCAGAAAGGAGTCTTTGTCGACCCCCTTGGTTATTATTTCAAGCTACATTACTCCGTTTTTTATATCATTTACCTTAAATTTGACTTAAATTTAATTATTCACCAATTCTACGGCATGAATTATTATTGTGCAACCAATTTATCACATTGTTTGCAATAACACTTGGCCTTTTTCTCATTTTTAAAGATATACATATTAATTTTTTATTTAAAAATCAAGTTAATAACTTTACAGGGCAAACAGTAATGCACAAATAGAGCAATAAAACCTTGATAATGAGATCGCAAGAAACAAAAAACCAACGGGCTTTATATCGTTACATTTTAGCAGAGCAATATCGTGATAATGTTTATTTCTTGTACTGTGCAAAAGTATCCGAATAGTGAATTTTTTGTTTTTTTAATTTTTTTTTTTTTTTTTTTTTTTTTTTTTTTTTGAAGCAATTTATGTGAGTTTTTGTGCTTTTTAATTTAGAATAAGGTTCAATTATATAAAAAAATACACATACATATATGATAATATAACTATATTTGTATTATTTTCATTACCTTACTCTTTTAATGCAAAACATCCGGACAGTTTTGCATCCCACTGTATTTTATTAGGGAATGATTTTAAATATTTTAAATTAGTTTAGATACCTTGAATTTGCTAGATGTTGGCTATCATTTTAAACCTAAAATGCTGTATTTTACTCACTCCTATCAGTCTTATGTTTAGACTACCACGTCTTATACTGGGACTTCCTCGACTTATACTGAGACTAAACGTCTTATTATCAAACTACAGTCTTATACTTAGCATCTTATACTGAATATATTTATAAATAGAGATATCTTGAGGTCTACAAAGAGTTAAAAATAAATGGCCTAAATAAAATATTTATAACAATTATTATTTTTATTTGAACTGTTAATTTTAAATCTTTAACATTTTTTTATTTAGGCTCGAGTTCATTAAATTTAATTTTCATTAAATTATTTTTACTGAAGGTAGGAATTGTTACAAGAAAATTATTATTAAAATTTATTGATAATTTTTTTTGGCTTGGGATTCGAACCTGGATTGTTGGTTGAATTTACATATGTTTCGAGAAACACCACTTTCTCTCACAGAATTCTTTTGCGTTCTAACCCTGTGCACCACTGCGGTGCCCGCTAGCCAACAGTCAAACACCAATCCTTTAACCAGTGTTACCGGTGGTTCGAAATTTGCTATAATTATCATTTTTCAATTTATTTACATGTTACCTTTTTTTATAGCATTTTCAAAAAGAAAATATTATTTGGCGGACCCTTTATTTATAAATAGAGATATCTTGAGGTCTACATAGAGTTAAAAATAAATGGCCTAAATAACATATTTATATTTTAAGAAATGAACACCATTTATTATTTTTCATTTTATTGATATGTCGATAAATATTAAATGATAGCTCCTTCTATTTTACAAAGTTTTATTTGTTTTTTTTATCGCAAACACAAACAACAAAAAAACTTAAAGCAACGAACATTTTTTACAAAATAAATATATTCGTATTAAGAATACATATCTATGTATGTTATAAAAGTTTATAGAACAAACATATGTATGTACATATATGTATGTGTATATTTTTAACCACTTGGCAAATATTTGTCGAAAAAGACGTAACCACTAAATAAAATATATTTGAACTCCTTTATTTATTTAAAAAAAAAAACTTTGTTTATTTAGGACAAGACACAACAAATATTTAGTTTATGTATTTATTTTATTTAATGCTGTTTGTTCTTACAAAACTCTTATAAGAGTAAACAACGTCAAACAAATTTGTGCTAAAAGAAGTGGTTAAGCTTTTTTGAGTAAATATTTGCCAAGTGTGACTGTACCTTTAGATGTAGACGTAGAAAGACAGCATATGAAGTAGTATGTTTTTGGTGAGTGTGTTTGTGTGCTGAAGCACATAAATACTATAATTTGTTTGTTTTATATTTATCAATGAAATTTTATCTTAAAAAAAAACTGTACCATCATATAAAGGGTGGTTAAAATTTAAGGGTCGATTTTTGAATAAAGCACAAATTATTTAGGAAATTATTGTAATTTCTGTTTACTTTGATAATATGGTATGGGTTAATTATATATGAAACAAAATATCGACGAAAAGGCGACACACCTCCATCCGATGGACCAAATTTTCGATGACAGTGAGACATAATTGAGGTTCTATGCCGTTAATGTCCCAATTTATCTCATCCTTTAGCTCTTGTATAGTTGCTGGCTTATCGACGTACAGCTTTTGCAGTACGAGATGTATGATCATGCACTGGTGTTTTAACATCTCCTACAGACCCGGTTTGTTTAAATTTTTGCACAATTATTCCAATTGTACGCAGTTTTGGACGATTAAATTGATCGTAAAAATCACGAACTGCACGATATGCATTTTGTTTTCAACTCTCATTTTCTTAATAAGCCTGAATAACTTTAACACGTTGCTCGATTGTATATCTTTCCATGGTTTAGAATGAGTTAGTCTAAAATTGAGAAATGTCAAATGAAAAGCAGAAACAAAATTGATGTTTAGGTGTGGTTTACATTCAACAATGGCCCTTAAAATTTAACCACCCTTTATAAATATGTACAAACAAACATTGCTGTAGACACATGAAAATCAGAGAAAAAAGTTTTGCGTCTTTTATATTTATTAAAAAGTTTTGTGGACATACTCGTATACATAAAAACATTAATAGTTTACTTTTTATCTTTGGGAAATAAAGCACAAATAAATGTATTTGACCGATTTTGTAGCTATAAAAGTAGGTGCAGTATCGTGTATATTTAAGTAGTGTGTCAATGTTTTAAGCCCCACAATGTGAATTGGTCAGGCGGGATAAGGGAGTGTTATATAACAGCAGGGTAAGAATGTAAGAAAATCTAATTTGCTTCATTTGTAATTTCATTACCCTAATAAACTCATTAAAATGCAACAAAATTGCCCAGCGTCGTCTACAGACACACTCACGCACACTTTTATAATGATAACAAGGGCTCACAACAAACGGCAGAGCAACAACATATGCTGTTCAGGTTCTCGTTTTGGAGGGTGCTAATGGCTGGTGTTTTTGTTGCTGGTGTATTAACAGCCTTAAAGTATGCAATAACAATATTTGTTAACTAATCTGTTATAGAAGGAACATCAAAGAGAGAGAGAGAGATAGAGTGTGTCTGTGAATTTCTGAGTTTACAATTGTTTGCATTGTACAACTGTATGAGCACAAACACAACAACTCAAACAGGACGTTTGAAATTTTTATATACATTTGTTGTTATTGCTGTTTTTTGTTTTCCATATGGACACTAATTATGCCGGGTGTTTTAGTGGCAATTGTGGTACTTTTATGTTTTAATATTTTCATTTGGTTTCACTACCCTGCTCGTTTGCTTAGCTTTTATTGTGGCCTATATAAACAAATATTTGCCTTTTAGTATTTAGGTCAAATATACATGTACTGTACATATGTGCTCGGTGAATGTGAGTATAAGTTTTAAAAGCTTAAAAGTTTATGAACACCAAGTAAGTATTTTGAGAAATTAGCCAAACTATTTAATAATAGGTTTAATGTTTGCATAGTTGTGTGTTTATTTTAAGATATCCTTAATGCATGTTACACAATTTGTTACGTCTGGTAGGATTATGTATTACGATCAAGATTTTATGGATAAAAAGTAATGGCAATGAAGGCAATAAGGAGTGTAGTTCATTTACTTTTAATATAGAAATAGTTTGTGATAAAAACGGAAATTGTTTGGAATTATAAAATGCGTCCATTTAGATATTTAGATACTTTAGTGCTGTTTTGTACGCGAACAACTGTCAGATTACTGTTCCTATACTTGCAGACTACCACCTTATACACAGAGTACCGTCTTATACACAGACTACCTTCTTATAGACAGATTACCGTTTTATAGACAGACTACCGTCTCATACTAAGACTACCGTCTTATACAAATTAAAACTGAGTATAAACTTATTAAAATCAAATAGTATGTTTGTTATGCGAAACAGCTAACAAGAGACCTAACAATACACTATTTTAAAGCACACAATGGTTTCACAATAAAAATATTATTATTAATTTTTTTATATTTTCACTTACACTTCAGCCAAAGGAAGTCCTCTAACAATATTTTCAATTTAGTTTTAATTAAAATATTTATTAACTATAAAAGCAGCAACTAATTTTAAACATACACTAATTTGTTTATACCGACGTTACGCATCTACACAACTTCAACGCTGTTCAAGAACTCAAGCCAAAGGAAAACAGAGAAAAAATATGAACAATTTCCTGTGCAAGCGACACATTTTATTTGATTTTAAAAGAATGTAAAAGTATGCAATGTTTTTCATATACGAGTATTTGTGTAGGTAGCTGGGACTTATTAAACATTATACGCTTTGACTCAATAGAGTTCAGTAACATTTAGCGGTTAAATATGTTAGTAAATGAGTAAAAGTCTAGCTGATGGAATGAAGTCATACATTAGTAGTTTTGCTACCAATCTTTAAAAGTAGGAAACGGAAATTTTTTTAGTTACGGATGAAGGTTATTGCAAGAGCAGGAAATGTCTTTAGAAAATAAGATGAAAACAAAAACAACAAAATATATTAAGAAATATGTCATGAAAGCGCACTAGCGCATAAAGCAGGTTTGTGAAAAGCATAAAAAAAACAAATTATAATTTTTTCACAATTTAATAATTTTTCTTTCCTTTTTTTTGTAATATTTGCAGATTGTTATTTGATGAATGCAAAGAGCTTATTATTTTAAAAATACGAGGTAAGTAGCTTTCCGTTAGTACTTATTTGTATTTTATTAAAATATACTTTAAATTAAGATTTAAAGAGTGTATTCAAGTGTATTGTATTTTCAAAAAGTTGTTTACTCGCATTTTTAAACATGTAAATTTATTGTTTATTAAGTTTGTTCTTCTTGTTGAAACGTCAACGCATGGTTAATTTAATTTAAACTTTGTTAAGCATAAATTACGTTTTTCGGTATACATTTCAAAAGTTTAGGTCATGTGTCATTAACACAACTAAAATATGTGTATAAATATTTAAATGTTGTTTATGGCCACATGTTTATTAGGGTGATAGTTAGTTATTTAGAAAGAAATATTGCACAAAAACAGGTACTATTGTGGAAATTTAAGAAATATAAATATGCATAATATTTTTGAAATTACAAAAATACTTAAATCATGGAGCGTAAGTACATTTTTTAATTATGTACAATTAAAATTGCTTATACGCATCAATTTTCTATGCTGCATAATAATCCTCCAAAAGTATGCTATAGAGTTTGGACAATTGTTTAGAGTTCTACATTCATCATACGCTCCGTTAATTTGATTTGCTTTGAAAATTCAATAAGATTTTATTAAAACTTTTGCATACGAAAATTATTTTATTAATTTTAAAACAAATGTTCTTTGCGTTAGAATATGCATAAAAAATATTGAAATAATTAAGTTGTGCAAATATCATTTATACGGATTTAGGTCATTTAATTTGAATTCTTCTAAACTCAGACTAGCGTTTTATACTCAGACTACCGTTTTATAAACAGACTATCGTCTTATACTCAGACTACCGTCTTATACACCTGTGGTAACCAAATCTTCATTTTCAGTGCACTTAAGTGCTACAAAAACAATAAAACAAACTCACACCGACGCTTGTTCTCTTCTATTTCAGTTTGATTTCAGTCGTTAATTGAGTGTTAACGAGTACACATGGGCGGATGCTTACTGCTTTTTTTCTTTTATTTAATTTCAAAATAAACCAGCAAACAATATAGTATAACGGAAATAAATTAAGTTCTTTAAATTTAAAACATATTTTGTTAATAAGAAATTGTTACAAATCTTAAATTTGGAAAACTTAATTTATAATGCCTAAATATACTTAATTTTTTAAGTTTTAATTGTAAATTAAACTCGACCAATCACATATGTGTGAAAAAATTGCCTAATTATATAAAAAAAATTTGCCTAATTATATAAAAACTGAGGCATATTTTTTATTTAATTTTATTTTATGCCTAACACTTTTTTTAGACCTCTTTTTCATTTTGCTTTTAAAAGTAAAATTCATTACATTTGCAATTCTTAGTTTTGTGTTTGCTGGGCAATATTCTTTTATCCAATACAGACGCATTTCATTTATTGAGAGTTTTGGTTACCTCTGTTATACTCAGACTACCGTCTTATAGTCAGGTTATAAGCTTTTTATTATCTTATTGAAAGCTGAATAAAATTCAAATATACTACTGTACCCTAATAATTTTGATATTCAACGAGCCGTAGTGTTAAATTCCGTAACATGAAAATTTAATCAAATGACACGTATTGTGTTGTTTTCTCAATATTTTGCTTTGTTGACTGCCAACGTCCAAAAATTTATAATAAAATTTGCATAAAATGACTAAAACATGGCATTTTAATGTAAATTTTATTTTGTTTATTATGTTTGCATTTGCAATGGATAAAAACAAAAAAACCACATCCTTAATTTTAGAAACATGTACTATTCGTGTATTTATATACTATACTAGCTGAATCCGGTGTGCTTCGCTGCCCCCTTTGAGGTGAAGGCAAAATTTCAGTTTATGGGGGACACCCCTGGAAAAAAAAAAAAATGCCACGCCCCCTTAAATGACCCCAGGAGTGCGAAAATCATAATGAATAAGGGGGCTCACGCCCCCTATGGGCGTGGCAGTCGAAAAACGACCCGGCGCACCTACGTAGACAATATGGGTATCAAATGAAAGCTAATGTCTTCACGATTCCAAAAATAGCCGTATCGTCCAATTCACGACCCCAGTCGTGAATGTCAAAGGCAGTAACGCAATCCATATTTAGTGATGTTCTCGTGTCAAGAGTCAAATCATAAATGAGGATAAGTACAAAATTAAGAAACGAGGAAAACTCTTGAAAGCTTCTGATTGATTAATGAAAATTTGTTATACTGGCTTCGCTTAGTAAAGTTTTTCTGCGTGACCGGCCTACGGCCGGGCTTAGGGGTTTTTAACTCCAGTATGTCTTAATTCTAGACGGCGGGGATCTCGAGTGCTCGGCCTCTGGCCGAGCTAAAAAGAAATAAACAAAAAAAGTCCTTCCCCCATTTTATAAAAATTAACATATCTTCCTCAAATTCTGGACGATCTGGCAACTACGGGTATTTTTGGAATCGTGAAGACATTTCCTTTCATTTGATACCAATATTGCCTAAGTAGGTGGCATGGGTCGTTTTTCACCCCCGCCCCTATTTAACAAAAATGGCCGTATCGGCTGCAAAAACCGCCCGATCTGGCAACTATGGCTATTTTTGGAATCGTGAAGACATTAGCTTTCATTTGATACCCATATTGTCTACGTAGGTGGGCCGGGTCGTTTTTCGACTGCCACGCCCATAGGGGGCGTGAGCCCCCTTTTTCATTATGATTTTCGTACTCCTGGGAACATTCTGAAGGGGATGGCATATTTAGATTTTTTCTCTAGGGGTGTCCCCCATAAACTGAAATTCAGCCGAGGTGAAGCCTTTAATAAACGTTGTAAAAAAGAAGTCTGCATGGTTGAAAAATATTATCATGTAATAAATAGTCCTGAGTCAAAGCTGCAGGATGTGAAAATTTAAGATCGGTTAACAGGTCTAGCCTCCAATATATCGCAATTAAAGGGCCATGCTCCTCCCAATTTTTATTTGGTACGTATTTCTATTCATGTTAATACCACATATAGCAAATACTGACGCTGTTGGTCAAAAAATGCCCAAGATATGACGATTTTAAATGTTAGGTTAAATGGGCAAAGCCACGCCCCTTTGTTTACTCTCTACCATGTACCAAATATCATCGACGTAGGTAAAAAAATGCCCTAAATATGGCGATTTAATTTTTTTGGTTATATGGGCGGTGTCACGAGCCTTTGTCCACTCACAACTTTATGTAGTCAAGAATTTGTTATTTCGTAAGAATATTCTATTATAAAAATTTAACGACGATCGATCCAGTAGTTAAGACTATATCCGTATGGTACGTATTCCTAATTATGCCAATACCATATGTAGGGGAGAGGAGGGCACCTTAAAACACTTTTTGCTTTCAAGCCACATAAAAATTTATATTTTTGAATTAGTGACTTTTTACATAATTCAACTAATATATGTATATGGAAATAAACTTTAGCTTAAGTCTACAAGTAACTTATTTTTAGTTCGATTTATATTTTTTTTTATTTTTTTAATGGATGAAGTCATTGTGTTCAAATGTGCCCCCCATACGGGGCAGCTTTGAACTAGGCTGGGACAGTTTTGAACGGCAATTTTTTCTTGTAGCGCTTATGTTCAAAAACAACATAAACAGTTATATTTTTTATATATATAATAAATTCGATTTATTTATTAAGAAGAACATAAACATTAACAATTAAAAATTAAAAAAAATTCAGATCAAAAATAAGTTTTATAAAAGGTTTTGCGATTTCAGGTGACATTACATTTTCCTTTAAAGCATCATGATCAGCATTGGATTCGTCATTTTCAGAAAATGAGAGAGAATCAACAATGTTTGGTACTTCGGTTTATAAATTAACATGTTCAAAGGTGCCCCCTTTTTCTTTGTTCAAACCTGAAGTGGTATGCCATTTCACGTAAATTTATAATAAATATTTTTTTTTTACATAAATATCAAATAACTTAACTAAATTTTGTTTGAAATGAATTTTGGACTGCAATAAATTTCATTCACGAAAGAAAACAATCACTGAATACTTCTTACACTCTTATTTTATTATTTTTTATTTATTTTTAAATATTATTTTTTAATAAAAAATAATAAAATAAAGTGCCAAAATGGTGATTTTTTTAAATGTTTGTACGGGACAAAAGTCAACAGTTGGGGGGTAGTAGAATTCGTTTTAGAGGTATGGTTCCTTCGGCACAGTTTCTTATTTTGATCCCTAGAATACGATTTTCACTGAGCCATGGGCGATTATTAAATCGACCCGCCCTAATATATATATATATATATATATATGTATATCTATATATATAAAAATAAGTGTACATTTTGATTGTCACTCCATAACTCGAGAACGGCTCGACCGATTGCCATAAAATTTTTAGGGAAGATACGGAGGAGTGATGATGGTTAGTTGATTTTGAAATCCAAAATCGGTCTAGCCATTCTCCAGTTATGATTTTTTTCCTGAAAAAATTCAACATTTGAAAAAAAAGTCCCCTAAAGTATGCTGTACAAATTTGCAAATAAATAAGAGCAGGCAGGTTGTGAATACATCTTATTCTATGAAATACAAATCAATAGTAAATACCGAGCGAAGCCGGGGCGGTCAGCTAGTACTATATATAGATTTATATTAAATAAATGTGCTGGCATGAATAATTTTTATCAATTTCTTTAGGTATTGTCATGTAAAAAATTTATAATTGTGGTTGTTATATAAATTCTAAAATATACAATTAAATTGAAATATAATGATTTGAATTTTACCCTTTTAGGGATTAAAAACCTGAAATTGAAGTTTTTATTGTAATAGTTAACAAATTTTCAATTAAAATGTTTGTTTTTATTCAATAACAATAGCTGAGCCCATGCAAATGCTTAGGTTTCATAAGCATGTTCTGCCGGAATAATTGCTTGCCATGTAAAATCCTTTAATTTTTAAAATGTAATGTAATTTTCTTTTTATATTTTTCAGTTTTTTCTTGCTTGTAGTTAATGTTCTTGTCATAAAAAGTACTCTCGTCCCTCTCATTTATTTTAAAAACTTAATGTACATAAATGCATAGTTTGACGTCATATCATCAATCAATCAGTGTGGTCGTCTTGTCACAGCCACCTCAACTTTTGCTTGAAATAACATTAAAGTAGAAGCAAAATAAATATAAAAACCCAAAACATTAAAGGAAAAGGGAAGGAAGTACCGCAGAAGTAAAATATAATCAATGTTTTTTGTTTTTCAACTTTACTTAAGCTGATTTTGGCACGATTTATTTTTATTTTACATGTTTAATGAAATTTAATGATTTTAGATATACATACTAAACACTCAGAGACCATAAAAAAGAATAAGAAAAACAAATTATCAACATATTATATTTATTTTTAGAAAGTAGGTACAAACAAAGGGATTAGGAAAACCAGTGCAAAAGGAATTCAGTTTTAAAGAGTGGAATGCTAAATGTCAACGAAATAATATTAGAAATGTCAAGTCTGATATAACACACTAAATAATTAAAATTAATTTAAAGCTGCCAAAAGTTCACGTCTAGGTCTTTTTTATTGTTGTTTATTTTTCAATGGTAAATATATGTAAATGACTTTTTTGAAGTTCAGTTCTTTATTTTCTTTAAGCCAGACAGTTGTGCGTATAATTAATACTAATAGAATTAGTAATATGTCTTAATTTAAATATAAAAAACCTGGGTCTTTTCTTTTTATTAAAGTATGACCATTAAATTGTTAAACTTGTCAAACACCGGTAATACAAATTTTGCAAAATTAACCAGCGTTGTCAACTTTGAAATTTCAAAACGCACCAAAAATGCAACAAGTTAAGAATTTCTTTGTTTATTTAAAATGTGTCTGGAATTAATTTTACATAAAAAGTATACTATTTTTGTTTTATAAATATAACAAAAAAATTGTCTTCTACAGTTCAGTGTTAAAACAAAACTAAACAAATTTGTTTATATTCCTTTGTACTAGATATGTAATTAATTTTTTTTTTCTAATTTCCTGAATTCTATATACAACTTTTTAAAAAGAGGTCAACGATTAATAGTAAAATAAAATTTGCAATAAAACTGAACAGAAAACACAGAATAAGGATATAAAGGTTGTCCCAACTAGAACGCAATTTTTAAATTTGGCGCCATTCGAAGTGTCATTGTTTGACATTTGAACAATTGCTATTGTTTGCTAGTAGAAGGTACGAGGTTAGTAAAAATGAAGCGCTACACGAATGAACAACGCATTATCATTGTGAAATTGTTTTTCCAATGATGATACGAGATGATGTCAAACTCTATCCACCTCAATTCGACACCGAGCTCAGCAAATTGGTGTCTCCAAATCCACTATACAGCGAATTTTGACAAAAGATTTGCATATTCATGCATACAAAGTTCAAGTCGATGGTTTACGCGAATAAGCCGAGGACGACTCAAGCCTTAAAAGAGGAAATTGGACGCTGCATTAATGAAATACCGCAGCATTTTTGCAAAAATGTTCATTGAAAATTTAATTAAAAGATCGCGTGTGTGCCAGCAAAGCCGCGGCGGCCATCTGCACGATATCTTGTTCCATACATAACCTCATTCTGTCTACTTTACGATATAATAAAGTTTTTCATTTTTTTTTTAAATATCTGTATGTTATTTAAAATTTAAAAATTTGCGTTCTAGTTGGGACACACAGTACTAGTCCTATAACCAGTGTAGTTTCTGTATTTCTTATTACGTTTAGGTGGAGGGTATTAAAAATTCGGCACAGCTGAATATAGCACTCTAACTTGTTATATATACACATACTATATATAAATAGTGTCTTTGCAACACACTTTTCAATATAGAAATAATGTCGCCTAATCCTCGTTTTATCCAACCATTTTAATTTCCCCTTATAAATAATTCTCACAAAAAAAAAAGTTTTCTTATTATACAATAACAGCAAAAGGATTTACACTAAACCCACATTTTTGCAAATATTTTAATGGTGCGTCTAAATTAATGTACTATCACTAACATATTTGCACAAACTCCTTCTGGCTTTTAAATGTTTAACTTTTAGTTTAGTTGTAGTTACTATGTATGACTTTTTATTAGTTCATTCGTTCTTACTTTTAAAGTCAAATTAAAACTACGTTTTACGAGCTCAACAAAAATGCTCCATTATATCTGCAATATCACCAGCAACGGAAACTAACGACTGCATAAAGAAAAACAAATATAAAAGGCCCATAAAAAATTAACAAACTTTTGTTCTATCGCGCTCTAGTACTCGTAAATATGCAGTTCTGCAAGACTTTATTCTGTTCTTTGTCTGGTACAATGAATTGTTAAATAGAAAATAACAAAAAAAGAAATGTTGCTGTAGATAAAACTAAAACTCTTTCTTACACACTCACATTATTCGAAGCAACAATTGAAATGTGCTGTTAAATCTGTGTGAGTGCAAGTGTTTTTGCATTTATGAATGGAAAAATATTCCCTATATTTTGATTGTTGCCAACTGTCAACTGTGTTTCAAGTCGTTAATATGAATGTGTTTTAACTGCTAAATGACAAAGCTTTTTTGTTGTTGGTGTGATTTTGTTTTTTCTTTTTAGATTTGTAACTCAATTGGCATGTGAATGTGTTCATTTAGCTAGATTGTGAAAATTAAGTGCATTAAAACACATTTGCATTGCCTTTGCAGCAGTTGAATTAAAAAAATTTTAATGACTCAGAAAAAGTTAAATTTGCAATTAAATTAACTAAAATAAAGATTAAAGTTTTATGCGAAATGCTCAACCCAATCAAAATAAAAAAATGAGAATGACGGACTTGTTATATATATGACAACTAGAAATATTTATGTAAGATAACTCAGCAATAAAAATCAGCATCAATCAATACAAATAAAAATCAGTACACCATCTCAAAGTAAATAAATGCTTTGCAAAATATTGTAACTTTTATTAATTTCAAAAAGAAAGATTCAATAATAAAAAATAAATTAAAAAAAAAAAAAAATTATTATCTAATTTTACGGTCCACACCCCCGGTTTTTTTTCTTTGAGGTGCTCTCAAAATCGTAATTCTCAAGGTGCTGGTAGAAATGTTAAAAAGAATCATAGTCAAGTCATAAAAGTGACACTATTCTATAAGATAGAAAAATGTCTCATTAAGACATTCCTTTTTTAGAATAGAAAAATGTCTCGTTAATATATTCTATTCTATAGGATAGAACAATGTTTTGTTAAGACATTGTATTCTATAGGATAGAAAAATGTCTCGTTAAGACACTCTATTCTATATAATAGAAAAACGAACAAAAATTTTCTCGTTAAGACATTCTATTCTAGAGGATAGAAAAATGTCTATTTAATATTCTGTAGAGTACAAAAATGTCTCGTTAAGACATTCTATTCTATACAATACAGAAAAGACATTCTATTTTATAGGATAGAACAATATCTCGTTAAAAAATTCTATATAAAAGAAGAATGTTTCAGTAAGACATTCTATAGAATAGAAAAATGTCTTATTAAGACATTCTATAGAACAGAAAAATATCTCGTTAAAACACTCTATTTTATATATATTATAGAAAAACGAAACAAAAAATTTCTCATTAAGACATTCTATAGAAAAATGTCTCGTTAAAATATTCTATAGAATAGAAAAATGTCTTGTTAAGAAATTCTATAGAATATCTTATTGAGACATTATGTTAGAATGTCTTAACAAGAAAGCGAGACAAACAAATTCTCGTTGAGACATTCTTTCTGTAGAACAGAAAAATATGAGACTAGACAAGAAATTCTATAGAATGCTTTAACGAGACATTCTCGTTTAGACACTATTAGCAAAGAAAAGTTCAAAATTTTAGCGAATTAAAAAAGTGTGTATGAATTTTATGCGAACTATGCTTTATTTCTGGCCATAAAAACTAAATCGAATATACTTTATTTCGAAAAGCACACTCTTTAATTTTACTGTTTAACATTAAATTTATTTCCTAACAGCCATCAACTGCAGTCACTACCAAAGGTGTTTGAAAAGAAGTTTAATTTACAAAAAAAAAAAAAAAAAAGTGAAGAAATTCTGTCTTTTAAAATGTTGAACTTGAATTTTATTATATGATTTATGACAGTCACTTGGTTACATTCACATTTTTTGTTTGTAACTTTTTGTTTCATTTTTCGGTTCACAGCCAAGACAGTGAATTTAAAATTACATGAGTGTGAGAAATAATGTGTTTTTTGAACTTAAAAGTTGATTTATTTGCATTTTTGTACAGGCAAAAGTTGATAAAGGTCCAAATGCACAAAAAAAAAAAACAAGAAATAAGAATAAATAAATTATGGACGGTTAAAACAATATACGACACGGCCACCTATAACATTTTAGTTAGGGGTGACTTTTTGGGAATAAATAAAAGAATTTTGTATTAGAAGGTCCATCATTAAATGTGAATGAAAGTTACAGAATTTCTTGTTTTCTGGAAAAATTTTAATACAAATTTGAATATTGAAGATGGAAACAAGTTTAAAAATAAAATATTGCAATACATATTATCATACTTTGCAATAACTATTATGCACTGCCTGCATTACTCGGCGGTAGTTTAGTAATGACATGCTTAATATGTTTTAAATTAGTTGATATTTATTAGGAATCAGCACACTTATATTAGATTGTCAAATTGCAAACAGGCTGTAGAACTTAATAACCGACAAGAAAAGTTTTAAGGCGCCAATGAAAATTATAATTATATAAATCTTAATTTAGTTAGATTTTTGTTAAAAATTACGACTTGCTATCGTTATGGCAATTCCGTCATTTGAAATCTGTCTGCTACCTAGTGCGTGTTCTCATTATTGTGCAGTAATAAAACACATTTTTCATATTTAATAAAAATATATTTGTATGAATATTGAGCAATGAAATATCAAAATAGAAATTTCATAATTTAACATTGTCAGGTTTAATGATTGCCAAACAGCTAAAGTTTCCAAAATGTTATAGTACGTTTAAAAAACCCTTTAGCACAAATTGGAATTAACAAGAAAGAAATATGTTATTAAAATTTCCTTTCAGAAACAAGAATTCTTTAAATGGAAATACAAATTTTATTTATAGATATTTTTTAAAGTTTCTTTTAAAAATCAGCCAACATACAGTAGAGGAATTTGGAAAAAGGAAAACAAATCTGTAATTGCTAAAAGGTAAGTGCAATTGCAATAAAAATTCAAATGCCTAGATAGAAAGTGTTGTTGAATTTACATTTTTTAAAAGTAGGAAACCTCGGGAATGTAAGAAAATAAAACATATACCAACTCTAACCCCTGGCCAACGATGTCGAACGATAACGTTCGCTTAGATAAGACTTAAGACACAAACTTGATTGTGGAATAAACAAACTTGATTGAGTAAAAAATAGATACAATAAAAAGTTTGTGTCTTAAGTCTTATCTAAGCGAACGTTATCATTCGACATCGTGGGCCAGGGGGTAAGTTTGTGATTTGATTTCAAAGAATATGTACTAAGAAACAAATTTTCGGAATGAAACCACTTTTAATTTGCTGCGTGGAATTATATTTTTAAGAATTTCTCATCTCGAAAAAATTTCGTTTTACCTTTTCTCTAGAAGCAAAATACAGAATTAATTGCATTTCCGAACGGAATTAAATTATGTGACATGGCTGTATATATGAAATCTAATAGGCGTAGATTATAGCTATATATTACCTCTTATAGTTTACGAGATATTCATTAATTGACGTGAAAACACGAGCATTTTTTTTGTTTTAATATATTAAAATGTACATTTTAATTACTTTTATTTGTTAGACTATAACATTTGTTCTTTTAAATAACAACAATTTCTTGTTGAAGTTCTTGTTAGTTTTCTTTTTATGGAGATTTGAAAATTATAAATGCACTGCATAAAATAAGTTGTGAGCTACTGTATTTAAAGAAATGTATACATCAAGACCTCACTGTGCGTTACGGTTACGTTCCAAAAATACACGATGCAAATTGCAACGAATTAAGTGCATTAAGATTTTCTATAGCAAACCATGTAAAGATCGAATATAGCTTCTAGGGTATCGAAAGTACTAAGTCGGCGGCTTTTATTCACAAAAAATTGGTCCCATGTTTGTTGAACAGCTTTTTAAATTTCCTTGTAGCAATTGTCTGTATTATCGTTGGATAATAATTTAATTTTTATGTCATCAAATAAGCTTTTTGCTTTTGTCTGAAATACCATTTTATTTAATGGTGTTCTGTGCGCAACTTGATTTGGCTGCGGAGCGTCATGAAATTTTACACACATTTATTTTAATTTTTTTTTTACAAAAATACGCCCACTTTTACGCCCACCTCCCATACAACTTAAATAGAAAATGTGGCATAACTTCCATGATTTTAAATATAGGAACCCAATTTTCATAAAACGTTAATATTATAATTGTAGAATGAGCTCCTGAAAATATGATCTTTATTCGCCTATTTTTACGCCCACCTCCCATACAAATGATATTTCAATAATGCCATATCTTCTGTAAATTTGTAACTAGAATGTTTATTTTTCGCGAAAATGCATATAACATCTATTAAATGCTGTTTTGAAAATATGAACAAAATCCGCCCACTGTAACAACCACCCGAAATATATTGTCTCGAAATATATTGTCAAAGGAATTTTTTTTTTCAATTTTATAAGTTTTTTTTTTAATTACATAATGCTTAATGTCTATTTGAAGTGAAAAAAATACTTATAAGGTACATTCGGTGTATAGTTTATAAGTAACAAGCTTTTTAATATAGGGGTTTTTTTGAGAGGTATAGAACTTCGAATTAAAATAAAACACAAGAAAATTGTTTTAATGACCATCAATTTGGCTTTATTGGAAGGATAATTTTATGCCATTAATGTTTAAATATGATTTCAGCCATGTGGCCGCCGCGGCTGGCTCGAATGAAGCCAACTCTACAGGTCCAATTTTCAACCACTTTTTCGAGCATATGGGGCCGTATGTCGGCAATAACGCCACGAATGTTGGCTTCCAATTCCCCTAACGTTTCTGGTTTGTTGGCATAGACGAGCGACTTCACATATCCCCAAAGAAAATAATCCAATGGTGTCAAATCACACGATCTTGGTGGCCAATTGACAGGTCCATTCCGCGAAATTATGCGCTCATTGAATGTTTCCTTCAATAAATCGATTGTGGCGTGCGCTGTGTGGAACCACAACTCATCCACATTCATGCCATCCAATTCGGGAACAAAATAGTCGGTTATCATGGCTCTATACCGGTCTCCATTAATTCGGGTCCTCTTCAACACTTTGCTCTACAGCGGCAATTGTTTCTTCGGTGCGCACTGTTCGATGTCTCTGCGGATGCAGATCCATGGTTAACCGAATTAATTGCTCTGATGGACGATAATGTCGACCATAAAATGGACGGAGCTTGCGGTAAACTTCGCGAACTGAACCGTAATTTTCGAAATAAATTTGCAAGCGTTGTTCTTTTGTCTACCTGTTCATGATGAAATGGCAAACCAAACTGAACATAAATGACATTAGAGTTGCCAGATTTGACCACAAAATACCAGTTTTATCTCTTTTCGAAAAACAAACCTGTAAAAAAAACACCCTATATGACATAAAAACATTTGAGACTTGTTCAAATACTTCAACTTTGCGCTACTCGGGACAGAAAACCAATGGAGATATTTGCATGAAATTTTCCACACATGACCTTTAGATAGTTTTTTTTAACCATCTGTGCAAAAATCATCAAAATCGGACAGCAGATCCAAATTGATTTATTGCCGCAGTGGACACAGTGTGCGACGCAACTTCGAAAAAAAAACCCAAAACGAAACGACACAAAGCGAGGTATTGGTGTAGTTACTGTTACGTTATATTTTACAAAACAAGTACTCAAACAATATCTAGTCCACACAAATAATTTGTCTTGTGTGTCATATTCTTGTCGATGTTATGTTCTTGTTCAACAGATGGACGGACATATAATATTATAAGGACCCAAAATATGGGTATAATTTTTGGTTCGGCGACCAATATTTCAATGTTTTAGTTACGGAATGACAAACTTAACATCTTGTAAAAATTACAATGAAAACTACACGTTGTGCCCTTACGAAAGAATATGAACAAATTTGTGCCTGCTATTTAGTCGTAGTTCTATTCTTGTGTAAAAAAAAACGATGTCTTGTGCAGACTCGGGTTAAAGAGTATTTAAACACAGTATAAATACGGCTATATTATTGAAATTGTATTTAAAAAATTGTCTGAAATCTTTTATGACACACTGTCTAATGTATGTACATTGTACGTATGTATACGACAAACTATAATTTTATTTCACATTTTTAAGTTGTTTAAAGTTTTTTAACAATTTCGATTGTTGTTATTATTGTTTTTATGTTGTTGTCTGTTGCTCTTTTGTGTTATGGCTTAAATTGTAATAAATTCCATACCAATGTCGCCTGCCTAAAACAAACACACATGCAGACACTCTCACACACATTCCACACAGGACAACTTGAAATAAACGAAGTGTTGACATACAACAAGACACAAGTAAAAAACAAATAGAAAATTAAACTCGCAAATGTTTGTTTTAGTCATTTTTATTTGCATTAAAGAACAAAGTTTCTTTTATTTTTTTTTTTTTGCAAAGTTGTTGTTTATGGCTTTGCCTACGACAGAGCCATTTGCTTTTCCACTGTGCTTAGGTATTTTCCCTGTTGTCATATTATTTCATTGATCTTTTACTAAAAGAATTATTATCTTAGCAAAACATTTTGTTTCTATTGCACTTGTGTGTGTTTCTTTTCGCTGTTTTGTTTAGCAGCCACCTGGGAATTCATGAAACAAAATAAATAAACACAAAACAATAACTTCTAAAGAAGAAAAATTATGTATGCATAAATGTTGTATATCCAAAACATTTGAAAAATGGATTAAAAAACAAGTTAGAGTGCTATATTCGGCTGTGCCGAGTCTTAAATACCCTCCAACTAAACGTAATAAGAAATACAGAAACTACACTGGTTATAGGACTAGAATATTCTTATTCTCTATTTTCTATTCAGTCTTATTGCAAATTTTATTATCATTTTATATATTGTTTGAAAGACAATTCTACGATCAACATAATTTATTTTAAATGCTTTTTTAATTTTATCAATTTTTGGCCATTTATAATTGATATAATTACCGATTCTTACTGTAATTTACAGAGTTTGTCTGATTTTCATAATAATCTTGATTGTAATTGAACAATTTATAAAATTAAAAGAACATTTTTCCATATTCACAACAAATTAAGAAACAGAGTATAAAAAAGGACAAGATATAAGGTGAGGCTTTTTTGTTTGAATTTGATCTCAATAATATTATTTAAAAGAGATTATTGGGTGGTATAGTAGAAGTGGAACAGTTATGGATAGCTTCGCAATCCAGTATCCACTGATGTGGTTTCTACGTACGAGTATTATTTTGGTTGAATTTTATCTCAATAGCGTTATTTACAAGAGTTGTATGATTGGTTATGCTCGGAAGTGGACTTAATTCAGGAGCTATTATTGACTAAAAGCTACAAAATCCAGTAGCACAATTGCCGCATAACCGATATTAGTTTGATTTCTTAATTAAAATTACTGATCTATATAAAAGTTCGATATCGATATTTATTAGAAATTTTTGTGGGTTTATTTGTTTTTCGGAAATGGTTCTTATATGGCAGCTATGACAAATTATGAGCCGATCTTCTTAAATTTTGGAACAGTGATTTTTATGCACATGAGGATATTTCACATCGAATTTCAACATATCAACGGTATATTTAAGATATATATTAGTATTAACGTTGATTTCGAGAGTGGACCTTATATGGGGGATATTGTCAAATATGGACCGATATTCTCAAAATCCAGCAGTTTGATTTAGGCATGCATGTAAATGATCCGTGTAAAATTTTGTATCGGTACCCTTATTTATAAGAGATTTATGGGTATTAAAGTGATTTTCGGAAGAGGGCTTTATATGGGCCATACGGTTAAAAATAGACCGAAATTCACTAAATATTGTGGGCTGATTTTTGTATATATGTAAATGATCTGTGCAAAGTTTTGAGTCGGTAGCGATATTTATACGATAAATGTTTTTTTCGGATGTGGTCCTTATATGGGAGCTATGAGCAAGTATGGGCCGACCACTATAAAATTTAGTACAACAATTTATTTACCAATTTATTTATAAGGCTTATATACGCCAAACGTTAACCGTTTAACATTATTTATACCAGTTTTATAAGTATTTAAGTGAATTTTAAAAGTGGCCTTTATATGGGGTCTATGGTCAAACAGGGACCGAACTAAAAAATATTCGTGTTACGATTTCATTTTGCATGAAACTTATTTCTGCTGAATTTTGTATTGATATTCCAATTTTATAGGCATTTATGTACAATTCAGCAATATTTCCGGAAGATTTTTGTATGGGGGCTATGAAAAATCATGGACCTATTTATTTAAAAAAATTGGAAGAACAATGTTGAAAAACATCAATTTTTTATGGAGGTTGTCTCACATTTTGATCCATAACTCTTGTTCTACTATACCGACTTTGCTGATTTTTAATACCAAACTGCTGAGAAGAACTGCAAACGATTTTTTGTAAACTTTGTTGATTTGGGTTGTGTCCTTTGGACGTGACAGTGTTTTAAAGATACAGACAGACAGACAGACAGACGGATATGACTCAATGGACTTAGAATTTCGTAAGAACCAAGACTATATCTGTGGAGTTTTGACAAAAGAACCTAACTCGAGAACGGACAATTTTCCACTTTTTAAACCATATGTATAAATTTTAAAAGCGCATCTTTCTGTCTTTTCAGCGTGTTTCTAGATAGTGTAGATCGGAAAATATAGGAGCCCCCAAATTAACCTATCTCGCAATTTTTACAATCTGCTTTTGACAAAAGAACCCATATCGAAATATGTTGCAGGGCATAAAGAAAAATATTATAACGTAATTTTGACAAAAGAACCTATTTGAATATGGGTTTCCAATAATTTACTAAAATTATTTTGTCAAAACAACCTATTTGCACTCATGTTCTTTTATCAAATGCATAAATGAAAATAACACGTTCCCTTCTAAAGTTAAGTTCTTTTAATAGGCATTTGATCACTAGCATTCATTGTGACAAAACAACTTATGTTAACATGAGTGCTTTAGTGTAGTGGGAATTATCTATATAAGAGGAACCTATATCAAATCAAGTGCTTTTGTCGTGTGCATGTGTAACAAATTCAGACGTTTTTAATGAAAATATGTTGTTTCCTAATATAGAAAAACATAAACAAAGCACAGAGGAAGACAAAAAAGACAGATTCCAAAGTTTTGGAGGAGCATTGAATCTCTCGCAAGTGAATACATTGACTACAAGAATTATAGATATATAAGATTACGACAATTATCAGCTGTTTTGAAGGTACCTACGGCAAGGCTCCAAAGAGTTTGTCAATTTGTATGTAATTTGCAATGATTTTAGAATTTTCGACTTTTCTAGAGGGTGCTGTGTTTATCGAAAGAATTGCAGCTTTGTTCAACTGCCGATACTTAACGAATGCAAGTAAGCCATTTATGAAAGGCACACTATCAATGACAGATATTTCAGTTACGACAAAATAAATAGTACTCTCTTTGTGTTTAAATTAAATTAAATAAAATGTACCACACAAGTGCCCAAGATATTGATGAAGATCCGTTTAATCAGCCTGATGTTGATGACTCCGATTTTGTCCCGGAGACGGATTCCGATCTTAATACCACTACGCAAGAAATGGCTCCAGATATTGAGTCCAGTGTAAGTAATTCAGATTTCACTGATATTGATGAAACCCAACTATTCGAACTTCCAACCACATCAGCAGTTAAAAACAAAAACAGGCGTAACAAAAACTTACGAAAAGAATATTTGACCAATAAAAAGAAAATCGTCTCTGCTAAAAATATTAAAACACTTTCAAAATGCAGAATGTTTTGTAAAACTCACCTAAATTTTGAGGAGCAAAAAAAGATTTTTAAACTGTACTGCAACTAGGGTGATTACAACAAACAACGGCAATATCTGTCAGGATTAATTGATGTAAAATTTAAGAAAACGCACACAATTAATAACGTTGGAAATTGACAATATAACTATGTATTTGTATAATTGTGACGTTGGATGCGATATGAGAAATCTAAAGGCCCAACTATAATGTGCATATGCTAGCTTAAGCAACCCTGCGAATACATATAAATTGTATGTGGCAAACTATAATGTACTTAACGAAACTTTTCGTTAAGTTTTTCAACTGTCATTTGCTTAAGCAAAAAGCGAAACTGATCGCACATTCTGTACGGAATCAGCTGTTTGTTGTTGTTTGTTTGTGTTTTGAACAAAATGGAGAAAGAAGAAAATATATTTATTTTAAATTTAATAGAAAATGCGGAAAAAATAAGTGCCTTTACAATAAAAGGGATCCTTTTTATTTTAACAAAAATGTCTTTCTGTCGCGGTTTATTTCTCTGACAGAACAAGAGCGTCTTCTTCTTTTACAGTGTAGTTCACTTATTTCTTTTAATGTGCACAGGCCTTCAAGCGCTAACTTCAATATTTTTATTATTTAAATTTTTAAGTTTTTTCTCCATTTTTGCAAACACAATACGAAAATTAGCAAAAAATATGTAAACGTTTATTATTATTTACATTTTAGTGCTGCCACAGCTGTACATTTTAGTACTTTTGCCGATAAATTTAAAAAAAAGGAAAAATTATGCGTTTCGGGTACGAAGTTTGCTTTTAATTATAAAATAATATAATAATATTTATAAAATATAGTCATTTAATGGCTTTTTGTTAAAATAAAAACATTTTTTTTAAACATAAATGAGCAACTGTGGACAAAAAGTTTCAAAGTCATTGTAGCCACCTGAAAGTTAACTCTGAACTGGTTATGCATTTGACAGCCTTTTCGTTAACTTTTGCAATTTGCTTAACCTTTATGTCAACAGCTACATACCCGGGTATGTTTTGAATTTTAAAAACTCTGTATCTCTGAAAGTGGCCATTATATCTATCTGAAATTTCATGATATCCTCACTAGAAGTGTTTTCTACTATATTCTGATGTTTGAATAAAATTTGACAAATCACATCATAAATGTGGTCATTTTTTCATTCCTTGTTGGATTTTCATGTTCATAGAATTGAGCAACTAACAAGTGTTTGTCCCTAATTGTAAATATTCATACATGAAGACGAAGACAAAATTTAAGTATATGCATGAATAAAAACAATTCAAAATAGGGGAAAAACACAAACAAAATCCAAATAAAACATATAAAACAGAAACATATTTAGAAATGTGTGAATTCCCATATAAAATGTGCTTGCATACCCGGGTATGCTTGCTGTTGACGTAAGTATAATTTTTCAGCTGTTGACATAAAGGTTAAGCTTGCTTATGCATATTATAGTTGGGCCTTAAGTCTGTAATTTTACAGTACAAGCTGTCTTTGCAGCCGGACGAGGACTTCAAGGAACTAGACATATCACAGCTACGACGGAAAATAACAAATTTCGAATTTAATAAATGTTATTCTGCTCTTTTGCCAATATCTTCTAATAAAAAACGTGATTTAGAGTCCGTTCTGCCATTTATAAATGCAAAATTTTATAATTTTTACAATAACTTGCACGTTGAAGGTGAAGTACAATTTGGAAATAATTAGGATATTGACGAATATGATTAACTGTAGAGTGATTTATTCTTTATTTTTATTATAAAAATTAAAGCAATTTAATATAAATGTGAACTGCAATATATTATAATATATGAACTATTACTTATTTTTTATTTTTAATTTAATTAATTCCAACTTTGCTTTTTCATACCTAAAAATACATAACTTTTTATAATATTCGTTTAAAATAAACGGAATTCTATTTAAGAAAATAACATAAGTCACTGAATTGTTCTTATTTCATTTTAATAAAAGCACTAGTCCCGACAAAGGTTGCGAAATATTTGTTACTTTTCAGTATGAAAAAAGACTTTATCTAGAGAAGAGTTGATTTTTCGATCAAAAATTATTTTGACAAAACAACACATCTTGGTTTTTTGACATTTTCTCGGCAACAGTTGTATCTGGAACAAAGGTGGAAATTGGAAACTAAAGGTATTTAAATTCTCCACCATAAAAATAGGTTACATTTGTTTAGATGTGTTCTGGGACGTTTCTGTGACCTTATAAAAGTGTTTTTTGGTCCTCCTGTAAAATTCAGTTTTTCGACATTGGTTGTTTTGTCAAAATTCCACAGATATATACCTTGTTGGGTCTCAGATAAATATTTCTCAGTGTTACACACGGAATGACAAACTTATATAAATATACCCTCATTCACCACTTATGTTGGTGGAGGGTACAAAAAAAGACAAACATTTGGAATTTTATGTTGTACTTTCTAAGAATTTTCTGAACTTTAAATAAATGTATGATCAAAAAAGGAAATTATTCAAAAAAAAACATGTGTTGTATGTGTATTAGGTATACACATACAACACATGTTTTTTATGTGAGTTTTTAAAGACAAGATTTTCAAAAAGAATTTTAAAGTCATATACATTCATTATAGAAATTGTATAAGTCAAAGTATGTATGTACAATAGGGTAGTCCAAAAATAAAAATAAAAAAATTGCATGTAGTAAAAGATTAATTCATTCCAAGTTAGTGCTATTCAACTGCTACTGTCTGAGGTCCTATTTTACATACAGTGGAGAGGATAAAAGAGTACATGTTATTGCTTTGTGCACTTATTATTGCTTAAAAATAAAACTAATCAGGACAATTAAAAAATATTTTTTATTTTTGTTTTAGTATTTAACAAAATAATATATAAATCAAAACTACAACTATCATGTTCTATGAAAAAAAAATACAAACGAAACGAAAATAATCTTCATGTACTTAATTTGCACCATACAAAAACTTTAGGAAATGATAGTTTTATATTTATTTTTAATATTTAGTCCAAAGCCCGTTATTTCGTAAAACACTTTCTTAATTTCTTTTTAATTTTTCAATTAATTCATGTTGAATATTCTACCAAAACTATCCCAACTGTTGCTTCACAATTGACCACAAATTCTCCATTGAGTTCCGGAAGTTGCTGGCCACTGCATCAAAAGAAAATTCTGCTTTCCATTTTATTCAAGAGAAAAGAAATTTCTTTATCATTAATCCCCAAAATTAATATTTTAATTAAAATAACTCTTGATATTATTCAATTATTTTTAAAGTGTACTTTGGGTCATCGTTCAGTTTGAAAGTAACTTTGTGACACTTTCTTTTTTTTTTTTAAAGAGAAGTAACACTCAGGTAATTAATATGCCTATATATAATTGCGTTACTTTCTTTAGAAAGGGGATATATTGAAGAAGTAAAGATGGTGAAAGTAGAAGAAAGCTTTTATGTCGTTATACTTTTATAATTTTATACTGTTATGTTTTTATACTTTCATACATATATGCTTTTATACTTTTATACCTTTATACTTTTATAAATTTAAACTTTTATACCTTTATAATGTTAAACCTTTATACCTTTATACTTTTATACTTTTATTCTTTTAAACCTATTTATATTTATTCTTTGGGTCTTCGTTCAGTTTGAAAGTAACTTTTTCCACATGATAGACGTTCTTATCCACAAAATCGAGAAGATGAGTTTGCAACATACGCAGTCTTGTTTAGTCATTATTCCTCTGCAGTGTTCCGAGATGCCACCATGCAAAGCAATCCCTTATCATAAAGTTCATTCCCACTGTGCTTCAGTGTTTCCTTTACATGGTTTCTTTGAATTGTCTCGGCTGTTCTGCTCCAGCAATATTGTTTAACTTTGGATTTAAAACAATTAAATTTGGATTCGTCTGACATGATTACGTATTTCCAGTCGAATTTCTGTGCTCTCTGGTAAACTTTCAACGTGCCTTAACAGCTTTTTTTTTTTGAAAATACAGGTTTTAATTTTTTACTGCTGAGATGTCAGCAATACTGCTAAGGGCTCGTTCTTCTGTTTGACTATTGCTATAGAAACAGTTTTCGGTGTTATACACTTGTCTCTTTTAATTTGTGTCATTATGACATGCGCGTCCGAATACGTTAATAATTTTTTGCGACTTTTAATTTGTGTTTTGGGGACAACGGAACGATTTTTTAAAACTCTTATGAGCACTGACTTAATTAAGATGTTTTGCTATTAGCTACTCTTTGTCATTGCTAGAATATTTTCCTCAATGGCTTTTGAAAGTTTCTTTATTATTTATTATAATGGGTATTATTATTTGATTTGTGTTGGATAATTTGCAAAAAGTGTTTAACACTTGCAATTAATTTAATATCAAACTAATGGTTTGTTTTGTTTAAAGCGATAAACAAAGCAAACACTTACAAAACCAAGGTCAAACTTTGATATTTTAATGAAAATATTTCAAAGGACACGCTTGTGTAAAGTTTAGTGAAATATTTTTTAATACTCATTGTTTATCATTAAACCAAAAATTAATGACGATAAAACGTTTTTAAGTTTGCTTTATTAGTTTTAGTTTTTTGCAATAAAAAGTTTGCAAAATAGAAACATGTACTCATTTGTGCTCCCCACTGTATGTGTCATCATCCTTAATTAGGCAGCTGTAAATTCCTGAAATAAGCTTAACTTTAATTTTACATGAAAATAGTGATACCTTCTTTTAACCCTGTACAAACCGGGGCAGTCTAATGTATACTTTTAGCATTTGCTTGTACTTTATTTTATTAAATTTTTATTTTAACATTTTCATGATAAAGATAATTTTGCTAGCAAATTTATAGATATACAGTAAGATATCAAAAGAGATAAGGAGTACGTCAGTAATAAATACAACACAAACAAATTATTGAAAAATTAAGACAGAATAAATATCCTTTCTAGTTTTCAAAATCATTTCTTTCTTATATGAAAATTAAAATCTTAAAATTTAGATTTGTTCCTATTAAATTATTATTAAAATATCAAGCAAAAATTTCTAGAGATTTTCCTTAAGTGTTTTTTTAGTTAAACAATAAAATTTTAGCTCATACCTAAAACACTTTAAAGAATTTTGTGAATATGTGTCCCTACGCCATTAATTTTTTTAACAATATTTAATGTTTAGGCCAATTGTTCTAAAGTCTCAAAGCTAAGATTACAAGATTATTTATACTTAAAATATTTTACCAGCCCCGAAACAAATATGAATTTACATTACATTTTGTGAGAATTGCGGTATTCCCCTTGTACTATTGTTAAATAATTTAACATTTCATTACTAAGAATGACAAATCTAATCTACGTTTAATTGAATTTCATAGCATTATGTTAATAAATAAAGATTTTATTACATACTTGTTGAATTTCTAAAAGGTCCTTATAACGAACGTGACTGGAAAATACATCGCGTGCAAAATTATATTAAAATCATTGAAAGAAACTAGAGCACACATTTTAACATGACGTCTTTTAATAGAAAAACAATAAAAAATAAAGATTGTATTAGAAACATTTATTCTATCTTAGGTTGCTGACATATTTTATTAGTCAGTGCTCTGTGTTAAATATTTTTAAAGTAAGTATAATGCTAAACAGTTTATTAGCATAAAAGATGATTTTTTATGAATATTGTAATCCAGCCTGTGTATCCAAAGATCCACTAAAAACATTAAAAACATAATACGCTTAAAAGTTATTGAAGCCAGATTAAATTATAACCCCCCCCCTCAACCAGGGTACAACACTCTTCCTTACACTCTTCAAAACCAAACAAATTTCAATATATCAAAAAGTGTAACCAACATAATTATGTTTTTTTTTCAGTTAATAAAAATTAAAATAAAAATTAAATGTTTTTTTTTTTAATTTTATTAACACAACGTTCGGAGTGGAGTCGTTATGTAGCTAAAGCAAACAGTTTGATTGACAAAAGTTAAAAATGCAAAGCTAACAAATAAAAATTAAAAAAAAAACTGCAAAAATAAACGGAAATTTGATTTTCCAAACAAACAGCTCTTAAACTTAATTTAAAACACACATCAACACAAAAGCGTGTATAGTAAGCTTTTCCTGTACCTTAAGACAGTTGTTACTTATACACAAACTAGGGTTTTTCAACAAGTACTCTAGACTAGTGACACGTTCAGCATGCAAAGGCTTCTAAACAATTGCTCTTGGAT
The DNA here is from genome assembly GCA_916048285.2 of Bellardia pandia. NCBI lineage: Eukaryota > Metazoa > Arthropoda > Insecta > Diptera > Calliphoridae > Bellardia > Bellardia pandia. The sequence continues at coordinate 26,717,097 of OU696531.1, forward strand.
TTTCAGAATTCCAAGAATCGTTTGCTGGCATCCAAAATTCGCCATGTGGTCGCAGTGATTAGCCTCAAATGTTAAAAACGTTGAGAAATTGTCAAATTCAAAACTTTTTCAACACTGCAGCTTTTATACTTTAATAGTATTATACTTTTATATCGTTATACTTTTATAATTTTATACTATTGTACTTTTATACTTTTATGTTTTTATACTTTTATACCTTTATACTTTTATAATTTTATAGTATTGTATTCTTTATTTTTATACTTTTATACCTTTATACTTTTATACATTTATACATTTATACTTTTATTATTTTATACTTTTATAATTTTATACTTTTCTACATTTATATTTTGAACAAAATTTAATTAATATTTGATGCCAAAATTCTTGTTGAAAAACCCGTTACATATATTAAACATGTATTTTTTTGTTATGGCCAATTCAACCTAATACACATTTATAGTTACTTGTACTTATGCTTTTAAAAGCGTGTATAGTATGGTGGGACGAGAGCAGGGGGTTTATCATATATTCTCTGCAATACTTAAGCCTTATGTGTCTGGAAAATTCTATTCACTGCGCGTTTGTAACTTATATATGTGTGTGCGTATATTGTGTAAAACATCCTTTATATGAGCACTTTTAATGCATGTGTTGCTTTATACACTTTTTCTTACCTTTCAAAAGATATATATGTATGTATGCATGCATGTATATTCATTTCACTTTGTCTACTTTCAATGCTTAACGACAATACACCGTCTTTTTATTATACTTTCTTTTTTATTTGAGTTTTATACGTTTTCGTTTTAATGTTCAAGGAAAAGTACGTGCAAATTCTTTTGTTAAAAAGCCTGCTTGCCTGCATGTCGAACAGGTGTTTTTAACAATTCCTTTCTTTGTTGTGTGTGAATGTTGCCAGAGTATTATAGGTCTTTTATTTTTCTGTTTGTATATTTCTTATATTATATTTAATATGAAGCATATAAGTAAGGATACGAGTATTTGTTCATACAAGTATAAAGGCATACAGTTGTTAAAGATTTCCTTTTAAACTGTGTAAAAGAATTTCAACGAAAGAGGGATGAAGGCCCTTAAACATGTACAATGAATGTATAGAAATTAGAAACTGATTTTTGCAAATAATCGGGTACTTGAATGATTTTCTAAATGTTTTCCATTATTAATAGATTATGCCATAATGTTATAAACAAATTATTTTTTTAACATTGTATTAAAAACGTTTTCATATACTAATGTCGTGTTGTTGTACTTGAATTATCAGTGCTCCGCGATGTTCTTAAAAAAAGTTTTTTTTTTTATTAAAAAAATTAGTAAGGCATCTTTCCGTGGAAATGTTTATGTGCAGAAAATTTATTCAAATAGATTTTTAATGAAAAGAAAATATTAAAATTAATTCATGATTCAAACCTGTACTAGTTCTAGAAGGCATGCCTAAACCATGCTCGTTCTAGTTCAAGTTTCTAATTGGTAGGACTCTAAAATCAGTTTTTTAATAAATTAGTTTTGTTTGTAATCCCTAAACAAAATAATATAGAATGAATAGATGTACCTTATTATGCAAAAACATGGCAAAATATACAATTTTTAACATTTTATAAATTTTGTGTTGATTTTTCAACAATTCTTTTTACATTCTACACTACAATAGTGGGCAGAGTATATAAGATTTGTGTTGATGTTTCTAACGCCCATAAATATTGCTCCAACACCCACTTTAAAGTAAACCGATCGACTCAGAATCACTTCCTGAGTAGATTTATCGATGTCCGTCTGACCGTCTGTCCATGTAAAGCTTTTGCGCAGAGATGGCAATTTTGAAGATATTTCGATAAAATTTGATACTTGAATTTTTTTCGGTCCAAGGAAGGATGGAATTAAAACGAGTGGAAATCAGTCTATTATTTCACCTGGCCCTCATACAAATGCCCTCCCAAAATAGGAGTTTAACAATCATAAATGTTTAAATTATGTATTTAGTATCCAAACAAATTTCACCACAAATAAGTTGTATATGAAGCTAAATCGTATATAGAAATTTTGTGACGATCGGTTCATAATTGATCATAGGTCCCATATAAAGACCACTTCCGAAAATCACTTTAAAGAGCATAACTCTTTCAAAAATGTTGGTATCCAAATAAGATTCAACGAAAATAAGTTTCATGTATACAGAAATGATGACTCCTAATTTTATAATGGTCGGCCCATAATTAGTCGAAACTCCCATATAAGACCCTCTCCGTAATTCACTTTAACCTCCATAAATCTTTTAAAAGAATTCATATCGAGATAAAGTTTAACACATATAATATTTATATTCACGGAAGTCATGGCAAAACATTTTTGGATGATCGCTCCATAATAGGTCATATCTCGCATATAGCGCCCATTTCTGAAAAACTGTTTTATAAATATACTGGGTGTAGGGTATTATATGGTCAGGCTTGGCCGACTCTACTTTGTTACTTGTTTTGTACTAGATTTATAAAAGTGTTGTTAATAAAAGAAAAAAATATATTTCGAAATAATTGGGAAAATATTTGCATGCACTATTAGGGTCAGTACAAAACTTAAAAATTTTATTTTCAGTTGCCAATATATCGTAAACTATAAGATAAGTTTTTGTAGTACTTGACTAGTAGATTTCATATATATTGGAATCGGTTTCAATTTGTCACACACCCAAGGTGCCGCAATTTGGGGGCCTGTGGCAACGGTGGAAGATTAATGAGAACAAAAGTAAGAACTTAAAATAACTTCCTCTATTGGCATGTGAAATTTTATTGCAATCGGTCTTATAGTTTAGAGATTACAGATTTACTTCCCTTCTTTTTAATTCCCCCACTGTTCATCGTTTATCAGAGCTTTTCTATAGGTACTAACACAATTAAAACTAGTTTTTTATGCTTGGACCAGCACTTAGGGGATGACCCCTACTCATGTAATGCATTGTGTTGGAACTAGGAAAGAAGGTTATGGGAGGGAGGATAGAGGGAGTAGTGTTTGTGAAAATTTAATTTAAATTTTCGTATATTGAAAGTGGCAGTACTGGTAGTTTATTCCATTTTCACTGTAATGTGTCCAGTCGACCATGACTGAATCGGCCCTAACTGAAGAATGTGTATTATGTAAAAAACTATGTGTTTGGGGAACAAGTTGCCTAATTTCAGCAGAAGACATTGCTTTATAGTATCGATAGAACAGTGAAACACAACCAACATTGCGACGATGCTATAGTAAAGTTGCATATCCTACTGTCACCGATAAGCATCTTCGCCCTCTCTACTGTACGCGGTCGAGTAACTCCAAAATAGACTTCGAAGCAACGGCCCATCCGTTTTCGGTCGAATAGAGGTGGTGTAAATAGTATGGAGATCAGATGGAGTGAAGTATTTCCTACACCGTTTTACACACTGGATTCTCATGGCTAAAACGTCAAGAGCGTCTGATTCCTTACTATTTCCACTGCCCATAAACACAGATGAAGCAACATGATCTATCCTGCGTTTGGGTGTTAATATACAACACTGAGTCTCACGTGCGTTAAATTCGTCTCGGTTCGCACAACGCCATTCTGAGATTGTCTTAAGATCTTAGTTAAGCGTATCATTCATGTTTTGTCGCATTTCCCCAATCTCCAAAGGGTTTGGTCTATGGTTAAATAAGTATGAATGGCAAATGTTGCTGTCATCTGCAAAAGTTTCTACCCTTTCCTTCTATACATATGTTTAATTACATATGTTTAGTTAGTTAGAATATTTATTTTTGACCTGTCATCACAAAATCTTTAACAAAATAATACATTAAAAATTCGTGCAACTCATTGCAGAAACAAATGACCATTCCCTCAATATCTAATTTCTTCCTAAAAATGTATAAAAATGTCTGTGGCAAACTGTTGACAGCCGCAAAACAAAATAGAATTTCCAATTGAGGTCACAGCAATTACAAAGATAATTGTTTTCTTTGCTTTCAAGTCATAGTAAATTTTTAATGGAACAACTGAAATAAAGATTATTTAAATACAATGTTCAATATATTCAAAACTGTTGCAATTCTCTGGAAGCTACTAATGGCTAGATTTTAATAGTTTGTTATTAAAAGTGTGATAATTTAGTAACTTTATACGAGTAAATATACAAATATAATTTTTGCAAATGACAAACTTTATTACAAAGAACGCTACAATAGGCACCAGTTAATTCAGTTTACTTTTCATAAGAATTCTGCTCAATCAAGGTGCTTTTGCTCACTATACCAGCAATAGAAATTTCCAAAATATTTAAACTTTTTAAATACCACAACAATGTCTATTTTCTTAATATACATAAAATGCAAATCTCAGCCACTCTCATCTCCATCATATCTGAATTTCAATTATTATCTGCACGAATAAGAATTGTGTGCAACTATAACCAGCCATCTCATTTGCGTTTATACGCGGGCAGTTCGGAAACTTCTCAGCCTAGCACAGACAGAAAATAGTTAGTTTTTCAAAAATATGTATTTTTATTTTTCAATATAATCTCCTAAAACTTCAATACACTTAGTCCAACGCTTATCCAGCAATTCTATCCCTTGATTAAAATAGTTTTCCTTAAGGCCTTCAAAATAGTGGTTTGCAACTGTAATTGCTTCTTCATTTGAGGTAAAACGCTTGTCAGCTGGGAATTTTTTCAGATTTGGGAATAGGTGAAAGTCACTGGGTGCTAAATCAGGAAAATAAGGTGGGTGCTCAAGCAACTTGTACTTTAATTCGTTGATTTTAGCCATTGTTTAAACACTGTTGTACGCTGTTGAGTTGTCTTGTTGAAAAATTATTTTTTTTTGTGTTTTGTAAGCCAGAACGTTTTTCTCGAATCTTTACATTTAATTGATCCAAAATGTTGCAATAGTACTTTGAATTTATTGTTTTACCCCTTTGCTGATAGTCAATCAATAAAATACCTTTGAAGTCCATAAAACCCTTGCCATAACCTTACCAGCCGATTGAATTGTTTTTGCCTTCTTTGGGGCACTTGCTTCAGCTTCAGTCAATTGCTTAGATTCTTATTTTGACACTTAAAATCCATTTTATTTTTCTTAAAACGATCCAAGAAATTTTCATTCATATGCGTTTTTGGTCGACTGTTTAACAAATGCGGCACCCATCTTGCAGAAAGCTGTTTCATCTGTAGTTCTTCATGCAAAATTAAATGGACTCGATCACTTGGCTATTTCACGCACTTTTATTCGTCGATCATTTAATGCACTTTTGCTACAATTTCTGTTGTTGTTGTTGCTGTTGTTGGACGTGTACTACGTAGTTCATCCTCATTGCTTGTGCAACCACGTTTAAATTCAGCAACCCAATTTGTTACTCTTGCATATGAAGCAGCACTTTCATTTTACACATTCACTATATCATTATGAATTTCTTGTCCCGATAAATCTTTTTTATTTAAATATTTAATGACATAATGGATGCGTCTTTTTTGAGCACCTGTTTCTATATGAAGGAGTTGGCAGATCGAAAAGAAATTTAACATTTATAGCAGAGATGGATGGAAGTTTAACTTGTTTTTGATTATACCGCGCTTTCTGTTCTAGGCTAAACAGTTTCTGAATCGCCCTCGTATGTGACATACCAATAATGAATATACATATGTATGTATACGCGTATATATGTGAATAAGTTTTGGTTGCTTTTGCTATTATTGTGTGCATAATGTGTTTTTGTTATCTAATTTGTAAATGAATTCATAAAACAAAAACAACAAATCATAATAAACTTTACCACTTTTATGTTGGTCGTAAACAATTTTATGCATTATCAGCAAGCACAGCAGCTGATAAAACAAAAACTATCTGCAACAGCATCAGTAAATAGCAATAGCATTGTAAGTTGCTACATTAAACATAAACTCATTACAATGTTTAACAGTAAAAATGAAGCTTAAATTCGTATCAATTAATTTGTGTGCAAAAGAGTTGTCTAATAAAATAAAATTTGCTGTTTATTAATGTTTGGATATTATCCATACGGGCTAATTTCGGTCAATTATATTTTTTTTTCTTTAAATGATGTAAATAAAACAATTTGCTAATTTTTAGAGAATATTATTTCGAACTTTTTATATTTATATATTAGAGAAATTCTTAATTAGGCTTGAGTTCGTTTTTAATTAATAGGTAACTCGAAGAATACCATTGTGAAAACTATATTTTTCTTAGACAAATGGCACACTGAAATGCATTTTCTGCCCTGCCAAGGGCTTCATCAGCAATGTTTATTGTCTAAGATCTACTCGTAAACATCATCTATTTAACTCACAATTTTGAGAAATAGAATTTGGGAATTAACATATTTCTTATTACATGTTATGCGAGTTAGAACGAAATTTACTTATGTTTTACAAATGTGTGTGTATTCTTCTTTTTTATTATTATTATTATTATACATTTTTGTATTACTACAAATTTGTTGTTACTTTTGCTGCGTCCACCGTCGGTTGACAAATCAGCAAATTATGTTGTTGTTGTCATTTCTCCTTTATGGTATATTCTTTGTTGTTTTGTAACTATGAAACACCGGAGATGGGATGACAACTTTTTGCACTGAAGAAGTCGAAAACCCACATCGACGAAACGTAGAGCAAATTGATGAAACAATAATATAATTGACCGAAATTAGCCCGTATGGATAATATCCAAACATTAATAGAAATCTGTAATTGGTCATAAATAATACCTAAAATTAGTTTTTGTCTCTCCATTTTTGTTACTAAAAGTTTACAATATAATTTATTTTCTTTTTCAATCAGCTGTTTTTATTATGAAAATGAAATCTAACAATATGTCAATATGGCTTTAGCAGGCCAGAAAATGCATTACATTTTGCTAGTGTCTCTTTGTTAATTTTTTGTTTGATTTTGCATTTTTGATTTCCAACGGAAGGCTAATGTAAAACATATAACAGAAATATACAAACATAAATAGTAGTGTATACAATTATTTTCAAATGAACTTCGAATAAAAATTTTTGTAACTAAGTCTCTTATGTCAGTGCGTGTAAAACACGTTTATGTCCTTAATAATAAATCGAAATGAATAAGATTTACCAATAATATTTGTTAATATTCTAGATATTTTGCTATTGAAAATCAATAAATTCTGTTCAGTATGCCGTGAAATGCGACAACAACTCTTAAAGATATTGACCCATAATCATAGTCATAGAAAAAGCATACTTTAAGCAAAAGCATGCTTTTGTTTTAAATTTAGAACAAAATTTATATGTTTTTGTTGTTTAAAAGTCTACTTTTACTTAAAGTATGCTTTTTCTATGACTATGATTATGGGCCATTAAGTTTTTAAAGAATATATACCCTACACTAACATAGCGGGGACTGGATTTGTGTTGATGTTTGTAACTCCCAAAAATATTAGTCCAATACCTGCCTTAAAGTATACCGTTCGACTCAAGGTGAGTTAACACTTGGCAAATATTTACTCAAAAAAGCGTAACCACTTATTTTTAGCACAAATTTGTTTAACGTTGTTTACTCTTACAAGAGTTTTGCAAGATCAAACAGCATCAAATAAAATAAAATGAAATATTTGTTGTGTCTTGTTCTAAATAAACAATAAATAAATGAGTTTAAATATATTTTATTTAGTGGTTATGTCTTTTTCGGCAAATATTTTCCAAATGTGAACGTATCTTCAGAATCATTTTCTGAGCCGATTTAATGATGGCTGTGTCCTTGTGCGCAATTTGAATATATTTCAATAAAATGTGGTTCACAATTTGTTTTGGCCGATTGACGTTTGGGATCAAAACTGGTTGAAATCTGTCTAATATTTCACCTAGCCCCCATACAAATATCCTGCCGAAATAGTAATTTATCGGTCATAAATGGTTGATCAATGCATGTATCTCAACAAATTTCTCCAGAAATAAATTGTATATGAAACCTAATCTCATTAGCAGATTTTTGTGCAGATCGGTCCATAATTGACCATAGCTCTCATATCAGTTTAAAGAACACAACTCTCTTCTTAGCATCCAAATCATATTCAACTTAAGCCTGTTTCATGTATACAAAAATCATTTGATCCCATTTTGGGATATCATAGCAATTAGTTAATTATTCATAGCTCCCATAATCACTTCCCGAAGTCACTTTAACAACCATAAAGCTCTTAATAATATTAGTATGCAAAAAAACTTAAACACTTAAACTTAGCCATAGCTCGCATACATATAAGATCCCTGTCGAAAATCACTTTAACATATTTTATAGTGTTATATCGACATGAAATTTAACACACCAATAATATTTATATGCACAGAAGTCATGTTACTACATTTTTGGATGATTGGTCCATAATAGGTCATAAACTCCCACATCCCTTTCAGAAATTTTTTTTATAATTTTTGGAATATGTGATCTCTACAGCGTATGAAAATATAATCAATGATTAGGTTTTATAATTTTTATATGCTTCAAGGATTTTCAGGACACGCACAATTGATTTATCTGGGGACTTCAAAAAACTGATTTAAAACAGACAGACAGACGGACGGACATGGCTTAATCGACTCCGCTATCTATAAGGATTTTTTATTTACTCTTCTCTTACGTACGTGTGCACACGCATTGTAGAGAAATAAACAAAGTTTAATGAGAGTAGCTTGAGCATTCAAACAGACACGTTGTGTAATTTAAAAATCAGCGTTGCCAGAAAAAATAATTTTTTCCCAACTTTTTTAAAAATGTGTGATGAATATGAAATTAATTTTTTATTTTCTTTAAATTATTATGACAAACCATAATGCTTGGTTTGCCAACGTGCGTTATCACGCACTAAAAAACATGACATGCAAAGGCATTTTCATGCATATCACAAGGAATACGAAAGTATTATTATTAATCTTAAGAAAAATTTTTATGAAAAAATGATTGCTGATTCGAGTAAACCAGACTCTGAACAAGAAACACAAGAAACTGAAAAGTTTTTTTTTTAAAGAAAGGCATCTTTTGTTGTTGCTACGTCTCTTGCTAAACGTTGCCGTCCTTTTGACGATGGAGTGTTTTTCAAAGAGCTTAGCAATGACGTTTTTAAATGCTTTGGTGAAAAATCTGAAGAGATGCGGAAAATTATAAATGGCATTCCCCTGTCTGCTCGAACAATTATTCGACGGACTGAGCATATTAGTGCATTTATCTATTCAAACATTAAGAAACGAATGCTTAATTGCCAATTTTTTTCCATATGCCTAGATGAATGCACTGATCTGAACGATATATCTCAGCTAATTATTTGTGTTAGAACTGTCAATGAACATTTTGACGTCCACGAAGAAATGTTTTCCCTATATGACTTACACAACAATGTAAAAGGAAAATTTATTTATGATATTGTAAATGAAAAAGTTCTTGCTTTTACTGATAAGAGTAAGCTTTCCTCTGTATGCACTGATGGTGCCAATGTAATGTTGGGTAAAAAAGAAGGTTTTGCTGGACATTTGAAAATTTAATACGCATAAAATGTTGCCCATATGAAATAAATGTTGAAGATGTAATGCAATTTGCTGACTGATTTTCTAATTTTTCGCAAATAATAAAATAGACATTTTTTGAGATTTTAAATTTTTAATTGGGGATAAGTGATGAAAGTTTTCTGGCAACACCGATTTGTGTTGAGAGCGAAGAGAGTATATTACTAATACAATTGCAAAATGTAATAGTATATGTTGCCTTTCCCTGGTATAAAAAGAAATTCTTAACTTGATGCGTTTTTTTTTAATAGCACGTTTTTTCTCCATTTTGATGCATTTTGAAATTTCAAAGTTGACAATGCTGCTTGACAGTGTCTGGCGTGAAACTTGTCTCTTAACCATTCAACATATGGCTGCAAGCAACTAAATTGTTGTTGAGTTTAACCACAAAGTTTATTTTGTAAAAATGTTTAACTAAAAATTTTTGTAAATTAAAACCTATGCTAATATAATGTAAAGTTTTGTAATGTAAATATTTAAATATTTAAAAGAATCTCTCTGGCGTTACAACAAACCTCAATAAACGACCTTTATTAATTCAAATTTGCTGTTAAGTTGCCCTAAAATCTAATTTATTAAGTAATACATATGTATCTCTAATTTAATATTCACTTACAAAGGGTTAAATTCAGAATTGTTAATTCATTGTTTGGAAACACACTTTTCACTCTTATTACTTATTAGCATGTACTTTTGATTTCATGTTTGAAAAATTTACGTACATAATACATAAATATTTGATTAGTTTAGAAAATGTTCGTTGATTTTTTTTTTTGTTTAAGTGGTCTAGAAAAATTTTATAAAATTAATATTTTGCACGTGTCAAAACAAAAAGTACAAAAATTACTTGAGTTTTATTTTAAAATTAAAGCTAATCAGTACCATTTTTTGTATGATAATATAAAAAGTTTCTTTTTGAGAAATTTAATTGACAATTTTTATTTAAGTTTCTGTTTTGCTTATAATAAATTATTGAAACTCAAGCAAAAAAAAAGAAAAGGAGTAAATTTGCCGTTGGCAGTGTGGCTTAAAACATTGTCCACATAAAATCCGCTCACAAAATATAAGCTTTTTTAAACATAGCAAACGTTATGTAGTAAATTGAAAAATACTAGTTTGTATCAAAGTTTGTTTTTTTTTCATTATTTAGCTCTATTGAACACTGAACAAACTTCGAATTTTGCAATACACATTTCGCATTTACACTTTAAAATTACTATCAATGAGTGAAAACCTGCATAAAAACATTTATTAATAACAAAACACAATAAGACCTTGATTGCAAAAAAAAAAAAAACAGGTAATGTCAACAAAGTCAATCTATCATTTTTCTGTGCTGTTTACAACATTTTACCGCAACAATAATGTGACATGATAAAAACTTATTATAAAAAAGCAATACTAATTACAACAACAAAAAAAAATACTGTTACATCGACATTTCCACCCCCCCCTCCCCCTTCTAAATTTTGTTTTGGTTTAAACAAACAAAAAACACACACCTTTTTTCCGTTTATTAAGGCAACCTTAAAATGATAAATGAATAAAAACTAGAAAATGAAATGAGTCAACAAACACCTTTAGACAGTGGCCAAAAGAAAATAAAGGCCAAAAGTGAAATAAGGAATTCTATTATTGTGGTTCGATAAACAAAGACGCAAAAAACCGTCAGTTAAAATAATAAAAATTATCTATTTTTAGGCGCAAAAAATACGAGTGAATGTGTGTGTGTGTGAGTTCAAGGACTTTAATAAAATAGATAAGATTTATGCAAGGATGTGTGTTAAAATTTCTATACAGCTATGGAGATTTTTTTAAATAAGACAGATTGTTAGCTTAATGTAGAAATGTATTAAGTCCAATTTGTAGCAAAAATAGTTGAATTGAAACTCTGTTTCAGCTTTTGATAAATTTTGTTCTTGAGCACTATTTTTTGCCTTCAGTACTTACTAACTAACTACTCGACATTTATGTACCATAAAGCCATATTCCGGAAAGACATTTGTGTGGCGCTATGAAAAATCGTGGATTGTTTCCTACCATTTTCAACAGGACATGTCCTTCTGTAATAAAAATAAAGTGTGCAAAATTTCTTGATATTATCTGCATTATAATTGAAGAAAATAGCAAAAATTATCTGAAAAGTAGCGAGGTATTCTGAGACTTTGATCTATAACTCGGATCCTACTTGACCGATTATGCCCAATTTCTAATATTTCGGTAGATCAAAGAATGTTTGGTAAAAATTTCATTGTTCTATGTCCTTTTTTCGAAGCTGTATCGTGATTTTAACAGACGGACAGACGGACGGACATGGCTAAATCGTTTTAGAATCCTATAAGGACTTAGAATATATAGACTTTTTGATGCTACAACTAATATTTCGATGTGTTACAAATAAAACGACAAATATACTCTCCATCTCTTTGGTGGTGGGTATAAAAATAAAGCTAATAAAAAAATTAGAAAATATTTGTTGTCATTAATTTTATGCTTATTATTCAATAAAATTGTTAGTAAATCAAAACTAAAAGTTGCAAAACTTGTAAAAAAAAAACAAACGTTTTCTACACCATACAAAAACTGTAGGGAATGACAGTTTTTTATTATGTAGACCTGAGGCCGTTAATTTGAAAAACACTGGCATACTTTCACCAATTTTTCAATTAAATTTTTCTAAAATACGTACTAAACCTGCTGCCAAAGGTCGTCTAAATGCATTGGAGTTAATTGGTATTCTGCCAATAGTCTTTTCACGAAAATTCTGCTTGTTACTATCCAGCTGAAACTTAACTTCATACACATAAAAGACGCTTTTATCTACAAGATGGGGAAGATGAGTTTGCAAAATCCTATGATTCTTTGTAGTATTCCGAGTTGTCACAATGCAAAGAAACTCCATATCATGACGTTCCTTCCACCAAACTTAATTATTTTCTTAACATGGTGTCTTTGATTTCTTACCATGTTGTTTACCATGGAAGTGAAAACGATTAAATTTGGATTCGTCTGACCAGATTGCACGTTTCCAGTCATTTCTGTGCTCTCGGGCAAACTTTATTTGTCACCAATTTCGCGTAGGGCTCGTCTTGCCCTCCATCGACTAACTGATTTTCTTAATGCTATAGAAGCATGTTTCGTTGTTAAACACTTCAATAGCTTTTTTGTGGTTTGGGAACAATAGAATGCATTATTAGAACTCTTATGATTACTGACTGACTAACTTTAAGCTGATTACTTACTTACTCTCTTTAGTTAGCTTTTTGTTATTGCTAGAATATTTTCTTCAATGGCGATGAGGGGCCATTTACCGCTATCCCACCCTCATTATTTTTTGGCTCATGCATTTTTTTTTGCCAAATCCAAAAATCAAAAAGTCTTTCACTATCCCACCCCTAATGAGCATATTATACTTTTACTGATAACGCTTTATGTGAGACCAAACTTTCAACCTTCAAGTGTTATTTAAGTCGTCACTTGTAATTAGTTTTATTATTTATTAATATTAAAGTAGTGATATATGCATTTATAAACAGTCTCGAAAAGCCGAAATATGAAAGCTAGTTCTTGACATCAACCTTTATCACTCTGACTATGTTTAAACTGTTTAGTTTAGAGGTTAGTATTAAAAAAAAGGTTTTAAAAGAAGCCAAGGTATTTTATATAAATTGTGTACAGTGTAATCTCTCCTAAAGGACACCTCCCATAAGCGGACAGCTCCCATATACGGACAGTTTTTTTCAGTACCAAAAAGATCGTAAAGGATTTTAAAAATATTTTCCTCTTAAGCGGACAACCCTCCCGTAACAGGACGCGGACACTTTTTTCCACAATGTATGACATTTTATTTCCCCAGAACCAGACAGTGAAAAATTGCTTCAGAAAAGCTGGTTTTAGAGAAAATTATAGCCCAAATAATGATGGCTATTCTCCGATATCGTTAATCGAGTTCATAGCCAGATACAAGTTGACATTGAAGATTATATCATTTTAGACATAGTTATTAATGATGAAGATGTGGAAAGCATTAGTACTGAAATGTTAATAGCTTCCGAAGAAATGGTGGAAAGCTCGTCTGAAGATGAGCTAGAAAATGAAATTGAAGACAAGTTAACTTCTTATAAAGAAGCTTATTTAGTCATAAGAAAACTTAAAGGGTTTTCTTTATATCACAGCGACCTTTAAAGTGTTAAAATGCTGACTGATCTTCAAATGCGTTTCCAAGATATTGAAATTAAAGGAAAAACTCGCCAAGCTAAAATTTCGGACTTTTTTAAATCCAGTTGAATATTTGGTCTTTCAAGCTTTTTCATTTTTATTCGCAAAAATATTAACGAATATTTTGTTTACTTTGCCTTATTTTAAAATTTTTTTCGTTTTTCGCAAGAACATAAATGAAAATTCAGTTTATTTTGTCTTATCTTTATATGTATGTTTTTGTTTTGGAAATAAAAGTGTTTAAAGAAAAATATATGTATGTACAATATTACAGATAATTGATTACTCTTTTTGTATTTCTCTTAGAAACGGACACTTCTCATAAGCGGAAAAACTCTTCAGTCCCTTAGACGTCCGCTTAAGAGAGAGTACACTGTATAACTATGTTTTGTTATTAAAAACCTGATTAAATAAGAAAAAAGACTACGTTAACATTTTGATTTAAAATCGCTTGTTTTTATCGCGAACATTTACAAAATGGACTTAACAGGTTTGCTATCTCAGCTAACGATATCTAACGTTGGTTTTAATAAAGAATTTATGTAATAAAAATATAAAAAAAAACTCCTACACAGATTTTCCTAATGTATGTATTAAAGTAAACAAAAGAAAAATGTACAATAAGTTGCATAGCAAATGATTTTAATAAAAGTACAAAAAATTTTATTAGAATTAAAGGTAGTAGAATATTGTAGACAAATAACGAAATGCTGTTGCCAAAAGCTCTAGAGAAATGGAGATATTTTTGTTTTCAATTTGCAATTAGTTGTTAATTGACCCAGAAATTTTAGAGTTTGGGGACTTCACAATTACTTGATATGAACATTTATGGACGGCTATTTTTACCAAATACAATGAAATGGTAAAAGGAAGGAAGAATGACAATAGTAGCGACTTATCTAAATTTTTAAAATAAGCGAGAGATTTCTTGCTTTCTCGAAAGCATTTTATAGAAAGCTATTACTTATTATTGTATTAAATCCCATTCTCCTTATAAAGTTTTTCACAATTTGTACCTTTAATTTCTGTAATTGACTGCCTTTTAATAATTTTGTTTTATTTTTCTTATTAACAACTGTCTTTTGGTTCTTTACAATTGCTTTTAGTTTTAGTTGCGTACTCAGCAACAGCTGGTGCGTAAGTTTCAAAGTCTAGTTAGTATGTTGCACAAACTTTTCATTTGCAACATTGAAAAGTGAAAAGAACAGAAAAACAAAAAAAAAAAAAAAACAGAATTTAATTAAGATTAATTACTTATTTTTGCCAACAAAGTTGACGGCAAAATAGTTTATTTAATCTCTCTTACTTTAAAAGATTTTCCAGCAACTGGGTTTTACTGGTTGGTTGATTGTGCGTTCCTTATTTCCTTTTGTTTGGTAATAAATATAAACATTTGTGTCAGTGTAATTATAGTTTTTCAGCTGAGTAATGAATTGACAAATCGTTTTTTCTGTTTGCTTGTGTTTTTGATAAATGAGCAATGATTTTCTAATATGAAAATTTTGCTAGTGAAAGTGAAATGAAAATCATTTATTTTATAAATATTAGATTTCTAAAAGGCAGGCCGTTTAGAAATTACAATACATAATGTTTTCAGGCTTAAATAGTGTAAAAATATAATGTTTTTATTTACAAAACCAGGAATTTAATTTAATACAAAACATCTAGAAGTTGGTTGCTCTCTAGAGCCTCAAGCTTTTAGAGCATGAAATGTATATAAACTTTTTTCATTAGAACTAAAATATTATAATTGAAATCAAGTTGAACATGACTTTGGCTTCTTTTGGAAATTTGAAACTTTAAGGGGTTAAAAAATTATGTATTTCATGGAATTTTTAAATATTTCTACAATATAAATTTGTTCAAAGTATTGTGTACGAAATCATAGTTAACTCTGAACTATTACCATCTTTCTGGCAACATAAAAAGAACTGGTCTTCTTTTGAGTTCAAGAACGAAGGAAGCCCTGTTTTGAAGAGAAGCGTATCCTTGAGAGAGTTTTTAATAGGTATTGCAATATATGACCGAGCGTGGTCATGATGGAATATTACGCTGTCATATCTGGCCGCATATTCCTCAAACAAATCAGTTGCTTGTGCTGTTTTCACTAGATTGCGGCAGTTCATAATAGATAGAACCCTTTTAGTCCTATCAATTATAGTGAAATACCTTGTTGTCACAAATATTTCGCTTAGATGTCTATTCGGGTGGTGGGCCATGTTTCACTTAAGATTTCTTAGTGTAATGATTCCTTCTTTTTTTTTTAAATTTCAAATGCAAAGAAAAAATATAGTTGCACATGTCTACCACAACAATGTCAACATTTTTACAAGTTTTTCAACAATATTATGCTCACTGTAATTATTTTTATGATTGCGGTAACCATAATATAGTTAAGTTACGATTGCTATAATCATGTGAATTGTAAACTTAAACATATTATGGTTGCAGTAATCATATAAATCATATAAATGATTATAGTGATCATAATATTAAAAAAAAATAATTAAAAACTATTGAAATTGCTATTGTAAATATGCACAACTATATTTTTTCTTTGCGTGTGTTGTTTGAATAAGTCAATGAATGTTGCTTTTTTTTATTTCACAATATATACAACTTAATTATTTATTAGATTGAAGTTTTGTAACAATAGTAGAGAAAATTTTA
This sequence comes from Bellardia pandia, assembly GCA_916048285.2. NCBI lineage: Eukaryota > Metazoa > Arthropoda > Insecta > Diptera > Calliphoridae > Bellardia > Bellardia pandia. The sequence goes on from OU696531.1 coordinate 26,733,556, forward strand.
GTTAAATTGGCATTGCTGGATAAAGACAGGCATGTCTATATGTTTATAAAAATATATGTACAATGTATAGAATGTTAATGACGGCGATAATAATTATTATAATTATAATTAGCAACATGCTGTTAATCATGATTTCAATGTTGTGAACATGAGCATTATTATTTTAATTAATGATTATTACCCATACGCCTACAGGCCTTCGCCATGTTTAACACAACATAAGGCCAGCACAAAAACACATATAAATATCACCATACACATGTTCAGTAGGATGGTGCCAAGGTCTAAATCTGTTCTTGGTCATCTAAAAATGAAATGCTGAACATGTTGGCAAAATTAGGTAACCTCTACAGCTAGAACATTTTAATTAAAGATATGAGTTGTACAATTGTTGTACGATTGAAGCTTGAAATGTTTTATTTAAAGTACCATAATTGTAGCTTGAAATTTTGTACAAAAAGTACCAGGATCATAGCTAGAAATATTAAACAAATAGTAACATGACTAAAACTAACAAGTAAGAAAGTATAGTCCCTACATCCAGTATATGTATAAAACAGTTTTTCAGAAATGGGAATATGGGATCTACTATATAACCTATTATGGACTGATCATCCAAAGATTTAATGTTATGATGTCTGTGAAGATAATTATTATATGTGTTAAATTTTATCTCGATATAAATACTTTTAAAAGATTTATGAAGGTTCAAGTGAATTACGGAGAGGATCTTATATGGGAGTTTCGCCTAATTATGGACCGACCATTATAAAATTACACCGTATAATTTGTATACATATGAAATATATTTGAGTTCAATATTAATTGGACACCAACATTTTTGAGAAAATTATGCTCTTTAAATTGATTTTCGGGAGTGGGCTTTATATGGGAGCTATGACTAGTTATGGACCGATCTTGACAAAGTTTGTAGATGTGATTAACTTCATTTATAACTCATCTGTGGTGAAATTTGTTTGCATACTTTCATAATTCAAACATTTATGATCGGTAAACCCCAATTTTGGGAGGACATTTGTATGAGGGCAAGGTGAAATAATGGACCGATTTCCACCAGTTTTAATCCCATCTATCTTTGGGTTGATAAAATATTACGTACCAAATTTTATCGAAATATCTTTAAAATTGCGATCTGTACTCTGCGCACAAGCTTTACATGGACAGCCAGCCAGCCAGCCAGACGGACGGACGGACAGACACCGTTAAATCGAATCAGAAAGTGATTCTGATTCACGATTTAAGCTTAACATGTTTTTTTAAAGTACCATAATTGAAGCTGGAAATGTTGTACAAAAAGTACCAGCAATAAAGCTAGAAATATTAAACAAATAGTAACATGATAAAAACTGAAAATATTGTACCGCGATTGAAGTTTGAAATGCTTTATTTAAAGTACTATAATTGAAGCTTAAAATTTTGTACAAAACGTACCGCGATTGAAGCTCAAAGTTTTGTGCATAAATTATCACGATTGAAGCTTGAAATCCTTTACTTAAAGTACCACGATTGAAGCCAGAAATGTTGTACAAAAAGTAGCAAGACTGAAGCTAGAAATACTAAATAAATAGTAAAATGATTAAAACTAAAAATGTTGTAGAAAAGGTACCCCGACTGAAGCTATAAATTTTGTACAAACGGTACCACGATTTAAACTAGAAATGTTGTACAAAGGGTACTACGATTGAAGCCAGAAATGTTGTACAATAGGTACCACGATTGAACCAGAAATTTCGTACAAAAGGTGTCACGATTGAAGCTAGAAATATTATACAAAAGGTACTACGATTAAATCTTGAAATAGTTTATTTAAAGTACCACGATTAAAGCTAAAAATTATATAGAAAAAGGACCACCATTGTAGTTAGATATGTTTTACAAATCCAAAAATTACTAAATTAAGTTCACCCTAATGTGCACTCATGTACGCATACTTAACAATAATAATGTTTATGGCAAAAAAGAGAAGGTAAACTAAAACTGAGTCCCGAAAAAGAACAGTTAGATATAAATTAAAAATAAGAATGAAATTACACATGCTGGGTGTCCCTAGTTTCGAATTAAAAACGAACTCCAAATGAAACTAAATAATAAATAAATGAATGTAATGAAATGGTATTTCCTGTGTTCAGCATAAAAACAACAACTAAATTAAACACATAAATAGTTGTAAATATGAGCATTTCAATTGTGAAATTTATGTTTGTTTTGCTGTTTTATCGTAGTTGGTACTAATATTTTATAATAGATGACGTCAACTAAACATATGTTTGCTTAGTGAAACTGAATACCAGGAAATATTAGCTAACAAAGTTTGATATTGTGTAATATTGTGTTAGTTTTATATGCAGGAAATTTGTGTATTTTATATGTTACAATTAAAATGAACACTCGTTATCTATTAGACAAACTCTTGTGATGTTGAAATGAAATTACTGGTTCTTATCTAAATAAAGTACTACAGCAGGGGGTTTTGTTAATATTTCATTAGTGTGGTTGGAGATTTTGCGGTAAAATTTCAGTTTTTATTTAGGTTAACATATGGTGTTTGCTGGCTTAAATAAAATTTAGTAGTTTGTGTAATAAAAACCCCAAAATATCACGTTTAGGTAATGTGAGTTTTGAAAAGTGTATAAAAATTTCATTAAAAAGTTAGTGAGTCTGTGTGTGGAAAACTAGCTCATAACCAAAGTATGACAACGAAATGAACGATTTTGTTACATCATATTACCTAAACTTTTAGGAAGTTTGCTATTAAAAATCAGCAGAATTAGTTCAGTTAGTTCAAGTTTAGTAACCAAATTATGGGACAACCGTGAACACATTTTTAAGAAACAAGCAATTATGCTTTTCTGTACTGTTTGCAATACTTTATAAAAAGGCGTCAATTGTGAGAGGAGTAGAATTGTAAATCTATTTGTATCGTTTCTGCAAATTTTTCAAAGACACTATTTTATTAACACATCAGTTGCTTTAGGAGTCACATTTCTTTCCCACTGTTTACTACAGCTAATAAGCTGTTGTCCTATTGAAAACAGGATATACACTAAACTGCTGAATTTTATTAAAGAAACTGTCAATTATTCTATAACATTTTTACTTAATTTAATGAAACCTATTTTACTATTGTTTCAAAGACTCTTTGTTTAAAATTTCATACATTAATGTTTTTTTTTTTTTTAAATTTTTAAAAAACACACAATACAAAAGTAACAAATGATAACCAAACCTTTAAGAACAAAGAAAACAAAAAAAAAAGAAAAACTTAAAAAAAATTATAATTAATTTTTGCAAGCATCAAGTTTTTGTTAGTATTTGAACACAAAACAAATTGTTACGCGCATATGAAGCGGGTCCTTCATCGTGAACACACCCTCCTGATACAATACGAGTACACTGGATAAAAGGATGACTGGTACAGTCTTTCAAGGATTGTTAAATGAAAAGTGAATGTTTTATTTAAAACTTTCATGCTTTATGCTCTGAGCCAACTACCCGCCATCCTACACCCTTATTTTTTTGATGTATTTAAGTGCGGTTATTGGAAGTATTTGCTTGTATAATAATTCCCTGCTCATGTGGGGAGCTGAGGTAGGGAAGCAACACAAGCAAGCAAATTGAATTATATTGTATGTTGGGCAAAAATGCAACAGTTACTTGAAGTTGGTTTTTTTTCTATCGGTTTTTGTTTTCTTTTGTTTAAATAGAAAATGGAAACTACTTTTTTTCTCTTTATATTTTGGGTTAAAATAATTGAAAAGCAGTGCGATATGACAGCAGAATGGAAGTATTTTTTTTAGTTTATTACTCTTGTATTTGTACAGTGACAACGCTTGTTGTTCATGACAGTAAGTTTTTTTTTTGTACATAAAATATGTTTTCTTTAATAGTAGTTTTTGTGGATGTATACTAATGTTATGTTACAATATTATCTATGAATGTTCCTCATCGATTAACTCGTTTCTACATTTCAATTTATATTCAAATTAATCAAACAAATTATGCTAATTCTGATTCTCTTAGAAAATTGTGTAAACATTATAATTATTTTTATTTACTAATTGATTTTTCTGTTAATGTTAATGTAATTAAACGTAATATCACTTTGTACCTTAATCAGTGTAATTAAATGGTTGTCTAATTTTTTTTATAATTTTGTATATTATATAAATTTTTTATAATTGGTCTGTAAGGATTTATTCCGTAGACCTAAAATAAAATAAATAAATAAATAAATGAACTTCCAAGTGTAAGCAATAATAATTTTGCTTCAATTGTGGGTTTTTACAAATATTTTCGTGTTATAGCTTCAATTGCTGGGGTTCAAATTGACATATTTTAGTTTTAGTCCTTACGAAGCGGCGCTGCTAATAATGACCCCAGGAAAAATGGAAAAAAATGAAATGAAAAATAACTTCAAAAAATTACATTAACCACAAAAACACGAAATTTTGAGCCTTTTTTCATTTTTGTTGTGGTTATAATATAATTTTTCTTTAGGGAAATTTTGTATTTTAAGAGGAATGAAAAATTACCCCAAAATCGTAAAATGAAAAAGACCCTATGAAATTTTGTTTTTGCACTTTGAGGCAAAATTTCATTGGTTAATATTGTAAACTATAAAAAAATTAAAAATTGCCCCAAAAACCTCATGTAAAATTTTGGGGATTTCACTATTACTATTTAGAAATATTTTATAAAAATTACAAAATTTGGAATGAAAATGTATTTGACATATTTGGGGTAATTTTTCGCTTTGAAAAAATGTACCCAACTTTTGGGACCACCTTTCATTTTAACCTTGGGTAATTTTTCATAGCCTTTGGAGTAATTTTTCAAAAAAATATTAAGACTAAATAAATTTCATATTGAAATGAGATCCATAAATTTGGACCCTTTTTCGTTTATTTTCTTTGGGGCCCATTATTCGCTCGACACTTGTATTGAAAAATTGACTATAAAACCAGAAATATTAATTAAATAAGTAGATGATTTGTTTTGTATAATTTCAGAAAGTGAGATAGAATATTTAACAGTAAATTTACTATATCAAAGGAATGCAAGAGAGGTAATGAATTATTAATAGACTAGTATCAAAAACCTACAAACTATTCAAAATATCCTAACAGAATTATTATTAATACAGCTAAAAATCTTATAGAAAAAATATTAACAATAAAGGAATTCCACAAGAAAAATGTAGAAAGAATTAAAAATATATTAAAAGATAATAATTTCCCTTATTGTATAATCTGTAAATTAATTAAAGACAATTCAAAAATTAAATGATTAGCACAAAAAGATTTGCTGAACCTAAGATATATAAATCTTTAACTTGTGTAACTAAAATATTCGAAAGATTAGATAAATCGAATATATTTGATAATAACAAATCTAAATATCTCCAAAATGTATAAAACTGATTATTCAGCAAAACAAAAGATAGGACACATTTATTATAAAATACCATGTATGTAATTGTAATAACAATGAAAAATGCAATAAAGTATATGTAGGTACAACTACAAATAAACTAAAAACTAGAATAGCTGGACACAAATCTGATCAAAAATATAGACAAATATTATCACAAAAAAAAAAAAACAGCTTTATCATATCATTGTGCAACTTTGAGAACATATCAGTTTTGTAAACAAAATATAATTAAAAATTTCGTTTAATATTAGAAATTATAAATGTAGCAAAACAATCTTGGAATTAATTTAAAGCAGATACAGATAATTTTGCTCTCACCTATAGACACTCAATTTATAAAAACGTATAAGGAAAGTGAATTCTGGCAATTACTGCTATATTCACCCTTATTCTGTTTGGCGTCATCGACACAAAACGACATCGATTGTTGTAAATCCGTAATCCCGTAATCAATATTGCCATTTATCAATGACTGTCGACATTGTTTGGTATTCTGTAACTTGAATTGACGTCGATATTGGCTTTCATTTTGTCGACGGTCTTTTCAGTATTGTGTTGTGTTGTATTATTTTGTGTACAAAGAAGAATTTGAAAAAAAATTAAATAGTAAAAATAAAAAGTAAAAATTTATAATTAAAAAATGTGGAAAAAAATTCAAATTATAAACACAAATCAATTTGAAAAAAATCTGGCTGAAGTCGGTTTTAGTGACATTTTTCAAATCATTTCAAAAATTTTATCACTAATAGAGTTTTAAATTTGAATTCAAATAAATATTTGTAAATAGGCGTGCCCGATTTTTGAGTATATATATATTAAATTATAGGTATTTTAAAGACCTTTCCAACGATATACAACATGACCTATGTGTCAATTTCGAAAAGTAATTTTTTGATCCGATATTTTTTTTTAAATCCGGGAACACGTCTATATGAGTCAGTGTTGCCAGAAAATGAATTTAAAAATATGCTAAAACTTAAAAAACTAAGTGCTAAAATGTTCTACAGAAGAAAAAAAAAGTGCTAAATTTTTCCGATGTAACAATACAATTTTTATTTCAAATATTACAAATATAAATTATAGTTTTTTCTAATTTTGTTCATAACAATTGTTGACTTGTTTTAATAGATTACATTTCATAAATTAATTCAAAAATTTCCGTGTTCATTCACTTACCACACCGAAAGTTGAAATGTTAATAAAAGTTATTTTTTATTTCTCCACAAGTATTTTTTGGAGTAAAATAGTAAAAAATTGTTTTTTATCAAGCAAATTATGCTAAAAAGCATTTGCACAATTTTTAAAAATTTAAAAATTTTTTCACTAAATTTTATTTATTATAAATGAGAAATAACCAAAAAGAAATGTTGACCTACAGCTTGAATAAAACATACTGACATAATTTAATGTCATTACAAACAAATGCAATACTATGTTTCCACGGTACGTGCTTCGCTCTCTATTCATGGTTTCCACCCCAATCATGAGCGAAACAACTTGCTTCACCATATAAAATTTTAAGAGCGATTCAAGTAGATTTATATTGAATCTACTTGCGAAGCACGAAAAATTGCACTCTTCTCTAATTTTTATCGCAAGTTTATCTGCACTAGCTGTAAAAATTTAATATTATTGTAAACAAAGCAAATTACTTTCTTGTTGCTGGAAGTAAAGAAAGTAAATACGTACGAATGTATGTTTTTTTTCAAATAAGCTAACTAATTTCCACTCACTTTTGTTTGTCCATTAAAAAAAAATATTTTCCACAAATTGTAAATTCTGTTTTTTTATGCCGTTTGTTTATTAAAGACAACTGTCAAATCGAATCAAGTTTATTAGTCGTGCAAACAGCATGATTCATAAAGCGAAGCAGGTGATTCAAATCGTCGTAGAAACATAGTATAAGCTTTAATCTTATCATGTAGAGTAGAGTGGTTCGAAAAAAGAATTAGCATTAGAATTACTAGCATTAAAGATAATGTAAAAACAATTCCCGAAATAATTTATTTTTATTTTTTTTGCCACGCCTACAAGTACCGCCCTTTTAGTATTTTGTTCACTCTGTCGCTATTTTTAGTCCGATCATAACATTTTGTATACCAGTGTTCATGTCTCTGTAAGGGTTACATTTCTGGTCTTAATCATTTTTAAAATTCTAGTCAGGACTTTTAAAAACTCGCTTCGTACCCACAATAATGCTAATTTCATTGAAAATTTAAATCTGCCTTGAATTTTGCCACATTATTTAAAAGAAATTCTTCTTAAAGAAAACGTTCTTTGTAATGTCTGTACAAACAACCGTAAACTCTAATCTTATCATGTAGAGTTTTAAGTCTGACATGTAAAATGTATTTAAACTCTTATTGTTAATGTTTCTTTTACTTTCTAATAATAGACAATATAATACCAAACGAATAGCTGCAGTTTCTGTTAAATGTTAAAGTTAAAACTTATTTATTACAGAAACAAATTGAAGCTATCGAAAGTTACTCATGTAAAGTACCTATTTCATATTTGCAAAAAAAAAAAAAACAATTGACCAAAAATTCTACGTATTTTTATTAACACTTCTTTTGAACTCATGTTTTTAGTGATTTATGGTTTTGGAATTTTTATTTATTTTACACACAAATACCTTGACATCAACATAAAATTGCAGATACCCACACCCAGGCATATTACTGTTTTCTCAATGTTAAACAACTATAGCAACAATAGAACGAACGCAGTACACCATGTGGAAAGTTTAATAATTGATGAAGGTTAGAACAAGGTTATATCTAGAGAAAACAAAACACACATACATATTCAGATACATACTTACTACATGCATATTTGTACCTATATATGCATTTTGAAAACTATTACACATAGACTACATATTTATGTAGGGATGAAAATACCTGAAAATAATTGAAAAAACAGCAAAATGGGTTCTGAAACACGAATATGAAACATGTGTAAAATTATAATAAACAAATTGTTTAAATGTAAAAACTATGAAACCAGCTGTATTTGTTTAAAAACTTTATTTCAATTAAAAAAACTAGAGAACTAGCAGAAAGCTGTTAATATATCTGTACAAAAGTTAAAATTAAACTGAATAATAACTTATGGATTTCTGGGAAATTGTGGCTTTTTAAGAACATGACAAGACTTTCACAACAAACGCATTTGCGAAACACAAGTTGTATGATCCTGGAATATTTCAAAAGAAGAATTTACTCTTTTTTCTACAGATAAATAAAGATTTTAGTATAGCCTGCTCTAAGTCTAGTTTCACACTCTTCAGTTTTAGCTGACCAGTTTTTCTTCAATTCTTTTTTAAACTTGCCTTTTCATTCAAACACGTCAAAGCAATTTTGTACTTTTTAATGCAAATCAACAGGAATGAAAGCAACAAACAAAAGGAAATAAAAAAATTGACAAGTACCATCAAGTTTTTACCCCTTTTATTCTCTTTTCCCTTCTCATCCAAAAAAACTTGCCTTGACGAGTGTAAAAACAGACTAACCTAATTTCGTTCAACTCGGTCTCAATGACAAGTAAATATTTATTAAAACTTTTTAATTGTAAAACATTTTCTTAAACAAATTTGAGTGTCTGCAATACATAGCAACGAAATAAATTGTTTGAACAAAATTTTAATTTAAAATTAAATATTCCTTTTCTTTTTACCAACCTTATCGTATTTTATTAATCTATGAGAAGAAAATAATTAACACAACAAAAAGAAATTATTTTTATACACAAAACATGGCACAATACAATGTTACAAAAATAACATAAATAATTGCTTTTGTAAATAAAATGTATATTATAGGTATAAGTATAAAAATTAAAAATGAATTATTATAATTAGAAATACTCATTAAAAGCAGACGAACGAATGTGTTGCCTACTGACGGGGTTAAGGCAGGAAACGGAAGACAGAAAGTTAAGACAATTTTGTATAAACAAATAATTATAAATTTTCTTAATTTCACAAGTAACACGCTTTCACATAAAGTCAGAAATAAAGGAATACAAAAGAGAAATTATTGAACGACATTTTCGATTATAGAGTCATGAAATTAAAGTTTATGAAATAATTTACTAAAAGTAAATTGCTTAGGTTACTATAGAATTACATTGCAGCCTAAATTGTAGGTCATAGTTTAGTTTCAAGTGAAGGATATAATTAACCTCCAAACGTTGGGGTTTATATAGTTTTAAGGTGCGGTCACATTTGGCAAATATTTGCCAAAAAGCACGTAACCACTAAATAAAAAATATATTTGAACTCGTTTATTTATTTAAATAAAAACCTTCGTTTGTTTGGGACAAGATATATTTCTTTGACGCTGTCTGATCTAGCAAAACTCTTGTAAGAGAAAACAACGTCAAACCAATTTATGCTAAAACAAGTCGATTTCAATTGTAGGCCTTGATATAGTCGCAGTTTAATTTTAATTGCAGGATATAATTTAGTCCTTGTATAATCATAGTTTGCCAATCGCAGGCCAGAATTTAGCTTCAATTGCAGAATATAATTTACCTTGAACGTTGGTCTATATATAGTTTTAGTTTGGCTTTAATTGTATGTCTTGATATAGTCATAGTTTAGCTCCAATTGCAGGACATAGTTAAGCTTCAATTACAGGTCATAATTTAGCTACAATCGTGGGTCACATTTTAGCTTCAATCGCAGGTTTTAATATATGTAGTCATATTTTAGCTTTGCTCGCAAACATAATTAAATACCGAAAATTATTGAGTAATTTGAATATATTATCTAATATTCAATATTTTAATATTCACTAATGACTTAGTTATTGCTCAACATGTTATCTTAAATGTCTCGTAAAACTAACTATTTAACTATGTAATAAATTACATTAGCCACTTGAAATGTTAAAGTCCTAATAGTAACTAAATCGTTTCCTACAATTATTTGTTAGTATATTTATGCAGCAAGTAAGTAATGTACACAACATATCTAAAGTGTTTGCATAGACACAAGAGTATTAGCAAAGATAAACAATTAAACAATTTACTTTTGGCTCATTGAATGGAAACTTTTTAATCGCCTTAAGTCGATATTCTTGCTAAAACATCAACATTTTTAATAAGAGAATTTTATGTTGAACCCAATTGATGTGTTTACGTGTACAAATTAGTATGAGTGCTTGTGTATTTAAAATTTTGTAAAGACAGCTTTCAAGACTTATTAATATTTAATGATATTTACTAAGCACATAATATTGATTTTCAATTAGGATTTTAATTTATTTTAAAGTAATTGGTTAAGCGGAGTTAGGAATATTTCCAGCTAGTTTTAGACATTGTAAAGCATTCAATAATTATATACTACACCTTGGATATGTGCTAAGGTTTATAACGCGCAGAAATATTGGTCCAACACCCACCTTAAGGTATACCGATTGACTCAGAATCGCTTTCTGAGCCGATTGAACGATGTCCGTCTATCCGTCCGTCTGGCTGGCTGGCTTGTGCGCAGAATAGAGCTCGCAATTTTGAAGATATTTCAATCAGATTTGGTACGTGATATTTTTTCGGCTCACGGGCGAATGGCATTGAAACTGGTGGAAATCGGTCCATTATTTAACCTGGTGTTGAACCAATATTTAAGTGCTTAACAAACATCAGCACAAATCCAATATACCCTCCACCCCACTATGGTGGTGTAGGGGTTTAAATGTTAATTTGTTTGCAATTTTATAATATTTTTGGCAGAATGTTAAAATGTATTATCGTTGTCACCGCCCTAAAATACCTGAACGTATCTATCATTTTATCTCCTGATGAAAGTACTTTAATCAATTATTTTCTCTTTCATATATTTTTCTTTCCATTACAGCTACGTTCATCATCAGGGGAAAAAAAATCAACATAACAACCGAACAACCTAACGAAATGCAGATAAATATTTAAAGAGATTTTAATTAGACTGGATTTTCATTATTACACTCATTCACCCAATCATTCGTCACACCGACAGTCAGTGATTCAGTCAGTCATTTACTCATTGTTTCAGTTAATATTGAAGAATCATCATTAAAATGACACAAAAATGCTAAATAAGAAAAAAAATCTGTCATGAAAAGAACAAAATAATAATAATAATTACTGGCACAAGAGACATGAATGAAGAATATTAAACATACAAAATAAGGAAAAATACAGCTGAAAAGTAATTGAAATTTAATTAAACGTAAATCGTGAGCAATTAAAAACGCTTTTGTTTAAAAATATTCATAAAAAACAACAATAACAAAAATACTTAATAAAAAACAAGGACCAAAATATCTTTATAACCCGAAAAAGTAAAATTTAATTTTCTACAAAAAACAAAACCAAACAATGCAAAATTTAAAGCCCAAAAAAAAAGATTTGTTGGAAAAAAGGGCTTATTTTATATTTGAATGAAAAACAACAACAACAATAACAACAACAATAATAATAATTATAATGATAACAACAACGACTACAATAACAAAACACTAAAGAGTTTCAGTCATTAAGGATAAGAAATAATACCGAAATAATAATAATAACACATCAAATAAATTAAAACCTATATATACTCGTATATCAGCCTTCAACTCCCACACGCAAATAATTCGACCAGAAAAATCTCTTTCTACGCCGCTTTGAATTCAGCTTAAATGCCAACATGAGTTTTTTAAGTTCCATGCAACAGTATGTTACAAGTGGCATCAGCAGTTTGGGTCTAGGCAATCGCCGATTTTCTCTATCCCGCCAGGAATCTAGTGAACATCAAACACAATCTTCGTCTGCCACTGGTGGTACACAATTATCGGGTGCAATTACCCCATGTCCTACACCAAACATACAACAGAGTAATGTCCCGGGTGCTGGTAACATATTTAATGTTGTGGCGGGCAGCGCGCCAGGTCAGGCAAATCCTGGAAATTATCCTACTGGTGGTGTCGTTATAGGCAATCCAAATGCTACAAATCCTTTATTGGGTAAGTAAAAGCTTAAGCTACTTATTTACTATTATTTGTGTTATTTTTAAAATGAACAGCAAGCTGTCTTAAGGCAGAATTAGTCTCTAATTTCTGTTCCGTTCCAAATCAGCTGACTTGATTCTGTTAAATAGAAAATGTGTAAAAGTCGTTAGTTGTTTTGTTACTTTCCGTGCCGTTATGGACGAACCTGTTGAAAACAAACATTTGCTAAGTAATTGTAAGTGACAACACAAAACAGCTGACATCTGAACAGCAAAAAAATGTTTGGTTTATTACAAAAATGTCCAATTTCTTTGAATTTAATTCAGATTTTGTATAAAAGTTATAAAAATATAAAAAATAAACGATGGTTGACGAAAAACTCATTACTTTAGTCGAAAGTAATGACATATTGCACAATAAAAAAACTTTGATTTGTATTTTTTTGATTTATTTTCGCGGTATGTGTTCTCTGTTTACCTAAAACAGCTGATACGTTTATACGGAAAAACTAAATACAAAAATTTAACAACAGAATGACACGGAACAGAACAGCAACAGAAAGTAAAGACTAATGAAGCCTTTATTCACGAATGTATTAAATAATTTGAAATTTGAAATATTATTTCTTCTTGAATTTAATAATATTTGTATACACATATGTATATATGTATATTAAGTATTGTCCTCTACAGGCTATCCGAAAGTTGTACCCACACCCGGTGTTGCACCTCCACCCACCAGTACTCCATCACAAACTGGACCCAATTCAGCAACAAGTACTCCATTGGGTTCACGGCGGCAATCGCGTACTTTAGAGTGTCTGGCACCACCACGTACCGGTTCATTTCGTCAGCGTAATTCACCGCTACATCAAGCAGAGTCCACACAACGCACATCGTTGGCATTTTGTAAAAGACGGCTGTCATGGCCGGAAGTAGATCCACGTTCAAATTCGGGGTAAGTGAGTTAATGTTATAATGAAAAGTCAATTACAATTAAGGTTTTTATATGAGGTTTTGTCGATGTTGTAAAAAATTTAAAATAAGTTAAAATTTATTGTTTCCTTGAAGAACGTTGACAATTGCTTTTCCTTGATGATACACTTCGGTAGGCAAACGTGAAAAGTTAATTTTTTTGATAACGTTTTTAAATGAAAATACAGTAATTAAATATACTCGTATGTATATCTTGTCCTAACCTAATTTGTCATGTGCAAACGTTACTTAAACATATATCACTTTATTCCCAGCTAAATAACTAGTTTCAGAACAAGTGTAACCAGAATTACTGCAGATTCTTGTAGAAACGTCGCAATTACTTCTACAGTCAGTTCTATAGAATGATTTTTCGGTTCTAAGAACCGGACTAGTTATACATTCTAAATCAATTATTAGTTTCTTCTAGCAATTCTAGCTCTATTAATCAACAATTGAATAAAAATGCTACAACTGCTTCTGAAAACTAGTTCTGAGTCTGACAATTTTAAATAGGAATCATTAATGAAAGAACATGTTCTAATACTGTAGCTAAGAATGTGTGTTTAAAACACAAAGTTTTTCTAAAACTTTTTTTGGCAGTGACAATTTCAAACAAAATCATTGATGAAAGAACGGGAAAAACCATTTGGGTTAAATTGCTTGATGTTTTTTATCAAAAAATTGCAACTATTTATTTAATTAAATTCTATGAAAAAATAAAAAAAACACTAAAAATTTGTCTGAAATTTTCAAAATTTTTGAATTAAAAAAAATTAATTTAATAATAAACAAAATCGTTGCTATAAATTTAAAAACTACATTTTTCAAAATAAACGCATTTTCAAACTATAATTTTATTTCGAAACAAAAAGAAAAAAAGCTTCAGGGTAGAGACCGTCACAAAGAGAACATTTTTTTGTAACGCTATTAATTATATTAATTTGAATGATGGCGTTTTTATTTGCCTTTTGATAATTTGAACTAGTTTTCCTTATATACAAACATTTGTGTTGTGTTGTGTTGTATTTGTATATTCTTGGTCTCTGGTGGCAATGATTGCCCACCACTACTTTTATTGGTTCTCTCCAGAATATTTCCAGGAATTAAATAGCGATTACTTTATGAATTAAATTATTTATACAATTATAAAATAGCACGTGGCACAGTGGCACCACCCCATACATTTCTTGGAAAAAAATAGAAGAAGTGTTCGTACATCAATGAAATTTTGCAGAAACACTTCTCTGGGTTAAATTAAGAAATTTTGAAAAACTCTTGGAAAACCTCCCACTGCCACACCCACCTCCCATATAACTGTACTTGCCAAAATTTTTATTTTTGTACCTAGGGACTTGAAATTCGGGACACTTCTTAATTGAGTTTTCCTTATGAAAAAAAAAATTAAACATATTGGGGATGCCACGCCTACTTTAGATTTTACGTCCATTGAAAGTTGTAGATTTTAGGTGTTTTTCTTCCCTAGAATCATATGAAAATTTCATACAAGTTGAGATATGTTAATTTTTATTCAAAAGTTAAACATGTGTTGTCTCCATACAAAAGAACAGAATATTCCCAACAACCCTCCGCGAAAGATATTAGCCTTCAAATACACCGAAAATATCGCACAAATGCATGCCGCTTTTTTAGTCAAGTATATGCCAAGTTAAAGTGTGTAACACCTAAGTCATTGAAACAAATTGATATAAAATACAGTTATGAACCATTTCTAATGGTATTGCTTCAGCTTGATAAAAATCCAATATAATATACAATGTTTTAATTGAATATGTAACAGGCGAAAAATTGTGTTAGTTTTTATTTGTAATATTATTCAAGCACCATATCTTTAACAATGGGATCTCGTTCTAAGGAAAATTTGTTCAAATGACGCCTTCTGCTACTTATGTAAGGATCCAAAGTTATAAGAAGTCTGTTGAATACATCAGAATTTGTGGAAATTGTAAATGCATTACTTAATAGCTTTATTTTTCATATCAGTTATAATTTTAAATGACTTTAGAAACCTTATAAACAAATCTCAACTCAACTCAAATTCGTTACCATCCAACCATTCATCTACTTTTTTTGTGCTTTTAAAATTAATTATCTCATCTCTATTTCTTTACTACGGTTTCCGTTTCATATTTAGTTATACAACAAATCATAAAGTAAATGTTCACATTGTAACTGAATTTACAGTGGAAAACAAATATCGAGGAACAGCAACAAAAATTCCAGAAACAGAAAAAAACATATACTGAAAGCAATTTCAACTTAATGGAAAATTAAAGTGAAATATGTAATAATAAACTTCAATGGTATGGAAAACAAATTCTGTTACTTAAAATTTAAATATTGACAAAGTACTGATGTTGCTGGTTGAGGTTGAGGTTGGGGTTGGGGTTTTACAAGCAAACTAAATGATTTATGGAATTTAAATAAATAATAAATAATTTTATACTTAGAGTTATTAGAGTTATAAAGGGAAAACAAAAATGTGTTGAGATGTTTTCATAACATTTGTTAGAGCTTTGTTTTAGAAATTGATTGATGAAACAGACGGTTTTGCATACAGATTAAGCCAAACATTTATGATGAATTAGGGAATTGTTTGGCAAGTGGTTAATAAATTATACCAGTTCTGGGTGGTTAATAAATTACAGCAGTGCTGGGAGTATGAATTGTTTTTTTTTTTTTATTTATAAAGCAGCTATAGCTAGGTTTGCTTCCTCTGAAATATTTCTACTAAGCTGGCTTTTATCTTCACAATACGATCCGATTGTTACTAGAATCAATCATTAACTAAGGGTACGGTAACACTTGACAAATATTTACTCAAAAAAATGTAACCACTATTTTAAAGCACAATATAGTTAGACGACTCTTAATCTTACAAGTGTTAAGTAAAGGCAAACAGCATCAAATTGAATTGAACTAAATTTCTACAGTCGTTTGTCCTTAGAAAAAGAAGTTTCCCAAATAAACACAATCATTGGTTATTGTTTACTGTTTATAAATTAAATAAATAAACCCGTTGAACATTTATATTATACTGACATTTTATTTTAAAATATTCGTGCAATATTCGGCTGTGCCGAATCTTTAATACCCTCCACCTAAACGTAATAAGAAATAAAAAAGCTACACTTGTTATAGGACTAGAATATCCTTATTCTCTATTTTCTATTCAGTCTTATTGCAAATTTTATTATCATTTTATATATTGTTTGAAAGACAATTTTACGACCAACATAATTTATTTTAAATGTTTTTTAATTTTATCTAATTTTGGCCATTTATAATTGATATAATTACCGATTCTTACTGTAATTTACAGAGTTTGTCTGATTTTCATATTAGTGTAATTTAACAATTTATAAAATAAAAAAAAAAGAATTTTCCATACACAGGGTATAAAAAAGGGTAAGATTATAAAGTGAGGCTTTTTTGTTTGAATTTCATCTCAATAATATTATTTACAAAAGATTTATGGGTGGCATAGTAGAAGTGGACCAATTATGGACCGATATTTTTAATTTATGTATTTTAAAATTCTAACTTTATTTAGAAGAGCTGTATGGTTGGTTGGTATGCTCGGACTAAATTCAGGATCTAATGCCAATTATTGACTGACTGCTACAAAGTCCAGTATCATAATTGCCATATATCTGCTAGTAGTGTAATTTCTGTATTAAAATTAGTGATCTATATAAAAGTTGGTTCGAAATCGATGTTTATTAGACAGTTATGTATGTGGGTTAATTGTTTTTCAGAAATGATTCTTATATTGCAGCTATGACAAATCATGGGCCGATCTTCTTAAATTTTGGGACAGAGAATTTTATGTATATGAGAATATTTTACGTCGAATTTTAACATATCAACGGTATATTTAAGATATATATTAGTATTAACGTGGATTTCGAGAGTGGACCTTATATAGGGTATATTGTCAAATATGGATATTCTCAAAATCCAGCCGTTTTATTTTGGCATGCATGTAAATGATCCGTCTAACATTTTGGATTGGTACCCTTATTTATTAGAGATTTATGGGTATTAAAGTGATTTTCAGAAGAGGGCTTTATATGGGCCATACGGTTAAAAATAGACAGAAATTCACAAAATTCTGTGGGATGATTTTTGTATATATGTAAATGATCTGTGCCAAATTTTGAGTCGGCATCAATATTTATACGATATATAAAAAGATAAATGGCTTTATCGGATGTGGTCGAACACCATAAAACGTAATGCAACAATTTATTTACCTATAAGGATTATTTATGGCATATTTTAGCCGTTTAACATTATTTGTGTCAGTTTTATAAGTATTTAGGTGAATTTTGACAGTGGACTTTATATGGGATCTATGGTCAAACAGTGACCGAACAAAACAGAATTTCGTTTTGCGATTTGTTTTTGCATGAAACTTATTTCTGCTGAATTTTGTATTGATATTCCATTTCTTATAGGCATTTATGTATAATTGAGCAATATTTCGGGAAGAATTTTGTATTGGAGCTATTAAAAATCATGGACCGATTTTTACTATTTTCCTTATATGTACTTCCTTCTTTTATTATAAAAATGAGGTGTACAAAATTTCAGGGTATTATCTGCCATGCCCCTTTGTCCACTCACAACCTTTTATTATTTCGTAAGAATATCTTATTGTGAATTTTTAATGACGATCGGTCCAGTAGTTGATACTATAATACTATTTTTAATTTACCTAAAAAAAGGCGTTTACCAACTATCATCGTCATGGGTTAAAAAATGCCAAAATATGGCGATTTAAATTTCTGTGTTATATGGGCGGTGCCACATTATAGTTTTTTTTTTATTAAATTTTTTTTTATTATAGAAACTTATGTTAAAAAATTAGTAAATTGTTGAATATATGTATATGTAAACATACATCATATACAACATTTAAATGGAAAAAATACAATTTTTGTTTTGTTTATTTTCCATCTTTTTAAAAGTGGTGCCCCTTTTTAAGCCCTTTTTGAGCGACTTATTTTTAAGAAATCCCCTTTTTGTGCGACTTTCTCAAAGTTCCCAACGGTAACGCTGGGTGTCGCTCCCGTTTGTCCAATCAAACATCATACAGTGCACTCGAGAAAATTTTGTTTTATCCAGAGCTGACGTTTTAGAACTTTGTGGTTGGATTGACGTTTTAGAGTAGGCAATGTAAAAACAAAGGGTTTTACGTCAACGAGCGTTGACATTTTCCCGAGTGCACTGTATAGCCTATTATTCCTTGCAGAGTCACAGTAATATGCTGTGAAAGTTTCAGTAAGATTGGTCCAATGATTTGGCCTCCTATTAAGCACAAACATACAGACAAACAGACAGACATTAATTTTATATATATGTATATATGTATATACAGACTCGTATATATTCTTAAATTCACATAAACTGTTTGAGAATTATAGCACACTCGTAGGATAATACAGTATGCTGATGATGATGAATTTTTTTAACATTATATTTTCTACTGTAATTTAACAACGTTAACTTATGTTTTTATAACTATACGTTACAGCCTTAGGCCCGTTTTCTCAATATGTCGACAAACTGCCTGTTACTAAATGTCGACATAAATTTATTAGACTGATAATATGTCCGTTAACAATTTTGGATTTCTCAATATACCGACAGAAACATTATTTTCATTTGGCAATACCTCTCAAAATTTATGTGAAAATTGGGAACTCTGTCTTCAAGTGACAAGTTGTTGACATAAATCAGCTGTTTTCCAAATGTGGAAAAATAACAAAAAATAAAATCAAAAACACAAATATTTTAAAAAATAAATAATATCCATGTCTGCCAGGTAGTTAGGTCTGGTTAGGTCTAATAAACTTATTCAACATTCACTTGGAATTCATGTTCTTCGAGTTCATCCTCCATCAAATTAATGTTTATTCCTCTATTAAACATTTTTCTCTAAAATCTATTTAATTTTTTTACAGCAACTCAAAATATTGCCACATAAAAAATATGAACAGCAGTTAGCTGATTGAATTTATCTGTACAACAAATAAATAATCAACAGATGAGGTCTGGTTACTTTTGCGACAGAATAGAAGCAAATGAGACATTGAGAAAACTAAATTTCTTTAATCGGTAGTTTTTCGTTAGGAAAAAAGATAATCGCCTAATGAGAAAACAACCCTTAATATGTCATTCCTGAAGAAATTATCATTAAACGACACAAACTTTGGTTAAGACACGTACATAGGTCGTTAAATTTTTATTATTTTTGATACATTTTTATTCTTAGAACATATTTTCTTTATGTCTGTGCCAATATAACTTTAATACAAATTAAGTATTTTGAATTTTTGTTGCTATAAAGTGCTGTACTTTACAGAATCCTTATTTTCTGTTACATTCAAAATTGGTTTCTAGTTAAATCCTTAAAAAAGAAATTTATATTTAATTTACCAGCCTTAACCTTTAAAAACTATACAAATGAGTTCATTTATTGCCCCTAAATATCCGACCTATTGCCAGCTTAGATGACTATAAATTTTCCTTATTATTTTCCACAAACAAAAAAAAAAAAAAAGAAATTGTATGGCTGCTATTCTCTATAAATTGAAAATGTTTCTTTTACATTTTACATTGTATTGCTAAATAATTCATAAAAAGGCAGACAGAAAAAAAAGAAGAATTGAAATGATGAAACGCTTATTATCTGCTGTATAAAAACATAATAGACACAAACGAATGATGACAAAACAATTCAACCCTTTTCTATGTAAAAATCGGTCAATTTCTTTTTATTCTAGTAATTTATTCTCTGTCATTTATTTTTTTGCCCACGACAGTCAGTCAGCCAGCCAGTCAAGAAGCCATTCATTTATTAGATGCTAAAAAACTTAATGCCATAAACAATATGTCACAACAACAATAGAAAACACCTACTGTGTATTTGTAAAGTAGTGTTCACATAAAATTCGGTCTTACAACAAAAGTTTTTTTTTTAAACTGTTTCAGTGACTTGTTTCTTTAACATAACTACCATCAATCACTCAATCAGAAATTTTAATAAGAACAGTGCTTCGAAATTTAGAGTTGTTTTTAAGTTTTGTCAATATTTCAATTAAAACAAATTTATATACAGTGGGGAGCACAATTGCGTACATGTTAGTACTTTCTGCACTTGTTATTGAGTAAAAATTAAAATAATAATGAAAATTAAAAAAAGGTTTTTGTCATTTATTTTATGTTTAATAATTAGCAAATTAATTTTGAAATCAAGATTAAAAGTATCAAGTTCTAAGAAAAAATACAAATGAAACAAAAACAACCAGATTTTTAATATTTAGTCCAAAGTCCGTTATTTCGAAAAATGCCTTTTATACGTTTTG
Source organism: Bellardia pandia (assembly GCA_916048285.2). Lineage (NCBI taxonomy): Eukaryota > Metazoa > Arthropoda > Insecta > Diptera > Calliphoridae > Bellardia > Bellardia pandia. The sequence continues at coordinate 26,754,355 of OU696531.1, forward strand.
GTAAACTCTCCAATAATGTTACTATCCAATTCGCACTGAACCATCGTCCAAATGGTTTGGAGTTAATCGGATTGAGGTGGGCTCTTTGTTGGCCACTGCATTAAAAGAAAGTTATGTTGGGTAGCTGGAAGTGTACTTTGGATGACCAAAAAATAACTTCAGCCTGCCACTGTGCTTCGTTGTTTCCTTTACATGCTGTCTTTGAATTTTGTGTGCTGTTCGGCGCCAGTAATATAGTTTACCTTCGCATTGAAAGCCATTTTTGCGATTTGGATTCGAGTGACCAGATTACAGGGGTTTGCGTATTGATATTGGTGTTAAACACTTCTCTTTTATTTTATTTATTTATATATTTTATTTATTTAGATTGTAATACCTAGGGCCTAATTAATCCAGATTATTCATATGGCAAATACAAAAGTATAATTTAATATAGAAAAAGAATTCAAAAATTTCTGTATATATAATTTTAACCACCCTATTGCACAAATGTTGAATACTAATGGCCGAATTCTCGGTCATTAGTTAACCATTGGTAAACTAAAATACTAACTATTGTTTAACTATTACTTGTTATTCTTATGGCAAACTAAGCATTGCGAATAAAGAATCATTGTTAAGCCTTTGTCATTAGCTAACTAAAGACTGTGAATTCGGCCATAGGAGTAATAAAAAAAAAACAATCTGGATTGTGGTAAATTTTTACAGGCACCTTTTATAGATTTTACAAAACAATATTTTTAAATTTCGATATTGAGTACGAACAAGTTCGTCCTCTATAAGGCACAATGGAGTTTCATAATCTTGAAACTCGGACTACAAATGATCTATTCATAATCTGGGAAGAATATCTAGGCATAATTTGTGAACCAGTTCTAGTGGACAAGCCAAAATTAAATCTGTTGAAAAGGTACATTGGCTTCGCAAATTTCATAGTCTTATTGCAACAAAATTCTTAGGTCAACAAAACTTTCAAAATCACATTGCAGAAGATTAATAATAAAAGATGTCATATGCACAAGGTGGCGCAAAAGTAATCCTCCTATCAGAAAATGCTATAAATTTTGCGAGGCCCCTAATGTCAGTTCTGTTTTGACATTTGTGTATTAAACACATGCGAAATACACGTTAATAAACAATGTTACGCTACATTGCTCTAGAACGTGGAATATTGCTGACAGAGCTGACATTAGGGGCCTCGCAAAATTTATAGCATTTTCTGATAGGAGGATTACTTTTGCGCCACCTTGTATATGCTAACCATATTTTAATCGAAAGATATAACGAGCTACCCTATTAAAACATTGTTTAAGTTTTCTGATACCATCTTTTTCTTTGTATTATCATGAGTCATGCGTTTGCATACGTTTCGACCTCTAATTTTTGGTTTGGGAACAATAATAATAACACCTAAGTCTGTTTTTACACGGTCATTTTTTACACGGTTTGAAAATAAAAAAATTTTACATTTTTTTTCATGATTTTATTCAATTTAGCACGGTTTAAAATCTTTTGGGCTTAAATTTTTTTTGGTTAAATTTAATTTTTGCGAAATATGGTCATATCACAAATTTAGAGGAATTCCATTTTTGTGGATACAGCACAAAATTTACTGGTCAGAGCAATTATAAATACTCGTAGCACAAATTTAGAGGAATTCTCGTTTAGTGCATACAATCAAATGAACTTGTGATAGATACATTTTTTATACCCTACACCACCTTAGTGGGGAGGGTATATTGGATTTGTGCTGATGTTTGTAACGCCCAGAAATATTATTCCAACACGCACCTTAAAGTATACCGATCGATTCAGAATCACTTTCAGAGTACAGATCGCAATATTTAAGATATTTCGATAAAATTTGGTACGTGATATTTTTTCGGCCCAATGAGGGATGGGATTGAAACTGGTGGAAATCGGTCCATTATTTCACCTGGCCCCCATACGAAAGTCCTCCCGAAATTGGGGTTTACCGATCATAAATCTTTGAATTATGCAAGTATGCAAACAAATTTCACCACAAATGAGTTATAAATGAAGCTAAATCACATCTACAAATTTCGTGAAGATCGGTTTATAATTAATCGTAGCTCCCATATAAGGCCCACTTCCGAAAATCTCTTTAAAGAGCATTACTCTTTTAAAAATGTTGTTATCCGAATAAAATTTAACAAAAATGAGTTTTGTGTATATACATAACATATGGTAGAATTTTATGATGATCGGCCCATAACTAGTCGTAGCTCCCATATAAGGCCCACTTCCCGAAATCACTTTAAGGACCATAAGTCTCTTAAAAATGTTGTTATCCGAATAAAATTTAACAAAAATGAGTTTCTTATATACAAATAGGATGACACCTAATTTTATAATAGTCAGTTGATAAATAACACATATAATACTTATATTCACAGACATCATGACAGTAAATTGTTGGATGATCGGCCCATTATAGGTTATATCTTCCATATAACGCCCATTTCTGAAAAACTGTTTTATGCATATACTGGGTATTATATGGTCGAGCTTGACCGACCGACTATACCTTCTTACTTGTTTTGCAATACTATAAGGAGCGCTTTGACAAAGCGAAAATAATTTCTGAAACTCTTGGCTACCACGCATTCATTCCACAACCCGATAAAAAATTAAAGTTCAGACAACATCATCTTCTGAGCAGTACTGTATTAAGACGATACAAAGCATAACATTTATTTCTTTACTCTATTTTTTTTGTTAACTTTTTTACTGTGAATATTACACATTACTGAACTACGTTTTCTTTGTTTTTTGTTGTTGTTTGTATCTTGTGTTAATAAACTATCGAAAAATATATTTTTTTCTATATTCACAGAAATTTTTGTTGCTCGTGCAAATGGTATAAGGTAAAAAAAATCGTTAAAATAGAACGCATTATTTCACCACTTCAAAACTCGCACAATCTGTAAAAGAGACCTATAAGAACACACTCTCAAAATTTCAAAAAAAAAAAAAAAAAGATGTAATCAGTTTGAAAATCGAAATAAAATGATGAAAATGATACAAACTTAAAAAAATGCTATGGGGATATGTCATACCGCTTTGGTATTTTAGAAGAAGTTGAAATTACCTTCAAAACAAGGTACAGCACATTAAAATCGGTCCAGTATTTCAGGAGTTACATGCGATTGAATGAGCACACCTCTTTGAAAAAATCGCCATTTCACCAAAGTTCAATTGGTCATAACTTTTGAAAAACAATTTTCATATTTTTTTTTCTCATCGGGGATGAAGTAGAATTTGTAGAGGACTAAATCTGCAAATTTCCATAAAAATCGGAATCATTGCGTTAAATTTTTTCCCAAATTCGTACCGTTTGACATGGAATGACTCATATGTAAGACTTACATATACAAAATTTAGAGTCCCGTTTGGTGACATACGTAACTCACGAAATTTGATAATAACGGTTATTTTTTGATCAGACCTCGTATATTAGGTATGCCGATAAAGTGGACGTAAATATGGAGGTAGTCAATTAAACTTGAACTTTTACAATTTTTCTTTCCACATAAACCTTTTTGAAACTATTACACATTTCATTTTTATTATTTATATAGATAATAAACTTTCCCCTTATTGGTATTTTGTGCACTGTGACAAACTGACATTAGCCTGTAAATGTTGAAGAACTTCTAAAGTTTTTTTTTTCGTTTCCAGCCAATAATAGTTTTGTTTTTTAAACTTCATTTATTTATGTATATATTTTTTTGTCATATTTCTGATACTTTTTAAGCCCAAAGTGTTGAAGTTATTTATGTGATTTTTTTTAGACACACGCAAATGTAGCTTTTCCTCACAGTTTTTGTTGAGATATATTTTTCAACGCCTGTAGGAGTTTCCGTGAATTAAGTAGATTATTTAAATAAAGGAAATGAAATAAAACTATACAAAATAAAAACAGAACATGCAAGAATATGAGAAAATAAACTGAAATAATAAACAGAGTATGTACGAATTAATATATGTATGTATAGCAAATAGTGTGTAGTAGTTGAGTAGTAGATGATAAATAAAGTGTCTGACTGACAAGACAACTTTATTTAAGTGGCATTTATGATAAGAATGTATTCATAAAATAGGCCTTCAAAATCAAGGTAAAAGACTCGGGCAGTGGCTTTTTGTTAAGTGAAATAAAAAAATTATTTTAACAAATAAGGAAGTTAAATTATAGTCTCATAATATAGAGCAGTATTGAGTGCAAAATTTCCTTTCAAATTTAAATATAAATGTTTTCTTAAGTCATTATTATTTCCAGTAACTAATAGTTGCTACCACATTTAGAGTTTGATAACAAACATTGAATAATTTAAGATATTAAGGAATCAAAGCACATCAGTGTTTTAATTCGTTTTAACAGATTACAATTTGTAGGGACCAACATTTTTTAGATGCATAAAATACCTGAAGCTATTTGTTTTTCTACTGAAAGATAACTGGTTACGTTTCACTGTAACTTTCGCAAAACTCGCAACACGTACAACTGTATATTTAGTATGTTGGCATATACGAGGTCTGATCAAAAAAATAACCGTTATTTTAAAATTTCGCGAGTTACGTATGTTCGATTTTCACATTTTTTTTCTGTTATGTTGGTACACATGTCTGTTATATATGTTGGTAATATCAGCCATTTTGGATTGTCAGTTGGTTTTTGACAGATAAATAGGTTAGTCGTGTTTTGGTGTGCTCTTCGATTTTTTACTATTCAAAGAAACTGTATTAAGTTTTGTGTAAAAAATTAATATAAATGCGCAAAGACATTTGAAATGATGACTGTGGCGTTTGGCGAGTCTATTATGAACAGAACACAAGTTCAATTGTGTTTCTCGTCGACCGAGCACGTCAACAACCGATGAAAACATTGAAGAAGTGAAGAAAATGATTTTGGATAATCGTCGAATCTCTATCAGAGAGATTGCTGGTGATGTTGGCATATCGTTCGACTCATGCCAAGCAATTTTTACGGATGGTTTAGGCGTGAAACATCCGGCAGCGAAGATTATTCCAAAATTGCTAAATTTTGAGCAAAATCAACGTCGCATGAACATCGCTCAGGAGCTGTTGAACATCGTCAACGACGATTCAGATTTCCTCAAAAAGGTCATAGCTGGTGACGAATCATGGGTGTATGGCTATAACATTAAAACCAAAGCCCAATCATCCTAATGGAAACGTTCAGAAGAGCCAAGACCGAAAAAAGCACGTCAAGTTCGTTCAAATGTGAAGGTTTTCTTCGACTGCAATGCCGTGGTGCATCATAAATTCTTGCCACAAGGTCGTACGGTTAATAAGGAATCATGGATTTTGCACCATGATAACGCTCCAGCTCACACATCGATGCTTGTGCGTGAGTTTTTGGCCAAAAACAAAACCTTTATCATGCCTTAACCACCGTATTCACCGGACTTGCCTCCCCCCCCCCCCCCCCCGCTGAATTTTTCCTTTTCCCAAAACTGAAGACACCGGAAAGTGTTTTGCTAAGATTGAGTTGATAAAAGAATAATCGAAACAGGAGCTGTTGGCGATACCAAAAAGCGCGTTTCAGTTGTGTTTCGAGGATTGGAAAAAACGCTGGCATAAGTGTTTTATATCTGAGAGGGATTACTTTGAAGGAAACAAGATAATTATTGATGAATAAATAAATACTGTTTGAAAAAATTGAAAATAACGGTTATTTTTTCATCAGACCGCTTACAAATGTCTGTATTGAAGTTGTTTGCAGTTTTAACCATTAGAGGCTTTATGCTGATTACACAATAAACTTTCATTATCCATAAAGAAACGTAGAAAAACACTATATACACACTAAATAATTCTCCACATAAATGTGCTGTTTATGCAAAAAAAAAAAAAATTGAATTTATACAAATCGTTTTGTAGATTAAATTGAGCAAGAATAAAAACTATTGAGTTAATTTACATTTATAAGCTGCAAACAGCTTGTTATGGTAAAGCAAAACAGAAATAAAAGCTTAAATTCTATAAAATTTAACTGAATTTAAACATTATTAATAATTAAACATAATATTTATAAAGTGTAATGATATAATTGAATTAAATTTTTTTATTTAATTTAAAATAAAAAACTATATACATATCGTCACCTAAAATCCCAAAAGGCCGTAAACTACACATTAAAAAAAACTTTAAGTTAAGACTATTTCATTCCTATTTAGCCAAATTTCAGAATTAACCTTAAAAACCTATTTCGGATTTGGTTTAATGAAAAAAAAATGTAAAATAATAGCAGTTTTTTAGTAATTGTACTTAAGGCCTTTTGGTATCGTTTTTTCTGAAACCAAAAAGCTGTAACAACAAAAATTTTTTTTAATAAAGGATAAAAAAAAATCCACTTTTTACTCTTATTAAACATTTTTTTACTTTTTGTTGTCTGTGTTTTGAATATAAAAGATACAAAATTCATTACAACGACTTTAATGAATTCAAGAAAAATTTACCTTATTTAATAAAAGAAAATTAAAAAAAAAACGAAAATTCATTATTGTATATATGAAAAGAAAAGGAGTTGACATTGTGAAGTAAATTTTATAAATCTAATCTGTGTATGGTAAATTATCGTTAAAACTGTGGCAATCAGCCGGAAGTAAACATTTAAGTTCCTGGAGATGTTTCCATTTCTTTTTGGATATTTTTATTTTTTCTTTATGTAACCGAAGTGGTTCGACATCATCTAGCCTTTTTTTTATGTGTGCGTTGTGGCAAAACCTCATATCCGTCTTTAATTGGTTTTATAGAAAATTGTCTCAGAAGTATCATATTGCATATTTCACTTTCACATTTTCTATTAACATTTTAAACTTTCTTAGGAGTATAATGTTGATTATCAGTATTCGTTTTATTATTTGGTAAGACACAAATATCCACAGCGTTCTTGTTACTAATTTGAAAAAAGTTTAACGTTCAACTAACAGTTAAAAAAAATGCCAACTTTGTTTTAATATATTTCGTTTTTTTTTAATTAACATTGTAGTTGCGGCCTTTTGAAATGTATTAATAAAATCGATGTTTTTCGGCATATGAGATCATATGAGTTAAAGAAAGATGTATTTGGGTTAAGCCCTTATGACACTACATTTTTTGTTCATTAAATTGATATAGAATTGATAGAAAGAAACAGAAAATATTAGAAAAAGCAAACTATAAAAAATGTAAACAAAAAAGCTTTTTAGTTTTTTTCTTTTGTTATGGTTTTGTATATTTTATTAAATGTTGTCAACTTTTTGTTTATGAGAAACATAAAAACAAAACAAACAAAAAACGGTTAATCGCCAAATTTGTCCATAAACCGCTGATTTAGCAACACTTCTAATATTTCAAGCTTGAAATGTCAATTTTAAGTTGAACAATTTTACATTTTTTTTTTTGACATAACTTCATTTTTTATCGATAACTTTAGTAAAATGTTTGACAGTTTGCCATTTATGTTAATACTGCTCATAGATGGGCAAAACCCATTAAAAAAGTACTGCATTACTATTTCCATTACCAATAAACTTTTACTGGTACTGCAATTTTTCATTTAATTACCAGTAAATTTTTACTGGTAATGAAGATTGAATTCCAGTACCAGTAAATATTTATTTCTAATTAAACAAAAATTACATTACCAGTAAACATTTACTGGTAATTAAATGAAAAATTGCAGTACCAGTAAAAGTTTATTGGTAATGGAAATAGTAATGCAGTATATTTTGTAATGGTAAAAAAAATTAATTTTAAGAAAAAAATAAATAGTAATTTTGTTTCTTTTTCTGTTTTTTTTTTTTTTTTAATTTTGATTGAATTGTCTCAATATAATTTACATTAATATAAACTTCTAAAAATATATATTTTTTTTGAATATGCATACATTTTTTTTAATTTTATAAAATTTTTACTGGTACTGCTATTTTTTTTAATTACCAGTTAATATTTACTGGTAATGCAATTTTCATTTAATTATCAGTAAAAATTTACAGGTAATGGAATTTCATTTTCATTACCATTAAAAATTTACTGGTACTTGATGTTGATTTCAATTACCAGTAAAACAATTTACTGGTAATTGAAATTTTACTGGTACTGGAATGTGCCCAACTATGATACTGCTGAACTCTTTGCACTTGGTAAATTTTTCTATTACATTATATTTGTACTGTTCACCAAAACTTGAACAATGCAATAAAAATGTAGTGTCATAAGGCCTTTAATTACATAATAATTACGAAAAAAAATCAATTTTGAATATTTTGTAGTTACTGCCTTTTGGATTTTAGGTGACGATATATTTCATGGTTCAGTAGTTCTCACTTTGTCACAAGCTGTTTTGGTTTTTTTTTTCAATAATACAGTAAAACATTTTAAGCTTTTTAAATCAATTAGCATTTTCATAATTCCATAATGTCAGAGCGAAATTTTACACATGATTGATTTGTCAAAAATATAGTATTAAATATTAATATTAATCGCGTAAAATATTGTTACGAAATTGTACTTCAATTTTAATTTAACGGCCGTTAATAACATATAGCATGTTTATCCACATACAGCATCTTTATCAAAATACAACTTGTTTAGCTACATTTGCATTTTTAGAAGTTTCTAAACAATGTTGATAACATCCTGTTATAAACATTTTAGTATATTAGCTCTGAACCAGAAATTATGATTGGTGTATAAATAGACTAACAGCGTCAATCAAGTGAGTTAAGGTGCGATCACACACACAAATATTGGCCGAAAAAGACGCAACTACTAAATAACATATATTTGAACTCGTTTATTTATTTAAAAAAACTTTTCTGTTTGATCTTGCAAACCTCTTGTAAGAGTAAACAACATCAAACAAATTTGTGCTAAAAGAAGTGGTTAAGCTTTTTTGAGTAAATGCGAGCATTTGCCTAATGTGACCCACCTTAAGTAATCATTGTGTTAGATACAATTTTGATTATACTTATATAAAAATTTCTGAGTCAATTAAAGGATGACTCGTTGAAAGTCCGTCCATGTACACTGTAAGATATGATAACTAAAGTTGGCAAATTTGTTCGAAAAACTAAAAACAAGTAATTTTAAATCATGACATGTTTTCCTTATTTTCCTAGAATATTTAAATATTAAAAAAAACAAAAACAAGAAATATTCTTATTCATATTCATATTCTGTTTTATTGTTTGTTTTTTAGCGTACAAGAAACAGATGGTTCTTATTTTGAAAATTTCACCTCATTGGGATGGAAACGGGAGAATCGTCGTATGTCGGCAACGCGTGCCGCTGAAGCACGTGCCGAAGCACAATATGAAAATGAACGGGAACCGCCCAATATCGCTGAGGATTCCATAGACAAACAAGAGGAAAATGAAAAATTATATGTGGATGTATTGCAAACAATTGCCAATACAGTGGGTGCCCCGGCACCAGGAGGACAGGTAAGAACAGCCCACACGCTAACAGAACACACACGCACAGTTATACATACAAACATAAGAAGAATATAAAAATGAAAATCATAAAATAAAAGAAAGCATAAAATAAAGACTGACAGGGATTAACTGGCAGAAAATAGCATACATATAACAAACACATACATCTAGTTACTTTATGTACCAGCAGGCCCAACTTAAAGACCTTTGAAAGTCTTTAAATGCTTTAAACATTTCTCCTTTATTGTGTGTAGTATAGATTCTTGTAACCTTAAAAGTATGCTACAATTTAATAAACATAAATAAATGATGCTGGCATGTGGTGTTGTTGTTTCATGGATTGAAAAGAATGCTGTAAAATTATAAGATATTGGACAGCTAGCAATTCAAATTGGTTTTCTTCTATTTATGTTATTTATAGGTATAATCGACATTCATATACATAGCAATTATGTTACAGATTTTGTTTTTGTGTATGTTAAGGCTAATATTAGAATGATATTTATTGTTGTAGACAACATTTGTAAGACATATTAACAAAAAAAACGAAAGAAAAATATTTAAATAAACTTCAAATGATGTAAATAAACGAGCCTATATGTTGACTTAATAAATACCAAATTTCAGTCATGTAGTTGCTAAAACATCAAAGATTCTCATGTATCCTTTTTTACGATTAAAAAAAATTGAATATTAGTGCTTTCAAATTAATGAAATAAATTTAAACTGACATGTATTAAAGAAGACAAGAAAAATATTTTTACATAATAAAAATAAAATAAATTTTGGAAAGAATCCTAAGCCAAGAAAAATTATCAATAAATTTTAATAATAAGTTGTAAAAACAATTCCTACCTTCAGTAGAAATAATAATTTAATGAAAATTAAATTTAATGAACTCGAGCCTGACTAAAGAAATATATCAAAAATTTAAAATTAACAGTTCGACTAAAAATAATAATTGTACATTGAAACATATCTTAATATTTTTAGAAAAGAATGTGTAAATTTTGTTAAAAAAATTGATATATAAAATCTTATTTTATTTATAATATCAATGTGAAATTTTAAAGTATTTTGAATACTAATTAAGCATACATACATATATACATCTGTTGAGCTTTTAAATCCATTAAAGATTTTTTTTAGGGATTTCCAATTCCAAAAACCATCGACAGATCGAAAAGTGTGTTCGAGTTTGGCAATCCAAAATTATTTTTTCGACACTGCTATAGTAAAATTTAAATTTTTGTTGATAACTTTGTAAACAAGTACTATAGTTTTAGGGATTTATAAAAAACCTGAGATTTTTTTAAATAAATCCTTGGATCGGGATAATTATAACGAACAATTAACAAAGATAACTAGAGAAAATTATAACAAAAACAAGAAAAAGAAAAATATTTTAAATAACATTATTCAAAACACCCTAAAAATTGTCGTAACAACCTGACATTTTGAACATGAAGGAGGCCATATGTTGCCTAATTATATACCAAAATTCAATTTAAATGGTTTAAATATATAAACGTTTAGCATATATCCTTTTTTAAGCTGTAAGAAAAAAAGGAAAATTTTTCAATAGACTTTTAAATTTTTGAAAGATCTATTTTTAGATTTTATTCTCTGATGATCCAAAACCAAACTAAAACCAAAAATTTATATTTCCAATTCACATATTGAAAGATTACTTCTCAAAAGAAGAGAAAGCTTAGAAGGGAGTAACACAATATAACACTTGTTGCAAATCAGAGGCTGTCTATAGCTAAAAGAAACCTAGTAAGATCTCCCTGTTTTGAAGAGGTTTGCAGAAATAGTAGATCGTGAATTTGTTGAATAATAAAGACAAAAGGGGTTTTCAACAAGAGTTGTGTTTTCCAACAAAGAATAATATGCAGGTTTCGACATAACAGTAGTAGAAGCTTTTACAATTGATACAATAAATTTAATTTCACTCAACAATTCACTATTAAAATGAGGGATCTTCAAAAGTTGCATCTCGTAAAATTCTTGGTATTTCAGACTATATAATCATTCTTTTGAGAGCTCCATTAAAAGATTGCTTAATAAAAATGACGTATTAGGGCTTCTAGAATACCACGAGCACTTGTTAAGAAGCTTTTGTATGTTAAACGTGTTACTGTATGCTGCTGTTTGTGGACTGGAGGCCTTTTTGTAATTCAGCTGTAAATGCACTTACAGTAAATGACTCTCGATATTGACAGAATTTAACAAGTTAAATTTTTTATTATTGAGAATATATAAGGCGTATGATTTCAACAGGATAGTGTCAAATAACACACAGCCACCGAAACAATGGTTGGCCGCCGCTATCATGTAATCCAACAACATTGAATTATTTTCTGTACGTCTATGTTAAAAAAAACACTTAAAATCCGTCAGGCGAGTAATGAAGTCGACACTCGCTTGTGCCAAAATATGACCGAAAAAAACTGATAAAAGAATTGACATCTGTATGCGCAAACGTGGTGGATATCTTTTTCCTACAATTTTTCATTTAAAAATGTCATATATTTCTTTTTCCAATATAGTAAACATTTGAATTGTTTTCATATAAATTCTGTATTTTGTTTTGTTCTTGTTGGAAAATACTTTATAAAATTTTGTCTTTATTAGAAAACAACAGGGAATAATAAACCACTCGCGGAGAGACATAGGCCTTAGAGAAGGGCTTATGGTAAGCCATAAACATTAATTTTTTTCTCTCATTTTACAAGACTTTACAAGATAAATAATTACATAATTTTATATAATTTTATTACCTAAATACGTCTTACCCTAATACCAATTACTAGTAAGACATTGAAAACCCAACTTAATTTTCACCAGAGATATTTAATGTAGATTTATTTATAGTATAATCCTTTTTATAAAATGCTTTAAGCATTTGCATTAATATCATAAGAAATCTCTACCAATTATAGCTCACCATGGCAGACATATACGAGTATTTGAGAATATTTGTGAATTATTATGGTTATTATTATCAACAACCTGTCCATGAACACATAACCATATGTGCAAAATATAATTGATGCCTTAAAGTCATATTGTGAATGACATAAACTTTATAAATATTTAATTCTTTGTGTTTGACATAATCTATGCAAAATGGGGAAATAGTGGGGGCAGGTGGATGTCAATATAACTTTTTATCAATGCAATGGTTTTCATGTTAAACATTAAATTCAGTAACAATTCAAAACAGGCATAAATCTTTGTTCCATTTGTTTCTACTTTAGTCTTATTTAATTATAATAAAACTAAAAGAAATTATTCTAAATGAATTTTGCCTTCTAAAACCTTTAGCAGACTTTGTTATCCTTATTTATAGATTACTTAAATAAATATTTACTACTTAGATTTATAGGGTAAATAATAAAGTAATGAATTGTAGACAATACACATTTTTAAACTCTATATCGTCACCTAAAATGCCCCAAGACGTAACCCTCATTATAATAATTTTGCAGGAGAAGCAAAAAACGTTATAAAATGCAAACTTTTTAATTGAAAATCGCGATTTCTTCACATCTTGTCTTAAAATAGACGACAAACTTCAGTTGACGATATGTACATATCGCAATTTTCAACGTTTTCTGCATCTCCTGTAAAATTATGACAATGAGGGTTACGTCTTTGGGCATTTTAGGTGACGATATAGACATCATCAATAATAGATTGAGGTTAAGAAATGCACTTAAAATTTATGATTATGGTCAAGTCAGTAATCACTTTTTATTAGAGTACTCAAATGACGAAGTCAGTTTGAAAAGTTTTTCAAAAATAATAATAATAATAATGATTGGTCTAAATTTTGGGTAAATATTATAAACCGTGTAGATGGACTTGCATGTATTAAATAATATACAATTTTTCAATTTCATTATGTTTAAAATAAATATTAATGTTACGTAATTTTAAGTGAATAAAAATTCCACATAAAATTTGTTCGCTTTTATTTTTTTAACATTGAATTTTAATAGGAAAAATGTAAATAGGGAACACATTTCATGTGGAATTTTATTCACGATAAGGGTGATTAAAAAATCTAATTGAGTAAAACAAAATTTGAAAACTAATTGGTTGAAATACAAGGTGGCGCAAAAGTAATCCTTCTATCAGAAAATGCTATAAATTTTGCGCGGCCCCTAATGTCAGTTCTGTTTTGACATTTATTTAGTAAACACATGCGAAATACACGTTAATAAACAATGTTACGCTACACTGTTCCAGAACGCGGAATATTGCTGACAGAACTGACATTAGGCACCGTGGTATATAAGGAATAGAAACATCCATAGAGACTTAGAAATACCATTGGTTAAAGATGAATTCAGAAAAATTCGAGATTGCTTACTAGAACTCAAACAGAAACAAGGCTTCGTAGAGCTGATCTACCACTCTACTAATTTATCATTTGGACCCAATTGTTCATTATCCACTGAGAGCAAATTATCCACTGAAGTAAAGGCAGATTCAACAAATAAATAATACAAAAGTTAAAAAAAAGTTACGTGAACTTTTCAAATTTAGTTGAAGTTTCGTTTATGTTAGGTAACGAGTATTATTCAATAATGTTCAATAAATATAAAATAGAAGGGTTTTCAGCAAGAACTTTATTTTTCAAAACAACATAAAACAAAGAGATTATACGAAAATATCAAAGCTTTGACTATTATAAATGAAATTATATTGGATAGATGTTACCATGACGAGATGTTGATTCCTAATCACATTTGCTTTTAATGGTGGGTCTATTTCGTTAATCAAGCTACGGATTTTAAGTTTTATGACTGTAATCGATTATATTGGCCATGAAAAGATTCTACTTTTAACATATCCCCACAAAAAATAAACCAATGATGTTAAATCACATGAATGGGCGGCCAATTAATGGCAAATAAATAATGAGAAATTTGGTTTGCAATAAATAAAATGTTTTTGTGGCTGTGTGACATGTGACACCATCCTGTTAACAACAGTCAGTGATAATAAGCCAAACTATAGTTGCTAGCATTTGGTTGCCCCGATAGACTAGGCGATAGTGTGCCGGACTATCAGGGTTGCGGGTTCGATTCCCACCAAAGACTCTGGTTGTTTTCTGCAGATAAGCAAAAAAGCTTCGCAGTTTGTATTTGTTAATTATATAAAATAAAATATCATAATTAATTCTCCGTAACCGCATTGTAGCATACAAAACCTTCTCAATAATTCCTCTTGGATTTTCAGATGACCAAATGTGGCAATTTGTCCATATTCGTCAACAAGCTAAATTAAATTGGGCATTAAGAAAAACCAGCCGGTTGTTTTTTAATTAATTAACTATATGTTAATGTGATTTTCTAGCGAAATTGCCAAATCTTCTATTAATGTCAAGTCAACAAGTAAACTGCCTAAACTTCTTTGCCTTTCCAAAATGCCCCTGAAAAACACAGTTCATGTTAAAAAAAACATCAATTTTTGTTCCAAAGTATTCAAACTCTATTCTTTTTACATAAATATCAAAACGTCTCAACAACCGGAATTTGTATGGCAATTCTAAACGGATCCATGTAAATACAGTATATTTGGAAATATCTCTAATCTAACTGTGTAAAATGTCAATGTTTCTAAGCTCCTGTGTGCCATTGAAACCATCTTTAAATATACATATGCACCCCTGTGCGTATGAATATTTTTATTTTGAAGAGTATTTAAATATCAATCATACGCTCTAGTTACTCTAGGTAATTATAATAATTACTAACATCGCACAGTGGCATTTTGGCGGAAAAATAGAGTTTTTCAACTTTCAAATTTTAAAATTTTAATGATTTGGTTTTGTAAAGAAATATTTGGACAAGAAAAATTCAACAAGGTTTTTTATGGAAAGTGAAATTTTGTAGTTAAAAAACCTAACAGAAGTCAACGGAAATTTATTCAATGAAACTAGATTAAAATTATTGTTTTATTTTTTAGTGAAAATATAACACTTACCTTTTTATAAAAAAAAAGAATGATTGAAATTGGAACTAATTATTATAATTTATCAAAAATTATACTAAAAAATATCAACTTTTCACTTTTTGATGGAAAAAAAACTTTATGTGCTTTGCCTTGCTTAGCCCTCTAACTATAAAAAAAATGAAAAAAATCGATTTTAATTTCAAAAGTCTCTTCCAATATTTCATAAAAATCGTCAATAAGACAAAAAATTGGTTATACTTTCAGGCTGTCGGGAATTAAAGCTTGGAACGATTTATAAGTAAAACATTATTTTTGTTTACGAATATGTAAGCGTAACGAAATTGAATGCCATTTCAATCGAAATAAAAACATAAGATAGTTTTCACGGCTTAAAATATATTAAATTTAATTCATAAACTTAATATGACAAATTTAAATTATATACGTCGGACACTGCGAAACAGTTTGTACAAAAATATAGTTGGTTTTATATGCCTGTTACTGTGCACAAAGTACTAATGCATGGATATAATGGATGCTGCCGTATTACCAATAGGAATGCTTTCAGAGGAAACCGAGGAAGCCAGAAACAAAGATTACAAGAAGTATCGATTGATGTTTTCGAGAAAGTGTGATCGAATTTCCACAAATACTGATGTATTCAACAGACTTCTTATATCTTCGGATCCTTACATAAGTAGCAGAAGGCGTCATTCGAACAAAATTTCCATCGAACTAGATCCCATTTTTAAAGACAAATAAAAACTAACACAATTTTTCGCCTGTTACATATTCAATTAAAACATTGTATATTATATTGGATTTTTATCAAGCTGAAAGGTATAAATAACCTCATTTGGCGTCTCAATATTGGCAGCACCATTTTTTTCATTAAAAAGCATTAACAAGGGTTCTGAACTGTATTTTATATCAATTTGTTTCAATGACTTAGGTACTACACACTTTAACTTGGCATACTTGACTGAAAAAGCGGCATGCATTTGTGTGATATTTTCGGTGTATTTGAATATCTTTCGCGGAGGGTTGTTGGAAATATTCTGTTCTTTTGTATGGAGACAACACATGTTTAGCGTTTGAATAAAAATTAACATTTTTTAACTTAAATGAAATGTTCATATGATTCTAGACAGGGAAGAAAAACACCTAAACTCTACAACTTTCAAGGGGCATAAAATCTAAAGTGGAGTGGCAGTGGGAGGTTTTCCAAGAGTTTTTCAAAATTTCTTAATTTATGCCAGAGAAGTGTTTCTGCAAAATTTCGTTGCTGTACGACCACTCCTTCTATTTTTTTCAAAGAAATATATGGGACGGTGCCACTGTGCACCGTTTGAATTGCTGACTATAAATTAGCAAAAGTACACAAATTTCTGCTCGGCTTACCTGCTTAACTGCAGCATAGGAACATTTTTAACATTTAACTTTAACTATTGCTTTTGCTGTCAAAACATTCACAGTTTATAGCTTAGCAAAAGTATAAAAGAAAAAATTAAAAACTGTATATTTCAAGCAGCCAATTTGTTTAAAGGAATTGCTGCGGTTGACAGCGTCAGTAAAAAACATCACATAGTAAAACTACAGCCAATGGTTTTATTTTTGTTTTTTTTTTTAGCTTTGTGCTCTTAGTTGAAGTTAACCCTTAAATACCTGTTATTGAAAATACGTTCCAATTGCAGAAATAAATATTTGTTCTAGCATGTATTTCATCTGCATATACGTAGTGCTTGAATTAATACATTTGGATTTTCAAATGAAAACCATATATCGCAGCGATTTGATCTTGAACGAAATTAGCAAACGAATAGGGAGAAGTGATTGGTGAAATTGATTTAATTGCCAAAGCTTCTACTTTTGTTATATCGACAAGTAAAATGTGAAAACTTTCAAATTATACGAATATGACCCAAAGACAAAGATTCCTCGTGCTAATCCTCCCTCAAATCTTATAATTAAACCTATAAAACAATGACATTAATTTTAGGTGAATTATTTAACATGACCTCGTATTAGATGCTGTGCTTTTACAAACTTAACAAATACATATTTTTCCTCCACCACAGTAGTAATGATAATGAATAATACACTCTATTTGTTCTATTTTTCTAAATACACCATTAAGTGTTTAAGTACTTGAAAAGACAAATTGAAAATAGAAATAATGCTAGATTATAAAATGGCATTAAGGGATCATTTCAGCATATTAAATGTATATGTAAATAAAAATATTAAAACAAAAGCCTGACATTACAGCGCACCATACAAAATGACTCACAGTAATACGATTTTATGAGTCATCATTTTCGATTCATGCGAAACAACAAACATAACAAAAATAAATACATTGATAAGTATTCAATACAAGTCATTATGATAAATTTTTATTGTGCAATTCATTCCACTTCAACTCTTTCTTATTTTCTAATAATTGTTTTTACACTTTCTTTTATGATTTTCTTTCATTTTCGTTGCCGCCTTAGTTTGCCCATTATAAAGAGGAAATGTATTTGCATGCTCAACGTGCATTTGGCATCAGTCCAGATCGTCATTATCGCCTGTTGCATGCAACGGCCGAAGACAAACCCAAAGTTATTGTCCTGTCAGTGGTGGTGCTCGAAGCTGAAGGTCTAGAAGCCAAAGATGCAAATGGTAAGTAGTATGAAATAAAAGCAGAAAAATTATCATAAATTAAAGTAAAACAAAGGAACTTATTTGTGTTGAATTTTATTTGGATACCAACATTTTTAAGAAATTTATGATCGTTAAAGTGATTTTCGGAAGTGAGCCTTATATGGCAGCTACGACTAATTATGGACCGATTTGCACAAAATTTGTGGATGTGATTTAGCTTCATTCATTACTCATTTCTGGTGATTTTTTTTTGTATAATTGCATAATTCAAACATTTATGATCGTTAAACTCCTATTTTTCTTATATGCGTCCTTGGGCCGAAAAAATATCACGTACCAAATTTTATCGAAATATCTTCAAAATTGCTACCTGTACTCTAAACACAAGCTTTATATGGAGAGTCAGCCAGCCAGAAGGACGGACGGTCATTGTTAAATCGACTCAGAAAGTCGATATACTTTAAGCTGGGTATTGGCCCAATATTTCTGGGCGTTACAAACATCAGCACAAATCCAATATTCCCTCCCCACTATGGCGGTGTAAGGTATAATAAACACACATACATTTGTATGTATGTCAACATTTATTTTAAGCAGCATTAAACTCATTTGCTGTTCGCAGAGGCGTATGAGTGTTAAAAAAAATGTACGAGTTCTATATCTATTCTAAATGTAAATAAATTGCAAATAATGGTACAATAATAACAGACTTTAGAATTAAGAGTGTACACGTATCTTTTTTGTTATAATTGTATGTTGTAGATATTTTGCATTTTCAACAGGCAATATATTTTTACCTCTCACAGTGGGAGAATTTTTAAAATTAATCTGTAATTTTAAAACGGTAATGCGATTGCAATAAAATTTCACATGCCTACAAAGGAATTCTTGAAGTTTTAAATTTGAAGCGCATGAACCAATCTAAGGCTATGCCAGCGGTCCTTAAATTGGCGCACCTTGGCTGGTTGCGAAATTGAAAATATCACATTTTGTAATTTTCACAGAATAATTATAGCTTCGTTGTATGTTTTGTGTAAACAACTTAAGAAAAATAAAAACTTCTTTTTCAGCATATTTAAGGATAAAATATATTTTCTAAATTTGTAAGTTCTTTTGGTGAAAAGATATACAATTTTAATAAAATATTTGTAAAGATGAGATGGAATCGTTTCAGATGCCACCAACATTGTTAATTAAGCGTTCCAAAGTTATTCTATCCTAAACATTGCTAATTTTTCACAAAAATGTCCGCAGTGTTCAACTTTGGAGGGATATAGACTTTAAGCCATTTATGAATGAAAAACAAAAAATTTAAAAGAAGATTACCTTGTTTGAATTTCACCAAAATCAAAAAGGAAAAACATTTTAAATTCTGTTTTTGGGTCGAACACTTTTGGAATAAGCCATACTTCAAATTGAGTTTTCTGGCAAACTGAATCATCATCAATTATATTCACATACACAGTATTTTAAATGAACCAACAGTTTTCCAACCGACAAAAATAACTCAATCACACCTACCGTGTAAAAAGGTACCAGCAAATATACGAAAAATAAATAATAAGAAATCTGAAAAGTTTTTACAATTCCCTGGTCCTTTTGTGTACTCGGTCGAATCGCAATAGATAGTGTCTCTTCGGAAGTGGAATTAATTTCTGATTTTGCTTCTGTAGAAAAAATAAAACGAAAAAATTTTTTGCTAATGAAACCACTTTTAATTTGCTATTATTTGATTATAAATTTAAGAATTTCTAGTGATAACTGCAGGAACATATGAACACACTAACTGTCTACAGTTTTGGTCAGTTGAACACTATTGTGTTTTTGTGAAAGGAAAGTTAAAGCAAAGTGATAATGTAGTTCTTCAAAAGAGAAAGTAGTTGGATCGTACTGTTGTTAAGGCCATCTGCAAACCGAAAGTACAGGAAATTAATTTTAGTTTCTTCTTTTAGATTTTCTTAAATATTGATAAATGAGCATAATTTTGTGGTTTAAGAGTATTTAAACACTTTACTGGTAACATACAAATTACAACGTTTATGCAACCGGATTTTATGTGAACAATTTGTTCTAGAAATGTGTTCATGTTAGTATTTTGTGCACTTGTTATTGCATAAAAATAAAACTAATAATAAAATTAATATTTCACCAAATCATTTATAAATCAGAACTAAAGCTATCAAGTTCTAAGAAAAATAATAAATGTAATGAAAACACAGCGCATGTATTTAATTTTACACTGTATACAAATTTTAGGGACCGCCAGTATTTTTAATCAACAAAATCGTTAAGATGAGTTTTCAATATATCGATATGAGTTAAGATACCAAATTAGACGAGAAGTTTGTTTTGCAAAACAAACTAAAGCAAAGAATTTATATGAAAATTATTAAAAAAATTTTATGATCGTGATGGCGGCTAATTGGTAGAATTCCGCGATATAATGCGATTGCTAAATTTGGTTGGCAATAAATTCATTGTTTCGGTGGCTGTTGAGACCTCATGTCAAATAGATTCATATTATGAATAATAGATCAAGGTTTAGTTGTTAACTTCTCTTTGATCCATTCACCGTAATGTGACACGATCAGCATGAAAATGCTTCCCAACAATTGCTGTTGAATTTTCAGATGACCAAATTTGTAAATTTTATCGACCAAATTTTAAATTCTTAGTAGCAAGTTCAGACGGACGATTTTGTTGAGCGCAAATATCTTGTTGATATCACATTTTCTAGCGAAATTGAGTGCATTGTAACAATTGGCAAATGTTTTACTACTGATATGTCAAAACTTTCATGTTTTTCCCATATGCCCCGGTTGGAAAACAAGGTTCTTGTTGGAAAACCCAAATTCACATAGAGGCTTGCGAGCTACAATGTTACAATAAGGAATTGTGAGAGTGGCATGTTTGCTTGAACCAAATCACCATTTCCAAAACATTGTTCACATAAAAGCTGGTCGATGTAAAGCAACCCCATATCATGGCGTTTCATCCACCGAGTTTTATTGTTTCTTTAATATGGTATCTTTTAATTTAATTCTCTTAATTTTTTTTTTTTTTTTTAAAGAGAAGTACCACGCAGGCAATTAATATTCCCATATATTAATTAATAAATTGTGTTACTTTCTTAGGAAAGGGATAGGTAGAAGAAGAATAGGTGGTGACATATGACAACACTGTAATTGCGCGTTATGTTTATTAATAGTACAGTATTGCAGCGCCTCTGGTGGTGAGTAGGCGCATTAATCAAAACTTAATTTATAGCCATTATTTTAATTATTTTACTTCGGTGGCGTTAAAATGATATTCCATCGAAGGAGGGCGCTGTGGTAAATATTAATTATGATAGGATAGAAAGAAAAACTAATAATTATCAGGAACTGATGTTGTTTTGAGTGGCAGCGGTGGGAATCGAACCAACTCATGCTTAATGATTAAACGCGCTAATCAATTAAGCTACAGCACCCTTAATTTTGATTCGCCTGACCAGATTACACATTTCCAGTCATCTACCGTTCAATTGGTGTGCTCTCTTAATATCGATAATGAAGGTTTTAATTTTTTATTGCTGAGATGTAGGCAAAATCACTAAAGCTAGATTTACACGATTGAAATTTTCTTCAAAATTGCTCTTCAAAATGCTTCAAACGCGTGTAAACAGAAAAATTCTTCAAAATTTATTTATTTAATAGTTATTAATAGTTATTAAATAAATATATTTTGCTGTTTACACGAGTTTAAAGCATTTTGAAGAGCAATTTTGAAGAAAATTTCAATCGTGTAAATCTAGCTCGTCTGGCGGTCCACCGACCAATGGGTGTGTCTATTTTGCTATATAGGCGTATTTTGGTTATGACTTACTAATAAATAGCTACTTTTTGTCATTGCTAGAATATTGTACTCAATGGCCCTTGACATGTTCTTAATTATTAATTACACTGTGCCAGTTGAAAAAACTGAAAATCAAAAAATCCCAATTTGCAAAAAGAAATTATTTTTTGTTTGCAAAACGATTGCTTGGATTAAAAAAAAAAAAATAGTTCCCCTTAATGATAATTTTGTTCGAGAATTTCGGTTTTTGTATTTTATGCAATAAACTAAACAGTGTTAGAGTTATGCGAATATTTATTGGGCAACCATGTTCATTTTTTTAATAACGCTATATCACGAAAACTAAAGCCAACCTAAAAAACGGTTAACACCACTGGATTCAGCATACACGATTTAGCTTTATCTACTAGGTGCCCTTTTTGTCTGTAAAAAAATGTCAAAATCCAGCACAGTGTTATAATTTGATTTAAGTTGTATAATTTGCAAAAAGTGTTTAACACATGAAATTAAATTAATATCAAACTTATGTCTTTTTTAGTTTTTTTTTTGTTTTAAAGCAAAAACATTCAAATATAATATAAACCTTTGATATTTTTGTGCAAATATTTAAAAAGAAACAGTTGTGTAAAATTGAGTTCATGCAAGTTTTTTTTTTTGTACTAATTGTTTATTTACTGAAAATTATTATTATTTTCCATTTTGTATAGTAAATTATTCTATTTAGTATTAAACCTAAAATAAATGACCAACAAGATTTTTAAATTTTTCTTTATAAAACTAGATTTATACGATTGAAATTTTCTTCAAAATGTTTCAAACTCGGGTAAACAGCAAAATTTCTTTAAAATTGATTTATTTAATAACCATTAATAACTATTAAATAAATAAATTTTGAAGAATTTTTGCTGTTTACGCGAGTTTGAAGCATTTTGAAGAGCAATTTTGAAGAAAATTTCATTCGTGTAAATATAGCTTTAGTTTTATTTTTTATGCAGCAAAAAGTGGACAAGGCACAAACATGTTTACATTTTTGCTGTCCACTGTAAGTAAATTTAATGCAATTAAATAAACGTTTACTATAAAAAAGGATTTTTTTTTTATTGTAAAACTTATAATGTAATAGTTTTTTTAAAACTTTATCAGTCATGCTTATTTAACTGCAACATTATATGACATTGTATTTAGAATACTTTTTTCTGCTCCTATACTTAACCACTGCATGCATTCAACTTTATTACAGTGAAAAATTCCCTGCGTGTTTTTTCAAATAATATTTTTCTTTTCACACAGTTTGATTGTTTAACACAGGTTTTTAGCTAAATACCACATCTTTAATTTTGTATTCTTATTTGGCTATTATTGGCGTTATTTTGCGTTTTTGGCAGACATAAATTTTATTTAATGGTCACTGGCCACTGTTTTTGGCTTGCATAAAGAAAGATAAATAACATCCGGTCAGGTTATATGTCAATTATACCTTTTCAATTATACCGAAGTTTAATGCCAGGCAGTGACCAGTAATTTAATAAATGTGTTAAAAAAAGCGTTTAGATATAGGAATGTGTATTTCATATAAATATGTATGTATGTAGATGCAAAATTGTATTCATGGCTAACTGTCATTTAATATAAAAAAATATATATTTTTTATATATGTATGTATGCATTTCACATTAGCAAGTCTATTAAATATACATTTTGCATAGTTTACAAGATGGAATATTAACATGATTGAAACTAATAAAACAGTTGACAGCTATATTATTTAAATTTATATAATTTTGTTATCAATATAATTTATATGCTGAAGAAAATTAAAAAAATGTCACAAATGTTATTAATGTCAGTTGATTTTGCTTTGAAGTTTGTTAAATTTGTTAAACTCATAATGGGTATACGTTCAGGATTTTTATTTTAATTGTTTCCAAGAAACCACAATAATGGGTGCATGTAAATGAGTTTTTGAATTTTAATGATTTAATTTTAATTAAATTTCTTTCCTATACCCATCTAAATACTCTCTGCACACAAAGAAAAAATATAGTTTACAACAACAATGTAAACATTTTTGAAAGTTTTTCAACAATATTATGGTTACTGTAATTATTTTTATGATTTCGGTAACCATATTATGAGTTGAGATTCACTTGATTATTACACTCATATATATGATTGTTGTAACTATGTATATATTTGTTGCAATCATGTTTATGATGAATCCATTTAACATAATTTGTTGCTCTTTAATTATGATGGACAAAAACATAAGACAGTGGGTGGCCAAATTATTAGTTACACTATATTAATTAAGATACAACCGCTTTTAATACGTGTATAAATTTATTTATTGTAGCAGATGTTTTCGTATTTAATTCTGGTAATACTACTAAATATTTTGTGCAATGTCAACAATGATTGGTGACATTAGAGTGCAGTTGTATATCATTATCTGTCATTCTGCTCTGAAGTGTGAAATATGCAATTTTGATTAAATTGATTAAAGTCGGGCATCACGATGAAGAACTAAAAGAAAATGTTCAAAAATGCATTCAGAGCATGCCAAAAAGGGTGCAAGCTGTAATTGATGCCAGAGAAGGTTCTACGAAATATTAAGATTTTTTTTTTTTTTAAAATTTTGTAATATTTCTTTTCCTCAAATAGATATTTTTAAAACAAAAGAATTTATTTTTAATTGAATTAAAAACACTTAATTTACCTAAAAGAACAAATAAAAGGATACATTTCTACCATTTTAAAATACGGCTTCAAACTAAACAATTCTGCATGTGTTACTAATAATTTGGCCACCCACTGTAGGTATGGTATAATCTTTCAGCATAAAACTTATAACCATAAACATTGCATAAATACTATAATCATATATATGATTGCTTTAATTATGTGCATGATAAACGTAACCATGTTATTGTTGCAGAAATCATATAAATAATTCTAGTGACCATGATATTTAAAAAAAAATTTTTTAAAATGCTGAAATAGTTGTGGTAAACATGCACAACTATATTGTTTTTTGAATTGTATTATTTAATTCACCAGTGATATTGTATGTTGTACATTGAATGATACAACTATCTGATTGTGAACACAATTTTGAGCAAGGTCGTAAGTTTATATTGGGTTGCTAAATTTAGACGTGGTCGTACAAGCATTGAGGATGAACCACGTAGTGGACGTCCAAAAACAGCAACAACAACAACAGAAATTGTAGCAAAAGTGCATTAAATGATCGACAAATAAAAGTGCGTGAAATAGTTAATGTCATGGTCATCTTAAATGATTGAGTGCATTTAATTTTGCATGAAGAACTACAGATGAAAAAGCTTTCTGCAAATTGGGTGCCGCATTTGTTAAAACAGTCGACCAAAAACGCATAAGAATGAAAATTTCTCAAGCTTGTTTGGATCGTTTAAAAAAAAATAAAATGGATTTCAAGAGTCGTTTCATGGATCCATCACTATACTCCAGAGACAAAAGTACAATCCAAGCAATGGACTGAAGCTGGAGGAAGTGCCCCAAAGAAGGCAAAAACAATTCAATCGGCTGGTAAGGTTATGACAACGGTTTTGTGTGAATTCAAAGGTATTTTATTGATTGACTATCTGTAAAAGGGTAAAAGAATAAATTCAGAGTACTACTGCAATATTTTGAAGCATTTAAATGTAAAAATTCTAGAAAAACGTACTGGCTTACAACACAAAAAAATAATTTTTCATCAAGACTACGAACCAGCCCACAACAGTGTTTTAATAATGGATAAAATCAACGAATTAAAATACGAGTTGCTTATTCTCCTGATTTAGCTCCCAGTGACTTTTACCAGTTCCTTTTACCTCAAATGAAGATGCAATTACAGTTGTAAACCACCATTTTGAAGGCCTTGAGGAAAAAAATTTTAATCAAGAGATAGAATTGCTAGATAAGCGTTGGACTAAGTGTATTGAAGTTTCAGAATATTATATGGAAAAATAAAAATATTTTTAAAAAACCAACTAACTATTCTCTTTCTGTGCTGGGCTAAGAAGTTTCCGAGCCACCCTGGTATAAAGTTTTTCGAACTTGCACTTGCATCTGGCAACGGAGTATTATTGTGTAAGCTTTTAATCCTTATGGGTCGATTGTGTATAGCACCGAAACTGGAGTTGGGTTGCCAATAGGCAAAAATATGATTAATTTAACAAAATTACCATCGTTTAAAATTTACCACTTGAAATAAAATCAAAGCAACCACAAATTCTCGGTTTCCATGTTTGGCAACTGACTGAAGTTAACAGCTGCCATTTGTATCTAATATGGTTTTGGCAACTGTCAACTCCACTGGGGTTCGGTTGCTATGCCTAAGCGACCCATGAATTATACATAACTTACAAACTACAATATTTATTTCTTTATTCATCTAAGGCCGTATTTATATTAATCTTGCTATTTTTTTTACAAAACTTCTTTACAAAATCAACTTTTCCTATTTAAAAGTAGAAAGCAAAACAAAAAAAAACAAATGGAACAAGATTTAAACAACTTATTGTATACAATTATTCATACATTTTTTATTTGTTTATTTTCTTGTTACTTCTCATTGTTATTCACATTCATTTAGTAATAGTCTCAAATATTTCATTTGAAATTGTTTTGCAGCCAGAAGTTTTTAATTTAATACGTTTTCACAGTAATTTATTTAAAACTAACCAAATGCTAAAAGTGTAACAATATTTAAAGGCAAATACAAAATTAAAAGCTGCAAACAAATAATAACAATATTAGGAATAAAACATAAAAAGACAGAATGAATGAGAGAATTATATCCCATAAATATTTACAAGATTATTAATGGCACTCAAGTAACCACTGCAGACAGACGGAAGGACAGACAAACACTTTATCCCAGGGGATTTTGTAAAATACAAATTTATTCGACGAAATATTTAGTTTTATTTTTTTTTTGTTGGTTTATATATTATGAAAGCAAGCAATGTGCCAGCTAAAATAAAATTAGATTGTTTATAAATGTAGAGTAAATGAAATAATACGCATTTGTTTTATTTATATGTTTAAATGAAAAGATGTCAGCATTTTATGGATGGGTAGGGGAAAAATATGGATAGAACTATTCAGCGGTACAAGGGAGTCAAACGAATTGATTACAGCCTTCAAAAGCAAAATTCCTAACGTGATTAATGAACTAGATTAGAAATTTTGCCAACATTTGATACACTGCTGCTCAGTTGAATAGCTGCACAAATTATTACATTTTTATATTAATTTCTTTTAATATTTGCAACATACAACATGTTTCTCAATATACAACTTGTTTAGCAACATTTGCATTTTTTGAAATTTAAATTTATAAACATTGTTGTTGTTGTAACAGCAGTGTTTGCTGAGTTGACAGCCCTTATAATTAATAAACATTGTTGCTAACACCCTGTTATAACCATAGCTGAGCAATATGACAACATTAAGTTTTAATAGCTTTGGCTGAACATTATAGACACAAACATTCTAGACATGAACATTTTAGTATCTTAGCTCTGAACCTCCCACAAATTATGATTAGTGTATAAATAGACTAACAGGGTCAATCAAGTAAAAGTTGTGTGAACATCAAGACTTCTTAAACTGTAATTTAAATGTGGTGTAAAAAACACAGCGTAAAATTGTTTTTGTGTACATTTAACTAAAGACTCGTTATATTTTCTTTAAACCAGAAACCGCAAATAACTTTTCCATGTAATTAAAAATTCAAATTGTGATTTATATTTTGTTTTTAAATATAAATAACTGATAAAAACTGTAAATTGTGGTTGATCTGCTATCTCTCTTATTTTCATACTTTAGGCTATTTTGTTAAAATTTTTAACAAATTGAAAACTGAATATGTTGAATATGAACTAAAGCAGTGCCGATAATGGGCAAGAAGTAAAAAAGCTAATTTTATATTCAAGAGAAAGAATAGTTAGTTTTTTAAAAACATTTTAATTTTTCAATATAATCTCTTAGTCCAACGCTTATCTAGCAATTCCATATCTTGATTAAAATAGTTTTCCTCAATACCTTCAAAATGGTGGTTTGCAACTGTAATTGCATCTTCATTTGAGGTAAAACGCTTGTCAGCTGGGAATTGTTTAGATTTGGGAACAGATAAAAGTCACTGGGAGCTAAATCAGGAGAATAAGGTGGGTGCAACTCGTACTTTAATTCGTTGATTTTAGCCATTGTTAAAACACATTTGTGCGCTGTTGAGTTATCTTGATGAAAAATTATTTCTTTGTGCTGCAAGCCAGGTCGTTGTTCTCGAATTTTTACATTTAATTGATCCAAAATGTTGCAATTGTACTCCTTTTACAGATAGTCAATCAATAAAATACCTATGAAGTCAAACAAAACCGTTGACATAACCTTACCAGCCGATTGAATTGTTTTTGTCTTCCTTGGGGCACTTCCTCCAGCTTCAGTCCATTGCATGGATTGTTCTTTTGTCGCTGGAGTAGAGTGGTGGATTTATGTCTCATACACAAGCTTGAGAAAGTTTTATTCTTATGCGTTTTTGGTCGACTGTTACCAAATGCCGCTCTTATCTTGCAGAAAGCTTTTTTATCTGAAATTCTTCATGCTAAATTAAATGCGCTAGATCATTTGAGATGACCATGATATTAACTATTTCACGCACTTTTATTCGTCGATCATTTAATGCACTTTTGCTACAATTTCTGTTGTTGTTGTTGTTGCTGTTTTTGGACGTCCACTACGTCCTCAATGCTTGTACGACCACGTCTAAATTCAGCAACCCAATTTTTTCCTGTTGCATATGAAGGAGCACTTTCACCTAACATATTCACCATATCATTATGAATTTCTTGTCCCGATAAACGTTATTTATTTAAATATTTCATGACATCACGACTTTCTAATTTTTCCATTGCAAAAAAAAAAAAAATCGCGGATGAGTCTTTTTGGAACACCGGTTTCTATATGAAGGAGTCGGTAGAACAAAAAGAAATTTAACATGTCGCACCCTAAATACAAAAGTACTCAAAATACTAAAATTTTTAGGAGAGAGAAAAAACTTCATCGTGCACAAGCAACACAGTTAACATAAAAATATTCCCACGACAGCCGGTTCTACGCACCGAAATGACCCAATATCACTCGGCCAAGGGCTGTCAACTCAGCAATTACTCCTATTACAACAACAACAACAACATAAAAATAGAAATAAATGCATTTTTCCAGTTAAAGAAGATAACGATATGAAAGAAATTTTTCCAGTAGTTAGAGATTTGTACTCTGAAGTAATTTATGGAAAAAAAAGGTCAGTTTTGTAAAATTTTACAATCTTTGCCACACAACAAGCTAACAACCGTGTGAACTGACAATTTCGGTTGACAGATAAATTCATTGTGTGACAATTGTATGACAATGAAATTGTAAGATTTTCTTACAGTCCTCTGAACTGACAATTTATCTTCTGATAACAATTTTTCAATGTCAGTACATTGCTAGCACATTGCTAGATCTGACAACATTGTATGATGATCTGACAACCATCTATACATAGCTTTAGGCTTTTTTGAGTAAATATTTGCCATTTGTTGCCTTGAATCTCATACATTTAAATTTCACAGCTCTCCTGCAAATGGTGTAAATGCTGTTGCCCTTTTAATTTGCAACAAATGAATGTTAATTTTAATTTCATTTAATTTTTCAATCTCAACAAAAAAAAAATAAAAGGAAAACACATTTGTGTCCTTAGCAGCAAACAATAGCTATAAAGCACACCAGCTAAATCATGAGTTGTTACAATTGCTGAGAGGGTGTTTCTACTCGTATAGTTATAATTGCAGTTATAAATAAATAAATAAATGTGTACTTTAATATATTTTTTATTATTTAATATTTTCTTTGAACAGGATTTTCCGATCCCTATTGCATGCTGGGCATACAGCCAGATGGTGGACCACCCGTATCACCATTGCCACTGCCACCGACACCACGCGCTTTGTCTGCCGATATGAGTGCGTTCGACAACAATGCTACCGATTCACCGCCACATCGCAAGCACAGTTTTCGTTTGAGTTTCAAGCGTCGCGAGGGCAGCAGTCGGCGTGAACAACGTGATTCACTGGGTGGGCCGGTGCCAGCAAAATTCATTTGCGCCACATCAATTAAACCGCACACTTTAAGTCCCAAATGGAATGAAAAATTCAAATTGTAAGTATATATATAAGATAATCATGATTGTATAAAATGTAGATACTTATGTATGAATGCTTGAAGGTAATGGCTTGTGTGATGCTTAAAAATGCAAAACAGAATGTGGCGAGAATAAATATTATTTATTTAACTAAAAGTAATTAGTAAATGAAGTGCTTTAAAGACTTGTTATAAAATGTATTTGTTACATAAATATTAAAACATGCATACGAACAGATTTTCTGTGACTAATGTTTGTTTGGTAGGAGATATGAAAAACATCATAAAAAACACTTTTATACTTTGATACAACTCAGCATATACTGACGACAGGATAATAATTTTGAGAAATAGTCTCTACAAATAAACTAAACTTGAATTTTAGTCGACAACTTAATTTTCTTTCATACAAATGGGAAATGCCATTACCAATTTTATATAAGGATTCATTGTACTTATTTTCATTAAAAATAATTGCCAATTAAAAGAATGAAATTAGAAATTAGAAATGTGTTGCTGCATAGTTAATAATTTTATAATACATTAATTTTATAATGTTTTCTTTAACTTCTCTCTTTCATTATTAATTATCATAACCAAGTGTATTTTTTTTGTTCAATTTCGTTTATTTATTTACAACTTATAATATGCTTACACTACAATAAACAATAGTCTACATATTTGCCTATTTACTTGAATACATTGTCCCGCAAACGGTCACTCGAGTATTTTTTATATACAAATCTATTTTTTTATTTTAAAATAAACTATATTCAAGTCGTGCTTAACGAGAGATTATATTAATTTGTAATGAAAAATATTAATATAAAAAACATTACATATCTATGAGATTTGTATAAAAAGTTATAGTCTAACCCCCTGGCCCACGATGTCGAACGATATCGTTCGCTTAGACAAGACTTAAGACACAAACTTGATTGTGGAATAAACAAATTTGATTGAGTAAAAAATAGATACGATAATAACTTTGTGTCTTAAGTCTTATCTAAGCGAACGATATCGTTCGACATCGTGGGCCAGGGGGTAAGCTTAAAAATAATATATAAAAAAAAAAATATTTTAGTAATCTATTCATCCAATCACCAGAATTTTCTGGTATTTTTGTTTTAAAGTTCTCGATTACTTAAACTTCTATCATATCTGTTTGAATTATACAAAAAAATTTGAATTGATAGCCTTATCATTAGCCCGTCTAAATTTGTGATAAAATATTGGAACATTATTTTCATCTTGGATAATATTTAATTTTTTTAGGTACAAGAATGACTCTGGTGGACCTAGTCCTTTTTCAAGGGCATTTGAAATGTAAGCAATACTACACAAGTATGGTGGCATTAATAAATTATTTTCGGTGCAGCATGAGCTTCTCAAAATTTAATTTCTAATTAGGTTAATAATGAAGTTATCAATTCTTATAACATTTGACTTATTATATAGTTTTTTGTTTGAAACATATTTGAAATAATTGCTTTCCATTGATCTAAATAAGAGACGTGCAAGCTCTTAAACATTTTCTTTCAGACACCCGTAGGAAGGTGATATGTTGAACCATATAGGACAACCATATGTAAGAATTGGTCTTATGAGCGATTGATACATAATTTATTTTACCGATGCTGAGTAAAACAGAGATTTGTACATTAAAAACGCTTTTTGTGCTCTTCTAATGACGTCTTTAACGTGTTCATTATAGTATAAAAATTTATCTATTTGTATGCCCAAGTATCTGACAGATTGTTTGTTTGTAATTAATATTTGATTTAAACTGGATCTCAATTCAAACGATTTCCAATCTGTTTTATACGTATTTAAGTGAATTTTGGAAGTGGACTTTATATGGGGTCTATGGTCAAACATGGACCGAACTAAAAAAATTTCGTTTTGCGATTTCTTTTTGCATAAAACTTATTTTTGCTGAATTTTGTCGTGATATACCAATTTTATAAGCATTTTTGTATAATTGAGCAATATTTCGGGAAGATTTTTGTATGGGGGCTATGAGAAAGCATAGACCGATTCTCACTATTTTCCACACACTTTCTTGTTTTATCCTAAAAACAATGAATACAAAATTTTATGGTATTATCTGCAATATATTTCAAAATATTGCAATAAAATGGACAAAAAATATCAAATTTTTATGGAGGTTGTCTCACATATTGGTCCATAACTCTGGTTGGTCTAAACCGATTTTGCTGCTTTTCAATACCAAAGTTACCTGCGAAATACGAAATATTTTTCTGGAAATTTCGTTAAGGTAAGTTTTATAGTTTGGACGTGAGAGTGTTTTACACAGACGGACTTAGAATTTCATAAGGAGCAAGAATATATATACTTTGTTGGGTCTCAGATTGCAAATTGCCACCACTGCTTTCAATGGCTCTGTTAATTCGGTAACAGCACCAAGTAATAAATTGGTTGTTCGAAATGATGAAATAACTCCCAACAAAAATTATGAAATAAGTCCCAATCTGTATGGAAAAATTTTTGGGATTTATTTCATATTTCCATTGGGACTTATTTCATTTGGGAGTTATTTCACTGTACCGTAAATAGTTACCTTTCCTCTCCCGCTTATATTTGCAAATATGTTTGGTAAATTAATATTAAATAAACAACCAAGCAACTATTTTGCTTGTTTAATTACACACATAAAATAAACGACTGTTCAAAATCTTTGATCCATAGCAGGACAATTAAATCCTATTTACAACAAAAATATAAAATAAAATCCAACATTTGTATGTTATAAAATTTATGCAGCCTTTAAAGAAAAATACTCAATAATATTCAACATTTTCCAACAACATTTACTAGATCTCGTACAAAAGAATGAAAAAAAAAATATTAACTGAGTTTTCCTTTTTTTCTCTGCTTTTCCTCCCCGCTATTTCCGTTTCAAAGTGACATTGATG
This sequence comes from Bellardia pandia, assembly GCA_916048285.2. Lineage (NCBI taxonomy): Eukaryota > Metazoa > Arthropoda > Insecta > Diptera > Calliphoridae > Bellardia > Bellardia pandia. Next base: position 26,787,416 of record OU696531.1, read on the forward strand.
ACATCAACACTGACACATTTCACTTGGACATCTGGGACCATGATGATGAAAGTTGTGTACTCGATGCTGTATCACGTTTGAATGAGGTGCGCGGTGTACGTGGCTTGGGACGTTTCTTTAAACAGGTCTGCCAGTCGGCACGACAAGGTTCGCAGGATGATTTTCTGGGTAGCGTTAATATACCAATTGCTGATGTGCCCAGCACCGGTATGGAGGGTTGGTTTAAATTGGAGGCACGTAGCCAACGCAGTACGGTGCAGGGACGTATACGTTTGAAATTGTGGCTGTCGACGCGTGATGGTCAGGTTGGTGATGGAATCTCAGCCTCAGACATTGACAATAGTCTGGAGGTGCGAAATATTGAGCAATTGCAAATGGTTTTCATGAAACATGAGCTGATCACACACGAGCCGTCGTGGACATGGAATGGTGAATTGCCGGGACCAGCACTGACGGTTTTGCATCAGATGTCAGTGCAGGCCGATTTGGCGGAGCTGCATTGTGCGGCGGCGAGGTGAGTGTTGATTTTTTTCTGTTTTCATTCCAAAAATGAATTTGAACACAATAGTGCAAATTTTTCACTTAAACGAATTTTAACTCAATTTTTTCACTTAAGGGAATTTCACTAAAATTTGCTCATTAAAATGGATTTAACCACAGTTGTGAATGTGAAAATATTTCAGCGATTCTTTCACTTGAAAGTTTTTCGTTTAAATAAATTTCACTTAAATTCCTTCAAATAAAAGAATATAACATAAATTTGTTCACTTAAATTAATTTTGCCACAAATTCTTTCCTAAAAAGAATTCACCACAATTTTTTCGTGCATGTGAAAACATTTCAAGGATTCTTTCACTCAATTTTTTCATTTAAATAAATTTCACTTAAATTCTTTCAAATAAAAGAATACGAGTATAACCTAAATTTGTTTACTTAAAATAATTTTACCACAATTTCTTTTCTAAAAAGAATTCACCACAATTTTTTCACTTGAAAGGATTTCACCACAATTGTGATTAAGAAAACAATTAAATAAATTCCAAGCAATTCTTTAATTTAAAAGAATTCACAATAATTTTTTCGCTTGAAAGGATTTCACCACAATTGTGAATGTAAAAGCATTTCAGCAATTCTTTCACTTGAAAGAATTTAATCTCATTTTTTTCGTTTAAATAAATTTCACTAAAATTCTTTCAAATAAAAGAATATAAGTTAAATTTGTTTACCTAAAATAATTTATTTCCACAATTTATTTTCTAAAAATAATTCACCACAATTTTTTCGCTGGTAATGATTTCACCACAATTGTGAATGTAAAAATAGTTATTTTTTTACTTATTCTTTTACTTAAAAGAATTTGAAAACAGTTTTTCTTTTAAAAGAATTTAACCACAATTGTGAATGTGAAAACATTTAACTGTTTCAAGGCGATACCTTAACTTTCACAAGTTCACCTCAATTTTTAAATTTAAAGAAATTTGAAGTTTTTGTATTTGATTCATGTGTAAGCTAAATTTCTTCACATATATTTTCTGACTTAAAAGAATTTTACCACAATTTCTTTTCCAAAAAAACATTTACCACAATTTTTTCGCTTAAAAGAATTTCACCACAATTGTGAATGTGAAAACACTTGAGAAATTTTAACGTAATTTTTTACACAAAATAATTTCATTGTAACTTTTTAACTTAAAAGAATTTCAACACAATTGTAAAAGTGAAATCATTTCGCAATATTTTTTCACATAACTGCCATTCCTGAGCCATTTTCATTACTAACACGAACACTCTTTATACATTTCTTATAACAGATTCGTTGCCGCCGCCAAACTAAATCGCAACAGCCCCTTAGACCCAAAATTCATGCACCGATTGCTCAGCGATGTCGAAAAACAATGGAATACCTCCAGTCAGGAGCATCTAACGCGTGAACTAGAACAGTGGCTCGCTGAAGCCATGAATGGTTTCGTTGAACGTTCTCTCCATCAAATACGACGGCATCGTGACATATTCCCAGCCCTTAATCCACCATCACTCATACGGCTGGAGTTCCTGCTGCGTTGTTTAGGTCTGTTGGGTTCAATGCGTGCCTTTCGTGTTGTGTGCCCCTTCAATAAGGGCGTACGCGGTGAGGTGGTGAATGCTTTGCGTAAAGGCTCTGTTACATGGGGACATAATATTTTGAAAGAAGCACAAAGTCTACAAAATCCCCTGGCTCATTATGTGACAACATTAACGGCTGATATACAAATTGGACAATCTTACTATCATTCGTTGTTTGACAAGTAAGTAAAGCAACAAAATAAAAAAGGCAAAGAGCAGAACAAAAAGAAAAAAATTATAATTTAACAACTTATTTAAGCAGATAGAAGTATGTTAGTATGTATAACAGTTGGCTGGAAAATTAAAACTCCAGGGGAAAAAATATATACTCGTATGTACATAAAAAAAATCTGTAAAAGTAAAAACCATGAAACAGAAATTTGAAATGTGTGTTTTTGGCACGTGCGCCACATAAAATATGTTGGTGAAACAGACAAAAATAAAATAAATATTACAACCTAAAAGCATATCCTTAAAATACGTATGTATGTATGTGTGTATCTCAAGTGTTTCTATAATGGTCAATAAAATTTATGAGCTATTTCCTCTAACACAAAAAAACAAAAAGCAAAGAAGAAAACTAAAAATACTCGAATGTAGAAAAAAAAGTCTGATTTTATGCCATCGGAATTTGTTACAGTTTCCTAGTTACGATGACACGGCAGACACTTATTTTGGCAGCTTCAATTATTAATCATAACAACATTTAACCATTAGCTGTCATGTTTGAAATATTAAGAACATCAGCCATTTAACATTTTACCATAAAACATTTTATTTTATTGAACGTTTTCAAATGTAAAAAATTTTGTGTGTGATAAAAACACACATTTAACATAACTTGTAAAAAATGTTTCCAAATGCTGGCAATTTATATTATTCTAGCAAGTTCTCTGAAGTTGTTGGTTGTACAGGGATTTTCAACAAGAACTTTGTTTTTCACCACAAAATAAAACAAAGAACAGTAGAAGCAGCAAAAAAAAAACTAATAACAAATTTGTAATAATAGAAAAACGTTGTAACTCATAATATGTAAAAAATTAATAATTAATTCCCGAATTCTATTTCTCCATAATCGTGAGTTAAATAGTAGATGATGTTTATGGTAGATCTTGGACAATGAATATTGCTGATGTTCATTGTTCAATTCTCTAAATAACTTTACAATAGCATTCGTTGCAATATTGCAGTAATAATGAACTAAAGTTAGAATTAAAATTTTGGCCCTTTTCGGAAATGCATCACTGCGCTGTATTTGCGGCGCATCTGTGATTAGTTTGTGATGCTGATGCTCATTTATTGCATCAGCCATTTTTGTGATACTTAAGCTCTATATATACGGTTGTCAGAGCATACAATATTGTCAGATCTAACAATGTACTGACATTGAAAAATTATTAGCAAAAGGTAAATTGTCAATGCTTTTTCTTACAACGTTGGAAGGCAAACATTTTAAGTTCACATGGTTGTTAGACATTTTCTGAACTTGTTTCCTACATCGTTGTAAGATCTGACAACCGTCTATACAAAGTTCTTTGTGCATCCGCTGATTCACTGTTGCATTTTTGGAACACAATACATTCGCAGTTATGCCAACTGTTGCTTTTTCGAACGTACTGCGCATCACATGCATTTCCGAAAAGGCCCTCTCTAATATTACAAAGAACGTGCAGTGCGGAACACAAGTGAGTACATGTTTGTACCTTGTACACATTTTGTTGTATAAAAATAAAACTAATAAAGAAAATTTAAAAATGGTTTCTGTCATTTTTTTTTTTGTTATTATTTTTATTTTTTCCAAAATTGACACAAATCTTCTCTAGAATTTTGTTTTTAAAAAAAGGTTAATATTACTTAGATTCCAACATTATTACAAACATGCCACTCTTAGATTTCGAACAAGTGCTCCTTATAACACTTAATCTATACAGTCTAGTTTTTGTACTATTCACCCAATTTCCAGAAGGGTTAAAAATCTTCTCCAGATTTTTTTTTTTTTTTTTTTTTTTGCAAAAAAATAAAATTTTGAATTCCAAATTTCTCAGTACTGAAGATATCAGAAATTGTCAAAAATCGTTTTCAAATTTAAAAGAAAAAAAAAAATAAATTTTCAGTTTTCAAAATGGTCACAAATCCATTACAGATTTTTTCAAAAAAAATTATAATTTTCAGTTTCCAAAATCATAAATTTTCAATATATTCAAGGTTTTCAAATTTTCAATAATCTTTTTTAAAAATTGTCAAAAAAAATTTTTAAGATAAAATTTTCAATTTCCAAAATGGTCACAATTCTTCTCCAGTTCTTTTTTCACAATATCTTGACTCGTGGAATATGGTTGTACAGAAACCAAACAGTGTTTTTCAAGAAGCTTTCACTCTGGTTGTACGACATTCTACAATTAGATTGTTGTTAGCTCTATCAGCTAAGCATAAATTATTTGTCAACCATATTGATTTAAAATTAATAATACATAAGTATGACTTTATTTATACCCAAAACCGATTGCTTGTGAAGCTTTTTGTGTTAAACTTTGTATGTGTTGATTCCATACTAGATTGCTCTGAAGATATATATCCAGATATTTAATTGAACTGCTTCTTGAACATATAATTCTAAACACAAAAACTCGCACGTACTCAATTTTGCGCAAGTGTGTCTTTTGATATACGTATTTGCACAAAAATATCATAATTTTTTACTAAAATTGCACGTGTTTGTTTTGCTTATAAATATTAGTTTGATATTAATTTAATTCCATATGGTAAACACTTTTTGCAAATTAACCAACACATATAAAATTATAATGAATAATGAAGAAACTGACAAGAGAGAAACTATCAAGAGCCATTGAGAAAAATATTCTAGCAATAACAAAACGTAGCTACTCTATGCGAGCAGAAGCTAAACAAATTAAAATATGTCAATCAGTGGTCATAAGAGTCCAAAAAAGGCGTTCTATTGTTTCCAAATCTCAAGTCAGAGGTCGCAAAACGCTATTAGCGAATGGGAACGCTCGTCTGCTGTTAACACAAATGAAAAAAAAACAAGTGCTTACTTAATACCAAAAGATGCTTCTATAGAAATATGGACGATATTGGTTACATCTCAGCAGTAAAAAAAAGTAAAATTTAAGCTTGCCAGAAATCCCACAAATTGGACAATAGATGGCTGGATACGTGTAATCTGGTCAGAGGAATATGGTGGCATCTGGGAGCATTGGAAAGAATCGAAAGGATAATGAGTAGCAAAGATAAACTGCATATTTTGTAAACTCATATTCCCGATTTTATGACCCAAAGCACACTTCCAAAATCATGAAACTAACAATTCTCTTTCTGTGCTAGGCTAAGAAGTTTCCGAACCGCCCTCTTATACAAGAAGAGTCGCTAATTGGAGAGCAAATACTAGCGCACCTTAAATGCGGCGATAGGTTAATATGGGTTAACTATCCATTAAGCTATGTGGAAGTAAATTGACATAATTTATACACTCTGTCACATGGTGAAATTAAATACCAGGTGACCGCATTGCTACAACAATTACAACAAGGCAAGAACAACAGGCATTTTTCTATATGAAAAACTTTCGTCACTGTCAAAAAGTTTTTTTTTTTATATAACTTTTTGACATTTTCAAATTCACCATGAATAATCAGCTGGCGCTACGCTATCACCTAGTATTTAATTTCACCATGCTCTGTCATATGTTTTGAACTTGTTATTTTTTGAATTATATACAAATAGTAGTGATCAATTTTATTACAATCGAAGTAATTTAAAACTTGTGCATTTTAACATAAATTTAATGAAAATTTAAACATTCACTCTGTTAAAACATTATTTACCTTGCTTAATGATGCTTTAAATAAATGTCCCTTCATGTTCTAAATTTTTTTTCTTCTTATTTTTATAAAAATATAAACCATATTTTGTTTGCTTTGCTAAAATGCACACGAAACCAAAAAACACACATACATATCTTTCTCTCTTTCTCTGTAAAAGTAAAAGAAACCAAAAACAATGTGGTTATGGGGGAAAAAAGTAACAATTAATTTAAAGCTTAAAGTTGTTTTTGGTGTCTCTGTTCATGTCATCCTGCACATTTCATCGTACTCCTCTTGCAAGTTTTGAGGTTACGTTTTTGAAAAGTAATAAAGATAAAGTTTTTCTCTTTTCATTGCCCTTCCCTAACTCTTCTGCTTTAGTGTTTTGTGTGAATGATAAGCAATAGAGATGGAAAGAAATGACAATTTAATTTGTGATGAGGTACCTACTATTTATAAGCACTTTTTTTGTAGTGAAGCTAGGGTACAGGTGTTGTGTGCTATGCGGCATTATATTTGTAAAATGTTTACAAAAAACCATGAATATTTAAAACTAAACAAAATTTTTGTTGGCAACATTTTTTATTTAATATTAATTTAATGATCTAAAATATTTTTTAACTTAACTTAAATTGTAAATTGTTAAACATTTCTCATGTTTTAGTAAAGATTTTCCATTTCATTCCCTACGTGAATTCATTTCTCTCTTAATGAATACTTTTATTATAAAAGTAAAGAATAAATTACTGCAAACATCTACTAAATTACAATATTTTTTATCCCAGCTATACAGTGTCTCTACTGCAGTATGTCAAACAGTCTAAACAAAATGGAGTTGAACAAAATGAGACCAGTGGTCTTTCTCAAAATTTATACATTTTGTGGTTACATTAAATGACCAAAATAACCATACAAACAAAATAAAAATAGTCCCTATGTGGTTATTAACTGAAAATAATTAAACATGCATGGGAGATTCCGGGTGTTAGTTGGAATCTGTGCCTCTATACCCTCCCGTTCCAATATCTTGCTGGCATACACATAGTTTTACAAGATCTCACAAAAGAGATTAACTTATTTTGTTATACCATGAAAGAAAACATTTGCAAAATTTACATTCATATTAGTTACGATATCTGATCAAAAAATAACCGTTATTTTCAAATTTCGTGAGTTACGTATGTTCGATTTTTGAATTTTTTTTCTGTTATGTTGGTAACATGTCTGTTATACATATATGATGGTAATATCAACCATTTTGCTATGACATTGAAACCAAAGCCCAATCATCCCAATGGAAACGTCCAGAAGAGCCAAGACTGAAAAAAGCACATCAAGTTCGGTCAAATGTGAAGGTTTTGCTCAATGTTTTCTTCGACTGCAATGGTGTGGTGCATCATGAATTCTTGCCACAAGGTCGTACGGTCAATAAGGAATCCTACCTTGAAGTTATGCGCCGTATGCGTCAGAAACTCACAGAATTGTGGAAAAACCAATTATGGATTTTGCACAATTATAACGCACCAGCTCACACATCGAAGCTTGTGCATGAGTTTTTAGCCAAAAACAAACCGTTATAATGTCTCAACCACCGTATTCACCGGAATTGGCCCCCGCTGACTTTTTCCTCTTCCCAAAACTGAAGACACCGATTGAGGAGATAAAAGAAAAATCGAAACAGGAGCTGTTGGCGTTAGCCAAAAGCGCGTGCCACAAGTGTTTTGATGATTGGAAAAAACGCTGGCATAAGTGTATTACATCTGAGGGCGATTACTTTGAAGGGTACAAAATAGTTATTGATGAATAAATAAATACTTTTTGAAAAATGTTATTTTTTGATCAGACCTCGTATACATATTAATTCAATCATAAATAATATTATATGTATATAATCTTCCCACTTTACAAACGGCTTAAGAGATCTTATTGAAATGTATATAAATAGTGTTGCAATGTTCTCAAACATAAATGTATATGAAACTAATGTTTATAAACATAAAATATATTTGCATTGAGACAATACTATAAAAGTGTTTATATTCAAAAATCAAAAACCGAACAATGTACCATTGTTTAAAAATATCAAAGTTGTCATACATTTTGATCTATAACTCTTGTTCTACTCTACCGATGTTGCTGATTTTCAATACTAAACTGCTTAGAAGAACTGTCCTTTGCACGTGAGAGTGTTTTACACAGACAGCACCAGACGAACATGGCTCAATCGACTTAGAATTTCGTAAGAACCAAGAGTATACATACTTTGTTGGGTCTCAGATGAGTATTTGTCAGTGTTACACAGGGAATGACAATCTAATATATACCCTCATTCACTGCTTATGGTGGTGGAGAGTATAAAAACAAAACATGAATTGCTAAGTTCTAAAGTTTTTGATTTTTAAACTAATTAGCTTAACTTTAAGCTTTCGTTTTTGAATTTACACTCAATATCATTTAATGTAAAATAATAATTCAAAGGCTCCCTTTATTCGTTAATTCAAACAACAACTTTTCTTTATGTTTATTATTTTTTCTTTTTATCCGAATTTTTGAATCAGCAATATTCTGAAATTGTAGCCAAGGTCTTACGGATACCAAATGAGTTTAAAATGTATGAAGAAAAAAGTACAATTGTAGCATGTTTTCCAACCCTGGGCTATATACATTTATTTTCAATTAAAGTCTGCATACTTTAATAAATTTAAAAAGTCATTAAATTTTAACCTTGAAAATTTTTGCGAAACGTGTTTTTTTTATTACATTTTCATTATAATCATGTAATACTATTATCATCATACTTATGTAGGATAATGAATTCTTGCTAACAAACAAAAAAAATATTTATTAACTCTGTGAGTAAGTAAGTAAGTTGGTTGTGTTTTTTGGTATTTAGACTATTTATCTTTATGGTGCTGGTTGTGTAAAACTTTTTATTGACAATAACTATCAATATTGATTTTTGTTAGTGTATTCTTTCCCATCATCTGTCTAGTCGCAATTTTTTGTTTTTCTCAGTAATAAATCCTTGAAATTTTGTCTACTGTCGTTAAGAGACATAAATTTTCAATAAATATATTTTTTTGTTAACAATACAGCTATGGAGGGAATGAAGTGAAGTTTAATTCAGTATACATAATATTAGTGCAATGTGGACTGTATTTATTTGGTCTTTGATTAGGGAGAAATTATTTAAATCAATATAATAACAGCAGCAAATGAAGCAATTTTAAATTTTTATTTCCCTTAATAATATAAACTTTGTTAATAAATTCTTAACATAAACCAAAAAGAAATTTTAGTTCAACGAATGAAGCAAACCAACAACCAAAAAAATAAACCAAATTGTGTGGTTTATATGACTAAATAATCGAGGTCGTTTGAATGGTTTTTACACAGGCTGATATAATCTTAATAGAGCATAAATAAATAAGATTGTAAAAGAAACTAATAGATTTTATTATATGGTTTGTATTAAGAACTTTTGAATTAACAAATCAATTTCCTTATATAAATGTTTATTTAGCTTAAGAATACAAATCTTTAAACTGACCATATCATTGTTCTTCACTCTTCACTCTCCTCTCTCTATCTTTATCTCCTTCCAGCACAAATGGTATACAATACTTTAGCATAGTTTATAAACAATTCGATGCCATGATTGGTGATGAGATCTATAATCGCATGGAAACGGGACAGGTGCCCGGGGTACGTGTCAATCTCTCTCACTATACAGTACTGGAGGGTGATACCGATTCGTTGGATATCAATCCATTTGAATTATTTTTGGCTCTACAAGAGTTTTGTCAATTGAAACGATTCCTCTCCGCTCAGCCACAGCCACCCGAAAAGCCCTTGGCTTTGGGACGCTGTCACGAATGGTTTATACCTATCTTCGAGAGATGGATGATAATTAGCAAAGCAAAAGCCCTGCAGCGCATTAGAGCAGCCATACGTTTGGATGCCATCTGTGAGGGAGAGCGTGTGGTGCGTTATAGTTCTTCGTCGGTGGATACGGCCTCGACGTTGGTGAATATTAAGGAATTTTGGAAAATTATTAGCTGGCCGGATGAGGAAACGGGTGTGATATTGGAGTCACAACTAATCGATGTGGTGTGTGCGACAGCCATGCATTATTGCGATTTGATACACACCGCCCTGGCGGACAGTGGCTATTATGAAATACAGGGTCCATTCCGTTGTTCCGATGACATGTGTGTTACGGTCAATAATTTAGAATATGTTAGATTTACTCTAGCGGACTTTCGTTCCGATGACAATCTTTTGGAAGAGGCAGCCGACAATTTGTTAGAAACAAGTTTGGCTCACATGGAAAATCGTTGCGAACGCATACTCTCCAAATTAGCTCCTCTAATGCAGACTTCTTTGCAAAAGGCTGTTTTTCATTTAGCCTGGTCACCCGATTCCCTACCAGCCAATCAAGCCACTGTGCCCCTCTTGGAATATCTCAACTCTCATTTGGGTGCTTTGAATAGTGCCCTGTTGCCTAAGAACTTTAATCGGGCCTTACGTTTTGTTTGGAAAACCGTGTTGGGCGAAATGACCAGTCAAATGGAGACGGGCGATGACGCTGAGAAACCTTCCAACTTTCACAAACGCTTGTATGAAGCTCTTCAACTTTTGGTGGATTTCTTTCATGCCGAGGGCCAGGGTTTGTCTTTGGAATGTTTGCATTCGGACGATTTTTGGATGGTGGAACAACGTTTGCAATTCCATAAAACCGAAACGACACGTCTAATAGACATGTTCTATATGAATCGTTTGCGCGAACAACTAATGGCCAATTCACCGGGTCCCTATGGTTCGTTGACCGTAAGAGCCTATTTCAATCATGACTCGTTGTGTGTGGAAGTATTGCATGGCCGAGATATTGTACCCTTGGATCCTAATGGTTTCAGTGATCCATTCGTTATAGTCGAGTTGCTGCCGAGACGGGTTTTCAATCATTGTTTGGAGCAGCAAACTAATGTGCACAAGGTAATTTTGTTTTTGAAAATAACCATTGAATTTCATATAAAAAATCAATTAATATCGTCAGTATCTTCAACATTCTGCCTGCTCGTTTGCTGGCTAGTTTTCATTCATTCCATTTACTCTTTGTAAAGAAATTTAAAAAAAATCATAATTTTTCATTCACATTGATTGTAATTACTATTTGAATTTTTTTTTTCAAAACTATTTAGAAAACTCTAAATCCCATATTCGATGAATGTTTCGAGTTCTCTGTGACACTGGAGCAGTGTCTGGTTGAAGGTGCTATGGTGTGTTTTACCGTCATGGATCATGATGTTATAACAGCTAATGATTTTGGTGGCGAAGCTTTCTTGGCTTTGGGCAGTATTCCCGGTGTGGCTGATTACAATTCCAGCGTTGAGAATTTCCATGGTCTGAAACAAATTGAATTGCCTTTGATGCAACAACTGGAAAAATGTAAGTATCATCTAGCAATTAAGATTTTAAAAGTTAACAAATTAGATTAGAAAATTGTTAAATTTATTTGAAATATCTGGCAAACTCTTACTATGAGCTTTGGCATTTATGTTTACGATAGCTATTTAAGCAAAACTTTGGTACTGTGTTCAGTTCTAGTTCAGTTCTAGTTCAGTTCTAGTTCAGTTCTAGTTCAGTTCTAGTTCAGTTCTAGTTCAGTTCTAGTTCAGTTCTAGTTCAGTTCTAGTTCAGTTCTAGTTCAGTTCTAGTTCAGTTCTAGTTCAGTTCTAGTTCAGTTCTAGTTCAGTTCTAGTTCAGTTCTAATTCAGTTCTAGTTCAGTTCTAGTTCAGTTCTAGTTCAGTTCTAGTTCAGTTCTAGTTCAGTTCTATTTCAGTTCTAGTTCAGTTCTAGTTCAGTTCTAGTTCAGTTCTAGTTCAGTTCTAGTTCAGTTCTAGTTCAGTTCTAGTTCAGTTCTAGTTCAGTTCTAGTTCAGTTCTAGTTCAGTTCTAGTTCGGTTCTAGTTCAGTTCTAGTTCAGTTCTAGTTCAGTTCTAGTTCAGTTCTAGTTCAGTTCTAGTTCAGTTCTAGTTCAGTTCTAGTTCAGTTCTAGTTCAGTTCTAGTTCAGTTCTAGTTCAGTTCTAGTTCAGTTCTAGTTCAGTTCTAGTTCAGTTCTAGTTCAGTTCTAGTTCAGTTCTAGTTCAGTTCTAGTTCAGTTCTAGTTCAGTTCTAGTTCAGTTCTAGTTCAGTTCTAGTTCAGTTCTAGTTCAGTTCTAGTTCAGTTCTAGTTCAGTTCTAGTTCAGTTCTAATTCAGTTCTAGTTCAGTTCTAGTTCAGTTCTAGTTCAGTTCTAGTTCAGTTCTAGTTCAGTTCTAGTTCAGTTCTAGTTCAGTTCTAGTTCAGTTCTAGTTCAGTTCTAGTTCCGTTCTAGTTCAGTTCTAGTTCAGTTCTAGTTCAGTTCTAGTTCAGTTCTAGTTCAGTTCTAGTTCAGTTCTAGTTCAGTTCTAGTTGTCCAGTTGAGTGATAGGTGCAAAACCATACTGTATATTTCTTCCAACTCAATAGCTGTTAATTATTATTTTTTCTAACAATATTAATAATAAAAATATCAATAAAAAAATTTGTTCATAGAAATTTGTATTTTAATAACAAACCACAATACATAATCACTGACCCTGCGTTTGACCAACACCCTCCACTACCTCATCAAACACCAATTTTTTCCATTCCTCTATTGTAAGCTCCTCATCATTAAACGCATGAACATTGACGTTTGGGGGCGGAGCATTAACTTCATCTTTATCATACCAAACGCTAATATAACTGTGCTGAAGCGCCTCATCCACCGAAATTCGTTCATCCGGATCAATTTTTAACATTCTACTTAGTAAATCACGTGCCTCATCAGTCTTACAATTATTTTCATCACTGGGCTCGTTATATTTATCAAACAATGCATCCGGAAACAGACGCTCAAACGTATAACCTTCACAGTGGGGCAATGTTTTCAAATAGTTGCAAACATTTGCAGACAACTTATCGTGAAAGGATTTAGGTGGTGTACCCAGTTGTTGAACTATTTTATTCCATTGATCGATATGATCAGTGCCGCGAAATAGGATGCTGCCACGCAACAGCTCTCCAAATATGCAGCCTATAGACCAAATGTCTACATTTTCCTTGTAACGCATGCCCAAGATAACCTCTGGAGCACGATAGTAACGGGTCACCACGTAAGCGGTCATCATGTGTGAAGAGTCGGCATTCAGGCGAGCCAAACCAAAATCTAATATTTTCAGAGTACAATCCGATTTCACCACAATATTCGAGGGTTTCAAGTCACGATGTATTATGCCGGCCGAGTGCAAGTGTCTTATGCCGCATAATATCTGATAGATCAAAAATGATAATCTATCATGATCCAGACCCATGTGCAGAATGCTATTGAAATTAGCCTCCATTAGTTCCGTTACCAGATAAACATCTTGAAACTCTTCGAGGCTCTGGTCGGTGGTAAAAGCATCCAGCAAACGTATGATATTTTTATGATTGACCATCTTTAATAATTTCAATTCACGATAGGCCCGCTTGGCTTGTATTACATTTTGAAATGGTCTGGAGAGTTTTTTAATGGCCACACTGCGTTCGTGTAAAGTATCATAGGCTGAACAAACTACACCCTGTGCTCCCGTACCGATAGGTTTTAAATCCTGATAATACACAGGCACTGTAAATTCGGCATCGATAACTTTAACTGTATAGAATTCATATTTTGCAGCCATTGTGTGGGTTTGATTTTTTATATGTTTAATAGCTTTAAAGATTTTGTTCTTTACACTTCAACGTTGAGGTTTCAAATGCTGTTAAAAGTAATTATTTTCATTCTAATTGAAACAACAATAAATATCAACCACAAAATGATTAAGATATTGTAAATATAGCTTTTCTATAATTATTGCTTTAGTTATTTACTTTAAATAACTAAGAAATGCACAAAATTAATGAATTATTATTTCTGAGCTGAGTCTGTATTAATAAAAACTATAAAGAAATAATGGCAAAAGGTTTCCAGTATATTTGTGTTGCTAGTTTAATTTTTTAAGTCTGTCTCTTGAAGCAAATGAGTTTACACAAAAAAAGACTCTTTTCTTTTAGGTGTTAAAAAAGCTTGCTTAGTTCTTGGTAACCATTTTTTGGTAAACAAATCTTTGCTGGATTTTTTTCACAAAAATAAAATCATGTTTGTAAAAGTTGTTTTTTTGGCAAAAAAGCTTGTCTAGCAATATAAAGCTTTTTTGGTAAGAAGTCTCATGGAGAAATCTGTCTCTTGAAGCAAATGATTTTACACAAAAAAAGAAGCTTTTCTTTTAGGTGTTAAAAAAGCTTGTTTAGCAATATAAAGCTTTTTTGGTAAGAAGTCTCATGGAGAAATCTGTCTCTTAAAACCAATGATTTTACACAAAAAAAAGAAGTTTTTCTTTTAGGTGTTAAAAAAGCTTGTTTAGCAATATAAAGCTTTTTTGGTAAGAAGTCTCATGGAGAAATCTGTCTCTTAAAACAAATGATTTTACACAAAAAAAAGAAGTTTTTCTTTTAGGTGTTAAAAAAGCTTGTTTAGCAATATAAAGCTTTTTTGGTAAAAAGTCTCATGGAGAAATCTGTCTCTTGAAGCAAATGATTTTACACAAAAAAAAGAAGCTTTTCTTTTAGGTGTTAAAAAAGCTTGCTTAGTTCTTGGTAACCATTTTTTGGTAAACAATTCTTTGCTGGATTTTTTTCACAAAAATAAAATCATGTTTGTAAAAGTTGTTTTTTTGGCAAAAAAGCTTGTCTAGCAATATAAAGCTTTTTTGGTAAGAAGTCTCATGGAGAAATCTGTCTCTTGAAGCAAATGATTTTACACAAAAAAAGAAGATTTTCTTTTAGGTGTTAAAAAAGCTTGTTTAGCAATATAAAGCTTTTTTGGTAAGAAGTCTCATGGAGAAATCTGTCTCTTAAAACAAATGATTTTACACAAAAAAAAGAAGTTTTTCTTTTAGGTGTTAAAAAAGCTTGTTTAGCAATATAAAGCTTTTTTGGTAAAAAGTCTCATGGAGAAATCTGTCTCTTGAAGCAAATGATTTTACACAAAAAAAAGAAGCTTTTCTTTTAGGTGTTAAAAAAGCTTGCTTAGTTCTTGGTAACCATTTTTTGGTAAACAATTCTTTGCTGGATTTTTTTTTACAAAAATGGATCCTTTTTGTAAAAGCATTTTGGCAAAAAAGCTTGTTTAGCAAAAAAAAAAATACTTTTATAAAAGGCTTCATATTTTTAGAAAAAAAAAACTTTTTTTTAAATATCCATCAAAGAAGTCGTTTACAAAAAAGCAATATAAAGGTTTGTGTGTAAAAAAACTTTTACAAAAGTTTTCCTATTTTTATAACAAAAAAAAACGTTTTTGTCTTTTACAAATAAGCTTTGAAAACCCATTTTTGTAAAATAAAACTTTTTGACAAAATAAAGCTTTCTGCTAAAATAAAGTCTTTTTTGGTAAAAACCTTAAAGTTTTTTTTAAGCTTTCTTTTGCAAACATTATTTTGTGAAATTTGAAAGTTTTGGTGGATAAAAGCTTTTCGCTGAAAAGCTTTTTTCTTGTATGCTTTCTTTATTCCTTACTAAAGAAATTCCCTAATTGATATTTGAAACTTTAAACTTTCTTTTCAGGCAATCCCATACTACAAATTCTCGAATTGCGCGTTAATGACAAACTAGCCCAGGATTTCGTAAGAAAACAAAAGGCCAGAATAATCGAATAAACTGCTAATAAAAACACCCATTTCAACCAGCTGAATTTGCAAGAAATTTAAAAGTTAATGAAACGAGGCTGCAATCAAATTGTATGTATGGAATTTAGAAAATTTGTACTTTAAAAAAAATCACACAAAATTATAAAGAAAACCGGAGCTAAAAATATATTGAAATTTGTATAGAAAAATAAAACAAAAAAAAAAACTAAAAAGAAAGTGAATTTAAAAATGGTGCATAAAAACGTAAAAATTATATAACAAAAAAAGTAGAAATTTAGCAAAAACGGAATTAGAGAAAAAAAAAACCTGTTGCAAAACAAAATATTACTAAAAGAATTTATAGATAACCAGAGTTATTAAAAAATTCTTTATTTTTTTTTAAATAATAAAAAACTTATTTGAAACAAACTCTTTGTTAAGCTTTCAACAAACAAAACTGAAAATTAACAAGATTAAAAAAAGAAAGAAAAATTGACAAAAAAAAAGAGCAGGAAAATCAAGAAGCTGAATGATGAAATACTGATGGAAAAAAAGAAAGAAAATAAAAAACAACTTAACCAATTAAATGCAACTTTTAGGGAATCTTTTTTGGATAAACTTTTTTTCAAATGCTTGTTTTTTTTTTGTAATAGAAATAAGCCAAAGCCCACAACAACATTACAACATAACAAAAATATACCAACGGATTTAATTAACAAACTAACAAATACTATTTAAAACTGAATTAAATACACTAACAAACAAACAAACAAACAAAGAACTTTTAAAAATGCTGAATTACCAACAAAACAAAAATAAATAAGTTTTATTCTAAAATTCAATACAAAACAAATAAAAACGAAATATTTATAAATTTAATTAAAAAAAAAATTATTATTACAAAAAAAAAATTATATGTATATGTTTGAAAATAACTTAAGGCTACCCTTGAAACAAAGTGTCATTTATACTGTACAGTGATGTAGAAAAGTAAAGCGGGTTTTTTGTCTTACTAATTTCTTTAGTTTGCTTCTAAACTTCCAGCATACTTACAATAACCCCCTGTTTCACGATGTCGAAAGATAACGTTCGCTTAGATAAGACTTAAGACACAAACTTGATTGTGGAATAAACAAACTTGATTGAGTAAAAAATAGATACGATAAAAAGTTTGTGTCTTAAGTCTTATCTAAGCGAACGTTATCTTTCGACATCGTGAAATAGGCCATAAATGTACGAAAAAAAACATAATTTCCATCTGTTCTAAAATCTTTATTTCTACAATAGTAGAATTTCCGTATTATTTTCAATATGTTATATATAGTGAGAAGCAAAACTGTCCGGATGTTTTGCATTAAGGAAGGTGATTTTGGATGCGCTCATACGGTCTATGTCAGTAGTATTATTTTCCATCAGACTGGTATCGGTTGACTTTTGTTTCATCGCTCCAAATAACCCGTTTCCAGTCATTTACTGTTCAATTTTTGTGGGTTTTACAGAAATGAAGCAGTTTTTTTCACATTTCTATTGGAAAGTGCTGGCTTTTTTTTCACACACTGGCTACTAAACCAATTCTATTTAATTCGCTTCTAACCGTCCAGGAAGTGACATCCTTAGCTATACTTTTTGCAGCATTTTTCCAGGTCTTGATGTCCTTATTATGTAGTAAGCGTTCAATCTGCCGGGCTTCACCATCAGAAAGCAGTTTTGGTCGACCCCCTTGGTTATTAATTCAAGCTACATTACTCCGTTTTTTATTTCATTTACCTTAAATTTAACTTAAATTTAATTATTCAGCAATTCTACGGCATGAATAATTATTGTGCAACCAATTTATCACATTGTTTGCAATATCAGTTGGCCTTTTTCTCATTTTTAAAGATCTTTTAATTTAAGAACAATTATTATTTTTATTTTTCTTTTAATTTTTTATTTAAACATCAAGTTAATCACTTCAAAGGTCAAACAATAATGCACAAATAGAGCAATAAAATCTTGATAACGAGATCGCAAATATCGTTAGATTTTAGCAGAGCAATATTGTGATAATGTTTATTTCTTGTAGTGTGCAAAAGTGCCCGAATAGTGAATTTTTTGTTTTTTTTATTTTTTTTTTTTTTTTTTTTTTTTTTTTTGAAGCAATTTATGTGAGTTTTTGTGCTTTATAATTTAGAATAAGGTTCTATTAAATAAAGAAATACATTTATGTATATGATAATATACTTATATTTGCATAATTTTCATTACCTTACTTCCTTAATGCAAAACATTCGGACAGTTTTGCTTCTGATTGTACATAAATATATTTAAAAGCTCCTGTAGTCTCCTTGTATTTATACTGCTTCTTTTCAGTCTCAAGAGTCAGTCTCAAAAAGAGACCAAAACTAACTAGTCCACTAATCGAAGTAACACAAATTATCATATAATTTTTTTATTAAAAATTAACTAAAAACGTACATAACAATTCAGTTTTGGCCAAAAACATAACCGTTAGCATGCTTCAACCACCGTATTCACCGGATTTGCCCCCGCTGACTTTTTCCTCTTCCCAAAACTGAAGACACCGATGAAAGGAAAGCGTTTTGCTACGATTGAGGAGATAAAAGAAAAATCGAAACAGAAGCTGTTGGCGATACCAAAAAGCGCGTTTCAGAAGTATTTTGGGGATTGGAAAAAACGTGTATTATATCTGAGGGGATTACTTTGAAGGGGGCAAGATAGTTGTTAATGAAAAAATAAAGAATTTTTTAAAACAAATTTAAATAACGGTTATTTTTTGATCAGACCTCGTATATGTATTTAATCATTAAATTTTAATGTCATCAAAAGGTTCCTACTATTTTTAATTTGCTGAATTCCTGCCGGACCATCCAATGCAACTAATTCATTTAAAGCTACAAATGGCCGAAAAACTCCCAGACACGAAAGCGTAATATTCCGTCAAGACAACGCTCGGTCACAAGTTGCATAAACCTGTTAAAGCTATTTAAAAAGAAGAGGTTGGGAAATTTTGCGTCACCTACCTTGTTGTAGTCAGACCTTGTCTCGTGTGACTAGTATATGTTTTGAATGAACTGGGTATCCGAAATTGGCTTGATTCGTTTTGATGAGCAATCCATATGTTGCTAGAGAGATGATCAATAATTGAATAAATTTATATTTTACAAATGTTACAAAATAAAAACTAACAGCCTTATGCAAAAAAAAATCTTATTTGAGGATTGAAGTTCACGTTAGTTAACAGACACTTTAAGGCTAACACACCTATGTTAAAAATTCATATGCAAAAACAGTACGCTAACTATTGTATTCATCAATTAATTTTATATGTTGATACTGGCAACACTATCACTCTCTTTTGTCTCTTTATAGTTAATGATGTAAAACAACGATTTTAAGTTCATTCGGATAGTCGGATATCTTAAAATGTTTTGTATATTTTCAATATAAAATGAAATTTTATTCTTATTTTAATATGTCAAATAATATTTATACTGCATAAAAACATAAACTAACCACATTTATAATAATTTAAAATAATAAATAATCTTATTTGTTCCTAACTTAAAAGCGATTATTTTAAAAACGAGCTTTATTTACTTTGGTTGATTGTATGTACATCACTATAATGTTTTGTATGTTTTCATTATATAAAATTATAAATACAAATTGGAACAAGTTGGTTTCAGTGACATTGCTCAAAATAAAAAATTGCATCAAATAGGGCTTTCAGAGAAGATAAAAGTAGTATAAAAATTCTTTGTCGGTCACGCTTATTTTCGAGTGGGCGGGTCTTCAAAGTTGCAAATATATGAGCCTATATCTCGAAAACTATTCGGTGTCTGATAATTTATGATACCTCAAATTAATGGTATGAAAAATATCTTTCCAACGAAATATACCATGATTATAAAATATGGACCCACTATAGGTTTAATTCGAAATAAATATTTTTTTACCCAAATTTTTTTTTAATATCTAAAAAATCTTAAAAAAAAAGTCTATATAAGTGTTATTTTAGATTATTAATTTAAATAGCCAAGACATTTAGCTTTAATTTAAGGTAAAATATGTGTCTGTGGGTATTATAATTACAGATTTTTAAGTTCTGAAAAATTAAAAAAAATAATTATTTTTCTTTAAATTATAATTTCCAAACTTTAGTATACATAAATACTTTGAAATCAAATTTCATACTTTTAATATTAATATATATATATAATTTTCTCGACATTGACCTGTAGATGGTTCATATAAGTAGATTATGTTATATATTGTTGGAAAGGTCTTTATAATACCTATCATTTGATATATAATTCGTCTAAAAAGGTTTTCAAGATAAAGCTAAACATATTACAAACTTTGGAGCCCCGTCCACTCTTTTTTTATTTCAGTCAGAATTTAAAATCCACTAAAACCGACTTAAGCCTTTTTATGTAAAAAATTCATACAATTTCAATGATTTTCATTGAACGCTTTCAAAAAACTTTGTTTTTACATTAAAAAATATATTAATTTAAAAAATATATCCATGTATCAATTTTTTAGGTAAAAATCTTCGCAAAAATTCACAAAACTTTATTTGTTAAAACAATAAAATATTTTAACGACACTTTAAAGTAGATGTGTAGCTGCTTTAAATTAATTTATGTTATTATTGCTTTACCAGACGTATGTTAAGCTAAAAGTTGTTTTTGCATGATACTTTAAGGAATTTTTCTTAACAGAGGTTTATCAGTCTGTTTTAAGTTTTTTTGCATAAGGCTGTAAACATTTAAAAAATACCCTCAATTTTAAGAAACACCCAAATAACATTTGATTATAATTACAGTCAATCACTTAAATTGTAATTGTCATTATTCGGAAAAAATTTTCATTCATGCCAATTTATACTGCAATAAAACTACATCTATTGAGTAAAAAAATAAACTGTATACACTCTGCATTACCAGAGATGTGTGAATTAACCAGTTTACCTTACGATGCTTATCAAAACACACACACAAAAATGTTAAGTGAAGCTTAAACATATTCATTTTATACAAGCAGTAAATGACGCTAATTTTCAGTGCTGCAGTTTAAAATGAAGTGTTGCAAGAAACCTTTACAGACACCTTGAAATTTGACACAAAAAAAATTAAAAAATTTTTATGTTAAAGGCAGACATTAATTTTATAGAAATTATAGAAACATGGTGAAATGTAAACTCTCCAAAAATCTAAATATAAAATGATGATAACTTATAATGTTGCTTATAATTAAATGCGGCAAATAATAATTTTCTTTACTCTCTATTCACTCATGACTAACTATAATCGGTTTTGTCAATTATAAATAAAAATGGTTTCATAAGACCAATTTAGTTAGACCAACGTGTAAAAAAAGTAGGGTCCTCCTTACAAGTTTTTCGTTTCTTAACACAAAAAAAAAAACTTCTACATCAGTGTACAACAAAATAGCATTCAAGTTCCAAAATCTCAAAACATTTTTTTAATTTCAACATAATGTTTTCCTAACAATTAATGCTATTTTGCTAAAAAGACAAACAGACAAAAATATATTTATGTAACAAAAAACAATACAAATTAAATGTTCAGTGATTGTTGTCAATTCAAAACAAGATTTAAACAAAAACAAATTATAATTATTAATTATTATTATTATTAATATTAAAAATATACAAAACTATATATAATAAACAAACAAACAAACAAAACACTAACAACAAATTAAAACTATAAAACTAATCTGTGCTACTACTATCCCGAGCTTATTGATTTCAAAATTTATTTACGAACTTAAAGCAAAAAAAAAATATGAAAATACGAAAATTGTATTAAAGAAAATCCCTAAATTAATACAAATAATAAGTCTATTTATTTAAAACACCCGCACCAATTTATTGTATACAAAATATTTAACAAAATAGCACCTACAAAACTAACTACTTAAACAATATAAAAAATACATTAAAATTTATATATAAATTACAAAACACAAAATAACTAAAACTGACCCACCTCAAACTATAACTACCGGCAAATTAAGGCATTCTACAGTGGCGAGCACAAATATGTCTCATGTCTCAAGTGCATTGTGCACTTTTTAATTGCATAAAAATAAAACTAAAAAGAAATTTGGAAAATGTTTTTCGCCATTTTTTTAGATTCAATGCTAAACAAAATAATTTACTACAAATACCAAACGGAAAATATTAATTTTTGTTTAATAAACAAGTAGCAATAACAAAAAAAAACTTTATTTTGCACAAGTATGTCTTTTGAAATATTTGCACAAACAAATAAGTTTGCTGTTCGATTTGTATGTGTTTGCCTTGTTTAAGACTTTAAAGAAAAAACATTAGTGTGATAATAATTTAATTGCATGTGGTAAACACTTTTTGCAAATTATCCCACACAAATTAAATTATAAGAAATAATTAAGAAACTGTCAAGAGCCATTGAGAAAATGGGTTAACACCTCAATAATGTCAATTGGCGTTGAGGCGATATATGTATATTTGAATAATTGTAAAATGAATTTATAAAATAAATATTACAAAAAAAAAAAAAAAAAAAAGTCAATCAGTGGTCATAAGAGTCCACAAAAGGCGATGTCGCAAAAAGCTAATAATGAATGCAAACGCATTCGCACAAATGAAAATATACAAATGTTTCACATCGCAAGATGTGGATACGTACCAGAAGAAAAGTGGGTGGGACCACGCCCCTTTTAAGGCAATTTAAAAACTTGTATATAGTCTTAACTACTGGACCAATCGTCATTAAATTTTCACATAGGATATTCTTACGAAATGATAAATTCTTGACTATATAATGTTGTGAGTGGACAAAGGGGCGCAGCCTCGCCATAAGCCCAAAATCGTCATATCTTGGACATTATTTTTACCAACGGCGGCAGTATTTGCTATATATGATAGAAATAAGTACCAAAACAAAAGTGGGCGTATCACGCCCCTTTGTTTGCGATATATTGAAGGCTGGACCTGTTAACCGATCTTAAATTTTCACAGCCTGCAGCTTTAACACAAGAATATTTATTACATGATAATATTTTGCGATCATGCACACTTCTGCATCTACTTTTTCACTACGTTTATTAACGGCTTTACCTCAAAGGGGGGTAGCGCAGTACACCAGGTTCAGCTATTGGTGACATCTTAGTAGTAAAATATTAAAATTTACATTGTCTATAAAAACTGTTAAGGCACATTTAAAGTTTGCCAGAGAGCACAGAAATTGGACAGTAGGTGACTGGAAACATGTAGTCTGTGCCAGACGAATCCAAATTTAATCACTTTAATCCGACAGTAAACAATATTGCTATCGAACTCATCTTCCAGGTTTTGTTCTCTTCGGCTAGAAGGTGACTTAAGCACACTTCCAAAATCGTGAAAGAATGGCTTAGCGAGCAGAAGCTGATGAAGTGGCCAGCAGAAATTCCGAACCTCAATTCGAGAAGAGACAGTTGTAGTGATGTCAAACGGGACTGGTTTTGTATATTCCGGTATTTGGAATTAAAAAAAAATCGGGATTTTTGAGTTTTTATTTCATATTGAAATAAGGGCCCGATTATCGTTCACAACACTAAAATGTTGTGTTGTTCCCTTATTAAAAATTATGAGGAATGTGTAAGTTAAAAAAGCTGCTAAAACAAATATACTTTCCTAAATCTTTTACACAAACACATACTACTTTACGGTATTTATTAATCGCAAAAATCCCGGTATTTGCTTTCCATATACAAGCGAGTTGCTTTCATTTGGTTTGTCATTTTTCTTAGAACTTGATACTTGTAGTTTTTAAAAAAACATTTATATAATTGCATTTATTATTTTTATTTTTATGCAATAATAAGTGCCCACCGTACTCATGCACTCATTTGTGCTCCCATCTGTGTAGAAAATAAAATTTCAAATGAATTTAAATGAAATTTTTTTATTTAATAATGAAAGTCCATAATTTGCCTTTAAAATCTTAAATTTCTTTTAATCTAAATTTCATTTCCTTTTTACAGTGAATTATTTTTATAAAACTTAGTTTTCTAAACAATAAAATCTTATTTACAGTCAGTCACAGTTTTATACCTTAAGCAAATAAATTTGTTTAAATATTTTCAATTCAATTTGTTTTTCGGTGTTGCCTACTGTATAATAACTTAAACTGTAACTTCTACACATTGTAAATTTTGTACTATATATACATATATATATATATATATAAAATATAACAAAAAATACCACCAAACAGTGGTATTCTCTAACGACTTTATACTATACTAAACATAACTCTAGTCTATATATTAAAAAAAAAGAAATACTATTAACAATTTTATTTTTAAGTCATTCAACTTTTTTATACCTACACTCTGACATAAAAATATGAGAACAAACATAAATGCTCCCACATTATTAAATTGTATGTAAATGAAAAAAATATGTGTATTTGTAACAAAATCAAGAAAACTATAAATTAATTAATAATAAATGTATTCATTAAATAAACATTAGAGAAATTTTTATTAATTGTAAAATAACTATTAACAATAAACAAACAAAAACCAAACAACCAATTGTCATTAAATATTCTATGTTCTAATATGGAAATTATTACAAATTATTATTCTGATAACAAATTTTTGTTGCTTAATTTGGATTGAAGAGATTGTGGTTAAAATTTGTCATGTTTTAATATCTACATACACATACTATATTAATTATTTAAAACTTTAACCAGTTAAATTTCTCAGTACTAGAAAATAATACAACAGTATGCATGTATGACCATTAAAGTCATTCACCACTACTACTGTACAAGGTGAGTGCTAATCGGCAACAAATACAACACAATACAGAAACAACAGGCATTTTGTACTAATGTACTACTGTCAAAAATACTTGAAAAAGTATTACTTTTGCCATCAGTAAATTGTAAACAAAGCCAGTCAGCTGTGCTACTGAACTCACCTTGTATAGTTACACTATGCATAAGACCAGGAGCATTTTGGCAGCAGTCCAAGAAGGGTTTAGCGAGCGGTGTCGTCCGTCACAATGACACAATGTTCAGGTTGACTAACGCCAAAGAACATACATACAGAAAAAAAAATGTCAACATTTTTACAAGTTTTTCAACAATGTTATTTATATATGATTGCGGGAACCATAATATGGTTAAGTTACGATTAAGATGATTACTATAATCATATATATGATTGTATTAACTATAA
Organism: Bellardia pandia; assembly: GCA_916048285.2. NCBI lineage: Eukaryota > Metazoa > Arthropoda > Insecta > Diptera > Calliphoridae > Bellardia > Bellardia pandia. The sequence continues at coordinate 26,812,300 of OU696531.1, forward strand.
ATATATTTGTTGCAATCATGTTTATGATGAATCCATTTATCATAACTTGTTGCGGTGACATCAAGGTGTGGAAAGTTCCACATAATGTACCACCGGGCATATTATTGATAGTTTTTTATTTTTTCTTCCTCGCATCATAGAAAATGAAGAGTATTCTAACATTTTTAAAAACAGTTTTCATGATCTTCAAATTTCTTGGTTTATAAATTAATTACACTCTTGTTTACTATCTTGACAATATAACAAATCAATAAGTCAATTACAAAAGATTACAATTGCTACAATATTTTTTAAAAGTATTTTTAAAAACCTCAGAAATTTCTTCAATCCAAAACAGAAAATTTTAACTTTTTAAATTCTTTGTTATTATTATTTTTATATCTAAACTTTATTTATACACAAATATTCACAATAACTAACAAATATACAACTAATTACATGAAAAACAATACCAAAGCCGAAAAAAAAATATTTATATTTTTTTAAAAAATTTTCTAAATACTTTTATTTTGATACAAAACACTATTTATACAAATCAAAAACAAAAACAATAAAAAGCTTAAGGCAGATGAAATCAAAATGAAGCATTTTTTGTGTTAAACAAATTTATTTTGATATTTATATGTTGAAATTCATTTTAAAATATTTTTAACACAATAGTGCAGCAACATTAAGCCCTCCTAAAGAAACAAAAACCAAACCAACTAAATGACAAACAAAGTTATCAAAAACTAAACTCAAATACAAATACAAATTTACACTAAATATTAAAAAGAAAACAATTTAAAAGCTAACATTTTTATTAATAAAAGAAACTACAAAAACCAGAAACTAAAAACTGTAGACATTTTTTTAAATATGCTTTTAAAAATATGTTGGAAATATATTGGAATTATAATATTCATAGGCAGCTTTATGTAGCAAAACTTTTAATATTTCTTGAAATTAGTTTTCAAAAGAAAAAAAAAGACAACTATTTATTGCTAAGTACCCAGAAATTACTTGTTAATGTATTGCAATTACTAAGATTTTGGTAATTATATAGCTTCTTCAGGAAGTTACTCAAAGAGTAGCGAAATATTAAAATAAAATTTTAATTGATTATAAAAAAGACCTAAAGCTTAAATAATTACCAAAATCTTAATTATAATAAAAAAGTAAAATAAAAAATAATAAGAAGTTTTGCAATTACCTAATATCATACCTTTACATGACTGCTGCTTACCGTATGCATTACTTACAAGTAGTAAAGTAATTACTTATTTATTATGTGATTTATAAGATATTGACATGAGCACATTCTGTTTTTTTTTTATTAGCGGCTTATTAAGTAAGTTTTTACAACCAACTGGTTATTAAACTCATTACTTGTAACTAGTTTTGTAATGATTTATTTAACAACAGTTGTGTTAATTTCTTGCCTCCAAAAACATCATATTATTAAAACAATGCGATATTAGCATTATTTTTTATATGATTAACAAACACAAACTGCAAAGCTTTTTGGCTTATCTGCAGAAAACACCCAGAGTCTTTGACAGAAAACGAATCCGCAACCCTCTGACTAATAGTGCGGCACTCTATCGCCTAGTCTATCGGGGCACCCCTTATTACTTATCTCATTACTTACTAATGAATGTTTCCACGGTTCTTCCACTACTTGCAAAGATATTAAATAAATATAATTACAAATCAGTGCCTGTGGCTTATAGTAGTTATAGTCTCACTGTGCTCAGTGGGACAGAATCGATATTTGTTTGGAAATCAATTGAAAATGCCATTTCTAGCTTTTTTTGCGAAATATTGAGCTATCGAAAATTACTGTAACAAAACAATTTGTCAAATTGGTGAAATTATTTCCAATATTTCTAAATATTCAACATTAATTTACGTTCTCTTTCTTAATAATAAAATGTAACAAAATTACAAAGACGAAAATACCGCCATTCGTAAAAAAATATTTAAGAAAATTCCAAAAAAAGTGTTTTTACAATTTTGCCCATAAACAACTTAAAGCATAAATAAAAATACATAAAAGTTTCTAAAACTGGTTTTCTATTTTTCTATTTTTTAAAACATACATATGGCTTAAAGTTAAATTAAAAAAAAAAAAATTAAATTCAGAATGGCGATTTTTTCACATTCTTGCCCTTAAAGTCCACATTGCTTTCGGGACTACTTAAATACTTTAAGTAAAAATAAGGAATACATGAAGGTTCCAAAATTGTTTTTTTTTTTTAATTCCAGCTTTGGAAATTTAGCACATGTGGCCCAAAGTTGAAATTTTGTAAAAAAAAAAAATTCTCAAATTTCATTTCAGCAAAATATTCTATTCTGTAATACTGGTTTTTTTTTAATTAACAAAAAGGATTAAAGGCAAATTTTTGCTCAAAAAAATTTAAAAATCTAATATTTTTTAAACTTTCCAATTGCAAATCATTTAGTTTTGACTCTAGGAAAGTTATTACTAAGTTATTACTAATTTTCGCTACAGTAGTCTCTACAAATTAAAAGTTATTTCTTTGAAATATTTGCTGTCTGATGAAAAATTTTCTCGTTCAAGTAACAATATAAATTTCAGAAAAATCCATAAAAAATTTGGCCTGATATTGGGAAAAAATCGTACAGGTTTTTCCAATTACATATAACTGAAAAACCACAAAAGATAAATAGCACACGCAAGCATGAAATTAAATTGGTTAAGTTTAAACAAATAACATATCAATGGTGCCCTATTTTAAAACCCCACAGTTGCGCCTCTAGCGTTTCTATAACATTTAGGAGTATTTAAAATTGAATACTCCTAAACCATGCTTGTGCAAAATTTTATTTTCATTAAATTAGCATTTGAGAAATGCCAGATTTATTTCCACATACAATTTTAAAACATTTAAACAAATTATATGCCAAAGCAGCCCCCTGTGCATTGAGCCCCCACAGCTTAGACTCTGAAGCGTTTGTGGGATTCATCTGCAAAACGTAAACTCAATTGCTCCTTAGCTAAGCTTATGTAAAATTATATATAACTAAATGGCAGCAGCCTTTTAGAAATATCATATTTAATTCCCAGAAATTATAAATCAGCACAACTGTAAACTAATAATCTTTTGCAGATGATAGCAACATTTGTCATTCATACTCATTTAACCATAGACCCAACCCTTTGGAGATTAGGGGAAATGAGCAAGATAGCCAAGATCTTAAGATAATCTCAGAATGGGGTTGTGTGAACCGAGTCGATTTTATCGCACGTAAGACTCAGTGTTGTACAGTGGGTGGCCAAATTATTAGTTACACTTATTAATTAAGATTCAACCGCTTTTAATACGTATATAAATTTATTTCTTGTACCAGATGTTTTCGTATTTTAATTCTGGTAATACTGTTAAATATTTTGTGCAGTGTCAACAATGATTGGTGACATTAGAGTGCAGTTGTAGATCATTATCTGTCATTCTGCTCTGAAGTGTGAAATATGCAATTTTGATTAAATTGATTAAAGGTCTGGCATCACGATGAAGAGCTAAAATAAAATGTTTAAAAATACATTCAGAGCATGCCAAAAAGGGTGCAAGCTGTAATTGATGCCAAAGAAGGTTCTACGAAATATTAAGATTTTTTTTTTTCAAAAAATTTTGTAATATTTATTTTCCTCAAATAGATATTTTTAAAACAAAAAAAATTATTTTTAATTGAATTAGAAACACTTAATTTACCTAAAAGAACAAATAAAAGGATAAATTTCCACTATTTTGCATGTGTAACTAATAATTTGGCTACCCACTGTATATTAACACACAAATGCACGACAGATTATGTTGCTTCATCTGTTCTTATGGGCGGTGTATATATTAAAGAATCAAACGCTCTTAACGTTCTAGACATGAGAATCCAGTGTGATGTTCACTGGACTAAACACATTTTGCAAGTGTCAAGAGAAGAGTTCAAGTGAATTGGTTTTTTAAAACGGTGTAGGAAATACTTCACTCGATCTGATCTCCACATCATTTACACCACCTATATTCCACCAAAAATGGAATACAACTCTCATGTATGGGCCGGTGCTTACTCGACCGCGTACAGTAGAGAACCAAGAAGCTTATCGGTGACAATAGGGTATTCAACTCTCTTGATTCATTGGAGCATCGTCGCAATGTGGGTTGTGTTTTACTGTTCTATCGGTACTATAATGGAATGTGCTCTGCTGAAATTACAGAACTTGTTCCTGAAACACGTGGTTTTTTACTCGTAATACTCGTTCTTCAGACAGGAACCATCCATTTGTGGTCGACTGGACAGTGAATCGCACAACACATTACAGGGAATATTCGTTCTTTAGCCGTACTGTCCGTATGTGGAATTAACTACCAGCAGACAATATAAGAAAATTCAAATCAAATGTTCAAAAACACTACTCCCTCTATCCTCCCTAACATAACCTATTTTCCTAGTTCCAACACACAATGTATTGCATGAGTAGAGGTCGTCCCCTGAGTGCTGGTCCAAGCAAAAAAAAAATTAAAACTAAATTTCAAGAAAATTAGAATAAGTTGCTGCAGAAGTGGAAATAGAGCAGGGGGTTTATTGTGTATTTCAATTCGTAAGCAAACGTTTTTGAAAGTATACAAATTCGAACGATTTTCTTTCCGAAACGAGTTACAAAATAACCGTCCTGATTTAGTTTTCCATATACATATGTATATATAACTCAAAGCTTTTTGTAACAATTATTTATTTATTTCAACATATTTTCCATATTTCCTATATTAACTGAAAACTGAGCTTACTAATAATCATATATAAATAAAAATTTAAATTTATTTATTTAAAAAAAAAAACGGTATAACAATCCTCTTTTATTTTAACAATACTGATAATATGTAACTTTTATCGAAACATATATTGATTGGTTTAATGATAAGACATTGAAATATAACAAAACATATTTCACAATTTATTATAAGTAAATTCAATTAAAACAGAATTATATGACAAGACAAAACACAAACAAAAATAACTACATACATACATATATTTCAAATAAAACTAAAACAAACAGATTATTTGATTAATTAAAACAACAACAAAAACAACTAACAAAAAAATTATTAACAAAAAATAATAACTAAATGTGAAAAAAACCTATTTTAAATAAAACGATAAGAAAAACCTACAAAGAAAAACAAACTGAAACTATTCACCAGAAGAAAAGAAAAATTATTATTAATTAAAATTATGAAACAAAAAATCTCAATTAAATAAAATCAATAAATGTAAAAGAAATTAAATGGAAAAATGCATAAAATCATAAAAATACTTGAGTTTTTTTTTAAACAATTTTAGCTAATAATAGTCATAGTCAGGTAAGTAAACAAACAGCTCAATTATAACCTACACCACCATAGTGGGGAGAGTATATTGGATTTGTGCTAATGTTTGTAACGCCCAGAAATATTGGTCCAGCATCCGCCTTAAATTATATCGATCGACTCAGAATCACTGAGTCGATCTAACGCTGTCCAATGGATGTAATTTTATATTGAACCTACAATTAGGGCTCATGATTCATTTCAATATAAAACATCTTAAATTAACTTTAACAATAGAGATTACATGATGATCATCTAATATAAAAACTCTCAACAAATTGTTTAAATAAATCTGCGGTTTACTCTTCTTTAAATAGCTTATCTTCTGTATCTAACATTTATTTATCTTACAATAAATTTCACTTAGTCTTATTAAATTCAGCCTCTAGAACACATTAACTGCTAATATCTCTTTTTAAAAAAATGGAACTTGAACATTTCGATACAATCGACAAAATTTTCTACAATCCTTATCTACTGGCGAATATTTTCAAATTTCTAACATGCCAAGAACAGCTAAAGTTCTCCAAAATCTCGGACAACTTCCAAGATGTCATTATAAATCACATATGGAAACTGAAATACAAAAATATACAAGTGCTGGAATTCATGTCAAAATACTTTATATCAAATGTTGTGCCAAATGAAAACCTAATAGAAAACGACTATAAGGAATTTCTGAATTTAAATGCTGATAATATTAAAGTATTGCAGATTAATACGTTTTCTTTGCTAAACAAATGTTCCATAATGTTTCAGTTGGATGTTAGATTTTCAAATTTACTAGAGTTGAGAGTGCGTAATGTGAAATTCATGTTGGACGATGTGAAAGGGTTGGCCCATAATTTTCCTCAACTGAGAAAGTTTTATCTGAAATATTGTTTTCGTGCAAATGGTGGCGCAATTCAAACAATGAACGATTTTGATGGTGATATTTTTGAGAGGCTGGTGTTTTTGGAGCTGTTGACAATAAATCATATTTTTGAAAATGTTTATGTAAGAGGTCAAATGCAAAAATAGTTGCAATAAAATGTTTGCGAGAAAAAATTATAATTGTGTTTTTGTTTTGGAGTGCATTACTTAACAAATAACTAACTAATTAACTAAGTCTAGCCTATGGTTTAATGGCTTCCTGACTATAATTATTTTAAAGTCGTTTATTTTATAATTTAAAAAAATTTTTAATCGAAGTTCACTTCAAGTTAAATATACAATTTATTTGAAAATAAATTGTATACACTACATTTATTTTTGAATATTTCTGTTAGATGTTTTACATAGCCTTCCATTTATTTATTTATTTATTTATTTATTTAATCAGCTACAATATGGTAACAGCTGAGCAATTTTGAACATTTTACACATTTTATACAGACATATTAAAAAATAATAACATAACATATTAAACAATAATAATATTAAATAAAAATCCATTAAATACAGTTATAAGTATAGTCATTTGAGTTTAAGAAGATAATAAGCTTTCTCTTGGAACTATCAACAGAATCAGATAAATCTATTAGATTGTAGAATTGGTTCACTTCAGCAGAGATTCTACGTAATGGATCGAAGTTAATATAATTTGATCTGTGAAAACTTAAATAAACTGGCTCATATGATCTAAGTTGCCTGTTAGGTATATTGAGGCTAATTTTATCATGAAGACAAATGGAATCTATTTTACCATGAATTAAATTTATAAAGAATGCAATGTTGAAGGCAATCCTACGACTTTTTAATGTTGGCAGGCTTATAAGCGCTAGGCGTCTGCGATAGGGCGGCAGGTTAATATTAGGATTCCATCTCAAGTTACGAAGACATTGGAAAGCATAAATGCAAAATCATACAAAAATATTCAAAGAGACACTAGCAAAATGTAATGCATTTTCTGGCCGTAGCTCCCATATAAGGCCCACTTCCGAAAATCACTTTAAAGCGCATAACTCGCCCAAAATGTTGGTATCCAAATAATATTGAACGCAAATATATTTTATATGTATAAAAATAATACGGTACAATTTTATTGTTATCGGTCCATAATTAGTCGAAACTCCCATATAAGACCCTCCCCGTAATCAACTTTAACCTCCATAAATATTTTAAAAGTACTTATACCGAGTTAGAGTTTAACATACACAATATTTATATTCACAGACATCATGACACTAAATTTTTGGATGATCGGGCCATAATCTCCTATATAGGGCATATTTCTGAAAAACTCGTTTATACATATACTAGGTGTAGGGTATTATATGGTCGGTCTTGACCGACAATACTAATTACTTGTTTTAAACATATGAGGGCAAATGCATTAAAATTTAATAATAATTGAATTATTAAATAATTTATTAAAAAAAAATCTATAATTTTGATAATGACACAAATACATTTACACTCGTATTGTTAATATGATAATTATGATAAAGTGATGATGGCTGTTAAAATTTAATTAAATGATTACTGCTGCTATTAAAATCATGTTTTAATTATGATTATGAAATCGGTAAAATGACAACAATGGCCATGACATTTAAACTAATATGTAAAATACATACATACATACCCACATACATACATATAATAATGTAAATAATGCTTCCCAAAAAGCATTTTTCCAAGAAATAATATGCTATTAGAAATAATCCAAAATCAAGCAAGTAAGCAAGCCCGACCTTATAGTACCTTACACCGAGCATACATATATATGTGCAAAAACAGTTTCTTAAAAATGGGCCGAGGGACCGATCATTCAAAATTTTGTGCCACATAAATATTGTCTGTGTTCTAGTGTATAATAGCGGTATTCACACCGAGCTTGTTAGTTTGTTAGTCGGTAGTTTGTTAATTTGTTAAAGTTACCAACTGTGAACGACCCCCTTTTTAAAACTTTGTTAGTCTGGTAACTTTCGTAGTAAAACAGCTGATTTATTGTTTTGACACAATTTATTATTCTGGAAAAAATAAAACATGCCACGAGAAAGTGTAAAAAAAACAATTGTAACCCATTTAATTACTCATGGTTTGACACAAATAACGTTTGCTGACGGTAAGTAGACAAGATTTATCGAAGTTTAATAGTTTAATTACAAATAATTTAATAATGTAGAAATTTTCTGATTGTGAGTTACCAACTAACAACTATTTTATCAGGGGTGCCGTGTCGTTAATTTGTTAAATGTTTATCCGTTAGCGCGTTAAATATACAAAAACAAAATGCGTGTAAAAAAGTAACGATTAACGACTAACAAACTAACAACCTCGGTGTGAATACCGCTAATATAAATAGATTTATGCACGTTAAAATGGATTCCATTCCATTTGTTCATTTTCTTTACTGAATTTGATGTGGTAGTAAAAAATGATTAAGGACAGAAATGTAGCCCAATAGGCCCCAGCCGGACGGACAGACGGTCGAACGGACAGCGTTAAATCGACTTAGGAAGTGATTATGTACAGAGATGTATTCCCTACTGGTTTACCAATTTACGGGCTTTACAAATTACAATTGTCAATTTACGTATTTAAATGTCTTAATAGCATTGGCCACCATATTCAATTTCAATTTTTACAAAATCAAAACAATTTTAACACAAGGAATAGTAACAACTTAAGAATAGCCGTTTGCTTAAGTGAAACAACAAAGCAACGTGTCGAACACCCTGGTTGTAGAGAATATAATAACTTGCCTACTAGTATTAAATGCGTATGTATCAAGACTTTTACAATTTAAATCAGAGGTCGGCAAAGCGTAAAATGAGGTTGTGTGTGTGAGCAAACTACCCAGCAAACATAAACATAATTATATAAATTATACAAAACAACTTAGATAGGAAACATACACTCACAATATATTTTCCGTAACATATAAGAAATTAACAACGAGATTGATATATAAACGGAACTTCTAATACTTCAAAAGCTGATTACATGCATGTTACCAAATGCATTATCAATCATAAAATATTTTTCGTAATTTATTATTAATTTGAAATGTTTGTTGGGAAGTATTTCTGAAAAAAAATATAGAAGCATCCGCTGCATGTGCACACATTGCTGTCTCAATGACGACTGAATGAAAGAGATTAAGCGTATGTGTGAAGTGCTCTCTGCACTATTGTGCTATAGGATGCCGACCTCTGATTTAAATCTTCTTTAAAAAACTTTTTACTTCAAACTGTTGATGAGCTTCTGTTATAATATAAAGGGTGTCCCAACTAGAACGCAATGGTGTCAATGGTGTTCGGTATCATGAAATGGTAACCAGTTTTTTCTTGTCTAGAATTGAAGAAATTAATGTGGAGGGCATGTGGTTTCAACAAGACGGCGCCACATGTCATACGGCCAGAGAAAATGCATCAGTCATTTCCCGGTCGTGTTATATGGGGTTTTTTGAAGTCGATGGTTTACGCGAATAAGCCAACGATGACTCAAGCCTTAAAAGAGGTAATTGGACGCTGCATTAATGAAATACCGCAGCATTTATGCAAAAAGGTCATTGAAAATTTCATTAAAAGATCGCGTGTGTGCGAGCAAAGCCGCTTCGGCCATCTGCACGATATCTTATTCCACACATAACCTCATTCTGTCTACTTTACGATATAATTAAGTTTCACGATTTATTTTTTAAATCAGGTATGTGATGGAAATCTAAAACGAAAACGAGTGAGTTTTTGAAGTCCATTTTAAAGTATTTCTAATCAAATTTTTAAAATTTTTGTTTTAAGATTCTCTTTAATAGCAAATTATCTTTATATTTTGTGGGATAAAACTGTTCCAATACAGAAATATTACGAAAAATTTAACTTCTAAAACTCACTCGTTTTCGTTTTCGATTTCCAGCACATACCTGAATATCTGTGTTTTATTAAAAATTTAAAAATTGCCTTCTATTTGGGACACACTTTATTTGTTAAACTTTTATTTTGATTCTAAGTTATATTTTATTTACATAAATTAAATGTATTTTTTATTATCTATTATTATTTTATTTAATTAATTTAATTATTATATTGTAAATGTTTTTGCCAACGTTTTATCATAATTTATAATAATAATTAAATTAAAGAAAAAAAACACAATTATAATTTTTTCTCGCAAACATTTTATTGCAACTATTTTTGCATTTGACCTCTTACATAAACATTTTCAAAAATATGATTTATTGTCAACAGCTCCAAAAACACCAGCCTCTCGAAAATATCACCATCAAAATCGTTCATTGTTTGAATTGCGCCACCATTTACTCGAAAACAATTTTCCAGATAAAACGTTCTCAGTTAAGGAAAATTATGGGCCAACCTTTTCCCATCGTCCAACATGAATTTCACTTTACGCACTCTCAACTCTAGTAAATTTGAAAATCTCACATCCAACTGAAACATTATGGAACATTTGTTTAGCAAAAATAACGCATTAAACTGCAATACTTTAATATTATCAGCATTTAAATTCAGAAATTCCTTATAGTCGTTTTCCATTAGATTTTCATTTGGCACAACATTTGATATAAAGTATTTTGACATGAATTCCAGCACTTGTATATTTTTGTATTTCCGTTTCCATATGTGATTTATAATGACATCTTGGAAGTTGTCCGAGATTTTGGAGAACTTTAGCTGTTCTTGGCATGTTAGAAATTTGAAGATATTCGCCAGTAGATAAGGATTGTAAAAAATTTGGTCGATTGTATCGAAATGTTCAAGTTCCATTTTTTTTAAAAGAGATATTAGCAGTTAATGTGTTCTAAAGGCTGAATTTAATAATACTAAATGAAATGTATTGTATGATAAATGTTGGGTACATGCTATTTAAAGAAGAGTAAACCGCAAATTTATTTAAACAATTTGTTGCAAGTTTTTATATTAGATGATCATCATGTAATCTCTATTGTTAAAGTTAATTTAAGATGTTTTATATTCAAATGAATCAGGAGCCATAATTGTAGGTTCAATATAAAATTCCATATGCTAACAAATGCTTGAGAAATGTCTCTATGGCATTAATATTTTATATAAATTGCTTTTGTGTGACCTGGTTATAGTAGTCCAATGAATGGAATAACAAGTCCAAAACTAACCGATCAGCCAATGAGCCATAAACCCTGCATACAAGCACGTGAAATCATTCGGAGTTTCTTGTCAAAATGTGTAAAGTATTTTTTTTATTCAGTCGTAATCCAACTCTGGGTGGAGAAAGAACACGCGCATCGTTATCATTATCGCGTAAGGGCAATCAGGCCGTTCTTTTTTCGCTGCCTTCGAAAGAATTGCGTCTCACTTTTGCATTGGCTAATGTTTGGCGTCGTCTTGTGCATTAGTCGCATGCTAAATTTTTAATACAAGATTTAAGCGTTCCAGCTTCCTATGTATATGACGGTATAGGTCGACTTGGGACATACTTATATCGATCGTGGGATAACCTGACATTTTGAGGGATTAGTTCTCCGCCAACCTAATTTATATTTAAAAAAAAAATGATTTTTCTTCAGGTGCTGTCACAGATAAGATTGAGCGTAAATTTCGAGTATTAAAGTATTAAAAGGTACGGTCACACTTGGCAAATATTTGCCGAAAAAGACGTAAAGCTTAAATAAAATCGGTCCATTATTGTACCTAACCTCCACCCATACAAACGTCCTCTAGAAACAGAGGTTTATTGGTCATTAATGTTTAAATTATGCACATATCCAAACAAATTTCGCCACAAATAAATTGTAAATGAAGCCTATTGACATTTACAGATTTTATGCAGATCGGTACATAGCTCCCATATAAGGCCCACTTTAACTTCCGCTTATGCTTACGATTGTAAATTTCCGCCATAAAAAAACATTGGTGTAAATTTATACAATATCTCAACTGAAACACTCAAAAAACAACTTAAGTTTTTTTTCCTTAACAGACCAAAACAATTGAGTTTATTAGTTTTAACACACGATCTGTTTGGTGATTTGTATCACTCATTCAGTCAGTCAACCAGTCAGTAATGGTTACAGACAGATGGATAAATATGCTGTTGGATTAATTTAGATAAAAGGTTTTTCTCACTTTGCAATACATTTGTCAGTTTTAGCGTTAACCGTTTTCTAACCTTTTTCTGTTTTAGCAATTGTTTTTTTGGAATTTCTAAAAGAAAAATGTATAAAAATAAAAGTCAATTTAACACTTTTTAACAAGCAACACAGTCAATGAAAACAAATTACTTTAGTTGTTTTTACCGAAATTTAAAAAAACAGACTTTCTTGCTGTAACATGAAAGGAAATCTAAGCCAGGAGGTGGCGGGGAATTTGTGTTACATTGAGCAAATATAAATTTATATAAATTTTCGTTAAGCTTAATGCGACACAAAGGTAAAAGTATAAAGAAAAAACATTTACATTTAATAAAGTTTTTTATTAAATATTTAAAATATTCATATTAATTTCTCTTAGTTGTTTCCATTTTACAGCAGATAAAAATGTGCATATCTATTTAACATTGTGAAGAAAATGTAATAAAAGAACACAAATGCTCATGAATTATTTAGAAATTTTATTAAAATTCTGTTCTGTTTTAGTTTTTTCTTATAATAAATCAGTTTAAAACAAAATGAAATTTTTTTCTTGCTGAAAAAAAAAACAGAAACAAAATTAAGTTCAAAGAAAATACTGATACGGAAAATATTAACATATATACATATCGTCACCAAAAATCCAAAAGGCCGTAACTACACATTTTAAGTTTTTACAGGAGAAGCAAAAAACTTTATGAATTTAAGACTATTTCATTCTTATTGGCCAAATTTCAGAATTAACTTAAAACAAGTAAGAGTTTATATTCGGCAGTGCCGATTCTTATATACTCACCACCAAATCACCTAGTATGGAGATTCATAAGAGATTTATGCACATTTAAGTGATTTCCAAAAGTACACTTTATATTGGGGCTATGGTCAAATATAGACCGATCATCATGAAATTTGGTCCCACCATTTAAATGTATATTTTGGTTATGCTTGTCGAATTTGAACTGGATAGTCATTTTGACAAAATATTTATATTCATCTTTCGGAAGTAGTCTTTGTATGGAGCTATGGTTAAAATTATGGACCGCTGCAAACAAAATATTGTATTAAGATTTGACTTTGCATGAAACTTATTACTACAGAATTTTGTTTGGATACGGCTTTTCTGTAGACATTTTTGTACCATAAATTCATATTCCGGGAAGACATTTGTATGGGGCTATGAGAAATCGTGGCCTGCTTCTTACCATTTTTAATAGGACTTGTCGTTCTATAAACAAAAATAAAGTGCGCAGAATTTCATGGTATTATCTGCATTATATTTGAAGAAAATATCAAAAAATATCTGGAAAATATCGAGGCAGTCTGAAACTTTAATCTATAACTCTAATCCTACTAAACCTCATTTTCCCATTTTCAGTATCAAATATTCTGGTCGATCAAAGAATGTTGGGTAAAAAATTCATTGTTCTAAGTCTCTTTCCAAAACTCGATCGTGATTTCAAGAGACGGACAGACGGACTGACATGGCTAGATCGTCTTAGAATCTTATTAGGACCCAGATTATATAGACTCTTTGGCTCTACGATCATTATTTCGATGTGTTACACACGTAATGACAAACGCCATCTTTTTGGTGGTGGGTATAAAAACTATTGCGAATTTGGTTGAATAAAAAAAATTATAAAATAATAGTAGTTTTTTTAGTAATTGTACTTAAGGCCTTTTGGAATCGTTTTTTTTTTTCTAAAACAAAAAAGCCGTAAGAACAAAAAATTTTTCAATAAAAGTTAAAAAAAACTCCATTTTCACTCTTATTAAAATTTGTTTTACTTTTTATTTTTTGATACAAAACTCATTACAACGATTTTAATGAATTCCACAAAAATATACTTTATTTAAGAAAAAAATACTTTTCGTAATTGACCTACTGGAGTTTTCTACGCGAACACACTTTACGTTTGTCCGTGCAAGGAGATTATTAACATATATATTTTTCTGTTACCAAGATATTTTCTAGAAGCTATTTAAATATTTCCTTGCGAGTTTGTTTTGAAAACATTGCACAAATGATGCAATGGACTTCTTGCACACAATTTTGAAGTACACCCATCTTTAATTTGTCTAGATGCTTCGCGTGTATTGTTTTCTTTTCACTCGGTCTTTTTTTATTTTCACGTTTTTTATTAACTTTTTTGACTATCAGTATCCATTTTATTATTTGGTAAGACACAAATATCCGCAGCGTACTTGTTACTAATTTAAAAAAATTTAACTTTCAACTCACAGTTAAATAAATGTCAAGATTGTTTTAATATATTTCGTTTTTTTTTATACCCACCACCAAAAAGATGGGCGGTATATTACGTTCACCTGTTTGAGGGGTTCGCAGTTTTCACCGACGGATCCAAAATGGACTCTGGTACAGGGACCGGGGTTTATTTGGTTGAAAATGAAATCAAGCGCTCTTATAGACTCCCAAACGAGTGCAGCGTGTTCCAGGCGGAGATCTATGCGATCTGGAAAGCCACGGAGCTGATAGAAGCACACGTCGAGAGGGGGTCTACAGTGAATATTTATGTGGACAGTCAGGCGGCACTAAAGGCTCTGGAGTGTAATCAAATACACTCCAACCTAGTGCAGGACTGTAGGAGGGCTCTAGAGGACTATTGGTACTCTACCAAGTTAGATTGTGTTGGGTACCAGGGCACTGTGACATACAGGGAAATGAGGTGGCAGATGAGCTGGCTAGACATGGTTCTGGTTTGGACCATGATACTAGAGAAAGTGAGGTCAAGCCACCTATTTGTCACTTCTTCAGGCTGTTTCAGGAAAGATTCCGTGACTCTGCAGACCAATCCTGGGGCAGTAGGTCGAATTGTATAGTGTCCAGGTCCTTATGGCCAAGGCTAAATGCAAACGCGACCGAAACGCTGATGGAATTGAACAGGCATAGTCTAAGGATTCTGGTAGGTGATAGTGATAACCGGGCACTGTTTGATTGGGGCCTTCAGAGGTAAATGGGATAACGACACACAGGATTTCTGTAGAGTGTGTGGGGATGCAGAGGAGCCAGAGACAATAGAGCACATCATGTGCTATTTTCCTAGGTTGCAGAGTCGTAGACTTAAGTGGCTAGGAAATAGATTCCTGGACGAACTCAGTGATGTTGCTGGATGCAAACCGAGTAACATCCTGGGTTTCATTAGGGGAATATGGTGGCTATTTAAGGGCTATTCTACGGCGACTCCAAATCCGTAAGGGGATTTTCACTCTTTCTTTCTTTCTTCTTTCTCCCCTTATCAAGCGGTTTTGGTTGTCCTCATTTCTAAATCTATCCTATCTTTATTTTCTGTTTTTATTCTTTCTACTGAGGGGAACCACAATGGACCACAAGGTCTCCGGGTGGAAATGCACTTTATGCACTACCCTTCTAGCCTATCCTATCCTATTACGTTTATCAATCCGTTTGCAACACTTTGAAATAATGGTCGTAGAGCAAAAAGTCTATTTAAGATTCTCAGACGATCTAGTCATGTCCATCGATCTGTCCATCTGTTGAAATCATGATAATGCTTCGAAAAAAAGACATAGAACAAGAAAATTCTTACCAAACATTCTTTGATCTATCTATCTATAGTCCATAAATATATAGAAATATTCACACCCAATTTAATGATGATCGGTCCATATTTGATCCTTGTCTTCATATAAAGTTTACTTTGAAAAATCATTCAAATGCGCATAAATCTCTTATAAAAATCATTATTACGTTGAAATTCATCAAAAATAATTCGCATTTACATATAAATCATCGGATAGAATCTCATGGTGATTGGCCCGTAATAGGTCACTCATTAACCTACATAAACATCCATATCGAACCGAAATTTTACACATATCAGTTATAAGTATGTAAAAATTATACTATTGAGTTTTGTAAAAGTGGGTCTATAATTGAACATAGCTCCCGAACAAGGTCCACATCCAAGAAGAACCACAGAGTATACAGAGTTGACAATTTTGATACTTAATTAATTGTGTGTTAAAGTAAATCGTTTTATGTTACACGCTGCAAAAATATAAACAAAGTGTAAATTTTTGACTGTAACTGGAATATTCATAAAATTTTTATAAATGTCGGTATTGAGATGAAATTCAACTAAAAATTACGGTACAATATTTTATAAAGTTGACCCCATAATAGGTGATTTAATGATGGGTATAAATTTTCGACACAGCCGAATATAAACTCTTACTTGTTCATTATATTTTATGTAAAATAAAATAATATTAAGCCTTTGTGTTCTAGAACTTTCTTGTTTAAGTCTTAAAGCAAATTTTCTTAACAGTGTATCTGCAATGATTATTAAAATCAATGATAATCAAATACAGCGGCGGGATACGAAAAGTAATCAGCTTCTTACATTAACACAACACGAATACTCTACGAAGAGTATAAAATAAACATATGTACATTAGGGTGGCCCCAAAATAAGGTTTGCGGATGTTCCCCACTAATATGAAAATTTGATTCATTTTTAGACTACGTTTCTCAAAATTTTTTTGTCCTGGGGTCAAAATTTGGTGAGCTGGATCAAAGGATAAAACTGTCCTTTTTAGAGGTTTTTTGATTTTTTTTCACATTTCTTCCAAAGGAACTATATGTAAATTTGGCATCATATGAAAGGTACTTGAGAGGCGCATTTAATGAATTATCAAAAATTAAAAAAAAAATTTTTTAAATTCAAAAATTTTGAAAATTTCAGACAAAATTTTAGTTTTTTTTAATTTTTTTCATAGAATTTACTTACAATTTAACCCAAATGGGTTTTCCCGTTTTTTTAAATTCTATCTAGTTCAATTTTTATTAATTTTTTTTTAAACCTAAATTCTTCCCTATCTGACAATCTCTGTTAACTCAATTCGTTAATGTAATGGGTATTAAAATAACGTAAATTTTATAAGCTAAAAAACGAGAAAAACCATTTGGGTTAAATTGAATGATGTTTATTATTAAGAAATTTCAACTATTTACTTAAGTAAATTCTATAAAAAAAAATAAAAAAAAAATGTTGTCTGAAATTTTCAAAATTTTTGAATTTAAACATTTTTTTCTTAAAATGTTGATAACCTATTGAATGCGCGTCTCAAATACCTTTCATATGATACCAAATTCCTTCCTTTGGAAAAAATGTGAAAAAATCAAAAAAAACCTCTAGAAATCCAATCCAATCCAACTCACCAAATATTGACCCCAGGACATAAAAATTGACAAACGTATTATTAAAATGAATCAAATTTTCATGTTAGCCGGAAACATCCGCAACTTTATTTTGGGGCCACCCTACTGTACATACATTTAATTCAGAAGTATCAAACTTTGTTGAAAGCTAAAAAAGAACTCTTTTAGAGCAGTTGCTATTGTGGTTAACACTGCTTTTAATTCAAATTCCCTGCATATTAATTTCAATATGTTTGTGTATACATATTTACATAAACACATTTAAAGACTATTTAACACAAGTCATCGCTTAATACCTTTTTTCTTCATTAATCCTTATGGATGATTAGGAATTTCACTGCCTTTTGCTGTATACTACTATATATTTGTTAAGATTGCTCATTAGTCGATTCATGTACATACAATGGGGAGCACAAATGAGAACATGTTTAAGCTTTGTACACTTTTCATTGCATAAAAATAAAACTATTAAAGATATTTGACATTTATTTTAGGTTTAATGCTAAACTAAATAATTTTCAATAACTGCAAGCCATTTAGACGAGCTTTGGCAACGAATTCAAAGCGAATGGAAAAGTAGTTTAAATTAATTAATTGCCGAGATAACTAAATATTAATAATACTATCATTCCCTAAACAGTTTGTATGTTCAAAATTCAGTATACGAGGGAGGTTCAGAAAGTACTTAGCCTCGAATAGAAAGCGCGGTATAAACCGTTAAGTGTTTTGGAAACTTACATCTCTGCCATGAACATATGTTTAATTTGGTATTCAAAAAAAGACCAATCTGTGATTTTTTTACAATGGAAAAATTAGAAATTCGTGGTGTCATTAAATATTTAAATAAAAAGGGTTCATCGAGACAACGAATTCATAATGATATGGTGAATGTGTTAGGTGAAAGTTCATCAAGACAACTCACCAGCGTACAAGGGTGTTTTAACAATGGCTAAAATCAACGCATTGAAGTACGAGTTGCTTGACCACCCAACTTAGTCTCCTGATTTAGCTCTTAGTGACTTTTACCTGTTCCCAAATCTAAAAGAATTACTAGCTGGCAACCGTTTTACCTCAAATGAAGATGCAATTACGGTTGTAAACCATCATTTTGAAGGCCTTGATGGAATCTATTTTAATCAAGGAATACAATTGCTGGATAGGCGCTAGACTAAGTGCATTGAAGTTTCCGGAGATTATATTAAAAAATAAAAATGTTTTTGAAAAACTAACTATTCTCTTTCTGTGCTAGGCTAAGAAGTTTCCGAACTGCCCTCGTATTATGACTCCTTTCTGTTCGTTTATCTTCTATCGTAGAAATTGATATCTAACAAACGAAAGGTATGGTCACACTTGGCAAATATTTGCCGAAAAAGACTTAATAAAATATATTTGAACTCATTTATTTATTTAAAAAAAAACTTGCTTATTTAGGCCAAAGCACAACAAATATTTACCCCCTGGTCCGCGATGTCGAACGATATCGTTCGCTTAGATAAGACTTAAGACACAAACTTGATTGTTGAATAAATAACCTTGATTGAGTAAAAAATCGATACGATAAAAAGTTTGTGTCTTAAGTCTTATCTTAGCCAGGGGGTTAGTTTTAATTTATTTGATGCTGTTTGTTCATGCAAAACTCTTGTAAGTGTAAACAACGACAAACATATTTGGGGTAAATCAAGTGGTTACGCTTTTTTTTAATAGATATTTGCCATGTGCCACCATACCTTTAGTTTGTTAGATATTAATTATAAAATAAACTACAAAAATTGTTTTATAATTTTCTTTATTAGTTTTCTTGGTATGCAATACAAGTTGCGAAAGTACTAACATGTATTTATTTATGCTCCTCACTGTGCATACTTGGCAGGATTTCTTTGAATATTTAGCAGCAGAATTAATATAAATAAGGGGAGCATGAATTAACACGATTTGTTTTTGTGTTTGTTGTGATTTACGTACCATTAACATTAATGTTGTTGAATGTTTTCCCGGTTTTTTATTTTTATTTTTTGTTTTTTTTGCTAGCAATTTAAGCTAAACGATTTTTCACAAGTGTTTTCATATTATTTGCCATGATGTTGTTTTGGTACGTGTATATTAGGGTGGCCCTTCTTAGGTACATTTTAGACTTGCGTTTATTTCTTTAACTAAAATCCAAATGCTGAAAATTTTAGCATTTAAAGTCTTGAGAGTGCCAAATAAGAGCCACCCTACATAATGAATATTGTATCAGAAGGTAGTCGTACGAGTAGTATGTTTTGCCTTGGCACTAAGAAAAAAAGCCATTTATTTGCTATAAAATAGCTTAAGTTTACAACACATACCTTTTATTTTCCTTGCTCAATATATTCCTTTTCGTTAGCCTGTTTTGCAGTTAAGGGTATTAAAGATTTGTTGGGAGATTTTGTAACAAGGCTGCCTATATATTTTTTTTATACTTCCAGCTAAAGTTCAATATTTTTAGGGTTACTTACTTAAGTTTTCTTTTGTACAACCTTTGGCAGACTATTTAAGCTGCTTAAATTATATAAATAAGTATAAAGGGACTGCTTAGGGATTGCATAAAGTACCAAAGGGTATGTTACAAAATGCTACATTCTCATTTCTATAGAGCTAACTAAAACTGTCTTTAAATTGCTTTATAAATCTGTAAATCTGTTCTAAAAACTGTTTTTATAATTTCACGCTCACAATTGTTGGCTGTTTAATTTTGGCTCCCCAAAATGTTTAGTTTGTGGTATTATATTGTTTTTTTTTTTTATTCACCAGATTTTTATATTTTCTGCAATTGCACAGTGGAGCAAAATCGAAGTTTTTGGCAAATAAATCTGTTATTTCTAAATGGCTGGTTTGATCTTAACGGCTGGTTCATAGTCAGGGAGTATTCGTTTTTAAGGTATGGATCCCACAAACTCCATATCTGTAAATCTAATCGTAATTACGTGATCTGTAGACATTTTATATTATTAAAAAATCTTTTTATATTTTTAATAAAACAGACCTCAAGCCGAATTAATAAATTAAAAAGATTTTTTAAACCAAAAAAAAAAATTAGTCCAGAAAAAAATGTGAATCAAGAGAGGTGGGCTACCACTTCTTGGTTTGTCTTCTACAGTTTTTGCTTCATTATATTCCCGAATTATTGTCTAAATGCCTAATTTTCAATCTCTTTTAAAGCTTTATTTTCTTTATGTTTATGAAAGTTCAAAAAGGGATGATTAAAAATAAACAGGATCTTAAAAACGCTTTACTTAAAGAATGGAATTTAATTTTAAATATTTGCACACAAGTATTATTAAATTCTAAGAAAAAATAGATTAAATGTTGTTCCATGAAGCCAAAACGGACCCACCAAGTATTAATTTAGTTTTTTTTATATTTTTTATTTAAAGTACTCGTATGTCGACTTTTCTATGCTTGAAAAATTAATTTTATATTTTGTTTGGTAATAAATGTTTGTGGTTTAATTTATTGAAACAATTAATTGCTTGTTGTTAGTTTGAATTTGTTTGAAATAAACTTTATTGCTAGATTTCTAGCTTTAAACCTGGTTTTCAAGGGGGTATGCAGACTTTACTGTGCAGACTTATTGTGCAAAAATAGTTTGGAAACCTGGCGCCCAAAAAGTGTTAAAATGTATTATTCTTTTAACTTTCAAATTGAAAATCGTTTATTTTTGGACCTAGATAAGATAAAGCTTTGAAATATTCTATGTCTGATGGGAAATTTCATTGTTTAAACAAATAATTTTCAGGTAAATCAGTAAAATATTTTTCACGATATTTAAAAAAAAAACTGTCAAGGGTTTGGCAAAATTTAAAAATCTCTAATTTCAATTGCACATAACTCGAAAACCATAAGACATCCAATTACATGTTTGTATGTATGTAATCGACGAATCAGAGAGGTTGCTGATGCTGTTGGCATATGATTCGGCTCATGTCAAGCAATTTTTACGGATGTTTTAGGCAAGAAACGTCCGGCAGCGAAGATTAAAAAAATTGCTAAACTTTGAGCAAAAACAACGTGGTATGGACATCGCTCTGGAGCTGCTGAACATCGTCAACGACGATCCAGATTTCCTCAAAAATATCATAACTGGTGACGAATAATGGGTGCATGGGCAAAGCCCAATCATCTCAATGGAAACGTCCAGAAGAGCCAAGACCGAAAAAGTTCGGTCAAATGAGAAGGTTTTGCTCTCTGTTTTCTTCGACTGCAATGGCGTTCCAATACATCGATTAATGAATTCCAGCTGTCTATTAATCGAGTTATCAGAAAAAATCCGGCCAAATTATTTTCCTCACAAAAGTCATACTGAACAAAATTTGTGTGTTTATTTAAAATTATCATATTTTTTGAGAAAAATTGAAGGAAGCTTCGACAAATCAAATAATATTTTAATACATTCGTATTAAGTTATTAAGTTATTAAAGTTAATAAATAAAATCTTCTTAACAGTTATTTTATAACTGGCAATAATTAGTTGTGGCATTAGATTAATTCTTGAAAAATAAACCATGCCCAAATAATAAATAAACGAAATTAAAAAAATCTGTGTTTAAATCTGAAAAAATTGTAATAATTGGAAAATAAAAGATTACATTAAAATTTTTAAATAGTCAAATAAATAAATTTAAATAAAAAAAAGATTTGTCACCATTTTTAAATTTTAGCGTAACAAAATTAATTAATTAAAGATGTAGACAAGGACTTTTAAAAAATGTAAAAATCTTAGAAATTGCATAATAAAATTTTCAAGCGTTTAAACAAATTACCCTATTTTAAATAGGCTACCTTCCCTGAAGAGTTTGTGGACTCCAGCTAAAAAACTTAAACACGAATACTCCTTTTCTACCATCACATATTTATTACGATCAGACCAATCGCTTAGAAATGCCATCTTTATTTCCAAAAAATTTCAAGTCTAGCCCACTGTCACTGTATTTTACTTTCTGCTGTACTAATGTCAATTTCTTTTTTGCTTTTCTTTGCTGCTGCTGATGGTGGCAGAAAAAGCAGCCATCAGTACGTCTTTAAGTATCTTCATATTGTTGTTTAGAAATGTACTTGTACAATAAAATTTGCTTTTACTTTCTTTAAGAAGATTTAGTTGAAGAACAAATATAAAAATATGTATACGAAAACTGGCAAGCAATATTAATGTTTGTTTGTGGAAACAAATATAAATCAAAAGGCGTTAGACTCGTACAAATGTTTTTCCCCTACAATGTCAGTTAAATAAGTACAAAATCAAGAAGTCACTGAATAGGAAGAAAGAATTAATCCATAAATTTACAGGAGGCTTACGATTTAAAATTTAAACATTAAATTCATCGAATCGCGTCTAAGAAATTGTCATCATGAAATTGCAAAGTTTTACTTTTGAGAAATAAAATGAACAACTAACATCGGATTTATAATCTGTATGGCTTATCATGTGTTTATGTTATGATTTAAAGTATTGTTCACATAATTGTTTCAATATACATTCATACTCGTATATGTAATAAAAAAGAGATTGAATACTTTTGACTCACAAATTGATACTTATTTATTAATATTTAGGAAAAGATAATACGAGGGCGGTTCGGAAACTTCTTAGCCTAGAACAGAAAGCGCGATATAAACAGAAAAAAGTTAAGTGTTTTGGAAACTTCCATCTGTGCTTTAAACACATGTTAAATTTCTTTTCGATATGACAACTCCTTCATATAGAAACAGGTGTTCAAAAACACGCATCCACGATTTTTTTACAATAACAAAATTAGAAATTTCTCATGTCATTAAAAATTTAAATAAAAACGGTTTATCGGGACAAGAAATTCACAATGATATGTTGAATGTGTTGAATAAAAGTGCTCCTTCATAAGCAAAAGCATTGATGATGAATCACGTAATGGACGTCCAAAAACAGCAACAACAACAACAGAAATTGGAGCCAAATTGCATTCAATGATCGACGAATAAAAGTGCGTGAAATAGCTAATATCATGGGCATCTCAAATGATCGAGTCCATTTAAATTTGCATGAAGAACTACAGATGAAAAAGCTTTCTGCAAGATGGGTGCCGCATTTGTTAACAATCTACCAAAAACGCATAAGAATGAAAATTTCTGCAGCTTGTTTGGATCGTTTTAAGAAAAATAAAATGGATTTTAATCGTCGTTTCATAACTGTTAATTTTTTATGTAAACAAACTGAGAAGCTTTTTGGCTTGTCTGCAGATAACACCCAGAGTCTTTAGCAGGAATAGAACCCGCAACCCTCTGACTGATAGTCTGGCACACTATCGCCAAGTCAATCGGGACACATGAATGCACCACTATACTCCAGAGACAAAAGTACAATCCAAGCAATGGACTGAAGCTGGAGAAAGTGCCCTAAAAAGGGCAAAAATAATTCAATCGGCTGGTAAGGTTATGGCAATGGCTTTTTCAGACTTCAAAGGTATTTTATTGATTGACTATCAGCAAATTCAAAGTACTATTGCAACATTTTGGATCACTTACATTTAGAAATTCAAAAAAAGTCCTGAGTTTAAGTACGAGTTGCCTTATTCTCCTGATTTAGCTCCTAGTGACTTTTACCTGTTCTCAAATCTAAAAAAAATTACTAGCTGGCAAGCGTTTTACCTGAAATGAAGATGCAATTACAGTTGTAAACCAATATTTTGAAGGTCTTGAGAAAAACTATTTGAATCAAGGGATATAATTGCTAGTTAAGCGTTGGACTAAGTGTATTGAAGTTTCAGGAGATTGTATTGAAAAATAAAAATGTTGTTGAAAAACTAACTATTCTCTTTCTGTGCTGGGCTAAGAAGTTTCCGAACCGTCCTCGTAGAAGTTTTTTAAACTTTTTTGTTATTTATTTATTGAATCTGCCTTTATTTCATAGGCCTTTCAAGAAGTATTCAAATCTTATAACTAAACCTTAAAAACTATTTGCTTTCAGTTGAGACAGCCATAATTACAAATGGGTCTTAAATTATGAGGGTGGTAAATTAGCTCTACGACGCCTTGTTTCTGTTTGAGTTCTAGTAAGCAATCATGCAAGCGGGTTCGGATAATTTTGCAACTTTAAGATATATCTCTTACAAATGTTTCTGAATTGATCTGTAACCAATGGTACTTCCAAGTCTCTATGAATGTTTTCATATCTTTTATACTATGGAACTGCCGTCATGGTCCTAAGAATTTCGATTGGGCCCTCTGTATAACATCAATACTGGTATTACTTGCAGTTCCCCATAATTGAATTCCAAATTCAATCCAAATTAGTTTCAAGGACAGCATTATACAGAATGACTTTACAATATAGACCTAATTTAGATTGGTTGTTAATTAGCCAGTGCAGATTAGCAGATTTTGAACTCATATGGACCGTAAGGGGTCTATCCGTATGTATGGATAGACAATTTTCTCTACTAAGCATAAACGTAACATGTCTTATTTTTGATTCATTTACACGTATTCTCCAGTTTTTTAACCACGTCTCAGATAATTATCCAGTTCTCTAGATGCCAGCTTTTCACAAATGGGCGCTAAATGGGAGATATTACCTATTATGGACCGATCATCCAAAAATTTAGTGCCATGACTTATGTGAATATAAATATTATCTATGTTATATTTTATCTCGACATAAATACTTTCATATATTTGGGTAACAACATTTTGAAGAGATTTATGGTCGTTAAAGTGAGTAATTATAAACCGATCATCATAAAATTCTACGATATTATTTGTATATATATTTGTGTTCAATATTATTTAGATGCTGACATTTTTAAGAGAGTTATGCACTTTAAAGTGATTTTTGGCAGTGGGACTTATATGGAGGCTATAATCAATTTTAGACCGATCTTAACACAATTTGTAGATGTGATTTGGCTTCATTTACTACTCATTTGTGGTGAAATTTATTTGGATACTTGCATAATTCAAACAATTATGATCGGTAAACCCCAATTTCGGGAGGACTTTTATATGGGGGCCTGTTAAAATAATGGACCGATTTCGACCAGTTTTAATTTCATGCGTCATTGGGCCGAAAAAATATCACGTAGCAAATTTTTATAAAATATGTTCAATATTTTCCTCAATTGCGACCCGTATTCTGCGTACAAACATTACAAGAACAGCCAGCCAGACAGACGGACGGACGAACATCGTTAAATCGGCTCAGGTAATGATTCTGAGTCGATCGGTAGAATTTAAGATGGGTGTTGGACAAATATTTATGGGCGTTGCAAACATCAGCACACATCCAATAAACCTTCCCCACTATTATGGTGTAGGGTATAAATACTACATTAACACTTTCACCAATAAACTCTACTGAACAGTGTTATCTGTCTGGCTCTTATACATGTTTTATGGGAGATAAGTTACTTTGACAGGCAGAAATTAAAGATTTAAGTAATTGATATGGCATCTTAACTTTTGCTTTAATACTTTTCTTAAACAAAGAATATTAAACTTGATTTAGCAACCACAAAAATGGTTAACAAATTTGACATGTTAATAACATTTATGAGCTGAATTGAAAAAACCAAAATCTGCCAACTTCTCAACACAAAATCATATTTAAAGACCTTTTTAATGACTTACGAATTTCTGCTATAATTTATTATATTTGTGTAAATTTTTTTTTATTAATAAATAAAGGACGCTTAGGTATGTGTTTGTATCTATGTATGTTTTGTAAGTTTTTCTCCAACACTTAGCACTAAAGAAATGGTGGTGATGATGTTGCTGGTATGTCAAAAGATAAACGCCTTTAGTTTGTCACTGTTTAGATCTTTGTTGGAGTGTCAGCAACCAGCCACACTCTTTCACTCCTTTGTGTCCTTTCGCAATTTAAGGAAATGTTTGTCAAAACTCAAGTGACAATAACAGCAGTAACATTTTAGCGTTAGCAGTGTCTTTTCTCGTCTAAAATAACAAGATAATTTCCATTGTCTTAAAGGCAAACAAGAACACAAGACAGCCATGTAAAGGGTGTTTTTTTCAGATGTCTAGAACTTTAAATTGGCAACACTTCTTTTTTAACTAGCGGCCATTTTGTCAGCTTTCAAGTGATTTATGTTTGAAGTCGCAAGTCTACGCCAATAAGCCCGAAACTATAGACCACTTGGTTATTGCCCATATATGGCCACAAATGTTAGAAAAAATATCGAATATTGAACCTCCAGAAGTCATATTCAAATTATAATACCATAAGAATATCTCATGAATAAAGTAAATTTCATATCAAGTTAAAAAAAATCATCTTTGTTTTATTCATTTTCAAAGTTATTTCCTTTTTATCTAAAAAAAAACACCCCATACATATCAGTATAATAACAATTCAATAACTGAAAACAAAAGAACAAACTATATAAACTTAGATGGATGTTTGTTTGTTTATTTGTTTGCACACATGTTTTCTAACTACATATTTGTTATATGTTGATATTGTCAGTTTAGTTGTTGTCTCAACTTAAAGAATCCTTGTGGCGAAATTGTTGTATGAATGACTTACATGTTGTAAAAGAAAAACTAATAATATTCATAATATACAAAATGCAATGAGGTTTACACAAATAGCAGGGAGTGTAAATGACATTGTTTTTTTTTTTTGTATGCTTTGAATATTTCATATAAGCATTTTATCACGATCGAACCAAATGTGGTTTATGAAAGTTTTATTTTGGAAACTTAACAACAAATTGTGAAACTGTAGAATATATGTAATTAAATAAATAAACATCTTTTGACGGAGTTATACTGCAATTCCGAATTTTTCAAACAAAATCAAAACAATCACACCACCACTCCACACACCATACAGTGACACTTGCAGCATGCTAAAGTCTTGGATTTTTAGACATATAGATGTTGACATATCCAGACTTCGTTTAAGCTTTGTTTGGAAATTAAGTATGTATGTTTAACAGATTCACTATGTATACCCTACACCAACATCCCAGTTAAAAATGTGCTCCAAAAGGAGCAGGTTTTATGTTTGAATTCATACCTCAAAACGCTTCAAGTCTGCTGATGGGATGCATGATTTTTGTATGAGGTGTTCCCGGTTTGGAGGACTACTTTCTGCTGACAATAAGCTTCTTTTAACCTAATCAACACCTCCTCAAACATGCAAATAACTTTCCTAAAGTGTTTTACGTCAATCAAAGAACAAATTCTATCTGAATGTTTTTGCTTAAGAAAAATTCATAGTAACTGAGTAACTGAGAATAAATAAATAACTAAAGTAGCGAACAATAATTTAAATTGCAAACCACTGCATAAATAAGGATTGTTTTCATAAACAATTCCACAGTTGTTGAATACTTACAACACAATACAGTTGAATTTTATTATATCGGAAATCATTTTAAACCTCCCAATATTTTTAATTTTAACTTCATAAGTTATTAGAGTTAAATTTTTTGTTTGTCCTTAAAAAATATTAAGGATTTTCATTTTGGCGCGATATTCGTTTTGTAATTGACTTTCGTTGTCATACGTAAATCTGTAGGCTTTAATTTAATTTAATTTTTGTTTTTTTTTTTTTGCTCTAAAACCTTCTTCGTTGTCAGCACTAACAAAGCATGTTTTTTGTATATTTTATTCGTAAGCATTTACTGCTTTAAAAGAGCGCTTTTATTGAAGCGCTCGATTATGCTCGATTCTCTTAAGTGCTTCAAAAAACATGAACTTTTTTTACTGGGATAATGGGGAAATATTTGATCTTAAAAAAAGACATGTGGTAAACACTTTTTGCAACTAATGTAAGACAAATCAAATTAAAATAAATAATGAAGAAACTGTCAAAATTCATTGAGGAAAATATTTTAGCAATGATAAAAAGTAGCTTTTAAACTAAACCGCTGAAATTAAGTCAATCATTGGTCATAAGAGTCCAAAAAGGCGTTCTATTGTTCCAAACCACAAGCCAGAGGTCGCAAAACGATATTAACGAATGCGAAAGCATGTCTACTGATAACACAAATGAGTGCTTAACCCGTTAGTCTGTAGACAGCTAGACCAGCTCTTCGTGATTTTGGATACATCTTAACATAAAAAAAATTAAAACCTGCATTGACGCTAAGAAGAAAAAATGTTAAAGGTACGGTCACACTTGGCAAATATTTGCCGAAAAACGCATAACCACTAAATAAAATATATTTGAACTCGTTTAGTTATTTAAAAAAAAAACTTTTCTTATTTAGGCCAAAGCACAACAAATATTTAGTTTAAATTTATTTGATGCTGTTTGATCTTGCAAAACTCTTGTAAGAGTAAACAATATCAAGCAAATTTGTGCTAAAATAAGTGGTTATGCTTTTTTGAGCATGGTAAAATTTTGCTAGAGAGCACAGAAATTGGGCAGTGGATGATTGTAAACATGCAATCCGGTCAGACGAATCAAAATTTAATAGTTTTCAATTCCAAAGAATTCCAAGAAACCATTTTAAAGACACTTTGAAGCATGATGATAGGAATGTTATATTATCTAGTTGCTTTACATGGTGACAAATCGACTCATGACAAAGTAACGAAGGAATAACGATTTTGTAGATTAAAACGTCAATCATGTGGATGAAGTTATTTTCCAGACCGATTATAACTAAAAAATCATGAAATATTGGCTTAGCGAGCAGTATTTTCTTTTGATGCAGTGGCCAGCAATAAGTGTCGACCTCTATCCGATTGAGAAATAGTGGCCAAATGAGAAGATACAGTTGGGACTATAGCGATTAACAATTTAGTCGAGCTTTGGAAGCGGTTTCAGTACGAATGCCAGAGCATTACAAATGGATTAATTAAAAAATTGTTGAAGATTATAACAAAACGTCTAAAAAATATTTTCCGAACTAAAGGGCCTTGGACTAAATATACTCGTATATTAAAAATACTATCATTCCGTAAAGTTTTTGTTTGGTGAAAAATTTACTACATGCGGTTTGTTTTCTTTTCTTCAAGTTTCAAGTTTTTTTTAGAACTTGATGCATTTAGTTTTGGTTTATAAATTATTTTATTAAATATTAAACACAAAATGAATGATAAAAAAAATTTTTTTTAATAGTCTTTTAGTTTCACGCTTTAACTTTTTATTATTTTTCAGCATTTAACAAATGCAAAAATTACTAACATGTGCTGTTTTGTGCTCCCCACTGCAAGTGTATTGAATATTTTTTTGAGTGGGGGTTTTTTCGTTTAAAAAAATAGGAAAATTTTAAATTTTTTCAATTCGCAAATTTAAAATCTTTGCTTTCTTGAACTCGTAAAAGTTATTGCTTTGAAGCTTGTTTCATACGATTGTTGTTCTCACTGTAAGAGATATTTTGAAAAGAGTAATATAAAAAAATGGTTCACCAATTCGCATGCTTCAGCAGCCCTAATTTGAGACACAACATTTTCAGTACTGGATTGTGTTTGGTCCAACATTATCGAAATTTTTAATTTGAATTTAAATTGTCTGCTGGTTTGATTCGAAATACCCCATTGTGTTGTGTATTAGCAATACATTGTTAAGTTGCTGCTGTACAATGGGGAAGAATCGAAATTTTTTGCAAATAAGTCTAGCATTTCCAACGGCTCATAATATAATTCCTTTAAATCATAATATGATTATTTTATATCATAAAATGGTTACTTTATATCATAATATGATCTTTTTATTATGATCATATTATGATATGATTGCTTTAGATAATAATATGTTTACATAAGACCTTAGGTCATAATGTGATCATGTATGACAACTTTATGATTATATTAGGTTATAATATGATGTTATAATATAAAATTATGATTAACAAGAAAATATTATGATGAAATATTACGATGATAATTGATCATAATATGATATTTCATGGCACTTATATTCATCATAATTTGTTTTGACTGTAATCATAAATGTTATCATAATATGTTGCTCTTAGATTATGTTTACCACAACCATGTCTTCTCTCTGCATGCCCAAGTGTTCATTGAAGGTAAATTTTAAATCATCTTGGCCGACTTTGAATGTGAGTCACTGTATTTATATGTACATATATTTTTCTAAAAGGTATATTGACAGTGATAATTTTAAAATAAAAAACGTATTGAATTTTTCATACATTTTTTTAGCAAAACTTCAATTTTATGCCAAAGCCCAAAGCTGGTATTGAAAAACTGAAAGCAGTTTCGAAAATATTTATATATGCCTTATTAATTCTTAAAGTATTTTATCAACTCCAAAAGAAATGTGGACCTAAAGAGAAAAATTTTAAAAATTAAATTTTTTGTCACTGTCGTCATATTTTTTTGGGAACTGCGGGATTCCCTTTGTACGTTTATGAAATTTACTTGTACTGGTCAATAATTTAATAATACTTTTGTTTGATATTAAACAGCATTGTTAAAACAATGACTGCTTCCTTAAATGACTTTTCATTTTATTCCAAAAAAAGGGACTTCAATTGGTTGATGGTTCAAATTAAGCTCTCAATTTCCCCAAACAAATGATGATGTCGTCTAATTAGCTTAATAAGCACTTTGAATCAAATTTAATCCTCCCTATATTTTATAACTAGTTGTGCTATTTTGCTGCTCCTTTCAAAAAAAACAAAAGACATTTGATACTATTCAAATATTATTAGCAGTATAAATTTACTAAGAGGAGGCCAAAGAAATATAAAAAAAAAAAAAATCCCAGACGAAAAAAAATCCCAGATAAGAACAAGCCAAAAGAAAATAATAGTAATAATAATAAATTTATGTTTTTCATATCGAATACTTGAATGCTGACAGTTTCAAAAGCTTATAAAATTACCAGCAGAAAAACATACGCACACACAAATATCCTCGCCCACCGTTCATTAGATACGAGTACAAACCTACCAAACAGCCTAAAAACGCTCAAACAGCAAAATAGCTAGACAGACAGACAGATAGATAGACACTGGTACAAACTTTAATAGTTTGTATTTATACTGGTACAAATACTTTTGCGCTTCAATATATTTTTATTATTCATGCATAATTCTAAGGTTGGTTGAAATTAAAGCAATCCAATTGCAAGCATATACAGTGGCTCACAAAAATAGTTTGCTTCTTAAAGATCACCCCTATTTTTCAAATATTTCTAATACATGCAATAATTTGGAATCTAGTTATTGTTGAGCGAAAACGTCAAATTTAATATACTGCGAAGCTTTTTGGCTTATCCGCAGAAAACACCAAGAGTTTTTGGCGGGAATCGAACCCGCAACCCTTTGACTGATAGTCCGGCACTCTATCACCTAGTCTATCGGGGCACTCTAAAGGAAAGGAGTTGTCTGTTTCTGAAAAGAAAATCATATTATACCTTCATAATCAAGATAAATTAACGAAATATATTTGTGTGATGTTTGATCAATGTCGGCAAACAATAGAAAACATAATTAAACGATCAAAAGAGAGTGGTAGTATTGAAAATATCAAAAGAAACGGACGTCCGAAATTGTTAACATATCGAAATGAGAGGGAAATTCTTAAATAAAATCTGGAAAACCACATTTAGCGGCTCCAAAAATTAATGAAAAAACGACGAAACAATACGTAGGGTTCGAGTGGCCATGTTTTGTTTTGGAACACAATAATATTCAGCGACGAAAGCAAGTTTAACCTTTTTGGGTCGGATGGACGCCGTATGGTGTGGCGCAAGCCAAATGAAGCCTTAAACATAAATAACGTAAAACCAACGATAAAACATGGTGGTGGATCCACAATGGTGTGGGGCTGTACGTCAGCACTAGGAGTTTGAAAGTTGGTATTTATTGAAGGTGTAATGGATAGCCATATATATTTGTCCATACTGAAAAAAAATTTAAATGCAAGTATTGAAAAAATGGGTCTTTCCCCAAAAACATACAGGCCACGGCTTTCGTACAACACCAAACATCTTCCAATACCACCCCAGAGTCCCGAACTTAACCTTATTGAAAATCTTTGGGCTTATTTGGACGAAAGAGTCCGGAAGCACAATATTACATCGAAATCAACTTTGAAACGTGTATTACAAGGAAGAATGGTACAAAATACCGGTTGATAAGTATGCAAGATTAGAGGATTCAATGCCCAGACGCCTGGAAGCGGTTATTGCTAACAAAATATTAAAATCAATTATTTTATTTTGGTAGATTTACCAAAACTAAAAAGAAATGAAAAAGCAAAATACATTTGTGAGCTAAAAATTGCGTAGTTAATAAAAGTACTAAACCAATAACAAGTTTGGCAAACTAAATATTTTTATTGTTTTTTTTTTTTACTATTGTCATCTGAGAGTTCATTTTATTACAGTAAGCAAAGAAAAATCTAATATTTCAAATTATTTTGATGTTACTAATTAATAGTTATTAATAGTTATTAAATAAGTAAATTTTGAAGAAATTTTGCTGTTTACACGAGTTTGAAGCATTTTGAAGAACAATTTTGAAGAAAATTTCAATCTAACTTAAGATAAATTTTTGTAAAAAAAAAATTAAAGTAAATTATTTTTGTGAGCTACTGTATGTAAATGTGAAAATGAATGAACTGTGAATATGACTCTCTACCAAATCACTACGAGTACATAAATTTCCTTTGCAGCAAGCAACATTGTCCTCATCATTATTACACAGAAATTGTATTCCGAATGTGAGTATTATAACTAACTATTCGTAAGTTGCCAGTTGGTGGTTTTCGTTTTTAATAAATTTTATTTGTGGCAAACACTAAATTATGTTAATCAGGATAATAACAAGCATTTGAAGGTACAGCTGCTGATCTGAGGCATTTCTTTTATGGCACAACCTCAAATATAAGTATATTAAAGCATATTTGTGCTGGCTTTTTAATATGAGCATATTTAAGATGTGTAACTTATAAAATGCTAGAATATACAATAATTACACAGTGCAACATGATAACTAAAGTAGGGAGCACAAATGAATACATGTTTAAGCTTTGTACACT
Organism: Bellardia pandia; assembly: GCA_916048285.2. Taxonomy (NCBI): domain Eukaryota; kingdom Metazoa; phylum Arthropoda; class Insecta; order Diptera; family Calliphoridae; genus Bellardia; species Bellardia pandia. The sequence goes on from OU696531.1 coordinate 26,845,895, forward strand.
TTTTTATTGAATGAAAATAAAACTAATAAAGAAAATTTTTAGATTTTAGACTATCTTCACATAAAATATCAGCCCACTATCGACTGTAAGCGTCAAAATAAAGTCAACACCTTAAATTATTAACAGAAAATTGCATTGCTTTTCTATGTATTTATTTAAGTAGAATTAAAATCGTAAGAAAAATATAAACAAAAACAAAAGCGTATACAAATTAAATTGATATATTTTTAAAATAGATAAATTTTTACAAGTCAAAATAAAATAAACAGTCCATCCTCCTTATGCAAAAAACCCCCTATCATTCCAAAAGTAGCGGCAATTCTTTTAATTTTTCTTTGTTTGAATTAGAGCTGTGTCGTTCATGAACGGATCATTTCATTGAACGGAATGAGCCGGTCATTTAACTGAATGGGTTTCGTTGAATAGTGTACGGATCAATTTCGTTCAGCTGCTGTTTATCAAAAGACAAGAAGAAAATCAAATTCAATAAGGGTTGTATTCATTTGTTCAAAGTGAACGAATGAACGAATTGAATGAACGAATCAGTCTTGGATAAATGAACGAAAATTACCGGGCACAACTCTAGTTTGAATGTATAACGATAAAGTGCAGTTCAAAATAATTGCAAGTTTCAATATTGATTCATTAAAAGAGATTAAGTTATAACGTTAAGTAGTGAAAAATTTACAATGGGAAGACAAATTTCAATTGATCATAAAAGGTAAATTACCTGCTTGAAATAGCTAAAGTCGTTGGAAGGCATCACTGTACAACAAAACGAATTATACACAAGTATACCAAAGACTTACTAGTTAGGCAATGTCGGTATTCTCTGTCAAGGCTAGGTCGTATATCTGACATTACCTTGGTCTGGGTGCCTGCGCATAGGAACCACTTCGGCAATGAACGAGTAGACGAACTAGCCATAACGGGATCTGTCTTATATATCTCCAATGTGGTCTCAGTAGCAATTCCACTGGGGACTATCAATGTCATCATCTTCAGACATTTTCTTACAAAGGCTGAATATAGATGGCGTATTTTAGACACATGTAGGATAGCCAAGTTGATATGGCCATCTTTCAACGAGAAATGTACTATGCAATTGATAACCCGGACTAGGAAGGTTATATCAAGATTGCTGGCAGTATTAACAGGACACTGGACGTTAGGCAAGCACGCAAATCGCCTGGGACTCCCTTTTAACGACCATTGTCGTAGTGTAAGGACAGGAAAAAAGAGGAAACGATTTTTCACCTTCTCTGCGAATGCCCAGCCCTGGGTGTCAAGAGACATACATTCATGGGAAACTATACACTAACCAACCTTGGTGAGGTAGTCGGGTCAAAACTCAATGACCTACTGAGATATCTCACAGCTACAGGTTGGGTCTAGCAAGACACGACTTTTTTCCACACACATATTAGCTGCAGTATGTGGTATACGACATTAAATCTGACGAGTGGTGTGGTCTTTTAAAACGGGGTCCCTTCGACTCTACTTAAGTGTTCGCACGTAGTGAACTACCACGTAAGCCAACCAACCAAGACCAAACACAATACCTTAAAAAATTTGTCTGGTGCAAAACGACTAAAGCGTCTTACAAAAACTGAAGCAATAGCTATAGTAAGAGAAGTAAGAGCAAACCCAACATTTAGTGCTGTAAAAATAACTAAAAATGTTACGAAAACTTGTGGAAAACTTACGTAAGCGCGTGTAGTAGAATTAGAAGATCTATAATACCTTTTTCCAGGGTAGTCCAGCGGAACCAGAGTCCTTTTTTTAATATTATTTATATTCTTTATTTAAATTCTTTGTAAACTTATGATTTTTTTTATTATTGGCTCACAAAATATTTTACGTCGATCAAGCCCAGCAATCAATAAAGTACCCGTACAGAACAACCGTCACTGACCAGTTACAAAATTCGACTCCCCCTTCGCTTAAAGGGTGGCCTTTTAAAAAGTGGAGATTATTAAGGTTGTTAGTGTGTTAATCACTATTACCTGTGAACTATGGCTATAAAAACCAGTAGTTTCACTGTGTGCTACAACTATATATAGTGCCTGGGAACTATGGCTGTAAATACCAGTAGATACCCTGTACACCATTACAAAGCCTGGGATCAATGGCTGTAAATACCAGTAGATACCATTACAAAGCCTGGGATCTATGGCAGTAAATACCAGTAGATACCCTATGCACTACTACTGAGTTGAGATTTGGTCTGCGTGTGTATGGCTGCTATCGAAGCTATTACAAACTTGCGATAACTGTCCGTCCACATTGACAGCACAAGCTCAACTGAAGTAGGGTTGATATTTACGCAATGCAATAGTGATAACCACGACAGCTTTAAGTGAACAAAATTGTATATGTAAAGAAAGGGAGTTGGTTCTGATTTCTCTCTCTCTCTCACATACGAACGTGTAATAGTGATAACCACGACAACTTCAGTGAACATAAGAATGTATATGTAAATAAAGAGAGTTGGTTCTGATCTCTCTCTCGCATACGAATGTGTATTAGTGATAACCATGACAACTTTAAGTGAACTTGAAGTGTATAGGTAAAGAAAGAGAGTTGGTTGCTGGGCTCTCTCTTACAAATCTCTTATACATTCTACTCTTATACTAAATATTTTATTTCATAATGTGAATAAAATTAACTTAACAATTCATTATAAAAACATAATAATAAAATACATATGTATGTATATACATACATTCTATTCTTAAACTAAATATTATATTTCATAATGCGAATAAAATTAATTAACAATTCATTGAGAAAAAAATAATAAGAAAATACATATGTATGTATGTTTGTGGCGAATTACTTCGTTACATCTCCCCCCTGGTTTGGGTTTTTTTTTCTTTTTTTTGTTTATTTATCTGGGTATCGTCACATCATTTCTGGGTTTTGGAAAAATTAGCTTTTCATTCCCATGGACAATCCAAATGTCGAGAGATCGACGTATATATACTTCCACCTCATGCGTGTCAGTTTTGATTAGGAAACGGGTTCGTTTCCCAGGTTCTATGGGTTGTACAGCTGCAAGCACATCGGGAATTCTCAACTCACAAGTCTCTGTCTCATATTTATTGATTCCCAAATCCTCAACCAACCGGGCTAATGCATCGGATTTCTTTGCACTGCTCACAGGAGAAATCCGGACGTTGATATTTGGCAAGTATGTTATCGACTGAATTTCAATCGCTTTTTTCCTTTTGTGATTTTCGCGATCCATGGACTCTCGGAATCGTTTGCAACTGCGTTGAAATTTGATGTCATCAGTCATTATAGAATTCTGAGGAAAAATAAGAAGTGTTAATAGCAAATGAATTTTTACTCATGGAATTGTTTTAAATCTTTAATGTGAGCGGTCCCTCGATCCTTCTTGTTATCTCTGTCCGTAAGACGCACAATAACTGGAGAGATGTATTCGGCAACAACAAAGGGACCTTCAAATTTAGGGGCAAGTTTAGCATTAAAAAATTCAACCGCTTTTGATAACGTTCGTTTCTTTAATAACACCAAATCTCCTTTTTTAGGGGACCAATCCCGACGTCTCAAGTTATAAAATTTTGCTTGGTTTGCTCCTGCGCGCTGTAGATTTTCCTGAACAAATATGAAGAGTTCTTGAAGATATGAGTGCTTTTCTCCCGGGTTTATATGATTTTCCATCACTTCCGATTGGGTTCTCTCGTTGAACAATGTGTTGGGAAGACGTAATTCCCTACCCTGCGTTAGGTAAGCTGGACTGAATTTAGTTGAGCTTTGTTTGCTGGAGTTCAAAGCTAAGGATAACTCAGGTAGTTTTTCATCCCATTTTCGCTGGTTATTCTCTGTAAATTGTGCGATCATGGTCTTGACAGTACGATTAGTCCTTTCGGTAGGATTCTCATGTGGTGAATATGGTGCAGTAAATTGTTGTTTAATTCCCAGTGATCGGAAATATTTTTGACACTCACGGCTAGTAAACTGAGTTCCATTGTCAGTTAAGAGAATGTATGGAACACCAAAACGTGCTAAAATTCTCTCTCTGAATGCCTTAATGAAAGATTTGGTGGTAGCCTGTCGAACAGCGACGAATTCCGACCACTTACTAAATTTATCGAAGAATACGATCAGAATAGTATTTCCATGACTAGATCGCGGTAGTGGACCTACAAAATCTGCACAGACTGTGTGCCAGGGTTGGGAAGCCTGAGAAGAACACATTTTCCCGGCCGGTAATTGCTGGAGCGGTTTGTACCGTTGACACACCTCACATTTCCGCACATACTTTGCAATATCCCGAAACATACCTGGCCAATAGTACAATTCTGTTATTCTCGCGGTAGTCTTATTTATACCCAGGTGTCCAGCAGTTACGTCATCATGAGATTCTAAAAGTACGCGATGTCGTTCAGATTTTGGTACGACCAATTTCCAAGCAACCGGATCATGTTCCTTATATGCGTTGGAATCAAATATGTGCCGCCGAAGATTTCCATTGTCGTCAATTTGATAATCTGGTAGTTTTTCTGGTGTCTCTTGTACCGTCTTTAATTTTGTGTTGTACCATTGGTCATCGACAGTATCACCTTTGATAAGCGTTTGAAGTGTAGCAGTAAAGTTATTAGGTTGGTCTAAAGGATATCTAGAGAGTGAATCCGCAATTACGTTTAATTTACCTCTGCGGTATCGTATCTCATAGTCAAATTGCATCATTTCAAGGGCCCAGCGTGCGATTCGGCCTGAAGGTGATTGTATTGAGTTTAGCCATTTCAATGATTGATGATCAGTTATTATCACGAAATGATAGCCTTCAATATAGTGCCTCATTTTACGAATTCCCCAGATTATTGCAAGGCATTCCTTCTCTGTGACCGTATAGTTCTTCTCGGGAGCAGATAGAGTACGGCTGGCATAAGCAATCACTTTTTCTCCATCCTCGAATTCTTGGGTCAACACCACGCCTAGGCCAACATCACTCGCATCTGTTTGTAAAGAAAACGTACGACTAAAATCAGGACATGTAAGGGCGGGAGCTTCTATTAGCTTTTGTTTAATTTCATCGAAGGCAATCTTCTGATCTTTACCCCATTCCCATGTTTTCGTTTTCTTCAAGAGGTTATTTAATGGACTTGTGATTGTAGAGAAATTCGGTATGAAACGGCGATACCAGGCTGCGGTGTTAAGGAAGGATCTCAACTCTTTGATGGTTTTTGGCTCCGGTAAAGCTACGACAGCGTTAACCTTCTCTGGGTCAGTGTGTATACCTTGCTCACTGATAATATGACCCAAATACCGGATTTTCTTCTTCGCAAAAGTACATTTTTCTTTGTTTATTCGCAGTTTGGCTGCCACTAATCGATCGAAGACTATTTTAAGGTTCCTTAAATGATCTTCAATAGTACTGCCAAGAACTATGATATCATCCAAATACGCAAAAGCAAACTCTTCTAGCTCTGGTCCAATTATAGTATCTAGTGCTCTCTGGAATGTGGCAGGTGCTGAATGAAGACCAAAAGGCATTACGCGCCACTGAAATAATCCCCGTCCAGGTACTGTAAAAGCGGTGTATGGTTTACTATCAGGTGCCATTGGTATCTGCCAGTAACCATGTCGAAGATCAATAGTACTAAAAAATTTGCTATTTCTTAGTTTTTCTAAAATCGCGTTTATTTGAGGGATCGGATACGCGTCACGTATCGAGTTCTCATTTATTTGGCGATAATCCACACAAAGACGCCACTCATTATTTTTCTTCCGGACTATAACAATTGGTGAGCTATATGGGCTTTTCGAAGGCTCGATTCGACCCTCTGTGATCAGCTCATCGATCTGGTCATCTATTATCTTTTGCATCGCAGGGTTACGTGGGTAGTAACGTTGCCGTAATGGTCGACTATGTTTCATGGTGATCACGTGTTCGGTGACATTTGAGTGACCTTCGATGGAATCGAAACGAGGTAGTTGCGTTTCTAGAAATTCTTGCACCGTTTGCATTACTACATTATTTTCTAGGTCATTTTCCTCTGGACTAACCTGTAAAGAGCTAATTTGGGGTGCATTATTTGTTAACCTACCGGTTTCATCCTTATGTGTGCCTCGTGGAATTATATGGAGTTCGGAGCCAGTTTGGTGGAGGAAATTAATACCAATGATGATTGAATCAAGGCTGCTTTTTAAAACCAGAAAGTTGTGCCGGTATACGACGCCATTTAATATGAGCCAAATGTTAACGGAACCTTCTACAGAGATCTTGGACTGATCAGCCAGATGAAGGGTATTGAAATCGGGGGGAGTAATAGGAATTTGTAGCTCTCGCACTATCGATAAGTTTATGCATGAGTGTGTAGCACCGGTATCCATAACAGCTTGAATTTTCTTGTTTTTAATCGTAAGCCAGGTACGTAAGCGAAAGTCTTCATCAATGTTGAGTACAATAGGAAAAGGTTTCATATTTAGAGATCCGCACCCTCTTCTCCTGGTGGCGGACCTCTTCGGGAGTTTTCCGATCCTCGTCTGCAACAATCAACCGTCATCACACCCCTTTTACCACAATCCCAGCAAAACAAAATTTGTGCGTTGGTACATGCTCTGCGTGTATGTCCTTGTTCACCACAGCGGTAACACACATTTGATTCGTTATTGGTAGCAACAGCCGTTTGTACACGTCGAATAAATTTCTTTTGCGTAGTCTCTTCGGCACGAATACTTTCAAATTCTTGTGCTAACGTAATGAGATCCCGTAGTTTTGAAAAATCGCGCCTTTTTATATAAATTTTATACTCCGCGCGACAATTTAAAAATATCCTTTCTAGTTGTTCTTGCTTAGATAAACTTGATAATCTCATCATAGTCTGTAAAGCTGTTACATAGTCTACGAAATTTTCGTCAGCACGTTGTTTACGATTTCTAATGTCGTCTTCCAAATTCTCGAAGAATCGTGTGGGTAAAAAGAATAATTTAAAATCATCAATGAAGTCACTGTAAGTTTTCCATTCCTCCTTGTTATTACGGTACCAGGATAATGCATCACCTTTTAGTAGTTCAGGCATAAAATTCAGTAGCGTGTGACGTGGAATTGAGTAGCACGTGGCAAGTTCGTGAATACGTTCTAGGAAACCTAGAGGGTCTTTACCGCCGTCATATTTTATGCCCCACTTGCGAACCTTATCGCAAACCTCAGAATAATTCTCGGAAACCATCTCTACTTTCTCACGGGAATTGACTGGTGAAGATGCACGTGAAATGCGCGCATTAGGAACCTTTAACTCCTTGTCTGCAGACTCTACCATGGATCTAAGCTTCTCGATTAAAATCTGGTGTTCTGTTGGAATATTATCTTTGTCCAAATAATTCCGTAATTTGGACCTCATTTCATCTACTGTGCCTTCTTCATTTAGTCCCAGATCGCTAAGAGTTGAACACAGAACATCCTTCTTGAGTTGATTAATAAACGCACGACTCATGGTGACAATTTCGAACGCGTGGTTGTATTGTGTAACAGATTGTCTTTTATTTATTATATATATATATTTTTTTTTTTTTATAAAAAATTTTTTTTTACACTAATAATCATTTAGTCCCTGCTCGGGCGCCATTTATAATACCTTTTTCCAGGGTAGTCCAGCGGAACCAGAGTCCTTTTTTTAATATTATTTATATTCTTTATTTAAATTCTTTGTAAACTTATGATTTTTTTTATTATTGGCTCACAAAATATTTTACGTCGATCAAGCCCAGCAATCAATAAAGTACCCGTACAGAACAACCGTCACTGACCAGTTACAAAATTCGACTCCCCCTTCGCTTAAAGGGTGGCCTTTTAAAAAGTGGAGATTATTAAGGTTGTTAGTGTGTTAATCACTATTACCTGTGAACTATGGCTATAAAAACCAGTAGTTTCACTGTGTGCTACAACTATATATAGTGCCTGGGAACTATGGCTGTAAATACCAGTAGATACCCTGTACACCATTACAAAGCCTGGGATCAATGGCTGTAAATACCAGTAGATACCATTACAAAGCCTGGGATCTATGGCAGTAAATACCAGTAGATACCCTATGCACTACTACTGAGTTGAGATTTGGTCTGCGTGTGTATGGCTGCTATCGAAGCTATTACAAACTTGCGATAACTGTCCGTCCACATTGACAGCACAAGCTCAACTGAAGTAGGGTTGATATTTACGCAATGCAATAGTGATAACCACGACAGCTTTAAGTGAACAAAATTGTATATGTAAAGAAAGGGAGTTGGTTCTGATTTCTCTCTCTCTCTCACATACGAACGTGTAATAGTGATAACCACGACAACTTCAGTGAACATAAGAATGTATATGTAAATAAAGAGAGTTGGTTCTGATCTCTCTCTCGCATACGAATGTGTATTAGTGATAACCATGACAACTTTAAGTGAACTTGAAGTGTATAGGTAAAGAAAGAGAGTTGGTTGCTGGGCTCTCTCTTACAAATCTCTTATACATTCTACTCTTATACTAAATATTTTATTTCATAATGTGAATAAAATTAACTTAACAATTCATTATAAAAACATAATAATAAAATACATATGTATGTATATACATACATTCTATTCTTAAACTAAATATTATATTTCATAATGCGAATAAAATTAATTAACAATTCATTGAGAAAAAAATAATAAGAAAATACATATGTATGTATGTTTGTGGCGAATTACTTCGTTACAGATCTTTGCATCAAAGTGGCCTACATGGTAGAGTGCCACATAAGAAGCCCTTCACAAAAAAAAAACAGCCTAAATTTTTTTTTAACCGGTGAAAGTTAGTTATACTAGCAGTAACTTAGCAGTATAAATAAGCAGCCAAAAAATGCGAAGACTTTAGTAATAAATACGTTAATAAGAAGGTAAAACTTGGCGGCGGTTCAGTAATGGTCTAAGGTTGTATGGCGGTATTAGGGGTCTGTAATCTTACAGTTATAGAGTCTACAATGAAAAAGAAAGATTATGTCGACATTTTAAAAAAACAATGTAGCCTTTAGTGTAGGGAAATTAGAACTAGCATATAACTGGATTTTCCAACAGGTCCTATTCATACCTCTAAAATTGTGAAAGATTAGTTGCTTGCTCTAGATCAGTTTCCGCAGCTCTCAGGCCTCAATACAATTGAACACCTGACGTTATATCTGAACAAAAAAATTAGACAAAGAAGTTTTTCTTGCAAATATAATCTAAAGACAGTAATACAAGTTAAATGAAACAAAATGTCGTCTGATTTCACTAATTTTCTATGTCTAGAAGACTTCAGCTGCGATAAAGGCAAAAGGATTCCAAACAAAATATTAATTACAATGTTCTGCATAATTGTAATATACCTGCTGTCTTTATTTTGACGCCAAAAATGTGATACTTTTCCATTAAAACTGAATTCTTTTTTTATGCTCCTTATGTTTCTTTTTTCTAGTTTTTGTTAATCAGTTATATTTTGCTTAAGCTACTTATGAATTATAGAAGGTGGCGCAACAGTTATCCTCCTATCAGGAAAATGCTATAAATTTTGCGAGGCCCCCAATGTCAGTTCTGTTTTGACATTTGTATAGTAAACACTTGCGAAATACACGTTAATAAACAATGTTACACTACACTGCTCCAGAAAGCGGAATATTGCTGACAGAACTGACATTAGGGGCCTCGCAAAATTTATAGCATTTTCTGATAGGAGGATTACTTTTGCGCCACCTTGTACAATATGCTCGTATTTTGTTTCAAATTTATATTTGCAGTATATATATTAAAATATTTTTCTAAACAATATTAGGTGTTTAATTTATATTGGTGCTCACTGTAGATATGAGCCTGTAGCTTAAGAACTAAGCTAAATGGAGTGATTACCTCGGAAATGAAGGAATCTAATGCGTCTGAATTGCAATTGCACAAATATGTATTCAGTAGCAGGGAAATTGTAATAAATAGAATATTTTCCAATTTCAAAAAGATTTCGATTACCTTGCAAAGCGATACTTCCATGTTGTAAACACATTTGGTCACTTCAAAGCCGATCAGCCTAATATTTATCAGCACGAGTATTTACAATCCAAGCAACAATTCTAGCGAGAATTATAAGCAGTAGCCAAATCACATAATTGAAGGCTCCCCCGAGCCATATCAAACAGGACCTTTGTATATACGAGGAAAACTTTAAACGGCATACATAGAGACCACAGCAATTTCGAGGTAGCAGGATACCGCTTGAATAACGTACTTGGAGGTCGCCCACTGCCTATAGCAGACATCGAGAAAACTCTGCTGCATAAAACAAGAGTCATTCTGGCACAACTCAGATCTGGATGAAGCCATAGACTTATTGCCTTCTGGTCCCGCATATATCATGCCGTGCCCAATATATATCCAGCATGTGATCAAGGTCCTCATGACACTCTCCACATATTCAAATATCCAGCCAGTCCTACTTCACTTTGTTCTAAAGTTCTGTGGGCTCACCCACTAGAAGTAGCGCAATTTCTTGGACTGGATCTGGCAGAAGCCCCGGATTAAATTTTGAAAAAAAAAATGTTTTAACAACAACAACCAATAGCTTGAAGTATTAACTTCCTTCAGATAATTTTGTTGCATTCTAATACCTATAGTCTTAAGAACTACCCTAATATGCATGTTCATTATAAGAGCATACTCGTATCTAAGACCGAGTGTGCTGTTGTCTATTTGACAGTCAAGTTGAGTAGCTGACATTGAATTATCATCTTTTGTTTGGCAAACGCACACAAATTCTAGACTGGTAGAGTTAAATATTATTCTTGCTACACATTATGCACTACACTCTACAACACTTTACAGGCTATTGTTGGTTAAGGGAAAGATATGAAACAATAGAGACAAATAAAGTTATAATACAGAAATATTGGTAATTAATAAAAGTTGTATATAGCAATTATTGATTTAAGCAGGCAATAATTGTGTCCTTTTCCGATTTACTTCTCCTTGTTCCTGTCACATCCTTAAAGAAGGCCTTGAATCAATATTCAGAAGTCATAAATAAAGCATTTTTATACTGTTAAACTAAATAAGTGAACTAGTTCTTAATATTCTAATAGATACAAGTAAACTGTACTATTTACTCCATATAAATCAATTATAATTTTGTTAGTTAGTCTCACCTTCCTGTTGCTTAAATAACCTTAAAATAGGTATTTCTAAAAGTTTTGCTGTCATGATTTCTTTTCTCTTGAAATGCAATATATTATTTTCAGTTGGAATTTTCACAATAAATATAACAACCCAACCAGCCAACCGGCCATCATGTAGTCTCACAAACCTTCTATCAAAAATTCACTGCAAACGTATAAATTCAACTACGAAGTCGTTTGTATTACAAATCATTTTGTTTGCCAGTTTTTGGCAAAAAATGTTTGTTGTTAATGCGACGACATGGAGTGAGTGGCTGCCTGGCTGAAAGATTGAATGAATGAATGAACAAAAGGCGTGTGTAGGTTTTTATATGTGTCAAGTTTGTTAGATTTTTCATTGTTGCAAACATGTTCCATAGATACGTACACAAAATTTCTAAATATAGAAAATTATTTGATGCTACCAAAAGAAATTTCAACAATTCATAGAGAATTTATATATGTATGTGTGTATGTGTGTCTGACTGAACAAATGTACATACATATGAAATATAAGGTCGTATCTTTGGGATAGGTCATTTTGAAGATAATTGATATGATGTGAAAGAGTTTGTTATTTTGTTTGCAAACATGACATACATATGTACATTGTACGTACATACATACATACATACATACATACATATATGTTGTTATTGTTATTGTAGCTTCTGCCAACATATGTAAATGAAAGAAATTTAAGTTATTTATCGAAATTTATTTTAATATAATAAAGAAAGTAACAAAATAAGTTTATAGTCTTTATTGGTTTTGGAATGGCAAAGCAATAAATATATTATGAAGTGTACATACCTTCATATGTATTGTATGAATTAAGTAAAATTTTATGAATTCATTGAAAGTAAACTATAATTAAATAAACAAAGATTTGTTTATTTTTTTTAATGCAGCAAAGAGAATTTAATCACAAAATATATAACTATATACTATGCCGGAGTTGTGCTTGTAAAAATTTTATATTTAATTTAATTTTTAAGTTAATAATTAAAGTTTAAGTTAAGTTACGAATCTGTGAATCTTACCTACCATTTAAGGTTATAATATGTTATCGTATTATTGTAGTTATCCCAATATTAGAATGGATTATACAGGGAAACCAAAAGACTCTTGACAAAATATTACTTCCAAAGAGTACTGAAAATACTTATTTAAGAAAAATACAAAAAATATTCCTGCCTACACTCCAAATTACTTGTGGACATTCAAGTGGCTGCTAACTTCACATTAGCTGGACTAATTAACAAGTAACTAAAGGGTGTCCCAACTAGAACGCAAGTTTTAAATCTGGCGCCATTCCAAATGTCATTGTTTGACATTTGAACAATTGTTATTGTTTGCTAATAGAAGGTACGAGGTTAGTAAAAATGGAGCGCTACACGAATGAACAACGCATTCTCATTGTGAAATTGTTTCTACCAAAATGGTGAAAGTTTTGCGGCTACAGTTCGCAAATTGCAATCAATTTGGGGTCAAAATAATGCTCCAAAAGAGTCAACTGTAAAGAGATTAATTGATAAATTTGCCGCAACTGGGTCTGTTAGTGCTGTAAAGACAACAACGCGCCTTCGACCAGGTCGAACGACCGAAAATGTCGCAGCTGTACGTGATGATGTTGCTCAAACTCCATCCACCTCAATTCGACACCGAGCTTAGCAAATTGATGTCTCCAAATCCACTATGCAGCGAATTTTGACGTAAGATTTGAGGAAAATCCTCGAGTGATTCACGAGAAGCAAATGCATCCTCAACGTGTAACTGTGTGGTGTGGTCTTTGGGCTGGAGGAATCATTTGACCTTTTTTTTGTGAAAATGAGGCAGGTCAAGCGCAAACAGTCAATGGTGTTCGATATCGTGAAATGATAACCAGTTTTTTCTTGCCTAGAATTGAAGAAATGAATGTGGAGGGCATGTGGTTTCAATAAGACGATGTCATACAGCCAGAGAAACAATTCAATTGCTGCATCAGTCATTTAAAAATTGCGTTCCAGTTGGGACACTCTTTAGTTGACTTTTCCATAAATTACAACAGATAAATGTTTCAAATGACCCAAAATTTTTTATATATAAAGTCTTCATCAAAAAGTTCAGTATCAAAACCGTCTGAGTAGTTTTAGTATAAGACGGTAGTTTTAGTATAAGACGGTAGTTTTAGTATAAGACGGTAGTTTTAGTATAAGACGGTAGTTTTAGTATAAGACGGTAGTTTTAGTATAAGACGGTAGTTTTAGTATAAGACGGTAGTTTTAGTATAAGACGGTAGTTTTAGTATAAGACGGTAGTTTTAGTATAAGACGGTAGTTTTAGTATAAGACGGTAGTTTTAGTATAAGACGGTAGTTTTAGTATAAGACGGTAGTTTTAGTATAAGACGGTAGTTTTAGTATAAGACGGTAGTTTTAGTATAAGACGGTAGTTTTAGTATAAGACGTTAGTTTTAGTATAAGACGGTAGTTTTAGTATAAGAAGGTTAGTTTTAGTATAAGACGGTAGTTTTAGTATAAGACGGTAGTTTTAGTATAAGACGGTAGTTTTAGTATAAGACGGTAGTTTTAGTATAAGACGGTAGTATTAGTATAAGACGGTAGTTTTAGTATAAGACGGTAGTTTTAGTATAAGACGTTAGTTTTAGTATAAGACGGTAGTTTTAGTATAAGACGGTAGTTTTAGTATAAGAAGGTTAGTTTTAGTATAAGACGGTAGTTTTACTATAAGACGGTAGTTTTAGTATAAGACGTTAGTTTTAGTATAAGACGTTAGTTTTTGTATAAGACGGTAGTTTTAGTATAAGACGTTAGTTTTAGTATAAGACGGTAGTTTTAGTATAAGAAGGTTAGTTTTAGTATAAGACGGTAGTTTTAGTATAAGACGGTAGTTTTAGTATAAGACGGTAGTTTTAGTATAAGACGTTAGTTTTAGTATAAGACGGTAGTTTTAGTATAAGAAGGTTAGTTTTAGTATAAGACGGTAGTTTTAGTATAAGACGTTAGTTTTAGTATAAGACTGTAGTTTTAGTATAAGAAGGTTAGTTTTAGTATAAGACGGTAGTTTTAGTATAAGACGGTAGTTTTAGTATAAGACGGTAGTTTTAGTATAAGACGGTAGTTTTAGTATAAGACGGTAGTTTTAGTATAAGACGGTAGTATTAGTATAAGACGGTAGTTTTAGTATAAGACGGTAGTTTTAGTATAAGACGGTAGTTTTAGTATAAGAAGGTTAGTTTTAGTATAAGACGGTAGTTTTAGTATAAGACGTTAGTTTTAGTATAAGACGGTAGTTTTAGTATAAGAAGGTTAGTTTTAGTATAAGACGGTAGTTTTAGTATAAGAAGGTTAGTTTTAGTATAAGACGGTAGTTTTAGTATAAGACGGTAGTTTTAGTATAAGACGGTAGTATTAGTATAAGACGGTAGTTTTAGTATAAGACGGTAGTTTTAGTATAAGACGGTAGTTTTAGTATAAGACGGTAGTTTTAGTATAAGACGGTAGTTTTAGTATAAGACGGTAGTTTTAGTATAAGACGGTAGTTTTAGTATAAGACGGTAGTTTTTTTATTAAGGTTATCAGTCATAAAAATACTTTGAACCGGATTATCAAAATCAAATTTCTCAAATCATAAGTGAGCTTTTACGGTAGCTTTCTGGTTACATTTCCGGGAAAATGTTAAATATGAAAATATAAACAAATCACCGCATCTACCACAATCAATAAGCAACTGAAATATTTACTCATATAAACAAAATTCTTTAGTTTTTTTGCCATAAAATGTGTTTTTCTAACAAAAATATGTTGTGGTACACATTTAACACGTGCCACTTATGATTGCGTACAGTTTTCGTTCCAGAAACAAACAAATAGAAAACATCATAAGACACAAGATTTGCGTTTCGTTGCTTAGTTGAAAGGACTTGTAGGATTTCATGGGATTTGCATAGAATTTATGTGGAGCTCGAGGAAGAGGTAGGTGGCTGTAGAGAAAACTATTTTCACGTTTTGAGCATGTCTCTGGGTGGCTTAAACTTTAGTAACTGTCTATGAAGTTGTACACGAGAAAGTTTTACTACTGGTTGTGGTTGTTGTTTATTACTTTTGCAGCTTCAGTTAGAGCTAAACAATCGAAAAGTTTTTAAAATTATTGTTGGTTTGGTTGGATTTTTGTTTTTCTTACGTTAACAAGCCACTTTTGTGATAGTTATTGTAGCATATTGATAATACCTTAACATGATGCCAATTGCAAACAGTTGATCATATATGGCACGAGGTTAAATGCGTTAGAGAAAATGATTTTCAATGTTATGATGAGCAGAAATTGATTTTTCATTCATTTGAAAAGAGCAAAAAAGCTTATGTGAAAACATTGTGAACTTTTACTGCAAAGTAAAATGAGAAATATTTTTAATTTTAAATTATTTAACTGATTGTTCGACCTTTTTATTTATTAAACAATTATATTTAATTTTCGAGATTAAGATTAATTTTAAATTTTGTTATTGTTTTCCTGAAGATGCTACACATTGTTGTAGCGAAATATCGGAATAAATATAAAATAAAAATAAAAACAATATTAGACCTTAATCTCGAAAATAAAATATAATTATTTAATTTTTAATTTTATGTTGAAATTTTAAGGAGAAACACTTTGAGATAACAAATATTATTCTAGTGAGATCCCAGACGTTTCAGATTGTCATCTTATAATCAGACTAGCGTCTTATACTCAGACTCACGTCTTATACTCAGACTATCGTCTTTTACTAACACTAGCGTCTTCTACTGCGACTAGCGCCTTCTACTAAGACTGTCGTCTTATACTGCGACTAGCGCCTTCTATTAAGTCTATCGTCTTATACTTAGACTACCGTCTTTTACTGACACTAGCGTCTTATACTTAAATTAGCGTCTTATACTCAGACTGTCATCATATACTGAGACTACCGTCTTAGACAACCATCTGAGTATAATACTCAAATTTATTCAAAATATTTAATGCGCATTAAAGAATATCAAGGATCTTGTATTGCAAGTTTTTACTACATTATTGACATTTAATTTAAAACCTTGATATTAATTAATAAATATCATAGATAACATTAAGCATCACATTCTTTGCCTATTATTTACAAGATCCTTACAATCCATTTATGTTCCAGTATCAAGCCATCTGACATCACCGTGAACATGTTGAAACCAACGTTGGTGATAAATAACGCTCCTTAAACCTCATAATAACTGCACAAGGCAGACAAAACAATTGATAAAAAAAAAACTGTTGGTAAGTAAATATGTATTACCTTGAAAATTTCTTGGCTCATTTGCATCCTTATTGTTTTGTTTATATTTTCGTTTTTATAATTTTCAATTTTCTTCATTAATCTTGATTGCTAGTGATAATACCTGACTGGCTGACTGACGGAAATGTGCCTCTTTTATGTGAACTGTCATCAGATTTTTATCCCACGTTAGGAGTCATATAATTTAACATTTATTTTCTTTATCCTGATGATTTTTTTCCTTGTTAGCTCTTTTGTAAAGTAATTTAACCACAATGTAATATATAGTGGGAGAAAGGTGGAGAAAGGTAATACAGCATATGAAATGTACTGCATGTCAAAAATAATAGAAAGATTTTAAGGCTTTAAGGAAATGGTTTAAGAGAATTGTTTATTGAAAATATTAAAATTAATAAGTAAACAGAAAATTATTAAACTAGTTCTTCTAAATATTTTTACACAGAAACCATTATTTCCAAGTAGTAAATATTCAAGCAAGAAAACTAAGTAATGACTTGCAACTACTCAATTAAATTAATTTTCAATGACTACCACCTACCGCCTGCATTACTAAGAAGTAGTCTTGTAATAACTTATTTATAATATGTTATATAATTGTAAACTTTCTGGTCATTTGCATTAGGACATTATGGTCGAACTCATAGCAGCTTTAATGAGAGCTCACTATCAACGAGTTATTTAAGTCACTACTTGGAACTAGTTATAGTGTTATTAAAGTAATCACATAAGATTATAAGCGGCTATGTACTTGCATCCATTGTTAAAATAACGAGTTAAAATTTATTTTAAACGTAGTAATATAACATAATTTAGAATTTTTTATTAAATATTTTATTGGCAAGTTTCAAACGCAATGTTAAATTCACCATACATGTCTTTATTACTGGCAACTAAATAAGTATAAAAATAAACAACCGAGTGTCATAAAAATTTAGTTGCCACAACATCTGTCTGCCCCAATCAGCAACATACATACATACAAGAAGTAGTACCTGTGCATTTTTATGCTGATAATAAAAATTAAAAAAAAAATAAATACGAAAAACTTACAACGCAAAAGATGAAATTAAAAGGAGAAATTTTAAAAGTATAAAACCCAACTGAAATTATGTGCAAATTTGCATATCACTGATAAATGAGTCACGTGAGTGTTAAAGAAATGAGAAAATGTGACTATATACGAGTACACATAGCCTGGTAGTTATTTATTTGCACAATATATTAGGGGCCAATCGCAAAATTTATAGCATTTTCCTGATAGGAGGATTACTGTATAAATAATTATATGTTAAAACTTAAAAAAACTGAAGAAAAGGAAAAAACAACAACTTAAATAGAAATTAATAAAAATGATAATTACAGAAAACTTCGAACCACCAGTCACTGGTTAAAGGATTGATGTTGTCTGTTGACTAGCAGGCACCGTAGTGGCGCAAGGGTCAGAACGTAAAGAATTCTGATGAGAGAAAGTGGTGTTTCTCGAAACATATGTAAATTCAACCAACAACCCAGGTTCGAATCCTAGTCAGAAAAATTATCAAAAATAAAAATTTTTCAAGTTGTTAAACAATTCCTTCTTCAGTAAAAATAATTTAATGAAAATTAAATTCAATGAACTTAAGCCTAACTAATAGAAAATATCAAAATTTAAAAAAACTTGAAAATTAAAAAACAAATAACAAATAATTCAATGTACCCTTCAAACAAACTAAACTTTCATTTCAGTGTTATCCTTAACAAAAAGGGCCACCCTAATATGCATGCAGGCGGCATGGCATATCCTCTATGAGTAACATAAATAAATATAAATGTCTGGATACACAATCTGCTTGATACAAATGAGAATTTCATGATAATTTGATGTACACATACAAAGGAATATGCATATAAAATATCGGCACACATTTATCTTTTTCACTCTTATTAAGTAATAGTATGTGTGTATTTGAGTGAAATAAAAAATTTTGAAGAATTATTGAAACGGATTCAATGAATTATTTTTAAATTGCTTTTGCAGAAATGCCTACAAAAGTAACTGTCCAGATAAAGAAAAAAAATACATTTTTTCTGGTATTGCGATAGATTAAAGTCAGATATTGGTAATGGATTTCCAGCGCACTCACCAATGAAAAAAAAGGATTAGCTCCACAATATACATCTAAATTTGGCGCTGAAATGGCATTAAAAACAAAACCACCTAGAATTAAACTTGTAATTTGTTCCGATAGTTTATTATCAATAAATGCAATTAAGAACACAATTCTCAATGAGCCATTAATATCAAATTTTCGTGAAATACTATTCACACAAATTAATACCAGATTTCTTTATACGCCTTGTCATATCGGCATTCTTGCCAACGAAGTAGCTGACAAATTAACAAAAAAGGCTGTTAAATCTCTAACAATTACAACTAACAACAACAACAACAAAAACGACATTAAAAGATATGTTCACAAACATATTCAAGAAAAATCAAGTAAAGGTGGATGTCGACGAATTGAATTTTAAGATTCAAAGTGAAATAGCTGGCGAATTAAAGACGTATAAATCTGTGGATTCCGTTACTTCGAATTGCTCTTGAGTTTGACTAAATCGAATATACGCTTGGCTGGAAGCGTTGCGAGTTCGGCGCCCTAAATTGGTTCTTCTTAACGACGGCATTACAATTTTATACCATTGACAATTGATTATTATAATTTTATGTTTTATATATGTATATATTAAAAAGTAAATAGAAAAAGTGGGCGTAAAAGTAGGTGTGACAAATTTTTCTTTCTATGAAAACTTTAAATGGATTAATACAAACATTTGAAAGAAAAATTAGCCAAATTGATGGAGCCGTTTTCTGATTTTAGGTAAATCAAAAAAAGTGGGCATAAAAGTAGGCGGATCAAAATTTTCTTTCCGTAAAATCCTAAGTTGTATCATGGCGATCATTAGAAAGAAAAAATTGTCCAAATCGGTAAAACCGTTCTCCACTGATGCAATGACCAACGACCAACATTGATTTTTATTTATATAGATTCAAAATCACAGATATAAATTCAAAATGAATGAAAAAAGAAAGTTGCTTTTGCAAATGACCATGGAAACACATAACGCATTGTTATTTGTATGAAAAAATGCAACCTATTGGCAACTGAACTAATTTTTGTCCAGAAAAAATATAAAATTAAATCAATTCAAGTTCGACGTCAAACTTCATATAAAAAAATATTGTTCGAACAAATTTTTTGTTAAGAACAAATGGGTGAATCCACCTTAAGAGTTTATATTCGGCTATGCCGAATCTTATTACATACCACCAAATTACCTCATAGGGGTATTTTTAGAGATTTATGCGCATTTAAGTGATTTCCGGAAGTAGACTTTATATGGGGGCTACGATCAATTAACGACCGATCATCATGAAATTTGGCACGACGATTTAAAATATTTAGATTATGCTTGTCAAATTTCAACTTGATGATCAAATTGATAAGAGATTTATGCGAGTTTTAGTAATTTTCGGAAGTGAACTTTTTATTGGGGCTACGGTTATGGACCGATTATTATGAAATCTAGTAAAACGATTTAAATGTCTATACGGATTACTTGTGTAGAATTTCGACTTCTTAGTGGTTTTTATAAGAGATTTATGCAAATTTTATTGCTTTTCGAAAGTAGGCTTTATATAAATGCTACGTTCAAATATGGATAGATCGTCATCATATTGGGATGGACGATATTTGTTAGTATAGTGGGTTTTTAAAAGGATTTATGCGAATTTAAGAGATTTGCGGAACTCGACTTTATATGGGTGCTATGGTCAAATATGGACCGATCATAATGAAATTTGGTACAACGATTTAAATGTATATTTTGATTATGCTTGTCAAATTTTACAAAATATTTATGTTCACTTAAGTGAATTTCGGAAGTGGTCTTTGATGGGGCTATGTCAAAATTATGATAGCCGATGCCATCAAAATATTGTTTTCAGATCTTATTATTGCAGAATTTTCTTTAAATACGGCTTTTCTATATAGCGATTTGTGTCCCATTAAGCCATATTCCCGGAACACATTTGTATGGGGGCTCTGAGAAATCGTGAACTGATTCCTACCTTTTTCAACATGACTAGTCCGTTGTCCCCTTTTACAGTTGAAAAATTGAAAGACAGACAGAAGAAGTTTGTAGGTGATAGGAAGAGTTTGCGGAAGACCTCTACTGTACTGGACCAAGGCATATTGATTATAATAAATATGCCTTGGACCAGTACAGTAGAGGTCTACCGCACACTCTTCCTCTCCAATACATCGCCTACAAACTTCGTCTGTCTGTCTTTCAATTTCTCAACTGTAAAAGGGGACTTTTGTAATAAAAATAAAGTTTAAAGAAAACATCAAAAAAAAATATCTGAAAAATCAACCGATGTAGTCATTGATCTATAACACAGATCCTACTGGACCGATTTTGCCCATTTGCAATACCAAACATATCGGTGGAAATGTTTTTTTTCGTAGCACTCTCGTACCAACAACAGACGGACAAACGGACGGATATGGCTAAATCGTTTCAGAATCTTATAAGGACCCAGAATATATAGACCTTTTGGTTCTACGACCATTATTTCGATGTGGTGCAAACGGAATGGCAAACGCAATATACCCCCCATCTTTTTGGTGATCGGTATAAAAACAATTACTTCTTATAGAGTCTTTTTTTAGATATATAGAACTTTAAGTTGGCAACACTTGTTTAACTGGCGACCATTTTGTTTTAATCTCATATGGACACTATGGGATATTAATCTGGTTCATAGTCAAAAACCGGTGGACAATTTCCTCTCCTAAGAGTAAACGTAGCATGTCTACTTTTCGTTTCATTTACACGTATTCTTCACTTTCTCTAGACGCGACACTTGAATCCTTGAGCAGTGTCATTTGCAAATGTAGAGATGGTTAAATTTTCACTCGCTGGCAAATCAGAGGTGTATATCAAGTAAAGTGTTGGTCCGAGAACACTCCCCTGTAGAACTCCAGTTCTGATTTTGTAGTGAATTCTCACATAATCACTGTATTTAAGCCTAAAGTAATCTGTGAGTACTACACACGTTCTTGCTTAGGCTAATCATTCATGGTTTGCCTCATTGTTGCAATAACTGGCAGGCTTGACTATAGTTTTTTTTTTGTTCACTTTTTAATTTACATTGAACTGAAATAATGTAAAAGGATATTTTGAGTTTGTTTTATGCCAGTGTAGTACCCTGTCTTGTTCAGATTTAAATTTTCATCTCATTTTCACAATTAGTAGAAATTCACATGTCTGTAAACTCGTGTAAGTACCGTTCAGTTTTCTATTTAAAATTTCAAGGTAGTTTCCTTCTTTAGAGCTTATTGCACCACAACAGCTTTCTGGTAAGAGTCTTTGGTAGATTATCAGCCACATGCAACAAGAATTTATACACACATCATGATTTTGATTTGGTTTGATTCACATGCATTGCAACACACCAACACACAGGTCATAACATCAAGGTTGATACAGTTTTTCAGATTGTGGTTTAAAGGCACATGACATTGAGTTTAAATATAGTACGTTTAAGCATCATTAAATCGTGAGGTTAGCAAGGATTTCTTTGTTATATCGTTAATAAAACGTATTTATAATTAAAATGATAAACATACTTAATTATAAATAAATATTAAATAACCTTTATAAAAGGAAGCAAGTGTAAATTAATAAAAAAAAATAAACCAGTAAAGTGTATTAAATTGTATAAGACTAAAAATTCAACAGTACTATTTAATATTTCTTTCTTAAGAGTTTTAAACTTTAATATTACTGAACACAAATAAAACTTTCAAATACTAAATGAAATAAATATTTAATATTTTTTAAGATGAAAGTCTATTTTAGGAATTTTATGTAATTTTCGGACTTGATATTTTTCTACTTCATTTCACACAAATTTCATTATAAAAACTTCAGCTTAATTTTATTTCATTGCAAGATTTATAATTTTTATTATAAAAATTTCAGCTGAATTTATTTTCATTGCAAGAAAATTAAAAACATATAAGATGCTAAAGTAAATGTGTGAATAATAACACAAACTGTCTATGAAAGACGCTTTTCATATTAAAAACTGTCTATGAAAGAAATGAAACTGTCTGTAATAGACACTTTTCATATTGGAAACCGTCTATGAAAGACAATTTTCATATTGGAAACCGTCTATCAAAGACAATTTTCATTTTGGAAACTGTCTATGAAAGTCAGTTTTTCATATTGGAAACTGTCTATGAAAGAAAGGAAACTGTCTGTAATAGACACTTTTCATATTGGAAACCGCATACGAAAGACACTTTTCATATTGGAAACCGTCTATGAAAGACACTTTTTATATTGGAAACCGCATACGAAAGACACTTTTCATATTGGAAACCGTCTATGAAAGACACTTTTCATATTGAAAACTGTCTATGAAAGAAATGAAACTGTCTGTAATAGACACTTTTCTTATTGGAAACCGCATACGAAAGACACTTTTCATATTGGAAACCGTCTATGAAAGACACTTTCCATATTGAAAACTGTCTATGAAAGAAATGAAACTGTCTGTAATAGACACTTTTCATATTGGAAACCGCATACGAAAGACACTTTTCATATTGGAAACCGTCTATGAAAGACACTTTTTATATTGGAAACTGTCTATGAAAGACACTTTTCATATTGAAAACTGTCAATGAAAGAAAGGAAACTGTCTGTAATAGACACTTTTCATATTGGAAACCGCATACGAAAGACACTTTTCATATTGGAAACCGTCTATGAAAGACACTTTTCATATTGAAAACTGTCTATGAAAGAAAGGAAACTGTCTGTAATAGACACTTTTCATATTGGAAACCGCATACGAAAGACACTTTTCATATTGGAAACCGTCTATGAAAGACACTTTTTATATTGGAAACCGCATACGAAAGACACTTTTCATATTGGAAACCGTCTATGAAAGACACTTTTCATATTGAAAACTGTCTATGAAAGAAATGAAACTGTCTGTAATAGACACTTTTCATATTGGAAACCGCATACGAAAGACACTTTTCATATTGGAAACCGTCTATGAAAGACACTTTTTATATTGGAAACTGTCTATGAAAGATGCTCTTCATATTGGAAACTGTCTATGAAAGTCAGTTTTCATATTGGAAACTTTCTATGAAAGACACTTTTCATATTAGAAACTGTGTATGAAAGACACTTTTCATATTGGAAACTGTCTATGACAGACACTTTTCATATTGGAAACTGTCTATGAAAGTAAGTTTTCATATTGGAAACTGTCTATGAAAGACGCTTTTTATATTGAAAACTGTCTATGAAAGAAAGGAAACTGTCTGTAATAGACACTTTTCATATTGGAAACCGCATACGAAAGACACTTTTCATATTAGAAACTATCTATCAGAGACACTTTTCATATTGGAAACTGTCTATGAAAGACACTTTTCATATTAGAAGCCATTGGTGAAATACAGCTGCCCACAATCGATAATGTGCTTAAAAATTGGACCGATTGTTTAGGCTATTGCATGACCAGTCGAGGCAGCCATTTGAATGAAATTATTTTCCATTATTAATCGGAAGGACTGTACTTTCAAATAAAAAAAAGAAATTTGAGAAAATATTCAGTAGTTTGTTTTATAGCATTTTCAAAAAAAAAAAGTTATTTGGCGAACCCTTTAGAAAACTGTCATATAGACTATCTTTCTGCACAAATTTCTTTGACGCAATTCACTCTTACAAAATTTTGAAATAACTAAATGAAGTTCCTCAAATATTTGCCAGGTGTGAAATTGTCTTGAGTAGCACAAGCTAAATATCAAGGAAGTAATATTATCAATTTTGCAAACACTTCAAATAATAACCAACTAAAAATGCAACTTAACTTTAATCATATAAATAAATTCCAAATTCATTTAATTTAATAGATAAAGACTAAAACACAAGATGCATCTTAGAGTGTTTAAGAATTTTGCTGCAGCAATATAAAAAGCATTTCCTAGATATAAACATATCAATCTATCTATAAATTCCAAAAAAAATAAAAGAAGAAACCTGAAAGAACTCAAGAAACCAGGAAACAAGGTGTTAAAGCACAAATTAAAATGAAAGATTGATGTGATAAAGTATTGCAAAGCGTAAAATTATCACGTGTCTGACCTAAAATTATAACAGAGCAAAAGTCTGTGTTAAAAAGGTATTTTTATCAACAACAAACAGCAGCAAGAAAATATCAAAGACTAACAAAAAGAAAAAACTTTAAACTCAAAAACTTAATACAAAGTCATGAAAAGCGTCTTTCGAAAATAGAGAAAAATAAAGCAAAGAATTTGTACTGCTTGGGAAACATTGGAAAAATTGGGAAATAATGCTGGTGGTGATGTTACTGGCACAGTGTGACCATGGCTGGTGGTGGTTGATAGCTGACGTTTGCCTGCTGAGCACAACACATCACTATATGGCGTACGGAGATACGAACAAACACATGTACACGATGAGGGTACTCGTAACACATTCATCTACTTGACCAACAAACAACCAGCCATTCAATGTGACTCTTACTTAATACAACAACAACGACGACGTAGTTATTTGACCTAGCACGTACTTGATTGTTGTAGTAGTAGTTTTGCAACCTGCCACAATAATGTTGCATTTAATGCAAGTACATAGTAGTAGTTGCTGGCTGCTCAAAAGGTAATCAACTAAATGTCTAGTACTTAAGCTTCTATGTTTGCCACAGTGTATTGACAATACACCATAACTAATAACCAAAAACCTACATACAAATCTATGTTACAGCCATACAAATGTATGTATGTATGTACATTTTGTTGGTTGTCCCCCTCAAGGTTTTTGTCAAATTTATTTCTAACATGATTTCGTTTAGATAAAAAACACAATAAAAGTCAAATGAACGTCATCAACATGAATATGCAAAATAATTAATTGTTTCTAAAGTTTAAAAGTCGCAAATGAAAATCTAAATTTAAGATCAGCTGAGTTTTGAGGGAAAATAAAATGCTTTAAAGATATCAATGTTTGGAAGTTTGACTGCAGATATTTTTAAAAAGAAAGTCTACGTTTGCTGGCTCTTATTAGACGGCACACACAGTAAGTAATAATAAAGAGACAAATTCACTCTGAGTTGTTCACTATTTCCAAATAAATTTACCACGTGAAAAAGGCCAGATAGACATATTGTATATCAATGGGTAGGAAATTGTATCTATTTTTTAAAATATATAGAACCTTTGACAAAAAAGTTTTTTTGAAACACAAGGCAGAAATTAATATTGAAGTTTTTTTTTACCGAAACAAAAAATTTTTATTAATTAGAGATCGAAAATGAACTGATATTTCTTTCTAAAATTTTTAAACTGAAAGAAAAACTTTATTTATAAATAGTTTTTAATAAAAAAAATTGCATTTATATAGACATTTTTAAGCAAAATACCAAAATGAAAACAATATATAAATTTTTTTTTGTAGATAACCGACAATTCCTAAAAAAGTTGTAAAAATTTCCTAAAATGGAGTTTTTAGAATTTTAGCCATGTTGTCTATACCAGGGTTGGTGTTATCGAAACCCTTGGCAGAATAATTGAGAACATATTGGGTCATACACCCATCGTCGGGGTTACGTTCCAAAAACACAACGCAAATTGAATTAAGACTCTAGGGCAGGGCTGTCAGATGAATTTCGAAAAAAAAATCGTCAAAATCCTGATAAAAAAGAAAAAAAAACAACCATCATTTCGAATTTTAAAAATCGTCACAAAAAATAAACAGCCAATATTTCTAATAGTAGTTTTAACGAGAACATAAAAACCATGTTAATATAGTCATACATACATAAAATAAATAAGAAATCATAAAAAATATAATGTCAAACACAACTTGTGTAATATATTTTATTAATTCAGATTTAAATACAATGTCAAAACAATTTAGTTTATTAATGGCAAAAATGTTACACGTTTTTCCCATTTCGCACCTTTTTTAATTTGTTTGTGTTCTTTTCTGAAAAAATGTCAATACTGCTAAAGTCTTTGCTATAAATGTCACACTATAGGTTTAAAAAATGTTGCACCTTTCACACTCTGTATCTTTAGAGGGGGAGAATCGCACGATAAACGAAATAAAAAAAAAGAAACAAAAAAAATATACAAAATGGAAAATATTACTACTTTTTATGTACTGAACAAATTTTGGATGACTTGTTGGATACATCAGATGATGAAATATTTGATATGATTATGGAAAGAAATCCACAACCGAGAGTGAAAGGCTTTGTAGAGACGTAATTAATGAATACTCTGAAGTTGATGTATGTCAAATTCCTGCGGTAAACCTATACTGTACTGGACATTTTAAGACATTTTTCGTTTACAGTTTCCACCCTTCGCATTTTTCATGTTGTTGCTTCACATCCTTTTTCTCACTTTAACGCGCGTATTGCAAATATAATTAAATTTATTAACCAAATAGATTTATTGATAACAAAAACTTTATAATTAACGGTTGTTTGAATATGTTTTTTAATTTCTTCAATTGTTTTTTAATTTCTTCAATATAATAAAAATTTCCACAACAATCAACAAAGAAGAAGAACGAAAAAATAAAGGAAAAAATTCTGTCTGTCTATTAATTTCGCAACTCTAAAAGGTTTAGGCAAGTTCAAAGCGGAATGAGAAAAATGTCTGTCAGTCGGGAAGGTGCCATTGGTATTTTTGAGAGATATTCTTTGTCTAATTTCAACGATCTTACCAGGGATCTATCTGCTGTACATGAAAAAAAAGTGTTGCACTGTTGTGATTTTATGTTCTATTCTGATCATTAAAAATGCGACATCTTTAAAATGTGGAGTAAACATTACATAATAATAAAGAATGCATCCAACACATTTATTTTTAAAGAATTCCGTATATCTGTTTCATTAAAATTTATTTGGCTGATATTTTTTCGACGTTATGTTAAAAAATTAAAATTTTTTCCCTGTTGAATTTCAAAAATTTTTTCTCTAAAAAAGCATTTAAATTGCTTTTCGTGTTTACCAATAAAATACTTAAGTAATTACTATCCTGACTCATAATATTATATGGAATTATTATACTTAAACTTAACAATTGGCAATAAACGCAGAAAACGCCATTATCATTTAGTTTTGTTCTTGAAATATGTCATTTTCTTCTTACTATTTATGATGAAAATGAGAAAAATAGTTGTTGTCTCAAAAAAGAAAGAATTTGACAACAAAAACATTAATACAACAAACAAATGATAGAAAATTTTTAAAAAATCAATTCGCCACTTTGCTATTTCAAACAAAAAATCTTCAAAATGACACTAAATCGTTAAATCTAGCAGCTACATATGTTCTAGGGTTTCGAAAATACTAAGTCGTCGGCTTTTATTCACAAAAAATTGGTCTCATGTTTGTTAAACAGCAATTTTTTTAAATTAAAATAAATTTTCTTGCAGCAATTGTCTGTATTACTACCAGCGTTGTCAACTTGGTGCGTTTCACAACAATTTTGGTGCTTTTTAATTTGTTTGTGCGAAAAATTGGTTAGTTGGTGCGCGGTGCGCTTTTCTGTAAATTTCGATGCGTTTTTTAGTTTTTCCAAAAATGTGACGAAACTTTTATTTTTACTAATTTCTAATTACTAATTCAGTATTATGAAATCTACTCGTATACGATGAAAAGGGAGCACATTAAATGTATTTTAAATACGAATGCATGATATATGCATACATACTATCAAATTCGTCTCATGAAGGTTATTGCTAAAGGTGAATAGGGTGAAAATCTTATTTTTTTGAAAATAAAATTATCATTTTAACATGGAAATTATACATCTTGTGCAGCCTCACAATTTGGTGTACTCAACTGTATACAAACAACCAGGGTTAGAGTCCCAGTGGAGCCCTAACAAATTTTATTGAAAAAATTCAAAGAGAAGTACTTAAAATAGAAAGCAAAAATAATTTAAAAAAGTACCAAATATGTACTCAAATTAGCTGTTTTTACCAATTAGTACTTCAGTAGCGAATAGCATATTCTAAGTTAAATTTTCAGTTGTTAAATGCTTATTTTAACTTTATTAGCTCGGCTTTTACTATTAATCATTGAACTCTTTTAAAAAAGTTTTATATATAATTTAATTGTCTGTGAATGATTATTTTGCCCTGCTGTCGTCAAAATCATCATTCAGATATAAACATGTGTATTTTATTTTTGAAAAATTTTTTCGGTAGACTGCTGTTCCGAATGTGTTTAATATTTTAAAGATATTCATAAAAGGCTTAGCAGCATAGATTCACCATAACAATAAAGTATTGTCATCAGGTTTAAAAAAAAAAAAAACATCTGGAGTGTGGCCGATTTTTAAGTAAATAATGGTTTGCACTATTCAACTACATGCAAAGTAATGTGCTAGTTATCACAAATGAAAACTTTAGACAAATTTACTAATTTTAAGGAGTTAAAGAAATTTACTTTTATAAGCTTAACTTAGTAAATGTACTTACATATTTGTCATTGAATATAAGTATTTAATCAGCTTCGTATATTCTGAAAATAAAAAATAAAGAAATTTATTTTTGATTATTTAATTATCTTAAGCTAAATGTGTTGCAAAGTAAAGAATAATTGTTTATAAACAGTCTTAAATGCGTAATGCTATTAAAGTCCCATTAGTGTTAAAATATATTAAAAAAATCCCCTTTGAAACCACACTGATTCCCAAATTTAGCACAGACAAAAACCTTGCGAATGCAAACATGTTTATACCACAGCAAAACATAAATGCACACCAGTGATGGCAAACATGGTACAATTGTACTTTTTGTGATACATTTTAGATACAGTTGGTACCGTGCTACTACCAGGAGTCCTTTGGTACAATTTGAAAATGCTGTTGCATCAAAATTTGGTATTTCAGATGAAATATATCATTCAAGTTCCTATTTGTGTAATAGTGCAATGTAATAATGCAAAGAGATTTTATTAAATTTCATAAACATTTTGGAACTGATATTAATGGGAACAATGGGCGCATCTTCGAATAATGGAAACAGGTTTAATTTTCTGTCATTCAGATTTATTAAAATAAAATTGTTCGAGCATCTTTTGGTAACTTTCTTCCTGGAACACTAGTTGCATATCGTAAACAAACGTTTTATCGGGTAGCAGTTTCCAATATAGACCAGTTTTATAGCATTTGTAATATCCCCGGCAGTTAGATAATAATTCTTTGATGAAGTCTTACAGCGTATGTGTAATAAATCAACCCCAATCGAGTATGAAATTGTTAAAACATTCTTTATATAAGGTAATGTTAAAAATGTTGCCATAAGATACATATATTGAATTTTCGCTAAAGTAAGTTTGTGGTTACGTTAAATTATTATTTAAAAAATATTGAAAATGGTACCATGTAGACCTTCATGTACATTTTATTTATAGAGTTGGTACAGAAACCAAAAACCGATTTTCCATTACTGATGCAAACACAAAGGTAAAGCTATGTGTCCACGATGGTTAGATATTACAAAGTTGTCAGAAAATGTCTAACAACCGTGCAAACTTAAAATTTTTGTCTTCCAACGTTGTAAGAAAAAGCATTTTCAGTACATTGGAAGACAAAAATATTTTCAGACATCTAACAATCGTGTAAACACACAATTTTGTCATTGTCATTGTTTTAAGACAATTGACAAACACTTTTCATTGTCATATGTGCAAAGTTTATGCATCTGCCAATGACAGTATTGTCACAGAAATCTAAATATACATAAATCATAAACAAACAAGTGTGCATTGATAAAATTTTTGAAAAAGTGGAAGAAAATTAAAGCATTAAATTAAAGTGTGCATTAATAAAATGTTTAAACACACACACAGAGCTGCAAAACGAATTTGACAATGCCACACAACAATCTGACAACCGTGTAAACTGACAATTTCGGTTGACAGATAAATTCATTGTGTGACAATTGTGTGCAAATGAAATTGTTAGTATTCTTACAGTCGTGTAAACTGACAATTTACCTTTTGCTAAACATTTTTCAATGCCAGTACATTGATAGCACATTGGTAGATATGACAACGTTGTAATATCTGACCATCGTGGACATATGGCTTAACTCTGAAAACTGGATTCATTCCAAGCTAAATAAATCATTCACAATAAACTGCCCATCTGTAAAACAAGCAACAGCACCAGGCTTGATAAAGTTGGTACAATTGTACTTTTTTGGTACCATTCAAAACTAAAAAGTACGATGGTACCCCTATGGCTCATTTTGTAATATTTCCAAACTTTTCAAAACCAAACATATTTTTAATTGATACTAAATGGCAACGCTTATTTACTGAATGAATATTGTGAATAGATTTTTGCACTTGTTCATTAGGAATAAATAGCAGGTGGTTTTTAGTATTCAGCTAATGTTTTCTTGTTGTTGTTAAACTTCATATATAAAATAAAGAGATCAATTGTAAAGCTTATGCAGTTTGATAAAAAAAAGGGAACGAAATGCTTTGTTGTAGAGTAGCAATCATCTTGGTGAAATACATGGCACGCGCTTAATTTTTTTAAACGACTAGAAAAAACTGCAATACGGTTTTTGCAGTATGAAAGCGTCGTCTTAGGTTTTTGCAAGTGGTACTAAAATAAAACTCTTGTTGTTACAACTTTAATATAGCAACTGGTTTGTTATCAAAAAATGTATAGATTTGATCTAATTTATTTGCATGTACCTTATTAATATTTTATATGACCATAATTATCTACATATGTATAATTAATGGGCATGTATTTACTTATTTTTGTTATCTTTACTTTACATGTACCAATTAATTTAAAGTACCTTTTGTTTTTGTTGTATTAAATTTTTGTTTATTAAAATAAAATTAAAAAAAAAAATTAAAAATTATTTTGTAATATTGGGGTCGAAAAAGTACGATTTTAAAAGTTCGTTGGTACGATATTGGTTTTCTCATTTATCATGCCTGAAAATTACAGTAAACAAATACTCTCTCTCTCTCTCTCTATCTGTGTATCAGCTGAATTCACTCGCAAAACCCCCACATATATCACACACTCATGTGTGTGTACTCCAAGTATAAACCAAGCTCAAAATGATTTAAGCCCAGTTAGTATGCAATCTTAGCTCGAAGTGTAAGCACGCGGCCGTTAACGAGTGTAGAGAGAAAGAGAAAACGTGAGAATTGTTTTAAACTGAAAACAATTGAAGCAAATAAAAAAAAACAAACTCAAACGCGTTAAATTTAATAGATTTTTGTTTTGTTCAAATTTTCGTTGGTCCAAAATAAAATAACAAAAAATAATTGTTTTTTCTTTTTGCAAAACAACAATAGAAAATCAGGTTTAAAAAACAAATACATACAACAAAATAATCCGAAAAAATATTGTATAGCAATCAAGTGAATTAAAAGTAAAACAGAAAACAAATATTTAATTCAAATCAATAATAAAAAATTATTAAAATTTCAAACAAAAGTCGCAAATCAATTTTTTAATGCGTTTTTGTGTGTTTCTATCTTTTTCTCATTCTTTAGTTTCTACTTTATAAATTGATTAGAATTGTTGTTGCCAAATTGCTAACTTTTCTAGTTGTTGTTTTTACTTTAATAGAGGATTAATTTTTATATTGTCGCTGCTTGCTGTTATTGTGGTTTTGTTGCTATTTTTAAACGAATTACGTGAGTGAGTTAAATAATAAAAAATACCAAATATTCAACTAAAATAAAATAAAAGTGTGCAAATTAAAAAATAAAACAAAAGTTTACAAAAAATCCACAGAAATACAAAAGAGAAAAGCTTATTTTATTATTGTTAAAATTTTTATTGAGAAATTTAAAAAAAAAAATTTTTGTCAAAATTTCTTTAAATTTGTTATTTTTAATAAATAAATATTGTTGCCGAAACGAATTTTTATCAAAATTACTTTTTTGTTGTGTGAGTGCATGTGTGTGCATGTTTTACGTTGGCCTAAACAAGTTTTCAAATATTCAAGGAATTTTCGCTTTAACCAGACAACATTGAAACCCAAGTAAGTTTGTAGATAAATAAATAGTTGGCAAAAGCAGTTAAATATACACCCTATACTTGCTAAATAGCTGGAAAAAAATATCAAAAAAAACTAGATTTGAAGGATTTAAAATTGTATAAACTTTTGTGTAAATTTCATTTTAAAAACAAGGCCTAACATTTTGATAACTTACAGTCAAAAGCAGTAAAGTCCTTTTAATTAAAAATAACATTTTGAATACAAACAGATTTATGTAGACATACGAGTGTAGACATGTTTTCTAGTAATTTATTTTTCCTTAAGGATATGCTTGTACATATAAGGCATATCTTTAAGCAAAACCAAAAATAAATTTCTAGAAAACATGTCTGCACTCGTACAGTGGGTGGCCAAATTATTAGCTACACTATATTAATTAATGGTGTTTTCTTTTCTGAAATAAAATGTTACATTTTTATAATGTTTACCCCACATTTTAAAGATGTCGCATTTTTAATGGTCAGAATAGAACATAAAATTACAACAGATGTTACACTGTTTTTTTCATGTACAGCTGTTTTTGTTTTTTTTTTGCTAAAAAAAGAAGAAGCAGATAGCTCCCTGGTAAGATCGCTTGAAATAACACAATGAATATTTATCAAAATTAACTATGGCACTTTCCCGACTAATACGAAAATTCTTCTCAAATATAAAAATTATATATGTATGTATATAAACATACATTACACATATAAGAAGTAGGAGATATTGTCCTATGAAATCTGACATACATCAACTTCAGAGTATTCATTAATTACGTTTTTTACCAAGCCTTTCACTCACGGTTGTGGTTTTCTTTCCATAATCATATAAAATATTTTATCATCATCTGATGATGAAGATGAATCCAACAAGTCATCCAAAATTTTTTAGCACATAAAAAATATTTTCCATTTTGTATATTTTTTTTTGTTTCTTAACACAAATACACATTCATAAACAAAACAAATGTCAGCTGCATCAATGCCAACTTAGCCCTTTTCGGGCTAGATTTAGCCGGATTTTAGTCACTCAAAACGCGAAAAAAAAGAAAATTGGATGTGGTTTTATATGGATTTTTTTCCATTTAGCCCTTTTTCAAAAATGTTTACGCGGTTTGAGTCTCAAAAGTTGGCATCACTGGTCAGTTGTTTTATCGTGCGATTCTCCCCCTCTAAAAATACAGAGTGTGAAAGGTGCACCATTTTTTAAATTTATAGTGTGACATTTATAGAAAAGAACACACTACACTTTAGCAGTGTTGACATTTTTTCAGAAAAGAACACAAAAAAATTAAAAAAGATGCGAAATGGGAAAAACGTGTAACATTTTTGCCAGAAAAGAAAACGCCATAAGATACAACCGCTTTTAATACGTATATAAATTTATTTCTTGTACCGTATTGTTCGTATTTTAATTCTGGTAATACTGTTAAATATTTTGTGCAGTGTCAACAATGATTGGTGACATTAGAGTGCAGTTTTAGATCATTATCTGTCATTTTGCTCTGAAGTGTGAAATATGCAATTTTGATTAAATTGATTAAAGTCTAACATCACGATGAAGAACTAAAAGAAAATGTTCAAAAATGCATTCAGAGCATGCCAAAAAGAGTGCAAGCTGTAATTTATGCCAAAGAAGGTTCTACGAAATATTAAGATTTCTTTTCAAAAAATTTTATAATATTTCTTTTCCTCAAATATATATTTTTAAAACAAAAGAATTTATTTTTAATTGAATTAGAAACACTTAGTTTACCTAAAAGAACAAATAAAAGGATAAATTCCACTATTTTAAAATGTTACACGGCTTCAAACTAAACAATTTTACATGTGTAACTAATAATTTGGCCACCCACTGTATGTCTGCATAAGTCTTTTTGTATTCAAATTTTTCTTTCTTTTTGCGCCCTCGTATGGATAACAACATTTGAAAAATTACCCACAGATAAATAAAGTTTTACTACAGATTTCGCGTAATTTGCAAAGCCCAATCTAGTCATTGTAGAACATATTTAAATAAAGTGTTTTCGACGAGAACTGTGTTAAAAAATCAAAGAATTGATCAGGCATACAGATGACGATTGTTTTATCAAAATGTTCAATACTATTTGGGAAATATCGGTAATCATATCAGGGATTTTGAGTTTTAAGGCTGTAATTTAACATTGTGCCATATAAAATCAGTCTGTGGTATTAAATCACCTAAAATAGCTGAATTTCAAATTAAGAGCAAGAAAATTTTTTTAAATATTCTTAATTAATAGATTTCCATTTACTTCTGTTTTTATGTAAAGAGCAAAGAAATGTTTTATAATTAATGCCAACGATATATTACTTAAATCCTGGCTGTTTTTTAAATGATGAAAAGAAAACAATACATTAGCGCAATTCACAATCTTGTGCAAATGATATTGCATCATTGCATTTGCATTACACTAACAAAATACACAGCAAGAGCACAAATATGCTAAAATGCAATGATGCAATACCATTTGCACAAGATTGTGAATCGGGCTATTATAATAAATAATAATGAAGAAACTTTCAAGACAATATTCTAGCAATGACAAAAAGTAGCTAAACAGCTTAAATTAAACCAATCAGTGGTCATATCCAAAGTGGTCATCAGTCCAAAAAAAGGCGTTATATTGTTCCCAAAACACAAATCAGAGTCTCACGATAACACAAATGAAAAAAGTCAAATATTTAATACCACATAGCAGCATCTCTATAGCAAAAGACAAAACCGTCAGTCGATGGACTGCAAGACCATCTGAATGTATAAAAAAATTACTTATGTCTTAGGTCTCCTTTTTTTAATCAACTCTAAAATTGGATTAGGCCCACTATTCACCAGATGTTTTCCTTTATTCTCATATATAGATCTCCAAGCATCTAGAACAGCTTCTTTTAGGTGATATATGCTTTCATATTATCGGCTTTCAATGGGGTTCGGATCTCGAGAAAATGCGGGCCATTAAAGTACATTAATATTTGTCGAGGACAACCATCGTTTTGTTTGACGACTTACATCCCAGCAATCCATATGAGTCCGAAAAGAGTCTTTTCTGGCACCTTTTTTGGAGCGTTAACGCTCTTTATGAGCCCATAAAACAATCATAATTGCTCCGAAAACCTTCAGAAAAGAGCGTCATTACGTTCGAAAATGGTCCGTCAGAAAGAGCTCTTAGATAATGTCAGAAAAGAGTCTTTTATGAGGGTTTTTTGGGCTCTTAAAGAGCTCTTAGATAATGTCAGAAAAGAGTCTTTTATGAGGGTTTTTTTGGGCTCTTAAAGAGCTCTTAGATAATGCCAGAAAAGAGTCTTTTATGAGGTTTTTCTTGGGCTCTGTGTAATCTTGTTTTTATCATTCTTGTGTGGTACAGCAATCAGCTGTTTTAAGATTTTTTTTCTTTGATAGGTTACGTCAAATGTACTTAACATACCAACATTTGAACATGTAAATTATAAACCGTATGTGAAACTCAAATTTTGACATACACATGAAAACACATGTGTATAGAAAAGTGACATTCCATATGACAAATACACACAATGTGAACACACCTTAACTATTAACAAAGATTATCGGCATTACCTATTTCCGGTTAGTTTGTAAATTTCTGTTAGCGAATTGAAATCTAGCAGGTTTGTTCCGCCTTGGTACGGACAAAAGGTTTTGTCAAGTAATAGTCTGGTATTTGGAGAATTCTTATGGTTGATTACCTCACAATTAACCAATTTTCATTAATAATCCGACCAACACTTTCTATTGTGTCGCTGGCACAGTTTATAATTCTGCCATTGCCTCGCTTAGAATAGCACTTTTGTTTTTATCAGAATAATCCGGATTATTTGCATAATTTTTTTTAAACAATTATATATTATTTTTTGAAATTAAGGTCTTTAATTTTTATTTTTTATTTATTTCTTTCAATATTTCGCTACAACAATGTGTAGTATTATCAGGGAAACAATAACAAAATTTTAAATTAAATAATTGTTTAATAAATAAAAAGGTCGAACAATCAGTTAAATAACAATTTTTTTTAAAGAGAAGTAACACTCAGGGAATTAATATATATAATTTGCGTTACTTTTTTTGGAAAGGGGATATGTTGAAGAAGTAAAGGTGGTGAAAGAAGAAAGATTTTTATATCACAACACTGCAATTGCGCATAATGTTTGTTTTTATTGCAGCGCCTCTGGTGGTGAGTAGGCGCATTAATGTTAAAGCTTGATTTTATAGCCTTTATTTAATTATTTTATCTCGGTGGCGTTTAAATAATATACCATCGAAGGAGGGCACTGTCATAAATATTATTTATGATAGATAGAAGAAAACTAATAATTATCAGAAACTGGGAATCGCACCCGGGGTACAAATACCAACTTATTCTAAATGATCAAATGCGCTAACCCAATAAGCTACAGCATCCTCAAAGTTATCCACAACATACTCTTCAAAAATTACACGTTTACACGTTTTAAAGAACTATTTGTAACTAAAATAACAAATAACAAACATGTAATTATAGTAATGCAACACCGTGCATTCAAAAAACAAATCACTGAAGAAAACGAAAGTCTTGTCACTAAGTTTTTAATAAAAAATTCTGCTGTGGTAACATATTTTATGTGAACCATGCCTTAAGTAAGATCACTCTCGTTAAAATGTCGCTTTATTTGATTTAAATCTATTTCATGTAATAAAATATAAAATTAACATGATCTTCTTCACACATATAAAATAACAAGAGGCATTTTTTTCAAATTTTTTTCTTTGTCGTTTGTTTTATTTATTCGTTAAGAATTAAACGAAAATAAACTGACTTTGTGATCATGAATATGACTTATTATGGTTGTGTGTATTTAAAATTTGTTAGATTTAATTTGAGAGCCAACCAAGTTAAGCTGAGAAAATGTAGATAAAAAAAAAGAACAACAGTGTGAAGAAGAAGGCGTTATTTTTACGCTCACATGTTTAAAGTTGTATTTATTAGCATTTTCAACTGACTTTGTATGTTTACAGGTAGATAATCAATAATGTTGAACAGTTGGTGGAAAAATTTAAGGCACTTGTTCAATTTACAATTGCTAATGTTCGTCCGATAACAATTCATAAGTCTGAGACGCAAACATCATCATGGGGCATTCAAACAATAATTTTTGATGTTGGCTTTAATGGACTCGAGTCATAAGTGGCTAAAGATTGTTAGTTCAGAGCCAGCCATATGACTCTAAAGGTACGGTTACACTTGGCAAATATTTTCCGATAAAAACGTAACCACTAAATAACATATATTTGAACTCGAATTTATTTTCTTATTTAGGCCAAATCACAACAAATATTTCGTTTCAATTTATTTAATGCTGTTTGATTTTGCAAAACTCTTGTAAGAGTCAACAACGTCAAACAAATCTGTGCTAAAACAAGTGGTTACGCTCTTTTGAGTAAATATTTGCCAAGTGTGACCGTAGCTTAAGTTTTACAAAATTTTTTTCTACTTAAAATTTGTATTTCAGCCATTTACTTAATTTTATGTTTGACTGTTAAATCAAACTAACATTTTGTTTATAAATTTTATTTAATTTGCTTTACAAAATCTCTACCTACTCAAGCACATGCCATCGTACAGATACTAATACAATATTTAGTTACAAAAATACAATATTTCTATGAGAACACACATATTTAGCATAATAATACTTCGACAGATCTATTTAAAATCTCTATTGTGCCAGTATTATATCATTGCTGGCTGATCTAATCTAGTAAAAACTATACAAATAAGCAGCTTATAAAAGAAACGGCGATGAAACACAGTACTAAGATATAAAGAAATAAATAACAAAACATAACAGCAATAACACAGATACAAAAAATACAAATAAAAACCACATCATACATACTCGTACCTATACATTTCTTATTGAATGCGATTTCTATCTCAAAGTCAAACTTTTTTCTACCTTTTGTTTTAATTTCAGAAAATCAAGTTTTTTTTATACGTTTTTGGATTTTCAAGTAATATTTAAATATTAACTTGTACTTCTTGTTAATTCCATGTATGGTTGTTGGGTATGAAAAATTTAAATAATGTTGGCTGAATTTTTGGTTTTGCCTCAAAACAAATAATGTTGGTGATAGTGAGTTAAAGTGTGTTGTAGGAAATTATCTTTCGTTTTGGAAATATTTAAAAAATTCTTAAGTTTAATAATGAATTTTTACACAAGGACTGAGAATTGATTGTTTTTGAAATGCACGGTGTTGCATTACTATAATTACATGTTTGCTAATTGTTGCAGAGTTTAAAAATAGTTCTTTAAAACGTGTAAACATGTAATTTTTGAACAGTATGTTGAATGAGAAAATAATTTATTTTATTTGCAAAAACTGAGTCGAAGAGACATTCAGTTTTTCTCTTCCATATTTGAGTTTTAAAATTCCAATAACCTGTAAATGCTTCCATATTATGAAAAATCAAATATTTTGCTCTTATTAAATCATATTAGAAACATTTTTCAAGTACTCCTAT
The DNA here is from genome assembly GCA_916048285.2 of Bellardia pandia. Taxonomy (NCBI): domain Eukaryota; kingdom Metazoa; phylum Arthropoda; class Insecta; order Diptera; family Calliphoridae; genus Bellardia; species Bellardia pandia. The sequence continues at coordinate 26,885,051 of OU696531.1, forward strand.
TTTTTTTTTTGGTCGTGGTTGACATTTTCATGGAACTACCCATATGTTGCCAGAAAATCCGGTTCATATATGATTTTATATTAATGTAACAAATTAAATAATTCAATAACTCTAAAATTTGTTATCTTATTGAAACGGTAATTACGTGCAAATTTCGATACGTTTACATTAAAATGCTAAAATAAATTAATAATATGAAAATGTTTGCAAAAACCAAAAACATACCACATTTCCATTCAGAGTCTTTGTGGGCGGCACCAGTTAACGTTACCCCATCAGAAGATACCTGTTGATCATACACTGTAATATACAGCTCCAACTTAATGGTAGAGCCGAGCTACCATTAAGATACAATTTAATAGTAACATTTGATCTACGCTGTTCAGCCTTGGTCGCATACAGCTACAGGTTCTGAGCGAAAGGGAAAACATTGATAAATTATCAACTTTGATTTTGCAGTATTAAGGTCTTCTTTCACAACTTCCCCTTCAACTTTAGTCTTACAATTTGCACGAGAAAAAACAGCTGTTTGATATGCATAATTAATTTATACTTCTTTTCAAAAGCAGTAAAACCATTTGATGTCTATTTTTTGTATTGCCTTTTCTTGTTTTGTCTGAAAAAGCTTTACTGAAGGTTGTTTCAAATGCATTTCTGTGAATTTGTTAATTAAGAATAAAGCTGTACAAAAAAAAAAAAAGAAACATATCGATGGCTTACTATAAAAAAGGCCTAACTCAATTTTGTTGCAAAAAATCAATGAAAAAAACCTTTCTTCGATACCTTCAGTAAAACAAAAATAAAACAAAAATAAATAAGAAATAAAATCTGTTGCTTTTTTTATTAAAAATTGTATTACAATATTTGTTGTATCTAAAATTTTACGGATTTTATTAAGTTTTTTCCTTCGTCTGTAAAATAACAAAAAATCGAGTTAGGCCTTTTTTATATTAAGCCATCGATATAAAAAACACAATAAAATATAAAACAAACACCCACCTTATAATTTAAATAATTATTTGCATATTTATACAAACTTCAAATAACAACATACCAAACAAAATACTGCGATGCTTACCAAAAAAAAAAAAAAAAAAAAACATTAGGGTGTATTAAGTTTGTCATTCCGTTTGTAACACATTGAAATATTGTTCGAAGAACCTAAGACAATCTAGCCATATCCGTCCGTCTGTTGAACGCGCGTTAGAGCTTCAAATGAAAGACATAAAACCAGGATTTTTTTACCAAATATTCTCAATTCACGCAAATGCTTGTTATTGAAAATTGGCAAAATAAGATTCGATTTATAGAACAATGTTTCACACTACTATACTCGATATTTTACAGATATTTTTTGCAATTTTCTTCAAATATAATGCAGATAATACCATGAAATTTTGCACAATTTATTTTTATTACAGAAGTACAAGTCCTGTTGGAAACAGTAGGAATCGTTCAACGATATATCATAGCCCCCATACAAATGTCTTCCCGGAATCTATTTTTAATTTCATTAATTGTTGCATTACATATGTATAATATTGCTAAGATAAATATACAAACTCTGTAAATATTATAGTATGTGTAAATTATCTATCAAATAATAATTATAAAAAATACTACTAAAATTTGTGCTAAAACTGAATGAAAATAATACTGAATATTGATATTCTGGTCCTAACCACAGAGCAGTTTTTGTAATTCTCATTATATTCATGTGGAGGGTATTTAAGATTCGGCTTATTAATTTGCTTAATATTTTAAACTGTGGAAATGATAATCACCTGTATATATAAACCTATAGTTCATATAAATACATATGTACATTAGGGTGGCCCCGTTTGTATGGAGAAAAAATAAGGTATCGATGTTCCCGACTAATATGAAAATTTGATTCATTTTAAAACTACGTTTCTCAATTTTTTTGTCCTGGGGTCAATATTTGGTGACTTGGATCAAAGGATAAAAATGTCCTTTTTAGAGGCTTCTTGATATTTTTCACATTTCTTCCAAAGGAACTATATGTAAATTTGGCATCATATGAAAGGCCTTTGCGAGGCGCATTGAATGGTTTATCAAAAATTGAAAAACTATTTTTTTTAATTCAAAAATTTTGAAAATTTCAGACAAAATTTTAGTGTTTTTTTTATTTTTTCATAGAATTTACTTAAATAAATAGTTGAAATTTCGTGATTATAAACATCATGCAATTTAACCCAAAAGGATTTTCCCGCTTTTTAGCTTATAAAATTTACGTTATTTTAATACCCATCACATTAACGAATTGAGTTAACAGATATTGTCAGATAGGGAAGAATTAAGGTTTAAAAAAAAAATTAAAAAAAATTTAAATAAGTTGAATTTTAAAAAACGGGAAAAACCTTTTGGGTTAAATTACACTAAAATTTTGTCTGAAATTTTCAAAATTTTTGAATTAAAAAAAATTTGTTTTTAATTTTTGATAAGCCATTGAATGATCCTCTAAAAGACCTTTCATATGCTAATAAAATTACATATAGTTCCTTTGGAAGAAATGTAAAAAAAAAATCAAAAAACCTCTCAAAAGGATCTTTTTATCCTTTTATCCAGCTCACCAAATATTGACCCCAGGACAAAAAAAATTGAGAAACGTAGTCTTAAAATGAATCATATTTTCATATTAGTCGGGAACATCCGCAATTTTATTTTGGGGCCACCCTAATGCACATATGTAATTAAAATACAAATATTTGCTGGAGAGATAAATATGGCAGAGCTTTATAGTTTTGATTTGATTTAATTCAATTGTTTTTTTTTCACAGTTTCTAAAGAGGAAATACATATGATAAGTCAAGGTTGGCAAAGTAAAAAAGTCGTTGGCTGAAAAGGTGTCGAAAAAATATTTGAAATATAGATTTAATTTAAAAACATAAGAAAACTCTTTGTTAGAGTTTTCGAAAACAAAATTAAAATAATCTTTAAAACATTGAACTTAGCAAACCATGAATGAAGTATGTTGTTAATGATTATTTGAAGATCTTTGAATATGAGTTTGCTCACAGACTTGTGAGCTTGAAAAAATAATTGACTTTTGAAATTCATACATAGGTACCTACCTAATAAATTTTGCTCTTTTTCAACTTTGACTTTATTTACCAGATTTAAAGAAATTCTTGTTTTATTTTCAATACACATATTTACTATAAAGGTAATTACCACCACTTAACCCTTCGAAAATTACCTTTGAAATATTCTGAATTAAGTATTTGTAGGGCCAAATTAACAACCCCTCTCCAGTCATTAGAAATAATGAGCAAAACTCAAGTCACTCATTATTATTTATGTATATGATGTGAAGAATTTTAATTACCTCAAAATTTTTGTTTGATTAGCCAAACTTTATTAATTAAGTAAAATTGTTTTTGACACTTTGCTCACTCATCCACTCACACACACACACACACACACACACCTGACAAAACATTCGTCATCAATGTGAACAACCACAACGAAATAAGGTTAATAAACCGCATATAAAACTGTGAGCCACCCACTAAACCAAATAAATATTCACAACCAATGTGACTAAAAGTCATTTAACTGTTTTATTAAGTACAAAACTTATTCTTTTACCCATTTTCGCCATAACTTTACTTTTTTCTAAGTTTTTAAACCAACCAACAGTAGTCAGTGAGACATTCAGTCATGTATTCAGTCATTCGTTCGTTCGTTTAGTCATTCATTGCTGCCGTCACTCACTCATTCAAATGTTTGTGGTGTAGTTAGTCTAGGGTACATACTAAGCGAGAGTAGAGTCATACTGCAGTTGTTTGTAAATGCCATTAATATGTTCAGATATTTGGTTACACATGTGTGGATAATTGTAATCATTTGCTTATTCATATATTTAATTATGTTTGTATGTTTATACAAGTATTTATGTATTTTTGAATTCATTGTATAATTTTACGTTTAGTAATGCCTACCTGAAGGTATTATTAACATTTTACACGTATATATGTACATACATACATATGTTTTTCCTACTTTGAGGTTTTGGGGGTATTGTGCCTATCACTAAACGTAATAAAATTTATTAAAGTCTTTTTTACATTTTTAAACTCAGCTGATTAATAGTTCAGATTTAGAGATTTTTGGAGAAACACAAATCGGTTTATATTCTATAAAACCCAGAGTGTTAGGTCACCGTATAAAGTTTACTAACGTTTTCGTTTTATTTTGTTATAAATTCAATTTTTAGAGACTACTGTTTTTCTTAATGAAAAATTGTTGAACTTTATAGTTACGAGGTCTGATCAAAAAATAACCGTTATTTTCAAATTTCGTGAGTTACGTATGTTTGATTTTCGCATTTTTTTCTGTTATGTTGGTACACATGTCTGTTGTATTTGTTGGTAATATCAGCCATTTTGGTTTGTCAGTTGGTTTTTGACAGATAAACAGGTTAGTAGTGTTTTGGTGTGCTCTTCGAAAAAATGGATCAAATTAAATGCGTAAGGACATTAGAAATGCTGACTGTGGCGTTTGGCGAGTCTATTATGAGCAGAACACAAGTTCAATTGTGGTATAACCGGTTTAAGGAAGGCCCAGAAGATTTCAATGGCAATGTTCTTCCTGGTCGCCCGAGCACGTCAACATCCGATGAAAACATTGAAGCAGTGAAGAAAATGATTTTGGATAATCGTCGTATCACTATCAGAGTGGTTTCTGATGATGTTGGCATATCGTTCGGCTCATGTCAAGTAATTTTTACAGATGTTTTAGGCATGAAACGTTCTGCAGCGAAGATTGTTCCAAAATTGCTAAATTTTCAGCAAAAACAACGTCGCATGGATATCGCTCAGGAGCTGTTAAACATCGTCAACGACGATACAGATTTCCTCCAAAAGGTCATAACTTGTGATTTAAAAAAAAAAAAAAGCTGGCATAAGTTTATTATATCTGAGGGGGATTACTTTGAAGGGAACAAGATAGTTATTGATGAATAAATAAATACTTTTTGAAAAAATTTAAAATAACGGTTATTTTTTGATCAGACCTCGTATATGTATAAGAATTAGAGAAAATTTCTTATTCTTTCGGTTTGAGTTCATTTCAATTAATAGTTGAAAGAATGCCATTGTAAAGTTATATTTTCTAGACAATTGGTATATTGGAATGAATTTTCTACCCTGCCAAAAGTATCATCAGCAATGTTTGTTGTCCAAGATCTGCTTGTAAACATCATCTATTTAACTCACCATTATTGAGAAATAGACTTCGGGAATAAATCATATTTTTATTACAAGTTTTGAATTAGAATGAAATTTACATCCCAGCAAGCCATATGAGTCCGAAAAGAGTATTTTCTGACACCTTTTCCGGAGCGTTCATGCTCTTTATGAGCCCAAAAAACAATCATTATTGCTCCGAAAACCTTCAGAAAAGAGGGTCATTACATTCGAAAATGGTCCGTCAGAAAGAGCTCTTACATAATGTCAGAAAAGAGTCTTTTATGAAGGTTTTACTGGGTTCAGAAAGAGCTCTTACATCATGTCAGAAAAGAGTCATTGCAATTTTAAATACAAAAAATTAAAAGTTCAAAATTATTATTTTGCCGACTCAGGACAGTAAAAAGCAAATTTCTTTTTCGCTCTTTAGTTGTACTCTTTTCTGTCTCCTTTTTCGGATCTACAGTCAATGTTACTTGTATTTTTAGTGGACTTTAAATATGGTGGTTAATAGGATGCCAGATATATGAAAAGATTAAATGTTATATTGTTAAGAAATCAGCCAAAAAAATCCTCATTTCATTTAAAACCCGCAGAAAAGTCGCCATGTCGCCAAATGGAAATTTATGTCGAAAAATCGCCGTATCTGACAGTCCTGCTAGCAACTCGTGTTACTCTCTTATTTGTATTACACACATAAATGCAATATACAAATGTGTGTAGCTATACTCTCAAATAAAAATACGAGTGATTTAAGCAATAAGATTTGTGCTGTGTAAACACTGAAAAAAATTTCAAGGACAAAATTTTATCAATTTTTCCAACAAAAATTGCTTCGCGTAAATTGGGACTTATTTTCTTTTTTGCATACACACATACTAGTAACAAGTTGAATTGGTACATTGGAAGTGAGAGATAAATAAAACAACAACAACAACAGTTTGACCCTGAATTTACATGAATAATTGTTAGGCTTAATCTAAAAATATTTAAAATAAAAAATCATCTTCTTTACCACAAATTATACAGAGGTGAAAATTTTGATGTTTCAATAAGTTAAAATCAGCTTTCTACGGCAGTTCCCATAGAAAAAGAAAGTTACATACTTATGTATATTATTTTTTGGTAGCAAATTTATTGTGCGCTAATGTTAATCGCTTTATGTTACTTTTTCGGTATGAACACCGAAGAAATTTCAAGAAAAAATTTGTATAAATCTTTACAATAAAAATTGCTTCGTGTAAATTGGGACTTAGTTAATCGTTTTTAGGTTTTTCGTCATTTCATAATTGAAAGTGAAGAAGCCGTTCTTATTAATTGCTCTGACAGATTAATGATAGTTAGGATTTAATATGACCGGTAGTTTATACTTTCAAACTCAAGAGAAACACGATTTATTATTTTCCTACGTCTCAGTCTGTTTAAAAAAGTTTCTTTAGAATTGCAATTAACTATTTCTCATTTCCTTTATTTCTCTGGAAATTTTGCAAAAAAAAAAATTTATTGGTTTTCTGTTTACTTTTGCATGTTTTTCATGATCATCAGCATAATTTCAGTTTATAAAAAATGTTTCAAATTAATTAATATTGAAGAAGTGTAAATAAGTTTTATTATTTTTTTTTTTGGTTTAAACACTTCTTAATAAATTAAATCTGATTATCATAAAGTTTTTGCTGTAAATGGGTTTGTGAGCTTTTTATTTATTGATGGCTGATGGATGACGGTGTAATATTTATAATAAAGCAAAGTGTTGGAAATAAATTCAAGTTTCGAAGAATAAAAACAAAGTTTGTTTAAGTGTTTATACCCTACACCAGCATATTGGATTTGTGCTGATGTTTGTAACGCCCAGAAATATTGGTTTAATCTTAAAGTATACCGATCGGCTCAGAATCACTTTCTGAGTCGATTTAACTATGTCCGTCCGTCTGTCTGGCTGGCTGTCCATGTAAAGCTTGTGCGCAGAGTACAGTTCGCAACTTTGAAGATATTTTCATAAAATTTAGTACGTGATGTTTTTTCAGCCCAAGTATGGATGGGATTGAAACTGATGGATATCGGTCGATTATTTCACCTGGCCCCCATACAAATGTCCATCATAAATGTTTGAATTATGCAAGTATCCAAACAAATTTCATAACAAATGAGTTGTAAATGAAGCCAAATAACATCTACGAATTTTGTGCAGATCGGTCCATAATTACTCGTAACTTCCATATAAGGCCCACTTCCGAAAATCACTTTAAAGAGCACAACTCGCTCAAAAATGTTGGTACATATCCAAATAATATTGAACGAAAATATATTTCATATGTCTAAAAATAATACGGTACAATTTTATTATGATCGGTCCATAATTAGTCGAACCTCCCATATAAGACCCTCTCCATAATTCACTTTAAGCTCCATAAATCGTTTAAAAGTATTTATATCGAGATAAAGTTTAACACATATCATTTTTATATTCACAGACATCATGACACTAAATTTTTGGATGATCAGTCCACAATAGGTTATATCTCCCATAAAACGCCCAATTCTGAAAAACTGTTTTATACATATGTATACTGGGTGTAGGGTATTATATGGTCGGGCTTGGCCGACTATACTTTCTTACTTGTTTTTTCTTGTTGTAGTTTTGCTACTGATTATACACATGCATGTCATCAATTTACAAATCCGCGGAAGGGAATATATATATGTGTGTGTGTGTGTCTGCAACAATTCCCGCTTTAAATTGATTTCAACAACTTTGGCCCATTAAGCAGTTTATTGAGGGGCTTAGAGCTGGTGTTATACATGCCTGGGAAATGTTTTAAAATTTATTGACATAAGGTGGTGGTTTTATTTAAGTACTTAGGTTTGTTTTTACAATTAAATTGATTTATTTGTAAGTTTTTTTTTTTTTGCATACTCGTATATGCAAACAGAATTAAAACATTGTTTTTCCAAATGTTTTTAAAATAATTGAGAGTTTAACAAATATTGTTTGCTTGGGTAAATTAATTTCGTTTTTCCAAATAAGTTATTAAAAAAATTTTGAACCAGTTTCTTAAATTAAATTCATTAATTTACTGACTAGCTCAGCTGGTGAAATCTACTTTTTTTTAAGAAACCATTAAAAATCAGAAATTTAACTTAGTCTAATTAATAAGTTTTAATATTAAGCAATTTCTTTGTCTTGTCTGCCCTTGGGGCTGAAATGCCATCATTAATCTCACTATCAGTGACCAGAATTCTTTGACGTATTTGCAGTGTGATGGTTTTAAATTTGGTCAGAAATTAATATTAGTTAAAAACTGCAATTCATCTTCTTTTGTTGTTTGTTAATTCATAATTTTTTTTTTATTATTAATACAAATTTTATAGTCTGGGTTTTGCTTAAGATTAATTGTTTGTTATAAATTGGGAAATACAAAACTGTTCAAACTCATGTGGTTTCTTTGTTGTAACAAATTTACATATATAGAATTAGGTTTTGAAAACTATATCTGCTTTTCATGATACCAGATAAATCATTCAGTCTATTCATATGTTAACGATCATACAATGACTTTTCATTAGGAGTTGTTAATTCCGAAATTAATTTGATATGCAAAAAGGGCAGGGAAGTCATATTATACATAAATGGCTAGGCAATTGTGTATATAAAAGACTTTTTTGGAAAACAAAGCAATCATTTTTAATTTCTGTTTTTACACGGTAATTGCTTCCAGGAGACTTCGTGTAAAAAAACCGTTTAAAAAAAGACATCGTATGCCAAATAGGTGATTGGTTCCTTATCAAAGGATAAAAATGTACTTTTTAGAGGTTTTTATGATTTTTTTCACATTTCTTCCAAAGGAACTATATGTAAATTTGGTATCATATGAAAGGTCTTTGAGAGGCGCATTCAATGGGTTGTCAAAAAGTAAAAAAAAAAACAAAGAATTTTAAATTCAAAAATTTTGAAAATTTCAGACAAAATTTTAGTTTTTTTTTTATTTTTTTCATAGAATTTAATTAAATAAATAGTTGAAATTTCTTGATTATAAACATCAAGCAATTTAACACAAATGGTTTTTCCCGTTTTTTAAAATTCGATCTAGTTAAATTTTTTTTTAAAACCTAAATTCTTCCCTATCTGACAATCTCTGTTAACTCAATTCGTTAATGTAATGAATGGGTATTAAAATAACGTAAATTATATAAGCTAAAAAATGGGAAAAACCATTTCAAAAAAATTTGACACATGATATTTTTTCAGCCCAAGGACGGATGGGATTGAAACTGATTAAAATCGGTCCATTATTTCATCTGGCCCCCATACAAATGTCCTCTCGAAATAGGAGTTTAACAATCATAAATGTCTGAAATTTCACCACAAATGAGTAATAAATGAAGCTAAATCACATTTACAAATTTTGTGAAGATCGGTCCATAATTAGTCGTAGCTTCCATATAAGGTCCACTTCCGAAAATCACTTTAAAGAGCATAACTCTTTCAAAAATGTTGTTATCCGAATTACATTTAACAAAAATAAGTTTCATATGTACAGAAATGATGACACCTAATTTTATAATGGCCGGTCCATAATTATATCTTTATAATAATATAATATCTTCCATTTAGCGTCCATTTCTGAAAAACTGTTTTATTTATATACTGGGTGTAGGGTATTATATGGTGGGGCTTGACCGACTATACTTTCTTACTTGTTTTTTTTTAATATGTTGAAAAAATAAAAAACATTTCTTCTTTAATTTGTAGAATATTGAAATTTTTACGTATGCCAAATTTTTACTAGAAATTTGTTTTAAAAACAGCTTGAACTTAAACGCAATAATGCAAATCTGTTTAAAATTATTAACTAATTTTTTCAATTATTTTCTTTCTTACAGATTTGCTGCAAACCAAACCCAGCAAACCAAAAATATTCAAATTTCAAACTAGCAAGCCGCCCCTGTCATCTAAAGTAAACAAAGGTAATAATAGTCAACCAACCAACCAAACATTACAATTAAAACTAAATATACTTATATTAATTAAGTTTGTTTTTAAATAATAATTTTAGTAACTTAAATTAAAACTAGTAGCAACAGCAGGCATAATTGTTTAATTGTTTCATGGTGGCATGTTGAGATTTTAAATTTGTTGCTTTTCAATATATTTTTTTTAGTTTAAAGCCACTTGTTAAACATGTTTCAATGTTTCTGTGTTCATGTATTTTTTATGTTTTTGATACCAGCTTGGTTTTAATTTAAACTAAGTTGGCTTTTTTAGCCATTACAGGAACAATACAGCAAAAATTGCAAAAAAAAAAAAACTACAAATTTTTTTTAAAACTTTCTGTTTAAACAAAATGCAAGTGAAATTATGTGTCTGATTACACAACCAGCTAAAATTAATTTCACTTTTGTTGGCTATTTTTTGGACTTTTTCTGTATGATTTCATATAGAAACTCCTTTTGTTATTTTGCTTTACTTTTTAAAAAGGTAATAATTATTTGTTTAATATTTAAAGAAAACATTATACGTATTAATTATTATGAAATGTTATTGGCAAGTTTTTTACCTAAAGTTATGGTTATGGGTTTTAAAGTTGTTACAAATTGTGTTACTGATACACTGCTCTACTCTAAATAAATATTTAAATGTTGTTTAATGGGATAATAATAGAAATAGCAAGATGTTAATATATTTATATGTTATAAGTTGCATATTCACTAAAGTCTTTGGCTGACTTTAATTTATGAATTTTTAGCTAATTTGACATGTATTTACATACAGTGCACAGTGGTTTAAAAACGTTTTATTTTGGAAATAATTCGTCATTCTGGGTGCTATTACAGGGGCCAAATTACCGCATTCTATATCGAGTAAAATTGATCGTAATTTTCTTATTTGAGATTATGGCATACGATATCGATCAAGAAATTTAGTACATTTTATCATAATTTCGATATAGAAATCATTTTTCGATACGATAGCTCGAAAAATTACGATTACGAATGCGGTAATTTGGCCCCAGATATCGTAACGATATTTCGGATGCTCCAACCAGCTGCTTTAAATTACAAATTTTTGGCGTCATAGGCAGATGGGGGGCCATTTGTTTTAATCGCCAAAATCCATTTATGATCCCTGAAAGCTAAAATTTTAAATCTAATAGTCCTTGAGAATATCTACAAAAAAATAAAGTCGTTACACAGCAACAACTCGACGACTCCTTTACAAAACTCTATATTGCCACAATTTTTTTTAAAGAGTCAGGCAATTAATATGCCTACATATAATTGGCGTTACTTTCTTTGGAAAGGGGATAGTTGAAGAAGTAAAGGTGGTGAAAGTAGAAGAAAGCTTTTTTGTGTCACAACTCTGCAATTGCGCATTATCTTTGTCAGCGTTGCCAACTTTGAGATATCAAAACGCAACAAAATGGAAAAAAACGCGCATTTAAAATGTTTATGGAATTAATTTTACATTTTTTTAATTTCATAAATTCTATATAAAAGTAAAAGTAATAATAGTGTTTAATAGCCTTCTTGTAAATAAACGAATAAGTCCCGGATTACACACGGGACCACTCTTCTTTCTCCTCTCACTAACAAACTCAAAAGTTGCGCAGCAAAAGTGGCAGTGCGTAATCCGGGACCCACTCAAAATTTAACTCACAATCATAGCTGCCAGATTTGACGATTTATCGTCATTTTGACGATTTGTGGTTTCAAAAATAGCAAAATGACGATTTGACGATTTTTTCATTGAAAGTGACGAGTTTCTGAATTATTAAAAATTTCTATCATTTGTTAGTTTTATTAATGTTTTTGTTACTAAATTCTCTCTTTTTTTGAGACAACAACTATTGTGCTCATTTAATCTCATAAATATTAAGAAGAACATGACATATTTCAAAAACAAAACTAAGTGATAGTAGTGTTTTCTTAATTATTGTTAAGTTCAAGTAAAATAATTCCAAATAATATTGAGACAGGATAGTCGAAATTACTTATTTATCTGTAAACATAAAAATCAATTTTAAATACTGAATTCCACGAATTAATATTGTAAGAGGAAACAATTTCTGAATTTCCACGAGGAAATTCTTCTACAAAAACTTCTCCTATTTTAACAAAACGTCGAAAGCATATTCAGCCAAATAAATTTAAATAACAAAAATACGGAATTCTTTGAAAATAAGTACATGTTCTCGTATATGATGGATGAATTGAATTCTATACGCAAAATGATATTTAAAACTTAATAAAATAAATTGTCCTGACATACGTTAAATCAATTTTCGTACTTTTTAATGTAAATCAACATGCATGAAAAAAAAACAAAAGGAAATAAGAAACTTGACAGTATCGTCAACTTTGTACCCCTTTTGTTCTTATTTCCCTTCTCATCCAAAAATACTTGCCTTGACGAGTCAGAAGTGAAAACGGACTAAGATATTATAAAAATATTACACAAGTTGTGTTTAACATTATATGTTTTGTGATTTGTTATGTAAAAAGTTAAAATTTATGTATTTTGATATGTATTGTACAAGAGACTATATAAAATTGAATTTTTATGTTTTTGTTTAAATAAAAATTTCAAAATACTATTAGAAATAGTGACTTTTTATTTTTCCGATTTTTTTGACGATTTTTAAAATTCAAAATGACGATTTTTTTCTTTTTTATCGGGATTTTGACGATTTTTTCCGAAATTCATCTGGCAGCCCTGCTCACAATATACTATTCCGAACTGAAGTACTAATTGGTAAAAAGGGCTAATTTCAGTACATATTTGTGTACTTTTTTAATTTATTTTCTATTTAAGTATTTCTATTTGACTTTTTTTCAATAAAATTTGTTAGAGCTCCACTAGGACTCTAAAGGCTTCATTAGTATTTACTTTCTGTTGCTGTTCTGTTCCGTGTCGTTCTGTTGTTAAATTTTTGTAGTTAGTTTGTCCGTATAAATGTATCAGCTGTTTTAGTACCGTGAAAATAAATCAAAAAATACAAATCAAAGTTTTTTTATTTATACAATATGTCATTATTTTTATACAATATGTCATTACTTTCGACTAAAGTAATGAGTTTTTCGTCATGCATCGTTTTTTTATATTTTTAAACCTTTTATACAAAAACTTAATTAAATTCAAAGAAATTGAACATTTTTGTAATAAACTAAACATTTTTATGCTGTGCAGATGTCAGCTGTTTTGTGCTGTCACTTACAATTACTTAGCAAATTTTTGTTTTAAACAGGTTCGTCCGCAACGGCACGGAAAGTAACAAAACAACTAACGACTTCTACACAGTTTCTATTTAACAGAACCAAGTCAGCTGATTCGGAACGGAACAGAAAGTAGAGACTTATTCTGCCTTAACCCTAGTTGTTCGTCTATAGTTCAGTAGACCAAACCATCAGGCTGCACAAGAATTTTTATTACTGCTTTTAAAATGTTAATTTTATTTTCAGAGATAGATGTTCATCCTATTCATCTTTATGTGACGAATTTGATAGTAGGTATTAATTTATCATGCATTCGTGTTTAAAATTCATTATCATGATAATGAATTATTAAAAAGCTGCAATTAAAAACTAGTAAAAAAAAAATAAAGATTTCATCACATTTTCGGAAAAATTAAAAAACGCATCGAAATTAAAAACAAAAACGCAACGCTCACCAACTAAGGAATTTTTCGCACAAAAAAATTAAAAAATCACCAAAAATTGTGCGAAACGCACCAATTTGACAACGCTGATCTTTGTTTTTATTGCAGCATTGCAGCGCCTCTGGTGGTGAGTAGGCGCATTATTTTTAAAGCTTGATTGTATAGCCTTTACTTAATTATTTTACTTCGGTGGCGTTTCAATGTCATACCAGCGAAGAAGGGCGCTTAGTTATGATAGATAGAAAACTAATAATTATCAGAAACTGATGGTGTTTGAGTGGAAGCGTCTGGGAATCGAACCCCGGCCACAAATACCAACTCATGCTTAATGATAAAGTGTGCTATGCAATTAAGCTACAGCACTCTCAATTTTGTCATTTTTTAATTTTGCTAGACTATTTAGGGTATTTTAGATCTGGTAGGCCTATGAAGGGTCAAAAAAATTGTGTAAAATATTAGATATATTTATAATAAAATTCTAAATAAAGTTAAAAAAAACTTGCAAGCACTTATGTATGTATCTTTTCCTTATAAAATGAAAATGGATGCGGAAAGAAAACTTACTGCATAAGCGTATTAAATAAAATTTGACTCAGTTAAGAGCACATAGCCCTCCCCAGCCCTATTTAAACTTTGCCAATTTTGAAAAAAATAATTAGGTTTAAGTCAAAAATTCTAAAAACGCAAAACACCTATACTCTAATAAAAAGTTTATATATCGCACCCTAAATACAAAAGTGTCACAACTGAAAATACTAAAATTTTCAGAAGAGACAAAAAAACCTGTTCATCGTGCACAAGCAACACACTTAACATAAAATAAAAATAGACATAAATGTATTTTTCCAGTTAAAGAATATGTGAAAGAAATGTTTGCAGTAGCTAGAGATGTGTACTCTAAATCAAGAATGATAAAATAAAGATTACGACATGCGCATGATTTCCCGTTATGTGACGTAGAAGGGCCATTCTAAGGGTTACCAATAATGTTTCATGTGTTAGAATTAAAATTTCTTGCGAAAAATGTGTGTTTTATGTGATAGTTGGCAACCTTGCAAATGAATTCTCTGAGAGTTCTAAAATAAAATCTGTTTAAAAAAGAACAAACAAAAAAAAAACAACAAAAAATATAAACATGAAGAGTGCAGTGAGCAAATGCAAGCAAAACATGATTAAAAAAAACAAGTGAGAAAAAATTAGCCAATAGAAACACAGAATGTGTGACGTCACAGGGCCTAAATGCGCAGAACATTTTAAAATGTTACGCCCGTTGGCGTAATCTTTATTTTACATTCTTGCTCTAAATTAATTTATAGAAAAAAAAAGTCAGTTTTGGAAAATTTTGAGTTGTGACCCTTTTGCAATTAGTATAACCCTATATGTTACTTAAGAAATGGTCACACTTGGCAAATGTTTACTCAAAAAAGCGTAACCACTTGTTATAGCACAAATTTGTTTGACGTTGTTTACTCTTACAAGAGTTTTGCAAGATCAAACAGCATTAAATGTGAACGGTAGGTAGTCTGTAATAAGTAATCTTACAATTTTTTAAGTAGTCAAATTATCCGTTTTTAGCGATAATTTTCACTCGTGTTTAGTTTTTGGAAATTTTGCCTGCCTTCAAATAATTGACTCTTTATACAACACTGGTAAAAAACTGATTTTACAATTGTCACATTAGCGTCTCTAAATAGTGTAGAATACAGCCTCTTTAATCTTATTTACCAAAAAGTTATAAAAAAGTGTTTGTTGTTTTGTTGGCTAACTTTGTTTTACATATACTTGGGCGGCACTGTGAAAAATGAATAGTGGAAAAAATGGCCCCCAAAGAAAAAAAATTAAAAAAGGCCCAAATTTTGGGGTCATATTTCATTATGAAATTAAGTCCCAATGAAAAACAACCCCAAAGGTTATGAAAAAAATACCCGCAAGTTAAAATAAAAGGTGGCGAAAATTAATTTTCAGCCCAATTTTTTTTTTCATTCTTATAAGATATTTCTAATTTTTCATCTTTATATTATAAAGATTAAAATTTAGCACCAAAGTACAACAACAACATTTCTTGGAATCTTTTTTCATTCTACAATTATGAAGTAATTTTTCATTTCTTTTTAAATGCAAAATTACGAAAAAAAAATAAAAAGAAGACCAAAAATATTGTGCTTTTGTAGTCAGTATAATTTTTTGGGCTTATTATACCCACCATAAAAAATATGGGAGGGTATATAACGTTTGTCATTCCGTTTGTAGCACATCGAAATAATGTTCGTAAAGCCAAAAAGTCTATATAAAATTCTAAGAAGATCTAGCCATGTCCGTCACGATAGAGCTTCGAAAAAAAGACATAGAACACTGAAATTTTTACCAAACATTCTTTGATCCACCGAAAATGGGTAAAATCGGTTCAGTAGGATCCGAGTTATAGATTAAAAATTCAGAATACCAGAAATATTTTGCTGTTTTCTTCAAATATAATGCAGATAATATCAATTTTGCACACTTTAATCTTGTTATAAAAGAACAAGTCCTGTTGAAAATGGTACGCATCGGTCTACGATTTCTCATAGACCCCATACAAATGCCTTCCCGGAATATCGCTTTATGGGCCATAAATGTCTATAGAAAAGCCGTATCCATACAAAATTCTGCAATAATAAGATTCATGCAAAATGAAATCTCAAAACGATATTTTGTTTGCATCGGTCCATAATTTTGATCATAGCCCCATACAAAGACCATTTCCGAAAATCACTTAAATGCGCATAAATCTCTTATAAAAATCACCAATAAGTCGAAATTTAACACAAGTAATCAGTAGATACATCCAAGTTGTCGTACTAAATTTCATGATGATCGGATCATATTTGATCATATCCCCCATATATATTATCCACTTCCGGAAATTACTGAATACTCATAAATCTCTTATAAGCATCATCAGTAGCAAGTTTAAATTCGAACCAAATAGTCCATAAATATATAGAAATATTCACACCCAATTTAATGATGATCTGCCCATATTTAATCCTAGTCGTCATATAAATTCCACTTCGAAAAATCACTTAAGCACGCATAAATCTGTTTTGAAAATCACTATCACGTTGGAATTCAAAACAAATAGTCCATACATTCACATAAATTGTCGTACAGGTCATAGTTCCCTTATAAGGACTACTCCCGCAAAACTCATTACCATACATAAACATCCATATCGAACCGAAATTTTACGCAGATCAGTTAAAAGTATGTAAATATTATATTATTGAGTTTTGTGAAAGTGGGTGCATAATTAAGCATAGCTCTCGAACAAGCTCCTCTTCCGAGAAGAACCACAAAGTATACAGAGTTGACAGTTTTGACGTTTTTTTGAAGCCAAAATCACTTAATTTAGAGTTTGTTAAATTAAATCTCTTTATGTTACATGCTGCAAAAATAAACAAACAAAGTTTAAATTATTGATTGTAACTGGAATATGCATAAAATTCTTATAAATTTCGGTATTGAGATGAGATTCAACTAAAACAAAACTAAAATAAATAGCAATTACGGTACAATATTTTATGAAGTTGACCCCATTAATAGGTGATTTGATGGTGGGTATTTAAGATTCGGCACAGCCGAATATAAATTCTTACTTGTTTTTTATTATTATTTTTTTGTGCAATTCTTTTTTTGTGGTAATTTTTCACAGCACCTATTTGGGCTATTTGCTATGTGTGTGAAGCTGGTTACTTCACATAGCCCTGGTAATTAAGAGTGAAGCCATTGGTCACTATAATGTCTCTAAGTAATCTTAAGTGTAGTCAATTTAAATATTGTTTGTGCTGTGAATTTTCATAACTTGAATTTTTATATCTATGTATAACAAACAGTTTCTTTGTAGCCTTTATGAGATCTATAATTTCTGGAATTCCTAGTTCGGGACAGTCTGGAACATTTCTAAATTGAAAGGCATTTATTATCGCTTATTAATGATGCTTTGAATTTACAATTCATTTAGAATATATACATATGTATGTATGTATGTACATTTAAGAAGTTAATATTTAGGGCTTAAAAATATTGCTTACGTAAAGCAGTGTTGTAATGATTACACTTTTTGGCCCTGGCTCTACAAATGGGAGACTCATAAACTTAAATTTAAATCTGTTAAATATTATAGCAAAATTTAAATGACTTGATTTCAGCTTAATCAGTAAAACAATTTCCAATATCTCAATTTAAAAAACAGAATCTAAACCATTTTTATTTATTTATATATCATCTAATAGCATTTTTCATTTTATCAGGCAAGTTAAACATAAAAACAAAACCCATCCCTTTTTGCAAAAAACGTCATTTTAACATGCTTGTGTCTGCTGCTCACGTTTATTGACATCATTGTTTTGTTTTGTTTTTTTTTTAATTAATCCTTTCATGTAATGCAATATAATTTAATTTCAAACTGCATAGTTATGCAAATATTTCAATAAATTTTTATTGTTTTTTAATTACGATTACAAATTCATTTCGTTTCGTTTGTTTTTTTTTCAAACGTAAAAGGTCAAGTGTAAAACGTGACTTGTAGCTTTAAGTACTTAAGTACTCATCGCACATTAAATAATTTTTTTACATAAATTTTTACATTGAAACATAATTCATTAACCCTTATAGGGTGTAAAAAATTTTAATGGAAATAAAAAATAAAAACATAAAGTTAATAGAGCTATAAAAATTAAACAAACATCGTTTTATGTAAAACTGTAGTGGACGTGTGGGAATGGTTCATATTAAAAATTGCCTAAATTAATTTAATATAATTTTAGGCATATTTTGGGCTCGAGACAATTTTGTTAACTATTTAACAAAATAAAGTTTACACCCAGTTTTTTTTTATATTGACAACTTTGAAACATTAATTTTCAAAAGTGTCCAATCAATATCTTGGCTGACAATTTTAGTCAGTTTATTTCTATTCATTTGCAATGCAAAGAGAAGTCAATTGGTTACTTTGTATATCCCGGGTAATTTAGAGTGAAGTCATTTGACACTTCAGTGCCTCTAAATAATCTAGAGTGTAGCCAATCAAAATTTTTTGTACTGCACTTTTGAAAGCAATTATTTTAATTAGCAGAAATATTGCGACTAATGAGTCAATAGCGACTAAGGGCTGTTTTCTCATTAGGCGAATTTCTTTTTTCCCAACGAAAAACTGCCGATTAAAGAAATTTACAATGTCTCATTTGCTTCTATTCTGTCGCAAAACTAACCAGCCCTGATCTGCCGAATATTTATTTGTTGTACAGATAAATTCAATCAGCTAACTGCTGTTCATATTTTTTATGTGGCAATACTTTGAGTTGCTGTAAAAAAATTTAATAGATTTTAGAAAAAATGTTTAACAGAGGAATAAACATTAATTTGATGGAGGATGAACTCGAAGAACATGAATTCCAAGTGAATGGTGAAAGAGTTTATCATGCCAGACCAAATTTTTTAAAATATGTATTGGTTTTTTTGATTTTATTTTTTGTTATTTTTTCACATTTGAAAAACAGCTGATTTATGTCAACAACTTGTCACTTGAAGACAGAGTTCCCAATTTTCACATAAATTTTGAGAGGTATTGCCAAATGAAAATAATGTTTCTGTCGGTATATTGAGAAAACCAAAATTGTTAACGGACATATTATCAGTCTAATAAATTTATATTGACATTTAGTAACAGGCAGTTTGTCGACACATTGAGAAAACGGGCCTAAGTGTCTGTTAGCAGTCGATTTCCTTAATATACACTATGTCACACATACATACGTGACAAATGACTCTGAAATATAAAAATTAGAGCCAGCCAGAATATTCAGTTTAAACTGAGCACACTTTAGATTACTCAGAGACATTAAGGTAAATAACTGAGCTTAAGATAAATTATGGAAAGTGACCAATTGACTTGTCTTTGCATTACAAAAAGCACATACAGTGAGGAGCACAAGTGACTACTAGTTAGTTTAAACAAAACTAATAAGGAAATTTAGAAAAATGTTTCTTGTTCTTTAATTTAGATTTAATATTTAACAAAATAAATTATAAATCAAAACTAAAATATATCAAGTTCTAAGAAAAAAAACTAAAACAACCTGCATGTAAATTGTGCAATTTGTGCACCATGTAAAATCTTTATGAAATGAGAATATTTTTAATATTTAGTCAAATTTTGGCATACTCTCCACCAATTTTTCAATTAATACATTTGAAATACTCTCTCATTCAACGCAGCCCAAAGCTTGCCCCAATTGGTTGCAGTTAATCGGTAGTGTCCCAACTGTCTCTACACGATTGACCAAAAATTCTCAATTGGGTTGAAGACGGCACTTTTTGCTGACTGATCGCTAAACCATTCTTTTACGATCATCTAGCTGAAAAGTAATTTTATCCACATATAGACGCTCTTATGTATAAAATCGGGAAAATATGCAGATAGTTATTATTCCTCATTATTCCTTAGATTCTTTGCGGTGGGTTGTAAAGTAACCCTTTAATATTTGAAATATTTTGCGTCTGATGAGTAATTTTATTGTTTAACTAAAAAAATACTTTGAGGAAAATCTGTCAAAAATTCTATTTTACAAAAATCATACCTGCATTGGGTAAAATTCTGAAATTTCAAAGATCTAGATTCAGAAATTATATTAAAATCTTAGGAATTGAATGAAAGCCATACGTTTAAACAAATTACATGCCAAAGGTGCCCTAACTTTAAATACGAATGCTCCTTTGTTACTATCATGTAAAATTTTATCTACAGGTTTATTTCCAATAAATATCGTTTCTGCCCCATTTATATAAAAAAAATACTATTCTATTTTAGGAATGTTTTATTTTAGAACTTAACTGTTTTGCATGTTTAAATTGGGGTTAAATAAAATAATATGTGGTTGTTGAAAAGATTATATTTTTATTAATGTATGGCATAGTTTCGCTTATTAACAATTTATTAAATACCTAAGCAAAACCCAGCAGAAAAAAATATTGTACTAAATATAATAAGTCAAATGTTTTTACTATTGTCCGTTACAAACCGCAGCATTTTTTAATTATTTAATTCATAAATAATAAACAAAAACTTTTATTTACAAATAACTAGAGAATGATTCATTAAGAGCTTTTTTTTTAAAGTTAAGTAAACACTGAAAATAAATTCATTGTAATCTTAGCTGCGACTACTCTGTAGGTGGACCATGTGAAAATTGCCATTTTTAATTACTCTTTCCAGCATTGCGATAGCTAGGAAAAGAATCAAAGGAGTAATATCACAAGTGCCAGGCTTACAGTTTACATGTGCGGAAAATAATTTTCACATAAAGTCATTGTTTATTTTACACATTTCTCACAGAGCGCAGATTTTCGTAATGCAGCTGAATAATTTGGAGATGTTGTTGCGGTGCAAAGATTTCCATTATAAATTGTTAAATTATATTGAATAAAAGTAACATGAAAGTATCACACCAATCATGCATGATCTGTGAAAAAACAAAAGAAAAATGTTCTAAATGGATCACCCATTATATACGAGTAGCACACTCATAAAAACTTGCATTCAAATACACCTTGCATTTGAATGTAAAAATTTAAACCGCATGCAAGTACAAAACACTTAATTTATTATTAATTTACTTGGTCAAGAGCACAGCAAAAAAAAGGGGAAAATCACATTATGCCCTTAGCTCAGAGACTGTCTTAAATCAAGAATTGAAAATCTCAATTGTTTGGTAAAGCTCCTCAGAAACTCAAGTTTTAACTATGTACTTATGAATACAGTGGAGAGCACAAATGACTACATGTTAGAACTTTGTACACTTGTTGTTACAAAAACTTTAGGCGAGTAATCGCTGTCACGTAGAAAATTACTTGTCAGTTTACAGAAAAAGTGTGCGTGTAAAATGTTTGTGATACTGCATTTACAACTACGCAAAATCTACTAGATTTCAGTTTAAATCTTCAAGGAAATCTTTGCCGTTTACACTACTGTTTTTTGTCATATTGTGGGATTTCATTTTCATAACAAAAACAGCTGACTAAAAACGAAGGAAAATTTTTAAATTTTTTTGTGGCAAAAAATGAGCTTCACAATGAGTTTTTTGTTTTTAAAAAAGTACACAACAATATACTTACACTTTATTTACTATTTGGTGCTCCATTGCCAATTATCTTTAATAATTATTACGATTTTAAATTTTGCCGCAAAAATTCCAAAAAATACCGCCCTTTGTTTGCTTTTTTTTATTGTCAAAGTGTCAAAATTTAATTGAACAGTGTTGCGTTTTTTAGTACATTAATAGGAAAATCACGGTTGTATTAGTAAGTAGTGCAAGATTTTGAAAGATTTTGGCGAAATCTACTAGATTTGCTGCATTTTGTTTTGTATGGGAAATCTCATCAAAATCTACTATATTTGGCTTGAAATCCCGTAAGTAATAGATTTCGCTTAGGTGTAAATGGCATATGAGAAAGGTTCCTGCTTAGAACTGTCAAATAGACTCACAAATAAAAACGCGGCGAGTTAAAATTCAAATCACATTAAATAATAACACTTTACTATATATTTAATGCATTCTATTCATTGTATTTTATGTACTACTTTAACAATTATATTTTAGCAAAGCAAATTTTTTTTTTAACACCACGAAACTATTTTTATTTTAATGCAAATGCTTTTGTAAACAACAAACATTAAAGTCGACGTTTATATTTTAGCTGCTGTCGTTGAAAGTTTTTAAATTTTTGAGCGTTTTCATAGTTTTCGACATGAATTGCAGACATATTTTTTTCTCACTTTTCGAGAAACGAGTTTTCACTAAAGTTACACACCATGGGCACAGGTTTCAAAAACGTTGTTAGAACTTTATTTCGTCATCACATGCCATTTTCATATAAAGCATCAACATTAAAAACAAAAATCCAAAGAAAACAATGAAAATCAACACTGATTCATTTTCCCCATACTGAAAAACATAAAAAACAAGTAAGAAAGTATAGTCGGTCAAGCCCGACTATGCAATACCCTACACCCAGTATATGTATAAAACAGTTTTTCAGAAATGGTCATCCAAAAATTTACTGCCATGACTTCCGTGAATATAAATATTATGTATGTTAACGACCATTAGTTAAAATGATTTTCGAAAGTGGAACTTATATGAAAGCTATGTCTACTTATGAACCGATTATGATCAAATTGTACCAAATGGTTTTTATATATATAAAACATATTTGCATTCAATATTATTTTGTTTCCAATATTTTTAAGAGAATTACGCTCTTTAAAGTGATTTTCGGAATTAGGGGTTATATGGGAGCTACGACTAATTATGGACCAATATGCACAAAATTTGTAGATGTGATTTGGCTTCATTTACCACTCATCTGTGATGAAATTTGTTTGGATACTTGCATAATTCAAACATTTATGATGGGTAAGCCCATATTTTGGGAGGACATTTGTATGAGGGCCAGGTGAAATAATGGACCAATTTCCACCAGTTTCAATCACATCCGCCTACGGGCCGAAAAAATAGCACGTACCCAATTTTATCGAAATATTTTCAAAATTGCGACCTATACTCTTTACATGGACAGCCGTCCAGATGGACGGACGTACATCGTTGAGTCGACTCAGGAAGTGATTCGACTTAGAATCGGTATAATTTAAGGTGGGTGTTGGACTAATATTTTTGGGTGTTACAATCATCAGCACTAATCCAATATACCCTCCCCACTATGGTGGTGTAGGCTATAAATATTGTGTCCATTTTCTCCACATGTGTCCGTAATTCTCACCTTCTGCGCGAAAAACGATGGCTCTTCAAGACCTGGGGGGTTACTATGTATTTCGATTCGAAAAGAAAATCATTCGAATTTGTATACTTTTTAAATTGTATTTCGAAAGCTTTTGCTTTCGAATCGAAATACGTAGTAACCCCCCTGTAGTTAGTGTATTAATCATGTTATTAAGCAATTTTGGCTGTTTATTATAAGTTTATTTATTAAAAATCGTTTAAAGTATTGTTTTGTATTAATTTGAAATAAAGGCAATGAACTCATTAACTAACTATT
The DNA here is from genome assembly GCA_916048285.2 of Bellardia pandia. NCBI lineage: Eukaryota > Metazoa > Arthropoda > Insecta > Diptera > Calliphoridae > Bellardia > Bellardia pandia. The sequence continues at coordinate 26,909,007 of OU696531.1, forward strand.
GTAGCATTTAAAACATTTTAAGGAAATCTCTTTTACACATTAAACACTTACATAAGACTCACAGACATTTTCTCAAGACAATTTTCTCAAACTTTAAATTGAATTGAATTAAATACAGACATACAGATATTTCAATTTAAACAAATCTTCCAACACCCCAAAGAAAACCAATAAAAAAAAAACTGCACGCAAAGAGTGTGTAGAAAGCAAACAAGAAGTAAATAAAAATCGTTGACAAATATAATAATAATAATAAAAAAGTGATTTACATAACATGCGTTTTGGTTAATATTTACTTCGTCAATGTGTAGCTACTATTGACTGGTGTTTATTAACTAGTTTCTCTGGTTGGCTTATTTGTATTGTGTTACGTTTAAAGGCGTTTATAACATCATTATTATCATAATCATCATTATCGCGTCATCATCGTTTATGCGATCATCGCCATATACATCAACTTCATCATCATCATATTTATTTAATGCCTGTAAGTCTTTTAATATACTCGTATGCTGCAAATCTACCGCACTTAAGTAAATAATACTGATGTAATGGCAACAACATTATCCATATACTAAAGTCTGTCTGATTATTTGCAACAGTAACACACTTACCAAGCAAATATAAATATAATGTGTGTAGTCTATACTGTTACAAAATAAGAAATTTACGAATTTATTCCAAAAAGGACCCTAGAATAATGCATTTTATAGTCAAAGAATAGATATCGTTAGCGCATCGCCTCAGAAGTTTTAAAATGGTTTTAAGAATCTATCACTGGTAATAAATCCGTAGTTACACTACAATATTTTAGTCACGTTCTAAATCAAGTAAAAGTATTAGTATCACATTCACAACTGCCTGACTGTAAGTCCTGTTTCACACACTGCAGTTTTAGCCGACCAGCACATCGTCTTAGAGGTTTTGAAATGGTTTTACGAATCCATCACTAGTAATAAATGCCCAGTTACTGTGTAATATATTAGTCACGTTCTAAATCAAGTAAAATAATAATAATATAATTAACAAACACAAACTGCGAAGCTTTTTTTTGGCTTATCTGCAGAAAACACCCAGAGTCTTTGGCGGGAATCGAACCCGCAACCCTCAGACTGATAGCCCGGCGCACTATCGCCTAGTCTATCGGGGCACCCCAAAGTAAAAGGTAAAAAAAAAGTTTCACACACTTCAGTTTTATCTGACCAGTTTTGCTTCAATTTGCCATTTCATCCACACTTTCCAATTCAAGTTTCGTAGTTTTTCATGCAAATCAACATGCATGAAAGAAAAAAAAACAAAAAAAAAGGGAAATAAGAAAATTTACTATTTTATTCTCTTTTCCCTTCTCATCCAAAAATACTTGCCTTGAAGATTCAGAATTGATGAGTGTGATAGCAGACTAATTTAGGTTGATACACATCATACAATTTCCTGTGGAGAATAAAGCTACATATGTGTCCACGATGACCAGATATTACAACGTTGTTATATCTACCAATGTGCTATCAATGTACTGACATTGAAAATTTTTTAGCAAAAGGTAAATTGTCAGTTTACACGACTGTAAGAATACTAACAATTTCATTTGCACACAATTGTCACACAATGAATTTATCTGTCAACCGAAATTGTCAGTTTACACGGTTGTCAGATTGTTGTGTGGCATTGTCAAATTCGTTTTGCACCTCTGTGTGTGTGTTTAAAAATTGTATTAATGCACACTTTAATTTAATTCTTTACTTTTCTAATTTAATTCTTTACTTTTTTAAAAAATTTGATCAATGCACCCCTGTTTTGTTTATTATTTATGTATATACAGAGTTGCATTTAGAAATAATTTCTATTGGCAGATGCATAAACTTTGCACATATGACAATGAAAACTGTTTTTCAATTATCTTAAAATAATGGCAATGACAAAATTTTGTGTTTACACGATTGTTAGATGTCTGAAAATATTTTTGTCTTCCAATGTACTGAAAATGCTTTTTCTTACAACGATGGAAGACAAAAATTTTAAGTTTACACGGTTGTGAGACATTTTCTGAACATTTTTCGGACAACGTTGTATATCTGACGATCGTCGACACATAGCTTAAGTTTTTTGTCAAACATGTCTTCTGTACTTTCTTGGAATTTTTTACCTTTATGGGTTAATCAATTATGTATTACATATTTACATGTGGTTCTCCCTTAAGCAGAGCTCCGAAATCTTCGCTCGAATTCGAGTAGAGAGTGAAACTCGCTCGAATTCGAGCGCGAGTACTCCTGCGAGTGAAAAAAAAAATCGAGTATACTCTATTTTTCTATGCCACTCGAATAAGAGCGCATATGCTTCGCTCGATTTCGAGTGCGAGTAAAATACACTCGAAATCGAGCAGATTATACTCTTGCCGAGTACTCTTTCAGTCTTTCTCATACAGTGGAAAATAGAAACTGTTCGTTTTTGCAAATTTGTGTGTGCGTGTGTGTGTGTGTAGTAGCAAGTATAGACTATGGTGGGGAAAGGTGACTGACGAGGGAGGACTGGGAGGTCGAGAAGAGAAAAGCAGCAGAATGTATTGTTAGGGACCGGTGGTTTTTGTGTACAAAAATGCTCGCGAAGAAGATTTCTCGGAGATTACGAGTGTTACAAAAATGGTTTATTATTTATTATTGTTTATTAAATTTATTTATTACACGAGTAATAAAATAAGGATGGAAATGAACAGAGTATATGTGTAAAATGCAGTGATTTTTTAATATTTTATATTACAAATTTTAAAATGCCAGCAACAGTTTTATGAAAGCATGTTATGTGTCGTTTTAAATTTGAGATTAAAAATTTTCCACTTAATTTTTTTCCACAATTGTTAATTTCACAAATTGTTTTTTTTTCTTCACTGTCATAACGAAAATATTTTCGTGTTTCATTATTTATGTCTTTATTGTTCATTATAATATAGAAAATATAAGTAAACTTTTAAAAATATAATACAAACAGTTTCTATTTTTCCACTCAATATCACTCTTAAGAGTAAACTCTCACTCTATTTCGAAGATTTTTACTCCCACTCTTAATTTTTAAAAAGGAGTACTCGCGAGTACTCCCACCTAAAACAAACGAGTGGAGAGTAAACTTTTTGTAACACTCGTACTCTTCGAGTACTCTTCTTCGCGAGTGTTTTTCACTCGCGAGTAAAATCGAGTAAATCTGAGCTATGCCCTTAAGCATAAAACTTTCAATAAATTTGTTTTGAATATTAAATGTTGTTTGAGTTAATTTAAGCCTAAAGCAGTTTAAAGGTTTTCGTTTTATATTGAAACATTTACACTTTTCTTATAAAGTAATCAATGCAAATAATAATATGTAATATTACTTAAATTAAAGCAAATATTTGTTTAGTAAATTTTAATTAATTTTATTTAAAAACACATAAACATATGTAAGTCCCAATTTACACGAGGCAATTGTGTAAGCTTACATAGCTGATTACCTTTTAGACATTGTGGTGAGGGGAAGATAGTGTGTACTCGTTACACTAGATTGTACTAGCCATTCTTGTTTCTCTCTTATTTTTATTACATATGTATGTGTAAATAAATGTGTGTATACTCTCAAATAAAAATACGAGTGATTTAAGCAATATGAATTGTGCTTCAAGGAACAAATTGTATTATTTTTCAATAAGAATTGCTTCGTGTAAATTGGGATTAAGTTCACCAGTAAATCAAATAAACTACCCTGTCCACAACCAGCATAACCGTTTGTATATTGATAATTCAATGTTTTATTAGTCTTTGTAGACACCCACTCCATATAGACATAAAACTAGTGATTCTGCTGGTGAAAGGTAATTGACAGCTTCTGCACAAAATTATTTAAGAAAAGTAATTAATAACTATTGGTCATAGGAAATTGTAAATGAATAGTTGACAAAACTGAAGGCTAGATAACTAAAATTTATATATTTTTTCATCACCTAAAGAGTGCAAAAGTAAGAGTAAGTGTTTCAAACATTCCAAGTCGTCTTATCCTTCCTTAGGGTTTCAATAATTTTTACTTCAAAAAGTGAGTGCTCATGACAGCAAGCTTTTATTTGAAATAGATAACGGAATTGTTTCCTTTCATTTGTGTGCCTTTGCATAAATTAGTTGCTTTTTTGCGATCTGTGATTTGTGGTGGTTTGTGAACAAAAGAATGGTTATTTCGGACTCATACAACCACTGATTGACTTACTCTAAGCTGTTCAGCTATTATTTTGCGTAGAATAGCAACTTTGTGTATTGCTAAAATATTGATTAATTAATGGCTCTTGACAGTTTCTTCATTATTCATTATAATTTGATTTGTGTTGGATAATTTGCAAAAAGTGTTTACCACATTTAATTAAATTAATATCACAATAATGTCACACACATACAAATCTAACGATAAGCTTTGATATTTTTTGAGCAAATATTTCTAAACACACACTTGTGCAAAATTGAGCAAGCTTTTTTGTATTAATTGTTTATTTGCCGAAAATTATTTCTACATTGGATTTTGCATTGTAACTTATTTTGTTTAGCTTTAAACCTAAATTAAAAGACATAAAGCATTTTAAAGTTTTCTTCTTAAGTTTTATTTGCATTGAACTTTAGATACTGTGAAAGAATTAGTAGAGAGGTTATTATACAAACGCTGATTTGGTGTAGACCTGACAAAATATCAGTCCTTATAACGACATTTGCCTGCCATTCATTCTAATGGAGAGAATAACTTAATAGTACCGGATATTTAATTAAATCCCAGCAGCTTGTATATGAAACCGGTTTGTTTACTAGTAACCTGTTATTGTACTGTCTCTTTGAAGATAATAAGTGTATCGCCAAGAGATTAAGTGAATTGCTCTAAAACGGCTGAATACTTTTGGGAGTATTATAGATATTAACTAATGTGATGATGAGAAATGGGGTTGATCTATAACAAGATTAAAGGGGGTAATCTATAATAAAGATGTAATTATAATTACTCAGAAATTGAATAATTATAATTGTGGGTTGAGAGAAATTTAAGGGTTAGATGGCAAAACTCATAGGCTGGTTCATATAGAATAAATATCACCTTTTTTTGCTTTTAATACAAATACAATTCGGTTTCCTTTATTTGATATGTTAATGGTAAGTATTAAAGGTAAATGCAAAATTAAGTATTATTTAAAAATTTAATTTCAAGTAAATAGGTATGTGTATATAACTTTTCAATTATTTAGTTTTACGGTAAGTGTAAAATTTAAGTAAGAACTTAACTTCTTGGTGGTTCTAGTGCAAGTAAAATTTCTCTTCTTGTAAAATCTATTAGTTAGTTATTAAATTTCCAGTACGTTAGCGCTGCCACTTTTTGTATATTTTACGATATAGCTTACACAACAAATGCTTATATTAATTGAGTTTATTATAATTTTAGTGTTCACACTAGTTTGGACAATGGCTATTGGTTCTAATACTACAAATCGCTTCTTAAATTGTTTATCATGGGTGAACAAGATTCCTGCTAAGATATATTGCAAAAAAACGGTTAAAAATCTACTGAAATAACTACTTCAAGAACTGGTCATGTATCTGATTCGGTGTGATTAAGATTTGCTATGAACCCGTTACCCAACTGTCGCTTTGTAATCTATGTGGGCTCAATTGAGTTGTCACCAGAACTACTGGGCAGCAAACTGCAGCCAATCTACATATACAAATAAAAACATGAATCTTAAACTAAGATATATTTATACATATATACGAGTATACGACGTCTGATAAAAAAAAAATAACCGTTATTTTCAAATTTCGTGAGTTGCGTATGTTCGATTTTCGCATTTTTTTTCAGTTATGTTGGTACACATGTCTGTTGGTAATATCAGCCATTTTGGATTGTCAGTTTGTTTTTGACAGATAAAACGATTAGTCGTGTTTTGGTGTGCTCTTCGATTTTTCACTATTCGAAAAAATGGATCAAAGAAACTGTATTAAGTTTTGTGCAAAAAAATAAATTAAATGCGCAAGAACATAATAACTAGGTCTCTTTTCACAAGAATTGTATGGATATTCCAGTTACCTACATACATATGTATATAATCAAGAATTTAGATTTGTCTCTTTCTTACAGAACTGCGCTTTGTTTATAACCTAAAGCGATTTACTACTAGGAAACTGATTTTGGCTTTTTGAAATGCCAAAATGTTTACTTCTGTATATTATCGGAAATGGAGCTTGTATAGGAGCTATGGCCAATTATTGGTCCATAATTATGGACCAACTTTCACAAAAGTCAATAGTATAATTTTCACATACTCATTACTGATCTGTATAAAATTTCGGTTCGATATTGATGTTTATGTATGGTAATAAGTTTTCCGGGAGTAGTCCTCATAAGGGAACCTGACCTATTACGGGCCGATCATCATGCAATTCTGTACGACGATTTATGTGAATGTATGGACTATTTGTGATTTTCATAACAGATTTATGCGTGTTTAAGTGATTTTTCAAAGTGGAATTTATATGACGACTACGGTCAAATATGGACCGATCGTCATAAAATTGGTCATGAATATTCGAATATATGTATTTATGTATAATTGATGTGGAATTTAAACGTGCTGCTGATGCTTATAAGGGATTTATCAATATTTAAATGATTTCGGGCAGTAAACTTTACCATAATAGTAGAGTCAAATATGGCCCCGTTGTCATAAAATTCGATCCGCTGATTTATGTATATAACTGGATTACTGCGGTCGAATATCAACTCACTAGTAATTTTTATAAGAGGTTTATAAGCATTTAAGTGATTTTCAGAAATGGGCTTTATATGGGGCTATGGTCAAATATGGGCCGTTGTAAACAAATATTATTTTAAGAATTTACTTTGCATGAAACTTATTTTTGTATGTATGAATACAGATTTTCTATAGACATTTATGTAGCATAAAGCCTTACTCCGGGAAGACATTTGCATGGAATCTATGAGAAATCGTGATTTATTACCATTTTCAACAGGACTTGTTCTCCCATAATAGAAATAGAGTGTGCAAAATTTAATGATATTATCTTGCACTATTTATGAAAAAAATAGCAAAATATATGTAGAAAATATTGAGTTAGTCTGAAACTGTGGTCTATAACTCAGTCCTACTGGACCGATTTTGCCCATTTGCCATAGTCCACCAATTCGGTGGATCAAAGAATATTTTATAAAAATTTCATTGTTCTATGTCTTTTTTCGAAGTTCTATCGCCCCTCGAACAGACGGACGAACATGACTAAATCGACTTAGAATCTTAAAATGATCCAGAATATTTAGAATTTTTGGTTCTACGATCAATAATTTCATGTGTTACAAACGGAATGACAAACTAAATATACACCCCCATATTTTTCGGGGTAAATAAAAATTTATTCTTGAAAATAAATAAATTGTTAAAACTTAACGCAGAACCATTTTAGTTTTAAAGAACCAAGCAATTAATGTGTGTAAGCTGCCAATGATGTTTGAAAAACACACATGCCTCAATCTAAACATAATATTTAAAATTAACATTTTAAGAAAATTATAAAACAAAACTAAAGATTTATGGAAATTAAACTTTCAATTACACCGTTTGAATACAGGATGAGCTAGCTGCAAGATGATAAAGAATATGCAATTATCCCCACTAAAATTCTATTATCATCAGTGCCTCATCCAACTGCCATAAATTAATTCCAAGTGGCTTAAGATTTAATCTTGGCCTAACATATTGTTGGTGTTTATTTTCAACTAATAATTAGAATTATAATCTGGTTAATTTGACTCTTAACAATACATTGACCTCAACTTTTATAAAACAACAAAATCTTAACAATAGTAATGACCTCTAATTACAAAGCCCATCTTTTTTAATGAAATGAACAAGAAGAAAACACCGAAAAAAAACCAACAAGTATTATTATTTTAAATAATGATATGTTAATGACGAGCAAAAAAAACCCTTAAAGCGCTTGCTATAAAGCAAATAAACGCTCAACTATACAAATTTGTATTAGCCTCTTAAAGAAAATAACACAAAGATATTGGGGGTGTAGTTTAAAAAAAATTAATATAAAAAATAACACAAAATTAAAAACACACAATTAAAAGTAGTATGTAGGTGTAGCTGGTAAATTTATTATTATTTTATAATGATCTGTATGCTCTATCAAGACAATGAACCAAAGCAATACTCGTACGTGTTTACAAACAAGATTTAAAATAACCACCTATACAAAACAACAAAACTAAACAATTACATCATTCTTTTAATTATATGTATGTGTAACATTAAGACTAACATGAACATGAACATTACCACTAACAAACAGCAGGCATACCGGCACAGACATAGAAACAAACATGAACATTAATATAATCAGCATTGTGTCTAGCACTTGACATTAAAACAAGTTTAGAGTGTTTAACAATTTTTGTTTGCTGGAAGTTTTATTGAAGATTTTTTTTGTTTAAAAAAATAGGAACACGCACTGTTGTGTATAAATTTTCATTATAATTTCATAACCAACAAAGTAATTATTTGAAAACAGAGATTGTGTAACTATTTCAGTGCCACAATGTAGTTAAATTTCAAGATTATTTAGCAGCAGCTGAATTGAATTTTCTTTTAGCTCGAAGCATATTGTCGGGTGTGATAATGAAATAAATTGGTTGGTTTTAAATTTTATTTGTTGGCAGCATAGCATGCCAATTTTTTATAATTTCTTTATTGGTTAGTGTGTTTTATTTCCTATTAGTAATTTGTTCAAAGAGACATATGGAGAAAATCAAATTCCAAAAAAAAAAAAAACGATGAAATGTGTAACTAAATTCCCAACTACTTACAGAAAATGACAAGAAATTTACCATTTGTTTTTCAGTTTTATACCCTCCACCACCAAGAGTGGTGAATGTGGGCATATTACGCTTGTCATTCCGTGTGAAACTTTTTTAATATTTATCTGAGACCCAACAAAGTATATATTTTCTTGATCCTTGTGAAAATCCAAGTCGATTGAGTCATGTCCGTCTGTCTGTCCGTCTGTGTAAAACACTCTCATGTCCAAACTACACAACTTAACTAAATGAAATTTCCAGAAAAATATTTCTTATTTTACTGGTAACTTTTGTATTGAAAATCAGCAACATCGGTATTGTAAAACCAGAGTTATGGATTAAAATGTAAGACAACCTCCATAAAAAATTGATATTTTTAAACATTTTTCTTCCAATTTATTTAAATATATTGAAATACTGTATACGATATTTTTATGATAAAAGAAAAAAAGTGTAAGGAAAATAGAAAGAATCGGTTCATGATTTCTCATAGCCCACATACAATAATCTTTCCGAAATATTGCTCAATTATACATAAATGCCTATAAAATTGGAATATCAATACAAAATTCAGCAGAAATAAGTCTCATGCAAAAAAAATCGCAAAACGAAATTTTGTTTAGTTCGGTCCCTGTTTGACCATAGTCCCCATATAAAGTCCACTTCCAAAATTCACTTAAATACGTATAAAACTGGTATTCAGTTTTGGAAATACATTTTAATGCATTTATAATCTAATTTTTAAAATTTTTGTTTTAAGATTCTCTTTAGTAGCCAAATATCTTAATATTTTATGTGATAAAAATTGACTTCTAAAACTCATTCGTTTTCAATTTCCATCACATGCCTGAATGAAAAAAGGTTAAAATTTAACATAAATAATCCTTAGAGATAACTAAATTGTTGTACTAAATCTTATGGCCCATAATTGATCATAGCTCCCATATAAGGACCACATTCGAAAATGTCATTTATCTTTATATATATCTTATAAATATCGGAAAATCACTTTTATACACGGATCATTTACATACATGCCAAAATTAAGCTGATGGGTTTTGAGAATATCGGTCCATATTTGACTATATGCCCCATATAAGGTCCACTACCGAAATCCACGTTAATACTAATATATTATTATGTTGTTAATATTACGTTATTATGTTGAAATTGGACGTGAAATATCCTTATATGCATAAAAATAACTGTTCCAAAATTTAAGAAGATCGGCCCATAATTTTTCATAAGCTGTCATCTAAAATAATAAAGTGCACAAAGTATTAACATGTTATATTTTGTGCTCCCCGCTGTATGCATGAAATCGATTTTGGGGTAAATGGCCTCCACATCTTTGCTGGCTATTTTATACTAGTTTTCAATATATCATTCAGCGAGCTTTGTTTTCTGTGCAGGATTATACGCTTTGAGTTAATGTTTTAGTTGAAATTTTAAAGCTTGAAAACATAAGGCTTCAATGGGACTCTAAAACTATGCACTGATTCCATATTAAGTAAACATCTCATGACGTTTAGCATCTCCAATTAATCCAGTAGGGAAAACATCTTGTTTTCTCGTGTAAAGCTTCATTTTAACTGATCTTAAACTGTCAGCTGCTAAACACACTTAGTTAGGAACACTAAACTGCTTAAATGGAGAAAAATAGAAATCTTTTTAATATACCAATACCTCGCTTTGCGTATTTCATTTTGCTTTTTTTCGAAGTTGCGACGCTGCTTAATTAGTACTAATTTTCACTGTGCATCGTTAGATTTTCGAGGTTGCGTTGTTTTGGATTCGAGTCTTTATTTTTATTTTTGGAGATTTTTGCAAAATTTGCAACATCATTAGATGCTAAAACGATGCCTGTACAAGAAGTGCTTTGATAATCAAAATAGATCTTTGCTTTCTATTTGGATTGAAGGTCAAGTTACGCAGAAATTACCATTAAGTAAAATGGTATTTCACACAAAAGCAAAAAGCTGATTTGATGACATAAAAAGTAAATTATTATCCAACGATAATTATTGCTAGTGGTAGTTATACAGACAATTGCTACAAGGAAATTTATTTTACGTTGAAAAAAAACTGTTCAGAACAGAAAGCCGACGACTTAATATTTTTGTAATCCTATCAGAGATCAGTTACGAGTACTGAAAAAGTGTGTATACTCGAATCATTACTTATAATTTATTGTACATATACGTACTCATACTTGGCTCAATATCATCAAACCAATACTCATCTTTAAAGATTGAAGTACTCATTATATTCATACTTAATCTCTTGTATGATGTTGTTTATTTTGACTCTCCTTAACTCAATGTACGTAGACGATAAAAAAATTATAAAAATTATATAAAATAATAAACTTTATATTTTCCTGTAAAAAATTTTTTAAAAAAATTTATTTATTCGAAGGTTTACTTCAAAGTTAAATACAAAAATTTACTTGAAATTTATTTTTGTATACCTCTGTTATATGTTCTACATAGCTTTCCGTTGGAAAACATAAATGCAAAAACATACAGAAATATACAAAGAGACACTAGCAAAATGTAATGAAGTAAACCTTCGAATAAATAAATTTTTTTAAAAAATTTTTTACAATAAAATAATACTCGCAAGAGGAAAAATTCTCATATAGTCAATTTGAAAAGTTAAATATAAGAAATTTGAAAATGAACAACAATAGACACAAAGAATGCTGACGAAGGCTTTAGCAGGCCAGAAAATGCATTACATTTTGCTAGTGTCTCTTTGTATATTTCTGTATGTTTTTGCATTAATGTTTTCCAACGGAAAGCTATGTAGAACATATAACAGAGGTATACAAAAATAAATTTCAAATAAATTTTTGTATTTAACTTTGAAGTAAACCTTCGAATAAATAAATTTTTTTTAAAAATTTTTAACAATAAAATAATACTCGCAAGAGGAAAAATTCTCATATACTTTATATTTTCCCCAATATGTTTTTCTATAAACTTACTTGTATCTTTTTATATTTCTTTTTTACTTATTTTGTATAAATACCTAACGGCTTAAGCTGAAAATTTTTTTCAATGACTTAACTGAGTTGAATACTTTATGAGTATGTAAGTATTTATCTTAAAATGTAAATCTAAATACCGCGGTTTATGAATCAAACATATTGGGAATGGTATGAGCTCGATGTCGGCTCATACTTATATCCACTTGCATTTACAAGTCAACGTTGTTGTGAGTTTGATTAACTCAAAGTAGTTAAATTGCAATGATGTAAATCCACTTATACTTTAAATATTATAAGTAGTTGTGAATCGTAAAAAAACGATTCATTGCCGATCTCTGAATCCTATAAAAAATCTTAATTCACTTTGCGTCGTGTTTTTTCGAACGTAACCCCAACGCAAAGTGAGGTATTGGTGTAATTTAGGACATTCTTATATTGTTGGGTCAGTTGTGTTTATCCTGTCCAATTTTCTGTTGTGGTCTGATGAGCAAACCTCTTGCCACCTCTTCAACTATATCTTTGAAATGTTTGCTTCCTTTTACTAGACGTCACCCTGTCCAGACAGTAAAGTTTCGTTTCAAGTTAGCATTCTGTCATCAATATAGCGTCCTTGTAATCAATATAGCGTCAATTAACTTACTTCTAGGATTAAACATACTTTAAAGTATTTCAAGCTAAAGAGCACTTTAATAATTTCTAAAATATTTCTGCAGAACTCTGTATGTAATGTTTTACAATTATGCTGAAGTTTATGGCAATTTGAGCTGATAAAATCAACATAAATTCTTTACTGCTGTTCAAGCAAACCACTATCAAAAGTAATCAAAATATATATGGCAAACAGCAATGTCTAAATAATTACAAATACTATAATTTCAAATTATTTGAATTTATATTTCTATATAACCAAACAACAAATATTTTATCATAAAATTTATCAAAATTAAAGCAAAGATCAAAGATTGAGTTATTCTGTTTTTAGTAATATTAAATTATATACATATGTATGTATAAATGAGTAAATGCATGAACTTTACACTCATTAATAACAAATATAATTTAAAGACAAAAAAAATTCTTTCATTATTTCTACTTTATATGTTTATAAGTATGCAAGAAGTAAGAGAAAAACAAATAACTTGACATTTTTACTACTAAAGAGTGATTTTTTAAAAGCTTTCGGGATTTGTTTAAAAAAAATAGAGAAATGTATCAAATCTTTAATGTTTAAAGATGCTCTCATGTAAATGTTGACCGTGTTTACGCCTCAAATAATTCATACGCTGGATCCAATTTTGGCATTGTTTTACGTGCTTAACTGCTGCCTGTAAGCATGCAAGTAAAATCCTTTGATGCCGTTTCGAAAAACTTTGAAAATGCGAAACGACCTACTAAACTTAAAAATAGAAGTTTAATTAAATATGCCCAATTTTCAACATATCGGCCGGTATCGCACGAATAAATTCTTCAATATTAGCTTCCATCTAATCTGATAATCAAACGTTCTCAATTGGGAAATTGTTAGCCACATGTTAGCCAAGTCCAGCTCTATACTTTTTGACAAAAAAAAAAAAACTTGTAACCATCGCACAGTAGCACTCGCCATCTACAGTAACGTTCCTGGCTTCATTGTTTTGGCAAAAGTACGGTGCAATGATGACACTAAACAGTGAATTTTTCGGTATGCATTGGGAGTTGTTAACCCTCCGTCATACTCATGGGTCTGGCCAGACCTTATCCACGTTATTTTGCATTTTAAACGTGTTTGCAATATATGAAATTTTCTGGGCTTTCTGGTGGTGAAAAACCGGGACGAAAAAAGTGAACAATAAAGGATTTAGAAGGATATTTTGAAACCTATGTCATTAGTTAGTAGCACAATGGGTCTAGTCAGACCCACATATATTTTGAATGAAGAAATGCAGTACATTCGTATTTAAACTTGATTTTTTTTTCATAAAATACGTACAAAGCCATCAACGTTTCTAAATCAATTGACTAAAACAGCTGTTCAGTAACAAAGTTTTATATTTACGCCCACATAAACGCCAAGTAGCAATCACTTTTTAACCGTTAAATTTTATCACAGAAAAAGTCTTTGAGTGTTTTGTTTAAGTTTGACGCAACCTTTCGAAGTGTTTATGAGAATTTTTTTCTACAAAAAACTGGTCAAATTGGAAATTTTTGGGAAAATGAACGATGAAATAGAATTTAGTTTCAATACGCGACATTCTAGTTACTTTGATATGAATTTTTACACCAGAATTGCCGAGGCTTTGACAATTGACTTGTATCCATTGCAACAGAAATGAGCTTCGTCGTTGAACACAATTTTCTGATAAAAAAAAACGTCAAAGAATTGAGTATGAAGTTTGTAAGTCAATTCATGGTGAAATTATAGACCAAACTGAAAATTATTAACAATCACATATTTTACAAAATTAGCTGAGCTGCTAAAAAAAAGTTCATAAGAAAATCACCCTTTATAATCTACCTGAAATATTAATTTGCAAAAAAAAAATAACCCAGCAAAGCCTTTCCTTCAACGACTAATAAATACTTATCCTCAACATAATTTAAAAGTAGTCAAATAGTGATTTATTAAGCACTTTATACATGCAAGTAATCTAATTGTATTACTTAGAAGTAGTTGAAGAATGACCTGTTTGTTAATAAAACAACACAGCTTCTGTTGGTTTAATGTGTTATTAAAGCTGTTACTTGTAATTAGTTTTAAAGATTACAAAGCATTTGCTGTCAGTAAAATTAACTTTTTTAAATGAAGAAATAAAATGTTGTTGTTCTATGGAGTACCCTCACGGCATAGCATGTAAAAATTGTATCCCAGTAATTGATAATACAAGACTTTGCTGGGCTACTTTTAAATCTGCATACCTAAAATCACATCACATCATCACTGGATTAATGTTGACAAGCCAAAATATTATAATATTGCTATAACAACCATACAAAGTATGATTCAAACATACATCCATCATACAAGATGCCTGCTTTAGTAATTCTTCTTAAACTCAAAATACTGTTTTTATACCCTACACCACCATAGTGGGGAGGGTATATTAGATGTTTGTAACGCCGACTTGGACGTCTGGCTGGTTGGCTGGTAAAGCTTGTGCACAGAGTACAGGTCGCAATTTTAAAGATATTTCGATACATGATATTTTTTGTGCGATTGAAACTGGTTCAAATCGGTCCATTATTTCACAAATGTTGTCCTGAAATATATAGGTGTTTACCGGTCATAAATGTTTGAATTATGCAAGTATCCAAAACCATTTCACCACAAATGATAGTGATATCTACAAATTTTGTGCCGATCGGTTAATAATTGTCCTTAGCTTCCATATAAAGCCCACTTCCAAAATTAACTTTAAAGAGCACAACTCTCTTAAAAATATTGGTGTCCAAATAATATTGAACACAAATATGTCTGAGATATATACAAATAAGATGGTACAATTTCATGATGAGCGGTCCATAACACAAGTATACACGGTTTTGGATTTAAGCAACCAAAAGCTGTTTCTAAAGTTATTTAGGGCTCTGAATCCGAATCTCCCCTCCGTTTTTTTTGAATTGGTTCTTGTTTTCGAGATATTAAATAAACTCATTTTTTAAAATTTTTGACAATTAATCTCCATGTTATTCATTAAAAAGTGTTAAATTAGAAATGAAGAGCAGTCGAATTGAGTCGTTTGTACTGTTTGGGATCTGTTTCACGCATTAAAGTCCAACAGTAGTCGCTCATCATGCCCTCGTCCCAAAATCCTTGCTATCGTTTTTCGATTTTCGCCAAATCTTGGTGTAGTCGCTTGCATCTCCCAAGTTTTCAGCAAAAAATTCGAGATGGGAATGCAGAAAACGTATTTTGAGAGACATTCCAGCTCCAATCTTGCAATAATTTTGCAACAAAGTGTCGATTATCTGCTCGAAATCCGGGGATTTGCGGTTACCGAAAAAGTTATGAACAACATCTTGAAATGATACTCATGCTGCTGCTTCATTGGGGGTTAAATAATTTGTAAAGTTTCTGTCGGCCATTAATTTTCGAATATCGGTTCCGACAAATATTCCCTCTTTGATTTTGGTATGCTAGCGCAGTGCTGCCAACATGCGCGAACTAGAACTAATTTTGAAAAACGAAACCCGGATTTGCATTCAGCACCTCAGCTAACGTCAAGATTTGTTCTCATCTGCTCTCATCCAAAAGTTGACCGGAATTTGTAAACTTGTATAATTCTTCTTCTTCTACTTACGAAAATCACTTTAACAACCATAAATCTCTTAAAAATTTTGGTAACCAAAATAAATTTCATATACATACGAAATAATATACAGAAATAAGAACACCTAATTTTATAATGGTCGGTCCATAATTAGTCAAAAATACCATATTAGACCCTCTCAGTAAAACCTTCATAAATTTTTAAAAAGTATTGATATCGTTTAACATACGAGTTGATAATTTTTATATTCACAGAAGTCATGCCACTAAATTTTTGGTTGTCCATATAGCGACCATTTCTGAAAAACTGTTTTGTAAATATACTGGGTGTAGGGTATTATATAGTCGGACTTGACCAACGTATGTACATATGACTCTGTGACGGTATGTTTATAAGAACTTATTTGTATAAAACATATTCTGTAAGCAAAAAAAAAAAAGAAAAAATAACACACAAAAAGAAAAATGTACTGGAAACCTTGAAAAAGTTTTAACGAAGATGTTGTTACGCGCACCGACAGTCAGTCAGTCAGTCAGCCAGCCAGTTGTAAACTCCCCTCCCCAGCATACTCGTATTTTTATCAGTCGTCTGAAATTACAATCATATAACTTTTGACATTTAATGGCAATTTGTCCAACAGCGACTTCTCAACTTGTACGTACTCGTACATACGTACATAAGTACATAGAAAATAATATTTAATTGGTAGCAAATACTTGTAAGAAGTATGAGAGATATAATTTAACTTATTATTGCGAAATAACATATTGGATGTCAGTTGTGAGTTGATTTGAAAAAAAAAATATTAAAATGGGGAATTATCCTAAAATCGTACCAAGAGATTATTCCAGCAAAAAGAAAAGAGAACTTACATTTCAAAGACTACTGCTACCTAACATCTAGATTATGTACTTAGAAGCGGTTTAATAATGTTTTATTGTATATCAGCTGTTATAAAAGTACATATTTCATATGTAACTAAATGAATCAATACAATTCCCAAGAATCAATATAATTCTTATTTATTTAAAGTAATTTAGATGCATAAAAAGCGTGACCAGACCAGGTTTTCATCAAAAAGCAGGATATTAAGATTAAAAAAGCGGTATTTGCAAGTAAATATTATTGAAATTATAAAATGAAAAAGCAGGTGTTTTAAATTGTGATGCAGTTTCTTTTTCCAATAAAAATGTGGTAGATGTTATACAAAATATTTATATAGGAAATACCAACAACATTTCTACAACTATTGTAAATTAAGACGATGTACAACTCTTACGACATTACAACTTCAGTTGTGATTTGTACATATGTTTGTTACGCTCTTTGTAATGAGTTTCGGATTATTGGACATTTTTGGACAAAAACAAAAGAACCTCTTCCTTTTACATTAATTAAGAAATTTCCAAAACTACTTAGAACGTATTTATATATTTAAGAAAGCTAACTTTAAGGGAAATATTTAAAATGGAAACAATAATTAAAAACTTTGTTATCGAGGGGACCACAGTCAGTTAAAATATAACTATTTTTATGTACAAATTAAACTTTAGGACAAATGTTCTTATATATGAGCCTTAGGGTGGTTTTTCAAAATTCATTTTCGATTTTTAAAGGTGCTCACATCTAGAATTATGTAATTTAGTGTTAAAATACAATTGCGAACATTTTAGCTCAATCGGACTATACCTTCCCGTGCCGAAAGAGCCTCAAAGTTTTCAAAAATGCCTGTTTTTCACGAAATAGCGCCATGTTTCTGCTTTAATTATAAATGCCATAATTTATTACAATAAATTTACTATCAAATGAAAGGTAATTATAATGACTTTAAAATATTCAAGAACAAAATATTCAAGCAGAAATTAAAAATCGGGGAGTCCCCAATTTGATTTTGACGTTGCGCGTGTAATGTTACTTTAAGAGAAATATTCATTTAAAGGTTTTTGTGTTAAGTGAACAGTTCATACAAGAAAGATATTTTAGTCAAAATGGCAGTACTTCGTTCAATGTTCATATCCGTGCTAAAACTCAGATTTATTTAATTGGACATTCATCTCAACAAATAACCGGCAGCAAACTACCATCAAACCATCAAGTACATACAAGGCATTTTTTTATAACATGCGTAACATTGGATTACCCCTCTGTGAAGCCGCAAAACTCAAAACTCAAAAACTAAGTTTCTACCATATTTGCCCAAGTTTAATAAAAAAAATAAATATTGGAATCTATAAAATGTGTTATTTTTCTAACTGCAATAGAAAATTTACAAAATATCTCATTCTCTTTTGAATCGGAAGTGGAAGAAATGGCTTCTGACGATGTATTTACCGGCGATGGAAAAATCGGAAAATTAGAAACTGAGAGTAAAAAGAAGAAATACAGTCGCGGATATAAAAAAAAGTTATAACCGAACAGCTATCAATTTTATTAGATAGGTGCATTTTCGAAAACTTTGGGGCTTTTTCGGCACGGGAAGGCATAGTCCGATTGAGCTAAAACTTTTACAATTGTATTTTAACACTAAATAGAACATTTCTAAGCGTGAGCACTTACAAATTTGGAAAAAAAATTTTTTCCCATATTCAATAAAACCACCCTAATGAGCCTATATGTTGTTAGTAGGGATGCCTATCCCGAAAATCCCGGCATTTGACAAATCTCGTCGGGATTAACAAATACCTAAAACTAATATTTGTTTACAAAGTCATCAACAAATATTTAAATTTAATAAAGTATGTCGAAGAAATAAAGGTGAAAGAATTAAAATTATTTTGAATGGCCAAACTTAAACGCACTATTTGATGTGTTTACGGTTTTTGGAATTTGGAAAAAGCTTTAATGCATTTAACCCTTCTTTGCATGATTTTTTCTTTATTGTTGAATAAATCAAGGTGATATAATTCATGTTCAAAATTAAAGGAAAATTGGTTTAAAAAAAATCTTAGTATAAATTTATATGATAAATTTAGCAAAAAACAATATGATGGAAATTTCCATCATCGTAAAATGTTAGATCATTAGCTTAATACTAAATAGAAATAAAAGAATACATTCAATGTTATGATAGAAATTTCCACCATTATGCAAAGAAGGCTTAAAACCAACCTCAAGAGATGAAAAATTTGTTTTATTTCAAAAAATCTGTTAATGTTGCCCTTTCATTTATCCCCATGTTATTAGCGCCATTCACTATCTTGTGCAAATGGTATTGCATTATTTCATTTACAAAAAAGGTTTATCAAAAGTATGCTAAAACATTGTGTAAATAATGCAATACCATTTGCACAATATTGTGAATTGCGCTATTATGCTTTCTAATTATTAATGGTTTATAAACTTTTAATCAATTTAAAATTTTTGTTTAGCAGATTAAAAAATAGGGTACTCTGTAAGGGGTAAAAATTGGTACTTTTGGTACTTTTTATTTATTTTAATTAAGGGATAAAAACAGACTTTGTAACGGAACCAGACTTTCAATGAAAATAAAATTTGAAGGCAAACCAACGTTTGTCGGGTCAGCTAGTTTATATATATTTAACATAAGTAACTATTTTGTAATAAATTGTTACGGGTAGGTACAATATGAATAAAAATTTAAATACAGTAGTCGCTCAGTTATACGAACTAATTCAAACAGAGCCGCTTCACTAAATGGAAAAGTTCACATAATGGAAAGAATATTAAATAAGTGAAGGTACGGTGACACTTGGCAAATATTTGGCGAAAAGAACGTAACCACTAAATAAAATACATATGAACTCGTTTATTTATTAAAAAAAAACTTTTTATTTAGGCCAAAGCACAGCAAATATTTAGTTTTAATTTATTTGATCTTGCAAAACTCTTGTAAGAGTAAACAACGTCAAACAAATTTCTGCTATAACAATTGGTTACGCTTTTTTGAGTAAATATTTGCCAAGTGTGACCGTACCTTAATTCACATGATTTTAATTATATTAAGTTTTTATTTTCAATTAATTTGAATTCTTCATCTTCAATGCAGTATGTAACCGATTTATGTAATTTATGTATGTAATCGATTTTTAATAAGTAAGACAATCACTCAATCTCAACACTCAAAACATTAAAAAAAATCAACGGTTGTAGGTTCGTTACTTATTTCGGGGAAGGACATATGTATGTAAATACATACTTCTAATAAGAAAAACATTTAAAAAACGGTTTAAAGCTGTTCACAAAATAGAGATGGTTGTGTTCACTCTTTAGAACTTCATGTGTTTAAATTTTGTTGTTGACTATTCTGGATGGATATAAGCGAGCGACTACTGTAATTTCATTTTTGGGATTTTTCCAAACTTTTTTGGAAATTGTCAGTTATCTTATAAAAAATTTAAAATTCTGTTTTCATTTTAATATTTTGCACAAAAATATGCGTATTTTATTAAAAACAATTTATAAATAAAATATTTTTTTTTGTAAATTTTTGTTGCTGCAAAAATATTCTACACTCTTGGATGTTTATTTGAGTATTTCTTTATTTACTTTCTGCATATGACATAAATCTCTTTCAAACTGGAATAATTTTTTTTTTAACCAAACACAAGTTTCTCATTTGCAGCATAAAACTAAATCATTAATCAAAAATGTCTTTAACTCAACAACATTCTAAATATTGTTATTGTCATTTTGGTACAAAAGTATTATACAATTTTTAACTGGTTGTATGCAAATTTTCTTATTCATATTTCAAGTTCATACGAATAACTACTCTTGCTTTTAGTTTCGTTTGGCTTATTTGGTTAAAAGTGTAAACAACGATTAGTGTTTTTTTCTTTTAAAATAAATATACAGCCATTAATTTTGTCATTATGACTAACAATGTGTTTGTGAAATGGTGACTAAAGAAGTTTTTTTTTCTTTTTTTTTTTTTTTTGAAAATATTTGCTAAAAAGCGATTAAAACTGATTCTGCAAAATAAGGCTGGCCACCAAGGAAGTATTAAAGTGTGTTTAAAAATTGAAAGTGTTATTTTTACCTGAAATGTTTTTAAATGTTGTATAAATTGTATTAAAAAAAAAACAGATTTATACTTTATATGGTCAAATGTATAAATAAGCAGATAATTTTAGTACAACTTTTAAGATACGGTCACACTTGGCAAATATTTGCCGAAACAGACGTAATCACTAAATAAAAAAACTTTGTTGCACAACAAATATTTAGTTTTAATTTATTTGATGCTGTTTGATCTTGCAAAACTTTTGTAAGAGTAAACGACGTCAAACAAATTTGTGCTAAAACAAGTGGTTACGCTTTTTTGAGTAAATATTTGCCATGTGTGATCATACCTTTATATTATGAAACTTTGTTATATAGGTTAGGTTAGGTAGGAAGGCTGGTGTTAGTCACCTCACACCCTCACCCAGCAACCAATATGGTCCATTGCGATGCCTTAGATATCTACCAAGTTTGTGACTAGTTTACATATGTCTGACTGGTCTACAAACGTGTGACTTATCTCCATATGTCTGACTCGTCCACCAAGAGTCTTTAGCAGGAATCGCACCCGCAACCCTTTGACTGATAGTCCGGCACTCTATCGCCTAGTCTATCGGGGCACCCAACTTTGTTATATGCATATATATATTTTGTGGAATAAATAAGCCCAGTTAGTTGTAAATGAATTCTTTTACTATTTAAATGTAGCAAACTATTGTTTTGCTTAAGAGTTTACTGCAATTATTAAGAGAATATCTTTAAAATTTCAACATGACTTAACAATTAATAGACATTTTTCTTCTTGGCTTTTTCTATGAATGTTATAAATGACATGTTTTCAATCAACTCCTCCTTAAACCTAAACAACCATAAACCATTAAGCAATGACCGGCCCACCATCAAACTCATAGTCAAAACCTCGCAAACTGAAAAATGATTTTCAATTATATTCAAGCGCTATCATTTACACACCCTACATTCAACTGTTATATATACACATTCCTTATGGAATATGTTGCTACTAATTTCTAGACGGTTGTTAAACAAAAATCTTTACAAATTTTATGTCCCAAGAACATATAATTAATATTGTTCACTAAAAATCTGTTTGCATAAATGTTTTAATATTTATGTAACAAAAAAAAAAAAAAAGCACATATATTCCAAGCGTTCTGAAGCGCAATATCGCATTAATTCAGAATGTTATTAGATTTCTCATCTGTAAATCCACAGTTCATTCTATCTTTCATTATGGAACTATTCGTAAACTTAACATCTCTGTAACAAAGGAGAGTCTCTCATTATGATGCAGCAAATCCAGTATTACTCGTATATGCGTTCCCATTAGCAATATCAGTTTAATTCTGAAAATTATATTCAATGTTAGTTTGCGGGTTAATAAATTCACCGAAAATCAGTTTAGCACATCTAATCGCTCTTTCCTAATGAAACTGTTCGTTTAAAACAACAAGTACGAAATTATAGTTGGTTAAGATCGACCATGTACTCCCTACACAGAGTACGCGAATCGTTTTGCCTCTTTGAAAAGTTTGCCATATTATCTTTTCACTTAATCCTTTTATTTCTTTCGTGCTATTCTTTCTTTTTAGAAAGATTTCTCAATGTTACATTTAATTTCAATTCCAGTATTATCCAAGAAAGATCAGTCATTTGAAACTTGTTAGTTGTTAAGCAAGATCAAGTGGCTTTCAATACGCAAACATAATGTCCAAAACCTATTATCTGTTTGAAAAAACATTCTAGGTTTTGAATCCTTATTGAATATATATATATATATTTATATATATGTGTACAACATGTATTTAAATATTTAAAAAATCAATTATAATTTAAAGGACAGACATTTAACATTTTTTAATGTGTAAGAGTGTGGCACCTATGACATACTTTGATGCAATTTTCTTTTGAGTGTGACAGAAAACGGTAAGATTTTCCAGTGAATGAATCGTGTGATTGTGTAGGATAGTGTATCACGACCTTTAGCAGCACGAGTCATGTGCATGTAAAGTCTTGTTACTTTACCAGCGGAATCTCAGGTATGCATAGGACAATGAAAAACATTTAGAATCTCTTCTGTGCAAAATAAACCTTAAATAGTATTGATATTCTTTGGATTATAAATTTAATATCGGTCATGAAATGTTTTCAAATAATATAGTGGCTCTTTGACAAAATACTTTGGGCATCACTGCTAAAGAGTTAAGTAACAATGTTTATTTTTCTCTTTTTCAATCTTTACTTTGTACGAGTACAAATTGATATCAAAAATAAAACTGCAAACATATCAAAATAAGAATCAATTAGCACGTATTTGTCCTTGTATTTACCAAGCATTTTATAGTATTTTTCTAAAAAAAGATATTTATTTTTTCTTCACTTTTATTGTAACACTTTTGTTTTCAGCTCAAGTTGAGAAAGATAAAGTTCAAACATTTGCTTTTTGAGGCAAAAAAAAAGAAAAAAAACATTTCGCAAACAGTTAAATGAATTGCACTCTTTTCAATGGAAAAGTGTGCAGGGGTGTTTTTTTATCAAGTTATTTAAACTCAACAGCTGAGTTGTGTGTATGCTAGCAGGCATTACCTAGTAATTTATGAAAAAGCGGTTATAAAAACTATTTTTTACTTTTACAGTGGCTTTTTAATTCATAATTTTATATAGGTTAAATCTTGGCAGACAACTATAAGCCAACAATAACTGAACTAGCTCTAGATAATGTAGAGGGTCTACTGGTAAAACTGGTATTACCAAGTAATGTATGAAATACTGACCTACTGAGCTATTTCACAGCTACAGGTTGGGTCTAGCAAGACACGCCATTTTGTACTCATCTTAGCTATAGTATGTTGTATAAGACATTAAATCTGGCGAGTGGTGTGGTCTTTTAAAACGGGGTCCCTTCGACTCTAGTTAAGTGTTCGCACGTAGTGAAATACCACGTAAACCAACCAACCAAATATAAATCATCGTTCCTTGCTCAGAGTTATTTAATATGGCAATTTTAAATTGAAAGCCAAGCACAGAAAGAGAATAGTTAGTTTTTCAAAAACATTTTTACTTTTCAATACAATCTCCTGAAACTTCAATAGACTTAGTGCAACTAGCAATTCTATCCCTTGATTAAAATAGTTTTTCTCAAGACCTTCAAAATATTGGTTTACAACTGTAATTGCATCTTCATTTGAGCTAAAACGGTTGCCAGCTAGTAATTTTTTTAAATTTGGGAACAGGTAAAAGTCACTGGGAGCTAAATCAGGAGAATAAGGCAACTCGTACTTAAATTCGTTGATTTTAGCCCTTGTTAAAACATTCTTGTGCGCTGGTGTGTTGTCTTGATTTTTTTTTTTTTTTTTATTAGCCCTTATTTATTTATTGAATCTTCATATATTGAAATGACAATAAGTATTCAAATCTTAATACTAAAAAGAAAATAATAAGCCCAGCCAGTGCTAGACAAAAATTTTTATGATACTAAAAAATTTCACATCAACTGATCCAGTCATCTGTTTTGCGCTTGAGTTAAAGCAAGGGTATCCCTCCTTCTCAACCGATTGTGGACACTAAAGTTAAGGATGTCTCGTGCAAGTGGGTTTGGATGGTGTTCAAGTTTGCTGACGTACTTTGACGCATATTTTGTAAATTCGACGTATACTAATGGCACGCCTAGATCTTTGTGGATTCGAGAATTTTTAACATACCATGGAGCTGCAGTAATTATACGTAGAATTTTATTTTGACCCCTTTGAATTTTTTCAATGTTTGATGCTGAGGCCGTACCCCATAATTGAATTCCATAGCACCAGATTGGCTTTAGAATTGCATTGTACAACAATAGTTTGCAATCCAACTTTAGTGAAGAATTTCTGCCAATTAGCCAAGTAAGTTGCACTGCTTTTAATCTCATCTGTGCAAGTTTCGCTTCAATATGAGAATGCCGAGGTATTTGACTTCATTGTGTTGCGGGATAATTTGATTATTTATTTTGATGAACGAGCAAGTTTATTTTCGCAATGTGAAAGTTATATGAATACATTTCTGTTCGTTAACCCTGATTTTCCAAAGCTCAAGCCAATTCTCTAGTTTATAAACATATTTCTGCAAATTCTGTGATGCAACTTGGTGGTCCTTATGGACGCTGATAAAGGCTGTATCGTCTGCAAAAGTTGACGTGTGGATTTTGGGGTAAATCTTCTATATATATAAAAAGAAGTGTACATTTTGATTGTCACTCTATAACTCGAGAACGGCTCGACCGATTGCCATAAAATTTTTAGGGAAGGTACAGGGAGGAGTGATGATGGTTAGTTGATTTTGAAATCCAAAATCGGTCTAGCCATTCTCCAGTTATGATTTTTTTCCTGAAAAAATTCAACATTTGAAAAAAAAAGTTTAAATTTCGGTTCGACCTAACGAAAAAAATCTATCCAACCTAATACACAAACTCATACATACACACATTCATTTGATTGACAGCATACAAATGTCAAACAGATGAACCTGTTGAAATGCACATGTTTGCAAATCACTTTCTTTCACTCTTGGATTCTGATACAGCCGGTCATACATTCGCTGCTTTCCAATTGGAATTTTATTACAAGTGATTTTTTTTTTTTTTTTGAGTTTCATAAATATTGGTAAGTATTGAAAATTTAAAAGGTGATTTTAAGTGTGTTCAGTGCAAAAAATGTGTTTGGATTCCAGAAAACATAGTGAAAAGTGATTTTTTCCATAATTTCATAAAAAAAATCTAGAATATTTCATTTCTTTTTTTGGTTGGTTGCAACGAAGTGCATCGGGGTCCGCTAGTCAGTATGCTACCCTGGGGTACCCCAGCTTCAATTGGCTGAGCTGGGCTTAAGAAATCGCCTTCTTTGATTGTAAATTTGCGACCATATAAATAACTTTTCATAAGTTTATGGGTGTTAGCAGGCAGTGCTAATTTTATTTTATGCATTAAACCTTCATGCCAGACTTTGTCGAACGCTTGGGAAACATCAATGAAAAGCGCGGAACAGTATTTTTTTCTCTTCAAAAGACCGTCTTATCACATTTACCAATCTGTGTGTTTGTTCGATGGTACTGTGTTTAGCTCTGAACCCGAATTGGTGATTTGGAATACATTGAGTGTCGTTCAGAATTAGAATCAACTTAGCCATTAACAATTTTTCAAACAGTTTTGAAATTGTCGGCAGTAGACTGTGTTGTCTTGATGAAAAATTATTTTTTTGTGCTTTAAGCCAGGATGTTTTTCTCGAATCTCTACATTAAATTGCTCCGAAATGTGGCAATAGTGCTCTGAATTTGTTGTTTTACCCTTTTGCTGATAGTCAATCAATAAAATACCTTTGAAGTCTGAAAAAACCCTTGCCATAACCTTACCAGCCGATTGAATTGTTTTTGACTTCGTTGGGCCACTTCCTCCAGCTTCAGTCCATTGCTTGGATTGTACTTTTGTCTCTGGAGTATAGTGGTGGATCCATGAAACGACTCTTGAAATCCATTTTATTTTTTTTTTTAAACGTTCCAAACAAGCTTGAGAAATTTTCATTCTTATGCGTTTTTGGTCGACTGTTTACAAATGCGGCATCCATCTTGCAGAAAGCTTTTTCATCTGTAGTTCTTCATGCAAAATTTAAATGGACTCGATCATTTGAGATGTCCATGATATTAACCAATTACCATATCATGCACTTTGGCTACAATTTCTGTTGTTGTTGTTGCTGTTTGTGGACGTTCACTACGTGGTTCATCCTCAATGCTTGTACGATCAACCCAATTTTTTTACTGTTGCATATGAAGGAGCACTTTCACCTAACACATTCACCATATCATTATGAATTTCTTGTCCCGATAAACCTTTTTTAATTAAATATTGTAAAAAAAATTAAGATGCGTCTTTTTTGAACACCCGTTGCTGTATGAAGGAGTTGCCAGATCGCAATGAAATTTAACATGTGTTCGTAGAACAGATGGAAGTTTTCAAAACACTTTATCTGTTTACACCGCGCTTTCTATTCTTGGCTAAGAAGCTTCCGCACCGCCCTAGTAACTAACAGACTAATATAAACCATCAATTACTTAACTAGCACCAAGTAATGTACATGGTATATAGTAGTCATTACAAAGTAATAGACTTATATAAATTGACATTAAGCCAAAAGTATTTATAAAATCAATATATTTAGTGAAACTAGCAATACCTCGGGTAGGGTCACTGCTTCATGCTCTTTGGAATTTCAAATATTTTGTTTAAACAGTCAACTAATATTTGTATGTACTTTGTATTATTCTTTTATGGCATTTTACTTTTTATGGCAAATCAAATTTAAAAAAAAATCTAACAGATCATTAATTTAAAACAACAATTTATTTAACATTAAAGTCATACTTTTATTTGTTTGCAATTTTTATTATTACTTGCTTAAAAAATCTAAATTTTTACGCTTTTAAATACTTGATTTATTTTCCAATCAACAAACAAGACAGGTATGTACTCGTAATTTGAGGGATTTCATCAGTTGACGTTTTTTGCAATTTTTTTTTTGTAAATTACAATGATTTTTTCTTCTGTTGTGTTTTTTGCCACAATGACTTTGAAGCGTGCTAAAAATTTATTTGCAATCTTATATATTAAACAACAACAAGCAGAGTATTATGCAGCCAGCCATATTTTTAATGTTTCTTTATAATTTTTTTTTTTTTTTTTTTGTTGTTGCCATTTTGTGGCAAATTGTATTTTGTGTGACATCATGTTTGTTTTACAATAAATAAGTTTCGTATAAACAAACAAATCTTTATTTATTTTTCCTCATAATTTAACGAAATATTTATTAAGTACATTTATAGTTTTTGTGTGTGTGTGGGTATTTTTGGTGGTTTTTTTTAACAATATTTGTTAATATTTACTTGTTTTCGTTTATAAATGTAAAATATTAATGATGATTTTTCTCAGAGATAAATTTTGGTTCAAAATTTATTATGTTTATTATAAATGAAGTTTGAAAATTGATTTTATGTTTAGTTTTTTTTTAGGTATTTCAAATAGCCAGAGTTGGTAAATATTTCTGTGTGGGCTTTAATCATGTTCAGGTTTAAGCTAACTTTTCACTAGGGATGTCAACTGCAACTTTATTTGTAAATTCCGGAAATCGTAAATTTCCCAGGATATTGGTATTTTTTGTTTCTTATTAAAACAAATTGGTTTCTTTATAATAAAAAATATTTCTTTCAAATAAATAACTTATATTAAATGTAAATATGTGTGAAAACAAATATTTTTTGTTCTCATAGCCATAATTTTTAAATTTACTAAAAGTTTATAAAGCAAATTTTGCATTTTATAAAAAACATTTAAAAACATAATAACATTACATTGAAAATTATTAGATAGAGAAAAATAATATGTATGTCATTTCGTCTTTAATATCTATATTAATTTGAAAGCAATAGAATATAATCAATCGTTCCAACTTAAAAAAATATCTTTAAAGATTAATAGTAAAATTAATACAGTATATATTTGGCAGTGGATGTCTGACGATACCTGGAAGTTAGTACTGGAAAGAAAAGAAATAAAGGTAAAACAAAATACAGCAAGAACACGAGGTGAAAAGGCATCGCTAGGGGAAGCGTACAGTCGACACGATTTGCTAGTCAAGTGAAGTGCTAGAAATGACAAAAGACGATGGCACGAGTCACTAGCTTGTGATGCTCAAAAAGCATCTGAAGAACATAGATCCAAGGATCTATATGCAATCACTAAAAAGCTCACTGGTAAAAATTTCGTGAATACAAAACCACTTAAGAACAGCGAGGGAGTATTATCAACATCTAGGAATGAACAATTGGAAATATGGAGACAGCATTACTCTTGTATGCTTTCAAACCCAACACATAATCTTCCGAATATTTGCTCATGCCCATCCCACACAGTCAGGCAGGATATATCAACTGAATTTCCTGACATTCTCGAAGTGTTAAACGCTATTAACGCTTTAAAGGCAAACAAGGCACCCGGTGCTGATAATATAGCCCCCGAAATGCTTAAAGCTGATCCCCAATTAACAGCTAACATTCTGCTACCTTTCGGTTCTCATTTGAACTTGACGCAAATCTTTGCGGCCCTTTGTTCTTACTAGGAACCACAGGACATAATATATATATTTGGGTACTTGTTCGTTGAAGGTATTTAAATGTTAACAATTATTTACCTTATAAAAGTAATTAAAAGAATTTGCTTAAATGCTTTTAAAACGGTAATTATCAGAAGACATATTTTTTACAATTAAATTCTGCAGCTATTTGGTGTGTTGTTTTTTTCCTTTTTTTTTTTGCAATAGAGATCAATAAAAATGTTTCCTTTTTAGATAAAGATATTTTCTTGTAAGTCATTGCATTAAAAATGTCTGTAAAACTTTAAATTTGATTAAATTCACCAATGTTTTTATAATTTTACTCCTAATAAATTAAAACAATTAAGTTAAAAGCGGCCTGAATAAAATTCTTAGAAAATTGTATAGAAAGTTACTTTGGGTAAATAAACGAAGTTAGACTAAGGGCGCGTTTTCACTATGTCATTTTTGTTGTCAAATTGTCCAAATTGTTGGTAATTGTATGAAAACGGGTTGTCATCAATAAATTTAATTTTTTGCAATCATCATTGCAAACATAGTTGACGCCATATGACAACCCGTTTTCATAAAATTGCCAACAATTTGACAACAAAAATGACATAGTGAAAACGCGCCTAACGAAAATGTCAGTGATGGGAAATTTTTTTTTGAGGTAATTACCCGAATTGGGTATTTAGGTGAAAGTTATTAAAACGTATTTTTTTGTTTGAAAAAATATGAAAAAAATGGGATATTTACAAGGCGAGGTAAATAAACGAAAAAGGTAATTAAGCGTGGGATATTTAACCGGGGGTACACTGTAATAGTAAAAGCCTTTTTTATAATAAATAATAAAAATTTACCTCAGAATATGCTATACGGAACTGAAGTGCTAATTGGTAAAAAGGGTTTATTTCAGTACATATTTGGTACTTTTTAAAATTATTTTTGTTTTCTGTTTTAAGTACTTCTATTTGAATTTTTTCAATAAAATTTGTTAGGCCTCCACTGGGACTCTGACCTTGGTTGTTCGTCTATAGTAGCGTAGACCAAACCATCAGGCTACACAAGAATTTTTATTTCCATGTTTAAAATGTTAATTTTATTTTCAAACAAAGATTTTCACCCTATTCACCATTAGCATTTTTTTTTAACAAACACAAACTGCGAAGCTTTTTGGCTTGTCTGCAGAGAACACCGAGAGTCTTTGGCGGGAATCGAACCCGCAACCCTCTGACTGATAGGATGGCACACTATCGCCTAGTCTATCGGGTCTTCATGTGACGAATTTGATAGTCATTTTGCCAGGTTTAAGAATATCGTTCTTTAATTTTATTATTAAAATGTCAGCTTTTAGATTTTGATTTTAGGCGACACTTTGAGGAAGCAGCCGCTGGGCTCCATTCTGCCTAGTAAGCCGCACAAACTGTAAATCTACTGGGAAACAGCTCAGCTCTAGCCTTGTGAAATTTCGTTACGATAACGATAATAGCTATCAAAATAACGAAGTTTTTAGAAAAAATCATATTTCTAAACCACTGTGGAGTGTGCCAAAACAAACATTTATCAGATCACATTTACAATAAAAATATTCATTAACCAGCTGTAGATATTTGAGTCCTTGTAAAACACAGTGGCTTAAAGCTTAAGGTGTGACTCTTTTTAGAAGTAATAGAAAGCTTTACTTAGCCTTTCCTTTCTACTTTCTAGTAATTAAGGCTTCTAAATTTAATGATACAATTTTTATACCTTTTTTTTTTGCTTTGTACAATATGCTGCTTAAAACTGCATGAAAACATTCACCCAAATGTCAATTTTTGTTTGTTGTAAATGTTATTGTTGCTGTTGTTTTACATGTATGTGGCTAAAAAAAAAAACATTTGCTGTTGCAACCACATACACGTACAAAAGGATGTGGAATAGAGTTAATGCAACATGAACTTGTTTTTGCTGGGTTTGTGTGATTTTTTCGGTTGCTTCGGTTTTTGCACTTTTTTTTTTTTTGCTACAAAAAATAGGTTAATTTTAGTAGAAACACAAAACAAATAGCGTTAGAGAATATTTGAAAGTAACATAAAACCACACCCATTGTTAAAAGAAATTCGTGTTGATTTTTGTTTTTGTTAAGATCTTTTTTTTTTTTTTGCTATGCATTTTATTTGTGAATGTCTTTTTCCATTTGGCTGAAAATTGCGTCTCTCTGAAAACATTAAAGTGGCAGTAAAAGGTTTTTCTTTTTTTGCAAAATCATCGTATGAGTTTGTAAGCACAACGTGTTCTTGCCACTGCTAAATGGAAATGCAACAATTTGTGTGCATTTATCAAGGGAGAGACAGAATAAATAATAAGAAATGTTAAAAAGATGTGGTGACTGTGCTTGAAGTTTTAGTATTAAAACTAGCAAACAAGTGTGTTGGTTTGATTATGATTATTTTATTTCTGTTTAATATTAATTGAAATTAAAACCCACACAAATTGTTTATAGTTACTTAAACTCTTAAACTCTTTGTTGTATGATTTGAAAAACGAAAAACAAATACAGCAACCCACGTGTACGTAACCTTCACAAAAGATTTAACTATTCAAAGCCAGAGACTAAACTATGAGCTACACTTGGCATACAGTAAAGGTCATACTGCAGGACTTGGAAAAGTGTGTAATTGTTGCTTGTGAAATGTTATTCAATCATATGCTACTTTACTCCTACCCATTCGATTTTTGTGCTTTTAATTAATGACTTTCGTACATTTCTATTATGCAGAAAAGTAATTGTTGATTTATACATTTCTGCCAAAATTCTTTCATGTTTCAATAATATTGCTGCATGTCGTTTCATATTGTTTTATGCTAATTAAAGAACAAAATAAAACTCTTTATGAAACCAAAATCTGTTTCAGTTGTGTTTTATCACACTTGTTGTACAATTTGTTCATTCATTACAGCATGAAATTAGAATTGTGTAAGCTGCAACATACATTGCACAGTGGGACTGCTGAAATAATAAATTTTATTAAACATATAGCTTCTAAACTAACTGATCAGTTTGCTTTGAAACTTTGTGTGACTATAGAAGAGCAGCTGCATTCAAATTAAAAAAAAATTAAAAATTCAAATTTAGTGGGGACTGTTTATTATCATTTGCAAGAACATTGAAGATTATGTCTATCAAATGTTGGCCGTTGCTATGTCGCGAATGGTCTATCCGTAGAGTCCAATTTTCGATGACTGGTTCGAGCATTCCTCCAAGGTCTGAATCAAAGCGGGTTTGTCCGCATAAACTTTAGACTTTACATATCCCCACAGGACAAAGTCTAACGGTGTGATATCACACGATCTAGGTGGCCAATCGACCGGCCCAAAACATCTTAAATCTGCAGTTCTTGTGCTCTTTATATACGAGCAAACATTTTCAATGACATTTAAATCTAGACTTTGAGGTGGCCAATCCAATGTTTCGATGCAATTTTTCATGAAAAACTTTTTTATCATGTTGCTCTTATGACAATTTAAGTTGTCCTGTTGGAAAATGAAAGCCTCTCCAATCAGCCTATCACCAAAAGGGAATGCATTTTCATTTAAAATTCTTAAATATTGATTTTGATTCATTCATTACACTCTGCCAGAATAATGCGGGCTTGTCTAGATATTTCTTTTCGAATTCTAATTGTTTAATTTTATTTCTAAGATATTGGCCTCGCAATATATGTATGTATGCATGTATTTATGTTAGCTTCCTTCAAACGTCGTCGGACTGTTCTTTGGTAGTAAAAAGTTAGTCCGGGTAAAATATATTCCTTAGCTATACTTATAACCGATATACCGAATTCAACAAAATATATGGTTGGACATGGTTACAACAACTACACTGTTTTTTTTTTTTTTTTTTTTTTTTTGTAAAGCTATGTGTCCCCGATGGTCAGATATTACAACGTTGTCATATCTAGCAATGTGCTAGTAATGTACTGACATTGAAAAATTTTCAGCAAAAGGGAAATTGTCAGTTTACACGACTGTAAGAAAACTAACAATTTCATTTGCACACAATTGTCACACAATGAATTTATCTGTCAACCAAAATTGTCAGTTTACACGGTTGTCAGATTGTTGTGTGGCATTGTCAAATTCGTTTTTTTTTTTAATGCACACTTTAATTTAATTCTTTAATTTTCGTCCACTTTTTTAAAAAAATTTTATTAATAAACACTTGTTTATTTATTTATGTATATACAGAGTTGTATTTAGCAATAATTTCTATGACAATGCTGCCATTGGCAGATGCATAAACTTTGCACATATGACAATGAAAAGTGTTTGTCAATTGTCTTAAAACAATGACAATGACAAAATTATGTGTTTACACGATTGTTAGATGTCTGACAATATTTTTGTATTCCAATGTACTGAAAATGCTTTTTCTTACAACGTTGGAAGGCAAAAATTTTAAGTTTACACGGTTGTTAGATATTTTCTGAGCATTTTTCGGACAACGTTGTAATATCTGATGATCGTGGACACATAGTTTAACAACGTATTGTTATGGTACACAAATAATTGTTATTTTAATTTGATAATTTGGTTACTACAAACATTTTTATGTTTAACGCATTTATAAAATTGAATATGGTTCACTGAAATAGAAATATTTTTAGAATATGTTTACCACAACTATTGAATAATAACTATTCACACATAATATATTATTTACCACTATTCAAGCTTACAAATAACCATTAAATGGTAAGTTTATTTGTACTCATATTATATTTAAAATGCAAACAAAGTGTGTTTAATTTTAAACATATTTTGTTTTAACCATTTGTAGAATGCTTTTCCATCAGTTCAGTGATTTGTCTGCGTGATATCGGATTTTTTATTAGGATTTAGATGCTTTAATAATTGAAAAAAAAAACAAATCGAATTTAAAATATTACTACATAATACAAAAATATTAAAGAAGTGCAAAAGACCTAAAAAAAAGTGTACATAAAAGAAATAATCTTAAATATCACAAAATAAAATTCTATTAAACATAACTAATAATATATGTAAACGTATATAAATATTTATTTCTATTTCCAAAAAAAAATCATAACATGATTACTTTAGATCATAATATGATTAGTATATATCATAACATGATTACTTTAGATCATATTATGATTATTTTAATACCGGCGCTGAGCGTTATTAAGATTTAAGAACACTCTATAACTCTATCATAAATTTAAAAACAAAAAACAGACTTGGATGCTCTTTATTTTAAGCTTAAAAAATTCCTAAATTTAAACAACAAATCCTACAATTCCAAGCCACACTTTTTTGTGCTGATGCTTTATCTCAATCATTTAAAAATTATTCCTATTAACTAAAATGATTAGATAGTTATTACGGAAAATTAAGCAGTAATTAAATAAATAATTTACGAGTGTATAGTATTGTTTTATTATACCGAAATAAATTTAACAAAATAATCTGTGGTACATAAAATTAAAATTGTTGGCTTTAATTGGCAACTGGTTCTAACAATATGAGACTGAGATGCAGACACACATAAGCTGTTGAATACATTTACACGTGTGTCTAAAATAACTTCTCAAATGTATATTTAACTGTTGTTGTACTATAAACATTAGGGGGCTACACAATTGTTTAAACATAATAATTTATCAATAGAAACTCAACTAGGAATTAATTCATGCTTTAACTGTTTATTTTAAAAATGCCTAAAATTATTAATTTTTATATTGCAATTCATGTTCTTGGCTGCAGTCTAATACTTAAAACATATAAAAAAAACTAAATATTTAGAGATACTCGTACTGGTTTTTTTTGTTTATTTCTTGTGTATTATGTTAGTTATTTGATCTCAGTGCTATAGAAAAGTTTAGACATACAAAGCCCAGCGTGTTGCATGTGGCATTTTCAATTGAAATGTAATACGAGTACGAGTGTCGTTTGCTAATGCTACTGTCTACCTACCATTCATACCATTTCAATCATCAGCGCACAGCATATTCGTTATAAATATTACATTTTTATTCTGTTATTTTTGTTTTAGATCTGTTGTTTTGTTCTGGTTCTTTAGCAAAAAAAAAAAAAGAACAAGTTGCACAAGAGTGCAATATTCCGCTGTGTCGAATCTTAAATACCCTCCACCTAAACGTAATAAGAAATACAAAAACTACACTGGTTTCAGGACTAGAATATCTTATTCTATGTTTTTTATTCAGTCTTAGTGCAAATTTTATTAGTATTTTATATATTGTTTGAATGACAATTTTACAACCTGTTGATCGTAAATCACTACTGTGATATTATTTTAAATGCTTTGAAATTTTATCCAATTTATTCTATCTAATAAAGGTTAAGCTTATAAGGTGAGGCTTCTTTTGGTTGAATTTGATCTCAATAACATTTTTTACAAGAGATTTATGGGTGACATAGTAGAAGTGGACCAATTATGGACTGTTAGCTTCTAAATCTAGTATCCACTTATGTGATTTCTATGTAGCTTAATTGCCGTATAATCAATACTAATATGATTTCTGGATTAAAATTTCTGATCCATATAAAAGTTGGTTTGATATCGATATTTATTAGACATTTTTGTGGGATTATTTGTTGTTTGGTTTTTATATGGCAGCTATGACAAATTATGGGCCGATCTTCTTAAATTTTGGAACAGTTATTTTCATGAATATGAGGACATTTCACGTCGAATTTCAACATAATACCGGTATATTTAAGATATATATTAGTATTAACGTGGATTTCGAGAGTGGACCTTATGTGGGGGATATAATCAAATATGGACCGATATTCTCAAAATCCAGCAGTTTGATTTAGGCATGTATGTAAATGATCCGTGTAAAATTTTGGATTGGTACCGTTATTTATAAGAGATTTATGAGTATTAAAGTGATTTTCGGAAGAGGGCTTTATATGGAGCATACGGTTAAAAATAGACCGAAATTAACAAAATTGTGTGGAATGATTTTTGTATATATGTAAATGATCTGTACAAAGTTTTGAGTCGGTAACGACTTGTATGGGAGCTATGACCAATTCTGGGCCGACCACCATAAAATTTAGTACAACAATTTATTTGCCTATAAAGAGTATTTATGTCAAATTTTAGCCGTTTAACATTATTTATATCTGTTTTATACGTATATAAGTGAATTTTGACAGTGGACTTTATATGGGATCTATGGTTAAACAGGGACCGAACTAAAAAAAATTCGTTTTGCGATTTCTTTTTGCATGAAAGTTATTCCTGCTGAATTTTGTCTTGATATTCCAATTTTATAGGCATTTATTTATCATTAAACCATATTTCGGCAATATATACATATATTTGTATGGGGGCTATGAGAAATCATGGACCGATTCTTACTATTTTCTTCACACTTTTTTCCTTTATCATAAAAATAACGTATACAATTTCATGGTATTATCTGCAATACATTTAAAAATATTGCATTAAAATTAACAAAAAATCTCAAATTTTTATGGAGGTTGTCTCACATTTTGGTCCATAACTCTGGTTGGCCTAAATTCATTTTGCTGATTTTCAATACCAGAGTTATCTGCGAAATAAGAAATATTCTTCTGGAAATTTCGTTTAGTTAAGTTGTATAGTTTGGACGTGAGAGTGTTTTACACAGACGGACAGACAGACAAACCGTCAGACACACAGTGGCGCCCGTAGAGCAAGCGAGGTTGCAAAAATCAAAGTTTTCATGAGCGCCGACGAAGTTTTGAATAAACCCATGTTATAGGAAACTTTTCAGCGATTTCAAATATGCCACTCTTAATAATATCACATTTTTAGTTTAGAAGATTTAACCGTTCAAAGTTGACCAACTTTCGGTTTTCAAAAAAACACACAATTTTTAGTCAATTTGTTGCGATTTCAGGTGTAATATCACGAAAAATTGATTTTTCTACTAATTTTAACTTTGATAACCCATAAGTAGGCCCCTACAAAGCGTAGCACCGAAAAGACTCAAATGGCGCCACTGTGAGACGGTTAGACAGACAAACATGGCTAAATCGACTTAGATATTCATAAGGATCAAGAAAATATATACTTTGTTGGGTCTCAGATGAATATTAAAAAAGTTTCACACGGAATGACAAACGTAATATACCCTCATTCACCAATCTTGGTGGTGGAGGGAAGAACGAATAGATATTTAGTTTTATTTATAGAGTTCACCTGTGCGTATGACAGTTTGTGATTTATATAGTAAACAGAGTTTTAAGATTTTTTAATTAACGAAGTTATTTATCTAAGTGCAGAGAAAAATTATAGTTGTGCTTGTTACCCCCCCCAACTCTTCCAACATTTTTACAATTTTTTTAAATACTATGGTAACTATAATTATTTATATGATTGCAGCAACCATACTATAGATAAGTTCACATGATTATAACAATCATATATAGATGATTATAGTAATTATGCAATGTTTGTGGTGATCAGTTTTATAATGAAAGAATATATCATATTATGTTGTTCTCAATCATAATCAAAGAGCAACATATTATGATAAAAGAATTCATCATAAACATGATTGTAACAAATACGTGCATACATAGTAACCAAAATAAGCCACAAATACATACAAATTATGGCACAATATTTTATTACCCCATAATAGGTGATAGCTACCATGAGGGGGATTCGAAAACTAAAATAACTCGTATAAACAAATCACACTACTGGTACTCGTATATTGGTGTTCGGTATATAAGATTCGGCGCAGCCGAATATAAACTCCTACTTGGGTGATTCAAGTAGACATACTTTTTTCAATAGCCTTTTTTTGACAGATCAGTGTAAGTCGTGTCATGCTGTCATGTTATTTTTGTTTAGTATTGTTTGGCATTTCATAATGGAAAGACTTACGCCTGAACAACGTTTACAAATCGTTCAACTTTATTACGAAAATTCACGTTCTGTGAGGAATGTGTGTCGTGCACTTCGCTCAACTATTACTAGTACTATTCGCAACACCATCACCTATATTGAGACCCAGCATTCCTTATTGGATAATATTTGACAGAATAGACCATTTCCAGCACGCTGTGAAGACGTGAAATCATCGGTCCATATTTTTTTAAAAATGATGCCGGTGCGAACGTAACCCTCAATGGCGACCATTATCGTGCCATGAAATGAATCACGCTTTATTATTAGTAATTTGTAATATAAATATAGGAAAGAATATAAAAAGGAGCAAATTTACTATGAGTTGCTAAATATTTCTAAAAACTTGCAATAATTTTGTTATTTTCTTAAGGATATTGATATAAATATTATTTAAACATTTTAAAATTATCCTTTACATTCAAATTTTAATTTTCTTTCTGTCAAACTTTTGAATTTAGCCAATAAAAAAAAATATAATGAAATTCTAATTTATTAAAAAAGGGGATTGATAGCCTATAAAAACTTATAAACAGTAGTAAGTGTCGACGTGTCAATTATAGGGACAGGTACAGAAAACTATGGGTATTTTCCTGTAAAGGTTCTGGCATAAAGTCAGTGGGTTGGATCAATTGTACCCTACATGGCGTTACATCTAGCCATCGTTCGTTTTGTGATTATCATACAGATTTTAGTTTTAAATTATTTTGCATACTATTGGTGAGTTTAGGCATGTATGGTATGCTATATGCTTACGCGTTATGAAATATATGGGTTGAGAACCAACTTTACCATTAATATAGCTAGCTGGGAAACCTATAAACATGCCTCTTAATCAATCATATTTTACTTTGGATTGCAATTGAATTTTAATTTTGCAACAGTTTTTATTATTCAATTTTGCACCCAGCACGTAACATATATAGTTTATAGAAAACACGGTTATATTACCTGCTAATAGAGCAATTGTTGTGTATTATTAACTTACTCGTACTCAATTTAAACATATTGTGGGCCAATTAAACAACTGCAGTTACACGATCTCCATAAATTCATAAATGCTAGGAAAATTATCTATTTTTAACGATTTCAAACTTACAAAAAAAAAAAACCCCAAGTTATTAATTTGAACACTAAAATCTTGATTTTTGTTCAGTTAAGTATATTTTCTGTAGAGAAACCAGTCTGTCTACAGTCTGTAATGTATTAGGAGTTTTTAAAAAAGCAGAGTAGATAGAGTTGGTGTGGTTTATGTTGTTTTTAGTTGAAAATTGTTGCAAATGTTTTTTGTTCTGCTTTTTAAACTATTTTTTGATTTTCCCACGCCAGTATTTAGCATAGTTGTCGTTATTTTCTGCTGTAATTGTTAAGCGCTTAAGTTTTTTCTGTCTTGTCTTGTGGGTAACAGTTGCATGTGGCTGTTAAAAATTTGCACATTAAACTTTACAAAAAAAAATAAAATACAGCTAAAAATAATATTAACAATCTTAAGAATATAACTAACAAACCCAGCAAACAATTTGCATTAGCCAGTAATGAATTCATTGTAATAATAAAATACTTAAATAATAAATTAATAAAATACTTAATTAATTGTTTAGCGCAAACGTTGTTTACTCTTACAAAAGTTTTGCAAGATCAAACAGCATGAAATGAATTAAAACTAAATATTTGTTGTCTTTCCCCTAAATAAGAAAAGTTTTTTTTTTAAGAAATAAACTAGTTAAAATTTATGTTATTTAGTGGTTACGTCTTTTTCGGCAAATATTTGCCAACAATTTAAATACACACAACAAAATTTAACCAACAACTTATAACTTCTCATTTAGTTGAGAATACATCTTCAGCCTACTTCGAAGTAATGCAATATGTAAGTAGAGTCGCTTGCAATGTATGTTATTGAGTAAAAGCAACTGCTTACCAACATTTGCTGGGATGTTTATATACTCGTACATACCTACATATATGTATGTATGTGTAAATTTTATAAATGTTGTAAATATGCAAAAAGTATGAACTCGACTTGTACCTACATATATGTTGTACGAGTATGTATGCAATCTTGTTTGATTAAATTATTATTGTTACCGTTGTATCATTTTATTTATTTTTATTTGTTTGCTTTTTAAAGTAATTTTTTTTTTTGCCAGAATTACTTACTACAACAACCGTTGTTGCATTTTTCTTGCCAACATGTTTAAGTGTTTTTGTTTACACAAAATATACTTACATATGTGTTAGAGTTGCCAAACGGTTATTCAAATCTCGGGATTCGGGATTCCATAAATCTCGGGATTCGCGTGATCGGGATTTTTGTTTCATATTGGTAGATAAATAATAACAATTTATTTTAATAAAGTGACTTATGTTAAATATAAATATGTTTGAAAACAAAACTTTTAAATTGATTAAAAATGTATAAACCATTAATAAAACAGCCGGACAAAATAAAAACTTTTTTGGGTACCTTAGATTTCTTAGTCAGTTTATATAAATCTACAGTTGGGTTTTAATGTCTATGACTCATTTTTATACCCTTCACCTTCATGAGAAGGGTATATATAAGTTTGTTATTCCGTTTGTAATTTCCACAATATAATTTTCCGACCCTATAAAGTATATATATTCTGTATCCTTATAGATAGCGGAGTCTATTAAGCCATGTCTGTCTGTATGTCTGAATGTTGAAATAAATTTTCTGAAGTCCCCAGATATCTTCGGGATCCAAATCTTCAATAATTCTGTCAGACATGCTTTCGAGAAGTTTGCTATTTAAAATCAGCAAAATCTGTCCATAAATAACGGAGATATGAGCAAAAATCCAAGAAAACCTCTGAAAATTGCATCAAAAAAGTAAGTGTATTAATATTGTTACGAACAAATTCAACAACAGATGGCGTGTTTATCGACATAATTATGCATAATATAATTATGCATCCCCAACAAAGGAGAAGGGTATATAAAATTCGGCATAGCCGAATATAGCACTCTTACTTGTTTTTTTAGAAAACTACTTGGTTACTCCATAGTAACGTAATTAAAGGTACGGTCAGAAGTACCCAATAAATAACATACATTTTAACTCGGCCAAAGCACAACAAGTATTTAGTTTTAATTTATTTGATGCTGTTTGATCTTGCAAAACTCTTGTAAGAGTAAACAAAGTCAAACAAATTTGTGCGAAAACAAGTGGCTACGCTTTTCTGAGTAAATATTTGCCAAATGTGACCTATAAACGTTTCATTCTATTTAAAATTAAAAAATTCGACGTAATTCAGCTACAATGTTGTCTTTATGCTGCATAAACATTATTTGGATTGAGTAGTTTCGGAGATATCGCTCAACTTTGGATGGAAATTTTTTTTATACATTTTTGATTTTTCAAAAATTTATAAAAATTAAAGAAGACGACAAATTTTACATTATTTTTCTTAAAGCCTCAGTTAGCCGACTGTAACGGAATGTAGTGTAATGACGTAAAAATGTAAGGAAATTCTATTTCTTTTAGATTCATACATTACGGTGTTGCGTTACTTTACATCTCCATAACAATTTGCATTACTTTACACATAACAATATCCATCAGCTGTTTCTCACTGTTGCAGTTACATTCCATTACAGTCGGCTAACTGAGGTTTAAGTCATATATGTTACGCATATAGCATGCTATATCTTCTTAAAATCCATTCACAACAGTGGGTTTTATTCGCAAAGATATGTTTACAACAACAATGTCAACATTTTGACAAGTTATTCATCAATATTATGGTCACTGTAATTAGTTTTATGATTGCGGTAACCATAATATGGTTACGTTACGATTCAGATGATTGTAGTAACTATGTATATATATATTTGTTGCAATCATGTGTATGATGAATCCATTTATCATAATTTGTTGCTCTTTGATTATGTTAGAGAACAACATAGTATGGTATAATTTTTTAGCATAAAACCGATCACCATAATTACATAACATAATTGCATAACATATATATGATAGCTATATCATGTGAATAATAACTTAACTATATTATGATTGCAGAAATCATGTAAATAATTATAATGATTACAATATTTAAAAAAAAATTTAATAAAAATGTTTCTCTGCGTGTATGAGGTTTGATTGTTTTTAAATTTTTGCAAAACAACAAGCAAAAACCATAATGTAGTTTCGCAAAATTAATAATATAATCAAAACTATTGCATTTTATTCAGGACATATCTGCCAATATGGCTATAGAAAAATATTGAAACTTTTGTTATTATCTCTATTTTTTATGAATTTTTGAAAAACATAAAAATTTTGTAAATAACATTTGTTCGTCATATATTCAGCTATTTTAAACTTTTCTTCAAATGGTAAATTACGTTTCGGTGCTTTGTTCCATGGTTTGTTTTTTATAACTAGACTAAAATAAATTTCTACGTAAACATTTGAATTGTAGCGGCTAATTCGGTAATTTTTGACAGCAAAAACGAAAATTTTTCAGATAAAATTCAAATTATAGAAACGTTGTACTACTGTTTTTCTTCAAGTTATGGAGGAATTCATGTTGTGGAATTTCCAGTTAAAGAAGCAAAACCTGATAGAATTTCTCTCCAAGATGCTGTTGTCACAAGATTTGCTTCAACTTGTAAAAAATTCAAGTAATAGAAGTTCGAATTATAGAAGTTCGACTGTACTAAGATTTGTTTAACCATTTTTCTTTTAGTTTTGAACATATCACCTTCATTTGTTTCACCAATATAGAAAAAATCATGCAAAAAAGGATTAAATCAAGTAAAGCTTTTTATATAGGAATTTGCAAATTCCAAAAACCGTAGACCCATCAAATACTGCGTTCGAATATGTTGATCCAAAATTAATTTTAATCATTTCACTTTGATTTCTTTGTTATTTCGTTTTAAAATTTAAATTTTTGTTGCTGACTTTGTAAACAAATATTAGTTTTCGGGATTTTTTAGTCCCGAAAAATCCTGGAATTTTTTAAAACAAATTCGGAACTGACATCCCTAATATATGAATGTACAATGTACTTGATTCATTCTTAACTTTTAGTTGCCGTTTTGTTTACAATGCAAACAACATTTTGCTGTTGTTGCTGGCTGTAACTACTGTGTTGAGTGGTTTAATTAATAAACAAATTTATCTTTATGGCAGCATATAAATGTTCTGAAATATATGTAAAGCGATACACTGTGTGCCAATGAAGCTGTAGATTATATGTTTTTTTTTCGTTTTGTTTTTACACCCACCACCAAAAAGATGGGGAGTATATTGCGTTTGTCTTTCCGTTTGTAACACATCGAAATATATTCTGGGTCCTAAGACGATTTAACCATGTCCGTGCGTCTGTCCGTCTGTTGTTCAAAAAAAATAAATGAAATTTTTACCAAACATTCTTTGATCCACCGAAATGTTTGGTATTGCAAATGAGCAAAATCGGTCTAGTAAGATCGGAGTTACAGATCAAAGTTTCAGACTACCTCGATATTTTTCATATATTTTTTGCTGTTTTCATGAAATTTTGCACACTATATTTATATTATAGAAAAACAAGTCCTGTTAAAAATGGTAGGAATCGGTCCACAATTTCTCATAGCCCTCATACAAATGTCATGCCGGAATATGACTTTATTGAATATATACTCGTATGTCTATAGAAAAGCCGTATCTAAACAAAATTCTTCAATAATAAGTTTCATGCAAAGTGAAATCTCAAAACAACATTTTGTTTGCATCGGTCCATAATTTTGACATAGCCCCATTCAAAGACACTTCCGAAAATCATTTAAATGAACATAAGTGTTTTTTTTTTTAATGACTATCAAGTTGAAATTCGACAAGTATAATCAAAATATACATTTAAATTGTCGTACCAAATTTCCTGATGATCGGTCCATATTTGACCGTAGCCCCCATATAAACTCCAGTTTCGAAAATCATTTAAATGCGCATAAGTCTTTTATAAATCTCTGTAATAGGTGATTTTTTTGGATTGTTTTTAAGCGCTCTATCTACTACGAGGAGAACTAACTTTTGGTAAATTCTATTTAAATTTAAAAAAAACCTAGCCAGGATATTTACAATGAAGTGGACTTTATATTCAGTTGAAAATAATCTATAG
Source organism: Bellardia pandia (assembly GCA_916048285.2). Classification (NCBI taxonomy): domain Eukaryota; kingdom Metazoa; phylum Arthropoda; class Insecta; order Diptera; family Calliphoridae; genus Bellardia; species Bellardia pandia. Next base: position 26,953,265 of record OU696531.1, read on the forward strand.
AAGGTTTATTTCAATATTTAATTTATAGAAAAAAGTTCAATGCAAATTCTCTATATTATTGCAGTTTATTGTAATTACACATCTTAACATAAAACTGTGCTATTAAATTGATAAAAGGAATATTAAATTCTCCGAAATTCGAAATTCTTTAAACCCTAAAATTTTACTTAAAAGGTACGGTCACTTGTTTTAGCACAAATTTGTTTGACGTTGTTTACTCTTACAAGAGTTTTGCAAGATCAAACAACATCAATTAAAATAAAACTAAATATTTGTTGTATCCTGTCCTAAATAAACAAAGTTTTTTTTTTAATAAACGAGTTCAAACGAGTTTTTCGTCAAATATTTACCAAGTGTGACCATAGGAATTTTATTTTTTAAAAATAAAACAGCAGCTTCCTAATGTTTAAATACTGCAGTAGAATTTTATTAAGATTAATTTTTTCCTTGTTTTATGTATTTTTATAAATGAACATTTGCATCCATTTGTAAGTTCCTAAAACACATGTAGATACTTCTGCTCAAATGGACGGTCTACTATTTGCACTAAAATTTTTAAAAATAAAAATGTTTGCAGCAACTTTTTACTGGTACAGCTAAAGCTAAATAACAAAAAAAAACTAAATTTTTTCTTCTTTTGGCTTATTGTTTTATAAACTATGCATGTATATACGTATATGTGTACATTTGTGTATACCAGGGCTGGAAATAGCTTTTTGGATTTTGTACCAAATATATAAATAAAATGTACTTTTTAGAACTCCATCGTACCATTTTTTTTTATTATTTATTAATTACCTATAAATAAATTAAATAGCTTTGAATATTGACTGAATGCAGCAAAGAAGCCTTTCTAGTTTTAATTTGATACGTGGCATGACTACTTGGTACTCCTTTTAACCCTTTCAGACCTGATGCAAAACTATAATGAATTTTTGTTTATAATTTTTGATATAATGTGATCTCTACAGCGTATGAATATATAATCAATGATTAGGTTTTATCATTTTTATATCCTTTAATGATTTTTAAGGACACGCACAATTGATGCATTTCGGTCGATTTTCATTAATATTTTTGTAACTAAAACACATTTTTATTGCATGAAACGATTTCAATTATGGCGTTTTCTTTTCTGGCAAAAATGTTACACGTTTTTCCCATTTCGCATCTGTTTTAATTTTTTTGTGTTCTTTTCTGAAAAAATGTCAACACTGCTAAAGTGTACTGTGTTCTTTTCTATAAATGTCACACTATAAATTAAAAAAATGGAACACCTTTCACACTCTGTATTTTTAGAGGGGGAGAATCGCACGATAAAACAGCTGACCAGTGATGCCAACTTTTGAGACTCAAAACGCGTAAACATTTTTGAAAAAAGGGCTAAAAGGAAAAAAATCCATATAAAACCACATCCAATTTTCTTTTTTTTTTGCGTTTTGAGTGACTAAAATCCGGCTAAATCTAGCCCGAAAAGGGCTAAGTTGGCATCGCTACAACTGACATTTGTTTTGTTTATGAATGTGTATTTGTGTTAAGAAACAAAAAAAATATACAAAATGGAAAATATTACTACTTTTTTATGTGCTGAAAAAATGATGATAAAATATTTTATATGATTATGGAAAAGTGAAAAGCTTTGTAGAGAACGTAATTATGAATACTCTGAAGTTGATGTATGTCAAATTTCATAGAACAATATCTCCTACTTCTTATGTATATATGTAATGTATGTCTATATATATATAATTTTTATAGTTTAAGAAGAATTTGCGTATTAGTCGGGAAGGTGCCATTGGTATTATTGATAAATATTCATTCAGGTATGTGATGGAAAACGATAACGAGTGAGTTTTTGAAGTCCATTTTAAAGTATTTCTAATTAAATTTTTAAAATTTTTGTTTTAAGATTCTCTCTAATAGCAAATTATCTTTATATTTTGTGGGATAAAACTGTTTTAATACAGAAATATTACGAAAAAATTAACTTCTACAACTCAGTCGTTATCGTTTTTCATCACATACCTGATTGTCTTATTTCAAGCGATCTTACCAGGGAGATATCTGCTTCTTCTTTTTTAACAAAAAAAAACAAAAACAGCTGTACATGAAAAAAAAGTGTTACACTGTTGTAATTTTATGTTCTATTCTGACCATTAAAAATGCGACATCTTTAAAATGTGGGGTAAACATTATAAAAATGTACATAATAACGGTGTAACATTTTATTTCAGAAAAGAAAACACCATTAGTTTAAAATATTATGTGCACTTGATTATTTGTAAACGATAAACCCCCTTATTCAAAAACGATTATTAAATTTAACAAACAGATTTGCATATAAAAATTTGCTTAATAAACGTTTGTTAAATTTAAAAATCGTTTTTGTGTAAGGAGGTAATACTTTTGTAATTAAAGACACTTCCTTACTTTCACGGCTCATTTTGCTAAACAAAAATGTGACTGAAGAATTTCGCAATAATTATAGGAACAATAAACCAAACAGAAGAGAAATGTGAGAAGCAAATTTAAAAAAACAACCAGCACAATTGATGCATGCCAGTCTATTTCAAATTGGGTTAACACAAGCAAAAATATTGAAATCTAAACCCATCTGCACAATTGATGCATCACGGTCTGAAAGGGTTAAAATGCCTTAAAAATTATATTGGGGTTAATATTCTTAATAACTTCACTATAAGATCTTAATCTTATATAGCTTCTGAGCGAAGGCAATTTGGAATGAGTGTCGAATATTTTAGAATGTTTAAGCATGTATTTTAGAAGGCCTACATAGTAAACCCTTGGCAATTTTCCTGCTGGACATAGTTCGGCAGCAACTTCTGTGCCACAATATACGAAAGCGGTTCAGAAAGCGCTATATAAACAGAAAACAGTTAAGTGTTTTGGAAACTTCCATCTCTGAATGAACACATGTTACATTTCTTTTCGATCTGGCAACTCCTTCATATGGAAACAGGTGTTCAAAAAAGACGCATTCGCGATTTTTTACAATGGAAAAATTAGAAATTCGTGGTGTCATTAAATATGTATTTAAATAAAAAAGGTTTATCGGGACAAGAAATTCATGTATCTATTTCATCTGGAATACCAAAATTTTGTTGCAGCAGAATTTTGTAATTGTACCAAATGACTCGTGGTAGTACCACAGTACCAATTGAGTGTAAAAGGTATCAAAAAAAAAACTACAATTGTACCATGTTTGCCAACAATGATTTATACAATTCGTTCTAACTCCTGATGCTGCTATTTTGTTTACGAGATTTCTCACAGTTTTCAGTTGCCATGAACATACGACTGACTATCTATCTGCCAGCCAGTCAGCCAGTCAGCCAACCAGTCAGTCAGCATGCCTGTATTCTAACCAGTACGAGTAATATTCAATGAATTGAAAATAAATGAATGAATTAAGTTTTCGAGAGAGAAAAAGCAACTTAAACACAATTCAACACACAACTGTGCAGTTTTTCTTTTTTTCCAAGTGAGCTACATACATATGTATACAATTAAAAACAAAAAAAACAAAACTTAGATTTCCCATAGAATTTTTAGCGGAATAAAGCATTTTGTTGGATTTAATTAAAACATTTAAATAGTTTTTCTTTGTGAATAATTTTGTCATTTAAAACAACTAGAACAATTACGAGGTATTTTTAATTTCCAAAGCAAAAACTTTTAACATTTTAACTGCAACAGCTTCCTGTACGCATTACTTCATAGTCCACTCGCTACTGTACTCAATCCAATCTGAATTTTGTTCAGTTATCAAGTTTCTTAGTAATCTATTGCCCTCCACCCACTCCATATTCGATCTAGAAAAGAAAACAACTGTCATTTTTTTCTATAAATCTTTTTTCTAGTGGGTGACAGAATAATTCGGGCCTGGTCTTGTAGAACGCGCAACCTTCAATTAAGACTATAATTACACTCCTCGCAACAATAATGTTTTCTCACGTCCTTAAACATTATGACGCACCAAAAATAAACATAATGTCCAAGTATATGTATAGTAACACAACGAAATGTGTCGATCATAGTGTCACAAAGTCCGTAGATTACAATTAATAATGCTGTCTAGAAATACCTTAACTATACGAGACGGTTGGTCAAAATATATCAGAGTTTAAAACGCCTGCCTCCTGGCAAAAGCCCTATACTTTTGCTTTAATTTTCTTATAAATTAAAATCTTAACTCTTTGAAATTAAACAAATTAAATCAAAAATTGTTTGATATTTTTAACAAGTAAAAAAGTATAGTCGGTCAAGCCCCACTATATACTACTCTACATTCAGTATATGTATAAAACAGTTTTTCAGAAATGGGCGCTATATGGTCATCCAAAAATTTAGTGCCATGACTACTGTAAACATAAATATTATTATGTATTTCTGTATATATAAAAATTATATGTATTGAATTTTATTTGGGTACCAACATTTTAAAGAGACTTATGTTAAAGTGATTTTCGGAAGTGGAACTTATATGGAAGCTACGACTAATTATGGACCGATCATCATATGATTTGTATATATGTATATGAAACATATTTGTGTTCAATATTATTCGGAAAGAATAATATTGTTATGCTCTTTAAAATGATTTTCGGAAGTGGGCCTTATATAGGAACTATGATCAATTATGGACCAATATGCACAAAATTTGTAGATGTAATTTAGCTTCATTTACCACTCATTTGTGATGAAATTTGTTTGGATACTTGCATAATTCAAACATTTATGATCAGTAAACCCCTATTTTGGTAGTACTTTTGTATGGGTTCTAGGTGAAATAATGGACCGAATTCCACCATTTTCAATCCCATCCGTCTTGTCTTTACATGGACAGCCAGCCAGACGGACGGACGGACATCGCTAAACCGACTCAGAAAGTGTTTCACTATTGTGGTGTAGGGTATAAAAATTAAAATTTATTTATTTAAAATAACTTATAAAACTTGCCTTTAAAATTAATAAATTGTAACTTAAATTTGAAAAGAAACACATACATATGTATTTAAATTAAACATCTCATACAACATATTCACTCATAAAACGTTGACTGCCACCATATAAAAAAAAGTTCATTACCAAAACAAAAAGTTTTGTTTACAGTTTGACGGTTTGACGCCAAAATGCATGTGAAAATTTCGAAAATAATGTATTTTTACAAAGGTGCTACTGCAGGAAATTTTTCGCTTTCATTAACAGGTCAAAAATTATTTATAACTAAATAAATATAAATAAAGTATATGTGTGTAACACGGGTGGTACACACGGCAACGTGATAAACATACATTTTATGAAATAAACACACAATTATCCAATATAAAACTAATTCCATTTTAAAACCCGCCCCTCGTATAATCTCTCATGATATTGAGATATTATACTTTATGAGAAATTGTGTTTTTTGCCTTGGTTAACAGTCCAAATCCCCAATTATGCCAAATTCCCAAACAAGCCATAATTCTTCATGGTTTCGTCCGGAATTTCATTACTTTAATGCATTCACATTGTCGACAATGTTGCAATTTCCTGGTGCCCAACACAAGGCATTTCCTAGCACTAATATGACGCTATGATTTCCCTTGGTTTTTGTGTGCCGCCTGACTATTCACGTAAAATATCACCTTATTACCTCCGGAGACATTTTAATGAGTACTTCCTCCTGGAATATACTGCATTCATCAGGAAGTCTGAATAAAATTACAGACTTCAAAACTACAACATTTCCAATTGTTTTTCAGAATTCTTTAATTGCATTTATATTTCAGAAACTTCTCATTTCCAATTATATTTTAGAAATTTTTATTTCTATTTCAAACTTTCTAATAGAAATGCAGATTCGATTTTCTAAAACACATTTGGCAATTTTTCAAATACAATTAAAAATGTCTGCAATATATGTATGTATGTATAATGAAGGGCTGTCAAGTATTTGTATTCTGTGTGACAGCACTCAACTAACTGCATACCAGGAATAATTGTTTGAGTCTTTAAAGCTTTTTTGTCATTTAGGCTTTGAGTTTCAATACAAAATTTTTGTTTTACTTTGATTCCAAATCTCCTCTTAATCATTAATTCATGAACTCATGAAGTTGTTTGAGTGCTTAAATAAAATCAGTCCCATTATACACATTTAAATCAGGATATTTTCATGAGTTTTGTTTAAGAACAACCGAATTTACATACTCGAAGTTACATTGAATCTGACTTATTTTCTCAAAAAAAAAAAAAAAATCAAAGAGAAATATGTGTTACATTACCTTGAATTAACCAACAATTAAAATTTCAAACTCTAAGATTTTCCTCCCCCTAACAACCGCATCATGGCCTCAACTTTCATTACATACAAACAACACAATTTAAATTTAAAAATAAAATGACGATTGCAGCTAAAAATCAAATATAAACTGTGAGTATTATAAGTAGTATTTGACCACATTTTTTGCAAAACAATACTAAACCTCAGAACACAAAAGATACCGCGCATTTTACAAGCTGTTTAATGCAACTGCCTGTGGCAATGTGGCAAAGCGAATTGTTAATACTACTCGCACTACAATTACAGCAACAACAACAACTACATACTTACATACAGTCGGGCCTCGATTATCCGTCATAGTCGGGACCAGAATCATTATGGATAATTGATTTTCACGCTTGATCGAATAACAATTTTGATTATGTAGTTCTTTTAATATTTTTATTATTTAACAAGTGAACATTGGTGTACGTACATATTTACATTAAAAAAAAATCAATTCTTCCAAAAACACTCACATTAGTTTTTGAATGCTCGTTAATTATTTTAACTTTATCTTCAATGTTTAAAACAGGAGTGCCCAAGCCCTATACTCTTGGTGCTCTTTTGTATTTGTAAAAACTCTTAGCTATAGGCTCTGTGTATTTCATTACAGCACTCAACACTAGCAATATGAAATACACGAACTGGTAAACATTGGTGACTGCGATCGTCAATGTAGATTTTGTTTTTGTTTGACGTATGATACCGTTTAAAAATGTGTGTTATTTCTTTGTATGTATTGGCTTTTACAACAAAAAATACTGAAAAAAAATTAGTTTTTATTTAAATGTATTGGTGTTTGCTCTTACATAAGCAACTTTTGGGCACTCCTGGTTTAAAACGTCTTTTTACCAATGATAACGACGCCATACTAAATAAAGATTGTCCCAACTAGAACGCAATTTTTTTTAGGTAAATAAAACACAGATATTTAAAAAAAAAATCGTGAAACTTTATTATAACGTAAAGTAGACAGCATGAGGTTATGTATGCAACAAGATATTGGCAGATGGCCGCCGCGCCGCGGCTTTGCTGGCACACACGCGATCTTTTAATGAAATTTTCAATGACCTTTTTGCATAAATGCTGCGGTATTTCATTAATGCAGCGTCCAATTTCATCTTTTAAGGCTTGAGTCGTCGTCGGCTTATTCGCGTAAACCATCGACTTAAAAAAAACCCCAAAAAAAAAATCTTAAGGTGTTAAATCGCACGATCTAGACGGCCAATTCTGGTCTCCAAAACGCGAAATAACACGACCGAAAAATGACTGATGTATTTTCTCTGGCTGTATGACATGTGGCGCCATTTGAGTTTTTTCGTTGCAAAAATCATATCTTTTGAACCGAATAACATAATTGAACAGTTTAAGCAGCATATGATAGATAACTGTTCAGCCTATGAAATGAGCGTTTGGAAAGGCTGTTACGCTTTGTAGGGGCCTACTTATGGGTTATCAAAGTTAAAATTAGTAGAAAATCAATTTTATGGTAACTAAAAAAAATTATTTTTACATTTTTAGATTGTTTTTATTTTTTTTTTTCTTTAGGGTTTTATGTTTTAAATTATTACCCAACAAATTAAAAAAAAAATAATTTTTTTTTTTAAATTTATTTTTTAAATTTTCTGTAAATTATTCATCCATTACCATAAAATTGATTTTTCTATTTGAAATCGTTGAAAAGTTTCCTATAACATGGGTTTATTCGAAACTTCGTCGGCGCTCATGAAAATTTTTAATTTTACAACCTCGTTTGCTCTACGGGCGCCACTGTGCGCCGTTTTGTTAAAACAACATACTCTCCACATTCATTTCTTCAATTCTAGGCAAGAAAAAACTGGTTACCATTTCATGATACCAAACACCATTGACACCATTGCGTTCTAGTTGAGACACCCTTTATGTATATTTAGATCTAATCACCCGTACTTCCCAAATTTCAAAATTAAACTAATCACTTGTAAATGCTTCTGACTCATCGTATGCAAACAAAGGAATTTCCCGTTTTCATGTTTATTATACTGTATGTTTGCATCTGAAGTTAGAGGTAATCACGGTTAATCGAAGCAAACAATTTTAAAACATTGCAAACAAAAACAATAGACTGATATTTGCTCATTACGAATAATCGAGGCCCGACTGTACTACTTACTTACAACAACTGTTTTTATTGTGATTGTGATTCTTGCTGTTGTTGTTTATATTTCTATTATGCATTTAACGGTGAATGTATATACATATATCTGTCTATCTATCTAAATATATATTTAGTAGATAGTATTTCTGTCTATATGTCTTTAGATTATTTTTTCAACTGCCTTTAGCCAACCACATCTTTATAAAAATCATCATCATCATCATTATGTAAATGATGATTATAGTCATCATTATCGTCAGCGTTGTAGGCAGTTGAGGTGTCGTAATGTTCTGGTCGTTGCGCTTCAGGTGCCAAAATTAAAAAAAAAGAACCACGACTGTGTTTCTTGAAAAAAAATGTATACCTACATACATACTTATAAAAATAAATATGAAATCTTTTTTTTTTTAAATTTCAAACACTTGACTCAACATTGTACAATTTTTTCAAGTGTAACGGGTTTCCAATTGTAAATATTGTCAAGAAAAACAAGTAAGAAAGTATAGTCGGTCAAGCCCGACCATATCATACCCTACACAAAACAGTTTTTCAGAAATGGCCGTTATATGGGAGATATAACCTATTGTGGACCGATCAGCCAAAAATTTAGAGTCATGATGTCTGTGAATATAAGTATTTTGTGTGTTAAAATTTATCTCGATATAAATACTTTTAAAAGATTTATGGAACTTAAATCGAATTACGGAGAGGGAGTTTCCATTAATTATGATCCGACCATTATAAAATAAGGTGTCATTATTTCTGTATTTAAGAAACTTATTTGTGTCAAATTTTATTTGGATACCAACATTTTTAAGAAATTTATGATCGATAAATTGAATTACGAAGAGGGTCGTATACGGGAGTTTCGACTAATTATGGACCCATCATAGTAAAATTGTACCGTATTGTTTTTAGACATATGAAATATATTTGCGTTCAATATTATTTGGATACTTACATTTTTAAGAGAATTGTGCTAATTAAAGTGATTTTCGGAATTTTCGGAAGTGGGACTTTATGGTAGCTACGAGTAATTATGGACCGATCTGCACAAAATTCGTAGATGTAATTTAGCTTTATTTACCACTCACTTGTGATGAAATTTGTATGGATACTTGCATAATTCAAACATTTATGATCAGTAAACTCCAACTTCGGGAGGACGTCTGTATAGGGGCCAGGTGAAATAATGGACCGACTTCCACCACTAGGCCGAAAAAATATCACGTACTAAATTTTATCGAAATATCTTCAAAAATGCGACCTGTACTCTGCGCACAAGCTTTACATGGACAGCCCGCCAAACGGACGGACGGACGGCCGGACTTTGTTAAATCGACTCAGAAAGTGATTCTGAGTCAATAAATATTTCAGGGCGTTACAAACATTAGCAGAAATCCAATATACGCTCCCCACTATGGTGGTGTAGGGTATAAAAAACAAAATCTTGTTGTCTTCTATTCCATTTAAAATACTTTAAAGAGTGCCACAAAAAAAATGCAAAAATTTACATGAGCATACAGCTTATCTGACAAACGTTGAAGCGTTTCTATATTTTGTGAGGAAAAGTCACAACTTGGAGTTTGTAACTGAAAACCATTTGTTATCGCGCTTAGAAATTAAATGTTGAAATTTTAAGTTTTTTAAAAAAAACTATTAAAAGAAAACGCGATGTTTTCGGTTTTTAGTTGAGTTCAATACTGAATTTCTTTATTAAAATTTTCTTATTTTATACATATTAGTTTTCTTAACTGAAAAAATGTTTATTTATAATTTTTAAGAACTATTTCACAATAAAACTTTAACTGACATTTCTCAAAATTTATTGATCTAGTTTAATTATTACAACATGCTTATGCTTAGCCAATCACCAAATACATTTTTTTGGTAAGCTAAGCTTCTTGGAAATCACAATAAAATTCAGGTGGCTGGTATGTATGTTTGGGCATAGTATTTTAAGCAACACTTCAGGCCCAACTATAATATGCATAAGCAAGATTAAGCAAATTGCAAAAGTTAACGAAAAGGCTGTCAAATGCATAACCAGTTCAGAGTTAACTTTTAGGTGGCTACAATGACTTTGAAACTTTTTGTTCACAGTTGCTCATTTATGTTTAAAAAAATGTTTTTATTTTAACAAATACCCATTAAATGACTATATTTTATAAATATTATTATATTATTTTATAATTAAAAGAAAACTACGTACCAGAAACGCATAATTTTTCCTTTTTTTTTAATTTAACGGCAAAAGTACTAAAATGTATAGCTGTGGCAGCACTACATTGTAAATAATAATAAACGTTTACATATGTTTTGTTAATTTTCGTATTGTGTTTGTAAAAATGGAGAAAAAACTTAAAAATTTAAATAATATAAAAATATTAAAGTTAGCGCTTGAAGGCCTGTGCACATTAAAATAAATAAGTGAACTAAACTGTAAAAGAAGAAGACGCTCTTGTTCTGTCAGAGAAATAAACCACGACAGAGACATTTTTGTTAAAATAAAAAGAGCCCTTTTATTATAAAGACACTATTTTTTACACATTTTCTATTAAATTTAAAATAAATGTATTTTCTTCTTTCTCCATTTTGTTAAAAACACAAACAAACAACAAACAGCTGATTCCGTACGGAATATGCGATCAGTTTCGCTTTTTGCTTAAGCAAATGACAGTTGAAAAACTTAACGAAAAATTTCGTTAAGTACATTATAGTTTGCCACATACAATTTATATGTGTTCGCACGTTTGCTTAAGCTAGCATATGCATATTATAGTTGGGCCTTTCCTCTCTAGCCATGAGAAATGCTATTGAAATTAGACTTACAGATCACATATTACAGATTTATTTATTTTGAAATTACACCACTGTGCAGCGTTGTGGATGAATTTGTTGCTGGATATTTACATGTGTGTTTTACACTCTAGTTGAAAATGTTATTCCTCGCTTACACAATTATTTTGCTTGAATTGTGCCCGGTAAACTTTTTGAAATACTCAACATTGACAACGTATTGTTCTATCAATGCAATGCTTAATTTTTACTAAACCTATCAGCTATCAAACTGTTTGACTGGTTGACAACACTTTATTGGAGAAAAATTTTAATCTAGCGTGAATTTTGACAAATTCTTTATATGGATTAAAATCTATACATTATAATGAAAAAAATTTAAACCATTTAAATCAGTTAAGTCCTACTATGTCCTGCTGTCATATGTTGCGGTTTTGTGCACACATATATAGACAATTAATTAGAAAACACAGACGATCGACAAATTAGTTTAGTAACAAAAATCCAAGCAGAGGGACAATAAGTGTAAAATAAGGAAACATTTTTGTGTTATTTATTATTTTTAAATGTAATTATAATCAATATATTATGTTCGTTTTTTGTTTAATAAAAAATTAATACATATATTTAGACCCCCGAAGATGATTAGCGACGCTAATTGAAATATTGGGAACAATAATAAAAATATTTAAAATAAAAATCAAAAGTTTTTATTTATTCAACGACCTGTAGCCGAACAAAACCAACAAATAATTTTGAAAATAACTTCACAAATTTTTCGTACTAACTTTAATTTGAAATCATTTTTTAGCGTTACACTGTGCTGGGCAGCACTTTAGACAATATTTTTTTAATTCACATTTTCTTAAGTACCGTATTCTAAATAGTTGTTTAAAAGAAGACAACAACAATAATAGCAACAGTAACAACAATAACAACAACAAGAACAACGAAAACGTTTTACGATTCGTTAAAAACAGGTGTGGCTGTTGTCTAAACTTGAGCTGCGCAAAAAAAAATAAAGAAACAAAAACTTTTAAACAATAACGATTTTTTGTTGACTGTGTTATACCAGAGTACCTGGGTATATTTTGGTACAGTTCATTATATTGACAGTTATGTCTAACGATAAATAAGACGGCACGGCACGGCAAGGTATAATATAAACGTTTAAACCAAATGTACTCATTCAAATATGTATGTACGAGTATGTGTGTTGTATGCAACAAACATGACGCAAAAATTTAAAAATATTTACTATTTTGAGGTCTATTTATTTTAAGAACTTATAAGTTGGAAAAAAGAGCTGGTATAGTAAAGTTGTTAAACGGTTGGTAACACAACAATTTGTGGTAAGCCGACAAATTTCACAGTGATGTTTTGAAAATTGTGCCATGACCGCGAAAACATGTTAAGTGCAAAAAATACAACTTTACACGAGCCTAATACTATGTTTCCACGGTACATGCTTCGCTCTCTATTATTGCTTCACACCCCAATCATGTGCGAAACAACTTGCTTCACCATACAAAATTTTAAGAGCGAATCAAGTAGATTCATATTGAATCTACTTGCGAAGCACGAAAAATTGCACTCTTCTCTAATTTTTATCGTAAGTTTATCTGCACTAGCTGTAAAAATTTAATATTATTGTAAACAAAGCAAATTATATTCTTGTTGCTGGAAGTAAAGAAAGTAAATACGTACGAATGTATGTTTTTTTTCAAATAAGCTAACTAATTTCCACTCACTTTTGTTTGTTCATTAAAAAAAATTATTTTCCACAAATTGTAAATTCTGTTTTTTTTTATTCTGTTTGTTTATTAAAGACAACTGTCAAATCGAATCAAGTTTATTAGTCATGTAAACAGCATGATTCATAAACATGATTCAGAAGGCGAAGCAGGTGATTCAAGTCGTCGTGGAAACATAGTATAATCTTCGTAATTATCAATGCGCACTTAGCCCGGTATTTGCCAAAACTTTTTTTGCTTTATATAGCTATTGAAAAGACTTGTACTTGTGGTTCTAACGAAATACATTTATAGTTCAGCTTTTTCCTTAACTCTTAAAATATTAGAATGTTCGGAAATTATTAAAGAAAATTATTGATTTTCCTTAAACACTGAAAATAGAATATGTTGTTAAAACTTTTTCGTCGTTATGGTTCAAAGTACATAATAAAAACTTAAACTTGAAGCCTTGTGTAATTACACCAGAAAATGTTAGAATTTCATTAAAATGGGAAAATCAATTATATTGTTAGTTAAGATTTTTTCGCTGTTATGGCACGAAGTAATAACAATTTAAATTGTACAATTTTGAGAAACTACTAAAGCCTATACAGTGTCGTGCAAAACAATAGCCAACAAATTCTATATTGTTGCTATTTTCCGCAAACGAATTTAGTAAATTAAATTTTGATTCGTCACTAAACAGTTTTCTATATTTCTACAATTAAAAAAAAAAATAAGTTACTATAAACTTAATTTATTTTAAACTTACTATAAACTTACCCCCTGGCCCACGATGTCGAACGATAACGTTCGCTTAGATAAGACTTAAGACACAAATTTGATTGTGGAATAAACAAACTTGATTGAGTAAAAAATAGATACGATAAAAAGTTTGTGTCTTAAGTTGTATCTAAGCGAACGTTATCGTTCGACATCGTGGGCCGGGGGGTTAATTTATTTTTTTTTTTTATAATTTATTCGCTTTTTTAATTTCTTAAGACTAAATTTTGCAAAAATACACCAGAGTTGAACTGTAGCAACGAGTGCATGATTACAGTTCGACGATTGCCTGGCAAAAGGCTTGAACCGCGCAATTGCAAAATGAGTTTAAAACATGTAGGAGGTAGCGTAATGGTATGAACGTCTATAAAAACATCCTTAAAACGGTAATGATACCACACGCTGAATGGAATTTGCCTATTCGATGGGTGTTTCAACACGATAACGACCCGAAACCTGAAACATCCTGGTTGGTCAAAGAGTTTCTAGAGGAGAATGAGGTTCAATTACTTGCTTAACGGGCACAATCAATCGACTTGAGCCCCATTGAAAACATTTTTGGTATATAGAAAAGTAGTATGTATTTCGAAATAATATATAAATACAATTTTTGATCATTTTAGTTGGGCTCGAGTTCATTTAATATAATTTTCATTAAATTATTATTTTTACTGAAGGTAGGAATTGTTTTTACAACATGAAATCTTATTAAAATTTTATTGATAATTTTTCTTGGCTAAGCTGGGGATCGAACCTGGGTTGAATTTACATGTTTCAAGAATAACCACATTCTTTCATCAGAATTCTTTGAGTTCTAACCTCTGCACCACTGCGGTGCCTGCTAGCCAACAGACAAACATCAAACTTTTAACCAGTGTTACCGGTGGTTCGAAATTTGCTGTAATTATCATTTTTCAATTTATTTACATGTTGCTTTCCTTTTTTCTTCAGTTTTTTCCTATTCTTTCTTACAAAACTTTGTCTTGAAAACCTGAATACATTTGTTTTTATTATGTTTTTTGTCCACTTTCGTCGACATTTTTCATGTGTACCACTTAAAGTACAAATGCAGGCATTATAGCTTGTGCCCTAGCTATTTTTAAGAACAATTATTATTTTTAGTCGAACTAACAATTGTTCTTAATAAATAAATAATAATAAATAATAAAAAAATTAATAGAATCCATAACGCGCAGATGTGACAAGGTAATAAAAGCTAAAGAATCCTATACAAAATACTAAATTGTTGCTTTTGTTTTGCACACCTTTATATTAATAATTGAATAGTTTTAGTTTGATTTTATGGATTCAAAATAATTTAATTTATAATTTTGTTTATGTTATTAATAGAGTACCTGCATACAAATAAAATGTGGAAATAGTTTTCTGTTTTTAATAAAATATATACCGGAAATATCTGTTTATTTGTAAATATAGAATTTGTTGCTATTGTTTTGCATGACACTGTGCATATAGCGAATACGTTGGATATATTTAAGTCGACTAAAGCTAGAAATATGTCAATAATAAAATAGATATTGGCCCATAATCATAGTGATAGAAAAAGCATACTTTAAGCAAAAGCATGCTTTTGTTTTCAAAATTCAGAACAAAATTTATATTGTTTTGTTGTATAAAAGTCTACTTTTACTTAAAGTATGCTTTTTCTATGACTATGATTATGGGCCAATGTCCTTGTTTGTATTCATGTAGTCATATTCTGTCTGTCAAATATCAGCAGGACAATTTTCAATATTGTTACTCTGAAGTTTGGTTTATTGTTATAATGAGGAATTAAAAACATTGTTTAAATGGAAAAAGTAACGCCTAATAAGTCGTGTGTGTGTGTGTGTGCGTGTGTGTGTGTGTGTGTGTGAATAAACATCAATGTTGTATTACACTTCAATTCTTAATTTAAGTGCAGGGTAGTTAAGATTCGCCACAACTGTCACATGGCCTTCTAACTAATTTTCATTATACCATAAATTTATCAATTTTAAACATCTTAACTACATATTTTAATTTGATACTAATCCTCTATATTTATCTTGATTTCATTACAGATTTTCCAGCCTTATTTTTCCAATTAAAGTAAGTTTTCTATAGAAAAAAAAATATATTCCCAAGATTTGTGTTTAACATTCATTTAACGTTTTAACAACTAAAGTTGACCTTTTTTTTTGTTAGTGTGTGTTCTTTTTGCCTTGACAGAATAATCATATTTAATGCTTTTAATAGACAAGTATTGATCTGCCAATTAACTTCTCTTTAATTTCTGTTAATTACTGCACGTAGTTCATTACAATTTGTAACCACAAATTTACATTAAAATGACATATTAATACCAAATGTTCTGCAGCTGTCAATTATGAAAATTACATTACAATATTTAAAGGAAATTGTTAAATATAAACAGCTGGTGTGATTCTTGTTGAATTTACTTACATTTAGAATGACTCGAATTTTACAAGTCTCAACATTGGCCATCATTTACGCTTACTTATACATACTTGAACAGTTAACGTCTGCCCACTTTATGCAGGAGATACAGGAAAATTCTAAAATTAAAAACTCAATTTTGGTAAACATTTTATATCTTTGGAAATTTAACACTTTGCACTATGCAGCCCCATCATTAGTTCTTCTATGCTCTAACAGCAGTTGAAAGTAAATGTTTGCCAGCTTATGACCCACTTACATATGAATATTTATAATAAATAAATAGTTGCAGTACTTGTGTATCTATAGTTGATATTAATTGATAGTTTTTCATTTTATTGAATTGCATTTTGCAACAAAACAATATTGACATTTTGTTTGGACTCAATATTTGGACGAAATATTATCATCGTTTTTAAATGCACTTTTCTAAAACACAAATAGCATAAATAGTTGTTATCAAACAAAAAATTCAATATAAATTATTATATTCCAGATCATGTCATTAATGGTTTTTAATTCGTGCTTAGTAAATATTAACGCAGCTGAACTATTGAATACAGGGTCGAGATAATATAGTAAACTTTGCTGAAAGCATATTTATATAGAAAATTTTGTTGTACACAAGATTTTTTATGGAAATATTATTATACACAAATTGTTTATGAAAACGTTTGGTATACACCAGATTTTCTATAGAAAAAACTTATATACCGAAAAAAAACTGTTATAACGAATATTTTCTATAGAAAAAAACTGAATATTTGCTATAGAAATAACATATACAAAATACTTGTTATATAGAAAACTGTTATACACAATAAAAACAAGTAAGAAAGTATAGTCGGTCAAGCCCGACCAATAATACCCTACACCCAGTATTTCAATAAAACAATTTTTCAGATATCGACAGTTCAATTCCAAACCATGTTATGTCGACTTAGCATGTTTTTAATTTTTTTGCGTTTTTGAATTTAGATTTTTTCTACTTAAATTTTGTCAAATTTTGGTTGTGTTTGGCTAGTCCAATCAATAGTTATAAACAACAAAGTTCTACCTCATATGTTTCTTTAGATATCGCCTGTAAACTTTAGGAGCTTTTCCTGCACAATTCACTTTTTCGATGTAGCATCTTTTGGAATTGAGCTGTCGATATAGGCGCTATGTGTGACTGATCATCCAAAAATTTAGTGCCATGACTTCCGTGAATATAAATATTATGTGTGTTAAACTTTATCTCGCTATAAATACTTTTAAAAAATTTATGGAAGTTAAAGTGAATTGCCACCCATTTGTGGTGAAATTTGTTTGCATAATTGCATAATTCAAACATTTATGATCGGTAAACTCCAATTTCGGGAGGACATTTGTATGGGGGACAGGTGAAATAATGGACCGATTTTCACCAGTTTTAATCCCATCCGTCCTTGGGCCGAAAAAATATCACGGACCAAATTTTATTGAAATATCTTTAAAATTGCGACCTGTACTCTGCGCACAAGCTGTACATGGACAGCCAGCCAGACGGACAGACGGTAATTGTTAAATCGACTAAGGAAGTGATTCTGAGTTGATCGGTATTATGGGCGTTATAAACATCAGCACAAATCCAATATACCCTCCCAACTATAATGGTGTAGTGTATAAAAACTTATAAAAAAATATTTTCCACATAGAAAACTGTTATACTCAATACTTTCTATTTTAAAAACAATATTTTCTATATAGAAAACTGTTACACATAATATCTTATATATAGAAATCTTTTATGCATAATGTTTTCTATATTGAAAACTGTTATACACAATATTTTCTATAGAAACAACTATTAAAGAGAATATTTTCTATATAGAAAACTGGTTTAGACAATATTCTCAATATAAAAACCGTTATATAGAATATTTTCTGTAGAAACATTCTGTAATATTGTCTATATATATTTTCTATATGGAAAAGTTCTATGCAGAATTTTTCCATATAGAAAACTGTTATACACATTTTTTTTCTATAGAAAGAACTGTTATACATAATGTTTTATATATATATAAAACTTTTATACGAAATATTTTATATAGAAAAAACTGTTATACAAAATATTTTCTAGAAAAAAAAACTGTTATATACAATGTTTTCTATAGAAAGTACTGTTTTACACAAGATTCTCTATAGAAAAACTATTTTTTCCATAGAAAGTACTGTTTGTTTAATAAAATATTGTTATAAACAAAATTTTCTTAAAGAAAATACTGTTTTAAATATGATTTTCATACATTTCTGTACTATTGACAACTTGGCCGAAATTCTGAGAAATTCCTAGTTGTTAGCTGGATTTCAGTCAGCACAAACCCTGCCAACCATTACCATCAGTGATTAGTTTATTATTTATTTCTCTCACTCACTAACTTGTCTATTGCTATTATCAGTTTTTCTATATTGATTTATGTTTTCATTGTTGTTTGCGTTTGCAATTTTAGTTTAATTAATGCTGCTACTCTAAATGTTACATGTTAATGATACAGGTGCCTAGCAATAAGCCAATTATGTCCTTGAGTTCAAATCGATGTGAATAGTTGCTAGAGACACCTGAACACAAATATATTGTATTTAGAAAATTTTAGATTTTATAATGCATATATAACGTAGAATATGCCCCCAAAAGCTTGTTGTAACAAGGCATATTTGTGCCACACACTTGTGCATTTTCAACATATGTATGTTGCACATTTTGTTTATGGGTGAAACCGAGACAGTGATTTTAAACAATTAAATTTAAATTGTCATATATATGCCAGCAGCTATAGAGTAAAACAAATTATATGATTACAGGCTAAAAACACACATACTACATTACATATGTACTCGTATGCATATTGTCGGCTCAAAGTTTAAATTATGATTTAGAAGAAAATTATTAAATAATTTTTGAATTTATAAATAATTATATGAGCGTAACCACAAATTATAACAAAAATTTCATTTCACATTTTGTGATTGAAATATTTGGCATAAATTTTGAAAGTTATTGTAAATCAACAAAAGTGAAAGGATATTTTAGAAGGACATTACTTTAAGTCATTATTACACTACTTCTAAGTAGTAGTCTTTGAATAGCAAGTTCTTCAGTAATTGCATTTTAAAAAATGTTGAATATTTACACAAAAATTTTGGTAAATCAAAAAAAAACACGAATTAAGTTGTTTGGGGTCAAAAGTCAAACTTTATGAAATAAAAACTTTCTTTATTATTTTACCAGTATTTAATGGTAAAATTTAATTTAAATCCTATTGTTTAGTTTTTTTTTCAGTTTTGAGCAATTTTAATAGACAACAATACTTGTAATACAGTGTTGGAGAAAATAATAAGAAACGTTTTCTACATTTGCAATGATGTGAACAAGAAAATTAAAAAACTAATAATTTTGTTAATAACTTGCTGTCAAACTATTTACGTTCTGGATGGTGAAGCTATACTGTTATAGCGTGTTCAGATATGAAATTTAATTGAGTCAATATTCGGTTAATTGGCAATATTATTTTAAGTGTTCAGGCATACGCAGCTTGCTCAATAATCATTTGACAGTTGAAAAACAATACAAAAAATACTCTAAATGGTTGTTGTGTTTCTATGTAAGCAAACTTACCTTCACATTGACTTTTCAATGATTTCTTTTGTTTTCTTTTGTTGACATTTGTCATTTTATACAATTTTGTTCACTAAACACAGTTGTGAACAGTGTTGCATTCGAAATCTTACTCAATATTATTTACAATTTCGTACTTATTGCGCAATAATTAATTGAGATTTTATATGGAATATTGAGCTCAATAATGGCGTTAATTGCGATTAACGCAATTAAGATGCATATGTGAACACGCTATTAAGCTTTCTATGAATCTCTTTAATGATCACAAATTAATTGCCTTAATTTTATGAAAGATATTAATTTGCCCGAAAAAATATTAAGCACGATATATTCAATTTTGTGTTTAAGACATCATTGAATTACAGTGTCTCACAGCTTATTTTATGCAGTGCATTGTTTTTTTTTTCAAAGCTCCATAAAAAGAAAACTAACAAGAAATTAAAAAGAATGCGCTGCAAAAGAAATAAGCTGTGAGCCACTGTATATGTCAACAGTAAAATATAATAGTATCAATAATTAAAATATCTATCTGTATATTCGCTTGTGTTTTCAATAATAAATGACTTAATAAATGGGTCCTGCAAAGCACTGCACCTTATTTCAACGCGAAATTATTTTGAAACAAGTAAGAGTGCTATATTCGGCTATGCCGAATCTTATATACCCTTCAACATTGTTGTGGACTGCAAGTCTAGAATGTTCGTGTCTAGAATATGTATGTCGATAAACACATCCATCTGTTGATAAAGCTGTTCGTAACAATATTAATACACTTTGTTTGATAGTTTTTTTGATGAAATTTTCAGAGGTTGTCTCGGATTTTTGCTCATATATCCGTTACTTATCGACGGATTTTGCTGATATTAAATAGCAAACTTATCGAAAACATGTCTGATAGAATTATTGAAGGTTTGGATCCCGAAGATATCTGGGGACTTTAGAAAATTGATTTCAACAGACAGACGGACATGGCTTAATAGAATCCGCTATCTATAAGGATCTAGAATATACAAGGTGGCGCAAAAGTAATCCTCCTATTAGAAAATGCTATAAATTTTGCGATTGGCCCCAGTTCAGTTCTGTTTTGACATTTGTGTAGTAAACACATGCGAAATACACGTTAATAAACAATGTTACGCTACACTGTGTTTACTACACAAATGTCAAAACAGAACTGAACTGGGGCCAATCGCAAAATTTATAGCATTTTCTGATAGGAGGATTACTTTTGCGCCACCTTGTATATACTTTATAGAGTCGGAAAATTATTTTGTGGAAATTACAAACGGAATAACAAACTTATAAATACCCTTCTTATGAAGGTGAATTTAGTACAATTGGGCTGAAAAAAAGTACAATTTTTCTTGAAATTTAGTACAATTTGTAAAATCTTATTTTGCATTCCTGGTTTGATGCATCCCTCAACCTTTTACGTTGAACATTTTCAACTTTATTTGAATAATTAATTATTAAAATTGATGCTGTCATTTTTAAGTCTATGAAAATTCAAACGAATGTTTAATTTTTAAAACAAAAAGTTGTAGCTTGACATGCAACGATTTAAAATGATGCTTGTATATCTTATGTTTTTGTTTTTGAAATGATTTAATTTGACATCTATAGATTTTTTATTACTGTAATAATAACAATAGTTAACTGAGAGGTATTGTTCATATTATTATTTCCAACACTGTATTTTATATCTATTTTGTGAATAATAAAAATTTGTTTTGTGATAATTTTTCATTTTTTTTTCTTAATTTTTTATGATTTTTATCTTACTTTCATCGCGCTACCAAAAATATTTATATAAAAGAAACGTCTTTGTTTGGCCATGAGTATGAGTAAGTTTTTCCCTTGTCTTTTAAATTGTTTTAAAAGACTTCACTCCCTCCCTAAAATTTATCATTTGCTTTTTTTTTTTTGTTAATGATGTGTAGTGGTGGCCTGGCCAGGCCTTAAGGTAAAATTTATTTTCTTGTGTTTAAGACAGCGGTCCCTAGTTGCTTTTCTGTATTTTCGGTGACTTTGAATTTATTACACAAAATTGTTTAACGTTAATAAACTCAGTGGTTGCAATTGTTAGAAGCGGGGGTTTTTTATACATAGGTTTGAAGTAAGTTGTCAAAATGTTAATTATTAGATATTTGTTTGGTCTTTTGTTATTTATTATTTTTCTTTTTATTTTCAAAACCTGATGAAGTAATAATAATGGCATTAGAAAGTTCTTATTAAGTACATTGTTTGTTAATGACACAATTAATGAACAAATATTGATTTATGACAGTGTCTGGTTGTCTTGTCCTCAGCGTCTTCTATGGGAATATAAAGCTGTTAAAATACAACAATAATAAAACCTACAACATCATATTGCTTTAAATTTATTAAATGCAACAAAAATTACAAGTTTAGGTTTAGTATTGTTAAAATTAGTTTTAAACTTTAAATTTGTTGGAGGTATCCTCACATTTTGTTTCATAACTTTTTTTCTACTAAAACAATTCAGCTGATTTTTAATAGCAAACTACTTAGGATTAATATAAATATTTTAGATGATTATCATTCATGTAGGTTTTGTAATTTATACATGAATAAGTTTTACACACACACATAAGAACATTAAAAACTTAACTTAACAAATTCAAAAAAAAAATAATTAACAATATTTACACTTTAATAAATATTTCTAATTATAACTAAAGGCACCTGATATTCATTGTACCCTAATTCTTAAAAATTGTTGCAGAAGTGTTTAAAAATATTCTGTACATTCTTTAATACTTTCTGATGTTATCCATCAAAACATCTAAAAAATATTTTCTCTTCAACAAATTCCATCCATCATTTGAACTCTTTTTGTGTAGAGCAAATCAAAACTCATATTTTTATAAAAAATTCATAAATAAAAATCTATAAACTATTCGTACTAACAAAAATATTGTTTTCATTAAAATTCCATATCACGTTTCTCAAATAGATTTTTTTCTTTTATTTTGACTTTGAACAAATAAACAACTGCAGAATGTTCAAAACAAAAATACATATAATACACAACTATTGTATGGATAAAGAGAGAACAATAGCAACAAATAATAAATATATAAAATATTTTTATATAGTTGAATTTCAAGCTAGAAAAACAAACTGGAAAATTTTAATAAATTTATTGAAAAAGTTAAAAAAAAACACAAACATTTTACATACAAGAGCTAAAACAATACTGACATAAAATGTTTATGAAATGTTAAGGCAATCTGCTCTCGTCTCTCTTACATCATTCTAATCTATTTGACATGTTTGTGGCCATGATTAAGTTTGATATCTCAAAGCAATGGAATTTTTAATAAATTTAATAAACTCTAGTTTTTTCATTGTTTGTAAAACATGCCATTTTAAATATCTGAAATTGAAGAGACACATTTCAAAAGAACACAAGTTTTTATAGAAAATTGAACGATAAAACAGAATTTCTAAAAAAAAAACTGATCGATAAAAATGAAATATTTCTGTAGAAAACTGATCGACAGGACAGATTTCTATAGAAAAATTATCGATAGGACAGTTTTCCATAGAAAACTGATGGGCAGGACAGATTTCTATAGAAAACTTATCGAAGGGGCAGGTTTCGCAAGAACAAATTTTTTTATAGAAAATCTAACGATAAAACAGAATTTCTAAAAAACTTGATCGATAAAAAGGAAAGATTTCTATAGAAATTATATCGACAGGACAGATTTCTAAAAAAAAAAACTGATCGACAGGAGAGATTTCTATAGAAAACTGATCGACAGCACTGACTTCCATAGAAAACTGAACGACAGGACACATTTTTAAAGAAAATTTTTCCATAGAAAACTTTTCGAAAGCCATAGAAAACATACCAAAAGCTTTTCTATAGAAAACTTGTCGAAAGTTTTTCCATAAAAAACTTGCCGAAATCTTTTCTATAAAAAAATTTTTTTGAAAGCTTTTTTATAGAACCCTCGTTGAAAGCTTTTCTACAGAAACCTTGCTGAAAGCTTTTCTATAGAAAATTTGTTGAAAGTTTTCTATTGAAAAATTTTCAAAACTTTTTCTCTAGGAAACTTGTGGTAAGCTTTTCAATAAAAATCTTGTTAGCTGTTTTTGTGTTGACAGTATTTTTATAGAAAGGTTTTATATTCTAAAAAGCTTCTATAAAACTAGTTTTTTTTATGTAAATCTTGATTTAGCAAATAAAAGTTGTTAAAATCTACTTATACTACATCATATCTGAAAAGCACAACTTGGTTGCCTACTAAGAACTTTGTCCACAGAAAACCTATTAAAAGCTTTATTATAGAACATTATTTAAACGCTTTTCTATAGAAACTTCTATAGTTAAAAGCTTTTTTATATAGAAAACTTGTTAAAATATTTTTTATAGGACTATTTTTAAAGATTTTTTTTAAAGCTTTTCTAAAGAAGTTTTTCAAGCTTTGCTCTATAAGACTTGTTAAAAACTTTAACAAACTGGTTATTGAAAATAGTTAAAATCAATTTAGATTATAATTGAGTTAACTTTATTATGAATTGAGCAATTACTTTTATAGTAGAACATTACTAAACTTCTTCTTAGTAAGGCAGATGGTAAGATGCAAAGTGAGATGTTTAGTAATTGATATTACAAAAGTTTTGCTTGGTATTTTAAATAAAATAATAAATATATTTATTATTTTAGTGTGTCATGTAGCAGAAATCACAATATGTACATTTATTAGTTATTTAAACTAAAATCCACAACAACATTTCTATGTTTCATTAAAAAACAATCAAATGTTTTGATTTTAGATTGATTTCTAAATCCTTTTGTGTGTTCTAAATTTTATTTTTCTGGCTAACACACACAATACCGTATAATATACGTCGTTTATACATATTTGTGAGTGGGTTGTTGGGTTTGAAATTTTATCATAAATATAATAAAAACAAGTAAGAAAGTATAGTCGGTCAATCCCGACTGTATAATACCCTACACCCAGTATATGTATAAAACAGTTTTTCAGAAATAGGCGCTACATGGTCATCCAAAAATTTAGTGGCATGTCTTCTGTGAATATATATATTATGTATGTTAAACGATATAAATACTTTTAAAAAATTTATGAAGGAATTACGGAGAGGGTCTTATACGAGAGATTTGGCAAATTATGGACCGAACATTATAAAATTAGGTGTTATCATTTCTGTATACATGAAACTTATTTTTGTTGAATCTTATTTGGATACCAAAATATTTAGGATAGTTATGCTCCTTAAAGTGATTTTCGGAAGTGGGCCTTATATGGGAGCTACGAATTATTATGGACCGATTGGCACAAAATTCGTACATGTGATTTGGCTTCAATTACCACTCATGTGTGATGAAATTTGTTTGGATACTTGCATAATTCAAACATTTAAGATCAAAAAACCCCAATTTCGGGAGGATATTTGTATGGGGGCCAGGTGAAATAATGGACCGATTGCCACCAGTATAAATCCCAGCCGTCCTTGTACCGAAAAAATATCACGTACGAAATTTTATCGAAATATCTTTAAAATTGCGTCCTGTACTCTGCGCACAAGCTTTACATGGGCATCCAGCCAGCCAGACGGACGGACGGACGGACATCGTTAAATCGATCAGTAAGTGAATCTAAGTCGATCGGTAGGTGTTGGACCAATATTTACTGGCGTTACAAACATCAGCACTAATCCAATATACCCTCCCCACTATGGTGGTATAGGGTATGACTAAAAATAACAACAATAATAACAATTTTCTCGTTTGATGGATTTTTGTGCTTTCACATGTACGAGTAATAACTGGGAACATGTGCTCAAACTATTATTAAAGCATGTACTGTACATATACTGTATATTAGGAGGGTCCCGAAAAAGTTTTTATTACCACCAAAGAGGTTTGACTATAACTAAAACAACATGCAAGAAACCTACCAAAAGTTCAGCTACATCCATTAGTTCGCAATTAGTTTGAAGTTGTATGATTCCATC
Source organism: Bellardia pandia (assembly GCA_916048285.2). NCBI lineage: Eukaryota > Metazoa > Arthropoda > Insecta > Diptera > Calliphoridae > Bellardia > Bellardia pandia. Next base: position 26,979,142 of record OU696531.1, read on the forward strand.
AAAAGTTTATTTTTGCAAATTTTAAATTTAATTTGACAACTATTGTTGGGTGACTCCTAGCAGCCCATGTGTCCTAGCAAGGCATAATAGTTTTATATCAGTTTGTGTATCGAGATGCTTGTATATTTCTATATCCTTAACATATTGTTATTGTGGCGTTTGAGTTACGTTGTGTCCATTATTATCCCAACTTTACAACTAAAACTTTTAATACAATGCCAGCAGCATTGTTTGTGTTATTTTATGAGCCAGACAGTTAAACAACAAAACTATGGGGATATTAAAGTGTCTCCAGCATGTAGTTATTACTATTAGATTTTATATTATTTGTTTAACAATCCTTTACAATTCCTTTACTTTGTTTATATAATTTTAAGTAGATTTTTGTGTTTTGTTTTCTTTCTAAACAGTCTAAACAAATGTGTTTTTAAGCATTATTTGTTCTTGCTAATGTTACAACTGTGTTTATTGTGGTTAAATTTCTATGTTAGTTGTTGTGGGATTTATTAAGATTGTTATTATTTTTAGCTCTCACAGACATTGTCCAAATATAGTGGAGAGCACAAATGCGTACATATTTGTACTTTGTGCAATTGTTATTGCTTAGATATAAAACTTACAACCATGTCACAGAATTTAAATTCGTTCGTAAGTTCGTAATGAAACCTAGAAATGCTTAAAATTACAATTCCACATAGAAAATTAAAAGTGGTTTCATTCCGATAAAATTGTTCATTTTACTTTTTTCTATAGAAGCAAAAAACGGAATTAATTCCACTTGCGAACGAATTCAAATTCTGTGCCATTAATTCCACTTCTGAACGGATTGAAATACTGTGACATGGCTGTAATAAAGGAAATTGAGAAATGTTTTTAGTCATTTATTTTAGGTTTGATATTTAACAAAATAATTTATAATTCTCAACTAAAAGTATCAATTTCTTTAAAAAAAATACAAACAAAACTAAAAACGATTTTGCACCATAAAAAATTTAAGGGAATTTATAGTATTTCTTATTAGAGTTTATTTGACCTTTTTGAATATTATTCCAATATGTGTTTAAGTTTAAGGTCCTTTTTAAATAAAATCTTAATAACAATTATTGGAATGATAGTATTTTTAATATTTAGTCCCAAGCCCGTTATTTCGTTAAACACTTTTTACAGCTGTTGCTCCACCATCCACCAAACAAACCACCACTTGTTCAATTAATTAATTTGGAATACTCTCTTATTCGCGCTGAACTCGCTGCCAAATCTCGTTCAAATTGGTTGTAATAATTCGGTATTGTCCCAACTGTCCCTTTACGATTGACCAAAACTTCTTAATCGGATTGAATTCTGCTTACTAAGCCATTTTTTCACGATTTTCGAATTATGATTCGGGTCTTTAACCATCTGAAAAGTAACTTCATACAAGACATATGAGTTTTCAAATTTCGCAGATAGTCCTCTGCCTTCGATTCTTTGTAATGATCCGAAGTGCCACCATGTAAAGCAACCCCATATCATGACCTTCCTTCCACTATACTTCATTGTTTCCTTTACATGATGTCTTTGAAATCTCTGGGTTGTTCGGGAGCAGCAATATTCTTATCTGTTGGATTACACGTTTCTAGTCATCTACTGTCCATTTTTTGTGCTCTCTGGCAAACTTTTTCCTCGTCTGAACATTTTTTATCTACAAAGCAGCTTTCCAACTTTTTACAGCTGAGATGTAACCAATATCGCAAAGGGCTCGTCTTGTTGTCAATGGTTTGTCTATTGCTAAAAAAAAGCATATTTGTGTGTTAAACACTTGTCTCTTTTCAATTGTGTTATCACAAACCTCTGGTTTGTGGTTTTGGAACAATAGAACATCTTTTTTGGACTCTTATGACCCCTGTTTGACCTACTTTAAACTGTTTAGCTATTAGAATATTGTCCTCAATGGCTCTTGACACATTATTCAGTATGTATTGTAATTTGTATTATAATTTTATTTGTGTTGAATAATTTGCAAAAAGTGTTTACCACATGCAATTAAATTAATATCACTGTACGAGTAAACTTTGATGTATTTATGCAAATATTTTAAAGGACCCACTTGTGCAAAATAGAGTACATGCTAGTTTACTTTTGTTTATTGGCAAAAAATAATTATTTTCCATTTTGTAATGTAAATTATTTTGTTTAGCATTAAACCAAAAATAACTGAAAAAAAACATTAAATTTTCTCTTTTAGTTTTATTTGTATTCAAACAAAAGTAATTCAGGCACAAACATGTATTAATTTGTGCTCCCTACTGTATATTTGTAGGAGTGCTGAGTAATAGGAACTAAAAATAAGGAGTTTTTCAAAAAGAAATTTGTGTTTTTCAACACAAAGAATTCATATGAAATTCATACAAATTTTTGTTATATTGGAAATGGTAAAGTTTGACAATTATGAATTAAAAAAATGATCCGACAGATGTCCCCTATGACCTTGTATATTGTATTGATGTGAATCTATAATGAAATGCTGGATTAAAAGTATGTACAATATATATGTATGTATATAAACATGGAATATTTTGAATATATCAACAAATTTACATTCAAAATATAACTTTCAAAGTTCCCATGTTATACAAAATAAAACCTGAATGGATTTTATAAAAAAAATCACAGCATTTAACAATTTTCATTGATATTCTTACAGAAAAATATGTAGACAGTTTTTTTTTAACTAAACAACTAATTTTGTCTGTCTTAAAGTCAGTTAGTTGCAGGCTTTTGCATTTAAAGTTAATTGTCAAATAATTGACAATAATATGACGGAAACTCCTCGGGGTATTAAGAGGAAAAAAATCTTTACCACTTTAAACAATAAAATTCATTTTAAATTCACAATTTATTCAAACAAATACATACAATTTTTATAAGACTTAACAGTAAAAAAATGTTAAAAATTTATCATCCTACCAACCAACCAACTTTTGCTCAACTGCAACAAGACAGCAAATTTGCAAAAACATATAAAGAAAAACCCTGACAGACTAACAAGAATGTGGAAAGCACAGCTTTTTTTATTACAGTTGTTGAAATTTCCCTGCATTCACTCACTAGCTTGTGTCACAAGTCTAAGACAGACTGACTGTCATCTTTGTCATTGTGACAGAACAGTTGTTTAAAACAAGCTGGAGTAGTTTTTGCCACTTCATTGAAATATTTTCCAATGAGTGTTTGTCATTTGTTGCTGTTGATTTTGGCCGGTCCCCCCTTCTTTTTTTTGCTTGGTAATAATAAATGACTGTAGGTAGAATATTTGTCTAGGTTTTTTGCTGCAAGCCAAGTTTACTCGGAAACAATTACAGTTGATATGTGGCTAAATTACCGTGGCAATAAAAAAAAGTTGTGAAACATTTCATATATGTAATTTGTTTTAGGTTTTCGAATATGACAAGTATTTGTGCAATATATGTTTTATTATAAGTGTAGGGTATTCTAAAGACCGGTTTATATTGTTTAGTCTGGTAGCTGGTATGAAGTGGACAATGTATGGTTTTAATTAGTCAGTTACTTAACTAATTAAGTTAATAACTGGTTAGTAGACTAGCTTCTTAACTAGTTGCTTAAAAATAGTCTTATCCTTTAAAAAATATTCTTTATCAAATTTAGATTTCCAGATTAAGGATTTTAAAATAAATAAACTAAATCTGAAATTTCGACAAATTGTGAAGAAGCCTTATGAGGTATTTTTATGTTGCAAATATCTCTGTAAGAATGTATTCAAATTACTGCAGAATTGTAAACAATTTTTTCCATAGTTAAAATTGTATATACAATTTATTGCAATAAAGAAAACTTATTTCAGGTTTAATATTAAACAAAACAAAATAATTTACAATACAAAATTTAAAATAATAATTTCTGGGAAATAAACAGTTTGTACAAAAAAAAACTAGCATGAACTCAATTATTTTCATAAGTATCAGGCATGTGATGGAAATCGAAAGCGAATGAGTTTTAGAAGTCAATTTTTTCGTAATATTTCTGTATTGACAAACTTGTATCACATAATATATAAAGATTTTGGGCTACTAAAGAGAATCTTAAAACAAAAATTTTAAAAATTACATTATAAATGCATTAAAATGTAATTCCAAAACTGCTTCGTTTGCTATTTCGATTTCCATCACATGCCTGTATATGTCTTTTTAAATATATTTACACAAAAATATCAATGTTTACCTTTCAATTTATATTTGTTTGTTTTCTTTATGACTTAAAAAAAACATTAGTTTGATAATAATTTAATTAAATGTGGTTAACACTTTTTGCAAATTACCCAACACAAATTAAAATATAAAACAAATTATAAAGCAAATAAACTATAGCTAAAATTTCGACATAAAATAAGTTAAATTTGGAAGCACTGTTATTATTGTGAAGGACCATTATTGCATATTGCATAAAGAATTGTAAACAATTTGTAGCAGGGCCAAAATTTCGATTTAAAAATGGAGAGCACAAACAAGTACATGCTTGTGCCTTAAATACTTTTGTTTGAATACAAATAAAAGTAAAAAAGCAAATTAAATAATGTTTTTTTTCAGTTATTTTTGGTTTAATGCTAAACAAAATAATTTACATTACAACACGTAAAATAATTATTTTTTGCCAATAAACAAAAGTAAACTAGCATTTACTCTATTTTGCACAAATGGGTCCTCTATACTATTTGTATAATATCAAAGTTTACTCGTACAGTGATATTAATTTAATTACAAGTGGTAAACACTTTTGGCAAATTAGCCAATAGAAATACAATTATAATACAAATTACAATACATACTGAAGAATGTGTCAAGAGCCATTGAGGACAATATTCTAATAGCCAAACAGTTTAAAGTAGGTCAAACAGAGGATAAGAGTCAGTAAAAGATGTTCTATTGTTCCAAAACCACAAACCTGAGGTTTGTGATAACACAATTGAAAAGAGACAAGTGTTTAACACACAAATATGCTTTTTTTTAGCATTAGACAACCCATGGACAAGACGAGCCCTTTGCAATATTTGTTACATCTCAGCTGTAAAAAATTGGAAAGCTGCATTGTAGATAAAAAATGTTAAGACGAGGAAAAAGTTTGCCAGAGAGCAAAAAAAAATGGACAGTATATGACTGGAAATGTGTAATGCAACAGTAAAGAATATTGCTGCCCCCAAACAACCCAGAGAATTCAAAGACACCATGTAAAAGAAAACAATGAAGTATTGTGTAAGGAAGGGGTTGCTTTACATGGTGGCACCTCGGATCATTACAAAGAATCGAAGGCAGAGGACTATCTGCGAAATTTGCAAACTCATATGCCCGATATTGTAGATATCACGTGTATGAAGTTACTTTTCAGATGAATAGTGATCCGAAGCATACAACGAAAATCGTGAAAGAATGTAAGCAGTAGCCAATCTGATTAAGAAGTTGCGGTCAATCATGAAGGGACAGTTGGGACAATACCGAATTATTACAACCAATTTGAACGAGATTTGACAGCGAATATATACGATCGTATGTTTCTACTCGTTAAATATTCGGTGACTACGTTCTACCGTTCCCAGAGTTTAGTGGTGGTGAGCTGTAGACGTTTTATCAATTTTCAAATATGCAAATAGTTCATTCATTATCGAGTTCTTATAGTCTGTTCCTATGTTCGTAATGAAAGATTATTACTATTGAACTATATTCTATTGCAATATAAGATATATAAGCCTAATTTTGTAATATACAAAGTTCTCTCCTAGAACGAACATTTTGTAATTGATATCTTACAATGAACCAATTTACATTTTAAGGCGGTGAGTGGAAACATCCATATATTTAGCATAGTCGCAAATAAATTAAATGTTTTATGTATTGGCAAATTTTGTTTAAATATTATTCTTTAAACATGTGATAATATACAGCGAAATTAGAGCAGCAGTTAATTAGTTATGGGTTGTAGCCAGTTACAGCCAGTTTCAGATTCCTATGGCGGAGTATTATCCTTTGTGTTTTAGTGTGTGTATATTGATGGTATGTGACACAATGTGGCCATAACTATTAACTGTAATTATGATTACAGAGGCTCTATTTTACTCTCTAGCCTTTCCCCCTCTTGATGTTTCTCTTGTTAACAAGGCTAATTTAAATGGCTTAAGTGCATTTGCTTTAAGCCTCTTGATACTAATTATGACCATTAGCAGACAAGAGACACGAATGAATTGCACTTGCTAAAATGTAGTCAGTAAATGTTGAATAAAAGATTAGTAAAAATGTAAAGCACAAGTTATAACATGGTATTTGCTTAGTTTTGGTCAGTTATTTTTTTTCTTTAGAAGTTCTTTTAAAGGAAAATAATCTTTAGAAAACCAAGTAAATGAGATTTAAATTAAGAGTTATTAATGGCTAAATTCACAGTCTTTAGTTAGCTAGTAACAAAGGCTTAACTAATGATTCTTTATTCGCAATGCTTAGTTTGCCATAAGAATAACAAGTAATAGTTAAACAATAGTTAGTATTTTAGTTTACCAATGGTTAACTAATGACTGAAAATTCGGCCATAAGTGTTTTATTGTAAAGCTTCTTTGTCAGAAATTAGCAAAAATTATATGTTTTGTTTGCATCTATCATTAAGAGAGAAAAGCAGTAAAACAGACAGAAAATTACAGAATAAAGGAACAGCAATGTCATGCTGAATGTTATAATCAATTGGGTTTAGGTATTTACGACGTTTGATCAAAATTTTTTCAAAAAGTGTTTATTTATTCATCAATAACTATCATGTCCCCTTCAAAGTAATCCCCCTCAGATATAATACACTTATGTCAGCGTTTTTTCCAATCCTCAAAACACTTCTGAAACGCGCTTTTTAGTATCACCAACAGCTCCTGTTTCGATTTTTCTTTTATTTCCTTAATCGTAGCAAAACGCTTTCTTTCATCGGTGTCTTCAGTTTTGGGAAGAGGAAAAAGTCAGTGGCGGCCAAGTCCGCTGAATACGGTGCTGGAGGCATGATAACGGTTTTGTTTTTGTTCAAAAAGTCACGCACAAGCATCGATGTGTGAGCTGTGGCGTTATCATGATGCAAAATCCATGATTTATTTTTCCACAATTCTGTGTGTTTCTGACGAATTGCTTTGCGCATAACTTTAAGATACTTTTTTCGGTCTTGGCTCTTTTGGGCGTTTCCATTGGGATGTTTGGGCTTTATTTTCAATGTCATAGCCATACACCCACGATTCGTCACCAGTTATGACCTTTTTGATGAAATCTGGATCGACGTTGACGATGTTCAACAGCTCCTGAGCGATGTCCATGCGACGTCGTTTTTACTCAAAATTTAGCAATTTTGGAACAATCTTCGCTACCGCACGTTTCATGCCTAAAGCATCCGTAAAAATTGCTTGGCATAAGCCGAACGATATGCCAACATCATCTTATAGTGATACGACGATCATCCAAAATCAGTTTCTTCACTGCTTCAATGTTTTCATCGGCTGGAACACAATTAAATTTTGGTTTTGCTCATAGTTGACTCGCCATACGCCACTGTCAACATTTCAAATGTCCTTGCGCATTTAATTCAATTTTTTATACAAAACTTCATAGTTTCTTTGATCTATTTTTTCGAATAGAAAAAAATCAAAGAGCACACCTAAACACGACTAATCTTTTTATCTGTCAAACCCAAAAAACAAGTAGGTATGGATAAGTACATAACTGTTCTCAAGCGACAGAGGAGCCCGAAGTCTGCTCAAGTGTCATCAAATGCAAAAGCTCCTAAGACCGTGAGTAATGATCAAAATAGGTTTGCTCTCCTCCAGACGGATGAGCCAGAACTTCCGAAGAAGACGTTTAAGCCCCCACCAATTTATCTGAGAGAGCCGACTTCCAGTAAATTGGTACAAGGAATTGTTGCTGTAATAGGTGAAAACATGTTTAGCGTAACCTCAATGAAACATGGAAGTATCTGCGAGACAAAGATACAAGTGAATAGGGAAGATGATTTTCGAAAATTGTCCAACGAGCTGGAAAGGGAGACTAGGGATTTCTATACCTACCAGCTCAAAAGCGCAAAAGGACTCCAAGTCGTTCTAAAGGGTATAGACCCATGTGTTGATCCCGCGGAGATAAAAACTGGTTTAATGGACAAAGGGTTCAAAATCAAGAGCGTAGTGAATATTAGAAACCGTGAAAAGATCCCTCAGCCCATGTTCAGGGTAGAATTGGAACCTGGAGATGTTGTCTTAAAGAAAAACGAGTCCCATCCCATCTACAATCTGATGTACCTTCTGCATCGTAGAATCACCGTGGAAGAACCACATAAGCGTCAGGGACCCGTCCAACTGTCTCAACTGTCAAGAATTTGGTCACACCAAGGCGTATTGTAAATTGCCGACAGTTTGTGTTGCGTGTGGGGAGCTACATGCAACTGCTCAATGCGATAAGTCGAGAACTGACTCAAAAATCAAAAAATGCAGTAACTGCGGAGGTAATCATACCGCAAATTATAGAGGTTGTCCAATTTACACTCATTTGAAAGGCATAAGAACCAACAAGACGTCAGTATTGCCTAATCGCCCTCAACAGCCAAATTTAGCATCGAGTGACAATTTCCCTCAAGTATTACGGTCCACTAGTCATGTAAACGCGCCAAGTTCTAGACAAGTTTCTTACGCAAACGTCGTTAAACGTAATATGCCAGGTCTGGAGCAGGAACCTAAACCCCAATATTCTGAGCCGCATAGCAACAATCTAGAGACAACATTGCAGACACTTGTCCAAACTATGAACACTTTCACGACCACCATGACATCCATGATGCAGGAAATGCTGAAAATGCAATCCACTATCTTGCAAGCCATTTTAAAGAAATGATTTATTTAAAAATTTGTTTCTGGAACGCGAACGGCCTCCGCCAACATAAAAATGAACTGGAATACTTCCTGATGGATAAGCAGATTGATGTTATGATGATTGCTGAAACTCACTTGACGTCGACAGGGTACTTCAAAATTAATGGCTACGAGTTCTACGATACTAAAGACCCCCGCGGAAGAGCTTGTGGAGGTTCGGCAATTCTTATAAAGAACAGAATAAAGCATTATCTAATGAATAACATAAGTGAGGATTACCTCCAAGCAACAAACATTTGCATTGAATTCTGTCAATACAAATTTGTTTTATCATCGATTTATTCTCCGCCTCGATTTTCAATAAAAGAACACCAATACCATAACTTCTTTAAATCCCTTGGAGCTAGATTTTTAGTTGCAGGTGACTTTAACGCCAAACACACATTTTGGGGTTCACGTCTGGTAACCCCAAAGGGTCGCGTACTCTTCAACACCATTGCTAAAATGGGCTTAGATGTACTCTCAAGTGGACATCCCACCTATTGGCCGACGGACCGACGGAAGATTCCCGATGTTATTGACTTTGGGGTAATGAAAAATATCCCTGTAGAATGGATGCAAGTGGATCCTTCACTGGACTTGTCCTCAGATCACTCTCCTACTATCATTTCAATGCATTTCCCTCAAGTGTGTGGTTCTCCATTTATGAACATGACTAAGACCCGAGTAAGTTGGATAAAATACAAAAAGTATTTAAGTTCTCATTGCACGGAAAATGTTGTGTTGAGAACTACCGACGATATTGATGAGTCGATTGGCAACTTTACCGAGGACCTTCGACGAGCTGTGCATCACGCTTCCACTTATCACGTTGAATGTAGAAACAGGACAAACAGAACTTATTTCTCTGAACTCGAACATCTCCTATCAGAAAAAAGAAGAATGAGAAGAGAGTGGCAAATTCACAGGTCTCTTGAACTGAAAGCTAGGCTACGGGAATGCAGAGATATACTAAGACATTTCTTAGAAACCCAAAGAACGGCCTCACTTAGATCTTACTTGGAAGGTCTTGATAGTACCCCACAATCTGACTACTCGTTATGGAGGGCGGCAAGAGGTTTAAAAAGACCAGTAAGAGGAAAACCTCCTTTGCGAAATCCGACTGGTGACTGGGCTAGAAATGATTCCGAGAAAGGGACATTATTTGTTAACCATTTGAGAAATGTGTTTACTATAAACAACTCAAATAATAACGAATCTGATTTGCCACCACTTGTTATAAGGCCTCCTGTACCTCTAAGACTAAACTTTCGTAATGTCCAAAACGCTATTGGTACTCTGAACCTTAGAAAGGCTCCAGGTATGGATAAAATCAGCAATAAAATGCTTGTGGAGTTACCTCGTGTAGCAAGAAGAATTATCCTCTTTATCTTCAACGCTATTTTACGCCTAGAATACTATCCTGCAGATTGGAAGGTGTCTATGATCACTATGATTCCTAAGCCAGGGAAGGACCACACCAAAGTGGAGTCTTATAGGCCAATTAGTCTACTGCCGACAATTTCAAAACTGTTTGAAAAATTGTTAATGACTAAATTGACTCCAATTCTGAATGACACTGAATGTATTCCTAATCATCAATTCGGCTTCAGGGCTAAACACAGCACCATCGAGCAAACACACAGATTGGTAAATGTGATAAGAGGGTCGTTTGAAGACAAAAAATACTGCTCCGCCCTTTTCATTGATGTGTCGCAAGCATTCGACAAAGTTTGGCATGACGGTTTAATGCACAAAATAAAATTAACTCTGCCTGCTAACTCCCATAAACTCATGGAAAGTTATTTATACGGTCGCAAATTTAAAATCAAAGAAGGTGATTTTTTAAGTACCGCTCAGCCAATTGAATCAGGTGTGCCACAGGGTAGCATACTGGGTCCTACTTTATATTTGATATATGCCTCCGACATGCCGTCAGACCCTAAAATCCATACGTCAACTTTTGCAGACGATACAGCCTTTATCAGCGTCCATCAGGACCACCAAGTTGCATCACAGAATTTGCAGAATTATGTTTATAAACTAGAGAATTGGCTAGAGCTTTGGAAAATCAGGGTTAACGAACAGAAATGTATTCATATAACTTTCACATTGCGAAAAGATACCTGCTCGTTCATCAGAATAAATAATCAAATTATCCCGCAACACAATGAAGTCAAATACCTCGGCATTCACCTCGACCGCCGTTTAACTTGGAAGTCTCATATTGAAGCGAAACTTACACAAATGAGATTAAAAGCAGTGCAACTTAATTGGCTAATCGGCAGAAACTCTACATTGAAATTGGATTGCAAACTTTTGTTGTACAATGCAATACTAAAGCCAATCTGGTGCTATGGAATTCAATTATGGGGTACTGCCTCAGCATCCAACATTGAAAAAATTCAAAGGGGTCAAAATAAAATTCTACGTATAATTACTGCAGCACCATGGTATGTTAAAAATTCTCGAATCCACAAAGATCTAGGCGTGCCATTAGTAAAAGTCGAATTTACAAAATATGCGTCAAAGTATGTCAGCAAACTTGAACACCATCCAAACCCCCTTGCACGAGACATCCTTAACTTTAGTGGCCACAATCGGTTGAGAAGGGGGGATACCCTTGCTTTAACTCACGCGCAAAATAGATGACTGGATCAGTTGATGTGAAATTTTTTTAGTATCATAAAAATTTTTGTCTAGCACTGGCTGGGCTTATTATTTTCTTTTTAGTATTAAGATTTGAATACTTATTGTCATTTCAAATATGAAGATTCAATAAATAATTAAATGCAAAAAAAAAAAAAAAAAATCTGTCAAAAACAAACTGACAATCCAAAATGGCTGATATTACCAACATATACAACAGACATGTGTACCAACATAACAGAAAAAAAATGCGAAAATCGAACATACGTAATTCACGAAATTTAAAAATAACGGTTATTTTTTAATCAGACCTCGTATATATTCTAGAATTTGTACTATAGCCCAACATGTTCTATATGATGTATTCTTTTTATAGCAATTTAATACAAACAGAAAAAACAGAATTATGGATTATAGAAGAATAATTTGATGGTTAATAAAATTAAAAACACATATAAAAAAACAATATAAATAATAAAGAACAATATGAAATCATTATATATTAACATAAAATGATAACGATATGAAAATACATTTAAATATTTTTATATTTTACTATATTAATGTACATAATATGTACCTCAAACGTGTCTATCGTTTTGTATTTTTAATACTCTCAACATAAATCTTTACATATTTATTTGTTTAAAAATCCTTGAAAATTGTTGTTTCTGAAATTAATAAATAACCCAGCAAAAGTATTTAAATCTAAAACAGACCATATCGATGGCCTAATATAGAAAAGTCGTATCCAGCGTTGCCGTTTTGGTTACTTTTAACCAAAATTGGTTACTTTTTTTTCCAATGTGTACTTGTGTACTTTTTTTCCGTTTTGGTTACTTTTTTTTAACACAAAAGTAACCATTTTTTACATTGTTTTTACTTTGACTTAATTTACACCACTAATTTTGGTGATAAACTACTACCATAATTTAAAAGTTTTTTAAAAATAAAACACTAAACACAGGATTACAAAAAAATACATGCCTGTCTCCAAACATAACAAACACAATCATTGTATTGTTGAACGAGTAAAAGGTTCTTCACAAAAACCATCTAAAAACATGCTACTAAATGCATTTTCATATTGATGTTTGACATCGGAACAAGTTAATTTTTCTTTTGTTTTAGGCATGAACGGACCTTATTAAACATTCATAAATTATGTTGTTTACCAGAAAACCAAAAAAGCTTTTTACAAATTAGCGTGCTATTTAATTTTTTAATAATAAAGTGTTTTTTAAATAGTTAAGATTGTGTTTCTTTCGTAAAAAATGGATAAGTTGTACTTCGAATTAAAAAATAATAATATTGGTTTTAAGCACAATTTTTATTTTTGTTAGATTTTTATTTAAAAAGGCTGCTCAAAGTAAAACTAATGTCGAGTTATCTTCTGGAAGTGATGATGAGAGTAGGTAAATTTTCATCCAATTTCAATAACTTTTTGTTAAATAATATTTTGTTGTTTAGTGATATTAAAAACAGCCCGAAAAGAAAGTTCCGTGTATTGTGATTGGATACATTCCGTGGCTAAGAAACAAAGATGGATGTTGTTTCTGCACTGCCTGTGAAAAAAAAACTTGCAAATCACGTAAATTATTTACGAAAGCACACTAAAAAAAGTGTTCATAAGAAAATGTGGAAAATAAAAAAATCAAATAAAAATAGCATTTGCAAGTTCTCAAAAAGAAACTCTTAATAAACAGTGCACCAAACAGAGCTAACATTAGTAATGTTTCTCATTTCCCACAATTTGCCTTTTTTTATTAATGGACTATCTACCAGACTTATTAGAGGAGCGCTGTCCCGACTCTCAAATTGCGAAATACATTAAATGTGGCAGGTAAAGCAACTCAATTAACAGAAATGTTAGGAAGTAAATCTAAAGCAAATTTAATTTCCAAACTAAAAACGACAAAGTTTTCGTTAATAGTAGACGAAACAACAGACGTATCCACAAAGAAATCACTAGTTCTAGTCGTTCGCTATATGGATAAATCATCTAAGAACATTCAAGACAGATTTTTAGCCTCATCTACTTAAACTTTATCTACTAGTGTTTTGTAACAAATGTAATGAAATTTGGTTTTTATTAATATTGTTATTGCTGAATTATTTTTTTCTTTCAATTATACCTAATTATAAGACTGAACTACAAACTGAAATGCAATGGTTAATTTATATTTTACATATATATTTTTTAGCTGAAGTATAAATAAAATAAAATTTTAAATATATAAAAATTTTGGTTACTTTTTTTTGCTTTTGGTTACTTTTTTTTTACATTTTGGTTACAAAATTTTTTTGGTCGTGGCAACGCTGGTCGTATCTATTTTTTTTAAATCGGGTTTTTACATATTCTGGTAGACAAAGCTCAAATACATCTTTCCAGCGATGCCAACTTAGCCCTTTTCGGGCTAGATTTAGCCCGATTTTAGTCACTCAAAACGCGAAAAAAAAAGAAAATTGGATGTGGTTTTATATGGATTTTTTTCCATTTAGCCCTTTTTTAAAACATGTTTACGCGTTTTGAGTCTCAAAAGTTGGCATCACTGCATCTTTCCTTGAAAAAAAATTCAGTTTCATGTGCTGACGAACAACCGGTTTACAACAGTATTTCAAAAAAACCAGCCCTAAAGGCCCAACTATAATATGCATAAGCAAGCTTAAGCAAATTGCAAAAGTTAACGAAAAGGCTGTCAAATGCATAACTAGTTCAGAGTTAACTTTCAGGTGGCTACAATGACTTTGAAACTTTTTGTCCACAGTTGCTGATTTATGTTTAAAAAAAATGTTTTTATTTTAACAAAAAGCCATTAAATGACTATATTTTATAAATATTATTATATTATTTTATAATTAAAAGAAAACATCGTACCCGAAACGCATAATTTTTCCTTTTTTTTAATTTTTCGGCAAAAGTACTAAAATGTACAGCTGTGGCAGCACTAAATTGTAAATAATAATAAATGTTTACATATGTTTTGTTAATTTTCGTATTGTGTTTGTAAAAATGGAGAAAAAACTTAAAAATTTAAATAATATAAAAATATTAAAGTTAGCGCTTGAAGGCCTGTGCACATTAAAAGAAATAACTGAACTACACTGTAAAAGAAGAAGACACTCTTGTTCTGTCAGAGAAATAAACCACGACAGAGACATTTTTGTTAAAATAAAAAGGGCCCTTTTATTATAAAGGCACTTATTTTTTCCACATTTTCTATTAAATTTAAAATAAATGTATTTTCTTCTTTTTCCATTTTGTTAAAAACACAAACAAACAGCTGATTCCGTAAGGAATATGCGATCAGTTTCGCTTTTTGCTTAAGCAAATGACAGTTGAAAAACTTAACGAAAAGTTTCGTTAAGTACATTATAGTTTGCCACATACAATTTATATGTGTTCGCCCGTTGGCTTAAGCTAGCATATGCACATTATAGTTGGGCCTTAAGTACCAAGGTGAATTTAAATACTAGGTGACAGCGTAGCGCCAGCTGATTATTCATTGTGAAATTGAAAATGTCAAAAAGTTATATAAAAAAAAAACTTTTTGACAGTGACGAAGGTTTTTACATATAGAAAAATGCCTGTTGTTCTTGCCTTGTTGTAATTGTTGTAGCAATGCTGTCACCTAGTATTTAATTTCACCATGCTAAGTACTATTTTAATGTTGTATGTTGTAAACTGCGATTACGATTCACAACACTTAGCGGCTTAATCTTAAATAAATGCATGTTGTGTTGCAGTCGAGACAACACAACATAAGAAAATAATTTGTTGGTTTACTTGAAGAATTACTTGATTCCGTTAAAACTAGATCAGAGCTATTTGTCCTTTTGGCTCTAGGGCTTCTTCTTGCCGAGATAAATGGACTTTTATATATTCGTTCAAAGTAGAATTTTTGGAAAGAAAAGTTATCGACGATGTTTGTCCTTTGTACCAAGATATTTAGACTTTTGGGTTTTCACTAAAAATAGAAGAATTTTTGAAAATAAAAGTGATCACCGATTTTTGTTCTTTCGGCTCTAGAGCCTCTATTTGCGGAGAAAATAGACTTTTATATTATCACTAAAAACTAAGAAATATTTCAGATAAAGCTGATCACCAGTTACTGTCCTTTTGGCCCTTGGTTAGCGCTAGTAGTTAGCATTGTAAATAATCAATCGCACTCAAATATTCGATAAAATCTGATACCCGATGATTCTGTTAGATTCGGTATAAACGTCTTAAAAAATTTATAGAACATTAAAAACTGTTTCTCCCACGATCCAGACTAACGCAGCAGTAGTTTTTTGAAGGAAGTACGTGTGCTTACAAATCTAGCAGTGACCAGTAGATCACTGCTATTATCCTCGAGATATCCTTTTGTTTTCAAAAATTAAAGATATGTTTTAGCTAAAGAGTTCCTTTAAAATAAACAATTTCGATTAATTTACACCTAAAATAATGTTTTTATTTCCAAACAAACTTTAATATAGCGGCATAAAAGATGCCATTAAACACACGATTTATAATGTGTCACTAATTATATTGAGCTTCAAAAATGTAATTCATTTAAATCTCATTCATAAAATATATATCTACATACATACATACATACAGGGCTGCCAGATGAATTTCGGAAAAAATTTTCAAAATCCAGTTAAAAAAAATCGTCATTTCGAATTTTAAAAATCGTCAAAAAAAATTTGCCAAAATAAAAAATCACAATTTCTAATAGTATTTTTAAATTTTTATTTAAACGAAAACATTAAAATTCAAGATTATATAGTCTCTTGTACAATTCATATCAAAATACATAAATTTTAACTTGAGTAATATTTTTTATTATATCTTAGTCCGCTTTCACACTTTTCAATTCTGACTCGTCCAGGCAAGAATTTTTGGATGAGAAGGGAAAAGAGAACAAAAGGGGTGCAAATTTTCTTATTTGCATTTGCTGTTTCTTTCATGCATGTTGATTTGCATGCAATAGTACGAACATTGACGTGTGTAAATGAAATGACAAGTGAATTGAACAAAAACTGCTCAGCTAAAACTGAAGAGTGTAAAACAAGACTCAATTTAGCGTATTTTATTAATTCAGATTAAATTTCAAAGTCAAAACAATTTAGTTTATTAAGTTTTAAATAATATTTAGAGTAAAGAATCCAATTCATACAACATACTCGTATACAGTTACTTATTTTCAAAGAATTCCGTTTTATTTAAATTTATTTGCCTGAATATTCTTTCGACGTTTATACTATGTTTCCACGACGACTTGAATCACCTGCTTCGCCTTCTGAATCATGTTTATGAATCATGCTGTTTACATGACTAATAAACTTGATTCGATTTGACAGTTGTCTTCAATAAACAAACAGAATAAAAAAAAACAGAATTTACAATTTGTGGAAAATGATTTTTTTTAATGGACAAACAAAAGTGAGTGGAAATTAGTTAGCTTATTTGAAAAAAAACATACATTCGTACGTATTTACTTTCTTTACTTCCAGCAACAAGAAAATAATTTGCTTTGTTTACAATAATATTAAATTTTTACAGCTAGTGCAGATAAACTTGCTTCGCAAGTAGATTCAATATCGTCAAATCTGGCAGCTATGCATACATATTGTTTTGCTATAAATGCTCAATTAATAAGTTCTAATAAAAAAAAAATACATATACCCAAACATACATATGCATATACATACATTCAAACAAGAGCTTCCCAAACTTGCTGATGCCATGGCAGCAGTTTTTTCTTTTTAAAATCTTTTACATCCCTCCAATTACCACATTCTGATATAAATCCTATTTACAAATCGCATTACAAACATAAAGCCATGTACAGACGGTCGTCAGATATTCCAACGTTGTCAGATCTAGCAATGTGCTAGCAACGTACTGACATTGAAAAATTGTTAGCAAAAGGTAAATTGTCAGTTCATACGACTGTAAGAAAACTAACAATTTCATTGGCACGCAATTGTCACACAATGAATTTATTCGTCAACCGAAATTGTCAGTTCACACAGACAACCGTGTCAATCAAATGGCATTGTCAAATTCGTTTTGCAGCTCTGTGTTTGTGTTTAAAAATGTTAAATATTGTCATGGAACAAAAAAAAAGCAATTGGAACCATTTTATCTGCTTATGCCCTAATGCACACTTTAATTTTCTTCTACTTTTTTGAAAAATTTTATCAATGCTTGTTTATTTATGTATATACAGAGTTGCATTTAGAAATAATTTCTATGACAATGCTGCCATTGGCAGATGCATAAACTTTGCATATATGACAATGAAAAGTGTTTGACAATTGTCTTAAAACAATGACAATGACAAAAATTTATATTTAGACGATTATTAGATGTCTGACAATATTTTTGTCTTGCAATGTTTTTCAGTACTTCTTCTTACAAAGTTGGAAATCAAAAATTTTAAGTTCACACGGTAGTTAGACATTTTCTGAAAATTTTTCGGACAACGTTGTAATATCTGACGACCGTCTATACATAGCTTAAAATTAAAATGTTATCATTGTCTCTCTGACAATGAGCGAGTGAAGAATACAACGAAAATAAATAGCAATTACTTCAAAATAAGTTTGCATTCTCTACGACAAATTTTTCTACAAATATGTTGTGTTACATTTTTAAATCTAATCGAGATATTGACTTAAAACGTTTGGAGTATTGAAAATTACTTTAACTAAATAAAACAAAAAATATTTAAGAAAATTATAAAAGAAATCCCGCAATTCCCAAAAAATTAGATGAAAATCTCAAAAATGGGATTTCTCACTTGTTTGCCCAAAAAGTTCCACAATTTTATGACAGCTGGTAAATACTTTAAATATGAATAAGGAATACATAAAGTTTTTAAAGCTGCTTTTCGTTTTTTATTTGCAGCTTTGGAATTTTAGAACATAAGTGCTAAAGTTTAAATTTTTAATAAAAAAACAAATTTGTCAAATTCGGATACATGTCTGTAAACAAAACTTTCAGAAACATATAAATTTGTTACATATATTCTTAAAGAAATTCTTTTTTAATATAAAAAGGCACTTTTTTGGAAAATCGTTTATTTTTGAAGCTAGAAAATATATTTCTTTGAAATATTTTGTTTGTGATGGAAATAAATTTGGAGAAAATCGTTAAAAAAAATTGCCCCCGATAGTTTAAAAAAAATCCATGGATCCATGTTAGGCCAAATTTTGAAATTTCAATTTTTAAATGCGTATCACCATAAGAAATAAATAACACAGATCAAAAAACGTGCAACAAATATGTATAAAAGCCTTTCAAATCCTTCAAAGGTGCCCTATCAAAAATTTGGGAACAGTATTAGACAAAAAACTTGAAAATCTAAATATATCGTTTTTAATGGTCTCAAGCGGTATTGCGTCTGATACGGGAGTTGAGGTATTTAAAGCGGATTCTTCTCTGGCCAGTTTACCTGCCATAATATAGATAAGATCTGCCCACACGAGACAAATTCATGAGCGGACAAGAAATCGTCCGCCGAGTGAATAAGTTCATGGTTTTTCAGTATAAGTTTATTTTGTAGATTGTAGAAGAGTTTTGGTTTTATTTGACCTTTTTATTAAAATGTTTAATGATTGATTTTTTCGCATTTCCGTTTTTTAATTGAAACATATAAGGTGCCAGGATAACAAGTTAGGAATCACTGATCTAAACATTAATAAATTACAGCCTGCTCATAAATATGTGTACGAGTATGTCTGGATTTGTCGCAGTAATAAAGTCATAAAAGAAAAATTAGGATTCTCATTAAAATGACACGCAGAGTCATGGAAAGAACTTGAGGTAAGACTGCAGAAGAATAGGTAGAAATAACAACAACTAGAACATTAAATATAAATAAATAAATAAAATATGCAAAATAACAATAACAGCAAAACAACGACAATAACAAACATCTTAATTAAGTTGTAAACTTTATTGACACAAGCATAAAATATGTAGTAAAACCACTGTAACATTCGCAAACACACGCATTCTATTAGCACCACTCCTGTATACAGGGAGTGGGTGTGTAGGCGTGTATTTATAATACCGACATTAGCGTGTGTATGTTTATTTTGTATGTCTACCCAGTAGTTCTGGCAAAGTGTTGCAAACTTGTGATTTAACCTTAAAGTCAACTCACAAAGGCAAAACTCCGGATTACAAAAGGACACTTAGTGACAATTGTTTCTGCAGAGATAACTACTACACACTGAACAAATTCTTAAAGTAACTACATCTTAGATTACTTAGAGATATAAAAGTGGCAATTGGCTTCACGCCAGATTACCTGGGATATATATGGTAAACAATATGTGATATTTGTCAAATGGCCTTTAAATACATCAATTGTAGTCAGCCAAGTCATTAGATGTTCATGAAAATTAAAGACTAAAAAGGATACTTAGACTTTATTAGTTGTCAGTGCAGAACTGCTGGGTTTATTTGTGGTTTTATTACAAACTCTGTGACTGACTGCATTTAATTGAAGAGGTTGTTTATATTCGCATGTTTGAATAACGTATGTATATGATATTCCACAGCGCTGATTGTGTTGCTATTGTCTTCATTTTATATAACTACCTATACAAGAAAATTAACATGTTGTTAGCACACAATATACGAGGTTAGTTTAATAAGGGACTGCAGAAAAGGAACAAATTTCATGTTTATATATTATTATTTCTTAGAACTTTATGCGAAATGAATTTTTGTTTAAACTTTCTTTATTTTGCTTTCAGTTTGTGCATCCGTGTCTAAAGGTAAGAAATTTTTAAAAAATTTAGGCCTCGATTACAGTTCACAACATTAAGTATTTTGATGTTGTATGTTGTAAACTGCGATTACGATTCACAACACTTATTGGCTTCATCTTAAATAAATGCATGTTGTGTTGTAGTCGAGACAACACAAAATTTAAGTGTTGTGAATGATAATCGGCGCCTTAAACACTGTTAAATAAAATACTAGGATCTGTTCGATACAGAGATCAGTTATGAGTACTGAAAAAGTGAGTATACTTGAATCATGAATTATAATTTGTTATACTTATACGTACTCATACTTGTCTCAATATCATCAAACCACTACTCATCTTTAAAGTTTGAAGTACTCATTATATTCATACTTAATCTCATGTATGATGTTGTTTATTTTGACTCTCCTTAACTCAAAGTACGTAGACGATAAAAAAATTATATAAAATAATAAACTTTATATTTTCCCCAATATGTTTTTCTATAAACTTACTTGTATGTTTTTATATTTCTTTTTACTTATTTTGTATAAATACCTAACGGAATAAGCTGAAATTTTTTTAATGACTTAACTGAGTTGAATACTTTATGAGTATGTGAGTATTTTTCTTAAAATGTAAATCTTAATACCGGGGTTTATGAATCAAACATATTGGAAATGGTATGAGCTCAATGTCGGCGTTGCACTCATACTTATATCCACCCGCATTTATAAGTCAACGTTGTTGTGAGTTTGAGTAACTCAGAGTAGTTAAATTGCAATGATGTAAAACCACTTATACTTAAAATGTTATGAGTAGTTGTGAATTGTAAAAAAACGATTCATTGCCGATCTCTGGTTTGATACTAGATAAAAGAAATACTCGTATATACGAAGAAAAGCAGTAAAATTACAAGGCTTTGACCAATATTCATTCTTGTGTGACACTAATTAAGGGTGTTTCAACAAGAACTTTGTTTTTCATTAGTGGCATATAGAAATAACATGAATTTGATATTTGATATTTTACTCGTTGACAATTTAGTTGTAAAAGCTTTAGGAATTTGTTACAATAAATTCAATTTCGCTCAAAAAAGTATTTAAATTTTTTTTTAAAGAAGAGTCCGTTTCAGGTTTTTATAAAAAAAAATAATTTTTTCAGCTGAAGCCCATTTTGATTTGTCTGGTTACATCAACAAGTAATATTGCCGCATTTGCAAATACTGAAAATTCAAAAGCAATTAATGAGAAGCCTTGGTATGCTGAACATGTCACTGTTAGAGACCAGCTCTGGCCAAATTTGACGACGGCAGAGGCTGACTCAAAAGATTGTCAAAGAAAAATACCTGAAATTCCGCAAATGTAATGAAATTATCAGCAACTTATAATGAAAAAAAACAGCGGCTTTTACAAATTATCAGCTTGTCAGCTCAGCCGGCTTACAGCTGTTCGAGGTAGATTTCTGGTCACTGTATGGTACCCTGAACAGTGTGCAGAATCGTAATATTTAGAAATTATTCTAGCATTTCTAAACGACTGCACAAATCGAGATAAATTTTAACACGGGCACAGTCAAGTAGTGTTCTAGTTTAAGTTTTGAAGAAATACCCCACAAAACACTTCAGACGCGGGCAGCGGCAGCTCAAAATAGGGCACCTTTAACATGTAATTTATTTAAACACATGCCATTAATATTTCATTCGATTTCTAAGATTTTTATATTTTATGAAAGCTCTCCGCTAGATCTTAAAAAAACATGCTATTTATCATTTATAGTTTTCGAGTTATACGTACTTGAAAATTTAAATTTCAATATTTTGACAAACCTTGGCCTGGTTTTTTTAAATATCCGACGGAATTTTTAAGCGATTTCCCTTAAATTTGTTTTAATAGTTAAACAATTAAATTTTTCATTAGACACCAAGCAGTATCTGGGTCCAAAAATAAAAGATTTGAAAGTTGAGAAATTAATAATTTTTGGGCAAAAAGGTGCCTTAATTATTTGTTTATTAAAAGAATTTTTTTTTTTGCAAATTTATACTTTCCTGAAATCTATATTTACACAGATCATTTTAAATATAATAAAACATGTACAATTTTCCAAATATGTTGCCTGCACGCTCCTCCGAATTTGATTAATTTTTTTATCAAAATTTCAACTTTTGAAAAACTGTTTTTACACATATACTGTGTGTAGAGTAATATATAGTCGGGCTTGAACGACATATTTTCTTACTTTTTTAAATTTAATTTGACAGCCAATTCTAGTTAGCATTTTTTGAAAACAAGAATCAAAGATTATAAGGAAAGTTTGAAATATTGCATTTTCTGTTTTGTTGCAATTTTATTCCGCTTAGATAGATATTAATATTACTCATACGTTTAGAAGTTCATGTCTTGCTTAAACTTATTTCCAATTGTACACCCAAGAAAATGTAAGATATTGTGAAAAAATATATAAATATTGATTCATTACTTCAATATTCATTAAAACCAAATGTGTTTTCAACAAAAATAAGGTTCTTTTTTTGCGAAAAAAAAAATATATTTAGTTTTCATATATACCACGGGTGGTATGAGTAATATTTAATTATATATTTTTTTTTTTTAATTTCTGAATAAATATAGAGAAGCACTGATTCTATGAAAAAATAGTTGTAGGCAACAATTAAAGAAGAGGACATAAGCTTTTAGAAAATTTAACTTTTAACCGAACGGTTTTAATACTGGTGGAACAAAAGGAGAACAAATTTTATCACTTTATAGTGTGAAAAACTTATACATTTGTTTTACTGGTAATATTGAGGAATGAATTTCTTTCAGGATATACTTCTAAATGTAGCCACGTTTAAATTATACAGACAATTATTGGCAGAACAGTGCACAGGTGTTAAACAATCGCTAACACCTACCCACTCAAATACATATACATACATATACGAGTACATTCATTAATGTTTGTATGTAGAATATATAGCTTAACATTAATATCAATAAATGTAGAGGGTGATTGTTGTAGAACTTTTTTTCACGTGAGCTATTTGTCACATATAGGTTTCAAGTTATACAAACTTCGAAATTACAATTTCACAATTCCTGCGTCGAAAAACTTGTTCATTAAAATGTGTAAAATGAAAAAAAAAATGCCATAAATTGAAACAAACAGCTGTTTTTCTCTTATATGGCAACTATGACAAATTATGGGCCGTTCTGCTTAAATTTTAGAACAGTGAATTTTATACATATGAGTATATAGAAGTAGAATTCGGAAGCTATTGCCAATTTTTAACTGGGAGCTACACAATCTAGTAGCATATTTGTCGTATAACCAATATAAGTCTGATTTCAGCAGTTTGATTTTGGCATGAATGCAAATGATTCGTGTAAAATTTTGTATCGGTACCGTTATTTATAAGAGATTTATAAGTATTTAGTGATTTTCAAAAGAAAGCTTTCTAAGGGAGATGCGGTCAAATATGGACCGAAATTGACAAAATTTTGTGGAATGATTTTTGTATATATTTGAATGATGTGGTCCTTATATGGGAGCTATGACCAATTATAGACCGACCATCATAAAATTTAGTACAACAATTTATAGATCTATATTTTATATTATAATTATTATAATTATTTGTGTCGAATTTTAAACTGGTAACTATCTATATTTGTACCAGATTTATACGTATTTAAGTGAATTGTAAATGTGGACTTTATATGGAGTATATGGTCATACATAGACCGAACTATCGTTTTACGATTTCTTTTTGCATGAAATTTACTTTTGCTGAATTTTGTATTAATATTCCAACTTTATAGGCATTTATGTATCATTAAGCCATATTTCGGGAAGATATTTGTATTTTGGGCCATAATTCTGCTTCTGTTATACCGATTTTGCTGATTTTCAATATCAAACTGCTTAGGAGAATTATAAACGATACTTTGTAAACTCTGTTGATTATGATGGTGTCTTTTGGACGTGAGAGTGTTTTACACAGACGGACATAGCTCAATCGACTTAGGGTGAAGAATAAATATATGTTGGGTCTCAGATGAATATTTCTCAGTGTTACACACGGAATGACAAACTTATACGAGTATATACCCCCATTCAGCACTTATGTTGTTGTAGGGTATAAAAACAAAAAATATTAAAATCGCAATGAATAATAACACATTACTATATATTTTATACATTATATTTTATATAGCACTTATTTCAACAATTTTCTTTTAGCAAAACAAATTTTTCTTCTTTACACCACGAAACAATTTTTATTTGAATGCAAATTATTTTGTAAACAACAAAAATTAAAGACGTACTAAACATTATTTTGTATAGCCGACGTTTGTGTTTCTGCCGCCGTCATTGAAATTTTTTAAATTTTCATAAGTTTTGTTCGCCGTCAACAATATTTGCGATTGGCTGTTTCAAACATTGAATTTTCAAATCGGCTTTGAGTTGTATATTATGACATTTCTAATGTAGCGACGTAATTAAACACCTTTGATAGTTTTCGACATGAGTTACAGTCATATTTTTTTTCATATTTTCTTCTATATTGTTTCACATCTTTTCGGCGCAAGAAGAATTTTTATTCGTTTTTCGTTAAATTAAAAAAAAAACAAAATATTTTAAAGCGATATCTTTTCTAGGTTTAACAAGTAATAAAGTATAGTCGGTCAAGCCCGACCATATAATACCCTACACCCAGTATATGTATAAAACAGTTTTTCAGAATTGGGCGTTATATGGGAGATATAACCTATTGTGGGCCGATCATCCAAAAATTTAGTGTCATGACGTCTGTATATATAAATATTATATGTGTTAAACTTTATCTCGATATAAATACTTTTAAAAGATTTATGGAGCTTAAATTGAATTACGGAGAGGGAGTTTCCATTAATTATGAACCGACCATTATAAAATTAGGTGTCATTATTTCTGTATTTAAAAAACTTATTTGTGTCAAATTTTATTTGAATAACAACATTTTTAACCCTTTCATGCCCACTTTTTTCTAGGTGGTGTTAAAAATATAAAACCTTGTTTTTCTGTTTATTTTGGGCTCAGATAAGGTATATACCAAGTTTCGAACACCAGGTCCTTCCAGGAAGGAGTCCAGAGGAAGTTTCTTTTAAGCAACAATGGGCATTAGTGGTATAAAAATTTTAAAAGGAACAAATTTTTTTTTGTTTGTTTTTGCTTTTATAACTAAAATCACATTTTCTTTCAGCCATAGTTCCGATAAAACAATTTTATAATTTCGAAATTCTAATATATTTCAGTTTTACGTGACTCTGTTTTTGGAGAAAAATTTTTTACATGCACTTACTTTGGATTCTTGTCCACAACTAAATGCTTGTTAACATATTTTTTGATGTTTTTGCATTTTATTACTTTAAACGCATAAACAAAAAAAATACAATTTACCGTTATTCCTTAAATTGCAAAGGCAAAGAAATATTAGCTTTGAAAGTCAAAGTTGCTTATAAGCAACTTTGAGCGTGAAAGGGTTAAGAGATTTATGATCGTTAAAGTGAATTTCGAAAGTGGCCCTTATGTGGCAGCTATAACTAATTGTAGACCGATCATAATAAAATTGTATGGTATTGTTTGTATACATATAGAATATATTTGGGTTCAATATTAGTTGGATACCAATATTTTTGAGAGAGTTATGCTCTTTAAAGTGATTTTCGGAAGTGCGCATTATATGGGAGCTATTAGTAATTATGGACCGTTCTGCAAAAAATTTGTAGATGTGATGTGACTTATTTTACTACTCAATTGTGATACTTGCATAATTCAAACATTTATAATCGGTGAACCAGAATTTCGGAAGGACTTTTGTATGGGAGCCAGGTGAAATAATGGATCAATTTCCACCAGTTTTTATCCCATCCATCATTGGGCCGAAAAAATATCACGTATCAAATTTTATTGAAATATCTTTAAAATTGCGACCTGTACTCTGCGCACAAGCTTCACATGGCCAGCCAGCCAGACGGACGGACGGACGGACATCGTTAAATCGACTCATAAAGTGATTCTGAGTCGATCGGTATAATTTAAGGTGGGTGTTGGACCAATATTTCTGGGCGTTACAAATATTAGCACTAATCCGATATGTAGGGTATAAAAATAATCTATGGGTGGATGGTGATTGATTTAGAACTTTTGTTTTGAATTTTCAATAAAACACTTACATAAAACATATGGCTGCAGGAATCTTTATAATTGCCCCAAAAGAACAAACTTTGACATTTAATTTATTTTGTTTTAAACTAATTTCATTCAAACATTGGCCGGCCGCAACTACGCTTTAGGTGGTCCATTCGGTAGGTAAAACTCTAACTTCTTCAAACCAGCATTGCTACCGGTCTAAATGTATCACCCATTATTAAGTTAAAACAAGCAACAGAAGCAAAGCTGGCAAATATTCCTTGCCATTGATTATAAACTGCAAACAAATACTTGGGGAAAATTGTAACCCACGAAATATTATTATTAACTATCAAGGCAGTTTAAAAAGCTATGTATGTAATTAAGTTCATACTTTTTGTACGAGTATATTTAATATAAATTGGAAAAAATGCAAAAATTATTCAATATTCGCACTTAAATATACAAACTTCTATGAATATTTAAAATATATACGAATACATATGTAAAGTATAGTAATTAATGTGTTCAATAAAATTGTGTGGAAAATTTGTTGGCAATTATCATTTGAGTTCAAGCATTAAACAGCAATCAATTTTCATTTATTTTTAATTTCACTTCTTAAAACCATGGCCACTTATTATTATATTGTTGTTAAATGTGTTTTTTTTTATTTTTTTTTTTTTGTTCCTTTTGTCATTTACATGTGTAGCTACAAGTGTCCTTACGTGTAGTCTCTGCTGTAAGTGTAAATCCTTAGTATTTTGCTTTTCTTATTCATAAATGTTGTTTTATTTAGTTCACCAACTGGTTGTGGTTTAACAAATCGCCCATGAGCGATTATATTATAATAATTGAATACAAGTTCTTAGCAAAATATGATTTTAATTGCAACTTTTTATAAAAATATTTGAAACTGAAATTACTAAATTGTTGTTTGTTTTAAAATATAAGGTTTTCCATTACGAACTTTTTTTTTTGGTAACAGTGGCAGATTGTATTAGAGTATTAGCGATTGTTACAATGATTTAAATTTCATTGGAAAATTTACTACTTTGTACAAGAGTGTTTAAAAATTTGCATTAGTTGAGAAGATTTAAATTAATCTACCTGATATCTAACTGAGAAATTACTTGTTTTAGCACAAATTTGTTTGACGTTTTTTTACTCTTTGGGTGCCTCGATAGACTAGACGATAGTGTGCCGGACTATCAGTCAGAGGGTTGCGGGTTCGATTCCCGCCAAAGACTCTAGGTGTTTTCTGCAGACAAGCCAAAAAAATAAAACAAGAGTTTTGCAAGATCAAATTTGCCAAATATTCAAATATTTACCAAGTGTGAATGTACCTTTAGTGTAAATGAAACAATTTATGATAGGGACAATATGGCTCAAATTGTTGGCTATATTTGCAAATTTATCCAAACTTTGCTGCAAATAATGTTTTTTACAAATTCAACAAATATACAATACGTTATCAAATCTTTATTTATAAACATAATGCAATCAATTTTTAATGTATATTACAGTATAGTAGTATATTCTAAAAAAAAGGTGTTTTTTTTAAAAAAAAAAAAAGAATTTAATTTAATTTTTGAAAAACTCGTTTGATTTTCAACTTTCTAATTCAAAGTTGTTAATTTTTGTATCTAGCAAAAATATTGCTTTGAAATAGTTTGTGTATAATGGGAAATTGTTTAACCCAAAAATTAAATTTAAGGAAAATCAATCAAAAAATTTGCCTGATTTAAAAACCAGACCAGTGTTTGGCAAAATTTTGAAATTTAAATTTTCACATTCGAAAACCATAAGAGATAAATAGCTAACGCAAACAACTTGTTTAAAGCCTTCGTTTAAATGAATTACATGTCATAGGTGCCTTATTATAAACCCCCACAACTCTGATCTTGAAGTGTTTATGGAATCCGTTTTCCAACTCGTTAAACTCGAATACTCTTTGGCTATGACCATATAAGATTTTATTTTGATTGGACCATCCGTTTGGAAATGCCAGATAAATTTCCAAAAATATGTTTATTCTGCCGCCATGTTCAGTGATAGGCACAAAGAGAACATGGAACATGTATTAAAATAACCTATTGTTCAGTTTCCTACCCTTTTGTTATCATATATTGATTGCTCTCCACTGATATTTGCCTTGTTTACAGTTAAATACAACATCATGCTCAGCCCCTGGTGGCTAAGAGTGCCGAACACTGTTCCACAGTAGTCGGAATTAGAGGTAAAGGTAAATATTTTCAACTTTTTTCTTAACAATTTCTACAACCATAAAGAATTCATATTTCATATTTTTGTTTAGAAAATGAAATATCCTTTACCAACCAGCTGCACCCTGAGTTTATTTTATAACAATTTGAACTCACACAATTATATAGCTAGAATAACAACAGCTTTTTGATTCACCTTACCATAATTCTGGCAAGTTCTATAGAATAAAAATATATTGCTGTTTGTGTTGCCATTCTGAAACTGACAAGACAAGGTCGTTTATTTGTTTTTAAATTTTAAATTCAGTTCAATTATCTATCCATCCATCAAGCAACAATAAAATGAAATCAATTTATTATTTTGTAGTGCATATAGAAAATGAACTTGAATAAATTCATGGCGTGCCAGAGAATATAATTTTAACATAAAAATACATTTATTTATTTGTATTACTCGTATTTGTATTTTTTTTTATTGTATAAATCAATTAATACGTAACTAGAGTACAAGCAAGCACTGTTGCCATATTTGACGATTTATGGTCATTTTGACGATTTTTGGTGTCAAAAATTACCCTTTGACGATCTTTGCCCCTATTTTGACGATTTTTCAGTATAAATGATTTGCGACACTTTTTTCTCATTAAAAATTTATAATTTGATTTCGGAAAAAAGAAAACAGTCTATTGGAATTTTGGAAACACATTTCGCAAATTCAAAGGAAAGATTCAAATCTCTTGTTTCCCATCCTAACCAAATTTATACAAAAAAATTTAGTTTTACCTCATTCTTCGGCAAATGTCGAACGAGTATTTAGTCAGGTAAATTTAAACAAAACAAAAATTAGGAATAGATGAGGAATGCCTACTTTGGAAGGGATATAATTCACTAAAGATTTTTTAAAACTAAATAAATATTGTTGTTTAATTATGAATGTTGTACCTGAGCTTATTAAAAAGTTTAATAGGGAAATGTACCTACAAAAATAAATATACTAAAATTCACAATTTCCAATTATATTTTAAAAATTTTCAATTATATTATAGAAATTTTTAAAAATATTATAGAATTTTCAAATTGTAGCTATTTCAGAAATTTTCAAATGCATTTGAGAAATTTTTAATTATATTTCAGAATCCAAACATATTTTTAACTTGATTTTTATGAAATACGATAAGAATATTCTGAAACCAACTGGAAACTACAAAAATGCAATTGAAATTTTTTTAAATATAAAATTAAATAGAAAATTCGGAAATATAATTGAAAAATTATAAAACGCAAAAAGGTGATATTTTGTATTTAGAAGTAGAATTTTTTATGTTTTACATTGTTACTATAAAGAAATTGTTTTGTTTATTTTATATTGAAAACAACAAACATTGATAAAAATTTCTTAAAAAATTGATTTTAAAAACTATATTTTGAAAAGTAATTTATTACTTATTTTTTTGTTTTGTTATTTGTTACTCTTTTTTATTTTAATATTGATATTTACAAGTATTTTTTAAACTTTTATCGATCTCTTAAACATATTTAATTTTTTTTTACTTTTTGTTTATGTATTAAAAAAAATAATTTGAAAAAATAAATAAAATATTGAATTGATAAAAAGTTTTATTTTATTTGACGATTTTTTGACGATTTTGAAAAATGCATTTTGACGATTTGACGATTTGACGATTTTTTAATTCAAGATTTGACGATTTGAACCCTTATTTATCTGGCAACTATGCAAGCAAGTACTTTATCTTGTACAAGTTTTTTGGTACTTTTTTTTCCTTTTTAAATGTTATATTAAAAGAACGAAAATCTTGTTTAAAAATACCTGTTAAAATGTTTTTATTTATAGAAAACTCTTTGTAAAATAATCTTAATAAGTGATTGGTTATTAAAGTTTTATAAGCAAACATTTTAAATATTACACTTATAGTCCTTTGAAAACTGCTTATAGATGTTTATTTATTATATTAAATTGTATTTGGGCAATTTGGATTTAATTTCCTAGTAATAATCGTTCATTGAAAGTTTATGTTAATAAATATCTAGTTTATCTACTTATACAAATAGTTGGGTAAAATTCAGCAAATATTTTCCTTTTCATATGTATGCATATGAAATGATTTAAATTGTTTGCTTAAGTAAATATTTAAGTAATAGAGACAGGAGTTAGGTTTGTAATTTCAAAGATTTTTGTAACAGCCAAAGGTTTTCTATGCCATAATTAACTTCAAAATATTTGTTAAACAAATAAAACAAATTAATTGAAAATGTATGAATTAATGTTTATATATGTTTATATAATGTTGTTATATTTTATATACTAAACTAATTTGCCAAATAGATGCAATTTGATAAGTGCAAAGTGAAAAGTAAATAAATATTTTGTGATATAGGACCCCGGTAAAATAATTTAAGGTTAAATAGGACAACTGCTTTTCGTTTTTTTATACCAGCATTGAAATTTTAAAACATTTGGCCTAAAGTTGAAATTTTTATAAAGAAAAGTGGGTTAATTTATTATTATTTATTAATTTAATATAATTCCACATATTTGGAAATTTAGTTTTGTTTATATTTTATATTAAAATTATGTTTTTAATGAAATCTTTCAGAAAAATATAAATTTGTTTTATATTCTAAGAGACAGGTTTTTACTTGCGCAGAAAAGTGAATTTATAATGAGAACCCGAAGCGTAAGAGATCGTATATGAATCCAAATAAACAATCACCCATCAAACACAAGTAATTCTCTGTATTTTATGGATCCAAAAGGATTCTATCTAGTTATTATAGGGTGCTGAAATCTGCCAGACCATGACTAGATAAAGCGTCATATTCCATTATGACCATTCTCGGGCATATGTGGTAGTACCTATTGAAAACCTGTTTAGAAAGAAGTGGTTGGTAAGTTTTGCCACACCCACCTTTTAGTCGAGACCTAATGCTCTCTCTGGAATACGCTTCACAGGACACCAGGATCGTTGAGTTTCTTAGCCTCAAAATATAGGCAGTTCTTTTCGCACATAATCTTTATGTTGCCAGAGAGATGGTAAAATAATGGCCATTACTTTAATGGCCGAATTCTCAGTCATTAGCTAACCACTGGTAAACTAAAATACTAACTATTGTTTAGCTTTTACTTGTTATTCTTTTGGCAAACTAAGCATTGCGAATAAAGAATCATTAGTTAAGCCTTTGTCATTAGCTAACTAAAGACTGTGAATTCGGCCATAAATAAATGTATATTTATATTCTACAAAAGTTTCTAACAAAGCTAAAAATTTCTACAAAATCACGCATTTTTTAGTTTTATGCAACCAATACTTTATGCCAACAATTTAATTATAACCATCATAACTTGATATTTTTTATTTATAAAGATTTTACATTTGTTAATCTAACTAACTTCATATCCCTATCAAAAATTCATTACTTTTTCCTCTTTCAAAAATATCTCCTTACTTCAAATAAATAAAATATATTCTAATGCTTTTTAATTTAATGAACAAATGTGTATATACAATACTCGTATACAATATGGATACTTTTTGATAAGTGTAATCAAAAATGCTTTTCAATTCTTTGAACTATCTAAAATAAACAAATCGACGCAAACTCTGGTTATCAAATGGGTACAGTGCCCCCATATTAATCTAACATGCTTCTAAATAAATGGCCAAAGGAATCAAGAGAGCGAAATAATTTTTTTGTTTTTTTAATTTGGATTATGATATCTAATTTTTGCCTTCTTTGTTGTATTTGTTCGCTGACTGTGCTGGGCTAATCAATGGCAGCCTGAATGAATGGAATTTCTCTCTATTGATGGCCAACTGAGGCAGACAGACAAATGATTTTTTTGTTCCTTTTAATTTCAGTCTGCTGCCATTGTTTACTCAACAATTAATTAAAGCAACATATTAAACAGTAAAGCAACAGTGAAGCAACAAAAAAACCAAGTATTAGTAAGTGGCAGAAACATGGCAAAAATCAACAGTCGGACACAAATTTAAAACAAATTATAAATACTTAATTGTTCTGTATAGTTTTCATTGAACAAGTGTTTTATCAATTTAATGAAGTGTTGTTGTTTTTAAGAGTGTCCTTTTTATTGCTGTTCACACAATTTACACAAACAAAACAGAAAAAGAATATCTAATTAACTGTATAATATTAAAACAGATAATTTTACGTTTTTATCTGTTGTTATTTTTGTGTTACATTTAATATTGTTTTTGCGAATACTAAATTCTCTTGAAATAAATTCCTTATTCGGCATAAACGTTACATATTTCAATTATCACTTAACAAGGATTCAGAGAGTTCAGTTTTAGTTAAATTTAAAGCCCCCGAAATTAAAAACAAATTGAGCAGGGTTTTTCTAAAAAAAAAAACAGATACTTTTTTTTCTAAATTTCAAATAATGAACGACTGTTATCTATATTGTTTCATTATGGTGAAAATGTAATATGTCAAATTTTATAAAAATTTCGATATTTTCAATAATTTCGATAGACATAATCACTCCATATTGCAGCAATCATAATTTGTTAAAGTCACAATTCACAAAATATGCATATGAGAATATGATTAACCTATAATCATATTAACATAGTTACAGTGACCATTATGTAAAACAATATTTTTTCTCAGCTAAAGTGCTCTAAGATTGTTTGTAAGATTGATAGATAAGAATCAATTCTATTATTTAAATTTTGGCTTTTTCTGTTCCTCAATTTTTATTTCTATCGTGGCTCTTTCTCTGCCTTAATCCTTACTAAAATCGTGGGCCTTTTTATTCATTAATTTTTACTTCTATCGTGGCTCTTTCTATTCTTCAATTTTTAACTCAATCATGGCTCTTTCCATTTTTCAACTTTTACTTTAATTGTGGCGCTTCCTATTCTCCAATTTTTACTTCAATCATGGCTCTTTCTATTCTTTAATCTTTACTTCTATCGTGGATCTTTCTATTCTTCAATTTTTACTACAATCATGGTTTTTTCTATTCTTCACCTTTTACTTTAAATTTATCTCTTTTTATTCTTCAATTTTATTTTTACTTTTCATCAACGATTTGCCTGAGGCAATAAATTATTCTAATATACTGATGTTCGCAGACGATGTTAAAATATTTTTAAGCTTCAAGCATTCACCAGATCACAGTTATCTCCAAAAGGACTTGGACAATTTTTATAATTGGTGTTACATTAATTTAATGGAACTTAATCTCAAAAAATGCAAGCACATGACTTTTTCGAGAAGGCGTGACGCTGTTGGTCACTATTATATCAGTGGTCATAAACTGGAGTCAGTAAGCGTTATTATGGATCTTGGTGTTTTGTTGGACGGAAAATTAAACTTTGTGCAACATATTACGATGGCTGTTAATAAAGCTCGAGGTATCTGGGCTTTCATCAAACGATGGGCAAAAGAATTTAAGGACCCCTTTATCACTAAAAGATTATTCACGTCACTTGTAAGACCGATTTTAGAGTATGGCTCAATTGTATGGGACCCCTACTATAACGTTCACATTAATCTTATTGAATCTGTTCAGAAACAGTTTTTAATTTTTTGTTTAAGAGATGTTTATCGAGGATACTCTGCGCTTCCATCATATTCATCACGACTTGCTTTGATTCGACTACCAACATTAAAAAGCCGAAGAATTATGCTTAACGTTTCATTTCTTGTAAATCTTTTAAATGGTAATGTTTCATCAAATTTTCTATTAAGTAAAATATCATTGAATGTTCCTCAACGCACATTACGATTCAATCACCCACTATATGTTAAAACTTTTCGAACAAACTATGAGATGGCAGATCCGTTTAGGAAATTATGTTGTTGTTTTAATGAAATGTTTAACTTTATAGATTTTTCTTTAAATATTGATGTTATTAAACGCAATATTATATTAAGTTTGAATGTGTAATTTGCGTTATATTAAGAAAATTGTTAATTAATATTTAGTCTGTAAGGATTGTATCCATAGACTTAATTAAATAAATAAATAAACAAATAAAAAAATTGTTACTTGAACTCTTTTTACTTTTTTACTGTACTTTTTCTATTGAATTTAATTTTTTTAATCTATTTTTACCTCTATTTTCAAATTTTAAATTTTTTCAAATTTAACCCATATATCTAAAAAAAGTTTTTAAAAAGTCTTTATAAGTGTTATTTTAGTATATTAATATAAATAGCCAAGACATTAAGCTTTAATTTAAGGTATCATATGTGTCTGTAGGTACTATAATCATAGAATTATAAGATCTGAAAAATTCAAAAAACACATTTTTTCAAAATGTTGTATGCAGGATAAGATTTTTTCTTCTATGGTATACATAGAGCATAGTATAGATTCTCTGTATTGCCGGCCTACGGCCGGGCGGAAGAATTTTCTCCCCTATAGTATACAGAACACCGGCTTCGCATAGTACAGATTGTATTTTTTATTGTGAAATGTCATAATCTTTTTTTAATATCTTCGGATTTATATTACCTACATGGTCATGTTATACCTTAAATTGAAGCTTAATTTCTTGACTTTAAAATATTGTAATATATCTACTTACTCATAAAGAGCTTTTTTCCGGATTTTTTAGTTTTTTTTTAAAAAAATTCGGTTCAAAAAACAATTTTGCGAAATTTATCAATAGGTGGTCCATATAAATAGGTCATGTTATACATCGTTGGAAAGTTATTTTAAATACCTATCATTTGCTATATATATATCTAATAAAAAATTGTAGTTTTCAAGATATAGCTCAATATATTACAAATTTTGAAGCCCCGCCCACTCGAAAATAGGCGTGACCGCCCCAATTTTATTTTTTTATTTTAATCAGAATTTAAAATTCTATTAGTGATAAAATTTTGATAGTGATTTGAAAAAAGTCACTAAAACCGACTTAAGCCAAGGATACTTCCGGAAATCACTTAAATGGGCATAAATCTCTTATCAATCTTCATAATAGGTTATTTAGTGGCGGGTATATAAGATTCGGCACAGCCGAATATAAACTCTTACTTGTTTTTGTTGGGTGTAGCTCTCACTTTATGCAATGTATGCATAACATTTCCAAGTGCTACAAACATAATGACCCTGAGCAAATACCTAGCTCCTTATGTTTTGATAAACATTTATAGTTATCATAAAAAGAGGAAAGGAATAAAGAAATATAAATATTTAAAGTAAATATTTATAGTACAAACAACTTAATAATAAATTTGAAACTCCAACAGGATTCTTTTGTAAATTAGGCAAACACACACACTGCCGCAAAAGAAAACATTAGGAGAAGGAACAGAAGATTATTAAAGGCAATTTAGATACACATTTAATGTGTTTATATTTAAAAATCCACCTATTCAACTCTTTCAGCTTCATAAAATTTCTAAAGATACAAATTAATTAGTACATGTCAGTGTCCTGCAGCTTTTTAGACTACTTCCACCTTTTCATTTAACCCATCAACCTTCTAGCAAGACTTTTAACTGGCGAATTAATTACATCTGCAACATATTTCCTGACATTGTTATTCGTTGTCCACACAAGACATTGTTGGCTATTAGACCTCTGGGACTCGCCAGCAAAAATAAATCGCAATACATGTAAAACTTATAATTTCAATCACAAAAACAGCAGGGTAAGAAATACTTTACATATAATTTTCATATGTACAAATTTCCATGTGTTTATATGTCTTTGTCTGTTAAAGTATTGCAAAATTTCAGCTTGATTGAATCAAGTTTAAATTAAATGGAAAATTCAATTCAATTTAATTGTAATTGAAGGCAAAGTAAAACAACAAAAAAAAAACGAAATCACGTACAGGAAAAAGGTAAAAATCCTGTATTGTATTCTTTCTATCACATATATTTTTTTTTTGTTGGTTTTGACGCCAAATATCTCAGGTCTTTGAAAGACTGTAATGATGATGAAAGTAATAAAAAAATATTTTTGAATTTAATTGCTAGGATGTCTATCAGTACTCCAAATGGTTGTATTATTCTTCAGTGTAAAATATCGGCTATAAAAAGAGCGGCTAATTGACTCAGATATAACAGAATATCGGGAAGAATATATACTGAGTGCCAAGCTGAAATAAAGTTTTTGACAGGTGACCAGATTTTATATCCAAAGTGAATGGTTAGCTCCGTGTTTTTCAAAATATGGCACCATCTCATCTATGGATAGATATTTTCAACGGGGAATTACTTTAGCCATCGTTCATTCATTTTGTCCCAAAGTGGTCTTACTTTTGCAAACTTACCGTCAGTAGGAAGGTTGCTATTAGCACAAGCATGAAAATAGCGAAGAAGTTCTTCAAATCGGTTACGACTCATACATGCTGCTACTCCTGGCTGATGTGTATCATCACTCTGATCTCAATACTAGACTAGAGTAAAGTACCTCAAAGCTTTTTATTTCTTCAGTGATAACACAAAAGTTCATTTCGAAAAACTGCAATGGATTATCTTTATCCAAAAAACAAACTCCGGCGTACTCCACTCTTTCTCAGTTTTAATCGTAACATCTCTTTGTTTTCACTGTCTTTTGATGGAAGTCTGAAATTTTTTTCTAAGTGGCTCAGCAGAAAAAGTTTTGGGTTATTTACTTCCTCATTAGAAATAAACGGTATGCCTTCTAACGTTTCTAAAACTCCTTCATTTGAAGGTACTTGACATCGCACTTCAGCTTCGGCCAATAATTGCCTACGAGCAAGATTTCAAATTTCTCCTCATCATTAACGTCTGCAGTATCAGGAGTTGTAATCAATATATCAGCTGATATAATTGGGCTATCATCCTCTAAAGCTGAAATAATTTCATGGACGCTCAAACTGAAGAAAAAAAACAAAAACAATCGATAAAAATTATTTCAAAACGTATATAATTTTACGATCCTTTGAAAAATCTTCATGGTGTCTCATATTCCCAATGCACCTTATAATTATATGGTTTTTCGCTTGATTGATTGATGAAATGATTTTATTTTCAAAGCAAATAATAAAATATACAAAGTTTTATACAATATATGGAGCGATAGGATAAACCACCGTTTTTAAAGGCGTCCATAATAAGGCGGCTTTTGAATTTTGTTCAAACTTTTTGTCATTTAAAAAATAGGAACCCGATTTATAGCAAAACTATTCTGCTTTTGGGATATTTAATTGCACGAAATTGTGGACCAACAAATTATCTCTAGTTGCTGTTGGCGAATCAACAGAGCCATTTATTAATAGTGATGACGGCTAGATATGGCTGAGGACACGTATTGGAGTTACAAGACCGGTTTAGGATAGGCCGCTGTAATTTCTCGTGCCTGGCGGTAGTGGTTGGGCAGTGCAGTGCGAGACCATTCTGTAGCTGGAGCGATTGATGTGTGTCCAATAATTGTTAATTGTTAGTTGATTAAGCTACGGATGGCAGAGGGATTAGATAGCCCGAACTCTCTAACAAGGTGTTTGTACAGTAATCTTTGCAATTGCTGTCTGAGAAGTTGTGAATTGTTTGTGTTGCAAGACATGCAATATTGTATGTCCTTGCAAGGCATGCAATGCATTGGTGGGCCGTTCGTCAACCCGGTGTGAAGAACACCATGTGGTCATATCATTCTTTGACGATACTGCATGCAAAACCCCTGGACTCTGCAACAAAACCAATATTCACACGTATTCTTCTGATCAACTTACACCGGTGCGTTCATTTTCGAAGAGGGCCCGATTTTGCTTTACTGAACGTAGTATTTTCTTTGTAAGTTCCTGGCTTCTTTTAATAGCTTTTATGATTGCTTTTTTTATTTACGACCTGTGCTTAAAGCTTGCTGGTGTCGTTATATAATATCATTATAAAACTTTTTGTAATCTTTAGCTTTATTGCTATCATTGAAGCCGTTAATATGAGATTTTCAAAGAATTTGTTCACGGCTTACGTTCTACGTTGATTTTTCAATGCACAAATAAAAATAATTTACAAAAAATATTACTTTACAATGGTATTCTTTGAATGTTTAAATTAATGAACACAAGCCAAATAAAATTTTCTCCAATAATTTACAAAATATTGAATTATTAACACAAAAATTTCTCCTTCAAAGTTCTGAACTCTAACAGGCCTTAATACATGACTAAACCTTTAACACACACGTCTTATTACACATGCATGCCTTATATGTAAGTACAGTGTTGGAAAAAATAAGAAGAACGACATGATCAATTTTGTATTTAATGCTTCAAAGTAATCACTAGTTA
Organism: Bellardia pandia; assembly: GCA_916048285.2. NCBI lineage: Eukaryota > Metazoa > Arthropoda > Insecta > Diptera > Calliphoridae > Bellardia > Bellardia pandia. Next base: position 27,018,101 of record OU696531.1, read on the forward strand.
CTAGTCAGCCAACTAGTTACTTGGTGAGCTTAACTAGTTGTATTATCATGAACATTAGTCTAGAAGACTAACTTATTTCAACAGGACAGTAAAAGAATCTATCGTCAAAAAGATTTGTCTATATACGCTTATGTTTTTAATTGATTTTAGTTCAGAAAATCAGCAAAAGAAAAACACGTTCCATAAAATTTAAGCAATTAACTGATTAACCATTAAAGAGATTCATAGCAAGCTTTTCAGTATTTATAGTTCATAAGATCATCAGTAGTTTAACAGTGAAAATCAAAAAAAAAACATGCAAGAGTGCAATATTCGGCTGTGCCGAATCTTAAATATACTCCACCTAAACGTAATAAGAAATACAAAAGCTATACTGGTTATAGGACTAGTGTATCCTAATTATGTGTTTTCTATTCAGTCTTAGTGCAAATTTTATTAGTATTTGATATATTGTTTGAAAGACAATTTTACAACCTATTGATCGTAAATCACTACTGTGATTTTATTTTAAATGCTTTTAAATTTTATCCAATTTATTCTATGTAATAAAGGTTAAGCTTATAAGGTGAGGCTTCTTTTGGTTGAATTTGATCTCAATAACATTTTTTCCAAGAGATTTATGGGTGACATAGTAGAAGTGGACCAATTATGAACTATTAGCTTCTAAATCTAATATCCACTTATGTGATTTCTATGTATTTTAAGATTATTTTAATTGAATTTCATCTCAATAACATTATTTACAAGAGTTGTATGGTTGGTTGTAAGGCTCGAAGATGGACTTAATTCAGCAGCTATTATTGACTGATTGCTACAAAAACGAGTAGCATAATTGCCGCATAACCGTTATTAATATGATTTCTGGAATAAAATTTCCGATCCATATAAAAGTTGGTTCGATATCAATATTTATTAGACATTTTTGTGGGTGAAATTGTTTTTCACTATAAAATTTAGTACAACAATTTATATATCTATAAGAATTATTTGTGGCGAATTTTAAACTGGTAACTATCTATATTAGTACCAGATTTACACGTATTTAAGTGAATTGTAGATGTGGACTTTTATATGGGGTCTATGATCAAACATGGACCGAGCAAAACAAAATTTCGTTTTGCGATTCCTTTTTACAAGACACTAATTTTTGCCCTCAAAATCGTTAAGGGTTTACGCGTTTCCATTATGCGATGCCATTTTTATAAAGTTAAATGGATATAAGAAATCGAAGGAGAAGAAATAAAAATATGTACATAGGTCACTTAATGCCGAAATGTCTCTGGTGCCGAAATTTCTCGGAATATTAAAATTTAAATTGTTCCACTGTTATTTTATAATAACTTTTTTTTTTAAATTCTGACAGCTTGAATTATTAGCCAATAGATGTCTTTTAGCGTGACATCATTTGTGCGACCTGTGCAGAAGTTTAATATTTTGCGTTCAGCATGGCGTAATCTTTATTTTTATCATTCTTGGCCGTTGTTATTATTTTTTTCATTACTGTCAGTTTAAATGTATTTGTGTATTTTGTGTAGTTTTTTTTAAGGTAAAAACCAAAAGCTCTTCTCTTTTGCAGATCTAAGAAAAGAAAACAAATTTGTTTACAAAATGTATTTTTGTTTATTTGAATTTAAATTGAAATTTATTGTATTATGTGATTTGACATTAATTTTATAAAGCACTCAAACTTCCAAATACCCAGCGGGAAAAAGATGCTGTAAATAGGCCTTCTACAAGACCTATGTGATTGCCTATTTCTTTGGCAGTCACAAGTACTTCTAGCCGTATTGTCAAATCGTTTCAATATTGCATGGCGTTTCATTATTATTGAGCAGGGCAATTGGAAGGTCTGTCAATGCCTCATACAAGGCGTAATTAAAGGTCTACGAAATTAATAATAATATTGAGAAAAGTAAAAGAAGGGATTTTAAATAAAACAAGGGATTTAAATTAGTTTTAAATTAATTTATAGTAATTAAATAAATAAAATCACATGTACGACTATATGTGCATAAGAGCAAAGTAACGTTTGTTGTTGTAGTGACGATATACAGGAATAATTGCAAAACCATTTGTGTTTGCTATTGAAATCATGATTCATGATTCATGAATGTTGACATTCTTTTGAAATGCAATTTAGAATGTGTAGGAAACGCCTTCTCGAAGGCCTTCTTCTGAGTATCGAATCTTTTAGAATGTGTAAACAATTTTTCTAGAAGGCCTGCAAATGGAAGCACTTGCAATTTTTCCCTCTGGGTACATACAGTGGCGTTTTATAAAAATATACTTTCATAAATACACATACATACATACATATGTACTCGTATGTGTTTCAATACAATTGTGCTGAAAATATAATTTCTCAGAATCCCATTATTTTTATATGAAAGTCAAACTATGTATGTAGTTGAAAGCAAATCAATCAAAATCACATTAAAATGGCAGAAAAAAACCACAACATTTTTAAATTCTGTAGAGAGAGAGGTTCTCTTTTGTTTTTTTTTTTTTATTATTTTGTTTTTAGGGTTTTAGTTTTTTATGTTACGATACGGAACATAGTATGTACAAATATATACTTATGTACGTGTTTAACCATAAAAACTACGATAAAACCATAAAAACTGATTGATTAAGGACCTTATACACCAGGGTTGGGTAGGAAAATGACGAGAATTTTGTCATAAATGCATGCGAATATAACAACTATTTATTATAGAGTTTGAATTTGTTGGCAAGAATGTTTTTGCCAGCTCAACTGATTCCGTGCAACATGTTACTGTTAAACATGTTCAGTTTGGTCTAAAATTGGTTAATTGGTTAGCTTAATTGGTTAGCGCATTTGATCATTAAGCATGAGTTGGTATTTGTAGCCCGGGTGCGATTCCCAGCCCCTGCCACTCAAACAACATGAGTTTCTGATAATTATTAGTTTTATATTATATCATAACTAATATTTACCATAGATTTAACATTAATGCGCCTACTCGCCACCAGAGGCGCTGCAATTCTGCACTAAAAACAATCATAATGCGCAATTGCAGAGTTGTGATATAAAAAGTTTTCTTCATTCACCACCTTTACTTCTTCACCTATCCTCTTTCCAAAGAAAGTAACGCAATTATATATAGGCATATTAATTGCCTGAGTGTTACTTCTCTTAAAAAAAAAAAGTTTATCGATTTACAAACGAACAACACTTGCAGCTTATTGAAGTGTATTCTCAAAATGCATGCTCGGTTATAAAAGCGCATCCATTTTACGGTCAATTTGGTTGACCATCTAAGGCGGTTATTTGAAATCTTGTGACAAAATTTCGCAACAAATTTACACTTATTGGACATTAAATTACAAACACGCATACATAGAGTGCGGACAGAGTGCAGCTGTATCCGCCAGTGTTGTTGGTGATCGTAAATTATCGATTTGGTGCCGTTCACAGCAATTGGGCTTCTGTTACTCCACTACGTGGAACATTTTGGTGCAGGCATTGAAGCCACACGACCTACCACAACGGTTAACTTTGTTTTAACTACAGGGCGCTGGCAAAGTTGGATGAGTTTGCTGAACAGTTCATTTTACGTTTAAAGACGGTCAATTGGCCGCCTATATCGTGATATTTATCTCTTTTTTTTCAATTGTTTATTTATTGTATCTTCATTAAATATGAACTAACAATAAGTATATCAAATCTTATATCTAAAAAATTTTAATTATTAGTCCAACCAATGCCGTACGAAACTTGTTTGACCATTGTTGGTTTTTTTAGCTCATTTGGACTATTATTTGTTTGGCTATGTTAAGACTTACATCTATCTAGGGACAAGTATGCAACGAAATTTTGAAACATAAAACATTGAATTGTACAGATCGTTCTATCTACTCAAATAAAGATTTCCTGCATTTCACTAAATTATAATATGAGTTTTTTTTCTAAATAAAATCCGACACTCTTTATTTAAACATTAACTATTAATCTATCCAGTGTGCCTTTATTTGACTCAATAAACAAACCATTTTTTCCAACCTTTTGCCACGTTTCTGCTTATTTTTCAATTGACATAAAGCCTTTAATTTTTTAAAGGAAAATTGTTATTAAATCACAATATACAGCCACAGGAAATATACAAATCTTTAGATACATATATTTTTTACAACCCAGCAGTCTTGGTTGTTTGTCCTGAACTATTGATTTAATTTTTCACCTGCCACCAGTTATGATCCAAAGTTACTCTTATTATAAAACGAATGTCTGACAGTTGGTCCAAATTAGTCAATGTATGGTAGAGTGGTTCGACAAAAAAGTTGTGTCAGTCATCCCCTAGGATTAAAGATAATGTAAAAATAATTCCAGAAATATTTTTTTATTTTTTTGCCACGCCTACAAATACCGCCCTTTTAGCATTTTGTTCGCTGTGTAGCTATTATTTAGTCCGATCATAACATTTTGTATACCGGTGTTCATGGCTCTGCAAGGGCTACATTTATGTCTTTAATCATTTTTAAAAATTTGTACAAAAATATTTTAAATATTATAAATAGTATGAAGAAGTTAAACTTATGTACGAATAACTTTGTTAATTCTTACTGTCAAACTAACAATGATCTAAGGATAAATCTGTACTGATAAACATGAAAAAAGTATGGGTGGCATGGCAAAACAAAGGTTTTTAAACCACTTCAAACGAAATCAGGAACTTCGAAAGAAAAAATACATTCAATAAATCAGAATCCAAGTTTCTATGGCTATAATCGAATAAAATAATACAACGCCAGTGTCAGAACCTAAAGAAATAATATGTGTGGATTTTCAAACCCATGATGCAATTAAATATCAAAATTGTTGTGAAAAGCACAATGGTTTTCTCTACCTTAAAGTTTTTACAAAATCCATTTAATGCTTTAGTATGGTCCTTCAATAGCTGCTAATTATGCTTCCAGTTATTATGCAAAAGCTGCAATTGTTTGGTATCGAAGAAATCAGGTCCATGAAGTAGAGAAATATATGAAAGCATTTAATTGATTTGCAATACATCATTGTAACTAAAACTATTGCTCGTTAACACTTAACACATTGTTATGCAACACAGTGTACGAGTATATACATACTATTTGTTTGAGGAATATTTCATTCACGCCTAAAATGTAATTCTAGATGTTTTCCCAAGCTCTAAAGAATTTAACAACCAAATTTTGTTGTGAAACTTTGAATTTAGGCTAAAGATACTAAATACAATATTTTTGAACTCGTTTATTTATTAAATAAAAAAAAACTTCGTTTATTTAGGACAAGTCACAATAAATATTTAGTCATTTAACATTGCTTATAGTTGTACCACTAGAGACGAGATAGTTCTCTAGGCGATGCTGTTAGATCTTGAAAACTCTTGTAAGATTAAACAACATCAAACGTCAAATTTGTGGTAAAACAAGTGATCGTACCTTAAGAGACGAATAAAACAAACGTATATTTTTTATAGGCCTAATTGAGGTCTGTGGAATATGAGTATAATAAAATATTTGATTTAAGCCTTAACATATTTTCAGAACCCACAATGCCAATCCTGAAGATTCTGTGCGATCCATTTTCAAAACTTAAACTCGAAAACTACTCTGCTACACCCACGTTAATGAATTATAAGTAGCAGATTTATTTCCAAAATATTCAGATTCTGCCCCACTGAGCAAGCGACAATATATAATTTGTAGTGAGAAAAATGAATATGTAACTAAACAAACTATACTACATATTACATAGAAACACTAAGTGGCAAATGTCTCTTCAATAGATTACTATAGGTGGTTAAAGTAACTACTATCCCAAGAGCAGTACAAATAAATGATTAAAGTGATTACACGCTAGATTACTTAGATATAGTACAGTGATAATTGGAGATGTATAAAGCAACCAATTGACTTATCTTTCTTTAACAAACAGCAGACAAATCAAAAACTCTTTACATAAGACTCAGCCAGATATTTAGCTAAAAAAGAGATGCTTTGGCTACTTGTAAAACTGCTGGGACAACATGTGCAAATTTCTATGTACATACATACATACATATGTATGTACAAATACATGAATTTATTCATGTAAATATTTACAAAGGATCATTGACATAATATATCTACAGAGGGTTAAAAACAATGCCAACGTGTTTTGAATATTCAAATACACTGTACACAATTTCAATAATTCTCCACTAAAATTTAGAAAATAAAAAAATCTAAAAATCCTTTGATGGATGTGTTCTATACAGAAGTTAGTTGTTTAAGTAGTGAAATATTTCTGCATAAATTAACAAATCTTTTTTTGTTAATGTTATGTTACACACCACACAACAACTCCTCTAAACAGGCAATGAATTTCATATATAGGCTTAGGAAAATAATGCTCTGCATCATACATCATTACTGTCGTCGATTCCCATAAATTGTTTGTCGTGAAACGGCAAAAAAAAACAAGTAAGAAAGTATAGTCGGTCAAGCCCGACCATATAATATCCTACACCCAGTATATGTATAAAACAGTTTTTCAAAAACGAGCGCTATATGGGAGATATTACTTATTATGGACCGATTATCCAAAAATTTAGTGCCATGATTTCTGTGAATATAAATATTGTGTATGTTAAACTTTATCTCGATATAAATACTTTTAAAAGATTTTTTGAATCTAAATCCTTCGGTTGTGTTTTTATTTTAAGTTTTCACCAGTGCCCACTTTAACATTTTAAATTATAAATTAATTAATTTAAAACCAAATCCAAAAAATATTGGATAAACATTTTATGTGTTGGACCAATATTTCTGGGCCTTACACAGATCAGCACAAATTTAATACACCCTCACCACTATGGTGGTGTAGGGTATAAAAAAAAACCAAACCAAAATTAACACAAAAACACATTCTCTTGTCGTTAGTTGGTGTGTTATGATTTTACATTTCTTCAATGTGATTTTGAATTTGAATACAAATTCCTTTAAGAAACAGCCAGAAAATCTTGTTTAACATGGGTGTAAATTGACTTGATTTGATTTTAACCAGGCCAATAAAACAAGACTGAAAATATTTTTTATATATACTCGAATGTTTAAGTATGTTAATTTGAAATTGTTTTCCCTTAAGGTTGGTTTAATTTTAATAAACGTTGATAAATGTTTTTGCTGTTGAAATATTAATAAATTGCTCACACGTTTACGTTTGTGTGCTATGTATATTAAATACATATATATACATAAGTACTGAAATAAATCATAAATTTAATAAAATTTTACTTTAATCACAAATGTCGTAATAATAATAATAAAAAAATCTGATTAAAACGTTAATGAAAAGAAAACATAATTTATTATATGTATATGTACATATACAACTTGTTAATGCCTAAAGATTGGCAATGTTCAACTAAAATCCGTTCGTATTGCAGAAGCTTTTTTTAATAACCCGTTGACAACATTGTTAAATTGTTTTCATCTTAATCAGCCATTAATTTATTCACTCACTAAACAACAATCATAAATCTTATCATAATATGTTGGTCTTAGATCAGGAGTGCCCAAGCCCTATACTCTTGGTGCTCTTTTGTATTTGTAAAAACTCTTAGCTATAGGCTGTGTGTCTTGTATACTCATTACAGCACTCAGTACTAGCAATACGAAATACACAAACAACTTTGCCTTATTTGTTTTTTTTTTTTTTTTTTGTCGTACTTCACTCTATACACGCAAGCGCAAAGCAACAACACTTTCGTATGCTCTACTGGTAAACATTGGTGACTGCGATCGTCAATGTAGATTTTCTTTTTGTTTAACGTATGATACCGTTTAAAAAACAGTGTGGTTTCTTTGTATGTATTGACTTTTACAACAAAAAATACTGGGGCCAAATTACCGCATTCGTTATCGAATGAGCTATCGTATCGAAGAATGATTTCGATATCGAAATTATGATAAAATGTACTAAATTTCTTTCTCGATATCGAATGCCATAATCTCAAATAAGAAAATTACGATAAATTTTACTCGATATCGAATGCGGTAATTTGGCCCCTGAATAAAAATTAGTTTTTATTTAAATGTATTGGTGTTTGCTCTTACCTAAGCAACTTTTGGGCATTCCTGTCTTAGATTATGTTTACCACAACCATGTTTTTCTCTGCGTGCATGTATGAATTTGTGATATAAAAGTATTCTAGAATAAATATAAACAGGCTACACTACAGAGACACTAAGTGGCAATTGATTATTCAACACATTACTTCATCTGGTTAAAAGAACTACTTTCTAAAGAGCAATACAAACAAATGTTTAAAGAGACTACACGCAAGATTACTTCGAGACAGTAAAGTGACAATTGGATATGTTTAAAGTAACCAATTGACTGAGATTTCTATTACTAACAGTATACCCTATAAATGATCGAAAACTTTATGCATGAAGTCAGACAACGACACGATTTTAACACACAGAAAAACATAATTCTGCAGATTCAGATATTTTTATTAGTAGTCCGATAACGCTCCCTGTCATTATAGAAAATTGTATAACAGTGGAATATTGTCAATGGAAAATTAAAGCGAAATTTTACTGTAGCTAATCTAATCTAATTTTTTCTAAGAGCAAATAAATTTTAATTACTTCTTTTGGCTTTTCTTAAAAATAAATAAATTTTTTGTTTAGATTATAAGATTTTTTTATTATTAAATTTAAATGGTTTTACATATTTCTTTATTCTCATCCCGCGAAGTCTAATGCCGCGAATAAGTATCAATTTGAGGTTCAAAAGTATTCAACTGTTTAAGACAATATTAAGACAATTATGCGACCAGATTTAATGTGAACTCTAGACCCAGTGATACACTTTAAAGTTCAAAATTCAAGCTAAACGCCTTTTTATCCATAACATACGATATTGTAAATCATTATAAAGTCTTTTTAAGCTTCAAGCATAGATCTTTCTTAGCCCAAATCGTAGATCTAAGGAAGCCACAATCGTAGGCATTCCTAAAGTGTTAATTAAGTTTCATCCAAAGTATTTAAATCTCAATCGTAAAACTTTCTGAAGTCTTAATTAAGCATAAACCAAAGTCGTATTTAAATCTCAGTTGTAGGTCGTGCTTAAGAAACCCTAATCGTAAGCATTTCTAAAGTGTTAATTAAGTATCATTCAAAATCGTATTTCAACCACAAGGACACCCCAATTGTAGATCTTTCTAATATGTTAATTAAACATAAACCAAAGTCGTATTTAAACCTCAAACGTAGGTATTAATGAAGCCCCATTCCCACCAACCAAAGTCGTATTTTAGTCTCAATTTTAGGTATTTTCCCAAGGAAGCCTTATTCATAAATCTTTATAAAGTCTTACTTAGGCATCAATCATAGATCTTTTTAAAGTCATGCATAGACTTTAAGCCATACCAATAATTGTTATATAGTATAGTTTATTTAAGTTAAATATACACACATACATACTCGTACATTTATTCATTTACCGACATTTATTTGACATGCAACAATTATCACTATCAAATCGCGTGCATCACTTGTTGTTCATCATTTTCATTATCAATATCATTGTTGTCGTCGTCGCCGTTGTCGTGAATTGGGCAGGCAAATGTCATGCTGCACTTAAACGAAAACAACGAAAACACATTCACTCCAACAAACGTGCAATTGCCAATTGCCTTCTCTTCTTCAAATAACCAAAAGCAAATAATCAAGCCCTTTCACAAACCAATTTCATTTAAGAATGCGCTCTGTCATTCCATATTAAAATGATCTTATAACTATTAAAGCATCTGTCTATTTATCTGGTAATTCGCAACGTTCGTCTGCCACTTAATCTTTCCTCTCTCTCTCTCTCTCACTCTCTCTTTTGAAGTAACGATTTTGCATGTCGATGCCACATTTCTGATTTTTGGTTTAAGTGCCTTTTTTTTCTTCTGTAAACGTTGGTGGAAGAGTTTTATTACGGCTGTATGTAGTTGGTTGGCTTTTATTGGTCTTCCCAAGTACTTTGGCCGACTCTACCCAGCATACCATTCTAGGAGCGCTCCGAAAAAGGAGTCAGAAAAGAGTCCAACAAAAGAGCATTTTCGGAGCGCTCCGAAAAAAGGAGTCAGAAAAGAGTCCAACTAAAGAGCATTTTCGGAGCGAAAGAAAAATTTGCTTGTTACTGTCCTGAGTCTCAGTATGACTCAGAAATTCCACTTAATTATGTGTGTACCAAAGCGTTGTTGTCCTGTTATTTGTGCTCTGAACAAAAAAATATAGCTTACCACACAAAAATGATAAAAACAAGATTACACAGAGCCCAAGAAAAACCTCATAAAAGACTCTTTTCTGGCATTATCTAAGAGCTCTTTAAGAGCCCAAAAAACCCTCATAAAAGACTCTTTTCTGACATTATCTAAGAGCTCTTACTGACGGACCATTTTCGAATGTAATGACCCTCTTTTCTAAAGGTTTTCGGAGCAATTATGATGGTTTTTTGGGCTCATAAAGAGCATTAACGCTCCGAAAAAGGTGTCAGAAAAGACTCTTTTCGGACTCATATGGCTTGCTGGGTAGGTACTTTCTCAACACTGCAGTCATTGTTGACTTGTTATAACAGAAACAACAACAACATTAACAGTAATTTGACACCGTGACGCCATACGATCATCTTAACAACAACACGAAGAAGTAAAATAAAACTTCAATGAGTTTTTAGTTTGTTTTGTATGAAGATTTACGTTTGCAGTGAACTAACGAGTGAGCGACGTTTGCAGAGCACGTGATATGATCACGTTTAAATTTTTTTTCCCCTTTATGTTTATTTTATTGTGGCTTTATAATTTTGTTTTAAACTTTTATATTACAAATCACTTATTTGAACCGGATTACAGTTAGACACTCTTACTTACACTCTTACTTACTGGTTAGTAATTACACATTAATAACAGCAGAGAGCATTCACGGGAAGAGTTGAAACATTTTTTTTTGTTTAACTAAATAAACAGTTTAATGTGTCCAAGTTGCATGCAAACATCTGGTTGCTCATTAGACCAGAAAAATTAAGTTGAAATCATTTTCACTCATTAAATTGAAATTAAAAGGGGTTTACAATGGGATCTTTGCTTAAAACAAATAAAATAAAACAAAGAATTTCTATGAAAATCATACAAATTTGTTTTGGAAAGAGCAAGGTTTGCAATATATCAAAATTTCCAATCATATTTCTTATTTCGTTAGTCATGTCAAAGATTTTGAGTCTTAAGGTGGTAATCGGTTCGATTGGATCCGTATAGACTTTATCCCTCTAAGGGCCATTATTACAACTTGCCTCTAATGTTCTTAATAGTAAAAGGTAAATTTAATTAAAGTGAGGAATAAAGTGACCTTTAAAATTTTTCGTTATTACAACTTCCTTGTAAAATAAAATATTTTTTTTTTCTAAAATATGGCAATACCAGTAAAAACCCGATTTCTTTTGACAGATTACTGACAAGAAACAGTAAATTGTTTGTGTTTGTGAAAAAATATAAATCAAACGTCTGCTTTCCATTTTTGTTTATCAAATTATTTATTGGCAAAACAAAATTAAAATTAATTTATTTTTCATGAAGTTGACATTTTTTCCAGAACATATGGCAAGTTCAAATAAAGGGTGGTTAAATTGTAAGGGCCGATGTTGAATGTGAACCACACCTAAACGCCAATCTTTTTTCCGAATTTTATTTGACATTTCTCTATTTCAGACTTACTCAATTTGAACCATGGAGAGATACACAATCCAACAACGTGTTAAAGTTATCCAGACTTATTATGAAAATGGGCGTTCAAATCAAAATGCATATCGTGCACTTCGTGATTTTTTTGGTCAATTTGATCGTCCAAATGTGCGTACAATCGCAAAAATCGTGGAAAAATTCGAGCAAACCGGGTCTGTAGAAGATGTGAGAACACCAGTGCATGCTCGTACAGCTCGTACTGCAGAAAATATTGCTGCTGTTCGCGATAGTGTGGCTGAAGAGCCGTCCACCTCAACTCGTCGTCGGACCCAACAATTGCACCTCTCACGCTCGTCGTTGATGAACATTATGCATAAAGACTTGCATTTACACGCTTACAAGGTGCAATTGGCTCAAGAACTAAAGCCTCTTGACCATTCCAAACGTCGTGAATGGGCAGAATGGTGGCAAGAAATGGCAACAGTGGAAGATCAATTTTCGAAGAAAATCATCTTCAGTGATGAGGCACATTTTCGTCTCAGTGGATTCGTCAATAAACAGAATTGCCGCATTTGGGCGAATGAGAATCCAAGAGTGATTGTCGAAAAACCAATGCACCCACAAAGAGTGACTGTTTGGTGCGGTTTCTGGGCTGGCGGCATCATCGGGCCGTATTTTTTCCAAAATGAGGCCGGTCAGGCAGTTACTGTGAATGGTGTTCGCTATCGTGAGATGATAACGAACTTTTTATGGCCCGAATTGGAAGATATGGAAGTGGACGATATGTGGTTTCAGCAGGACAGTGCCACTTGCCACACAGCTAACAAAACAATGGCTCTTTTGCGCAACAAATTCAATGGCCGTGTTATCTCACGTAATGGCGATGTCAATTGGCCGCGAAGATCATGTGATTTGACACCGTTGGACTTTTTTCTTTGGAGTTATTTGAAAGAAAAGGTGTACGTCGATAAGCCAGCAACAATTGAAGAGCTAAAGGATGAGATAATTCGGCACATTAACGGCATAGAACCTCCATTATGCCTCAGGGTCATCGAAAATTTGGACCATCGGATGGAGGTGTGCCGCCGTGGTCGCGGCGCCCATTTGGCCGATATTTTGTTCCATACATAATTGAGTAATACCAATATATCATAATAAAATAAAATTACAATAATTTCCTAAATAGTTTGAGTTTTATTCAAAATCAACATCGGCCCTTGAAATTTAACCACCCTTTACATACCTCACTATAAATTTTAAAGGCAAGATGATCTTCCCTTTAGCTTATCTATCGGTTTTAGATTAAAGTAAACTTATAATAACCAAATACTTCGTATCTGTCCGATAACATCATACCTTTAACTATTGCCAAGGCACTCATCACAAAAGTGACAATGGTGACAAATGCAGCTGCTTTTGTATTGAAAGAGCTTATTTAACAGTTGCTAACGTACTAAAATATTTTTAAAGACTTTGAAAGCTCAATTCTGTATATTTTGCACTACCAGAATTTCGGGAAGCCATTGCTGCTGGACTAGTTCCATATCAAGAAGAGCAGTCAGTAGGTCACCCAAGTGTAAGATCGAGTAGTAAATCCTTAGTAAATTCACCACAACCGAATCATTTAAAAATAGGCAGCAAAACTATTCACCTAGTTGCGGATATCCGCTATGATAGCATTAATCATTACCCTAAATTGGCTAAATAGGGAAAGTGATAAAAAAAAGGTGCAAGCATTGCAAAAAGTCTCAGACGCAATGTTTTTGTTCGAAATTCACTTATGCTGCCCAAACAAAACATATATTGATTTTTTTTTTTAACATAATTACAAATAATTTATTTTTGCCATTTATTTTTAACTAATGTAAAGTATTTGCAATAAAAATCAACAAAATATGTCTTCTTAGAAATAACTACTAATTTCTATCAATAAACGCCAAAGAGTGTCTTCAGGCACTTATTAACCTTTTGTCACATTTTTTTGATCTCAGATGTTTAAATTTATTAAAAAAAAAATTATGTAAAAACTTTTTGGACTTTATTGTAAAAATTGGCATTGGAGGGTTGTGTTTACCGTTAACGCCAAAAAAAAGTAATCCAGAGATAATAAATCGCATGATCAATGCGTCCAATTAACAGCTGAATTTCATTAAATTATATTATCACTAAATTTGGTCTTCCCATACAATCTTGTTGTTTATAACTCTCCTTAGCGTTATCCATTCAATGTAACCGCATTAAGAGACGTATTTTTGAGGAAAAAAAAATAGAGTTCCAACCTGACACCAGAGCTTTAGTTGAACGTTTTCTGAGTGAAACGTTTCATTGAAGACAGCCTATTGTATTAATATCATTGGTGTTCTCGCCAACGACCACCAATTAGACGGTGTCTAATTAACACTGCACAGATTTAGTCTTCGAATGTAATGGCGTAGTACGACCTGAATTAAAATCAGGCAGTATGAAGTTATCTCGAAACAGGAATAGTATCGCTACTGCCTGTAGCATATTCAAAAATATTAAAGTTATATGCCCTCAAGATAACTCGGAAAGCCTAGTTGTCATCCTCCGACCCTAAGTCTAAATAGATTTACTTTTATAACGCTCTTAGTGTCTGGTTTAGATTTTTTTTATTCGAAGCTTTGTTATTTATTTTCCTTAAATTTAAGCTAAATTAGTATATTGTTCAAATAATAATTTTTTTTATTACATAATAAAACAATATTTTACTTTCTTACTTACTTACAGATTCCTATTAAACAACTTGTAACACTTGGGTAAGTACATACATATATTATTTTAAGAATACTCATATTTTTCCCAGAAATTTGCTGCTCACTCGTAGTTAAAACAAAAGCTCATGGCAGTGTATAAAGTATTTAAAGAATTTCTTTTCTGAACAGCAATTGTTTACCTATGGACGTGCTTATAAATTGTATGCATGTATTTGAAAGATGTTTATTTTCAAAGCATTTTTTTTATTTAAATTGAATTTTTATTTGATCACAAAACTAAATATTGTTGAGTATTAATTTTATTATTGCTACATTTTTTGCAATAAATTCTAACTTAAATGATGGCAAATTTGCATCACATCCCCATACGGGCAGGCAGAAATAAATACATATGTATTTTCATTGCTCCAGTTTTACAGGTACACAACATATTTAACAATGGTAAAATTGTGCCAACAACCAGCACAACTAACAGCAAGTGTTGCATCAATGGCATAGAAGAAAAATCGCTGCAATTATGGTAGCAAGAGTGCACTATCGGGAATTTTTCGAAAAAATATGCTTTCTGAGCTGAGAAAACTTTTAATAGTAAAAAAAGCACTTTTTACGAAAAGTGCTATTTTAACTCCTAATTTAACTAACATTATATCAGCAATTTTCTATTAAATTAATAACAAATAAATTTTAATAATTTTTAAGATTTTGAAAAAAGTAATATTTCTACTACTACATATTTTCAAAAATAGTATTAAATAGGAAAAAACCTAAATAAAGTTTTCATGTCTTAATTGAAAATAATTTTAATAGTAAAACATACTTTTTTACGAAAATTTTAATTTTAAATGTAGACAACTCACAAAAACTTTTTTATCATTTCTAAAGATTTTTAAAAAAAGTAGTATTTCTACTACTATTTTCAAATATAGTATAAAATAGGAAAAAACTTAAATAAAGTTTTCATGTCTTAATTGAAAATAATTTTAATAGTAAAACATACTTTTTTACGAAAATTACTACTTTTACTACTAATTTAGCTAAAATTTCATAAAAAATTTTTTTAAAAATTTAAATTTTCGTATTTAATTTTAAATGTAGACAACTCACAAATACTTTTTATCATTTCTAAAGATTTTTAAAAAAAGTAGTATTTCTACTACTATTTGCAAAAATAGTATTAAATAGGAAAAACCCTAAATAAAGTTTTCATATCTTAATTGAGAATAATTTTAATAGTAAAACATACTTTTTTACAAAAATTACTACTTTTACTACTAATTTAGCTAAAATTTCATAAAAAATTTTTTTAAAAATTTAAATTTTCGTATTTAATTTTAAATGTAGACAACTCACAAATACTTTTTTATCATTTCTATAGATTTTTAAAAAAAGTAGTATTTCTACTACTATTTGCAAAAATAGTATTAAATAGGAAAAACCCTAAATAAAGTTTTCATATCTTAATTGAGAATAATTTTAATAGTAAAACATACTTTTTTACAAAAATTACTACTTTTACTACTAATTTAGCTAAAATTTCATAAAAAATTTTTTAAAAATTTAAATTTTCGTATTTAATTTTAAATGTAGACAACTCACAAATACTTTTTTATCATTTCTAAAGATTTTTAAAAAAAGTAGTATTTCTACTACTATTTGCAAAAATAGTATTAAATAGGAAAAACCCTAAATAAAGTTTTCATATCTTAATTGAGAATAATTTTAATAGTAAAACATACTTTTTTACGAAAATTACTACTTTTACTACTAATTTAGCTAAAATTTCATAAAAATTTTTTTTAAAAATTTAAATTTTCGTATTTAATTTTAAATGTAGACAACTCACAAAAACTTTTTTATCATTTCTAAAGATTTTTAAAAAAAGTAGTATTTCTTCTACTATTTGCAAAAATAGTATTAAATAGGAAAAACCCTAAATAAAGTTTTCATATCTTAATTGAGAATAATTTTAATAGTAAAACATACTTTTTTATGAAAATTACTATTTTGACTACTAATTTAGCTAAAATTTCATAAAATATTTTTTTAAAAATTTAAATTTTCAAAAAATGGTCAAAAACGTAGTCGCATGGCATATTACAATAAATGAACCATGGTGTAACTATACAAGGTAAGTGCAGTAGCACAGCTGACTGATGTTTTCGTTTTTGTAGTGTGTTGTATTGGTTGCCAATTTGCACTCACCTTGTATAATTACACCATGAAATGAACAGTGAAGATGTCAAATAATAGAAAATATCACTAGCTTGGGGACAGACACTAAATTCAGAAATGTGGCACACACATTTCAAACCTTTTTTATTGCATCTATTCATTGCCCTGTAAAAGATCATAAAATCCATTTGTTCCACTAAACTACAATTCATCTGCTACTAAAGCCCTTAAAATTTGCAAACAATTTTTTAAAACTCAAGCCATAATATCTAAACTTTCTTTTGTGTACAACCTTCAACACAAACAAAAAACATAAATAATTGTTTTTAAAATTCTTTTTGCAAACTCATTGAAATTGGGTCAAATTGAAGTCATACAAACCAAACCGAACAAGACCAAACCAAACCAACTTGCCAAGCAATCAAAAGAAAACTAAGAGAACTCAAAATACTGTTTGTGGCTAAATGAAGCAGAGAAGTTACATATTTAGTTGGTACGGTGGGTTCGTTCAGTGGCTACGGTTTAGTCTTGACAAGTTCTTGCGGCTAAATTATTTTGAACTTGTAAGAAATACAACTTTATGAAGCAACTAAATATATAAAGAAAAGAAAAAACTAACTAGAAAATGTATAATTATTAAATTTTCTCACAAAAAAAAAAAACAAAACAAAAGCTAAAAGAAGAATTGTTCTCAACAATAAACAGACAAAAATAATGCAATTTTATAACAAAGCTGTCAACTAAATGATGTCAACGAGATACAATTGTTTGTTAGTTTTTGGGCAGCTTTTTTTAATTTTTAAGAAAATCAACTTAAAAACTCTGACAGACACATTTAACTGGGTAAAAGCGGAAGTAAATTAGTTGGTTGTGTTATAAAACAAAAAACAATAAAAAAAAAGACGACGAACAACAAAAGCAAAAAAGGAAAAAGTTAATTTGTTACACTTTCAGTTAGGAAAACTTGAAATGAATACAGAAACAGCAGCAAAAACAGAAAAATAAAACAATCAAAAATTGTAAGACAAACAACAAAAGAATTTAAGCAAACAAAACATTTGATATAAAGTTAATTTGAAAAAAACCCGCTAAAAAAACATCACAAAAACAAAGTGGAATGAGGAGTTAACTAATACAGGCCCAATTTACACAAAGCAATTCTTATTAAAAAAAACTGATAAAATGTTTTCCTTGAAATTTCTTCGGTGTTCACACAGCACAATTCTTATGGCTTACATTTGTATACCCATACATTCATACATATGTAATACAAATAAGAGAGTAACAGGAATTGCTAGCACAAGCAACTGAGCACTCTTGTCTTATCTTTTTCTCATCACGTTGTCTAAAAGGTAATCAGCTAAGCTTACAGAATTGCTTCGTGTAAATTGGGACTAATGAACAGCATAAAGTTACCATATACAGTAGAGAAGTGGAAAATCACCAGAAAATCGTAATTTACAGGAAGCAATTTTATTTGAAAAAATTGATACTATATTTTTCTTGAAATTTCTTCGGTATTCACACATCATAATTCGTATCGCTTAAATCGCTCGTATTTTAATTTGACAGTAGACACAGATGTGCATGCACATATGTAGTACGAATATTAGAATAAAGAGTAAAAAAAGCGTAACCACTTGTTTTAGCACAAATTTTTTTGACTTTGTTTTGCAAAGTTTTTTTAATAAATAAACAAGTTCAAAAATATATTATTTTTTCAGCAAATATTTGCCAAGTGTGACCCTAACTTAACACGTAATGCTAATTCAATCAACTGTGTACTCGTCTTATCGTCCCCTCACTCAAAGAATTGCTTCGTGTAAATTGGTACAAAGTTTTATTTTTAATTTCAATGCCTTAGAGTTGTTCACATAAAATCTGACCAAAATACAAAAGTTTCTTCCAGTGATTTGTTTATTATTATGTTTCTTATCTCAGATCTCAGCCTACAGTGGCTCACAGCTTATTTTATGTAGTGCATTTTTTTTCGTTTTCAAAGCTTTATATAAAGAAAACTAACTTCAAAAAAAAATTTATGTCATTTTTTACACATAATGTTATAGTTTAACAAACAAAAAATATTTATCGCAATAATGTACATTTTAATATATTAAAACTAAAAAAACATAATACACACACATTGTAAACGTACGTATATTTCGTTCTAACTCACAACATGTAAAAAAGAAATATGATAATTCTCGGATTCTATTTCTCAAAAAACGGTAAGTTAAATAGATGATGTTTACAGATTGATCGTGGACAATGAAGATTGCTGATGACGCCCTTGGCAGGGTAGAAAATGCATTCCAATTTGCCAATTGTTTCAGTACTTTACAATAGTATTCTTGAAAATTCGAACTATTAGCCTGAATAAAAAAAACTTTTCTCATAAAAAAGTTTGTTTTTTTACGCCACCGCTTATTTTATGCAGTCAATTTTCACAGTACCGATAGCTCAATGCAGCATCGGTGGTTTTTTGTTTTTCTCTTTTTGCTACTTTTATCAATATTTTCTGTTGAATTGTAAGTCCGATTTTCAATGTATTTCAAACGCGACCGCGACAAAATGGTCACTCACAGCAAAAATAACAAAAAAAAACATGCATGAAAACCAGGTCCATAACAAAGGCAGAAGGGCACCAAATAAAAATTTCAATTAGCAAGATAAGTGACATATTTTAAGAAAAATCAGAGCAAATCCAACTGGTCTCCGAAGTTACAACTGACCTGGGCAAACAATGTTGCGTTGAAACCGTTCGTTGCGCCAACATGATTCTAATGGCCGAGTTGCAGGCATGAAACCGTTTATAAAACCCGAAGAACAAACTGTGCAGGCTAAAATTCGCCAAAGAACATGTTTGCAAGGAATCTACATTGTGAAATTCGGTCAACTTCGCTGATTAATCTAAGTATGTTATATTCGGTTCAGATGTAAACCAAATACCGAAATAAACAAAGAAAACCTAAAGGCAACATGAATAATGGTGGTGGCAGTGTCATGGTTTGGACCTGTATGTCAGCTGATGGTGCTGGGAATTTAAAATTTGTTGAAACAACCATAAACAAATAAAAGCGCCTTCAGATTCTAAAGGACAACGTGTTGAAAAGCGCAAAGATCCTGGTTATAAGATCAGAATTTTTATTTTACCAGAATAACGATCCAAATCAGGTATTGTGCAAACGTGACTAATATACTATATACCCACATTTGAAGACACAGTCGCCAGATCTTAATAATATCGAAAACTTATGATCAATTTTAGAAATCAGCATAAGAAACACAAAATTTCTAACAAAAACGACTTAAACTAAGCGCTACTAACAAGTGGTCAAATATTTCGCCGTGTATTATACAAAAACTGGTCGCATTAATGCCAAATCGCCTTGAATCGGTAGAAGGTTATCGCATCAAAAATTAAATAGTGTAATTGCCAGTTTTAATTTCAAGTTTTTGAAACCCATACGTGACTGCATAATATAAGCTGTGATGTGAAAACCCAGAATTTTTTTAGTTCTAATATATTTTAAAATGTACATTTTTGCAATAAATATTTTTTGTTTGTTAGACTATAACATTTTTTTCTTTTAAATGACACCAATTACTTTTTTACGTTCCTGTTGCTTTTCATTTTATGGAGATTTGAAAATAAAAAAAATCACTGCACAAAAAAAGCTGTGAGCCACTGTCTATTAGAGCAGCAGCTAATAGTTACTTTAAAAACGCAAAAGCAAACTGAAAACAATTTGGTGGCTCATTAAAATAAGCACCAAACGGCGGTCAAGCGTATTGTTACCTTTAGAGGTGGCTAGGAAAATACTTAAAACAGAAACCTAACGACACCATTCAATACTTCCCAAAAAATTAAAACGTTTTTTTCTATTGTTCGGCTCAAACTACTGTGATGATGTAAAACAAACGAAAGTAAAGAAGACAAACCACTCACTGGTGAATTGTTGTTTGAAGAACGAAATAAATATTGAAATGAAAATAAACAACAGAAAACAAATGAATTTTCAAGCAAGCAAACAAACGATCGACCACTTATTTTGACCATATTGTTGTGTTGTTACTACTGCTGCTGCTGCTGTTACTTCTACCTTCTACTACTGTTGACGTTATTGTTTGTGCCACCTATTGTCTATAACTTATAAATTAAAATTTTAAGATTTATATTTAACGAAACTTTTTCGAAATCAAACAAAAAAAAATGAAACTGCATGAATGGAGGAAGGAGTTTACAAAAAACTTGATATTGTGACAAGAATACTCCTTAACAGGGATTGCCAGTTTTAGTTTAAGACTTTCCAATAAATGCTGGTTCCCTCTGAAGTTCCCCTCGGATAACTGGTGTATTTTAAAATTATGTAAAAAATTCTTACCTGATAAAGCGAATGATTAGAGGCCTTAGGGTCGAATCGCAATACAGAATAAGCCCCCTGAATCGATTTAACGATTTCCGTCCCTCCGTCTGTACAGATCACAATTTTAAAGATATTTCGATGAAATTTGGTACGTGAAATTTTTTCGGCCTATTATGTCACCTGGCCCCCATACAAATGTCCTCCCGAAATTGGGGTTTACTGATCATAAATGTTTGAATTATGCAAGTATGCAAACAAATTTCACCACAAATGAGTGGTAAGTGAAGCCAAATCAGATTTACAAATTTTATGCAGATCGGTCCATAATTTATCATAGCTCCCATATAAGGTCCACTCCCGAAAATCACTTTAAAGAGCATAACTCCCTCAAAAATGTGGATATCTAAATAATATTGAACGCAAATATATTGTATGTCTAAAAATAATACGGTACAATTTTATTATGATCGGTCTATAATTAGTTATAGCTGCCATATAAGGGCCACTTTCGAAAATCACTAAATTTCTTAAAAATTTTGGTATTTAAATAAAATTCAACACAAATAAATTTCATATATACAGAAATAATGACACCTAATTTTATAATAGTCGGTCCATACTTAGTCCAAACTCCCATTTAAGACCCTCTCAGTAATTCACTTTAACCTCCATAAATCTTTTAAAAGTATTTATATCGAGATAAAGTTTAACACAGAAATCATAACACTAAATTTTTGGATGATCGGTTCATAATAGGTTATATCTCCCATACAGCGCCCATTTCTGAAAAACTGTTTTATACATTTAGGGTAGGGTATTATTATTAAGGCTTGACCGACTATACTTTTTTACTTGTTTTTATTATAGATGGGCAAATTCATGTTGACAATGTTAGGCACATAAATGTCTATAGAAAACCGCATCCATACAAAATTCTGCAATAATAAGTTTAATGCAAAGTGAAATCTCAAATAAAAATCTCAATACAATGTTTGCATCGGTCCATATTTTGCCATATCCTCATACAATATAAGCCATAACTCCCTTATGAAGACTACTTGCGAAAACTCACTAACGTACATAATGCTAAATATCGAACTGAAATTTTACACAAATCATGTAAAAATTATACTATATATCGATGCTATATCGTGATTTCAACAGACGGACAAAATTTAGGTTAAATTTCATCTCAATAACGTAATTTACAAAAGTTGAATGGTTGTTTTACTCGGAAGTTTACTTTAGTTGGAAGCTTTTTAATGCCAATTTTGGACTGACAGCTACAAAATCCAGTAGTATAATTGCCGTATGACCGATATTAGTATATTTTCTGGATTAAAATTACTGATCATTATAATCATCGATATCGATATTTATTAGACATTATTGCGGGTTAACTTTTATTGGGAATGGTCCTAATATGGGATATATGACCAATTATGGACCGATTTTCATAAAATTCGCTGCAGATAATTTTATATAGTTATATGAAATGTATCGAAATTCAGCAAAATACCGATATATTTAAAAGAGATATGAGTATTTATATATGGACCGATATTTACAAAAACCAGCAGTTAAATTTTGGCATATATATACATGATCTGTGCAAAGGTTTGCATCGGTACCGCTATTTATAACAGTCTTATAAGTATTTAAGTTTTTTTTTTCGAAAAGAGAAGTAACATTTACGCAATTAATATGCCTACATATAATTGGCGTTACTTTCTTTGGAAAGGGGATAGTTGAAGAAGTAAAGGTAGTGAAAGAAGAAAGCTTTTTACATCACAACTCTGCAATTGCGCATTATGATTGTTTTTAGTGCTGCATTGCAGCGCCTCTGGTGGCGAGTAGAGCGCATTATTTTTAAAGCTTGATTTTTATAATAAATTAATTATTTTACTTCGGTGGCGAAGGAGGGCGCTGTGATATATATTAGTTATGATAGAATGAAAAACTAATAATTATCAGAAACTGATGTTGTTTGAGTGGCAGCGGCTGGGAATCGCACCCGTGCTACAAATACCAACTCATGCTTAATGATCAAATGCGCTAACCAATTAAGCTACAGCACCTTCAAGTTATTTTCGAAAGTCAAACATGAACCTAAGCAAACAAAATATTATTTTGTATTTATTTTTATATAAATTGAGACATATTTCGCAAAGAAACTTGTTTGTGGACCGATTACTATACTTTTTATACCCTTCACCTTCATGAGAAGGGTATATATGAGTTTGTCATTCCGTTTGTAATTTCCACAATATAATTTTTCGACCCTATAAAGTATATATATTCTGGATCCTTATAGTTAGCAGAGTCTATTAAGCCATGTCCATCTGTCTGTCTGTTGAAATCAATTTTCTGAAGTCCCCAGATATTTTCGGGATCCAAATCTTCAATAATTCTATCGAACATGCTTTTGAGAAGTTTGCTATTTAAAATCAGCAAAATCGGTTTAGGCCAACCAGAGTTATGGAGCAATATGTGAGACAACCTCCATAAAAATTTGATATTTTTTGTCCATTTTATTGCAATATTTTGAAATATATTGCAGATAATACCATGAAATTTTGTATACGTTGTTTGTATGATAAAAGCAGAAAGTATGCAGGAAATATAATGAATCTGTCCATGGTTTCTTATAGCCCCCATACAAAATTCTTCCCGAAATATTGCTCAATTATACATAAATGCCTATAAAATTGGTATATCAAGACAAAATTCAGCAAAAATAAGTTTTATGCAAAAAGAAATCGCAAAAAATGGTCGGCCCAGAACTGGTCAGTGCTCCCATACAAGGACCGCATCAGTACCGACTCAAAACTTTGCACAGATCATTTACATATATACAAAAATCATTCCACAAAATTTTGTGGCTCGATATCGAACCAACTTTTATATGGATCAGAAATTCTAATCCAGAAATCATATTAGTATCGGTTATACGGCAATTAAGCTTCTGGACTTTGTAGCTGTCAGTCAATAATTGCTCCTGAATTAAGTCCACTTCCGAGCATAACAACCAACCATACAACTCTTGTAAATACCGCTATTGAGATGAAATTGAACCAAAATAAGCCTAAAATACATAGAAATCACATTACTGGATACTGGATTTAGAAGCCATCGCTCAGTAATTTGTCCACTTCTTCTATGCCACCCATAAATCTGTAAATGTATATTTTTTGTCAGCTGCTGTCAAAATCTAATTAAATTAGCAATATTGGGCATGTGTAAACACATTTTAATTAACCAATAATTGACTCAATTAACCCTTAACCTGTATTA
The DNA here is from genome assembly GCA_916048285.2 of Bellardia pandia. Classification (NCBI taxonomy): domain Eukaryota; kingdom Metazoa; phylum Arthropoda; class Insecta; order Diptera; family Calliphoridae; genus Bellardia; species Bellardia pandia. The sequence goes on from OU696531.1 coordinate 27,042,383, forward strand.
ATGGGTAAAAATTGCCCAAACAGTATTTATTGCTCATTTATTCTTTAAATACTTAGCCGATTTTTGTGAATCAAATGTTCCGAATGTCAAAAATTTATTTGCAAAAAGCATTCTGAGACCAATATTTTATATAATGAATGTAAAATAAATAAAAAAAAATAATAAATATTAGAATTTTTTGAATTAGGCAAATTTGACCCACTAATGTCATATGCGTTTTATTTTTGAAGTACAGGATAAGGGTTAATAATGCATGTCTGAACACCATATAAGACTGAATAGAAAACACAGAATAAGAATATTCTAGTCCTATAACCAGTGTAGTTTTTCTATTTCTTAGTACGTTTAGGTGGAGGGTATATAAGATTCGGCACAGCCGAATATAGCAGTCGAACTTGTTTTTAATTGTGTTTGTGTAGATTTAAATAAATAAAGACTCGTTATACATATTTTCTTCAAACTACTTGCCGCTTTTATTTTGCAACTAAAAATAATCCGGTTTATTTAAAGGACATAAACCACCGTTTTTAAAAGGTAAAAACGTAAAAATATTTAAAAGTTAAAAACGTAACAATATAATATATATATGTATGTATGTATATAATATAATTATGCATCCACATCAATGGTGAAGGGTATATAAGATTCGGCAAAGCCGAATATATCACTCTTACTTGTTTTCATTAGGGTCAGCCCTTTTATTGTAGAAACAACTTGTGTAAAATTGCATGGCTTTACCTACAAAATATTTCAACAAATTAGCAAAAAAAAAAAACACATTAATTTTTTAGAGGTTGTTTTAGATTTTTTTTTTATTCCTAACTCTGGATCTAATGAAACGATTTTGCTGATTTTTAATACCAAACTTCTTAGAAGAATTATAAATGTTCTTTTGTAAACTTTGTCGATTTTGGTTATGTATTTTGGACGCGAGAGTGTTTTACACATACAGACAATGGGACATTGCTTAATTGACTTGGAATTTCATAAAGATCAAAAATATAAATCTTTGATATTTCTTTTATTTCGGCTCAAGTTCATTAAATTTAATTTTCATTAAATTATTTTTACTGAAGGTAGGAATTGTTACATGCAAATTATTATTAAAATTTATTGATAATTTTTCGAATCCTAACAAAGTGAAATCAAGCAAACGAAAAATATTACAAATGTAATAAATATCTACATATATTGTAATTCAACTTAGTATGAGTAAATACATACAAACAGATTTTAAAAAATAACATAAAAAAAAGGAAAAAAGAACACAATGAACCGAAAATTTAAATAAACATAATTTTGCTGTAGACGTCTGTACCCATGAGCTTTAACAGATTTTTCTCTATAATTTTTTTTGTTTGTTTTATGGCAAAATGATGAGGATGATGATGACGATAATGATAAAAGTAAGAAAATGCAACTTTATTGAACTCAATACTCAAGGGGAATTTAATTTTACTCTTTTATTTTAAGCACACTTTGTGATTTTTTGCATTACCTAACCTAACATAACCCAACCATGTAACTCCCCCTCTTAATATATTTATATGGTTATAGATTGGATTTCCTATAACGTACTTTTATACGTATTTGCATTGAAATAATATTGATTTAAAACTAAATTTAAAAAAATCACATTGAAAAGAGAAGAGACAATAAAAATACTACAACTACTTTGTATTTGCTTAAAATTGGACATGAAATATGAGTGGAAAACATGCGCCAAAAACAACTCGAAATGATGAAAATGCAGATTTGTTCAGGTTTATTTGAGTTTTGTTTTGTTCGCCAATATATTTATTGTATATAAGTACATACGAGGGCGGTTCGAAAACTTCTTAGCCTAGAACAGAAAGCGCGGTATAAACAGTAAAAAGTTAAGTGTTTTGAAAACTTCCGTCTGTGCTATGAACACATGTTAAATTTTTCGATCTGCCAACTTCTTCATATACAAACAGGTGTTCAAAAAAGACGCATCCGCGATTTTTTTACAATTGAAAAATTAGAAATTCGTGGTGTCATTAAATATTTAAATATTTCAAAAAAGGTTTATCGGGACAAGAAATTCAGAATGATATGGTGAAATAGTTAATATCATGGACATCTCAAATGACCGAGTCCATTTAAATTTGCAGAAAGAACTACAGATGAAAAAGCTTTCTGCAAGATGGATGCCGCATTTGTTAAAACAGTCGACCAAAAACGCTAAAGAATTAAAATTCCTCAAGCTTGTTTGGATCGTTTAAAACAAATAAAATGGATTTCAAGAGTCGTTTCATGGATCCACCACTATACTCCAGAGACAAAAGTACAATCCAAGCAATAAACTGAGGCTGGAGGAAGTGGCCCAACGAAGGCAAAAACAATTCAATCGGCTGGTAAGGTTATGGCAAATGTATTTTATTGATTGACTATCAGCAAAAGGGTAAAACAATAAAATCAAAATACTATTGCAACATTTTGGAGCAATTTAATATAGAGATTCGAGAAAAAAATCCTGGCTTTGAACACAAAAAAATAATTTTTCATCAAGACAACGCACCAGTGCAATGGCTAAAATCAACGAATCAAAGTACGAATTGCTTGACCAGCCACTTTATTCTCCTGATTTAGCTCATAGTGACTTTTACATGTTCCCAAAACTGAAAAGAAATCCTAGCTGACAAGCGTTTTACCTCAAATGAAGATGCAATTACAGTTGTAAACCACTATTTTGAAGATCTTTAGAAAAACTATTTTAATCAAGGGATAGAATTGCTAGATAAACGTTGGATGCAGTTTCAGGAGATTATATTGAGAAATAAAAATGTTTTTGAAAAACTAACTATTCTCTTTCTGTACTAGGCTAAGCAGTTTCCGAAACGCCCTCGTACATACGAGTATATATGTATATACCAGTTATCGTTCAACAAATATATGTATATCTTATTTTAGCACTAAACTATTGTTGTATTTTATACTCTACTCATAGTTTAACTTGAACTATCAAGATCAATAAACAGAGATTTTCATTTGTTAATACTCGTATCTTATATAGTTTTTCATTTTCATTCGTTTCCTTTCCCAATAGGATTAGCTTGTGCAAAAAGCAGAAAAATTAACGTCTGGTGCAAACACAAAATGTACGTAAATGGTTATTTTAACGATAACTACGAATTTGTTAAAATAAAAAAATAAAAAAAAAACGTACAAATAAATCACTTCAAAGTGGTGGCGCCAATAATGTTTACTGATACCGATTTTAAAAAACACTGCCTGCCCAATAGCACCAGTAATAACAAAGAACACAAAAAGTTAATTCCCGAAGGACCATAATCGATCCAATAATAAAGCGAAGAAAAAAAAACTTTTGATGTGCGTGTGCAGTTCTGGTTGTCTGTTTGTAGGAAATTCAATGCAAATGTAAAACTAATTTTATTTTTTCAAAGAAAATAAAATATGTACATAGAATTCCAGCATTTAAGAAGATCAAATAAAGACGGTGATTTTGCAGGTTTGAATTTTTGTATAAGAATGTTGTTGAAACAAAATATTTTATATTTAGTTGAAATGAAATATGTATACAAAAGTAATCGTATCCAACACTTTGTTACTAAACGAGCTGGGTTTCTTTGCCTTCCAAAGAAGAATGGGGAGGGTTTTAATTCTGTAAAATTTGTAATCTATTTGTCTGCATTACTACCAATAATAATTTACTTTTTATGTCATCAAATAAGCTTTTTGCTTTTGTCTGAAATACCATTTTACTTAATGGTATTTTCTGCGCAACTTGATTTTCAATCTAAATAGAAAGCAAGGACTCCATTTTGATCATCAAATCACTTCTTGTACGGGTCATCGTTTTAGCATTTAGTGATGTTAAAGATTTTGCAAAAATTAAAAAAAAAAATTAATGTCTCGAACCCAAAACAACGCAATTTCGAAAATCTAATGACACACAGTGAAATTAGTAAAACGTGATATATTTCGAGGTTCCCTACTTTTTTAAAGAAAAACACAGAAAATTCAAATTTAATGGGGAATGTTTATTATCATTTGAAAGAACATTCTTTGGCATTTATTTTTTGAAGATTATGTCTATGAAATGTTGGTCGATAGATGGTCTATCCGCTGAGTCCAATTTTCGATGACTCGTTCGAGTATTTCGACTGATAACTGGCGAATGACACGCGTCATGTTTTTCTCCAAGGCCTGAATCAAAGCGGGTTTGTCCGCATAAACTTTAGTCTTATCTATCCCTTATATCTCCACAGGAAAAAGTCTAACGGTGTGATATCACACGATCTTGGGGGTGAATCGAAAACGTTAGATCTTCTTGGAACTTTTCAAGAGCCCATAGAGCGAAACGAAATCGCTTGGCAAGATCGAGCGGCTTTAGTTGTTGCACAAGCTCTATTTTGTACGCTTTCAATTTAAGATCTCGACGTAAAATGCACCAAGTTGTTTCATACGTCAGTCCGAGTTGTTGCGAACTGTACACTCTCAGCTACGGCCGCTATATTTTCTTCACAGCGTGGTGGACATGGTCTATTCGGTCGAATATTAACCAATAATGAATGAACAGAACAGATTTTTTTAAATTTGTTTCAGCAAAATCGGACTAGTGGTTCTCGAGTTATGTATAACATTTCCCGTTGGTTTCATCCCATCCCAATCACTGACCCCTATCATTTATCTCACAGTGTAATTGAACGATTTGTAAACATTGTTCAGGCGTAAGTCTGTCCATTATGAAATGCCAAACAATACTAAACAAAAATAACATCACAGCATGACACGACTCACACGTGATCTGTCAAAAAAAGGCTATTGAGAGAAGTATCTCTACTTGAATCACCCAGTACTAATTAAGCAGCGACGAAACTTCGGAAAAAAACGCAAAACGAAACGACGCAAAGCGAGTTATTGCTGTACTAATTTCTCTAGCGTAAATAAACGTTTTGTCTGATGAAGAATTTGGTCGTTTGTTCGTTAGATTTTGTTTTATTTTGCTTAACATCCATAAAATTATTTCAATATTCATTATATAAAGTAGTTAAACATTTTACTGTATACAGGGATTTGCTGTTATAATTTTCGCTATTAGATAAAGTTTGGATAAAGATTGTTTTATAATATACTGACAACCCAACATGACCAGTCTTCATCGTTGGCACAATAATTGGATCTACACTCGGGCACAAAACGAGTATCACTCGACCAAGACAGCGACATCTGTTATTTACATCTAAAGTTTTTTTCCCAGAAAATAAATCTAGACAACAACTGAGCTGCTACTAGGAAGTTTAGCCTTTCAGTTGGGTTTCACATTGGGCCTTCTTGGGGGAAAATATCAGTTGCTTTTGTAACTATATTTGCGTTTCTCTATCCACTATGTGGAAAGCTACTGTTTCCAGTAGAGTGAACTGGTATACAACGTAGAGAAAAGTTCTTTCTCATGGCGATCACAGACTAAGAACCATTACCGCCGTTTGATAGCGTCTGATTGTACCCAACGGTTGATCTACCAGAAGGTTCTCTTGGTTTTGGGTTTCACATTTAACCTTTTTTCTTTTGGTTAAATGTAGTCTCCATCTACAGTGGAGACTACTATTGTTTACAGAACAGCGAATTGGTAAACACCGCAGAGATAGGTCCTGTCTTATGGTTAAAAACTATTACCTATTCTCTGATAAGGTGTGTTGATACAAAATGTGTTGGCTACCAGAAGGACCGGCAAGTTTCTTTGGGTTATGTATCTACTATGAAGACTGTTAAATAGAAGAGGACAAAGAGATGTGTAGGTTCTGTCGCCACTCCTTAGTCAAACAGCTGGGAGGCTACCTTTCGCTGATATTGTGTCTTCTTGGGAGTTTGGTCAGTTTCCTTTACGACTTTTGGATATTCTATTGATTTTGCTGCAGAGCAGCGAACTTGGGTATTCTGAAGATTGTTTTTTTTTCGCCACTGCTATGAAACCTTGCCATAAATTTCTTTCTTCTGTTTATAGGAAACATCTGGCGACACTCTCTCAATACCGACAAAATTTACCCAAATATACTTAGACGCTGATGCTCCCGGACATTGGCATCTTAAACACTGATTTAGGGCATCAATGTGTGTAAGAGGCTCTTTAAGAGGACCTAAAAAGGAACGCAAAATGTATATTCCATATTCCTTGGAAAAAAAACTTCGTGTTGATACAATTGTCGCTGGCTGGACAATATTTGCCTGAGTGAGACTAGTGTCATTCTGGAACGGACATCTAATAGTTGTTTGGACAAATATAAGCTGTTTTCGTTAGATGGATGGCACTTTGTAAATCTACAAACAGGCGGATTATGAAATTTAGTCTTCAGACTTCGGCAATAATGATCACAGAATCATCTCATGGGCTGCTTAGTGTATTATGATGTACTGGTTTTCAGCCAAACTGTTCGATCTTAATTTGGCAGTCAGACTCTGTCATGGAATGGAGTCATGAAAGCTTAGTATTTCTGGTCATATGAAAATTTTTGGTGTTTAAGTAGCATCCGTAATGACTATTGAATACTGCACGCCCTTCTTTGACAGACAACTTCCTGTATAATTCACGAACGGGTTATCTACGATTGAGAAAATATTGTTCGAGATTTTTACAGATAGATCTAAATCCGGATTTGGGCTGCATGGTTTTAAAATTACTCGCTTTTAATTTCGAAAATAAAGGGAGCTGTGAGAATATGTAGCTATGTACCCACAGTAAACCGTATTATATTTCTACCTAATGTCTAAACGATGAAATATTCTAACCTGGGGCTAGACATCCCCGCAATGAACTAGTTAAATGCGGTTCTTATTTAAACGATGATGAAATAGCCTACTTGGTTTGTGTTCGTGTGGTAAGTCACAGCGCGAACTTGGTGTATTCTGACTATACGATTGACATTGATATTTATATAGTCCGATATGCCAGCCAAAAGTCGTCTCTGATGGAACTTTCACGGAATAATGTACGGGTGATAACCAGGTTACTTGGATCCACAAGTGTGTTTTACATGATATCAAGACATATGTAGCCTCTATATAATTGCCACAAGTCTGTGACTTTGAGAGGTTTCTGTTAGATGGGTACGCATGTCTGGACATTGAATTTTCCTTTAACTGACTTCTGCTGAAGTTATCATGACAAAAAGGTGTATGAATAGCTGGTACACCTACTCTGCCTCTACCATGTTCTATCAAGAAAAACGATCTAGTTATTTGAAGTTCCGTTTCTGCAGGAACTTGATGTAAAATCGGGAATGGATATTTAAATTTTGAATTCATTCGTGTTGGTATCGGACCGCACAAGGACGCGCAAATGTACTGATTAAGGCACCAAGTATAAATCCTTTTGGGGTATCACTGATTGGCTGACTTTAAAAATTAACAGGACAACCTAACTTTAAGTTGTTACTAGTTTTACGAATTCATCTTTTTTTATTTGATAAACTGAGGGGCATATACCAATCGGCATACAATACTTTTTCACTTGTTTTCTTCTTCAGATTACGTTTCCCATAATGTATCGAAAAAGGCACACGAGCACAATGAAACTGTGTCTGTCTGTCTGTCCATTAATAGCAGTGCAATGCAAACAATATTTTTGTGTACACAGCATAAATACAATTGAAAGTGTAGTAAGTCACTGTCGCAGTAACTGAATAAATCTTTATATTTTGTGTTGTTTGCCCTTTGATATGCAAAACTATCCAATTAGTGTGATACCCGTACTCATATGTACAATAAAAACCATAAAAATGGCAAGATAAAGCTACAGATAAAGAATGATACGAGTGCAAACAGAGTAAAAGATACAATATTTATTGTATAACTGACAAGTAACAACTTGTTGGTAATTTTATCCCTTTTTTTTTCTAAATATACATGCATACAGCTGCTGCCACCATACACCATATTTTCTAGCTGTTGCTGCTTTACTATAAGTCTATCAATGTAACCATAAATAAATGATAGCAGAATGCTGATAAAAACAAGAATATACCACTGTCATCAACAACATGCCAATAGATACAACATCTACGAGTTCAAATACTAAATACTAATGTTTTTTTACAATACAATTATACAACAATTATTACAGGGAACATGTTCCAAACAAACAAAAACAAATCATGTGTAAATTTCAACATCTAGACTGACGTTTCAATAAAAGATTCTACAATATCATTTACACAATTTGCCACAAATTGCAGAAAATTTAAGTTTAATTTGTAAGAGCAACAAGTAAGAGTGCAATATTCGGCTGTGCCAAATCTTAAATACCCTCCACCTAAATATTTATAATGAGAAATACAAAAATATATATTGTTTAAAAGTCAATTTTACGAACAACATACGAGGGCGATTCGAACAGCAAACAGTTAAGTGTTTCGGAAACTTTCATCTGTGCTACGAACACATTTTTATTTTCGATCTGCCAAATGGAAAAATTAGAAATTCGTGGTGTCATTAAATATTTAAATAAAAAGGTTTATCGGAAGGTGAAAGTGCTGCTTCATATGCAACATTAAAAAATTGGGTTGCTGGATTTAAACGTCGTCGTACAAGCATTGAGGATGAACCACGTAGAAACCACCAGAAATTGTAGCCAAAGTACATGATATGGTGAAATAGTTAATATCATGGACATCTCAAATGATCGAGTGCATTTAAATTTGCAGAAAGAATTACAGATGAAAAGCGACCAAAAACGCATAAGAATGAAAATTTCTCAAGCTTGTTTGGATCGTTTTAAGAAAAATAAAATTAATTTTAAGCCCCGTGTCAAAATTCTGTTGATCTGTGACCGTGGTATAAAGTATAAGTTAATTTGTGTATCTTTGTCGAGTACTCAATTAACTTTATTGTATCTGCAAAAAACAAAATTTGTTTTTGTTTTGTTTTATTTTCATCTGATGATTGTTTTGGATTACTACCACTAACTACAACTAATAAACAGCTCCGACATTTAATTATTAATTTTTACAACTTGAATATTCAGACTCTTATATACAACCAATTAGGTTTGTGTATATGATAACGTACCGTTGGCGCCATCTACTTGTGAATTTTAAAATTCTTTCCCAACAAACAATTTACATTGGACCTCAATTTGTTTAAACTTTTTATTTTCGGATATGGATTGTTTAAACAATAATTGTAATATTACCGGAGCTGATCGAATGGTATCATGTTGGTTATGCTTGGGTAACTACCATTTAAAATGTACTGGACTGAAAGCACGTGACGCTGACGCGATTGCTGACCCCGCAAAATCTTTGCAATGGACCTGCCATCACTGCAAAAAAATTAATATCGATTTTTATAAGTTTTTTAAAACCTACAAGGATGAATTCGAACAACTAAATAAAGACTTCTTATCGGTGCAAAACAAGCTTTTAAAATTTGGCGAACTATTTACTAAATTCCAAAGTTTGGATAAATTTACTGAAATGCAAGATCCATCCCAACCAAAAAGGAGGAAAACGGCAAATAAGTCTCCGGCTATACCTGAAATCACATGTTCTTTAATATCCACTAATCTAAATTCTGGCAAAAATAATGATGCTGTAGCAGACCTATCTCCGTCCCCAAATTCTATTCCACTACATCAATTTAACGCTCCTTCTCCAGCCGCTGGTACGAGTAATAGACCCCTTAATTCAATATTGCCGACAACTACACCGATTGATCATAATCGTATGCCACTACGAGCTATTCCGCCGAAAAAATCTGTTTTTATATCCCGTTTGGCAAGTGGCACATCTGTTGACGATGTCCAATATTATATAAACTCCAAGCTTGGTCGTAATGTTAGTATTTCGTTACACCAATTCAAATTTTCCCAACCGAGATCAATTACTTCCTTTAAAATAACTGTTGCTGCAGACCTCTTCGAAACTTTTATCGATCCTAGTTTCTGGCCAGAAAATACCTTGGTGAGAGAATATATTTACAATGGAAATCCGAGAGTGAATAATGTTGCTGTTCTTCCGCAACATCAATTAATTCAATCAAAAAACTGAACAATTACAGTGCTGACTCATTATCGTTAATCTACCAGAATGTTCGTGGCCTAAGAACAAAATTATCTGATTTATACTTAGAAAGTTTTACCGTTAATCATGACATCATTGTATTTACTGAAACATGGCTTAATGACACTATTCTTAATACTGAAATTCTCTGTAACAAATATAATATTTTTCGTCGTGATCGAGGTACTCATGGTGGTGGAGTTCTGATTGCAGTTTCGAGTAATCTACATTCTGAAGTTTTTGAGCACAACTCGTCGCTTGATATCGAATTTATTTCAGTTATCATTAAATTGAAATACAAACGGATAATATTAACGTGTTCATATATCCCACCCTCGTCCCCTCCATCTTTATATTATCAACATAGCGAATCTATGAAATTAGTTACTAAAACCGCAAAGGTGAATGATACTGTCATAGTCATGGGCGACTTTAACTTACCCTCTATTTTTTGGGAATTTTTACCAGACGGAATGTACTACGTTCAAACACATTGCCACGAAAACTTGAGAGAGTTTTTTAATATATTATATGACATAGGTCTTTTTCAAATTAACGGTATAATGAATGATTTTTCAAAAATTCTGGACTTAATATTTGTAAATGATAAAGATGACTGTTCTATTAAACGTTTTCCTCCACTAACAACACCTGAAGACCGGTATCATCCTACTATGGAAGTAGTTATGCACAGAAAAAAATATTTCACATTTTTGTTCAATTAAACACTTAATTATCTAAATTTTCAATTTCAATTAACTTTTTAATTGATTCAAGTAAATGTTTAATTGAATCTTAAGCTCCGTTCAAAGAATGATGACAATTGCAAGAAAATTATAGAAAATACGCGGTTTATTTCACAATATCGCGTTTTTATTTATTTTGTTAGTATTTTGTTAACATGCAACATTGTTTTAAGCTAACGGGAGAATTTGCTTTGTTTATCAGGTGTTACCAGAAATTGTTAGCTTCTAATTCCCAATGAAAAACATATAAATTCCCAAACATATCCCGTATCTATTTATATTATTTCAATTTTAAAATATTACTCGGTTTGTAAATCTTCCCCAGTAAAAATAGGTTATGTGTATAAAATATTTTATACTTACATATTTTTTCATATAATTGCTTTATAATTATTTATATTTATATATGACTAGTATATTATTAAGATAACTATATTAAAAGGTTTTTATAAGTGGCTTGTATTGTTAAAGAAACTAGTTTTTTTTTAATTCAACTTCCGTAATTTTTTTTTATTGAAATTCAAATAGAGTCAAACTAAAATTGCTAAATCTCTTATTAAAATCTTTTAAGTTTATGTTGAATTCCTAATTTGTTACCGATAAAGATCTGGCAGCACCGATCATTTAAAACGTGTTGAACCTGTTGCTTTGTTGAAGTCAGGGATGATAAATGAGAAACCAATATCGTACCAACGAACTTTTAAAATCGTACTTTTTCGACCTCAATAGTACTTAATAATTTTTATAATGTTTATGCAACCTCGAAATATTCCGTCAAAGTCAGTCATTAGTGAAAAGGTTTTTTGTTTCAAACGAACTAACTACAACATGTTAAATGAACTTATTGGTAATACAAACTGGACTAACATTTTAACACTTCCCGCATATCCAACAACAAGTAAATACAAAATATTTGAAATTTTCTATAATAAACTTCATTATTTTATGAACTTATGTATTCCAAAACAAACATTTATTTCATTTTCTGGACCACCGTGGAATAACAAACAGCTGGCTATTGCAAAGAATAAGAAAAATAAACTTTATAAAAAATTTAAGTGTTCGGGATCTTCTTCTGATTATTTGAACTACACTGTTAGCCGGGCTAAATATACACAATTAAATAATGTGTGTTACTCACAGTATTTAATTAAAATAAAACATAACTTGAAACGTGATCCAAAGTCATTCTACAAATTCGTTAACACAAAGAAAAAGACAAGCGGTTACCCTGCTGTAATGTCGTATCAACAAAATGAATCTGATAATGTTAAAGTTATATGTAATATGTTTGCGGACTTTTTTTCGACCACCTACTCTAATAAAAATTACGATGATACAGTCAAGTACCCATATATATTAGATGAAAATCAATCCATATCCTTACCGTCTCTTGATGTTTCTACAGTCCTAAATGGCATTAAAAAGCTTAAGTTCTCATATAGTTCCGGTCCTGACAATATCCCCAGTAACATATTAATCAAGTGCGCCAAAGTCTTAGCTCCTCCATTAACACTTCTGTTTAACACTTCTATTATTAATGGATACTTTCCATCAATCTGGAAGGAATCATATATTGTTCCATTATTTAAATCGGGCAGAAAATCTGATGTCGAAAATTATCGAGGTATTGCAAAACTAAGTATTATACCGAAACTTTTTGAAAAATTAATAACCGATCATTTACACTATCAAGTATCAAATTTAATATCTTCATTTCAACATGGTTTTCAAAAATCTTGCTCTACTACTACAAATCTTCTGCATCTAACAACAGTCATCAATCGCGGCTTTATTCAAAGGATGCAAACTGATGTTATATATACTGATTTCAGTAAAGCATTTGACAAAATAAATCATTTACTTCTCGTACGGAAACTGCAAAAATTGGGATTTACAGAACTTAGTGTAAAGTGGATACAATCTTATCTGTCGAATAGAACACAAACCGTTCGTTTTAATAATACGTCTTCATATAAAATTAACGTTTGTTCTGGAGTACCACAAGGGAGTCACCTTGGGCCGCTGTTTTTCTCTCTTTTTATTAACGATTTACCTAAAGTAATTAAATTCTCTAATGTTTTAATGTATGCAGACGACGTAAAAATTTTCTTGGCCTATAACCAACCTTATGATTACTTACGTCTCCAAACCGACTTGGATTCTTTTTATGAATGGTGCAAGCTTAACTTGATGGAACTTAACTTAAAGAAATGTAAAGTAATGCGCTTTACAAGGCACAATCCTATTTCAACAAATTTTTTTTCTGGGAAACTACAAAGTGGAAATGGTTCAAAATTTTCTAGACCTAGGCATTTTATTCGACCCTAAACTGAGCTTCGTTCCACATATTTCTACGATAATAAATAAAGCAAGATGTACTCTAGGCTTTATTAAACGATGGGCAAAAGAATTTAATGATCCATATATTGCCAAAACTTTATTTACTTCACTTGTTCGACCGATACTGGAATACGGTTCAATAATATGGGACCCGATTTTCATTACTCACAGCAATACAATTGAATCTGTGCAAAAACAATTCCTGATATTTTGCTTACGTGGACTCCATTTCAACCCATTAAATTTACCATCATATACTGCTAGACTTGCTCTTATTAAGCTTCCTACATTAAAAAGTCGTAGAACTATGCTGAATATATCATTTATCCTGAATGTTATTAATGGTGATATATGCTCTGGTTTTCTAATCAACGAAATCTCTTTCAACATTCCGCAACGTTTATCCCGTAATTTTGTACCTCTATCTGTGAAATTTTATAGAGCCAATTATTCTGACGCTGATCCCGTAAGAAGAATGTGTAATCAGTTTAACCAGTTGTACAGATTTATTGATTTTTCGTTAAATGTTAATGTCATAAAAAAATTAGTAATTGTTTTCTTAAACTCATAATTATTTGTTACATGTATTTTATTCCTTTATGTTAAATAAAACTGTAAACTGTCTGTAAGGAATTCATTTCCATAGACAAATAAGAATAAATAAATAAATAAATAAATAACTGTCGATGAGACATGGATCCACCACTATACTCCAGAGACAAAAGTACAATCCAAGCAATGGACTGAAGCTGGAGGAAGTGCCCCAACGAAGGCAAAAACAATTCTATCGGCTGCTAAGGTTATGGCAAGGGTTTTTTGGGCCTTCCAAGGTATTTTATTGATTGACTATCAGCAAAAGGGTAAAACAATAAATTCAGAATACTATTGCAACATTTTGGATGAATTAAAATTAAATAATATTTTATCAAGACAACTCACCAGCGGGGTTTATTTGGTTGAAAATGAAATCAAGCGCTCTTATAGACTCCCAAACGAGTGCAGCGTGTTCCAGGCGGAGATCTATGCGATCTGGAAAGCCACGGAGCTGATAGAGGCACACGTCGAGAGGTGGCAGATGAACTGGCTAGACATGGTTCTGGCTTGGACCATGATACTAGAGAAAGAGAGGTCAAGCCACCTATTTGTCACTTCTACAGGCTGATTCAGGAAAGATTTCGTGACTGTGCAGACCAATCCTGGGACAGTAGGTCGGATTGTATAGTGTCCAAGTCCTTATGGCCAAGACTAAATGCAAACGCGACCGAAACGCTGATGGAACTGGACAGGCATAGTCTAAGGATTCTGGTAGGAGTGATAACCGGCCATTGTTTGATTAGGGCCTTCAGAGGCAAATGGGATAACGACACACAGGATTTCTGTAGAGTGTGTGGGGATGCAGAGGAGCCAGAGACAATAGAGCACATCATGTGCTATTGTCCTAGGTTGCAGAGTCGTAGACTTAAGTGGCTAGGAAATAGATTCCTGGACGAACTCAGTGATGTTGCTGGCTGCAAACCGAGTGACATCCTGGGTTTCATTAGGGGAATATGGTGGCTATTTAAGGGATATTCTACGGCGACTGCAAATCCGTAAGGGGATTTTTCACACTTTCTTTCTTTCTTCTGTCTGCCCCTTATCAGGCGGTTTTGGTTGTCCTTATTTCTATATCTATCCTATCTTTATATTCTCTATTTATTCTTTCTACTGAAGGGAACCACAATGGACCACAGGGTCTCCGGGTGGAAGTGCACTTAATGCACTACCCTTCTATCCTATCCTATTCTATCCTAACTCACCAGCGCACAAGAGTGTTTTAACAATGGCTAAAATCAACGCATTGAAGTACGAGTTGCTTGACCACCCAACTTATTCTCCTGATTTAGCTCTTAGTGACTTTTACCTGTTCCCAAATCTAAAAAAATTATTAACTGGCAAGCGAATTACCTCAAATGAAGATGCAATTACAGTTGTAAACCACTATTTTAAAGGCCTTGAGGAAAACTATTTCAATCAAGGAATAGAATTGCTAGATAAGCGTTGGACTAAGTGTATTGAAGTTTCAGGAGATTATATTGATTGATGTTTTTGAAAAACTGTGCTAGGCTAAGAAGTTTTCGAACCGCCCTCGTAATTAATTTCAAAATTAAAATTGATTTAATTACCAGGTCTCACCATAATTTACAGAGTTTGTCTGATTTTCATAATAATCTACAGTGTAATTTAACAATTTATAAAATTAAAAGAACATTTTTCCATATTCACAAGTTTACAAACAGAAAATAAATAAAGGGTAAGATTATAAGGTGAGGATTCTTTTGGTTGAATTTGATTTTAATAACGTTATTTACAAAAGATATATATAGAAGAAATGTACCAATTATAGACTAACAGCTATTAAATCCAGTATCCAGTAATGTGATTTCGATGGACTTACAAAACATGGGCCGATTTCATATGCGGATATCCTCTGTTGAATTTGAAAATAATAATAGTACATTTAAGATACATATTAGTATTAACGTGAATTACGGTAGTGGACCTTATATGGGGGATATGGTGAAATATGGACCGATATTTTAAAAATCCAGCAGTTTGATTTTGGCATATATGTATCTGTATCGTTATTTATACGAGATTTATGAGTATTGAAGTGATTTTTGGAACAGTGCTTTATATGGGGGATACGGTCAAATATGGACTGAAATTCATACATTTCTGTGGTATCATTTTTGCGTATATATAAATGATCTGTGTAAAGTTTTGAGTCGATACCGATATTTATAAGTTATATATAAAGATTAATGACTTTTTTCGGATGTGGTCCTTATATGACCAATTATGGACCGACCATCATAAAATTTAGTACAACAATTTATATGTAAATCTATAAGAATTATTTGTGTCGAATTTTATCCTGGTAACTATATTTGTACCAGATTTATATGTACATATATAAGTGAATTGTAGATGTGGACTTTATATGGGGTATATGGTCAAACATGGACCGAACAAAACAACATTTGGTTTTGACGGCAGTCTGAAGTTAAGACGGTAGTCTGGGTATTCTTGATCATTGTCTAAGAAGAAGATTGTCTGTGTATAAAATCATAGTATTTAATATCATTTTGTATAAATAATCGATGATTTTTTATGGAATTTGCATATTAAATACAGTTTTGAATATGCGTCTTACAAAATCATTTAAATTATTATTGTCTTATTGTTCAGAAACTTATTATTGATTCTTCTTTTGTGTTTTTTTTTTCAAAAATAAATAAAGTAATAATTTCGATAAAATGGAAAATTAAACAAAAAATGTGATAAAAGCATTAAGTATTTCAAAGTACTTTTGCCGCACACTCAGAAGAAAAAATAATAATAATACAAAATATAAGAGGCTAAAGGTACGTACGGTCACACTTGGCAAATATTTACTCAAAAAAGCGTAACCACCTGTTTTAGCACAAATTTGTTTAACGTTGTTTACTCTTGCAAGAGTTGTGCAAGATCAAACAGCATCAAATAAAATATAACTAATATAAAGTCCCTGGATATATGTGACTTGTCCTAAATAAACGAAGTTTTTTTAATAAATAAACGAGTTCAAATATATTTTATTTAGTGGTTGCGTCTTTTTCGGCAAATATTTGCCAAGTGTAATAAACATTAATAAAAGGAGAAATGTACTATGCATCACTACAAAAAAAAATAATTGTTGCTTAATATAAAAATATGTACTATACGTTTTATATTTAACCCAAAATATTTCTTTGAGTGTCAGTACGTCACTTGTACCTACTTAAATAAAAGTTTAATGGCCAACCAATTAATCAAGCAGTCAACCAACCAACCAACCAAATAAACACTACTTGCTCTCCCTTTTGCACTACACTTCAATTGTATGGCTGTCCGTCCATCTGTCTGTCCATACATATTTTCAATTTCTGTTTCTTCCATTCATTATACAAGTATTTACGTATTTTGTAGAACTGCGTTACGAGTATATAAATTGTAAATGAAGGTGTGTTATTGTACAAGTGTACCTACATATACATATGTATGTAAGTGTAAAAAAACATTCAGCTTTAATGTAGGGAATTATTTTTAAATGGAATTTTCTTAAACACGCCTTAAGAATTTAAGCAAACATTTTTTTCTCGTATTTTAAGATAACTAATGCAGATAATCTCGTACTGAGTGCAATTCAACTTTAAACTTTGGAAATTATTTCAGAAAAGTAATTATTTTGATAAAAGTTTTCATTTGAAGAAATTCTTGAGATAAAAACAAAAAATTATATTAAAAGGAAAGAAAAAATTTTCAAGTAAATTTAACCAAAAATGCACTTACCTTAGACACATTTTGTAGTTGCGAAATCTGAAAATAAAAAAAATTTCAATTCACAAAAATATATATAAAAATTGTAGAAGTATAATTCTAAAGGTTGTGACTGTACCTGGCAAATATTTGCCGAAAAAAATGTAATTACATAAAATATATTTGAACTCCTTTATTTATTAAAAAAAAACTTCGTTTATTTAGGACAAGTCACAATAAATATTTAGTTTTAATTTATTTGAAGCTGTTTGATCTTGCAAAACTCTTGTAAGAGTAAACAACGTCAAACAAATTTGTGCTAAAACAAGTAAATATTTGTCATGTGTGACTAAATTACTATGTATAAGAGTCTGAGTATATGTGGGTAATCTGGGACTAAGGCGCTGAGCTGGATATATGTACATAATAGTATAGATGTAAGACGTTAGTCTGGATACAAGATGTTTGTCGGGATAGAAGACGGTAGTTTGAATACAAGACGTTACTCTGGACACAAGACGGTAGTCTAGATAAAAGACGGTAGCCTAGATAAAAGACGGTAGTCTGGTTTTAAGACGTTAATCTGGTTTTAAGACTTTCGTCTGGATAGAAGACTATAGTCTGCATACAAGACGTTAGTCTGGATACAAGACGTTAGTCTAAATACAAGACGATAGTCTAAATACAGGACGTTATTCTGGACAAAAGACGGTATTCTGATGATAGACGATAGTCTATATGCTAGACGTTAGTCTGGATAGAAGACGTTACTCTGGATGCAAGACATTAGTCTGGATCAGTGATGGAAAAATGAAAAATTGAAATGGTAGTGACCGTCAGCAAAAAGAGTACTTTTTCAACATTTTGGTACTTTTTAGGAAACATATTTCTATTCAAAAATAAAGCTAAAAATCCATTTAAAAATAATTCAAAAATAAAATTAATTCAGTTTAATTGAAAAAACTATTATAACAACAACCTAAAAATTAATTCATTTTTATGTAAAAATATATGTTTCAAAAATGTTTATTTGTTGTGGGTTAAGATAATAGCATATGAGCATGCCTGCATTTTCTTAGTGTTAATGCCATATCATTAATAGATCTTTCACCAATATGTTTGAAGTTTTCAAGCTCATATGATACACAAAAAATCTCAAACAAGATATGAGAATTACAAAAATGTACGAAACATAAGAAATTAAAAAAATTTATCAAAATAGTACCGCAAACAACTTAAATTCTTTATGCATCTTTTGTAGATTAGCTTATCCCAGATCAAATAAATAACATGAATAACGAATTTTGCATTCCTTATGTTCTTGTTTTGAAGTCAATGTGGTCATTGATTATAAAAATAGTAACGCTGGATTTCTAAACAGGGAACAAAACAAACAAAGAGTACTAAATATGATGTGGGGGTACTGTGGTATTTTTGTTGTGAAAAAGTACTGAAAATAGTGCAATAGTACAATAGTATTGAATTTTCCATCACTGGTCTGGATACAAGACGTTAGACTTTAGTTTGCATACAAGACGTTAGTCTGGATACAAGACGGTAGCTTGAATACAATAATTTAGTCTGGATACAAGACGATAGACTGAATACAAGACTTTATCCTGGACAGAAGACGGTAGTCTGGATATAAGACGGTAGTCCAAATAAAAGATAGTAGTCTGGATACATTTATTTTTCTTTCTATGGTAATATGTATAAAGTGACGTGCAATAATTTAAAAAAAATAAGGGAATAAGTTTCTAGTTATACCCTTCACCATCGTGAGAAGGGTATATATAAGTTTGTCATTCCGTGTGTAATTTCCACAAAAAAATTTTCCGACCCTATAAAGTATATATATTCTGGATCCTTATAGATAGCGAAGTCGATTAAGCCATGTCCGTCTGTCTGTCTGTCTGTCTGTCTGTTGAAATCAGTTTTTTGAAGTCCCCAGATATACTCGGGATCCAAACCTTCAATAATTCTGTCAGAAGTGCTTTCGAGAATTTTGCTATTTAAAATCAGCAAAATCGGTTTAGGTTAACCAGAGTTATGAACCAATATGTGAGACCACCTCCATAAAAATTTGATATTTTTCATCCATTTTATTGCAATATTTTGAAAACTATTGCAGATAATACCATGAAATTTTTTATACGTTGTTTGTACTATAAAAGAAGAAAGTGTGCGGAAAATAGTAAGAATCGGTCCATGATTTCTCATAGCCCCCATACAAATATATATATTCCCGAAATATGGCTTAATGATAAATAAATGCCTATAAAATTGGAATATCAAGACAAAATTCAGCAAAAATAAGTTTTATACAAAAAGAAATCTCAAAACGAAATTTTTTTCAATTCGGTCCATGTTTGACCATAGACCCCATATAAAGTCCACTTCCAAAATTCACTTAAATACGTATAAAACAGATATAAATAATGTGAAACGGCTAAAATTTGACATAAATACTCTTTATAGGCAAATAAATTGCTGTACTAAATTTTATGGTGGTCGGCCCAGAACTGGTCATAGCTCCCATACAAAAATCTTCCCGAAATATGGCTTAATGATAAATAAATGCCTATAAAATTGGAATATCAAGACAAAATTCAGCAAAAATAAGTTTTATACAAAAAGAAATCTCAAAACGAAATTTTTTTTAATTCGGTCCATGTTTGACCATAGACCCCATATAAAGTCCACTTACAAAATTCACTTAAATACGTATAAAACAGATATAAATAATGTGAAACGGCTAAAATTTGACATAAATACTCTTTATAGGCAAATAAATTGCTGTACTAAATTTTATGGTGGTCGGCCCAGAACTGGTCATAGCTCCCATACAAGGACCACATCTGAAAAAGAGATTTTTCCCTATATATATTGTATAAATATCGGTACCGACTCAAAACTTTGCTCAGATCATTTTAATATATATAAAAATCATCCCACAAAATTTTGTGAATTTCGGTCTATTTTTAACCGTATGCCCCATATAAAGCCCTCTTCCGAAAATCACTTTAATACTCATAAATCGCTTATAAATAAGGGTACCAATCCAAAATTTTACACGGATCATTTACATACATGCCTAAATCTAACTGCTGGATTTTGAGAATATCGGACCATATTTGACTATATCCCCCACATAAGGTCCACTCTCGAAATCCACGTTAATACTAATATATATCGTATATATAGCGTTATTATGTTGAAATTCGACGTGAAGTATCCTCATATGCATGAAAATAACTGTTCCAAAATTTAAGAAGATGGGCCCATAATTTGTCATACCTGCCATATAGAACCATTTCCAAAAAACAAATAAATTCGGGTCAAAAAATATTATTTTCGGATTTAACCCATATTCGGTCCATGTTTTATAATCATGATATATATCGTTGGAAAGGTATTTTTAATACCTTTTATTTACTGTATTAGAAATTATCAGACACCCAGTAGTTCCCGAGATATAGGCCTATATATTTTCAACTTTAAGGGCCCGCCCCCTCGAAAATAGGCGTGACCGCCAACAAATTTTTTTTGCTGGTATCTCCTCTAAAAGCCCTATTTGATTTTGTTTTTTTTTTTTTTTTTTGAGCACAATCACTATAACCGAATTGTACCCCTTTTTTTATACTCTGTTTGTTAAGTTACACTCAAGATTATTATGAACATCAGACAAACTCTGTAAATTATGGTAAGAATTGGTAATTAAATCAATTAAAAATGGTAAAAATTAGACAAAATTTCCAAATATTTAACATAAATTATGTTGGTCGTAAAATTGTCTTTCAAACAATATATCAAATACTAATAAAATTTGCACTAAGACTGAATAGAAAACACAGAATTAGGATATTCTAGTCTACTGTAGTTTCTGTATTTCTTATTACGCTTAGGTGAAGGGTATTTAAGATTCGGCACAGCCGAATATAGCACTCTTACTTGTTTTTATTATACATTAACAGTCTATTTCATAAACTATTTCATAAAAACTTATCAAGGGTTTATAACAGGCTTATAAAGCAAATTGACAAGTTTTATGAATAAGGGGGTAAATAGTTAACTAGAAAGGTACCCACATATAATAACAGTGCTAATATAAGAAGTTTAGTTGTATAGTATATACGTCCTAGTGTGCAGCCACTTTTATATGTATGCCCTTATTCATAAAACTTACAACAGGCTTATAAGAGGTTTATAAAGCAAATTTTTTATGGAAATTTTGTATGGAAATTTGCTTTATAAAGCTGTTATAAACCTGTTGTAAGTTTTATGAATAAGGGCATTAATCTTTATTATGAAATTCAATCTTATGTTTTGTGTTTATATTTCAATGTTTTTTTTTATGATACCCTCCGGTATAATTGCATTTAGGTCGTTATTGTACTAACACACTTTTTTCCCTGGTCATAACTCTTACAAACATGACCTAAAAATGTACATATGTATATCAGCATATAGTACATACGAGTTCTAATATAAACAATAATTTGCAACAAAAAAATAAAGTAAATACATATAAACAGCATAAGACTTGGGAGTGAATACATTACGAATATACCTCAAATTACTGGAACAATCTCTTTTTTTATTGAAATCACCTTTTTGAGTGAAATTGTAATTTTGTTAAAGCGTATTATATAACATTTACTGGCATGTGAGCGTCTGGTAGAATAGCAATAATTTTGAAGTAGTGTTGGTGAATTGCGAGTTAAGGGCGCATAAATAGCACAGTAATATTTACACATTCATTCAGATTCGCATAAGCAAATACTTGGTAGTAAATAACTAATTCAGAAGTAGTCAAATTATGACTTCAGTATTATTTGATAGAGCCTTATTCGTTACCGTATAGTGCTGCGGCCGTTATAATTATTTTACCATCACTGTATTTGTTTAAGCCTGTATATGTATATGTATCTACCTGTATTTTTGAATATATTATATCAAACATCATCAAATTACCTCTTGTAACATTGAAATTCTGTAACTACATAAACTTTTAAGACGGAAATAAAAATAAAAGTGATTCTAAATTTTGTTTTTCTAACCAGCAACCAACATGAAAACCTTGATATCCCATTACTTAAAATAAATTTGATGTCTTTCTCTTGCTGTTGATCATCGGCGTAGATAGCCCGGTCTGGGGGAGGCTAAGCCCCCCCCAGAAAAAATTTAGCCACCCCCAGAATTTTTATTCTTTTATTGCATTTTTTTATTTGAACAATTTTCCATAGCTTTTACTAAAAAGTGTTCCAAAAAGATCCCCCCAGGAAAAAGGCCTAGCTACGCCGATGCTGTTGATTTTAGTATCCATGAATGTACAAGTATATCATATTATTTATTACAACGTGTTAAACAAATATATTAGGTTTTTAAAAGCTTTAGTTTTAGCGTCCGACTTGTCATTATTCTCTATCCGATTGTGGCTAAAAACCAAAAAAAAAAAAAACGTGTTAGTAGTGACGTGAAGGCGTTAAGTTTATGACATGTGGAAATAAGTTTGTTTTCCTTTTATAATTTTCCAAGCACTCAGACGGTGTAAGACGATAGTATGAGTATAAGACGGTAGTCTGAGTATAAGACGGTAGTCTGAGTATAATACAGTAGTCTGAGTATAAGACGGTAGTCTGAGTATAATACAGTAGTCTGAGTATAAGACGGTAGTCTGAGTATAAAACCATAGTCTGCGTATAAGACGGTAGTCCGAGTATAAGACGGTAGTCTGAGTATAATACAGTAGTCTGAGTATAAGTCGGAAGTCTGAGTACAAGACGGCAGACTCAGTATAAGACGGCAGTCTGAGTATAAGACGGTAGTCTGAGTATAAGATAGTAGTCTGAGTATAAGGCAGTAGTATGAGTATAAGACGGTAGTCTGAGTATAAAACCATAGTCTGCGTATAAGACGGCAGTCCGAGTATAAGACGGTAGTCTGAGTATAATACAGTAGTCTGAGTATAAGTCGGAAGTCTGAGTACAAGACGGCAGACTCAGTATAAGACGGCAGTCTGAGTATAAGACGGTAGTCTGAGTATAAGATAGTAGTCTGAGTATAAGGCAGTAGTATGAGTATAAGATAGTAGTCTGAGTATAAGACGGTAGTGTGAGTATATGATAGTAGTCTGAGTATAGTAGTGTGAATATGCCTTAATCCTCCTAACATGTTTAAGTTTATTTTCTTATAAACATATGCTATCCTTCTTATTACTTTCCTTTCTCTTGTGTTTTTTTTTTTTTTTTGCTGGCCATAAAGATAAAGAAATTGTTTTCTGACAAGTTGAGTGTTAATTCGTTAGAAGTGTTTTGCTGGCTGCTGGTCTTTCGATTCTAAAAAATGGTTGTAAACTTTTATGTGACTTTTTCATTTCAAAGTGACTTTGTCATTAAAACAGGAAATAACATTTTGGATGACCCTTGAGTATTAGTTAGAGAATTATAATTGTTTATATGTATTAAATTAAAAAAGTAGAAAAACAACATTAATGTTATGACCGCTTTAAAGAATTTAAAATTTGCATTTTTCCTAATGTTATTCATTTTGCTGCCCAGTTTTTGTATGTAAAAAGTGTATTTATTGTTGCATATTTTATAATATTAAACACAATTTCAGAAATATTACACCAAGAATTAAGAACAATTCTGAATAAATTTGAAATATTTTTATCATTTTAAACCATAACATCCTCAATTTTAGCCGCACAATTTTATGTAAATCACAATCTTTTTATCTAGATTTAATTTACAAACATAGTCGAAAATTCGTAATTAATTTGTCTACATTGCATTTTTATTAACTTTAACAGAATAATATTATACATACATATATGTATACACTCATGCATACATACATACATGCATACATACATACATGCATACATACACACATATGTATGTACTATTGTTTTCAAACTTTCGACTTTATGCAATTAAAAATTTTAAATCTACAACAGAGGTGAGCAAAAAAATTAAAACTTTTTAATAATCTGGGATAAACGATTGTGTTTGACAAATAAAATAAATACAGTTTTTTTCGACAATTACAAAAATAAAACAAAGTTTAAAAGTTGACTTTAATAAACATGGGAGCATGTTAAAACTCATCTTAAAAACAATAAAATGACTTTAAAAATCATTTATTGCAGAAATTATAAATAATAACAATTTGTTTTCAAAGATCCATAAAAAGAAAAAATGTTTTAGTCTAAAGCTAGATTTACACGATTGAAATTTTCTTCAAAATTGCTCTTCAAAATGCTTCAAACTCGTGTAAACAGCAAAATTTCTTCAAAATTTATTTATTTAATAACTATTAATAACTATTTAATAAATAAATTTTGAAGAATTTTTGCTATTTACACGATTTTGAAGCATTTTGAAGAGCAATTTTGAAGAAAATTTCAATCGTGTAAATCTAGCTTAACAAACAAACAATATTTATTGCAACAATTTATATTTTAATTTAATTTAAAACTAAAATAACAAAAAATGCTCGTTTTTTCATGTCACAATTATTTTATGCAGTCAATTTCTACTGTACTGATAGCTCAATGCGGCGTTGTTGGTTTTTCGTAGCAAAAATATACATTTTTGCAGTAAATTATTTTTGTTTGTTAGAGTATTACATTTTTCTTTCAAATGACTGCAATTTCTTTGCAAGTTCCTGTTGGTTTCCTTTTTATGGAGCTAAAATAAGCTTTGAGCCACTGTGTATTAAAAATTAAATTAAAACCTTTTATTTAAATAGAGATTTCTACTTTTTATGTAATTAATTTTCAATGAATGCAATATTTTTAAGTTTTCCAACAGTATGCAATGTTTTTTTAATATTATTTATTTTTCTTTTATTTCAGAAATCATGCAACGAAATTCTTTGCAATTTTAAAAAATCAATGAAAATTGTATGATAGTTTTCATTAAAACCCGGGCTCATTGGTACAAAATACAAAATCGGCAAAAATTCTATTAATTTGTTAAATTTACACTTTGGAATCGTTCACGTAAAACAAAACCATGCATGAAAGGCGTGTTAAAAAGTAAGTTAAAAGCTTTAGCAATTAGATCTTCAATGAGATTTATTTTTATTATTTTTCTTACAGAATTAAAGGTGGTCACTATGTGGCCACACATGGACGTTTAACGCCCGATCCACCATATGTACACTCGAATCGTGGCTACTCCACCGATGGCGAGGAATCACATCGTGCTCCCTCTGAACGTACCATGTCCGAGTATACGATAGCACACGAACGTACCTCACCTCAGGGTCACTATCATTCATCACGAAAAACACGCATTAATGGGCACTCGAATGGCACTTCGAATGGCCATTATAATCAATCGGTGGTGGATAGTGGTGGCCCACGCTCTCTTAATGGTCCACCACCATCACGTCTGCCCCCCCGGGCACCATCTGCCCTCAGTTATGATCATGGTGGCGATGCGGGTAGTGATATCTATGTAACGAGTGCTGCTTACAAAGCTCCATCAGAAATAAGGTAAGGTTCATATCCCTTTTTCCTATTGCCTAATGTTGTGATTTTAACATTTTAACGTTTTTAATAGCCGCTATAGTCATCGTCCACCTTCTAGAGCACCCAGAAGTGTTTATTCTGTGGCCAGTACTGCGAAAACTGGCCGTAGTGCTCGCAGCACTACGAAACGTGGAGCTAAAATTGAAACAATGTCA
Source organism: Bellardia pandia (assembly GCA_916048285.2). Classification (NCBI taxonomy): domain Eukaryota; kingdom Metazoa; phylum Arthropoda; class Insecta; order Diptera; family Calliphoridae; genus Bellardia; species Bellardia pandia. The sequence goes on from OU696531.1 coordinate 27,068,526, forward strand.
GCCCCGAATCCTTTCTGTCCAAATGTCAAAGGCGTTTGCTGTTTAATGCTGCTGTTAAATTTGGGCATCATCCTGGTGACATTGGGTTTCGTGATAGTGGTGCAATTATATGAGCCTTTTTATGTGTGGTAAATAAATAACATGAAATTTTAACAAAACTCGAAAATGTACTTAATCACATTTCAATTACCTATCTCTAACTTTCAGGATTCTTGGCATAATATTTTTAATATTCGGATTTCTAACACTAATCGGTTGCATGGTGTATTGTGTTTATGTGTGCCGGGATGCTAAAACGCCATCGCAAGTGCGCAATGAGGATCTATATTGGACTCGACATTGGCAAAAGAATATCGGCTATACACCGCAGGAAATCAATTACAAAGCCGATAAATATGATGCCTATTCGGATCGCTATTCGGTTAGTAAAATGAGTGGCAAATATTCGGATAGAGAAAGTAATCGCTACTAAAACACCCTACGCCCCACCCTCTAAAACCCCAATAGCAACGAAACTCAACACGAACTCAATGGAAATGTAATAAAATAAATCGAATAAAAGATTTCTAAAAACATATTCAAAACGATTTGTATTTAAACGTACCTGCTGCAAGTTACTTGCTAGTTCGTATGTTTTCTTTTCTTTCACACACAGCCTAGTTAGTAAGTTTTAATTATTATTTAAATAAACTATTAATTAACAATTAATTTAAATTAAGCTAGTAAATATTCAAAGTGATTTGTTCAAAAAAATCACTGGAAAAACAAGCAAATTAAAAATCATGAGTATGCCATAAATAACCAGTAATCGAAAAAAGGAATTCCTAAAATTCGATTATAAACTAAAATAAAAAAAATCATAATTAAATGCAAAGTTTTAAACTATATACATACATATATAAACAATACTACAAACAATAGTCAAGTTATCAATTCAATTATTTGAGAACTTTATAAATAAACCCTTGTAAAAATATTTAAACATAATGTATTAATAACAAAACTAACTTTAAAAAAAAAATTGAACAAAAAATAGACCCAGTCAACTACATAACACAATTGAAATTTTGTAAATTACACTGTAATATAAAAGAAACTTGTTATACCGTGTATGTAAATGGAGTTGTTATTATTTTATCAAGTAATTTAACTTAATTTTTTTATTTAATCAAGTAAACTAAAACCAATAATTGTTAATTAGAATTTAACTTAATATTAATACCGTTATTGAATGATTTTTAAATGTAAAATTGTAAATAACCTTAAATAAAATACATACATAATACATATGTAATAATAAAATTAAATAATAAAACAAAACATACAAGTTATTAGAGTACATATCTGTGGACTGTTGACAAAACAACTTCTTTCGAAATAAGACATTTTTGCAAGATTTTTATATTAAATATAAATTTTTAAGACGGTTCTTTCGGTGTAATCCATGGAATCTAAATATAGCGATATATTTAGTACCCTAGATATTAAGTTCAAGAAACCTCAGCTTGATCTGTATAATACATGCGAACTCTTTAAATCCAAAATAAGAAACTCTGTCGACGAAGATGAAAAAAATCGCTGAACAAAAAAAAACACCATGACGATGCAGATTTTTCGTATGAATGCAAGAAAAAAGATAAGGAACTCGCAATAAATTACGATAATATAAAAATGTTCACATTTGACTTACAACAATGTCTTCCAACTCCTTATTTATGTGCTGCTTTGTTTTTTTACAAGAGACCATAGTGGGGATTTTTAACTTAACCGTGCATGATGGAGCAACGAAAAAAGCCTTGTGCTATATATGGAACGAAACCATTGCAAAGAGTGGTGCAAACGACATTGGGTCTTGCATATTTAAATGTCTGTTGGATTTACCAAATTCAGTTCGTCATACTGTTTTAAATAGTGATTCCTGTCCTAGTCAGAACAGCAACTCATATATTTGCGCAATGTTTGGGAAAGTTTTGGAAGATCCCGCAAGTATTCAACTTATTGATAATAAATTTCTTGTACTGGGTGTTTTTTTGAGAGGTATAGAACTTCGAATTGAAATAAAACACAAGAAAATCGTTTTAATTACCATCAATTGGGCTTTATTGGAAGGGTAATTTTATGCCATTAATGTTTAAATATGATTTCAGGCATGTGGCCGCCGCGGCTGGCTCGAATAAAACCAATTCTACAGGTCCAATTTTCAACCACTTTTTCGAGCATATGGGGCCGTATGTCGGCAATAACGCCACGAATGTTGGCTTCCAATTCCCCTAACGTTTCTGGTTTGTTGGCGTAGACGAGCGCCTTCACATATCCCCAAAGAAAATAATCCAATGGTGTCAAATCACACGATCTTGGTGGCCAATTGACAGGTCCATTCCGCGAAATTATGCGCTCATCGAATGTTTCCTTCAATAAATCGATTGTGACGTGCGCTGTGTGGCATGTAGCGCCGTCTTGTTGGAACCACAACTCATCCACATTCATGCCATCCAATTCGGGAACAAAATAGTCGGTTATCATGGCTCTATACCGGTCTCCATTAATTCGGGTCCTCTTCAACACTTTGCTCTACAGCGGCAATTGTTTCTTTGGTGCGCACTGTTTGACGTCTCTGCGGATGCGTATTATCACATAGAGTAAACGTAGTGCGAAAACGATCCATGGTTAACCCAATTAATTGCTCTGATGGACGATTATGTCGACCATAAAATGGACGGAGCTTGCGGTAAACTTAGCGAACTGAACCGTTATTTTCGAAATAAATTTGCACGATTTGCCAGCGTTGTTCTTTTGTCAACCTGTTCATGATGAAATGGCAAACCAAACTGAACATAAATGACATTAGAGTTGCCAGATTTGACCACAAAATGCCAGTTTTATCTCTTTTCGAAAAACAAACCTGTAAAAAAAAACACCCTTTATATGCGCAAATAGAAAAGAAAAGGAAAAATTTCTTCGGGTCTATTGAACATTCACACGATTGGGCACACTTAATATTGGCGACCAATAAAAATTATCTTGTCCATGAATTAAGACAAGAGGATTTCTTCGATTTTCGTGCACTACTAAAGGACAAATATACATGGAGGTCACATATCATTTCAGGTATAATTTTAAATACCTACATTCTTTTCAACACAATATCTATTATTTTGTTAATCTTCTGATTTTTATGTGAGAAGTTTGAGTGAAAAAACGTTCGATGGCTGAGATACGAAAAAAGCAAGCCAGGAGTTTTGCAGTACAAATTTTCATTACACCCAGAAGAGTCATTTCAGATGCTAGATATAAACTCGCGTCTGCCCAATTGGCCACAATCTACAATTCTGCCATTAATTGGTACAAATTACCACAGTTTTTATCAGAATATTAAGGCGGAAGTTGGGGGTTGAAGTTCACCCAGACCTTGACGAAGATGAAAGTATTAAATAATAATATTAGAGTTACAGTTTTTATTTCCTTCCTTTTGAACGCTTTTTTGTTAAATTTAAATTTTGTTTCCCCTACAGAAACATAATTGTGTACCAATATTGTCTAATCGAATTCAAGTGTTTACGTTAAATACATATAAAAATATTTTTTAAAATAACCTATTTCTACTTTTTTTATTGGTTCCATTTTAACAAAAAAAAACTTGCCTTGAGATAAGCGCAAAATATGAATCACGGTTTTGTTTAAAACAATTTTAACCTAACAACTAGTGTAATGTAAGTTAATTTTTTTGTTGAAAACAATTTCGACAAAACATCCTATCTTTTTATTCTTAATTTTTCTGAAAATCATCACTTCAATTTAGTATTTAAATTTAACACTAAGCTCTCACCTTTTCACTAAATATTGCGAAATCAAAGTTATTAGATATTTTAACAGTTTTTTCGTTCTTCTGTAAAATTACAGTTCTTGAAAGAGGTTTTGTCAAAAGTCCACAGATATTTAAATTATTAAAAATTTCTCAATCGATATTCATGTTTTTTTTTTTTTGAAAATTTTACCACATACAAAAAAATAACGACAGGGCTTTTTTCTTTCTTTAGCTAGTTCAGCAACCAACCCGTAAAACTGTAAAAAACGCACATTGCCTACTTTTAGTATGACAAATTTTCAATGACCTGAAACATTTTGCATAAAGTGAATTTCTAAAAAAAAAACTTTATTTACTTTTTTAAATTCGACACCCATCCACACGAAGAAAAAATTTTATGCCGGCCCGACGGGGTGACTTTTTTCCTCCCACCACCCCTTTCATAACCCATTGTCCGCACCATGCTTCCCGTTTTTTTTTTTCTTTATTTTTTCTTCTTTCCTCCTCTCCTGTCTATCGTCGTCGTCGTTGCTGCGTACTGGGAGTTATTTTTGAGATTGAAAAGAAAACGTTAAAAGATGCACTTTAAAAAAAATGTGAATTTTATGTAGAAAATTTTGTAATCTCTAAAAAAGAGGTGTGCCCTCTATTGGCTGGCTGCTGACGTTCAGTAAATAAGTAGCTGTTACCGTACTTTTAAAAACAGAGTTGCTTCTGAATGAAACGTTTTTGAGCGTATATGAAGAAATAAACACAAAATCAACCGCAACAGCTGCTGACGTTCAGTAAATAAGTAGCTGTTACCGTACTTTTAAAAACAGAGTTGCTTCTGAATGAAACGTTTTTGAGCGTATATGAAGAAATAAACACAAAATCAACCGCAACAGCAACATTTTTTTCTTTTACGCACGTGTTTACCATGTGCACAATAAAAACAAACAAAAATGTAAACAAAAAACAAAGACAAAAATATAGCAAAGTTTCGCTTATTACCAACAAGTCAATTTTTAACGAATTTTAAAATTTTAAAGAACCACGGACAGAGATCCACTCAGGAACCTAATTTTGTGGTAACCACGTTATAAATTTTAATATTTTTTACAAAAATAAGGTTTCAAATCAAACCTAAAATATAAAGTTTCATTTGAATATTTCCAGTTATTTTAGCGGTTTTTGAATTTTGAAAACGGATTTCAATAGCCTGTAACTAGGGCTATTGTAATTCACAACTGTCACTTTCGAAAAATTCGGCGTTTATAGGGTATTCCATTTTAGAGTAAAAAAAATTTAAAAAAGGTTGTTACTCTGTAAATATTTCAAATTGAGCGGTTTACGCATTTTGAAAGCGGATTTCAATAGCCCCCATCTAGGGCTATTAAAATCCAGGAATGTCACTTTCGAGAAATTAGCCGATTATGGGGCATTCCATATCAAAATTTTGCAAAATTTAGAAAAAAATTTATTTTGATATGCAATGCCCCATAATCGGCTAATTTCTCGAAAGTGACATTCCTGGATTTTAATAGCCCTAGTTGGGGGCTATTGAAATCCGCTTTCAAAATGAGTAAACCGCTCAATTTGAAATATTTACAGAGCAACAACCTTTTTGCAAAATTTAAAAAAAAATTTATTTTGATATGCAATGCCCCATAATCGGCTAATTTCTCGAAAGTGACATTCCTGGATTTTAATAGCCCTAGTTGGGGGCTATTGAAATCCGCTTTCAAAATGCGTAAACCGCTCAATTTGAAATATTTACAGAGTAACAACCTTTTTTAAATTTTTTTACTCTAAAATGGAATACCCTATAAACGCCGAATTTTTCGAAAGTGACAGTTGTGAATTACAATAGCACTAGTTACAGGCTATTGAAATCCGTTTTCAAAATTCAAAAACCGCTAAAATAACTGGAAATATTCAAATGAAACTTGATATTTTAGGTTTGATTTAAAACCTTATTTTTTTTTTAAATATTAAAATTTATAACGTGGTTACCACAAAATTAGGTTCCTGAGTGGATTCTCTGTCCGTGGTTTTTTAAAATTTTAAAATTCGTTAAAAATTGACTTGTTGGTAAAGAGCGAAACTTTGCTATATTTTTGTCTTTGTTTTGTTTACATTTTTTGTTTGTTTTTATTGTGCACATGGTAAACACGTGCGTAAAAGAAAAAAATGTTGTTGGAGTGCGGTTGATAATAGTTGTTTTCTTCATGTCGATCGTTTTTGAATAAATTTGAATTAAATGATGAATGGAATTGACAATGGTTTTTCAAAATTCGAAATGACGATTAAAATATGCAAAGATCTTATTTGGCTTACAAAGGTTAGATAGAGAAGTAGCAAATAAAAACAATAAGTACATTGGAAATCATTTACATATATGTATATAAACATGGCAAATTGCTGGCAGTTAACAATAAACAGAAAATAAAACCCTATTAAAAAACAGTAAAATTTAACCAGCTGATTTCATAACAAACAATATGGCAACAACAACAAATTTGAAAATAAACTTGTTTTTTATTTGTAGAAGATTATGCGGGTGGAAGGTGGAGAAAAAACAATGATGTTAAGTTGTATATATACATATTTGAATAGTCGCATTTACTTATTGTTTATTAATTCAATTTAAGGAAGATAAGCCCTTAATCTTATTAGATATCCTAAGAGTTTAAAAGTTACCACAAAAATTGTATAAAATTTTCTAAATTTTTGTTACAGATAATCTTTGCATACCATCAACATTTACTGATTAACAGTCTATTTATTCAATAAAGTCGATTATGTTATACTATGTTTCCACGACGACTTGAATCACCTGATTCGCCTTCTGAATCATGTTTATGAATCATGCTGTTTACATGACTAATAAACTTGATTCGATTTGACAGTTGCCTTTAATAAACAAAGAGAATAAAAAAAAAACAGAATTTACAATTTGTGGAAAATTATTTTTTTTAATGGACAAACAAAAATGAGTGGAAATTAGTTAGCTTATTTGAAAAAAAAAACATACATTCGTACGTATTTACTTTCTTTACTTCCAGCAACAAGAAAATAATTTGCTTTGATTACAATAATATTAAATTTTTACAGCTAGTGCAGATAAACTTGCGATAAAAATTAGAGAAGAGTGCAATTTTACGTGCTTCGCAAGTAGATTCAATATGAATCTACTTGATTCGCTCTTAAAATTTTGTATGGTGAAGCAAGTTGTTTCGCACATGATTGGGGTGTGAAGCATGAATAGAGAGCAAAGCATGTACCGTGGAAACATAGTATTATATAATTATTTAAGAGTTTCATCTAAGTTTAATTCAGAAAAAACTAATAACTTTTATATTATTTTTTTTTAACCCTGCTACTACGTTAAGGGTCTTTTGATGACCCATTCGTATTTAACATTGCATAACTTGCAAAAAAAACGTGTTTGTCCGTCAGACCGACACACAATCACTCTAACGACGATATATTGCATTGATCACAAGCCTTAAAAATATTTTCGAAATGTACAAATTTGAATTTTTTCAATAAAAAAAATGTGGGGTCAAAATATGACCCAAACATAACATGTGTATTTTTTTCTAACATAGTAGCAGGGTTAATTTATAATTCTATAGAAGTTGTAATCTGAACGGCAGTTATGGTTGTGATAATGAAAGATTCAGTCTTAATTAGCAAAACTTTTTCAATCGTAATTCTTTTTGCTGCTGGAACCGCAAATAATAGATATAATTAATCGCGGTTGGCCCAAACAATTTGGTCTCATGGAATATAGAATAACTAAGAAACAGAGCTCTAAAACGTGTTTATTTATAAGCATACAAAATATACTTAAAATCGAAAATAATTTCTAAAAATAATTAAAATATGCACTAAAATAGTTTGTATAAAATTCAAAATTTTATTAAAGTATATGTATATAAAAAGTATGTGTGTATATAAATAAAAATTTGACTATTATGCAAAAAAAGTTTCAAAATCTATTCTTTTATTTCGAATTTCTTCATTTTATTCATATTAATAAAACCCTTAATTATTGGATTCATTTTATTTGCAGAATATATTTAAAATTTAAAATATAGAATGTACTACCCATAGTTAATATATTGACTTTTTTGCTAAAGAGTATTTTTGTTTCTTTGTGGCAAGACTATTTTTGCCAGCACTGATGTTTTCAAATAAAAATTTTATACATTTCTCTATTTTTTAAATCAAATTCTAAAGCTCTTAAAAAATAATATATTGATATATTGATTTTTTTTCCTAAAAGTATCTTAAGCTAATTATCATTGAGATTTATAAAACATTTTAATATAAAAATATTATATTGTAAAAAATAAAAATTTAAAAAAAAAATCAATGCAAAAATATGAGAAAAACTGACTTACTCATATATTTATGCGACTTTCACCTAAAAATATGATAGGGATTCCCGAGAAGTGTTTATATCCTTAATGTAAGCAATTTGTTGATAATATGTTGTGAAGAGTAACGAAACAGCAAAAGGCAAAGGAAAACAAATAAATTGTAGGCCACCGAAATGTTAATATATAAATTGATACAGTCTCCGATACTTATTCGTAATTTCTCACCCTTCAATACATTAACAGTAAGTAATAAATTTATACCCTACTATCATTTGGAAAATTGTTTTATCAAAAATCACCTTCCTCGAGTATTTTTGCAAAAAGAGTAAAAAAAGATTCGCAAAGGATTAGCAATAGGACTGAAAAATGAGTTGAAAAAAACTCTTAACGATCAAAAATATGATTAAAAAAATGATTCGAAAAAGACGCGCAAACAATCAGAAATACGACTAAAAAATGAGTCGAAAAAGACTTGGGATCATTAAAAGTATGAGTCACAAACTGATCAGACAATCGGGAAATAAAAGACTCTTCAAGAAGAGTTGCGAGTAGGGTACCATTTTCTCAAGAGAAAACAAGCATTTATGATCAGAAAATGAAATCATATATGCCTATTTTAATCATACAGAGCAGTCATAAATGACTCTAATATGATAAATTTTTTTTTCTAAAATTCTTGCAGGGTAAAATTCTATAATTTATATATTTCTGTAATTTCAACGTTTTTTATGCACAAAGAAATCTTTATTAAACAACATACATGGACATCACTGTTTGTAAGCACGAAGAAAACGAAAAAGTGCCAGACAAAACACAGATAAACAACTTTGTTGTATTGTTTTTGTTTTTTTCCCCTTATTTTGTTTTTGCTTAAGCCTTTGTTTGTTGACTTTTCACTATTCTGTATGTACCTCATTCGTAGTGTTTTTCTATTGTGTTCAGTTGTTCGCGTCACAGACAGTTGTTGTACGTACTTATTACCAATAGGAATATTAATTAAAAAATATTTCGGTGAAAATCGTGTTTTGTGATTTTAATTTAGTGAATGAGTGTTGAGGATTTTTTAATGAACAAGAAATAGCAGCAGTGTATATTTGTGTAAACAATGGTCTCGTTGGAATTAAGTATTTTAACCTTAAATGTTTGGTAAGTGTTTTTTTTTTGTTATCAAATATTAGAATACATAAAAACAAGATTAGCCTACTTTAAAGTATGGAGTAATAAGTTTGTGCGCCTCTAACCCCTGCAGGGAGGGTTTTCTATTGAAAGTAAATACGGAAGAGTAAATTGTTTGTGTAATTTCATGTTCAAGAGTGCCTATTGTGTATAAACTTTAATTTAATTATCAACCAAATAAGGAAAAATATATATGTATGCACATATGTAGTTACAGTGGTTCAAACGCATAATTGGACACTTGGCATGATAATATTCAAATGCCAATTTTTTCACTTTAATAAAAATAATTCAATAGTCAGACCAGTTTAGAGATATTGAGGTTTTAATGTTAAATTTTGTATAAAAAATCTATTATACATAAGATCAATGCGATTTTGCAGAGTAAATTTAAAAATAGTTTCTTTATTATAATTGCTTTTAAATTTTCGGTCTAACTACAAAAGTTTTCAAGACAATACAAAATAAAGCCCTTAATGATTTTTACCTGCCGGATTCGAAAAAAAATTGAGAGATAATGAAGAACGAAAAAATTATAATTTTTTGTTCTGATAACTTCATTTATTAAAAAAAATATAATTTTTTAGGAAAAAGGGGAAAAATGTTATTCATCTTCTAAATCACTTTCATCATTGAAAGGTTCTGGTAAGACCTCATGCTTTCCCATGTTAACTACTGGCAATTGCTTGTACCATGGAATCATTTCTTCTGGAATCAGTCTTGAATCGCAAAGCTTAACAAGATCAGCCTTTTTTGCCGATGAAATTGGTAGTAAATTATTGTAAGCTGACTTCAGTGTGGCGCTTTTCTTTGGATTACCTCTTCCAGCAACATTTACTTTCTTATAATCTGATGTATGATCGTATCTATAAAAAAAGGTTGCCGGGAATTGTTTTTCGAATTTTAGGCATTTTAGTTTTAGCCACGATACTTTGTCGCCAAATTCGTCTCGATTTCGATTTTTTATTGTGCTGCTTGCTAGTTCCTGTAAATTGTAGAAGTCGGAGAATTTTAATAGATGAACTTGGTATTCGCTTTGGATTTTATAATTTTTAATTAATCGATCTAGTCGATTGAAAGATTCGAATTTAAACAGTCATTGTGTAGGCACTCTTATTTTTCTTAGCCGACTCTATTGCGGAATGCATCGAGTCACACTCCACGTGTGAATGTCCTGACTCAAAAAATTTAAGTTCAACTCTGTTCAAGTGGCTGCTACTTGTTGGTTTCTATTCTGCCCACCACAAGTGTCACAGAATAGTGAAACATCTGTCACGGTTAACGGTAAAGTTTCGAGAAATTTCAATTAAATTTATCATATTTCATTGCTCCCCCGCTTTCCATTCAATTCGTTCCAAGTGTAACAGTGGGCTATTTCTCCGCTTCCTACATAGATAGTCAAATTGTAAACGCATATTTTTCTGGAGTAATAAAACAATGACACACTGGAATAGGACAAATCAAAAGTGCATGTAATGAATGAAGGACCAGTTTTGCATCTGATTTTATCATTTTCTTTGGCTTCATTACACTGATTTTTTCTCATAAGATGCATTGTATATTCTTCTTCCAGTTCTTTTTTGTCTGAATTAGAAGCTTGGTCATATTTTGCATTGCATAAAACATTGACAAGTTACGTTTGTGATTTTTTCCTGCCGTAAAGACATACGAAATTGTAGTTAATGAAAACAAAAAATCGAGAATTGGGGCATAGGATCACTCAATGAACATAATGATTTTTATAACCAATAGAATACAACAAAAAAAATATTTTGTGATACTAAGTCATTTTGGCTCAAATCTGCACTTAGTGAGTTTTACCTATCAACCGACGATACATTGTTTTAAAGTTTTTTTAATAATCTACCACATAGCATCAATTTTTTTAGAATTATTTTTATTAAAGTGAAAAAAATCGGCATTTGAATATTATCAAGCCAAGTGTCCAATTATGCGTTTGAACCACTGTATATGTTTGTCAGTTAAAATAAATTTATTTGTTGTTTTGTTTCAGGGGTATACCGTTTGTATCTGCTGATAGAGCGGAGCGTATGCAACATATTGGAAAGGAGCTGGGTAGTGGCAAATATGATATTGTATCACTTCAAGAGGTGTGGACAGAGAAAGACAGTGTCACAATACAGGAGCTAACCAAGGCCGCACTGCCATACTCTCATTATTTCTACAGGTAATAATGGATTTTATGAAGTTTTTAATAAACTATTTATTATGTATACATACGTTTATTGTAAATTATCTTTAAAGTGGTGTAATTGGAGCTGGATTATTGGTTTTATCAAAATATCCCATTGTTACTAGTTTATTTCATTCATGGACTGTCAATGGCTATTGCCATCGTATACAGCATGCTGATTGGTTTGGTGGCAAGGGTGTAGGCATGTGTAGAATACGAGTTGGTGATCTCTATGTACACGTTTACAATGCTCATGTACGTATTATATAATATACAAATATGTAGATACAATCATGGTGAAATTAAATACCAGGTGACCGCATTGCTACAACAATTACAACAAGGCAAGAACAACAGGCATTTTTTTATATGAAAAACTTTCGTCACTGTCAAAAAGTTTTTTTTTATATAACTTTTTGGCATTTTCAAATTCACCATGAATAATCAGCTGGCGCTACGCTATCACCTAGTATTTAAATTCACCTTGGATACAATTGTTTTTTTGTTTTAATATATTTTTCAAACAAAACACAATTTGTTTTTATATGTATTTATATGGATGTTTATATGCATATTTTTACTTTTGTTTATTCCTATTTTTTTAGTTACATGCTGAATACAACATAAACAATGATGATTACAAGACACATCGTGTCATACAAGCATTTGATACTGCTCAATTTATAGAGGCTACTCGCTGGGATGCGGCCGTACAAGTACTGGCCGGCGATTTAAATACTAAACCAACTGATATCTCTTACAAGTAAGTTGTTGGGTAAATTTATTTTAAAAACATTTCTAAAAATAAATGTGAATACAGTCGAACTTCCCTATAATGAATCTTGACGGGACCAGAAAATCACTTCATTATATAGAAACTTCATTATACAGAAATTATATTTTCCCCCACTTTTTATTTAAAATAATTAGGCATATTAGTTTGGGTTACACTTTTCCATTTTTCTTCCACCGGCAACTGATGTCAAAATTATTATTGATGTGGCTTTCTTCTTTTTTTTTGTTCTTATTTTCCTCTTTTGGGAATCCCCTCGTTATATGTGGCATCTTTTTCGGTACACAGAGTTGTTAGTATGCGTAACAGAAAATTGTTTGATAATTAGGCATATTAGTTTGGGTTACACTTTTCCATTTTTCTTCCACCGGCAACTGATGTCAAAATTATTATTGATGTGGCTTTCTTCTTTTTTTTTGTTCTTATTTTCCTCTTTTGGGAATCCCCTCGTTATATGTGGCATCTTTTTCGGTACACAGAGTTGTTAGTATGCGTAACAGAAAATTGTTTGAAAAATTCATTATATGGAGACAAAAACGCATGTGAGTCAAATATTACACCTGCAAAATTGCTTTATTGTATAGAAAACTTCATTGTATGGAAATTCATTATAAGGAGATCAAAAACAATGAAATTGGAACGGAAAAAGCTGTGTGTTTGAAATCAATTCATAATAGGGAGAGCTTCATTGTATAGAAGTTCACTATAGAGAAGTTCGACTGTATTTAATGCCCCTATTGCCGTTCTCAACTCAACTAAGTTTGGTCGTCTGTCAGTCAACCCGACTTTAACTCTACATTAACTCTACTACATTTAAGTTGTGAATGGCAATACCGATTTATGAAAGACGACCAAATTATTAAAAAAGTTGTGAACCGCAATAGGGGCATAAATAAGGTTAAGGAAAATGATAAGATTATATTAAATGTTGTTGTCTGTGAAAACAAAGGCGTACACAAAGTAAAATCTTTTTATCAAAGAACTTTGTTTTAAACAAAAAAAGACTTTCTTCATCTTGAGGCTTTTATTCTCAAAAGGAAGATTTTTACAAGAAAAACAACGGCATATTATCAGGCATGTTCTGAAAATCACTTTTTCATAAAATGATTTGAAATCACTGAAAAGGTGTTCTTTCTGTGCACAAAAATTATTGAAATCTCGTGACTTAAAACCGGTCATCTAACATTTCATTGAACTCTTGTAATAAAATTATTACATACACTTAAAATCATTTGTTCTTTATTTGTTTTTGAAATAAAACTATTTTACACAGAAAAAATTTACAAATTTAGTAAGACGTTGTATTTTTTGCTTTTACTTTTTTACTTTTACTTTTTAGTAGTCAACACAAAGAAAATCAGCTGTTAGTTGGTGAATTAGAACAATCAAAATCACTACTAAAAATTAAAAATCTCGTGATTTTCAGAACACCAAAATATTCCTCAAAATCGTTCGTGATTTAAAATCACCCTGATTTCAGAACATGCCTGTATAATAATATGAACATTTTGAAGTTTTCCATGTTGTCATATCAGTTAAAGCTTTGACAATTGTTACAATGAATTGAATTTCGGTCGAAAATTCAATATGAAAAAGATGGATCTGTAAAAGTTCGGAAAAATAATAAAAACGATACTTCTCAATTAATTTGTATTAAAGAAAAATTATAACTAAATAAATTATAAAATTTAAATTATATACTTTTAGTATGTCTCATATAATATTCTTTAATTTTTAACACTTCTTATTACCTACGATTCATAGATAACATAACATATTTAAACATATTTCGGTAGATATAGAATTCCATTCCTTCCCGTTTTTATTCCCTCCACCACCATAAAATGTGTATATTCTTGATCCTTATGGAATTCTAAGTCGATTGAGCTACGTCCGTCTGTCTGGCTGTATAAAACATTCTCACGTCGAAAAGACACAACCAAAATTAACAGAATTTACAAAAACCTATTTATAATTGTTCTAAGCAGTTTGGTATAGAAAATCATCAAAATGGGTATAGTAGAACCAGAGTTATGGACCAAAATGAGAGACAACCTCCAAAAAATTTGATATTTTTAAACATTTTTTTTTCAATTTTTTTAAAAATATTGCCATGAAATTTTGTGCACGTTACTTTATGATAAAAGAAGAAAGTGTGAGGAAAATAGTAAGAATCGGTCCATAGCCCCATACAAATATCTTCCCGAATTATGGCTTAATGATAAATAAATGACTGGAAAATTGGAATATTAATACAAAATTCAGCAAAAATTAGTGGCATGTAAAAAGAAATCGCAAAACGAAATTTTGTTTTGTTCGGTCCATGTTTGAATATATAAAGTCCACATCTACAATTCACTTAAATACGTATAAATCTGGTACTAATATAGTTACCAGGTTAAAATTCGACACAAATAATTCTTATAGATCTATAAATTTTTGTACTAAATTTTATGATGGTCGATCCATAATTGGTCATAGCTCCCATAAAGGATCACATCCGAAAAATTCATTAATCTTTATATGTATATGTCTTATAAATATCGGTACCGACTCAAAACTTTATATGTATATGTAAATATGTATATGTATATCATTCCACAAAATTTTGTGAATTTCGGTCCATATTTGACCGTATCCCCCTTATAAAGCCTTCTTCCGAAAACCACTTTAATACTCATAAATCTCTTATAAATGATGGAACCGATCCGATTACACGGATCATTTACATACATGCCAAAATTAAACTGCTGGATTTTGATATTTGACTATTTCCCCCATATAAGGTTCACTTCCGAAGTTTACTTTGATACTAATATGTATCTCATATGTATAAAATTCAATGTTTCAATTTTTAAGAAGTTCGGTCAATGATTTGTCATAACTGTCATATACGGACCATTTCCGAAAAACAATTTAACCCACAAAAATGTATAATAAATATCGAAAAAACTTTTATTTTATTTAATCCAGAAATCATATTAATATCGGTTATACGGAAATTATGCTACTGGATTTTGTAGCAATCAGTCAATAATAGCTCCTGAATTAAGCCCACCTCCGATCATAACAACCATCCATACAACTCTTGTAAATAATTTTATTGAGATGAAATTCAAAATGCATTTGAAAACATTAGCGAACATAGAAAAATGGTTTTAATTATTGTTTCTATATATTTACATACATGTATTTACATGTATTAAATGCAAAATTGAAAATATCGTACTTATTATTTTCTTAAAAATGTCGGCACTTAACTTTTGACCACTAAAGAGATTCATAGAATGCTATCTGTATATGTACTTATATTCTCGCATTAATTGAAAGTGAGGAAAACCCCGTTCTTATAGTTTTTTCCAACACTGTTATTACGCATACAAAAACAAAATATCAAATACTATGCAATTAAATCATATTAATTTATTATTATATTACGTATACACAAAAGCCTATTTCCTAATACTTCTTTAAAAATGTCTTCTCTGGCCTCTTTACAGGGTACTACTCTACACATCCCAAATGAAAGACACCTGCAACTCCGACACGATATCGACCAATGAAAGCAAAGAAAACTCCTATACCTCCAAGAAAGTTCTAGCTCGTAATCCCCTTGGTTTTCGTATCGATCATATATTCGTGCGTAGTTCGGACAAGATAAAAACTTCTATATTAGAATACAAATTACCGCTGCCAGATCGAGTGCCCGGACAAAAATTCAGCTATTCCGATCATGAAGCAGTGCAAGTGCGTTTAAAGCTGCAGCAGAAACAAGATGGTGATACATGTTCCATACGCCACATAAATGTCTGCATTGAAGGTGTAGATGTCGAAGGCGATAAAGAAGACAGTATGCGTGATGTTAAATTAACACCACCCCAAACGCCCGTTATAACCAATGGCCACTCGGTGGTGGCGGAACCTGAATGCCCCACTGATGAACCTAGATTACCTAAAAATTTAGCCATCATCAAAGAGTCAATTGAATTGTGTGATGAACATTTGAAGAAATTAAAAACAGATCGTATTATCTACTTTACAACAGCTGCTATACTATTGGCTAGCCTCATAGTGATGGCTGAATTTCCGGTGCCAGTTGGCTATAAGACTTTATATTTATTGCTCAAGCTTTTGGTATTTGCCATTGTGCTTTTCTGTATATTCATGGGTTCCATTTGGAATCTAATGGAACGCAATGGCATATTATCAGGTAAAACGTCTATGGAGATTAAATTTCAAACTTCGCAGTATGTGAATTTAAAACGAGATTGACCGCAAGTGTTGAACATTATTAATAATGGTAGTGTGCCATTATTACCGGCAGTCAGTAGTAGAAGTAGTAGTAGTTCCACTTCGCTATATCCAGCTATGTACTTCCATAATGTTGCCACCATTAAGTAAAGCTCAATAAGCATTTAATATTTAAATTAAATATAAATACAAGAAACAGTTTAAATATTTAAAATATATTTTGAAAATCCATATACATTTATCCATTCTATATGTGAATTCTGTTTGTTTATTTGTTCCTTCCTAAACTATTTTTAATGTGCTTAATTATCTTTTTTTGTTTAGTTTTCTATTACTCTTTATTTTAAATAAGATTTACCACCTATTTTTACAATGTCTAGTTTATCTCTTTAACCTAAAATTGTACTGACAATTTTAAGACAAAAATTGTTTTAACATTGGGTTAAAAATAAATAAGCAGATATGGTGAAAATGGAAAGTGCAATTTCTTTTTCAGTCAAGTCAAGTGAATTTCTTTAAATATTAGTTTTATTTCGAATTAAGTGAAAATACATATTAAATAACATTTAAGTTTTTATACAATTACTAGCTAACCCCCCTCGTTATAAAATAAAATAAAACGTATTTATATATTGACAAACATTTATTTATTTTATTTTATTGTATTTATTGCAATGCTTTAGGTTTCGTTTGCCCATCAGGAGCATACACATATACACGGGATATTAACCTTGAGCTTTGTTAACAGTCATCGCAAACGCTAACCGAACAGGAAAAAATTGTTTAAAATCGAATGGTAAATCTGTTCATAGCATTGGAATGCGTAGCAAAAGTACATCTGTACCTTTATATTTTCCTGTTATAATGGTCGCTTCTATTAAATTATTTCTCAGTTTTTTTTTTTACTGCAAGTCGAGTGCCATTGCAAAGCCGTGGTGATCGATATTACGCAGTAAAATAAATGGCACTCCAATTTTAAGTTGTAGCACATGTGTTGGAAAGTCTGGCACATCGAGTGAATTTAAGAACTCAACAGGATAATTAACGGCCTTACGGGTTGCTTGATTGATTTGACGCATTTCAAAGTAATATCCATCTTCTCCATATGGAAAAATAATAGGATACTGAAACGCGTCATATGAGCGATGCATTTCAGTGGGCGAGGCCATGCCCCTTTGTCCACTTACATAGTCAAGAATTTATTATTTAGTAAGAATTTCCTATTGTCAAAATTTAATGACGATCGATCCAGTAGTTACGATTTTTTATTTTCCTAAAAAGGGGCGTGGTCCCACTTACTTTTCTCCTGGTACGTATTCCTAATTATGCCAATACCATATGTACCACATATCATTGACGTAGGTCAAAATATGGCGATTTAAATTTTTGGATTATATGGGCGGTGCCACCCCCGTTTGTACAATCAACACTTCATATAGCCCATTATTCCTTCCAGAGTCACAGTAACATGCTGTTACAGATCGGTTTAAGGGTTTGGCCTCCTATTAAGGACAAACATACAGACACACATTCATTTTTTATATATAGATTAAAAGCAGATTAATTATAATTTATGGTAAAATGGGGCGAAAAAGGTGGATTTGGTAATAAAAAAATGTATGACTACCTTATCTGTAGATAAAAAGTATATAAAACTTTAGGTAAATACATATTGCAAAAAAAGTATTTTGTATAGCAAAAATTGTTAGTGGTATAAGTACATAAGTATCTGAATTAAAAAAGGGGGCGGTGAAGTGGGCGTGGTTCATAGTTATATGGCGACGTTAACAGTATTAAGAGCAATATACTACCAAATAAAAAAAAATACGTTGGAGAGAAGAAATTTGTATAGAGAACAAAAAGTTTAAAACTTTCAAACAAAATTTGGCGTGAAAGGGGGCGTGGCGTAAGAAGTGTTTATTTCTACCTCACCTGGAGTATATAATGTGTATACAATTTGAAGTAAATCTGTTAAAAACTATATGGGAGCAATTACATAGTTCTAAAAAAGTTGGCGTTTTCAAAAAAAAAGTACCCTATTAATCATACCACAGTCCCAGTTAAATTCTGTGAAAATTTCAAAAATATCGGTCCAGAGGTTTGGTCTCCAATTACAATACTTTAAAAAAGTGGGCGTGGTAAAAAAAAGTACCCTATTAATCATACTAGAGTCCCAGTTAAAGGCTGTGAAAATTTCAAAAATATCGGTCCAGAGGTTTGGTCTCCTATAAGGTACACACAAACAAATAAACACACATTCAATTTTATATACCTATGTAGATAATAATTAAATAAACAATTTTATTTTTCGAGATTAAGGTCAGTTTTTATTTTTTCCGATATTTCGCTACACAATCTTCAGGGAAACAATAACAAAATTTAAAATTAATAACAATAAAAATATTTTTCAAAAAATAACAGTAATTGTCAGAATTTAAATATTACACAAACAAAAATATTGATTAATATTTTTTAGCTTTTATTTAGTGTTGCCTCTTTAAATCCGATAAATAAAAAACATTATTGTATTTTTTTACAAATTAGATCAATATATTTCGAACATCTTCTGTTCATCTTCAGGATCTATAAAATTTTTTAAATACAATAATAAGTTTTTATTTTTTATTTATAATACATATAATTTTTATAAAAATATTGATATGAAAAATATTTTAGTTTTTAGTTTTTGTGTTTTTATAAATTAAGTGTCTATAAGTTTGAGCAACATTATCTGTATCTACTTTAAAATTGATTCTAAGATTTTTTTGTACATTAATAATTTCTAACATTTCTAACATATAACGACCTTTATAATTATTTTCTGTTTTTAAAACTGAAATGTTCTCAAAGTCGGGATAGTGATTCAAATTTGTACAATGTGACGATAATGCTGTTTTTTGTGATGATATATCTCTATATTTTTGATCAGATTTGTGTCCAGCTATCCTAGTTTTTAATTTATTTTTAGTTGTACCTACATATACTTTTCTATATTTTTCATTGTTATTACCATTACATGGTATTTTATAAACTACGTTTGACATTCCTAATTTAGGTATCCTATCTTTTATTTTACTGAATAATCTGCCTACTGTATTATACATTTTAGGAGCCATTTTATATTTGGTGTTATCAAATATATTAGATTTTTTAGGTACATAAGTTAAAGTTTTATATATTTTAGGTTCAGAAAAACTTTTTGTGTTATTCATTTTATTTTTGAATCGTCTTATTTATTTACAAATTATATTAGTAGGGAAATTATTATCCATTAATCAGGTATGTGATGGAAAACGATAACGAGTGAGTTTTTGAAGTCCATTTTAAAGTATTTCTAATTTTTAAAATTTTTGTTTTAAGATTCTCTTAATCTTTATATTTTGTGGGATAAAACTGTTTTAATACAGAAATATTACGAAAAAATTAACTTCTAAAACTCACTCGTTATCGTTATCGTTTTCCATCACATACCTGAATATTTTGTTAATCGTTTCTATATATTTCTTGTGGAATTCCTTATCACTTATTGTCACTATTCTCTCTATAATAATCGATAATAATTAAATTTATAAAAATTATCCACAAATATGTTTTATCAATAACGTACATATATATATAACAATACATACATAAAGTATTAAACAAAATAATAAGAACGGCGTAGAGGAAAAACTTAATACTTTTATTAATTCTTACTATCAAATTACTAATGATGTTATGGTGATAAGTTTTCTACGAATCTCGTATGTTAATGTTAATTGCCAACATTTTGTGGTTATTGTGAATATGGTTGGAAAAAATAATACTTTCAAGAGAAAAATAATAGAATCAATAGTAAAAACAATATATCCATGTTCGCTAAGTAAAGTGAACAGAAAAGTGTTGATAATGGGCCTTGCAAAGCTCTACGGTTTATTAGAAAAAGTGGTTATTTATTTTGATGCTTCAAAAACAACGAAACACCCGTTTTTACCAATTTCAGTTACTTCAACTGTCAGCATATTTTCATGTTTGATAAAAATTGCTTTGTTCTATGTCTTTTTCCAAACCTCTACGTGCCTTCAACAGACAGACATGGCTAGATCGTCTTAGAATTTTATAAGGATCCAGAATATACTTACATACATATAGACTTCTTAATTTTACGATCATTATTTCGAAACAAACGATATTTTTGGTGGTGGGTATAAAAACCATTTTAACTGAAATGTATTTAATATCCTTTTCATCTCTACGTACCCAATATGAAGGAGACTTAGAATTGTTTCATATTTCCTGCAGCTACCAGAACACAAAATATAAATTTTTCATTTGCAATGGGATTTTATTAAATCACAAAAAAAAAAACACTCGAACAGACAATTAACAATTTATTGCTAATTCAATTTATATAAATTACACCATTATTTATTAACATTTTCCAATTTATTAGCAATTTACTAAAACTTTTTTTTTTTTTTTTTGTATATAAATTTGGTTGGCGGAGAATTAATCCCTCAAATTGCCAGGTTATCCCACTATTGATTCAAGTAAGTCCCAAGTCGACCTATACCTTCATATAGGAAGCTGGAACGCTTAAATCTTGTATTAAAAAAAAATTTAGCATGTGACTAATGCACAACTTCGAAAAACCGTAAGAGCTGAATTACGACTGTATTGTGTTTACTAAAACTTGATTTAACCATTTGCGCACACGAATTAAATTTAATAGAGAATTAAATTTAGAGAGAATAAAAAGAGAAATGCTCTTAAATATGAAACACACCTATAAAAAAGATTTTTTATGCAAACGCACACAAATAAAAGCTAAAACGAAGATTTATGTAAAAGACAAATGCAAATTAAAGCTTTCTCTTAAGAACTGGCGGGAAACGGATAACGAAACTAAAGGAAACGAACAACTGCCTTTCGTTAAGTTAAAAACTACACATTCATTTTGATTTTAGTAAATTTAACACATTTACACAATATTTTCTCTTTAACAAATTGAACAATTTAATAAATTAACACTTTATCTTTATGGTTAAAACATTTTTATTATTTTTCGTAACCGTTTAAACGTTTTTATAAGACACCGAGCTGATCAGCAACTCGCGCACGTCCGGCTGCATCAAATTTCGTAAAGAGACTAATTGGAAAACATAACGAAGGATTTAAGGAAATGCCGTTTGAAAGCAAAATAAGAGATGGTAAATCAAAATTAGATTCAAGTATGTGGTACTTTTTTCACATGTACAATACTAAAATCATAAGCTTTATCTATTTCCACATTATAAAAAATTTACAAAAGGAATTTGAATAGAAGAACGTTAATGGTATTTTGGAGGTAACGTTAGTTTAGTTACATACATGAACGGTAGCCAACATTGCTCGTCTGTATATTTCAAATAGCTAATCAAATAAACAGTAACCTGTACACTAACTATCAATAAGTATATTTGTAGGGCACCGTAAAAATTAGTAATAGAGCAAGCTGATTCCATAATTAAATTCAAAGTTCGGGACAGTCACCACTTTGCTTTTATAAGCGAGTACAGATGTGCTAGGGACAATAGTTCTAGTGCATTTCTGTGGACATTGTCAACGAAAGCGTCAACAGTTAGTTATACTCTACACCTACATTATTAACAAATGCTAAATTTCTACATAGATTTAGCTATATAAATATCTGTAGTGTTTCTTTAGGTAATTATAGTTGCAATTATAAATGAAAATCTTTATACCTATATATTCTTTGAGATGTATTCTTTAAGATTGTATTTCTATCAAGCAAAAACGTGTGGAAGCTATAAATCAAATCAAGTTACATACTTACAAATATCTTTGCTCTGTATTTTACGCTCAAATAACTCCGTAACATCTAGTGTAACGCCCTCTCTATAAATTTGTTAATAATTTTGATGTCATTGTAAATGTTTTTAGACATTTTATTTAATTATTTATAGATATCCCTTAATAAAAAAAACTTCTAAATTGCAACCTGTCCAAGCTTTACACGGACAGATTTATCATAATCGAAATGCATTTTTTCACCTAGGCTAACTTAATTCTTATTTTTGCAAAAATAAAATGTACTGTTACTTAAAATAAAATTCTAAAATTCTATTAAATTTTTTTATTTTACATCCTATGTTATGTTTTTTTTTTTCGTCGAACATAGTGATACCTTACAATCTGTTATTATCGACATATACAAATTTTTAAAGTGGTGTTATATTTGTTGAACAGACTAGTTTCTCACTCACTCAATTTATACAATTAACAAACACTATTTTTTATAAAAATTTTCAAATTTATTCATCACTATCGTGAATAAAAATTCCACGTGAAATTTGTTCACTTTTCACATTTTCCTATTTAAATTCAATGTTAAAAAAAATAAAAGTGATTAACATACTAATTTACTAAAATTTCCTTTAACCACTTGCGCACACAATTAAACAAAAGTAGAAACTAAAGAAAAACACAGGCTAAATAGAAAGGAGAAATAGAAAATGAAAAGAGAAATGCTCTTAAATTTTAACCACAAAAAATAAAAAGCTAAAACGGAAGATTTATGTAAAAGACAAATGTAAATTAAAAGCTTTCTCTTAAGAACTGGCGGTAAACGGATAACGAAACTAATGAAAACGAACAACTGCATTTCGTTAAGTTAAAAACTACACATTCATTTTGATTTTAGTAAATTTAACACATTTACACAATATTTTCTCTTTAACAAATTGAACAATTTAATAAATTAACACTTTATCTTTATGGTTAAAACATTTTTATAATTTTTCGTAACCGTTTAAACGTTTTTATAAGACACCGAACTGACCAGCCACTCGCGCACGTCCGGCTGCATCAAATTTCGTAGAGAGACTAATAGGAAAACATAACGAAGGATTAAAGGAAAAGCTGTTTAAGGCAAAATTAGTAATAAAATCACTTGTTTCGCGTACACAGTACTAAAATCAAAGTTTTTACTACATAGTTACTTCCATATTATAACAAATAAGGAAGTATATGCGGTCAAGCCCGACCATATAATACCCTACACCCAGTACATGTTTAACCCTTAACTACCCCGTATGCTTTTGTAACGTAACTGACCAGTAATGTCCGACAGACTCATTAAAGCAATTAATGATACTTAAAGAAAAACAAAGACAGTATACATTAGAAAAATGTGTTGATTTTGTTTATTTAACTTTAATTAGTTATTTTTTAAACAAACATTACAAATAATGTTTTTTACAGAGTGTTAAGAACAGACATTCCGTTTGCATTTCTCGCAGCACTGTTTGGAAATTCTAGATATTTTTGAGGAAAAAAAATTCGTTTCGAATCAGGTTCAGATGATTGACCAGCTCCTTGATCAATGGTAGAATCAGATGATAGCACGTCTTTGATGGCTGCAGAGTGATAACTCGTTAGCCCTTTCGTGTTCCGTCTTTGTATAAGAGGCGTTACCAACTCAATTGCTACTTTTCGTAAAAAAAGTTTTCTTTTCATATTCCCTTTACGTTGGTTCCAAGTGGATATAAGTTTTTCCATATAACTAGTGATGCGACTCCAACAACATCTACATTTTGAAAAAATGCAACAGGCCATCTATTTGTTTTGCGTCGAACTGTATACTCATGAACCATTTGATCAAGTGTATCAACACCCCCCTTGGTGAAGTTATAGTATAAATTTATTTCAGATTTATTTTTATTGCTAACGTCTATTTTTTACTATATCGGATTTTTAAACAGTGGATCCCAGTACTCTCTAAAATTAACACCTCCCTGTTTGTTGACTCCTATAGTCAATAAAAAACCAATAAATGCCTGCATTTCGACTTTCTCTGTCGGCTTCCAATGCCTTTTGTAAGACTCTATGCGCTTCAGAATTTGTATATTTCACTATAATTTCTAAAACTTACTGTTTGGCCCGGTGGCAGCACCACCTTATGAATACCACCGCGAATGATGTTGTGCCGAGGAGTTCTGCTATGCTTCTCAGGTTCAGATTTCCATATTGTTCCATCTCTGCTCTTTTATGTTTGCAGCGGGGCATCATCATCCTCACTCCATAACTGCGCATCTTCACTTTCAGATACTGCTTCTGTAGCGGCACTTTCATTTTCGGAACAGATATCGACAGCAAACTCCTCATCATCACTCTGCGATTGATTGATTAATTTATTCTAAAAGTCAACAAACAACCTGCTCAAAGAATCAAGAAGATGATTTCAACGGCGACTAGATAGTTTCAGAACGGCGTTCACTTGTATAAAACTTGGGCGACTCGATTCAAACAATATATTTATGTGTCTATTGGACACTTGTGGGTATATGCGCTACTATTTGTGTTTATTGATAATAAATAATAAACTATTTATGCTACAAATATTTTTATTGCGCATTTCTATTCTCAAGACCATCGGGGTAGAATAGGTAAAACGGGGTTTCTCAAATATACTTTAGCATTTATGAGCAATGAAATTCAATAATGTGTCCGCGAGACACTTGTGGGTAGTTAAGGGTTAAAATAGTTTTTCAGAAATGGGCGCTTATGAGAGCCGATTATCCAAAAATTTAGTGTCATGACTTCAGGTTTTGAAGATTTATACATGTTAAAGTGATTTTCGAAGCGGATATTATGAAAGTTTTGACTAATTATGGTTACCAACATTTTTAAGAGATTTATGACCGTTAAAGTGATTTTTAAAACAGTGGTCCTTACATGGGAGCTATGATCAATTATGGACTGATCTGCACAAATTTTGTAGATGTGATTAGGCTTCATGTACAACTGATTTGTGGCAAAATTTGTTTGGATATGTGCAAAAATCAAACATTTATGACTGATACATCCTTACTTTGGGTGGACATTTGTATGGGAACTAGGTGAACTAGGTAGGTAGGTAGGTAGGAAGGCCGGTGTGAGTCGCCTCACACCCTCACCCAGAGACCAATACGGTCCATTGCGATGCCTTAGGAAGAAATTTTAGTATATAGAGTGAAAAGAAAGTGAAGACAGGAGAGTAATATTATAGTATAGAGAGAGAGAAGAGAAAATAGAAGATAGAAAAGAGAAGAAAGAGACCTGACCAACTCCTTACTCGGACATATGTCCTCCATTTGTGCGACTCGCACCCAGTCATCTAACGCGTAGCCAGGCCATTCCCATTACGAATCCTATTAGACTCTCCAGCCCACAGCTAGAGACATTCCCTAATTCGCCTAAGAATCTATTGCCCAGCCATCTCATCCTACTGCCCTGCAGCCTGGGACAGTGGCACAGAATGTGCTCAACTGTCTCCAGCTCATCCGGGTCCTCGCATAATCTGCACATATCCGATAATTCGGATCCCATTCTCACCGCCATCCTGCCAATCATGCAGTGGCCCGTGATAATGCCTATCATGGTCCTAACGCAGATCCTATTCCTGCCCAGCAGCAATTCCGAATCGGACTTTCCAAGCACCGGCCACAGTGTCCGTGACACTTGGCAGTCCGTCCGGCTTCCCCAGGCTTGATTGGTTGCACTTAGTACCCACTCTCTAATTCTTCCATAATAGAAGCCTATTGGAAGCCCCACTGCCTCCATACGGTTGTAACCTTATGTGCCTGCGCCCATTCTTGCCAACTCATCAGCCACCTCATTGCCGGCAATATCTGAGTGACCCGGTACCCAACACAATCTAACCGTATACCGTCCTAAGGCTCCCTCTAGAGCCCTCCTACAACTGTCAACTAGCTTAGAGTTCACATAACAGCCCCTTATGGCCAAAAGGGCCGCCTGGCTGTCCACATATATCGTGACCTCCGAGCCCCTGTCAATGTTGTCTCTCATTAGTTCTACGGCCCTCAAGATCCCCAGAACTTCCGCCTGAAAAACACTACAGTCGTCAGGAAGCCTATATGACATTCTGATGTCCAGATCCTCAATGTAGACCCCCGCGCCCGTACCATTTATCTTCGAGCCGTCCGTGAAGATAGCAAATCCATCATAAAATTTGCCCCTTCCCAACCAACTCTCCCTGGACGGTAATATCACCTCCGGCAATCGCCTCAAATCTACCATAGTGCTCACATAGTCCGTAGAGCCAGGCAATCCCAGGCAATTTCCATCTGCTTCAATCTCACACAGGATCCGAGAATGACCCTGCGTGTGACCCTTTAACAGTCCCAGCTCCCTCAGTCTAAGAATGCTTCTGGCAGCCATTCCCATCACATACTGCTCAATGGGCAAAAGATGAAGAATGACGTCCAGAGCCGCTTGAGGGGTGCTTCTCATGGTCCCTGTTATGCCGATTGAAACACATCTCTGAGCTTTAGACAGAAGGTTTCTTAGACTAGGTGAACTAAGTTTTAATATAATTAAAAATGTACATTTTTACAATAAATGTGTTTTGTTGTTAGACTATATCATTTTATTTTCTTTTCAATTACATCATTTTCTTTTTTGAGTTCCTGTTACTATTTCTTTTAGGTATAAGGATAAAATAGGCTGTTAGCCACTGTAGGAACATCGATATATTTACTAAAAAAAACTAACATTAATACTTTTTGTATAGAAAGTTTGTTTTTATTAATTTTTTATCAAAATTCAAAAAAATAAACGATTCAATTACAAGAAACAAAAGCAGATCCTTAAAAGTAAGTTGTACTCTCTAAAAAGAGCAATTAATACGAACGTAAACATAAGTACCCTGTAATTAATGATGTGGCGTTTGTTGGCGTTAAAACAAAAGAAAGTAAAAATTGTAATAAACTATAGCAAGTATCTGCTAGTAGTATTATATTTAATCTTGAGATAAACGAAAAAAGAAAATGCTTAGAGAATACATTCGATGAAAATGGGCAAACACGTTATTATCAATAGTATATGTATGTATGTGTATGTAGTATTTAGATATATAAGTAAATTTAAACAGCCGATTCTTTTAAATCATCGGCTGGATCACAAGCGGCAGTAGCCGACATGCCCACACCCATGGCATTCAATAGATTTGAGACGGGACCAGCACCACCTATCTGTGATTTATAACTATCCATCATATTCTTCAAAGTGTTCACATTGATATTAATGGGTTCAAAGTCTTCGATGTCATCGAAATCATCCTCAGCGGTGGCCTTAGAGACAGGTCCTCTTGATTTTTTAGCATTTGGCGTAGAGAAACTTTGTCCAATTGTTGTTTTGGCCAATTCACGATCCATTTGATCCATATAGGCTTTAATGTCAGCATCTATATGCTTCTCGGCATCTGTCATGGCGGCAAAATTACGCTCCATATCATCTTCATCCTCGTAATCACTCATTTCTGAATTTGAATCCCATTTGTCTTCGGGTATGACAAAATCTAAAAAGCTTTTAACTTGTGTGGTAAAACTTTCATCCGCATCCGAGGTATTTATGGATTGATTCAAGTTCACCGGATTCTTGCGACAAGCTTGACGCATGGAGTTGTTCTTTTTAACTTTGGCCTTAAAATCGGTTTTCTTGGCAAAGCGACAGGCAGAGGCTGTTTCCTCGTCTGTGCTATCATCGTCTGAGTCACGTTCTATGCCTTCGAAAGCGGATTGTTTTTCCAAAAACTCGGCTATATTTTTAGTGAATTCTTCAGCATTTATATCACCATTGGATTTGTAAAGTTTCTTAGGTCCATAACGTTCGGCTAGCATGGCATCCAATTGTTCGGCACTAATGTTAAGCCAGTCATCTGAATCACTAGGCTGAAGTGTTTAAAAAGAAAATCAATTTACATTTTATATTTAGCGATAGTCTTAGTCTAGCTTGTTATACATACCCTCAAATTATTTTCCTCATCTCTTAATTCCTCTGCATTGATTTCGGAAGTCCTTAACAAATCCAATATATCCTTGCCCACCAAAGGTACGGTACGAAAACGTGTTTGATTGTCATTGAAAAATACCTTGGCTTGTTCCAATAAACGCTTATAGTCCGCAGAACCTTCAATATTTTCACGGAAATAACCTTTGGACTGAAGACTTCTGACGTATGCCTTCCAGGCGTGTGAATTCTCTTCATCCTTGGCATCTTTAGCCTGAGACGCTAAAATCTCAAAACCACAAGCCAACTTAATGCCCAATAAATCCTCTTTATACTCTTCGCTACTGGGACTGCCTGACAAATGCCAACCGATTTTACGATCTGGCACATAATTGCTGTGCATAATCATGGCATACAGACATTTGGTGAAACAAACATTGGTACGTACCCGTTGTTCAGGTGGAAAATAACGCATAGAACGACATGCTTTCAAGTCAATGGGATCACGTTCACAAAATGCCCTCACGGCAGCTGAAATCAATGTAGGTTGCTTTTTCAAAATCATGGCCACTCCCAAAGGCAAACGTACAATTTGATGATGTAAATTACAATTTTCCAACGTTTCAAATTCCTTCATTCTTTCATCAATACAATTTTGTATTTCCTTCGATACCTTGTAGAGCGTTTGATTGTCTTGGATCTTTGTTACAGCCGTTACCACGGACATCATCTTAGCCGTATTCGAGGGTGAATTCTGTACTAAATGCATACAACCATTCGATAAATACACTCTCTGTTCACAAGTATCGGGATTAGCCCATTTGGGCAGAACATCGGCTGCTTCGATTAATAGAAATTCCCCATCCGAGTCTATTACTCGTGCAGTAAGGTTGGGGAATTCTTTTGTTAGTTGCGACAATAGATATACAATAAACCACTCGTCGGCTATGTTGTCACCGTAATGGGTGACACCATGCAAATGGGGCGGTAAAAAATCTGTTGAACAAAAAGAGAAAATATATGATAAAAAGAAATCAACAATGATTGTATTTTATGAATGAATGTAAACTTGTTATTGTGAATCCCCATGATTTAATACACATCAATGAAATTGAACTAAAAATAGAAGTTTGTTTTTGTGTAGAGAGAAAACCTATTGTTTATGTTGTGTTTTCTAATATGTATGTATGGATTTATGTATAGTTTAAAAAATAGATACATAAATGTTTTTAATTTAAATTAAACTGAATAATTTTAGTTTATCTCCAACACAATACTTCGATATGGTCTATTTAAAAATATGTTCACATAAATTTTTTTTTTTTTTTTTTTGAACTGAACTTTAAACATCGTATGTAGCTAACTAATTCTGTCAAAAATCATTGCGTATTTCGATTTGAAAGCAAAAGCTTCCGAAATACAATGTAAGAAATATACAAATTCGAACGATTTTCTTTTCGAATCAAAATACACAATAACGCCAGGCGAAATTTTGTTCAATTTATCCTCTATTACTGCATTTAATGTATCATTGTAAGATATATTTCTTTGCCTAATTTTTTTGTCCAAATATTTCCACAGGTGTCAATTGGATTGAGATCTGGGGACTGAGGAGGATGATCTAAAGTTTTAGGACAACGATTGAGTATTCACTCTTTCAAAATTTTAATACTTAGGATCATTGTCCTGTTGGAAAATCCAGTTTAGCGCTAGTTCTAATTTCTCTACACTAGGGGCTATTTTGATGCAAAGATCTTGTAATCATACTTGCGCTTACGGTTTTTCAGAAATATTCGTAACATTTTCAGCTATTTTTAAAACATTCAATGTTGGGTTTTCTCGTTATTATCATACCATAGCTCTTACTTCAGTTTTTGTATATGTAATTTAATTTATTGCACAGTGATGTCTACTAACGAGTTTACCTATTTCACTTAGGGATTTATCTTTTCTATGTAAGTCTATTATGATTTGCCGAGTCTCAATTGATGTTTGTCATCCCATTCAAAAATTTCTCACTGCTGATCTTTTTTAATGATAAATTATGAAACTTGCAATTATTTTAAATGGAACTTTTCTGTTATACTTTAAAACAAAGACAAATTAATATAATTACCAATACTTTTGGAACAAGTTTTTTTTTGCATAATGATGCCACTGTTTACTTTATTTTGACGCGTAAACATTGGACTATTTTAACAAAATAACTATAAAAAAATGCAATATAATTTTTTATTATACCTATGTAATATTATTTATATTAATTCAATTAAGCTTTTCTTTTAATAATATGTGGTGCTGATTTTATTTTAACGCTCACATTACAACTTTTGCTTTTACTGTATAAATTAGTAGTTTATATCTACCAAGCAGGACAATTAAAACATATATAGGCTACTATGATCTAATTCTTTTGGACGGCCGTATCTAAAAACAAAATCAATTGCAAACAAATTTTGTTAAATGCCAAATCAAGTTTTGCAGCAGGTAAATAATACATTTTTAAAAAATACGTTAAATTTGAAAATATACATACATACAAATGTATGTATTATGAATGTTTTAAATTTTATGTTTAATACATACATACATACATACATATGTACATCTCATCACATCATAATGACATCTTCATTGAAAAACCCCCTCCTAGCGTTGCTTTTACCCCTCCCGAACCGTATAAATACAACTAGCTAAAACTAAAATAAACACAATGGTGTTTTTAAAGCATACAAAGGTGTATTATAAACAACTACACAAAAACAAATAAATATACATATATATATATGTATGTATAAACAAAAGCCAATAATGATGATCATGATAATAATGACAATAATTTTTCATACCTTCTTGTGTAATTTTGCTGCTATTTGTTGCCTTTTCCTTTCTTACCGCTGTTGACTCATCGTTCAACAACATCTCCTGTTTTGTACATGTACGTATACGTAATTGAAATTCATCTTTATGCCATATATACTGACGTTCCTTAATCAATCTCTCCACAGTTTTCATACAATAACTTCGAACATCTTCCAATTGTTTGCGTGCTTGCTGTTCACATTCGTTTTCATCACTGCTGTTGTTGTCATTAAGTTTTGGAAACACATAATATTCCACATAATCATCTTCTCTTACGAATTCCAAATTGGCACCAAAGATTTTATCCATTTTAATTAATTAATTCTAGAAAATCTAATTGGTAGCTTCTTCTGTTAAAATGTTGTTGGACCTGCTAACAAAGAAACACGTTTCTTTTGTTTTTACCACTACTTTATAGATCTTTGTTGCTTTTTAATATTATTCTATTTGCTTTTAAGAATTTTAAGCAAAGCCTTTGTTATGTGGTATTTTTGTGTTTTATATAATTATTGTTTTATATGTATTTCTTTAGTTAATTAGACAAAACAAAAATAAAATACATTTTTGTATCCCTAAATAATTAGAGATTACATTTGTATACGTATTAGTGGTGTGTTTATATAGGTTGAAGTTATCGATGGTGTTACAAGAGCACGGTTGTATGTAAATAGTAGTGGAAAAGCATGATTTTTAAAATTAAAGAGTTTTTTATGTGGAGGGCTGTTTAAAAATGTTGCAATCATTTGTTTAGTTGGAATTTAACAGCATTGGCTGAAAACGGCCGATTTTTTTAAGGTTTTTTCTTTTGAATGAGCGTCAAAAACATGTTCATTTCAAAAAGCCTTTATGGGCAAGAAGCTTTCGGTTTTGATGTTGTAGATCTTTAAAGCTTTACTATATCTTTGCGATTTCAGAATTGATCTGGTCAAAATATATATCATTTGAAAGTGCTCTGAAATAACTTTCAAATGATGCATAACATGACCCATTTTATTAGCCCATTAAAGCACAATTGCAAAAAATATACGTTTTCTTAGGCATATTTTTTACAAAAGTCCCGTTACTTCGAAAACTCATCGATATAACGGTACAAAAAAATACCAAGTGATCAATAGAAAACATTCCAACCTTTCATTGTGTGAGATTTTTTCCATTTTGATTTAAAAGTTTATGTTGTTTGAAATGTTCTTATTTTGTTACTTTTAGTCGATTTCTTTAGTATTCATATTTATTTTATGTTCATAACTGATCAATATATTAAGGTAAAGAAGAGCGTATCTTAATTTTTTTTTATTTATTTTTACTTTTTAGTAACGAATTCTGGCTACGCCCATGTATTCGTGTATTGCCATCGGGAGTATGAATGCCTGTAAAGTTTTATCCATTTGCATTGAGTAGAAGGCAGTCAAAAAACCATTTTATCAAAACAAAAACTTTGCTAACCCCCCCCCCCCCCTAGATTTTATCCTGGTGAATGCCAGCAAAGTCTCATACATTTGCATTGAGTAAAAGGCGGTTAAATTAACGTTACAAGATTTGATTTTCCAAAGTGAAGCTAAAGAAAAGGTTTTAATAATAATTAAAACAATAACAATCCATGAAGAAAAATATTAAATTTGCATTAATGTAAAATTTTACCGCCTAAAGATATTCACCTGGGTTATTTTTTTTTTTTATTTTATTTGTAAAATGAAGTGGAAGTGAAATTTGTGTTCTAATTTAAGTGAAAATGATTTGAAAAGTGAAATATAATTTCCAGTTTGGTTCATCGTAGAATAAAAATGTCACTCTAGAACGCCGTGAAATTGTCTATGTGGAATTGAAAATGATTTCAATTTCACTTCGTAGTGGAATATAGAACATTGGCGAATATAATGAAATTTAAGACTAATATAGATCCAAACATCCTTTAATTGCATTATAATTTTTTCAATTTTCTATTTAAAATACCGAAATTTCTAAAACGTTGAAAATGTGTTCCAAAACTTTCATTGTTTTTATAAAAGTGCCACTAAACGTTATTTACCTTCCGATAGTAAAAAAAACTTTTCTGTGTATAAAATAAAACGTATTTATATATTGACAAACATATATTTATTTAATTTTAATGGATTTATTGCAATGCTTTAGGTTTAGTTTGCCCATCAGGAACATACACATATACACGGGATATTAACCTTGTGCTTTGTTAACAGTCATCGCAAACGCTAACCGAACAGGAAAAAATTGTTTAAAATCGAATGGTAAATCTGTTGACAGGAAAAAATTGTTTAAAATCGAATGGTAAATCTGTTGATAGCATTGGAATGCGTAGCAAAAGTACATCTGTACCTTTATATTTTCCTGTTATAATGGTCGCTTCTATTAAATTATTTCTCAGTTTTTTTACTGCAAGTCGAGTGCCATTGCAAAGCCGTGGTGATCGATATTACGCAGTAAAGTAATTGGCACTCCAATTTTAACTTTTAGCACATGTGTTGGAAAGCCTGGCACATCAAGTGAATTTAGGAACTCAACAGGATAATTAACGGCCTTAGGGGTTGCTTGATTGATTTGACGCATTTAAAAGTGATATCCATCTTCTCCATATGCAAAAATAATAGGATACTGAAGCGCGTCATATGAGCGATGCATTTCAGTGGGCGAGGCCATGCCCCTTTGTCCACTTACATAGTCAAGAATTTATTATTTCGTAAGAATATCCAGTAGTTAAGACTATATTACGTTTTTTATTTTCCTAAAAAAGGGCGTGGTCCCCCTCACTTTTCTCCTGGTACGTATTCCTAATTATGCCAATGCCATATGCCCAAAATATGGCGATTTAAATTTTTGGGTTATATGGGCGGTGCCACCCCCGTTTGTACAATCAAAAAT
Source organism: Bellardia pandia (assembly GCA_916048285.2). Classification (NCBI taxonomy): domain Eukaryota; kingdom Metazoa; phylum Arthropoda; class Insecta; order Diptera; family Calliphoridae; genus Bellardia; species Bellardia pandia. The sequence goes on from OU696531.1 coordinate 27,102,620, forward strand.
TCATATAGCCTATTATTCCTTCCAGAGTCACAGTAACATGCTGTGAAATTGTCAATATATAAATACGTTTTATTTTATTGTTAAAAATCTTTCTATTTTATTAGTTCGGCTTGAGGTCCCTTTTATTAAAAATATAAAAACTCTTGTTCGTTTTTAATTTTTATTATATTTTATTTATTTCCAATATTTCGACCAACTTTGTTGATCATCATCAGGGAAGAAATATAATCTAAAAAAACATAATTATTATAATTGTAACAATTTTCTTAAAATTATATTAACAAACAATTTACTTAATGTTTAATACAGTGTTGTCCGATGTTAATATCTCAAGTTTCTTTCACTGACTGTTAGCTTTTTTGTTTATTATTATTTTTGTATTTGTTTATTGTATGCAGCGTTACCGTTGATGCGACTAAAGTGGCAATTTGACCCTTTTACAGATGCCTTGCCACTTTTTTTGTACTTTTTTTTGTTTTAGTTGATACATATTAGTTTTTTTTATTAATTTTTTTATTATATGCATACGTAAACATACATCATATACAACATTTAAATAAAAAAAATACAATTTTTATTTTTGTTTTGTTTATTTTCCATCTTTTTAGAAGTGGTGCCCCTTTTTTTTAATAAATCCCCTTTTTGTGCGACTTTCTCAAATTTGCCAACGGTAACGCTGATTGTATGTCTATATATGTGAGCGCAATTATCAGTGTCTGTTTTGTAGTTCATTCTCTTATCAATTGGAGTATTAATTATATGTAACCAAGAATGATAAAATAAAGATTACGCCATGCGTATGATTTCCCGTTATGTGACGTAGAAGGGCTATTCTAAGGGTTACCAATAATGTTTCATGTGTTAGAATTAAAATTTCTTGCGAAAAATGTGTGTTTTATGTGATAGTTGGCAACCTTGCAATTGAAATCTCTGAGAGTTCTAAAATAAAATCTGTTTAAAAAAGAAAAACAAACAAAACAAAAAACAACAAAAATATAAACATGAAGAGTGCAGTGAGCAAATGCAAGCAAAAAATGAGTAAAAAAAACAAGTGAGAAAAAATTAGCCAAAAGAGACACAGAATGTGTGACGTCACATGGCCTAAATGCGCAGAACATTTTAAAATTTTACGCGCGTTGGCGTAATCTTTATTTTATCATTCTTGTATGTAACATCTCTTGCATATATCGTTTACTAGTATTATTCTCTTCCACAATTACTCTTACATTATCAAAGTTTGGTCGATGTCCAGTTGTTGCACAATGGGCAGCTAGTGCTGTTTTCTGTGAAAGTGGTTTGTCATTTGATTTTAGGTCCGATTTATATGATGACAATCTAGTTTTTAATTTTGTCTTCGTTGTACCTACGTATATTTTTGGACATATATCAGTATCGTCGCCGTCACATTTAATTTGGTATACTAGATTTGATTTTTCTAGTTTGTCCAATTTAGATTTCATGTTGTTGAATAATTTTGCTGTCGTATTACCCGTTTTCATTGCTAATATGTATTTTTCTTTGTCATATTTTTTTTATTTTATTTTATAACGTGGGGGGGTAGCGAAGCACACCGGGTTTAGCTAGTGTATATATATAATATATATGTACATATGTATTTGACACAAAAACACACATACAATTAAACAAATATTGTTAATATTAAATTTCGTTTTAAGTAAAATTATTTTAAAAGTTTTAGTTAATTTTTTATATAATTTACTTACTTAATACTAACAGTGTGTATTGTGTGTACTTTACTATAGAGTAGAGTAGAGATAAAAAACTGTTGTGCTTTAAATAGCTTAAACTTCATTCAAATATCAAATATAACAACAAAATCTTAACAAAAAATATTAATTTAATAGTAATAATTAATAAAATTCTTTAGCTATTTTGTAAATAATGGCATAATTTTAGTTTTAGTGAGTTCGTTTATAAGAAGAGAAAAAGTAAAAAAATTAAAAACAAATATTGCCTATTTTCTTTTTGTCTGTTTAATTAAATTGGTAATTGAAAAATATTGCTGTTTTTTTGGTTTCTTGTTTTTCTTAGAGAGATTTTTAACTCTTGGTGTTTTCAATTAGAGCATAAACATCGCTTTTAGGATCTGGAGCCAGAGAACTCCAAGTGGTTTCTTTGCATGAAGGTAGCTTTTCTAAAGCAGTTGTTGTGAGTTGGGTGGCAGCTTCATTGACAGCACAAGTCTCTCGATTATGAAAGAATTTCCCTGTTAAATCATCTATCCATTCGTAAAGTTTAGCTCCAGTTCTTAAAGCATTACGAGCTGCCAATTTTTTCAATTGGACCGATTCCTCAAAGGTGGGTATGTATTGCAGCCATTCCTGGGGCAAATCAAAATCCTCGGCCGGGGTAAGGTCATCACCAGCATTAATTAAACGTGCCGTATCGGTTTGTATATCCTCACCATTGTACAAAGCCAAGGGAGTAATGAGAAATTTAGTTTGTGCATAAATGGCGGTACGTCCTATGAGCTTGGCTGTCCAGATACCAGGCGTTAGGGGTTGTTTCAGCAATGCCTTCGAATAGTGGATATTATCAGTTTGTGTATCTTCTATCTGCAATTCATTAAAGTCTTGCAAACGCCCCATGGGATCTATCCACAATAGTGTTAGATTATGGGAATGGGAAGTATAATTGGGTGATGCTGAACCTGCGCCCAGAAAGGTAAAGGTTAAAACCAAATCAGTGTAAGGTCCCAAGAACTTTTGTAAATTTCGACATATTTGCTCTTTTTGATCATACTCGGAGGAAATTTCAAAGTTTCTTATACGTTTAGAGAATTTAGAGATTTTGGCAAATTGTACCGGCCGTATACGACTCTCCAATTCGTAAATGGTATTGTTGAGCGGCTTCAATATTTGATGTCTTATTAAAAAGCCCTTATGCTGGTCATTGTGCATGTAATGTGTTAATTCCACTATTTTATGACTTTTGGTAGCCCACTGCTTGCACAATTTTCTAACCAGACTTTCCGCTATTGTTAAAGTTAAATCATCTTGTTTAGTTCTTTTGTCCTCATGATGGTAAAAACTCTGCCAATAGGCGGGTAAATTGGGATAGTCTTGTGGATAGGGGCCATATAACCATTCTTCCAATTTCAGCAGTATGGCCTGATTAATGATGGGCTCAAACTTACGGGCAAAGTAAAGCAATTCATTTTCGGTACTTTGCAGTTGAGACCAGTCCTCGGGCTTAAAATCATTGGGACTGCAACCACACACATCAACATGCTTGTGCTGGCATTTACAACCCAATTTGCGCTTCCAATTGATTTTGCTCAAATTGTTGACCTCATAAGTGCTACAAAATTTGGAATTTCTTAACACTGTGTGAAAAAATGATTCAACTGGCAGTAGGGTGTATCTATATATCACCAAAAGTCCCTTAAGCAATTCATCGCTGTCTTTATTTTCCAAAACATATTGCACAAAGGGTCTGGAGAGGCAAACCCAATCTGAACCACCGTGTATGTCTACGCCCGTGGGCATCTTACGATCTCCTATACGCCACATATGGTTGTCACATTCCACAAATGTTTTGTCTAAAAGCTGCATCTGTATACGACGTTGAGATTCTATGTTATCGCTTTTTACAAAATTACGATTACGATTGGCCGTCAGAAATTCCTCAAGTTTGTCCAGTTTCTTCACCGGAAAATCACTTTCACTTAGATTGATAACAAAGTCCCATTGAAAGGAGGATTTTAAGAGATCATTCATACTTTGCATTAGCATAGTAAGCAGCGACGCACCACCCCAAATGCTGGAGAAACGGGTGCGAGCTAGACGTATGTTGGGAAATTTAGGTTCAAGTTCTAAGAGTTTACGGTATAAATAGTCTTGGCGCTGGAAATTTTAAGAGATAGAGAGAAAGTAAAAAGTTAGTTAGAAAATTCCAGAAAGTAATAATAAATTAATAAATTTTTGTTTTTTCTTGACTCATAAACCACTCTTTCTTGACTAACTAAAGTAAAATATATAAAATTCTTTGTTCGTTAAATTTATCTCTTATAAATTTAAATAATCTGCTATACACCAAACAATTTTATTATTTAAAACTATGTACATATGTAGTTTAAATTATAATTAAGACATGTATATTGTAGTACATTCAACTAGGAACTCACCTTGTCTACATGTATATAGTAGACATGTTGCGGGGCATATAGAGCTTTTAGTAAACGGTGGACCTGACGTAGAGCACGACCATTTAATGTTAATAAAAACGCAATTTTTATACGTTCCGTAGTGTCGGGTTTAACACTAGTCTCAGCAATTTGTGCGGAAAATTCTGCAAAGAAAAGTAAAAACAACAAAGTCTAGTTAAATACAAAAAATAAGGCTGAAGCCAGTTTTAGTAACATTTTTCAAATCACTTCCAAAATTTTATCACTAATAGAGTTTTAAATTCTGATTAAAATAAAAAAAATTATTGTCCGCCACTCCTATTTTCGAGTGGGCGGGGATCTAAAGTATGTAATATATTTATATAGTTATATTTTGAAAACTACATTTCTTTATCAGACGATATGTACATATGTATATCAACCTCCTTATATGGATCATCTATATGTCAATTTCGGAAAATTATTTTTAATAAATCTAAAAAATCCGGTAAAAACGTCTATATGAGTAAGTATGTATACAAATTACAAAATTTAAAAGTAAAAAAAATAAACGTTTAGTTTAAGGTATACAGGCATGTCACATAATTCGATTCCAAACGATTCAATTCCGTATTTGCAAATCGATCGTTTTTACTTTGCGTTCTCTAGATTCCGATCGATTCTGTTTATTCCCAAACATTTTTTATATCTCGGTTTTTAACTTAAATAGTGTAACATTGTACATATAACCAAAATAAAAAACATAAAAAGTTTAACAAAAGCGAATAAAAATACGCTAACAAAGGCATTTTAAATGAACAAAGGCCCAGTTGAAAAGCTTCGAAGACGAAATTTAAGGGATGCATCTGATCCTCTGTCATACTCCAGTGCTGTAAAATATTTTTAATTTCTGTAATTTTTTGACAAAAGTTTTCTTGTCGCTGACACCAACTTTTAAATTTTTAACATTTTATTTAAATATCAATGAGATAATTAAAAAAAAACAATGAAATAATAAAATTAATTATTTAGTTGTCATTATAAATTAGTAGTATGAGTTTTTTTCAGTATAAAATCATCAAAAATAGCAATTCCACTTTAGAAATGGTTTCATTCCGAGAAAAAAATTTGTTTTTCGTTTTTTAAAAACTTAAATTACGGAATCAAAACCACTTTCGATCAGAATTGAGTTCTGTGACTCTGTGAATATAACCGTGTAGGTAATATATGTAGATCCGAAGATATTAAAGAAAAATTATTTCACCATAAAAATACAAGAAGTCTTTACTGTATACCTTCTGTATATCAAAGAGGAGAAAATCCTTTTCTGTATATTAAATTTTGAAAAATATTTTTTTTTTAATTTTTTAGATCTTAAAATTTTGTAATTATAGTATTTTTTATACCTACAAACAAATATCATACCTTAAATTAAAGGTTAATGTCTTGGCTATTTATATATATATTAATAAACTGAAATAATAGACTTTTTTTTAAGATTTTTTAGATTTCAACTTTGAGGACCCGCCCACTCAAAAATAGGCGTGGCCTTTATTACATCTGTCAGCTCTAAAATCCCTATTTGATGAGTTTTTTTTTGTCACTAAAACCGACTTGTTCCAAAGATAATAAGCGTTTGATTAATTACATGTTTTTTTGTTGTTGTCGTTTTTTTGTTTTGCCAGTCTGTAGAATGGTGAAAATATATCAGGTGAATGAAAAATACAACACAATACAGAAACAACAATCATTTTGTTTGTGTAAAATAGTGTTGGTTTCTGTGGTAGTTCACTACGTGTATAATACTATGTTTCCACGACGACTTGAATCACCTGCTTCGGCTTCTGAATCATGTTTATGAATCATGCTGTTTACATGACTAATAAACTTGATTCGATTTGACAGTTGTTTTTAATAAACAAACAGAATAAAAAAACAGAATTTACAATTTGTGGAAAAGAATTTTTTTTAATGGACAAAAAAGTGAGTGGAAATTAGTTAGCTTATTTAAAAAAAAACATAATTTGTACGTATTTACTTTCTTTACTTCCAGCAACAAGAAAAAAATTTGCTTTGTTTACAATAATATTAAATTTTTACAGCTAGTGCAGATAAACTTGCGATAAAAATATGAATCTACTTGATTCGCTCTTAAAATTTTGTATGGTGAAGCAAGTTGTTTTGCACATGATTGGTGTGTGAAGCATGAATAGAGAGCGAAGCATGTACCGTGGAAACGTAGTATTATTACACACTTAAAAACCGTAGGACGCTTGAAACGCGAAAAGTTCGTTTACTTTCTACTTTTGGAAGCGTCGCAGGCGTCGAACAGCTGACATTGACAAATGCAAAGCAAATTTATTTTAAAGGTGATGTCACTAAAAAAATGACAGTTGAAAAAACATTTTTTATATGAAATTGACAAACAAACGGCATCACCTCCGAAAATACATACATATATATAAAACACAAATGACTAACGCGAAAAATCTTCAAATGTAACTGAAATACTTGACGCTTAAAAAGCTATAAACGCGTTGACGCTAAAACGCGAGTTGTGGACCTTCAGCTTAACGTAAACAAAATGTGAAATTTTGTCCCCAAGGGGAATTTGCTATCGTGAATTTTATGCAACGCCTGTTCGTGCTATAATTCGTAGTGAATGTAAAATAAGGAAGAAGAATATACATATATAGAAAAAATATTAAGAGATAAATGAAATAAAAATTATTTACAATCATTAAATATAAATTAAAAAATGCTCAAGTGCAAATAAAGTGGTGTTTTTAAATATATATTATATTAAAGATAGAAAGGTGTTTATAATTGGTGCCATTATTTTATTGCAAGAGGATATACAGCAACAGCGAATAGGTCGTAGCGCTTTGCGAGATGCTTCTAATCCTTTAGAGTTAACTGATATAACGCAAGAAACTTTAATTACATATGTATATGAAAAACAGGGTACATACTAATTAGTTTTAATTTTAGATTTGTCGTAAGACTGTGCTGTGCGTTTTTTTTTTGCAGAGGGCGTATACCAAAAAGGTTTTGGAAGACTGGGAATGGCACAATCCATTTGTAGTGAGGCGCTCTTCAAAGTGTTGAACACTTTAGACTTATTTGTAAATATTATCAGCCCAAATAAGAATAACCACCTGTACTATAGCAGAAAAGGAAATTAGTTTGATTAAATGAATTCTTTTGTGGAATATGTAGCTTTATACTTTATTGGTCGATTTTTAACTTAAAAATAATTTTATATAACAGTATACCCCGGTTAAATACCTCACTAAAAAATCCAAAATTGTTTGGTATTTGCCCGGGGAAGATATTTAAACGTTCACGGTTATTTGCCTTATAAAGGTAATTAAACGAATTTGCTTAACCCGGCAATTGCCATATCCTCGCCAATGGGAGAAACAATTTGTATTCTAAATAGTAAAAACACGTATAGTTAATACTATAAAAAAGTAAAAAATAAAATAAATATTGGTAGTTGTGTTTTTATAGCGGTGACACTGGGCATAATTTAATAAATGCATTGAAATTTACGTTTGATTTAACAATAATTATATAATTTTTTATTTGTTGTTGAATTTATACCAACATTTATTATGGAGGCCTATGTTTCATTTGGCACACATTTTTCTAGTGCGTTCATGACAAAAGCCGCAGTGACGTTGTGAGCAATCCTGCTCAATATGGTCTTTTGGACACCCTCCCAAACTAGTTTCATTTGATACTCTTAACACAATGGGAACGCCACAATTGTTGCTCTTAGTTGGTTTTGTTCCGTATTTTTGCAAATATGACACTACGATTGTTCTACGGAATTCACAATAAGTCCAGCTGTTGTCGCATTTTCTTTTGATGAGCCAAGCGGTCTGGCAAGCAGCATCTAGTCCAAATGCACAGAGAGGAAACCACCATTTTTTCCACGTAAAGCTACTCTCATAGATTCAACGTTCTCATCAAAGCGGTCTACACCACCCATATACTTATTATACATTTTTACAAGTGCTGGGCAATCAACTTGAATTTTTGTTCTTTTTTTTTATTGATAACACCAATTCTATCTACTTTTGTGATTGGCGCCAGTCCGTGACAGTTGGAAGCAATGCTTACAATGCTATTGTCATGCCATTTTGCGAAAATTATTTTTTCAGAAGTCTTGTAATCTATCTAATCAATCTCGGAAGATTGCAATTTTCAAGACGATTTTCTCTAATCGTTCCTGTTCAACCAATGTTATGTTCATGTAAATAGTTTAGTAAAGGCAGACCAGTAAAGAAATGTTCAAAGTACAGAAGGACTTAGTTCTTGAGGTAGTCTTGAATGAAGCTCTAAAATAACTGCAGCACCTAGGCCATACTCTGGCTGCACCTTCAAGCTTGGACCACTTGCTCCTTGATATAATTCGCAGTTTACTAAATATCCTTGTACCATAGCTGCAGACCAAATTTTATATCCAAATCGTAATGGTTTCCGATGAATATGTTGTTTTGTGCTATGTCTCCCATAATATGGAACAATAGTTTCATCAATTGAAATGTGCGATGAGTCGGCCTTATCAAAATTGGTGGTAAAATTAGCCACAAACAACTCAAAGTATTTACGAACCTTGACCAATTTATCATTTTGAGGCAATGCGTTACTATCCCATAAATGTAAATATTGCTGTATTTCAAAAAAGCGATTTCGTCTTATATTGCTGGTACGTGTCCGATTTTTTCCCCCCAAAACATTTGCATGTATTTTGGTGTTATATAACCAGTCAAAAGTAGAACAGAAATATAAACTCGAATTTAATTGTCGGTTACATTAAATGTATGGTTCCTCTGTAGAGCATACAAATTGCTCATATCTGTAATGAGGCTTATTAAATCTTTGCTGTACAATAGCTCAAAGCAATCAGTGAATTGATATTTTCCTGAAATGTGCCTACAATATATTGATCGCTGTCCCCTTTACCGCATGAAGAAAAAACTGAAGTGTTTTTTGTGCACGAAAGTTCTTTCTTTTTCTTCTTTGGAGCAGGTTCCTGCTCTGCAATGTTTTCGTCTTGAACCACTTATTCATTTTCATCTCCACTGTCTTCATCAGTAACTTCGCCATCCTCAGCAGGAAGCAATATGATGTCACCAGGTTCATCTCCAGTCTCGAGCATTTGTACAATTTCGTCCAAGCTTAATCTTTCATGAAACATAGAAATAGTAAAAATTTTGCAAGATATAAAATTTCTGGTATATGTATGCATAATACCCAGTGTCACCTCAAGGTGACACTTGAACAACAGTCCATAATTTTGGGTAGAATATAATTACATAATTTTCTAAAAATACTTTCTCACATTTTTAGTATGAATATCTAGCAGTATTTATAAAAAACAATTATTGTGATACTTACCCTTTTGACATTTTTATAACAATTTCTTTATCACACCAGTATGCTAAAATCAAAAACACTGCTTAAATATTTTTAAAAATCCCCTAGTTCAAGGCATATTGATAATATTCAATATGCCTTGCCCTAGTTAATAAAATTCTAGCGTTGCCAAAATAAAATCAGACATACAACAGGGTGTTGTCTGTTAAAAAATAATATTTATATTTACCAGTGATGTCTCTTTTCATGTTTAAAAATACCGTTAATATGTCACCTACAGGTGACACTGGGAAATGCCGGGTTAAATGCATTTATGAAGGTAATTATCAGAATACCTATTTTATGGGCCTTAACTAAAGTAAATATAGAAAACAAATAAACCAAAACATTTTATTCAATAAAAATTCATATCATTAAGGTGAGCTAAATGAACGAAAAAGGCAATTAATCGTTAAAATACATACATTACTTACATTTTTATCCAGTTCCCTATAGAAAACAGAGTAAACAAACCAACACGAAAAAGGGAAAAAACTGTTTTCAAAAAATCGTTCACGAATATTTTTGTTTTTAAATCGAAATGTTTGTGTGCTTATTAATCCTCTTTGAATTACTTATTAGAAAAAGGGAATACATTTTAAGGAAAAAATTATTCAGGATTGCAGTTTTGGGAAAATATTATTCCCGATAGGGGTGATTGTAGAGTTTGAATGTGGTGAATGGTTTAAAAAATAACAATATACAACAAGACAAGTATTATGGAGAATATTTATTTTTTTTTGGAAAAAAGTTAAAGAACAATAAAAAGATGCATATATATATCCCAAAAGCTCTTTTAAAAACAAAAGGTACTTTGTTGCAAAATTTGCAACATTTGTATTTGTCTTTAAAAGACTCTTTCTTAAAAAGAAGTACTTGTAAAAACAGAAGGTACTTTCTTAAAAAGTACTTTTTTTGCAAAATGTATTTGACTCCCAACGACAATTTCTTTAAAATCACTTGTTTCCAAAAACAACTTTCGTTAAAAGTTGTTTCCCAAACGTACTTTCTTCAAAAGTACATGTTTTCTCAATGAACTTTCTTTAAAGGTACTTGTTTTCAAAATGTGTTCGTGTCCAAAAGTCACGTTCTTAAAAGCAATTCTCTTCAAAACGTAATTTCTAAAAGGTACTTTCCTAAAAGTACTTGCTTCCAATAAAAAATTCTTGTTTCCAAAAGAATTTTCGTAAACGGCCTTCTGTCTAAAACGTACTTTCTTAAATAACACTTGTTTGCTAAACGTACTTTCTTTAAAAGTAAATATTTCCAGAAGAACCTTTTTTAAAAAGTCTTTGTTTTCAAAAGGTACTTGCGTCTAAAATGCACTTTCTTAAAAAGTACTTGTTTCCAAAAGGTAATTTATTTAAAAATGCTGAAATGAAGTACCAACGTATTTTCTTTAAAAAGTACTGTTTGAAATAAAGTACACAGTACCAAGGTATTTTCTTTTTTTTTTTTTTTTGTTGTAGCAGCAAAAACTGTTTACTAAATTTAATCCGGGATTTCTGCTAGATATAGTTCAAGGAATTACGCTAATTCCAATGGGCGAGTCCATAGATCTTCAAGACATAGCGAAGTAGTGCTGGTAGGGCAGTGAATGTGTGGAGAGTGTAATGAGGACCCTGACCACATGCTGGGCCTATATTAAGGACGGCATGTTCTATGCGGGACCAGAAGACATTAAGCCTATTGCTCCATTCAGATCTGAGTTGGTCAGAACAATTATTGTTTTCTCAATATCTGCTTTCGGCGGTGGGCGAACTCCAAATATGACAGTCATGGTATCCTGCTACCGCGGAATTGATGGCGTCTCTATGTCATATACGTCCTGAGATCAAACGGATCCTGCACATACCTTTGTATGCTCCTCTCGTATATACAGTGAAACCTTTCCTATCGGACACCTTCCATAACCGGCCTAAATTAATAGAATCGTGATGTTCAATAGTTTTTTCATACAGAAAGTATTCCCATAAACGTACAGTCTCACAAGTCGCGTATCCGAACACTTAATAATGAAAATTAATAAATATTACAAGACCCAATATCCACTTGACCACTTACCACTCCTTCATTGCCTGTACCTTCTTTAATTAAGAGAACACTTTATGAATCGATTATTCGAGTTTAAATTACATAATTTATTAATATATACATATTTATCTATTAAATAAATAAGGAATTAAATAGGCCTAACATACAATAATTAACAATTAGACATAACCTACATATATATATATATATATATATATGTAAAATTTTTCCTTTTACGGCAACGACTCTTTCGTAATAGATAAAAGATAAAATTTAATTTGTTTCTTTAGTCGTTGTAAAAAGAAAACGACACTCATAATAAGGATGAATGTATCAGACATTCTCTTCTCTTTTGAAATTATTCATTCCGTTGCTGCTGTATTTTTCATTTTTGTGTTATCATCTCTACACAGACACTATTACGGCACGCCGCAGAAATTAATTATTACATTTTGCATATCGATCGATATTTCTTTCCGCTTAGTTTTCCTTTCCGTGAAGAATCAATAATACCACCCAATAATTTTAAATACCATGAATTATGTATATATTAAAAAGATTAAATAAATGTTTTCAAATTACAGAAGACTTAAATAATGCATGATACAGTAAAAAAAAATTATGAAAATTACTCAAAATATATATAACAACTGAGTTATCTTTAAGGTTAGACTCCTGAAGAGAACCTTAATTAGTTTTGTTATTGAGTTCAGAGTTCTATTATTTATATAAAAATATAAAAATCATGCGTACATACATACGTCAAATTGTAAAAAATTATTTCAAGAAAGTATTTTAAAAAATTTAGCACATTTTTTTTGCGTTTTAAAACAAGTTTTAGCATATTCTAGCTTATTTTTAAACTGATTTAGCCGATTAACTTTTTGAGATCTGGTCACCCTGTTCTGTAGTCACAAAAATGTTGTTTTTGTAACAAGATATATAGATTAAAAACTTTATTACGTTTTTTACCTTTTTTAATTTTATGTTTTTATGACGATTTCAGTAACGATTTTGACGATAATGACGATTTGTTCTCCAAATTTTTACGAATTAACCCTAATTTATCTGGAACATTCACTAACACATTCTGACGAGATTTACAAAAAAAAACATTACAACCAATTTGTTTATATTTTATTTTTATTTATATCTTTTCAGGATAGCATTTTCTTTACCTTTCATATCAACAAAAAAAAAGTATTCAGTAGACTATGCAATAGTAGCAATAATTATTAATAATAAATGGGACGATATAACACCACACACAAATATGAATAAGGATTTATTTATAAAAATTCTAAAATTCTGTATAAAGGACAACCGTTATTTCAAATATAAGGACAATATTTATACCCAATGTAGCGGACTACCGATGGGGTCACCAGCCTCTCCAGTTGTGGCCGACATCGTAATGGAGGAATTGTTAAGAAAAAGAGAGTTAAGAGATTATTGAGAAAATACGTTGACGACCTGTTTGCGATAGTAAGGGCAAATGATATTGACGAAACACTAAACCAATTAAATAAATTTCACAAACGAATTAAATTTACAATAGAAGAAGAGAAGCACGGGCAGTTGCCGTATTTGGATACTTTGGTTATCAGGAGAGAAAATCAGATAATAGTTGACTGGTATCAAAAACCAACTTCGTCGGGAAGAATTATTAATTATTTATCGTGCCATGCAAAGGGTATACTAATGAATACTGCAAGTAATTTTATTAAGAGAGTGTATCAATCAGTGATAAACAATTCCATAAAGAGAATTTACGTAAGCTAGACGATATTTTAAGAAAAATCTCGTTCCCGAAACATATTATCAAAAAACTAATATACAAAAATAATAACATTAAACATATACCTTTACCAGATAACTCTAATAGGATATATAAATCAATGACCTAGGATAGGATAGGATAGAAGGGTAGTGCATAAAGTGCATTTCCACCCGGAGCCCCTGTGGGTCCATTGTAGTTCCCTTCAGTAGAAAGAATAAATAGAGAATATAAAGATAGGATAGATATAGAAATGAGGACAACCAAAACCGCCTGATAAGGGAGAGAAAGAAGAAAGAAAGAAAGAAAGAGTGAAAAATCCCCTTACGGATTTGGAGGCGCCGTAGAATATCCCTTAAATAGCCACCATATTCCCCTAATGAAACCCAGGATGTTACTCGGTTTGCAGCCAGCAACATCACTGAGTTCGTCCAGGAATCTATTTCCTAGTCACTTAAGTCTACGACTCTGCAACCTAGGACAATAGCACATGATGTGCTCTATTATCTCTGGCTCCTCTGCATCCCCACACACTCTACAGAAATCCTGTTATCGTTATCCCATTTGCCTCTGAAGGCCCCAATCAAACAATGCCCGGTTATCACCCCTACCAGAATCCTTAGACTATGCCTGTCCAATTCCATCAGCGTTTCGGTCGCGTTTGCATTTAGTCTAGGACATAAGGACCTGGACACTATACAATCCGACCTACTGCCCCAGGATTGGTCTGCACAGTCACGGAATCTTTCCTGAATTAGCCTGTAGAAGTGACAAATAGGTGGCTTGACATCACTTTCTCTAGTATCATGGACCAAACCAGAACCATGTCTAGCCAGCTCATCTGCCACCTCATTTCCCTGTATGTCACAGTGCCCTGGTACCCAACACAATCTCAATTGGTAGAGTACCAATAGCTCCTCTAGAGCTCTCCTACAGTCCTGCATTAGGTTGGAGTGTATTTGATTACTCTCCAGAGCCTTTAGTGCCGCCTGACTGTCCACATAAATAGTCACTGTAGACCCCCTCTCGACGTGTGCTTCTATCAGCTCCGTGGCTTTCCAGATCGCATAGATCTCCGCCTGGAACACGCTGCACTCGTTTGGTAGTCTATAAGAGCGCTTGATTTCATTTTTAACCAAATAAACCCCGGCCCCTGTACCAGAGTCCATTTCAATGACCTACATTCCAAAAATCTCGGAAAGGATTCATAATTCGGATATTTACAACAAAGAAAAATATAAAATAGCTCCAAAAACAAATAACACTCTCAGACAACTTTTTTCGAATACAAAAAATAGAATTGACGACATGGATTAGTCAAATCTTATCTACAAAATAAAATGCATGGGGGACAACACTAACATATGCAACCAATTATATATTGGGACTACAAAGAACAAGCTGAAAACTAGATTAGCAGGACATAGATCGGACATAAGATGTAGAGATAAGTCATCAACACAAAAAACGGCACTTACAGCCCATTGTACAATGAGAGGACATACACCAGATTTTGACAATGTTAAAAAAAAATTTTACAAAGAGAAGAAATATATAAACGGAGATTTACAATGCAAATGTTACACATCAACAGGGTCGAGCAAGAAAAGAGAATGAACTACCGGACCGATATAGAAAACTTATCAAAGAGTTATACTTATATAATAAATAAAACAAAACATAAAATTTAGTACAATATTAAATGTTTAACTTTAAAGACTAATTTTTGATTATTGTAACTCATTGTTGTTGTAAGTTTTATCTTTATTTTCTGTCGCAATAGTAAAGTAAATTAATTTGTATTATTTCTATTTTGTTTATAGATTTTCCTGATGATGCTTACCGATGGTAGGCGAAATATTTAAATTTTTTTTTTTTTTTTTTTTTTTTTTTTTTTGCATTTAATTATTTATTGAATCTTCAAATTTGAAATGACAATAAGTATTCAAATCTTAATACTAAAAAGAAAATAATAAGCCAATAATAAGCCCAGCCAGTGCTAGACAAAAATTTTTATGATACTAAAAAAATTTCACATCAACTGATCCAGTCATCTATTTTGCGCTTGAGTTAAAGCAAGGGTATCCCTCCTTCTCAACCGATTGTGGCCACTAAAGTTAAGGATGTCTCGTGCAAGGGGGTTTGGATGGTGTTCAAGTTTGCTGACATACTTTGACGCATATTTTGTAAATTCGACTTTTACTAATGGCACGCCTAGATCTTTGTGGATTCGAGAATTTTTAACATACCATGGAGCTGCAGTAATTATACGTAGAATTTTATTTTGACCCCTTTGAATTTTTTCAATGTTGGATGCTGAGGCAGTACCCCATAATTGAATTCCATAGCACCAGATTGGCTTTAGTATTGCATTATACAACAAAAGTTTGCAATCTAATTTCAATGCAGAGTTTCTGCCGATTAGCCAATTAAGTTGCACTGCTTTTAATCTCATTTGTGTAAGTTTCGCTTCAATATGAGACTTCCAAGTTAAGCGGCGGTCGAGGTGAATGCCGAGGTATTTGACTTCATTGTGTTGCGGGATAATTTGATTATTTATTCTGATGAACGAGCAGGTATCTTTTCGCAATGTGAAAGTTATATGAATACATTTCTGTTCGTTAACCCTGATTTTCCAAAGCTCTAGCCAATTCTCTAGTTTATAAACATAATTCTGCAAATTCTGTGATGCAACTTGGTGGTCCTGATGGACGCTGATAAAGGCTGTATCGTCTGCAAAAGTTGACGTATGGATTTTAGGGTCTGACGGCATGTCGGAGGCATATATCAAATATAAAGTAGGACCCAGTATGCTACCCTGTGGCACACCTGATTCAATTGGCTGAGCGGTACTTAAAAAATCACCTTCTTTGATTTTAAATTTGCGACCGTATAAATAACTTTCCATGAGTTTATGGGTGTTAGCAGGCAGAGTTAATTTTATTTTGTGCATTAAACCGTCATGCCAAACTTTGTCGAACGCTTGCGACACATCAATGAAAAGGGCGGAGCAGTATTTTTTGTCTTCAAACGACCCTCTTATCACATTTACCAATCTGTGTGTTTGCTCGATGGTGCTGTGTTTAGCCCTGAAGCCGAATTGATGATTAGGAATACATTCAGTGTCATTCAGAATTGGAGTCAATTTAGTCATTAACAATTTTTCAAACAGTTTTGAAATTGTCGGCAGTAGACTAATTGGCCTATATGACTCCACTTTGGTATGGTCCTTCCCTGGCTTAGGAATCATAGTGATCATAGACACCTTCCAATCTGCAGGATAGTATTCTAGGCGTAAAATAGCGTTGAAGATAAAGAGGATAATTCTTCTTGCTACACGAGGTAACTCCACAAGCATTTTATTGCTGATTTTATCCATACCTGGAGCCTTTCTAAGGTTCAGAGTACCAATAGCGTTTTGGACATCACGAAAGTTTAGTCTTAGAGGTACAGGAGGCCTTATAACAAGTGGTGGCAAATCAGATTCGTTATTATTTGAGTTGTTTATAGTAAACACATTTCTCAAATGGTTAACAAATAATGTCCCTTTCTCGGAATCATTTCTAGCCCAGTCACCAGTCGGATTTCGCAAAGGAGGTTTTCCTCTTACTGGTCTTTTTAAACCTCTTGCCGCCCTCCATAACGAGTAGTCAGATTGTGGGGTACTATCAAGACCTTCCAAGTAAGATCTAAGAGAGGCCGTTCTTTGGGTTTCTAAGAAATGTCTTAGTATATCTCTGCATTCCCGTAGCCTAGCTTTCAGTTCAGGAGACCTGTGAATTTGCCACTCTCTTCTCATTCTTCTTTTTTCTGATAGGAGATGTTCGAGTTCAGAGAAATAAGTTCTGTTTGTCCTATTTCTACATTCAACGTGATAAGTGGAAGCGTGATGCACAGCTCGTCGAAGGTCCTCGGTAAAGTTGCCAATCGACTCATCAATATCGTCGGTAGTTCTCAACACAACATTTTCCGTGCAATGAGAACTTAAATACTTTTTGTATTTTATCCAACTTACTCGGCTCTTAGTCATGTTCATAAATGGAGAACCACACACTTGAGGGAAATGCATTGAAATGATAGTAGGAGAGTGATCTGAGGACAAGTCCAGTGAAGGATCCACTTGCATCCATTCTACAGGGATATTTTTCATTACCCCAAAGTCAATAACATCGGGAATCTTCCGTCGGTCCGTCGGCCAATAGGTGGGATGTCCACTTGAGAGTACATCTAAGCCCATTTTAGCAATGGTGTTGAAGAGTACGCGACCCTTTGGGGTTACCAGACGTGAACCCCAAAATGTGTGTTTGGCGTTAAAGTCACCAGCAACTAAAAATCTAGCTCCAAGGGATTTAAAGAAGTTATGGTATTGGTGTTCTTTTATTGAAAATCGAGGCGGAGAATAAATCGATGATAAAACAAATTTGTATTGACAGAATTCAATGCAAATGTTTGTTGCTTGGAGGTAATCCTCACTTATGTTATTCATTAGATAATGCTTTATTCTGTTCTTTATAAGAATTGCCGAACCTCCACAAGCTCTTCCGCGGGGATCTTTAGTATCATACAACACGTAGCCATTAATTTTGAAGTACGCTGTCGCCGTCAAGTGAGTTTCAGCAATCATCATGACATCAATCTGCTTATCCATCAGGAAGTGTTCCAGTTCATTTTTATGTTGGCGGAGGCCGTTCGCGTTCCAGAAACAAATTTTTAAATAAATCATTTCTTTAAAATGGCTTGCAAGATAGTGGATTGCATTTTCAGCATTTCCTGCATCATGGATGTCATGGTGGTCGTGAAAGTGTTCATAGTTTGGACAAGTGTCTGCAATGTTGCCTCTAGATTGTTGATATGCGGCTCAGAATATTGGGGTTTAGGTTCCTGCTCCAGACCTGGCATATTAGATTTAACGACGTTTGCGTAAGAAACTTGTCTAGAACTAGGCGCGTTTACATGACTAGTGGACCGGAATAATTGAGGAAAATTGTCACTCGATGCTAAATTTGGCTGTTGAGGGCGATTAGGCAATACTGACGTCTTGTTGGTTCTTATGCCTTTCAAATGAGTGTAAATTGGACAACCTCTATAATTTGCGGTATGATTACCTCCGCAGTTACTGCATTTTTTTATTTTTGAGTCAGTTCTCGACTTATCGCATTGAGCAGTTGCATGTAGCTCCCCACACGCAACACAAACTGTCGGCAATTTACAATACGCCTTGGTGTGACCAAATTCTTGACAGTTGAGACACTGTACGGGTCCCTGACGCTTATGTGGTTCTTCCACGGTGATTCTACGATGCAGAAGGTACATCAGATTGTAGATGGGATGGGACTCATTTTTCTTTAAGACAACATCTCCAGGTTCCAATTCTACCCTGAACATGGGCTGAGGGATCTTTTCACGGTTTCTAATATTCACTACGCTCTTGATTTTGAACCCTTTGTCCATTAAACCGGTTTTTATCTCCGCGGGATCAACACATGGGTCTATACCCTTTAGAACGACTTGGAGTCCTTTTGCGCTTTTGAGCTGGTAGGTATAGAAATCCCTAGTCTCCCTTTCCAGCTGGTTGGACAATTTTCGAAAATCATCTTCCCTATTCACTTGTATCTTTGTCTCGCAGATATTTCCATGTTTCATTGAGGTTACGCTAAACATGTTTTCACCTATTACAGCAACAATTCCTTGTACCAATTTACTGGAAGTCGGCTCTCTCAGATAAATTGGTGGGGGTTTAAACGTCTTCTTCGGAAGTTCTGGCTCATCCGTCTGGAGGAGAGCAAACTTATTTTGATCATTACTCACGGTCTTAGGAGCTTTTGCATTTGATGACACTTGAGCAGACTTCGGGCTCCTCTGTCGCTTGAGAACGGTTATGTACTTATCCATACCTACTTGTTTTTTGGGTTTGACTGCACTATTTGATGAAGATGATGTTTTTTCATCTGTTGAAATCACAATATTGGGCGAACAGGAACGACGCCGTTCCACGGCTCTTGCAGTGAGAAAATTCTCCAAAGATTTTTTTATGGATTCTTCCTCAGAGATGCATCTAGTTTTTCTAGTCGAGCTAAGCTCTTTCTCAGAATTACATCTGAGAGGAACACTCATACAGTTTTTATACGATTTTTAATGTTTTTTTTTTATATATATTTTAACCTATTACGATTTTTTTTCACTTTTTTGTTTAATTTCAGCTTTTTACACTTTTTCACCTATTACGATTTTTTCACCGAAAATTCAGCCGCACTAAAAGTAACACGTCCGAACAGTTCGATGAGACGAGACTGAATCATATTGAAATAAATAAATAAAATAATACTTCAATAAATAAATAAAATAATACTATGTTTCCACGGTACATGCTTCGCTCTCTGTTCATGCTTCACACCCCAATCATGAGCGAAACAACTTGCTTCACCAAACAAAATTTTAAGAGCGAATCAAGTAGATTCATATTGAATGTACTTGCGAAGCACGAAAAATTGCTCTCTTCTCTAATTTTTATCGCAAGTTTATCTGCACTAGCTGTACAAATTTAATATTATTGTAAACAAAGCAAATTATTTTCTTTTTGCTGGAAGTAAAGACGTACGAATGTATGTTTTTTTCAAATAAGCTAACTAATTTCCACTCACTTTTTTTGTAAATTCTTTTTCACAAATTGTAAATTCTGTTTTTCTTTATTCTGTTTGTTTATTAAAAACAACTGACAAATCGAAACAAGTTTTTTGGTCATGTAAACAGCATGATTCATAAACATGATTCAGACAGCGAAGCAGGTGATTCAAGTCGTCGTGGAAACATAGTATAATTGATTATAACACAGACCTCGAGCCTGATTATTTACCTAATTTATTTAAAATTTAAAAGGTCGAAACAAAAACATATTTAGTTAAACAATATACGTATACAAAAGACATAAAACATAAACTAACAAGACTATACTTTTGGGTGAAACGATCCGCAACAGAAGTTTTTTGCTTAGCTCGTGTGGTCTGCTTTAGAGCCACAAAATCTTCTTGTTAAAGATCTACCAGTCAATTGGAAATTTAACAAAAAAGCATGAAGGACTCGAGACATCATGACTAAATAGTTGCTGCATTTCAACAGAAAAAAGAGATCTCAGAAACGTAAAATTTTCTTGTTCTTTGATAACGCAGCATCTCATCCTAGGAATTAAATTTAACAAATATAAAGCTTTATAATTCATAAAAGTCTCTTGGGATAAAGTTGAATCAGCAACAATACAAAACTGCTTTCGAAAAGCTGAATTCTCAGTAGCTACTGATGACCTTCCGGATTTTGATGACGAGGTTTATATCCCAATGGCAATGTACGCAAATATAGTAGAACTGTTTGGTCATCAAATGGCTTTGACGAGTTTTTAAAAGTAGATGAAAGCTTCTACACTGAAGATGTGTGTATTGAATGATTGAATTCAAACGCTGTTGTGGAGATAAGTCAGACTGAAGACTTTGAAGATGAGGTACATGCAGAAATACCTGATTCCATAAATTTGAAGCATTTTGCAAGAGACTATGTTGCATTCCAACAGAACTGAAATCATTTTGAAACTCAACAGCTCAAATTGAACCGGTCTAAATTAAAGCAGTCAAATCTGAATTAATTTTTTCAACTACAACAGACTATTGTTTAATAAAACGTAGCATTATAAAATATTTAAAATAATAAGTATGTATCTCTTTTAAGCGGACACGTCCTATATATAAACGGACAAAAATGCCAAAAGTACTAATTTCACAAAAAAGTAATTTCTGAAATTAAGTACCGAGGTGTTTTCTTAAAAGAACTTATTGAAATAGAAAAGTACTTTTTGGAATAAAAACTATAGGTATTTTCTTAATAAAAGTACTTTTTCAAAAAATTAGCAGCACTAATTTGCTGCCTAAAATATACCATCAGATGACCTACCAATTCTTTATTACTCAACATTTTAGATCTCTTAATTTAAGTTGAACAAATTTTTGTAGTTCCAGTCGTAATTCAGCTCTGAGTGGAGAAAAAACTCGCGCGTCATTGCCATTATCTCTTAAGAGTAATCAGGTCGTCCTTATTTCGCTGCCTTAGAGAAATTTGCATCTCACTCTTGCATTGGTTAATGCTTGGCGTCGACTAACTGTACCGCGTTTCGGTTTTTCGAAGTTGTGCATTTGCCACTTACTATAATTTTTTTTAAATAAGATTTGAGCGTATCACTTGTAGTTTAGTGTAAGTTTATATTTACGTGTTAAATTGCATTGAAAAATACATTGTGTTTTTAGTAGAATTAGTTAAAAAAAACGTTAAAGCAGAACATAATTTGTTAATTAAGAGTTTAATATTCCGTGCACACAAAATTTTATAGGCATTGAAACAATAAGGAAACGGGTTTAAAAGTATGATGCAAATATTGTAGTACAAACGAGTAAGTTTATATTCGGCTGTGCAAATCTTATATACCCACCGTTTTGGAATAGGATAATTTTTAAATAATTATAATTGATCTGTATGGATGGATGCTTATATAGGTTAATGAGTTTTCGGGACATATTACAGGCCAATCATTATGAAATTCTGTACGATGTATATGCGAATTATTTGTGTTGAAATTTAAAGTAATAATAAAAAAAATTTTTGCGCATATAAGTGATTTTTCGAAGTGAACTAACTTTATATGGGGACTACAGTCAAATATGAACCGATCATCATAAAATTGCGTATGAATATTTGTACATAAGTATTGTGTTGACTTTATGGTTGATGCTTATACGAGATTTATGTGTATTAAAGATATTTCCGGAGGTGGCATTTATATGGGGGTTACTGTTAAATATGGAAAGATCATCATGAAAATTCGTACGATGATTGAAATGTGTATTTGGATTATTTTTGTTGAATTTCGACCTCTTAGTGGCTTTTATAAAAGATGTCAAAATATGGAACGATGCAAACAAAATATCGTTTTGAGATTTCACTTTTCATGAAACTTATTATTGATAAATTGTATATGGATGCGGTTTTCTATAGACATTTATATACCATAAAGCCATATTGCAGAAACACATTTGTATGGGGACTATGAGAAATTGTGGGTTGATTTCTACCATTTTTAACAGGACTTGTCCTTCTATAATAAAATTAAAGAGTGCAAAATTTCATGATATTATCTGCATTGTATTTGAAGAATAAGCTAAAAATATTTTTAAAATATCGATGTAATCTGAAACTATGATTTATAACTCGGATTCTATGTCTTTTTTTTTAAGTCATCAACAGACGGACGGATATGGCTAGATCCATAGAATATATAGACTTTTTGGCTCTACGAACATTAATTCGATGTGTTACAAACGCTAGAAACTTGAGAAAATAAATTTAAATGCTTAATTCAACCCACATTTGAATTTGTTAGCTAATAAACATTTATTTGCCTAATAAATTAAAATAATTTAAAGAAACTTCGATATGGGCAATTAATCAAAAATAATTCTTAACTCTCATTTATATAAAATAAATTCGGAGAAAAAAAAATAATAAATAGTTTATTTCATTTGGTTAATTTTAAGAGATTAGCCAGTAGCTCCTCCCTGAATCTAGGATAGGGAATGCCTAAGATAATTCTATTATTCTATTAACATTAGATTTCAGTTAACGTCTCTAAAACGAAAAAAAAGAAGTTAGAAATTCAAAAACATATTAAAACTGACTATTTTACACAAATTTAAACGAGTCACTTTTTTGGTTATATGTAATTAGCTGGTAGTTATTATAAGATTACATTCCTATTCAAATTATGTTTAAAAAAATTCTTAGTGCAATAATATTCTCTGCCAAATATACTCACTTGCTATACCCGTTTCATAAATATTCATGGCATAATCACCGCCACAAATCTCATGCTGATCACCCGAACACTTCATATTACAGCTAGAGTCCACCAATTTGACAGCATCTGTTGGCGGGTCAGCGCCGCAAAAGCATTTCGAACCATATTTAACGCCAGCGTAGCGAAATCTAAACTGAAGACACAGCTGAACACATTTCTCCGGAGTATTGGACGAATTCAAATTTATATAGACACCGGGCAAAAGACTAAATTCTTTTTCGTCACGATAACAACCCAATTGAGTATGATTGTCGCGCGGACAGTGGCTGGGCAGGTGTGAGGGATAAAATTCACCTGCCTGAATGGCGCAAGCAATTTGAGCGATACGTTGGCGGCAGTCGGTGGTTTTAGCTCGTTGTAAGGCGGAGACGGCATCTTTTGATTGTATATTACATGCGGGTGTGAACCCTAATTGCTTCGGTAAAGTAAGAGATGACGGAGCTACATCGTTCTCCGATACAGTGGCAGCAGCTCGTCTGCGCGTCATTAGTGTTGCATTTAAAGAGTCCTTATCATCGCTGGCGGAATTGTGTTGAGCCGCTATACGACCGTTTTGATGGGCCACATACGACAGGAAATAATGTTTTCTATCGGCAGTGTCACTGAACGTGAGACCGGAGAGGTTTAAAGATTTATATGCTAAGATAATCTGATTGCCGAATATAATAAAACCCACTAGGAAAAATATTTTATAGCGGCACAAAAGACGCCACAAAAGCCTCTTAGCCATCGTAGTTGTTTGTATCTCACAGTTGATTGAGAACAAATGATGTGGTTTATGAAACTTTGAAACTGTTTTTATTTATTAATAATAATGCTGGTGACGTATACGCAAGATTTACGCACGTAAACAAATCAAACTGAACGAAACATTTATCGCCGTGAACAAAACAAACTGTGTATTAACAAACCATAACAAATTATTGTGAATGGTGTGGGGCAGTTTTTTTTATAAAAGTCGCTGTTCAGTGTCGTCAACTTCGTAATTTTTTTAAAATGCTTTAACCCGAATCAACCCAACGTAACCATATGGTCACGCTCATAGGATGCATAGAAAAATAAATCTACAAATTCGTGTGATTCCCCGATTTTTATATATTAATTCTTATTCGCTTCATAAATTATGTGTGCTGTTGCAAAATTAATCTTTGCATCTGTAAGAGTATCATTGTTGAAGTAGTTAGATAATAAACTAAGTGTAAAAAAGAAAAATGACAAAAAACGTTAAAACACTGTACTATAAAAAGTAAGTACGCAATAATTTTTATAAAATAAGGGTTTATGGGTTTTAAACCAATATATTTTGTTGGCTATTCAATTAAACTAATGGTTGCAAAATGTGATTTGTAAGTTTTTTAACATTTTGCATGTTAATTTGAACAGTTTCTGCCGTTGTGACCATATGGTCACGCTGGGTAAGATTTCAAAAAACATATTATGTATGTATATTTTTAATTTTATGGGGTTAAGCACAGAAGAAGCCATGGATTTCATGAATGAACTGTGCGATGCAGATAAAAACGAGCCTGTTGCTGCCTTATATATACTTCCACCTGAAGTTGAAAGTGGCGTACTTAGTGGTACGGATGATGCTGATGAGTTGACAGTTGACATTTGTGTTGGTCAACTAAAATCATCTTGTGAACTGGTTATGAACAATGACAGACGCATTGAAATGTTTGTTGGCCTAGAAGCTAGTGATGACGAAGAAGATTTAATGCTTATAAACTCAGAAATTGCCTTGGAATATTCCAGCACAGCTTTGGATTTAAATTTATCGGTTGAGCCATCGACATCAGCAGATGCTGCTCAAAACGTATATTGGTATTTTAATAGTAAATGGTTATGGCGGTCTAACAAGTTATAGATCATTCCGCGATGCAGATGAAGATATGAGAAATGATTTGATATATTCGGCTATACGAAGAAATATATTTCAGCAGATATCGCAATTTCTACACTTTGAAGATAGTGGTAAGAAAGTTGAAAATGGTGACAAAATGTGGAAGCTTCGGCCCTTAACAGATCATACTATGGGCGCCATGGCTGCAAGAAATTTGTTAGAGGAAAACCATTGCGCTTTGGATTTAAAGTGTGGTCACTGTGTACGCCTTCTGGGTATCTAGTAAATTTTGAAATTTATCAAGGAAAAAACCCTCGGTCAAGGTCCATTTATGAGGAGAGATTTGGCAAATTCACCGCACCTCTTTTAAATATGATCGACGATTTCTGTCTGGAGGTTCAAAGCATGCCTTTTTCATTTTTCTTTGACAATTTATTTACCGGATTTCCAGTACTACATTATTTAAAATACCGTGGAATGTTCAACGGTATTGCAGAGAACAAAAAAAAAAAAAAAATAATGTACAACCATGCGTAGTAAAGGAATATAACTCTTTAATGCATGGCAATTATACCGCTCAGTTAATCCTGATATGCCACAACTACAATTTAGAAGACACATAACTTTATATTACTGCAAACATTTTGGAGAAAACCCAAAATCTGTGGGCCCTCGCTAAAGACATATCCAGGAATCTTTACAAGAAACTAAACGCTATGATAGAAAAGATCATCTGGTTCGCCCATGTGCAAAAAGGAGACGTTGTCTTGCCGACAACTGCACTTCTGTTGGACGCACTGAGTGCTCAAAGTGCGATGTTGGGGTCTGCGTCAAATGTTTTCTTAATTATCACACCTAATTTGATATATGAATAAATATATAAATAAATAAACAAAATAATATGTAAAAAATTTTACTTTGTTTTTTCTTTTTTAAACGAATTTTTTTTCCTAATCGTGCCCAAAGTGACCATATGGTCACACCCTATATCTTGAGATATAAAACACCGAGCAGAAAAAAAATTTCACATTTGTAATTCAATGGACCTATATAACCACCCTATAAAATATTTTTAAAAAATTCGAAAAAAATAGTTCTGGGTTGATTCGGGTTAAATTCAGTTCCCCATTGTAATGTTTAGTTTTGATGTCGGTTAGACATATTTTTGGTCCATCTCTCAGTAACAACTCTTATATTAAATCTGTATTAACTGTCAGAGTATTAAACCCTCTGCTGACTATTCTAAGATTTTATTTCAACTCCTTGTGTAAAAATTTCTGGTTTCAACTTTTTCCGTAATGATCGCATAAATACAAAAGGTGAAGGAGTTAGAATTTACATTGCTACAGGATTTAAGTGCAAAACAGTATTTAAGGTTTCGGAACATGATGCTTGTGAATATATTTTTATCGAAATTTGTTTTAATAATATTGTAATCTTGTTTGGTGTAGTTTATTTACCTTATGGTGATTTAGTTTCTTTTGAGAATAGTCATCATGATTTATGTTTGAAATACTCTAATATGATAGTTGTTGGGGATTTTAACTGCAATATGTATGTTTGACATTGTTAGATCTGGTAACATGAAAGCGTTGTGTTTGAAAAAAAATTGTTTACGGTTCATAACTCTATACCTACCCATTTTGATGTGGCCCATAGTTCTACATCTCTTATTGACTTTTGGTTGGTTAGTGACATTTCAATAGTAAAATTCTCTTACCAATTACAGTGCCCGTTCTTTTCGCATCATATTTTTATTTTTGCCTCTTTTGGGTTTAGTGTTGAACTGATGCATTTTTTGAATTTAGAGATTTTGCTTCTACTGACTGGGATGGTTTACTAATGTTTTTAAATTGTTTTGACTTTGAAGGCTTCTATGTTGATGACCAGTGTGTACTTATTTCGTCACTTTTTGACTCATTAATGACTTTTGTCCCTTTGATCAGGAGACAACTCCCTTACATAGTTGGATGCCTTCTAGGGAAGTTGTTTATGCAAGATATCTTAGAGACCTTGCGTACCGTTATTTTAGACTTCATTATTCTGAAGATAATTGGAAGAAATATTGTAGGTATCGGAATAAGGCAAAAAATATTTTACGTAGGCTTAGATACTGCTGGGGTGTGGAAAGTTTTGAGAGGTGCTGGATGTATTGGGATAGATACAGTTGGTTTTTGTGAGGATGCCAATATTCTAAATGACTTTTTTGTTTCTGGAAGTGGCTCCAGTTAGGTTAGGTTAGGTTGCATGGGTAGCCGTTTTCTGAAACAGCTCACTTGGGTCTATTATATTGGTCCCATTGTGATACCCGTTGGTGGGCGACCTATCGATTTCAAACCGTATCGGTTGCTTCCCTGTCGAACCATCCAGACTCCTTAGCAAAGGTGCTGATGCATCTTGGATTATTCCTAGATAGTGCACCCAAAAATGGAAGAAAGGGTGCCCCGAGTATCCGTTCCCTCTTCATCGATAGGGCCGGGCATTCGCAGAGGAAGTGGATGACTGTCTCCTCCTCCTCGTTGTGACAGCTTCTACAAAAGTCATTATATTGTAGACCAAGTCTTCTGGCATGTGCCCCAAAAGTACAGTGACCTGTAAGTAGAGAGACAATAAGCCTAATTAGGTCGCGACGAAAACTAAGTAAAAATTTCGTCCTTCCCGCATTAAATAAGGGCCAAGTGGACCTAGCAATAGAGCAGGTGATTTCGTTCGTCCACCTTACCTGAGCAAGTCTGAACATTTCATCTTGAATAAGTGATTTCAGACTTTTCATGTTAATGCCAGTGAAGGAGTCAAACTCCTCATCAGCCAGCATTGTACCTTTCTTTGCTAAATAATCAGCAATATAGTTACCCTGAATCGAGTCCAGGGATCCATATTAGCACTATCCTAGAATGTTCCGCTATCTCATTCAGAGATATCCGGCATTCTGCGGTTAACCTCGATGTCACATAGACACCTGCTATGTTACTTACGGCGGCTTTGCTGTCGGTAAATATGCATATATCTCCAGATACTTGATAATACTTCAGCCAGTTTGCAGCTCGCTTAATGGCAGAGATCTCTGCTTGAAGAACAGAGCAGAAATCAGGAATCCTAAAAGAGGATCTGATTCCAAATTCTTCGATGTAGAATCCACCTCCAACTCTATTTCCCCTTTTGGAACCGTCGGTATAAATCCTTATTGCTTCATTGGGGGTATAGAGCCGTGGCTCCAGTTAACTTTGATAATTTCTCAGCCAGTATTAACACTTTTTCTTTTCGCTGCATTAATAAATAATATTATGTCAATTGGTTGGACTCTCAGACTATTCCGCGCGAAACAGTTGATATGTCAACATTGGAAGAAGTGAGATATTACACAAAGATGTGATAAATTGGACTTAGCGCCTTTACTCATCACTGCAAGACAACAACAACAAATGAGATAACTGTATTTTTATACCCTTCACCATCATGAGAAGGGTATATATAAGTTTGTCATTCCGTGTGTAATTTCCACAATATAATTTTCCGACCCTATAAAGTATGGCCCTATGCTCCTTGTAGGAGTTTAAAGGAACAGATATATATATGTATATATAAAGTATATATATATTCTGGATCCTTATAGATAGCGGAGTCGATTAAGCCATGTCCGTCTGTCTGTTTGTTGAAATCAGTTTTTTGAAGTCCCCAGATAAATCTTCAATAATTCTGTCAGAAATGCTTTCGAGAAGTTAGCTATTTAAAATCAGCAAAATCGGTTTAGGTCAACCAGAGTTATGGACCAATATGTGAGACAACCTCCATACAAATTTTATATTTTTTGTCAATTTTATTGCAATATTTTGAAATATATTACAGATAATACCATGAAATTTTGTATACGTTGTTTGTATGATAAAAGAAGAAAGTGTGCGGAAAATAGTAAGAATCGGTCCACTTCCAAAATTCACTTAAATACGTATAAAACAGATATAAATAATGGTAAACGGTTAAAATTTGACATAAATAATCTTTATAGGCAAATTAATTGTTGTACTAAATTTTCTGGTGGTCGGCCCAGAACTGGTCATAGCTTCCATACAAGGACCACATCTTAAAAAGTCATACATCTCTTATAAATAAGGGTAGCAATCCAAAATTTTACACGGATCATTTACATACATGCCTAAATCAAACTGCTGGATTTTGAGAATATCGGTCCATATTTGACAATATCCCCCACATAAGGTCCACTCTCGAAATCCACGTTAATACTAATATATATCTTATATATACCGTTATTATGTTGAAATTCGACGTGAAATATCCTCATATGCATGAAAATAACTGTTCCATTATTTGTCATAGCTGCCATATAAGAACCATTTCCAAAAAACAAATAAATTCGGGTCAAAAAATATTATTTTCGGATTTATCCCATATTCGGTCCATATTTTATAATATATATCGTTGGAAAGGTATTTTTAATACTTTTTATTTAATGTATTACAAATTATAAGACACCCAGTAGTTCCCGAGATATAGGCCTATATATTTTCAACTATACTGGACCGCCCCCTCGAAAATAGGCGTGACCGCCAACAAATTTTTTTTGCTGGCATCTCCTCTAAAAGCCCTATTTGATTTTTTTTTTTTTTTAGCAAAATAACTAAAACCGAATTGTACCCCTTTTTATACCCTTCACCATCGTGAGAAGGGTATATATAAGTTTGTCATTCCGTGTGTAATTTCCACAAAAAAATTTTCCGACCCTATAAAGTATATATATTCTGGATCCTTATAGATAGCGAAGTCGATTAAGCCATGTCCGTCTGTCTGTCTGTCTGTCTGTCTGTCTGTTGAAATCAGTTTTTTGAAGTCCCCAGATATACTGGGGATCCAAACCTTCAATAATTCTGTCAGAAGTACTTTCGAGAAGTTTGCTATTTAAAATCAGCAAAATCGGTTTAGGTTAACCAGAGTTATGAACCTATATGTGAGACCACCTCCATAAAAATTTGATATTTTTCATCCATTTTATTGCAATATTTTGAAAACTATTGCAGATAATACCATGAAATTTTGTATACGTTGTTTGTACTATAAAAGAAGAAAGTGTGCGGAAAATAGTAAGAATCGGTCCATGATTTCTTATAGCCCCCATACAAATATATATATTCCCGAAATATGGCTTAATGATAAATAAATGCCTATAAAATTGGAATATCAAGACAAAATTCAGCAAAAATAAGTTTTATACAAAAAGAAATCGCAAAACGAAATTTTTTTTAATTCGGTCCATGTTTGACCATAGACCCCATATAAAGTTTACTTCCAAAATTCACTTAAATACGTATAAAAGAGATATAAATAATGTTAAACGGCTAAAATTTGACATAAATACTCTTTATAGGCAAATAAATTGCTGTACTAAATTTTATGGTGGTCGGCCCAGAATTGGTCATAGCCCCCATACAAAAATCTTCCCGAAATATGGCTTAATGATAAATAAATGCCTATAAAATTGGAATATCAAGACAAAATTCAGCAAAAATAAGTTTTATATAAAAAGAAATCGCAAAACGAAATTTTTTTTAATTCGGTCCATGTTTGACCATAGACCCCATATAAAGTCCACTTACAAAATTCACTTAAATACGTATAAAAGAGATATAAATAATGTTAAACGGCTAAAATTTGACAGAAATACTCTTTATAGGCAAATAAATTGTTGTACTAAATTTTATGGTGGTCGGCCCAGAACTGGTCATAGCTCCCATACAAGGACCACATCTGAAAAAGACATTTTTCCGTATATATATTGTATAAATATCGGTACCGACTCAAAACTTTGCACAGATCATTTTAATATATACAAAAATCATCCCACAAAATTTT
Source organism: Bellardia pandia (assembly GCA_916048285.2). Classification (NCBI taxonomy): domain Eukaryota; kingdom Metazoa; phylum Arthropoda; class Insecta; order Diptera; family Calliphoridae; genus Bellardia; species Bellardia pandia. The sequence goes on from OU696531.1 coordinate 27,133,584, forward strand.
GTGAATTTCGGTCTATTTTTAACCGTATGCCCCATATAAAGCCCTCTTCCGAAAATCACTTTAATACTCATAAATCGCTTATAAATAAGGGTACCAATCCAAAATTTTACACGGATCATTTACATACATGCCTAAATCTAACTGCTGGATTTTGAGAATATCGGTCCATATTTGACTATATCCCCCCCATAAGGTCCACTCTCGAAATCCACGTTAATACTAATATATATCGTATATATACCGTTATTATGTTGAAATTCGACGTGAAATATCCTCATATGCATGAAAATAAAAAACAAATAAATTCGGGTCAAAAAATATTCTTTTCGGATTTAACCCATATTCGGTCCATATTTTATAATCATGATATATATCGTTGGAAAGGTATTTTTAATACCTTTTATTTAATGCATTACAAATTATCAGACACCCAGTAGTTCCCGAGATATAGGCCTATGTATTTTCAACTTTAAGGGCCCGCCCCCTCGAAAATAGGCGTGACCGGCAACAAATTTTTCTTTTGCTGGTATCTCCTCTAAAAGCCCTATTTAATTTTTTTTTTTGAGCAAAATCACTAAAATCGAATTGTACCCCTTTTTTATACTCTGTTTGTTTTTTTTTTATACTCTGTTTGTTAAATTACACTGAAGATTATTATGAACATCAGACAGATTCTGTAAATTATGGTAAGAATTGGTAATTAAATCAATTAAAAATGGTAAAAATTAGACAACATTTCAAAATATTTAACATAAATTATGTTGGTCGTAAAATTGTGTTTCAAACAATATATCAAATACTAATAAAATTTGCAATAAGACTGAATAGAAAACACAGAATTAGGATATTCTAGTCTAGTGTAATTTCTGTATTTCTTATTACGTTTAGGTGGAGGGTATTTAAGATTCGGCACAGCCGAATATAGCACTCTTACTTGTTTATACTCTGTTTGTTAAATTACACTCAAGATTATTATGAACATCAGACAGACCCTGTAAATTATGGTAAGAATTGATAATTAAATCAATTAAAAATGGTGAAAATTAGACAAAATTTCAAAATATTTAACATAAATTATGTTGGTCGTAAAATTGTCTTTCAAACAATATATCAAATACTAATAAAATTTGCACTAAGACTGAATAGAAAACACAGAATTAGGATATTCTAGTCTAGTGTAGTTTCTGTATTTCTTATTACGTTTAGGTGGAGGGTATTTAAGATTCGGCACAGCCGAATATAGCACTCTTACTTGTTTATACTCTGTTTGTTAAATTACACTCAAGATTATTATGAACATCAGACAGACCCTGTAAATTATGGTAAGAATTGATAATTAAATCAATTAAAAATGGTGAAAATTAGACAAAATTTCAAAATATTTAACATAAATTATGTTGGTCGTAAAATTGTCTTTCAAACAATATATCAAATACTAATAAAATTTGCAATAAGACTGAATAGAAAACACAGAATTAGGATATTTTAGTCTAGTGTAGTTTTTGTATTTCTTATTACGTTTAGGTGGAGGGTATTTAAGATTCGGCACAGCCGAATATAGCACTCTTACTTGTCAAATTTTATTTTACACGTTTATGCATTAAGTTCTCTTTTCGTCTCATATAAAAATTATACATAGTCCCGAAGAAAATTTTTTTCTACAAAAGAAAAAATATAGGGACTTTCTCGGTAAAAAACGTCAAAATAAGAACCATTTAACATGCTCAAAATTAGCAAGTTGTTTTATTTTATTTAGAATTTTATCGCCAATATAGATGGTATTTTAGAAAACTTTTTCGATCCATATCTAAAAAAAACTAAAAAAAGTTGGAACAAAATTAAAAAAATAAACCTCTTGAACTAAAAGAGATAACATACACATGTAAGCGTATTTTTTGTTTATAAAAAGAAACTATTAAATAACAACAAAATTTTAACATAAAATATTAAGGATTAATATTTTGTATTGCTGGATTGATTTTATGGATTAATATTTTTTATCTTTTATTTTGTGTTGCCTCTTTGAATCCGATAAAATAAAAAACATTATTGTATTTTTTTACAAATTAGATCAATATATTTCAAACATCTTCTGTTCATCTTCAGGATCTATAAAATTTTTAAATACAATAATAAGTTTTTTATTTATAATACATATAATTTTTATAAAAATTTAACAAAAATTAAAAAATTACCTGAATTGATTGAAAATTATAATATATAACAAAAAAAATTATATTATATATAAAATATTAATTTAATAGTAATAATAAAATTCTTTAATTTCAGTTTAAGTAAGTTTGTTTATAAGAGAGGAAAACTAAATAAATTAAAAACAAATATTGCTGTTTTTTTTGGTTTCTTGTTTTTGTTAGAGTTAATTGTGTAAAGATTTTTAACTGTTGGCGTTTTCAATTAGAGCATAAACATCACTTTTAGGATCTGGGGCCAGAGAACTCCAAGTGGTTTCTTTGCATAAAGGTAGCTTTTCTAAAACAGCTGTTGTGAGTTGGGTGGCAGCTTCATTGACAGCACAAGTCTCTCGATTATGAAAGAATTTCCCTGTTAAATCATCTATCCATTCGTAAAGTTTAGCTCCAGTTCTTAAAGCATTACGACCTGCTAATTTTTTCAGCTGGTCCGATTCCTCAAAGGTGGGTATGTATTGCAGCCATTCCTGGGACAAAGCAAAATCCTCGGCCAGGGTAAGGCCATCACCAGCATTAATTAAACGTGCCCTATCGGCTTGTATATCCTCACCATTGTACAAAGCCAGGGGAGTAATGAGAAATTTAGTTTGTGCATAAATGGCGGTACGTCCTATGAGCTTGGCTGTCCAGATACCAGGCGTTAGGGGTTGTTTTAGCAATGCCTTCGAATAGTTGATATTATCAGTTTGTGTATCTTCTATGTGCAATTCATTAAATTCTTGCAAACGCCCCATGGGATCTATCCACAATAGTGTTAGATTATGGGAATGGGAAGTATCATTAGGTGATGCTGAACCTGCGCCCAGTAAGGTAAAGGTTAAAACCAAATCGGTGTAAGGTCCCAAGAACTTTTGTAAATTTCGACATATTTGCTCTTTTTGATCATACTCCGAGGAAATTTCAAACTTTCTTAAACGTTTAGAGAATTTAGAGATTTTGGCAAATTTAGCATATTGTACCGGCCGTATACGACTCTCCAATTCGTAAATGGTATTGTTAAGCGGCTTCAATATTTGATATCTTATTAAAAAGCCCTTATACTGGTCATTGTGCATGTAATGTGTTAATTCCACTATTTTATGACTTTTGGTAGCCCACTGCTTGCACAATTTTCTAACCAGACTTTCCGCTATTGTTAAAGTTAAATCATCTTGTTTAGTTCTTTTGTCCTCATGATGGTAAAAACTCTGCCAATAGGCGGGTAAATTGGGATAGTCTTGTGGATAGGGGCCATATAACCATTCTTCCAATTTCAGCAGTATGGCCTGATTAATGATGGGCTCAAACTTACGGGCAAAGTAAATCAATTCATTTTCGGTATTTTGCAGTTGAGACCAGTCCTCGAACTTAAAATCATTGGGACTGCAGCCACACCAATCCACCGAAAGTTTGTGCTGGCATTTACAACCCAATTCGCGCTTCCAATTCACTTTGTGCAAATTGTTGACAACAAGAGTGCCACAAAATTTCGAATTACTCAGCAATGTATGAATAAATGATTCAACTGGCATTAGGGCGTATCTATATATCACCAAAAGTCCCTTAAGCAATTCATCGCTTTCTTTATTTTCCAAAAAATATTGCACAAAGGGTCTGGAGAGGCCAAACCAATCTGAACCACCTTTTATGTGTACGCCCGTGGGCAGCGTACGATCTCCTATACGCCACATATGGGTGTCACATTCCACAAATGTTTTGTCTAAACCCTGTTTCTGTATAAAACGTTGAGTTTCTATGGTATCGATTTGCACAAAATTACGATTACGATTGGCCGTCAGAAATTCCTCAAGTTTGTCCAGTTTCTTCACCGGAAAATCACTTTCACTTAGATTGATAACAAAGTCCCATTGAAAGGAGGATTTTAAGAGATCATCCATACTTTGCATTAGCATAGTAAGCAGCGACGCACCACCCCAAATGCTGGAGAAACGGGTCCGAGCTAGACGTATGTTGGGAAATTTAGGTTCAAGTTCTAAGAGTTTACGGTATAAATAGTCTTGGCGCTGGAAATTTTAAGAGATAGAGAGAAAGTAAAAAGTTAGTTAGAAAATTCCAGAAAGTAATAATAAATTAATAAATTTTTATTTTTTCTTGACTCATAAACCACTCTTTCTTGACTAACTAAAGTAAAATACATACATATATAAAATTCTTTGTTCGTTAAATTTATCTCTTATAAATTTAAATAATCTGCTATACACCAAACAATCTTTTATTATTTAAAACTATGTACATAGTTTAAATTATAATTAAGACATGCATATATATTGTAGTACATTCAACTAGGAACTCACCTTGTCTACATGTATATAGTAGACATGTTGCGGGGCATATAGAGCTTTTAGTAAACGGTGGACCTGACGTAGAGCACGACCATTTAATGTTAATAAAAACGCAATTTTTATACGTTCCGTAGTGTCGGGTTTAACACTAGTCTCAGCAATTTGTGCGGAAAATTCTGCAAAGAAAAGTAAAAACAACAAAGTCTAGTTAAATACAAAAAATAAGGCTGAAGCCAGTTTTAGTGACATTTTTCAAATCACTTCCAAAATTTTATCACTAATAGAGTTTTAAATTCTGATTAAAATAAAAAAAATTATTGTCGGCCACTCCTATTTTCGAGTGGACGATATGTACATATGTATATCAACCTCCTTATATGGATCATCTATATGTCAATTTCGGAAAATTATTTTTAATAAATCTAAAAAATCCGGTAAAACGTCTATATGAGTAAGTATGTATACAAATTACAAAATTTAAAAGTCAAAAAAATAAACGTTTAGTTTAAGGTATACATGCATGTCACATAATTCGATTCCAAACGATTCAATTCCGTATTTGCAAATCGATCGTTTTTACTTTGCGTTCTCTAGATTCCGATCGATTCTGTTTATTTCCAAACATTTTTTATATCTCGGTTTTTAACTTAAATAGTGTAACATTGTATAACCAAAATAAAAAACATAAAAAGTTTAACAAAAGCGAATAAAAATACGCTAACAAAGGCATTTTAAATGAACAAAGACGCAGTTGAAAAGCTTCGAAGAGGAAATTTAAGGGATGCATCTGATCCTCTGTCATATTCCAGTGCTGTAAAATATTTTTAATTTCTGTAATTTTTTGACAAAAGTTTTCTTGTGGCTGACACCAACTTTTAAATTTTTAACATTTTATTTAAATATCAATGAGATAATTAAAAAAAAAAACAATGAAATAATAAAATTAATTATTTAGTTGTCATTATAAATTAGTAGTATGAGTTTTTTTCAGTATAAAATCATCAAAAATAGCAATTCCACTTTAGAAATGGTTTCATTCCGAGAAAAAAATTTGTTTTTCGTTTTCTAAAGACTTAAATTACGGAATCAAAACCACTTTCGATCAGAATTGAGTTCTGTTACTCTGTGAATATAACCGTGTAGGTAATATATGTAGGTCCGAAGATATTAAAGAAAAATTATTTCACCATAAAAATACAAGAAGTCTTTACTGTATACCTTCTGTATATCAAAGAGGAGAAAATCCTTTTCTGTATACTAAATTTTGAAAAATATTTTTTTTTTAATTTTTTAGATCTTAAAATTTTGTAATTATAGTATTTTTTATACCTACAAACAAATATCATACCTTAAATTAAAGCTTAATGTCTTGGCTATTTACATATATTAATAAACTGAAATAATAGACTTTTTTTAAGATTTTTTAGATTTCAACTTTGAGGACCCGCCCACTCGAAAATAAGCGTGGCCTTTATTGCATCTGTCAGCCAGATTTGACGATTTATCGTCATTTTGATGATTTTTTGTTTCAAAAATAGCAAAGTGACGATTTGTTCATTGAAAGTAACGATTTTCTGAATTATTAAAATTTTCTATCATTTGTTTTTTTTATTAATGTTTTTGATACCAAATTCTTTCTTTTTCTTATTTAATATCATAAATATTAAGAAGAACATGGCATATTTCAAAAACAAAACTAAATGATAGTAATGTTTTCTTAATTATTGACAATTGTTAAGTTTAAGTATAATAATTCCAAATAATATTGAGTCAGGATAGTAGAAATTATTTATTTATCTATAAACATAAAAAGCAATTTCAAATACTGAATTCCATGAACTAAAACTTCTCCTATATCAACAAAACGTCGAAAGAATATTCAGTCAAATAAATTTAAATAACGATAATACGTAATTCTTTGAAAATAACCTGTACCTGTATATCAAAATAATATTTAAAATTGACTAGTACCGTCAAGTTTGTAGTCTTTTCCCTTCTCATCCAAAACTACTTGCCTAGACGAGTCAGAATTTAACAGTGGAAAACAGACTAAGATATTATAAAAATATTACACACGTTGTGTTTATCATTATATTTTTTGTGATTTCTTATTTAAAAAGTTAAAGAGTAAAAAAAAGTAGACTTTTAAACAACACAAACATATACATTTTGTTCTGAATTTAAAACAAAAGCATGATTTTGCTTAAAGTATGTTTTTTCTATGACTATGATTATGGGCCTATGCAGTGCTGATATTCAGCCGGTTCGGACCGGTTCGCTCGAACCGGTTGTTAAAATTTTAAAAATTTTGCGAACCGGTTGTTGCATATTCACCCTTCTCGTGAATAAAAATTCCATATGAAATTTGTTGGGGTGATTATGTTTTTTGTTTTAACGGTTTTATACGAGTATAATGTGTATTTATCAAGGTGATTAGTCTCGGCAACAAACACAATATTGTTCAGTTGTTCACTGTCCAAACGTACAAACAAATGATTTTATTTTGGTCATACATTGGATTCTTGGATGATGATGTTTTCGATAGCGTTTTCTTTAATCTTTTGAGAAAAAAATAAAGCAATTTTTTTTTACTTTTATTTTGCAAAATCCAAACTATTTTTTTATTAAACAAAAGTTTATATCATTTCCTTCAAGAGGCTTGTGGTCTGTTACTGGGATGCGACTTTAAAATTTTCGCTATTTTTATCAAAATTTGGCAAAAATATAATTTTTTTTAAGCGAACCGGTTGTTAATTGTTTCGAATATCACCACTGGGCCTATGTATTTTGATGTTTTCGTTTAAATAAAAATTTCAAAATACTATTAGAAATAATGACTTTTTATTTATCCGATTTTTTTGACGAATTTTAAAATTCAAAATGACGATTTTTTTCTTTTTTATCAGGATTTTGACGATTTTCCCTGTTGATGAGTTTTTTTTGTCACTAAAACCGACTTGTTCCAAAAATAATAAGCATTTGATTAATTGCATGTTTCAAGAGACTTTTGTTGTTGTCGTTTTTTTGTTTTGCCAGTCTGTAGAATGGTGAAAATATATCAGGTGAATGAAAAATAAAAATAGTGTACTACTGTCAAAAACACTGCAAAATATTAATTTTGACATAAGAAAATTGTATGTGAAACTCAATTTTTGACATACACATGAAAACACATGTGGATAGAAAAGTGACATTCCACATGACAAATACACACAATGTGAACACAGCTTTAATGTTCAAGTAAAGGTGTGTTCAGATTGTGTGTATTTGTCATATGGAATGTCACTTTTCTATCCACATGTGTTTTCATGTGTATGTCAAAATTTGAGTTTCACATACGGTTTATAATTTACATGTTCAAATGTTGGTATGTTAAGTACATTTGACATAACCTATCAAAAAAAAAAAATCTTAAAACAGCTGATTGCTGTATGTGTATAATAAAAATTTAATTTATAATTAAATAAAACTGTATTTTAAAATGGAATGAGAGATTTTTGTTTTACTATAAATTATATGTATTAAAATTTCAATTAATTTTTGCCGCCACAAAATTTTTGTTATAAAAAACAGCTGATGTCAGATGGTTTGTCACAAGCAAATAGAACTCGTTCTAAATAAAAAATGTCATGTGTATTGCACACATAGAAGAAAAAGTGACAGTCCACATGACAAATACACATAATGTGAATATACCTTAAATTGCATTCATCCCTAAAGCTGGAGGTCCACAACTCGCGTTTTTCGTTAATGCGTTTTAAGCTTTCTAAACGTTTTAAGCGTCAGGGATTTCAAGTTACATGCGAAGATTTTTCGCGTCAATCACCCCTATCATGAATAAAAATTCCACATGAAATTTGTTCACTTTTCACATTTTCCTATTTAAATTCAATGTTAAAAAAATTAAAGTGAACAAATTTCACGTGGAATTTTTATTCACGATAGGGGTGAATATTTTTTTTTATATTTATGTACTTTTGGAGGTGATGCCGTATGCCCAGCTGATTTTTTTTATACGAAGTTTTTTGTCGGTTTGTTTGTCAAACTCATATAAAAAATGTTATTTCATTAACTCATACAACTACATTGATTCTACTTTTTTGACAGTTGCTTAGAACGCGTGAAACGCGTAGATGCTTGGTGTGGACCTCCAGCTTAAAGCACCAAGCGTCAACGCGTTTCCCGCGTTCTAAGCAACTGTCAAAATAAGTAGAATCAATGTTTTAAGTTACACACTTACCCCCTTATTCGTAAAACTTGTCAGAGGTTTATAACAGGCTTATAAAGCAAATTTTGTATGGATATTTGCTTTATAAGCCTGTTATAAACCCTTGATAAGTTTTTATGAATTAGACTGTTAAAAGCGTAGAACGCGTTCACGCTTGAAACGCGAAACGTTCGTTTACTTTCTACTTTTGGAAGCGTCGCAGGCGTCGAACAGCTGTCATTGACAAATGCAAAGCAAATTTATTGTAAAGGTGATGTCACTAAAAAAATGACAGTTGAAAAATATTTTTTATATGAAATTGACAAACAAACGGCATCACCTCCGAAAATACATACATATATATAAAACACAAATGATTAACGCGAAAAATCTTCACATGTAACTTGAAATACTTGACGCTTAGAAAGCTATAAACGTGTTGACGCTAAAACGCGAGTTGTGGACCCACAGCTTAACGTAAATAAAATGTGAAATTTTGTGCCCAAGGGGAATTTGCTATCGTGAATTTAATGCAACGTCTGTTCGTGCTATCAATTCGTAGTGATTGTAAAATAATAAAGAAGAATAAATAAATATAGAAAAAATATTAAGAGATAAATGAAATAAAAATTAAATAAATTAAAGGTTTACAATCAATAAATATAAATTAAAAAATGCTTAAGTGCAATAAAGTGGTGTTTTTAAATATATATTATATTAAAGAGAGAAAGTGTTTATAATTGGTGCCATTATTTTATTGCTAGAGGATATACAGCAACAGAGAATAGGTCGTAGCGCTTTGCGAGATGCTTCTAATCCTTTAGAGTTAACTGATATAACGTAAGAAACTTTAATTACATATGCATATGAAAAACAAGCTACATACTAATTAGTATTAATTTTAAATTGTCCAACATTACATGGTAAATGAAGCTGCTATCTCATATTTTTTGAATACGCTGACTAATTCTCGGCCATCGTAATACTTTGTGCTTTACGTTTTTTTTTTGCAGAGGGCGGATACCAAAAAGGTTTGGAAGAGACTGGGAATGGCGCAATCCACTTTTTGTGAGGTGCTCTTCAAAGTGTTGAACACTTTAGACTTATTTGTAAATATAATAAGCCCAAATAAGTACAACCACCTTTAATATAGCAGAAAAGGAAATTACAGTTTGATTAAATGAATCCTTTTGTGGAATATGTCGTTTTATACTTTATTTGTTGATTTTGAACTTAAAAATAATTTTATATAACAGTATACCCCGGTTAAATACCTCATCGTTCACAAATATTTTTGGTCTTATTAATCCTCTTCGAATTACATATTAGAAAAAAGGGAATACATTTTAAGGAACAAATTATTCACGATTGCAGTTTTGGGAAAATATTATTCCCGATAGGGGTGATTGTAGAGTTTGAATGTGGTGAATGATTTAAAAAATAACAATATACAACAAGACAAGTATTATGGGGAATATTTATTTTGTGGAAAAAAGTTAAAGAACAATAAAAAGATATATCCCAAAAGCTCTTTTAAAAACAAAAGGTACTTTATTGCAAAATTTGCAAAAAGTATTTGTCTTCAAAAGACTTTCTTAAAAAGAAGTACTTGTAAAAACAGAAGATACTTTCTTAAAAAGTACTTTTTTTGCAAAATGTATTTGACTCCCAAAGACAATTTCTTTAAAATCACTTGTTTACAAAAGGAACTTTCGTTAAAAGTTGTTTCTCAAACGTACTTTCTTCAAAAGTACATGTTTTCTCAATGAACTTTCTTTAAAGGTACTTTAAAGTCACGTTCTTAAAAGCAATTCTCTTCAAAACGTAATTTCTAAAAGGCTTTTTCCTAAAAGTACTTTCTTCCAATAAAAAATTCTTGTTTCCAAAAGGAATTTTCGTAAATGGTAAATGGTAAATAACACTTGTTTGCAAAACGTACATTCTTTAAAAGTAAATGATTCCAGAAGAACGTTTTTTTAAAGTTTTTGTTTTCAAAAGGTACTTGTGTCAAAATTGCACTTTCTTAAAAAGTACTTGTTTCCAAGAGGTAATTTATTTAAAAATGCTGAAATGAAGTACCAACGTATTTTCGTTAAAAAGTACTGTTTGAAATAAAGTACACAGTACCAAGGTATTTTCTTTTTTGTTGTTGTAGCAGCAAAAACTGTTTAATAAATTTAATCCGGGATTTCTGCTAGATCCAGTTCAAGAAATTACACTAATTCCAATGGGTGAGCCCACAGATCTTCAGGACATAGCGAAGTAGTGCTGGTAGGACAGTAAATATCTGAAGAGTGTCATGAGGACTCTGACAACATGCTGGGCCTATATTAAGGATGGCGGGACTAGAAGACATTAAGCATATTGCTCCATTCAGATCTGAGTTGGTCAGAACGATTCTTATTTTCTCAATGTCTGCTACCGCGGAATTGATGGCGTCTCTATGTCATATACGTCCTTAGATCAAACGGATCCTGCACATACCTTTGAATGCTCTCCTCGTATATACAGTGAAATCTTTCCTATCGGACACCTTCCATAAACGGCCTAACTTGATAAAACCGTCATGTTCAATAGTTTTTTCATACAGAAAGTATTTCCATAACAGTCTCACAAGTCGCGTATTCGAACACTTATTAATGAGAATTAATAAATATTACAAGACCCAATATCCACTTGACCACTCACCACTCCATCATTGCCTGTACCTTCTTTAATTAAGAGAACACTTTATGAATCAATTGTTCGAGTTTAAATTACATAATTTATTAATATATACATATTTTTCTATTAAATAAATAAGGAATTAAATAGGCCTAACATACAATAATTAACAATTAGACATAACCTACATATATATCGAGCCATAACCGCCGAAAAAATGTATCCCACAAACTCAAAATTTTACAGGGGAAGGTTTTTTTTAAATAAAATCAGTTTGAATAAAGCCATTATTTTAAAATTTATAATGTAAATATTGTTTTGTGTAATACATTTAATTTTAATAATTCTAAATGATGTTGAACTATCGATTTCGATAAAAAAACAACAATCGATTATGGTGTGGGATACATTATTTTGGCGGTTATGGCTCGATATATATATATATATATATATATATGTAGGCATACATATATATATGTAAAATTTTTCATTCTTTCTTTTTATATTAACAGTTAATGTTTCGGTTTATTTTATCTTTTCCCTAGATCTCAAGTTTATTTTTTTCTAAATCAAGGATTTATCAAATCTGCCCACTATTTGTTCACTATACCTGAAGGAGATCCTTAAGATAATCAGCCTTATTATGAGTGTCGTTTTCCTTTTACGACAACGACTCTTTCGTAATAGATTAAAAATAAATTTAAATTTGTTTCTTTAGTCGTTGTCGTAAAAAGAAAACGACACTCATATTAAGGCTGAATGTATCAGACATTCTCTTCTCTTTTGAAATTATTCATTCCGTTGCTGCTGTATTTTTCATTTTTGCGTTATCATCTCTACACACAGTATGTATGTATGTATGTATGCTTTATTAGTATTCAAAATACTTTAAAAATTTCACATTGTTATTATAAATAAGATAAAATTTTATATATTATTATTTTTAACAAAATTTACACATTCTTTTCTAAAAATATTAAGATTTGTTTCAATTTTTATTTCATTTGCTAGTGAATTAAATAATTTAAATCCTTTGTAGAAAAGTGTTTTTTGTCCAGCTGTTGTAGTAGCCCTCTCTAGTCTAAAGTTATCTGCATTTCTCAGCCCATATGGTTGTACTTCGCCTACATATTTGATTTGATCACATAAATATTCAGGTGCATTTCCATATTTAATTTTGTGAATAAAGTTCAAAGTATTTAGTGCAAGTCTCTGTTTAATGTTGAGCCATTTAAGCGTATCAAGCATTGTTCGTATGTTAGTATATCTGTTACACTTTAAGATAGTTCGCATCGCTTTGTTTTGTAACTTTTGAAGTCGTTCTATTTGGAATTCGTTACAGCACGTATATATTATTGTAGACCCGAACTCAAAATGAGGTTTTATTATTGTATTATATATATTAATAGAAGTTATCATAGATATTTTGTTTCTTATTCTTTTAAAAAAGCCAGTTTTCTTACTAATTTTTTACAAATATATATGGTCATTGAATTTCATTTCTTTGTCTATTATAATTCCTAGATATTTAATATTTTTTACTTTCTCAATAATTTCGTTATTTATTTTAAATACTTTTTCAGATATTTAATATTTTTACTTTCTCAATAATTTCGTTATTTATTTTAAATACTTTTTCAGTATTGCGACACACCGCAGGAATTAATTCTTACATTTTTCATATCGATCGATATTTCTTTCCGCTTAGTTTTCCTTTCCGTGCGGAATCAATAATACCACCCAATGATTTTAAATACCATGAATTATGTATATATTAAAAAGATTAAATAAATGTTTTCAAATTACAGAAGACTTAAATAATGCCTGATACCGTAAAAAAAATTATGAAAATTACTCAAAATATATTTAACAACTGAGTTATCTTTAAGGTTAGACTCCTGAAGAGAACCCTAATTAGTTTTGTTATTGAGTTCAGAGTTCTATTATTTATATAAAAATCATGCGTACATAAATACGTCAAATTGTAAAAAATTATTTCAAGAAAGTATTTTAAAAAATTTAGCACATTTTTTTGCGTTTTAAAACAAGTTTTAGCATATTCTAGCTTATTTTTAAACTGATTTAGCCGATTAACTTTTTGAGATCTGGTCACACTGTTCTGTAGTCACAAAAATGTTGTTTTTGTAACAAGATATGTAGATTTAAAAAATTTATTACGTTTTTTTACCTTTTTTAATTTCACGTTTTTATGACAATTTCGGTAACGATTTTGATAATAATGACGATTTGTTCTCCAAATTTTTACGAATTAAGACTAATTTATCTGGAACATTCACTAACACATTCAAACGAGATTTAGAAAAAAAACATTACAACCAATTTGTTTGAAATGTACTTTTGTTTCAATGTAAATTTTCTATCGAATTAGTTTTTGAGAAATATTTATGTTGAACAAATAGTTTTCAGTGTGTCAGAAATTTTACTTGAATAAAGATTATTTATAATAAATATAGTATGTCTGAAAGGAGCTACTTTTTTTTTTTGGAAATTTTAAGTGGGCGTGGTACCTCCCATACAAAGTTAATTTTAAAAATCACCGATTTGCTTGAAATTTTCACAGTATATTTCTGTATGTCTGGAAGGAGCTATAGGCTACTTTTTTTTTTTGAAATTTTAAGTGGGCGTGGTATCTCCCATACAAAGTTAATTTTAAAAATCACCGATTTGCTTGAAATTTTCACAGTATATTTCTGTATGTCTGGAAGGAGCTATAGGCTATTTTTTTTTGGAAATTTTAAGTGGGCGTGGTACCTCCCATACAAAGTTAATTTTAAAAAATACGGGTAGCGAAGCACACCGGGTTTTAGCTAGTATTAAATAAAACCATTGATATTTTATAACAATTTATTTATATTTTATTTTCATTTATATTATAATATTTTTTCAGGATAGGTCCTTATTTATTTTTTATACATAACAATTAACATTTATCATATCAACAAAAAACAAACAGATGTAAACAAATAAAAAAAAAAAACACCCTAATACAAAACAACACACAAGGACAAACAATATACATATACAATATACGTATACAAAAGAAATAAAACATAAACTAACAAGACTGAACTAAAACTACAAAAATAAAACTATACTTTTGGGTTAAACGATCCGCAACAGAAATTTTTTGCTTAGCTCGTGTGGTCTGCTTTAGAGCCACAAAATCTTCTTGTTAAAGATCTACCAGTCAATTGGAAATTTAACAAAAAAGCATGGAGGACTCGAGACATTATGACTGAATAGCTGCTGCATTTCAACAGAAAAAGAGATCTCAGAAATGTAAAATTTTCTAGTTCTTTGATAATGCAGCATCTCATCCTAGGAATTAAATTTAACAAATAAATATAAACATCTTGTTTTTGCCTACAAATACATAGCAAAATCTATTAATATTCTTGAAGCTTTATAATTCATAAAAGCCTCTTGGGATAAAGTTGAATCAGCAACAACACAAAACTGCTTTCGGAAAGCTGAATTCTCAGTAGCTACTGATGACATTCCGGATTTTGATGACGAGGGACTCTTTGGTCATCAAATGGCTTTGACGAATTTTTAAAAGTAGATGAAAGCTTCTACACTGAAGATGTGTGTATTGAATGATTGAATTCAAACGCTGTTGTGGAGATAAATCAGACTGAAGACTTTGAAGATGAGGTACATGTAGAAATACCTGATTCCATAAATTTGAAGCATTTTGCAAGAGACTATGTTGCATTCCAACAGAACTGAAAATCATTTTGAAACTCAACAGCTCAAATTGAACCGGTCTAAATTAAAGCAGTCAAATCTGAATTAATTTTTCAACTACAACAGACTAGTCTATTATTGCTTTAATAAAACGTAGCATTATAAAATATTTAAAATAATAAGTATGTATCTCTTTTAAGCGGACACGTCCTATAAACGGACAAAAATGCCAAAAGTACTATTCACAAAAAAGTAATTTCTGAAATTATGCACACAAAATTTTATAGGCATTGAAACAATAAGAAAACGAGTTTAAGGATAATTTTTAAATAATTATAATTGATCTGGATGGATGGATACTTATATAGGTTAATGAGTTTTCGGGAGTAGTCCTCATAAGGGATCTGTGACCTACTACAGGCCAATCATCATGAAGTTCTGTACGATGATTTATATGTATATGCGAATTATTTGTGTTGAAATTTAAGAGATTAATGAGCATTTAAGAAATTTTCGGAACTGGACTTTATATAGGGGTCAAATATTGACCGATCATCATGAAATTATGTACGGCGATTGAAATGTGTATTTTGATTATTTTTGTTGAATTTTGACTTCTTAGTAATTTTTACGAGACTTATGCGCATTTACATAATTTTCGGAAGTGGTCTTTGCATAAGGTTTTGACAAAATATAGAGGGATGCAAACAAAATATCGTTTTGAGATTTCACTTTGCATGAAAATTATTAATGCAGAATTTTGTATGGATACGGCTTCTCTATAGACATGTATATACCATGAAGCCATATCTCAGGAAGGCATTTGTATGGGGACAATGGGAAATTGTGGACCGATTTCTACCATTTTCAACAGAACTTGTCCTTTAATAATAAAATTAATATTTCAATATTTCATGATATTATCTGCATTGTATTTGAAGAAAAAACAAAAAATATTTTCAAAATATCGATGTAATCTGAAACTTTGATATGTATATAACTCGGATTCAATGTTTTTTTTCGAAGTCATCAACAGACGGACGGACATGGCTATATCGTCTTAGAATCCATAGAATATATGTATAGACTTTTTGGCTCTACGACCATTATCGATGTGTTACAAACGCTAGAAACACTAGAAAATAAATTTAGCGAAAATACGTTTAAAATAACGAGAAATGTGTATAAAAGGTGTGAATACAAGAATAAATGTTTAATTCAACCCGCATTTCAATTTGTTAGCTAATAAACATTTATTTGCCGCCTAATAAATTATAATTATTTTAAAAAAGCTTGGAAATGGGCAATTAATCAAAAATAATTCTTAACGCTCATTTATATAAAATAAATTCGGAGAAAAAAAAATAAAGTTTATTTCATTTGGTAAGCGATTAAATTTAATTTTAAGAGATTAGCCAGTAGCTCCTTCCTGAATCTAGGATAGGGAATGCCTAAGATAATTCTATTATTCTATTAACATTAGATTTCAGTTAACTTCTCTAAAACGAAAAAAAGAAGTTAGAAATTCAAAAACATATTAAAACTGACTATTTTACACAAATTTAAACGAGTCACTTTTTTGGTTATATGTAATTATCTGGTAGTTATTATAAGATTACATTCCTATTCAAATTATTTTAAAAAAATTCTTAGTGCAATAATATTCACTGCCAAATATACTCACTTGCTATACCCGTTTCATAAATATTCATGGCATAATCACTGCCACAAATCTCATGCTGATCACCCGAACACTTCATATTACAGCTAGAGTCCACCAATTTGACAGCATCTGTGGGCGGGTCAGCGCCGCAATAGCATTCCGAACCATATTTAACGCCAGCGTAGCGAAATCTAAACTGCAGACACAGCTGAACACATTCCTCCGGAGTATTGGACGAATTGAAATTTACAAAGTAACCGGACAAAAGACGAAATTCTTTGTCGTCACGATAACAACCCAATTGAGTATGATTGTCGAGCGGACAGTGGCTGGGCAGGTGTGTGGGATAAAATTCGCCCGCTTGAATGGCGCAAGCAATTTGAGCGATATGTTGGCGGCAGTCTGTGGTGTTAGCTCGTTGTAAGGCGGATACGGCATCTTTTGATTGTATACTACATGCGGGTGTGAACCCTAATTGCTTGGGTAAAATAAGTGATGACGAAGCTACATCATTCTCCGATGCATTTAAAGAGTCCTTATCATCGCTGGCGAAATTGTGTTGAGCCACTATACGACCGTTTTGATGGGCCACATACGACAGGAAATGATGTTTGCCATCGGCAGTGTCACTGGACGTGTGATCGGAGAGGTTTAAAGATTTATAGGCTAATATAATCTGATTGCCGAATATAATAAAACCCACTAGAAAAAATATTTTATAGCGGCACAAAAGACGCCACAAAATACTCTTAGCCATCGCAGTTGTTTGTATCTCACAGTTGATTGAGAACAAGTGATGTGGTTTACGAAACTTTGTTTTTATTTGTTAACAATGCTGGTGACGTATACGCAATATTTACGCACGTAAACAAATCAAACTGAACGAAACATTTATCGCCGTGAACAAAAACTGTGGGATTATTCAAAAACTATTGTGAATGGTGTGGGGTGAGTTTTTGTTATAAAATTCGCTGTTCAGTGTCATCAACTACGTAATTTTTTTTAAATGCTTTAAATTCAGTTAAATTGCAAATGACATAAGTAACAAATGGGAATTAAATAAAATTATGTATATGATATTAAAACAAGTTAGAGTGCAATATTCGGCTGTGCCGAATATTAAATACCCTCCACCTAAACATAATGAGAAATACAAAAACTTCACTGGTTATAGGACTAGAATATCCTTATTCAGTGTTTTTTTTTAATGCTAATAGCTTGGCATTTTATATATTGTTTGAAAGACAATTTTACGAACAACACAATTCATTTCAAATGTTTAAAATTTTATCTAATTTTAACCATTTAAAATTCTCACCATAATTTACAGAGTTTGTCTGATATTCATACCAGTCTTGCTTGTTCTTTAACAACTTATAAAATTACCAAAATAGTTTATAATATTCACCATAAATTAAGAAACAGGATATTAAAAGAGTGGGGTTATAAGGTGAGAATTTTTTGGTTTTATTTGATGTCAATAAATTTATTTAAAAGAGCTATATGGGTGGCATAGTAGAAACGAACCAATAATGGTCTAATTGCTTCTAAATCCAGTATGCGGAAATGTGATTTGGTTGAAATTTATCTCAATAACGTTATTTACAAGAGTTGTAAGGTTGGTTGTTATACTCGGAAGTGGACTTAATTTGGGAGCTACAAAATTTGGACCGATATTTTAACAATCCAGCAGTTTGATTTTGGCATATATGTAAATGCTCCGTGTAAAATTTTGGATCGGTATCGTTATTTATACGAGATTTATGAATGTTGAAGTGATTTTGGGAAGAGCGCTTCATATAGTGAATATCGTCAAATATACTCCTTCGTTCTACCATTACACATTTGTTTAACCATGTTCTTTGTTGCTGCATAGCAGCTCTTGATTGGCCGTACAACAAAAATTCATATAAATCACTTTTTAAACATTTTATACTTAGATTTTTATTTATTTACTTATTTGTAATATTAAGCCTTCTCGGCCAAAATAAAAATATATTACATAGTAATAAAAAACTACCTGAAATTTTAATTAAATTAAACACTTTTTAAGTTTATAAAAAGAGCAATCGAAAAAATTCCGTTGCTAAAACATAAGCGTAGAAAAACGTAACTACGATCGTAATTCAGAATACCTACAATCGAAAGAAACGTAGCGGAATCGAAACTCTGAATACCAAATTTGCCAAACGGAGAAAATTTTGATTCGAATCGAAACTCAGAATAGGGGTGTGTGAATAGATTTTTGCACTTGTTCTTGTTGTTGTTGAACTTGAACTTCATATATAAAATAAAGAGAGCAATTGTAAAGTTTATGCAGTTTGATAACAAAAGGGAACGAAATGGTTTGTTGTAGAGTAGCAATCATCTTGTTAAAATAAATTCACGCGCTTAATTTTTTTAAACGACCAGAAAAAACTTCAATACGGTTTTTTGCAGTATGAAATCGTCGATTTTAAAAGTTCGTTGGTACGATATTGGTTTTCTCATTTATCATCCCTGATAGATCACAAACTAATAATAATAAACATACATACAGACACACAATCACTTTTATATATATAGACTAACTAAACCCGGTGTGCTTCGCTACCCCCCCCCGTTATAAAATAAAATAAAACGTACATATTTATATATTTACAAACATTTATTTAATTTTAATGTATTTATTGCTTTAGGATATTTTTAGTTGCAGGAGTATACACATATACATGGGATATTAACCTTGAACTTTGTTAACAGTCATCGCAAACACTAACCGAACAGGAAAAAATTGTTTAAAATCGAATGATAAATCTGTTGGTAACATTGGAATGCGTAGCAAAAGTACATCTGTACCTTTATATTTTCTTGATACATTGGTCGCTTCCATTAAATTATTTCTCAGTTTTTTTTACTGCAAGTCAAGTGTCATTGCAAAGCCGTGGTGATCGATATTACGCAGTAAAGTAATTGGCACTCCAATTTTAAGTTGTAGCACATGTGGTGGAAAGCCTGGCACATCGAGGGAATTTAAGAACTCAATAGCATAATTAACGGCCTTACGGGTTGCTTGATTGATTTGACGCATTTCAAAATGATATCAATCTTCTCCATATGTAAAAATAATAGGGTACTGAAGCGCGTCATATGAGCGTTGCATTTCAGTGGGCGAGGCCATACCCCTTTGTCCACTTACATAGTCAAGAATTTATTATTTCGTAAGAATATCCTATTGTGAAAATTTAAGAACGATCGGCCCAGTAGTTAAGACTATATTACGATTTTTAATTCTCCTAAAAAGGGGCGTGGTCCCACCCACTTTTCTCCTGGTTCGTATTCCTAATTATGCCAATACCATATGTACCACATTTGACGTAGGTAAAAAAAATGCCCAAAAAATGGTGTACAATCAAAACTTCATATAGCCTATTATTCCTTCCAGAGTCACAGTAACATGCTGTGAAAATTTCAGGCAGATCGGTCCAAGGGTTTGGCCTCCTATTAAGCACAAACATACACACACATTAATTTTAATATATACTAGCTAAACCCGGTGTGCTTTGCTACCCCCCCCCCCCTCGTCATAAAATAAAACGTATTTATATATTTACAAACATTTATTTATTTAATTTTAATGTATTTATTGCAATGCTTTAGGCGAGACCATACCCCTTTGTCCACTTACAAAGTCAAGAATTTATTATTTCGTAAGAATATCTTATTGTGAAAATTTAATGACGATCGGTGCAGTAGTTAAGACTATATTACGATTTTTAATTTTCCTAAAAAGGGGCGTGGTCCCACCCACTTTTCTCCTGGTACGTGTTCCTAATTATGCTAATACCATATGTACCACATATCATTGACGTATGTCAAAAAATGCCCAAAATACGGCGATTTAAATTTTTGGGTTATATGGGCGGTGCCACCCCTGTTTGTACAATCAAAAATTCATATAGCCTATTATTCCTTCCAGAGTCACAGTAACATGCTGTGAAAATTTCAGGCAGATCGGTCCAAGGGTTTGGCCTCCTATTAAGCACAAACATACACACACATTAATTTTAATATATACTAGCTAAACCCGGTGTGCTTTTGTGCTTTGCTACCCCCCCCCCCCCCTCGTCATAAAATAAAACGTATTTATATATTTACAAACATTTATTTATTTAATTTTAATGTATTTATTGCAATGCTTTAGGCGAGACCATACCCCTTTGTCCACTTACAAAGTCAAGAATTTATTATTTCGTAAGAATATCTTATTGTGAAAATTTAATGACGATCGGTGCAGTAGTTAAGACTATATTACGATTTTTAATTTTCCTAAAAAGGGGCGTGGTCCCACCCACTTTTCTCCTGGTACGTATTCCTAATTATGCTAATACCATATGTACCACATATCATTGACGTATGTCAAAAAATGCCCAAAATACGGCGATTTAAATTTTTGGGTTATATGGGCGGTGCCACCCCTGTTTGTACAATCAAAACTTCATATAGCCTATTATTCCTTCCAGAGTCACAGTAACATGCTGTAAAAATTTCAGGCAGATTTGTCAAGGGTTTGGCCTCCTATTAAGCACAAACATACAGACACACATTCATTTATATATATATAGATTAAAAGCAATATAATTTAAGGTGAAATGGGGCGAAAAATGGGGATTTGGTAATAAAAAAATGTTAACTACATACATATATAAAACTTTAGGTAAATACATATTACAAAAAAAGTATTTTGTATAGCAAACATTGTTAGTGGTATAAGTAAGTATCTGAATTAAAAAAGGGGGCGATGAAGTAGGCGTGGTTCATAGTTATATGGCGACGTTAACAGTATTAAGAGCAATTGGAATGAACAAATTTGTATAGAGAACAAAAAGTATAAAACTTTCAAAAAATTGGCGTGAAAAGGGGCGTGAAAGGGGCGTGGCTTAAAAAATCTTTATTATTACCTCGCCTGGAGTATATAATGTGTATACAATTTGAAGTAAATCTGTTAAAAACTATATGGGAGCAATTACATAATTTTTAAAAAGTGGGCGTAGAAATGGGCGTGGTCAAAAAAAAAGTACCCTATTAATCATACCAGAGTCCCAGTTAAATGCTGTGAAGATTTCAAAAATATCGGTCCAGAGGTTTGGTCTCCAATTACAATATTTTAAAAAAGTGGGCGTAAAAGTGGGCGTGGTAAAAAAAGTACCCTATTATTCCTTCCAGAATCACAGTAACATGCTGTGAAAATTTCATCAAAATCGGCTCAGCTGTTTTGGAGTCTATACGTTACATACATACATACATTCAATTTTATATATATAGATATATAGATTAAAAGCAGATTAATTATAATTTAAGGTAAAATGGGGAGAAAAAGGGATTTGGTAATAAAAAAATTTATGACTACCTTATCTGTAGATAAAAAGTATATAAAACTTTAGGTCAATACATATTACAAAAAAGTATTTTATTTGGAAACATTGTTATTGGTAAGTAAGTATCTGAATTAAAAAAAGGGGTGGTAGTTCATAGTTATACGGCGACGTTAACCGTATTAAGAGCAATACACTACTAAATAAAAAAATACGTTGGAAGGAATAAATTTGTATAGAGAACAAAAAGTTTAAAACTTTCAAACAAAATTTGGTGTGAAAAGAGGTGTGAAAGGGGGCGTGGCGTAAGAAATGTTTATTTTTACCTCGCCTAGAGTATATACAATTTGTATACAATTTCAAATAAATCTGTTAAAAACAATTTGTATACAATTTGAAGTAAATCTGTTAAAAACTACATAATTTCATAATTTCAAAAAAGTGGGCGTACAAGGGGGCGTGGTAAAAAAAGTACCCTATTGATCATACCAGAGTCCCAGTTAAATGCTGTGAAAATTTCAAAAATATCGGTCCAGAGGTTTGGTCTTCTATAAGGTACAAAGTGGACCGAAAATCAAAAATCAGAGTTCACAGTGCCCCCGCCTGAATAATCTGAAGATTCCGTTTTGGAGTCCATACGTTACATACATCCTATTTTATATACATATATAGATTAAGGCATATTTCGAAAAAATATTTGTATGGGGGCTATTAGAAATCTCACAGTTTCTTCTTTTATCATAGAAATAACGTGTACAAAATTTCATGGCAATATATGCAATATATTTCAAAAATATTGCAAGAAATATTTTTAAAAATGTCAAATTGTTATAGAGGTTGTCTCACATTTTGGTCCATAACTCTGGTTCTACTATACCGATTTTGCTTTTTCAATATTAAACTGCTTAGTAAAATTATAAACGTTTTTTTGTAAACTCTGTTGAAAGACGGACATGAGAGTGTTTTAAACAGACAGACAGGCGGATATAGCTCAATCGACTTAAAATTATATAAGGATCAATATATATACTTATATATACCCTCATTCACCACTTATAGTGTTGGAGGGTATAAAAATAAATTATGTTAGATGAATGCGAACAAGGAAACTTTAGAAAAAAGAAACCTTTTATATATCTGCAAATAAGTAAAGTAAAAAAGAAAAGCTTATAATTATATTTAAATAATTAAACATTTTAAATAAAATAACAGTGGTAGTGAAAATTCAACAAATCACCGCTTAGACAGGAGATCAGGGAAAACGAATAAGCGCCTGTAAGGACTGTTGTGATTAAGGAATTCGAAGGGAGTGGATTGTTCAAAAACTGGGGAAAGGTAACGAACATAACTGAAATACCACATAGTTAATATTGAAGTGGCAACCTAAGAAGGGATAAAACAAATGACAGCTTTATATGTATGAACGTAAAAAAATTTCCTTTTTAAAAGTTTATGTTAAGTCTCCAAACAAATTGTCTAGGGAATACATTTATCGAGGTTCAAAACCCAAATAAATATCTGAGGCGAATTCTTCGGTATAGCCCCAGCAGGAAATTTACCCGATAAAATATCGTAAATCTGTTCCCCGGGTAGTAAAGAATTAAAAATTATATGTAAATATAAGTGTTCAATAGGATAGTTTAAGATAGGTTAAGTTAAGATTATTTTTATTTACGTATTTTTGTAATTTTTTTTTATGTTTTTTTAGGGTTCACACTAATAGTGCAAAATTTTGTTTGGCGAAAAGTCATAGTTTTATGATACAAAAAAATAACCAATCCCTCAGAGAGCTCTTTTAGGGTTGTGAAAAAAACGCGTTTAAGTCAGGCTTAAAAAGTGTATGAAGCCAATATTAATATAATAAGTTCGAGCCTTTAGGGGATAGTTTTTTGTATGTATGTTAGTTGTTTTAATATTTAGTGTTAAGAGTGTTAAGTTATTATTGTCGTGTATTTTATGAGCATTTAAGTTCTGTAAAATAATTTTTAATTTTGATAAAATACGAAGTAAGAGTAACAAGAAAAAATTATTTTAGAAATTTAAACAAAACGGAAAAAAATATGAGTTTTATAAGAATTCCAAAGAAAAAAAGAGTTTTAGTTGTTGATATATTGTATGTATAAGTTGTAGGTTTATTTTATGTATTGTTTTTTTTTAAATTATTTTTATGAAAATGTTTTAAGATGATCATAATGGAAAAGATTGAGTGAGTTCAGTTGTTTTGGGGATTGTTGATGTAGATAGGGCGGAAAAGGATGGAGTATGGGGTCCGCAAATAAACATGATTTGGAAGCAGTGTGACCATGGTTGGGAAAGGGCGATTGGAGGTTTACATCTAACCCCCTATTTATATGTGTTCCAATGTAAGTTTGTTTGTTTAGAGTGTGAGTATTTGTGTATGATACATGTATTTATTTTGTACGTAACTCAGGAGACTCAGGGTTGAGAACTACTCCCAGAGAAGAAGCCGCAGGAGTTAGTAGGGCCGGTTTCGAGAGATGACCGACACTGAGCACGTAACAAATTTAAATGTTTGAATAAAATATAAAATGTTCAATCTTAATTATATATCTCATTTATTTTTAGTTATAGTGCTCGTAAATCTAAATTACAGCCAATCGATCAGAAAGTATTTCTGAGCATTGTTATATAGTATACTGAAACAGTTTTGGAAATTGTTACGGACCGTTTGACCTGGCGAGGTTTCCAGCTAGCTTTGGCATGTTTAACTCATGTAGGTCCCAACTTGGGTTGCCAATCCCGATCTAGAATATTTTTTAAAACAAAATCCTGGGATTTTTCGGGATTAACAAATCCCAAAAACTAGTATTTCTTTACAAAGTTATCAACAAAAATTTAAATTTTCCAAAAGTATGTCGAAGAAATAAAGGAAAGAACTAAAATTAATTTTGGATTGCCAAACTCGAACGCACTATTTGATGTGTCTACAGTTTTTGGAATTTGAAAACTCCTATATAAAAAGTAAATTGTAAACAAAGTCAGTCAGCTGTGCTACTGCACACCTTCTATAGGTACACCATGATTCTGTTGATTTTCAATTAATATAGAAATTAAAGGCGAAATGGCATATTCCCCCTGGCCCACGATAGCGAACGATAACGTTCGCTTAGATAAGATTTAAGACACAAACTTTTTATCGTATCTATTTTTTTTTACTTAATCAAGTTTGTTTATTCCACAATCAAGTTTGTGTCTTAAGTCTTATCTAAGCGAACGTTATCGTTCGACATCGTGGGCCAAGGGGATTATTTTTGTCAATCTGACATTTCTATATCATGTGTTTAAATTTGTGGGTTATATGGGTGGTGCCACCCCCGTTTGTACAATCAAAACTTCATATAGCTTATTATTCCTTCCAGAGTCACAGTAACATGCTGTAAAAATTTCAGGCAGATTGGTCCAAGGGTTTGGCCTCCTATTAAGCACAAACATACAGACACACATTCATTTATATACTTGAAAGCAATATAATTTAAGGTGAAATGGAGCGAAAAATGGGGATTTGGTAATAAAAAATGTATGTAGTTAAAAAGTATATAAAACTTTAGGTAAATACATATTACAAAAAAAGTATTTTGTATAGCAAACATTGTTAGTGGTGTAAGTAAGTATCTGAATTAAAAAAGGGGGCGATGAAGTAGGCGTGGTTCATAGTTATATGGCGACGTTAACAGTATTAAGAGCAATATACTACCAAATAAAAAAAAATACGTTGGAATGAACAAATTTGTATAGAGAACAAAAAGTATAAAACTTTCAAAAATTTGGCGTGAAAAGGGGCGTGAAAGGGGCGTGGCTTAAGAAATCTTTATTTTTACCTCGCCTGGAGTATATAATGTGTATACAATTTGAAGTAAATCTGTTAAAAACTATATGGGAGCAATTACATAATTTTTAAAAAGTGGGCGTAGAAATGGGCGTGGTCAAAAAAAAGTACCCTATTAATCATACCAGAGTCCCAGTTAAATGCTGTGAAAATTTCAAAAATATCGGTCCAGAGGTTTGGTCTCCAATTACAATATTTTAAAAAAGTGGGCGTAAAAGTGGGCGTGGTAAAAAAAAGTACCCTATTATTCCTTCTAGAGTCACAGTAACATGCTGTGAAAATTTCATCAAAATCGGTTCAGCTGTTTTGGAGTCTATACGTTACATACATACATACATACATACATACATTAAATTTTATATATACCCTGCAGTCAGACTGGCTCCATATGTCTTTTTGTCAACAGTACTAGTACATATGTCTCCAATCTTTCATATCTGTGTCAATATAAAAAATACAGAGACAAAAGATGTGGTGTATATCTACCGACATTGTCAACAAACATGTCAATATTCCTTAAGAAAATGTCTATAGTTAAACTGTGTTGACTCGCGCTTGACTTGGTCAACTGTATTGACGACTAATTGTACACCATACAATGTCTCTGCTGTTGACATTTATGTTTTCTATTATAGTTTTATTAGTTAACATTTGAAAAATTTTGTTTAACATTTGACAAATTATATTATTTTGTTTGGAAATATAAAAATAATATATTTATATATTAAATATAATAATAACAAATATAAAAATATAAACGTTAAAACGTGAGTAAAAAATATAAAAAATTAAAGAACAAATAGTTTTAAATGAAAAAAGTGAAACCGTGTTTAGTGAAGCTACAGAGGAAGGAGAAAATAATAATATTGATGAGCTCGCAGATTATTAGACTTGGAAAGTTTTTTTGAAGGACCCGTCAATTCCTGCGAGTTAGGAATATTTAAAACAAACTTTGTTGCTGATGAAATAGAAAAGTTATCTATAAAATACTTTGAAATTAAATTTGTTTGCCTAGCATTAAATACCAATTTTTTAATAATCTCAATTTTGCACACCTGCATTGCAGACAAATTACCGATTATGACCATTTATCCAAAGAAAAATTAAAATATTTTCCACCACATACTATAATTTCTACTGATTAGTATTTCTGTTTTTTTTTTTAGCTAATTCAAAATGCGGAAGAAGTCTCAAAACAGCTTGATGCAATAGAAAGAAACAAAATAGCTTAATTGAAATTTTAGCCGAACACAAAGTTTTGTTGGATAGATTGGTTTCCCAAAATGCAATCGTCCACAATATTATTAAAATATTTCCTGTAAAGACCGTGGAAAAATTAAAAGAACTTGATTCTCTTCTAGGCTCACATTCAGATCCATATGCATGTATGTATTTAGCTTTCCAGTAAACAAATTTAAAAATAAATCAAAATATTCCAAAAACAGAAGAAAAAGTTTTTCAAGTAAAGCAGTCGGGAGAAAATCAATGGAATACTACAAAAGAAAATAAAAATGAAGAAACCAGTCTGGCTTTTGTTGAAGAAACATTTTTTTAATTGCAATTAATCAATAGTGAAATGATCTCATAAGTAGTTTTAAGTAATTTAGAATTAGGGCTTAGCCTGCCCTGAAAAATGTGCAAAATTTTTGTTTTTATCTCTATTTTTTGTTAAATAAACTTCACATTTAAACATAGTGTACGACTTAATTTATTTGCTTCGTTAGCGGCTTAAAAGCCCTAATATTAAAAAAAAAATACAAAAAATACTATTGACAAAATTCTAGTATGACACCACCTATTTACTATAGATATTGCCTACAGGAAAGTTCCATAAGTTATAGAAATGTACTAGCAAATTCCTGGTTCTAATGTCACCATATGGATCCATGAGAAGTACCTAGTCAATACTAAGTCAATAGTCAAAATGTTACTAGAGGATTTTCAATGACACGCACATGTTAAATGTATATAGAACTAAGCATTGTATGGGGTATAATTCGTCACTAGTACTGTTGACAAAGTCGATAACGATTCAGTACATTTTAAATATTTACGTTTCCTACAGGGTATAGATATATAGATATATGTACATATATGTATTCCTTTTTTATGTACATATGTGTGTATATTAATTAGCATAATTTTTTTATTGTTATCCACATTATTTTTCTGTTGATTTTTTTGTTTTTTTCTTGTATGTAAAACTAGTTTATAATATGATGTACTCGTATATATGATTTTATATGATTATCCATAAAAACTCAATTTTTGCAGCAAGATGCGATGATCAATAATATCAAGAGCCTTCGTTAAATCAAAAAACACACCAATTATACCACTGTGACCGTCGTCAAGTCCATTACAGATAAAGTTGGTAACATTAACCACTGCTTCTTCCGTACCACAGCCTTTTCTAAAACCATACTGGAACTCATTTAATAAATTGTTATTTTCCATAAAGGATGAAATTTGTTCATACAAAATTCGTTCAAAAACATTTATCAATAACGGGTAAAACTGTAATTGGTCGAAATTGATCTACGACATTAGCATGAATCATCTTTGGAATAGGAATGACTGTGTGAATCTTCAATATGCTTGGATATGATCCCAAGCTAATTATGTTGTTGAATATGTTCACCAGATAATGAACAAGCGTGTTCTTACTTTCTTTAATTATTATAGAAGAAACTTTATCATGACCTGAACTTTTGTGTAGTTTCAGGTTTTGTATAGTATTGAGAACCTCTTCAGGTGTTGTGTAGCTAAATTGAAATCTTACAGTATTTTGAACTAACGTTCATAAGGAGTTAAACGAATCTGAAGATAGTTGATCTATTTGACACCTTAAATCTTTGACTGATTTTATAAAATAGTTGTTAAATATTTCTGCTTTGCGCAAATCACAACTAATAAGCTGACTATTTTCATCCCTTATATTTATAGATTGTTTTGAACCTCTACCAAGAGTTTCATTTATAAATTTCCAGCTTTTTCTGGAACAATGCTGAATCTCCTTTAAATTATCCTAGTAGTAATTGTTCATAGAGACTTCGTATGCTTTTTTAATTATGTTACTGATGATATTCTCCAGAAATAATAAAAAGTTGCTTACGCTACACTTTTGCGATCTATAAAAAGTTATTACTTTAATTGCTTTACTATTAAGTTTTTGATTTTCTAATGTTAAGCCCACTGCTTCAACGGAATTGTTGCTCTCACAAATGTCACAAGTATATTGTAGGTTATCTCGAATAAAGATAGATGTGCCTCCAAAACCATCAGATCTACAGCAATGCACACTATTGTAGCCATATATGTTATAGATTTGAACAAGATTCTTACACATCCAGGTTTCTTGATCAGCAATAATACTT
This sequence comes from Bellardia pandia, assembly GCA_916048285.2. Taxonomy (NCBI): domain Eukaryota; kingdom Metazoa; phylum Arthropoda; class Insecta; order Diptera; family Calliphoridae; genus Bellardia; species Bellardia pandia. Next base: position 27,162,896 of record OU696531.1, read on the forward strand.
GGTAGCATGGAAAGCATAGTTTTGAATTTATTAAATTTATCAATAGAAGAAATACTTCTGACATTTATATTTATTATATCAAAATATTTGTTTTTATAAGTTTTTAAATAATTTTCATAAGATTTTATAGAAAAAAAGTATTGATTATTTATCATAAAAGAGAATAAAGATTAAACAACAATAACAAAAAATAAACAACAGTAATTAAGGTTAATAAACAGCTTTAGGTGACAAATATATATATATATATATATATCATCTTCATGACATTATCTAAGGGCTCTTTCTGACGGACCATTTTCGAATGTAATGGCCCTCTTTTCTGAAGGTTTTCGGAGCAATAATGATTGTTTTTTGGGCCTATAAAGAGCATGAACGCTCCATAAAAGGTGTCAGAAAAGACTCTTTTCGGACTCATATGGCTTGCTGGGAAATATCAATAAATTGTAAATAATGGCATAATTTTAGTTTTAGTGAGTTCGTTTATAAGAAGAGAAAAAGTAAAAATATTAAAAACAAATATTGCCTATTTTCATTTTGGCTGCTTGATAAAATTGGTAATTCAAAAATATTGCAGTCTTTTCTGGTTTCTTGTTTTTGTTAGAGTTAATTGTGTAAAGATTTTTAACTGTTGGCGTTTTCAATTAGAGCATAAACATCACTTTTAGGATCTGGAGCCAGAGAACTCCAAGTGGTTTCTTTGCATAAAGGTAGCTTTTCTAAAGCAACTGTTGTGAGTTGGGTGGCAGCTTCATTGACAGCACAAGTCTCTCTATTATGAAAAAATTTCCCTGTTAAATCATCTATCCAATCGTAAAGTTTAGATCCAGTTCTTAAAGCATTAAGAGCTGCCAATCTTTTCAATTGGTCCGATTCCTCAAAGGTGGGTATGTATTGCAGCCATTCCTGGGGCAAAGCAAAATCCTCGGCCAGGGTAAGGCCATCACCAGCATTAATTAAACGTGCCCTATCGGCTTGTATATCCTCACCATTGTACAAAGCCAAGGGAGTAATGAGAAATTTAGTTTGTGCATAAATGGCGGTACGTCCTATGAGCTTAGCTGTCCAGATACCAGACGCTAGGGGTAGTTTCAGCAATGCCTTCGAATAGTGGATATTATCAGTTTGTGTATCTTCTATCTGCAATTCATTAAAGTCTTGCAAACGCCCCATGGGATCTATCCACAATAGTGTTAGATTATGGGAATGGGAAGTATCCTTGGGTGATGCTGAACCTGCGCCCAGAAAGGTAAAGGTTAAAACCAAATCAGTGTAAGGTCCCAAGAACTTTTGTAAATTTCGACATATTTGCTCTTTTTGATCATACTCCGAGGAAATTTCAAAGTTTCTTATACGTTTAGAGAATTTAGAAATTTTGGCAAATTGTGCCGGCCGTATACGAGTCTCCAATTCGTAAATGGTATTGTTAAGCGGCTTCAATATTTGATATCTTATTAAAAAGCCCTTATGCTGGTCATTGTGCATGTAATGTGTTAATTCCACTATTTTATGACTTTTGGTAGCCCACTGCTTGCACAATTTTCTAACCAGACTTTCCGCTATTGTTAAAGTTAAATCATCTTGTTTAGTTCTTTTGTCCTCATGATGGTAAAAACTCTGCCAATAGGCGGGTAAATTGGGATAGTCTTGTGGATAGGGGCCATATAACCATTCTTCCAATTTCAGCAGTATGGCCTGATTAATGATGGGCTCAAACTTACGGGCAAAGTAAAACAATTTATTTTCGGTAGTTTGCAGGTGAGACCAGTCCTCGGGTTTAAAATCGTTGGGACTGCAGCCACACCAATCCACCACATGCTTGTGCTGGCATTTACAACCCAATTCGCGCTTCCAATTGACATTGTGCAAACTGTTGACCACATAAGTGCCACAAAATTTGGAATTTCTTAACACTGTGTGAAAAAATGTTTCAACTGGCAAAATGGTGTATCTATATATCACCAAAAGTCCTCTAAGCAATTCATCGGTTTCTTTATTTTCCAAAACATATTGCACAAATGGTCTGGAGAGTCCAAACCAATCTGCACCACCTTTTATTTGTATGCCCGTGGGGATCTTACGATCTCCTATACGCCACATATGGGTGTCACATTCCACAAATGTTTTGTCTATACCCTCTATCCGTATAAGACGTTGAGATTCTATGTCATCGATTTGCACAAAATTACGATTACGATTGGCCGTCAGAAATTCCTCAAGTTTGTCCAGTTTCTTCACCGGAAAATCACTTTCACTTAGATTGATAACAAAGTCCCATTGAAAGGAGGATTTTAAGAGATCATCCATACTTTGCATTAGCATAGTAAGCAGCGACGCACCACCCCAAATGCTGGAGAAACGGGTGCGAGCTAGACGTATGTTGGGAAATTTAGGTTCAAGTTCTAAGAGTTTACGGTATAAATAGTCTTGGCGCTGGAAATTTTAAGAGATAGAGAGAAAGTAAAAAGTTAGTTAGAAAATTCCAGAAAGTAATAATAAATTAATAAATTTTTGCTTTTTAAACCACTCTTTCTTGACTAACTAAAGTAAAATATATAAAATTCATTTTTCGTTTATCTCATACTTAAAACTAGATATTTAAATTTAAATAATCTGCTATACACCAAACAATCTTTTATTATTTAAAACTAGTTTAAATTATAATTAAGACATGCATATATATTGTATTACATTCAACTAGGAACTGACCTTGTCTACATGTATATAGTAGACATATTGAGGGGCATATAGAGCTTTCAGTAAACGGTGGACCTGACGTAGAGCACGACCATTTAATGTTAATAAAAACGCAATTTTTATACGTTCCGTAGTGTCGGGTTTAACATTAGTCTCAGCAATTTGTGTGGAAAATTCTGCAATGAAAAGTAAAATCAACAAATTCCAGTTAAATACAAAAAATAAGGCTGAAGCCAGTTTAAGTGACATTTTTCAAATCACTTCCAAAATTTTATCACTAATAGAGTTTTAAATTCTAATTAAAATAAAAAAAATATTGTCGGCCACTACTTATATGGACCATCATAGGTCAATTTCGGAAAATTATTTTTAATAAAAAAAAAACAATGAAATAATAAAATTAATTATTTAATTGTCATTATAAATTAGTAGATAGTATGAGTTTTTTTCAGTATAAAATCATAAAAAATAGCAATTCCACTTTAGAAATCTAAAGAGATTTCTTTCCGAGAAAAAAATTAGTTTTTCGTTTTCTAAAGACTCAAATTACGGAATCAACCACTTTCGATCAGTATTGAGTTCTGTGACATGGCTGTTAATATAACCGTGTAGGTAATATATATATTAAAAAAAATTATGACATTTCACCATAAAAATACAAGAAGTCTTTACTGTATACCTTCTGTATATCAAAGAGGAGAAAATCCTTTTCTGTATACTAAATTTTGAAAAATATTTTTTTTTTATTTTTTAGATCTTAAAATATTGTAATTATAGTATTTTGTATACCTACAGACAAATATCATACGTTAAATTAAAGCTTAACCCCTTAATGCATGAGATCAGAACCCTGAATCGTGACTACACTACCCTTATGTAAAATCGCTCACTAAATATAAATTCGGCATTAATTTTCCCAGGAAATGCACCGTTTTTCCGGAAATTTTTTTATGTACCATATATGGTACACTATGCATTCTATGTATATTTAAAAAATTCTTTTGTTTAAGTATTTCAGTTCATTAAATAATATATCCTAAATTAAAATAAAATTTAAAATTAATGACACGAATATTATAAAATAAAAATTAAAAGAGGTAACAAGTTTTGGCAGCTTTTAAGTAGATATTAAACTTTTTACACTTAAAAATGGAACGGTTGTTCACTTTTTTGTCTTCACTACAGTTTAGATTTTTACAGCGAGCCCGCCCCTCAATAACTGGTAGGTGATCGATACCATCATATCGCAAATCTGCAACTGCTCCACGTTCATTGTGGGCTATAGGAACATATTCGTCAGCACATAAGCTACCTCTAATCGGAACGCCTTTTGGCTTATCGCGATTGACATAATTTGGCGTAATGAACAGTCTCATCAACTATTTTTTTTCATTAGATCTAAAGCATGAATAAGGAGTTGCAAGATCATTTTATGGTTGTGGTTTTAGTTTAGATTTGCCCCCGAAATATATATTCTCTTCGTGCAACTGCGGATTGGCTTTTTTCCAACGAACTCTATCAAAATCACTGGAAGTTATGTTTACAACAACGTCCTTATATTTGCAACATTCTTCGCGTATTGCGATCGATGATATGATTTTTAGTGGCGGCAGTCTCCGATAAAACAACATTTACGAAAAAGGAGGCTCCTGCCTCACTATAGACAAATCGACTGATTGATTCACCTACATATATCCGGAATAGGAATTCCGAAAGCTTCAAGAATGGGCACATCTATTTCGTCAATGTTGAGAACTTCTCCTTCATCCAAAACGGCGTAACTGGTTTCGGCTCGATTTCTCACGCGGTGCGGTATTTGTGTGTTATAATTTAAATCATCCTCATCATCCAGTTCATTTTCATCTTCAGACTGAACACCATTGTTAAATATACCAATTACATCATCATCAAAACTATAAATCATATCCGCTACCTCATCAGCGTTATACATATATCTTTCCATCTATAATAAGGTTGTCCATGTCTAAAAATGCAGTAGCAATCATGTAGAATAACAATAGTCAAAAAGTAAGGTCATCATAAACACAGTGTCCAAATGCATGAAGTACCATTTATGGTACATAGCAATAAGGGGAATAACACTACTCTACGATACAAAACTTGATCAAAATTCATTTTATTTGACTAAAGCAAAGTCCAATATATTCACCATAGCTTACCTTCATAGATAAAATTGATATTACAAGTATTTTTTTCACTATTAAAAATCACTTTTAAAATTATGAGCAAAAAGCGCATCCGTCCACTTCGCCAGATTATTGACAACTAAACTAAATAGCAAGCGAGACGAAGCGGCATTTAAATTAACAGTTGCTTTATATTATTTAGTTTAAATCGTTTTAAATTAAATTTTAGTTCAATTGCTTAGATGTGCATGCAATTTTCTAGGTGTACCATTTATGGTACAGTATGCATTTAAGGGTTAATGTCTTGGCTATTTATATTAATAAACTGAAATATACTTTTTTAAGATTTTTTAGTTATATTTTTTAGATTTCAACTTTGAGGACCCGCCCACTCGAAAATAGGCGTGTCCGACAAAAAAATATTGCATCTGTCAGCTCTAAACGCCCTATTTGAGCTTTCTTTTTTTGAGCTTTTTTGTCACAAAACTGATTTGTTCCAAAAATAATAACCGGTTGATTATTGCATGTTTTAAGAGAGGTGAGTGAAAATCGGCATCAAATACAGTACAGAAACAAACATTTTGTTTGTGTAAAATAGTGTACTACTGTCAAAAACACTTGCCAAAATATTACTTTTCATCCCTAAAGCTGGACATCCACACCAAGCGTCAACGCCTTTCCCGCGTTCTAAGCAACTGTCAAAATAAGTACATAGAATCAATGTAGTCGTATGTTTTAAGTTACACACTTAAAAGCGTAGGCCGCGTTGACGCTTGAAACGCGAAAAGTTCGTTTACTTTCTACTTTTGGAAGCGTCGCAGGCGTCGAACAGCTGACATTGACAAATGCAAAGCAAATTTAGTTTAAAATATTTTTTATATAAAATTAGCTGGGCTTACGGCATCACCTCCGAAAGTACATACATATCAGAGACCTGCAACGAGTACTAAATTTTCGGGTATACTTAATCATGCACATTGATTTTTATGATTTAATCGTTTTTGTTCAAATGCACAAAACGCTCGTTTACGCAACCGTTCGTTTCAAACATTCAGTTTTATTCACTTGTTGTTTTTTGCGAACATGAATATTCTGACTGTGTCGTTAAATGTATGAAGCTCGTTTTACATCAAAGGCAACGTGTTGTTAGCCGAACATGTGTTTTATTCATTTGTTGTTTTGTGCGAACATGAATGTTCGACTGTGTCGTTAAATGTATGAAGCAGCTCATTTTACATTTTTTCTTAAATTTTTTTTGCTGTGCAAAGATATATTTGACAAACTGTACATATTACAAATTTTATCATTGCTTTGTCAAATAAGTTTTCTTTTCGACGAAATAATGTTAAATAGGTAGTAAATGCACATTTTTTATGTTTTCATATTTTTCTGCCAGCCGCTTTTTACTTATAAGTGGCTCGTGTGTTTTTAGTTCAATTCCAATCAGATCATGCACAACAAAGCCGACATGCAAAAAACAAACTGTGTATAAACAAGAATTTTTGTTTTCAAACATTGCAGTTCGAACCAAGTGTTGGAAATGATTTATACTCGTTGCTGAATTTTCTGTGTGTGCATAAAAAGTGAATAAGCATAAAATTGAATCATACTTTTTTGTATTGTTCTTAAAATTCAACGTTAGTGAATAAGTCGGCTCGTTCATACTTGTTGCAGGTCTCTGATACATATATGTATATAAAACACAAATGATTAACGCGAAAAATCTTCACATGTAACTTGAAAAACTTGACGATTAAAACGCTTAGAAAGCTATAAACGCGTTGACGCTAAAACGCGAGTTGTGGACCTTCAGCTTTACGTAAGCAAAATGTGAAATTTTGTCCCCAAGAAGAGGAATTTGCTATCGTGAATTTAATGCAACGTCTGTTCGTGCTATCAATTCGTAGTGCATGTAAAATAAGAAAGAAGAATAAATAGAGAAAAAAATATTAAGAGATAAATGAAATAAAAATTAAACAAATTTAAGGTTTACAATCAATAAATATAAATTAAAAAATGCTTATGTGCAAATAAAGTGGTGTTTTTAAATATATATTATATTAAAGAGAAAAAGTGTTTATAATTGTGCTATTATTTTATTGCAAGAGGATATATGTACAGCAAAAGGTAATTAAACGAATTTGCTTAAATGCATTTATGAAGGTAATTATCAGCACAGACTAAAATTATCAGAATACCTATTTTAGGGGGCTTAACTAAAGTAAATATAGAAAACAAATAAACCAAAACATTTTATTCAATAAAAATTCATATAATTAAAAAGGAGTTAAACAAACGAAAACAATATATGTAAAACAATAAATGTATGTAATTCATATCACATGTAATAAATAAAAACTGAATGAAATTTGTACAAAGTTGTATAAAAAGATACTATGAGTAAATAAACGAAGTTAAACTAACGATTTAAAAAACGTGTTGTTTTGTTAATAATATGAAAAATAAACGGGGATTTACAAGGCGATGTAAGTGAACGAAAAAGGCTGAAATTTTTCTCATTTTTATTTAAAGCACGCGATAAGCTAAAAATTTGCAAAAAAAAAAATTATGAACAATTTGAAAGATTACATTTACTGTTGCTTTGATATTTTATAAATATCAAATAACGGTGCTTATGTACATAAATTCGCTGCAACTTTCCATTTATTCTTGCTGCCAGATTAAATGAACTTTAACGTGCAAAAGTGGATACATTGCCATTTAACATAAATTTACCCTAAACTTCACATTAGCTTTAATAATTAATGAATTTCAATTTATTTTCATTTTTGTTTTATTTATTTAACATTTTAAATAAAAACCATTATTATTTTTAAAAATTTGAGAGTTTATTCGGTTTTTAAGTCACTGTATAAAAAAACACATGTGTCATCTTGAAATTAAAAATTGTATGTATTCATTTTTTTCTATAGGAATGTTTGTAAACAATAGTCAGCTGTTTTTGACATTACAAACATGAAAACAAAAACAAAAATACCATGTTGTTTCTGTTGCTTTTGTATTGTTGTAATATTGCTATCACCTTGTAGTGATTTCACCATGAAACATTACACTTAGGTCTTTTTTTATGCGGTAGATGCGTTCCAAAGAAAACCGCATAAAGAAAATCCGCATAAAAAAAGGCTGATTTTCACACAAAATGGATGATTCGTTCAAAAAAGTTGAAAAACCGCATAACTTCAAATTTAGGTGTAAAAGTTAGACCAAAATCGCATAAAAAAGTCACAAGATAAAAAAATAACCAAAAACAATTCATTTATTTATTATAAAAATTACATAAAAAGGGGAAAAACAGTCAATTTTATTATATTTATCTGCTTAAACAGGTTTATAAAAGTTAAAAATGTACGAACTAAAAACCAAAAAAAAATCATTTATAGAATTTAAAATTTGATACTTAAATGTAATATGTAATGTCTTACCATATATCGGAATCACTACTTGATAATGCATACAATCTTTATTTAGAATATTTTGATCTGTTTTTTTAAAAATAATTTGTCATTAATTTTTGAGTTGTATTTTTTTTAACTGATTGTGTTGTTGGCGATATCCTGATTGGTTACAAATTTATCTATTGAGTTTAAAGGCTTTTTCAGTATCTGGTTTGTTCAGAAGGATTTGATTTTGTACCTCATTAGCTGTCTGAAGAATTTTTGCAACCGTTTGAACATTAAGTGGTGCTATAATGTCTTCGTCACAATCACTTTCTGGCTTTTCATAATTTTCTTTCAAATTTTGAAAATTACTATGCAGTAGTGATGCCAACAAAATAATTCTGAAAACTCAATGAAAACAATAATACATACAAAAAAAGTCGATTTTAAAACCGCATAACTTCAAATCCGCATAAAAATAAACCGCATAAAAACAGACCTAAGTGTACTTACATTTTTATCCAGTTCCCTATAGAAAACAAACGAACACGAAAAAGGGGGAAAAACAGTTTTCAAGAAATCGTTCACGAATATTTTTGTTTTAAAATGGGAATATTTGTGTGTTATTAATCCTCTTTGAATTACACATTAGAAAAAGGGAATACATTTCAAGGAAAAAATTATTCACTATTGCAGTTGTGGGAAAATATTATTCCAGATAGGGGTGATCGCCGTGAACAAAACAAACTCTGGGATTTGTAACAAACCGTAACAAACTATTGTGAATGGTGTGTGGTGAGTTTTTTTTATAAAAGTCGCTGATCAGTGTTGTCAAATACGTAATTTTTTTAAACGCTTTAAATTCAGTTAAATTTTAAACAGCGTTGCCAAATGTGCAGATTTATCTGTTTTTTGCAGTTTTTTAAAGTGCAAAACAGGCTTGCAGATTTTTACTCTAAATAACAATTTTTTTAAATCAATGCAGATTTTTAAATTTTATTCGAATAAAACAAATTAATTTTATTCCCACTCTATGTGGAATATTGCGTTAAGTCTTTCTTTATACATATTTCATTTTGTATAAAGTTGCAATTTAATAGTGATTTATTTTTAGTTGTGTCATATAATAAAAATTTTGAATTGAGTCACTTTTGAAGAATTTGTACGATATTATTTAATTTTGTTTTGAAGGTGCAGATTTTTTTCGAAAAAAAATGATTTTTTTGGGGAATTGTCAGATTTTGTAAAAAAATATGACAACACTGATTGTAAATGACGTCAGGAACAAATGGGCATTAAACAAAATGTATCATTGTGTAGATTTGTTAGTGTAAATGCGGTTTGTTAAAAAGTCCATTCCATTCATTTCTAATTTGTAAACTAACAAACCCAAACATAACCTAAAATACATTGAACAAACTTATGTGTTTTATAAACAACAATTGCTAATGTTGATGCAAATAAGTAAATGATGAAATTTTTTTTAGATCAATAAATAAATCAATAATAAATAAAACACATTTAATCAAAATAAAATTAATTTGTAAATTTTGTGGATTATTTATTAGAATTTTGTGGATTAATAGAATTTTTGTGCATTATAAGCAATAATTGTATTATAAATTTCTCTATAAATTCTAAACGGGAACTTGTGCATCATATGGGGCATACCCCCTATGTTCCATTTTTTTGTGATAAAATCTATACGTTATTTGATTTCTACACTTATTAGCTATTAATTCCTGTTTGCCGATATGATGCACAAGCTCCCGTTTGGAATTTATAGAGAAATTTATAATGTGCTGTTTTTTTACATTTTATATAAAACATGAAAGTTTGATAGGGCATACCCCCTATGTTCCATTTTTTTGTGGAAAAATCTATACGGAATTTGATTTCTACATTTAATAGCTATTAATTGCTGTTTTCCGATATGATGCACAAGCTCCTGTTTGGAATTTATAGAGAAATTTCTAATGTGCTGTTTTTTTACATTTTATATAAAACATGAAAGTTTGATAGGGCATACCCCCTATGTTCCATTTTTTTGTGGAAAAATCTATACGGAATTTGATTTCTACATTTATTAGCTATTAATTCCTGTTTTCCGATATGATGCACAAGCTCCCGTTTGGAATTTATAGAGAAATTTATAATGTGCTGTTTTTTTAACATTTTATCTAAAACATGAAAGTTTTTAGGGCATACCCCCTATGTTCCATTTTTTTGTGGAAAAATCTATACGGAATTTGATTTCTACATGTAATAGCTATTATTTGCTGTTTTCCGATATGATGCACAAACTCCCGTTTGGAATTTATAGAGAAATTTATAATGTGCTGTTTTTTAACATTTTATCTAAAACATGAAAGTTTTTTAGGGCATACCCCCTATGTTCCATTTTTTTGTGAAAAAATCTATACGTAATTTGATTTCTACATTTAATAGCTATTAATTCCTGTTTTCCGATATGATGCACAAGCTCCCGTTTGGAATTTATAGAGAAATTTATAATGTGCTGTTTTTTACATTTTATATAAAACATGAAAGTTTGATAGGGCATACCCCCTATGTTCCATTTTTTTGTGGAAAAATCTATACGGAATTTGATTTCTACATTTAATAGCTATTAATTGCTGTTTTCCGATATGATGCACAAGCTCCCGTTTGGAATTTATAGAGAAATTTCTAATGTGCTGTTTTTTTACATTTTATATAAAACATGAAAGTTTGATAGGGCATACCCCCTATGTTCCATTTTTTTGTGGAAAAATCTATACGGAATTTGATTTCTACATTTATTAGCTATTAATTCCTGTTTTCCGATATGATGCACAAGCTCCCGTTTGGAATTTATAGAGAAATTTATAATGTGCTGTTTTTTAACATTTTATCTAAAACATGAAAGTTTTTTAGGGCATACCCCCTATGTTCCATTTTTTTGTGAAAAAATCTATACGTAATTTGATTTCTACATTTAATAGCTATTAATTCCTGTTTTCCGATATGATGCACAAGCTCCCGTTTGGAATTTATAGAGAAATTTATAATGTGCTGTTTTTTTAACATTTTATATAAAACATGAAAGTTTTTAGGGCATACCCCCTATGTTCCATTTTTTTGTGAAAAAATCTATACGTAATTTGATTTCTACATTTAATAGCTATTAATTGCTGTTTTCCGATATGATGCACAAGCTCCCGTTTGGAATTTATAGAGAAATTTCTAATGTGCTGTTTTTTTAACATTTTATCTAAAACATGAAAGTTTTTAGGGCATACCCCCTATGTTCCATTTTTTTGTGGAAAAATCTATACGGAATTTGATTTCTACATTTAATAGCTATTAATTCCTGTTTTCCGATATGATGCACAAGCTCCCGTTTGGAATTTATAGAGAAATTTATAATGTGCTGTTTTTTTAACATTTTATATAAAACATGAAAGTTTGATAGGGCATACCCCCTATGTTCCATTTTTTTGTGGAAAAATCTATACGTAATTTGATTTCTACATTTAATATCTATTAATTCCTGTTTTCCGATATGATGCACAAGCTCCCGTTTGGAATTTATAGAGAAATTTATAATGTGCTGTTTTTTTTAACATTTTATATAAAACATGAAAGTTTGATAGGGCATACCCCCTATGTTCCATTTTTTTGTGGAAAAATCTATACGGAATTTGATTTCTACATTTATTAGCTATTAATTCCTGTTTTCCGATATGATGCACAAGCTCCCGTTTGGAATTTATAGAGAAATTTATAATGTGCTGTTTTTTAACATTTTATCTAAAACATGAAAGTTTTTTAGGGCATACCCCCTATGTTCCATTTTTTTGTGAAAAAATCTATACGTAATTTGATTTCTACATTTAATAGCTATTAATTCCTGTTTTCCGATATGATGCACAAGCTCCCGTTTGGAATTTATAGAGAAATTTATAATGTGCTGTTTTTTTAACATTTTATATAAAACATGAAAGTTTTTAGGGCATACCCCCTATGTTCCATTTTTTTGTGAAAAAATCTATACGTAATTTGATTTCTACATTTAATAGCTATTAATTGCTGTTTTCCGATATGATGCACAAGCTCCCGTTTGGAATTTATAGAGAAATTTCTAATGTGCTGTTTTTTTAACATTTTATCTAAAACATGAAAGTTTTTAGGGCATACCCCCTATGTTCCATTTTTTTGTGGAAAAATCTATACGGAATTTGATTTCTACATTTAATAGCTATTAATTCCTGTTTTCCGATATGATGCACAAGCTCCCGTTTGGAATTTATAGAGAAATTTATAATGTGCTGTTTTTTACATTTTATATAAAACATGAAAGTTTGATAGGGCATACCCCCTATGTTCCATTTTTTTGTGGAAAAATCTATACGGAATTTGATTTCTACATTTAATAGCTATTAATTGCTGTTTTCCGATATGATGCACAAGCTCCCGTTTGGAATTTATAGAGAAATTTCTAATGTGCTGTTTTTTTACATTTTATATAAAACATGAAAGTTTGATAGGGCATACCCCCTATGTTCCATTTTTTTGTGGAAAAATCTATACGGAATTTGATTTCTACATTTATTAGCTATTAATTCCTGTTTTCCGATATGATGCACAAGCTCCCGTTTGGAATTTATAGAGAAATTTATAATGTGCTGTTTTTTAACATTTTATCTAAAACATTAAAGTTTTTTAGGGCATACCCCCTATGTTCCATTTTTTTGTGAAAAAATCTATACGTAATTTGATTTCTACATTTAATAGCTATTAATTCCTGTTTTCCGATATGATGCACAAGCTCCCGTTTGGAATTTATAGAGAAATTTATAATGTGCTGTTTTTTTAACATTTTATATAAAACATGAAAGTTTTTAGGGCATACCCCCTATGTTCCATTTTTTTGTGAAAAAATCTATACGTAATTTGATTTCTACATTTAATAGCTATTAATTGCTGTTTTCCGATATGATGCACAAGCTCCCGTTTGGAATTTATAGAGAAATTTATAATGTGCTGTTTTTTTAACATTTTATCTAAAACATGAAAGTTTTTAGGGCATACCCCCTATGTTCCATTTTTTTGTGGAAAAATCTATACGGAATTTGATTTCTACATTTAATAGCTATTAATTCCTGTTTTCCGATATGATGCACAAGCTCCCGTTTGGAATTTATAGAGAAATTTATAATGTGCTGTTTTTTTAACATTTTATATAAAACATGAAAGTTTGATAGGGCATACCCCCTATGTTCCATTTTTTTGTGGAAAAATCTATACGTAATTTGATTTCTACATTTAATATCTATTAATTCCTGTTTTCCGATATGATGCACAAGCTCCCGTTTGGAATTTATAGAGAAATTTATAATGTGCTGTTTTTTTTAACATTTTATATAAAACATGAAAGTTTTTAGGGCATACCCCCTATGTTCCATTTTTTTGTGGAAAAATCTATACGTAATTTGATTTCTACATTTAATAGCTATTAATTCCTGTTTTCCGATATGATGCACAAGCTCCCGTTTGGAATTTATAGAGAAATTTATGTGCTGTTTTTTAACATTTTATCTAAAACATGAAAGTTTTTTAGGGCATACCCCCTATGTTCCATTTTTTTGTGAAAAAATCTATACGTAATTTGATTTCTACATTTAATAGCTATTAATTCCTGTTTTCCGATATGATGCACAAGCTCCCGTTTGGAATTTATAGAGAAATTTATAATGTGCTGTTTTTTTAACATTTTATATAAAACATGAAAGTTTGATAGGGCATACCCCCTATGTTCCATTTTTTTGTGGAAAAATCTATACGTAATTTGATTTCTACATTTAATATCTATTAATTCCTGTTTTCCGATATGATGCACAAGCTCCCGTTTGGAATTTATAGAGAAATTTATAATGTGCTGTTTTTTTAACATTTTATCTAAAACATGAAAGTTTTTAGGGCATACCCCCTATGTTCCATTTTTTTGTGGAAAAATCTATACGGAATTTGATTTCTACATTTAATAGCTATTAATTGCTGTTTTCCGATATGATGCACAAGCTCCCGTTTGGAATTTATAGAGAAATTTATAATGTGCTGTTTTTTAACATTTTATCTAAAACATGAAAGTTTTTTAGGGCATACCCCCTATGTTCCATTTTTTTGTGGAAAAATCTATACGTTATTTGATTTCTACACTTATTAACTCTTAATTGCTGTTTGCCGATATGATGCACAAGCTCCCGTTTGGAATTTATAGAGAAATTTATAATGTGCTTTTTTTTTACATTTTATCTAAAACAATGCACAAGCTCCCGTTTAGATTTTGTAGGGAAATTTATAAAACAATTATTGCTTATAATGCACACAAATTCTAATAAATAATCCACAAAATTCTAATAATCCACAAAATTCACAAATTAATTTTATTTTGATTAAATGTGTTTTAGTTATTATTGATTTATTGATTTCTAAAAAAAATTTGCATCGACATTAGCAATTGTTGTTTATAAAACACATAAGTTTGTTCAATGTATTTTAGGTTATGTTTGGGTTTGTTAGTTTACAAATTAGAAACAAATGGAATGGACTTTTTAACAAACCGCATTTACACTAACAAATATACACAATTATACATAAACAACAACAAACTATTTTCACCACTCAAGAAAAAAATGTGTGTTGATAAATCAGCTGTTACGGTTTGTTATAAATTGTTGAGTTTGATTTGTTCACGGGCGTATAGGGGTGATTGTAGAGTTTGAATGTGGTGAGTGGTTTAAAAAATAACAATATACAACTAGAAAAGTATTATGGGGAATATTTATTTTGTGGAAAAAAGTTAAAGACCAATAACAATAATGAAAAAGATATATCCCAAAAGCTCTTTTTTTAAAAAAGGTACTTTATTGCAAAATTTGCAAAAAGTATTTGTCTTCAAAAGACTCTTTCTTAAAAAGAAGTACTTCTTAAAAAGTACTTTTTTGCAAAATGTTTTTGACTCCAAAAGACAATTTCTTTAAAAGCACTTGTTTCCAAAAGGAACTTTCGTTAAAAGTTGTTTCCCAAACGTACTTTCTTCAAAAGTACATGTTTGCTAATGAACTTTCTTCAAAGGTACTTGTTTTCAAAATGTGTTTGTGTCCAAAAGTCACGTTCTTAAAATCAATTCTCTTCAAAACGTTATTTGACAATGGTACTTTCCTAAAAGTACTTGCTTCCAATAAAAAATTCTTGTTTCCAAAAGGATCATTTACGAAAGATCTTGTTTCTAAAACGTACTTGTATTGAAAAGGTACTTGTTACCAAAAGGTACTTTCTTAAGTAACACTTGTTTGCAAAACGTACTTTCTTTAAAAGTACATGTTTCCAGAAGAGCTTTTTTTAAAGTCCTTGTTTTCAAAAGGTACTTGTGTCCAAAATGCACTTTCTTAAAAAGTACTTATTTCCAAGAGGTAATTTATTTAAAAATGCTGAAATGAAGTACCAACGTATTTTCTTTAAAAAGTACCTTGGAACACAGTACCAAGGTATTTTCTTTGTTGTTGTTGTAGCAGCAAAAACTTTACTAAATTTAATCCGGGATTTCTGCTAGACATAGTTCAAGAAATATTCAGGACATAGCGATGTAGTACTGGTAGGACAGTTGAATATGTGGAGAGTGTCATGAGGACCCTGACCACATGCTGGGCCTATATTAAGGACGGCATGGCCTATGCGGTACCAGAAGACATTAAGCCTATTGCTCCATTCAGATCTGAGTTGGTCAGAACGATTCTTGTTTTTCAATGTCTGCTTTCGGCGGTGGGAAAACACCAAGTACGACATTCATGGTATACTGCTACCGCGGAATTGATGGCGTCTCTATGTCATATACGACCTGCGATCAAACGGATCCTGCACATACCTTTGTATGCTCTCCTCGTATATACAGTGAAACCTCTCCTATCGGATACCTTCCATAACCGGCCAAACTTTATATAACCTTGATGTAAAGTATTCCCATAACCGTACAGTCTCACAAGTCGCGTATCCGAACACTTATTAATAAAAATTAATAAATATTACAAGACCCAATATCCACTTACCACTCCATCATTGCCTGTACCTTCTTTAATTAAGAGAACATTTTATGAATCTTTAAATCGTGTGTAAATTAATAATTTATTAATATATACATACATATATATTTGTCTATTAAATAAATAAGGAATTAAATAGGCCTAACATACAATAATTAACAATTAGACATAACCTACATATATATATATGTATATATATATATATATATATAGGCATACATATGTATATGGGTCAATTAAAAAAAAAACGCAATTTTTGTGTCCCTGCACTTTGCACTACTATTTTAGGTAAAAAAAAACAAAAATGTGAGAGTGATCAGCGAGGAATATGTAACAAAAAAACGTAATTCTCAAAGTTGTATGTTTATTTTTTTGTTTATTCAGAATAGTGTTTTTTTTCTCCCTCTGACTGCTTCCATACAAAAGTATGTGTCCCCCGTTAGAATTTTTAGTAAACAAAATAAAATAAAATCAAGAAAAAATTATTATTCAATATTTAATAACAGTTTTCGAATTATTGCGTTTCTTTCTTGTGTGTTGATTTGTTATAGTCGTCAAAACTTAATTAGTGCGAATTTCGCGTTGCAAAGAAAGGTTGCCCCCACAATTTGCAATGAGCGTCACTTTTTTATAAATCAAGTAATATTACTAGTTTTCAATTTCAAGTTTAAATAAAGTAAATAACGTAAGGAAAGTACAAACTTTAATTATTACAAAAGTGAAAAAGCGAAAAAAAAAATCTATTAAAAAAAGTGTGCATTTGCGTAGTTTTTGTGAACACCATGGTAAGGGCGCGATAAAATTTCATGGGCGTCACGCTAATTTTTTTAAAAGTGAATATATTAAATGTAAAAAATTGAAGTTGAAAATAATTTTTTACATGGTTTCAACTCATTTTTTTTTTATAATTTGAGAAATAAATTGCCTACAAAAAAACCAAAATAGGCAAACATTTCATGAGCATCACTTTGTTTCATAGCTTAAAATGCTCAATTTTGATTTTATTTTTTAATTTTCAAGAGTTAAACAACAAAATTAACGGCGGCTGAAAGAGCACGGAGATATCGAGAGAAAATAAAGCTCGATAAAGCGCGTAATGAGTTTAATTTTTATTGTTACTGACTGATTCTGTTTTTGCCACAAACTTAATTCGAAATTGGTAATTGGTCATTTCATGAAGTTTATACAGATTCAGAATAAGAATTCGAATGAAAATTTATAAATTAAATTAAGTTAAGTTATTGTTTTGTGTCAAATATTTACATATGTGTATAAGTTTCTTCAAGAATTACTTCCTTTTTTCCATTTTTGTTAAAGACATCAAAGAATATGTACATGTTTAGTTTTGTATGAATATACATATTTGTTTTTTTTTTATTTACTTTTTGTAAAAGAATAAACTTTTCTTCGTTAAACTTCAGATGTGGCATTATTTCTTGTTTACGTGCAACAAAATTTCTTGATCGTCACAAAATATCTTGAGCATCACACTTAGTTTTTTTTTTCCTTAAAAAGCTTATAATTGCAGTTTTTTTAATACATTGTTACAAGCCTATTACTTTGCAAGTAACCTCTAAGTTCAAGTTTTTAAAATTTTAAAATAAACAGTCACTTTAAAAAAAAAAATCAAGTTGAATCGTGATTTTTTGTTTATAATCGAAAATGTGATTTTCGCAAAAGTCTATCTTAAGAAACAAAAGAACATCGTAGAAAGCTTTAATTTCAAATATTTGGTTTGGTTAGAAAACCTAAAAAAATGCAAAAATATTGATTTTTTTGAGAGCCTAAAAGTACCACCGGATTCTTTATCAATTTCTACATAAATTGGCCAATCTTACAAGCGAATTGAAAAAACTTTAAACATAAGCAGTACGTACGTTGTGTACGTTTTTTTTTTGAAATTTACCCATATACAATTTTTCATTCTTTCTATTTATATGAACAGTTAATGTTTCGGTTTATTTTTTCTTTTCCCTAGATCTCAAGTTTATTTTTTTTTAAATCAAGGATTTAATCTGTCCACTACTTGTTAACTATACCTGAAGGAGCTCCCTAAGATAATCAGCCCAATCACGAATAAAAATTACGCGGGAGTTTTTTTTCCTTTTCCCATTTTTCCTATTTAAATTCAATGGTAAAAAAATAAAAAGGGAAAAACTCCCGCGGAATTTTTATTTATGATTGGGTTGAATGTATCAGATATTTTCTTCTCTTTTGAAATTATTTATTCCGTTGCTGCGGTATTTTTCCTTTTTGCGTTATCATCTCTACACAGACAGTATTGTGACACGCCGCAGGAATAAATCATTACATTTTTCATATCGATCGATATTTCTTTCTGCTTAGTTTTCCTTTCCGTGTGGAATCAATAATACCACCCAATGATTTTAAACGCGATGAATTATATCCTTTATATTAGATGTGGATTAAAAAGATTAAATAAATGTTTTCAAATTACATTCAAATTAAATTAAAATTTCAGGTAGTTTTTTATTACTATGTAATATATTTTTTATTTTGGCCGAAAAGGCTTAATATTACAAATAAATGAATAAATAAAATAAATAAATAATGCTTGATACAGTAAAAAAAATATGAAAATTACTCAAAATATATTTAAAAACTGAGTTATCTTTAAGGTTAGACTCCTAAACTGATTTAGCCCATTAACTTTTTGAGATCTGGTCGCACTGCTCTGTAGTCACAAAAATGTTGTTTTTGTAACAAGATATTTAGATTTAAAAACTTTATTACGTTTTTAACTTTTTTTATTTTCACGTTTTTATGGCGATTTCAGTAACGATTTTGACGATAATGACGATTTGTTCCCCAAATTTTGAGGAATTAACCCTAATTTATCTGGAACATTCCTAATTTTTTATATAAATATGGTAATATATTAAATTTTCGCAAAAAAGCAACCACCGCGTCAATAACAATATTTGAAAACTTTAACTTTGAAAAAAATTTAAAAAATGGTTTTAATGTGTGGTCCAATTAGTTCTAAAACATTATATGCGGATTGTTTTGTTAAGCGAAATCTTTGCAAGAATTCTGCGTCGGTATAAATGCAGAAATGATTTGGACGTGTCCTTATTGTTCGTATCTTTCTAACAATTGACATATTTAAGTTATTATATGTGTTTGAATCACTTAAATCCTCATCATCACTAGAATAATCCATTTTTTTTTAATTTTTGTTAAAATGTAAATTTCTTTTCAATTGTTGAATTGTTTATTTTATTTTTCAGCTGTTTGTATTTTGACATTTTATATCTAGGTTTAACTCACCAATGATGCTCAGTTAAACCTAGCGAAAAATGTAGATTATCTTTATCCCAGAAACTAGCTCTTAGTGGGCGGGGCAGTTTTTTGGTTCCAGGGGGCCCCACTGGCCTCAGCTCCCTTAAATTTTAATTTTGATTTTTTTTTTCTTTTTTATTCTGAATTCTGTGGCATATTTTTTTTATTTTTTATTAGCCCTTTAAGCTGCAATTCAGCCAAATCACATATTTCTATGAAAACTAAAAACGTCCATAACTCGAAAACTACGTTTGCGCCAATATTTTCATTTAATTTTTTCTTCTTATTTTTCAATTTTCTATCCCCCTAGGTACTTTTTTATTTGGAGCTGCGTCGGTAAAGTAGATTTAAGCAAACAAAAATAAAAAATAGTTTATTTCATTTAATTTTAAGAGATTAGCCAGTAGCTTCCTCCCTGAATCTAGGATAGGGAATGCCTAAGATAATTCTATTAACCTGGATTTAATTTTATAGAGAAAATAGAAGTGCTAACATTAGATTTCAGTTAATTTCTCTAAAACGAAAAAAAGAAGTTAGAAATTCAAAAACATGTTAAAACTGACTATTTTTATACAATTTTAAACGAGTCATTTTTTTTGGTTATAATTAGCTGGTAGTTATTATAAGATTACATTCCTATTCAAATTATGTTTAAAAAATTCTAAGTGCAATAATATTCACTGCCAAATATACTCACTTGCTATACCCGTTTCATAAATATTCATGGCATAATCACCGCCACAAATCTCATGCTGATTACCCGAACACTTCATATTACAGCTAGAGTCAACCAATTTGGCAGCATCTGTGGGCGGGTCAGCGCCGCAAAAGCATTCCGAACCATATTCAACGCCAGCATAGCGAAATCTCAACTGAAGACACAGCTGAACACATTTCTCCGGAGTATTGAACGAACCGAAATTTACAAAGTAACCGGACAAGAGACGAAATTCTTCTTCGTCACGATAACAACCCAATTGTGTAAGATTGTCGAGCGGACAGTGGCTGGGCAGGTGTGTCGGATAAAATTCACCCGCTTGAATGGTGCAAGCAATTTGAGCGATTTGTTGGCGGCAGTCTTTGGTTTTAGCTCGTTGTAAGGCGGACACGGCATCTTTTGATTGTATATTACATGCGGGTGTGAACCCTAATTGCTTCGGTAAAGTAAGAGATGAAGGAGTTACATCGTTCTCCGATACAGTGGCAGCAGCTCGTCTGCGCGTCATTAGTGTTGCATTTAAAGAGTCCTTATCATCGCTGGCGGAATTGTGTTGAGCCGCTATACGACCGTTTTGATGGGCCACATACGACAGGAAATAATGTTTTCCATCGACAGTGTCACTGGAAGTATGATCGGAGAAGTTTAAAGATTTATAGGCTAATATAATCTGATTGCCGAATATAATAAAACCCACTAGAACAAATATTTTATAGCGGCACAATAGACGCAACAAAAGACTCTTAGCCATCGTAGTTGTTTGTATCTCACAGTTGATTGAGAACAAGTGATGTGGGTTATGAAACTTTGTTTTTATTTGTTAATAATAATGCTGATGACGTATACGCAATATTTACGCACGTAAACAAATCAAACTGAACGAAACATTTACGGCCGTGAACAAAACAAACTGTGTATTAACAAACTATTGTGAATGGTGTGGGGTGAGTTTTTCTTTAATTCGTTGTTCAGTGTCGTCAACTACATATTTTTTTTAAATGCTTTAAATTCAGTTAAATTGCAAATGCCATCAGGAACCAATGGGAATTCAATAAAATTAAACATAATCCATTTGTTTGAAAAAAACTAGTCCATTTAACATTACGATGTCCTAGGACTGGACCATATAATCCAGCTTTGCATAACACGGGACTAGTCCCAAAACTACTCCTTGTAACTACATCAAATGTTTTTAAACAACGATTACGGTCGTTAACCCTTTCGGTCCGACTTTTTTTTTTTGAAACAACAATTTACATGAAAAATCTGTTTTCATAAATTGAAATAGCATAAAAATTCATGATGCTTTGCATTATTAGTTTTTTCGCAAGTCCTTAAATTATCCTGGGATATATTGTCCTAATAGTATTTTTGGTGTTATTATCCCAACCGGATTTTTCATACAAATGGGACAATATGTCCCATTAGTATTGAATCTCTGCACAAATTCTATAAAAATTTTCTATATTAATGAATAATAAGAGTTGAAATTATAGTTACTTTAATTTTTATATTTTATGATAAACTGAATAATAAATAATAATAATTTAAGAACGAAAATATATAATTCATTTTATTTTTAATTATTTTAATATTGACTAAAAAATATGATTAATTATGATAAAGAGTAAAACAATCAATACAAAGCGCTACTTGACAGTTTGAGCATTTAGTTTTAGTTCTTTTCTCCTTTTTAATAGAACTGCATCTTACACAACGCAATCTTTTTTCTGATGGAATTGGCATATTATCTCCTATATTAATGAAATTGCGCTTACGTTTTGCAGGACGTCCTTTTTTTAGTCTTGCAATGCCTTCTACCAGTTTCTATCATGTCTTTAATTCTTGTTAAACTATCCACGCATTTACTACAGCCATCATTAATATTTTGAAGAAAACCTTTTTCCACCATTTAGTGGACTTTCGATCCAAATCATATACACCAACTTTTTGGTCCGCAATATCTACTTCACCCATTATAGCTACATACTTTTTCCCCCCCATTTTTTTGCTTCCGTGTAGTCTTGCTTATGGTTGGCGTATGACAATTGGACAGAACTTTTACTTCTTTTGAGTCAAACCAACGACAGGCAGTTGTTCCCAGACAATTTATCATAAATTCACTCTCATTTCTTCTTAAATTTTCAGTGAACTTAGGAACATTTTTTCGAGTTTTTATTATAGTTCCCACAGCCGGAAAGTCAATGAAATTTATTAGACGACAGCTGGTAAAAAATCTATCGAAACTTAACGTCTTTGCTGCGTATAGTATTACAAAGTTTTTCCACAACTCTTTCTCCTAATGTATATTCAGATACCACAACACTTTCTTCCTTTCCGATATATATATTGAGATCATACACAAACCCTGTTTTAGAGTCACATCTTACCCATAACTTAATACCTCGCTTTATTGGTTTTAATGGTAGATATTGTTTCAACGATGACCTACCCTTAAACTTTGCCATTGATTCATCAATAGCTTGAAACGTATATTCTGTTCTGGCACCAAGAAACGTTTTCTTTACGCAAGATACTATTTCTTCTATATAGTACAATTTTGAGCAGCCACTTGGCTTTCTAGGATCGTTGAAATAAATTTTGGACATTATAAGTTGAAAACGATCTCTTGAGATTAAATTTTTTATGGCTGAGTTTGCAAGAGAGGGATGTACACTCCAGTAATTTTGAATCCTCGAAACTTTGTTGTAGCTCATGATTAGACAACATTCTAACACAATCAGAATTTCATACTCATCAGTTTTTGCGATTTTAATTTTTTTGTCTCTTTCTAACATTTCAAGTCTTTTGTACTCTCAGCAATAAATATTAATAATGATTTTGGAAAAAAAAAATTTTAAAAATATCTAATTCTTTTGAAGAACGGTGAACATCAGCCAAAATTATAGGATCTCTTTCGTTTGGAATTTGCATTCTTGGTTTAAAATTAGAGTCTGGTCGTGACCATAAGTATGGATTTGTAACATTTTCATTAAGAATAATTCCATCTGTTAGTTCGTCGCCTTTGTCCTCTTCGTCACTAGAACATGATGAATCATTTTCAGATTCAGAATCGCTAGATTCACTGTAGTCAGAAATATTGGCTTCTAACAGCTCTTGAAGATCCTTACTAAGATGCGACATATTTTTCTGCAAATAATACGAATGGGACATATAAGCGCAATGAAAATACCGAATGGGACAATATATCCCAAATCAACAAAAAATAAAAAAAAACTGTACTTAAAGCTAATTGTTACAAACAAATATCCAAATTTGTATTACTATACTGTTATAATTGCCGTTTTTATTTCGTAAAAACGAGAACTTCTCACCAACTAATGCTAAAATCTTATAATAAAACTTACTCAAATGGAGTACCGTTATTAATTTCATAAGCTGAAACTTACAAATCTGACTGGGATATTTTCAAACATGGTTTTCTTTACTTTAAAGAACAAATCGGACTATTCAAACATACTCTGGGATGTATTATCCCAATAGGACCGAAAGGGTTGTCGTGTAACAAGAAGTTCTGATTTGAAAATAAAATGGTCCACAAGTGCATTACATTTGACTATGATTTAGTCACTACATTTTAGCTACAATGGACCATGTACTCCACAGATTTTTGCAGGGATGATATTACATAGCCTATTACATAGAGTGAAATATTCGGCTGTGCCGAGTATTAAATACCCTCCACATAAATATAATGAGAACTATAAAAACTTCACTGGTTATAGGACCCGAATATCCTTATTCAGTGTTTTTTTAATGCTAATAGCTTGGCATTTTATATATTGTTTGAAAGACAATTTTACAAACAACACAATTCATTTCAAATGTTTAGAAATTTTATCTAATTTGGACCATTTAAAATTGATGTAATTACCAATTCTCACCATAATTTACAGAGTTTGTCTGATATTCATACCAGTCTTGCGTGTAATTTAACAATTTATAAAATTACCAAAACAGTTTATAATATTCACTATAAATTAAGAAACAGGGTATTAAAAGATTGGGATTATAAGGTGGGACTTTTTTGGTTGTATTTGATATCAATAAATTTATTTAAAAGAGCTATATGGGTGGCATAATAGAAACGGACCAGTAATGGTCTAATTGCTTCTAAATCCAGTATGCGGAAATGAGATTTGGTTGAAATTTATCTCAATAACGTTATTTACAAGAGTTATAAGGTTGGTTGTTATACTCGGAAGTGGACTTAATTTGGGAGCTATTGCCAAATATAGACTGACAGCTACACTATTTAGAAGCATAATTGCTGTATAACCGATATTAGTGTAATTTCTGGATTACAATTTCTGATCTGTAGAAAATGTTGATTCAATATCTTTATTAATTACACATAATTGAGGGTTAACTTGTTTTTCGAAAGTGGTATGTATAAATATGTGAGCAATTACAAAACCGGTTTCTTAAATTTCGGAACAGAGAATTTTATACATATGAGGATATTCTACGTTGAATTTCAATATACATAATAATACATTTAAGATACATATTAGTATTAACGTGAATTTCGATAGTGGACCTTATATGGAGGATATGGTACCGATATTTTAAAAATCCAGCAGTTTTATTTTGGCATATGTAAGTGTAAAATTTTGGATCGGTATCGTTATAGCGCTTCACATGGTGAATATGGTCAAATATGGATCAAAATTCATAAATTTCTGTATTATGATTTTTGTGAACAGTAAACTAAAATTATTCAGTTTAATTTGAAATAAAAACATTTATATTTTATAAACTATACATAAATACATACATACATACATATTAGACTATTAGAAAACACAACATAAACAATAGGTCTTCCCTCTACACAAAAACAAACATCTATTTTTAGTTCAATTTCATTGATGTGTATTAAATCATGGGGATTCACAATAACAAGTTTACATTCATTCATAAAATACAAACATTGTTGATTTTTTTTATAATATATTTTCTCTTTTTGTTCAACAGATTTTTTACCGCCCCATTTGCATGGTGTCACCCATTACGGTGACAACATAGCCGACGAGTGGTTTATTGTATATCTATTGTCGCAACTAACGAAATAATTCCCCAACCTTACTGCTCGAGTAATAGATTCGGATGGGGAATTTCTATTAATCGAAGCAGCCGATGTTCTGCCCAAATGGGCTAATCCCGATACTTGTGAACAGAGAGTGTATTTATCGAATGGTTGTATGCGTTTAGTACAGAATTCACCCTTGAATACGGCTAAGATGATGTCCGTGGTAACGGCTGTAACAAAGATCCAAGACAATCAAACGCTCTACAAGGTATCGAAGGAAATACAAAATTGTATTGATGAAAGAATGAAGGAATTTGAAACGTTGGAAAATTGTAATTTACATCATCAAATTATACGTTTGCCTTTGGGAGTGGCCATGATTTTGAAAAAGCAACCTACATTGATTTCAGCTGCCGTGAGGGCATTTTGTGAACGTGATCCCATTGACTTGAAAGCATGTCGTTCTATGCGTTATTTTCCACCTGAACAACGGGTACGTACCAATGTTTGTTTCACCAAATGTCTGTATGCCATGATTATGCACAGCAATTATGTGCCAGATCGTAAAATCGGTTGGCATTTGTCAGGCAGTCCCAGTAGCGAAGAGTATAAAGAGGATTTATTGGGCATTAAGTTGGCTTGTGGTTTTGAGATTTTAGCGTCTCAGGCTAAAGATGCCAAGGATGAAGAGAATTCACACGCCTGGAAGCATACGTCAGAAGTCTTCAGTCCAAAGGTTATTTCCGTGAAAATATTGAAGTTTCTGCGGACTATAAGCGTTTATTGGAACAAGCCAAGGTATTTTTCAATGAGAATCAAACACGTTTTCGTACCGCACCTTTGGTGGGCAAGGATATATTGGATTTGTTAAGGACTTCCGAAATCAATGTAGAGGAATTAAGAGATGAGGAAAATAATTTGAGGGTATGTATAACAAGCTAGACTACCGCTAAATATAAAATGTAAATTGATTTTCTTTTTAAACACTTCAGCCTAATGATTCAGATGACTGGCTCAACATTAGTGCCAAACAATTGGATACCATGCTAGCCGAACGTTATGGACCTAAGAAACTTTACAAATCCAATGGTGATATAAATGCTGAAGAATATACTAAAAATATAGCCGAGTTTTTGGAAAAACAATCCGTTTTCGAAGGCATAGAACGTGACTCAGACGATGATAACACAGACGAGGAAACAGCCTCTGCCGGTCGCTTTGCCAAGAGAGCCGATTTTAAGGCCAAAATTAAAAAGAACAACTCCATGCGTCAAGCTTGTCACAAGAATCCGGTGAACTTGAATCAATCCATAAATACTTCGGATGCGGATGAAGGTTTAACCACACAAGTTAAAAGCTTTTTAGATTTTTTCATACCCGATGACAAATGAGATTCAAATTCGGAAATGAGTGATTACGAGGATGAAGATGATATGGAGCGTAATTTCGCCGCCATGACAGATGCCGAGAAGCATATAGATGCTGACATTAAAGCCTATATGGATCAAATGGATCGTGAATTGGCCAAAACAACAATTGGACAAAGTTTCTCTACGCCAAATGCTAAAAAATCAAGAGGACCTGCCTCTAAGGCCACCGCTGAGGATGATTTCGATGACATCGAAGACTTTGAATATCAATGTGAACACTTTGAAGAATATGATGGATAGTTATAAATCACAGATAGGTGGTGCTGGTCCCGTCTCAAATCTATTGAATGCCATGGGTGTGGGCATGTCGGCTACTGCCGCTTGTGATCCAGCCGATGATTTAAAAGAATCGGCTGTTTAAATTTACTTATATATCTAAATACTACATACACATACATACATATACTATTGATAATAACGTGTTTGCCCATTTTCATCGAATGTATTCTCTAAGCATTTTCTTTTTTCGTTTATCTCAAGATTAAATATAATACTACTAGCAGATACTTGCTATAGTTTATTACAATTTTTACTTACTTTTGTTTTAACGCCAACAAACGCCACATCATTAATTACAGGGTACTTATGTTTACGTTCGTATTAATTGCTCTTTTTAGAGAGTACAACTTATTTTTAAGGGTCTGCTTTTGTTTCTTGTAATTGAATCGTTTATTTTTTTGAATTTTGATAAAAAATTAATAAAAACAAACTTTCTATACAAAAAGAATTAATGTTAGTTTTTTTTAGTAAATATATCGATGTTCCTACAGTGGCTGACAGCCTATTTTATCCTTATACATAAAAGGAATAGTAACAGGAACTCAAAAAAGAAAATGATGTAATTGAAAAGAAAAAAATGATATAGTCTAACAAACAAAACACATTTATTGTAAAAATGTACATTTTAAATTATATTAAAACTTAGTTCACCTAGTTCCCATACAAATGTCCACCCAAAGTAAGGATGTATCGGTCATAAATGTTTGATTTATGCACATATCCAAACAAATTTTGCCACAAATCAGTTGTACATGAAGCCTAATCACATCTACAAAATTTGTGCAGATCAGTCCATAATTGATCATAGCTCCCATGTAAGGACCACTGTTTTAAAAATCACTTTAACGGCCATAAATCTCTTAAAAATGTTGGTAACCATAATTAGTCAAAACTTTCATAAGATCCGCTTCGAAAACCACTTTAACATGTATAAATCTTCAAAACCTGAAGTCATGACACTAAATTTTTGGATAATCGGCTCTTATAAGCGCCCATTTCTGAAAAACTATTTTAACCCTTAACTACCCACAAGTGTTCTGAAACTATCTAGTCGCCGTTGAAATCATCTTCTTGATTCTTTGAGCAGGTTGTTTGTTGACTTTTAAAATAAATTAATCAATCAATCGCAGACAGCGTTACCGTTGGCAAATTTGAGAAAGTCGCACAAAAAGGGGATTTATTAAAAAAAAGGGGCACCACTTCTAAAAAGATGGAAAATAAACAAAACAAAAATAAAAATTGTATTTTTTTTATTTAAATGTTGTATATGATGTATGTTTACGTATGCATATAATAAAAAAATTAATAAAAAAAACTAATATGTATCAACTAAAACAAAAAAAAGTACAAAAAAAGTGGCAAGGCATCTGTAAAAGGGTCAAATTGCCACTTTAGTCGCATCAACGGTAACGCTGATCGCAGAGCGATGATGAGGATTTTGCTGTCGATATCTGTTCCGAAAATGAAAGTGCCGCTACAGAAGCAGTATCTGAAAGTGAAGATGGGCAGTTATAGAGTGAGGATGATGATGCCCCGCTGCAGGAATACATGTCTGTTCAAACATAAAAGGGCAGAGATGGAACAATATGGAAATCTGAACCTGAGAAGCATAGCAGAACTCCTCGGCACAACATCATTCGCGGTGGTATTCATAAGGTGGTGCTGCCACCGGGCCAAACAGTAAGTTTTAGAAATTATAGTGAAATATACATATTCTGAAGCGCATAGAGTCTTACAAAAGGCATTGGAAGCCGACAGAGAAAGTCGAAATGCAGGCATTTATTGGTTTTTTATTGACTATAGGAGTCAACAAACAGGGAGGTGTTAATTTTAGAGAGTACTGGGATCCACTGTTTAGAAATCCGATATAGTAAAAAATAGACGTTAGCAATAAAAATAAATCTGAAATAAATTTATACTATAACTTCACCAAGGGGGGTGTTGATACACTTGATCAAATGGTTCATGAGTATACAGTTCGACGCAAAACAAATAGATGGCCTGTTGCATTTTTTCAAAATGTAGTAGATGTTGTTGGAGTCGCATCACTAGTTATATGGAAAAACTTATATCCCACTTGGAACCAACGTAAAGGGAATATGAAAAGAAAACTTTTTTTACGAAAAGTAGCAATTGAGTTGGTAACGCCTCATATACAAAGACGGAACACGAAAGGGCTAACGAGTTATCACTCTGCAGCCATCAAAGACGTGCTATCATCTGATTCTACCATTGATCAAGGGGCTGGTCAATCATCTGAACCTGATTCGAAACGAATTTTTTTTCCTCAAAAATATCTAGAATTTCCAAACAGTGCTGCGAGAAATGCAAACGGAATGTCTGTTCTTAACACTCTGTAAAAAACATTATTTGTAATGTTTGTTTAAAAAATAACTAATTAAAGTTAAATAAACAAAATCAACACATTTTTCTAATGTATACTGTCTTTGTTTTTCTTTAAGTATCATTAATTGCTTTAATGAGTCTGTCGGACATTACTGGTCAGTTACGTTACAAAAGCATACGGGGTAGTTAAGGGTTAAACATGTACTGGGTGTAGGGTATTATATGGTCGGGCTTGACCGCATATACTTCCTTATTTGTTATAATATGGAAGTAACAGTAAAAACTTTGATTTTAGTACTGTGTACGCGAAAAAAGTGATTTTTTTACTAATTTTGCCTTAAACAGCTTTTCCTTTAATCCTTCGTTATGTTTTCCTATTAGTCTCTCTACGAAATTTGATGCAGCCGGACGTGCGCGAGTGGCTGGTCAGTTCGGTGTCTTATAAAAACGTTTAAACGGTTACGAAAAATTATAAAAATGTTTTAACCATAAAGATAAAGTGTTAATTTATTAAATTGTTCAATTTGTTAAAGAGAAAATATTGTGTAAATGTGTTAAATTTACTAAAATCAAAATGAATGTGTAGTTTTCAACTTAACGAAAGTCAGTTGTTCGTTTTCATTAGTTTCGTTATCCGTTTACCGCCAGCTCTTAAGAGAAATTTACATTTGTCTTTTACATAAATCTTCCGTTTTAGCTTTTTATTTTTTGTGGTTAAAATTTAAGAGCATTTCTCTTTTCATTTTCTATTTCTCCATTCTATTTAGCCTGTGTTTTTCTTTAGTTTCTACTTTTGTTTAATTGTGTGCGCAAGTGGTTAAAGGAAATTTTAGTAAATTAGTAAGTTAATCACTTTTATTTTTTTAACATTGAATTTAAATAGGAAAATGTGAAAAGTGAACAAATTTCACGTGGAATTTTTATTCACGATAATGGTGAATAAATTTGAAAATTTTTATAAAAAATAGTGTTTGTTAATTGTATAAATTGAGTGAGTGAGAAACTAGTCTGTTCAACAAATATAACACCACTTTAAAAATTTGTATATGTCGATAATAACAGATTGTAAGGTATCACTATGTTCGACGAAAACAAAAACATAACATAGGATGTAAAATAAAAAAATTTAATAGAATTTTAGAATTTTATTTTAAGTAACAGTACATTTTATTTTTGCAAAAATAAGAATTTTTTTCTTCAACAATTAAAACGCCATACAAAATTAAAAAAGTGAATGAATGCAAAGAAAAGAGCAAAAAATTTAAATGAGGAATCAATTAAGCAAATCTCCTTTAGCTTATTAACTGTATTTATGTAAGTGTTTTTAATTAAATAAAAATTCTATTAAAGTATTGCAGGTGGTTGAGCTGAGCGAAAGTCCTATGGGGCCTAGGTGAAAAAATGCATTTCGATTATGACAAATCTGTGCGTGTAAAGCTTGTACAGGTTGCAATTTAGAAGATATTTCGATATAACGGCCGAAACTTTCTAAACGTATTTAATGTTATTTAAACAAGTAATGTCATTTGAACAAAAAGACTCCAAAGTTTTTTTTATTAAGGGATATCTATAAATAATTAAATAAAATGTCTAAAAACATTTACAATGATATCAAAATTATTAACAAATTTATAGAGAGGGCGTTACACTAGATGTTACGGAGTTATTTGAGCGTAAAATACAGAGCAAAGATATTTGTAAGTATGTAACTTGATTTGATTTATAGCTTCCACACGTTTTTGCTTGATAGAAATACAATATGAAAGAATACATCTCAAAGAATATATAGGTATAAAGATTTTCATTTATAATTGCAACTATAATTACCTAAAGAAACACTACAGATATTTATATAGCTAAATCTATGTAGAAATTTAGCATTTGTTAATAATGTAGGTGTAGAGTATAACAAACTGTTGACGCTTTCGTTGACAATGTCTACAGAAATGCACTAGAACTATTGTCTCTAGCACATCTGTACTCGCTTATAAAAGCAAAGTGGTGACTGTCCCGAACTTTGAATTTAACTATGGAATCAGCTTGCTCTATTACTAATTTTTACGGTGCCCTACAAATATACTTATTGATAGTTAGTGTACAGGTTACTGTTTATTTGATTAGCTATTTGAAATATACAGACGAGCAATGTTGGCTACCGTTCATGTATGTAACTAAACTAACGTTACCTCCAAAATACCATTAACGTTCTTCTATTCAAATTCCTTTTGTAAATTTTTTATAATGTGGAAATAGTTAAAGCTTATGATTTTAGTATTGTGCATGTGAAAAAAGTGTTACATACTTGAATCTAATTTTGATTTACCATCTCTTATTTTGCCTTCAAACGGCATTTCCTTAAATCCTTCGTTATGTTTTCCAATTAGTCTCTTTACGAAATTTGATGCAGCCGGACGTGCGCGAGTTGCTGGTCAGTTCGGTGTCTTATAAAAACGTTTAAACGCTTACAAACAAATATAAAAATATTTTAAACGGATAGGTAAAGTGTTAATTTGTACAATTTGTTAAAGAGAAAATATTGTGTAAATGTGTTAAATTTACTATAGTAAATAAAATCAAAATGAATGTGTAGTTTTCAACTTAACGAAAGTCAGTTGTTCGTTTCCTTTAGTTTCGTTATCCGTTTCCCGCCAGCTCTTAAGAGAAAGCTTTTAATTTGCATTTTTCTCTTACATAAATCTTCCGTTTTAGCTTTTATTTGTGTGCGTTTGCATAAAAAAGCTTTTTTATAGGTGTGTTTCATATTTAAGAGCATTTCTCTTTTCATTCTCTATTTTGTCTCTATTGTTTCTATTAAATTTAATTCGTGTGCGCAAATGGTTAAATCAAGTTTTAGTAAATTGCTAACAAATTGGAAAATGTTAATAAATAATGGTGTAATTTGTATAAATTGAATTAGCAATAAATTGTTAATTGTCTGTTCGAGTGTTTTTTTTTTTGATTTAATAAAATCCCATTGCAAATGAAAAATTATTATTTTGTGTTCTGGTTGCTTTCAGTTAACATGGTTTTTATACCCACCACCAAAAATATCGTTTGTTTCGAAATAATGATCGTAAAATTAAGAAGTCTATATGTATGTAAGTATATTCTGGGTCCTTATAAAATTCTAAGACGATCTAGCCATGTACGTCTGTTGAAGGCACGATAGAGGTTTGGAAAAAGATATAGAACAAAGCAATTTTTATCAAACATGAAAATATGCTGACAGTTGAAGTAGTTACATATGTATATTATAACTGAAATTGGTGAAAACGGGTGTTTCGTTGTTTTTGAAGCTTCAAAAATAAATAACTTCTTTTTCTAATAAACCGTAGCGCTTTGCAAGACCAAGGTGGAAAGCCTGGCACATCAAGTAAATTTAATAACTCAACAGGATAATTAACGGCCTTACCCCCCGTTGCCACATGCAAGTGCAAGTTCGAAAAACTCAATACAATTACAGTTTTTTACTAACACAATCATATTTTTCGCACTTACAGCCCAACTTGCGAGAGAATTTGGTTGTAAGCACTTGCCGTAAGTAGAATGACAAATAAATAAACAGTGCTACCAGTGTTAAAATAAAAGTTATGTTTATAACAAATTTTCGGGGTTTTACAAAAAAGTATTAAGAAAAAAGAACAAAACTATTACACAACACATCTTAATAGTATTTTTAAATATTAATTTCATGCATTTATTAAAAAAAATTGTAAATTATAAAATTTTTTTCCGTATTTTTGCTCTTTTGACAATACGGCAATACTGGATCCTTATGAGCTTGAAAATTATCAGAATTTTATGAAAAAATTTTGTTTGAAGTTTCTTTGCTGACGACATTTCAAAAATGAACTTGCACTTGCTAGTGTAGCCACTCAAACAAATATTGTTGTTTTTCGGTATTTTTCGTAGATAACATGTATACTCAACTTGCAAGTAATTACTTGCATGTGGCAACGGGGGGTTAGGGGTTGCTTGATTGATTTGACGCATTTAAAAGTGATATCCATCTTCTCCATATGGAAAAATAATAGGATACTGAAGCGCGTCATATGAGCGATGCATTTCAGTGGGCGAGGCCATTTCCCTATTGAGAAAATTTAATGACGATCGGTCTAGTAGTTAAGACTTTATTAAAATTTTTAATTTTCCTAAAAAGGGATGTGGTCCCACCCACTTTTCTCCTGGTACGTATTCCTAATTATACCAATACCATATGTACCACATATCATTGACGCAGGTCAAAAAATTCCCAAAATATGGCGATTTAAATTTTTGAGTTATATGGGCGGTGCCACCCCCGTTTGTACAATCAAAATTCATATAGCCTATTATTCCTTTTAGAGTCACAGTAAGATCCCTGCATGAGATCGAACTAGTATCAAATTAGTATTGTACTAGTACAAAAATCACCAGTACTAGTTCCCAACTGTAACCTTTCCTATTCCATCTTAATGCTCAAATGAACATTGAGTGTGCTTAGAAAATCACTAGTAGAATTGGTTCCAGACGTGAACTAGTACACTTGGACCCAATTGGGTGCTTTAGAACCAGTTTGTTACTTGTTTTTTTGCATAGAACAATTTACTCGATTTACTCCCTTGTTGTTTTTGTTAAAAATAAGTACTAGAAAATAAAATAAAATTTTTTTTGTATGGTTTTATTTATTAAAATACAGAAGGAAATTACTTAAAAATTAAATATTTTGTACGAATTTTTTTCAGGTTATTCAGTTAACATAAAATTATCAGTTTTATAAACGTAAAAAAGGAACATTTGTAATCTTAAAATGCCAATTTTTTCAAGTCTGGCTGGACCTAAAACATAAATAATATCATTAAATTTGTTTATGTCGATTTTTTAGTATCAGTTTCTACATTGTTGTCTTTCTTTAATTTTTCCAAACTATTCAATTTAAAAAGCCTTTTTTTTTGCTGCTGAAATGCCTTTCTCAAGGTGGTGTCAGGCTCATCAGAATATACAGCAATAGCATTTAAATATTGAAATATAAAATTTACTTAAAGTATTTGAAGATTAAGAAATTTGTTAATTGTTAATTAATTTACATATCAAGGCGGAATAAAAGTGTTCAAATATAGATAGAAATGTTCACAATACTTAATTAACTTTTTTGAGGTGATCAAAACACTTGTTTTAATTTTCCTTTTTTAACGAACTTGTCACGACACTATGCAAAATGCTTAATACTATGTTTCCACGAAGACTTGAATCACCTGTTTCGCCTTCTGAATCATGTTTTGTAACGCGTCGTCTACGAGAAAATAACAATAAAAAAATGTTAAAGATTCGCCTTATGGATTTGCTTTAATTTCCTGAATGCTTGGTTAAGGGCAAAACGAATGGTGTTCGACTAGCTCAGTGGTACAAATGGTTCTTAACCCGGTTTCACAGACGCTTACATATAATACACTATTTGCCTTAAACTACCATAGTGTATTTAATAAAAAGAAAAAACAAATGCTCACATTTTTTAAATATACTGTTGGCAAGATATTGTGCCAATTTGGGTACAATTTTCCCTCCCTACTGACTACTGGATTGTCAGACGCCTTGACAGAATGCATACCCTGAATTTATATTTCTGTCCCTAAATGTGTGTGGTGATCTTTACTTACTATCCGTTGTTGTCCCTAGCATTCCTCCTTTAGAAAAAGACGTTAGCAATTCATTTCAAAATTTAATTTAAATCAAAAACTTTATTTAAATTTCTTATTTTTTTACTTAGCCTAACAGCCTAACATTTACAATTTTAGTTTTCTTATTTCCTATTTTCTTTTTATTTCTGTATTTTTTTTCTATTTATAATTTCATTTTCTTTTACAAATTTTAATTTTTTAGAATTTATTTATTTTAACTTTTGATTATTTTATGTATTTACAACAAATTTGATATACCTACAAAAGTGATAAAAAAAAATTCTACAATTATTTAAAAAAAATTCTCTTACAATTATATAAAAAAAATCTTATAAATAATCTTATTTTACCTTACTTTATTTGATGCATTTTGAAACAACTATCCGGTCAACGTCGTGTTGTTGTATTCCACGTTGGGGTTGTTGGCGTCTTCTCTTGCTGTTAGGTGTTGTTGGTGATGTGGATGTGTTTGTTGTTAGAATTCGCTTGTTGCTTACTTGTCGTTGTTGTGCGCGTCGTTATGGTTCATGTTGCTGTTGACCATTTGTTGGCGTTCAATGTTGCAACGAGCGCTTAGCAAACTTTTTTTTTAAATTATTAAATCTTATCACTTTAATTGTTGTTTAATTTAATTTATGTACATATGTTTGTATATTATTTTATTTGTACATAGCAAAAAATATTCATAAAAAAAATTGGAAGAAGCACTTCTTTTAACACCTAAACATAAGTAGTTTTAGTCCTTATTATAGTAAGGTTAACAACAAAGTTTTTTCTTATTTTTATCTTTGTTTTGTTATATATTAAATTAGTCTTTTTATCTTGCACTTCGTTTTGGCTTTAACTTGGTTCTCGTTTTTCTTTTCTTTGTACCTCTCTCACTTTGCTAATTTTTTTTTCATTCACAGCCAATTCATTTATAAAAATTCAATTTTCTGTTTTTTTCCTCAAATCTTTTCAAAAACTATTTTCCCGCGATGCGTTGTTTAGCAAATGAACGCGACAAAAAATAACTTTAATTAAAACCAACGAGTGTTTTTTCTTTGTTTGTTGCCGTCCGACGACTGTCTCTTTTAATGTTCTGGCACCACTTTAAAAAAAACTGTCCTATTTGCCTTTATTTAACTTTTCGGGCGAACTGCCCTGCGCAAATGTTTTTCACCAACTGACTTCTTCATTTACCATTGCTTGCGTTTATATTTTAAAATGCGCATTCCAATCAGAAAAAAATAACGGTTTACACATTCTTTACATTTTTGGCATTCCACCGTAAGAATGTGTATGAGCATAGATGATGGTAAGAAAAAATCTCTACACAATTTTTTCCTGTTGTGTATGTTAAACACGCGACGCAATTATTAGTGTTTGGTTCTTTTTGATGAAGAGGGAGCGAGAGAAAAAATGGGTCATGAATGCGCACGTTAATCACGTTACATTTTTCTTTCCCCTCTTTTCTAGAACATTCTTTTCTGTTGTAAATACTTCCAGATTTTTAACAACGATGAAAAAAAGAAGTTGTTGTCAACTGAAATGAAAGATGGGATTTTAAACATGCCATAGCGCAAATGTAATGGGTACGTGGTATTTAAACAAAATATAAGCATGAGGCGCATGTTCAAGTGGTACCGTTATATGTATGCTATGTTAGGTGCGGGTGAAGGGACAAGGTTTAGAGCGAAAGAAAATTGTCCCTCTAAATCCGTAACAGTTTATGAATCATGCTGTTTACACGACTAAAAAACTTGATTCGATTTGACAGTTGTTTTTAATAAACAAACAGAATAAAAAAAAACAGAATTTAGAATTTGTGGAAAATAATTTGTTTTAATGGACAAAAAAAAAGTGAGTGGAAATTAGTTAGCTTATTTGAAAAAAAAACATGCATTCGTACGTATTTACTTTCTTTACTTCCAGCAACAAGAAAATAATTTGCTTTGTTTACAATAATATTAAATTTTTACAGCTAGTGCAGATAAACTTGCGATAAAAATTAGAGAAGAGTACAATTTTTCGTGCTTCACAAGTAGATTCAATATGAATCTACTTGATTCGCTCTTAAAATTTTGAATGGTGAAGCAAGTTGTTTCGCACATGATTGGGGTGTGAAGCATGAATAGAGAGCGAAGCATGTACCGTGGAAACATAGTATTATAATTCTGTGATTATAGTACCTACAGACACATATCATACCTTAAATTAAAGCTTAATGTCTTGGCTATTTATATTAATAAACTAAAATAACACTTATATAGACTCTTTTTATTTTTTTTAGATATTAAAAAAAATTCGGGTCAAATAATATTATTTTCGGATTTAACCCATGGTTAGAAAAATATTTTTAATGCCTTTAATGTGATGTACTATAAATGATCATACATCCAGTAGCATCCGACATACATATAGGCTTCTATATTTTCGACTTTAAGGGCCAGCCCCCTCGAAAATAGGCGCGGCCGCCAAACATTTTTTTTATAGATTTTATCTTCTCTAAAAGCCCTTTTTGATGAGAAAATAAATAAATTACTAAAACCGACCTATTCCGATTTTTGTTGCTGTTGAATATTATTTTATTTGCTTTTAAGAATTTTTAGCAAAACTTTTATGTGGTATTTTTGTGCTTTATATAATTATTGTTTTATATATAGGTATTTTTTTAGTTACTTATACTATGTTTCCACGACGACTTGAATCACCTGCTTCGCCTTCTGAATCATGTTTATGAATAATGCTGTTTACATGCCTAATAAACTTGATTCGATTTGACAGTTGTTTTTAATAAACAAACAGAATAAAAAAAAATAATTAGAGATTACATTTAAGGTTTAAGTTATCGATGGTGTTACAAGGGCAAGGTTGTATGTAAATAGTAGTGGAAATTGCATGATGTTTGAAATTGAAGAGTTTTTATGTGGAGGGCTGTTTAAAATAATTTATTTTCTAAAGTACAGTGTTTTGCAAGACCCAGTAAATTTTGCTCAATTAGTGCTGTGCTAATTTACATTTCACTGGTTTGTTTCTAACACTAATTAAATTCACCTAACTACTAAACCCATTTCAAATAAACCCCAAAATAATCAGAATATATTTTTTATTGATGATTTGAATTATTTTATTCGTTTCGTTTGATGAAAATGCATTATTTTCAAAAATAATACATATACACATACATACTTGTTTAAATTTCAATTAATTAAGATAAAATTTTGAAGAAAAAATTTATGATTTATTTTAACTAATTAATTATGGTGTATGTACAGAGAGAGAGAGAGAGAGAGAGAGAGATAGAGAGAGATAAATAGATAAATTTTCTTTTTATTTTGATTTTTGTTAAACAATAATGTTAAATACCTAAAATATATATAAAAAATAGAGTTTTAAAACAAATATAACATACTTTCCTTGAATATTTTATATGATTTGAATAATATTTACAAAGATTTTTAACATACAATGTTGGACAATACTATATTAATACAAAAAAGCATGAATATATCACAAATTCAAGTTAGAAAACATTACAAATAAAATATATATGTATATTATATATGACACAAAAACAAACATGGAATTAAACAAATGTTGTTAATATTAAATGTTGTTTTAAGTAAAATTCTTTTAAGAGTTAATTTTTTATATAATTTACTTAATACTAACAGTGTGTATTGTGTGTACTTTACTATAGAGTAGCGTAGAGACAAAAATCTGTTGTGCTTTAAATTGCTTAAACTTCATTCAAAAATCAAATATAACAACAAAATCTTAACAAAAAATATTAATTTAATAGTAATAATTAATAAAATTCTTTAGGTATTTATATCAATAAATTGTAAATAATGGCATAATTTTAGTTTTAGTGAGTTCGTTTATAAGAAGAGAAAAAGTAAAAATATTAAAAACAAATATTGCCTATTTTCTTTTTGGCTGCTTGATAAAATTGGTAAGTCAAAAATATTGCAGTTTTTTGGTTTCTTGTTTGTGTTAGAGTTAATTGTGTAAAGATTTTTAACTGTTGGCGTTTTCAATTAGAGCATAAACATCACTTTTAGGATCTGGAGCCAGAGAACTCCAAGTGGTTTCTTTGCATAAAGGTAGCTTTTCTAAAGCAACTGTTGTGAGTTGGGTGGCAGCTTCATTGACAGCACAAGTCTCTCGATTATGAAAAAATTTCCCTGTTAAATCATCTATCCAATCGTAAAGTTTAGCTCCAGTTCTTAAAGCATTAAGAGCTGCCAATTTTTTCAATTGGTCCGATTCCTCAAAGGTGGGTATGTATTGCAGCCATTCCTGGGGCAAAGCAAAATCCTCGGCCAGGGTAAGGCCATCACCAGCATTAATTAAACGTGCCCTATCGGCTTGTATATCCTCACCATTGTACAAAGCCAGGGGAGTAATGAGAAATTTAGTTTGTGCATAAATGGCGGTACGTCCTATGAGCTTAGCTGTCCAGATACCAGGCGTTATGGGTTGTTTCAGCAATGCCTTCGAATAGTTGATATTATCAGTTTGTGTATCTTCTATGTGCAATTCATTAAAGTCTTGCAAACGCCCCATGGGATCTATCCACAATAGTGTTAGATTATAAGAATGGGAAGTATCCTTGGGTGATGCTGAACCTGCGCCCAGAAAGGTAAAGGTTAACACCAAATCAGTGTAAGGTCCCAAGAACTTTTGTAAATTTCGACATATTTGCTCTTTTTGATCATACTCCGAGGAAATTTCAAAGTTTCTTAAACGTTTAGAGAATTTAGAGATTTTGGCAAATTTAGCATATTGTACCGGCCGTATACGACTCTCCAATTCGTAAATGGTATTGTTAAGCGGCTTCAATATTTGATATCTTATTAAAAAGCCCTTATACTGGTCATTGTGCATGTAATGTGTTAATTCCACTATTTTATGACTTTTGGTAGCCCACTGCTTGCACAATTTTCTAACCAGACTTTCCGCTATTGTTAAAGTTAAATCATCTTGTTTAGTTTTTTTATCCTCATGATGGTAAAAACTCTGCCAATAGGCGGGTAAATTGGGATAGTCTTGTGGATAGGGGCCATATAACCATTCTTCCAATTTCAGCAGTATGGCCTGATTAATGATGGGCTCAAACTTACGGGCAAAGTAAAGCAATTTATTTTCGGTATTTTGCAGTCGAGACCAGTCCTCCGGTTTAAAATCATTTGGACTGCAGCCACACCAATCCACCACATGCTTGTACTGGCATTTACAACCCAATTTACGCTTCCAATTGGTTACGTGTAAATTGTTGTCCACATAAGTGCCACAAAATTTCGAATTTCTCAACACTGTATGAAAAAATGATTCAGCTGGCAGTAGGGTGTGTCTAAATATCACCAAAAGTCCCTTAAGCAATTCATCGCTTTCTTTATTTTCCAAAACATATTGCACAAAGGGCCTGGAGAGTCCGATCCAATCTGAACCACCATCTATTTGTATGCCCTTGGGAAGCTTACGATCTCCTATACGCCACATATGGGTGTCACATTCCACAAATGTTTTGTCTAAACCCTGTTTCTGTATAAAACGTTGAGTTTCTCGGCCATGACTCTTTACAAAATTACGATTACGATTGGCTGTCAGAAATTCCTCGAGTTTGTCCAGTTTCTTTACCGGAAAATCACTTTCACTTAGATTGATAACAAAGTCCCATTGAAAGGAGGATTTTAAGAGATCATCCATACTTTGCATTAGCATAGTAAGCAGCGACGCACCACCCCAAATGCTGGAGAAACGGGTCCGAGCTAGACGTATGTTGGGAAATTTAGGTTCAAGTTCTAAGAGTTTACGGTATAAATAGTCTTGGCGCTGGAAATTTTAAGAGATAGAGAGAAAGTAAAAAGTTAGTTAGAAAATTCCAGGAAGTATTAATAAATTAATAAATTTTTATTTTTTCTTGACTCATAAACCACTCTTTCTTGACTAACTAAAGTAAAATACATACATATATAAAATTCTTTGTTCGTTAAATTTATCTCTTATAAATTTAAATAATCTGCTATACACCAAACAATCTTTTATTATTTAAAACTATGTACATAGTTTAAATTATAATTAAGACATGTATATTGTAGTACATTCAACTAGGAACTCACCTTGTCTACATGTATATAGTAGACATGTTGCGGGGCATATAGAGCTTTCAGTAAACGGTGGACCTGGCGTAGAGCACGACCATTTAATGTTAATAAAAACGCCACTTTTATACGTTCTATAGTGTCGGGTTTAAAACTAGTCTCAGCAATTTGTGCGGAAAATTCTGCAATGAAAAGTAAAAGCAAAAAATTCTAGTTAAATACAAAAAAAAAAAACATTTGATTAATTGCATGTTTCAAGAGTACTTTTGTTGTTTATGGTTTTTGTTTTTTTTTTTTGCCAGTCTGTAGTGTGTATGAAGAAATAATGCAAATTTTATGTTTAAGTAAATCATATTGAATGTAGTGAATGGTTTAAAAAAGAACACTAGCCAACAGGGAAAGTATCATGTTTAAATTTATTTTGTGGAAAAAAGTTAAAGTACAAAAAAAAGCTTTTTCTAAAAAGTACTTAATTTTATTTTCTTCGACCTTTTTTATGATTTTTATTAAATATTAAATGTTTAATAAAAAGTACTTATAAAAACAAAAGGTACTTTCTTAAAAAAAACTCTTTTTATCAAAATTTG
This sequence comes from Bellardia pandia, assembly GCA_916048285.2. NCBI lineage: Eukaryota > Metazoa > Arthropoda > Insecta > Diptera > Calliphoridae > Bellardia > Bellardia pandia. The sequence goes on from OU696531.1 coordinate 27,204,684, forward strand.
CAAAAAGTACTTGTATCCGAAATGCACTTTGTTGAAAAGAAGTACTTTTAAAAACAAAAGGTACTTTCTTAAAAAGTATTTTTTTTTACAAAATTTGCAAGAAGTATTTGACTCCAAAAGGCACTTTCATGAAAAGAACTTGTTTCCAAAAAGAACTTTCGTAAAAAGATTTTTGCCCCTATTGCCGTTCTCAACTCAACTAAGTTTGGTCGTCTGTCAGTCAACCCGACTTTAACTCTACATTAACTCTACTACATTTAAGTTGTGATTGGCAATACCGATTTATGAAAGACGACCAAATTATTAAAAAAGTTGTGAACCGCAATAGGGGCATTTATTTCTTAAACGTACTTTCTTCAATAGTACATGTTTCCACAAGGAATTTTCTTGTTTTCAATAGGTATTTCTATTCAAAAGTCTCTTTATTAAAAAGCACTTGTTTCCAAATGTAATTTCTAAAAGGTACTTTCTTAAAAAGAACTTGTCTATATATGTATATACAAATGAAATGGTCCATGTATGTTCTCACGTGAGAACGGCTGGAGCGATTTGGCTGATTTTTTTTATTCTATTCAAAATTTTCAGGAGGTGGTTTGTAAAAAAAAAAATAAAAAATTCCTGGTAAAACTCGGAAATTTTAAGTTTTTAATTTCTTTCACTTTTCATAATAAGAGACATTTTATGAAGACACTTGAAGAACTGACACAAAAGCCTCCTTTTCACTTGTAATTTTTTTAAGTATGAGAAAATTTTAGCAAAACTAACTTATGAAACCAAGTACATAATCTACAATTTAAAAAATTTTAAATGCGTCCAATTTCCAGTTCGCCTTGCATTTGCAATGACGATAAATAAATCTCAAGGACAATCTTTAAAAATGTGTGGGTTAAATCTAGAATCCCAATGTTTTTCCCACGGTCAATTGTATGTTTGTATTCATTTTCTGCCCCAATAGAAGAACAAAAAACATTGTTTACCATCAAGTTTTTAAATGATTTTTTTTTTTGTTTTTTTTAATTAATAATTGTTTCAATTTTTGTTGCATATACATACATAATAATAATCGAATTTTGAGAAACTTTTTAAGCAATAAATTGATAAAAAATTTTGTTATTTTTGCTTTTACTGAAATTTTTGTGTCTTAATTATAAACTTCACCTTCATGAGAAGGGTATATATAAGTTTGTCATTCCGTGTGAAATTTCCACAATATAATTTTCCTACCCTATAAAGTATATACATATCCAGAATCCTTATAGATAGCGGAGTCGAATAAGCCATGTCCGTCTGTCTGTCTGAGTGTTGAAATCAGTTTTTTGAAGTCCCCATATATATTCGGGATCCAAATCTTCAATAATTCTGTCAGAAGTGCTTTCGAGAAGTTTGCTATTTAAAATCAGCAATATGTGAGACAACCTCCATAAAAATTTGATATTTTTTGTCCATTTTGTCCAATAACATGAAATTTTGTATACATTGTTTGTATGATAAAAGAAGAAAGTGTGCGGAAAATAGTAAGAATCGGTCCATGATTTCTCATAGCCCCCATACAAATATATGTATATATTGCCGAAATATGGTTTAATGATAAATAAATGCCTATAAAATTGAAATATCAAGACAAAATTCAGCAAAAATAAGTTTTGTACAAAAAGAAATCGCAAAACGAAATTTTTTTAGTTCGGTCCATGTTTGACCATAGACCCCATATAAAGTCCACTTTCAAAATTCACTTAAATACGTATAAAACAGATATAAATAATGTTAAACGGCTACAATTTGACATAAATACTCTTTATAGGCAAATAAATTGTTGTACTAAATTTTATGGTGGTCGGCCCACAATTGGTCATAGTCCCCATACAAAAATCTTTCCGAAATATTGCTCAATTATACATAAATGCCTATAAAATTGGAATATCACGACAAAATTCAGCAAAAATAAGTTTTATGCAAAAAGAAATCGCAAAACGAAATTTTTTTTAGTACGGTCCATGTTTGACCATAGACCCCATATAAAGTCCACTTCCAAAATTCACTTAAATACGTATAAAACTGGTATAAATAATGTTAAACGGCCAAAATTTGGCATAAATAATCTTTATAGGTAAGTAAATTGTTGTACTAAATTTTATGGTGGTCGGCCCAGAACTGGTCATAGCTCCCATACAAGGACCACATCTGAAAAAGACATTTATCCCTATATATATTGTATAAATATCGGTATCGACTCAAAACTTTGCACATTTCATTTAAATATATACAAAAATCATCCCACAAAATTTTGTGAATTTCGGTCTATTTTTAACCGTATGCCCCATATAAAGCCCTCTTCCGAAAATCACTTTAATACCCATAAATCTCTTATAAATAAGGGTACCAATCCAAAATTTTACATGGATCATTTACATACATGCCTAAATCAAAATGCTGGATTTTGAGAATATCGGTCCATATTTGACTATATCCCCCACTCTCGAGGTCCACTCTCGAAATCCACGTTAATACTAATATATATCTTATATATAGCGTTATTATGTTGAAATTCGACGTGAAATATCCTCATATGCATGAAAATAACTGTTCCAAAATTTAAGAAGATCGGCCCATAATTTGTCATAGCTGCCATATAAGAACCATTTCCAAAAACAAAAATTCGGGTCAAAAAATATTCTTTTCGGATTTAACCCATATTTTATAATCATGATATATATCGTTAGAAAGGTATTTTTAATACCTTTTATTTAATGTATTACAAATTACCAAGCACCCAGTAGTTCCCGAGATAGAGGCCTATATATTTTCAACTTTACTGGCAACAATTTTTTTTTGCTGGCATCTCCTCTAAAAGCCCTATTTGATGAAGTTTTTTTTGAGCAAAATCACTAAAACCGAATTGTACCCGTTTTTTATACTCTGTTTGTTAAATTACACTGAATATTATTATGAACATCAGACAGACTGTAAATTATGGTAAGAATTGGTAATTAAATCAATTAAAAATGGTGAAAATTAGACAAAATTTCCAAATATTTAACATAAATTATGTTGGTCGTGAAATTGTCTTTCAAACAATATATCAAATACTAATAAAATTTGCACTAAGACTGAATAGAAAACACAGAATTAGGATATTCTAGTCTAGTGTAGTTTCTGTATTTCTTATTACGTTTAGGTGGAGGGTAATTAAGATTCGGCGCAGCCGAATATAGCACTCTTACTTGTTTTTAATTCTATATGAAATACAAATCATTAGTAAATACCGGGCGAAGCCGGGGCGCCAGCTAGTTTATAATAACAAAATCTCGTTTCAAAAGAAATTTTCGTAAATGGTATTGTTTCTAAAACGTACTTTTTTTAAAAAAAGATACGTGCTTAAAAAAGTTGTTACCAAAAGGTACTTTCTTAAATAATACTTTTTTGCAAAACATACTTTCTTGAAAAATACATATTTCCAGAAGAGACTTTTTTTAAAAGTTCTTGTTTTAAAAGGTGCTTAGAACCAAAAGGCACTTGTTTCTAAAAAGTAATTTACCAACGTATTTTCTTAAAAAACTACTGTTTCAAAAAAAAGTAAACAGTACCTACTAAGGTACTTTCTTTGCTGTGGGTGTAGCAGCAAAAACCGTTTACCAAATTTAATCCGGGGGTTTTGAAAGATTCAATCCAAGAAATTGCGTTAATTGCAATGGGTGAGTTCACAGATCTTCTGGGTGGACCACATCCTGGGTCTATATTAAGGACATCACTGTCTATGCGGGAGCAGAAAGCATTAAGTCTATGCTTCATCCAACTCCTGGGCGCCCTATGTTCAAAATGAACTTTTTATATAATTGACCGATTTGTACAATATTAATTCATTTATATAAATAAAAGGAAATATATATATATTCATCCACCTCCAAGTACAACACCGCAGACTTGAAGGCGTCTCTATGAATGTCGTTCAAAGCTGTCATATATAAGCTGCGATCACATACTTCTCTCTGTATGCTCTCTTCGTATATACACAGGTACTTATGTACGCACATTCTTCAAAAAGTAATGTTTGGAATTGAGTATCAATGTACTTTCTGAAAATGTTACTTTTTTAATTAAGTACAGGTAAACTAGTTTTAAAAGTACTTTTTGAAATAACGTACTGTTAAACTTTCTTAAACAAGCTTAAAAGAATTTTTATTTTTTAAAATAAAGTACATACCAAGACAATTTCATAAAAAAGTAATTTCTAAAATAAAGTATTTCCTTAAAAGAACTTTTTGAAATAAAGCAGAGAGATACTTAACAAAATACAGAGGTACTTTCTTAATAAAAGTTTTTTTTAACAAATCTTTGTAGTTTAGTGTAAATTTATATTTACGTGTTAAATTGCCTTGAAAAATGCATTTTGTTTTTAATGGAATTATTAAAAAACGTTAAAGTAGAACATATTTTGTTAATTAAGAGTTTAATAACCTGTGCACACAAAATTTGCTAGGTATTGAAACAATAAGGAAACGGGTTTAAAAGTATGATGCAAATATTGTAGTACAGAAAAAAATAATATACTACATATACTAGAAAATAAATATACATATACTAGAAAATAAATTGAACGTAAACCCGTTCAAAATAACGAGAAATATGCATAAAAGGTGTAAATACAAGAATAAATGTTTAATTTAACCCACTTTTGAATGTCTTAGCTAATAAAAATTTTTTTTTAGGAAACTGACTTTTTTTATACAATTTTAAACGAGCCACTTTTTTTTTTGATTACAATTATCTGGTAGTTATTAAAAGATTACATCCCTATTCAAATTATGTTTAAAATATTCTAAGTGCAATAACATTCACTGCCAAACATACTCACTTTTGATACCCGTTTCATAAATATTCATGGCATAATAACCACCACAAATCTCATGCTGATCACCCGAACACTTCATATTACAACTAGAATCCGCCAATTTGGCAGCATCTGTGGGCGAGTCAGTGCCGCAAAAGCACTCCGAACCATATTGAACGCCAGCATAGGGAAATCCCGACTGAAGACACAGCTGAACACATTTGTCCGGAGTATTGGACGATTTGAAATTTATAAAGTAACCGGACAAAAGACGAAATTCTTTTTCGTCACGATAACAACCCAATTGAGTATTAGCACTATGATTGCCGCGCGGACAGTGGCTGGGCAGGTGTGTGGCATAAAATTCGCCAGCTTGAATGGCGCAAGCGATTTGAGCGATATGTTGGCGGCAGTCTTTGGTTTTAGCTCGTTGTAAGGCGGAGACGGCATCTTTTGATTGTATATTACATGCGAGTGCGAATCCCAATTGCTTGGGTAAAATAAGATATGACGGAGCTACATCGTTCTCCGATACAGTGACAGCAGCTCGTTTGCGCGTTAATAGCGCAGTATTTGAGGAGTCCTCATCATCGCTGGCGGAATTGTGTTGAGCTGCTATACGGCCGTTTTGATAGGCCACATACGACAGGGCGGGATTATTTACATCGGGAGTGTCACTGGACGTGAGACCGGAGAGGTTTAAAGATTTATAGGCTAAGAAAATCTGTATGCCGAATATAACAAAACCCACTAGAAAGAATATTTTATAGCGGCATAAAAGACGCCACACAAGACTCTCAGCCATAGTGGTTGTTTGTAGTGGTTGTATCACGCAGTTGATTGAGAATAAGTGAAGTGGTCTATGAAACTTTGTCTGTTTTTATTTATTAATAATAATGCTGGCGACGTATACGCAAGATTTAACATGTCAATTGTTGTTAGACAAAAACTTTTAGGCGATACAAAAAATATAAATTAACAGGAAGGAGGTGCTTGGGCGGAAAAAACACTGATGTTCTTGTAATTCAAGTTGACACGAGATATTACTTTAAAATATACGTCAGATTACACATTATTAAATTATATTTGTTTAAAGCTGTTGGCTTTAATTTATTAATTAACAATAATTCACTTGTTAACAACAATAAGAAAATTTTATACTTTTTAGAGAACGAGAAAAAATGCAACTGATTTTGACAGCCTAAAAATTAGAATAGTGTTGGTTACTGTTCTAGGGTTGTCAACTTTGAAATTTCAAAACGCACCAAAATGGAGAAAAAAGCACCAAATTTAAAAAAAAGCGCACCGCGCACCAACTAATATTATGATTCCACGGTACATGCTTCGCTCTCTATTCATGTTTCACACCCCAATCATGTGTGAAACAACTTGCTTCACCATATACAATTTTAAGAGCGAATCAAGTAGATTCATATTGAATCTACTTGCGAAGCACGAAAAATTGCACTCTTCTCTAATTTTTATTGCAAGTTTATCTGCACTAGCTGTAAAAATTTAATATTATTGTAAACAAAGTAAATTATTTTCTTGTTGCTTAAGTAATATCCACTCACTTTTGTTTGTCCATTAAAAAAAATTATTTTCCACAAATTGTAAATTCTGTTTTTTTTTATTCTGTTTGTTTATTGAAGACAACTGTCAAATCGAATCAAGTTTATTAGTCATGTAGACAGCATGATTCATAAACATGATTCAGAAGGCGAAGCAGGTGATTCAAGTCGTCGTGGAAACATAGTATAAAGAATTTTTCGCCACCAAAAATTTAAAAAAGCACCAAAAATGGTGCGAAACGCACCAAGTTGACAACGCTGGTTACCTGTGCGTAATACAGTTCTTACTCTATTGTGAATAACAGCTGTTTGTCAATATTATTATTGTGATTAATTACGAAGAAAAAGCAACAGAGGGAAATTCACAGGAAAAAATACAAAACAGGATCGCAATTTTATTATAATTAATAAAAAGGATAAATTACACTAAAACATTTTAAATATTGTAATAGTAATTTGCTTGTCTCAAACTGTAATTGTTAAAATATGGTTGATCCTAATCGTAAAATCAATCGTCTAACTGATAGAGATCTTGAATTTTTGGAAGAATGTGAACGAGATTTCGGTTTACGTTACACCGAAATGGATTCCGAATTTATGGAACACTGTGCAAAGCCTTTAGATGACCCACCTATCATAGATAATTGGACCTCTGGTGGTGTTAGCGATGCAGGTTATAACGCGGGTGGGAGTCGTCATCAAAATCGCGGTGGTCCCCGTCATCAACGAAATTGGCGTGGCCATGGTTTCGGAGATAGTGGAAGCTGTAATAATCGCAACTTTAGGCAGAGAAGAGGTGATCGTGGTGCTGGGCGTGATCTTTATGGAGATAATAATGGATCAGATTCCAGATACCAAGCTTATAAGCGACCCTCATTTAATCAACAAAACAGAGTCAGTAGTAGTCGCCCTCCCATGACGATTACAAGAGATTATAATAATTTTGTAGCTGCTTCTAAGGATGATTAGATTTTAAGATTTTCAATATTTGTTTTATAATAAAAGTGAAAAACAAAACTAGTCACGAAATCATTTTAAATCAGGGACCGAAAATAACAGTTATTTTAAAAATTTAAAATCAAAAAGTTAGGTGGATATAATTTGTCTATTAGATATTTGAATACAGCATACTGATGCTGTTATGCTAAGGAATAATAAACTTAAAAGACTTTAGTTTTTTGACTTTTATGAAAAAGTCACTTTATAATAATTATTTTTTGACCGATATTGTTTTGGTCAAAAATAAAAGTTAAAATTTGACTTTTATTTTTTAAGTAAAAAATATAAGTTAAAATTTGACTTTTATTTTTTAATTCAAAAATTAAAGTTAAAATATGACTTATTTTTTAAGTAAAGAATATAAGTTAAAATTTGACTTTTGTTCCTATTGAAAGCAGATGTTAAAAAAGTTAAATAAAATAATAATTAAATATTAACACAGTTTTTTATTTTTAGAATTATAAGTACATGTTGTATTTGTATTAAAACAAAAAGAAACAAATTATAATAGAGTACATATGTATACAAAAACGTTTATTGGCTAGAAATTTAAGGAGTTGGTGTTTTGCATATTTTGCTCTGAAAATACAAATTACATTTAATTTCCTTTATTTCAATATTAAATTGTTCACTCTTTCATTGCAATGACTCAGAATTCAATTTTACCATTAATATAGCTGCCAAGTTCTGTTCAGACAAATTGTAGCGCAAGTCGCTGAGAACAATCTTAAGTGCTGAAAACGCGCGTTCTACACTAACTTGTATCGCAGGTACTTGATGAATAATATATGCAAAGTCCTTAAGACTGGGATAAACAAATTTTTTGTTTTCCCAATATTCCATAAGGTCGACATCAACGTCAATACGCTTCTCCTTGTATGAGTCAATTTCCATGAATGCTTTGCGAACGAAATCTTTGGAACATCCATCGTCTTCATCGGACGACGCATCTGATAGCTCCATGCCTAAGAGTCCAATTCGTAATTTTGAGGAGCTGCTTTGGTTTGTTGCCTCACCAAATGGGAATGACTCACTACTGGATGTTGTTGGTAGTGGATTAAGACAAGTCTAGTGTATATAAAAAATAAGAAATAAATACAAATTTTATTGTGTATTACTAAATCTCAACTTTCAAAATTTAGTATAGTTACCTGTTCATTATTTTGGATTTGTAGGATGATGTTTTTTGCGCGTCCAATTTTTTCTTTTGACAAAACTCTTCTAAATCTTGGATCCAGAAATAAAGCTGAATACATGGTATCATTATCCATCAATTGTGACTGCCTTGACTTGATGCATTCAACGAGAATTTTACTAATTTCAGTCGTATTAGATTCCAACATCATCTCCAGCCATGCTTTATAAAAGCCTTCCAAAAGTTAAGATGTGCACAGGAGCAAGAACAGATATGATAGTCTCTATTTCCATCCATTCCTCAGAATTCAGCAGCTTCGTTATCTAGGCAAAAATCTTTCAATTTTAAGACACTCTTTAACATTGTAAAAGTTGAGCTCCAACGTGTTGGGACGTCCAATTGAGGTTTCGGCAATTTTAAGTTCTTAATTGTGAAGCTGAAATATATAAATCAATAAGATTAATATTTCGCGATTGAGAGTTATAGTTTACCGAAATGAAGCAGTTCTTAACAGCTTAGATAATTCTCGAGCTTTTCCAATCAAGTTTTGATTTTGGTTAGATAAGAAGTCTTTTACAGACAATTGAAGTGTGTGGGCAGCGCATTTTATTGACACAACATTCTCGTACACAATTCCTTCCGTAATTTTTTCCGCATTGCTATATGTACTTTCGTCATCTTGACTGTCTTCATTCTCATTTTGCGACAGTAATTCCACACATTTTACTAATTTTCTACCATTGTCTGTCGTAATTGAATATACATATTTGCTTAATGTTGATCTGGAAGTTTTTAAGTATATTCTCAATTTCTACCTGCAGGTTTTGAGCAGTATGTTTTTTACAAGAGATTATAATAATTTTGTAGCTGCTTCTAAGGATGATTAGATTTTAAGATTTTTAACATTTGTTTTATAATAAAATTGAAAAACAAAACTAGTCACGAAATCATTTTAAATAGGTGATATCCATATGAATCATTGGCGTTTCTCCCTAATTTGATTCGAAAGGCACATATGCAACAACACACATCTTAAGAGTGTAACAGTATTAAAAATAGAATAATTTATAAATTTAAATAAAAAGTTCTAAATCTACATTTAGTTTTTTGCAGTTAAACTTATGAAAAAATTTATTTTAACGAACAATTGCCGACTTCTATTAAAAAATTGATCTATGCAAATAAAAGCATACAGAATTAAGAAAGTATATAAAAATGTAAACGTTTTATTGTAAGCTGTAATTCATACTAATAAGTGTAAAGCCATTTTAGTGTTTTAAATTATACAAACGATTGTAATTATTTGATACTTTCAAATATTCAAATCTTCGTCGGGATCTTCATCGTCAAAATCATCGGCAGCATCTGGTGTATAGATAATGTTGCTTTCTGTAGCCTCCATTGCTCTGAAATTAAAAATAAGCATTTAATGTTTTCAACAGTATACAGCAATTCAGCAACAATTTAAATTTCTTTCTAGATTTACTTTTCATAAGGCATTTTGATAGCATTTCTCGCCACGATCTCCTCCTCATCTAATTCAATTTTAAATGTACCCAATTTTTCCGCCTTTTGTCCATCTGCACTATCTGTATTCGATGTTTTTGACTTATCAGTATCCTGTTTTACTTTTATTGTAAATTCAGATTTTGTTCTACTATACGTATATTGTTTGAAGGTAACACCACCACCTGTCTTACATACTAAAATTGAAAGTTCATCTTTTGTCAAAATATGAAGAACTAAATCAGCCATGTACTCAAAGGCTGCCACCACATAATGCACATGCTCGTAATGTAGGTGAGGTAGTGAGATCCAAAGGAAAGTACGCTTAATATATTCACATTTCATCAAATTGGTAAGGAACTGAAATATTACTGAAACTTTTTGATACGCCAAAAAGTCCGAGAGGTTAGGCAGCACAACATTCCACAATTTACCCTCCTCTACGGGTTTTACATTGCACTCGGTGAGGAATTTCTGTAGAATGGCCTCGTCGTTAAGTTGCCCGTTGAGAGGAAGTACTTTTATGGCAGCATCTTCACCTTGTTCCTTGAGCATTTGTTTAATGAATTTTTGTGAAGTTTTTTCCTGACCCAATTCATCTAGATTATAATAAAAGTTTATGAGTTATTTGTTGGAAAATAATTGTTGTGCCGAAAACTTTATATGTGTGTACCTTCAATTAAAACAAACTTTTGTTTGGTTATAATTAAATTTGAAAGCATTTTTATATAACAACAGTACTTAAAATTTTTTTGGTAGAATTTACAGTGTAAAGCAAAAAATCCAACAATTTAAAGGTTTCTATTGTTTACAGCACGTTGTAGTAATTTTTATCACTATGCATTGTTTTCGTTGTTGTTTCTGTATTACAATTTGTGAAATTTCAAAATCAGCTGAGTGTGTGAAAAAACAATAATTCACAATAGTAAGTTGTCAGAAAATTACACAAGTTTCAGAAGATATATTCAGGGTTGTCGGATTTTTGTTGGCATTTCCTACTTTAAAATAACACAGTGATACAAAATTTAATAAAATTGAAAAACCTGTGACCGGATATTACTTTTCTTGTAGGGCTTGTCGAGCAAAACAATAGTGAAATACGCCGGACACCTCCAAAATCCGGTTTTACGGTTAAAAAAACCGGGTTTTGTACCTTTGCGCACTTCTAGGCCTGAAATTTTGTTGATAATGATCCGAATTTCTTACTAGATTTGGAAAGAAGAAACTGAGATCTTTTGAATGATATATATATTATCTAAGAAAACTTGAGAAATTTGGGTGTTATTGTCAAGCAATAACACAATTTGCTATAACACAATTTTATCGACAATAATTGCATAATTGTACTAAAAATTGTGGTGTGTTACTTTTAATGATTTTATAAAATATTAATAGATATCTTAAAATTACAAAATTCTTAAAAGAGCACTTTATAAAACGCTCGACATAGGGTGATATATGGTTATAATTTCTCTGATTATTTCGTTGATAAATATTATGATTGTAGAGTGTAATTCCAAAAACGAAACGTACAATTTTGTTCAGTAAAATTCTGATTTTACTAATATTGTTAGAGGTTGTACTCAAAAATATATGCATACAATAATGATTGAAAATTTTGATGAAAGACATCTGTTTGATATACATAATTTTTATTTATAATTTGAAAAACTTACTCTTTCCTATACAAAAAAACATTACAATGAGTTTTGTAAATTATTGACTTGAACATACAGTGAGCGTCAAAATATAGTCAACACCACATATTATTAAAATAATAGCTTAGCAAATTGTATTAAATTTTTATATAGTTACTTAAATAGAATAGAATTTACAAAAAAAAAAAAAAAATAGTTTAGAGTACAATATTCGGATGTGCCGAATCTTTAATACCCTCCACCTAAACGTAATAAGAAATACAAAAACTACACTGGTTATAGGATTAGAATATCCTTATTCCGTGTTTTTTATTCAGTCTAAGTGCAAGTTTTAGTATTTTATATATTGTTTGAAAGATAATTTTACAACCAACATAATTTATTTTAAATTTTTATCTAATTTTGACCATTTATAATTAATGTAATTACTGATTCTTTCTATAATTTACACAGTTTGTCTGAAATTCATAATAATCTTGAGTGTAATCTAATAGAGTTTTTTTTTATAAGGTGAGGCTTTTTTGTTTGAAATTGGTCTCACTAACATTATTTACAAGAGATTTATGGGTAACATAGTAGAAGTGGACCAATTATGGACTGATAGCTTCTAAATCCAGTATCCAGTAATGTGATTTGGTTGAAATCCATCTCAATAACGTTATTTACAAGAGTTGTATGGTTGGTTGGGATTAAGTAGACTTAATTCGGGAGCTATTGCCAATTATTGACTGACAGCTACAAAATCCAGTAGCATATTTACCGTATAACCGATATTAATATGATTTCAGGATTAAAATTTCTGATCCATATAAAAGTTGGTTCGATATCAATATTTATTAGACATTTTTGTGGGTTAAATTGCTTTTAGGGGAAATGGTTCTAGTAACGCTTTTACGAAAGTTGCTGTTTCTCTTCGGCAAAAACTATTGTAGTTGCTTTTTTGTATTTTCAGACGCTTCTTTAATGTTAGTTATGTATATGTTTTTTTGTGCTTTCGTGTCGCTGTAGATGATTGTTCTGATTTATCAGGAGCTGTTTACAAGACATGCAAAAAGAACGCTTCGTCGCTTCATCTTGCTTAAGCCATTTAAGTTCCCTTTCTTAGGAATAATATCGCGACACATTAGTTTTCTTAGAGGAAACTGTAGCGTTGTTGACATTTTGTGACTCAGGGTCTGATTCTGATTCAAATTGGGACTGTGAGCACGAGTCTATGTTTTTTCAGGTTTTCACAATAAATCTATTTTTTAAGAATAACATTTTATACCTGTTCTTTTTTTAATAAAAAAGTATACACATTTCCACGTTTCAAAATATTACGAAAAATACGTACATATATTAACCCGACAATGTGTCAAAAAAAATATATAAAACAATGTTGCCAAACGAAGAACAATTTGTTGATTTCTTTTAATAGTAAGGCGTCGATGTCATACAATAGTATGACAGTAAAATATCACTGTTCATCATTTGACAATTTTTGATTAAAAAAAATAACAAACAAAAACAGCAAATTTGCAATGCATTGAAAAATAAACTCTTGTGTAGGTAACTATACAAAAAAGGGGAAAAAGTCGCAACAAAATTAAAATAGTCTCAAAATTAGGTAATTTTAAAAAGTCTCATAAAAAGTCGCAAGCCGCCAAAAAAGGGTCAAATTGCGACTTTAGTCGGCGAACGGTAACCCTGCTTGTTACCTAAGTCATTACCTTTCTGCAGTCCTTTCGTTTGTGGCATAGCCGCAACTAAAATTTATGTGGGATAACGGCACATTTTTTAATTCTCTCTCTTATACCCTAGACAGACATAGGATTTGCATACCATATTAGTATACTATACCAAGAATGATAAAATAAAGATTACGTCAACGCGCGTAAAATTTTAAAATGTTCTGCGCATTTAGGCCCTGTGACGTCCACATTCTGTGTTTCTATTGGCTAATTTTTTCTCACTTGTTTTTTTTACTCAAGTTTTGCTTGCATTTGCTCACTGCACTCTTCATGTTTATATTTTTTGTTGTTTGTTTTTCTTTTTTAAACAGATTTTATTTTAGAACTCTCAGAGATTTCAATTGCAAGGTTGTCAACTATCACATAAAACATAAATTTTTCGCAAGAAATTTTAATTCTAACACATGAAACATTATTGGTAACCCTTAGAATGGCCCTTCTACGTCACATAACGGGAAATCATGCGCATGGCGTAATCTTTATTTTATCATTCTTGTACTATACTACATATGTGTTAACTTGTACTACAATTAAAGTTTAATTATTAAACCATAAAACAAGCTGGTTTATATCTGCTTTCAATAGTATGTTGTCTGTAGCTGTGTTCAATAAACATTGGGGAATAAACATTGTCAGTTATTTTAATGACAGTTATATTTTATTTAATTTCTTTTCATTTTTTTTTTATCAAAACCCAGCCAGCATTTGCATATAAAAATAAGCGTTTTGTAAGCGTTAAAATGTAAGCAAGGAAAATTTATCTATATTTTCCAGTAGAGAACTTGCAGCCGCACCGTTTCATATATGCTCAAAAATTTCGGTGCTTCTGCGCATAACACTTTTCTTCATTTTTCCTACAGACATTAAATAAGTAGATATTTACCTTTTTTAATAGAAAATTATAATTAAAAGTATCAAACACACTTAATTTAACAACAATTTAACACTATTTATTAACACAATATTAGCACAATTTTTAACAGCGAGAATGACACGTTTTGCTTAAATTTATGAAACACTTGCATTTGCAAGCAAATTGTCAACGACGTTCGCAAAACACTTATATTTGCAAGCAAATTGTCAACGACATTCGCAAAACTCTTATTTATGCAAGCTTGCTGCAATCTTAATTTACAAAACGCTTGCCAATATGTTTATTGGGAAAGTAAAAACAAAAATACTAGTATATGTACTACATGTCTGTCATGTATAGTATGCAACAAACACAAAGCAAAGAAGAAACACAGCAAATTAAGTAGTTTTTAGTAGTTTTTGGTTCTCGCAATTATGTTCTTTTTTCATATAAAAGTGGAACTTTGACATTACCAGTGGTATCAAAAGTAAGTACTCATGCTTTCGTATACATATACATACATACCGCCGCTGCAGGGTACATACCCTTAAGTTGTATTTGCTTTTAACAATAAATTATAAAAAACACATTGAAAATACCAGCAATATGTATGTATTTTAGAATACGGCAACACTCCAACGCATACACACAAACACAATGAAAATACGTGGGTGATGTCCTTGAAAACTTGTTGCTTGACAAAATGAAAACGAAGAGAGAGAGAGAGAGTTTGGTACCAGTGTTGCCACGAAAAAAAATTTTTTGTAACCAACATTTATGAAAAAATAACCAAATTAAAAAAAAAATAACCAAATTTAAATGCATGTACTATTTATTTATTTTTTGTAATTTTAACTATAATTTGTACTTTAAGGTAACAAAAAAAAAAAACATAAAACAACGTATTTTACAACACAACTCCTAATACTAAAAAATAATTTTTTTAAAAAACTAAGCGTCATATTTTGCAAAAAGTAATGCAAAGAAACATAAGCTAATGCTACAATTTGTAAAATTTAAAATTCCAATACTTTACATTAAGTTTTGCAAGTTTAATTATTAATTTTTAATGTCTTAAACAAAAATAAAAAGTATATAATAAAAACAAAAAATTTTTCATTGGCAATAAAATAAGGAACTAGAAAGTTACTCTCTTAAATACTAAAAAACATGTAATTATATTACAATAAATATGGAGATCACTTTTACTTAAAATGTCACAGCTTGAGTTTTAAAATTTGTCTTTGGCAGACCAAACAAAATGGGCATTTTGTTGATTTTTGCACAATTCTTTTGCTTGCAATATATTACTAATTGTCTTAAAATCTAAATATTTTCAGTAAAAAAAAAAAATAACCAAAACAGAAAAAATCTACACATGTACACATTGAGAAAAAAAATAACCAATTTTGGTTAGAAATAACCAAAAACGGCAACGCTGTTTGGTACATCGTGAAATATAAGGATGTTTTATACTACCATACACACAAAACGCATATAAGAGAAAAATTACAGTTATATTTGGTGAGACAAACTAAGCTGACCATATGCTAGAAGTTCTAGAAAACAACATAATTTTCTCACAATTTTCTTTAAAGAGTCTTTGTTACTAAACAATATGGTCAGCTTAGTGTTGACGAAAAAAAAAATAATTCGTAATAAGAATTCATTTTTGTGGCCCCTTAGCAAAATATATGTACAGTTAAACGTAGACAACGTTCAGATAAAGTTCGTGACTTCTGGTTGAAATAAAAGTTATTTAAAGAAGAACAAAAAAAAAAAGATAACATAAAGGGTGCATAAATATGTTGCATATATTTAGTAAGTAAATGAAAAAAATACTTTCTAATTGCGCTGTTGTTATAAAATAACAATAATAAAAATTAATTGTTGTTTGCCTACCTACATACTTATATGACTAAACATATGGGTTAAAAGTAAAAAGTAAAAGGCGTTTAAACAACAAAAACAATTTGCACTATCTCTAAGCATACCTAAAATTTTTTGGGAGTTAAAGTTTAACAAAATTTTTATTGTATGAAAATATGAATGTGTATATCAAAAAATTTCATTTACTGTTTGATAAAGTTTTCACTCAGAAATAGGGGCAAATATTTTGTTGGAATGGGGGCTGGATATAGGGTGAATACTCCTAAATTTGACATGCACCAATTGTCGGCACTTTTGACTTAAAAGTCAAATAAATAAGAATAAATGTAAATTTATACATGAGTACAATTACGCTTTAATTAATAACACACTCAATTCTCTAAATCTATTATTCACAATTGGATGAGATGAGTAGTTTGATCCTTAATTGTCCTCATTCAGTGACGATCTTTTGATACATGCGGTAGTGCTTGTTTTTTAAGTTTTTTTTAGTGCGAACGTGAAATGAACCAAGCAATTAAATACGTTTTTAGTATTTTTTTGCAAGACCTATTTTAAAAGATAGTACATTGCTAATATATTGCTCTTTTTAAACAGTTTGTATAAAAAATATTTAATTTTTATAATTTTTTATAATTTGCCGACATTAGGTACACAAAATTTTATGATTTTCTATAATCGGCAAAATGGTGTCGACCATAGGTAAAATCCGTTTTCGCACGTTGAGCTCAAATTATAATAATTTGTTTATTCCTCTTCTGTCTTTTGAATTCGTACAAAGAAACAGAGTTTAAAACGATATTACCCAATAGTCGGCTTTAGGAACTGCCGACTATAGGTTATATAGAATAAAAAATACATTATAATTTTAATAGTGGTTGGTAAAAACTTTCAAGAAAACCATAATGCACCCACAAGGAAAAAGACCAATGCATCAGTATTCTGAAAATACATTAAAAGAAGCTCTTTGCGATATTAGAGAATGCAAGTTATCCGTTTTAGGTGGCAGGTGTTCTGCGTTCAACAATTCTGGATAGGCTTAGCGGACGCGTGTCAGAAGGTCCTCTCAGAATGGGTATTAAATGGTATACCAGGAAATCATTGGTATTCAGGTTTTTTTTTAACGCTATCCGTGTCTTGCCAGAAGAGAATAGGAAGGAATAATCAAGGGAAGTAGGAATACGTAAATGGTTTCAAGGGTTAAAAGATTTTTTGTTGGAGCAAAATGCCTTAGATATTTAAGAGGACCCATCCCGAATATTAAACGGTAACGAAACCAGTTTCAGTATGTGCCCTAAAACCGGCAAAGTTGTAGCACCAAAAGGCTACCGAAATGTTTATTCCATTCATAAAGGAAATGAAAAAGAAATAATTACAGTTCTTTTAGTGTTTTCGGCAAATGACAAGACATTGGAACCATATGTACGACCTCCAAAAGATGTAATAAATAGTCGACCAGAAAATTGGTTTCTCGGTAAGTCCGAATCAGAATAGATGAATACCTCACTGGATAAGCATAATGTAAAAAGTCCCATTTTGTTATGGGTATAAGTCGCATATAGAGATTTTTCCGCAGTTTTTCGTTTTCCGCGAAAGCTTGAAATTTTGTTTTAATTTCTCGGGATCTCGGGATCCCGCTCCATAGAAAAAATAAAACGTAAATTTGTCTTTATTTATGAAAAATCTTTTATTAAAAAACGTGAGGGAAAAAACAAGGTAAAACAAATACATACTTAAATACTACAAAAATTAGTTTTAATTGAAAGAGGAAAAAATCAAAAAATTTAAAATTTAATTCATAAAATATATAATATATTTTAAATTTTAACGGCTTAGTAAATAACTTTTTAACACACTCAAAGCGTTTATTGAGTCGTCAGAAAGTATATTTCTGATTTTATTTACAAATTGCCCGCTTTACTAAAAAAAACTCGTTCACTTTCTACCGAAGTTGGACGAATAGTTAATAGTACATTAAACAAGTATTCAATATTTTGAGTTATTTGACCGCTACCTTCTACAAATTTTAACTCCTTTTTTAGGTATAAGGAGCGAGTTGCCAGTTTTTGTATTTCTCGGGATCCCGCAAAAAAATCCCAGGATACGGGAAATAATAACAATTCCGGGGAAAAAACCCTAGTCGCATATGACTTTAGAGCTAAGGCAGTTTTGTATGCACTTCTGCCAAATACAACGCATAACTTACAACCTGCTGATGTTAGCGTATTTAAGCCATTCAAAGCTGAATGAAAGAAACCCGTTAGAGAATGGCAAATGAATCAGGAAAATAGAAACAAAGTTATAACAAAATATACTTTTTGTTTGCTTTTTAACACGTTTCTTTCCAAAATAAACCTGGGAGATACCATTAAAAATGGAAAGTGTGGATTATATCCTTTTAATCCAGACAATGTAGACTTCAACAAATGTGTTCACAATCGGGATCATATTAAACCTAATATGAATATTTTTTTCTCTAAGTACTTTTTTATACATAGATTTAAGAAAATAAGTAGCCAATACTTCTATTAACATAATTTAAACAAAAAAATATAACTATTTCATAAAACATATAAATTTTAACAAAATATGATCTCAATATTTCCTTATTAAAAAAACAACAATGCCGACAATAGGGGAATAAAATGCAGAACTTAGAACTTAGGAAAAAATGTGACGACTACAGGCACAAATCGTATATTTTAAGACACTCGTAATTTTGTCAAATTTCAAATAACTGAAATTAAAAAAAGGGCTCTATTGAATAAGTATGTTAGTTAGGTATCCTAAAACTCAGTTAGTGATAAAAAAGCATTAATAATTGAATTAAATTTTCAAGGGTTTAAATATAAAAATATTGGGTGGTATTATTGATTCCGCACGGAAAACTAAGCGGAAAGAAATATAAAGCAAAAAGGAAAAATACCGCAGCAACGGAATGAATAATTTCAAATTATGCTTCTGCACAAAAAAATTCTTTCCGCAATCGCGGAACGGAATGAATAATTCGACCCATTATAGATTTTCTATATTATTGCGGTCTTATGTTTTAATATTTATGGTACCATTTATTAATATTTAAGAAAAGCTAAAATAAGAAACTAAAAAGAAAAAATTAAGATGTTTAAGAGCTTTGTGAATTGCTTAAAAAAACATATAAAATTTTGAGAAATGTATGAAATCTTTATTTTAGTCGATAGAACGGTATATATGATGCAATGTTTAAAGAGTTCATACGCTGGGTTCAATTTTTACATACTCTCTCTAACATATCGGCCCGTAACTCAGAAATAAATTCTTTAATATAAGCTTCCAGTGTGTCAACCATTGCGGGCTTGTCCCTGTAGATATGAGTTTTAATATAGCCCAAAAAATAGTCTAAAGTAAATAATATAACGACCAAATAGTGCATTTTTGGGGATGCATTGGCAGTTCTTTACGACAATTTTGCTTGTTTTTGCAAGCGTTGTTCGTTTGTAAGTCGATTCATGGTTAAATTATAAACTAACTCTTTCCGTCCCAAGAAATTTAAAAGTTGATGGATTTAAATGAAATTTTCGGTGTGTTATATTTAGTCCCTAAAAATCATAGAAATAAATTTTTTATGACCCTGCATTCTATATGTCTCTAGAAACAGGATAGATTTTATTAAGAGACTATTGATTGAACTTATGTTCACAAAAAAAAAAAAAAAAACCGTGAAACATAGGTAGAGTGTTTGGGAACAATTTCATTCCTCTAAGTTTCTTTTTCGAAGCTCTATCGTGACAAAAATAGACGGAGGGACATGGCTAGATCGTCTATACTTTTTGGTTGCACGACCATTATTTCAATGTATCACAAATGGAATGAAAACGTGGTGGTGGATATAAATATCAATTTTAATTTCTTTATTTAAAGCAGATCTAAAATAATCACCCTATATTATTTAGAAAATAATTTACATAATTACATATTAACAATTAACCATAAAAACAAAATTATCAAAACAAATTATCAGTTTATGATGTTCTTCTTTCAAAATTCTACGATTATTGGTAACTTTAATAAGTCATAGACGTGTTGCGGTTACAATAAATTAACAATAACTGACCTACATATAGGTATATTTAATAAATAACTAGTAAATAAAGGGTTAAAAATTCATTATTTTAAAGCTTTCATGTTAATACTAATAATAAAAGTTGGCAAAATCTAAACCAAAAGTAATCTGTGGAGTACGACTGTATCAAATGGTCGCCTTTAAATAACAACTGCCAGTCTTAACTGAATCTTTAAACTACAAGCAATATCTAGATCTACAGTAGAAACAATAAAAACCGTCATATTATTATACTCGTATGTACTTAGTACATATTTCTAAATTTCTTGAACGAGTATCTTTCCGCAGAAAGAACTCTTTTGTTGAATATTATAAAAACAACTACAAACAATAAAAATATTTTATAAAAATTTAAAAAAAATGTGAGTATATTTTTCTCCTCTCGCGTTTATTTCAATTGTTTTTGTGTAGAAAGAAAGAACTGTTTTTTTATTTTCTGTGCTGTTATTTTTTTAGTCTTTTTCACACCGGTTTATACGGTTGATGTGTGTTTTTGTTGATACTCATAAAATAAAACTTGTTGCTATTTATTAATAATAAAAATAATATCGCCAAAAAAAAAAAAACAAATTAATTTTTTAAATTTTTCTATTCTTACAAGCAGCCATTTTCCAAGGTAAGTTGAAATTATTAGTTATTAAAAAGTTTATAAAATACTATTCTTTGTTAAAAGTGCCAACATATTGTTAAAAATTTGTGTTAAGATATATTTTTGTTCATAGTTTTTTTTGAGTTTATTTTTTTACACGTTAACGAAAAAAAGAATCAAAAAGTAAGAGAACAAAGAAAGATAACAAGTTGGCATCAGGGTTGGAAAATGGGGACTTTGGAAATGTTACTTTGTGAGAGTGAAAGTAAACAATTATCTTCGGTAGTAAAAGAAAAGTAGTTTGTTTTTTGGGTAAAATTTCGGTTTTATGCTGAAATTCCGAGTTTTTTTGTTTGATTAAATGATGTTTGATTTATGTAAATGTCTTGTTGAATCCAATCTTCATCACTGTCTTCAGTGAACAAAAAATCCATTATCATGGTGCGGCAGTGCACGTCATTGACGGATACATTCCGTCCGGCATGGTCGGTCTATGAACCACACAAAAGAGTGCAATTTTTTGTATGTAAAGCTAGTTCCATAATCCTTTCGGGTTGATTATTAGGAATGTGCCTTGCCACTAAATACGAGTGGCCAACACGGACTCGAATATATTGAAATGATACTAGAAATATCTCAATATTTATTGAACGTGTAACAGTGCCCTATGACACCAAAGCATTTTTTCTTGTCGGTTTTAAAACCAATTCTGACAATATTGGTTTCTATGACACCCCTGATTATTAAATAATTAAATGGCTCTGAAAAATTAATCACAATTCTATTGCATTTGCCATGCCTGGTTTGAACGCTTGTGTAAAATTTGTTTGTTTAAGAGTAACAGCAATAAATCGATACTCTTACTTTCGAAATGACGTGTGATGTCACACGTTTTTGGTTGCAAATATACCATCCCGAACATAAAATTGTAAACTTCAGCGCAGGTCGCACAAATGGCTAATAATTCAAGCTGTCAAATTTTAAAACAGTGGCTGTAAAATAACCGTAGAAATTTTTTGATAATACTTATTTGTTTTAGACATTTATTAAATTTCCTTTTCTTGCATTAATATTCAGAGACATTTCGTCATAAAATAGGTATTCATTTAACATTGTGAAAATAGCATCACATAATGGAAACACTTAAACCATTAACGATTTTGAGGGCGTACTTAGACCACCTTCGCTTAAGTGATTAATCCATGAGTAGGTCATGACCTCTAGAGGATTAACAGCAATGCCAGGATTTGTGTCTTTTATTTTCCAAGTCGTCATACTGCAGGTTTTCCAGCTCAATTTCGACATTTTCTTTTAGTAGTACATCTTCTTTGATAACAGATTTGAAATTTTTAAGTATAGTAAACGTTATTTTAAATTTTTTCAAAAAGTATTTATTTATTCATCAATAACTATCTTGTCCCCTTCAAAGTAATCCCGTTTTTTCCAATCCTCGAAACACTTCTGAAACGCGCTTTTTGGTATCGCCGACAGCGATTTTTCTTTTATCTCTTTAATCGTAGCAAAACGTCATCGGTGTCTTCAGTTTTGGGAAGAGGAAAAAGTCAGCGGGGGCCAAGTCCGGTGAATACGGTGGTTGAGGCATGATAACGGTTTTGTTTTTGGCCAACAACTCACGTACAAGCATATATGTGTGAGCTGGTGCAAAATCCATGATTGGGTATTCCATAATTCTGTGCGTTTCTGACGAAAGGTTTCGCGTAAACGGCGCATAACTTCAAGGTAGTATTCCTTATTGACCGTACGACGTTGTAGCAAGAATTCATGATGCACCACGCTATTGTCGAAGAAAACAGTGAGCAAAACCTTCACATTTGACCGAACTTGACGTGCTTTTTTCGGTCTTGGCTCTTCTGGACGTTTCCATTGGGATGATTGGGCTTTGGTGTCAATGTCATAGCCATACACTCATGATTCGTCCCCAGTTTTGACCTTTATGAGAAAACAATTTTAGAATAATCTTCGCTGCCGCACGTTTCAAGCCTAAATCATCCGTAAAAATTGCTTGGCATGAGCCGAACGATATGCCAACATCATCAGCAACCTCTCTGTGGTGATTCGACGATTATCCAAAATCATTTTCTTCACTGCTTCAATGTTTTCATCGGTTGTTGACGTGCTCGTCGTGCGACCTGGACGAGCACCGTCAGTGACATTTTCTCGGCCTTTCTTAAACCGGTTATACCACAATTGAACTTGTGTTCTGCTCATAGTAGACTCGACGAACGCCACAGTCAACATTTTAAATGTCCTTGCACATTTAATTTAATTTTTTACACAAAACTTAATACAGTTTCTTCGATCCATTTTTTCGAATAGTAAAAAACATGTGTACCAACATAACTGAAAAAAAATGCGAAAATCGAACATACGTAACTCACGAAATTTTAAAATAACGGTTATTTTTTAATCAGATCTCGTATACCGTTAAAAATAAAGTTAATAATAAACACGTTACCCAAAGCTTTCTTTATACTTTATCTTTGGGGAATCTATAATAGGTTACAGATTTTTCACCAGCTAAATAAAATATTAATACTTTTTTAAAAACATTGATAATTTTTTTTGTACAATTTCTCACTTGACTTTTTAATGGTTTTTTGCTTGCATTTGCCCACTGCACACTTCAAGAAAAAAAATATTGCCTGCTCTCAAAAAATGAATATGAAAATTAATTTTTATAAAAAAATCGAAAATCTTAAGGATTTATATACTTGGCAACCCTTGAAAAAGCACAATCTACGTCATCAAATGAGAAATCAGGCGAATGGCGTAATCTTTGTTTCTATCATTCTCGATACAAAACACTGGAATTTTTATTGTTGTTTTTCTTTGATCATCGCTACACATCTATTAAGTAAATATATGTACTCGTATGCACATACATACATTCTATTTATATAAGTAAAATCTTTTGAGCATTATTAACATAAACGCAGCTACAATAGGTCTTTCCAAAAATATCATTAATCGGAATATACATATTTGTATGACTGCTGACCAATAGAAAATTAATATACTATAGAAAGATAAAGCTTAAAAAAAAAGTTTTTTAAATATTAATATCAGTATGTGGATCAAAAGTATTCAATCGGGTTTATTGTTACATAAATCTTAACATATTTATGAGACCAGATTTTAATGCTTTAATTCAATAATTATTCATCTACACATTTTGACTGAGCATCACTTTCTGAGTTGAATTAACGATGTCGATCTGACTGGCTGTGTGAACCATGTGCCCTAGGTACAGGTCTCAATTTTTATAAATTTACTTTTAATTAATATTTCAATATTGGTAGAAACTTAACGAGGTTATAAAGAAAAATCAATACAAATAAGTTTTATATAAAGTGGTGGAAACGAGGTTAGCACACTTGGTATTTGTTGCCAAAGCAAATATTTTTTGTTGTTATTTATTTTTCAAAACTCTTTATTTTCAAACTTGTTTATGTCGGTCTGAGATCGCGCCATTCCATTTTTTGTTTTAATAATTTGTTGCATTTTGGTGGTTTTCTTTCCACAATACAACTATCCACAAAAAACTCTGGTCAGTAATTTAGCACTAAATAAAAATTGTATTCTCATAAGAAAAACAAAAGAAAAACTATCTTAAAATACAAAAATTTGTATATATAGATCCGCCAGATCTATACAGTCCTATATAAAATCGCATTCCAAGCAATATGGATTTTCTTCTACAAATCGATCAAATTCAAGGGTCTTACTGCCGTTATATGTTGCTCCATATTTCAATTAGATTAAGTTCCGAAAATTGGGCTGGCCATTTCAACACATCAATCTTATAGTGGAAGGCCAAAGTAAGCGTCATGCGGCCGCGGGCGGCAACAGTATTAGCAGTGAATAAAAGTTTTGTTTTTTTACAAAATTATTCATACACAATATCGGAATTTACTTAATCTGGCAATGCTGTGAGAAGCGGCAAAGTAGAATTTTGTTCAACTTTTGTTCAAAAAGAACAGCTGATTGCCGTCCGCGGCCGCATGCCGCACACTGTGGCCGTGTAGTGCATTTAATGGCCTTAAATCAAGGAGGTTTCGGAACTTCATGAAATTTTGCACACATTTATGTTAAATTTTTTAAGAATTTTAATTTTTTTTTTTTTTTAAATACGCCCACTTTTACGCCCACCTCCCATACTACTTAAATAGAAAATGTGGCATAACTTCCATGATTTTAAATACATCAACTCAATTTTCATAAAACGTTAATATTATAATTGTGGAATGAGCTCCTGAAAATATGAACTTAATCCGCCCACTTTTATGCCCACCTCCCATACAAATGATATTTCAAAAATGCCATATCTTCTGTAAATTTGTAACTAGAATGTTTATTTTTCGCAAAAATGCATATAACATCTATTAAATGCTGTTTTGAAAATATGAAGAAAATCCTCTTCTTCATCCAATGTATCATCCACTACTTCATCAGTCAACGTATAAGAATGTGTTAGCCATTCTTTATTGTCATTAAAAAATCTTGATGAAGTACGCTTACACTTGTCATTTTAATTTAAAGTTTTTGAATTTACGCCGAATATAGTGTGTAAAAATGAAGATGAAAATATTGTCGTTCCACAAAATCCTTAATAAAAACTTTATTTTTCATCTGATTTTTTTCAAATTACGTTTAAAATGTTGGTAATTAAATAAACTATTTGGATAAAAAATAAAACATTCCAGATATTAACTGTAACGTAGAAAAAAAACGAAATAAAAAAGAAAAATTTTGAAAAAACGTAAAAAATAGACAAATTTCGAACTTTGAGGTGCCATAACTGAGCTATTTCCTATCAGATAGAAATTTGCAGCATATCGGCGGAAAAGGCATTCGATTACCTTTCAAACGATATGCCATTCATCTCGATCGGGCTCTCCGGTTGGGCTCCACAAGGGTTTGAATTGGACCATACACCGAAAAACACAAAAGTACCGTTATCTAAGAAACGGTACTTAGAAAAAAATTACAGCGTTTTTCGTGTTCAGGAGGTCCCAATTAACTTATCTAGGCAAGTGGCGTTCTTGGTATTTTTCCAAATTAAAAATTTGTAAAGCAGTGTAATATATGTAAAGCTCTTCATTTAATGTGGAGTAAGTTCACATTTAGATTTTTTGTTGTTTAGTCTACGTAAACAATGTACTGATATTGCTTCGATAAACACTTTTGTGTACATTTGTTTTTGTAATCGGGACTCAAATTTAGGTTTTTTCTATATAGTACACATGCAATGAAATTTTCGTATTTCTCGATCCCAAATTGGCACCGGCTACGTGTACGAGTAGCAAAGAAAGAAAGAATGCGCATTTGTTTTTGCACGCGTAAAATAACGCATATTTTTTACTGTAATTTTTTGGTTTTTCATTGTTTTTTCGGCGGCGGGCAAATTGGGGCAGGTTTTTTTTTTTTAGTCTGTTAGCTGAGATTCTCAGCTTTAATTTGGTATATGACTCCATGTGTCGCACTGCTTCGCACACAACTAAAAGTCTAAAAGAAAATCATAAATGTTTATTTTTTTGGCTCAAAATATATTGTCAAAGGAAATTTTTTTTTTAAATTTTTTAAAATTTTTTTTTTTAATTTACATAATGCTTAATGTCTATTTTAAGTGAAAAAATACTTATAAGGTACATTCGGTGTATAGTTTATAAGTAACAAGCTTTTGAATATAACATAGAAAACTATCACATTTGAGACTTGTTCACATACTTCAACTTTGCGCTGCTCGGGACAGAAAACCAATGGAGGTATTTGCATGAAATTTTCCACACATGACCTTCAGATAGTTTTTAACCATCTGTGCAAAAATCATCAAAATCGGACAGAAGGTCCAAATTGATTTATTGCCGCAGTGGACACAGTGTGTGCCGCTGACATTGGTCTTCCGTTATTATTCTGCAACTACTCAACAGCGCGTGAGATGTGTTTTAGGCGTTGTCGTGCATAAAACGCCACCTAAGTATTAGCTGTTAATTGTCGGCACCGATCATGGGATTTATGTGGGGCTATGTTTCTGTGAAAAGATTTATGAAATAAATTCACAATTTTGCAAAAATATTTTAGATTTTTATAAAGGAATAAACATTTGTATTTTTAAACTTTATCATTTTATCATTTCTTATTTATAATTGTCAAACCATACTCTCTCCAATATAGTAAATAATTTAATAATTTTTATACAAATTCTTGGTTTCATATTGTTTTGATAATTCCATAAACTAAACCTGCATACATATGTATATCAGAATAAGTTGTATTTGACCTTCGAAAACCAACTCAAAGTTGAAGTACTGTATACAAACCTAAGTACTGTATACAGATATTAATAATTTCTTGTATGAATTTTTTTGATTAAAAATTAAATAGTAAATGAATCATAAAGCGCTTTTGTATTCAAACAATTAAAGTTGAGATAAATACTGTATGTGTCATAAAAATCGTTATAACAATAATGCATTTTATATCTGTGTTTATTAGTCAGTACTAACAAGTGTAAAGGTGGTCACACTTGACAAATATTTACTTAAAAATGTGTAATCACTTGTTTTCGCACATATTTGTTTGACGTTGTTTACTAATACAAGAGTTTTGCAAGATCAAGCAGCATCAAATAAAAATTATTTTGTTTTGAGCTTAAGGTCAATTTCTTTTTTATTTATTTTTTTTTTATTTATTTTTTTTTTATTATGTTATAAATAAATTTTATTTTCCCTGAGGATGCTACATATTGTATTAATAATATTGAAATAAATAAAATAAAATTACCTTAACTTCAAAACAAAATAATTATTAATAAAGATATAATGGTCGAACACTTAGTAAAATAAAGCATCAAATAAAATAAAATTAAAAGTATTTGTTATGTCCTGTCCTAAATAAACGATGTTTTTTTAAACGAGTTCAAATATATTTTATTTAGTTGTTACGTATTTTTCCGATAGTGCGGCCGTACCTTAAAAGTTATCCTACACCGAATAATTTTTAATATATAAAATAAATAATAATACAAACAGTTATCAAAATACGAACATCAATGATGCTAACTATTTAAAAAACTAAACTCATCGAGCAGTACTACCAAAACACTAAAATGTATTTACTAAAAATACAGTGGTGGACATCAGGTTAGTACACTCCATAAATACTATTTTCAAAAATATTTCTTTAATAGACAGTTAATAATAATTAATTAATAGACAGTTCGAGCTGGACAATCATTTAGAACGTGAAAGTAAGCATGGTGTAATTATACTAGGTGAGTGTAAATTGGCAACAAATACAATTATGTAAAATAATGACATAAGTAAATTGTAAACAAAGCCAGTCAGCTGTGCTGCTGCACTCACCTTGTATAGTTACACCATAAAAGTAAGTTTATATATTTTGTAGGATTTTTAATGTCAGTTTTTACAAATTAATACTGTACCGTCCTGTTGAAACCACAAATCAGTGATATCATTAATCAAATTTTTAATTTTGCCTTCGGAATATATTGCGTTTCATACAGTCTAACGTTCAGCATCTAAAAGCTTCTCAACAATTGCTATTGAATTTTCAAAAACCCAAATGCGGCTGTTTAGCTTGTTGATGTACCCAGACAAATGAAAATAGAATTCGTCTTATAAAGTTGGTCGAATTAGCGTTGATTTTGACACATTATGTGAAATTTATCGATCTAATTCTTAATAGCGATCTCAGAAGGACGATTATGCAGACTGAAAATATAGCTTTAACAACAGTTTCATTATTTTCATAGTGAATTTTTAATATTTTATAGAATAACTATAAAGACCTAATTAAAGGTGCCTTTGCTAAAAATGGAGATAAAAAAAATACTTAAAAAAGCTATTAAATAAGAGTGGCTATATTCGACTAATGGCCGAATTCTTGGTCATTAGTTAACCATTGTTAAACTAAAATACTTTTTATTGTTTAACTATTACTTGAAATATTAAGTATATTTAATAAAATGTTTCTTTATAAGCAAATTCCAAAAAGTGTCCGCAAATCAATTTTAATTCCGCTTTTTAAAAAGGGTGATCCAAAGCTGGCCTGTCATTGATTGACACCATTTGCAAAATATTTAATTCCATTTTACTGAACAGATTAACGTTCTGGATTGACAGCAATAATATTTTGAATGAATACCAAGCTGGTTTCAGAAAACATTATGCCACTGTAGATAATATATTCAATCTTACAAATATCGTAAATATTAACAAAGAGTATTGTTTAATGTGGTGTCTTAGAGTTGATCTGGACAAGTCTAAAATAGTTATTTTCCGTACCGGTACTAAAGTTTCCTCGGGCTTGAACTGGAAATATGGTCAGAACAATATCGAGATAGTCAACAGTTATAAATATCTTGGTGTTGATATTACATATAACTTATCTTTCAAAAAACACTTAAGTAATAAATTATCATCCGCAAAACTAGCTATCAATTCCACTTGGTCCAAGTATATTAATAATCCACGTATAACTAAAGACAATAAACTTAGAATATTTCATGCTGCGGTGAGATCAATCATGTTCTACACTGCACAAGTTTGGGGTTTTAAAAAATACGATGAAATTGAGAAGCTATTTAGATTTTTTATTAAAAAGATACTATATTTGCCGAATACAACACCCAACTATATGCTTTCTCTGGAAACAGGACTTAATTCATTATATCCGCCACTCTAAAGTTACATTTTTCTTATATGTATTAATAAAGTTCCGAGTATGAATACAAACAGATTACGTCGAATTTTAGCAAATTATATCATTACTAACAAGCTCTATTGGGCTGCAGAGTGGGATAACTTAAAACAAAAATTAAAAATTTTGACTGATAATACAAACAATCCAACAAGTCAGAATTGGGAAATATTAAATCGTTTGAGAGTAAAAGAATTGCTTCAATTGCTTCACAGTTTCACGATCTTTATTCTCGATTAGACTTTAATGTCACTCCCATGTTGACAGGAGATTTTTCGTCACGGTGTACTAGTTTGGCAATAAAAGCTAGAGGTGGCTTGCGAGACATAAATGCAAGAACATTTCGTAATATATGCAAAATATATAATTTAGACGAATCTGAAAATACATTCCATTTTATCGGTGTGTGTCCAATTTATAATACGTACAGGTTGCAATATTTTGGTAAAACTCGTCTTGAGGAAAATGAAGTTTTACGTATACTAAATGGCACCAATTTTAACTCCTTGTGTAAATATCATAAGATAAGTTTAAAGTATAGAAAGTTAATATTAAAGAAATTCGATATATAATTGGTTTTATTATTATACTAGCTAAACCCGGTGTGCTTTGCTACCCCCCCCCCCCTCGTCATAAAATAAAACGTATTTATATATTTACAAACATTTATTTATTTAATTTTAATGTATTTATTGCAATGCTTTAGGCGAGGCCATGCCCCTTTGTCCACTTACATAATCAAGAATTTATTATTTCGTAAGAATATCCTGTTGTGAAAATTTAATGACGATCGGTCCAGTAGTTAAGACTATATTACGATGTTTAATTTTCCTAAAAAGGGGCGTGGTCCCACTCACTTTTCTCCTGGTACGTATTCCTAATTATGCCAATACCATATGTACCAAATATCACCGACGTACGTCAAAAAATGCCCAAAATATGGCGGGTTAAATTTGTGGATTATATGGGCGGTGCCACCTCCGTTTGTACAATCAAAACTTCATATAGCCTATTATTCAGTCCAGAGTCACAGTAACATGCTGTAAAAATTTCAGGCAGATTGGTCCAAGGGTTTGGCCTCCTATTAAGCACAAACATACAGACACACATTCATTTATATATATATAGATTAAAAGCAATATAATTTAAGGTGAAATGGGGCGAAAAATGGGGATTTGGTAATAAAAAAATGTATGTAGTTAAAAAGTATATAAAACTTTAGGTAAATACATATTACAAAAAAAGTATTTTGTATAGCAAACATTGTTAGTGGTATAAGTAAGTATCTAAATTAAAAAAAGGGGGCGATGAAGTAGGCGTAGTTCATAGTTATATGGCGACGTTAACAGTATTAAGAGCAATATACTATCAAATAAAAAAATACGTTGGAATGAACAAATTTGTATAGAGAACAAAAAGTATAAAACTTTCAAAAATTTGGCGTGAAAAGGGGCGTGGCTTAAGAAATCTTTATTTTTACCTCGCCTAGAGTATATAATGTGTATACAATTTGAAGTAAATCTGTTAAAAACTATATGGGAGCAATTACATAATTTTTAAAAAGTGAGCGTAAAAATGGGCATGGTCAAAAAAAGTACCCTATTAATCATACCAGATTCCCAGTTAAATGCTGGGAAAATTTCAAAAATATCGGTCCAAAGGTTTGGTCTTCAATTACAATATTTTTAAAAAGTGGGCGTAAAAATGGGCGTGGTCAAAAAAAAAGTACCCTATTATTCCTTCCAGAGTCACAGTAACATGCTGTGAAAATTTCATCAAAATCGGCTCAGCCATTTTGGAGTCTATACGTTACATACATACATACATACATACAAACATACATACATTGAATTTTATATATATAGATAGATAGATAGAAGAAAGATATAGATTAAAAGCAATATAATTTAAGGTGAAATGGGGCGAAAAATGGGGATTTGGTAATAAAAAAATGTATGTAGTTAAAAAGTATATAAAACTTTAGGTAAATACATATTACAAAAAAAGTATTTTGTATAGCAAACATTGTTAGTGGTATAAGTAAGTATCTGAATTAAAAAAAGGGGGCGATGAAGTAGGCGTGGTTCATAGTTATATGGCGACGTTAACAGTATTAAGAGCAATATACTACCAAATAAAAAAATACGTTGGAATGAACAAATTTGTATAGAGAACAAAAAGTATAAAACTTTCAAAAATTTGGCGTGAAAAGGGGCGTGGCTTAAGAAATCTTTATTTTTACCTCGCCTGGAGTATATAATGTGTATACATTTTGAAGTAAATCTGTTAAAAACTATATGGGAGCAATTACATAATTTTTAAAAAGTGGGCGTAAAAATGGGCATGGTCAAAAAAGTACCCTATTAATCATACCAGATTCCCAGTTAAATGCTGGGAAAATTTCAAAAATATCGGTCCAAAGGTTTGGTCTTCAATTACAATATTTTTAAAAAGTGGGCGTAAAAATGGGCGTGGTCAAAAAAAAAGTACCCTATTATTCCTTCCAGAGTCACAGTAACATGCTGTGAAAATTTCATCAAAATCGGCTCAGCCGTTTTGGAGTCTATACGTTACATACATACATACATACATACATACATACATTGAATTTTATATATATAGATAAACTTATAAACTTTTGAATATAATTAAAAAATGAATTACATTAACTTATATTAAGAATAGTAGTAAAAGGCTAATCTGACACACAACAATTATGTTATGCCACATATAGATAAATAATTGTTTTTGAAAATTAACTGGATATATACATACAAAATATTTATATCTATCTATATATATAAAATTGAATGTATGTATGTATGTATGTATGTATGTATGTAACGTATAGACTCCAAAACGGCTGAGCCGATTTTGATGAAATTTTCACAGCATGTTACTGTGACTCTAGAAGGAATAATAGGGTACTTTTTTTTACCACGCCCACTTTTACGCCCACTTTTTTAAAATATTGTAATTGGAGACCAAACCTCTGGACCGATATTTTTGAAATTTTCACAGCATTTAACTGGGACTTTGGTATGATTAATAGGGTACTTTTTTTGGCCACGCCTATTTTTACGCCCACTTTTTAAAAATTATGTAATTGCTCCCATATAGTTTTTAACAGATTTACTTCAAATTGTATACACATTATATACTCCAGGCGAGGTAAAAATAAAGATTTCTTAAGCCACGCCTCTTTCACGTCCCTTTTCACGCCAAATTTTTTAAAGTTTTATACTTTTTGTTCTGTATACAAATTTCTTCATTCCAACGTATTTTTTTTATTTGGTAGTATATTGCTCTTAATACTGTTAACGTCGCCATATAACTATGAACTACGCCTACTTCATCGCCCCCTTTTTTTAATTTAGATACTTACTTATACCACTAACAATGTTTGCTATACAAAATACTTTTTTTGTAATATGTATTTACCTAAAGTTTTATATACTTTTTAACTACATACATTTTTTTATTACCAAATCCCCATTTTTCGCCCTATTTCACCTTAAATTATTTATATACTATAATTATTGCTTTTAATCTATATATATATAAATGAATGTGTGTCTGTATGTTTGTGCTTAATAGGAGGCCAAACCCTTGACAAATCTGCCTGAAATTTTTACAGCATGTTACTGTGACTCTGGAAGGAATAATAGGCTATATGAAGTTTTGATTGTACAAACGGGGGTGGCACTGCCCATATAACCCACAAATTTAACCCGCCATATTTTGGGCATTTTTTGACGTACGTCGGTGATATTTGGTACATATGGTATTGGGGCATAATTAGGAATACGTACCAGGAGAAAAGTGAGTGGGACCATGCCCCTTTTTAGGAAAATTAAACATCATAATATAGTCTTAACTACTGGACCGATCGTCATTAAATTTTCACAACAGGATATTCTTACGAAATAATAAATTCTTGACTATGTAAGTGGACAAAGGGGCATGGTCTCGCCTAAAGCATTGCAATAAATACATTAAAATTAAATAAATAAATGTTTGTAAATATATAAATACGTTTTATTTTATTTTATGACGAGGGGCGGGGGTAGCAAAGCACACCGGGTTTAGCTAGTTTGTAATAAATGTAGAGTCTAATTAAATAAATATTGAAAAATTCTATCATAGTAATTTTTTTCTTACTTCTATTTATTTATTGTATCTATTACAAATCTAATATTTAATGAATTTTAATTATTTAGTCCACCAGTGCCGGACGAAAATTTTTGATTTAATGTATTACGAGTAAGTAGGAATTCTTCCTTCTTGTCTTCTGTTCAGATCCACTGGCTAAATTCACAGCCTTTAGTTAGCTAATGGCAAAGGCTTAACTAATGATTCTTTATTCGCAATGCTTAGTTTGCCGTAAGAATAACAAGTATTATTTATTTTTTTATTTATTATTTATTAACTAGATAAACCCGGTGTGCTTTGCTACCCCCGCCCCTCGTCATAAAATAAAATAAAACGTATTTATATATTTACAAACATTTATTTATTTAATTTTAATGTATTTATTGCAATGCTTTAGGCGAGACCATGCCCCTTTGTCCACTTACATAGTCAAGAATTTATTATTTCGTAAGAATATCCTGTTGTGAAAATTTAATGACGATCGGTCCAGTAGTTAAGACTATATTATGATGTTTAATTTTCCTAAAAAGGGGCATGGTCCCACTCACTTTTCTCCTGGTACGTATTCCTAATTATGCCCCAATACCATATGTACCAAATATCACCGACGTACGTCAAAAAATGCCCAAAATATGGCGGGTTAAATTTGTGGGTTATATGGGCAGTGCCACCCCCGTTTGTACAATCAAAACTTCATATAGCCTATTATTCCTTCCAGAGTCACAGTAACATGCTGTAAAAATTTCAGGCAGATTGCTCCAAGGGTTTGGCCTCCTATTAAGCACAAACATACAGACACACATTCATTTATATATATATAGATTAAAAGCAATAATTATAGTATATAAATAATTTAAGGTGAAATAGGGCGAAAAATGGGGATTTGGTAATAAAAAAATGTATGTAGTTAAAAAGTATATAAAACTTTAGGTAAATACATATTACAAAAAAAGTATTTTGTATAGCAAACATTGTTAGTGGTATAAGTAAGTATCTAAATTAAAAAAAGGGGGCGATGAAGTAGGCGTAGTTCATAGTTATATGGCGACGTTAACAGTATTAAGAGCAATATACTACCAAATAAAAAAAATACGTTGGAATGAAGAAATTTGTATACAGAACAAAAAGTATAAAACTTTAAAAAATTTGGCGTGAAAAGGGACGTGAAAGAGGCGTGGCTTAAGAAATCTTTATTTTTACCTCGCCTGGAGTATATAATGTGTATACAATTTGAAGTAAATCTGTTAAAAACTATATGGGAGCAATTACATAATTTTTAAAAAGTGGGCGTAAAAATAGGCGTGGCCAAAAAAAGTACCCTATTAATCATACCAAAGTCCCAGTTAAATGCTGTGAAAATTTCAAAAATATCGGTCCAGAGGTTTGGTCTCCAATTACAATATTTTAAAAAAGTGGGCGTAAAAGTGGGCGTGGTAAAAAAAGTACCCTATTATTCCTTCTAGAGTCACAGTAACATGCTGTGAAAATTTCATCAAAATCGGCTCAGCCGTTTTGGAGTCTATACGTTACATACATACATACATACATACATACATACATTCAATTTTATATATATAGATAGATTTTAATTTTGTAAACATTTTGCGATTTATTTATTTTTCAATGCAAAAATATTACAATGCATTAAGTCATTAAAATTGTACTTAAGTTCAATAAACTTTTGCTCAATCATATACTGTTACTTTAAGCAATTTTAATTAAAATCCAATGATATTATATTGCACAGTGGAATTCAATAATATTTTGAAAATAGTAATAAATAAGGATTAAAAATTACAAATATCTGTAGAGGGGCGGTAAAGCTTTTAGAAATTTTTTTGGATTAATGTAAATATAAAACTTTAAGATGTAAAATGTGGCCACCTGGATTGCTATTATAAAACATTTATGTTTTATATTTAAATTATATAATTTATGTAGATTAAATAAGAAAATGTTTCAATTATCACTTAAGAAACACAATATATTTTTTACAATTCGGTGATATTGGATTTGTGCTGATGTTTGTAACGCCCAGAAATATTGGTCCAACACCCACCTTTAAGTATACCGATCGACTCAGAATCACTTTTTGAGCCGATTTAACGATGTCCGTCCGTCCGTCTGTCTGGCTGGCTGACAATGTAAAGCTTTTGCGCAGAGTACAGGTCGCAATTTTGAAGATATTTCGATAAAATTTGGTACGTGAAATTTTTTTTTCCAAGGATGGATGGGATTGACACTGGTAGAAATCGGTACATTATTTCACCTGGCCCCCATACAAATGTCCTCCCGAAATTGGGGTTTACCGATCATAAATGTTTGAATTATGCAGGTATTCAAAAAAAATTAATTACAAATAAGTGGTAAATGAAGCCAAATCACATCTAAAACTTTTGTACAGATCGGTTCATAATTACTCGTAGCTCCCATATAAGACCCACTTTTGAAATTCACTTTAACGATCATAAATTTTTTAAAAATGTTGGTATTCAAATAAAATTTGACACAAATAAGTTTCTTATATACATAAATAATAACACCTAATTTTATAATGATTGGTCCACAATTAGTCGAAATTCCCATAAAGGACCCTCTCTGTAATTCAATTTAAGATCCATAAATCTTTTAAAAGTATTTATATCGAGTTAAAGTTTAACATACATAATATTTATATTCATAGACATCATGACACTAAATTTTTGGATGATCGATCCACAATAGGTTCTATCTCCCATATAACGCCTATTTCTGAAAAACTGTTTTGTGTAGGGTATTATATGGTCGGGCTTGACCGACTATACTTTCTTACTTGTTTTTTTTTTTTGATTCTGCAGTGTCTCAGCCCTTTGACTTTTATAATAACATTTAATTTATATATGTGTCCCACTGTATTTTGTTCAATGCCATAAAATACCACTAGCGATGTGCAATATGCACATAAATACAACAAAAACAAAAAAAATATTGCATTATTAAATTTAAATATTAAATAATCACGCACTCACCATATACGAATGCAAAAAACTTTTAATTTTATAGAAAGGTATGAAGGGGTGGGGTGTAAAAAGTTTAAATACCTATTGATTTAAAATAATCTGCCATTACTTTCTTTATACTTTAACCCCTTGACCCGCGATGTCGAACGATAACGTTCGCTTACATAAGACTTAAGACACAAACTTGATTGTGGAATAAACAAACTTGATTGAGTAAAAAATAGATACGATAAAAAGTTTGTGTCTTAAGTCTTATCTAAGCGAACGTTATCGTTCGACATCGTGGGTCAGGGGGTTAAAGTATATTTCCTGTCATATACAAGATGCTAAATTCGCACCGGTGTTGCATTATTATTTTAATATTCAGTAAATGTCTGTTGCATTTAAGAAAATAATAAATAAAAACGATTTATTTCTATATCAACTGTTGTTCAACTTAAAGCAATTTTTACTTAATACATTTATTTAGTACAATTTGTATTTGATTATAAAGGCATAATAAATGGCAAGCAATATTTGTTGTGACATATCACATTTATTATAGCTACATGGAAGGTTGATTCGAATTTCGAATTGGATAACCTTAACCCATGAAGGATCGGCTTTAAAGTTTGAAAACAAATTTTTCCTTCACAAAATTTTGTAATACAACACTAATTATGAAATTCATTGGATTTAAGTTTTTTCTTTATCCGAACTTTAGCAAATGTTTATACATTCAGGAGAACAGTAACTTATTTAATTTATTTTCTATTTTTAAAAAGATAACAAAAGTTTTTTTCATTACTTAATGCTAAGCCTGGCGGATTTTATTAGCGCCCTTCAAAACGGGATCATAAATCTATAAAATAAAAAAAAATTAAAGGAAATCGTTAATGGGGTTGGATAAATAATTAAAACATTCACCACTGTTTTATTATTCCTAAACATTTTTCAATTTCCGTCAAATAACTATAAATTTACATTTAATATTTTGTCGGATAGTATCAAATGCCTGCAAAGTAAAATATGTAGGTATAGCCTTCAGGCCGCCGCGATGTTTTTCCCTTCCAAACTTTGCTCAATTTCGTTTCACAAGTTCTCAATTGGATTGAGATTAGGGGACAGTGCAAGTCATTTTAAAATATTTATGTTTTGTTCCTCTAAACAACGCTTCACAAGTCACGGGATTGGCTATTGGCCCAATCCCGTGCCAAGAAAACCACTACCGTGTTTAATTGTTTTTATGGTATACTTTGGATGATATATTTACTTTGGCAAAACTTTATGTTTGTTTTTATTTTTTAAGTTTTCTTTTGCAAACTGTAGCCTTAATTCTTTTATATTCTCACAAAGAGAAACTTTATTAAGCCTTCGTCTTATTGTTCTAGAATCTAGATGAAACTTCAATCCCATGCAATGACTGCACTTTAACCTGTATTTGCCTGGAATTTTAAATTGATCAATTTAAAAGATTCTGTTTTAACTTTAATCTTCTCTTTTGAATGTTTTTTACTGTTTGGGAGCTCTTGCAACATTTGTAGTTATCCCATATGTATTTCAATGATTGATGGCGTTGTATAATTTTCCTCTGGAGCAACCAATTAAATTATAAATATGTAGTACGGGTTTTTTTGGAGGTTTTTAGGCTATTAATAAGCTTTCTTTCTTCTTCGGAACAAGTTGGTACTTTACCAATACCTAACAATGTAAAACTTTATAATTTTGCATTAACATTCTTTTCTAATAATTACCGACAATATTTTTGGGGAAAAATTTGAAAATATGTTACTATAGAACTAATATTAAAACAAAGTTGAAAATTATTGCGCAAAAGTATCGTTAAAACATTAAAAAATTTACATTGAGTGAGATTGGAATTATGTTTTAATTATATGGCCTCCTCTGTATATTTGTATGTCTAAATAAAACAACAACACCGAATTATTTTTAAAATTAAATGTTTCTAAGCCACTGTGCGATGATTATGGATTATCATTATATTAATATTGATTGAACCTTTAAATTAAAATTTAAATTGTTGCATTTTTTCCAACCCTGTACACTTTTAATATATTTGCATTCATTAATACTATTATTTGCCCCTATAAAATTATGACAGCATAGCAGCAACCAACTATGTACTCGTCTGTTGATGATGACCAAGTCCTAATTATTTTATTTTATGTTTTGTTTTTTGTATCGCATGAACGCAAGTAATTTTTTTTTAACAAATAAATGGCATGAGAATTTTTCTACAAGTCGACGACTTCATAGTTAATTATTTATCATACCCTACATCACAATAGTGGGGAGCGTATATTGGATTTGTGCTGATGTTTGTAACGCCCATAAATATTGGTTCAACATCGACTCAGAATCATTCTCTGAGTCGATTTAACGATGTCCGTCCGTCCATCTGGCTGGCTGTCCATGTAAAGCTTGTGCGCAGAGTACAGGTCGCAATTTGGAAGATATTTCAATAAAATTTGGTACGTAATTTTTTTGGCCCAAGGACGGATGGAGTTGAAACTGATGGAAATCGGTCCATTATTTCAACTGGCCAGAAATAGGAGTTTAACGATCATAAATGTTTAAATTATGAAAGTATCCAAACAAATTTCACCACAAATGAGTAATTAATGAAGCTAAATCACATCTACAAATTTTGAGAAGATCGGTCCGAAAATAACTTTAACAACCATAAATCTTTTAAAAATGTTGGTATCAAAATGAAATTCAAACAAATAAGTTTCATATATACAAAAATGATGACAAGTAATTTTATAATGCTCGGTCCATAATTAGTTAAAACTACCATATAAGACCCTCCTCTGTAATTCACTTTAACCTCCATAAATCTTTTAAAAGTATTTATATCAAGATAAACTATTACATACATAATATTTATATCCACAGAAGTCCTGGCACTAAATTTTTGAATGATTTATTAAAAAATTGTTTTATTTATATACTGGTATTATATGGTCGGGCTTGACCGACTATACTTTCTTACTTTTTTTTTAATTTTATTGTTTTGTGGAAAATTAAAAGTTAATATGTATGTACGTACATTCATTGTCAAATTGAAATAAGAGTTGCCTGAATTAAATAAAGGTAGCTTTTTTGTTTGTCATGCAAGTTTTAGGAAGTAAAGTGTGGCACGATATCTTGATATGAAAAAAAGTTTAAATTTAACAGATGTTTAATTTATTTTGTTAAACATTTTTTGCTGGTCTTTTAGTAATCTTTATTACAAACTATTAAGATATTTATATCATTCCTGGCATTTTGGCGATTTCCATTGACATATGTATGTATGTGTATGTCAATGGATACTCTTTTTTTTATCAAAGTAAACAAACTTCTATAAAGTGTAAAAAAAATACACTAAACAACATTTGCCATGAGAGTTTCATAATCATTTAAATGCATCTGACTATTAAAATCTTTATTTTTTTTGTTAAATAATTAATGAGACATTCAAATCGTCGTTTTTTCATTCATTATATCACTGTTTTTATTATTATAAATTCTAGTTGATAAAAAAATTGTTTTTTAAAATATTTTAAGCATGAGAAATGAATTGTGCATGTTTTCAATCAAGAATATCCGCAGTTTGTAGATAGAAATCTGGTTTTGAAAAATAAATAAATATCTATCGAATTTATTTATGCCCCCAAAATAGGGTGGGGTTGTAATTAAATCGTAGCATTCTTAAAATTCTTAAGTTTTTTATTTATATAGTAGTGGACATGGTTCACAGCATAACGCCAGCTGATTATTTTTTGCTCTATTCATGGTGAAATTCTTGATATCATGAAAATGTCAAAAACTTGTTTAGAAATAGTCAAAGTTTATATTAAAAAGTTAAAAAATTATTTTGTATGTACAAGGTGGCGCAAAAGTAATCTTCCTAGCAGAAAATGCTATAAATTTTGCGATTGGCCACTAATGTCAGTTCTGTTTTGACATTTGTGTAGTAAACACATGCGAAATACACGTTAATAAACAATGTTACGCTACACTGCTCCAGAACGCAGAATATTGTTGACTATTTATTTGACCAATAATTATTGGTTTAATCGGTCGGTTTTTTCATCAAAAATAACCATGAGTGATGAGGCCCATTTCCATCATAGCTATTACACCCGCTCAAAGTCACTGTATGGTGTGCTGTTTTCGCTGAAGGAGTCATCGGACCTTTTTTCTTCGAAGACGTCGCGGGCCAAACGGTTACTGTGAATGGTGAGCGCTACAGAGCACTGATCAACGAGTTCTTTTTGCCGCAACTTGATGAATTGGGATTGGAAAACATGTGGTTCCAACAGGACGGTGCAACGGCACAAACTGCACGTGCCACAACCGATATGCTGAAGGATGCATTTCCCGGGCGCCTAATCTCCCGTTTTGGCGATTTGCACTGGCCAGCAAGATCGCCTGATTTGACCGTTCCAGACTTATTTTTGTGGGGCTTTTTGAAGTCGCGGGTTTATGTCAACAAGCCTCAGACTCTTGCAGCTCTTAAAGACAATATCCGTCAAGAATGTGAGAACCTATCGCCGGATGTTTTGGCCAAAGTGATGGAAAATGCCATAAAAAGGTATTAAATGACAATCAACTGTGGCGGCGGCCATTTACATGACATCATATTCTCGACTTGATGTAAAAAAAAAATTAAAAGATTAAAAATAAAAATAATCCACAAGAAGAATCAAAGTTTTTCATTTTTTTTAATTACAGCCAAAAAACATCGGAAGTTTACTTTTGCGCCACCTTGTATGTATTTGAAAAAGTGAGTTTTTGTCGCCGTTTTATCTGCGTAAAATAGCTTAAAAGTGTTAAAGAACTATTTTATATTAAATAGTGTGTTTGTTTTTTGAGTTGTTTTACTAAAAGTGTTTTTTTTTTTTTTGTATTGTGTTATTGTTTTCTGTTTTTATCCATGTTTGTATGTTTGTTTTCTTTATTTTATACCAGATGTTTTTGACAGTAACGAAAGTATTACACAAATAAAAATGCCTGTTGTTCTTGCCTGTTGTTGCAGTTCTGTCACCTAGTATATACGTTCACCATGGTAGTAAAAGTGTTTTATTTAGTTTGAAATTTATAAATATTTTTTTATTTAAAACTTTTCCAATAGTGGTTCGTTTATGTCAAATTGACAATATTTGTTTTTTTTTTAATTTTTTAGTAATCCTTAAATGTATAGACATACGACCGGCTAATGATAGCGCAGATATTTAACCGTCGACAAATCTTTTCGCATGGCATATACATTTGTGTTTGAACATAAGAAAATAGAGCGTGTTCTAGTCGAAAAAATTACATATGTATTTCCACATGTATTTTACACAAGCAAAGTTTATGAGGTCACCAACTATATGTTTTTATTCCATATGTAAAATTTGACATATACAATGTAAAAAACACGTAGTGTATGGCCACCTTTACTAGTGTTTGAAAAAGAAAATAGGAAAATATAAGTGAAATTCAGTTACCAGTGCAAATACTATATTGCAAGAAAAAACAGCAAGCAGTTAAATTTACTTGAATTGTAAGTACAGTTAAGGGCAATGAAATAGTAGCAGTACGCA
The DNA here is from genome assembly GCA_916048285.2 of Bellardia pandia. Classification (NCBI taxonomy): domain Eukaryota; kingdom Metazoa; phylum Arthropoda; class Insecta; order Diptera; family Calliphoridae; genus Bellardia; species Bellardia pandia. The sequence goes on from OU696531.1 coordinate 27,247,014, forward strand.
ATTATATTGGGTTTAATACATTTTGTATACAATTTCTAATGTGTAAAAAACAACTTAGGCAGAAAAATACAATTAACATCAGATATTCAAGAAGACCACATTTACCACACTAGATCAAAAAAAATTTTACAGGTATGTGTGTATTTCTATTCAAATTTTTAAAATTTTTGTTTTAAAAATCTTTCTATTTTTTAGTTCGGCTTGAGGTCCTTTTATTAAGATTCTCTTTAATAGCAAATTATCTTTATATTTTGTGGGATAAAACTGTTTCAATACAGAAATATTACGAAAAATTAACTTCTAAAACTCACTCGTTTTCGTTTTCGATTTCCATCACATATCTGTTAGTCTAAAATAATCAAGAGTCGGACATTCACAGAGAAGATAAAAAACTGTTTCTTCTTTCTACCGAACCTGGCAACTCCGCCAGTAATTATTGAAAGGAAGTCCGAGTCTGTATTGAACTGTAAAAGTATCGATTTTTATGCTATTGAAATAAATATGAATTAAAGTATAATTTCACACTTAAAATTTAGATGTGTGATTAAAACTTAATTTGTTTTGCCCTTGAATTTCAGCAATTGTCAAACAGTTTAAATGAAAATAAATATTTGTAATAACGATTTTCAAAGTAAAATTCTACTGAATTGGAAGGGTTGTTTATTTTAAGCCAAAACACATTTTTTGCAATTGTATTAAACTGTATTAATGAATTCAAATATGATTTTTGCTGGAGATTGGTATAAAAATAAAGTTTTATAAACACATATCGACAGCTCAATTCCAAAACATGCAAAAAGTGAGTTTTGCAGGAAAAGCTTCTAAAATTTACAGGCGATATCTAAAAAATCATATGAGGTAGAACTTTGTTGTTTATAACTTTTGATTGGACTAGCCTAGCCAATCATAACCAAAATTTGACAGAGTTTAAGTTGAAAAAATATAAATTCAAAACTCCAGCAAAAACAATATAAACAGAAATATTTATAATAACAATTTTCAAACTATTATGGTTAATTTTTTGTTGTTACAATGTTGTAGCGGTATATAGTTTTCGGAAGAGTGAATGTTTTATAACAGCATTTTTAAACCTCACAGCGGTTGCCAGTCGATTTAAAGATTATACGACTTTACTCAAACGTTCAGGATTGCAGTGTCTCATTGATATGACCAGAATCAAAACACACACTAGTAACAATAGCGAAAAGTAGTATCTTAATATGGTGGGCTTAATATGTAAATTTCTAGATAAAACAGCTTCCGGTTTAACCGAAAATTTGTATTTCTTTATTTCTATCGTTTAAAAAATCGCAAAGGGGTTATGACACTTGGTATTTTTTGTATTGGATTTTTTAGGATTGATTGAATGAAACAACAAATGCGAGAAAGAACAAGAAATACAATAAAATAAAATGTAAGCAAAACAAACAATATTCCCAGATTTTGTTCCCACAAAAACCCGTCAAAAAAGCTAAAAATCGCAAAAAAAAAATTTAAAACCGCTACTTTTGATCAAAAACTAAAAAAATAGGCAACAGTGCTAACATTTAATCTCGAAATATCAATTTTAAGTTAAACATTTTTGTATTTTTTTTTGACAGTCTTGGATTATTTATCGTATATTTGTTTAACAGTTCAAGATTTTTTATGATATACTCATACTCTTTACACTTAGTCAGTTTTCCTATGCAAATATATTTGTACTGTTCTCCAATATTGAAAAAATATAAAAAATTGCAAGTGCCATAACACCATAAGCATTTTTTAACTTCCATCTCGGAGCGTATCCCGTTAGCAGCGTCCAAAATCTCAACACAGACATTTTGAAATGTCATAAAATGGCTACCACCCTAATGTCTATAGGTAAACTAGTAATTTACAAATTTTGTCAATTGAAGTGTAAAAAGAAGAACATTCGCACTCTTTTAATAACAGAAGAGTAAGATAAATGAAAACAAGTTAAAGTGATATAAATTCGGCTGCTTCGAATCTTTTATACCCTGCTCAACTGAATTTTTTATACACCAATACCTCACTTTCCGTCGGGGTTACATTAAAAAAAAACACGACGCAAAGTGAATTAAGATTTTCTATAGCAAACCATGTAAAGATCAAAGATAGGTTCTATGGTTACGAAAATACTAAGTCTAACGTTTGCTGAACAGCTTTTTTTCAACGTAAAATAAATTTCCTTGTAGCAATTGTCTGTATTACTACCTCTAGCATTAATTATCGTTGGATAATGCTTTACTTTTTATGTCATCACATAAGCTTTTTTCTCTTGTCTGAAATACCATTTTACTTAATGGTATTCTCAGCGCAACTTGATTTTTAATCCAAATCAAAGCACTTCTTGTAAGGGTCTTCGTTTTAGCATTTAATGATGTTACAGATTTTGCAAAAAAAAAAAAAAGAGGTGTTGGTGTATTTTTTAAAAAATAGCCATTTCTGAATCGATTTTTCGGATTTTGAGTTGCAAAATTATCGAGACATACTCAATTAATATTTAGATTTATCATTCATGATCGCAACTTATTTGTGCTCTTATACGTTTAGCAAAAATATTCATTACCAAATAGTGAGTTGAAATGCAATCCTTAATATTTCACTACTAAAATATAAAATTTTAATTCATTATATAAATACATTGATGTCATTAGAGGCAAGTAATTACCACAACCGTTTAAAAATAAGTTATGTATTACTTTAATATTACTGAAACTAGTTAAAACATTTTTTGCATACATTTTTACATATGTATGTACTTGTGAAAATTACCAATGAAATTACCAACTTTTATATATTTGCCCTTGCTATTTATGGTGAAGGGTATAACTAGACATTTAATTATACGACTACTTCACAATGATATCATATACATATTAATGTATCTAGTTTCTGAGAGATTTTGGCAGAAAACAGATCCAAAGTGAATGGTGTAATTTATAGTCTAGTTTACAACGAACAACCAATATATTAGCACTGAATTAAAAAAGATTCTGTTATAAATTTATATAATTTGAAAAGTATCAAAAAAATTAACCAAAATGTTTAATTGAATTTATATTAACAATCAATTAATCAAAAATTATACCTTTAACAATATTAAAATATTGCAATAGTGTGAAAAAAGTTATCTAAAAACTTGTGACCATATTGAATTAATAAGGTGTATGCAACCAGATCAGCTGATTATTAGTTCGCTGTGAAATAATGTATTCATCTGTTAATTATTGTTTTGTTTACATTTGTTATTTTTAAAATAAAAAACAAAGTAAGGAAAAATAAAATTATTTAAAGGTACGGTTACACTTGGCAAATATTTACTCAAAAACGCATAACCACTTGTTTTAACACGAATTTGTTTGGCGTTGTTTACACTTACAAGAGTTTTGCAAGATAAAACAGCATCAAATAAAATAAAACTAAATATTTGTTGTGTCCTATCCTAAATAAACGAAATTTATTTTAATAAATAAACGAGTTCAAATATATTTTATTTAGTGGTTATGTCTTTTTCGGCAAATATTTGCCAATTGTGAGTTTGAAAACGTAAAATTAATGAAAATAAATAAATTTTGTGTTGTGTTGGTTAAAAAAAATTTGTGAAAATAAACGAAACAAATCGAATAATTTTGTATATATGTATTAGGGTGGGGTGAAATTTTGTTTTGTCTTAGATCGTCTTATTTTGAAATATTTTAAATATTATTGCAGTTGTTGTGGAGTCTGTGTAGTGTTTTATGTAAATGTATTAATTTTTAGTAACAAAATAAAAAAATATTTAAAATATTGAAGTTTAAATGAAAAGTGTTTTTGTAAAAATTCTAAAAATTTTAAAGCGCATGCGCGGGCTAAAGATATCACTTAATTAAATATTTTTTTCAAGTATTACCTTTTTAAGTCTAAGACAGCAAACTATTACTATTAGAACTTTATTAATTATTTTTTATTATTTTTATTTTTTCCCATACACAAGCGCCCCACCCTAATATGTATTTCAATTGCGACATTTCACATACATACATAAGCTATGTGTCCACGATCGTCAGATATCACAACAAAATGTTCAGAAAATGTCTAACAACCGTGTGAACTTAAAATTTTTGTCTTCCAACGTTGTGAGAAAAAATATTTTCAGTACATTGGAAGACAAAAATATTGTCAGACATCTAACAATCGTGTAAACACACAATTTTTTCATTGCCATTGTTTTAAGACAATTGTCAAATACTTTTCATTGTCATATGTGCAAAGTTTATGCATCTGCCAATGGCAGCATTATCATAGAAATTATTGCTAATTGCAACTCTGTATATACATAAATAAATAAACAAGTGTTTATTAATAAACTTTTTTAAAAATTTAATTAAAGAAAATAAAAAATGGATAGCGACATATCTTTTGATGAATCCTGTTTCATAGAGTGCAGATAAAATGGTTTCAATAGCTCTTTTTTGTTCCATGACAATATCTAAAATTTTTAAACACACACACAGCGCTGCAAAACGAATTTGACATTGCCACACAACAATCTGACAACCGTGTGAACTGATAATTTCGGTTGATAGATAAATTCATTGTGTGACAATTGTGTGCCAATGAAATTGTTAGTTTTCTTACAGTCGTCTAAACTGACAATTTACCTTTTGCTAAAAATTTTTCAATGTCAGTACATTGCTAGCACATTGCTAGATCTGACAACGTTGTAATATCTGACATTCGTGTATACATAGCCAGTGGTGATATTCGAAACAATTAACAACCGGTTCGCCTAAAAAAATTATATTTTTGCCAAATTTTTATAAAAATAGCGAAAATTTTAAAGTCACATCCCAGTAACAGACCACAAGCCTCTTGAAGGAAATGATATAAACTTTCGTTTAATAAAAAAAATTACATTTTTAACAAAAAATAGTTTTGATTTTGCAAAATAAAAGTAAAAAAAAAATTTTTTATTTTTTACTCAAAAGATTGAATGAAGAAAACGCTATCGAAAACATCATTATCCAAGAATCCAATGTATGACCAAAATAAAATCATTTGTTTGTGGACGTTTGGACAATGAACAACTGAACAATATTGTGTTTGTTGCCGAGACTATATCACCTTGATAAATACACATTATATAAAACCGTTAAAGCAAAAAACATAATCACCCCTATCGTGAATAAAAATTTCACATGAAAAATTCACTGTTAAAAAATAAAAGGGAACAAATTTCATGTGGAATTTTTTTCCCCGATAAGGGTGAATATGCAACAACCGGTACGGAAAATTTTTAAAATTTTAACAACCGGTTCGAGGGAACCGGTCCGAACCGGCTAAATATCAGCACCGTACATAGCTATAGATACATATTAAAAAAACAATATGACAGTTTGATTGGAATTTTTGTATTACAAATATAATAATAAGTATGTATTCTAGAAAAGTGTGAAAACAAACAAATTAAACAAAAGAAGAAATCAAGAGTAAATATAAAATTTTTTTAATTCAATAAGTTTTCCCTACACCCACATATTGTAAGATGTTGAAGCATAACAAAAGCAGCTGTGAGTTATATATTTCATATAGTTTGTTTTCATTTTATCATTTTATTATTTAGTTTGTAATTGATATGAAAATAATATGAAATGATGATTGCAGATAGCTAAACAAGTAGAGTAGAGTCTGTGTTTGTGCTTCGTGCATAGTGGAATAACATGAAAGTTTTGACACTTTACTTGTTAACATATGAGTAGTAAAAGCTTTGAAAATTATTACAAGAAATTTCATGTTTCGTTTATGTTTTTTGGGGCTATGTTGAAGAAAAAGTCTATCCAATCCAATCGATTACAGCCTCAAAACTGAAAATCCTTAAATTGATTAAGTGATCCGCTATCCTGCCAAAATTTTATTGAAAAGAATCGACAAAAATGGACATCTGCCCGATATCATTTTTCATTTATTAATGTCAAACTTTGGTATTTTCAATACAAGACAATTTTTAAAGATTTTCATATAAATTCTTGGTATTATTTGCTTTGAAATTTTGTTGAAAACTCCCCTTCTACCTTTAAAACACAATCTGTTGAAAGATCATTAATTGATTTTAATATTTAAAAACGACAAAGTTTTGAAACATTTTTTAACCCAAAATTGAGTAAGAGATTTTTCTATTTTAAATCAATATCATTTTGGTTCTACATGTGGGGTGTCTAAAAAACCGGATTCGAATCATGATAATTTTTCTAAAACTCTTGTACATACAGTGGGTGGCCAAATTATTAGTTACACTTATTAATTAAGATTCAACCGCTTTTAATACGTATATAAATTTATTTCTTGTACCAGATGTTTTCGTATTTTAATTCTGGTAATACTGTTAAATATTTTGTGCAGTGTCAACAATGATTGGTGACATTAGAGTGCAGTTGTAGATCATTATCTGTCATTCTGCTCTGAAGTGTGAAATATGCAATTTTGATTAAAGTTTGGCATCACGAGGAAGAACTAAAAGAAAATGTTCAAAAATGTATTTAGAGCATGCCAAAAAGGGTGCAAGCTGTGTAATTGATGCCAAAGAAGGTTCTACCAAATATTAAGATTTTTTTTCAAACAATTTTGTAATATATCTTTTCCTCAAATATATATTTTTAAAACAAAAGAATTTATTTTTAATTGAATTATAAACACTTAATTACCTAAAAGAATAAATAAAAGGATAAATTTCCACTATTTTAAAATGTTATACGGCTTCAAACTAAACAATTTTGCATGTGTAACTAATAATTTGGCCACCCACTGTATATACATATGTATATCTTTTTGTTTCAATGTCGCGTTCCAGTCACTAATTCATCAGTACTCGATCATACGAATCAGGTACCTGAAAATTTACTAGTATGAAGAGACTACTAAATGGAAAAATATGTTTCGTTATTAATATCGCATTCGAAATCATAGTAAAGATTGTAAAAATAAACCTAACATTTCAATATGACAGCTTAAAATTTTAATATAATTAAAAACATCGCTTTGAAATTTTTTCTTCTAATTTGCCGTTTTTTTTTTAATTTTTTAATCTTTAGTTAAAAATACCTAAATTAATTCTTATTATAAACGTGGCGGGAAAATTTTGTCGCGTGCTAAAGCATACCAAATGTTGTAAAAATAAACACCAATCATTTCAACAGTGGAACTTTTAATATACATTATTGCATTTATTAATTTTTTATTTAAAAAATCACTTTAAAAATTATGTTCCATTTCGATTAATTAATTTTTCATTCGGCATCCAATGTAATATATGTATTAAAAACACAATGCATAATAATTACGATTTCGCGGCCTTGCAAGATCTCATATAGAAACTCAATCATCATAAAGTTTGCTATACATATTAAACAATTAAAAATCCATATCTAACACCTCCATAAATTTCAACCTCTGCTATTTACAACCCCTCACCTGTACTTTACATACGTACATTCATGTGTCACGTTTATGGTTAGTTTTCAAATATCGACACACATAAAATAAAATGTACAAGTTAAATTAGTTATTAACTTAAATTGTTTATGTGATTTGAAAAACAAAACCAAACAAAATATGTTACAAATGCTAAAAAGAAGTCAGACAGCCGGACAGGAAAGACAGGCTGTCTTAATAGCAGAGTTTAAAATTCCTACTACATATATTATGTAAAAAATAGCAAAATATATCATAATTTTATAGGAAAACTAGAAAAATATTTTAAGAAAATAATATTTAACTAGAATATTTTGTATGGCAAAATATTTTTAGAATTACTACTAGAAATATTTCATACATATAAATATGGAATACAGATGTACATATTTATTGTGCAGTCAATAGTCAGTTGGAAAAAATGTTTTACTAAATATTAAACGCTGCTTAATATACGCATAATGAGAGTATAACACTGTCCAAAACACTAACAACAATTTAATAATAAACCCATTAAATTGTTGTTTGTTTACAGCTGAAAATGGTTTTTGAAATTTATGACAATATATGAGTCTTTTTTTAGTCTCTCTTTTTCTATGGAGTCACACCACACATAGCTGCCAGATTTGACGATTTTTGGTTTCAAAAATAGTAAAGTGTCGATTTGACGATTTTTTCTTTGAAAGTGACAATTTTTTGAATTACATATTACAATTTTCCATCAATAGTTCTTTTTATTAATGCTGTTGATTCCAAATTCTCTCTTTTTTGAGGCAACAAATATTTTTCTCATTTAGTATCATAAATAGTAAGAGGAACAATTGTTGAGTTTAAGTACAATAATTTCAAATAATATTGTTACGTTTTTATTTTTTAAAAACGGTGGTGGAAAGTTTTTCTATTTCCGTGGAACTTCTACGTTGATTTTTAATTCGCAGAATTCAGCATCTAAAATTAGTTTCATGTTTACCTATTTTATTAGTACTATTCTAACTAACTCATAATATTGTTAAGAAATTGTATTTCAATTTAAATTTAATGGTCGGTATTAACATACAGCATGATAAACAATACAACAACACAATACAACATCTTTATCAACAGATATACATATGTATATATATAATATATATACAAGTTGTGTTAAAACATTATATTTTTTGTGATTTCTTATATTTTATATATTTTGGTATATGAGTATGTAAACTTTTTATGTTTTCGTTCAAACTATTATTAGAAATATTAGGTTTTTATTTTTCCGTTTTTTTTGACGATTTTTACCGAAATTCATCTGGCAGCCCTGTTGTTGGTTGTGATGCCAGAATATTTTATCTGTGGGCTTATTCTGTATTGCGCTGCGAAATTCATAGCGTGCGCAAATGAATTGCGACCCGAAAGGTTTTTGGTATTCTGTAAGACTTTCGCATTCGCAATCGAAATTAATTTCAGTATGTGGCAACACTGTTCCAAAGTAAAGAAATAAACGTCAAATTTATTTGGTTTGTGACAAGTTTTACAAGTTAAAAAAAATTGCTGGTTTTAACTATTAAAAATATACTCGTATACTTTAATTTACAAAAACAAAAAAAAAAAAAAAAAAAAAAAACAAGAACAAATGTGTTATTGGCAAAAATGGATTCTTTTGCACTATAGGTAAATAGATTAATTTTTCAGCTTTATAAAAAATTTTAGGTTGAATATTTCAAATTGGCGCGTCTTGGTGGTCGTATTGTTCGTCTCCCTGGATGAAATTTAATTATTAAAAGCAAATAATCTATTAGGTACCAAACAATAATTGCGAATGCTGTTTTGCCATCGAATGAATTTTGCTATTTTTGACATTGTTTTCGTAATTAAGAATTCCAACTTGTCACCTTTTCGCATTTCAAATGCGATTAAAAAAGTACTTTTCGCAATAGAGAATAGCAACTGTTCGCTTTTATGTATTTTCGAGTAGTATTTATTTTCGCATCGCAATACAGAATAAGCCCCCTGATAATCTCAAATGAAATTGATAATTGCGCTAAAAATAGCCAATTGTTTTTATGTAAGTATAAAAAGATAACTTTTTATTTCAAATAAATTTCTTCGATGTCAATACAATAAAAAAGTTCTCTGTAATTAAATTTATATTCGTTTAAATTAGGGTTGCCAAGCCGGACTGGATTAGCAAATCCCGGGGTTTGGGATTTTAAAAATGTAAATCCCGGAATTCCGGGATTTTTCAGAATACCGTTTTTTAATTCCCGATGTTTTTTTAGCTTTTGCCAATAGGGATTTCAATGAGGCATTACCAGACTCGCTTACAAATAGGGAATTGAATAATAAATCAAATATTGTTCCAGGTAATTGTTTACCAAAAAAGAACTTTTCGAGAGATGACTTATTCACATAACTCGCTGTACTAGATCAATCATACATATTTAAAAAGTCTGGTGCTAGCAGAAGTGCGGCTGTATTTATTAAAAATCTGAATATAAATTCAAAGCTTGTCGCGCTATATTGTATTCGCCAATAAAGATTAAAATTAATTAAAGTTATAATTTGTAATTATTTCACTTCAAAATTTTCTCTGGAAATATATTTAGCCATGTTAATATAATATTATTTTATTAGACGAATTTTCTTTAATTTTTTCTCACTTGGTCGAATCCTAAAAATCTAACTTCACAAATCTATCTGATTTGATATTACACCCGACACCGCCATACATGAGGTGTTTGTAACACCCAAAAAAAAATTATCTGATTCCGAACTGAACCGATTTGACCCAAAAAGTGGTGGTGGGTATAAAAATTTACCCCAAATAGATTTGGTCCCCTTATCTATCCGTTTTATGTTACAGTGAAATAGGGGGATTGTGATCCAAATATATATACAAAGAAGAGTAACTTTGGTAATATTTTAAATACAGAGTGATTTTTTAAGAGCTTTCGGATTTGATTTAAAAACCACATAAAAATTAGAGTAATGTATGATCATCTTTATTTGAGTTGAGAGAACGATCTGTATAATTAAATTTTTAAAGATGATGCATGTAAATGTTAACTCAAGTGGTTCATACACTGAGTCCATATAAATGTTCTCATACTTTCTCAACTTATCGGCTGGAATCTCACGAATACATTCTTCAATATTAGCTTTTAGTCCGTCAACCGTTGTGGGCTTGTATAGATATGTGCTTTAACATAGCCCTACAAAAAATAGTCTAAAGGCGTTAAATCGCACGATTTAGGCGGGCAAATTGTCCGGCTTCAAACATGAAATTAAACAGTTCACCGAACTCACCTGTCAATTGTTGGTCATTGTTTCGCTGTGTGCTGTGTGGCACCGTCTTGTTGAAAACACATGTCAGCCAAGTTCAGGGGCCAAATTACCGCATACGTGATCGAATGAGCTATCGTATCGAAAAATGATTTCGATATCGAAATTATGATAAAATGTACTAAATTTCTTGCTTGATATCAAATGCTATAATCTCAAATAAGAAAATTACGATAAATTTTACTCGATATCGAATGCGGTAATTTGGCCCCAGCTCTACCATTTTGAAAATGTACGGTCCAATGATACCACCAGCCCATAATTCACACCAAACAGTGCATTTTTCGTGATGCACTGGCAATTCTTGCATGCTTTTGGCTTGCTCTTTACAATTTTACTTGTTTACGTATCCATTCAACTAGAAATGAGCTTCATAGTTAAGCACAATTTTTCGATAAAAAGACCATCTATTTTGATAATAAATTTCAATAATCTGCAAGCGTTGTTCGTTTGTAAGTGAATTCATGATTAAATTATAGAACAAACTGTAACAGTAAAAAGTTACACGAAATCTGCTGAGATACCAAATAGAAAGTTGCAAAATATCACCCTTTATTTTGTCAAGCAAGTAGTTGTAGAAACCTCTTCAACTACACTTTGAATACATATGTATTAAACGTTTACTGCCTCCTATTAGACTTCAGCACTTTCAGTAAAGTTTTGGTCCGATTTAGTTCTCTATCGTTATTCAAACTGCATTGGAAATCTGGTCGACGCAATTGAAAAATATATAAACCCTCTAATTATTCACAGCTATGACCAAAACAATTTTGGGCTAGTGTCAACGGATATTTAAAGCAGAGTGAAAATTTCAGCGATTTCAAATAAGTAATGTAATAAGTAATTCGAAATGATGTGCAACAGTTAATGAGTTAATAAATATTAAAACATTTATGCGACCAAATTTTATGTGATCGGCGCTTTATGTCTTCTCCTTGCTTATACGAAGGTATTTTGAGAAATAACCAGTGAAAGACTAATCTCATTGTGATGTAGTAAATAGTTTGGATGACCTCCAGCGGGTGAAACTGCTCTCTCAAAATGACATAATGTTTCAAGACTGAAGGCAGCCTTTTGGCAGAGTAATTGCCCCTGGCCGATCTATCTTGAAGATAGTTAACGAGATTTATATTTCGATTGTCTAAGTGTTGCCGACTACTGCTATTAGAACTTAGAAAACTATTGCCGATGACTTTGGTGGTGGTCACACTTGGTCTTACTTATTCTACTCGGTTAAATAAAATTGCTTATAATTTATAATTGGACAGTCGTATTAATATTTATCCGAAAATAAATAAATATAAAATAGTCATAAACCCCGAAATCTATTAATTTTGTCCCACTTTATGGATCACTAATGTAATCTTTTTGTGTTTTAAACTGTCTCAAATCCCAAAATTAAATTGGAACAAGTCTTAAAGTCTGGCAAACCCGGTTATGATAATGATACCATTTTTTAAATATTGTTTACGTGTATATATCTATTGTTGTGTAAAGAGATAGATGGTGGTGTATATGTGAGTTTAAAATGAATAACTTTATTTAAAATAAAATTATATTTATAGGTAGTTGTTCTTGGTATTGTTTATTATTTTTGATACGCAGAGTTTACGAGTAATTTACACAGTAAACAAATAAAAATATTTACAACGGGTCTGTGGATCAGAAAAGCGCTTAAAAATATTTAAACATTAAAAGAATTTGAAAGTTTTATAAACATATCGATTGGGATGTTCGGTTACTAATATACAGTGGTTTAGAAACGTTTTATATTGGAAATAATTCGGTATCTCGGGGACTATTACAGATATAACAAGAAAATTTCAAATGATTGAAGCTGATGTGTTTTCAAAATTATTTACAGTTTTTTGGCGGCTTAGGCGAAAGGAGAGCCAGTGGGCGGCCCCTCAAAGTTCGTCACCTCGGGTCTCACATTTTTTAAAATAATCGTCAAAAATCCATTTATGATCCGAAGGATCTGAAATTATAAATATAAACAGTTCTTGAGAAGGTCTTAAAAATATACGCTTACATGTGTATGTTATCTCTTTGAGTTATATGTATATATCGATGGTCTCATGTAAAACGGCCCTAACTCGCATATTTGAAACTTTACAGGAGAAGGTAAAAACATAAGAGAAACTGTATAATTCAACATGTAAATTTTTTGTACAACTGCTTATAAAAGCGTTATTTTTTACACTATTGCAATAAATTTTTGTGAGGATGTGTATTTGCGTTAAATGCATTGGAATCGCAAAAAAACAAATTTCGAAAAAATAGCGAGTTAGGGCCTTTCTACATGAGACCAACGATATGTAGGTTTATTTTTTTTTTATTTTTCTAATGTTTTGGTTTTTTTAGATATGGCGGGCCTACAGAGGGTCGAAAAAATTTATTATATTCGTGATAAAATTCTAAATCAATTAAAACAACTTGCTAGCTGTTATCTCTTGCCTAGTAAAAGTTACATGCTTCCAAATTTGGAACACATAAAACGGCCCTCCCCAGACCTAAGCAAACTTGGCAAATTTAAAAAAAAAATTCTTAAGTAAAAAAATCTAAAATCACAAAGCACCGACTCTATATTTGCATAGCATTATACATATGTATGTTACTTTAATACACAAAAGGTTTGTTTACTATCACACAGTAAATAACGTCACAGTGGGCAGTTTTATAAAATTTTGTTTCAAATTTTGGAACACATTTTTCCCGTTTTAGGAATTTCGGTAATTGAAAATATAAAAATGACAGAAATTATGTCTTTGATTTAAGGATATTTCAATATATAAGTATTGGTTTTAAATGTTGTTATGATATCTTTAACCTTTAAAATTTTACATTAATTCAAATTTTATATTTTTCTTTAAAAATGCATTTTTGTAGATCTTCTGAAGGACTGTTTATATTAAAAATTTTAGGTTACATCTCCCGAGATACTGAATTATTTCCATATTAAGACGTTTCTAAACCACTGTGCAACAGTCTACCTTTAACACATATTGGCCATATTCTGAGATTTCTTTTAATATTTAAAACATTTTGAAACAAATAAGTATCAACAAAACATTTTAGTATTATAAAAAATACTTAAAATGTAACCCCTGTGTAGTCAAGCCATTAATTTGTTCACTCAGTGAACAATTTCGTGTCCAAACATTAATTTGTCTCGTGTGTCTAATACCGAAACCGTTTTTGTTCGATCAATCGATCATTTATGGCACAACTATGTCTACGTAGTAATTTGCACACATAAAATACCGCAATTTAAAGAAAACTATAAACATTGATATTGACATGTTTTCCCCACAGAGAAGAACATGAACATTGTCCGTAATCCTGTCGATGTTTTCTACTTATGCGCACAAAACGGCGACAAAAACAAAACGTACCTTCTTTAACTTATTGCATTATGGTTAACTTCGTTCAAATGTGTACAAGTGTGAATCTTTTGTTTACACTTGCTGGTTACAGACGGTACGATACCGAGAGAGAAAATAAGTAGTAACACAAATGTTGCCAGTACGTATTTTTCGCGTTTGAGAACAAAAAATATTGTGGCTCTAATAGTTTTTTCACAATTACATATTTTCAGTTGAAATTGAAACGTTAAAACGTACAGTTGTTGTTCGGGAGAGTAAAAATAAAAATAATAAAAACATAAAACAATACTCATAAACAATAAATAATATATGTATATTAGTGGCTTGAAAAATAATTCATAATATTGATTTGTTTTTTTTATGTGTAAAAATAATAATTTACAAATCAAATAAACAAATAAAGTGTTGCTTGTTTAATAATTATTATTACATATATTAAATATTATCTACAAACAAAAACAAATCCAAAACAAAACAAATCATGTCCTATACTGCCACCTTGGATGTAGATAAAAACATTAGTTCGGAAAATTCCAACGCAAATCTGATGACAGTAGAAATACCTGTCATTAATCCGTCTGCAATACAAATAGAAACGACAACAATATCAACCATACAAACACCACCCCCAACACCTGCCATAATTGATACGGTTGATTTTAAAACGAAATCCTCCTCGACCCATTTAGCAGTAATGGATAACATGGATCCTCAGCAAACACAACAACAACAGATGCAATCATCATCGACGACCACCACAACCATGACCAGCACTAAAGGTAAACGAAAGGATTCAAATAAAATGGGAAAATCCCATCCGTTTAAAACTATTTCAAAAGTTGAAGCACATTTTAAGTAAAATTCTTAGCCAACTTTTTCTGAGTTAAACACAACTTTATT
Organism: Bellardia pandia; assembly: GCA_916048285.2. NCBI lineage: Eukaryota > Metazoa > Arthropoda > Insecta > Diptera > Calliphoridae > Bellardia > Bellardia pandia. The sequence continues at coordinate 27,262,076 of OU696531.1, forward strand.
TATGTACGTCTGAAGACTCATTTGTGTTTAAAGTTAAAATAATTCTGGAAAATCATGTGAATATTTAAAAACCTTTTAAAATCATTTATGTTGAGTTCCTACTCAACATCTGAGAATAGTTTTTGGTTTAATTTACTAGTGTTAATGAACTAGTGTTATTGCCACGATATCAAAACTCAATGGAAATCAATCGAAAACATTTTTTATTTCATTCAAAATTTGTCGGCAGAAACTGTACTCGTATTTCTACTAAGACTACGTCTCTGAAATGCACCGGATGTTTGTTGTTGACAAACATTTTAGAAATCGTTCTTTCATCATCTGTATTTTGAAATGACAGTTATTATTTATAAGAAATCAACAATTTATTTCTACATTTATTCTCTAAATGATAAAAAAAACTACTTTAATGAAGAACAAACATTTAAAATATATTTTGATTATGGAATGTAATCATGATAATTTTATTATTATAAGATTAACTGGCAGTCATTACTTAACTACTTACCAGCAATGCCGTTGGCATGAATTAGTCATCGATGTGTAAGTTGTTTTGCAATTATGAGTTTTTGTTGGCTAATTAAATTTATACGATTCGATTTAAGAAAAATATAATCACTCAAAGGTGGAATGACTTTTTTTTAAGAAATAAGTGTGAATTACGTAAACAAGTATTTATATGTAGATCGTAAAATCTGATCATTACTATCGGCATACAATCTGGGCGGTTACTCTCTATTGCGATGCGAAAGCAAATGCGATGCGATAACCATACAAAATGTACGCTTATAGCATCGCATTTGCTTTCGCATAGCAATAGAGAGTAACCCCCCAGCAATGCTGATAGCATTAGAAGTAATTTATGAGTTTTTGTTGTGTATTTATCCTTTACATTTATCCATCGACAGAACCCGAGAGAGTCATCTGGTCAAGTAGCTCAAGCCAGTAGCTTAAGGTACGGTCACACTTGGCAAATATTTGCCGAAAAAGACGTAACCACGAAATAAAATAAATTTGAACTTTATTTATTAAAAAAAAACTTCGTTTATTTAGGACAAGACACAACAAATATTTAGTCTTATTTTAGTTGATGCTGTTTGATCTTGCAAAACTCTTGTAAGAGTAAATCTTTCGTATATAATATTGCTTCTAAAGAATTCTTTTTCAAGGAATTTTTTACTTAAGTTTTATTTACGTTAACTTGACTAAATACCCTTTCCATATTTGCTGAAGAATGTCGCAAGGCTAAGATTTTCGAAATAAATTTAGTCAGGAAAGGAAACAAGAATCAAGAATCTCTTGTTTGCATCTCTGATATTTTTTTTCCCAAAAATCCAAAAGTTTTATATTTTTATTAGGGGAAATATTTTTCAAATCTAATAATTTTAATTGTCCGAATTCGCTTTCTAATTCTTCTCTTTCACTTTCTGCAACAAAGTATGAAAATTCTTTTAAAATATCATATAAACACCGTTTTTTCTTGATTAATAACTTCAATTATTAAAAATCATTAAAATTAGGGCATAAATCGCCCCTAAAATCGTCAAATCTGGCAGTTATTCCTTAGTGTACGTTCAATACTAGTTTATGCACCAAGTTCAATGACACTTAAGGTGGTTTTAAACGGTATATATTTTGCAGTGCGCTTGTCAAATTTTCCACTGCAAAATTCAACACGTCGTGTACAAGCAACAAAAAAATGCTTCTGCAAATGTCAGCCTGCATTCACAACGTAAAATTTTCAATCAGAGAATGTTCTACTTTCATCTGACAAAGTACCTGCAAGCAGCTGTTTTGCAAGTCAATTATTTATGGCGCCAAGAACATAGTGTTTGTGATTTAGCAAATTTATATTTAAAAAAAAATTGTATTAAACAAAACAATAAATTTGTATTGAAATATTTTAAAAAAACCTATTTATACATATCAATTTTTATTTAACTTAAATACAATAATTTTTGCTACCATATGGTACATTTTTCCCTTTAACTATTGCTTAAATTTTTTTATTTTTATATTTTATAGAAGCTATTATTGCAATAATATTGCAAGTTACAATTATTTCATTTTTTAATCCATTTTTTCAAACTATATTTGCAAGAACACAAAACTCCCGAGAAAATAATCAAAAGAAAAACAGCTGTTGTCTTCTATTGTAGATTATGTCACATGAAACTAAAAACAGACGTGTGAAAGCCAAAATTATAAACTGCTTGCAAATTACCAATTTTGACAGACATGCACTATTACATATCGTCAACGAAAATCCAAAAGGCCGTAACTTCACATTTTACTTTTTTACAGGAAAAGCAAAAAACTTTATAAATTTAAGACTATTTCATTCTTATTGGCCAAATTTAGTTTTTAGTAATTGTACTTAAGGCCATTTGGAATCGTTTTTTCTGAAACCAAAAAGCCGTAACAACAAAAATTTTTTTTAATAAAAGTTAAAATTAGAATGAAAAAATTCCCCTTTTCACTCTTATTAAACATTTTTTACTGTTTTTTTTTGTGTTTTGAATATAAAAGATACAAAACTCATTACAACGAGTTTAAGGAATTCTAGAAAAATATACTTTATTTAAGAAAACAAAATTAAAAAAAAAGAAAAAAAAATTAATTATTGTATACATGAAAAGAAAAGGAGTTCACATTGCGAAGTAAAATTTATAAATCTAATCTGAGTATGGGAAATTATCGTAAAAACCGTGGCAATCAGCCGGAAGTAAAAATGTAAGTTCCCGGAGATGGCTCCATTTTATTTTGTATATTTTTATTTTTTCTTTATGTCACAGCGTCCTTGTTACTAATTCGAAAAAAATTAACTTTCAACTAACAGTTAAACAAATGCCAACTTTGTTTTAATATATTTCGTTACTTTTTTTTCATGAAAAAAATCGAATTTGAATTTTTTATAGTTACAGTCTTTTGGATTTTAGGTGACGATATGTATCGTGCAAATGACAAGTACACTGAAAAATACATAACCACCTTTAATTGTTTTCATTGAATTCCAGATTAAAAATCCTCACGCATGCGTTTTAAAGTCTTTTTAGGTGTTTTACCTTTATAAGATTATCTACATATGTATCTTCAAATAATTCATATTACAAAAGAAATTATAAATTTCCATAGCACAGACTATAATTAAAAACTGTCTAGTGCTAAATTTTTCGTAAAAACCTAGAATTTCAATGTGCTGTAAACTTACAATTAAATTACTATATGTATGAATATAATCTCAATGAAGGTGTTTATGGTCAAAACTAAAATAAACCCCGTTTTTTTTTTTGTTTCTAACTAAACTACTATAAACATGCAACCATCAAAGTCAGTCAACGCCATGGGTAAGAGACCAGCAAAATAAATAAATTTGTTATTTTTGCTACAACGCAACTAAATTGTTTTAAATTTACTATTAAACACGTTCAGCCAACTAATAAAATCCCCATCATCATCCACAAAAAAAAAAAAAAACATCAACTTCAATATTGTGGGTAGTCGTATTTGTAGCACATGGAGTAGTTAAAATTTATAGAGAAGTTGTTAGTTAGTACGAGTGGTTGTTACCCATCCACCATTATTATGACCATTATAATAATTATGAGCGTCTAGTAAAAGTTGCTGATGTTTTGCATTAATTTTCACTTTATTTTGAATTTGTTTTTAAAACGAAATGAATGAAATGAAATGTTAAATTAATGGGGAAGACTTTCCATGCAAAATACTTACTACAGTTTCTTTATAGTTAGAAATTCAATTAACGGCCTCTAAATGACCACTGGGTAAACAGAGTTGTTTGCCAAATATTGTAATTTATAATACAATGTAAGTGATAAATCAGTGATATAAACATAAATTTTACCTGATATGAAAACGCTAATTGTGTTTGTTGATACTTCTCTTTATGCCTAAAACAATTTATATTTATAGATACAGAAATCGAATCTTTAATTGGACTGTTGTTTAAAATAGTTTTCTTTTTCGAAGATTCCATCAAGGGCTTTATATTTGTTAAGATTTCTTTTAATTGGTTTGGTATTATTCTTTAAAATTTCCAATTTCAAACTAAACATATGACCATCAAAATTACTTACTAAGTACTCTTTGAAATCTATGATCAGGAATATTGAAAGTGGTTAAAATCTGTTCTTAAACAAATCTTGAAATTAGGAAAATCTTTCACAAGATAGCGACAAATTTTACATATAAATTTAATACATTTAAAGTGAAATTAAATCAAACAAGGCCATAAAAGAGTTGTCCATACGAGTGAATCAATTGATGGCTTGTTAAGTCGGGGGTTACAGAAAGATGTTGGTTTGAAGATAGCATACAACCTTAACAAACAGAATGTAAAAAATTGGTTTTGTTTTGCTAAAGGTAAATGGCAAATATTTACTCAAAAAAGCGTAACCACTTGTTTTAGCACAAATTTCTTTAACGTTGATTGCTCTTACAAGAGTTTTGCAAGATCGAACAGCAAAAAAATAAAACTAAATATTTATTGAGTTTTGTCCTAAATAAACGAAGTTTTTTTAAGTAAATAGTTTAAATATATTTTATTTGTGGTTACGTCTTTTGTGGCAAATATTTGCCAAGTGTGACCGCACCTTAAGCTAAATGTGATTAAGTCAGATGAAATAAAGATACATTTGTTTGGTTCGGATGTCCACAGTGTAAAATTACCAAACTCAAGTGAATTCTTAAGAAATCAAAAACCAGAAGAAAATAGGTCGCCTTTTCCGCATATAGGCGTGTTGAGAGGTGGATAATAATCCCCTATTCTTCGCACAGTTGTCAGCAATAATAATGTTAAACTTATTGGTTTGAAAATTTTTTTCCTATCAATTAAAAAACTATTGATAAATCAAATCAATTTATTCTTAAACCCAACGACTAGAATATTATTAAGTTCAGTTTTAGAAACCTTCATGTATTCTTCATTTATCCTTAAAGTATTTTACCTGCTCCAAAGTAAATATGAATCCATAAGTAAAATTTTTTTTTTTGGGAATTGCGGAATTCTCTTAGTACTGTTGCTAATTATCTTTCACGAAAAATTCTCATATTTCAATTTCATAAACAAGTAAGAATATAAGCCATTACTAAACTACTTCTAAGTAATGCAGATGATATGAAGTAGTCAATGAAAACTAAATTATTTAGTAAAATTGTAGGTGTGACTAGGACTCATGTGCAACTTATTTGGGGCGAAATTTGTTGGGATACATGGGGCTAGGTGAAATAATGAACCGATTTTAACCAAATTCTATCCCAACCGTCTTGGGGCCGAACAGAAGTCTCATACAAAATTTGCACAAGGTTTACATATACAGCCAGACAAATAGGAGGGCATTGCTTAATCGACTCAAAAGGTGATTCTGATTCGATCAATATACTTTAAAGTGGGACTAATATATATGGGCGTTACAAACATTAGCACACATCCAATAAACGTTAACCACTATGGTGGTGTAAACAAAGGAAATAATTATGTTTCTTATGCAAGGTAGAGTTAGAGTAGAGCCTCTGGGATTTAACAATAGTTAAAAATAATTCCCCAAAGATAATAAAAATATTTTCCTTAGATTTCCTTCCCCCCCCCCTCAAAAAAAATCCTGTTTATTATTAAACTTTTACTATAATACATAAGTCAAGTTTAAATATAACAATTTTTTTCAAAATACTAATTGTATCTTCAGTTATATTTCGTCACCTGAAATGCAAAAGGGCGTAACAACATATATGAAAATTTTACAGGAGATAAAAAAAACTTTATAAAATCAAAACTATTGAAGTTAGCGTTATGATTTTTTCAGATTAGCATTATAATACGATGATACATTTATTTCTTAAGACAGGATTTACTTTCAACGATGTTTTTATTAGTTGTGTGGGATGCGCTCTTTTGAATTCAAAAGACCTGAAATCAAAAGGGCGTAACATCACAAATTTTTTTAGATTTTGAAGGAATAAGAAGTACAAATAGAGATGCTTTTTATATGCATTTAATTTTGTTAAGTTTATACATTTTATTAAGTAACTGAAAATTTAAAAACAATATAACATTTCATTAAATAACGGCTAAAAAAATTAAAGATGGAATTCATTGCACATTCACAAAAATTAATGTGGACTTAGTATAAGAATTTTCTATGGTTAGTTTTTATGAATACTGGGTTAATCTTCAAACGGAATGTTGTCATAAAATAAGTGGCAATCTGCAGGTATTAATCTTTTCTGATCTTGAAGGTGTTGCCACTTCTTCTTTGAAATTTTTAATGTCTCTGTATGTAATTGCGAAGGCTGTTCAACGACGAAGTTCCTTTTAGTTCTTTGAGGAAGTTCTCGATATTCATTTTCTATATTAGTTTTGAAATAAATGACAAAAAAAAATAACAAACGTACCCACCAGCAAGTGAAAATTAATATTAACCCTCCGTTGCGACATGCAAGTAAACTTACAGTTGCATGTGGCAACGGGGGGTAAGAAACCAAAAGAAAACTGAAACGCGCTGCCGTTATTGCCAAACTTACTCGTAAACGTGAAAATTTGGTACGCGCTAAAAAATACCAAAATGAAATTTAAACTGGCAACAAACCATAATTTTTAAATTTTGGTATTTGAATTTCAGACAAAAAATGTTTTGAAATAATATACAAGAAAGAATTTTATTAATATATATTTTTTTTCTAATCTAAAAATATAAATTTTGAAGCGATTTTAAAATTATTAGTTAGGGCAATATCATTTGGTAGGAGACTTGAAGGATATCGTAATTTTTTTTATTATCCAACACAAAAAAAATTTATTTAAATTTGAGAGTTTTTACAGTGAACCTTATGACTTAATGTGGGTTGCGCCCTTTTGATTTAAGAAAAAGCAACTTTGTTGTTACGCCCTTTTGCATTTCTTTTATAAAGTCGTTGTTTTTGACATTTGGACTGTCAAAATTTATGAGAACATGTATTTTGATTTGCTTCATCATAATAAATGAAAAAATGCATTTTGAATTTTTTGGTTGTTACGCCCTTTTGCATTTCAGGTGAAGATTTGTATTTTCTTATTATGACTCTTATTATCGTTGAATATTTTTTATACTACACTTATTTATAGAGAGTAATATTTATGTACGTATAAAATAAAAATAAGAAAAATTTAACTTAAAAAAAGAAAAACATTGCTTTGCTACATTATTGTTATATTTAATAAATTTAAAAGGAGAAAAAAAAAATAACAACCAACAACATGTAATAAATTTAGTTAAATCGCAATTGGTTTTCAAGTTAATGTACGATTGAGTAGAGCGGCCGCGGCGTATGTACGAGTATTTATGTGTATAATCGCACTTAATTAAATGAAATCATCAAAAGAAGCGAGAGCTGGCATGTACGCGATTAAACAAATTGTTTATTAAATTATTTAAGGGGTATCTGGGGAAGATATATTTGCTGCACTGACTTGAAGCTCATGTATGACTGACTTCTTTCTTCATAATGCAGTTAAGCAACTTGTAAATTTTGTATGTGGCCTAACCCCTTATTTGTTTTGCTTTTCTTGTTGCATGTCATGTGTTTACACGCTTATTCAAACACCAAGATTCGAAAGCGAAAGTCTCTACTCAAGATTATTGTAATTGGAATGTGTGAAATAAACATTGGAGTGCTGCAGAACAATCCAAAATGGTGAATCTTTTCTGAAAATTCAAAACCAAAACATTGATTTTGTTTCAGCTATTTTAAAGTTACATTTTTCATTGGCCGGTTTTTGTATTCAATCATTAATTACCCAAAATTTGTTGCCTAGTGTAGCGCAAGTTAGTATTTATACATTTTGCTACAATTTGTTTAAGGTACGGTCACAGTTGGCAAATATTTGCCGAAAAAAACTTAACCACTAAATAAAGTATATTTCAACTCGCTTATTTATTTTTATTTTATTTGATGCTCTTTGATCTTGCAAAACTCTTGTAAGAGTAAACAGCGTCAATCAAATTTGTCCTAAAATAAGTTTTTACTCTTTTTTGAGTAAATATTTGCCAAGTGTGACCGTAGCTTTAGAATTACGATGACTACTAGTTAAAGTTATTTCATTCAAAGTGCAAAAATCGCTGAATTGCAAATGATTTTTTTTTTTGTTTTTGAAAATTTAATTAAATTGGAAGTAATTAAATGTTTTGTTAAACAAAAATATGGTTGAAAAAAACTTAATATAGAATTCCATTTACAGTCATATCAGTGGGGGAGAACGTAACGATTTTCTAAGGAAAACGTATTAAAATGATGTCACTTTAAAATTGCAAATGATAATAAACAATTGAGAATATAAATTAAAAGCTGCATAAGTTCATTTAAAAGCATTGAAAATTTTAAATAATTGAAGCCTCAGTGTAATATTATTTCTGTTTTGTGATGAATGAGAGTTTAAACTAATGCTTAAACTATTATTTTTAGACATTTTCTTTGTGTCCCTTTTAAGGCTTCTGACAATAATTTGACTAATATTCTTACTAATGAAGTAATGCTTTGTGGATAAACTGTTAGATCGAGTAATATGCCGGTGATAAATCTGTTTAAAATCTAATGGAACCTGTGTAGCTTTTAAAATACCATTAATATTTTGTTTAAGCTCCTTATGTCCTTTTTGTATGTCCTTTAATAGTCTCAGTAGTTCTGAAAGAACTTTCCAACATAATGCCTGCCTAACAATATATTTTCTAGCAAATTATTGTACTCAAAAATATTTTGGGGGAGCTAAAAATTCTTCTCCATTATCTGCAGCATACAATTGTTTAACTGACACTGTGATGACAAGTTTAACTAGGGTCTCCTAAAAACTCTTAAGATTAAATATCGTATATTCGTGTTTGCAGCACAGTTTAATGTCCAGAATATTATTCGAGTAACTCAAAAAGAATAATTTTTAATGCCTCTTTATTGGTACAGGGTTTTGCAACTCCTCGAAAACATTACAAGTTCAGTTTTTCTTAGATTAACACTCAGTCCATGATCAATCACGATGCTCCATTGGCTTAGCAGTGTGAGTCTCTATGACATCATGTTCAACTGAACAGACAATTTACAATATAGAAGGTAAGAAGTCCCACTGAGTTGTGAGTATTTTGTTGTCACTATTCCAGAAGGGATGATCCTGTGGTTAAGTATGTACCTGCTACTATAGTTGCAGATTCCACATAGTTAAACACTTTTTCTATATACTAAATCTTCCCAAACTTAAGCAATTTATAAATAAATCAAGAGCCATCTCAACCGACTTTCACTTCATAAAGACGTATTGAGAGGTTGATAACAATCCTCGACTGACATTCCTCGACAATGATTCTTTCCAAAGTTCAACTAATTGTTCCAAAATCTTTTAGACCATTGTGTGGCGCATTTAACATGGTGGAATTAATGTTATCTATGTAATACATTATTATCTAGATAGGCTGAAGTTTATTTATCCGTGAATTAAAGGGTGAATACTATTAATTGATGTTGCGACAGGATCTATAAAATTTACTAAATTCGTAACTATTAAGTACTTCTGGGCCAATGATTTTTGTTCATAATTATTATTTCGGAACACATGATATTAGACATTAGTCTTAGAGAAACTTTCGATACTCCTGCTTCTACGTTTTGAGCTCCCACTGCTGAGCTACAACAAATATATCAACCAGTCACCTAAAATCTAGAATTTGTTGAAAAGTTTGTAACCTCGCTTTTTTTAATAATTTATTATTAAAGTTAATTAAAGTATTTGTAGTTTTTTATTTCATTTGATCTTTCTTACTTTTAAGAAAGGTTTTATTTCACCAAATTTCAGTTCTAAAGAGTGACTTATTAAGAGCTTACGGATTTGATTTAAAAAACACATAAAATTTAGAGAAATGTTTTAAATCTTTATTTGAGTCGATACAACGATCTACATATGTATATAATTCAATGTTTAAAGATGATTTCATGTAAATGTTGACCGTGTCAGTACCCATTACCAAAAGATAACCGTTGTGGTAGGTCGTGTGGCTTTAATTCTTGCACCACTTGTATTTTAAAAGGTTTTAGACGCAAATCTTTTCACGTAGTGGAGTAACAGAGGTCCAATTGCTACGAACGGCGCCGAATGGACAATTCACGGTCATCATCAACACTGGCTGCGATATTTTCCTCTGTCCGCACCCTACGTATGCATGTTGGTGAATAATGATCAATAATGTAAATTAAGTCACAAGATTTCGAGGAACTTCTTCAGATGGTCGCCCAAACTGACAATAAAATGGAAAAAGTGTACGATACAATTATTAATAAAATCTAATCTGCAAACGTTGTTTGGTCGTAAGACCAAACTGAACATGTTACATGACAAGAGCTGAGTTGTCCAAAGAAAGTGCTAAAAAGTCACCATATTTATAAATGTAAAAAGAGCAGTTTCATCTAATTTTTAAATTGCATACAATGCAATCTTGTGATTTAGCAGGGTAGGTAAAATACCGCTTACGAATTAAATTTAAATTTTTTCGTTTTGTTATAAAATTTAAAAAAAAAATTAAATTCGCTTAAATAAATTTTAAGTCAATTCCTTGATAATATTATACGAATCGAAAAGAAAGTTCGAATAAATAAAAGAAATCAATTCCAGCAATTGCGGTACTCTGTGTTTTAGGGACAAATAGATGTTTCAAAAGTTATACATTTTTATTAACTAGCGTAAGAAATAACATGAAATTATACGATTGGCAACAAATACATTTATCGCTAAGAATCAGTTTCCTCTGTGCAGACAACTTTCGAAAAAATAAAATTTAAAACAATTTTTTAAAATTTGATTTTCTTTGTGTTGCCATTTTACAGCGGATGCTTGCTTGGTTTTTATCTATTTCTTATTTTATCTAAAACCTGATAAGAGTTTCAATTTTATTCTATTTTTGGTTTATAAAAAAGACAAGTCAATGAAATATTTCCACAAATATTTGCACAATTGATAATTGTGTACAGTAGAAGAAAGAAGCAAGTATAAAAAAAAATATTTTACGTTTGCTATAATTAAAGTTTAATTAAAATGTTTTTGTTTTCGATTTTATTAGCTTGCTTCAGCGTTGCCAGTTTAGGGAATTTATCCACAAATTGAGTATTTTTTTTCGTGATTTGGGATAAAAATTTCATCTTGGGAATCAGGGGATTTTTTTGAGACGACAACACAATTTTAGAGGATTTTTTTTTATAAATTATGGTAACAAGAATGATTTTTGAGCTAAAAAATGTGCGTCTGGCAAGTCTAAAAATCTGTGTTATTATTTATAGTGGATGGCTTCTAATAAAGAAGAAGTATATAAATATTTAAAAAAAAGTATATTTTTTACCGTTTAAAATGATTGCAAATACTAATTTTATTAAAATAAATCATAATGCTTTTTGGGAACGCGAAAATTGGGCAAAAGGTTTGAAATATACATATACGAGTATATTTTTAAAGGGTAACTAACGCTTGCGTTGAACGCGTTTTTTCAATAATGAATACTACCAAAACAAAAATACGTAACAAAATGCAATATGAATTATTGGAAGCACTTCTCAGAATAAACACATACATATGTACTTTCAAAATAATTCAAATTGTTGTCAGAAATTTAATCCATCTGCTGAAATGCTAAAACTTTTTAATATAAGCAATATGTACAACAACATTTCTGAGGCTGATGAATCAGAATATTTTGATTCTGAAGTTTTTGAAATGCTAAACTCTGGTAAATAATTTTTTATAGGTACTTCTATATATTAAAAAATGTGTAATTTTTTCTTTACAAGATTTATAATTACAAATCAAATTAGTTTGAATATTAATATATGTAGCTACTGATAAAAATGATTTTTATTAAATAAATATGTTATTTTTTAAATAAAATAAAAATTTTACAAAAAAAAAATTTGAATAAAAAAATCAGTTTGGGGATTTTTGGGGATGACAAATTAAAAATTGGGGATAAGCTTTAAAAAATACTGGCAGCACTGGGTTGCTTATTAATTATTTACAATCGTGCATCGTTTTTTTAATTTTAAATTAATTTAAGTTAAACTGTTTTATGGTTGTAGATAAAACGTAAAAAGAAAGTGAAATTTTAAAATTTATGTTTGTGTTTGTGTTTTTAGCTGCATACGTGTATGTTTATTGCAGGATGACATGTGGTAGTATCTGCTGAAATTTGCATCTGCTTTTGCTATTATTCCCAGCTAGCAATTGGAAGATTGTTTTTGATAATATCAGCAAAATGAGTCTTTTAAGATTGCCTTAGATGATCAAAAACTGATTAATCAGTTTGTCGATAAAAAAAGACTCATACATTTTTAGAAAGCGACTAATTTGAAGAACAAAAACAAAATCTGCTGAATGTGCGGAATCATAATTTAATCACACAGCTGTTCATAATATGAATGTTTTTAAGAAAGTGACAAAAATGTTTCTCAAGAGAGCGGCTAGGGTACCATTTTCTCCCGACAAAACATTAATTTTCAACTCAAAAGCGAGAGCATAAGTGAGCATTTAATCGCGCGTGGGAGTTAAAGAAGCCTCATATTTGATTAAAAATTTCAAAAAATGCCAGCTGGGTTACGTTAATTGTTTTATATATTTATTTATTTATTTGTGTTTGTTAGGGTAGGGCTGTGTTTTTCTTTGCCAAAGTTCTATTTTCGTTGTAAATATTATTGAAATTTCATTTTTATTAAATCTTATTAAAATTCATAAAGAATTTTGTATTCACATTACTTTTTGTTTGTGTGTTTATTTATTTAAAAAATACTACGAGTTTGTTTGTAATTTGTAGTCAAAAAACGCGTATTGAACAGAATGCCTTTTGCATAAATAATTAATTTGCGTTGTTCTAAAACGTAAATACATAGATAAATGTAAATAATTTTTGTTTTTATTTAAACGCAATATAAATTTATTAAAAATTATATATGTACATATGTACATATGTATAAACAATGATGTTGATGATTAATACATAAAATGTGTTTAATTAAAAATAAATATAAATATTATGAAAATTATTAATTGTTTACTTAAATACTAATTGTGTGTGTATAATTACTTCCCGTTTTGTTAGAATTTCTTAAACTATATTCTTATTGATGGAAATGATATCAGTTGACTGTAGATTTCTTAAGGTGGATTCACCCATTTGTTCCGAACAATTTTTTACTAAGAGTTTTTTGCAACACAATTCACCCATTTCGAACGATTTGTCTAGAAAATCAAAGCTGCCATATGTAAACAAAATTTATTAGTTTTACAAGTGGTGTTACTGCGGCCTTTGATTTAAGGCAGAATTTAAGGCAGAATAAGTCTCTACTTTCTGTTCCGTTCCGAATCAGCTGAATCAAGTTAAATATAAAATGTGTAGAAGTCGTTAGTTGTTTTGTTACTTTCCGTGCCGTTGCGGACGAACCTGTTGAAAACAAAAATTTGTTAAGTAATTGTAAGTGACAGCACAAAACAGCTGGCATCTGCACAACAAAAAAAAAAGTTTGGTTTATTACAAACATTTTAAATTTCTTTGAATTTAATTAAGTTTTTGTATAAAATATAAATATAAAAAATAAACGATATATGACGAAAAACTCATCACTTTAGTCGAAAGTAATGACATATTGTACAATAAAAAAACTTTGATTTGTATTTTTTGATTTATTTTCGCGGTGTGTTGTCTGTTTACCTAAAACAGCTGATACGTTTATACGGAAAAATTAACTACAAAAATTTAACAACAGAACGACACGGAACAGAATAGCAACAGAAAGTAAAGACTAATGCCTTAATTTGCTTTGATTTATTTTAAAATATTGTGTATATTTTTCAAAAACAATTTACGAAATTTTTAATGAATAAATGAAATGAATAATTTAGGCAATTCAGTTCACTTTTGTCCAGACAAAATATAAAATTAAACCAATTCAAGCTGAGAGTTGATCGTAAAAAATATTTTCTCTCTCTCAAAAAGAGATTTATCAAACTTCATATGAGAAAAACTTCGAACAAATATTTTGTTCAGAACGAATGGGTGAATTAGCCTTTAGGCTTTTAATGAAATAAAGCGTGATCCATTTGGAGGTTGCCTACTTTTTTAAAGAAAAAAAACACAGAAAATTCAAATTTAATGGGGAATGTTTATTATCATTTGAAAGAACATTCTTTAGTATTTATTTTTTGAAGATTATGTCTATCAAATGTTGGCCGTTGCTACGCCGCAGACAGTCTATCCGTTGAGTCCAATTTTCGATGACTCGTTCTAGCATCTCCAAGGCCTGAATCGAAGCGGGTTTGTCCGCATAAACTTTAGATTTCACATATCCTCACAGAACGAAGTCTAAAGATGTGATATTGATATAATTATGTGCTCACCGAAGTGTTCTCTCAATAAATCCATTGATTGATGCGATGTGTGGGAAACTAAATGCCGTCGAGATCACGAGCTACAATTTGAGGCATCAAATAGTCGGTCATCATGGCACGTTCGCACCGGCATAATTTTTAAAGAAATATGGACCGATGATTCCACCGGCCCACAAACCACATGACGTTGTCTATTCGGTCGAATATTATCCAATAATGAATGCTGGGTCTTAAAATGGGTGCTGGTGTTGCGAATAGTACGATCAGTAGGCTGATTATGTTGACCATAAGTTAGGCGAAGTGCACGAAACACATTCCTCACCGAACGTGAATTTTCGTAATAAAGTTGGACGATTTGTAAACGTTGTTGAGGCGCTGGTCTTTCTATTATGAAATGCCAAACAACACTGAAATGTGATTTTTTAAGAGCTTACAAATTTGATTTATATAAACATACATATATAATATAGAGAAATGTATGAAATCTTTATTTTAGTCGATAGAACGATTTATACGATTCGAACGATTTAAACTAAATGTTGACCGCGCAACGCCTACAAAGGTTCATAATCTGGGTACAATTTTGAATACTATCTCCAACAAATCGGCCGGTATATCACGAATAAATTTTTAAATATTAGCTTCCAGTGCGTCATTCGTTTCGGGCTTCTTCCTATAGATATGTGCCTTAACATAGCCCCACTAAAAAATAGTATAAAGCTGTTAACCGGTTGTGCGGTCCATAACGTAAAATAAACTGTTCACCGAACTCGCCTTTTAATTGGGCCATTGTTTCGAGTGCTGTGTGGTATGAGGCACCGTCTTGTTGAAACCAAAAGCAAAGAAAAACTTGTTGCTGCCTTTGTCGTTTTTGAAAAAGTACAGTCCAATGATGCTATCAAACAGTATATTTTTTGTCATTCTTCTGGCTACTCTTCACATCAAATACAACAATTTTGCTTGTTTACGTATCCACTCTAACAGAAATAAGCTTCGCCGCTGAACATAATTTTCCGATAAAAACGTGGATGAAGTGCATGGAGCACATTCTTAATTAAACTTGAACTTTGATGATAAAATTTAATAATATGCAAGCGTTGATGGTTTGTAAGTCGTTTCGTGGTTAAATTAAAGACAAACTGAACATGTTTAACAGTAACATGCTACACGAAAACACTGAGCTGCCCAACACAGTCTTGCCAAAAATAAAGTTGCTAAAAGATCACCCTTTAGCAGATTTAATTTGATATAAAGAAGAAATAACTTTCAACATTTCACTAATGTTTGTGTTTTTTTGTTTGTAAAGTTATTTTTTCCCTTGAGAAGGTCAAGATAGTTGATTAATCGTGTTAAGTCCACTAGTAGTCCAGCTACCATCCTGATTTTGACTGGATCTTTCCTAAACGACTAGTCTCAAAAGAACTTACGATTTCGCTGGAGAAGTTCCTCAACACAAAATGTGTGCCCATAAGCAAGTCTAGGTATCCTAGTGTACCAAGTATTGTCCTGTTTCTGGAAATATTTCTGGACGTTTGCAATTGAATTAGAGGAGTTTTTGAAATTCCTTTAAAAAAGCTTCTGGCTTTATTCTTAATCATTTTTTATTTAAATAAATTAAGAGCCATCAGCGATATTTTCCAAAGTTTTCTGCAATAATGATGCTAAACCAATTGGTATAAAAATGTCAGTCATAGTAGGTATACGTTATTCAGGAGATCGGTTATTATTATTCCATCTGTGACGGTGTGAAAACTATAAATCCAGGCTGGCAGATCTGTTTGTAGATTACAAATTTTTCCAAGCTTACAACTATTTAAGACTTCTTGATGTGTGACATTTTAAACAATGATTTTTGTTTGTAATTATAATTACAAAACAATTCTTATGTAAGCATTACGAACTCAATGACAATTCTTAACCAGTTCTGTATACAATTTTTCAATTCACAACTGATGTTGTAGGGTCACAGGAGTTGTACGTCGTCTAAATTTACAATAGTTATACAAATGTTTTTTTCTAAGACCGATAGATGAAAAGTTACACTCATTTAAAAAAACACCCTGTATGACCAAAATTGACCAAAATGTCCAACTTTGAGCCCCTCTAACTCCGGCACTTCTGGACTGATAAAGCTGAAAATTTGTGTCTAGCCTACTATCCAACAGTGCTAACCTTGGTGCAAATTTCATCCAAATCGGAAGACATCGATTTTTAAAATTGGGTCACTTGACGTGAAATTCACCATATACATATAAATACATACATAGAATGAAAGTATAAATGTTTCTCAAAGTTCAAATATGTATTCCAATCAAACCAAACGATAACATACAAGTTTGCTCAAAGTTGTGTTCACAATCAGATAGTTGTATCATACAATATACATAGAATATAAAACATCACTTGGGAATTGAACAAAAAATTTTTGCTTGAATTTGTCACTATCGGTACTAAAATAGTGTACGTAAACGTAAATGTTTTTTTAATTGATACTTTGGCTGGTGTTTTTTTTACCAAAAAATATCTCTTTTGTGAAAAGTTGAGACTTCAAATTATCGCTACTCAAATCAAATAACATCGAATTTAAATTGTTTCAGGTTTTACCCGTTACAAAGAAAAATATGAAATTTTCAAATATGCAGATCTTGACGTTCTATTTCAAATACCTAGGATATAACTCTATTTTATTGATGATGTCGACAGAACATTTTCCAATCTAAAAAGCTCTTTTGGCTTTATTGAAAGAGAGTCGTAATTCGTGAGTTACCGGTAGCAATGCTGCAAAGAGTAATTCTTCGAATAATTTTAGATAGTTTGTCAGTTTTTTAAGCACAATCAACTTTAAGAAGTTTTAAGTTTTAAAAAAACATGCTGTTAATATGTTTTACATTTTAGTTGATATTTTATACTAATATTATTATTTTGTTCTCTCCATTTCCTTTTTAGATAAAATGGACACTGATCCGGCATTGGCCAATTTCAAAGTGTTGTATGTGTTGACCCAATTATGTGGCTTAACAATGATCGTTTTGATGGGAAGCTGGATTGGCGTTCATATGGGTGGCTTAGCTGGTACCAGCGATCCTAAATTAGAATTTAATTGGCATCCACTTCTAATGACAATTGGTTTAATCTTCTTATATGGCAATGGTAAGTGTTTTTTATCAAATAAATAATTAATTACATAGTATAACAATAACACAAATAAATTAACCATTTAAACACTCCTCAATTTTTTTTTTAAATATTTTTATGTGAATTAATAACAGTTTTATAAACCTAGTAAAAAATTTTATTTAAATATCATTATAGAGTCAAGAGTTATTTGCATTTAGAGTTAAACATTTTTTGCCATATGTACTTCTATTCCTTTTACATTATTTAAGACATTTCTAAGAAGACGATTAACATATTTATATTTGTCGAAAAGCTAACTTGAAACAAAATATGTTATATGACAAAATATAAAAAAAAACTTTGTTACCGAGAGGACCAGAGCCATTCAAAATATAGCTATTTTTTATGTTAAATTCAACTTTAGGGCAAATGTTCTCAAATCTCTTTTTCCATTTTTGGGATTTTTCAAAACTTTTTTTGGGAATTGTGGGATATAAAAAATTATAATATTATATATTATATTTTAAATTTTATTTTCACTTTAGTGTTTGGCACAAAAATGTCCGAATAAATGAAAAATTTTATAAAAAATTTAGTTTAAATAATTTTTGATTCTGCAAAAAAAAAAACTCAAAATTTTCTTGTTTTCTAAAAAAAGTCTGCCATGAATTTCTTATTTATCAAAATTTTTATTTATTTAAAAAAGTAGATATTATTTCCAATCCATTGATATACTCGCATAATATGTCTTCCTGGTCTTTTCCACGAGTCAAATAAATTAGGAAATAGCTAAAAACTCATATTGAATTTGCACTTTTTTAATTTTCTTGTGTATGTAATTTTTAGTAAAGTTTAATGCAAACATATGTATGTATGTAGTAAAGAAAATAAAAATGAGCATATTCCATATGAGTTGTTAACTATTCCCAAATTTAACACGACATCTATACAAATTTGGTATTCCCTAACAGTCTTGTGTCGACGTCGACGTCGACATCGATACATACAACACACTTATCTAATATTTGAGATATGTGTGTCTATATTACCTATACGGTTATATTGGATCTAAAATTAAACCTTAATTTCTTAACTTTTAAATTTTGTAATTTATTTACCTACTTATATAGACGTTTTTCCCGGATTTTTTAGAGTCTTTAAAATACCTGTCATTTGTTAGGTATATAGTATAATAAATAAATTTAATTTTCAAGATATAGCTAAATATGTTACAAACTTTGGAGCCCCGCCCACTCGAAAATAGACGTGGCGTACAAAAAGTTTTTTTATTTGAATTTAAATTTAAACCTCTATTAGTGATAAAATTTTGAAAATGATTTGAAACATGTCACTAAAACCGATTTAAGCCAGATTTCTTTCAGTTCTTTCACCAGCTTTTCAAATTGATTTGTATTTGTAATTTTAATTTTTTTTTCCATATTTTTTAATTATAAATTTTTCCTTTTTGTTTTTAGTATTTAAATTTTTTTTTCAATACTACACAATACAATACAACACGATACTAAAAAGAGCGTCGACAAAATGAAAGGCTACATCAACGTCAATTCAAGTTACAGAACATGGCGGAGTTTTTTTTTTTGTTGCAAACAAAAGTTTTTTTTAGTACTTGACTAGTAGATTTTAAAATTTAAAATTTAAATACGAATTGGGATCGTATTTAACTTCTCACAACACTTTCTCTCTAGGCATGTGAAATTTTATTGTAAACGGATTTATCGTTGAGAAATTACAGATTTATTTCCCTTTTTCCAAAATTCCCCCATTGTGGATCGCTGAAATTTTCCATAAAACTTTTATATTTTGTATATTTCTTCAAATATAATTCAATATAGATCAATATTTCGCTATAATTGAATGCAAAAATTTCAATTTAATGAAAAAAAAAATTGTTTCAAAAAATTACAAAAAACCAACGCATTTCCAAAGTTTCAGAATTAGCAAAAAATGAAACAGCTTTAGAAGTTCTTCCGCAAATATCATATTTTGTCCTTCGAATTTAAAAACAATCGATTGAATTAATTCTTTCGAATAGTCTGCCTTCTAATTGTTGCATATTTCAAAAACATTTCATTGCACTTGTCGTTCAAAAGGCATAAAATATAACTGACACACTTGCGAATGCCTGTAGGTTTTATGTTGTACTTAAAAATATTTTTGCTATTGTTGTTAACATTAACTATGATTTAAAGATGGTAATGAACGCGCAGTATGACTGATTTGTATCTGAAAGGTGTGTGTGTTTTTCTGTAGATGGTTGTACTTCGTAGGTGACGTGAAGGTGCAGTTAATTCGCAATTGTGCAATTTTTTGAGTTTAATTTAATGTATTTTGAATTGTGTTTTATTTTTGCTGTGATTAGTATGCCAAAATCGATTTTCAACGTATTCTTTTTAAAGTCACACACTTGTTTATTAATTAGGCATTGACTGATTTCTGTATGACTAAAAAAATAACAAATAAAATGTTAATACGAATATTAGCTAATAAAAATTCTAAAGTTATTTCAACATTTGCTTAATTTGAAAGGGGGAACAGAAAAAAACTGAATTTCATTATTGTTTTTTTTTTTTACTTCATTGTAGTACTATTTCGAAAATGATTAAAAAGATGGTTATTAATATACATACTTTGTAAAGGGTTTTTCAATAAGAACCGTAGTTGCCAACGGTGACATTTTGTAATAATTTGAAAGTCTTGACATTCTATTTGTTGACATATCAGTACAATTGTTACAATGAATTGATTTTCGCTTGAACATTCACTAAGGAATTTCGTAAAATTTTTAATATTTTCGGTTCTTCTGAGACTGCTATTGAGAATAGGTTTGATAAAATAACCACAAAGCCTTTAATACAGATTGTAAACAAAAATAAAGTAGTGTTTGAGAATCTCGGATTTTGTTTGCTTCATATATTATTCTTGTTTTGGTCTTGCACTTGTTCTAGACTTGCTATGTTTGTAGTTGTTATTGAAGGTGGTTTTTTCGAACCACTCTATTGTACAGTGATACCTTTTAATGATTATACATATTTAATGCAGGGATTTACATTTTCTATGTAAGTCTATTATGATTTGCCGATTCTTAATTGATGTTTGTTCTCCCATTGTAAATTTTTTACTTCTTAGCGTCACAACTTAATCTCTTTTAATGATAAATTACAAAATTTGCAATTATTTTGAACGACTCTTTACCGTTATACTTTGAGATGAAGAAAAATAAAAATAATTGCCTCTACTTGTGGAATAATATGATGATGGCATTTTATTTTGACGCGTAAAAATTGTTTTATTTTAAAAATAATTCAATTAAATTTGTATGCGCTTTTGTTTTTTGAGAAATCAATTCTACTTAAATAACTATATAAAAATGCAATATAATTTTCTAATATAATATTATTTATATTATATAAGTCAATATGTATGTGGACTTTATTTTGACGCTCACATTATATCTAAAAGATGTTTGTACAAATTTTTAAAAGTTACGACTAAAATTTGACGTAGTAAAAAATGATTCAGGACAGGCCTGGGAAGGCTTTTTTATATTACTGTGAATAAATAAATAAATGTAGCCCTTACAGAACCATGAACACCGGTATGCAAAATGTTATGATCGGATTGAAAATAGCGACACAGTGAACAAAATACTAAAAGGCGGTATTTGTAGGCGTGGCACAAAAATAAAAAAAAAATATTTCTGCAAAACGACCAAATCGTTTTACTAAAGTAAAAACTTTAGTAAGAGAAACAAAAGCAAACCCTGCTGTAAAAATAGCTGATAATATTACGAAAACCTCTGTAATATTAAGTAAGCGCGAGTTCGATTAGAAGTTCGTTGCATCGAAATGGCCTTTATGAAAGAGTTCCATATAAGAAGTCCTTTCTATCAAAGAACAGCCAAACCAAACGTTTGAATATCGTAAAGAAAAATATATAAACAGAACTCAATTTTTTTTTGGTATAATATTCTTTTCACCGATGAAAGTAAGTTTGAAATATTTGTAGGCCAAAAACCCCCCAAAAATGTGGCGAACCAAGAATAAAGGCTTTAATAATAAATATGTGGTGGGTCGTATGGCGGCAGTAGGGGTCGGTAATCTTACATTTATAGAATCTACAATGAAAAAGCAATATTATGTCGACATTTAAAAAAACATTGTAGCCCCTAGTGTAGAGAAATTTGAGCTAGCGCAGTACTGTTTATTCCAACAGGACAATGATCCTATAATACCTTCAAAATTCTGAAAGAGTAGTTGCTCAATCATTGTCCACAAACTTAAGATCTTTCTCCACTCGTCTGATTTTACTAAAAAATCGTTTATAAAGGTAAAAGGACTACAAACCAAATATTAAATACAATTTAAATTTTATTATCATTATCTAACAAAAATACTAACATATACATACATACTTATTCCAGAAATATTAAGCCGATAGCCATTGATGCTAGTGCTTTTAGCCTTAGATTTATTGCAATTTTAATTATAATAAATTTTTTAATAAATAAATAAATAAAAAAATACAATGCTTAAGATAATTTTAGTATACCTGTTTACTTTATTTTGACGCGAAAAATCTGTTATATTTCCGTTAAAATAAATTATCTGTTAATGTTATTTATTTTACTATCTATAGTCTAGCAATTGTGCTAGAGTTGCTATTGAGCAGTTGGATATGTATGTAGTTGGAATTTGCCAACTGTTTATTATGATTTTTTTTGCATATGTACATATCGAGCCATTACCGCCAAAATAATGTATCCCACACCATAATCGATTGTTGTTTTTTTATCGAAATCGATAGTTCAACATAATTTAAAATTATTAAAATTAAATGTATTACACAAAACAATATTTACATTATACATTTTAAAATAATGGCTTTATTCAAACTGATTTTATTAAAAAAAAACCTTCCCCTGTAAAATTTTGAGTTTGTGGGATACATTTTTTCGGCGGTTATGGCTCGATATATTCATTATGTTTTTGACTGACAAACTGTAAAATTTTTACTAGACTTGCTACTTTTGCAAGTGTTGTTGTCATTGGAAAGGGTAAAACTTTACAAGACTTGCTGCGTTTGCAGGCACAGTTGTCATTAAATGGGATTAGTTGATACTTATTGCCCATAATATTTTGTTTTGGTCTTGCTATGTTGGCAATTGTAGTTGTCTAAATTACGTATTTTTAATGAATTTTGTTGCATTTACATACATTCTGTTGTTGTGGTTGATAGACTGTAACATTTTCATTCGCCTTTGCTATACATTTACAAGTGTTGTTGTCATTGTAAAGAATAGCATTTTTAGTTGATTTGCTATACTTGCAAGTGTAGTTTCCTTTGAAGTTGTAATTCTGCTTTATTTTTATGAATATTGTTTCTTATATCAAACACAACAACTGTAGTATTTTTACTAGACCTGCTTGACAGGGGTTAAATGGCAACATTTATTTAAGTTGCTTCATATGTTTACCTATATTCTGTTGCATAATTTATGAAAATATAGTGGAATTCAATATGCATGTTAAACCATACCCAACAAACCATATAGTAATCAAACCACAATACAACATGATAAAAAGCTTATATTAATAGTAGGTTTAAAGCTTTTCTTAATATAATTTATAATAATGTTTATAAAATGGGAATTCACAAGCCGTTTTTAATAATGCTTGAGAAAGTCTTATTATACCCAACTGTTTCTAAAAAATACTTATAAATACATATGTATTTGTATGTATGACGATTGAAAAAGATTTATCTTTTTCAATATATTCTCAAGTCTTGTTGTCTTTGTTCTACACTTGCAATATATAGGGAACATGCGAAAAGTGTAAACAAGTAAATTTGTGTTTTGCGTGTAAATTTTGTTATAAATTTTAAAGCGACTGGACGTGCAATTTTAAAATAACTGGTAAAAATATAATAAATACATATACATAATTATAAAATTTCTACATTTCATACATACAGCTTTGTCAGTGGGTTTGAAAGAGGACCACTTTATTAAATACACCCAAACTTTCTTCCAGTTTGCGAAAAATCGCATTAAGCTACGAGAAACCTATAAAAATAATAAGACTAAATGATTAATAAACAATTAATATGAGATTAATAATTAAACAAAACTAAGAGCAAAAATAAAGAAATAATATATTATTTGTGAAGCTTATTCTATTATATTATTCTATTATATAAAAAAGCTTATAAAAACATTGAGATATATAAGGTTTTCTATACAAAAGTTAATACAATATTATTTTCGTAAGCTTATTATACAATTACAAGGATAAGCTTATATTAATAGTACATACACAATATTTTCACGAGGGTTCCGTTTTGATTTTTCTACAATTGTTTCGATAGTCTTTTTTAATATATTCACAAGTCTATTTCAAGCTTAATGCTTGTGTTGATGATCTTATTATAATATTTTTCTCAAGTCATTTGGTTTGTTGGGTAAAGATAAAATTCTATTATAAATTTTATTTTATATATTCAGTTGTTATTGTGGCCTTGTAAACTGTAGTGTTTATACTAGACCTGGTACGTTTGCAATTGATACTTCTGCATATAAACTTATGTTGTAGCCTTGCGAACTGTAGCATTTTTGCCAGACTTGATGCATTTCCAAGTGTAGTTTACATGAATTCCACTATATTTTGTGTAAATGTTGAGTGATTTTTGTAATTTTATTAAATGTTTTTTAAATATTATGAACTACAACTGATTAATAAAACACAATTACATATACTATATATACATACATATATTTAGTTACATAGCCAATTATGTAATTATTAAAAAAAATATCAAAAATTTTAAACATATTACCTCCTTTTAAGTATTAACTAATAAAACTAATTTATACCTACTAAATGGCATTTGTTTAAATGTGTTTTTTTTTAATTTTTTTTTTTCTTTCTTTAACACTTTTTAGCCATTTTGGTATATCGTGGCTTCCGTTCAGCGCGCAAGAAGGCATTGAAAATTACACATGCCGCCATACATATGGGTGCATTCATTTTAACGGTTATTGCCCTCAAAACCGTATTCGATTCACACAATTTAGCCGCTGTTCCCATACCCAATATGTATTCGCTGCACTCATGGTTGGGTCTATCAGCCGTGATACTATTCTGTTTGCAATATGTTGTTGGCTTTGCGGCATATTTAGTGCCAGGTGCTAAGGAATCATTGAGAGCTGCCATTATGCCATTGCACATATATTTCGGTCTATTTGGCTTTGTATTGGCAATTGCTTCGGCTTTGATGGGCATAACGGAAAAGGCGATATTTTCTGTGTAAGTTATATTCATCATAAGTAAATATATGAGTAACTATTTTTATTTGATTTAATTTGATTTAATTAATTTCTTTTGTTTGATTACATCTTTGTTACAGTGCCAACTATTCAAATTTACCCAGTTCTGGTGTGATGATAAATTTGTGCGGTGTTTTGTATGTGGTGTTTGGGGGTTTGGTCCTTTATTTGGCTACAAATCCCGCCTACAAAAGAAAATCTTTACCCGAAGATACTGCTTTGCTAAGAAATGGTGCTGAATAAAGTGTTTTTTTGTGCACTTTGATTTGTTTTATGTTTTAGAATTTAATTTAAGTTTTACTATTTTTATTAGATTTTTTTAACCAATATCACAACGATAAGCTCAAATTTTTATTTTTTTTTAACATATAAATATATATATTTTTTTTATATAAATTGTGAATAATTTACAAACTTTAATTTTTGAGAAAAGTTTAACAATCAAACTACATAAGCTTTTAATGTCTTATGGTGCTAAGAAGATTATTTGTGCTTGAAGTTATGTATGTTTTATTCTTAAAAAATTCTATATTTTATTAATGTTTTAAGTATATTACCAAATATTAAAGCAAGTATTTCGAAACTTTTGTAAATTAATAAAATTTGTAAGTTTTAATTATTTGAAACAAAATTATTTGTCTATGTACATATTACTTCAACAATAATAACAATAAATAAACGTAACCCCTGATGCTGCTTATGTCACAATTTAAAATATTTATATATAAATATTTATACCAAGTAACTATATTATACATTTACATAATACATATGTAAAAAATAAAAACAATATTATGTTTGATGTAAATTATTATAATCTAAATTACATTACATTACAATACAATACATATATACAACAAATATAAAATATACATACATACATATTGCAAAATAAATTTAAATAAAATTGTTTAATAGCAATTTAAGGTAAAAAAAAACGTAATACAGTGCTGAAAAACTGTATTATTGCATTGCTTCGTTTGCAATGATTTGGAGCAGTAATATTTAAAAACTAATGATAATGCTTTCCATCAATCTATTTAATGGATTATGGCCTTAATTCCCTAAATATTATGGATTATGTAAATTTCGCTCGGAAATAATAATCACAACGTTATTATTAATATTTTTAATATTTTAAAAATCATTGCAATTTATTTCCTGGAAACATGTTCGCTTATATTTTCAATTGCTTTTAGTCCCGAAAAAAGTTGATTGAAATTAGTCTTTATTTTAACGCTTTGAAAACAAGGAGAATTTTATGAGTGAAATTGCAAAACAGATAAATTAATCGTAACTGAATGTTTTTCATGAAATTCACAGAAAAGTAAAACCAGACAGAACAGTCAGGAAGTGAAAAAAAGTCACGATTTGATCATTGTTCAAAGTAATCCATTTAGGTCATCTGATTAGTTAAAAACTGATTTATGCGAATCTGTTATTAGCAGCGTTGTCAACTTTGAAATTTTAAAACGCACCAAAATGGAGGAAAAAAAACGCACCAAGTTCAGAATTTATTTTTAATTTATAATGTTTATTGAATTATTTTTACATTTTTTTATTTTCATAAATTCGATTAATAGTAAAAGCTTTTTTTTAATAAACGAGCTAATAGAGATAAAAATTTAACTCACAATATGCTATTAGAAACTGAAGTACTAATTGGTAAAAAAGTGCTAATTTCAGTACATATTTGGTACTATTTTAATTATTTTAGTTTTCTATTTTAAGTACTTTCTATTTGAATTTTTTCAATATTTGTCTACAGTTCAGTAGACCGAACCATCAGGCTATACAAGAATTTTCATTTCCATGTTTAAAATGTTAATTTTATTTTCAAACAAAGATTTTCACCCTATTCATCTTAAGCAATAATCTTCATGTGACGATAGTTTGTGTTCACTTATCATACATTCGTATTTAAAATATATTTAATGGGGTCCCTTTTTATCGTATTGATTTCAGATAATGAATTATTAAAAAACTCCTATTAAAAATTACTAAAAATAAAGATTTCATCATATTTTCGGAAAGATAAAAAAACGCACCGAAATTTAAAAAAAGCGCACCGCGCACCAACTAAGGAGTTTTTCGCACAAAATTTAAAAAAAGCACCAAACATGGTGTGAAACGCACCAAGTTGACAACACTGGTTACTAGTCGCTCAATTTGCAACAGGCTTCAGGAAACTGTCTGTCATGGAAGGTAACCTAATTGATGAAACACCATGTTAGCAAGTAAGAATTTGTATTCTTTTATGAAAAGAAAACTTATTAAACGATATTTTGTTTGCATCAGTGCATATTTGATATTCTTTTTTCAAATACATCAATTCTTTATTAAGTTTAAAAAGTTTTTAAAAATAAAAACCACTTCCCAAAATAACTTAAATGCTCACTAATCTCTTATAAAAATCACTATTATGTTGACATTCGACACAAATAAAACACAAGTAAGTATGTATATATAAATCAGCGTACCAAATTTTATGACGATTGGAAAAAAATTTAAACACTTTCGAAAATCACCTAAATCTCCTATAAACATCATTATCAAGTTGAAATTCGACACAATTAATTTACATATGTATGTATACGGTATATTAAGTACCATTTACTAGTACCAGTACATTTTTCGCGTCCAAATAAAGTAAATTATGTAAAAAATTGTATTTAATATGTGCAATCCTTTTTATCACAGCTGGCAATCTTCTAGACATAGAATCAAACAGTTTTTTGTTAAAATCAAGCAAAATTTTATGCCATTCAGCCTGTATTACTGCCTTTAGGTTATCCTTGCAAGAAATATTTCTTTGCCTTTTTTTGTCCAAATATTAGTTTTCAATTGGATTGTGGTCTGGGGACTGCGGAGTATAATTTAAAGT
Source organism: Bellardia pandia (assembly GCA_916048285.2). Taxonomy (NCBI): domain Eukaryota; kingdom Metazoa; phylum Arthropoda; class Insecta; order Diptera; family Calliphoridae; genus Bellardia; species Bellardia pandia. Next base: position 27,289,820 of record OU696531.1, read on the forward strand.
TATTGAATACTCTCTCCCAATTTTAAAGGTGCGCTTAGAATCATTATCGTGTTGGAAAAATAAGTTTTGCGCTAGGTCTATTTTCTGTACGCTAAGCTACATTGTTTTTTTAAATGTCGACATAATATTGCTTTTTCGTTGTAGATTCTATAAATGTAAGATTACCGACCCCTAATGCCGCCATACGACCCCACCCAGTAATGGCCGCCGCCATGTTTTATCGTCTTGTTAACATATTACTAAAGCCTTTATTCTTGGTTTGCCATATTTTTGGGGAGTTTTTGGCCTACAAATATTTCAAATTACATACTTTCATCGGTGAAAATAATATTATTCCAACAAATTTGAGGCTCATTTATTTTTTTTTTTTGCGAAATTAGTGGTAAAAGTTGTTGGTTGTTCTTGAAATAGTTTACTATTTTAACAATCGAACTATGCCAGATTAATGAGAACATATATACATACATATCGATGGTCTCATGTAGAAAGGCCCTAACTCGCATATTTGAAACTTTGCAGGAGAAGGTAAAAACATAATAGAAACTGTAATATTCAACATGTAACTTTTTTTGTACAACTGCTTATAAAAGCGTTATTTTTACACTATTGCAATAAATTTTTGTGAGCAGATGTATTAGCATTAAATACATTGGAATCGCAAAAAAAACAAATTTCGAAAAAATAGCGAGTTCGGGCCTTTCTACATGAGACCAACGATATGTATGTATGTACATATGTGCATGATTTTAAGTAAAATATTTCTTAAATGAGAATAAAAAATAGCATTTAAAAGTCTGTTTTTCAAATAAACAAGTAAGAAAGTATAGTCGGTAAAGCCCGACCATATAATACCCTACACCCAGTATATGTATAAAACAGTTTTTCAAAAATGGGCGTTATATGGGAGATATAACCTATTGTGGACCGATCATCCAAAAATTTAGTGTCATAATGTCTGTGAATATAAATATTATGTATGTTAAACTTTAACTCGATATAAATACGTTTAAAAGATTTATGAAGGTTAAAGTGAATTACGAAGATGGTCTTATATGGGAGTTTTGAATATTTATGAACTGACTATTATAAAATTAGGTGTCATCCTATTTGTACATAAGAAACTCAGTTTTGTTAAATTTTATTCGGATAACAAAATTTTTAAGAGATTTATGGTCCTTAAAGTGATTTCGGGAAGTGGGCCTTATATGGGAGCTACGACTAATTATGGACCGATCGTCATAAAATTCTACCATGTTATATGTATATGCACGAAACATATTAAATCGACTCACAATCCCTTTCTGAGTCGATAGGTATACTTTAAGGTGGGTGTTGGACCAATATTTATGGGCGTTACAAACATCAGCACAAATCCAATATACCCTCCCCACTATTGTGGTGTAGGGTATAAGAAGGCTAAAAAAGCCAGAAACTGAAACATAAATTCTCAAATAGGCTAAACTGGCAACACTGGCGGTAGGTATTTATGACGCGGCATAGCCGAATATAAACTCTTACTTGTTTTTCATTATAATTGTCAAACCTTACTCTTTCCAATACAATTAACAATTGAGTAACGCTGTCAGAAATAAGCTCTGGGTGGAGTAGGGACTCGCTCGTTATTGCCATTTTCACTTAAGGGCCGTTCTTATTTTCGGTGCCTTTGAGAGTGTTGCGAATCGCTCGCATTGGTGAATGTTTGGCGTCGTCTAACTGTACCGCGTTATGGTTTCTCGAAGTTTGCATTGACCACATGCTATTGTTTTTGCTTATATAACCTATTTATAAGTTTGTTGTGGTGGAGTACCTAACAAAACTCATTTTAGATTTTGGTGGAGACCATTAAACTCAGGAGTTGAGTTCGAGAAGTTCGTCTTCCTATACAAATGTGTAGTCCGGTGGATTTTCCTGGACGAGTCTCCTTTTAGGCGTAAGGCGGATATTGGTGATGGCGTTATGATTTTATCAGGCCAAATAAATCCTCCTATTAAGTTGCCTCCTCAACAGGAGGAGAAAACAAACAATTGAGGTACTCGTATTTTCATATAAGTTCTTTGTTGAACGTTTTGTTAATGTTAATTTTTTTATTTTCTTTTTTTATTTACATTGAAACATTATGGCGACTGAACCTGCTGCAACCGTTCTACTGATTAAATATATTTTCCTAAGGTAAAATAACATTTTGCAGTCGGAAAGTCATACTTATCCTCAAGTAATTTTATTAGATTCATAGTTTTCTTACACTGGTTCCGTATGGCGGAGCAATCTGTTAATGATATGAAAAGAATTTTTTTTCAAAACTTTTATTTTAGTGTAAATATTTTAAATTACCTATAGAAAATCCACAAATATTTATACTCGTAAAACGATTTGGAAATTTTTCATTACACAACATTTTAACGATTAGGTCACATGTTATACCAAAACATGTTAGAGTCAATTTTCCATTTATTTGCAGTAAATCCAAACAAAAGTCTGTCAATGCAGAGAATACTTCACGACATACCTGCAGATGAAGCAGCTTAGTCTCAAAAGCCTTGATTTGACTGAAATTCACATCCGCATTAGGCTTATAAACGTCATCAATTGTTAGTAGTCTTAAGTTGTCATGTTTTAGTAGCTGTAGCAATTCCTCCATATCGATATCTAATTTATCATCCAAATCGAGAATTATGTTTTGCAAACATTTCATTTCGAAGCAATGGTTTATGTTTAAATAACGCCACGGCATGTACAAAACTTGCAAGTTAGGAGCTAAATTTGCCAGATTCAATGAACAATTATTCCAACCCCAAATTTGCCAATCGAAATATAATAAGTTTTTCAGATTTTTCTTATTAAAATTTAATAAACCTAAATATTCTTCGTCCCAGAAATCACATTGCAATTTTTCTAAAGTGTCTGAAATAAGGAAATTTGACGCCACACCAGCATAATGGGTGCTGAAAGACTTGAAACTTTTTAAATGCATTTCATGTAAAATCGTCTTCAAATTTAACCAAGTTAATTTAAAGCATTCTTGCAGTTCCAGTTCTTGTAGTTGGGGCAGTGCTACGAATTCTAGGTGGTATTTCTCGAACGATAAATGTGTTAATTTTGTACAGCATTGCAATAAAATGTTAAAGAATTCTTTACTAATGGTAATAAAATGTCTGGATGCTATTAGAGTTAAATGGCCAAGATTTTCAAAATTCGGCAAAATATTTGTTTGAAAATTCAAGAAATCCTTAAATTTGTCAAACATACCAATTTCGAAAACTTTGGAAATTTTTAAATTTTTGTAAGTTAAATTGTTTTGAATGGCAGAAAAGTCGTGCTCTATAGTAAATTCTAAGTTTAGACGCTGCAATTTGAATTGATTTAAAATATGTTTAACATTTGTAAAATTGTACAGGTGCTCCTTGTAACACCAGCCCGTAAAATTTACAAAAAAATTCTTTAAATTTTGCATGTTTTTTATAACCTGTATATCTATGTCTTGATCTAATACCAACGGCTGGCCTTTGAGATTAAAACAATTGAACAAGACCAACGATTCTAGTTTTAAACAGTTCTCTGCCACAATTTTTAAGTCTTGCTGGGTCAATGTGATTTTTTCGTATCTGAGGTAATTAAGATTTATAAGTTTTTTCACTTCAACACTACTTCGTAAGTCCGCGTTACTAATTAATTTTAAGTGTAACTTTTTTATACTAGCAGCATTTAGATTGAATAACAATTTCAGTTCATTGCTTTCAAATAATAGATTCGTTTGCTGCAATATTTCATTTTCATTAAACATGTGCACGTATCTTTTGACCATACCGTCTTCTGTATCAATTTTATCTGATACTAAAAACTGTGTTGGTTTTTTAAATGCATAAACTTCCACTTCTTTATATTTTCTATTCCATATGAAATTTGTAATTATATATTTCAATTCTCTGGAAACTTGTAGGAATTGTAATTGTTGTTTGTAGTTTAAAAATTTGCAAATATTTGTAATCAATTCAATGTTTGTAAAACATTTTGCCACTGCCGTTGAAATAGTGTTGGTCTTATTACTAGACATGATTTTTATTTCAGTTATGGCATTGAGTTGTGTTAATAGACTAAAATTAAATATATACTGATACATTTATTTCCCCGAAAAAAAAAACGATAATAGTTGTGTTGATTAAACCATATTATAATCGTTATCAATATTTATACCCTACGCCACCAGGCTGCATTTGATTGGTGCAGACGTTTGTAACGTACAACAAGTTAGTGTTAATATTCGGGTTATTATACTTGTGTATACCCACCACCAAATCATCTTTTATGGGGCGATAGTCATATAATATTATACCATAATACCATATTTACAAGAATTTTATGCATATTTCAGTTATAATCAAGAATGTATATTTGTCTCTTTCGTTCTTTCACAAAACTTTCACAAAAGCCAAGAGTATAAATTTTATATACTTATAAACATGGTGTAAATAGACGAGGTGAGTGCAAATCGGCAACAAATGCAACACAGTACAGAAACATACAATACAGGTAGGTATAACAAGTAAGAGTGTAATATTCGGCTGAACCGAATCTTATATACCCACCAGAGATCAGTTATGAGTACTGAAAAAGTGAGTATACTTGAATCATGACTTATAATTTGTTATACTTATACGTACTCATACTTCTCTCAATATCATCAAACCAATATTCATCTTTAAAGTTTGAAGTACGCATTATATTCATACTTAAAGCATAGTTCTGTATAACGAGTGACTCAAAATTTTCGCCCAAATGAGTACAAAAATTAGTTTTGGGGTTCTATAACACTAGTGTCAATTCTCTTGAGTAAAAATGTAAGACTATCTTTTTTTATGGTTTCTACATTGAAATTTCAATCGTTCTAATGTCAAAAACAGACGAGTAGAAATAAGTGCTTGTGTGCATTACAAAACAATATTTTATATATTATTTCGTATATTTCAACAGCATAAACTGTTGTCCACTACCTTAACTTTCAATTTCAATGTTAATTGCGATAAATTGAAACATTTTTCATTTAATTTATTACAAAATTATAAAATTCATAGCAATTTCAATTCACATAAATTATTTTTGTATTGTAAATAAAACACAGCTGTTTTTATTTTGGTTTCTAGGGTTGCCCCTAAAATATTAAAATATTGACCAATAACATGGAAAAAAGTAAACAAAATATCTAATTAAATAATTTGGCAATGATGCAATATAACAACTCAATATTACCAAGGTAACTAACGTAAGTCAGACGAGTATATTATAGAAACTCATTTGTTTACGTAATCGCCCGTGTACCAATCGTTCGCCTGAGAATACACTCGTTACACAGAACTATGCTATTAATCTCATGTATGATGTTGTTTTTTTTGACTCTCCTAACTCAATGTACGTAGACGATAAAAAAATAAGTATGACTCGCATGCACTCATGCGAGAGTCGTTCATTTTTACAGTCCGCTTATAAAAATTATATAAAATAATAAATGTTATATTTTCCCCAATATGTTTTCCTATAAACTTACTTGTATGTTTTTATATTTCTTTTTTACTTATTTTGTACAAATACCTAACGGAATATGCTGAAATTTTTTTTCAATGACTTAACTGAGTTGAATACTTTGAGTATGTGAGTATTTTTCTTAAGATGTAAATCTAAATACCGTTGTTTATGAATCAAACATATTGGGAATCGTATGAGCTCGATGTCGGCGTTGTAGTCATACTTATATCCACCCGCATTTATAAGTCAACGTTGTTGTGAGCAGCGTTGCCGTTTTTGGTTATTTCTAACCAAAATTGGTTATTTTTTTTCTCAATGTGTACATGTGTAGATTTTTTCTGTTTTGGTTATTTTTTTTTACTGAAAATATTTAGATTTTAAGACAATTAGTAATATATTGCAAGCAAAAGAATTGTGCAAAAATCAACAAAATGCCCATTTTGTTTGGTCTGCCAAAGACAAATTTTAAAACTCAAGCTGTGACATTTTAAGTAAAAGTGATCTCCATATTTATTGTAATATAATTACATGTTTTTTAGTATTTAAGAGAGTAACTTTATAGTTCCTTATTTTATTGCCAATGAAAAATTTTTTGTTTTTATTATATACTTTTTATTTTTGTTTAAGACATTAAAAATTAATAATTAGACTTGCAAAACTTAATGTAAAGTATTGGAATTTTAAATTTTACAAATTGTAGCATTAGCTTATGTTTCTTTGCATTACTTTTTGCAAAATATGACGCTTAGTTTTTTAAAAAAATTATTTTTTAGTATTAGGAGTTGTGTTGTAAAATACGTTGTTTTATGTTTTTTTTTGTTACCTTAAAGTACAAATTATAGTTAAAATTACAAAAAATAAATAAATAGTACATGCATTTAAATTTGGTTATTTTTTTTTAAATTTGGTTATTTTTTTCATAAATGTTGGTTACAAAAAATTTTTTTTCGTGGCAACACTGGTTGTGAGTTTGAGTAACTCAGAGTAGTTAAATTTCAATGATATAGAAAATAATAATACATAATACTCACTTTTATATAATTTTTTAAAATTAAATTAAATTTTTTCTTTGATATCTCAATTAATATCGAAGTGTAATATCAGAGCGACTATTATATTCTTCACAACAGTAAGCTGTTTATAATGAAGGAATGAATACATTGCGTATTTATAATGAACTTTATTATTATTGTTTCATTTGTTCATTATTGTGGTTACATCATTTTCTCTTAGTTTGCCAATAAAAATCGTAAACTGACAAAGATTTAATACAAAAATTAAACACTTCTCCTTTTTTATTAAAAACTATATTTATTTAAATATACATATGTATACTAGGGTGGCCCCAAAATAAAGTTCCGGATGTTCCCGACTAATATGAAAATTCGATTCATTTTAAGACTACGTTTCTTAATTTTTTGTCCTGAGGTCAATATTTTGTGAGCTGGATCAAAGGATAAAAATGTCCATTTTAGAGGTTTTTTGATTTTTTTCACATTTCTTCCAAAGGAACTATATGTAAATTTAATATCATATGAAAGGTATTTCAGAGGAGCATTCAATGGGTGATCAGAAATTAAAAAACAATTTTTTTAAATTCAAAAATTATGAAAATTTCAGACAAAATTTTATTTTTTTTTTATTTTTTCATAGAATTTACTTAAATAAATAGTTGAAATTTCTTGATTATAAACATCATGCAATTTAACCCAAATGGTTTTTCCGGTTTTTTATGTAAATTCAACCAACAACCCAGGTTCGAATCCTAAGCCAAGAAAATTTATCAATAAATTTTAATAATAATTTTCATGTAACAGGAATTGTTACCTTCAGTAAAATTAATTTAATGTAAATTAAATTTAATGAACTCGAGCCTAAATAAAGAAATATCAAAGATTTATAATTAACAATTCAAATAAAAATAATAATTCTTATTGTTTTTTATGTTTACAATATTATTTGGAATTATTTATATATATACAATTGTCAATAATTAAGAAAACACTACTAATACATATGTAGTTTTATGTCATGTTCTTTTTAATATTTATGATATTAAATGAGAAAAATAGTTGTTGTCTCAAAAAAAGACAGAATTCGGTAACAAAAACATTAATAAAACAAACAAATGATAGAAAACTTTAATAATTTAGAAAATCGTCACTTTCAATGCAAAAATCGTCAAATCGTCACTATGCTATTTTTGAAACAAAAAATTGTCAATTCTGGCAGCTATGATTACAACCTAACTTTTGGTCCTGATGAGGTGAGGTGATGTGGAAGAAACTGATATTTAAGATGTCATTGATGATTATAACGTTAAAATAGACAAACAACATATTTATTAAAATGTAAAGGGTGTCCCAACTAGAACGCAATGGTGTCAATGGTGTTCGGTATCGTAAAATGATAACCAGTTTTTTCTTGAATTGAAGAAATGAATGTGGAGGGAATGTGGTTTCAACAAGACGGCGCCACATGTCATACAGCCAGAGAAAATGCATCAGTCATTTCCGGGTCGTGTTATTTCGAGTTTTGGAGACCAGAATTGGCCGCCTAGATCGTGCGATTTAACACCTTTAGATTTCTTTCTTTGGGGTTTTTTGGAGTCGATAGTTTACGCGAATAAGCCGACGACGACTTAGCCTTAAAAGAGGAAATTGGACGCTGCATTAATGAAATACCGCAGCATTTATGCAAAAAGGTTATTGAAAATTTCATTAAAAGATCGCGTGTGTGCCAGCAAAGCCGCGGCGGCCATCTGCACGATATCTTGTTCCATACATAACCTCATTCTGTCTACTTTACGATATAATAAAGTTTGACGATTTTTTTTTTAAACATCTGTGTTTTATTTAAAATTTAAAAATTGCGTTCTAGTTGGGACACCTTTTACATACATACTACATAAGTGATATTACTAAAAGTGGCTTAATACAATACTTCTTACTGAACGACTTGATTAAGGAAAACTCTTGTTATTTTACCTTATTTAAAAATTTTTAAATTATTCAATAATTCGATTAATTTTAAATATATGATCTAGTTATTCCAACAAGTTAAAATCTCTTATTCGAATTATACGTTTTATTGAAACAAAAGAATAATTTGGATAATTTGTTTAAATTAAAGACCAAACTGAACATGTTTAACAGTAACATGATACCTTTTATAATTGTCAAACGTTACATTTTCTAACGCAATACACATTTAAATGATTTTCCTATGAATTCTGTTTTGAAAAACAAATTTCTCATTGAAAATCCTTATATTTTACAAAAGTTTTTATTCTATGCATATAATAACTTTATAATTATATACCGAACAAAACTAAAACAAATATACTTAAATCATAATGGCAAAAATATTAGAAACATTTAAAGTCATGGTTTATACAAGGTGAGTGCAAATCGGTAACAAATACAACACGATACAGAAACAACAGGCATTTTGTTTGTGTAAAACAATGTACTTCTGTCAAAAACACTTGAAAAAGTATTACTTTTGACATAAGTAAATTGTAAACAAAGTCAGTCAGCTGTGCTACTGCACTAAACTTGTATAGTTACACCATGTTTAAAGTAAAATATTTAAAATTTCCTATTATTGTTTATTTGACCTTTTTTATTAATATTTTAAGTGCATAAAAACGAATATCGATCACTGTATATTAAAATAGAAATTTATTTGAGTTATTTAAAAATCATTAATTTATCATTTTTTCTTGTATGAAAATAAAGTTTTGTTCTCATAATTGTGGTTTTCATGCTATAATTGTTTTAAATGTCAACCAAATAGATTATATTTTTATTAAAGATGTTTGAATATTCTTCATAAGATTGTAAACTTTAAACATTATTATTTAATTAACGGAAAAAACAACACTTTAGCTTGAAAAAAATAAAAATTTAAATATATGTACATATGATACTATAAAATGGACTCTTTTGAGAAAATTGTTAATAACTACGATGCATTAGAATCTATATTCAAGTACTTGAATTTAAATGAACAATTGAAACTAACGAACATTTGCAAACAATTTGAATTGTCTATAACACAATTAATATGGAGATTTAAGTGTAAATCTATTAAAATAACAAACGCATTGCCTGGAACTCTTATGGTGAAGTGTAGCAATTGCAAAAGTGAGACTTCAATGGATTACGATAGTTTTGACAGCTTCTTAACACTGTGTTCGAGTTATGTACAACATTTTGAATTACAATTTGTGGAATTAATTTTCAATCCAATAACTTTTGATTTTGCCAATCTGACAGCAATTATTTTCTTTAAAACTCAAATCTATAATGATATCTTACTTCAATTGTCTAAAAACTGTTTAAAATTAAAAAAAGTTCACATGGAATCTTGTAAGAATTTTGCTTTAGAACCACTTGTAATGGGCAGAGATATAAACGTAAGATTTTTTGAAAAAATGGAAGAGCTTAACGATCTTACAATTATCAATCGTTGTGATGTTAAATTCCAGTATCAGATATTACAGCAGTTGTATAAAATACCCAAACTAAAGTCACTTTGCATAAAAGCTGTTTTAAATATTAGCCCTGAGGTAGCCAATGTGAATGAAGAAAATATGTTGGAAACATATTCCATAGAAAATTTGTCCATAGGACTTTTTCATGGTCAACTTCCATGGCTTCAGTTCTCGCTTAAAAGTTTGCTGCATTTCAAAAACTTAACTAAACTGTCCATAAAAATTGATGCCTTTGCGGATTCAGCTATAGATGATGCCTTCCTATATATATTAGCAAATAAATGTCCTCAATTACAAGATTTGACTTTGGAACAGTGTAAATTATGTATAAAAAAGTTTTATGTTTTGAGAAATCTTTCAAAACTAACCATGAACTGGTGTCGGGGTTTAACTGGCTCGAATCTAAGAGACATCTTTAGCGAGTGCAAATTACAGTCATTAAACATCATGAATACCCACTATCAGAATAATATTACCGATTATAGCTATACTTCAAACACTCTCGAAACACTGACGGTAGGTACATTTTTAAAAGCGGATATAACGCCTGCTTTAACATACTCTTTCAACCGTTTTGAAAATGTTTCCAAGCTTTTTTGGTTTCAAAGCAAGCCTTTAGCAAACGGTCACACAAATAACTCAAACATTTTGAGAAATATTTCGTTGATTTATCCAAATGTACGTAAATTATTATTGACAGACCATTATATACCAATTGAAGATTTGAAGATGTTGAAGTATTTAAACACTTTAAATTTTGATTTCTACGCCACGATATCCTGGTCATACTTAAAACAACTGCTACAACTCCACAGCCTAACAAATCTCTTTATTGGCTTGACATCGGGCATTTCTTTCGATATCCAAAGCATTGCCGAAAATGAAAATTCTTGCCAAGAGCTAACGAAAAATTTGGAATATTTGAAAATTCCTTTATTGGTTTTTAGTGCAAATTTTGAATTTTGGTTGGCATTTCTGCAAAGAAATATAAAATTGAAATTAACAGTTTTTACGGATTGTAAGGAGAAACTTTTTAAGCTGATGTTTTTCGAACGACTTTTATGTAATGCAGAATTTCCTAAACAATTGAAACATATAAATATTTGTGATTTTAATATTGGTAAGTAAATAATGTACAACTTTGTTTAATACACTAAATTGTAGAGTTTTGTGTTCGGTTGCAACTGAAACAGCGGTTTTTAAAGGCTTAACAAATTTAAACTGAAAAACAAGCTTTTTATAAATAGTTTATATAGTTTTCTTTTATTATTGCAATTAAAATTCACTTTAAAAATAGTGGATCTGTAAAAACAGCATTTCGTAATATTTTCGTTTAACATAATCAGCCTTCAAAAACTCGGATAGAAATGCGGCTATGATATTTTTTCTTGTATCCTTCTAAATCTAAATCTGAAGATTATGAGAATCACATTTTTCTGAGTTAATTAAAGCTAGACAAGAATAATTTGGTGGATGAATTAAAGTTTAATGAAATAAAATTCTATTCTCCACTGTTAGATCTCCTTGTTCAAATTTATTTTTTGCCTTATATATAATTGGGATTTTGAACGATCTGAAATACTTTTGAATTATTTGCTATTTCATATTATTCTAAAATATTCTATTATAAAATATTCAATTTTCGATCTATATACAATGGCTTAGAGGTTATTTTATGCAGAGCATTTTTTGTTTTGTTGAGACTCCAGCAGACAACTGCGACATTAACGATGATGACGAGTTCCCTGACATCGATATGGAGACTCTCCTTTAATTGTGACTCTTAGCATTGCTTGAAGTAATTTGCACTGTTGTGAATGATGCCTAGAAAGACTGACATTTGACAATTTAAGTCCTGTCAATCTGTGTAAGCGCCATATTCAGTTTTGTGACAAACAGCAACAGTAGCAAATTTTCTCAACCTGATTTATTAATTTACCACTTTCTTCACAAGTAAGTATATATATATCCAAAATTATTTACATTCATACATACGAGTACATACGTATAAACATACTCGTATATGTAAATACAAATTTCCAATAATAAGTTAGAAAATTGTTCAGTTTATAAATATGGTTGTTGTTGTTGTTGTAACAGCTAGACTAAATAAGTTTTAATTCGGGGGTTCTGTAATGAGGTCCAGACTAAGAAATTGGACTAATTCTACTGGGTTGGTCCATAAATCCATTGGACGAAGTGAAGTATGGTTGGCTGTACAATTGAAGATGTGGTGGGTGTCATGAGGACCCCGGCCACATTCTGGGTATAGATTAGGGACGGCACGGTCTATGCGGGACCAAAAGGCGTTAAGCCTATTGCTCCATCCCGATCTCAATTGTGCCAACACTACTCTTGTTTTCCGCGGCAGTTGTTTTTCGATTTCTGCAATGGGCGGTGGGCGACCTCGAAGTACGACACTAATGCAGTATCCTGCGACCGTGGTATTGATGGCGTCTCTGTGAATGTCGTTCAAAGCTGCTACATACGAGTTTTGATCTAGTGAATACTGTATGTATCTTTGCATGTCTTCCTCGTATATTCGAAGGTACTTCCTGACATGCCTCTGGGAAGACTCCAGCTGTGTGATGTTAAAGCTTGGGTGATTCTTTCGGTGACATCCCAGGAGGAACTGTAAAATATTTATATATATAAATATGGTTCTACTAAATGCAGCTTAACAAAGAATACTTGGGAAAAATTTCATTCTCCTAGGTATGAAATGACAAACTTAATATACCCTCCATTTTTCGGGGGTGGGTATAAAATTTACATTTGAAATAAGTTATACTCGTACTAATAAATTCATGGTTAACTTTAAAACTTTAACTTTAAAATATAAGAAGCTGTACATGTATACCACAATATTTTTAACATATTTATAAGGGTTTTAACAATGTTATGGCAATTGGTATATGATTGTGACAACCATAATAGTTTATGATAACCATAATCTGAGAACAACATAAAAGGTATACTCTTTCATCATAAAAGGCTTGTCACAAACATATATATTATATGATTGCTATAATCTTGTAAATTTTAAAATTAAACATATATTTATCTCTGGGTGTAGAAGTATTTTGAAGTAGTCTATCAAAATGTGTAGTCAAATTTCGGTTTATCCTTCATTCCGTCTAAAACTAACGATATATTCTCTTTTACTTTTCAGACTGCAAAGAACTAAAAGCGGACTATAACAGCACTGTAAGCAAATTTGATTTTAAGAAAAACAAACAAGGAGAGTACTATATAATACTTCAAAATCCAAAATAGTTTGGAACCAATTTATTAAAACTCAACTGTTTATAAAATTATACTACTCTATATACATATGTAAATATATATGATTATGTATATTTAAATGTATGTACTTATAAATAGAAAGAAATAAGAATATAAATTTTTATTTAGAAGATTTGGAAAAAAAATAATTAACATTTAACTAAGTTCAAATTTAAACCAAAAAGAAAATAAAAACTATTTATTTACAAAAGTTAGTCCCAATTACACCAAGCAATTTTTATTGAAAGGATTGATACAATTTTTCCTTGAAATTTTTTCGGTGTTTTTATTGCTTAAATCGCTCGAATTATTAATTGAGAGTATACACATACATATGTAATACAAATAACAAAGTAACACGAATTGCTAGTACAACTCGTTTTATCTTTCCCCACGCCGTTGTCTAAAAGGTAATCAGCTTAGCTTAAAGAATTTCTTCGTGTAAATTGAGACTAATTGTAATAATGTGCAAGTTTTTTATGACTGTGCGAGAGTGCGAGGATGTGTGGATAAAATGATTCTATTTGTTAAAATAGATATTCAGATGAAATCAGTCAGTCATTATTGTTTTTTTTTAATCATTTGTACTAATGGTTTCTGGTATGAAATTTAAATTTTCATCAATTCCCACAAAATATGTAGGTATTTCGCCACGACCCTTGACATAAGTCATGCCACGAAAATTGCATTGTATATTAAAGGTGCGCAAAATTTCCGCCGTATCTTCGGTGACTTGTATGTGGCCGGGTATACCAGTGGAGTCCATGCGTGAAGCCATATTCACACAATTGCCCCAAATATCATAGTGAGGTTTAGATGAACCAACCACACCAGCCATAATGGAGCCATTACTAATGCCTATTTAATAAAGTATAATAATTACATAAAATATGTATAATATAAAATAAAAACAATTACGAGTACTAACCAATTCTTAACATTCCATAATCTGAATCACCATCTTCACATTGCAGATTCTCCACATTAAACGAATGCATGGTTTTCATTAGCTGCAAAGCGAATTGCGCCATTACATGTACCACATTACATTGTTGGGGTGAACTGATTTTACGACTTTTCTGGTTTGTATTATTACTATGTCCCTCATACTGGTTGGACAGTTTTTTCGTTCTTTCCATGGCCTCTCTTGAGGTGGATGGTCCCATGTCAAGTCTTATATCATTTGAAGTATGCGAATTGACTATGAAACAATAATTTTAAGTTTGATTTTTCTATTTTCTATTGCAAATGCTTTACTTACAACTATTATTATAATGACTTCTGCGTCCATTGGGCAATAGTGAAGAACTGCGAAAATTTGTTTGAGTATTAACATGCTCGGAACGGGCTAAATCTAAGCCACAAGCAGCCATGTAAGTCCAACCAGCCACTTTGATTTTTTCCACCTTAAACATACCTTCCGCTTCAAAAAGTTTGAGCTGGGCAGGGAATTTACTGTACATTAATATTATGTTTTAATTTAAATTTATGCAAACTTACCACTTCATCAAAATCACAGATGATTTCATTAAGCACCCTTAGACCCACACTTTCAATATCGTAATTTTTTATCGAAGCAAACATGACAGCCACATTATCATATTCTTCGTAATATAATTCATTTTTCATTTGTTTAGATATATAAATATCGGCTGAAAAAATGATAAGTAGTTATGATATTATTATAGAACTTAAATTTTCAAATGGAATGAGGTCAGGTCAAGTAAAAAGTTGGTTTTTTACTATTTACGAATTCACAGGACTTTGGTCAAAATAATGTGACATTTGGTATTAAACTTCAACGCTTAAAAGTTTTATTTTATGCCAGGCCTAACTGAATCTGAAATTTGACTTGAAATTAGAGTGCTGCATTCCTGTTATATCATATCGATCCACTAAGCAGGGATTTTTTGATATTCGTACATTAACGATGATAAAAAGGATAAAAATGATAACTGTGTATCTCTAAAACTAATAAGGCTAGAATAAAACTTCTGCCTTTAATTAAAAAAGGAGAGGACAGGTGCCTGGTGCTTTTTAGAAATTTGAAATTCTAAATGATCAAAACGGGTAAAAACCTCAGCCGAGAATCCTATGTTACCCTTCGTATTTTCTAAAAAAAATAAACATAGAAATAAAAATTAAAATGCATTCGACTAAAATCTATGAAGAGCATAAATTTTTTGGAATTCGAATTTTTAAGGCATAACTTCTTCTTCTACTACTTCTTTTTAGTACTTTTTTGTCAAAACCTATTATTTTCAATAAAAATATCTAGAAATATTATTCTCTAATTCCAGGTATTACAAATACTTACAATGACAAATTTTAAAAATTATTTCCGCTTAACGGACAAAACTAAAGCTAAACGGGGGTCAAAATGGTAAAAACTGGCATCCGTGGAACCCTATGGTACCCTTTGTATCTGCTAAATAAATAAACATAGAAAAAAAGATTAATACTCATATGGCTTAACTCAATAAAGAGAAGAAATATTTTTGGTACTTTTGTGAAGTTCGAAAAATCCTATTATTAGTACTTTTGTGGTTTTTATAAAATTAATTTTCTCAATAAAAATTACACGAAATAGTATTTTCTTATAGTTTCGTATTACTAAGAATTAATGTAAATATTTGCAAAAATTGTTTTTATATGGATGAAGATAAAATATGGACATAACCATTCAAAAATTTAACTCTAATATGCTGTTCTGAACTCAAGTACTAACTGATAGAAAGGGCTTAATTTTAGTACACATATTTTGATGCTTTTTTGAAATTCTTTATGTTTTCTATTAAACATATTGCTATTTGAATTTGTTCAAAAAAAAGTTATCGTGGCTTCACTGAGACTCGATCTTTGGTTGTTTGTCTACAGTTCAGTAAACTAAACCGTTTGGCTACATTTTTATTTGCCAGTTTGAAATACTTATTTTATTACCATTGAATTTTCACCCAATTTACAATAATCTTCGTGTATGTATTCATCATACATAGCCACGCCCACATACGAAATAAATATTAAGAGTCATATAAATATCTCAGAAACTGCTACAGTTATGGTTCTCAAATTTTATACGCACAATTTTGAAATTCATATAAATATTTGACGTAAAATGGGCGGACTTAAAATAGTTGGTATACATAAAATATACGCTAAATTTAGCTAATTTTATCTTGCAAAATATAAAATAAGTTTAGTACGAAAATAATTGGACCACCAACAGCGGGCGTGACACCTCCCATATAAATAAAATTCGTTTATGTGAACATCTATAACAGCTAGATTTCTCAAATTTTATTGATGTGGCTAAAAATTTAATAGATTCACACTACATAAAATGGAAGTATTAAAATGCGTACGCCTTAAATAATACAATATGTAGTTGTATGAATAAATTCGGAAAAATTTACGGAAATTTGTTAGCTAAGA
This sequence comes from Bellardia pandia, assembly GCA_916048285.2. Classification (NCBI taxonomy): domain Eukaryota; kingdom Metazoa; phylum Arthropoda; class Insecta; order Diptera; family Calliphoridae; genus Bellardia; species Bellardia pandia. Next base: position 27,306,552 of record OU696531.1, read on the forward strand.
TTTAAATATTTTAAATTTGACGTACATTAAATTTCTTAAATTAGTTTAATCTTTGCTATTAATCAGACAACACATTATTTGAGTGAATATGAGCTGCTGAAAGAATAGATCAATTGGACTTACGCTATATACAAAATCGCAAATAATAATTACAAAATAAATATATTTTAGCTAGTGATACATAAAGAGCAATTGTTGAGAAGCCTTTGCAAGAGACTGCTTTCAGAACCGTTCCAAATAAGGTATTATAGTTCTGCAACGAATTAGTTTTAAAGGTCACAATTTCAAACAAAAATCATTTGTCGCAATTCAAAAATACGAGTTCTGGCTATATGCATGTATTCTAGAACTAGTTGAAAAACTAATACAATTGTTCCTGGGAAGTCTTAAATACGTAAAAATAGTACTTCAAAATAGTACTTTATTATTTGCTTTTCTAACCTGTTAAAAATATTGATCGGGGCGATTTGAAATCGAACAATACATATGATCGACTTTACTAAAATTGTAAGCGTTGCAATACTATATTAAAACAATGCCCTGAAACTTGTTTTAATATTAGATATTATAATGAAATAATAAAGTATGAATAACATTTTTAAATTTATAATTCTTTTAAATCCTCCAAAAGCACTTACCCACATGAGATGGTAAAATATTTTTAATTAACACTGTTATAGAAGCATTTGTAACTTCTGCGTCTTCTTGCTTTCTTTGTAATTGTCGTTTCCAGCTAAAACGAGATGTAAAATTCACCTCTGTTTAAAATTCTTTACAAATTCCCAAATAATAAACTTACTTATAATCCACCTTCGATATAAACTCTGTCTGGCGATCCATTAAATGAAATATAACCAAAGTAATAATTATAACCATGACATGGGAATACTCTGCCTGCAAGGCAACATTTGTCGAAGGACTGGCCTCATAAATCGATGAATAACTAACAAATATAACAATTGCATAAATGCCCGATATTAAAACACCCACAACAAATTTGACCACAAAGGGTATGCGTGAGAACAGAAACACCATGCATATGGTCAATTCCAAGCTTTCGGTAATGCCCTTTATAAACAAAAAATATATTTTTTAAATTATGAAATGCATAACATATGAGTACATACTCGTATATATAAAATATTTCAAAACTTACCCAGGGATTAAAGCCCACTTCACATTCTCGGCCATGGGCAAATTGTTGGAAAATGTTGTTTTTGTCAACATCATCATCGTCTTTATAAATAGGCCAGTTTTTACAATCTAACTGAAAGTTTAGTTATGTATGTACATAAATATTTAAAACATTAAATATTAAAAACATTTTACCAATTGTATAAATGTGGCCGAACAATGTATTATAATTATTAACAAATAAATTGTTATGCGAGCTGTTATGCTGCTCTGTATCTGCTTGGAGGCATCATATATAAACAATACGAAGTTATTTTTCGGTTCCGATTGGGCCGTCTCAGCGAAAAACATTATCCATAGTTTCTTGAACCAGGTCAAAAATATACAAATAACCATTAGCACTATGTAGGTGGCATTAGAAGCCCAAAAGTTAGTCGATTGTCTAAAATTTTGTCATAGAATTAGGAACTTTTTCAAATTGAAAGTAGCAATACTTACGCTTTATTTATCGATTGTATGGCCATGATGCTAAAAAATATAATAACTCCCATAATGACACTGTATTTTAACATATCGTCGGCTTCTCTTAAAAATTGCATTTCCCAACGCCAATTTTTGAAGAACAGACACATTGAGGTTATATTGCGTCTAAAGTTTTGCTCTTCCATTTCGTCTTGTGTCAATCTTTTCGAGCGATCAAAGCAACATTTTGTAACCCTTTGGGGAAAAAAGAAAAGATATAATTATTATTTTTAGTTAAATATTTTTTCGATTTAATGAACATTCAAAAGCTTAATCAAATACTTTTGCATTCCTTAATGACTGCCTTTGAATTAGTGATATTACAATTACTTCTAGAAACCCATTCTGTAGAGAGTTTCGTAAAAATCAGTTCTTTGATTCTAAATTAGTTCTATATATCAGTTCTTAGTTCCGAAAACTGTTTTAAAACGATTATTACTTTGTTGATGTATTATGTGGAAAGATTAAAAAATTAAAAGTTTAGTAACTTATTTCAAAATCACTTGAACTACAACAACTATAAACATATTTACGTCAAATCTTTACCAATCATATAGAAGAACCGCATAATCTTATAGTGGTACTCCTAAAATCCGGTTTGTCAAACAAAATACAAAACCTAGTTCCGAAAGAATTTCATTTAACGAGTTAAAAAACTTTTAATTCTGTATTAGAAATGTGATTACAATTCATAGTAATGGGTTATTCATTAAGAACCAACACGTGATGGACCGGGTTGTTCAAGTGAAAATATCGCTGCTGCTAGCCGCTGTATTGAAGAAGATCCGATTTTGTCAATTCGTTCTCAACAATTGTGGCTATTCACAATGACTACATTACGAATTTTGCGTAAGGATTTGACTTTGAAGCTTTACAAGGTGTAACTGGTGCATGAATTGAAGGCGGCCGATCATTCACTTCACCGTAGAAACGCTAAATTGTCGCATTTGGGTTTCTTAAAATTCAATAGTAGTTGTAGTAGTAGTTTGGATCGAGTTTCTGGAGATCATTACTGAACTCTTTATTTGCAAGAACTACACTAATGGTTTGACAATAGCCAAATATTGTAACTGATAAAAGAATTTATTCTAGAACAGTTAATAAAAAGGTGAGTTTGCTCTGTAAAGCTTAAATTGGAACTAGTTCCGAGTATGATAATTTCAAACAAAAGTAACGAAGTTTTACTCTTGGTATTCATGGTCTAGTAAGTAGTTAGTTCCCCCATAACAATTTAAAACAAAAAAAAAATACTAATAAAAGAATAATTTCTATAAAAGTTTCTAAGGTGATATGTTTGCTATTCTCAAACCAATAGCGAGTGTAACAATTTCTAACAAAAATCACCAGATTTTACACTATTAACACTTACTGTATTCTGCCTATTGGCATTTTGTCCAGCTCTCGACTCATTTCTAATTTAGCTTGTGTTCGTATTTGATTAAATTGTTGTATATTATTTTGCATAAAGTTCGTTGAAGTATCGGTTCTAGAACGTTGTTCGATTTGACGTTTAACGCCAGAATAGGGACGTCGTTGTTCATTATAGAAAGCATACTAGAATAAAAATGATAATGAAAACCCCGTTTAAATTGTACATAAAAAGTAATATTTACCCGTGGTGGTTTGATCAGGAATGTACGTATACCAAAGTTTTTTAAAACTGGATCTGTTCTGGCCTGTGGTGTGCCCTCTTCATACATGTATTCACCCTCCAATTGCTTTAAAGTCTCCTCACTAACATGCACTCGGCCAGCCATGCCCGTCTGCTCCAAACGATTAGCAATATCTACATCTTTGGACCAAATATCATATTGCAGTTTACAGGCACCCAAAACACCCGACAATATACTGCCCGTGTGAACACCAATACGCATATCTATATTTAATTTACGCCTCGTTCTAAACATTAGAATTTTAAATGTGTAGGCATTTCAGTATAGAAAACTTCAAAATAAAAAGAACATTATTTAATTTATACCTTACATCACGTATATCCTTGATCATGCGTAGACCCAGATCAACACAACATTTGGCATGGTATTCATTGGGTATAGACACGCCGGACACACAGTAATAGCAATCACCCAAGAATTTTATGCGCAAAACATTGTATTCCTAGAATTATTAAGGACAAGTAGTTTATAAAATTTGGAATATGTTTTCAGCATTATTTTATACATGCCTCTGAAGCCGTATCGAATTTAACAAACAAATCATGCAGAGTTTCCACTAGGGTCTTCACATCCAAAGTGGTAGTTAGATAAGTGTAATTTACCACATCTGCATACAGTATGGTAACATCATCATGCGGTTCTATAAAAAGTTTCCTTTAAAATAATGTTTATCAATAATAAACAAAAGAATAGGGTTTAAAAATTATTTATTCTGAACTTACTCGATTTCGGGTTGACGCCAACGTGATATTTTCGTTTGAGTTTCACTAAAAATGTGTTTTAAGAAAAGTTGATTTTAAAAATGTCTTCATTCTAAATGGAATTACCTTGTTGACTTACGCTCCATAGTGATGATTTTGCGAGGCACGTCTTTTAGCCTTTTTATATTCCAAACGCGATTTAACATCATGTTCTATTTTATTCACAATATGGGCCGGTATTATGCTCAATAATAAACTTCGCTATTAAATTAATGCAAATAAATGAGAAAATTTTAGTTATATATTTGTATTATGGACAACAACCTCTTCTTCTCGGGCATAACGCAGCAATAAATTTTCCTCCACATACTTGCGACGATCCAAAAATGTTGTACGTATGGCTATCTCTTTCATCATACGAAAATAAATGCCCAGAAAGTTAATGCTCAATAGAAATATGCCCTCGGTTATGAGTTTATGGACATCCAAAGTTTTCGTACCATCCGGTAACTTTCGATATGTCACAAATGCATAATCAATCAAATACGATACTGTTACAGCCATGCCCAGCATAAAGGCATGCATATTATCGGGCAAAGGCATAAATATATAGACGGCATAGAGTATATAGGAACCATAAGCAGGTCTTAATATATCCAAATTTATGACAGCATGATAAACTGAAACTCCTATGTCTGTCATGGCCAATATGGTAACAGCTAACCAAGAGGTAACATACATTATCCAGGGATAACGTTTTATAAGTTCTACCCGAAAGTTAAGGGCCAAAATAGCCCACACCAATAGAGCTGATGTGACATAGGCAAATATATCGGTGGCCACATTATTTAAATTCTGGAAAATTTTTTAATTAAATAATAATTAAGGTAAACAAGGTACAAGTACATAAATAATTATATTTACTTACTGATATGGTTGACAGCAGTATAATTGAGTGCACTGCCACCACTAGGAGTTCGATAATGATAAACAACGATAAATAGCTGACACGCAAGCGTTGCATATACGAATGATAGAATTGCTCCAATTCTAAGTTGCGACATTGATTCTGTAAAGTAATTATATGTAGTTTATATTAATATTTGTTTGTAATACAAATTAAATGCAATATCAAGTTTATCTTCTGCAGAGAATCCCTGTGCAATATATACATTTTCTAATAATCATTAAGATATTGTGTTAACCAAATTTTGAACAATTTAATTTCCCTTTCTAGAAATATTGGTCGTAAACTCACAAACGGATATATATTCAAGATCCTTATAAATTCCTAAAACAATATAGCTATGTCCGTCGGTTTTTTGAAGAGCCTACAGGGATAAAAATTTGATCAAATAATATTCGTTGTCCATCTGTCTGTTGGAGGAACTTACTTACTTACAACTGATATTTTCAAGTAATAAAATCAGATGAACGAGATGTTTTTATACAAAATGCACACCAAACGGTGACTATATTTTACTAGTGGTGGGTATATAAAATTCTGTACAGCCGACATATTAAACATGACAGAAGATATTTCCCAATCAATCATGGTGAATATTACAATTTGAGAATATTTGGTCGAATCAAAAGAAATCATTAACCAAATACTTCGAAGCGCAAAGGTAAAATTGAGAAATATATGCTATTTTTAGTAAAATTTTTACGATTTGTACGAAATATCTTAACGAAAAATATTAACTTCAAAAAAAAAAAAACTATTTCAGAATCTATCAAATAAAATGATTCATCAGAGGCCTGTCAATTTTTTTTTATTAACTATCAATAATCTTGAAAAAACTTTAATATATTATATGACCAATATTTAGTATTTCAATTAAAATATCTATATGATTTGATTTATTGTCAGTATTTTATCCATAAATTTGAAACTTTTAGATTGTATTATTATTTCTCTCTCTATTAAATTCTATCAATACTTTCTCATTTATTGTTTTAAAATAAATACTACCTACCCACACGCACTATAAATAATAATAATAAGAGAGAAATAAACAATAGTACACTTACCCGTAGGAAACCCCATTCCCATTTCTTCTCATTAATCAGCGTATCGTGACGGCTTTCGTTGCTTAAACGACTGATACGTTCCGTAGAGTCCTCCAAAAACGAATTCATATTTCTTGCAATCAATTGTTTATTTTATTGCAAAATTAAAAGAATTTATATCAAATGGTAAACATTTTTATTTAATTACACTAAAAATATACAAATAAATTACAAATATTTATAATTTATCTACAAAATAAAAACATCATTCAAACATGCATCTACACATGTTCTGATAAATATTTTAATTTAACAACATTTTTGTTTAACTAAACAATTACATATGGAAGTAATTAATTACTTTGGTTTATTTATTATTTTCTAATGATGTAAACAGTTATATTTCTGATAAAATATTAAAGTTAAATAGTTTTTGGTCTCACCATTCACCATGGAAAGGCTCACAAGGCAATAATATGTCCAAATTATTCATCTACATAGCATATTACAAAAGTCAAAGTTCTGTGAGAAATGTGTGAAATAAACAATGTAAAATAATTTTGGTGAGCAGCTAATTTCTTGGACCGCATCTTTCAACTGGCCTCTTAGAACTTGTTATATCACACCTCAGGTTTTTATACCCTATATATTGGATTTATGCTGATGTTTGTAACGGCCAACCAACACCAACCTTATAGTATACCGATCGACATAGTTCTTTTTATTTAATTTTTATATACCGTTTAGAAATTACAGATTTATTCCCCTTTTTCAAATTCCCCCACTGTGCGATGTGTTGTCTGGCATATTTGTTAAATCAATTTAATTTTAGAAAAAAATTAATTTTTGAATTTAAAAAGCATGACTAACTATCGTTAAAATTTGTTCATCGTTTGTAGTTTTAACAATTGTTCTTCTAAGGATTTATAAAAACTTCAATGTGGTGGATTTCGGTTCTAAAAATAAATATCCTCAATTTATTTTAATGAAGATTTAATACACTTTCTAACGAAACTTTGTACTTCTTTGTACCATTAGTGCAAAGTAAAAGTACACTATCCTTTGATAACTTTCTTCCTGGAGTACTAGATTATGAACAAACGTTTTATCTGTAAAGATACCAGTTCCATTCGTATTGAGAATAACATCTCAATTGTGGAAAGTTATTTTTTTTTTTAATTTTGTTTAATGGCTCCTTCAAATCAACTCTGGGTGATAACTTCTCCTCTGATTCTTAGGCCGTATCTTATTTTGAATATAAATTACCACTCAACACTTGCAAGAAGTCCACCATCACAAACCCATTTTGTATTTACAGGGCTTTGGTTTTTAAAGTAATACAATTAAATGGCATTTGTTTTTTTTTCTTTGATGGATAAACTAATAATAAAGTTTCTATTCCATTGAAGATACAATTCTTTAAAGATTAATGAATTTTGAAGCCAATCTTGATAGCTGGATATAATATCAATTTTAAAAATTTATTTAACATTTACAATTGTTAAGCATTCGTTATATAAACAACATTATGCTGTACGTTATATGGGATTTTCGTTAAATGTCACACAGAATTTTTTGTTTTTTTTTAGTTTTAATATACAGTGGGAAGCAAAACTGTCCGGATGTTTTGCATTAAGGAAGTAAGGTAATGAAAATAATACAAATACATATAGGTAAAGGTATATTATTATATATGTATATATGTTCTATTCTAAATTATAAAGCACAAAAACTCACATAAATTGCTTCAAAAAAATAAAGAGTTTAATAAAAAATCACGATATTGCTCTGTTAAAATGTAGCGGTATTTGACCCGTTGGTTATTTTGCTTGTTGCGTTGTCTGTTGAAGCTTGATAGCTTTTATTGCTCTATTTGTGCATTATTGTTTAACCTGTGAAGTGATTAACTTGATTTTTTAATAAAAAACAAGTAAGAAAGTATAGTCGGTCAAGCCCGACCATATAATACCCTACACCCAGTATATGTATAAAACAGTTTTTCAAAAACGAGCGCTATATGGGAGATATAACCTATTATGGACCGTTCATCCAAAAATTTAGTGCCATGACTTCCGTGAATATAAATATTAATGGCCGAATTCACAGTCTTTAGTTAGCTAATGACAAAGGCTTAACTCATGATTCTTTATTTGCAATGCTTAGTTTGCCATAAGAATAACAAGTAATAGTTAAACAATAGTTAGTATTTTAGTTTACCAATGGTTAACTAATGACTGAGAATTCGGCCATAAGTGTGTTAAACTTTATCTCGATATAAATACGTTTAAAAGATTTATGGAGGTTAAATTACGAAGAGGGTCTTATATCCCTTTCAGACCTAGCTTAATCGATTGTGAGGTCTGCATTAAAATGTCTCTAATTATGTGAAAAAATAACTTTTCATTTTTAACCTGAAACCAGAGATTGTGAGTTGTGTGTTTTATTAAAACAAATGTAAAAAAGTAAAAAAAACACTCGCAAACCCAAAAAATCTTGCTCAGTTTGATTGTGTCATTCAACGGGTGCAGACATGCGTCCAAGAGGTGAGTGTTTTTGTTGTAATTATAAAAAGCAAGTGTTAGATCTTGTTTCTGATCGTTATATAACGAATACAAGAACAAATTTAGGTGTAAGGTGTTAACTTTTTTGCATTGCAACTATATTTTTGTGAGCAAAGATATATAGATATCACAATTGTGTTGGTCAGGCACAATGTAACATTTCATTGCATACTCACGTTTGTGTTATCATATAATTTTCCAGGAAAATTCTTTAATTTTAACAACGATGTTGATGTGGAAGCAGTTTTAGAAATGCTTGAAGAGTCTGATGCAGACTTCAGCGACGATGATACGGCTGCAGAAGAAGCATGGACCCCTTTGATTATAAATGCAGACGAAGAAAGTGATGACAATGACAGTATTGATAATACTGATGTATGTGAATCTACGAATGATGCGCCAATTAGATCGGCTGAGCAATTAAACTTCTGTGAACTGTCATCTGTAACAGAAAAATCTTACATTTCCCAATATCAAGAAAGACGAGCTATATGGAAAAATGTTCCATTCCCCAATACCGATATTCCGACGTTATCGGGATGTCAACAAGAAATTATTCTTAAGACTCCTTTGGAATATTTTAAAAGATATTTTCCAGAGACCCATTATGATGACGTTGTTACGTACACTAAAATGTATGTAATGAGTAAGCGTGGCCAAGAAGTACACTATATACCATCAGACATAAAGCGGTTCTATGGATGCGCGATCATAATGGGGTGTCTTGGTTATCCAGCCGTGCGCATGTACTGGTCAAACGATTGTAAAATTCCAGCCATATTCAACTCCATGTCTCGTGATAAATTTATGCTACTTCGATCAGATATACACATTACTGACTGTTCTACACCAAACTCGACAAATAAATTATGGAGAATTCAACCAGTCATCGATTCGGTTAGAGAACGATGCAATGAATTAGCAACTGAAATAACAAATTATTCGATCGATGAACAAATGATTCCATTTACGGATAGATGTCCTGCACGGCAAGTAATCAGATCAAAGCCTCGACCAGTTGGATTGAAAAATTTGGTGTGCGCAACTTCTGATGGTATCGTGGTTGACTTCGAAGTCTTTCAAGGTGCTGGTACATTTGAAGATTGCGGTCTTGGACACGGACCATCTATTGTCATGAGGTTAACTAAAACTTTGCCAAAGGGCAGCCATATATATTTCGATAGGTTTTTTACAACAATTCCACTCTTGGAATCTTTGCATCGTAAAGGTTACCAGGCAACAGGTACAATCATGGCTAACCGAAAAGTGTAGAATTCCCTTTAGACAAAAACATGGTCCGCGGTGATATGTCTCAGTTTGTTAATGAAAATGTGGTCGTTGTTAAGTGGAAGGATACAAAAGCAGTTATAGTTGCCTCAAATATGTGTTGAAAATATCCGGTAGAAGAAATCGAAAGGTGGCACAGAAATCTAAAGCGCCGTTGTCCTGTCAATGTACCCGCAGTGATTGTAAAATACAACTCATTCATGGGTGGAGTTGATTTGTGTGACCAAATGTTAGAATATTACAGGACTAAAATAAAAACAAGAAAATGGACAGTCGAAGCTTTTTTCCATTTCCTTGATCTAGCAATTTACAATTCTTGGATGGAATACAAAAAAGATTGCAAGCTAGCTGGGTTACCCAAAGCAAAGGTCAAATCGTTTTTAACTTTCAAAATGGAGCTAGGTACCGTATTAGCCTCTTCCTTTGAAGCTCCTGAGTATGTTAAAAGATTCCAGCTTCCTAATGATTTTTATCCAACGAAATATAGACCACGTGACACTCCGGATGATATTAGATTCGATCGGTATGATCATTGGCTAGAATTTACTGATGATCCACCAAGAGTATGTCGCAATAATTGTGGCAGTCGATCTCGATCACGCTACCAAAAATGTAAAGTAACACTTTGCTTAGAAAAAAACAAAAACTGTTTCGAGAAATATCATTCAAAATATTGATCTCATTTTAATAATACGATAAATTTATATTTTTTGTTGATGTACTATATTGTAATAAATTGAATTGTTATCTTTTTTTTTTAACCAAAAACTTTATTTTTATATTAGAATGAATTCGTTTATTTTTGTTTGTTTATTTTTTTTTTTTTATTTATTTTTAGTTAGTTAATTTAAAAACAAAAATTATAAAATAAAATGTTGAATAAAATAAATAGAATAAACAGACTATTTCTTTAATTTTTTGGGATTTCATTTTACACGTTATGACCGAGACCTCACAATTGTGAGATGTCCTGTATACAAAAAAGGATCTTGTGAAATCTTTCAGCGGGCTAATTTAAGCCTAAATATTAAAAAAATATCATAGTTTTGATCCTAAGCAGAATTTTATACGAAATATACTGCATAGGTCTGAAAGGGATATGGGAGTTTTGACTATTTATGAACTGACTATTATAAAATTAGGTGTCATCCTATTTGTACATAAGGAACTCATTTTTATTAAATTTTATTCTGATAACAACATTTTTAAGAGATTTATGGTCCTTAAAGTGATTTCGGGAAGTGGGCTTTATATGGGAGCTACGACTAGTTATGGGCCGATCATCATAAAATTCTACCACATTATATGTATATATACGAAACATATTTGTGTTCAATATTAATTGGATACCAAAATTTTTAAGAGAGTTATGCTCTTTTAAGTGATTTTCGGAAGTGGGCCATATATGGGGGCTACGACTAATTATGGACCGATCTTCATGAAATTTATAGATGTGATTTGGCTTCATTTACCACTCATTTGTGATGATGGATACTTCCATAATTCAAACATTTATGATCGGAGTACAAATAATGGACAGATTACTAGCAGTCTCAGTCCTATTCATCCTTGGGCCAAAAAAATATCATGTACCAAATTTTATCGTAATATCTTTAAAATTGCGACCTGTACTCTGCGCACAAGCTTTACATGGACAGCCAGCCAGCCATCCAGACGGACGGACATCGTTAAATCGACTCAGAAAGTGATTCTGTATACTTTAAGGTGGGTGTTGGACCATTATTTCTGGGCGTTACAAACATATGCACAAATCCAATATACCCTCCTCACTATGGTGGTGTAGGGTATAATAAAAGATCTTTAGAAATGAGAAAAATGCCAACTAATATTGAAAACTATGTGATAAATTTGTTGCAAAATAATTATTCATGCCGTAGAATTGCTGAAAAATTAAATTTAAGTAAATCCACGGTAAATGATATAAAAAAAGTCGTAATGTAGCTTGCAATAATAACCAAGGGGGTCGACCAAGACTGCTTTCTGATGGTGATGCTACATAATAAGGACATCAAGACCCCAAAAATGCTGCAAAAAGTATTGGTAAGAATGTCAATTCCTAGACGGTTCGACGCGCATTAAATAGAATTGGTTTAGTAGCCAGTGTGAAAAGGTAAAAGCCAGCACTTTTCGATATAAATGTGTAAAAACGCCTTCATTTCTGTAAAATCCACAAAAATTGGACAGTGCATTACTAGAAACGAGTTATTTGTAGCGACGAAACGAAAGTCAACCGATACCAGTCTGATGGAAAAGAATACTATTGGCATAGGCCGCATGAGCGCATCCAGAAGCACCTTCCTTAATGCAAAACATCAAAACAGTTTTGCTTTCCACTGTACATATTAAAATGTACATTTATGAAATAAACGTTTTTTGTTTGTTAACTGCACTGCATAAAACTTAGACTAACTAATTCAAAACAAACTACTTATAATAAGATTTGACCAAATAGACTCAAATAAGTTTTCAGAAAAGTTAAAGCCATTTAGGTACACCTTCAATTAAATTTGTTAGTTAGTACATTGCCAAAAATGTATTGTTAAGATAACATTATGTATATGAAATCACTGCAAAATTTTTATGATTTCGAATTTCCGTTTTTCACACACATTTATTCATACATATAAAATTATATGTTGCATACACTTATTATCGTTTTATCATGTTTAATTTTTATACTTTTTATTAGCGCTTAAACAAAATAAAAGAATATAAATTTTGATTTCATTATCATTTATGCCGATATAGAGCATGTTTAAATTGTTGTTATTAATAAATAAATGATTTTTTCTTTTGTTTTTTTTTTTTTTTTGATTAAAAGCAATAACAATTTATTTTGTAATCATTTCAAGAGTTTAAAATATTGTTTTTATTTTATTTTATTTAATTTATTGAAAATAAAAAGAAATAAATAAATAAGATTATTTTCGAATGCGACAATAGTCAATAATCAAATAGATTGTTTTACTCTTTCGTTAATAATTTTCTTTTTGTTTTTTAATTGATTGCAACTGATAAAAAATTAAATAAATGTTAAACACAAAAGAAACCGTTCATTTCAAAACACAACTACTAAAGTTTTGTTTTTGTTTCATTTATTTAATATTTAGTAATTATATAATCATACTTTAATTATTTTAATTAAAATACACTTCTGCCAAAGCTTTTTTTTATCTATTGATGTTTAATTAAAACACAAGTGTTAAAGTATTAAAATCACATTAATTGTATGTATTACACATTTGCCAATATTTTAAAATAAGATATTAATGGTGTCAAATTTATGTTTTATTTTTGGTTATGTGCATCTACTCGTATATATGTAAAATAATGTAAAAATATTAATTTATTATTTTATTACACTAATGAATGTTAAAGGGATTAACTTGTTAATGGGGACTTTTGTTTAAGTGCGATATTATACAAGATTTAATATCATTATTTTAACATTCATAATTGGCGACTTTAATTACTCATCAATTTATTGAAACTGATAAGGAATATGAAATATTTATACTCAATACGTGTTTGCTTGTATGAATTTGTTAAATATTTTAGACAAGTTTTTTTCCTTATTACTATTTTGAGTTATCTTTACGTTTTCTTGTTTTCTACGTAACGTTTCACTTCCAATTGCCCGTTATTTACCGAAATTGTACCGTTGGTAAAGAGAGTTCGTGTTCAACTAACTGTTTATATTCAGATAGGTAACTCCGATCGCTAGATATTACTGGCTGGCTCCTGTTAACTGGTCTCTTTAGTATCGCTCTACACAATTCTTATCAATTTTAGAAAACAAAGTTTGTTTTCGTTATTATGTTTTCAGTTTTTTTTATTATTTTTTGGAGATATTATTTTATTATTTCAATTGATTATATTTCGAGCTTTTCGAAGTTAAATAAAGTGAAAATGTGTAAATGGTTACTTAAAATGTAATTTTTTAAAAAATTTCTATCGAACGTATTTAAAAAATGTTTTAATGCGGATCTCTCCGGCAATAGGTCACACCTAGTAATGTTGTGAGGATCGGTCAATAATTGACAATAACTCCTATATAAAATTCACTTCTTAAAACGACTTAAACGAGTATAAATGTTTTAAAAATGTTAGTGTCCAAATAAAATTTAACTTAAACAGGTCGTATATATATATACACAATAAACACAAAAAAGTTTTATATATACGTTTTGTAATTAGTCATAGATCCCATTTAAAGCCCACTTCCGAAATCGCTTAACAACCATAAAAATCATAAAAATATATAAAAAGATATTTTTATTTACAAATGATCGCCCATAATTAATCGTAGCTGCCATATTAAAAATATTAACTTTTTGCAGAAAAATGTATTAGCTCATATACCTGGTGTAGGGTATTATATGGTCGGGCTTGATTGACTATGTTTTCATATTTGTTATAAGGTACGATAAACTATATTCATTTAAATATACTAAAATTATATTACAATTGGACAAAAGTCTAGTTTAGGGGCACCAGTCCGGACCATTACCATTTGTTACATCTCATTATGCTGAACATAGTGTGTATAGTTTCCCGAGATATGGGTATCCAAAGTTCGAATATTGGATTTGATTTACTTTTGTTATTTTTTTCGATTTCTCTAATATACGTCATTTGATAAATCTTAAATCGTAAGAATTCAAAATGTTGGATTTTAGTCCCGATAATTTTTCGAAAAATGTCAGTTTACTCAGATTAAAAGTATATTTTTTTGTAATCATATTATTTTCATTCATTTCATTTACGTATCATTCGGCCACATTAGCTGCTCTTGTTCCAGAGTTATAGTTCATTCAATTTCGGATATAGAAAACTATTTAATGCGAATCATACAATAGAGTTTAAAACCATTCTGCAAGTCAGTCAAGAAGAGTAATTTATGTGAAACCGGTGATCGACTTGCAGGGTAAATTTACCCTGTCTGTACACATGCAAGTACTTGCATGCGAGTGCTGTGTACGAATTATATACGAAAACTTATTCGAAAAACTCGAATCATTTGCAAGTAGCATTACTGCTTACACAGGACAGTGCATGGTGAAATTAAATACCAGGTGACCGCATTGCTACAACAATTACAACAAGGCAAGAACAACAGGCATTTTTCTATATGAAAAACTTTCGTCACTGTCAAAAAGTTTTTTTTTTATATAACTTTTTGGCATTTTCAAATTCACCATGAATAATCAGCTGGCGCTACGCTATCACCTAGTATTTAATTTCACCATGGGACAGTGAGAGTTCATTTTCGAAATGTTGTCAGAGCGTAAACTTCTACCGGCAGCTCCATTTGATTTGCAATTGCTTCGAAGGCATTGCTTTTCAAATCGTTCCTCCTATATGCTTTATCACTCATATCCCACAGAAGAGGATAAATAAATTAATTAATTTTATTATATTTTTTAAATTTAATTTCACTTCCATTTTTCTTTTGATTGCCGAGAGTTGCCGAGTTGATCACATAAACATTTTTATTATATTATCCACTTTCTATTCATTGGAAAATATACATGGCAACATTATTTTTTTATTTGACGGCAGAGAGGTCAAAAATTCACTCGCATGCAAATTTAGCTGCGAGTAGCTCTGCAAGTGCGAAAAATATGAGTGTATTAGTAAAAAAAATGTGAGTGTATTGAGTTTTTCGAACTGTTACTCGCATATGTAAACCCTGGGTTATAATAAATAGATATATGATATACATATTACCTCTTTTTAATCATAAAACCGAGATTTTAAAAGTAATGCGGTGATATAATATTTTAAATTAAAGTTACAAAACTTGGCTATAATTTAGTGTATAATACATTAAAAAAATAACTTCTGATAAATAATCAAAAATTCGGTATTGGGACCAAGCATTAATAAATTGGAATGTTTAATATCTCATTTTAAAGACAGCTTAAAAAGCTATCAAACAAATATTTCATTTCGATAAAAAAATGAGAAAAAATTCAACATATTTTTAGTTTAAACTGCAGAGGCCCATAACTCGAGGAATATGGAAGAGCCAAAATAGAATTATTTCCCATAATAACCCTCATACGTAATAATTGAATTTTTTTTTTTTGTTTTTCTTGACGCCCATAAACTAGATTTGTTTCTAAAATACCACGAAACATTTTATAATTTCTTTTTTTGAAGCAATTAGGTCCCTTTTAATATTTATATAAAATTGTTCTCTATATTTATATATCCAATATTTCGCTATTACAATGGATAGCTTATTCAGGGATAGTTAATACAATTTTTAATTAATTTAACTAAATTATAGAATATTGAAAAAAGGTCGAATAAAAGAACTAAATAACGAAACATTTTATTACATATTTTTTGTAAATACAACACTTCATCACTCTATTAAACAACTCTGTCTTTAAAAAGAATTGTAATAGATTAAGAAGATTTGGCAACCAGCTGTTCAAATGACAGCCGAATTTTCACAATTTTGGTAGATTTTTCCAATAACAAAACAGTGAAGCAAGTGAATTGCAATTAAAATTTGAAAAATAACTCATTTAATTTGCTTAAAATTCAACATTGATCATTCAAATTAGCTAATAGCCTTTTTTAAGGCCTAAAGTTTAAAAAAAAATAAGCACAATTACTGGTAATAACAATGTCGGCTTTTACTGAAGTGGCATTTTTAAAGAAGTTGGCTGAATTAAATTCTAGTCAACAAAGCATACAAACATTATCCTTGTGGTTAATACACCATCGTAAACATCACGCCAGCATTGTGAAAACTTGGTTAAGGGAATTACAAAATGGTAAGTGAAAAATTGATAACATCAATAAACGGGAACACAATATATGTACATATATTGATTTTTTGTTGTATTTTGGTTTTCTTTAGTGCCGGAGGCGAAAAAGTTAACCTTTATGTATCTGGCCAATGATGTTATACAAAATAGCAAAAAGAAAGGACCCGAATATGGTAAAGAATATGCCAATGTATTGCCTAAGGCTTTTTCCCATATTGGTGAAAGTTGCAAATCCGAAAAACTTTTCGGCAGTTTAGGACGCATACTCAAAATATGGGAAGAACGTGGTGTATATGAGCCCAAAGCTATAGCTGATTTTCGTAATCGTCTCAATAGGGAGCATGGGAAAGTAACTACCCCAACTGCTGCTACCTCAGCTACCAAAGAAACTGTTGTGGAGGAGAAGCGTGAAGCAAAACGCAAACATGATGAGCCTAAAGTCAAATCGAAAAAGTCACGTGTCTCACCCACTAAAGAGACCACCTCATTAGCCGTTGTGTCTGAGCTGAATGGTAATGGTGACGAAAGTCCCTACTTGCCATTGGGTGAACCACCAGAACCGGAAGAACTAATCAAGGCTTTAATAAATATAGAAAATTCAGCTTCAAGTGATGCTGTGGTAAGGGAACGTATTGCCAATCTACCGCCAGAAATATCAGAAATAAGCTGTTTGGCTAAATTGGAGGATAAGGATGCAGCCAAAAATCTGGCTACTCAGGTGAGTGCTAAAATTAATTTTTAAAGTATAGTGGTTTGTCTTTAAAATAAGTTTATATAAAAGCACAAATACATTGTGAAATTTTCGATATTTGGTAGATTTTTTTTAATTTTATTTTCATATATTGCAGGTTAATGAAGCAGTCGAACTTTTAAATGACTACAATTCCCGTTTATCAGCTGAAATGGAAGAACGCACTAAGTTGACATCAATGTTAAGAAATTTTCAAGCTGAACAAAAGGAATTATTGGTTCAAGCTGAAAAGCGATTGGAGGTAATATTTAGATATTTTTTTTATTTAACAATTTATTACATTTCGACTGCTTCCTTGTTTTCAGGAATATAAAAAGAAACTGCAAAAAGTGTTGGCTGTACAAAAGGAAATACGTGATCATCTCTCCAATCTACCTGATTTAACACAGTTACCCGATGTTACTGGTGGCTTGGCACCTCTGCCATCGGCTGGTGATTTATTTAATATACATTGAATAAAAAGTAGAAAAAACGTTTATTTAAGAATTCTATGAATTGTGTAAACATAAAAAAGCAAAAATAACATACTTTAAAGTAAAATTATATTATTTACATTTAAGTCATCTTATTTTGACAACAACAATGAAATCGTCTGCTCTTTTAACTTTATATACATTTATTATATATGTATATATATTTCATAACTATATATATATATACATTTTTATTGTTTTACATTATGTAATCAAAATTATTATCTTTTTTAACTCGGTCGAAGTTTTGTAAAAAAATTTATTGATTTCCAAAAACATGTTTATATCGATTAGGCTGTTTCTGTAACATGAAATAAAATTAAAACTATAATTAATATCATCATACAGTGTGTCAATGTTTACTGTATATGTTATAAAATTGGTTCTAAAATGTTGGCTAATAGGTTTTTCTATATTAAAAACATTGCACACTTATTTTATATTTGTTAAAAAAAGGTAGTGTTTTTAAAGCATGAACGAAAAACACTTGATGTAGATAGTCTTGTTTTTTTCAACCCTTTTTTCATCAATATCTTGCAATAGTTAAACAAATTTTGAAATAACGCGTATGTTTGTCTTAAAATAAGTCTTTTATAAAGTACAGTTTTAGAAAAACATGATCTAGTAACTTCAACTAAAAAAGTTAATGGGAATTTATAGTTTTTCAAAGTAAAAAAAAGAAAAAACAAAATTAATTTTTATTTTCTAACTGAATTATAAAGCAGCACTTTTTTAAATATAATTTATCACAAATATGTTTAGCTGTAGTATTTGAATAATTTCGATCGCAATATTTGTTGAAAAAATTGTTCTTTCGCGTTGCAAATTTTAACTTTAAAATAAAATAAACTTGCAAATCGAACTATTTAAACTGATGTGATTTTATTGTTCACTTGATGTCTTATTTAAATATTTTTATTTAGTTGTTCCTGTTCGAGGCATATATATGTATTTACGGATTTTAAAATCAATAACATTTAGAAGTAATCAGAAATAGAATAATATATGTATATAACATTTTGTAAAAAAAACGACCATGGTGTAACTATACATAGTGAATGCAGTAGCACAGCTGACTGACTTTGTTTACAGTTTACTTATGCCAAAAGTAATAATTTTCAAATGTTTTTGACAGTAGTACATTATTTTACAACAAACAAAATGCCTGTGGTTTCTGTATTGTGTTGTATTTGTTGCCGATTTGCACTCACCTTGTAAAGTTACACTTTCTGGAACAGACCATAAATTTATTTAAATATTTCTAATAGTCAAACATTTTATTACAAAAATAAAAATTGGAAAATTAAACGATTTTTATTCTGGATATACATAAGTCTGATTAACACATTTAATTATATACAGTTTTATTTATGAATCATCTTTAATATACAGTGGTTTATTAGAATTTTCTAAATTTTTCTTTTCTGTAGGATAATTTTAATATGTAGATTAATAACAAATGAATAGTTATTAATTTTATTTTAATTTAAATAATACAATAACCCCCTTATTCAAAAACGATTATTAAATTTAACAAACGTTTATTAAGACAGATTTCCATATAAAATTTGCCTTAATAAACGTTTGTTAAATTTAATAATCGTTTATGAATAAGGAGGTAAATATTTATTTAAAATTTAAATATTTTAAATAATATAATATCAAGTTCTAGACGGCAAATTGAAAGGTCGGGCCAGGTTTTTCACGAGTTCGCTGATTTTCGTAAGACAGCTGAATATTGTAAAGACGTTGCGGTGTGAGCCTTTCCACTAAGAAAATAGTATGACGCCACCATATAAAATACTTATATTCACCCCTAACGTGAATAAAAATTCCACATAAAATTTGTTCCCTTTTATCTTTTTAACATTGAATTTTAATAGGAAAGCGTGAAAAGGGAACAAATTGCATGTGGAATTTTTATTCACGATAGGGGTGATTATCTATTTCGCGAATAGATTCATCCTCCACGGAAAGTTTAATTGCAAAATTTTAATTCTTCGTTTGTTTGGCACCGTTGCCTCTCTATTTCAAATCCGCTGATTCAATTTTCTAAATATACCCTAATGTGAATTAGTTATCTTTATTTTAAAGACAAGGTTTTGTTTAAATTAAACTAAAGTCCATTTTAGTTTAACTGCTCCAAATTGGCAAATTGTAATATGAACAATCTTTCAAAATTTGGAATATAACATATTCTATAGAACTAATTTTTCTATCTGCTATAAAGAAGTAAATATTGAGGATTACAATTATATTTTGTATTATTGACTTCGGAAAGGAAAACTAATTATTGATTTTGGAAAGGAAAACTAAGCGGAAAGAAATATCGATCTATAGGTAAAATGCGGCATGCCGCAATTCTGTCTGAGAGATGATACCGCATAAATGAATAATTTCAAATTATGCTTCCGCACAAAAAACTTATTTTCGCAATCGCGGAACGGAATTTATAATGCGACCCAATAATTTTTGAGTGTTTGTCTTTGAACCATTGTAAGTAGAAATCAATGTAAATCCACCTAAAAAACATTTAATTATGAATTTTAAACGTTTTTTCAAGTACCAATTGCCTCAATGTATTTTAAATGTTATTAAACTATTGTAAACATTAGGGCAATTATATCATGAGAGATCCGAAGTAAAACAGTTCAAGAATTTAATAGATTTGGATTTCATTAATATTTGGAATAATTATGAACAACTAAATTTACTACATTAATGTTAAATCTCTAGTTGAATGTGTAGAGGGCAAACAACTTTCATTAAAAAGCGAATGGGCTGAAGTCATGTCTTCATACTAGCCTTTTCATTGAAATGAACCAACCACAGTGCATTATTTTGAGCTGTCTGCAATCCTTGCCATTAAGTCTCACTGAGAAAAGAGATCCATTATGAGACAGTGGCCGAGTGGGACTCAAGTCCGATTGTAGTAGTTCAGGTATATTTATTGGTAAAACCATATTGCATTTCTCTGTATACCTTTTGCTGCCTTGACATGATTCTGAATTTGTCTAGGAAAGTGCTAATAGGTATTGTTCCTAGCGAAAAATAACGTCTGTAACAAGAATGCGTCCTTCACAGCTATCTTATCTAGAACTCATTGTACTTTAAAAATTATAGTTTAAAGGTTTAAATTCCACAGGACCCACTTCAAAAATCGGTGATCACTTTCATATAAAAACATTCTTCTATTTTGAGTGAATATATATGTATATGCCCTAGAGCCAAAAGGACAGAACTGAGTGATCACTTATATCTGTTCTAGTTTTTCTCTTTTTTATTAGGTCCCTATTTAACTCTTTTCCCCATTCATTTTGGCCATACGTTTTTTAAATGAAACTTTATAATTAAAATGTTTACTTTTCTCCAATGGTATCTATACATATGTATATCAGATAAACGACTACCTCCATTTTTTGGATGTACAATGCATATGAATGAATCTGATTCTGAACGCTGGTAAATAGTATAAATCCGTATTTAATCTAAACATAAATAAATACTAATCTTCATAGTAGACAATCAAAAAGAGATGACTTTAAAATAAGTGTAAGTTTTAAATAAAATATATTTTTAACTAGCTGACCCGGCAAACGTTGTTTTGCCTTCAAATTTTATTTACATACATACATATGTATGTATGTATGTATATTGAAATGTTTAAAAATAGTTAAAACGAAAAAAAGAATGCATTTTTGAATGAACGGCAAACGTTGTTTTGCCTTCAAAGTAGTTCCGCAGTTATCGTGGAGAGCGCATACAAAAATTAATATTTTTACAAACTGTTTAAATTTGAAACTTCTTCTTTCACCATTTTGCGAGGACTTAAAAAAGTATTTAAAAACGGATTTTTAAAGAGGATTTAAAAATTGTAAGCGTTCATCGATTTTAGGTATATCGAAAAAGTGGCCTTGGTCAATTTTTTTTTTACTAAAAACTTAAATTGGATTACTTCGAACAATTATAAAAAATTTAGATAAATTAAAAAAGTCGGCGTAAAAGATGGCGTGGTCAGTTTTTCTTTCCGTAAAAATCTAAGATGAGTTATAACTTATAACGAACATTGGAGAAAAAAATAGCCAAATCAATTGATGCAATTACCAACGAACGACATTTGATTTTTATTTATGCAGTTTATGATTTATTGTAGTTCATCAAATCAACATGTACATAGTATATTTAAATTGCTAACAAATTTTCTTGTTTACGTTAAAATTCGTTTTCAAACATTTAAAACCTTTAACGTATTTATTTTAATGCATTACAAAATTTGCCAAGCCATTCCACTTTTCCGTAAACTGTATAATATCACCCACTTCACTGCTGGGTGATAATTTAACAGCCACAGAAAATTTACTCCATACATCACGATTAGCTTGACGTATGGAGGACTGAAAAGTCACGGGCTGGCGACCCTTAATAGGATAAGCACTTAAAATGCAGGCCACATCATTTAAACCCAAACTGGATTCATATAAGCCACGGTCATCAGTGGGCAAAACCTGTAATGTGAAATATTATTGAATTATTGATATCTTTAGATTTTGCCAAATAAAACTCCCTCACCTGATCCACTTGTTGATCCATACTGACAGCCAACACCCATTCCCTTACTTCCTCGTGACTGTCTGGATCATTTTTTAAATGTATTTCCTCGGGCAATGGCACAGAACTGGGAAAGTCTGTTGATGTTAAATCACTATGGTCTACCAAATTACCTGAACCCTCTTCAATGGCTTCGCATACATCCAAATAGTGATTGAGCATAACAAAGGCTTCTGCTTCGCGTCCGGCATTGCGTAGATCCATGCCGGCTTCATAAAAACCTTTATCCACCGGTATTATATCGGTATAACGTAAAAGTGCTATAGATATTCTAACTGCTATGGGCTGTAGGGACTGTACCTGACGACAGCCACTTCTAGTGCAATAATAGTGGGCAATCAGTAAGTATTGCTCCATGTTGTCGGTTACGGGAGCTTGTGAAAAGTCCGAAGATTTAAGAGACTAAAATATATGAAATATTTAGTTAAATTTAAATGTATGTATGTATGTACAGTGTATCGCAAAACTATTTTGCCTACTCATTTCTAGGAGAAATTTGTTTACTATTTATACAAAAAATTGTATAAATCAAGTTGCAAAAAAATAATTTTTTTTTTAATTTTCTTCTGCAATATTCCTTTATAATGTAGAATAGGAAGCCGACCCTCACAAAAAAAAACTTATGTTATGTTAAATGTCATTTTTTTAGTTCTTGTCGCATTTTATTAATTTGCAGCATAAATTGAAGGTCACAAAAGTATTTAGCTTTTTAATTCCTGTAAATTTTTTGAGTTTTAGTCTTTTTTTAATTTTTCATGAAATTTTTTTATTTCTCTAAATACATATGTATGTACATATCAATTGTTATTATGTAGTAATAATTTTTTATTTATTGCCCTCGGTTGTAAAGATAATTGTATTAAACACACTGAAAGGAAAAGAGTTAAACATTTACGAGAAAAAAGTTATATAACCCAACGATTTCTATGGGCTTCAGGTCCGAGCATTGAAGTGGTGTCGGCAAGTTTTTGGTATTGTACAAAAGCTAAATTTTAACATCAAGAATTGTGAATTTCTGGTCATTTCAATGTTAAAAATAACAACATTTCTTTGTAGATCCATTTTTCGGCTCTGGAGTTACGTTTTGCTTTCGAAATGGGCCAATATCCATGATGATCCATAATATTATCAGTATATACAAAATTACCAACTCCTTTTGCAGGAATACAGACCAATATCACATTGGAACCGCCATTACCATTAACCGCGAATTTTGTATTATTATACTTAAGGCATTATATGGCTTCCACTGGATCCTACGTCGACAATCTGAACGAAAAATGTTGCATGTGCTCGTTAATCTCTAGTCGGGATAAATGTTGGATTAAGCGGTTGTCCATGGGCATTTGTCTTTCCTCTCCTGCAAACGATTCTAAACATATCACCATTTTTTTTAATTTCTTTGCCCTAGTTTTGAAGATGTAAAATAATTTTAAATTATTTTCCCTCCGGCCTTTTTAACGCAAAAATCTTAATACCTGCGCACAATAAGGACAAAATTATTACTAATAACTATTGAAAAATACACAGAGGTATCCTTTTAACCAAAAATATTTAAAAACTTCAAGAACAATTAAGAAAAACACTAAAAATCTAACAATTGACTGGTATTTTCAAATGCAAATAACTTTTATGACCTGCAATTTGTGATGCAAATTAATAAAATGCAACAATAGCTGAAAAAAGGACATTATTACATTTTTTGGATTTTTCCAATTTGCACAATGTCTGCTATAAACTAAAACAAAAAAGAATAAACATTTTCCCCTGTTTTTTACAATTTTATGTTAGAATAAAAAACAAAATTTTCTTGAAAATGAAAGCAATATTGTTGTGTCACACACTGTATGTAGTAGTATATTCAATATCACCTGCAATAACTTATAAAGAAAGTCTCTCAACTTCCTCCATAGACCATCCACCAATTGTTCTTCTCTTAAGGCAAAGAAATCCAAGGCAATACGTGTGTAAATGTTAAAATTAGCTTCTATGGGAGGAGCTCCGTAATTGATGTACAGTTCTAAAGCGGAAATACAATCACCATCTCTTATTAATTGGGCCGCATACAAAGCTACATATTTTTGTAAAACCGGTGAACTAATTTGTTTGGCCTTATCCAGGCAGCGCTGCCATTGGCCTTGTTCAGCCAACATATCCAAGGCACTAACAATATCTGGAAATTTTACATTGTTAGAAAGCATAACATTTATATAACATAACAAACTTTACCTATATCGGCCAATTGTTCCACATTGCCTTCACTTCTCAGACGAGTCTTCTGTTGCAACTCCACGTAAGCCATTAGTTCAGGATCGAGTTCTTTGGCTAAACGCCGAGCCTTAGACCATTGTTCGGCTGTTATAAAAACATCAACAGCTTCTTTGGGCATGTCGGCCGCCAGAAATAGTTGAGCTGCTGGTCCAATTTGTTTGATTTGCAATAAACGTGGAGCCAGTTGGTTGGCAATATCCATGGCATCTTGACCTTCTAGAAATTGATTACAAATCTCAGCTGCCCTTAAAAGAGCCCTTTCAATAGTGGCTGTATCTTCGGCATTTGTAGAATCAATTTGCATCAGACACTCTGCTGCTTTGCGGAAATCTTCTTTTCTAGCAAATTCAGCAGCTTTTTGCAGATAAGTTCTGGAATCATTTTGTTGGCCACTGCCACTTTGTCTTTGGTCTTGGGCTTGTAAACGTCTCAGATCATTTAGAGTAGAGGGCACATGATCTTCAGCTACTCGTATAGCTTCATCAAACATGCCTTCATTCTTATAGTATTCTATAATCAAATCGGGTCGTTGTGCTCTCAAAAGCAAAGATTCGTAATCGGCAAAATTACGTGTTTCCAAAGCTGCATTAGCTTGACTAATCAGAATTTCAGTTACAGCATCAGGTAGATGGGTTTCAGCCACATTAAGTGCCGCCTTCCAATCACCAGCATGCGTATACATTAGTATAGCTTCACGGGGTTTATTGGCTTTAATAAATTCGGCTTCGGCTTCTTCAAATTTACCCTCGTCTTCGAGAGACATGGCAATTTTTAGATGTACCTCATCGGTGGATTTTCCGGCAAAACGACACAGATCCATGGCAAAATCGAATTGTCCAGAGTCGCAAGCAAAGCCAACAGCAGTATCTAGTAAACCCAATTTCGTTAAAAGCCTCACGGCACTTTCGACAGGCATAGACTTGGCCCACATATAAGCCACTTGATTGCTAGCACCATCAGTGCCCTTGTGTTTTGCCACCCGGTAGCCATCTTCCCAACGTCCCGCAGTGCAATACATATGCACTACAGATTTCCAATCACCTGCCGCCAAATAGTGAACTTCGGCATTTTTGAACTTTCCCTTAGACTCCAAAGTACGTCCCAAATGTTGATGGGTGTTCTCTAATAACTCTTTGTGATAGCGCTCTACCAAACGTATCATGGAATCGTAAAGCTCTCTACGCTTATACATGGCTATAGCCAAGTCAGGCTCATTAACAGCCAACAGAACTTTTTCTGCATCACGGTACTTGCCCTGCTCTTCCAAACCTGCTGCCAAATTGACAAATAAATCACGCATCTCTTCCGACTTTAGATACTTTTCTCCCACAGAATAAGCTCTTTCCCATTTGCCATGTCTATTTAGAAGTTCTATGGCCTCTTTAAAGAGATTAGCTCTGACCAACAAGTCCTCAGCGCCATCTATATCACCGGAAAAGGCTAAATGTTTGGACAAATCCAAGGCATAACGTTGAATTTCCTCAGGCTCATCTAACACCTTGGCAATTTGCACTGCCTTACGCCATTGTTTGGCGCCAACTGCAGCATCCAAAGCTTTCTGTGTAGCTCCTGCTTCAATATAATGATTTATAGAGGCATCTAATTGTTTGCGCGCCACCAGCCAATCCCCCCATTCCTCTTCCAGGGAAGTAACTTCATCAGGTGAAATTTTTCGAGCCAAATCTAAAGCTCTGGCATAAGCACCGCCCTTGCGGTATAAAGTCAAGGCAGCTTCAGGTCGCGACAAGCGATGAGCAATATCCCCAGCCATTTCGTAAAGTTCTAAAAAGAAGTTACTAATAAATAGTAATTATAAAAAACTGATAAATTCATTGACCTACCCGTATTAACCAAACCCTCGGTGACTTTCATCATTAAAGGATGATCATCCATAAGATGTGGCACTTTTAAAGCTAATCTAGCCGCTCTAGCTGGCTTATTGGCTTTTAGAAAAAGTGTCATAGCCTTCTCAACCTCTCCTTGTTCTTCCAGCACCTGGCCCGCCTTTTCCTCTTGTCCAGTTGAAAGTAGAAAGGACATTTGATCATCTTTTAATTGCTGCAAACCCATATAACCCCTTCTCTCCGCCAAGCTTACAGCATCATCCCACATACGTAATTTCTTATACATTTCTAAAGCCGCTTCAATATCTCCCTGTTCTAAATAAATTCGTTCAGCTGATCTAAGATCCGAGGACAGTAAAGCCAATTTAGCACGTACTTCGGGACACAGAATACCTGGCGATAGAGTCGCTTCTTCATATTTATCGGCTTGCTGTATCATTTCATTTAGGTAAAATGCTTTTGAAACATTGCCGAGGGCAGCATAGCAACGTTGTGCCACTCGTAAATTACCATCCTCCATAGCTATAATGGCCAAATTATGCCACATGGCTTTAGCAGCTGGTTTGTCACCCAAAGTTTCAAGAAAGTGTATGGCTCTACCGAAATCACTATCATTAACGGCAGTGCCAAACTCCACCAGACCCTCGTCTAGTTGATAAGAGTGTTCCGTAGGTCCTTCTTGTGAGCAAACTGTGGTGCGTCCCTTAAATGGTTTTTAAGAAATTGTTTACAGCTTTAAATACTTAATAATATTTATACTTACTCCTTCCCTAACAACTTCCAAAACTTCACCGCGTATGGGCATCAAGGTCAAATGTTCTGGCAAATCTATGTTATACCAAATGGCCAAATTATTGTTACTTTGTGCCACCACCACATCACTTTGTGGCACCCATTGCACAAAGGAAATGTTGTTAAGCAAAGTCTGCTTTTTGCCCGTATAAATATCGATTAGAATCAAACGCATTTTCTTATCACGAAACAATAACTTATGAGCAGTTTCGCTTAGTTCTATCCAATCGATTTTTGTCTCATGATTAACTTGGCCAATAATCATTTGGCTTAATAAATCTACCACACAAATTGTCTTGGCATCTAAAAGAAAGGCTAGCTTTTTATTATCTCTAAAATAAAAAAACAATTTAAGGTATTAAATGCAATCCCATTATTAATTTTTAATGCTACCAACCTGGTATTACCGCGTTCATTCAAACGCACCGATATAACATGCGGATTTACAAACTCCGTGCGCACAGAACCCAAAATTTGCGATTCACCATATTCCACCAAACTTAGCTCGCCTACATTGAATATTAAACAAACGGTGGGGTTTTCAAAATAGAAACGCTCATGCCTGCCCGATGCTGTCCACGGTACTTCGCTAACCAAATTTCTCGTCAAATCACAAAGTATTAAAGATTCTTCTGTGCGAGCCACTAGATAATTGTCTTTACCCATTATACGTACATCATCGATTTCTAAGCCCAATTGGGATTCTATGGTCATCTGCTCATGGGGTTCTTGCATGGAACGCACCAACAATTGGCTGGGTGCCACAAAAATTAGCTCGAATTTATCTTGCCATATTGTACGTTTCAAAACGGATTCGAATACTATAACGGCTCCGATAACGCTGGACATGGCCAACCTTAAACAATATAAAAAAATTATACATAAAATTAGACACTGTATCATAACAAATCTTTAAATTTCAATAATAATACTCTGAACTCTACCACTGCTCAAAGCAAATGCTGGATGCCAATCTTTCACTTATTTCAATTGGTTAACGTCAATAATTTTCATGTTACAAACGTAAATGAAGTGTATATATCGTCAACTAAAATGTCCAAAGATTTACAAATTACAAATTTACAAATTTTACAGGAGAAGCAACAAACGTTATAAAATAAAAATTGCTTATTTGAAAATCGCGATATGTACATATCGTCACCTGAAGTTTGTTGTCTATTTTATCGATTTTCAATTAAGCAGTTTTTATTTTATAACGTTTTTTTGCTTCTCCTGTAAAATTATGATAATGAGGGTTACGTCTTTGGGCATTTTAGGTAACATATGTAAATATATATGTGTGTACATATGTATGTATATTTATTCCAATGCTGAAGCACTTACCTGGCACCATCACGTCTCCAGAGCAAACATGTCAACGTATACAAGAAATTAATGTCTTTGGAAGCACTCTCGCTCCATGCCGACAGACGTGGACTCCAGCTAAATATACGTACACGATCGAAACTACCAAATGCCACAGCCTGTCCATTGGGACTACAAGCAGCGACAGTAAATTCACGTTCACCTTCTGTACGTGAGTAATCAAATGTACGTATTTGTCTGCCCTAAAAACGAAAAAAAAATAAAACTGACACATTAATATTTTTACGAGTATCTCTTACTTCATACATACATATCGCACCCTAAATACAAAAGAGTCACAACTCAAAATACTAAAATTTTTAGGAGAGACAAAAAAAGTTCATCGTGCACAAGCAACACACTTATATAAAAATAGACATAACTGTATTTTTCCAGTTAAAGAAGATAGCGATGTGAAAGAAATTTTTGCAATAGTTAGAGATGTGCACTCTGAATTAATTTATGGACAAACGTCAGTTTTGGAAAATTTTGAGTTGTACCCCTTTTGTATTTAGGGGGCGATATGTACATTACATTTACATTATTTACAATTTTCTTATATAGTACTTGTAAAATATAAATTGTATGAATTATGTTCTTCTAGAGTACTTACCATTGTATCATAAAACACTATACGTTGATCACAGCCACCTACACAGAAACCACCTTGCGGCCAGGCCAATGCAAACGGTGGCACTGGATGTTGTATTACACGACCTGCTGATTCATTGCCATCTTCGGCCAGAAAATAACGTATTATGGTGCCGTCATTGTGGCCCGATAGAAATCCGGTTCCTTTAGTATTGGGCGCTAATGATATGCAGATGCTATCGGCACTATATAAACTTTGAGATTTATTATTCTTACAGTGCAGTGCACGAACTTTGCCATCATCGAGTCCTGTTGAAGAAATACAAATTTAGTTTTCTTTGAAAGATATTTTAAAAAGAGAATCTTTAAAAGCGAAATTTTAAATCGGAAAGATTTTCAGGAGATTTTCTATAAAAAATACTGTTATACAATAGATTTTCTGTATATAATACTGTTATAGAGGAGATTTTCAGATTTTGTAATATTTTCTTCCAAACTTCCAAAAATATGGGGGATATATTAGGTTTTTCATTCCGTTTGTAACAAATCGAAATATTGGTCGTAGAACAAAAAGTCTATATATTCCGGGTCCTTATAATATTTCAAGACGGTCTAACCATGTCTGTCTCCCTGTCCATCTGCTGAAGGCGCGATAAAGCCTCGGAAAAAGACTTATAGCACTTAAATTTCTCTTAAACATTCCGTATTTCACCAAAATGTTTGGTATTGAAAATGGTCAAAAGCGGTCCAGTAGGATCCGAGTTACAAACAGCCTCGATATTTTTCGGATATTTTTTTTTTTGCTATTTTCTTCAAATATAATGGAGATATTATGAAATTTTGCACGCTTTATTTTTATTATAGAGGGACAAGATCTGTTTAAAATGGTATGAACTAGTCCACGATTTCTCATAGCCCCCATATACACAAATGTCTACGCTTTTAGAAAATCAGTATCAACTCAAAATTCAGCAAGTATTCGTTTAACGGAAAGATAAATTACAAAGCGGTATTTTGTTGGAATCGGTCCGTATTTGACCATAGCCTGAAAATAACTTAAGTTCTCATAAATCTCTTATACAAATCAATATCAAGTTGAAATTCAACATAAGTAATCCAAATGTAAATATAAATTACCATACTGTTACGTTTTTACCTTTTAAAAACGGTGGGTTATTTCCTTTAAATAAACTGGGGCCAAATTACCGCATTCTATATCGAGTAAAATTGATCGTAATTTTCTTTAAGATTATGGCATACGATATTTAAGATTATGGCATACGATATCGAGCAAGAAATTTAGTACATTTTATCATAATTTCGATATCGAAATCATTTTTCGATACGATAGCTCATTGGATCACGAATGCGGTAATTTGGCCCC
The DNA here is from genome assembly GCA_916048285.2 of Bellardia pandia. Classification (NCBI taxonomy): domain Eukaryota; kingdom Metazoa; phylum Arthropoda; class Insecta; order Diptera; family Calliphoridae; genus Bellardia; species Bellardia pandia. The sequence continues at coordinate 27,337,328 of OU696531.1, forward strand.
TGGATTACTTTTAATTACAAAATAAATGCGTCAAGTAAACTGATTCACTTGATTGGCCCTGTTAGTCTATTTATACACCAATCATAATTTCTGGATGGTTTGGAGCTAAGAAACTAGAATGTTCATGACTGCAAGGGTTGTGGTTTGTATCTAGAATATTCAGCCAAAGTCGTTGAAACGTAATGTTGCCATATTTCTAAGCTATTTTTATAACAGGGTGTTCAAGTTGTATGTCGATAAACATGCTGTATGTTGATACCGACCGTTAAATTTAAATTGAAATGCAATTTTGTAACAATACGAATTTTTTGACGATGAGTCTATATTTGACCAGTCTCCATATAAAGTCCACTTCCGAAAAGTATTTGAATGCACATAAATCTCTTATACACATCATTATCAAGTTTAAATTCGACAGAAATATACATAAATCTTAGCAACGAACTTTATGGTGATCGGCCCATAATTGGTCATAGCTCCCATATAGGGATCACTTCTAAAAAACACACGATATCGAACTGATATTTTTTACCGATCAGTTATATTTAAGTAAACATTTTACTATTGGATATTGTAAAGGTCAGTCCATAATATTCCATAGTTCCTATATAATAAAGTACATTTACAAAAATAACTGGAAAAACTTTAAAATATGTTGTTGAGATATAAAAATCAACATAAGGCTCAAATGACCATTTTGTATTTAGGGTGCGATATATATATGTATATAGGTACAACCGAATTATTACTTATTTTTATTTAGTGAATTTTTCCAAAAACGATTTAGTTTACCTAACTGTACTTCTTTATGAACTTAAAAAGTTATAATTTGTGTTTTGTTGTAATTAAATTTTCTCTGTCGATTGCATTTGTCTAAGCAAAAATTATAGACAGACATAAGTAAAGATTCTCAAAGGATTTTAAGTACTTGGCCACTATGAATGTACGTGTTTAAGCAAGTGTAGCGTAAAGGAAATATAGAAAATTAAATAACTGAAAATGTGTTAAAACATAAATGAGCACATTAATGTCTTGATAATAATGCATGTAGTTGATGATGATGATCATAATGATAATAAACTTAATTATTTCGTCAGTTAAGGACTGAAATGGGTTAAAAAGCTAAGGTAGTTATTTTCATTTGTCTGCTGGAAATATATTTAAAATTTTCAAAATATCGTTTCTTGCCATAATTTATACAAACGAGTACTATATCAAAGAATAAAGTAAAATTAGACTTCATTATACAGTTGTAGAATGTTTGTTTAACACTACCCTTATTATGAGTTGAAATGTGTACTTTTACATTAAATTTATTAAAAATTATTTATTATTTTTCATCGTTATTGTGCTAAATACGACGAATTTACATAGCGAATTGTCACCAATTGTCTCACGAAATGCGTCGCTCGTCCCAGTCGTGTTCGTAGCATACAGGTTAAGGACAATATTTGGCAAAAATTCGTTAAAACTTAAAGTCATTTATGGCAATAAATGCGAGTGCAATTCCTTTAAATATTTTCAAATTAAATAGAAAATGTTTATTACTGATACTTGACACATTAGCATTTTTCATTTAGATATTACATACATACATATGTATATCTTTTATATAGTCAGACAAAGCTGTGCAAACACTTTTAATAACAAACATAAATACTTAAACCCTGTACTTTGTTAATAAATACTGCACAGTTTCTGCAACATTTTGTATGTTATGTAAAAATCTGTTATGCTCAGTAGAATGTGTTAAATGAAAGATGAAATACCTACAGACATACCTGCAATAATGGCACCAGACGTTAACCATATTAACGCTGTAACAGCTGTTGATTGTGGAAATTTATTACAAATAACTTTCTTATCATTCCATGATTCGCCCAATTTATAGACATACACAATGTTGTCACTCTGGCCAACAGCTAATTTTGTTGAATCGGGACTAAATGCTAGACCACGTATCACATAAGACTGTTTGCCGTTGGCAGGATTTGATGGTTTCGTTGAGAATTTATCACGTCTTTCACCCAACTCATCAAATAGTAAAATATGACGATCAGCTGTGGCGACCGCTAATTTTTTATGATTTGGTGACCAGGACAAACCCGCAATGCGATTGATTTGCTCCTGTTGAAGATTTAAAAATAAAACACAAATTATTCAAGTGTCTTTTTTAATGTATGTAAGTATGTATTTGTGATATATGTACATATGTATAGTATTTAACCAACCTGACCCTCTAATAAAGTTTTTAAATATTTTAATTGCATTTTATAACACAAATTTCTATTTTATTAATTTTTTTCATGGAGTGCAAAGTACTTTTTGTTAGAAATATATTTTTATGTTAATGTTTGTAATTTTTCTAGTAGTCATAGCAACAGTTTAGATTGAAATGGTCATGGTGTAACTATAAAAGGTGAGTGCAAATCCACAACAAATACAACACAATACAGAAACAACAGGCATTTTGTTTGTACTACTGTCAAAAACACTTGAAAAAGTATTACATTTGGCATAAGTAAATTGTAACCAAACTCATTCAGCTGTGCTACTGTATTCACCTTGTATAGTTACACCATGGAAATGGTGTTCTTAGTTCACAAAGTATTTTCGAAAAAAAATAAACGATAACTTTTTAATGTAATTTTTTTGGTGGTGGTTTAAACTATGTTCCAATATGGAAATACCAAAAAGTTGAGAAACAGAAACACATCACATCACATTTTAATTATAACATAAATTTCTGTGTGCCAACTACGTCTTGGTGGTAGGCCTGCATCAACCAATCTTTAAAGTATGTAATCCCCAAATTTGGTGTCATAAAACATTGCTCACATAAAGTTCGGCCATACTATAGAAGCCTCTTTAAAATCCTGGTGGAGTTCTTTTTGTTATTTTGCAAAACAAATTAATCAGTTGAAATTTACAGTGTTAGAAAAAGTAATAAGAACGGATATTGCATTTTAATAATTCTCAAAAGAAAAACTTAAAACGAATAACTTTGTTAATTCTTACTGTTTAATTAATTGTTTCTAAGAATATCTTTAATGGTCATAAGGTAATTGCGAACATTTTAATTTGTTCGTGAAAAATAATAAAAACGATATTTTCAGTTTTGTATTTAAAATATAATTGAATTTTGTTTATACATATTTATAGAATAAATAGTTAAAACTATTTTCCTATGTTCGGCTATGTTTTCCATTTGCTTTAGTCAACAAAACAGTTAATAATGGTACTTGTAAAGCACTGCAGAATACCAGGAAACAAAACAAAACAACGACACGTTTTGATCAGGGGCCAAATTACCGCATTCAATATCGAGTAAAATTGATCGTAATCATTTTTCGATACGATAGCTCATTCAATCACGAATGCGTTAATTTGGCCCCAGTGTTTAAAACCAAAAAGAAACCCAAAGAACTTAAAAGAAAACATTAATTTACAGTGTTGGTTTACAGTTAGTTTACAGCTTTAATATAAAGTAAACACTTAATGTGGGTTAAACAAATGTTTTATTATATAAATATACGACAAGTACAACTTTAAAACAATTAGCCAATTCACAATGTGTTCTAAAGTCCTAAGTCATAAAATACTATTTTAGGCCAAATAGCACTGTTGTGAACGGCATATTATTTATTTTCATAAACGTCAGTACGGAATACACACACTCAATAAACATCAAAGTCAAATATAAATAAAAATATTTTAAGGGCGCAATTATTAAAATAAAAAATGGCCAGCAAAACAGAAAAAGAAAAAATTATGGAGGAATTGTGTGAAAAATATGCAATGGATACAATTATGTCAGAATCAACAAACAAAGTTCAAATGTGAGTCTGTCATCACTGAATTAAATAGCATAGCAAAAAAACATGAGTTTCAATGTTGTATTGTCATATTATATTTTTAAATATGAAATACCAACAACATTTTTATGACAGTCATAAATTTTTAGTCAATAGGACAGAATAGCACACATTGTGAATTGGCTAAATATATTTTGCATAGTTGATAAGTTTTTTTTGTACTTTTATTTATTTATTTATTGTATCTTCATTAAAAACGAACTAACAATAAGTTTTTCAAATCTTATATCTTAAAAATTTCAATTATTAGTCCAGCCAGTGCCGGACTAAAATTGTTTGACCATTGTTTTTTTATTTATTAAGTTGGCATTCTTACTTCTTGTCTTCGGCTCAGATCCGCTGTATCCGTTCTTCTTATGGCCGAATTCTCGGTCATTAGTTAACCATTGGTAAACTAATATACTAACTGCTCTTTAACTAATACTTGTTATTCTTATGGCAAACTAAGCATTGCGAATAAAGAATCATTAGTTAAGCCTTTGTCATTAGCTAACTAAAGACTGTGAATTCGGCCATTAGTCGAATATAGCCACTATTATTTAATATGTTGCAGGAAGTCCGCAGAAAGAATACTACGTGTGGATATTGCTTTTGAAACCTATATACAAATCGTAGTGAAAAGCAGAATGCTGTTGCTAAGAAACGGGCACGCATTCTTTACGACAACGTTTTAAAATAATTCAACAACTGTCATTTTAAGGATATGCAAAAGTAGACTTGAAACAGCCAACAATTTAAGTTGCAGCGACAAAAAGGGAAAAAGGTAATATGTAATAAAAAATAAAAATCAATTTGCAGTTGTGTTCTGAGAGCACCCCTTTGTCACCTCTTTAACTATGACTTGAATATTTATATAAAAGCCTCTATTAAACATCATAACTCTTAACACCCTGACATTGAAAGATATATATGCAGACCCGCAATTGTACCAGCTTTGCCCAATTGAACACTATTGGACAATTGTGGCATGTTCTGTTTGGTAGTATGTACATACAGTAATTTTCGTTTATAACGAACCCGTTTAATACGAACTTTCACCTAAAATGAACCAATTTCAAAAGTACGCGTTTTATTTCTAATAAACCATACAATTTTTTTTAGCTTATTACGAACCCGTTTAAAACGAACTTTCGGTTACAATGAACTATATTTGCACGTAAAACTTGTTTATTTTTCGGTTAAAACGAACCAAAATGTGGTGCTATGAACAACAAATTATATTTTTGCACTGGCACCAATAACACGCTGTGTTTTTTTCCTATGATCTCGATTCAGGGAATTTCCCTAAGTTTAATATTGAAAATTGCAAAGTTACAAGATGGACGTAGAACCAAATGAAAAACAAAGAACATGTTTTTCTTTAAAAGATATATATGAAATAATAAAACGCTTACAACAAGGTGTAAAACAAAAGCAAATATGCCAAGAATTGGGCCTCAGCAAGTCAACAATTGCTACAATTTGGAAAAATAAGGACTTGGTCCTAACTAATTTTGAACAAAACTCCTCAAACATAAAAAAAGGTTAAAAACCTTTGTTTCATAGAACTCGACCATTAATTTACTTAGAAAAGAGACAGTAATTTGACTATAACAAATGCCGTTTAACAGGCGAAAGCACAATAATTTGGAGAATTCAAGTGCAGCGAAAGTTGGATTGTTCGATTTAAAAGACGTTACAACATCAGTAGCGGACAAATAGTTGCAGAGGCGGCTAAAGTCAATGTGGATGTGGTCAATGATTGGTAATAAGCAAACTAAAATGACTGATTTTTTTTTTAAACTAATTTTTTGTATTAAAATATGTTTTAATAAATAGACTTACATATATAAATGTTTTTTTTTCAAGTCTTCATTTAAGGTGAACTTCGTTTAAGACGAACCATTTTACCCACTCCCTTCAAGTTCGTTATAAGCGAAAAGTACTGTAAATTTAAATTTTTCTCCTGAATATTTACGTGCAATATCTGTCAGAATAAATGTTACAAAATTTATAACATAATAATTTAAGGCGCCAAATCAATTTAAAATTATTCTTACAACAAATTTATTCTCATCGCACCATTTACATAAATTAAAGGTATAAATTCACACACTATTGTACACATTGTACATATATACATTTTGTATCCAAACATAGTTTTTATATACCCTGCCAGCAATTGGAAGTTTCTTTCATCGTCCATCGTCAAAGGCGTTACGTCTTACTCACTTCCAGACGTTAATTGGAAGATAACAATAACAATTTACATTGCAGTCGTCTTTTAATCATCCAGACGACGTTTGGAAGATTGTTTGTTGTTTACAACACCAGCCGAAAATGACATGTCCCGTTATAAAAGAAATGAAAAGAATGCAAAAAAGAAGTTTTCGACATCATCGAAATTAGTTTTATTTTGTCATTTGCTGTGCTCGGTCAGTGGTAAAGTGTGGTTTCGATTTGTTATTGTTGTAGTTTTTACATATTTGTTATCCCATAGTCAATATGAGTGTATTATCTGTAAAGGCAAACAAAAATCAAAAGCAAAAGAGAGACGAATAAAATAACTTTTGGAAGTTACGCTGAAGTGACTTCTTGAAGTTACGCTGAAGTGACTTCTGGAAGTTACTTCCGGGGGGTACAACTTCTCAATACGGAAGACGCTTCTACGATCAGAAAATGGTATCGCAGAAGATGAGTTTCAACTTCTTAGCGTCACTTCTGAGTCACTTCCGCAATAGAAAATGTTGGCAGGGTACATATCCATGTTTGTATATTACAATACACAAAACAAACAAACATATACATAATTATATTTACACAAATACTCCCAATCATACCATGCAACACACATATTTACATTACAGGCGTAGTTACCTACACATTCATTTAAATTAGTATGTTGTATGATGTTGTGTTCCCTTGTCGTAATACGTTTTCGTCTTTTTTTAATACATTCAATTTAGCATTTAATCTTTGGTTGCTGTTTTTTTTGGGTTTTTCATTTAATCCAAGAGAGAAATTGTCCCGCATTATGTTATGGGAACAAAATTTATGTTACGTAAAAGTTAAAGAGAATGTAGGAGTGGGTTTTCGTAAATGTCACTCTTTAGAAATGTACAACCTGTTAAATGTAAATTGTTAACTTCAAATAACGTAAAACGGTTCATACATTGGGTTAATGTCCATGATAATGTACAGCTTTGTGTTATTACTAGTAACTTATTAGTTGTATACCAGTTATTGAAAGCAACGGATAAGTAGAATACTGTTTTATCAACACAGTATTATCATGCTTAGGATAATGTTTTTTCCATTTTCTTAATACAACCACCTTTATCGGCAATATTTTTTCTCTCGAAATGCTTTTCCTTTTCCACAAATTGAAATCGTGAATAATATTTCCCATGAAATGTTTTCCATTTTTTTTAACAATTCACTGGGAAATGATGTTTGTGCAAAATTTCACATTCAAACAAAATGTCCCTTCCCTTATCGTGAAAATATTTATACCCTACACCACCATAGTTTGTAACGCCCAGAAATATTGGTCCAACACCCACCTTAAAGTATACCGATCGACTCAGAATTACTTTCTTAGTCGATATAATGATGTCCGTCCGTCTGGTTGGCTGTCCATGTAAAGCCTGTGCGCAGAGTATAGGTCGCAATTTCGAAGATATTTCGCTTAAATTTGGTACGTGATATTTTTTCGGCCCAAGGATGGATGGGATTGAAACTGGTAGAAATCGGTCCATTATATCACCCGACCCCCATACAAATGTCCTCCCAAAATTGGGGTTTATCGATCATAAATGTTTGAACTATGCAAGTATCCAAACAAATTTCACCACAAATGGGTAGTAAATGGAGATAAATCACATCTAAAAATTTTGTGAAGATCGGTCTATAATTAGTCGTAACTCTCATATAAGGCCCACTTCCGAAAATCACTTTAAAGATCATAACTCACTCAAAAATGTTGGTATCCAAATAATATTTAACATAAATATATTTCATATGTATACAAATAATACGGTACAATTTTATTGTGATCGGTCCATAATTAGTCGAAACTCCCATATAAGACCCTCCCCGTAATTCACTTTAACCTTCATAAATCTTTTAAAAGTATTTACATATATCGAGATAAAGTTTAAAACATATACTATTTATATTTACAGAAATCATGACACTAAATTTTGGTCCAAAATAGGTGATATCTCCCATATAACGTCCATTTCTGAAAAACTGTTTCATACATCTACTAGGTGTAGGGTATTATATGGTCGGGCTTGACCGACTATACTTTTTTACTTGTTTTCACTCGAAATATTTTTCTTATTCCCTTCGTTTCGTTCACTTTATTTTTGCTGGGGAATTGAATTTATCGTGTTAATATTTTTTGTTTTAAGAAGTTACATACACTAAAAAGTTTCAAAAAATTACTGTACATCCGGTATATGTAAATGAAAAAGCTGCTTTATTAACCCTGTAATGTTGTATAAATCTAATTGAAACATTAATTAAAATTTTTTTTAAATTAGTCACAAGGCATTGGGTAGCTCCAAGGTGTTAGATAAATCGCGCAAACGTCGGCGAACCGTTCGTTGATGCCTATTTTCTGGCTTCTTTAATAAAATTATTGCTTCAATTCTAAACATTTGTGTACGCGATTTATTTATTTTGAACTTCTGTTTCTTATTTACATTCACTGTGCGTTGGTAGTTTTCTTTATTTTAAACAGAAATGCAATAAAGGGAACAAACATTTCACGGGAGATCCACGATAGCATTTTTCACTTCGAGGGGAATAAAAATTTCATGGGAACGGTTTTTCTAACTTCCATTTTGAAATCTACAAAAATTTATTATTTCTTGCCATGTCCTCTTCAAATTTAATAAAATTATAAGTTTTATTTTGTTGAATTAATTACTATAATCTCGTATTTAAAAAATTTTATTACAAATAATGGTGTTTTTAAATGTTTCGTCGTTGCTTTAGTTTTTACCGGGTTAACCATACCTGGTAAATATAAAAACTATTTAAAATTTAAAGTTTTTTAAAGTTTTAGAAAATCGAATTTATTTTAGATATAAGAAAAATCCTTTTTACGAGTTTTTACGGAGTTTATTAGCTATAGAAAGATATTTGCAAAAAACAGATAAGAACATTTAAAAATTTTAAAATTTAAACTTTAATATTGATTAAGTTATAACTTAGCGACTCAATAACAATATTTTTTATTTCCATATTTTCATTGAAAGCTATACATATTTGTACAATTTATCAGCTCTATGTAGTTTTGCAAACTAGAGGCGTTGGCGGTTGACAGATCCCCTATCACCATGTATTCCAAGATAGTGGTCACGCAATACATTTGGTTAAAAGTTTAATTTGTGATTTTTTTCTACATAATTTTGCAATCAGACTACTGACTTAAAAGATTCAGATGTATTAGAACTATTTTTGCAACGTTTTGTTTATGAAAACTAAAATCGTATTGTTATTAAAGAAATACATTAAAAAATTAAGAAAAATCAAAGGGATTTAATTCCAATAATATTTGGCGTTTTCCTTTTTCTAATGAAGCAAAATACAACGGTTTTTGTTTTACTGACATTTTACGAAATTTGCATGACCTCCTGAAGCCTCTGAATATTTTATAAGGTAACATATGAGCAATTTCCAGCTGCCACAATAAAATAGACTTTTCTATTTAAATTTTTAAAAAGTCGATCTTTCTAGCATTTGACGTTATCATTTCCATTCGGCATATTAAGTTGCTTTAGTTCTTGAATCAGACTTCACACTATACAATACCTCTTGATATCATGTATAGTTATAATATGTTAAATTCTTCCAAGCAGAAATTAAGAGGGGGTAATACCATTAATGGTAATGACAACAAGAACGACTGATAGTTTCAAAGAGAAAATTTGTATTCATTCCGTCGTTCAGATAAATTGAATGCACTGACATCTTTGTTGACAATGGGAATACACACAGGGAGAAATGAGCAGTCTTAACTGCTCATAGGACAATCAATAACCAAGAAATTGATTTTAGTTGAAGCTGCAGAGACCAAGAAAAGAATAAGGTCGCTTTTCATCTTGTCTGTTAATATTAATATTCATATAGACCAAACAGAATAGGTTTCTATAAAAATACAGGGGTTTAGCTATAGAGGTTTGTGGGTTAACCGAAATATTAACTTTTTTGATGACATGTATACATAGCTACAGCAATTCTTGTCCTTCATGACTAGGAAAAATAAAAAAGCAAAAGGGCAAGGAAATATTGCATCTATTACAGATAGCAATAAAGTTGCTTCATTGCATTTTGATAGAAATTTTAGTGACAATAGAGACCTTAATTCAAATACTACAGTTAAAACTATAAAACTAAATTAATATGCCAAGTCTACAAAACGATACAAAGTAGTAAGTAGTAAACAATTTGCTTGTTCTCATAAAAGGACTTATGGGTCGCCGATGCACTTATTCTAAATTGTGATTAAACTGCATTAGCAGATAATAAAAATATTTCAAACAAAGGGTTTTTAAAATAATGTTTATGCTTCCTGGAAAAGCGAACCCAACGATATGTAAAATTAAATATTTATTATGAAGCGATATGAGTAATAAAAAACGAAAAGAATTATTTACATATATGTACTAGGGATGGACAAAAAACATCAATGTTTTAAAAACACTCGATGTATTGTGTTCAAACATCGATATAATCCGATGTTTTTTTTTTTGCTCTTAAACAATCGGAAAACATCGATGTTTTCTTTCGATGCATCGAAATGACAAATTGTATATTGGTATATAAACGTGTATACATATCTAACATATTAGACCCTCGATTCAAAAAAATGCACTTTAATGATGCAATAGCCGTTACCAATGCTGTATCAAAGATCAAGGAATTAATACTCTTTCGTAAAATGAAGATATTGAATCTGACTCAGAAAAAACCGATAAACCAGCCGTTATAAACTGGTTCATAGAAATTGGAAAAGCAACAAGACTGAAGATATATTGTCTGATGAACTTTAAGTTTAGTTGAGGACTCCTGTTGGAAGACTGAACGAAAATCCGTTGGATATTTGGAAAGATTATAAATCACAGTTTCCCAAGCTTTACAAGACCCCTTTTAAATACCTTACAATGGTGGGAACATCGGTTCCGGTGGGAACATCGGACTCAACAAAGAAACAGATTGTGTGGTGAAAGACTTGGTAAAGTTTTATTTCTAAACAGTATTGAAAAAAAGTATTAGTAGAAGTAAAATAAATTTAAGATTTTTCGAAAATATAATAATAATAAATAATTAAAAAAAAAAACAATCGATGTATAAAAAACATCGATGTATTTTATGAAATATCGATGCAACATCGATGTATGTTTGTGATGCATCGTATCGAAAAAAACATCGATGTTTTTTTTACAGTGTCCATCCCTAATATGTACATCAAATTTAAAGCATTTTTCACTTAAAATTCCGTCTTATAAATGTTCTAATATTTAACATGTAACATAAAAGCGATGAAGACTTTTAAGCCACAAATTCAAACTTGTTCAAATTAATTTATGAATGTTTAAGAAAAGCTTAAAGAAGAAAATAAAAATTTATTTTATATCCTCTCATAAAAATCCATCATTTGTTTGATGTATAGCATTAACTATTGCACAACATTTCAATCCACTTGCGCTAATACTTATTCCAAATCACTAGCATTTGTTTAATGTCAAGAACTACACTACCACTCCCCTTTAACTTCAATTTTTTTTACTAACACAAACTGCGAAGCATTTGGCTTATCTGCAGAAAACACCCAAAATCTTTGGCGGGAATTGAACCCGCAACCCTCTGACTGATTGTCTGCCACACTATCGCCTAATCTATCGGGGCAAACCATTGCGTTTTTGCTAAAATGTTCGTTAAGTTTTATATATCGATGGCCTAATATAGAAAGGTCGTATCTATTTCTTTTTTAAATCGGGGTTTTTAATTTTATATGATGCGATTGTGCCAAATTTCAATGAAATAGACTGTTTTGTTGTTCAAGTCTACATATTTTTTATTTAATTAAATTCAAAATAAAAATCTGGGCCATCCGGGGGATGTCACCGGGACACCGGGACATTGGTTACATAACCGGGTCATGTCCTGGATTTTTCGGGCCAGTGGTCGCACTAGTTATGATAGATAGAAAACTAATAACTATCAGAAACTGATGTTGTATGAGTGGCAGCGGCTGAGAATCGAACCCGGCCTACAAATGCCAACTCATGCTTAATTATCAAATGCGCTAACCTATTAAGCTACAGCACCCTACAGCATACAATCAATGTTTTTTACACGAAGTTTCCAGGAACCAATTACAGAATTAGGTTAAATTCAGTTTCATGTGTATACGAATAACGGATTTACACTATTTTAAAAAAGCTTTAAGTTCAATGCTTTACTGATTTTTGTGCTTTTCGTACGAGAAAAATACAACGAAAGCCAAAAGCCAACTACGACAAATTATAACTAAAATACAAAATATGTATGTAGCATGCATGGCCAAATAATAAGGGTGTGCCTCTCTTTAAAGTCAATTGTAGTCAGGATGTAATTCTAAGGACTCATGTGCTACTGTTGTCTTTTGAAATTTTATTTTTTTTAAAGTAAGAGTTTTCCATTGCTTATTTAGTAAATATAAGAAATAACACACATAAAATATTCCAGTTTAAATCTGTGAACAACATTAAAACATTTCAGTAATATTGTTTGAAAGGTAAATATTTGCAACACATAGGAAACAAATAATAGTTATTTTAATTGAAATCATTACAACACTGTTTGAAGTTAAATACCTATCTTCATAAGTACTTACTTGCAGTATAAAAATGACTAAGTTTTTGTTAAATTGAAATAAAAAAAATTAAATAAATCCGAAATGATTTCAGTTATTTACTCTGACACCAAATTGCTCCATATGCTGGAGCTGAATGCATCGATTCATTTATAATTAAAGTTTGTGTCTAAAGTCTTTAATGAAATCCACCATAGAATTAACAAAAGATTTAAGAAACAAACTTGTTTTACCCCCCCACCCCCTCGCAAAACACAAAACTACTTTGTTTTGCTTCTAAACAATTTGATTCATCCATACATAAACTTTAACTAAGTTCAAAAGTTAAACGCATGGATAATTGTTGGCTATAGAGTTTATTTTAACTGTTTGTAAGGGGTTTCACTACAATAAGACGACGATGATGGTGATGATGATGATGATGGCGCTGGTGGTGTTAACACCATGATTCACCACAAAAATAAAAGCGAACAATAACACAAAACAACTGAGAATAAAAACATCATTTTCGTTAATACTTATTAGTGATGCTTGAATGAAAAATAAAAGAATTAAATTTAAAACATTCAACACATAACCAAAAAACAAAAAAAAAAAAAAAACAAAAACTGCCAAAGCAACATTTGAAGAAGACACTGACGTTTTGATATCAGATCACGTTGTAGGTATAGAAATTCTTTGTGTACGAGTAAATGTGTACAATGTAAATGGCCAACAACAAGAGGTCTGTTAAAATGTTTGTAACAAATTCGTTTGTATTCGCTTTGCATCATATAATGTTTCATTCTGATATTTTAGATTTCATTTGCTGTTACTTGTTGTTATTCTACATTTTTCGTATGAATTGTTAAATTTGTTTTTGTTGCTGGCTTAAATAATTTTCAATTGTCTTTGTTACGTTTTGTTTGTATGCTATTCAATGTTAATAATGATAAATTATTTGTTGTTGGTGCTTAGTTTTGTGCACTTTTTATGTTTCACTTAACGTGGGAATATTTTGCATATTTTATTAACTGTTATTTAACACAATAATCATGATAATTATCACAAAAACAAAATATTTATGATTGATAAGTTTTAGAAATTTATTTTAAAGCTGCATGAAGATAAAAGTTAAAAATAAATTGTTGATAGAGACATATAATTTTTGTTATAAAAAATATTAGTTGTTTTTATTTTGAATGTGTTTTGTTTTCTAGCGTTTTGAATTTCCTATTAATAGAAAACTCATTAAAATGTTGTTATTGATTTTCAAAATAAAATGTGGACAGACGGGATGTTTATTTAACCTTCAAGCTACTCAAAAACAGTGTCTATATTAAATGAAATTATTGTTAAATTTGTTATTTAAAAAGCCATCAATTACTTATTGCTTATAATTTATAATGTGAGTGGGAACTACAAAAGAAATATTTCACATGGATCATCATTGGTCATGTGGATATTCCATTGGTTTTGAGTGTAAAATATCAAAATTAATAATCAAATTCAAATATTTAATGGAAAAAATTAACTATAAATAATTAAAAAAAATATTCCAAATAATGTGAATAATCAGAAAAGAATTGTAAAATTATTTGAAGAAAATAGTGGTTGACTTAAATGCGAGCAGGACAAAATCAGAAGGTTGTGTTAAGTACTAAAGTTTAGAACCGCAGAAATGTAATATGAACTATTGACAACATGTATTCTTTTCAGCATATATTTAAACAACATAAGAAAAATACAAAAACTGGTAACTGTTTTTATGTTGGTCTACCTGCAAAAGTCCAAACTGACCTTTTCTCTTATTACATAACGCTTGCTTTATGTTTGAATTCCTTCTTAAAGGAGTATCGTATTAAAAGAACATTATATGATCTGTAAAATGTACATACATTACATTTATTTTGGTTCTGATCACAATTTTCAGTTAAAAATATAGTCGTCGCAAAGAGGTGGTTTATTTGAACGTAGTTAAATTTTAATAATAAGTTAATATTACTGTAAAGGTGGATTCACCCATTCGTTCTGAACAAAATATTTGTTCGGACAAAGTTTTTTTCATATGAATTTTAACGTCTCTCTTTTTGAGAGAGAGAAAATATTTTTTACGAACAAATTTTATATTTTTTCTGGACAAAAATGAACTGAGTTGCCAATAAGTTATCTACATTTTTTCATACAAATAATAATTAATGCCTTATATACATATTTCCGTGGCCATCAGCAAAACCAAATTTATTTTTTCATTAATTTTGAATACACAATATTTTAAAATAATTTAATATTTGTTTTTTGACACTTTAAAACCAAAATAAAATAAATAAATGGCCGCAGTATAACCACTTGCAAGGCATATTTATTATAAGGTGGCTTTGAAGACACAGCGGATTTTTTTTTTTTGGTACTATTGTTATGTCAAACGTTGTTTATGTTTACAAATTTATAATTGTCAAAATGTTTATAAGTGTCAAAATTTGTTTATTATTATTGTTTTCGTTTTCGATTTCCATCACATACCTGAATCAATGATGGAAAATGGGTTTTTGTTTTTCGTATCAACTATATAAATAAAATGTACATTTTAGACCTCCATGGTACCATTTTTAATATTTGTTAAATAATCATAAAACTTTACCACAAATTTACTTTATCGAAAATTCGATATATCTTATAGCAACATTATTGCGTTAATTGTCGCGATTATCTAAAAATATTCTTATTTATGAAGTATCGAGTCATTTGCGAAAAGTTAATCTTGGTAAAATATATATATTTCCAAAATAACTAGAATTATTATTGTAAGAATAAAAGAAATAGAAGAGTTAACTTCTAACGATTTTGAAATCCTGATTAACTATATTTTAAGCTTTAGTTTTTGAATTCAGCCTCAAAATCATTTAATGTAAATGAATATGTCAAATTTGTTTGGATTAAAACCAATTGTTCGTTTTACTTTTTCAAAAAATACGGAAATAATTCCACTTCCGAACGGTATTAAATTCTGTGACATGGCTGATATTTATCTGTTTCATCTGAAATACCAAATTTTTATGCAACAGTATTTTGAAATTGTACCAAATGACTCGTGGTAGTACCACGGTACCAACTGTATTTAAAATGTATCAAAAAAGTACAATTGTACCATGTTTGCCATGAGTGACCTGAATAAATACAAATAAAATCAACGAATGTTTGTAATTTTCAGTCAGCTGTTTTTGACATCAAAAAAGTCAAAGCAAAAACAAATAACCATGTTGTTTTTGTATTGTTGTACTTGTTGTAATGTGGCTCCTACCTTATAATAAATATGACTTGACCACTTGTAAAACTAATAGATTTTATTTACATATGCCAGCTTTGATTTTCCAGAAAAATTGTTTAAAATGGGTGAATCGTGGGTGAAACTCTCAGTAAAAAAATGTTTCTCTGGACAAAATTTTTGTTCGGAAAAAACGGGTGAATCCACCTTATATATACTACTTACAAGGAAAACCAGTGAGAATAAAGTTTTGAACAAAGAATTTTAAACTAAAATAACTTAAAATTGTTTTGACGAGAGATTTTCGATTTTTGACAATAGCTATGATATGAAAACAACTGCTCATATTTTGAGGAGGCAAGGCGTATAAGGAGGATGAGGTTAAACTTTGCAACCACTTCTTACTAAATAGTTTTTAACAGGTATTGCAACATCTGAAAGAGCGTTGTCATTATAAAATCCCACGCTTTCATGTCTGAATGAATTTGCAGGCTCTTTTTGCGTTTGTAGTAATTCTGATGGATCTCAGTTACCATAAGGTCCCGATCCCGGAATTTGACAAATGCCGAATCCCTGGATTTGTTTTAAAAACTCTGGAGATTTTTCGGGATTAATAAATCCCGAAAACTAGTATTTGTTTACAAAGTCATTAACAACAAAATAAATTTTAAAACGTTTGTCGAAGAAATAAGGATGAAAGAATTTAAATTAATTTTGGATTGCCAAACTCGAACGCACTATATGGTGTGTCTACAGTTTTTGGAATTTAGAAACTCCTATATAAAAGGCTTCATTCAGTTGATATAACCCTGCTTTGCATGATTATTTTATTTGTGAAATAAATCAAGGTGATATAATTCATGCTTAAAATTAAAGGATCAAGTCAGCATTTGAACGTGATTCAATACATTTTTTATTTTCTTTCTCAAACCAAACAATAACATCTTATAACAAAATTCTTAATCATAAAAACAAACAATAAACATTAAAAAAAAACAATTATTGTGCTAACAATGCACAAACAACTTATTTTGCCTAAGTTTAACAACAACAACAACAGTACGCGCTGAAATGATAAAATTAAGTGAAACCAGTGAAGAAAACAAAAACCAATGCAACAATCAAATGGATGATGCTGAATTGTTTTGGCAGAATGTGTCAAGAAAAGCGAAGGAATATCGATTCACCACAACGTAAACAACAAAAAAAGTTAATACAATTGATCAATACCCTACGTCATCCAAAAACAAGTATGCAGCCCTAGAAATTGATGATGAAGAAAGAGAAGAAAATCATTAGCAAATACCAAAACCTCCGGCAATTTATATACCAAACATTGATAATATAAATCTTATGGTAAATAAACTTTTAACAGTAATACCTTCTAATGGTTTATTAATGGTAAAAAAAATAGACTCGTACAGAAAAATCAACAGGAAAGGTCTTATAGAGTTGTTATTAAAGGTCTTCACCCTACTCTAACTACTGGGGGATATTAAAGCTGAGCTTCTTCTTAATGGCCATCAAGTTAGGTCTGTTATGAATGCTAGGAGCAGTATTAATAAAGAGCAACTTTCTAGGTTTTTCGTCGAGTTAGATCCAAGCCCCAACAACAAAGAAATTTACGACTTAAAATATTTAAATCATGCAGCAATTAAAGTTGAACCACCAAAAAAATCTAACGATTTAGTATAATGTTATAGATGTCAACAATTTGGGCATACAAAAACCTATTGTAAAAGAGAATATAGATGTGTTAAGTGTGGTAGAGACCATCCGACCTCTGATTGCAAGAAAACTGCGAGCTACAAGGGTTGTAAAGTTTATCAAAACCTCATATCAAGAACAACTAATAGAATGAGGCTTCATTCATTTAACAAAAAAAAAAAAAAAACAAGTAAGAAAGCATAGTCGGTCAAGCCCGACTATATAATACCTTACACCCAGTATATGTATAAAACAGTTTTTAGAAACGTGCGCTATATGGGAGATTGACCTATTATGGACCGATCATCCAAAAATTTAGTGTCATGATTTCTGTGAATATAAATATTGTGTATGTTAAACTTTATCTCGATATAAATACTTTTAAATGATTTTTCAAGGTTAAAGTTGATTACGGGGAGGGTCTTATTTGGGAGTTTCGAATAAGTATGGATCGACCATTATAAAATTAGGTGTCATCATTTCTGTATACATATTATTTGTATCGAATTGTATTTGATTACCAACATTCTTAAAAAATTTATGATCGCTAAAGAGAGATATCAAAAATTGATGTGGTAAAATCTTTCATTATAAGAATTAAAAAAAAGGATGATTTACTCAACACTTTTAAATTTTTGAAAAAAGCCAAAATTGAAGAGTATATTTCTATAAAAAAATTTTTTTAGTAGCAAATAATCATTAAATGTTTATCCCTTTTAATGTGTTGTTTTTCTCTAAAGAAATTATATAATTTTATAAAATAGTTAACCTTTATACTTATTTGTTAAGCATTATTAAATATTTTATTCCAGTCCGGGAAATCCCAAAACTTAGTATTATGATACATGACGCCTATTGAGATTTTAAAGGGGGTAGCATGATACTTTTATCCTAGGAATACACTGACTGTTTCAAAATGATGATCTGTCACGAGTTGGAATCTTTTGTTAGGATTCTGTCTTTCACATAAATCGACTATAGTTCAGGCTGAAATTGGCAATCAGCCAGGCATATAACATTCGAAGCTACATTTCCATCATTCTTGACAACCAGCTGGCACTTGTGGAAATCGTAAAATCTTAAACAACTTTTTTTACTTCAGTCAAAAAGTGTAAGAAATAAACTCTATAACATTATTCTTATTTTATGCCTACTTACAGCTATAATTACAGTTATGGCTATTTCGCAATACAGCTAGGGATTATTAAAAAGGGAATCTTTTAACACTTTCTTCAGAGGTTGACAATAATGGATAAAAGTGGATCTAATACAATGAGAAATGCACTATACTATTGAAAGGAAATGAATGGAAACCGGATAACATATCGAGGCTAATGGTTGTAACTGAAATCTACAATTTCTTTTACTTTAGTTACCTTAGTTTTGGATTCTTGTTCACAGATACCATTATGATAATTACGGTTGATTTTTTTTTAACAACTTTCCCTTTATTAAAACTCTTCTTTTTTTGGCAACTGAGCTGTTTTCGTGTAACATGTTACAGTTAAACATGTTTAGTTTGGTCTATAATTTAACCATGAATCGATTCACAAACGAATTAACGCTTGCAGATTAATGAATTTTATTACCAAAATTCAGAACGCAACTTTGAATGGCGAACGATATCGTGCGATGATTATAAATTTGTTTTTACCCAAAATGGAAGAGCTGCACTTGACTGACATGGGGTTTCAACAAGACGGTGCCACATAGCACTTAGCCCGTAAAACAATGGCCCAATTGAGAGGCGAGTTCTGTAAATTTTCCTTTTGAAGCCGGTCAATTGACAGCCTAGATCGTGCGATTTAATACCTTAGACAATTTTTTGTGGGACCATGTTAACGCTCATATCTATAGGGACAATTCCGCAACTGTTGACGCACTGAATTTATTCGTGAAATTCCGGCTGATATGTTGGAGAGAGTATGCCAAAATTGTACTCAGCATATGAATCATTTGAGGCGTGGTCACGGTCAACATTTAAAATAAATCATCTTTAAACATTAAATTACAAAGATTGTTCTAACGACTCAAAAAAAGATTTCATACATTTCTTCCAATTTTATGTCTTTTTTTTTAATCAAATCCGAAAGCTTTTAAAAATCACTCTTTTCGCTGGTATTCGTAATAAAACTTGAGTAGAATTTTCAAATACTATTTTCCGAGAGCTGACAAGAGATAACTTAGAAAAAACATATGGTGGGATGCCACAAAAAATTCAGCCCAAATAAAATGAGAAACGCATTATACTAAAATTGAATATAAGTCGGCAGTCATATTGTGATAATTGATATTGTTAACTAAAAATCATGCAATCTGACTTAATGTATGGTCACACTTGGCAAATATTTACTCAAAAAAGCGGAGCCACTTGTTTTAGCACAAATTTGTTGGACGTTGTTTACTCTTATAAGAGTTTTGCAGGATCAAACAGCAACAAATAAAATTAAAAATAAATATTTTTCTAAAATAAATATCCTAAATAAAGGAAGTTTTTTTTGTTTGTAAATTTTGTTCGGCATAAGGTCATAAGGTAACAAATTTTTAAATGAAAAATATAAAAATATTTTGTTTTAAAAATTTTAATTTTATTTTATTCCCAATATTTCGGTCAACTTTGTTGACCATCTTTAGGGGTTAAATTATAATTACATTTAAAATAAATAAATGAAAAACAAATTTCACTCTGTTGAGTTTGTTGTCCAGTCGTAAGCTTTTGTCAGTTTTTTTTTAAATAAAAAAATATATTTTATTCAGGGGTTACGTCTTTTTCAGCAAATATTTGAAAAGTGTGACCGTAACTTTAGATTTGTTTTCAGTTATTGTAGCATGGTATGGTGGAAAAGTTTTTCATCTTCTCTGACAATTTTCAGCAACTAATGTAACTATTTATATATGATTAAACAATTTTGGAAAACATGGTAAGAACAGCTTCTTCATTTTCAATGCTGCCATAAGGAAAAATTTAAAAAGGCATAACTTTTCTATGAATCTCTTTAATGGTTAATTGCCCAAATTTTATGATTTACTGTAGGAAGGTCAGCAAGCAGCCACAGTTGTACAGTTCACGTACATAGGTCCATTTATTGGTCCCTTTGTGTGTTGATGTTTTACTGTAGCAAACATTTTCACTAGTTTTCTGTAGAGAACTTTTCAACTTGTATTCTATAGAAAACTTTTTGACCAATTTTTAGACTTTGTTTTGTCATATATTTTTATAGAAAATTAAAAAAATTATACAATTAACTGCGTTTTTGTTTTAAATTAAAAAAAAATTAAATGTTTTTTCTATACTTTTTCCCCCCAGAAACAATAATAAAAAATTTTATAATACTATAATTATATAGAATTAAAAACTTAATACATGCAGTGATATTTAAGCCATATGTTTATTTTTTGCATGATGTATCATAAAAACGCCTAACATTATCTTAGTTTTTAGTTTTTGCTTGTATTCTCCAGCGATTATTTAAGCAAAGTGTTTGTCTTACAAGTAATTTGATAAATTGGTGTGTCCAAAATTAAAAACAAATAATATTTAAAACGAACACCTAAAGTTTTCATAGACAAAGGGCACATAAACTATAAGCAGAACAAAAATATATAAATAAAAAATTAACCTTGTAATTAAGTTGCTAATAGGAAAAACTTTTATACAACAAAAATTAAAAACTATAACCAACTAAAACGGTTTTTGCTTATTAACAACAATTTATAAAAACTAGAAGACATTAATTATGACCTCAACCTTAGCATTACTTAGAGGGGTAAAAAAAAGTGTTATTTTAAAAGAAAAAAAAAAAACTCATGAAAAATGTATAACAAAAACATGACACAAATTAAAAATATACTTAACTATAATATAACATTTTAATGCGAGTAAAATTAAGCAATAATAAAGAGGATTGAACTATTTAACACCTTATCAAACATGAATAAGCAACATTCAATATTTTCAAGTTTTTTGTTTGCAACAAAAGCAACAAGTATTTAATTTTTGCATAAGCTACTTAAGGTACAGTCATATTTGGCAAATGTTTACTCAAGAAAGCGTAACCACTTGTTTTAGCACAAATTTGTTTGACGTTGTTTACTCTTACAAGAGTTTTGCAAGATCAAACAGCATCAAATAATTTAAAACTAAATATTTGTCGTTCTTTGGCCGAAATAAGCAAAGTTTTTTAAATAAATAAACGAGTTCAAATATATGTTATTTAGTGGTTACGTCTTTTTCGGCAAACATTTGCCAAATGCGACCGTACCTTTAGACATTGAGGATTTCTCTTTCATTTACATTTTTAAATTTGTAAATCAGCCAATATATGTGAAACTGCTAAAAAACTAAAAACTGTGCCAGTTTATTTTAAAATTCAAACAAAATGTATTTGTATCTAAACTAACAAAACAAAAATAAAAAATAAACAAAAAAAAAATTGCATTAAATTAATGCAATGATTTGACTGAAATCGTCAAGTGTGAAATTATTTTGGTTTCTTTTGCGTAAGTTTTTTTTGTTTGTTTGTTTGTTTGTTTTTGCTTTGTGGAAAAATGTTAAGAAACAAAAGTCATACCTACTACACCCACCTTTTGCTGGGTACTTACTTCTATTTGGAAAAGTGTTTCGACTAACTAACAAAGAAGTTAGGAAAATCCATTTAACAATTTAACAAATTAACTCTTTAAACCACCCATTCTCATGGTCACTGTATAAATGTATGCATGTGTACATATGAACGGATGTTCTGCCCATCATTTGCCTACATAGGATGTTTGTATAAGTAACTAATGAATACAACTAGTAAAGTTAGTTCCATTATAAGTATTAGAAGTGAGATAATGAAGACTTGTTCTTTGTAGTTGTATTTCCGTTTTAAAAATAACTGCGTTTGTCAAAATCGTTTGTTGATGTTAGTTCGATGTTAGCTGCCATTTTGATTTAAACAGTGAAAAAAAATTTACATTTACAGATTATTGTTTTTGGATCAGGAATGACAATAGCTTTTTGTACTTTTTAGACCTCGACGATATCTTAACCAGAGTACCGCGAATGCTCGAATTGATTTCTTTCGCGAAATCAATTAATTCGATCGAATTTAATGTGCGAATTTAATTCGAATTTTATTTTTATATTCGCGAAATATATAAATAAAATTCGCAAAAGAAATTTAAATATAAGAATGCCAAATTTATTTCTTTCGCGAATTGAATTAAAAAGAATTAATCGCGAATTTTACTTTTCTACATAAAGCATGAGAAGCAAAATAAAAGAGAATATGTAGTTAGTTTTTCAAAAATATTTTTATTTTTCAACATAATCTGAAACTTCAATACACTTAGTGCAACGCTTATCTAGCAATTCTATCCCTTGATTAAAATAGTTTTCCTCAAGTCCTTCAAAATAGTGGTTTACAACTGTACCACGAATTTAAAATTTTTTCATTGTAAAAAAATTCGCGGAGGCGTCTGTTTTAACCACCTGTTTCTATATGAAGAAGGTGCTAGATCAAAAAGAAATTTAACATCTGTTTATAGCAGAGATGGAAGTTTCCGTTCTAGGCTAAGAAGTTTCCGAACCGACATCGTAGTTTAGAAAATGTTTGTTTTCAAACACATTTATATTTAATATAAATTTAATTCAATCAATTTGTTTTAATAAGGAAATCCCCAAAAATCCTGGGATCCCATTTTTAAAATGCCGAATCCTGTTGGGTCCCTACCACAAACGTACATATATAAAAACTCATTTGTACATTTTCCCTTTTTTGTATGTGGGTATTTGTAGACACAAGGGCACGCAACCGTATTGCAAAATCGTTTTAATTTTATACTTTCCAATGCCTGAAAAAGAAAGCTTAACTGCAAGTCTCAAGTTTTTTTAGGATGTATATATATTAGGTTTAATAAAGTTAGTCTTAATAAATCCAGATCTTAATTTCATAAATCTTTTTAGAGAAGGCAGTGTGGAATTAGTAGGAAATATATATGCTCAGGTTTTCCAATCAATGAAATCTTTTTTAACATTCCGCAACGTTTATCCCGTAATTTTGCATCTCTATCTGTGAAATTTTATAGAGCCAATTATGCTGACGCTGATCCCCTAAGAAGAATGTGTAATCAGTTTAACCAGTTGTACAGATTTATTGATTTTTCGTTAAATGTTAATGTCATAAAAAAATTAATAATTGTTTTCTTAAACTCTTAATTATTTGTTACATGTATTTTATTCCCATATGTTAAATAATATTTTGTAAACTGTCTGTAAGGAATTCATTGCCATAGACAAATTAAGTAAATAAATAATAATTTGAATCTATTAATTCGAATAGAGAAAGTTTTGTGAAACGAACATTTTCCAAACCTAAATAATATATTTTTGGAATTAGCTCATATACTAACATCATGTAGTTATAGAGATTTTTTGTTTTGGCTTTAATATCAATACATTAGTTTAGCATACTTAATACTCTTCCATATTAGTTTACTTTACTATAACAAAAATGCCCAATCTTACTAAATCTGAATTCAAACAAAATCTAACAATTAAAACATACAGTTATAAATTTTGCCTAAATAAACTGGTCAGTCTAAGTTAGAGGACCTAGAATCACATACAGACATAAATTATCTAACATTTTTCGGTTTTTTTTTTATTATTATTTAACAATTATTTTACTACACATTTTACAATGACCGTTTTTCTTATTTTAAATGTCAATGAATGTTGCTGTTGTGTCAAGCTTTTGTTTAAGAATTTGATCCACTTTCAATGATAATGAAGTTTATTTTATTATTTAGTTTTTGATTTCTTGGTTTGCACAACGTGTGGATGGATGTTTACTTGCTGCTCAAGCTAGTGTAAAACAAGTGGTCAGTGTTATACATAGATCAAAGTATATTTTAGTTTTTTTTGTTAGTTTGTTTCAGATTTAAGTCTAGAGTCATTAATGACCAAATTCTCGGTCATTAGTTAACCATTGGTAAACCAAAATACTAACTATTGTTTAACTACTACTTGTTATTCTTATGGCAAACTAAGCATTGCGAATAAAGAATCATTAGTTAAGCCTTTGTCTTTAGTTAACTTCTATCGGTGGATGTTGGAATAGCAAAAATAAATATAAAATTGTAATAAAAATATACGTTTAAAGCTATCGAAAAGCTGTATCATTAAATCAATTATTTAATAGCATCGTTATTTATTTAATGTGCCCGACTTATAAAATTAATACTTTTACTGAGGTTTGTTGGTTAAAATTTAGATTTTCTTAATAATGAAGTAACTTTAGCTTATGATTAAAATATATAAATATAAATGTCTACATATTTTTGTTAAGATTTCATACTCATCACGTTTTATACCACTCCACACTCATAAACATACATATTTCACTTATATGTTTATAAAATAATTATAATTAACAATAAACCTAAGAAATAATAAAAGTTCTTGCCTTTTAATATTATTTGCCTATAATAGATTTCCCCAAATATAAAGATTTATTATAAGGGTTCATGGTAAATTTTCCTTACCCTCTTTAAAAATTTAAGCATGTTTCTTAAGTCTTTTGTTTTGTATACATATCATCTACAACCTATACATGTGTGAGTTCTACTTAAATTTACACCCTATTAATTACTTCCATCATCTGCTACTACTTTAGATGTAGAACTACAGTTTAATTAATTGTTATACTCATTCATCAACAACATCTAATTTTACAAACACTTTACTTCACACAACGTTTGTAATCCTCTTCAAATAATGACCATTTTCAGTGTTCATCTCCAACAACAACTAACAAAATACTCCCCCATTAAAGACCATTAACAAATGACCTTCACAACAAATTAAGATCAATTACAATTGCATAGAAGAAGAGAGAATGAATGAGTGTTAAACAAAATGTGAGAAAAATTTTATAATAGAGAGCTTAAAATGATGAGTTTTGCTAAATATAAAGATGATGATGTTGCAGAGTAAATTTTTATATTTAAAAAACAAATGTATGCTCTTGTTGTAGTAGTAATAGCAATAGTATCAACAACAATAATAGCAGCATAAAATACATACCAGCAATTGTTAACAATACTGACATGTCAAAAGTTTCAGTTATAATTGTTGCCAGATTGTGGGATTATTAAAATAATGGGAATTTATTTCACAATTCTTTTCTTGGGTTTGATTTATAAATGTAGAAATTTACTTTTTATACTCTTGTCTTTCAAATTTAAATACAGCGATCTTCAATACATATTACAATAAATCTATATACAAAAAACTCAAAATTTTCGCCCAAATGAGTACAAAAATTAGTTTTGGGGTTCTATAACACTAGTGTCAATTCTCTTGGGTAAAAATGTAAGACTATCTTTTTTTATGGTTTCTACATTGAAATTTCAATTGTCCTACTGTCAAAAACAGACGAGTAGAAATAAGTGCTTGTGTGCATTACAAAACAATATTTTATATATTATACAGCATAAACTGTTGTCCACTACCTTAACTTTCAATTTCAATGTTAATTGCGATAAATTGAAACATTTTTCATTCAATTTATTACAAAATTAAAAAATTCATAGCAATTTCAATTCACATAAATTATTTTTGTATTGTAAATAAAACACAGCTGTTTTTATTTTGGTTTCTAGTGTTGCCCCTATGATATTCAAATATTGAATAATAACTTGGAAAAAAGTAAACAAAATATCTAATTAAATAATTTGGCAATAATGCAATATAACAACTAAATATTATCAAGGTAACTAACGTAAGTCAGACGAGTGTATTATAGAAACTCATTTGTTTACGTACTCGCCCGTGTACCACTCGTTCGCTTGAGAATACACTCGTTATACAGAACTATGCTATTAAGCTGGAATACAAAATAATTTAAAAAATAATTAAAAATATTCAACACAGAACAAAAAAATACCAATGTCCATTAAATAAATGTTTCTCTGACACTCTGTAACATGTCTTAAATATACTTGACGATGCACATGTATGTATATGTGAATTGTCTTGTTGACAAGTAAATTGTTTTTCATTACTACATACATATTTTCTAAAAATTACACTAATTTCTCATCTAGCAATTTTGTGTAATCGAAAGAAAAGCCCCCCAAACTTTGAACTAATATATGTTTAAATAGTGCAACTAGTGCAGGTAAGTTTTTAAGTTTATTTTACCAATTCAAGTCTAGCAGTTTTTATCGAGTAATCGTGTTGCTGTCACAGTTTATATTTCTGCGATTGTCCCATTCAGAAAGTATTTTTTCGGGCTTTTTGTTACTACAACATGTTTAATATTCTTTTATAATAAAAACTCTACTTATGATTTAGACTCCTGAAATTCAAAAATGTCACCAGCAAAAAAAATCTTTAAATAATAGATAATAATAATTTAATTTATATATATACATAAATAACTGTTTATTAAAAAGATGTCTTATTTTGTAAATAAAATTAAAATAGTGTTAAAAAAACAAACGATAAATTAATATTCGTTTTATTCGATTCTTCATAAAATTATTCGAAAATGGTAATTTTAAAATTTTTCTAATAATTATTATTAATGATCATTATTCGAATGTGTACCCTATCTGAAACACACCTTAAGGTATACTAATCGACTCGGAATCACTTTCTATTTTAATCATTTGTGTTTTACTAAAGGTACGGTCATACATGGCAAATATTTGACGAAAGAGATATATTATTTTATTTATTACATAAACTTGTTTTATTTTGGGACAAGTCACACAAACAAACTTAGTTTTGTTTTATTTGATGCTGTTTGATCTTATAAAACACTTGTAAGTTCAAATAGCGTCAAACAAATGTGTGCTAAAAAAATGCGATTAAGCTTTTTTGAGTAAATATTTGTCGTATGTGACAATACCTTAAGAAACATCCACATTCGGAAAATTAAATTAATTAAAAATGTGCTTTATTCAGATGATACAAAGATAAATTTCTTTAGTTTCATTCAAAGACCACGAAATATAAAATTTGACCCCAGGTATACCCAAAAAAAAAACTGTAATGATAAGGGCTTTGTTTTTCTTCATTTGGTGTCGATCCAATGTATTGGTTCCTTTCAGTTGTTGGAATTAAAACTGGTCACTACACTCCTGCAAAAAAGCATGACAATGAATTTAATATGTGGATAAACATGTGTTTTCTTTCAATATAGAACATTGTTAAAAATTACATGAACATATCGTAATTGGGAAACTATTAGCTGGCAACTCTTTCGTTAAAGTAGTGGCGGCAGGCGCACAATCAAAACAAGATGAGTTGTTTTGGTCCCCCATTGCTGTTGTTGTTGTTGCGCACTTAAACTTTGCAATAATAAGTTATTGTGTGTGCTTGTATGAATATGGTTGTTGTATCGGTTTTTTGTTTTGCTACTGTTAAATGATCATAATGATGTTGCCACTCTGAAGATCATAATGATGACAATGATGATTTTTTTTGTTTTGGTTGAATCTTTTTTTTCTATTCATGTTGAGTATGAATAAGTCTGTGGAAGTATTTAGCCATTGTTTTGGCTTAGAAGCTGCTTTTCAAGTTGGTATAAAATAAAAATGTTTGCAGATTTTTTAAGCTTTTGCATTAAAACCAGACGCGAAGTAACACGTGCACTGAACAGAGCATCACAGCTCCAAACAAAACCCTCATTTTAACAAAATAATAATTAAAACAAGAGGTGTTAAAAGTTAAAAGTGCGTAAATAACAAATAATATATTTAGAAGAACAAAAAAAAACCCCCCAACAAAAATTATTAAACTAATATTAAAACTTTATAATTCATTCATTTATAAGTTTTTAAAAATAGAAGACAAAAAAAACAACAAACCGCAAACATTAAGCAATCAATAAGTTTTAAAAGATTTTGTGGTGTTTATAAGATCGAGAGATAAAAAAAGAATTATTTGTACATTTTGTGGTTGAAACATACAGCAGCAGACTTATTTAATACTTGCAACATGGGAATATATATAAGCAAAAACCGCCAAAGTGATTGCAACAAAATTTAAGCATTTTCAACTAAATAAATCCTTTCGAAAACTTTGACTTTAGAACGTACTTTTTTGTTTGATATTGTAATCCCGTATTATCGTGTAAACAAACCATCTATCAATCTTTAAACAATTTTATTTTTTCTCTTTGTGTTGCAGCAGCATAAACAATACAATCACTGCAATCACTAAAATTCATAAAACAGCAAAAGCAGCCCCAGCATCGTCATCATCAACAATAGCCCCACTATTGCAGACTTCTTTTACACTTCACTTACAATCTAAAGACAAATTATGGTCCACAATAATAGTAGCAGCAACATCATCAACAGCAACAACAACAATACGAAGCATTCAACATCTTCTTTGAAACAAAATAAAATCATGCAACTAAAACATCTTCGTCTTTTACAACTGCATCAAATTGTTGCAGCTACTGTCATTTTTATTTTACTATTCACTTGCATTTGTGTCAGTGGGGTAAGTACTAGTTACAAAGTTTATCTTTTATATTGTTTGCCTGACTGTCTATCTATTTAAACGTCCCTCCATCCGCCTCTAAGCCTGTCTATCAGCCTCAATGTTTCATTGGGGGTTTTTTTTTATTATTCTTTTCTTCCAAATTTAACCAAAAATATCATGTACGAGTATGTACTTTTTAGTATGTTTAGCTGAATGTATATTATTAGTATTTCTTTGTTGTTGGTTGTTGCTATTATTCGTGTACTTTGGCCATTACATGAAATTACATTTTATTAAGGTTTTTCAGATTTTTCTTTTTGAAAAAAAAACAAACAAACTAACAAACAAACGAAAAGTGAAGGCATCTAAATGTTATAGCAATTTTATTGGCAATACAAAAGATTTTTATTTCTTTTAATTTAATGCCTGTATGTATTCGTTTTTGATGAACATGAGAACTTTTTATTTAAATAGCCAATTTTTTTAATAACTACTAGTTATTAAAGTATTTAGTTGTAATACTCTATTGCTCTAATTTACTATAGTTGTACAAGGTAGCGCAAAAGTAATTCTCCTATTAGATAATGCTATAAATTTAGCGAGGCCCCTAATGTCAGTTTTGTCAGCAATATTCCGCGTTCTGGAGCAGTGTAGCGTAACATTGTTTATTAACGTGTATTTCGCATGTGTTTACTACACAAATGTCAAAAGAGAACTGACATTAGGGGCCTCGCAAAATTTATAGCATTTTCTGATAGGAGGATTACTTTTGAGCCACCTTGTACACTGCATAAAATAAACTGCGAGCCACTGTGTGCCAAATTAAAGGTCTTTAAGCCCTTATGACACTACATTTTTTGTTCATTGAATTGATATAGAATTGATAGAAAGAAACAGAAAATGTTAGAAAAAGCAAACTATAAAAAATGTAAACAAAAAAGCCTTTTTGTTTTTTTTATTAAATGTTGTCAACTTTTTGTTTATGAGAAATATAAAAACAAAACGAACAAAAAAATGGTTAATCGCCAAATTTGCCCATAAACCGCTGATTCAGCAACACTTTTAATATTTCAAGCTTGAAATGTCAATTTTAAGTTGAACAATTTTACATTTTTTTTGACATAACTTCATTTTTTATCGATAACTTTAGTAAAATGTTTGACAGTTTGCCATTTATGTTAATACTGCTGAACTCTTTGCACTTAGTAAATTTTTCTATTACATTATATTTGTACTGTTCACCAAAACTTGAACAATGCATTAAAAATGAAGTGTCATAAGGCCTTTAGCCTGATTTCATTGTTCTGGAGAATTCATGCTCCTAGGAGCGGCAGTTTTTCTCTGGCATAGGATAGCATTTGATTTTGCAATTTTTCTGCGCAATCTACAGGATATATTTGTGCATCGATTCAATAAATTGGACCGCACCAGCTGAAGAAAATTAACTACATATCATTAACGAATCTCCTCCAAGCTATACAATTAAAGATCTTTTTTGTAAACCTGGGGTCAAATTCTTTATTTTTTGAACAAAATAAATTGATCTTCGTTTCCTCTGAGCAAATCACATTTTCCCAATTTTTTACGGTGTAGATGTTTCTTAGCAAAATACAATCTAATTTCAACATTATGTTTGTTCAATAAACGTCTTCCTTGGACTATGGGCTTTTAAACCAGTTTCTTGAAGCCAATTTCTAATTGAGCGACTAGTAACAGATTTATATAAATCAATTTTAAGCTCTTCAGAGGACTAAAATGGGTTTCTTTTACTTTTTTGAAAACGTAAGAGAACATAACTAAAAGGATTCTATATTATTTTCCTGGTGAAATTAAGTTTAAGAATGTGTTAAATATAAAATTGAAAACATCGTTCTTATTAATTTCTACTAGCAAATTAAAATTTAGACATATTCATAAATCCATTTCGAGGTTCCCTACTTTTTTAAAGAAAAAAAAAAAAAAAAAAACACAGAAAATTCAAATTTAATGGGGAAAGTTAATTATCATTTGAAAGAACATTCTTTGGCATTTATTTTTTGAAGATTATGTCTATCAAATGTTGGCCGTTGCTACGTCGCAGATGGTCTATCCGCTGAGTCCAATTTTCGATGACTCGTTCGAGCATTTCGACTGGTAACTGGCGAATGACACACGTGAGGTTTTTCTCCAAGGCCTGAATCGAAGCGGCTTTGACCGCATAAACTTAAGACTTTACATATTCCTACAGAAAAAAGTCTAACGGTGTGATATCACACGATCTTGGTGGCCAATTATCGCTGAACAAAATTTGCCTCGAAAACGTTGGATCTTCTTGGAACTTTTCGCTTGGGAAGGTCGAGAGGCTTCAGTTGTTGCACAAGCAGTATTCTGTAGGCTTTCAATTAAAGATCTCGACGTAAAATGCGCCAAGTCGTTCCATATGTCAGTCCGAGTTGCTGCGAACGGCGCCGAATCGACTCTCCACGGTCTTCGTGTACACTCTCAGCTACGGCCGCTATATTTTCTTAACAGCGTGCTAGAGGTGGTCATTCGGTCGAATGCTGGGTCTCAAAATGGGTGCTGGTGTTGAGAATAAAACGCTCAGTAGGTCGTTTATGTTGACCATAAGTTGGGCAAAGTACACGAAACACATTCCTTACAGAACGTGAATTTTCGTAATAAAGTTGAACAATTTGTAAATGTTGTTCAGGCATAAGTCTTTCCATTATGAAATGAACGCGATCTGTCAAAAAAAGGCTTTTGAAAAAAGTATCTCTACTTGAATCACCCGTTAGAAAGCTTCTCAATATTGACTCGCCATAATATCAGTTTGACAGTATGAATTAGCAAAGTAATTTCTTTTTCAAGTTTTTATTTTTCGCATCATTGAAAATCTGCTTAATTTTTTTTTTTGTTATTTTGTCCAGTACTGTAATTTTTATTTTATTTATATAAAATTAATATATTAAAAATTAGTGAAAACGAAGAATTCTTCACATAAAACCCGGTCGCAAAAAGGATTTTGTCCCACTGGTAAGTAGATATGTGGTCTAAACCGACGAAATTAGCTCAATTACTAAAACGAAAAGCAAAAACTCCAAATTAAAAAACTATATTTCCAAATGGTCAACCCCAGTTAAATTAATTACATTTACACCAAATAATTTAGCATGATATTATGATATTTTGTTTACTTTGATTTTCTAAGTAGTTTGCAATATTAATTGAACTCTTACTTTTTGTACACTACATAAAGTATTTCCAACCCAAAATTTAAAAAAAGGGAGAAAAAAAGGAGTTTAGAGAACTCACATGTGATTGTCGAAAAACAAATGCATTCACAACGTGATGCAGCTTTGTGCGAATTTTAGCAGCAAAAATATCGCGGATATTAAGTTTTTCCTTTGACCTCAAACAACTTCATTTTATATTTATTTAGTTTTTGAGTGTGAATAGCCTGCATTACTTCTAACATAACATTAGCATGAGCACATTCTGTTTTTACTGATAACGAGTTATCTGATTTTTATCCATCAATGATTTGTTAATGTCGTTATTTGTAGCTTATTTATTACTTGGCTCTAATAACAGGACCATGCTATAATGTAGAATATTCGCATTTTAGCGCCTTACTTGGTAATGGAAGTTTTTGCTGTTTAGTTTATGAATGCACTGAATTCCTTTTAACAGCCAAATAAATCAAATACTACAATAAATATTATTCGAATTATAAAAATAGCCTCCTAAGAATTAATTTGTAGCTTTGCTACTTCCAGCATTGGTTCTTTAACAACTTCTTCGTAATTTGTTAAGAATAATATAAAAAAAATTGCTCATACTAAGTGATATTTAATATCTGTTAATTAACCAATAATCATTTTATATATTATACTTGAATCAACATAACATAAGAAGGAAAACTTGAAATATCAACAGACCAAACTATTCACTCATAAAACTTAGAACAATTAAAAATTGGTTGTTGTCTTAGACAAACAAGACATAATATACTGTCATTAATACATCATAAATCATCACCAATGTGATAACTTGTATTATGATATGGTTGTTACAACAAGTTATTTATTAATTTATCTACTCACTAACATTTACGAAATTCTTACTTTATGACAAACGATATTCCCCAATGCCCATGAGAAACGAAAATAAAAACAGAAGTTAAAAACAAAACAAAAGTAAACAGCCGAAAAAAACTGTCAACCGAATTGACATGAGTGATAATTCAATAAAGTGATTGCACACATTTGTCTCTTCGTTGTCTCCGATAGCGATCTCTACACTAGATTTGCCATGGTGTTCCTACTAAGAGTATCTAAAAACAAACAAAAAAGCATAATATGTACTTCCATAAAAAAAATAAAACCACTTTAGAAGAAGGAAAAAAAATACTCCCACGCCAACAAAAACAAAAAACCAAAAAAAAAAAAAACTTTTACTAACACAAGTTGCAACCGCTATAGATACCAACAAGAAAAAAAAACACAACAACTAAAACTATAACAATTACCCACATAAAAAAGGTGTAGAAATAAGACACAACAATAGCAACAACAACGATCTCTTACGTTATGTGGTGCATGCATTACAATTTGGAAATGCCACATTATGGAAATGCTGAAGAAGAAGATGCTGCAGTTAATGAATGTCTGCCAAAATACTGCCAAGACAAGACCTAAATGCAACACGATTGCAACATGAATAGACTTTTACTGGGGAAAACATTTGAACAAAAGTTAAATAGTACTTGCACCTTTCATTGGCTCAACAAATCGTTTATCGTCATCGTGCGATTTTGTGGTGAATGTTGCAAATTGTGCCAACCACTTAGAAAATCAACGACATTAACAATGTAAAGATTTCAAGTTACGAGTATGTTTTTTTGTAAAATTTAAATTTTATAATGATAATAATGTTGTAATAGATTAATGGGCATTAGTATGACTTAAATAATAAATGGACTTTTTATTGAAAATGTATTAATATTTGAATTTTCTCTAGAAAACTCTAAATTTCTCTACAACATTTATCGATAACTTAAATTTCATATAGATAAATCATCGATAACATAAACTTTTTTTAGAAAAATTATTCATAACTTTAATTTTCTTTAGACAATTTATCGGTTTAAATTTGCTTTAGAAAATTTATTGACAACATTTATCAAGAACTTAATTTTATATAGATAAATCATCGATAACATAAATTTTTTATAGAAAGTTTATCGATAACTTTAATTTTCTCTAGACAATTTATCGATAATTTAAATTTTCTTTGGAAAATTGTCAATACATTGGAATGTTGTCAATACCTTCATTTTTTATAGAAAATTTATCGAAGACTTTAATTTTCTCTATATAATTTATCGATAACTTAAATTTCGTATAGATAAATCATCGATAACATAAACTTTTTATAGAAAAATTATTCTTAATTTTAATTTTCTTTAGACAATTTATCGGTTTAAATTTGCTTTAGAAAATTTATTGACAACATTTATCAAGAACTTAATTTTATATAGATAAATCATCGATAACATAAATTTTTTATAGAAAGTTTATCGATAACTTTAATTTTCTCTAGACAATTTATCGATAATTTAAATTTTCTTTGGAAAATTGTCAATACATTGGAATGTTGTCAATACATTCATTTTTTATAGAAAATTTATCGAAGACTTTAATTTTCTCTATATAATTTATCGATAACTTAAATTTCGTATAGATAAATCATCGATAACATAAACTTTTTATAGAAAAATTATTCTTAACTTTAATTTTCTTTAGACAATTTATCGGTTTAAATTTGCTTTAGAAAATTTATTGACAACATTTATCAAGAACTTAATTTTATATAGATAAATCATCGATAACATAAATTTTTTATAGAAAGTTTATCGATAACTTTAATTTTCTCTAGACAATTTATCGATAAATTAAATTTTCTTTGGAAAATTGTCAATACATTGGAATGTTGTCAATACATTCATTTTTTATAGAAAATTTATCGAAGACTTTAATTTTCTCTATATAATTTATCGATAACTTAAATTTCGTATAGATAAATCATCGATAACATAAACTTTTTATAGAAAAATTATTCTTAACTTTAATTTTCTTTAGAAAATTTATTGACAACATAAATTTATTATAGAAAATTTATCAAAAACTTTAATTTTCTCTAAATAATTTATCGATAGCTTAAATTTAATTTAACTATAACTTAAATTTTATATAGATAAATCATCGATAACGTACATTTTTTTTAGAAAGTTTATCGATAATTTAAATTTTCTTTGGAAAATTTATTGAGAACATAAATTTGTTATAGAAACTTTATGAAAAACTTTAATTTTCTCTAAATAATTTATCGATAGTTTAAATTTCATATAGAAAATTCAACTATAACTTAAATTTTATATAGATAAATCATCGATAACATAAATTTTTTATAGAAAGTTTATCGATAACTTTAATTTTCTCTAGACAATTTATCGATAATTTAAATTTTCTTTGGAAAATTTATTGACAACTTTAATTTTTTATAGAAAATTTATCGAAGACTTTAATTTTCTCTATATAATTTATTGATAACTTAAATTTCATATAGAAAATTTAACGATAACTTAAATTTCATATAGAAAAGTTATCGACAACAGACAGTTTTTATAGAAATATTATCGATAGCTTCCACTATTTATAGAAAATTTATCGATAACTTCAATTTTGACTGTAAAATTTATCGATAACTTTAATTTTTTCTAGAAAATTTATCGATAATTTTAATTTTCTGTAGAAAATTTATCGATAACGTAAATTTCATACAGAAAATTCTATGATAACATAAATTTAATATAGAAAATTACACGATAACATTAATTATTTATAGAAAATTTATCGGCAACATAATGGTTTTATAGATAATTTATCGATAACATAAATTTTTTATAGATAATTTATCGAAATCAGAAAATTAGAAATTTTATTGATAACTTAAATTTTGTATAGAAAATTGATAGATAATTTAAGGGTTTAAAGAAAGTTTACTGATCACTTACGATTTTTATAGATAATTTATCGATAACTTTTTTTCTATATAAAATCAATCCATAAATTAAATTATCGATAACTTAATTTAGTTATAAAAATATTTCAGGTTTAAAAAAAATCTGTCAAACCCTTTATGAGCTGATAATCTAAACGTATGATTGATAGTAAAACCTTTATAATTATTAGTTAATATTATTCATACGTTTAGAGACACTCCAAAACATTTCATATAAAAAACAAGTTAGAGTGCTATATTCGGCTGTGACGAATTTTTAATACCCTCCACCTAAACGTAATAAGAAATACAGAAACTTCATTGGACTAGAATATCCTAATTCTGTGTTTTCTATTCAGTCTTAGTGCAAATTTTATTAGTATCTATATATATAAAAATGGTATAAAAAATGTATAGTAATTCATCAAATGAGAACGGCTGGGCCGATTTCTATAAAACTTTTTGTCAGTTGTTCGTATTTTCGAGGAGAAGGTTCTTACGGAAGAAAATTTTGGAAAATCCCTCCGGAAAAGTCGGAAAATTGGAAAATCGAGTTTTTGACTTAATGACTTTCCAACTAAAAAAATAGAAATTTCTTAGTGTAAATCATGAAAAATGCGAAATGCGAAACGCGGAAAATTGGAAAATCTCTTCGCAAAAGTCGGAAAATGGGAAAAATTGGAAAATTGAATTTTTTGTACGAAATTTTGTGTGAAATTATTCCTGTTGTATTATATTATTACTCTAAAGTTTGTCTGAAGGCCTAAAATTGGGGCGAGGCAAAGTTCGCCGGGTCCGCTAGTTTGATATATTGTTTGAAAGACAATATTACCTGTTGGACGTATTTCACTGATGTGATTTTATTTTAAATGTTTTGAAATTTTATCCAATTTTGACCAATTACAATTGATGTAATTACCGATTCTTACTGTTATTTACAGAGTTTGTCTGATTGTTATAATAATCTTGAGTGTAATTTAACAATTTATAAAATTTGTCCATATTCACAAGTTAAAGAAGGATAAGATATAAGGTGTGGCTTTTTTGTTTGAATTTGATCTCAATAACATTATTTACAAAAGATTTATGGGTGGCATAGTAGAAGTGGACCAGTTATGGACTGATAGCTTCTAAATTCAGTATCCACTAATGTTATTTCTACGTATTGGAGGCTTCTTTTGGTTGAATTTCATCTCAATAACGTTATTTACAAGAGTTGTATGGTTGTTTAGTATGCTCGGAAGTGGACTTAATTCGGGTGCTATTGCCAATTATTGACTGACAGCTACAAAATCCAGTAGCTTAATTGCCGTATAACCGATACTAATATGATTTCTGTATTAAAATAATTACCGATCTATATAAAAGTTGGTTCGATATCGATATTTATTAGACATTTTTGTGGCTTTATTTGTTTTTCGGAAATGGTTCTTATATGACAGCTATGACAAATTATGATCCGATCTTCTTAAATTTTGGAACAGTGATTTTTATGCATATGAGGATATTTCAAGTCGAACTTCAACCTCATAACGGTATAGTTAAGATATATATTAGTATTAACGTAAATTTCAGAAGTGGACCTTATATGGGGGATATTGCCAAATATGGACCGATATTCTCAAAATCCAGCAGTTTGATTTTGGCATGTATGTAAATAATCAGTGTAAAATTATGGATATGAAATGGATTATGATTGGATTTATAAGATAATTATGAATATTGAAGTGATTTTCGGAAGAGAGCTTTATATGTGGGATACGGTTAAAAATTAACCGAAATTCACAAAATTTTGTGAGATGATTTTTGTATATATGTAAATGATCTGCGCAACTGTTTGAGTCGGTACCAATATTTATACGATATATATAACGATAAATGGCTTTTTCGGATGTGGTCCTTATATGGGAGCTATGACCAATTATGGGCCGACCACCATAATATTTAGTACAACAATTTATAAGGATTATTTATGTCATATTTAACCGTATAACATTATTTATACCAGTTGTATACGTATTTAAGTGCATTTTGGAAGAGGACTTTATGTGGGGTCTATGGTCAAGCATTGACCGAACTAAAAAAAAATTCTTTTACGATTTCTTCTTGCATGAAACTTATTTTTGCTGAATTTTGTCTTGATATTCCAATTTTATAGGAATTTATGTATAATAGAGCAATATTTCGGGAAGATTTTTGTATGAGGGCTATGAGAAATCATGGACCTATTCTTAGTATTTTCCTCACACTTTCTTCTTTTATCATAAAAATGGCATATATACAATTTCATGGAAATATCTGCAATATATTTAAAATAAATGGAAGAAAAATATTGAAAAATATCAATTTTTTATGGAGACTGTCTTACATTTTAATCCATAACTCTTGTTCTGCTATACCGATTTTGCTGATTTTCAATACCAAACTGCTTAGGAGAATTATAAACGGTTTTTTGTCAACTTTGTTGATTTCGGTTGTGTCCTTTGGACGTGAGGGTGTTTTACACAGACATACAGAAAGCCGGACATCGCTCAATCGACTTAGAATTTCGTAAGGATCAAGAATGTAAATACTTTGTTGGGTCTCAGATGAGTATTTCTCAGTGTTACACACGGAATGACAAACTTACATATACACTCATTCACCACTTATGGTGGTGAAGGGTATAATAATTTTAAAATAACTGATTATATTAACTTCCATGGTAATACAATCCAAAATTCTTTCAAATTCCACACACTCTACTCATGTCGAAAGTTCAACCAACAAAAGATACAAACAACATCTTAACAAATTGCCGCAAAGTTCGTTAATGCTTTAAATTATTTAATAAGGGAAATAAATTTGCATTTTAATTTATATGATCCACAAACATTCGCACACACAATAAAATGAAGAATGATGTTAAAGAAATAACAGAAAAAAAGAAACATTTAACACAAAAACGAAATGCTTCAATAGCCAAAGTATCAAGATAACACAAACAACTAACAACATGTTGCATCAACAGCATGAAATACTTCCACAGACACCTACAACACAACAACTAGCAGGTTATTTAGAAAATATACAAACAAACGCCAATAAAACAAAGGGAACAGCAACAACAAAAATACTAATTGACTCATAAACAGACTACAACAACTAAACGCATGAAGAGTCAGCAAAAATATTAATCAACAATGAAATTAAAAAAAAAAAATAAATAAAAAAAATTAACCTGCATTACACATACGAATATTTGTAGCATACATCAGCTATAATGTAATGCAAATATATACAAGTAAATAGATTATAATTTGGTTAAAGAATTGTGTCACTTGTTTTTATGAATAATTTTTTTTTTGTTATTTTTGTTGCTAATTATTAAATTGATGATGAGCTTTTAGTAGCCTAGTTATTAATGTTTGTAATATTAAGAAATCTTTAATGTTTACTTCATGTCATACCAGAATCAGAGCCTATTTTTTCTATTTTGTCCATATAGAAACCGTAACGAATTTCCCAACTTGAATGGTTAACTTTGTTTTTATATACAAAACTGTAAAGTACATATTCTTAGAATAAAAGTTATATAACTTTAATTTTCTGTAGAGAATTTATCGATAACATGAACACAGCCTATGGAAGAGCTATTGATAGATTTATATATATATTTCAGGTTTTCTTATAAAAACTCAATATTCAGCCAGATATTAGAAAATCGATAATATTATTCTACATTATTTTCTTAATTTCCATTTAATAAGTCGAATTTATGACACCGACTTTAAAAGTGTAGTGTACAAAAATATTCATAAATATAAGTTTTTTTTTTTATATTTGTTTAAACAATAAAAAGATGACTTCAAACGTTACGGTTGCATACGCATTCAATAAAACAAGTGTGTAAATTAAATTGTCATACCATGAACAACATTTATTCGCGATTTATCAACCCACTACTAGATTCTCGTTGATTCTATTTACATTTTACCACAAAAACACAAACGAAATTTAAAACAAAAGCAAAATAAATGTTGATCACTGTGTTGCAAGTTGATCCATAAAATAGAAAAAAATTAAACAAATGCAGCATGCCGCATTCGCAACAACAAGTGGCAGCGAAAAAAAAGAAGTATTTAAAAACAATTCATTTGTTCGTTTTATTAAGTAGTTAGCTAGTTGTAGATTAGTTATTTACGAGGGCAATCTGAAAAATTATTTTCACTTTCAAGTGGTTTCAAGCTATTCCTATTTGAAAACATAAAGCACTGGATAGGTTAAAACATATTTCTCTAAGACAAGACTCATAACGATTATAAAAACTGGTAGAAATTGTTAAAATAGGAAAGGTAGAAAGAAAATTGGTTTTCCTTTTGTGTTGCAAACATTTTTGCTGCTGTTCTCGTATTTAGTGGCTACAACAACATAAAGTTGCATATGTGTTTATTCTTCTATTGTTTTATGTTTTTATTTTAATGATTTTTATGTGATTTTCAAAATATAAATTAGAATTTCAAATGAGTTTTTTTTTTTCATCTTTCTACAGTTTTAATTAAATATTCAATGTGTGTTTTTTGTTTTGTTGTTGTATAGTATTTGATGATTTTGTAACTTTTTGTTTTGTTTCAATTTTTTATTATTTATTTTCTGTACATTTCGAGAATGAGTCTTTGTATTCTTGTTGTTATACTATCATCCATTAAAAATTGTTGTGCGTTTTTCCATTAGATTGTGTCATACGAAGGTCACCACCGCCACTCATTCATAAATTCATACATATATACATTTTTTTAGGAAAATATTACAACATACAGACATTTTTTTATTTCTTAAAACTATTGCATAATTTTTTATGATAAAATCTTTTAATAATTTGTCGATATTTGGAGA
The DNA here is from genome assembly GCA_916048285.2 of Bellardia pandia. Taxonomy (NCBI): domain Eukaryota; kingdom Metazoa; phylum Arthropoda; class Insecta; order Diptera; family Calliphoridae; genus Bellardia; species Bellardia pandia. The sequence continues at coordinate 27,378,406 of OU696531.1, forward strand.
TCTCTGTAAAAAATTCATCGAATATATCGATAACATGAATCGGTTACATTAATTTTTTATAGAAAATTTATCCATTACATGATAAATCGATAAATTTGTAATCGGTTATAGGAATTGTCAAAAAATAATTTATCGATTACATAAATTTTCTACAAAAAAATTATCGATTACATGAATTTTCTATAGAAAATTTATCGATTACATGAATTTCTATAGAAAATTTATAAATCGATAATTTTACATGAATTATCGATTACATGAATTCTCTATAAAAATTCATATAATTTCTATAGAAAATTGATGTAAATTCATGTAATCGATAAATTTTTTATAAAAAATTAAAAGAAAACGATAAAAAATTGATAAATCGATAAATTTGTAATCGATAAATTTTCTATAGAAAATGCATGTAATTATTTTCTATAGAAAATTTACATGAATTATCGATTACATGTATTTTCTATAGAAATATTTTTCTATTTTTAGTTTTCTATGGAAAGTCTGTGTATTACTTTAGTAATAATAATAATAATTTTTGTTAATATTCTCTTTATTTTATTTAGCAAATTGATGGTTATGAAGCTGGTGTGGATTATCCCATTTATGATGCAGTTCCCAAGGGTTTGTCGTTTAATTGTCAAGGTCGTTTGCCGGGCTATTATGCCGACACAGAGACAAGATGTCAGGTAAAACAAAATCAAAATTTTAGTACGAAGTACAAAATACAAATTACTTGGACATTCAGTCTCGTCTCATCGAACTGTTCGGACGTGTTAATTTTAGTGCGGCTGAATTTTCGGTGAAAAAATCGTAATAGGTGAAAAATTGTAATAGGTTGAAATTAAACAAAAAAGTGAAAAAAATAACTCGTAATAGGTTAAAATATAAAAAAAAAAAAAAAAAAAAACATTAAAAATCGTATAAAAACTGTATGAGTGTTCCTCTCAGATGTAATTCTGAGAAAGAGCTTAGCTCGTCGAGAAAATCTAAATGGCTCTCTGAGGAAGAATCCATAAAAAAATCTCTGGAGAATTTTCTCACTACAAGAGCCGTAGAACGGCGTCGTTCCTGTTCGCCCAATATAGTGATTTCAACAGATGAGAAAACATCATCTTCACCAAATAGTGCAGTCAAACCCAAAAAACAAGTAGGTATGGATAAGTACATCACCGTTCTCAAGAGGAGCCCGAAGTCTGCTCAAGTGTCATCAAATGCAAAAGCTTCTAAGACTGTGAGTAATGATCAAAATAGGTTTGCTCTCCTCCAGACGGATGAGCCAGAACTTCCTAAGAAGACGTTTAAGCCCCCACCAATTTATCTGAGAGAGCCCACTTCCAGTAAATTGGTACAAGGAATTGTTTCGGTAATAGGTGCAAATATGTTTAGCGTAACATCAATTAAACATGGAAATATCAGCGAAACCAAAATACAAGTGAAAAAGGAGGATGATTTTCGTAAATTGTCCAACCAGTTGGAGAGGGAAAGTAGGGATTTCTATACCTACCAGCTGAAAAGCGCAAAAGGACTCCAAGTCGTTCTAAAGGGTATAGACCCAGATGTTGATCCTGCCGAGATAAAGACTAGCTTAATGGAAAAAGGCTTCAAAATTAAGAGCATAACGAATATTAGAAACCGTGAAAAGACTCCACAGCCTATGTTCAGGGTGGAATTGGAACCTGGAGATGTCGTATTAAAGAAAAACGAGTCCCATCCCATATACAATCTGATGTACCTTCTGCATCGTAGAATTACCGTGGAAGAACCACATAAGCGTCAGGGACCCGTCCAGTGTCTCAACTGTCAAGAATTTGGTCACACCAAGGCGTATTGTAAATTGCCGACAGTTTGTGTTGCGTGTGGGGAGCTACATGCAACTGCTCAATGCGATAAGTCGAGAACTGACTCAAAAATCAAAAAATGCAGTAACTGCGGTGGTAATCATACCGCAAATTATAGAGGTTGTCCAATTTACACTCATTTGAGAGGCATAAGCACCAACAAGACGTCAGTATTACCTGATCATCGTCAACAGCCTATTTTGGCATCGAGTGACAATTTCCCGCAATTGTTACGGTCCACTAGTCATGTAAACGCGCCTAGTTCTAGACAAGTTTCTTACGCTAACGTGGTTAAATCTAATATGCCAGGTTTGGAGCAGGCACCTAAATCACAATATTACGAGCCTAATATTAACACTCTAGAGACTACATTGCAGACACTTGTCCAAACCATGAACACTTTTACGACCACTATGACATCCATGATGCAGGAAATGCTGAAAATGCAATCCACTATCTTACAAGCCATTTTAAAGAAATGATTTGTTTAAAAATTTGTTTTTGGAATGCGAACGGCCTCCGCCAACATAAAAACGAACTGGAACACTTCCTGATGGATAAGCAGATTGATGTCATGATGATTGCTGAAACTCACTTGACGGCGACAGCGTACTTCAAAATTAATGGCTACGTGTTGTATGATACTAAAGATCCCCGCGGAAGAGCATGTGGAGGTTCGGCAATTCTTATAAAGAACAGAATAAAACATTATTTAATGAACAACATATGTGAGGATTACCTACAAGCAACAAACATTTGTATTGAATTCTGTCAATACAATTTTGTTTTATCATCAATTTATTCGCCGCCTCGATTTTCAATAAAAGAACACCAATACTACAGCTTCTTCAATTCCCTTGGAGCTAGATTTTTAGTTGCTGGTGACTTTAACGCCAAACACACTTTTTGGGGTTCACGTCTGGTGACCCCGAAGGGTCGTGAACTCTTCAACACCATTGCCAAAATGGGATTAGATGTACTCTCAAGCGGGCATCCCACCTACTGGCCGACGGACCGACGGAAGATTCCCGATGTTATTGACTTCGGAGTAGTAAAAAATATCCCTGTAGAATCGATACAAGTGGAGCCTTCATTAGACTTGTCTTCAGATCACTCTCCTTCTATTATTTCAATGCGTTTCCTTCAAGGGAATGGCTCTCCATTTCGGGACATATCTAAAGCCAGAGTAAGTTGGATAAAGTATAAAAAGTATTTAAGTTCCCACTGCACGGAAAATGTAGTGTTGAGAACTACCGAGGATATTGATGGGTCGATTGGCAAGTTTACTGAGGACATACGAAGAGCTGTACATCACGCCTCCACATACGACGTTGAGTGCAGAAGTGGGACAAATAGAACTTATTTCGCTGAACTCGATCATCTCCTGTCAGAAAAAAGAAGAGTTAGAAGAGAGTGGCAAATCCACAGGTCTCCTGAACTGAAAGCTAGGCTACGGGTATGCAGAGATATACTAAGAAATTTCTTAGAAACCCAAAGAATGGCTTCACTTAAATCTTACTTGGAGGGTCTTGATAGTACCCCACAATCTGACTATTCGTTATGGAAGGCGGCACGAGGTTTAAAAAGACCAGTTAGAGGAAAACCTCCTCTGCGAAATCCGACTGGTGACTGGGCTAGAAATGATTCCGAGAAGGGGACTTTATTTGTTAATCATTTGAGAAAAGTGTTTACTATAAACAACTCAAATAATGCATCTGATTTGCCTCCACTCGTTATTAGACCTCCTGTACCTCTAAGACTTAGCTTTAATGATGTTCAAAGCGCTATTGGTACTCTGAATCTTAAAAAAGCTCCAGGTATGGATAAAATCAGCAACAAAATGCTTGTGGAGTTACCTCGTGTAGCTAAAAGAATTATCCTATTTATTTTTAATGCTATTTTACGCCTAGAATACTATCCTGCAGATTGGAAGGTATCTATGATTACCATGATTCCTAAGCCAGGGAAGGACCCCACTAAAGTCGAGCCATATAGGCCAATTAGTCTACTGCCGACAATTTCAAAACTGTTTGAAAAATTGTTATTGGCTAAGTTGATTCCAATTCTGAACGACACTCAATGTATCCCAAATCACCAATTCGGGTTCAGAGCTAAACACAGTACCATCGAACAAACACACAGATTGGTAAATGTGATAAGACAGTCGTTTGAAGAGAAAAAATACTGCTCCGCCCTTTTCATTGATGTGTCGCAAGCGTTCGACAAAGTCTGGCATGAAGGTTTAATGCATAAAATTAAATTAACTCTGCCTGCTAACACCCACAAACTTATGAAAAGTTATTTATACGGTCGCAAATTTACAATCAAAGAAGGCGATTTTTTAAGCCCCGCTCAGCCCATTGAAGCAGGAGTACCTCAGGGTAGCATACTGGGTCCAACTTTATATTTGATTTATGCATCCGATATGCCGTTAGACCCCATAATACATACTTCAACTTTTGCAGATGATACAGCCTTTATTAGCGTTCATAAGGACCATCAAATAGCATCACAGAACTTGCAGAAATATGTTTATAAACTAGAGAATTGGCTTGAGCTTTGGAAAATCAGGGTTAACGAACAGAAATGTACTCATATAACTTTCACATTGCGAAAAGATACATGCTCGCTCATCAGAATAAATAATCAAATTATCCCGCAACACAATGAAGTCAAATACCTCGGAATCCACCTCGATCGTCGTTTAACCTGGAAGTCTCATATCGACGCAAAACTTACCCAGATGAGATTAAAAGCAGTGCAAATTAATTGGCTAATCGGCAGAAATTCTACATTAAAGTTGGATTGCAAACTTTTGTTGTACAATGCAATTCTAAAGCCAATCTGGTGTTATGGAATTCAATTATGGGGTACTGCCTCAGCATCAAACATTGAAAAAATTCAAAGGGGTCAAAATAAGATTCTACGTACAATTACTGCAGCTCCATGGTATGTTAAAAATTCTCGAATCCACAAAGATCTAGGCATTCCTTTGGTGAAAGTCGAATTTACAAAACACGCCTCAAAATATGTCAGCAAACTTGAACACCATCCAAACCCACTTGCACGAGACATCCTTAACTTTACTGGCCATGTTCGGTTGAGAAGGAGGGATACCCTTGCTTTAACTCAAGCGCAAAACAGATGACTGGATCAGTGGATATAAATTTTTTGTAGTATCATAATATTTTGTCTAGCACTGGCTGGACTTATTATTTTCTTTTAGTATTAAGATTCGAAAACTTATTGTCATTTCATTTCTGAAGATTCAATAAATAAATTAAATGTATAAAAAAAAAAAAAAAAAAAAAAAAAAAAAAAAAAAAAAACTTTTCTCAAAGAGTTCTAAAAATATCCCCCATGTTTTTTGATAAATATTGTAATACATATAAAATAAATACTTGAAATTAGAATTTCAACATACACAACACTTTACAATAGATTTTAATAAACATTTCATTATAATTCCCAAATTAAAATTTCTTAAGGTCTGGCATTGGTGTTTGCATTCCGGCCATCAATACTCCTTCCTTTGTCCCAACGGCACCGTATTCAATCAAGCAGTACGTGTCTGTGACTGGTGGTCTAATGTTAACTGTCCGGCTGCTGAACAATTATACGAAAATAATGATGAACTTTATCGAACCGCAGACCCCAATCAATTTCGCAATGAAGACAACAGTATTTGATATAAGGCCCAACAAAATGGAGGTGCTAGAAAGGATGATAAGAAAAATGAGATTTTAGTAAAACCGCAGCAGCAACAACAACAACAGTTACCCCATCGACAAAGACAATTAGGAAATGTTAAAGCAAAATTAATACAACAACAGCAGTATCAGCAACAACAATTACATTTAGAATTAATACCACCACTACCACCAGAGACTAGAAGCAGACAAAGAACAGCTTTAACAACAACAGCAAGAACCACTACAAAAACAATAATTGCTCGTAATAATACCAAAAATAGTTTTAGAGGCCACACTAAATACTCACAACAACAGCAACAACAACAACAGCTTGAACAGCTGAAACAACACCAACCACTTTTAACCCAAAGCAGCAGCCTTAACAGCATCAACAACAATAATATCAATAGTTTAAATAGTAAAAATAGTAAATTTAATAATAGAAATCATTTTAATAGCAACAACAATGAAAAACCACAATTATCCAAGCACCAACAACAGCAGCAACAACAACAAGAACAACAAAAGCAACAACAACAACAGCGACGACCCCAGCAATATCAATACCAACAGCCAAGTGTTACAGCAACAACAAATAATAAAAACAAAAATGCTGGTCATCCGCAGAGAAACCAACAAAAACAAAATCATAACAAAAGCAACAAAAACAACAACAACTTGAAAAAATCCTCAAATGCCAACAACATCGATAATGATGAATTGAAAGACTACAAGAGCAAAATCAAAAATAAATACAACATCGATTACGATCATTCTTTGGATGCAGAATATGAAATAATCGAGGCCGTTGAATGATGAGAGACAGGAATGCGCGAATAAATGAATTAGAGTCTTCAATTATTCGATTGTTTACAGGATTCGCAAAATTTTTATAGAATTTTGTAGAATTTATACATGATAAATATGGCAAGTTTTATGGGAGTTCAATTAAATTCTACACATACATACATATGCACATTAGGGTGGCCCCAAAATAAAGTTGCGGATGCTCCCGACTAATATGAATATTTGATTAATTTGAAGACTACATTTCACAATTTTTTTGTCCTGGGGCCAATATTTGGTGAGCTGGATCAAAGGATAAAAATGTCCTTTTTAGAGGTTTTTTGATTTTTTTCACATTTCTTCCAAAGGCACTTTATGTAAATTTGGTGTCCTATGAAAGGTCTTTAAGAGGCGCATTCAATGGGTTATCAAATTTAAATTAAAAAATTTTAAAAATTTCAGACAAAATTTAGGGTTTTTATTATTTTTTCATAGAATTTACTTAAATAAAATAGTTGAAATTTCTTGATTATAAACATCATGCAATTTAACCCAAATGGTTTTTACCGTTTTTTTTAGCTTATAAAATTTACGTTATTTTAATACCCATTACATTAAAGAATTGAGTTAACAGAGATTGTCAGATAGGGAAGAATTTAGGTTTAAAAAAAAATAATAAATATTTAAATAGATAGAATTTAAAAAACTGGAAAAACCATTTGGGTTAAATTGCATGATGTTTATAATCAAGAAATATCAACTATTTTATTTAAGTAAATTCTATGAAAAAATAAAAAAAATGTTGTCTGAAATTTTAAAAATTTTTGAATTTAAATTTTTTTTTTAATTTTTGATTACCCATTGAATGCGCCTCTCAAAGACCTTTTATATGATACCAAATTTATATATATGTAGTTCCTTTGGAAGAAATGTGAAAAAAATCAGAAAACCTCTGAAAAACACATTTTTATCCTTTGATCCAACTCACCAAATATTGACCCTAGGACAAAAAAATTGAGAAACGTAGTCTCAAAATTAATCTAATTTTCATATTAGTCGGGAACATCAATACCTTATTTTTTCTCCATACGAAAGGGGCCACCCTAATGTACATACATACATACATATGTCTTCAACAAATAATCGATTAAGAGACACAACACAACACCAGCTGGGTATTTGTTTCATATTTGTTGTAAATCATTGAAAACTTGTACAATCAATTCGTTTGAACTCAACTTAGTTACTGCCACCAGACTGCTGCACAATTGGTATGAGTTCACAATTTACAGCCAACTGAAATTGTGTTTTGTGTCTTTTATTATATTGACTAGTAATAATGGTTTCCCAAAAAATATATATGTACATAATTTGATATTTAATCATGTTAGAGTTATGTATTTTTGGCTACTTCGAATGATTAATTTGCACCTCATTTTCTAATGGTTGCCACCACCATTCGTTGCTTAGTATTTTTAAGTTAAAATCATTAATTATTTAACTTCTTTTTTCTTTTGTTTTAACTAAATTCGTTTTTTTTTTTTAATTAATTTTTTGGCCACTATACATTTTTATTCAGCTTGTAAATACGAGTACAACTTTTTGTTACTTAATTTTATTTTTTATTTTTTTGTACTTATTTTAAACGCGTATTATTTTAAATTTGTTTGTAATTACTTCTTATACATTTGTGATTAATAAAGATGAAATAATAATATAAAGTGTGTTTAATTTATTTATAAGATATTGAAATTATTTTCCGATTATTCGATTAAAAAAAATTCTTTAAATTAAAAAAAAAAAACAAGTAAGAAAGTATAGTCGGTCAAGCCCGACCATATACTATAAATACACCCAGTATATGTGTAAAAACAGATTTCCAGAAATGGGCTATATATATAGGATCTATGACCTATTATGGACCGCTCATTCAAAAATGTTATAGCTTGACTTTTGTGCGTATAAATATTCTTTGTGTTAAATTTTATCTCGATATAAACACTAATAAAAGATTTATAGATGTTAAAATGAATTTCGAAGGGGATCGTTATTAAACTAGTTGTCATGATTTCTGTATATATGAAACTTAAGCTAGATTTACACGATTGAAATTTTCTTCAAAATTGCTCTTCAAAATGCTTCAAACTTGTGTAAACAGCAAAAATTCTTCAAAATTTATTGATTTAATAGTTATTCAATAGGACTTGTCCTTATATAATAAAAATAAAGTGTGCAAAATTCAATGATATTATGTGCATTATATTGGAAATTTCATAGTTATTCGAAAATATTCAATTGAAATAAAGATAATTGAACTCGTGGTTCAAAAATTTATTGTATAATTTAAATTTACTTAGATATTATTCGATTAATCAAATGTATTGCTTTCATTTTATTCCAAATTCGGGAAAGTAATTAAGAAAGACTCTTCAATATTCGAATAATCTATTAATTGCTATTTGTATTTAGGTAATTTTTTAAATAAGAGATATAGAAGCAGAATATTAATACTTTGTTAATATAAATCAAATTTAATTAGGCTAGGACTAACAAAAACATATTTACAAAGAGAAAGAAACCGTTGTGATCTTGCCAGACCAAGAGGTCAGTTAAGCTTATTTTTTCTTTAAACATGAATTCTTCCCTGTCATCGTATCACCATGTTATTTATCTTTATTTGATCGAAGATATTTTTCTGTCAAATATTTGAGTAAACAAATATTTCTGTTAATTATATTTACTATAATTATACCCAGGCAATTAGCTATAAGACATCTGATATTCTTCAATAACAGAATTAGAAATAGTGATAACAAAATAACTTTTAGCACCTGGTCTGTGAAGCACAACAGTGATTCTAAAGTACATTTATAGATATATCTGGTGATCAGTTATTTGGTAATTGGATCATTTCGAAAGATTATTTATCTTTTCTGAATGCAACAAATAAATGTTAAGAATTTAATACAATTATAATACCAAACAACTTGTTTTATGTAAAATACTTTGTTAAAATATTTTAATCATTTCAGCTTTGAAATTATTTTTAGATTGTCAATATTTTTCATTTAAATTTTTACTCTTAATAAATTGTTCAAGCTGTTCAAACTTGAAAAAGGTTGTATCCATTAATTTAATTACGTAACAGGTTATGGGCCCAGACGTTCATAACAATGGATATATTGAAGTCATCTTTTACCAAACTCAATGGTGATAACTATAATTTGTGGAAATATAAATTGGAGCTCATTTTGAAGCGTGAAAAGCTTTGGACCTGTGTATGTGAAATACCACCAGAAAATTTAACATCCGATTGGAGAAAGCAAAACGATGAAGCTACAGCAATAATAGGTTTGTCGGTGGAAGATCCACAATTATTTTTAATCAAGAAAGCGGAATCAGCACATGATGCTTGGAATATATTAAGATGTCACCATGAGAAGGACACATTGGGATCCAGTGTTCGGTTGATGCGTAAGATATGTGGATTGAGGTTTTCCATGGAACGCGATATTTCTGAACATATAATGGAAATTAAAGTCTTGTTTGAAAAACTTGAAGTTTTGGGTGAACAATTTACGGAGCGTTGGCTTGTGGCAATGGTGTTAAGTAGTTTGCCTTCTTCGTTTGATACATTGGTAACTGCTTTGGAAGCACGTAAGTTAGAAGAATTAACATTAAAGGTGGTTGAAACTAGCTTGATTGAGGAATACCAACGTCAAACAAAAGATACTAAATCAAATACTGCTATGAAATCTACTTCGCGAGATTATCACAAACAAAAGGTATGTCATCATTGTAAATTAAAGGGCCATATCATGAAGAATTGCTGGAAGCTTAAGAAATCAAAATCTGGAGATAATCATCAAAACTTGGTAAGCGAATCAAATCAAAATCACATGTGTTTTGGAATGACAAGTGATAATAGCAATTGGATCTTGGATTCGGGTGCAACATGTCATATAAGTACACAAATATCTGACTTTATTTCAATTGATAAATCAATAAAAGAGAGCGTGACGGTTGCAAGTGGTGAAACAGTTACATCCTCTGGAAAAGGTATATGCAAAATTGAAGTAATAAACAGCAAAAATGAAAAACAAATTGTTGATGTGAAAGATACTTTATATATTCCGAAGTTTCATGGTAACCTATTATCAGTAACGAAAATAATCAATAATGGATTTCAGGTAGTTTTCCACAAATCATTATGTACTATTCAAGACAGATCTGGTAAGGAAGTTGCTGTTGCAGACAATAAGAACGGTTTATTTGTTTTACGAGTTTCTAATGGGGAACAAGCTTTGGTTGCTGAATGTAAAGAACAAAAATGTCAACACTACTGGCACAGAATTTTTGGTCATAGAAATATTAATGATGTACGAAATATGCAAAATGGAAAAACGGTAAGCGAATTTAAAATTATTGATTGCGGCGTTCGAAAGAAATGTGAAGTATGTATAAAGAGCAAAATGATTAAGACTTCTTTTGAAAACTCGAATTCTGTATCGAAGAATGTGATAGATTTAATTCATACCGACATCTGCGGTCCAATGCAGACTCCTACAGCTAATGGTTTTCGATACTTTCTTACATTCATAGACGATTTTAGTCGTTACACCGTAGTTTATCTACTTCATAATAAAGCAGAAGTTTATGAAAAGACAAAAATATTTTTAGAAATGATGAAGAATAAGTTTAAACGGTATCCCCAAATAATAAGGTCAGATAATGGGGGAGAATATACTTCTAACATGTTAAAACAATATCTTGAGGATCTTGGAATAGTTCAACAATTTACAGTACCGTATAACCCACAGCAAAATGGAGTTGCTGAAAGAAAGAATAGATCTTTAGTTGAAATGGTCAGGTGTTTACTAAATGATGCAAAACTATCTAATTATTTGTGGGGCGAGGCTATTCTGACAGCAAACTACATACAAAATCGTTTAGTAACTAGTTCAGTTCCAACCACTCCATACGAATTATGGGAAAATAAGAAACCTGATGTGGAACATTTAAAATTATTTGGCTCAAAGGTGTTTGCTTTAATTCCTAAGGAGAAATTGAGAAAATTAGATGACAGAAGTCAAGAGTATATTTTTGTGGGATATGATAGTCAATCCAAAGGTTATCGATTACTTGATATAGCAACAAACCATATAGTGATTAGCAGAGATGTTCAATTTATTGAAAGTTCAGTAGAAGTTCCTGTGTGTAGCGGTAAAAACAATGTAAGCGACAATAAATCTGAGGTACTTATAGAAGAAATTTGTTCTAAGAGAGGTGTTGATATAAATGATGCGGAAGTAATATCTATTGAAGAATGCGAAAGTAGCGGTAATATAAACGAAAATACTCTCTCTGATGATAACTCCTTTTGTAGTCTTGACGACTATGTTGAAAATTCTGTTCAAGTTAGAGAAGGTTTAGTTTCAGATTGTCCTATTGTTAGTAACCAAGGAAACAACCTTAGAAGATCCGCTAGAACAACTAAAGGAAAGAAACCAGATATTTTAACCCTTCGATCTAGTAATAGTGAAAGTATAGAACCCAAGACTTACAATGAGGCAATTCAATCTTCTCAAAAGAATGATTGGCTACATGCCATGGAAGATGAGATTGATATGTTAAAGAAAAATAATACTTGGGAGTTGGTGATTGCACCTCCTAATGTTAACGTAGTAAGTTGCAAATGGACTTATAAAATTAAACGTGATGTCGATGATAACATAAAGCAATATAAAGCACGACTAGTAGCTAAAGGATTTAGTCAGAAGTATGGATCTGATTATAATGAAATATTTGCCCCAGTCGTTCGACAAACCACTTTGAGGACAATGCTATCAGTTGCAGGAGTTAACAAAATGATAGTTATACACATAGATATCAAATCCGCATTTTTAAATGGCATATTAGAAAACGATATCTACATGAAGCAACCTCCTGGTTTTGAAGAAAAGAACTCCCTACATGTTTGTAAGCTTAAGAAAAGTCTATATGGACTAAAGCAGGCCGCCTGTGTATGGAATAAAACACTTCATAACATATTATTGAAAGGTGGTTTTATTCAAAATTCAGCAGATCCATGCCTTTATACAAAATATCTCGTCGAGGAAGGGAATATATACTTACTTATATACGTCGATGATATTTTGATTGCTGCTAAAAATAAGAAATCCATCGATGTCGTTGAAAATTTGTTAAAGAATAATTTTGAAATCAACAATCTTGGTGAAATTCATCATTATCTGGGTCTCGAAGTTACTAAAGATAAAAACAACAATTTTTGTATTCGACAAAATAATTACATTAAAAATTTAGTTAAAGAGTACGGTTTAGAGAACGCAAAATCCTCAAAATTCCCTTTAGATCCTGGATATGGAAAATCATTTTCGGAAAATTTAGTGTCCAATGACGAATACAGAAAATTAATCGGTTCACTATTATACATATATTAGCGTCAATACTCGGCCTGATATCGCATCTAGTGTTTCAATACTAGCTCAAAAGGTTTGCTCTCCTAATAAAGAAGATTGGAACGAGGTTAAAAGAGTCTTGCGATATTTAAAGGGTTCGTCAGAAATGTACCTCAAACTCAGCGACAACAAACCTAGTTATAATTGTTTAATAGGCTTTGCAGATGCTAACTGGGCAGAAAATAATACCGATCGTAAATCTAATACTGGTTTTATTTTTCAAATCAATAATGGTAGTATTAGTTGGTGTTGTAAAAAGCAAACCTGTGTAGCCTTATCATCTACTGAGTCAGAATTTATAGCACTTTCTGAAACATGCAAGGAAGCTTTATGGTTGCGTAATCTATTAGAAGACATGAACCTAAAACAAAACGAACCTACAATTATATTTGAAGACAATCAAAGCTGTTTGCGTTTAGTTGAAGATGGACGATTTAGCTGCAGAACAAAACATATCGATACAAAAAAATATTTTATCAAGCAACATGTAGATGATGGTCATATCAAATGCGTTTATTGTCCAAGTGAGAATTTGTTAGCCGACATGCTCACTAAACCACTAAATTCAACAAAATTAGAATGGCACCGTAATAAAGCTGGGATACAAGTCGTTTGAGGAAGGGTGTTAAGAATTTAATACAATTATAATACCAAACAACTTGTTTTATGTAAAATACTGTGTTAAAATATTTTAATCATTTCAGCTTTGAAATTATTTTTAGATTGTCAATATTTTTCATTTAAATTTTTACTCTTAATAAATTGTTCAAGCTGTTCAAACTTGAAAAAGGTTGTATCCATTAATTTAATTACGTAACAATAAATGCAAATGGTTTAATAACAATATCTGAGGTTGACAATTGACAGTTATTAAAGTAGTGATTTTATTAAAGTAGTGATTTTAGAAGAGTTTTAAATAACTTACATATGTTACCTCCATAAAGCTTAGTTCTAAACTATTTCTTAAGAAAATAATTTCACGAACAAGTGTTTAATAATTATAATTTTATAAACCCCCAAATAATACTTGATCTATAATTTGTATGTACACTTTATATGACCGCAATTTCATCAAACTGATATCTAACAGTGTTTAGTTGTCTGAGTTGTAAAAAAATTTAATAATTTTAATATTTAAATATTGATTTTAAATATATGTGAAATGTTCATTACAATTTATGATACCTATAAGAAATGAATATATTTCTCACCCGTTAATGTTTTATTGCACTTAAGATAATAAAATATAATGTTGCCTATCTTTAGGCTTTATAAATTCAAGTTAAGTTTAACACAATTTGTACAAAACACAACGCTGTTCTTTTAGCTTTACTTACAAATCGATCAGCTGTAAACAAATGTCAAGTTGAAATGTCAGACGTCAATACTACAATTTTATAAGTATTATTATTAAATAAATCTAAAATACCAAAAAAGAACATAACATTAAAATTATAATTAATAGTATATAGCTGGTAAGTTTTAATTAAAAGTAAGCTTTTTTAATTTAATTTTCAACATACAAATAAAGATAAAAGCAACTTCCATCAACAACCTACAACTAAACAAGCTGAAAATAATCGTCATAACCTTTTGTTGGACAAAACACTCTCTTAAAAAAAGAGAGCATTACCAAATTTAATTTGGTTTTTGTTTAACAGCCATCCCTAATTACCGACGGAACGTTTTTTTACGCTGAGCATTAACGTTGATACCCCATCCCTAAACAAAAGCGTCAACGTTATGTCAAAACTATAAAAACGAACAGGATTATAAAACAAATAAATAAAACGACCCTGTTTATTGTAACAGCTGGACATTGTTGTTTTATTTCTCTTTTTTTTTTGTTTTCTCTTCTTTTGCAACTAACTTCACTGTGAAACGCCTTGTCCATGGTGCAACTATACAAGATGAGTGCCATGGTGAAATCACTACAAGGTGATAGCAATATTACAACAATACAAAAGCAACAGAAACAACATGGTATTTTTGTTTTCATGTTTGTAATGTCAAAAACAATTGACTATTGTTTACAAACATTCCTATAGAAAAAAAAGAATACATACAATTTTTAATTTGAAGATGGCACATGTTTTTTTATACAGTGGCGAGCACACATGGCAGATGTTTTATAAATAACTATGACTTAAAAACCGAATAAACTCTCAAATTTTTAAAAATAATAATGGTTTTTATTTAAAATGTTAAATAAATAGAACAAAAATTAAAAAAAATTGAAATTCATTAATTATTAAAGCTACTGTGAAGAATGATAAAATAAAGGTTATGCCAACGCGCGTAAAATTTTAAAATGTTCTGCGCATTTTTGGCCCTGTGACGTCACACATTCTGTGTTTCTATTGGCTAATTTTTCTCACTAGTTTTTTTACTCATGTTTTGCTTGCATTTGCTCACTCTTCATGTTTATATTTTTTGTTGTTTTTTTTTTTGTTTGTTTTTCTTTTTTAAACAGATTTTATTTTAGAACTCTCAGAGATTTCAATTGCAAGGTTGCCAACTATCACATAAAACCTAAATTTTTCGCAAGAAATTTTAATTCTAACACATGGTAACACTTAGAACACCTTCTACGTCACATAACGAGAAATCAAATTTTGACATTTAAAAAACGCTTACCGTCGGTATTTAGGGATGGCTGTAGGTGAAGGTTTTTTGCTCTTAAAATAGTTTCAATATGTTCAACAAAAAAAAATAAACAGATATTGCAATTCACAAATAAACAATTTAGAACGAGTATATCAACATGTAAACCAACAAATTGAGGTTAATAAATCAGTAAATTGTTTTTACTAAATATTTAACGGTATAATTTGAGATAATTTCGCCATAAACAATTTTGAGGCGAAAGTAATTAGGATTAGTGTTAAAATTTAAATATGTAATTATAAATATGAACATACATATTCAAATGTTGGGACAGAAATATACAGATATGGAAAATATTTAATAAAACAGTTCATAAAGAGATTCAAAAGATTATGGATAAAAGACGTTTCAATAATAATTTAATTTGACATAAGTACATATGTAGATTACTTTCATTGATGTAACCAGTTCTAGAAGGGTGATTTTTTAAGAGCTTTCAGATTTAATTTAAAAAAAACACATACAATTTAGAAAAATATAATTCAATGTTTAAAGATGATTTCATGTAAATTTTTATCGCGGTGACGCCTCAAGTAGACAACATATCGTTCAGTATCTCACGAATAAATTCTTTAATATTCGCTACCAGTGTTTCAACCGTTGCGGGCTTGCTCCTATAGATATGAGCCTTAACATAGCTCTACAAAAAAATAGTCTAAAGGCGTTAAATCGCACAATCTAAGCGACCAATTAACTGGCCCCAAACGTGAAATAAACTCGCATCTCAATTGGGCCATTGTTTCTCGTGCTGTGTGGCATCGTCTTGTTGAACCCATTTGTCAGCAAGTCCAGCTCTTATCGCACGGTAGTGCTCGGCCTGCCTTTGTCGTCTTTGAAACAGTATGGTCCAGCGCTGCCTTCGGCCTATAATCTAAAGCAAACTGTGCATTTTCTAGGATACATTAACAGTTTTTGAAACACTTCTGACTGCTCCTCACACCAAATACGACAATTATTGGCCAAAAACAGTCTTGCCAAAAAGATAGTTGCTAAAAAATCAGCCATGAAATTAGATTCATTTCATGTTTCTTAATGATTCGTCTTGTAATTACTTCTGGAAATCTTGCAATTGCAAATTATGTGTCAAATTTTACAAAAACTAGTTTAAACTACACTTCTTCATATTTTATGTTTTAAAAAAAGTGCAGCAGATCCTTAAAGACAGTGGACTTTAGCATTAATAAATCTACATTTTTTTTTTGTAAACACCATTTATATTTAATATTTTAAAATAAAGACACCAAATTTAAAGTATATTTAAAGATTTGTAGTTTTATTTTATAAACATTAAGATTAATTCATTCAGTATAATATTTTATTGTGCGTAATACCAATCTCTGATGTTAGCAATTATCACAAAGGTATAAATCAAATCAAACTCATTAATGCATCCAATACTTCAATTTCAAAAATTTGTTAAAAAATGTGTGTATAAGCAACATTGTCGGGTCTATTTGAACCCTTTTGTTATTGGTCATTATTGTTTTTTTTAACAAAAACTTAACAACATCTTTCGCATTGCACCCACGTTTCAATATGTTAAATTTTAGATTTTGTTGGTATATTTGCTTAATTCAAGGGGAATATTTGTTACATATATTTGTAGTTTTATAAAGTAACTGAACCTGGGCAAACAAAATCACGTTTGTTAATTCACACCAACACCAAACGAGGCTAAGAGTGAAAAAATCACAAATACATAAACCTCCTAAAAAAAATACGGCCAAAGACCAAAGCAAAACTTAAACTGAACACAACACAGCAGACATCCACTAAAACAACCAACCAGCTGAAATACATTTATACAAATGTAGCTACAATATAGATACAAGTATCTATAAGTATACAAACACTTACATGTATACAAATAAACACACACTTGTACCTACCTATAGATTTAACAAAATAATTATGTAATATAAATTTTCGGCAATTTTTACGGTAACGTAATGTTTCTTTTTTTTAGGTTAAACAAAATTAAATAAAAATATATATGTATTATATATTAAAAAATGCAACATGTGATAAAAGAAAAAAAAACTTTAGTTGTAGTAAAAAAAATTATTAGAGAAGACATCAACGACCCCAATAGCAGCAGTAACAAAAAACTGTCTACTTACTGACTGCAGTTAATTAAAAAGCACTTGAATGATCTTGTCTACTTTTCTTCGTGTTTTTTTACTTTTGTTTTCATATAAGTGGACCTTTAAACCAAACTGAGACAAGAGTCTCCCATAAACTGACACTTTATTAATAATAATATAAAACAAACTATTATGTATAAATATAAAAAAATAACAGACTACAGCTGAGAAGATATATATAGTAGCAAGATATGTAAGCACGATTTAAGATGAAAATCTGGTTATTCTCAATCATTTATAGACCACTTCGTCGAGACGCATAATCGATTTGATCGGAAAAAAAGTCTATAAATGAATAATAACACTGTGCTAGAATTTGACACTTTTTTTTTGTGACAAACGGGGCACCTGGCGGGTTAACCTAATTCGGGTACGCTGAATCCAGTGGTGCTAACCGTTTTTTTAGGTTAGCTCGTTTTTTCGAAATATACCGTTATTTCGAAAATGGAGGAGGTTGCACAACATATATTCGCGTAACTCAAAAACGGTTTAGTTTATTGAATAAACTAAAAAAAACCGAAATTCCGCAATGAAATTTTCTTTAAGTAAGGTTAAACTTTTTTCCAATATGCGCAGTCGTTGTAGAAACATAATTTTTTTTTACCAAAAAAAATAGTTTTTTTTTAGCAAAATTTCAAAAATTTTGTTTTTTAAAACGGCATAAAAAATTGGAAAACGCAGCTGTGCTTCGTTTCAGGTATAGCAAACGAAGTTCCAAACAAAACAAGACATAAATAATTAAAATCTGTCAACAACTTTTGATTTTATGCACAAAAGATGAAATATATAATAACCAGACGAAACTTCAAAAATTAAAACATTTATTTTTGTTGTTAATTAAAGTTTAAGTTTTTATTTACAAATTTATTCTTCTTCCTCCTGCAGATTCCAACAAATATCCCGTAATAGCGAATCAAGTTGTTTGCCACTACACCAGTGTTCGAGTCTGGCTGTTACTTGGTGAAATCTCTCGCCATGTTCATCAGACTCGGTTGGTGATTGTTCATAAAATTTTTCTGCATGACAATGCAAAAAATGTATATTGGTATACCTGGAAATGACCGAGAATTCGGCCATAAGTCTATTCTAAAAGGAGTTGGACATAATGCTATCAGAATTACTCTTAAATAAGTAAGACATAATTCTGTCAGATTAGCTCTACTCTAATAGGAGTAATATATAATCAGCGATGCCAACTTAGCCCTTTTCGGGCTAGATTTAGCCCGTTTTGAGTCACTCAAAACGCGAAAAAAGAAAATTGGCCCGAAACTAAAAAACGCGTAAATCTAGCACTTTTTACAATTATCTTTTAGCCCTTTTAGCCCGTTATTGCTTTTTGCTTGATATGGCTATATTTTAGTTTTTTCGTACTTTTTCTTCCTTTAATCTAATAATATCGAAATAACGTTAGTTTGCTTTACAATTTATAAAAAGAAGAGGAATCTAAAATAATCTACATACATATATTTCTTTCAAATTGATGTGCTTTGAAAATTGTTCTAAAAATTTAACCGTCATAATTGAAATTAGAGCAAAACTTCCATCCAACATACAAATATTTAAAAAAAATATCGTTACTAAGTACTGAAAATATTTTTTCGAATAATTTGAAAAGCCTTCTACCAAGCTTTAAAGAGTTTATTGTTGATGATAAAGAAATTGATTGTTTAGAGAATTGTCTTCTAAGTTTAAAAACATGTGAATGGAATAATACTGAAAGAACTGACAAGTTTTGGATCGGTGTACATAATTACAAAAATGCTATTGGTAATAACCCATTCCTTAAATTATCCAGTTTTGCATTACACATATT
Organism: Bellardia pandia; assembly: GCA_916048285.2. Taxonomy (NCBI): domain Eukaryota; kingdom Metazoa; phylum Arthropoda; class Insecta; order Diptera; family Calliphoridae; genus Bellardia; species Bellardia pandia. The sequence continues at coordinate 27,397,825 of OU696531.1, forward strand.
GACATATCCGTACTCAAACGCAGAAGTTGAGAGGAGTTTTAGTGTCATGAATTTATTCAAAAATAAAATTAGAAACAAAATGTCATTAAATACGTGTAACAGTTTAATACACATTACATATAGCCTAAAAAGAGATAATGTATGTTGTTCAAACTACAAAATACCTGCCGAAGTGTGCATTAAAATTAATTCGAACGAAACATATAAAAAATCTAAATTTTTTATTGATAGTGTCTTATGGACTGAAAATGATGATGAACAAGAAATCGAAATTTTGTTCAGTAACGACCAATTTTAAATGTATCTACGTATGTACCTTATTTATTAAAATGTAATATGAAATGTAGATAATTTAAATATGTATTATTATAGTAATTTTTTTTTCTATTTTTTATGTGTTATGTAGACCTTTTATATTGCTAAAAATCTTTTTATTAAGTAAAAATATTTTTTTTTTTCTAATAAATTATTTTATAAAAAAGTCTTTGTTGTTTTGATTTTTAAAAGAAACATTTATAATTTAGCCCCTTTTCGCACGTTATCGAAAATTTTGACAGGATGTGGCTTTAAATGATTTTTTTTTCAATTTAGCCCTTTTTAGCCCTTTTTTCAAAAATTTTTACGCGTTTTGAGTCTCAAAAGTTGGCATCCCTGTATATAATTATTTTCGAATTAGTCTACTCTTAAATAAGTAAGACATAATTCTATCAGATTATCAGCAGTAAGATATAATTGTTTATGTACGTTTTCCCCAATGCAGCAGATTAACATTTTCTGCTGCTATAAATTAAACTGATAGTGTTTATATAATTTAATAAGCTTCATATTTTAATTAAACCATAAATCACAGTAATTAGTAATTAAATTCATTTCAACCGGCCCACAATTGTTTGTCTATAGTTTAAAGCAAACAAATATTTATATTTTAAAAACAATGTATAAAAATTATCTAGTGAAAACAAAGACTTATTAATTTAAGGTAAGAAATATGTATGAACATATTTTCGCAATATGTACATTTATTATATGTTTCATTTCAAATGATTTATTTTTTTATTTGCCGTGTCTGTGTCAATATACAAAAATCTATGTACTTACTATACTGGAATCTTGTTTTAAATGTTGAAATACTAAAATGTACGTATATTCGAAATTTACGCATTTTAATGTTGCGACTTCAACATTTTTTTAAATATTCATACATGTGTATTTATTTAACACTTCTACTTCATCGCGATCATTTTGTTCATTAACATTTGCAGAAATACTCAAACAAACAAAATGTACATATGTACATATTTATAATAAAATATTAATATTTTCATACAACTACATAGTATCTGCATAATAATATTTCATTCTCGATGTTTTTCGAAGTTTTAAGAAATAATGCGTCAAACGGGCTTAACAGGCAGACCAGCAGACAGGCATCTACTGGCAGCCATAAATCGAAGGCAAGCGACTTCGATTCCAACAAAGAAGCAGCAAAAAATATCATCATCATCATCATCAGCAATTTTGCGTATGTTATTTCAGCACTAAATCAGACTGGTTTTTGTTTAACTTTTTTATATTTAATATTAAATTTGCTTCATGCAAATGGCAAAAACAATTTTGTATTAAATGTGCCAGCAAAAACAAATTTGTGGTGATTTTATAGTCAAAAATTTTAAATTCAAATATTCTAATTACTTTAGACAATATTGGTTTACTAATAATGATGATGACAAGCTGTCAACTAAAATTTAATGGCATGAATTTAAATAATCGTGAAATTTCACCAAAGGTTAATGATGTTTTTATAATCTGAAGCATTTTAAAGACATTTTATTTAACACAAAATTAAGTTATTTTAAAAAAAAAGTGTGGCAAAACTCCACATGTTTCAAGGTCAACCAGATTTATTGCATTTATTGCCTAATAATGCCTATGAAGAGTATGGTGTTTCTTTACTCTACTCTGAATATACATAATAAATTTAATATGAGCGGAAATTGTTTGTATTTATAATTTATATTTATTTTATTAAATATCTTCAGTAGAATATGCTAACATCTAAAATATAATATACAGTAGCTCACAGCTTATTTTATGCAATGCATTTTTTTCATTTTTAAAGCTCCATAAAAAGAAAACTAGCAGGAACTTAAAAAAGAAATGGGTGTCATATTATTATGTTAAAACTAAATCACATCAAAAATATAACATATTTATAAGATCAATGTTTTAATTTTAATGTGGACATTCGCTCCTCTGAAGATTTGCGACATTGTTCTGTGAAATATAATTATATAGTCCTATTAATGGTTTATTTTAAACGAGTATGAATTAATTCTGTCTGAATTAGTCTACTCTTAACGAATAGGACATAAATCTGTCCGAATTAGCCTACTCTAAAGGACTGAGTAATTGTATCAGAATTGTTCTACTCTAAACCAGTGAGTCATAATTCTGTCATAACTGGTCTACTCTAAACGAGTGAGACATAATTCTGTCTGAATTAATCTACTCTAAATGAGCGAGACATAATTATGTCTGAAACGAATGAGACATATTTGTTTTAGAATTGGTCTACTCTAAAAGAGTGAGACATAATTATGTCTGAATTAGTCTACTCTAAACGAGTAAGACATAATTCTGTTCGAATTAATCTACTCTAAATGAGCGAGACATAATTATGTCTGAAACGAATGAGACATATTTGTTTTAGAATTGGTCTACTCTAAACGAGTAAGACATAATTCTGTTCGAATTAATCTACTCTAAATGAGCGAGACATAATTATGTCTGAAACGAATGAGACATATTTGTTTTAGAATTGGTCTACTCTAAACGAGTAAGACATAATTCTGTTCGAATTACTCTACTCTAAATGAGCGAGACATAATTATGTCTGAAACGAATGAGACATATTTGTTTTAGAATAAGACATCATTCTGTTCGAATTAGTCCACTCTACACGATTAGAAAAAATCTTTAGAAGGGCTCAATATTAGAATATCTAAAAGTTAATGACACTTGAAGTTTTTGTTTCGGTTTTTAACAATATTTTGAATATTTAATTAAATTTTTGTTTATTGTTTTTGTACTTGTAATTTAACATTTAATTCACATTTGTCTTGATAACTTGATAATCAAAACTTCTTTAGAAATCTTTTGTTGTGTTTCTTAAGAAATTTTTAATCTTCAGTTTTATTATTATTTTAAATTTCTTTGTTCATAAATTTAATGTTTACTATTTATATTACCACAAAAAGCAAATCACCAACAAAACTACCAAAAACTCAACATGATATTTCTTTAATTTGTTTTTTACTTGCAGTGCCAAATAAAGATGTTCCAGCTGTTATTCAACTCATTAGTATGCTAAACTTCATGTCATCCCGTCCCACAATTAATAACTGTCTTTATTTAACCCTTATAAAGAAAGACTAATAAATTTCAAAGCCAAGGTCAAATCTAATGTACAAAAATAGTCGCCAGCCAACAAAGTGTATGTATGTGTGTGTGTTTGGACATGGAAATGTTTTATTATTAAATTCAAAATTCTATTAACGCGCATCAAATGGTTTAAAACAATAATCAAACACAAATTTATCAATATTAATGTAAAGTCAAGCCTAAATTAACAAATTAATATAATTTTAATATTTATGATTACCCCTCCTAAAATATAAAACTCATTTAGGACTTCAACAAAGAAGAGAGCGAAAGAGAGCGAGAATGACGATGTGGTCATATTTGCAAATAACATTTCGAAATATATTTGACATTTTCAAAATTTATCTTAAACTCGGTCTCGTCACTGTGGTCGTCTATCTGGTGACTGAATGGTACGTTGACCATTTTGGTATTGACTTAAACGATGCTGAGGCTTCACTGGCTTCTAAATCAGCAGTCAACAATAATGACAACAACAACAGCAACAGTACTGTCGTCAAAGTTTATCGTTTTCTGGTTGATTTTTTTCTACATTAATAAATTATTTATTAATAAATGAAAATGAAAACTTGTTTGTTCTCTTGTTTTTTTTAGTGAAATATTTTAATATTTTAATAAATGTGTATTTTTTAAATACAAATAATGAATTTGTTTAACTTGTTTTATTTGTGTTTTGTATTTGGTTAAATTTTGTTTTATGTTTTGTTTTAAGAAGTCTATAACATTTTAATTATCTTCCTGTTGTTGAATTTATTATTCTAAATCATAAATTTAAGAAAATTTCCGAATATTAGATTATTCGATAGAACTGTCTTGAAGAATTCCTAATATTCACCCCTATCGTGAATAAAAATTCCACATGAAATTTGTTCCCTTTTCACATTTTCCTATTAAAATTCAATGTTAAAAAATAAAAGGGAATAAATTTCATGTGGAATTTTTATTCACGTAGGGGTGATTATATTTAGGCACCTCATCAGAATTATTCAGTCTTCTCTATAGGATTGAGACATAATTCTGTCTGAATAAGTCAACTCTAAAGGAGTGGAACAAAGTTCTGGTCGAATCAGCCCACATCAGTGAGTGAGAGATAGTTCTGATAGAGTAAAGTATTTTGATATAATTCTGCGATAATTAAACTCCTGTAAAGAATTGAGACATAATTCTGTCTGAAAAAGACTCTTCCTAAGAGAGAAAGACATAATCCAGTCTTAACGAGATTCCTGTAAAAGAGTGAGACATAATTGTGCCAGAATTAGGCTCCAGTGAAGCACGGAGACATACTTCTGTTTGAAATTGGCACTTGTAAAGGAATAAAAAATACTCTTGTAAAGGAGTGAGACATAATTCTGTCAGAATTGGACTACTGTAAAGGAGTGAGACATAATTCTGTGAAGAAGTGAGACAAAATTCTCTCAAAATCAGTCTCCACTTAATGATTAAGACATAATATTGTCAGAATTAGGGGACTAGATGAGTGAAAGACAATTTTGACGGAATAAGTCTACTCTAAAAGAGACATAATTCTGTTAGACATAATGTGTTAGAATTAGTCCTCTTGAGAAGGAGTGAGAATTAACTAATGGGTCGATTACGGATGGCAACCGAACCGCAGTGAAGTTGACAGTTGCCAAAAACATATTACAGATGGCAACTGACAACTGTAAGCTGTTAACTTCAGTTGCCGAATATGGTAACCGAGCATTTGTACTTGCTTTGATTTTTATTTTAAGTGGTAAATTTTAAATGTTAGTTATATTGTTGTTTGTAACATATAAATCTTTGTTTTTTACTCGAAAAATTGAAAGTTGCCTTACATAATAACATAATAACAACGTGCGTGTCAGTTGCGTTAGCAAAAATTCTGACAGAACTAGTCTGCTCTAAAGAAGTGTGACATAATTCGGTCAGGATTTGACTACGCTTAAGGAGAGAGACATAAAAGTTTAAAGCTACTATTTACATCTGCTGAAAACATTGATTTATACCAAATTATTTACCAAAATTAGCATGCAAATGTAGATTTCGTGCCAAAAATTTAATTTCGTTTGCAGCCGATTTTATCACAATAACAATTCCGGGTAACAAATAATTATTTTAAACCAGCGTCTTTGAAAATTAGTATAAAATCCAAAAATTTGTCACGCTTTTAAACAAGACTTTATACGTTTTCGTACAAGTTTCCTTCCATGATTCTAAGAAGCAAAAGAATTTCAAGAAATTAAAAAATGTATTTTTGTATATTTGTGATTGAACAAGTTAAGATCAACAACTTATTAAGACAAACACCCATAACTACATTAATACTTAAAGTATGTATGTATATATGGATCTATATACATACTAGGGATGCCAATCTTGATCCCGTAAATCCCGGGATTTGCTTTAAAAAATTCCGAAAACTAGTATTTAGTCACAAAGTCATCAACAAAAATTTTAATTTTAAGAAATAAAGGTGAAAGAAATAAAATTAATTTTGGATTATCAAACTCGTACGCACTATTTGATGTGCCTACGGTGTTTGGAATTATCCCCTCTTTGCATGATTTTTTCTTTATTGGTGAAATAAATCACCTTGATTTTAATGGTTTTGATTCCGTAAATTGAGACTTTAGAAAACGAGAAACGAATTTTTTTTCGGAATGAAACCACTTTAGTTTTCTAAAGTGGAATTGCTATTTTTTATGATTTTATACTGAAAAATATATTTATAATGACAACTACATAATTAATTTTATTATTTCATTGCTTTTTTTTATTATTTCATTGATATTTAAATAAAATAAAAAAGTTTTCTCGAGCTCGAGGCCAATTATTCGTAAAAAATATATACAAATAATTTATTAAATTATTTCTTTCAATATTTCGATATTCATTATTGAATGAATATATATTTTTTACAAATAATTGGCCTCGAGCTCGAGAAAACTTTTTTATTTTATCAAAAAAAGGTCGAAGAAATCAAAATTTAATTTAATTGTTAAAAATTTTTAAGTTGGTGTCAGCAACCAGAAAACTTTTGTCGTTTTTAGATGCATCCCTTACAGTTTTTCTTCGTAGCTTTTCAACTGAGTTTTGATGTCTTTGTTTATTTAAAACTGCAACAAATGAAATTCCGGGCATTTTTAAAAAAATTTGTTCACTTTTATTTACAACTAGCTGAACCCGATGTGCTTCGCTACCCCCCTTTGAGGTAAAGCCGTTAATGAACGTAGTAAAAAAATTAGGTGCAGAAATGTGCACAGTTGCACTCAGTGAAAATTTAAGATCGGTTAACAGGTCCAGTCGCCAATATATCGCAAACAATGGGGCGTACTCCTCCCACTTTTCTTTTGGTACGTATTTCTATTCATGCCAATATCATATATAGCAAACACTGCGTGGCACATAAAATTTTTATTTTTACATCGCCTGCAGTAAGATGTGTATACAATTTCTATGAAGTAAATCTGTAAAAACCGATGCAGAAGCAATTAATCAATTTAAAAAAAGTGGCCGTTAAAGTAGATGTGGTTGTACAAACTCAGAAACCTTCACGGTCTCATGCACAACAACTTTGCCGAAGATCGTCACATGTTCAGATTGATGGACTCGTACAAAATTTGAAGGCTATATAGCTAATATAGAACCCTAGATATTGAATATTAATCTTAATTTTGTTTATGAGCTAAATATGCACTTTGTATGGGAGATGTCACGCCCACTGGTCCGATCACGCCCATTTTTCCCATGACTATTCACATGAACAAATAATCAACGTGCAGAAATTTCTAAGACTCTGGCTATTATAGAACTGTAGATATATGATATTAAATATTTACTTTGTATGGGAGCTGACACGCCCACTGGTCCGATCACACCCATTTTTTCCTGATTATTGCAATCAGTAACATATGGGATACTGCAATGTTTCAATTTATGTGGGAGGGGCCACGCCCACTTGAAATATATATAGCCGTAAACCTAATTGGGACTATAACCTTTCAAATGAAACCAGTTTGGGCCAAATCGGTTGGATAGTTTTAGAGTCTATAGAGGACAAACATTGTATTTGTATTTTATCAGGTATGTGATGGAAATCGAAAACGAAAACGAGTGAGTTTTAGAAGTTAATTTTTTCGTAATATTTCTGTATTGAAACAGTTTTATCCCACAAAATATAAAGATAATTCGCTATTAATGAGAATCTTAAAACAAAAATTTTAAAAATTTGATTAGAAATGCTTTAAAATGGACTCCAAAAACTCACTCGTTTTCGTTTTCGATTTCCATCACATACCTGTATATATATAGAGATGTACATAATTTCTTTATTAGCGCTCTTTTTGTTGGCTTTTGTTACACTTTTTATTACAAAAATCATATGTTTTTTGTTTTGATTTACACAACGTTACCATATTTAAGTTAAAACCCGAGATTTGCAAATACGGAATTGAAACCATTCCGATCGAATTATGTGACATGACTGTATATATTTATAGCATAAATTTAGCAAAACCCAATATTATGGAAATTTCCATCATCATACAATGTTAGATCATTAGCTTAATACTAAATAGAAATAAAAGAATGCATTCATTGTTATGATGAAAATTTCCACTATTATGCAAAGAAGAGTTAAAACCTCAAGAGATGAAGAATTTGTTTTACATAAACAAATAGTTGTCATTGTAAGTCCAGTGATATCTGTTATCTAATATCTCTGTTGATGTTAAAAAGTGATCTTTTTTTTAAACCCAAAATTAAAGAGTGAATTTGATAATGAGATAAAAATGTTTGTTATTAGAAATCAATTAAAAACGTTGATTGCAAAACGAATGAAATAATGAATGTAATTTAAATATGTAAAAGCCCCCAACAACACCTAATAATGTCTGTAATAATATGAAATAAAATATGGAATAAGAATTATTTGTTTCGTCAGCATAACATAACATTTTCGTCATGTTAACATAAATAAATCAAGAATCTCTTTACTATAAATACCTTAATATTTTTAAAAAGCTTTATTGATCGATAATATTCTGTTGCTTTTAAATTAAGTTAGAAGCGAAATGACATATTATTTTTGACAGTCTAACATTTCAATATACTTATGTAAATGTTATTATGTTTTTATTATTTATTAACGATTTATAAACTTTGTCCGCTTTCACACTATTTAATTCTGATTATCAAGGCAGATATTTTTGAATAAGAAGGGAAAAGAGAATAAAAGGATTACAAACTTGACGGTACTAGACAATTTTCTTATTTCCTTTTGGTTGATTTGAATTGACGTGTGTGAATGAAATGGCAAGTTTAAAAGAGAATTAAAGAAAAACTGGTCAACTAAAACTGAAGAGTGTGAAACAAGACTTTTAAATTTTTTAAAATTTTTGTTTTTAAACATATTTATATTTAACATAAGTAAACCCATTTGTTCTTAACAAAAATTTTTCCGGAGAAAAATTTTTTTACTGAGAGTTTTTTGCAGCACGATTCACCCATTTCGAACAATTTTTCTGAAAAATCAAAGCTGCCATATGCATAAAAAATCTATTAGTTTTAAAAGGTGTCCCAAATAGAACGCAATTTTTAAAATTTAAATAAAACACAGATATTTAAAAAAAAAAATTTTGAAACTTTATTATATCGTAAAGTAGACAGAATGAGGTTATGTATAGAATAAGATATCGTGAAGATGGCCGCCGCGGCTTTGCTGGCACACACGCGATCTTTTAATGAAATTTTCAATGACCTTTTTGCATAAATGCTGCGGTATTTCATTATTGCAGCGTCCAATTTCCTCTTTTAAGGCTTGAGTTGTCGGCGGCTTATTCGCGTAAACCATCGACTTCAAAAAACCCCAAAGAAAAAAAATCTAAAGGTATTAAATCGCACGATCTAGGCGGCCAATTCTGGTCTCCAAAATGCGAAATAACACGACCGGGAAATGACTGATGCATTATCTTTTGCTGTATGACATGTGGCGCCGTCTTGTTGAAACCACATTCCCTCCATATTCATTTCTTCAATTCTAGGCAAAAAAAAAAACGATACCGAACACCATTGACACCATTGCGTTCTAGTTGGGACACCCTTTACAAGTGCGGCCATTGATTTATTTTGCTTTGGGTTTTAAGTGTCAAAATACAAATATTAAATTATTTTAAATTATGTATTGTGTATTAAAAATCACAGATATAAATTCAAAATGAATGAAAAAAGAAAGTTGCTTTTGCTGATGGCCATGGAAATACATAAGGCATTGTTATTTGTATGAAAAAATGCAACCTATTGGCAACTCAATTAATTTTTCTCCAGAAAAAATATAAAATTAAACCAATTCAAGTTCGTAAAAAATATTTTCTCTCTCTCAAAAAGAGAGACGTCAAACTTCATATAAAAAAAATAGTTCGAACAAATTTTTTGTTAAGAACGAATGGGTGAATCCACCTTAACTCTTTTAAAATAAATTGTTATTATTTATAAAGCAATTTGTTTTAATATGACACAAAAATAAAATCCCGATTAATTTATGAAATCCCGAATCACGGGATTTGAAAAACCAGTTCCGTTTGGCATCCCTAATACCTACATGTGTCGTTATGTACCTGGGGGTAAGTATCTATGTTTGTTTAATCCATATTATCTAGAAATAAAGCTTTTATTCTTACAAATGTTTTTTTTTTTTTCATTTCGTACGTGTAGTATAAAAATAACATGCATAATACATGACATGGACTGACGTTGTTTACTGCTCGGTTTGTTTATAATCGTACATACATATGTATGTATGTATGTATATATTCAACAATCATCAAGGTCTTAAGAGAGTGGTGTGGTGGATTGTGGCAAAAACTTTTAATAAACTAAATCTACAGTGAGTTTGTTTTTTTTTTCTTTTTGAAAATATAAAACCCAGAAACAAAACGGCAAAAAAACAATCTTAAAAGACAAGTTTAAAATTGTGTTACAAATACTTCATACAGACACAGATTAGTGGACGGGCAGCTAGACAGACGGACGGACGTAGAGACAAAGACTTCTGCAGAAGAGGGTGGCGGTGCTTTACATGTGATATATAGTAGTGTAAAACAGAAAATCAAAAACAAAACAAAAAAAAAAACAAGATTGTAACGTATTTTAATTTTTGAAAAACAAGTATTAGTTTTAATGCTGGAATCGAACGAATTCTAGAACACCCTGTTTTGCAATAATACTTTGGAGCTACAATAACTGTTCAATTCACAACCAATGTTGTCGAGATATGAGACAAAATGATTCCTGTAGAGTAGTAAGACAGAAATTACATAAATCTGTTACAATTAGTCTACTCTAAATGACCTAATAATTCATAATTTCGATTTAGTCTACTGTAAAGGAGTGACATATAATTCGGTCAGAATTAGTTTACGCTAAAAAAGTCAATTTTGTTAGAAATAGACACGTTTTAAAAAGTGACACATATATATTTGTCTCTGAATTAGTCTACTCTGAAAGGAGTGAAACCAAATTGTGTTCGCATTAGTCTACTCTCAAAGGAGTGAGATATAATTCTGTCATATTAAGTCTATTCTAAAAAGAGTGGGACATAATTCTTTTCGAATTAGTCTTCTCTAAAAGGAGTGAGCCCAAATGATGTTCGAAAAAGTCTACACTGAAATAAGTGAGACCAAATTGTGTTCGAATTAGTCTACTCTGAAAGGAGTGAGCCCAAATGGTGTTCGAATTAGTCTACTCTGAAGGGAGTGAGATATAATTCTGTCATATTAAGTCTATACTAAAAAGAGTGGGACATAATTATTTTCGAATTATTCTTCTACAAAAGGAGTGATCCCAAATGGTGTTCGAATTAGTCTACACTGAAATAAGTGAGACCAACTTGTGTTCAAATTAGTCTACTCTGAAAGGAGTGAGATATAATTCTGTCATATTAAGTCTATACTAAAAAGAGTGGGGCATAATTATTTTCGAATTATCCTTCTACAAAAGGAGTGATCCCAAATTGTGTTCGAATTAGTCTACACTGAAATAAGTGAGACCAAATTGTGTTCGAATTAGTCTACTCTGAAAGGAGTGAGCCCAAATGGTGTTCGAATTAGTCTCCTCTGAAAGGAGTGAGACCAAATTCTGTCCGAATTAGTCTACTCTAAAAGGAGTGAGATATAATTCTGTCATATTAAGTCTATACTAAAAAGAGTGGGGCATAATTATTTTCGAATTATCCTTCTACAAAAGGAGTGATCCCAAATTGTGTTCGAATTAGTCTACACTGAAATAAGTGAGACCAAATTGTGTTCGAATTAGTCTACTCTGAAAGGAGTGAACCCAAATGGTGTACGAATTAGTCTCCTCTGAAAGGAGTGAGACCAAATTCTGTCCGAATTAGTCTACTCTGAAAGGAGTGAGCCCAAATGGTGTTGGAATTAGTTTACTCTGAAAGGAGTGAGACCAAATTCTGTCCGAATTAGTCCACTCTGAAAGGAGTGAGACATAATTCTGTCATATTAAGTCTATACTAAAAAGAGTGGGAAATAATTATTTTCGAATTAGTCTTCTACAAAAGGAGTGAGCCCAAATGGTGTTCGATTTAGTCTACTCTGAAAGAAGTGAGACCAAATTGTGTTCGAATTAGTCTACTCTGAAGGAGTGGGACCAAATTCTGTCCAAATTAGTCTACTCTGAAAAGAGTGGAAAATAATTCTTTCTGAATTAGTCTTTTATAAAAGGAGTGAGAACATAAGTCAGTCAGAATTGTGTCAGATTTGTCTAACTTGTTCAAATGTGTACTAGAGTTTACATATATGGATTTTTAAGATTGTTCTTTACATTATAATATATTGCTTTAACAGGTGTCACTTGTGTAGTGACAAACCAATATTTACCTCCTGTATTTCCATCTTAGTTGGAGGATTGACTATAACATGTTTCTCAGTTCAAATCTCTATGATTTGCTAACAACAAATTTAAAATAAAAATAAAAAATATGTTTAAAAACAAAAACATTATAACCAGTCTTACAACTTTTTAATAGATCATATACAATACAATACAAATATCAAACCAACAAAACTTACAAATAATAACAAATAACACACAGTCATAATGGAAATGTATTTTATATGTATATTACTCTTAATTACCTTAACCAACTTTAAATTACTCGAATCTAGCCACAACTCTTATTGAGCGCAGTTTGGTTTGATTTGATTTAAAATGTTTTCAAATTCGAATACAAATTGTAAATAAATAATACATCAAAGTGATTGTATGCATTTATGTATGTTCAACAACAAGTTCTTTTAGCAAATAAAACTGATAGTATTTAACTCTGCTCCTCTGAAATGTGTGCAATGATGCATGTGATAGAGATGGTCTTTGCATTTTTAAATGCTAAAAATTCGAAATCCAATAAAAATCAACAATAGATATTTTTATCTTTAAGGCAGTTTTTACCAAAATACCAACTCTTCACATTTTTTCCAAATGTAACGACCAAGAACCACCCAACAACATAATGCAGATTAAATAAATGAGATTATCTTTTAATTTTTGGTTAACAATAGCTGTGCTTAACTGTGTTTCTTCGTGGGATTCGTTTAATTTTGGGTCATGTTAATGTTAAAAATCGGTTATTAAAAGTCAATTATCATTACCTTCTTTAAACAAAACGTTGAAAAAGGATGGTGATGCGAAAAATTGGAGCAATTCAATGTGAATACAGTAGGCTTGATTTGTAAGGTGGATTACACAATGTGGTCATATACATACAAAAAATATGTATATTTACTGATTAAAGAACCGGACGGGCCGGCGTTAGTTCTGACATGGTGTGAGATATAATTATATAATTAATAATTAATTATGTCAAAATTACACTCCTCAAAATAAGACATTATGTTGTCGGAAATGGTGTACTCTAGAGGCGTGAGACATAACTATATCCAAATTAGTGTCATCTAAACGAATGAGAACCAATTGTGCCAGAATTATCTAGAGGAGTTAAACAAAATTCTGTTCACATAAGTAAGTCTCCTCGAGAGGAGTGAAACAAAATACTATACAGTCTAGTCCAGATTAGTGAAGTGAGAGTTGATTATTGTCATAATTATACTCCTCTGAGACACTAAGACAAAATACTGTCCGAATTAATCTCTTTTAGAGGAGTAAGAGTAAATTCTTTTAGAATTAGTCGCCTCTAGTCTAATCTAAAGGAGTGAGACATAATTCTGTCCGGATAAGAAGTCTCTTATAGAGAAATGAAACACAATTCTGTTAGAATTAATCTCCTCTAGGGAAGTGGGATATCATTCTGTGAGAATTAGTCTCCTCCAAAGGAGTGATACATAATTCGATTAGAATTAGTCTTCTCTAAGGAAGTAAGACATAATTGTGTTCGAATTACTCTACTCTGAAAGGAGTGAGATACTATTCTGTCAAAATTAGTCTGGTAAAGAAGAATGAGTTATAATTCTGTTAGAATTAGTCTGCTCTGCAGGAATAAGACATAATTATGTCAGAATTAGGAAAGGAATGAGACATAATTCTGTCGGTATCAGTCTGCTCTGAAAGGAGTGAAACATAATTCTGTCAGAATTAGTTTACTCTGAAAGGAATGAGACATAATTCTGTCGGTATCTGTCTGCTCAGAAAGGAGTGAAACATAATTCTGTCAGAATCAGTTTACTCTGAAAGGAATGAGACATAATTCTGTCGGTATCAGTCTGCTCAGTAAGGAATGAAACATACTTCTGTGCGAATTAGTTTACTCTGAGAGGACGGAGACATAATTCTGTCAGAATTAGTCATCTCTGGAGGAATGATGAATTTATATTTTCTACATAAGTAAAACTTAATTATGATTAAATAAGACTTTAAGTCTCTCAATTACACTTGAATTAGTCGCATCTAGTGGAATGATAAATAATTATGTTTGCATTAGAGGAGAGGGTGAAACTACTTTTATCTAAAGGAGTTAGACATAATTCTGTCGGAGTTAGTCGCCTGTTAAAACAATTCAAATAAACAAGGGAACAACGTACATATATAAATGTGATAAATTTGAAAAAATTGTCTACAGTTTAAACTGTTTTATGTTTACTTTCCGTCCCACTGTTCGCTTTAAAGTAACAAACAATTTATTAAATAATAAGTGGTATTATCTGCTATCCTCTATTTTTGTGATCTTTAAAGCCAAACATTTTTCAGTAATCACAATGTTTGTTATTGTTGTAGCTGGTTGTCATTTTAATCGATTGCATTCGAACGATTGAACACATGAGCTTATAAAGAAAATCAAATACTCTTGCGAAAAGCTAATAACAACAGCAAAATATATTTGCTCTACACACTAATAACAACAATAATAGTAAATACTCATAGCAATAATAACTACAATAATTTGAAGTAAATTTCAATATTAGAGCGAATTTTATTGAAAAAACAGCAATAAAATTTCAGCAAACTATAGTTAATACTCGTATACTATAGTGTATCGACATTAGTCTCGTTATTGTCTCACCTTGTCGTCTTTCCCTATTCAGTCTCATGAAGTGAGTGAATGAGTGCAGCAGTGAGTCCGTGTTTTGTATGTGTGTATATATATTTATACATACTTTCACATATTTATGTCATGTGATGTAATCGATTTTTTTTTTCTTTACAAAAAATACTCTTTGTATTATTAGTTAGAAATTTAAATATTTGTAAAATAAAAACAACTCTTTTGTAAATTGTACGAACAAAGATTGTCATATCTTTGTATTAGATATGAAAAGAGTAAATTTAGTTAAAAATAAATCTTTACTACGAGTATATACATTGGTAGAGCAAAACAAAATCTATAAACTGTAATGCTACTATGTAGAATGAACCTACATACATAGATAAAATGAAGTACATATAAGTAACTGTAACAAATTTATGATAATCGTAAAAATCAGAGATTTTAAAGAGTGGTTTAAAGATTAAACTGCTCCAAAAGAAATAAGTTTTGAATTTTTAAAATCAGAATTTCACTATTTAACAAATAAATAAGTATGATCGAATATTGGCACTATATGCCTTAACAGCTCTGAAGTTTTGTGTTGTATAGGTGTTTATTTTTTTGGACTTTCTCAACAATCACAACAAATTAAATAAAATAGTATAACGTCTCTTCTTTATAAATAATTACATATTACATAGGACTTTCGTATATTATCTCCGTAAAACCTGATTGATCCAAATGTTTTACATTTTGATTGTTTTAAATCGTCAGACATAAAACAGAGAGATATGCACTGAGATTCTCTGCGTGCGGTAGTCAGTATTTTGACATATTTCTCTCTCTTTCTTTTAGTGCATTCACTTAGGAAAAATTCTGGTACATAAGCGAATCACCTCTTGTATTGCCGGCTTTGTCAATCGGGCTCTGAATTCAGCACTCAAATTTCTGGAAAATAAGTAATGGTTGTAAAGTTGTCGCCTATTTTAATGATGCTACTATTGCCGTCCACAGATACGACGAAAACTTGTTCGCCTTACGA
Source organism: Bellardia pandia (assembly GCA_916048285.2). Taxonomy (NCBI): domain Eukaryota; kingdom Metazoa; phylum Arthropoda; class Insecta; order Diptera; family Calliphoridae; genus Bellardia; species Bellardia pandia. The sequence goes on from OU696531.1 coordinate 27,413,778, forward strand.
CTGACAATCTGACAACCGTGTGAACTGGCAATTTCTTTTGACTTATTTTGTGACCATAGTATGCCAATGAAATTGTAAGGTTTTCTTACAGTTGTCTGAACTGAAAATTTACCTTTTGCTAACAATTTTTCAATGTCAGTACATTGCTAGCACATTGCCAGATCTGACAACATTGTATGATCTGACAACCGTCTGTACATAGCTTTAGGCATGGTCTTATTGTACAGTATACAAGATAACGTAGAGGAGAATATCGAAAACTACACTGAATTAGTAACCACTGTTGATCTACGAGTATTTGATCGATTTGTGTAATAGATACTTAAATATAGTAGACATTTTTAAGGGGTGAATGTGTTGGAGAATGTGCAAAACTTTTTCTGTCAATGTATCGCGTTGAAACGAGGAAACGTTACCTCCTCTGTACTATTCATTCAATAAGAATGTATTCATATTTACAAAAATTATTACTTTACAATCTGACACGACATACATATGTATGTATGTATGTACATACGTATGTACATACATACATATGTATGTACGTATTCAAATTTTGAAGCAGTCATTCAGGCATGCAAATATTTAAACATCAGTAAATATTGGCGCATTTCTATTCGGTTTAACAAAAACACACAAATATATCTATCTAGCTATTTAATGTATGTATGTGTAGCTTGTACTAATAGCCCCTTTTGAAAAAAAAAAATGTTACATTTCTAGTTTCATGTGAATTTTTCTAGAGCTTTACAAATATGTCCTAAGAAATACTGATTAAACATAAAGAAATCTACATTTTTACAAAGTAAATATACATGTACATGTCAACTATGTTTACTGTAATAACAGTTATTTCTTTTTACAACAATTTGACAAATCTTTTCTTTAACTATTTAGCATGAATTTTTAATTTTTTGCGTAAATATTCATGATTTATTTAAAATTTAATACACACTCGTTGGCTCACATGTCTGTACTAAATTGCCCCATTAAATAATTGTGACTAAAGTACCTACCAACTAAACACAATTTCATTTGTAAACAAACCAAATCATTCAATACTCAATGGTTGTATAGGTACGTAATATACAGTGGGAAGCAAAACTATACTAATGTTTTGCATTAAGGATGGTGCTTTTAAATGCGCTCATGCGGCCTATGTCAATAGTATTATTTTATATCAGACTGGTATCGGTTGACTTTCGTTTCGTCGCTCCAAATAACCCGTTTCCAGTTATCTATTGTCCAATTTTTGTGGGTTTTAAAGAAATTAAGGCGTTTTTTTACATTTCTATCGGAAAGTTTTTTTTTATATATAATTAACAAACACAAAGTGCGAAGCTTTTTGGCTTATCTGCAGAAAACACCCAGTTTCTGGCGGGAATCGAACCCGCAACCCTCTGACTGAGAGTCCGGCACACTATCGCCAAGTTTTTCGGGGCACCAAAGCGCTGGTAACCAATTCTTTTTAATGCGCATCTAACCGTCGATTTTTGCCTTCAAAAATCGATTATTTGTGGTCGATTTTACACTACCAACTTTATACTGGAATCGACTTTTGGTGTCGATCAGAGATCAGTTATGAGTACTGAAAAAGTGAGTATACTTGAATCATGACTTATAATTTATCGTACTTATACGTACTCATACTTGTCTCAATATCATCAAACCAATATTCATCTTTAAAGTTTGAAGTACTCATTATATTCAGACTTTATCTCATGTATGATGTTGTTTATTTTGACTCTCCTTAACACAATGTACGTAGACGATAAAAAAAAATAAGTATGACTCGCATACACTCATGTGTCGTTCATTTTTTACAGCCTGCTTATAAAAATTATATAAAATTTATATTTTCCTGAATATGTTTTCCTATAAACTTACTTGTATGTTTTTATATTTTTTTTTTACTTATTTTGTATAAATACCTAACGGAATATGCTGAAATTTTTTTTCAATGACTTAACTGAGCTGAATACTTTATGAGTATGTGAGTATTTTTCTTGAAATGTAAATCTAAATACCGTTGTTTATGAATCAAACATATTGGGAATGGTATGAGCTCGAAGTCGGCGTAGTACTCATACGTATATCCACCCGCATTTATAAGTCAACGTTGTTGTGAGTTTGAGCAACTCAGAGTAGTTAAATTTTAATGATGTAAAACCACTTATACTTAAAATGTTATGAGTAGTTGTGAATCGTAAAAAAACGATTCATTGCCGATCTCTGGTGTCGATTAATCGAAAAATCAACCTGTAAAACTAAAATCGCGGGTTTTTTGGAAGTCGGAGTGCAAAAAAATAAAAGTAAAATTTTGTTAAAAGTGATTAAAAGTGAAAAAAATGGCACCAAGCCACGTCAATTCACGGCAATATTTAAAAAAAAAGTATAATGGAAAAAAGGCAAAGTGCCTGCATTAGATAGTTAGTTAGCTTTTTGTGGCAGCGCATCTGAAAAAATCTCATAAAATTTAAAAAATAAAATTTATTAAACAGAAATATGTAAAACATATTTTTTTAAGTGCGCCTTTTTAAAATAAAACAATTGAATAAAATTGCATGTTTTATTTTTTCAACAAAATAGATTAAGAAAGAAAAATTATGACCAAAAACAAATCGACTTTTATGTTCGATGAATCGATTATAATAATCAAGTTGAAAATGGTTGATCGAATAACCGAAAATCGATTATTAACATTCCATACCATTCGCTAGAACTGACATGCTTTCTGCAGCATTTTTCGGGGTCTTTATATCGACCCCCTTGGTTATTATTGCAAGCTACGGGTCAAATACCGTTACATTTTTTATAGAGCAATATTTCCTATATACAGCCCAATCATGACAAAAAATTCCGCGGCAGTTTTTTCCTTTTCCTATCTTTCCTATTCAAATTCAATGTTAAAAAGGGAAAAAACTCCCGTGGATAGTGTCCGAAAAGTGATTTTTTTTTTTTTAATTTTTTAGTTTATTTTAGTTTTAAGATTTTAATAATTATTGTTAGGCCTAAGGAAATAAGGCAGATTCAATGCATAATAAAAAAAAGTAAAAAAAAAAATTTTTAGTTTTTTTAAGCAATTTATGAAAGAAAGTCTTTGTGTTTTATAATTTTACTTCCCACTGTAGGTATGTATATTGCATTGCATTGATTATTATTAACTATTTACTATGATGAACTTTTAATTTATTTTTACATTTAAATTTTAAATATGTCTGCTATGACTATTTTCCGTCTTTCTCTTTGCATTTAAATGGAATGTTTAATGTTTTATAGTACATATCTAACTATCTATACAGTATGTTGTAAAGTATTTATGAATGAGTAATAACTTTTGGTAACGTCTTCATTACAAATAAATGTCTGCACATAAATAAATTACAAACAAATAAATATTATATCATTAAATAAATTGTGTCACAAATTTGTGTCATCAAACGTTGAAAATGGAGGAACCAAAAATTTACCATAAAATTTATACTGCAATATTTAAATTCAAATGTTTATTTACATACATACAATTACTCGTCGTTCGGAAATGTCTGCATTTTTATTTCATGAAATAAATTTTGAATGATTAATACTGAAGTTAAGAGATTTAACTACTATGTACATATTTCTTTGTTTGAAATAATAGAAACTGAAAACTTGTAAAACAATTGCCATTAAATCATGGAAATGTTAAAGGATTGGAATATTTAAAGTTTGCTTTATTTGTAGGAATGAATGTATGGTACATTTAGAAGGGAAACATTTAAGACAGAATAATATTTATATTTTTACAGTTCATGATGTAGTTTCCGAATCTTGTGACCAACAAGACAACAAAAAACACAAATGAATATAGAATATTAGGTAAACCAAACCATAGTTGATTTTAATTTTCATGCTACTGCCTCTTGAAATTTTCAGAGCATGTTTGTAAAGGGTGTCCCAACTAGAACGCAATTTTTAAATTGTAAATAAAACACAGATTAAAATAAAAAAAATGGTGAAACTTTATTATATCGTAAAGTAGACAGAATGAGGTTATGTATGACACAAGATATCGTGCAGATGGCCGCCGCGGCTTTGCTGGCACACACGCGATCTTTTAATGAAATTTTCAAAAAACCCAAAAGAAAAAAATCTAATGGTGTTAAATCGCACGATCTAGGCGGCCAATTCTGGTCTCCAAAACGCGAAATAACACGACCGGAAAATGACTGATGCAGCAATTGAATTGTTTTCTCACCCCAAATGCGACAATTCTGCCTATTGACGAAGCCATCAAGATGGAAATGGGCCTCCTCACTGAAGATGATTCTATCGGCAAAATCAGCATTTTCATGTTGTCTCTCCAAAACCCAATTAACGAACTCCCTTCGCTGACCCTGGTCAGCTGGCTTCAGTTCCTGAGTCAATTGAACTTTGTATGCATGAAGATGCAAATCTTTCGTCAAAATTCGCTGCATAGTGGATTATAATAATTCATAACTCATGAAATCTATACGATAAAAAATGTATTTAAATACGAATGTATGATAAATGAAATAAAATTCTTCAAAAATCTTTGTTTGAAAATCAAATTAACATTTTAAACATGTAAATAAAAATTCTTGTATATCCTGATGGTTTGTTCTACTGAACTATAGACGAACAACCAGGGTTAGAGTACCAGTGGAATCCTAACAAATTTCATTGGAAAAAATCTAATAGAAGTACTTTAACTAGAAAACAAAAATATGTATATAAAAAAAGTACCAAATATGTACTGAAATTAGCTTTTTTACATATTAGTACTTTAGTTCCGAATATCATATTGTGAGTTAAATTTTGAGTGGTTAAATGCTTATTTTATCTTTATTAGCTCATTTATTAAAAAAAGGCTTTTACTAATTATTACTTTTACTAATAATAGCGTGTTCAGATATGAACCTTAATTGCGATAATCGCAATTAACGCCATTATTGAGCTCAATATTCCATATAAAATCTCAATTAATTATTGCGCATACGAAATTGTTATAATATTGAGTAAGATTTCGAATGCACCACTGTTCACAACTGTGTTTAGTGAACAAAATTATATAAAATGACAAACGTCAACAAAAGAAAACAAAAGAAATCATTAAAAAATCAAGGTGAAGGTAAGTTTGTTCACATAGAAACACAACAACCATATAGAGTATTTTTTGCATTGTTTTCCAACTTTCAAATGATTATTGAGTAAGCTGAAAATTGCGTATGCCTGAACACTTAAAATACTATTGTCAATTAACCGAATATTGACTCAATTAAGTTTCATATCTGAACACAGTATAATCGTTGATAAAAATTGTATTATAGAATTTATGATATTAAAAAATTTCAAATTAATTCAATAAATATTTGAAACAAAAACGAAATTCTTAACTTGGTGCGTTTTTTTGTAAATGCTGCGCTTTTTTCTCCATTTTGGTGCGTTTTAAAATTTCAAAGTTGACAACGCTGCTAAAACATCCGTAAAAATTGCTTGGCATGAGCCGAACGATATGCCAACATCATCGGCAACCTCTCTGATAGTGATTCGACGATTATCCATCAATGTTTTCATTGGTTGTTGACGTGCTCGGACGACCAGGACGAGTATCATCATTGACATCTTCTCGCCTTTCTTAAACCGGTTATACCACAATTAAACTTGTGTTACACAAAACTTATACAGTTTCTTTGATCCATTTTTTTGAATAGTAAAAAATCGAAGAGCACACCAAAACACGACTAACCTTTTTATCGGTCAAAAACAAACTGAAAATCCAAAATGGCTGATATTACCAACATATATAACAGACATGTGTACCAACGTAACAGAAAAAAATGCGAAAATCGAAAATAACGGTTATTTTTTGATCAGACCTCGTAAAAGTACATGAGGCGTTTTTAACTCTAATAAAAATTTTATTTATTATAGAAAATTTCTTAAGTGGCTACAACAAATAAATTTATATCATTTGCAGTTTTTTATTGCCTTATTTGTGCAAGTCTTTAAATTCTTGAAATAATTAGAGATCTTGGTAGACATTTCTATAAAGACAAAAAAAAAAACAGCGACGGAATTTCAAGCAATTAAACAAATTATCAAGAAAATTAACACATTTTTTGAATTTCCAACTAAATTTTGCAACTTAACCGAAAAAAATCTTTTACAAATTAAAGACAAAAATAAAGATTAAATAAAGCTTGCAAAATTTAAATAAAATAAACCAAAAAATACATAAAAGAAGAAAAAAATACGTCAAAATAAACCTGTTGAACGACATGCGACAGTATGAAAAAAGCGCGTCCAAATGAAATAACAAAAAAAAAACATGAATTAAAATTTTATTTAATGTAAAGTAAATATTTATTTTAAAAACTACTATATACCAAAAGGCACAACATATGCACGAGTATATATGTATGTATAGTAAAGTAAGTATATAAAACAAGAAGGAGACACACTACAAAATAGACAAACTAAAAACGATTGCAGAATATTGAGGAATTGATAAAAAAAACACAAACACAAAAAAATAATACAAGAAAAACGTGCAAAGAATATTAAAAGCCAAATAACAAACAAAAACAACTACATACATATGTACTTAATTTAAGAGCACAAGTTGAAGAAATAAAGAGAAAAAAATTGCTGGCTAAACAAAAGGTTGCGCCTGCGCAGAAAAACTAATTCAATTGCAATATAAAAACAACAAGTACACTAAATAATAGTTGTTTTTAAATATTTTTTATATTATTTCAATATTTCTGTAACTTAAACAAATATGAGTAAAAATATTACACATACAGCCAGCCAGTCAGCCACAGAGAGAGCCGTATGCGCTGAAACCACAGCTGAAACCTTTGTACAGAGTCAAGATAAATCAAATGAAATAAAATAAATATTAAAGCCAACAAGAAGTTGGCCAACAAACCGACTAATTTAGTCTGCAAATGAGCAGTCAAGTGAACGGTTTTTAAAAACGTCAACGCATTGTTTGAAATTTCCTAAATAGTTGTTGGAAAACCAACATTTATTTAACAAAAGAAAAATTTGTAAAAAAAAAAAGTGAGAAGAGAAAAATTTATTTCAAAAAAAAAAATTATTATTTAAAAATATATGTACCATAAAGAAAGAAAAAACAAATAATTGTAAAAAAAAAATATAAATAAAAAACAAATTCCAAATAAATTAATTTTATATAAAATTTTTCCTTTTTCATAAAATTTTCTTTTAACAAAATTTTTACTGATTTTATTTTAAAATTGATTGATTGTGAGTGTGTGCGTGTTTTTAACAAATTTTCTTTTTCTATTTTTTTCTCCCACTTTTCTTGCTCTTTTATTGTATTTAAAAAATAAAAACATACACCAACCAGAGTTGTGTAAAATATTTCATAAAATCAAATAAATTTATTAATATTTTTTTGTACATATTTTAAAGAAAATTTCATCACTTTTTAACACCGTGTGGAATTCCTATTGTTTCAAATTGGATTACTAAAACTATCTATATAATACTTTTTGTTTAAATAAACTTATTCTTCAATATTTGTTTAAGGTGAGTTTGATTTATTTGAATTTTTTGTTTTTGTTTCTGCAGTATGAGTAACAATTTAATCAAAAATTATTTTCCATCATCAATCTCGCCTCAAGATTACAAAACATCTCAAGCGTGGCTTTAAATATAATAAATGAAATTTAAAAACGAAAAAAACTAAAACTAAAATAAATAATTGCGAGTATTTTAAACCTGTACCGAATTTCAAATACCCTTCACTAATATTGTATAATAATTGGTTTTTTGCAAAAACTAAGTTTTATAACGAGGCTTAAACAATTTGTAAATATTCTACTAGACTTTATCACCTTGAGATTCTAAGTGCCATAGGCCCCTATTATGAGCTGTATTCGACAATCGATATTCGCTGGCTATCGAAAATCGACTATCGAATGTAAAATTGGTATTATGAGTTGGCGTCACTGTCGAAAATTTCGTTGTTCAACGAATTTTTTATCGAACACAAATTTGCTATCGACGGTGTTTAAAACTGTGCAAAATTTATTAAAAATGTATTTGGTTTTTTTTTTGGTTTTGGTAGACCAAATACTACTTGTAAATTACTTCTGTTAATGTCCTGCAGGTCTAAGGTCCTAAGTAGATGGAAGAAGATCCACTGTTGGTAAAAAATATTTGCTCTAAAGTTCAGGCAGCCAAAAAATTAGTGGGCATTACACAGAAACTTAATTCTATTCATCAGACGAATCATTAAAAACCATAATTCCGTGGTGGTCATTTCAAATTTAATTTATTTTTCTTTAAGAATTTGTAAACAAATATAGCACCAGCTGATAGAAATGTACTATTGTGAATGACCCAAAAAAGAGTGATTTTCACAATAGCATTTTTTCATCGAATGTGCACCATAATACCAAATGAAAATTCGTTCGATAAGCATTTTTGACTACAGTCGAAAATCGAATTTTGCTCATAATAGGCACCTTATATTGTTTCTAAGTTTGTTGATTTAGAACAGTGATCGGCACTAATCGGTGGCTATCAGTGCAAACCATAGTTTATACAAATTACACTGTGGAACACTGTGGTTTAATTTTTGTGTGTAGGCTCATAGCTTAAGAAAACTAGAAAAATACCATGAGGAATAATAAAGAAAAACAAAAAAGTACCTTAAAAAGAATGAAGTATCATTTAGTCACTCCCTTCGTAGGTTTATACTTTGTGTCTATGACCATTGATTAAGAAGAAAAATACCTTGTGGATTTTTTTTTTTTTTTTTTTTTTGCATTTAATTATTTATTGAATCTTCATATTTGAAATGACAATAAGTATTCAAATCTTAATACTAAAAAGAAAATAATAAGCCCAGCCAGTGCTAGACAAAAATTTTTATGATACTAAAAAAATTTCACTGGAATAATGAAGAGGAACAAAAAAGTACCTTAAGCATAATAAAGTACCAAAAAGTCTGCCAATAGTGAGTGGCAATAACAAAAAAGTACCAAAAAGTCCCCCAATTGTGGTTTTATACTTTGTTTATGCATTGGCTCATTGAATAAGAAGTCTAGAGAAATACCATAAACAATAAAAAAGAAGAACAAAAAAGTACCTTAAATAGAATGAAATAACATTAAGTCTTCCCTGTATAAGTTAATATTGGCGCTGTGAAAAATTACCCCAGGAAAATTGGCCCAAAAAAACATTAAAAATAAACCCAAAAAATTACACTGATTACAAGAACAAGAAATTTTGAGTTTTTTTTTTTATTTTTGTTTTGGGTTAAAATGCACTTTTTCTTTGGGGTAATTTTGCATTTTAAGAGAAATTAAAACTAACCCCAAGAAATTTTGTTTTTGTAATTTGCGGCTAAATTTCGTTCATTAATATTGTGAAATATATTAAAAAAAACTGAATATAAAATCTTCAAATTGTTAATTACTATTTTTGTTTTTATTTTTAACTGCAATTATAAACAAAATGTGGGCTGAAAATTCATTTACATATTTATGGCAAATTTTTTGTTATGAAAAATGCCAACATTTGAGGCCACCTTTCATTTTAACCTTGGTGTAATTTTTCATAACTTTTGGAAGACTTTTCATAAAAAAATTAGGGCTAAATTTCATAATGAAATGTGACCCCCAGAATTTCATTTTTTTGACCATTTTTCCTGAGGTATTTTTCACAGTGCCTTTTGTACTTTGTGTCTAAAATCATTGATTAAAATGACTAGAAAAATACCATGAGGAATAATAAAGAAAAACAAAAAATTTACAAATAAAGTACTAGAAAGTCCGCCATTTGTGAGTTTATGCTTTTTATACTTTGTTTTGTATAAGAAAACTAGAACATTTTCAAGAGTAATAATAAAGAAAGATTTATTAAGTCACAGGTAAAAAAGTCCCAAGCACTAATTTAAAATAATTCTAATTTTGTTACTTTACTGGAACCAAAAAAAAATAATTCTTACTTCGTGTGCACAATCTTGTCGCAGTTATTTTCCTGTTAAAGTTCCTTCTTGACAAGCCATCAATTTTTTCACTTGCGAATTTGTCTTGTTTGGACAACTCTTGTCGCTGTTATGTTCTTGTTCAAACAACGCTATATGTCATCAAATAATGTTTTTATACAAAACGACCACCTTTTTAAAAATTCAAAAAAAAAACATTGTCTCATTTTCCCCACACAGAAAAACGTGAATAAATTTGTGTCTATAATTCTGCCAACATTTTTTGCGCACAAAACGATGGATCGTTAAGACGTCGGATTATACTGCCATCAAATACGATTATTTTATCTTGACATGCCATAAATTTGTTCACTCAACGAACAATTTTCTGACCGTGCATGAATTTGTCGTGTGTGGACAACTCTTGTTGATGTTATGTTCTTCATCAAACAACATTGTCAGAACATTTGTTTGCACAACCATGTCTGTCATCAAATGTAATTTTCATACAAAAAGACCGCCACTTAAGAAAATTGCAAAGAAGTGTTTGAATTTTAATATTAACACGTTTTCCCCACACATGAGAACATGAACAAATTTGTGTGTGTCATTTTATTAATATTTACATAAAACGATTGCTTGTTAATAAATTCCCGTGAAAATTGTTAACCACAATGGACCACAAGGTCTCCGGGTGGAAGTGCACTTTATGCACTACCCTTCTATCCTTGTTGACAGGCAATTTCTTTATAAGTTTTCTTCTTGAAGTTAAAGTATTATTTCTGCACAGATTAAACAGATTCGTTATGATATCATTCGAATTATACGATTATATACATACAGTGGGTGGCCAAATTATTAGTTACACATGCAGAATTGTTTAGGTTGAAGCCGTATAACATTTTGAAATAGTGGAAATTTATCCTTTTATTTGTTCTTTTAGGTAAATTAAGTGTTTCTACTTCAATTAAAAATAAATTCTTTTGTTTTAAAAATTTATATTTGAGGAAAAGAAATATTACAAAATTTTTTGAAAAAAAATCTTAATATTTCGTAGAACCTTCTTTGGCATCAATTACAGCTGGCACCCTTTTTGGCATGCTCTGAATGCATTTTTGAACATTTTCTTTTAGTTCTTCATCGTGATGCCAGACTTTAATCAAAATTGCATATTTCACACTTCAGAGCAGAATGACAGATAATGATCTACAACTGCACTCCAATGTCACCAATCATTGTTGACACTGAACAAAATATTTAACAGTATTACCAGAATTAAAGTACGAAAACATCTGGTACAAGAAATAAATTTATATACGTATTAGAAGCGGTTGAATCTTAATTAATAAGTGTAACTAATAATTTGGCCACCCACTGTATTAAACAGTATTAAACAATGAATCTTATGGCGTTTTCTTTTCTGTCAAAAATGTTACACGTTTTTCCCATTTCGCATCTTTTTTAATTTGTTTGTGTTCTTTTCTGAAAAAATGTCAACACTGCTAAAGTGTAGTGTGTTCTTTTCTATAAATGTCACCCTATAAATTTGAAAAATGGTGCACCTTTCACACTCTGTATTTTTAGAAGGGGAGAATCGCACGATAAAACAGCTGACCAGTGATGCCAACTTTTGAGACTCAAACCGCGTAAACATTTTTGAAAAAAGGGCTAAATGAAAAAAAAAAAAAAAAACACATCCAATTTTCTTTTTTTTTCGCGTTTTGAGTGACTAAAATCCGGCTAAATCTAGCCCAAAAAGGGCTAAGTTGGCATCGATGCAGATGACATTTGTTTTGTTTATGAATGTGTATTTGTGTTAAGAAAAAAAATATATATACAAAAGGGAAAATATTACTACTTTTTTATGTGCTGAAAAAATTTTGGATGACTTTGGATTCATCTTCATCATCTGATGATGATAAAATATTTTATATGATTATGAAAAGAAATCCACAACCGCGAGTGAAATTGTACATAACGTAATTAATGAATACTCTGAAGTTGATGTATGTCAAATTTTATATATATGTAATGTATTTTTATATATATATAATTTTTATAGTTTAAGAAGAATTTGCTTATTAGTCGTATTAGTACCATTGGTCTTTTTTAAAAATATTCATTGTCTTATTTCAAGCGATCTGCTTCTTTTTCAACAAAAAACAAAAACAGCTGTACATGAAAAAAAGTGTTACACTGTTGTAATTTTATGTTCTATTCTGACCATTAAAAATGCGATAACTTTAAAATGTGGGGTAAACATTTTAAAAATGTACATAATAAAGGTGTAACATTTTATTTCAGAAAAGAAAACACCATTAGTCAATAACTTGATACAAATTTAAGTTTATATGAAAACTCTTTAAATCCAAAAAATATATATTAGTATGTGAAAAATTAGTGAGGAAAAGTTCTAAGTCCATTTTTTTGGAAATTAAGATTTGAACAAAAAACTTTAGAATAAATAAATATAAACAGTTTGTTTAACAATTATTAAACATTACTCAGTTTTTTTCACGTTGTTGTGCCCTGGTATGCAAGAGAAATCAAAACAAGTTTTTTTTTTTTTTTTTGACAAAATTGCTAAATTATTTTCACAGTCAAATCGAAAATGTGCTAAGTTTCAAAACAAACTGGGATTATTAATTTATCATTATAAAACATAAAACTGCCTTAGACGATTTCAAAAATATTTTTAAATAAAATAAAGCATTTTAAAACATGCTTTTGTGTCTTTTGTGAAATATGTGAAAAGGGACTTAATACATTGGCACACTAGGCTAATGTTTTTAACACATTTGTTACACATTTAAATTTAAATAAATTGAATTTAACCCAATTTCGTTTAATGCTTTGTCACCTTGTATTAAACTGTTTGACCAAAAGTGCACAATATTACGTAATGAGTTTTATGAGCACACATTTTAATATTTAAACCAATGTTAAACAAATTTATGATACGAAACCTCAATTTGTAATTATTAGAAATGTATGTAAATAGTTTTATAAAGACTACATAATAGTAAATCAAACTTTAACATTTTGATGAATGAGGAGTATTATTGATTTTATATAAAATAATACTGATTTTGATTATAAGTAAGTTTAACAAATTTAAGATAAAACATGCACTTACCCCTTTTATTAATTAAGTGTTGATTATTAATTAATCTGAAAAGAGAGTAAATAAATTAATACACGTAAAACTATATATAAGAACTTCAGAAATTAATTAAATATCTTACAAATAATATATTATTTAAATGTAAATATAAGTAAAAAATTCCATACTGTTAATGTTAAAACAACTGAGATGTGCAATTTTCCCCCTTTTGTATTACTTAAGCTATGTGTCCACGATCGTCAGATATTACAACGTTGTCATATCTAGCAATGTGCTAGTAATGTACTGAAATTGACAAATTTTTAGCAAAAGGTAAATTGTCAGTTTACACGACTGTAAGAAAACTAACAATTTCATTTGCACACAATGAATTTATCTGTCAACCGAAATTATCAGTTTACACAGTTATCAGATTGTTGTGTGGCATTGTCAAGTTTTATTAATGCACACTTTAATTTAATTCTTTAATTTTCTACCACTTTTTTCATAAATTTTATCAATACACACTTGTTTGTTTATTATTTATGTATATACAGAGTTGCATTTAGAAATAATTTCTATGACAATGCTGCCATTGGCAGATGCATAAACTTTGCGCATAAGACAATGAAAAGTGTTTGACAATTGTCTTAAAACAATGACACGATTGTTAGATGTCTGACAATATTTTTGTCTTCCAATGTACTGAAAATGCTTTTTCTTACAACGTTGGAAGGCAAAAATTTTAAGTTTACACGGTTGTTAGACATTTTCTGAACATTTTTCGGACAACGTTGTAATATCTGACGATCGTGGACACATAGCTTTACATACGCAAGCAGAATGCTGCGCAAAACGTCAACAACTAGTTGTCAGCCTGGCTTAAATGTCTACTATGTTGTTTCCGTTTTAGCCAATAATATTTTTTTTTGTCATTCTCTTGCCAGCCGTATAGAAAGGTACATATATTCGAATTCAATAAATTGAATTTTCCAAACATCTAAAGGCACGGTCACATTTGACAAATATTTGCACAAAAAAAGCGTAACCACTTGTTTTAGCACAAATTTGTTTGACGTTGTTTACTCTTACAAGAGTTTTGTAAGATCAAACAGCATCAAATAAATTAAAACTAAATATTTGTGCTTTGGTCTAAATAAGAAAAGTTTTTTTTTAATAAATAAACGAGTTCAAATGTTTGTTATTGGGGTTTTGCCATGAACAATACTTCACTGGCTACTAAAGAAGTCAATATATTTGTTATAGACATTAATTTGCTCACTTTAATTTTTAATTTGGAGACAAGTCAATTGGTTACTTTATATATCCCAGGTAATCTGACGTGAAGTCAATCGTCACTTTATTGTTTCTAAGTAAACTAAATTGTAGTCACTTAAAACTCTTTTGTACTGTACTTGAGAAAGTAGTTATTTTAACCACCAATAGCAGTTTATTCCTGAGTCAAATGTCATTACGTGTTCTTTTTTAAAGCGAAGTTTAAACATTTTAATTTATAAAGGGTCAATTGACTTTCCTTCTTGGATAACTTTCCATCTAGTTAAATAGCTATTTAGTCATGTCGCTAATTATGTAAACAGTGGAGACCCCAATGAATCGGGACATTTAACCAGAACTGCAGGGAAACGACAACAACAAATTAACAAGTACGTTTAGAAGGTAACAGAATTCTTGAAATGTTTAAAAACCAAAGTATTTGTTATTTAAAAAAAATCTGCTTTATTTTGTTTAAATTTTACTTGTTAAATGTATTGTTCTACTATTGTTGTTTTGTTGTTAAACACTAATTTAATTTCATTAGTTTTATCATGTAATCGTTGTTAATTACTTTTACACGGTCGACTGAGTTTAAAACCACATTCGAGACATGCGTAATTAGCTGCGTTTGTTACTAGTTTTTTTTTTAGAAAGGAAATGCAGGTTAAATTTCATTAACAAATTATAACAAGTTGGCAAATAATTTTAACAGAAATTTAAACAGAAAAATATGTATTTTTAAAATCAAAATACATAAAATGTTACTTACTTTTAGTAATTTAAAATTATAATTTGCCTTTTCAGTAAATCATACTAAATTAGTCAGACTTTTAGAAAACTGACTATTCATTCATTTTCTAAAGCTGGCAAACCAAATAGTTAAAACAATTTTTCAGTTAAATGATAAATGGTGTCAAAATAACTGGTGAAATTGAAGTGGAGCCCCTATTTTCGCTGTCACTGTTTGAAAACATAAAAGACTTGATGATAAAGCTTCTTTCTAATTTGTATATAAATGTTTCAAACTGTCATGGTGAAGTAGTTTAAAATTCCAATTACTCATTGTTCACATTAAATCCGGTTGCATAAAAGTTTTAATATTTATGTAACAAAAAATGCAATTGAATACTTTTGAGCCACAAATTGTTACTGGTTTATTAATATTTAAGAAAAGCTAAAAGTATAAACTGAAATTCACTTCCTCTCACACAGTGCCAGACCGTGTTAACCTTTGCCTTTGAAGCGGATTTCTTGGAATACATTGCAGCTTTTGAATTATGACACGAAATTTAAATCTTGCAAGACTTTACTAAACCTCTAATGGGAGATAGCAAGAAAGTAGAAGGAGTAATAGTTCAAGAGCTGAAAAATGTTGGTAAAATTAGGGACACAAATGTGTTCAAGTTCTTTAGTCTGGGGAAAACGTGCCGATGTTGATGTCAATGTTCAGTTTTTTTTTGTAATTTTTCAAAATATCGGTTTGTTTTGTGTTAAAATTACATTTGATAGCAAACATAGTTGTACGAACAAATGCTCTGACATTGTCTTGTTCAAACATGAATATAACATCGACATAAGTTGTCTACACAAGACAAATTCTTGCACACTGAACTGACGTGGGAAATACGTGCCTATTTCATAGCAAGTTTTCCCTAAGATTTCTATATTTTATTGCACAATAGGCTGGAAAACTTATTCTTTTAGCGGTATTTACATTGGCATTATATTTTTTGCCGGGCCACTGTCGCAGAGATTTGGATTTTACTTTATTAAAGTTAGAATTTTCTTTGTAAGTTTCTGGCTTATTGTTTTACGTTCTGTGCTTAAGTATTGCTTGTATCGTTTTATAACACAATTTACAGAACTTTTTGGAAGCTTTAGCTATTTTTCAATATATAGACTCGACAATGTGGAACTTTCAAAGAATTTGTGCACGATTTTCTTTCAGTCCAATCATGAATAGAAAAGCCGCGGGAGTTTTTTTCCGTTTTTATATTTTTTTTAACATTGAATTTGAGTAGGAAAAATGGAAAAAGGGAAAAAACTCCCGCGGAATTTTTATTCATGATTGGGCTGTTTATATCTTGATTTAAAATACTAACCGGAATAATGATAAAACAGAAAGATTTTAAACCATGATGTACAGCAAGCAGCAGGGTATAAATGGAATTAACCAAGAATCTGGCTGACTTTAAGCAGTTTTTAAAAACCAAACCTATTAAAAGTTAGCCGAG
Organism: Bellardia pandia; assembly: GCA_916048285.2. Taxonomy (NCBI): domain Eukaryota; kingdom Metazoa; phylum Arthropoda; class Insecta; order Diptera; family Calliphoridae; genus Bellardia; species Bellardia pandia. The sequence continues at coordinate 27,430,357 of OU696531.1, forward strand.
AGCCCACTATTTTTATTCAATTATAGTACAAGTTACAAACTTAATGTCCTATTTAAATAACCTAAAGTACATCTAAACATGCATTTCGTAAAAAAAAACTAACAACTATGTATGTCTATCATATTTTATTTTATATTTTTGTTAAATGGCTCCCATAATAATTTAGCATATAAATGTGTGTTTTAAGACGTTTTGAAGTTTTTAACACAAAAACAAACAAATAAAGCAACAAAAAAAACAACCTAAGCGTGTTAAAAAAAATTATGTTTTTATTTCTTTTTTTATTTTTTGTTTCTTTAGTTTTGTAAGAAAATTATAACACTTTTATGCCAATTTTACTTTCATTTAAACATTTTTATAGTTGCTATTACTACTATTGTTGCGGATGCTTTCATTTTCCACAAAATCTATTTTAAACAATATATACAGTGGTTCACAGCTTATTTTATGCTATGCATTTTTTTTTTGTGCAAAAACAAAAAAAATTTAATTTATTGAAAAAATGTACATTTTGTTATATTAAAACTAAAAAAACCATAAAAAAGTTCGCATTTTCACGTCACAGCTTCTTTTATGCAGTCAATTTCTACTGTTCAATGCAGCGTTGCTGGTTTTCGGTTATTTATCAATATTTTCTTGAATTGTGACTCCGATTTTGTAACGTCAAGTATTAATTTAAAATAGTTCAAATGAGTCCGCGTACAACGAGAATTCATTTTAAACCATTTCCTTGGCCACTCACAGCGACAAATAGCAGAAATGGTTAACATTCAAGGTGCCACAGTCAAAAAAATCATTGGAAGCTTTATCCACGAGAAAGGCAGAAGGGCACTAAATAAAATTTTCAATAAGCGTGATGAGCGAAAGAGAAAAGAAAAATGAGACAAATCCAAGGCATCCAAAGTTAATGCTGACCTGGACAAACAATGTTGCATTGAAACTGTTCGTCGTTTTTTGTGTCAACATGATTTTAATGGCGTTTATAAAACCGAAAAACAGACTTTGCAGGCTAAATTTCGCCAAAGACCATGTTTGCAAGAAATCTGCATTTTGGAATTAGGTCATCTTTGCCAATGTATTTCGATGAGTATTATCCAAAAAACTGGTCGCATCTAAGCCAAATCGCCTTAAATCTGTTCTAGATAATAAAGACTATCACAACAAATACTAAAACGTGTAATTGCCAGTTTTAATTTCAAGTTGTCGAAACGTGCCTACATAAAATAAGCTATGACTAGAAAAAACGAGTATTTTTTTGTTTTTTTTTTGTTTTAATATATTAAAATGTACATTTTTGCAATAATTCAAAAATTTTATTTGTTAGACTACAACATTTTTTCTTTTAAATGAATGACACCATTTTCTTTTGATACCCTTCACCTTCATGAGAAGGGTATATATAAGTTTGTCATTCCGTTTATAATTTCTACAAAATAATTTTCCGACCCTATAAAGTTCTGAATATTCTGGATCATTATAGATAGCGGAGTCTATTAAGCCATGTATGTCTTTCCGTCTATCTGTCTGTCTGTCTGTTAAAATCAATTTTCTGGAGTCCCCAGATATCCTGGGGATCCACATCTTCAATAATTCTGTCAGACATGCTTTCGAGAAGTTTGCTATTTAAAATCAGCAAAATCCGTCCATAAATAACGGAGATATGAGCAAAAATGTGAGACAACCTCTAAAAATTTCATCAAAAAAACTATCAAGCAAAGTGTATTAATATTTTTACGAATAACTTTATCAACAGATGGCGTGTTTATCGACATACAACTTGTTTAGCATTTGTAGTAGTTTTGATTTATAAACATTATTGTTATAAACTGTTATAAACATAGCAATATGGCAACATTGAGTTTTAACGACTTTGGCTGAATATTCTGGACACAAATATTCTAGACTTGCATTCACGAACATTCTAGTATGTATCTTAGTTTCGAACCTTCCAGAAATTATGATTGCTGTATAAATAGACTAACACGGCCAACCAAATGAATCAGTTTATTGTGAGTCATTGTTGGGTAAACATCAAAGTGTTCGAAAACTTTAAGTGTGTTCTTAAACCGTAATATAAGTGTGTAAAAAGACAGTGTGTTCATTTTTAATTGTGTTTGTGTACATTTAAATAAATAAAGACTCGTTATATTTTCTTCAAATTACTTGACGCTTTTATTATGCAATTAAAAAGAATACATCCACAACGAAGGTGAAGGGTATATAAGAGTCGGCATAGCCGAATATAGCACTCTTACTTGTTTAAGTTCCTGTTAGTTTTCTTTTTATAAAGTTCTGAAAACTAAAAATGCACCACATTATATAAGCTGCGAGCCACTGTATATATATTTCTTTGCTTATTTTTCTTTTTTTATTTATCTCTCTTTACAAAGAAATACTAAAAAATAAAATTATTTAAACTTTTTTATTTTATTTATTTTCTCCCTATATTTCTCTATTTGTTGTTAATATTGTACTATTCATAGGATTGTATTTAGTTTGAATACGTGTGTATGTATGTATGTAGTAGTATTTAGCAATAAAAAATTATGTGTTATTTAATATTACATACATACATCTAGTTAAACAATTTAAATGTAATTTATTGTTAATTTAAACCTTATTGAATGTTTTATTTATGCTTATGTCTATTTTTTTATTTTTTTGCAATGATGAGTGAAACTCTTTTTTTGTGTTTAATTGAATCATCCTAAATAAATTGAATTATATAAACAGAATTAGGATAAATTTAAAATTATAAATATTTTCATTTATTTGATTCATTGAACAGCTACGACCTATCATCATTGGAAAATTAAAATCACAATTATAAAAGAGTGATTTTTTAAGAGCTATCAAATATGAAATTTGGAGAAATGTATGGAATCTTTATTTGAGTCGATATTACGTTTAAAGATGATTTTGTGGCTATCCCTCAAATGGTTCATACGCTGATGACAATTTCAGCATACTCTCTCCAACATATTGGCCGGTATCTCACGAATAAATTCTTTTTTTATATTAGCTCCCAGTGGGACAATCGTTGCGAGCTGATCCGTATAGATATGAGCCTTAACATAACCCTACAAAGAATAGTCTAAAGGCGTTAAATCGCACGATCTAGGCGGAAAATTGAACGGACACAAACGTGATATAAACTGTGCAACGAAATCACCTCTCAATTGGGCCATTGTTTCAAGTGTTGTGTTGCATGTGGCACTTGTTGAAACCAGATCACAGCCAAGTTCAGCTCTTCGATTTTGAGCAAAAAAAAAACGAAATTCAAAGTAACGTTCCTGCCTTTAACAAAAATACGGTCCAATGAACGACCTATAATCGACAACACTGCATTCTTCGGGATGCACTGGCAGTGCTCGCAATGCTTTTGACTGCTTTTCACAGCAAATACGACCAGAAACCAGATATGAGCTTCGTTCATAAAGTGGAAGAAGTGTAGGATGCAATTTCTCAAAGCAGCATGCATTTTGATAATGAAATTAAAAAATCTACAGGCGTTGTTCGCCTTTACCAGACGTTTATGCCATACTTCGTCCAAGGCCTGAGCAACATCTAAAAATATAGCCAAACAATATTTCCCTAATTCAAAAAATTTTCTTATCTCACAGTTATACTATATACATACATACTTGTTCAAATGGGCCGTGAAGTTCACGAAAAAAAAATAATATTTTTCTTATATTTGATCTGACTCCCAGCAAGCCATATGAGTCCGAAAAGGGTCTTTTCTGACACCTTTTTCTGAGCGTTGCGCTCTTTATGAGTCCAAAAAACAATCATAATTGCTCCGAAAACCTTCAGAAAAGAGGGTCATTACATTCGAAAATGGTCCGTCAGAAAGAGCTCTTAGATAATGTCAGAAAAGAGTCTTTTATGAGGCTTTTTTTTTGGGCTCTGTGAAATCTTGTTTTCATCATTCTTGTGTGGTACAGCTATGTGTGTTTTTTTTTTTTTTTTTGTTCAAAGCAGAAATAAGAGGACAACAACTCTTTGGTACACACATAATTAAGTGGAATTTCTTAGTCATACTGCGTGCCGACTCAGGACAGTAACAAACACATTTTTCTTTCGCTCCGAAAATGCTCTTTTGCTGAACTCTTTTTCTGACTCCTTTTTTCGGAGCGCTCCGAAAATACTCTTTTGTTGGACTCTTTTCTGACTCCTTTTTCGGAGTGCTCCTAGAATGGTATGCTGATCAAATTTTATATCAATCCTGTTTATATGTTATTCGGAGACTTTGGAAAGTAGGTTTCAACAGTCAGACGAACATCGCCATATCGACTACGGTAACTATAACGATCCAGGTAATATTAATATTAAATAATTAAGTAAATTTATTATATTCCAAGCCTTCGTGGCCAAATCGCACACCCATTAAACTGTGTCTAATAAATGTTGAAATATTTTAATGTTTGAAAATGATTGCATTTAAACAAGGACAACAACAACAAGAAAAGTACTTAAACTGCAATCGTGCAACATAGTTTTTATTTTTATTTATTTTTTTGCATAAGACAAACAGACGACGGCTTGAACCAAGAAACACAATGTTCGGATTGAGTTTTGAATATTTAGTTGCTTGGAATAAAAGTACAATTAATTAAATTTAAGACTAGCAAACAAAAACAAAACAATAAAAAAAGAGCAATTTACAAGACGTTTCTGAAACTAATGAATAAAACATTTACAAACTGAACCGAACCGGAATTGCAATAATGTGAATTTATGGTTAAAATAGCAAAATTTCTATCAAATGAGGAAATCGCACAAAAAGAAATATATAAAAACAATAACAAAACAAATTCAAAACTAAAATAAAACAGAAACAAAAGCAATACTAAATAAAATAAAATATAGTGAATATCGAAATAAACAAATGAAAAACACACTATAAAAACTAGAGTTTCACTTATTGTTCAATGCAAAAATAGAAAAAAAAAACGTTATAAATAAACAAAAGTGTAAAAAACTAAATAAATAATAATGGTAATAAATACTACTTTATGGCCAGACAATAAAGTTATTAAAGGAAATTCAATGATTTGTAAGAAAAAAAAACACAAACACCAAACAATCAACCTGTATAAAAAACTTTAAGCACACAGCTACAAAATCAATATTGTCACATTTAAAATAAATTAAAATTTTAAATGTCATAAGTACTGGTATTTAAACAAAACAAAAATGTATAATACAATACTGATACAAGTTTAAAACAAATCTAACAAACACTTCTGTAACTTCTACAAACAGCCAACAAAGATGAACATGGACATAAACATAGACTTAGACACAGACATAGCAATAAACATAAAACGTTTGAAATGGCAGAAAATGAAATAATTTTATTAATATTGACCTAAAATTTAAAACTGGTGTTATAAATTTAAACAAAAGACAAAATAAAAATTATAATATCAGCGGTTTTTCTAAAACAGATTTGTCTTAATATCTGCATTTTAAATGGATCTGCTTTTATACAAAATCATCAATATTATAAGTGTAAATTTTTTTTCTTCATAAACCTTTTTTTGTTTCTTTTGTCTTTGAATTTGTTTTGTTATTGTGCATCTCATAAATTAATAATGACTTAAATAAATAGTTAATAGTTAGCAACACTCACGCACACAGTTTAACACTCAAAAATTAGACACAGACACGAGTGTTTATTTAGATTTTTGTTTAAATAAAATTTTATACCATAAATGACCTTGAATTCATCTCAAATAAATGTGTCTTGCCATAAACTATGAAATGATGACAATAAATATTCAACACAATAAAAAAAATATCATCACATTTACAACGTCTTTAGGCCATTCACAGTGTGTGCTAGATTTATTGAATATATGGCATTGCCATTTCAATAAGGCTTACTCATGTTATGTCATAAACTATTAAGGGAAATATTTTATATTTTACTTTATCATAAACTAAACTGGTTAAATTTTCCAAACAATTTAAAGATTGAAAGACGAAAACTTAAGCCTCTTGAGGGCTGTTTTCGGAAAATTAAACCTAGATGGCACAACAATGGCAACAAGTTCTGCAAATTCATAAAATAATTTATTATTAATTTAAAAGCAGCTTGAAATGACACAGCATAAGTCTACATATTTCATTTACTTAGGAAATGTTCTTAAAAAAAAAGATATGCAATAGTGAAAGAAGGATTAGATTCTTTGAGGCCATACATCCATGAGTCATTTGTGTGGAATACAAGTCCTTACAGACATGTAATGAAGCAAAATTATTTGCTACTAGGTAAGTGAAAGTATACATATGTGCCTACATATAAGTGCAAAGGTATGGTGTATATACTAATAATGATTTCATTTAATATGAAAATTTTGGGAGACGCCGGATATCCCTTGCAGCCATTGTTATTAACGCCGTTAAGAACTCCTGCTCATGGCTAAGCTGAACAAAAGTATAATGATTGCCATTCCAAATGTAGGAATATTATAGAAAGAGCAAATGGTGTATTAAACAAGTAAGAGTGCTATATTCGGCTATGCCGAATCTTATATACCCTTCACCTTTGTTGTGGATGCATAATTATATTATATACATACATACATATATATATTATATTGTTACGTATTTACCTTTAAAAAACTGTGGTTTATTTCCTTTAATTAGACCGGATTCTTTTTAATTGCAAAATAATTTGAAGAAAATATAACGAGTCTTTATTTATTTAAATGTACACAAACACAATTAAAAATGAACACATTGTCTTTTTACACACTTATATTACGGTTTAAGAACGCACTTAATATTTTCGGACACTTTGTTTGATCAACGCCATCTGTTGACAATATTAATACACTTAGTTTTTTTGATGAAATTTTCAGAGGTTGTCTCGGATTTTTGCTCATATCTCCGTTATTTATTGACGGATTTTGCTGATTTTAAATAGCAAACTTCTCGAAAGCATGTCTGACAGAATTATTGAAGATTTGGATCCCGAAGATATCTGGGGACGTTAGAAAATTGATTTCAACATACAGACAGACAGACGGACATGGCTTAATAGACGTTATAGGGTCGGAAAATTATATTGTGGAAATTACAAACGGAATGACAAATTTATATATACCCTTCTCATGAAGGTGAAGGGTATAAAAATAGATGGAGGTGTTTACTCAGTGCTAGAGAGTTGCACTATGAGCCTGAGAAAGACACGAAAATAGTAAACGTTTGCGTTGCATTGCATAATATATGCATTGCTTATAAGTGCGATTATAACAATGGTATATATGAGGAGGAAGAAGCCGAGTTTTCTCATCTAGAAAGCTCAAATTCAAATGAAAGGGAAGGCTATTTGGCTACTGCTCAGCGTATCCGAACTAATATTGCAAATTCTCTATAAAATAATCTAATTTCTAATGTGTAAATTATTAAAAAAAAAGTATTTTATTTTATAAATAAAAATAAATTAATATATATTCATTTAAAAATTAAATAAAAAAAATATTTGTTAAATATAAATAAATAATTAAATTAACACAATTCTGGTTTGGACTTCTAAAAAATTAAAAAACTAAATACCTAACTAACGTTTGAGGTCACTACTTTTTTTTATTTATTTTTGTTCAACAGTTGAAGCTTCATTTCTTCAATTTCTATTAGCTTTTAATATTTTCTATTTTATTTGAAACTTGTTGTTCGCGAAGTTTTTCCAAAACTCCATTGTGTCGTTTCAACTAATTTATATTTTCGGATTTTAAATCGTTGCTCTTTTCTAAAGCACGATTTACCATTTTTATCATAACTTCCATTTCTTTTATATTTAAAATGAAGTGACTCACACATTACTGCGATTGTGGAGCTCTTCCTATGAGTTAATTCTTTTTCGTTTTGTAGCGAAACTCTTTGTTTCGCTGGTGGGGTGTCTAATGGGGTTGGAGTTAAACGTTTTGAACAGCTGGATATTTTAGAACCTAATTCATTTATAAGATAAGAATAAATTTCTGCTTTATTTTTTCACATTCATAACCTTTTGGTAAACCAAAGCGGTAGTTTTCTAAGCCTTCTACCGACACTGCTCGTTTGGTTTGGTTTGGTCCACCTCCTGTTCCCCGTTGGTTCTTCAAATTAGCGGCAGCTTTTGACCAATCATAACTTTTTTGGTCCATCCATACCTATAACAAATTATATATGTATGTGTGTATAAAAATGTACATTAATTAAAGCAAAAAACTACCTTTTTCCATTCAAGCACGGTTTTTATAGGAGGACCAGCACTGTTAAGTTCTACTACAAGATAACTCCAAAATTCTCCCACCTCATCTTTGGAAACCTTTACAAAACCACATGCAATGGGACGGTTATTTTGAATCCTATTGAGCAGTATGTCGCTTTGTATTTTATTTATAGATTTTGACCTTAAAAGTAATTTTAAATAATTTAAATATTCAATAAAAATATATAATTTACTTACATTTTTTATCCAGTACCCTAGAGAAAACAAAGTGAACAAATGAACACGAAAAAGGGAAAACCAGTTTTAAAATTTTTTGAATGGGAATATTTTTGTGGACATTAATCCCCTTTGAATTACATATTAGAAAAAGGGAATACATTTCGAGGGAAAAATTATTCACGATTGCAGTTTTGGGAAAAGGGAAAATATTTCGAGGGAAAAATTATTCACGATAAGGGTGAATACAAAACCATTTTTATAATAATAAAATTAAAAACAAATGATTCAAACACCTAATTAAAAATTATTAGATAAACGAATAAATATTTTCAAAATTGAATACAAAAGAATTTGTATAATAGTAAAATAAAAAATAAAAGCAAATGACCGGAATAACAAATTAAAATATAGTCGATTAATTATTGTAAATTATACGAATAATTTTTACAAAAAGGTTTCTAAAAATTAGGAAAATTAAGAAAAAATTTTAAAACTTATGCGTTTCTGCTTATTCGTATAAATCGAATGTCTTAATTTACATAATTATTAAACAAATTTTAGTAATACTTTACTCGAAAAATTTAAACGATTAATAACCTATAATAAGTTTTTATTAAATTTTCTTTTAATTTTTTAAGCAACTTTCTTTTTTCATTCCTTTTGAATTTATATCTGTGATTTTGAATACACAATACATACTTTAAAATAATTTAATATTTGTATTTTGACACTTAAAACCCAAAGCAAAATAAATCAATTGTCGCACTTGTAAAACTAATAGATTTTGTTTACATATGGCAGCTTTGATTTTTCAGAATAATCGTTCGAATCGTGCTGCAAAAAACTCTCAGTAAAAAAATTTTCTCCGGAAAAAATGTTTGTTAAGAACAAATGGGTGAATCCACCTTTACATTTTAAAATGTTTCTTTGCTTTCGCTAGCAAAATAGCATTCGAACGATATACAAACATAAGTAATGATTTTAACACTTGCTTTCTATACCATACCTACTTTTTTGGTTTTTCGTAAATGAAATAAAACTACCGCAAAATAAAGTATTTGTAAATAAATTTCCAAACGTTCGTAAACAAATTTACGAAAATCGTACTACACAATACAATTTTTGCGAACTCGTAAATTTTCCGCTTTGAATCTTAATACACAATAACCCCCTGTTTTATTTCTATTTTCAATAATAGAATGCTTAAAGCGCTAAATAACAAACAAAATAAAACAGACACCAAACTCCCAACACAATTGGAGGTAGATGATTATAAATAAAAAACAATAAAAACAAATTTTAAAAGCTTTAAGCCAAAAAATTACTAGTAAATTGAATTCAAACTTTTTGTTACCAAACTCATGACAAAATAATCATAACTGTCCTCGTTCCAAGCAGGACTTGAGCTATTGCGTCATAGAGTGACACAGATGTTAAGACATGGCACTTGTGATCTAAATACTGTGACCATCCCTACTACGACGTGTATTTTAGCATACACAAGGCATAAACTGCCTTCACTAATAATTCATATATGTACATAGTTTATGTATTTAATTTGCAACAGTGTCAATATGCAGATGAAAAGAAATAAAAACAACTCGTACAGGTACTTAAACAAAACAAGACAAGTTTTCTACTTCTCATCAGCTCAACATTAAAGTTTCACGCTTCTTCATTTGTGGTTTAAAATGCCAAAACTAAGAGAAGAAAAACTTTAACATTTTGCTATCATCTTCAGGTTTTTCTTGGTAACTAAACAGACAGGTGAATTAAGTATTCACTCTCGTTTTTTATATATACATACATACGTTTTTTCAACGTGTATTTCTTTAACCTGTTTGTTTTTTTTATTAAATTTCATTTACCCGGTTTGTTTTATTTTTTTCGTATTTACAATGTTTAGTTTTAAAGATCTTAATCTTAAAAGGCATATTTTAATACCAAGAAAGAGAGAGAGAGAGAGAAGGTGAAATGGCAATAACAACAACAGTAGCTAAAGCTGAAACCGACAAAATACAAACATATCTTTATTAGAAATTCAAATGAAACCGAAAGTAATTTGTTGTTTTCGTACGTCATAATGTGTGATAATAATTTATGCATAGATTTATTATTGTTATTGACCGTATAGTTTTTTGTTTGTTGTTTTTGTTTTCCTTTGTGTATGCAAATTAATTCACTTAATTAAATTCAAATTGTATTTTAACTACGGGCTTTTAGTAAATTGCTTAAAAGACCTTTTTATTGTTTAAACAATCATTTATTAACGAGTATTTTTATAGTATTTTTATTAAGAAATGTTGACAATTCTGTGAAGGAGATATTGGAATTCTCGTTAAATGGCAGATTTCATTAAGTGGTTTTGTGTTCATGTTAAAAATAGTGTTTTTTGCAAAAAGCGCCTTTAAATTTCAACATTAGTTTGTGCACAGTGGGTCGGGATCAAAATATTTTGAAAGTTAATATATAATTTCTGACTTTTCGGAATAACTTGAAATTTCACTTAAGCGTAAAAGAGGAGTTTTTAAGATTATGGTTGGACGACAACCTTCACAGACCTAACAGGAGTGGTACTAAAACGGATCAAAGTAGAACTCGTCAGTCGTGTACAACTTTCAAACGATTGCGAATTTTATTACCCAAAAAACAAATAAGGATAATAGTTATTCAAAAAGTACTCGATTACAACCATAAACACATTTAAAAAAAATAAGATTTTAGCTTTAATTGTAGGTGTCTGTCTCTAAAGTTGAATTTTAGCTTCAATTGTAGATCTTTCTAAATTAAAATTTTAGATTTAATCGTAGAGCTTTTTAAAGTGAAATATTAGCTTCAATTGCAGGTCTTTCTAAATTAAAATTTTAGTTGCAATCGTAAGTCTCTCTAACTTAAAATTTTACCTTCAATCGTAGGTCTTTCTAAAGTTGAATTTTAGTTTCAATCGTAGGTCTTCTAAAGCGAAATATTAGTTTCAATCGGAGGTCTTTTTAATGTTCAATTTTAGCTAACATCCAAGGTCTTACTAAAATTGAAATATGGCTAAATTCTAGATTCAATCGTATGTCTCTCTTATGTTAAATTTTAGCTTGCATCGTAGGACTTTCTAAGTCTGCTTTTACACTCTTCAATTCTGACTCGTCAAACCAAGTATTTCTGGTTGAGAAGGGAAAAGAGAATAAAAGGGGTTCAAAGGGGTACTAATCAATTTTCTTATTTCCTTTTTTTATATTGACATGTGTGAATGAAATGGCAAGTTCAAAAGACAATTGAACAAAAATTGGTCAGGTAAAACTGAACAGTGTGAAACAGGACTAAAATTAAATTTTAGCTTCTAAAATGCTAAATTACATTTAGCATAGATCTTTCTAAAGAAAAATGTTAGCTTCAATTGCAGGTCTTTCTTAAGTTAAATATTAGTTGCAATTATTAGTTCTCAAGCCAAAGTTTTGCCTCTTTCGTACATACATACTCGTATGTAGGTTTTATTTTAGCTTTAATCGTAGGTCTTTTTAAAGACAAGTTTCAGCTTCAATCGCAGATATTTCTAAAGTAAAATTTTAGCTTAAATTTTAAGGCTTTCAAAAGTAAAATTGCATCTCTTAGCGTTAGCGTTATAGGCATTAAAAAATTCAAGTTTAAAACTTTTCACCATAAATTGGCCCAGTTTCTTCACAATATCGTTCACAATTTATGGCTGAATGCATTCAAAATTTTCCTGTTTATTAAATAAAAAATAATAAAAATCTTATTATAAAGGTACAAAACAATATCGTTTTGAGTCCATAAATAATCAATTTTAAATTTTTAAGAACATTTTGAATTTTAATATTTTTTTTTTTTTGCAAATAGAAAAATAAATTCCTTAAGAAACTACAATGTTCTTATATATTTTTGGAAGCTATCACAACGGGGACAGTTTTGGAAAAGGAAATAACTAAAATATACTAAGAGCAGTTTCCCTAGGCCCCGTTGAAACCAAATGTTGCCAATATCCTCCTCTTCAATTTTTGTGAACAAAAATTCGTTCAACATGGCCCGATAACAATCGCCATTGACTGTAACGGCCACTCCTTGCTCATTTTCGAAGAAAAATGGCCCAATTATGCTTCTGGACTAAAATCCGCACCAAACAGTGACTCGTTTATGCGTGCGGATTTTCTGTGCCCCAAATGCGACAATTTTGCTTGTTTACATACCCGCCAAGATCAAAATGAGCTTCATCTGAAAAGATTATTTTTTTTGCCAAATCGGTCGATCGCAGGCCCACTTAGCGAAGCGAAAACGCATTGGATGGTCAGTTGGCTTCAACTCCTGAACCAATTGGACTTTGTATGGCGTCATACCAAGGTTTTTATGCAAAATTCGTCTCAATGATGTCTCCGAAATGTTCAATTGTTGAGAACGACGGTGAATTGATGTTGATGGCGCTTCTCGGGTGTACGCACTGTTTTTGGCTTTTCACGCTTTGGCTTATCGATGAGGATGCCAGTACGCAATTTTCGCACACATTTTGGAACATTATCATGATTTTCAAAGTAATGTCGCAATATTTCCCAGCATTGTTCAAGCGTATACACAAGCATATTCGTTCAGCGGCAGGATAAAACTAATTATCTGTCAAATCAGACATGAGCTAAGTGTTACCATTCACGAAATAAGCACTAGTTAAAAAAACGTTAGATGGCGGACCCGTTACTAAAATCTTTATTTATTATCTAAGATTTGCCATTCTATATAAAAAATTAAAAAAAAACTAACAAAAGCACAAAGAAAATCCCGCAATTACTAAAAAAAATTAGACAAAAATCTCAAGAATGTGATTTTTTATAATTTTGCTCTTAATACATTTCTATAGGGGCTGATAAATTACATTAAAGATTAATAAAGGTTTTCGAAATTGCTTTCCATTTTGTAATCCCAGCTTTCAGACTTTCCGAAAATATATAAATCTATGCAATCGGATGAAAACCAAAAAATTACACATTTTTAAACAAATTAAAATGCCCTATTTTGAGACATACAGCTCTGCCCCAGAGGGTTTGTGGGGTCCATCTTCTAAGAGATAAGTAAGACACAAAATCATGTTTTTGATAGGCCTAATCGAGTACTTTATGAATACATATACATATTATTATCTTTGATTTTGAGCTTACAAAATTCTATGCTACTAAAGGGTCGTTGGGATCTATCGTCGAACAATCGATTGTTTCTTATGGTTTTAATCAAAGCTTTTAAAAATATATGGAAATGTTTTAAATTAGACAAACATTTTAAGGAGTTGAAAAATATAGGCTGTTTAAGATGCCCTACTTTGAGACCACACAGCAACACTTCTGGGCAAAATGAGAGTTTTGTTTTTAAAACTTAAACTTGCTGCTGCTTCCATATGAAATTTAATGTGGATTGCAGCAGCCAATTAGAAATGTCAAATTAATCTACAAATTATTTTAATTCTGAAACACTGTGCAGATTTTTTTAGAATTTGTCAGATAATTTCAAGCTAAATTTTAAAAATAATAAAAAGTTAATGAATTTGAGGAAGGAAATATCATAAATGTTTAACAAACCTTCACTTTACATTAGTCTTTTGGAGTATCTAAACTAATAAAGTGTTTTAAAAATAAACAATACCTATGTAGGTAAATTGATTTATAACTTTTTGGCCCATATTCAATAATTAAAAGCTTAAAACAATAACTAGCAAAAAATACAGCAGACACCAATCCCCTGATTTCAAATAGTCTAGTAGACGGGCGGAAAGTCGTCTACGGTTTACATTAAAAATAGAGGTTTCTTTAAAAAAAAAACACACATAATTATTGGCTGAAATTGCAACGGCATTTAAATGCGTTAAATTAAACTGGGCCAATCGATTGTTTTAATTTTCACATACAAACACATATATGTACGAAAATTTCAACTTAATACCCAACAGTTCCAGTGTCCCAAATAGTGATTTCATCAAACCATTCATTGGTTACAGAATTAACTAGTTATTTCAAGTCAATTGATTCTTAATCAGGGGTGTCATAGAAACCAATAGTATCACGATATTTCTAGTATCACGATATTTATTGAACGTGTAGCAGTGCCCCATGACACCAAAGCATTTTTTCTTGTCGGTTTTAAAACCAATTCCGACAACATTGGTTTCTATGACACCCCTGAATAATTTACAAAACACACTTGAAAAATACACTATTTCTCTTGACTAAATAGGAGTTATTTCTAATGAGCAGCACAAAAATATGTCAAGTAACTACACTATAGATTACTTAGAGACAGTAAAGTGACGTTTAACTTCATGCTAGATTACCAGGGATGTATAAGGTAACTAAATGATTTCTCTCTGAGATAACAATGAGCACATACATACATGACAAATTACTCCAAAATATACAAATTGGAACTGTCTAAAAGGGATGTAACGACTTCTTTAGTAGTGAATATAAAACTACTGGGCTGTTTGCAGGAAAAGTGTGTATGTGTCTGAGCATTAAAACAAAATGTAAAAATATAATAAAATGTATTTGAAACACATCATTTTGCGATTAGTAGTTACAATTAACAATTAGTTTTGATTTCAAAAGTTTACCAGATCATTCATTCATTCATTCATGCATGTTGTACCCTCTCTAGTCGTATTCGTACCAACATTAAGCATTAAATGAAATGCCAAATATTTTGTTATATTTGTTTTATTTTTAACCTTATCTTTAGTTTTCTTATGACTTTTAGTTGAACGAATATTGTTAAGCTGCATTATAACGATTTAAGGTGTGCATTTTACATTGTTATAAATCTTAAAGTGTAGGTTTTACAAAGTTTGTTTTATTTTATGACTGAGGAAAATATTAAATAATTTTTCACAGACAGTTTCGATGTCTTCTTTATGTTTTTAAACAGTTGATGAACTAATTTTAAAATTAACAAACTGAAATTATTTGCTTTCAACAGAACACTATATTAAGTGGTTCTCAATTTTCGCATTTTTTTGGAAACTCGCCTATAAATTCTACATTTAGGATGGGGCTTGTTAAAGAATAATATAAATAATTTGGAAGCCAACATAATATCAAAAATTGTTGCCGGTTTTCGTATGCCAACTTTGCACTTTCCAAACACTTACCCAATAGCAAAGCAAGTAAGAAAGTAATTCGGTCAAGCCCGAACATATATATGTATGTGAAAACTGTTTTTCAGAAATGAGCGCTATGACCTATTATGGACCGATCATTTGAAAATTTATTGACATGACTTCTGTGCATGTAAATATTTTTTGTGTTAAATTTGATCTCAATAAAAACACTTTTTAAAGATTTAGACATGTTAAAGGTATTTTCGGAGGGGATCTTATACGGGAGCATTGACTAATTAATGGATCGTCCGTTATAAAATTTTGCCGAATGATTTGTATATGCAGTTAAGAACAATTCTATTTTAATTACTCCACGAATAATCAGTAAACAAAACTTGATAACAAAAATCAATGCCTTTATTTAAATTTGTTTTTTGCAAATTCGAGCCAAAGTCTTCAATTACTTTCAGATATCAATTGTTTTCTGCGGGAATTCAGCTTGCATACCCCTGATCCCGTAATGCCCTTTGAATAGTTCTTGGATGAATTTTGTATCCGTAGAATTTTCGATTCTTTTTGGAGCTAAAATTCTAGGATTTTTTGCCACGTCTCTTAAAATAAGACATCTCGCCTGGAGGGTTTCTTTTGGGGTCCTGATCTTGGCTTATTTTCTACTTTGAACTTTTTTAAAATGTTTCTTGTAAAATTTACTGATTGCGCGGTAAGATTTTCCTTTTTTGTGTTCTTGAATAGCAAGATTTTTTACATCGACACTAACTTCTTTACGCGTGCTCATCTTGTTAATTTGTAACAACTTTTCTGACTCACAAACTGCTAAAAAGTAATTAATTTTTTGCTTTGAAAGAGTAATTAAAATAGAATTGAATTTTTTGATTTAAAATTTTTTTTCTGGTACTCTTTAATTAACGAAAATATGAAACATATTTGTGTTGAATGTTATTTGGATACCAATATTTTTAAGAAAGTTAAGCTCTTTAAAGTGATTTTCGGCAGTGGACCTTATATTATAGACCGATCTGCACAAAACTTGTAGATGTGTGTAGGCTTTACGTAGAACTTATTTGTGGGGAAATTTGTTTGGATACGTGCCAATAAACACCTATTTGTGGATGACATTTCACCTAGTTCATGCCAATTAACTAAGCTATGAATGCCAGGGATTAGATAGACCAAGCTCTTGAGTAGGATGCTCGCTACATTGACCGTTGCAGTCATGCAAATTGTATGTTCCTGGCAAGTTCATACAATTATGCTCTTTGCAAAACATACTTTCGTATGTTCTTGCTGGACATAGAATGCGGTGCTGAGCCGCGTTTGAGTGCACCGTGAGGTTAGGCCGAAAGGGCAGGTACCCACGATAATCTTGAACACATCAGTCCAGTAATTGAGTTTGGTTTTATTATTTCCATTTCATTCTCTATTTCATAAGGGATTCATAAATTAAATTCATAGAGCCTGAATTTATTCCTTAAGGTCTTGAATATATAAAAAAGGGCCGGGGCATATGTTCTCACGAGCGATGTTTAAATCACATGTGAACCAGTTCATATCAGTTCATGCGCAAAATACAAGTTGTTCGTTGAGAAATTGTAGTTCTCTGTGACAATGACAGAATGGCTTCGATCGAATATTTATATTACCGAGTACCTTAATGGGATACTGATCCTGGTCTCTTTAAAAGAGGCTGCTTCAGTTTCTCAGTGAAGGCCAAACTTCTTTCCACTGTCTCGAGAACCATTATCCTTAATTGATTGAACAGAAAATACTCTAATATATTTAGTATTATGATGAATGAACTACCTTAGAGAAATTTTTGTGACAATCTTCTAATTGCAATGGACTATGAGATGTTATAAACTCGATTTTTATGATCAATAAGTGGAATTTCTAAATCAATATTGAGTAGATCATTATGTGTCCAATTTAATTTAAATGTAAAAGGATAGAGTCCCTAATACTTGATATTACTATACAATAAATCGCTTTACTATGTTTTAAACATTGGCTTGATTGCTGTATATGTATTTCAAACTTTGTACATTTCATAAGAATACATACATAAGTGGTTTCTCAATGTAAACTTTTAATGGTGTGAGAAGTATGGGTGGACTACTTGAATAGGCATTCATGCGCATGTTGATTTTTAAAACAAGAGCAAGAAATTATTGTTAATACTTAACGCTCTTTAAAGAATATTTATCAATCCTTATAACAATAATAAGGATTTTATATTAAGGGGAATATTGAATGTTTTGACATTATACTTATACTTGATGACGTATCAGTAGTAGGTTAGGTTAGATTCCACGGGCAGCCATTCTCCGAACAGCTCACTTGGGTCCATTACGTTGATGTCATTGTGTTAAAAACAAACAACTGGTAAACAACTGGTCGATCAATCAACACTTGATGCTTCCATATCGAACCACCGTCAGTCATTAGCGAAAGTATATATGATGAGTCTTAGGTTCGTCCTAGATGGTTTCTCCAAGCACGTCATAAAAAGGACATCAAATATACGTTCCCTGGTGATTGACAGAGCCGAACAGTGGCAGCGTAAGTGAGATACTGTATCTCCTCTCCCTTGTTATGACAGCTCATACAATAGTTATTGTGCCGTAGTCCCATTCTTCTAGTTTTTGTACAGTGCTCTGTGGCTACTGAAATGGAATGCCTGATTTGATCACGCCGAAAGTTAATGAGTATGGTAAAAGCTTTGACACTAGAAGTAGTGAAAGCTTTGACAATTATTACAGTGAATTCCATATCGCTTCAAAATTCACTAAGAAAATTGTTCGTTAAATTTCGTGTTATTTTCGGTAAATATTATCGTACTTCTGAGACCGCTATTTAGAATTTGTTGAAAAAAATACAACATTTGGACTTCCGAAAAAGCTTTTGCATATTGAACATGTCACCGTATAGTGTGACTCCAGTTGACAACATCGATGCAGTTTTAACAGGACAGTGACGGCTATCGAAGCAATGAATTTTTTGAAAACAAAATTTTTCTACCACATAAATTCACGAAATTTAGCTGTTAATTGGTCAACCCGATCATGCGATTTAACACTGGCTTCTTTTTTTTGGGGGGGCTATTACCGCCTTAAAACTCAAAATCTCTGACATAAATAACGAAATAGTCCCGTCAGTTTGCCAAAATATAATGGACAATTTTGATAAAAGAATCGACATCCGTTCTTTGTTTTATTTATTTTTTTTTTGAACTACAATGTTCTCGTTAAAAACACAGTATTATGAATAATTATGAACACAGTATTAAGCATTATTATTATTATTTGACTATTATTTGAACTAATTGACTATTTTAAAGCTCTGTGTATTTTTTAATACTATGAATACAATGAAAATAATAATGAAGCAATTGTTGTAATAAGACAAGGTTGTATTACACATTAACTAAGACCACCGCCACCCACCACCTCTAATCATCCCAACCATTGTAAAATATAAAAATAAACTGATATTTTTTGCCAAATTTCATAATAATTTTGGCATTGTATTGTCTAAATTTAAGTTTAAAGGTTTCCTGTCCGTAACACATTTAAACAATTGCAATAAATATAAATGAAAGTGCTTAAATACTTCTTAATTGTTTAATTTATTTTGTTATTTCTTTTCTGAAACTGATGCCAATATTTATTTATGATTTTTTAACAATACCAGCCAGTTTTATTTATTTAACTGTTTTCGTTGTTTCGTGGCCCTTAACATTATATAACAAATAATTATTGGCCATAATTAAAGCCATAAGTTTATTTATTTCTTTTAAAAAACTTTGTTATGCTTACAGTCATCATTATTGTTATAATAATTTTTTATTATTTAGTATAACAGTTGAAAATTAAATAAATAAAACACATTATCATTGAACTTGTTATGTAAACATTATTAGTATTGTAAGTCAATAATAAATAATTTAATTATTATTTAATAATAAATAAATATATTTAGGTATTTATTATAACGTTTTATTGCAAAACGGAAGTATACACTGAGCTAAATTGTATTAGTTACGTATAAATCGGATGTTGAAAATGTGTTTAGTGAATGTTTGTGTTATAATAACGAAAAGTCTTATGTTTGAGATAAATAGAGTGTTTTAAATATTTCCCACCGTCTAGTTCTTTAAGCAATTTTTTCTGTAGTTATATTTTTTGAAAGTTTGCAATTTGTTTCCGTTTTCCTCAACATCAACATTTTTTATCTACAGTGAGCGTCAATATAAGGTAAACACCTAATATTGTTTTACTATATATACTACAATTACAAATTGAAAACAAAATACATAAGTATGTATGTATATTGCATCATTCTTAAGCAGCTTAAACAAAATATAACTCATTAACAAAAACTAGAAAAATAAGGAACATTACCAGATATTCAAATTTTCCTAGGCATTGTATTTAATATTTTCTTTGTAGTCTTACCCCCTTATTCAAAAACGATTATTAAATTTAACAAACGTTTATTATGACATATTTGCATATAAAATTTGCCTTAATAAACGTTTATTAAATTTAATAATCGTTTCTGAATAAGCAGGTTATTGTTTTTATTTTATTTATCACAGCTGGCAATCTTTTAGTCAAATCAGCTGAAATTTTGTTCCATTAATCCTGCATTACTGTCTTTTTTAGTTAAAAGTATTTATTTGCCTAATTTTTTTGTCCAGAAATTCCCACAGGTTCTCAATTAGATTGAGGTCTGGAGATTGCGAAGGATGATCTAAAGTTTTTAGACAATGTTTTAACAATCACTCTTTTACAATTTTGGAGGTACCCAGTAAAAAAATTCGTGTTTTTGAAGCACTTAAGAGAACAAACGCATAATCGAGCGCTTCAATAAAAGCGCTCTTTTAAAGCAGTAAATGCTTCCGAATAAAATATACAAAATACGCTGACAAAATATGCTGACAACAAAGAAGATTTTAAAGCGAAAAAAACAAAAATGAAATTATAGCCTACAGATTTAGGCATGACAACGAATGTCAATTACAAAACGAATATCGCGCTTTTCAGTTACTATGAATTTTTCTTAAGCAAAAACATTCAGATAGAATTTGTTCTTTGATTGGTGTGCGCGAAGTAACGTAATAAATAATGTGCTTTATTTGCATGTTTTATTAGGTTAAAAGAAGCGCTTATTGTCAGCAGAAAGTAGTCCCCCAAACCGAGAACACCTCATACAAAAATCATGCATCCCATCAGCAGATTTAAAGCGATTTGAGGTATGAATTCATGCATAAAACCTGCTCCTTTTGGATCACATTTTTTACTGGGTATGCTTAGGATCATTGTCCGGTTAAAACATCCAGTTCTGAGCTAGTTCCAATTTCTATACACTAGGAGACTTTGTTTTTTTAAATGTCTAGATAATCTTACTTTTCCATTGTCGATTCTATAAATGTAAGATTACTGACCCCTGTTGCAGCCACACAACCCCAGACCATTACTGAGCCCCCCCCCCCCCTCCCCGTGATATTTTACAATCTTGTTGGCATATTTATTATTAAACTTGTTCCAAAAAACTTAAGACTCGTTTTGTAGTTTTATGCTAAATTTAAACGTTTGATTTGGTTGTCCTTTAATATAAAAGGCTTCTTACGAGGCACTCCACCATGCCATTTTGATGCAAAGATCTTCTAATCGTACTTGCGATTACAGGTTTTCCAGAAGTTTTTGTGACATTTTCAGCTATTTTTACAGCATTAGATATTGGTTTTGCTCTTACTTCTCTTACTATAGCTCATACTTCACTTTTTGTAAGACGCTTTGGTCGAATTGCACTAGGCAAATTTTGTATCATATTTTCTTAATAAAGATCCTTAATAAAGCTTGTGCGCAGAGTACAGGTCGCAATTTTGAATATATTTCGATAAAATTTGGTACGTGAAATTTTTTCAGCCCAAACTGGTGGAAATCGGTCCATTATTTCACCTGGCCCCCACACAAATATCCTCCCGAAATTGGGGTTTACCGATCATAAATGTTTGAATTATGCAAGTATCCAAACAAATTTCATCACAAATGAGTGGTAAATGAAGCCAAATCTCATCAACAAATTTTGTGCAGATCGGTCCATAATTACAAATCACTTTATAGAGCATAACTCACTTTAACAATCATAAATTTCTTAAAAATGTTGGTATCCAAATAAAATTTGACACAAATAAGTTTCTTATATACAGAAATAATGGCACCTTTCGGTCCATAATTAGTCGAAACTTCCATATAAGACCCTCTCCGTAATTCACTTTAACCTCCATAAATCTTTTAAAAGTATTTATATCGAGATATAGTTTAACACACATAATATTTATATTCACGGAAGTCATGGCACTAAATTTTTGGGTGATCACTCCACAATAGGTTATATCTCCCATATAGCGCTTATTTCTGAAAAACTGTTTTATACATATACTGGGTGTAGGGTATTATATGGTCGGGCTTGACCGACTATACTTTCTTACTTGTTTATTTTTATTTATTGTACAGTGATGCCTTTTAACATACCTATTACATATTTGATGCAGGGATTTACCTTTTCTATGTAAATCTTAAATTATTTTCCGAGTGTCAATTGATGTTTGTTTTACCATTATAAATTTTTCACTACTTAATGTCACAATTTAATCGCTTTTAATGATAAATTATGAAGCTTTCAATTATTTTCAACGGCACCTTTGCGTTTATACTTCCAAACAAACAAAAATTAAAATATTTACCACTACTTTTGGAATGAAAGGCTTTTTTTTGCAGCAGATGCACTGCTTACTTTTTTTGACGCATAAAAATTTGGTCTATTTTAACAATAAACCTATACGCTTTTGTTGTTGTTTCTTTTTTTTTGTGAATTCAATTCTACTTAAATAACTATATAAACTGCAATATAATTTTGTAATATAATATTATTTATATTAATATAATTTTCTTTTCAGTATAACTGTAAGCATTGACAGAAAATTTGTTTAAAAATTGCCAAATAAATCATTTGGTTTTATTGAAAATGTGAAAAAAAATTTAAAAATTCTGAGTCCAAACATAAAATACTAAAGTCGATTTTTCGAATAAAAAAATTATATTCATTGTTTACACAAAATTCTCTCAATCAATGGAGTATAACATCCGTATTGGTTTAGTGAATAACAAACTACATACCGCAGCCACTCAAACAATTTAGAAACAAATAGTGAATGTCTCAAATGAATCTACATATTTACTTATGTAAAAACTCGGTTAGTATAAACAGCTTGCAAAACTATTACATACAAAATTTCAACTCCCCCCCCACCCCACACCCCACGCAATGAGTCATAAGCTTAAGGCAAACGCTAAAGCTTAATAAAATTCTGCTGGGGTTTTATTAAAGTTCTTTTAGTATTTAAACAAAGGTAAACAACAATTCCATAAAATTTAACAAATTTATTGCGGTTTATTGCAACAAAAATCACCTTTACCGAACCGACAAGAAACAAAAATCAAGCAACAGCTTGAATAAACCTGATGAAAATATTAAATTAAAAACAAATTAAATATGCAAAACACAGACAAACAGACAAAATATACAAATTTACCTCTACAAATATAAATGATAAATTAAAGAAGAAAAAACAATAAAAAAAAAACTACAAACAAAATGTGCCACTTTAAGACTCAACACACACTTCAAGCAGAAGTTTTTTAACCCATTTGCTTTAAGGGCCAACAAAGTATAAGAGTTTTTAAGAAATTTAACAGTTTTGTTTTCCACAAATAATGAGTGAGCAGTTTTGGATCAGTCAGAGTGTTATTTTTTAGTTGTCTAGTGCTGATATATACAAAAATATGTGTTGCAATATGTACTTCAAAGTTAAAGATACGGTCAGTCACATTTGGCAAATATTTACTCAACCACTTGTTTTAGCACAAATTTGTTTGACGTTGTTTACTCTTACAAGAGCTTTGCAAGATCAAACAGCATCAAATAAATTAATTATTTGTTGTGTTTTGGCTTAAATAAGAAAAGGTTTTTTAAATAAATAAACGATTTCATATACATACATGTTATTTAGTGGTTGCGTCTTTTCCGGCAAATATTTGCCAAGTGTCACCGTACCTTAAGTAGTATTTTTACTATGTAAAAAATATAGTTTATTGTAAAAGTATGACAGGTAAACATAGTGAAAAATAAATATAGCTTTTCAATTATCAGTTATTTAAGAAAATGATTTCTCCGTTCGGGAGTCTTTAGATTCTCTCTGAATTTCACAAAATCATTAGTTTGTTAATATCACTGAAAAATATATTATATTTCTGTGAAATATAATTTTAGAAAAAACTTATAGGAAAAATATTTTTCACAGCTCTTTTTTCTAGACTTTGATTTTATATATGTAGGTATATGTTATTTTATGAAGACAAAACAAAAAGTACCATTAAATAAGAGAAACGGTACCTTTAATTCAAGATTGCAAAAACAATTTTGAACAAATGATTT
This sequence comes from Bellardia pandia, assembly GCA_916048285.2. Lineage (NCBI taxonomy): Eukaryota > Metazoa > Arthropoda > Insecta > Diptera > Calliphoridae > Bellardia > Bellardia pandia. The sequence continues at coordinate 27,454,401 of OU696531.1, forward strand.
AAATTGCTTGTTTACATAGGTATGTTCAGTGACAAAACAGATGAAGAAAAAAGTACTACTTAGGCTCCCTTTGCAGGATTTATATTTCACTCAAGAACTTGATTGTTGTTAAAAAATTCCCTTAGGTTGGAAAAATCAAAAAAGTACTATTTAAAGAAATAAAAGGTACAACTGAGCCCCCTTTGTTGGTTACTGAAATCATATTTATAATATAATTAATGAAAAAATTAAAAAGGTAAAAAGGACGGGCTATTTGAGCCCGTTTGCTTGCCACTTATCTCAACAGAAAAGTAAGTACATTTAAAATTCTGGGTTAAATTGCTTACTTTTTTCAGATTTTTTTTTAACAAAACCAAGCTAATATTTATTTTGCTAGATTTTCTATAAAGAACAAAAAACAAACGGTACAAAGGTATCATATTTACATAAAGTCTTCCTGGATTCAAGCTAAACTTAGCCATGAAAATATCAGCTAAATTTAATGTTAACTAGTTGATTCATTCAGAAATAAAAAAAGCGAAACATTGAGGGGCCTCCTTTTCACACTTTACCTAGGAACATAGATAGGTATAAAAGGAATAAAATAGGTATAAAAGTAACACAACTCTCACTGGAGTTATTCTAACCTCAACCATGAGAAGAGGAACTAAATTTGAATTATTTGATTCATTTTTCAAAAATAACAAAATGTATTATTAAAAACAATTCCCACTTTCAAACTGAAACAACTTTATACAAGAGAAATTTATTGTCACAAAGGGGTTCTACAGGAAAATGTTATAGTGGAAGGCCAATGTAAGCGGCATGCGGCCGCGGGCGGCAATCAGCTGTTCTTTTTGAACGAAAGTTGAACAAAATTCTACTTTGCCGCTTCTCACAGCATTGCCAGATTAAGCAAATTGCGATACTTTTTTGTATGGATATTTTTGTAACAAAACAAAACTTTTATTCACTGGCGGCCGCATGACGCTTACATTGGCCTTCCACTGTTACTTTTTTATTGAACTAATTCTAAAAATAATGATTTAAAACTTTTTAAGTTCATTAATTAAATTAACAAAATTGATAAATATTTGTTTGCTAAAATTTATAAGTAAGGTTTGTTTTATTAATTAATAATTAAGTAGGTAATTAGTTCAAAGACTATACTATTTAAAATGTTTTAAATAAAACAGTTTAGAGATTTTCAAAATAGTTAGAGAAAATTTTTTATTATTTTGGCTTGAGTTCATTTTTAATTAATAACTCAAAGAATACCATTGTAAAGTTATATTTTTCTAGACAATTGGCAAACTGGAATGCATTTTCTACCCTGCCAAGGTCGTCATCAGCAATTTTCATTGTCCACGATCTATCTGTAAACATCATCTATGTAACTCCCCGTTTTTTGAGAAATAGAATTCGAGAATTATCATATTTCCTTTTTACGTGTTGTGAGTTAGAACGAAATTTACTTACTTTTACAATGTGTGTGTATTCTTCTTTATTATTATTATTACAAATTTTGTATTAATACTACAAATTTGATTTTCAAAATAGTTTAAAAATTGTGTGTGTTATAGCTATAAATAGCAAATAAGTTACAATTAATATTAATCATACGTCAAGCTGGAGAAAATTTACATTTTACGAAAAATCTTAGAAAATAAACAAGTTATTGAACAAATAATAATGAAATTAGCCACTTTATGATCTAAAATCATGTTTTCAATAAGAAAATATTGAAAATATTCTGCTCAATTTAAATCTTAAAATTAGCTAAATTTTTAAATAAATATTTTTACTGTAGTTTAAACTTCTTTACATGCTATTATATTACCATATAATATTCCAATAGGTTCAAAGTTATAAAACTTGATGTATTTTCTTTAGTGTAAGTTACAGCCATTATTAGCAAAAAAAAAAGCCATAAGTAATATTAATCATACGTCAAGCTGTGCAAAATTTACATCTTTCAAAAATGTAAAACAAGATAAGCAAGATTTTAACGAAATAATAATGGAATTCGGCATACTATGATCCTATGACAAATATATCTTCTGAAACTAAAAAGTTTAAGTTTAAATTCCAAAATTAAATAAGTATTTTTATTATGGTTTAAACTACTTTCTTTACCTTCTATTATATTAATTTATTCAAATAGGTTTCCACTTATAAAACTTGATGTGTTTTCTTTAGTATAGTTTTAAAAATTTTGAAATTAATATAAAACTGTAGAACTTACAGCAACAATTCAAAAAAGGTCATAATTAATATTAATCATACGTCAAGATGGACAATATTTTAAACTTTCGCAAAATTCGTTAAAAAAAACTAAAATATTAACAGTCTTATTCAGAAAAGATTAAAGTAGACTTCAAATGTACTTTAAGAAAATTTTGTATTAAAATTTTGTCTAAAAGCACACTTCAAACCTACTTTATATTTTCTGAATACGGCAGTAAATATTTATTCCGATAACTTTAGGTCTTAGTTTATATTTCTATAAATAATTAGTAACAAATCCATTTGTTTTAACTGATTTAATTTTAACTAACTTTAAACCGAATTAAAACTGATTTCTTCTGAACTTGAAATTGTTATCTTAATTTGACAGATTACACAACATACTGTGAGCGTCAAAATAAAGTCAACACCGCACAAAGAAAAACTTAAATATCTTAATTTAAGTAATATTTTATTATTAAGTAGAATAAAATTCATAAAAAAGAAACAAAAACAATAACGAATACTAATTTAATTGTTTTATTATTAAAATAGACAAATTGTTACGTTTCAAAATACAGAACACAGAAAAACTCCTGTCATTCAAAAACTAGTGGCAATTATTTTAATTCTTCTGTGTTTGAGAGGTATAAAGATAAAATGCCGTTCAAGATAATTACAAGTTTCATAATCCATCATTAAAAGAGATTAAGTTGTGACGTTAAGTAGTGAAAAATGTACAATGAGAAGACAAACATCCATTCAGACTCGGAAAATCATAATAGACTTACATAGAAAAGATAAATCTCTAAGTGAAATGTGTAAAATCGTTGGGAGGCATTACTGTAAATTAAAAAAAAAATTATAGACAAATATACCAAACACAATAACGTAGAAAATTTGCCTGGTGCAAAACGACCAAAGCGTCTAACAAAAATAAAAACTAAGAAGAACTATAGTAAGAGAAGTAAAAGCAAACCCAACATCTGGTGCTGTAAAAATAGCTAAAAAAAAAGTCACGAAGGCTTCTAGAAAACCTGTAAGCGCGAGTACGATTAGAAGATCTTTGCATCAAAATGGCCTACATGATGGAGTGCCACGTAAGAAGCCATTTAAACCAAAAAAAAAAACAACCAAATCAAACGCTGAATTTCACATAAATATCCTCAAATTTGTTTAAATAATATTCTTTTCACCGGGGATAGTAAGTTTGAGATATTTGGTGTTAAAAACCCCCTCAAAACAAGGCGAACCAAAAAATAAGTATTTAATAATAAATGTGTTAAACATGGCGGCGACTCAGTCTGTGGCTGTATAGTGGCATCGGGGGTCGGTTATTTTACATTTATAGAATCTATAATGAGAAAGAAAGATTATCTCAACATTTTAAAACAGCATACCTCTAAAATTTGTGAAAAAGTGGATGCTAAATTATTGTTTAAAAACAGTCTCAAAATTAATTAATATTACTAATACGTAAAGTTGCACAATTCCGTAATTGGTTTATTATATTTTGAAATGAACAAGAAATTCATTCAAAATTTCGAAAAATGAAACCACGATAAGTATAAAATTCACTGCTTTAATGGGTTAAACAACAAATTACAATATTTTAACATTGTAGAATAAAAAAAATCCAAACCAACAAAAAACACGTATACAAATATTGCAAATAAATAAACAAAGAAACTACCATGTTTTTTCGACTCCACCCATCGATAAACAAGTGTTCAAAATTTTTTGAAACTTAAAGATCATTGACTTTTTAAGAATTGTTTTATATTTTCGTTTTGCCTGGCCATAACTTAATGGACATTATTACAAATGATATTTTTATTATTATTATTGTTTTGTATTTTTTTTAAAAAAATTTTCATTGTGGGTGTTTTTAAAACAGAGTAACGTTAGTTTACATAAATTTATAATTTTATTTAGCATAACCTCAAAATAATAATTGATCAATAAAAATAAATAAATTATTTAGCCTTAACAATAAACATTTATTGGTTAAAATAATTTTTGCATACTATTTATCGTAATTTTTATTTGCAGGTTTCTGTGTAAATTGCTCTTAACTTGAAGTGGTTGTTTGTCAACAATGAAGAATGTTCAACGATGGATGTTCATAACTGCAGGTAAAATACATACTTATGTACTTAGAAATAAAATGTTTTTAATTAGTTAATTATTTAAACTCAAAGGTAATTTTAATATAACTGATCCAAGTTGAAATATCTCATATATAATATGCTTTTATGGGTTGATATTCTAACAGTAGAAACTGTGTAAAAAAGGTCTTGTAATTTGTAATAATAAAGAGTGATTGCTTAAGAGCTTTCTGATTTGATTAAAAAAAAAACACATCAAATTTAGGGAAATGTTTAAAATCATTTTTTGAGGTGAAAGAACTAGCTATATAAATAATTCAATGTATAGAGATGATTTCATGTAAATGCTGACTGTTTATACGCTGAGCCCAATTTTGGCATACTTTCTTCAACATATCGGCCGGTATCTCATGAATAAATTCTTCGATATTAGCTTCAACCGTTGCGGTATTGATCTAGGCGGCCAATTGAACAGACCCAATCGTGAAATTAACTGTTCACCGAACTCGCCTCTCAATTGGGCCATTGTTTCGCGAGATGTGTGGCATGTGGCACTGTCTTGTTGAAACCACATGTCAGCCAAGTCCAATTCTTCCATATTAGGCAAAAAAAATTGTAATCATAGCGCGGTAATGCTCGCTTTCGTCGTCTTTGAAAAAGTACGGTTCAATGATGCCACTGGCTCATATTCCACACCAAACAGTGCATTTTTCAGTATGCATTAGAAGTTCTTGCAATGCTTCTGGCTGTTCTTCACACTAAATACGACAATTTAGCTTGTTTACGTATCCATTCAAACAGAAATGAGCTTCGTCGCTGAATACAAATTTTCAATAAAAAAGTGGATTTTTATCCAATTGAATTTTGATAATAAAATTAAATTATAATTGATTAATGAAATTGAATTTTGATAATAAAATTCAATAATCTGCAAGCATTGTTTGTTTGTAAGTCAATTCATGGTTAAATTATAGACCAAAAATTTTGTGGCATGACCTCTGAGCATATTAATATTGTTCGTGTTCAATTTTAACTCGATATAATCACTTTTAAAAGATTTATGCTTGTTAAAGAGATTTTCATAATGGACCGACCATTATTAAGATATCTGTACAGATTTTTCAGAAGTTGGTCTTATATGTGAGCTATGGCCAATAATGGACCTATCTGTACAAAATTTGTAGGTATGATTTGGTTTTCTATATAACTTATTTGTGGTGACATTTGTTTGAATACGTTTATAAACCAAACATTTGTGACCGATGAAGCCCTATTTAGGATTTGTATGAGGGCTAGGTTCAATCCCAATCCGAAAAAAATCCGGCCCGAGCAAATATAATGTACCAAATTTGATGATGATATCTTTAAAATTGCGACCTGTACTTTGCGCTCAAGCTTTATGGACAGCCAGCCAGCCAGATGGATGGAAGGACATCATTAAATCGACTCAAAAAGTGATTTCAAGACGATCGATACGCTTTGAGTATTGGACTAATATTTTTGTGCGTTACCCCTATGGTGGGGAAATCAATAATCATGCTCAATGAGAGATCAAATACATCGTCCGGTACCATTAAGGACCCCCTGATACAAAAATTAGTACAAACAATATATCACTGAGTCTCTGTTTGTTTTTTGACACATTACTCAGGCACATGCCTGGTAATATTTATTTTGAAAGAATTATTCAGCAATAAAGATTAAGCGTACAAAAGTACCATACTAACAAAAAGTATCATAAGTCCCCCTGGAGTCATTCTAACTTTAGCCTTGAAAATACGTTCTACATTTTATGTTACTGAGGGGTTACTGCGTATTTCGATTCGAAAACAAAAACATTCGAATTTGTATATTTTTTACATTGTATTTCGAAAGCTTTTGCTTTCGAATCGAAATACACAGTAATCCCCCTGGTTTGAATGCTCATATACCTACTATTTTGCAGCAAAAGTATTGTAAACAAAAAAAACGAGTAGGACTGGCATTAGCGAATGTCTAAAAAACATTTACATTTATTGGCATTTCAATGTTGAGAAAATTCTATATAAATTATAAATTACTTTGAATTCGTATGTAAGATGTCACGTTCCATGCAAAATGTTATGACATTAATGTTTTAAAGTGTTACCAATTCAATCATCGACAAGTAATGTGGGGGTTTTTAAAAAAATACAAGCAAACTACGATTATCAAACACTTAACTAATGACCTTGAGTCAAAAAAAAAACATAAACAGTTAATAGCCAAAAACAAAAACCGTTAATAAAACATTTTATTAACACATTTAGTTACAAGTCAAGTTCAATATCATGTTTTTAAACTACAACATCACTAACATCACTATTATTTCAATCAACCTTTTTAATAAGCGTTTTTCTTTGAAACCTCTATTTTCGATAGTTTTTTTTTTTTGTTATAAATAATTAATGTTTCTTAACGTTGTGTTTTACAGCTTTTTTAGTTTTAGTCATAGTCAATGTTGATGCTATACAACCATTTAAAAAAGTTTCCATTGCCACTACCCCAAAAACAATAACCACCTCATCAACAACTGCAGATGCTGTAACAGCAGAAGGCGATGGAGAAACAGTGGCTGAGGCAAAGGAGGAAAAGGTAAGTGGCAAAATTAAAAATACAAAACAAATTGTAACACTTTTAAGCAGTTTAAAATTGAGAGTGTTTCTAAGAGCTTAAATGTAGCTTCTGAAATGATTTAAATGTTTATTGGCTTTTCTTAACACATACATTAGTTGTAGAATTGTTGTTAAAATTTTAACTATTTACCCGCACTCTGAGTATCTAGCTATATTTGTTCCACTTACACACATAACCTTTTTTGGTGTTTTGTGGGGCCACCATTTATTGTGTTAATTGCCGAAAAAGGTTAACAAAAATTTTGTTTACGGCGAAAGTAAAATTCATTATAAATCCCCCGCACGTATCGGCGTTTTTAATAGTTGGCCACTATTCTTTTGTTTAATTGTTAAAGTCATTGACTTTTTTTATTATGGGAGGGAAAAATTACTTTTTATTAGATACATATGAATGTGTGTATGTTTGAAAAGAAATTGTTTTTTTTTCAGATTACGTGAGAACTTTTTTAGTTTTAGAAATTCTATTTAAAGAATTTAAAAACTTTCAATGAATAATTTTGAGCCAAAACTTTTATTTGAGAAAACAAATTCTATTAATTATAATATACTGACTAAAAATAATTGAAATTTTTGTACAATCTTTAAAAAATTTGAGACAATTTGGCGTATTTATACTAATTGATAGTCTGGTGAATGTCAAGCTCAATAAGTACAAATGCAAATGTATTCGCTTTGCAGTCACCTGAATAAGTTTGTCTTGTGACAAATTAAATAAAAAATAAATACAGTGGCTCGCAGCTTATTTTATGCAGTGTTTTTTTTTTAAACTCCATAAAAAGAAAACCAACAGAAACTTAATACATAAATTGGTGTCATTTAAAAAAGAAAAAATTTTATAGCCTAACAAACAAAAATAATAATAATTGTGAAAATGTAGATTTTATTATATTAAAACTAAAAAAAACAAAAAAATGTTCGTTACATATCGTCTCATGTAGAAAGGCCCTAACTCGCTATTTTTTCGAAATTTGTTTTTCTTGCGATTCCAATGCATTTAACGCAAATACACCTCCTCACAAAAATTTATTGCAATAGTGTAAAAAATAACGCTTTTATAAGCAGTTGTACAAAAAAAGTTACATGTTGAATATTACAGTTTCTATTATGTTTTTACCTTCTCCTGTAAAGTTTCAAATATGCAAGTTAGGCCCTTTCTACATGAGACCATCGATATTAAAGTTTCTTAAGGCACGGTCACATTAGGCAAATATTTATTCCAAAAAGAACCCTCAATTTGTAATTATGTATTATAAATACAGTCGGACCTCGATTATCCGTGATGGTCGGGACCAGAAGCATTACGGATAATCGATTTTCACGGTTAATCTAATTACAATTTTGATTATACAGTTTTTAAATATTTTTATTATTGGTATTTTTATTAAAAAAAAATTAATTCTTCTTAAAACTTCGTATTTTTGAGCTAGCATTTTAAAACTCACATTATTTTTGAATGTTCGTTAATTATTTTAATTTTATCTTCAATATTTAAAATTTTTTTATCTTTTTACCACTGGTAACGATGCCATACTAAATATATTTACATAGATCTAATCAAGAATGATAAAATAAAGATTACGCCAACGCGCGTAAAATTTTAAAATGTTCTGCGCATTTAGGCCCTGTGACGTCACACATTCTGTGTTTCTATTGGCTAATTTTTTCTCACTTGTTTTTTTTTTACTCATGTGTTGCTTGCATTTGCTCACTGCACTCTTCATGTTTATATTTTTTGTTGTTTTTTTTTGTTTGTTTTTATTTTTTAAACAGATTTTATTTTAGAGATTTCAATTGCAAGGTTGCCAACTATCACATAAAACATAAATTTTTCGCAAGAAATTTTAATTCTAACACATGAAACATTATTGGTAACCCTTAGAATGGCCCTTCTACGTCACATAACGGGAAATCATGCGCATGTCATAATCTTTATTTTATCATTCTTGGATCTAATCACCCTCACTTCCCAAATTTCAAAATTAAACTAAACACTTTTAAATGCTTCTGACTTATCGTATGCAAACAAGGGAATTCCCCGTTTTCATGTTTATTACATTGAATGTATGAATTTGAAGTAAATAAAAAAATTCACAGTTAATCGAAGCAAACAATTTAAAAACATTGAAACAAAAAACAATAGACTGATATTTTTCCATCGCGGTCAATCGGGGTTACCGGTTAACCGAATCACGGATAATCGAAGCCCTACTGTATATGTAAATGTATGTGTAAATAGTTTTATAAAGACTACATAATAGTAAATCAAACTTTAACATTTTGATGAATGATGAGTATTATTGATTTTATATAAAATAATAATGATTTTGATTTTAAGTAAGTTTAACAAGTTTAAGTTAAAACATGCACTTACCCCTCTTATTAATTAAGTGTTGATTATTAATTAATCTGAAAAGAGAGTAAATAAATTAATACATGTAAAACTATATATAAGAACTTCAGAAATTAATTAAATATCCTACAAATAATATATTATTTAAATGTAAATACTATAAGTAGAAAATTGCATACTGTTAATGTTAAAACAACTGAGATGTGCAATTTTTACCCTTTTGTAGTACTTAAGCTATGTGTCCACGATCGTCAGATATTACAACGTTGTCATATCTAGCAATGTGCTAGTAATGTACTGAAATTGACAAATTTTTAGCAAAAGGTAAATTGTCAGTTTACACGACTGTAAGAAAACTAACAATTTCATTTGCACACAATGAATTTATCTGTCAACCGAAATTGTCAGTTTACACAGTTGTCAGATTGTTGTGTGGCATTGTCAAATTCGTTTTGCAGCTCTGTGTGTGTGTTTAAAAATTTAATTTAATTTATATGACAATGCTGCCATTGGCAGATGCATAAACTTTGCACATATGACAATGAAAAGTGTTTGACAATTGTCTTAAAACAATAACAATGAAAAAATTGTGTGTTTACACGATTGGTAGATGTCTGAAAATTGTTTTGTCTTCCAATGTACTGAAAATGCTTTTTCTTACAACGTTGGAAGACAAAAATTTTAAGTTCACACGGTTGTTAGACATTTTCTGAACATTTTTCGGACAACGTTGTAATATCTGGCGATCGTCAGCTTTACATATTCAAGCAGAATGCTGCGCAAAACGTCAACAACTAGTTGTCAGCCTGTCTTAAATGTCTACTATGTTGTTTCCGTTTTAGCCAATAATTTTTTTTTGTCATTCTCTTGCCAGCCGTATAGAAAGGTATATTCGAATTCAATAAATTGAATTTTCTAAAGCGTAACCACTTGTTTTAGCACAAATTTGTTTGACGTTGTTTACTCTTACAAGAGTTTTGCAAGATCAAACGAATTAAAACTAAATGAATTAAAACTAAATATTTGTTGTGATTTGGCCTAAATAAGAAAAGTTTTTTTACATAAATAAACGAGTTCAAATATATGTTATTTAGTGGTTACGTCTTTTTCCGCAAATATTTGCCAAGTGTGACCGTACCTTTAGATACATAACCTGCATCACCAATTTTTCAAAATTCATCCCGAATTATATGCCAAAATATTCTGAACCAAAGATAAACCTTTAAAATAATATCCACAAAGATAGTTTTCAATATTATAGGGGTTCGAGAGGATCATTCTAATATTTCACGCATCTAAGTAAAAGTATTAATTTCGCGGTTTTGATTGAGATGATTACCAAACTATTTATATAAATACTTAAAAAAACATATTCAGGGGTGTCATAGAAACCAAGATTGTCAGAATTGGTTTTAAAACCGACAAGAAAAAATGCTTTGGTGTCATAGGGCACTGACACGTTCAATAAATTTCTAGATATTTCTAGTATCATGATATTTATTGAACGTGCGCTAATTATAATTATATAATAATAAAGAAATATAATATTAAAAAAAAATTCTAATTTCAGCAGGAACATGCTGACACAAATGCCACATCTACGAAATCTAAATTGACTGGTATACCACAAATTGATTACATCTGGGATCCAAATTTGCCCCGTGAATTGAATGGGTAACTTACAAATGATACAATCACAAAATTTTTTTAATATTCTTCTATTTTAATATCTAATAAAATATAAATGTATTTTCGTAATGATCTGTAGTTATAATCTTTCAACTTATCCATTTTTATCAACAACACCACCCAATGATGAGATTCACTTTAAATGTGATGGTTTGCATGATGGTTTCTATGCATCCATAGAATATAAATGTCAGGTAAGTGAATGAAAGAGAGTATAATCGAATCTTAATATTCGTAAATAAGGTTTACGTCATTTGTTTTTCGAATAAGTTATCAAACTAAGGCCCCGATTACTGTTCGCAACATTAAGTATTTTGATGTTGTATGTTGTAAACTACGATTACGATGTACAACACTTATCGGCTTAATCGTATGAAAAATGCATGTTGTGTTGTACAACATTTTAGTGTTGTGAACGATAATCGGACCCTAAATAAAAACATTGAGGAATTATTTACTTCCCTCTCATTAGTAATCAATCTAAAGATGACTGATCAAGTTTAGCAAACCCAATTTCTCTGTCATACTTATGTCATTTAACATAATCATATCAAGATCTTAGCAACTCCCATTAAAGAGTTTACGCAATAACTTAAGTTTTTCACAAAGTTACCTACCAATTCTTCATGACCTTCTCCCTTTAATGCTTCCAAACAACTATAAGAATGAAAAAAAAATTCCTTAACAACTGCAAAACACGCAACCTGATATATTCAATTAAATCCAAAGAAAATATTAATCCAAAATGTCTACACATTATTAAAGATAAGATGTTAATATAAAACTATATGTACTTTGAATATTTTAAGTGTGAGTGCTGAGAAACACATTCAATCCATAATTTGACTTGATCATGACCTAGAAAATGTGTTTAAGGTTTTGAAAACAATTGAAAAATGTGTAGTCAATGGAAAATGATGTTCCCATGAATGCCAAACACATGATGGGAATAACTTTGTTATAATTTTCTAAAATCTACATACGTGTTTGCATTTCCATTTTTCCAGGTTTATCATCATTGTGTTTATGGCATACGTCACGACTTTTTATGTGCCAATTTTACAGCTTTCGATCAGAGAACATTTATCTGTCACTTTGCATCCGATGTCGATTGTGCTGGCTCCCAAAAATATTGGAATAGGTATGAGAATTCTGCTGATTCAGTTACAAAATGGAAATATAGATATTTTTATTACTTTTAAATTTTAGAAACGATAATTTATATATGGCCACCACCACCACTTCAACTACGACCACAACTACAGAACCGCCACCAACCCAGCGCAGACGCCCTATTGGCAGACCATTAAGGCCTCTGAGAAGACCCTCCAATCGTCGACCAGCAGATGATTATTACTATGAAGAGGAGGAATATGATGACGAGTATTATGAGGAACGTGCCAATAGAAGACGTAAGCAGAGACCGCGTCACCGTAAACCGGTGGTAGCCGAATATGATGATGAATATGAAGATGAAAAACGTTCTTTTAGCGATGAGAAACCCAGGTATTTATATTTTTTGGAATTCTTGAAAAATAATTAATATCAAAAACTATCGTATTTAAACTAGACGTGCCAATGGACGTGATCGTGTTAGTGAAGAACCAGAACCTGAAGATGATTATGATACTGACCGTCGCGTTTATGAGAAGCCTAGATCTCGCAGTAAGCCAACGGCAACTGCTGAAAGACGCAAAATAAGTAGTCGCAAGCCAGGTTCCATTGGAGGTCGTTCTAGTGCTGATGAAAGACGTAGTTTTAGTAATGATCGTCCTCTCACTGGACGTCGAAAGGTGGCTGCAGCCGCTGTGATAGATCAACCAATTGAACCAGCCGAAACACCTCGTCGCTCAGCTGGACGCAGACGTATTAATGAAAGGCGTTCTACAACGGCTTCACCCGTCAGTGACTTGGATGATTTAGATGAGTATGAAAAACCTCAATCCCATATACCCGACCAGGAAGAAGCAGCTGCCGATGAAGATGTTCCTCCCAAAATCAAAACAACTCCTAAGCCATTGGAAGAATTTGTAACACCCAAGGCAGCACCATCTTCGGTTTATGCTCGTCCCAGAGCACCGCCTCGCATTGTCAGACCCGTGCCCGTCAATGCCAAGGGTAAATTCCAATATCCAGTACAAAGAACCGCCACCACATCAGCGCCTTCTGCTAGCGCCCATGGTGAGGACCAAGAGTACTATGAAGATGAGGAATATGATGATACCCGGGCTCAACGTGGCCACAGCAAAAAACGTGTTGTCGATGAGGTTGCCGACGAAGAGGAAGAAGTTCCTGCCCCCAAGAGAGGTATTTTAGGACGCAAACCTACCAAAACACTAAGAAAACCCTTAACGGAGAAAAAAGCCCCGCCTGTCGACGAAGAGGAAGACTATGAAGCCGACGACCGCTACACACGTCGCGGTACCAGTCGAAGAAGAAATCCTTTAGCAGGTCGCACTCGCAGCCGTGCCCCCGTCCATGATGATGTCGATTTTGTCGATGACGATTACGAAGAACGTCCTGCTAAGCGCACCAAACCAGTTGCTCGCAAAGGTGCCAAGAAACCACGTCTACCCGAACCTTCCGAAGAAGTTGATACGGAAGAGGTAGAACCAGAAGTGGAACATAAACCTTTAAAAGGTCGTGGTGGCTCAATTGCCAGCAGACGCCAGCCCATACCCGCCATACCAAGTCGCTCACGCAGCCCGGCTGCCCAAGCTGTCTCATTAGTCAATAGTGATGAAGTTGAAGGCGATGTCGCCGAGGAAGAAGATGATGCACCCGCTGCAGCAAGTAAAAATAGTTTACCCACCAGCCGTCCGGCTTCGGTACGTGTAGTCAAACGACCATTTTTACCATCACGTGGTGGCAGCCCATATTTACCAAGAGGTCTACAACCGGTAGGCGTCGCTCATAAATCACACGAACCTCATACCACTGACAGTAGTATGATCGATATGTTCTCTACCAATTCCGGTGTACATCTCCTTGAACATGGTGCTCCATTGTTGCGTGACTCCGGGCCACGTACCACACTGCCACCACGTAGTGCTATACCAGTATCACAACCACGACCAGAAACGCAACCATCTAGTAAAGCTACATTGGATGAGCTATACGAAAATGATTACGATGTTACGCTTAATGATGCTTTAAATCCAACGCTTAAACCGCTTTCGCCGCATCAATCAACACACTATCATCAACATCATGAAAATAACAATAACAACCGTCCGTATCAGAGTATATACTCACCTTTAATTTCATCGCCATCCTCCTCCTCTTATTCTTCTTCTTCTTCTTCCTCTCCCACTTCTTCATTCTCATCATCCGATTTATTTGTATATAAAAATCAATCACCTTCTTCTGCTACTTCTACTTCCTCCTCTTCCGCACATTCACAATCTTTTCAATCTCAATCTCAGCCTGAACTAACCCAATCTCAAAATTATCATCAATCTCAGCAACAGCAACAACATCCATCCCAACATCAATATCAACAAAATTCTCAAAATCATAATAACAATTACAATAGCGATTCAAATTTTTCCTCAACAGATATTCGCCGGCGCACGATCGTCTCGCCGCCAGCCCCGCAAACAAGCCGCAGCGATTACCACAGAACCAACACCAACGTCGGCTCAAGAATAGCACCAAATTATTACGATGATTATGATTACTAAGTAATACACCGGCCGTTTGTCAACTTTAACTGGGGAGCTAACATTCTCTCCAAAACAATGAAAACAAAAAAGCACACTAAAGTAGGTATTTCTTTGAACACAATTTCTTTTAAAATTTAATTAATAAGAACGTCTAGTTGATGAAGCCATATGATATCCTAGACATCAAATATGCTCTTAGTATATTAATATTAACCGGGGTTTTAAGGTTTGATAGTGTGTTTAAGGATTAGTTACAATTTATTGTAAATTGACTAGCAATTTGCAGTTTTGGTCTGAAAAGTAACTCCTTTGTCACCTCTTCAACTATGACTTCGGATATTTATTCCTATTAAAAGTTACCAATCTTTAATACGATTTTGAAACCATTTAGCTGACTACCAAGTTCCAATGGATTGATAATGAAGAAATCAGGTCAACATAATAGAAAAGTTAATCCCCTAAAATGGTGTTGTTGTAGCAGCATAACAATTTTACAATTAATCTGGGGGTTCTGCTAGATTCTGTCCAAAGAATCGTGCTAATTCCACTGCGTGTATCCATCGGACATATCGAAGTAGGACTAGCTGTACAATTAAATATGTGAGGATGTCATGAGGACCCTAAACACATGCTGGGCATACATTAAGAACGGCACAGTCTATGCAAAGGCATTAAGCCTTTTGCTCCATCCTGATCTGAGTTGTGCCAGAACGACTCTTGTTTTACGCGACAGAATCTTCTTGGTGTCTGCTATCAGCGGTAGGTGATCCTCCTACAGCAGAATTGGTGGCGTCTCTATGAATGCCGTTCAAAGCTGTCATATACGAGCTGTGATCTAGGGGATCTTGTTCATACCTCTCTATGATATCCTTGTTCTTACGAAGCTGATTTCTGATATGTCTCGGGGGAGTCTCCAACTATGTGTTGGGGAAGTTTAGATGACTCCTTGGGCGACATCCTTTTCCGTACAAATTTAGTCTCCACATGAAAGTGGTGTTCGGAAGTAGGTAGCCTGTGACTGTCCTTAAAACTGCGTTTTGACAGCTTTAAATATTTCTTCACAGGGTATCATTTAACGAAGGTGATCACACTGAAACAGCATAGTTAACCACTAACCGACCACACGTCTTGTAGATAACAAGTGCTGCCAGCTAGCGCTTTGAGGACCTTGTTCTTATTTCTCAATTTATGCTTGATTGCAGTAGCATGTGCTGAGGAGGTAAAAAGGCTATCAAAAGTGGTACCCAAAGTTTTCTGGCGATTCACAGTCGGAATATGTACCTCGTCGACGATTATGTTTAACGTGAGTCTTACCTCTTCGTCCAGGTGGTGAAGACTGTTGCCGATGAGTTCGTTGGTGATAGCTGCAGGTTACGTGCAGTTTAGAAATTGGATATTTCGTTGAGATAACCATTTAACATACCGCAAAGCCTGTCAACATATGCATATGTGATTACCAAACCTTTAAGGAGCGTTTGGAGTTTATAGACGTAGAAGTTAAACAAGAGCAGCGACAGGACCCCGACCTCAGGGCCTCATTGTTGCATTTGTCTCTAAACTCCCCTAACGACTGCCTGACGACCCAGCTACCACAACATCACGCCCTAATTGTCGTAGGCTTCGGCTTACAATATTGGGGTATTGTGAAAGGAATGTTTAAGCAGACTGGTACTGTAATTCTTGACAATAAAAAATTATGGCACAGGTGGATCGAAATGTTGTGCAACACTTAATGCAATCCATCAACACGAAAACAAAGATTTGCATAAGAAGAACTAAATTTATGTCAATTTCTTTTCGCTTTTATTAAATGTTAATAAATGAGTATCAATTTATGATTTAAAAGAATTCTCTGGGTATTTTGTTTCATAAATATTAAACATTTATGTGACCAGATTATATGTGAACGATGCTTAAACGTTAAAAACTTTTCGTATTAAAATACAGTAACAATAAACATGATTAACCTATTGTGTCGAAATTATTGCCAAAAAAATTTATTTCACGAAATTCATAAAATTCCAAACGCTAATACTGTCAAATTATAAAAGATAATTTACCTAATTCTTTTTTATCGTTAATTTTTTATATGTATTTAATAAAATGTCAAAGAGTAAATTAAAAATTTTAAGAATTTGTTTAAGAAAATTTAAAAAAAAATACCTTAAATAAATAAATAAAACTCACCTTGAAATCTTTACTAAAGTTTCACGTTCAGCTTGCCATAATAATGATTAATTTCCTTGCATTTCTAATTCCAGAACTCCTTCCCAACTGTAAATAAACCTGCAATGAAAAAAAAACAACAAATAAACAAGCTGCTGCCAAGATGTGTATGCTCACAAACCACTTGGTGTACAGGACGAAATAAAAATGCTAAATTCAACTAAATAAACTACAGCTGCTCTTATCCTCTCTCTATCTCTCTCTCTATCTCTCTCTCTCTATCTTAAACTAAACGTAGCAAGGTGAATTTAAATACTAGGTGATAGCGTAGCGCCAGCTGATTATTCATGGTGAATTTGAAAATGTCAAAAAGTTATATAAAAAAAAAACTTTTTGACAGTGACGAAAGTTTTTCATATAGAAAAATGCCTGTTGTTCTTGCCTTGTTGTAATTGTTGTAGCAATGCGGTCACCTGGTATTTAATTTCACCATGAAACGTAGTGTGCTCAATAATCATCATCATACATTTAGTTGTTTTTTTTTAATTGTAGTATATTTAAATTAAGTTTATTATCCTTTTTTTAATTTTACATTAAACAAATACTCAATTTTTCGTGATAGTAAATGACAAAAAGGGCAAAATTATATTTGTCTGGTAAAAGTAAAAAACAAAACAAGTTAATGATTTATTTTTTATTGTTTTATTTTAATTTTTTATAGTTTTGATTATTTTTTCTTTTACGTAAATTATTATATTTAAACAAACAAAAAATTAACCCGAAACTCTTTTATTTTTTTCCAAGAAAATTTTACAAATATTAACAAAAAAAGCCTAATTATACATACCTACATAAATAATGAACTATATATTTTTTTTAATTTTATACTAGAGATAGTAATTCCAATTAAGAAAAAATTTAAAAAAAAAAAAACAAAAATGTCACTCATAATTAGTAGACCTTAAATGCAATGTAATTTAAATTTTAAAAATAAAACAAACAAACAACATAAAAGAAAATAAAACACGATACAAATAAAAAAAAACAATATTTCAGTGTCTCTAATTAACCGTTTAAGGAAAACAATTCTAAAACATATAAGAAAACTGCAAGATTTTCATAAAAATTTTATATTTCTGTCGCTATTTCAGAATTATCCTGCCGTAGACAGACTTTAAGGGCTTCGGTCTCTTCTTCCAAATGATCTAGTTTCTTCATTAGAATTATCTGTAAAGAAAAATTAGATGTTATATTTACATACTCGTATACACACATATTTACTAGAAACATTTTTATATGTATACCTTGGCTGCAGATATAATTTCTTTGGCAATTTTCATGGGCATATGTTCAACAGATTTAACCAAATCGAAGGGTCGTGTTTTGGCAATATCCTCTACTGTTTTAAAGCCAGCCGTAAACAGTTGTTTGGCACGATTCTAAAAGTTTAGAGTATTTATTAGTTGTTTGATGTATTAATTGTTTTTACACTAGATACTTGATTGAAGATTTTGATGAAGTTATTCATGTTTCAATTGTTCTTGTATAGAAGTTTTACACTAGAGACTTGATTGTAGAATTATTACAATGACGTCATAAAGGGTTCAAATGTTCTTATATATAATTTCTACACTAGAGACTTGATTGAAGAATTATGAATGTTGCAATTGTTCTTATCGTGTTTTTAAAGTCCTTCTTAATTTCGTCTTTCGTAATCTTTTAATTTCGTCTTTTATTCTTAATCTCTGGATATTCCTTTAGCCATGTGGAAGTAGTGTTTTGAAATTCCTACAGCTAAATTTCTACAAATATACTTCGATGTGTTTCTTATCACTTTTTAAACAATATTTGAATATTCGTAGGATAAATGATTTGTTTAATAAAGCAAGTACATTGCTTAAACTTTACTTTTAAATGTCCCGATAAATTTTCAATCAATGTTGTACATTTATTTAGTCGTTTTTTTACACTATTTTTTAATTTTACAAAAAATAAATTATTTATTTCGTTTTAAGCAACTACTTTGCTTATAATTAAGTTGTTAATGTAGCGATGAGTTTTAAATCAATGATGTAATTTAATTTTGTCGTTTACTATGTTTTCTCTCATGAAACAATTTTTTTTAACTAATTACTTGTAGCGTTTTAATAGTTTGCATAATTCAAATTGATTTTTTAATAACTTTCTTTACACAATCATAATTTTTACACACTAATCTTATCAATGCTTATATATTTTTTGTATTTTTCACTTCAATAACTTTGTTTAATATTAAGGTTACTTCAGATTAGGGATTTCAAACGGGACTTGTTTGGGATTGGCATCCCTACTTCAGATACATCTAACATCACTGGTGTATACGTAAAAGTTATTTTTCTTTTGCTATTTTTTTTAAAAAGGTATCAATATAAACAAGTAAAGTATTATAGTATATTCAGCTGTATCTAATATTTTCTATAAAAATAATTCACGTTTCTAATCTTGAATCCTTAATATATTTGTATATACATATATGTATGTGTAAATGAAAAAAGGATCTCAAGAGATGCCGGGATTTGTTTTAAAAAGTTCCGGGATTTTTAGGAATTGGGCGATTCTATTCTAGACAACTTTTGATACTGTTTTTTAATGCAAATTTAAAGTAAAATATCTATATTTTATAATAATATATTTTTTTAAACGTAATATTAGTTTGTTGTTCACTTCGAAGCATTAAGATTTATAGATTTGGCGCGAACAGAAAAATCATTCATGTTGCACCCGTCATGGCTTAACGAGCAAATTTCTTATTATTGGATTATATTTCTCTACGATGTTTGATATGAAAATCATCGTCTGATATCTCATCTTTCACAATAAAAAAGAATAATACAATAAAAGTTTAAAAATTAACAGTTTTGTGTTTTTGTGGTATGACCTTTTGAAAGTTGGCCAATTTAGTTTCACCCGTCATGCACTTTAAAGCTTTCTCGTGGCTCTTTGCTCGTTTCATATAAATTCTTTCAAATAGATAACAATATATGTATAGAAAAATATTACCCCTTCTAGAAATAAGTTAATTGAAAATGTCTTTCTTTCTATTACGTTTAAAACGTCAAAATGTTGCACCCGTCAGAATAGAATCGCCCAATTATTAAATCACGAAAATTAGTATTTGTGTAAAATATCCAAAAAAGTATATTTGTGCCGGAAACTGATGAGAGCGATTTGGAAGACCATTGTGAGAAACCTACTACTTCAAAGAAAAAACAACCTGAAAAACCAAGAGTCCAAATTTGGATAGAAAGTCATTTGCCTCCGTATTCGAATGAAAACTTTCCATTTCAGGGAAATACGAATCTCCCAGATATTATCGAGGAACTGGACGGACCAGCAGAGTTCTTTAATTTTTTTTCAATGACGATTTGATAGAATTCATAGTTGAACAGTCGATGCAAGACTTTCCATTGAATTCCGTTAGAGCTGACGGTATTGGTCATTTTCCCAAATGGATGAAAACGAGACAACTTTGTCAAAATAATTGCTCCTTCCGTTCCTATACTTATTGTGAGAAATGTGAAGTATTTTTGTGCTACAATGATAAGAGAAACTGTTTTACAAGTTTTCACACTGATGCATAGAAAACCATATATGGCAATTAGAAAATACCTCTGAATACATACAAAGCCATATATGGCTTATTTTTTTTCTCGTAAAATATCCAATTACATATAAACATTTTTTCTTTCTAAAATATATAAATACATCCTAAATAAACACTAATTTGTGGTCTAAAAATTTGTTTTATTAAAAAATCGATGCTCATGCAGTAGAGGGTTAAAGTTATTTTCGGAAGTGGGCCTTATATGGGAGCTACGAGTAATTATGGACCAATCTGCACAAAATTTGCAGATGTGATTTGGCTTCATTTACCACTCATTTGTAATGAAATTTGTTTGGATCTTGCATAATTTAAACATTTATGATCGGTAAACCCCAATTTCGGGAGGACATTTGTATGGCGGCCAAGTGAAATAATGGACCGATTTACACCAGTTCGATCCCATCCATCCTTGGGCCGAAAAAATATCACGTACCAATTTTTATCGAAATATCTGTAAAATTGCGACCTGTACTCTGCGCACAAGCTTTACATGGCCAGCCAGCCAGACGGACGGACATCGTTAAATCGATTTCGAAAGTGGTTCAGAGTCGACCGGTATACTTTAAGGTGGGTGTTGGACCAATATTTCTGGGCGTTACAAACATCAGCACAAATCCAAGATACCCTCCCCACTATGGTGGTGTAGGGTATAATAATAGCGAACCAATGTCAAGGTACTTGGTTACGTCAAACTTTAATGAAACTGAAAAATTGCTATCATTGCAATTTTGTATAGTTACAATGTATTATAAGAATTATTGTTTAATGAACTCATATTTTATTGTAAATTCGGCAAATTTCACTAAGTACATACACACTTATTATGTTAATAGTTAATGAAGAAAATGTTATTAGCTGATCTAATTAATTTAGTATATAAGTCAAGCAAATTGTAAATAAAGAACAGAATTGATTTAAGAATCTAACTTAACTGTTGTCTTTCATTAAATTCTCAAAAAGGCGTTTCATCGCTCGTCTATATCGGCTGGTGAGCTTTATTGAAAACACAATCCATAGGGAACTAACTATACAACAAAATACACTACACAGATGGGTATTTATCATAATGGAAAGCATTTTGAAAATATTAAACGTATATTTAATTATGATTATTTGTCTTTTAATTAACATATTTTACTGGAGGTCTACCTACGTCTTGTATCTATTATCAACTATCGTTAACTGGTATTTTTTCCGGATTTAATGATATTGTGAGCAACAAAAATAATATTTTTAATCAAGACTTTATTCTTCTAATATATGAAATCTTAAGATGATGTCAAATTTTGCAAATATTAATATGTAAGTACTTACAATTTTCACAGCTGGTAATTCCAGCAACGGTTCCAATTCCAGTGTCCCGCAGCGATCCATCTTATTGCCAACACGTTCAAATAACGGCTTAAAACACCAAAACTCTGTTATTTGTTCACACAAACGCACAATTGCACTGGCAGCTGCTGTCGCTTGACTCGCTAAATTCTGCAACTGGCCACGTTCAATATTAAATTTAGCCGACACGGTTGGTAAAGGCACAACATTCATTAGGTCCATCAGTATTAATACTTTATATAAACGATTCAGTTTTAATTCCATTGGACCCTGTATGGACATGTTTTTCACAATTTTCGCAGCATGAGCTTCGGTAAAACCCATTTGTTTAAACAGATTTTGTGTGGGCTCATCCAGCTGTTCATAGGCCCGAAATAATATGGCAGCATCGGCTGGAAATAGTTCATCACCCACAGCATTTGAATTGAAAGAGACCACCAGGTAAATCAAATGTCCATAATTACTGAGTATCAGTTGCTTTTGTGCCGTGGCTAGTTCATTGTGGATAGCATAGGCACGACGATAATCTATGCCAGCCTTGAAAGCCGCCTTGCCTATGGTGGTCAATTGAAAGCGTGTATTGCTGTGTAATCTAATGGTACGCTCTGGTAGGTTGCAACTGGTTTTGTTTTGTAGATCTTGGGTTATTAAAACATCGGATACATCATTTTTGGCATCGTTATTGGTCATTTGTAAAACTTTATTTTTAAACATTTCACGTAATATTTCCTTCACCATTGACTCGACAGAGATGCCAAGCTGTGTGGATTGCACCGCCAACAGGGTGCCTTGGACCAGACGATGTAAATCTGCACGACACGATGCTAAGCCCAAACCAATTGCACTGAGAATAAGAGCCTAAAAAGGGGTAGAGGCGGAACATTTAGATTTCACATTTGTGAATCCATTTAGATTTCAATTATTTACTTTGTGACCATGATTTTTCTGAAAATTTTTACACACCTGTAAACCAACTCTTCCCTGATAGTCCAACGAACTTATCGCCTTGTCCATAGGCGAAAACAACATCTCACCCACACGCACATTATCACGACTCGAACTTATCAATATACTCTCACCTGCCTCGCCCATACCCGCTCGTCCCGCACGACCAATCATTTGCTTGTACTTGCACAAGGTCATAAACTCTGCACCCACATACGGTGCTCGAATAATAACACGTTTAGCTGGCAGATTAACACCAGCCGCCAGCGTAGATGTACAACATATGACACTCAGTACACCAAAACGGTAAGCAGTCTCAATAAATTTACGTTCATCGGTGGTGAGACCCGAATGATGATAGGCCACGCCATAAGGTATGGTACGCGCTAAGACTGGACTTAAAATGCCACAGATTTTATCGAGAGCATCCATTAAATCGCTTTTTTCGCTCTTGCGATACTCCAAGAACTTGGATCTAAAAATACATAGTGAAAAAGCCATTTAAAGAATTTGGGAATAATTAAAATAATTATTAACTATTCATTAAAGTTTTTGATTTAATGTGTTAATTTAGTGTTAGTATGTTTTTGTGAATTTTCCATTCGCCGGGAAATGTTACAAAAACTGTTAATTTCCTTAACTAGTCAAATTTTTTAATATACTTATGCTAGTGATTTGAACAGTGATTTTTCTCACCGCGAATTTACTTACTTTGGTAAAACACGACTTAATAGAACCGCCACATTCTCACAATTTTTACGTGAAGAACAAAATATTAAACAGCCATTTTTGGGAGCACACTCCGTTACCAAACCAGCCAAATGATCAGGATCCGATTTTTTAACAGCTTCACTATACTGTGGCACAAAAGAAAAAATTGCTTATAAACACAAACTTAGTTTAATATGTAAATAAACTCACATTAAAATTAACACTACGACTATAAACAAAAATGTCTTCTAAAGTTTTTCCTTGTAAATTAATTTCCAATATATCACGGCCACATTTAATGTATTCTTTCAGCTCAACGGGACGAAAACCGCGTGTATAAACATCAGCCTTTAAAAATTCCGAAATTTCCGAAATATTGCCAATGGTGGCACTCATGCCTACAATTTGTATTTTAGCTGTTTAAAGAAAAAATAATTACATTTATATGTATATTTATAAAATACCAGTTAATAGCTTTTAAAACTTACCATTTATGTACATAATTTTTGTTAGCAATGCCTCTAAATAGGCACCTCTACCTTTTTCACCTATCAAATGCAATTCATCCACCACCACTAAACCAATCTCATTTGCTCTTTGGGCATCAATTAAACTATCCAATAGCACAGCTCCTTTTTCTATTGAGGCTATATAAATACTTTTGCGTTTCTTTCTGGGCACTGGTGGACATTTACCCTTGCCGGCTGTATACTCGTCCACTATGAAATCTAAGGCTATGGCAAAAGGTGACATGGCACTGACCTGTGAAGGTAATGAACTTAATTAGATTTACTAAACTTTAGCCTAACCCAAAGACTGAAAATAACTTGTGCACAAATTCAAGTCACAGAAATTACCAATTATTAATGGTTATAAAAATAACATTTTATTTATTTTTTTCACAATTTGTTAATAGATATATTCATTTAGATGTAAGTTTCTCTTAATACTTAACCACAAATTTCAAACATATTAATTGATTTCCTGCATAATTCAGTTTTATTAGCCCGTGTAGAGCCTCCACTACTTTGCAGTTGAACATGCGGATTTTCTAAGCTTTCAGTGCCGCCTGACTACTTTCAGTCTCTGGTGTAAACATATATGTACTCGTATGTATGTACATACCTTTTCTTGAACTATTGACACGTAGGGCAATATGAAGAGAACGTTTTTCTCACGACATATTACCTCACGCAGCATTAATAATTCGGCTACCAAAGTTTTGCCACCACTAGTGGGTAAAGCGTAGATTAGATTTTTACGCTGGCGTATGGCCGGCAGGTTAAGACATTCATCTTGCCACTCTGTTTAAAGTAAAAGGACAATACAAACACATATTTTAATTAGCAAATTATAGTAATGAATACCATATGAGTATTCGAAACTCCGAGTTAGGCTTTTAATTTGAACTTTAAACTTATATTTATACATTGTTTAAATAGTTTCAATCGTAGTTTTATAGTCTTATTTAATCTTAAATTAAAGGTCTAAAATATGTTCACTATATATGTAAATCGAGAAATCTGCTCAGAAATAGGTATGTATTTATGTATACTGAAATATAACTAAATGTTAAGAACACATTCACAAACATATACAAAACTGTAATAACAATCTTAAAAATATGCAAATTAAATATACAAAACGGACTCATGTACATACATATATTTTTTTAAACTTACCATATAAGTTTTGTATACCCTTGTGATTAAATATCATTTTCTTAACTTTTTCTGGCAGACCATAAAAATCTCCCTTACAGGGATAATCTTCAGTAACTTCCTGTTCGAATATTTGAGTATCCCAATTGATATTTGATAAATAATGCAAATCTGTACGATTCGCCTCCTCCACATAAGTTTGATGCAAAGGATGTGTGGTACGATTTTGAATCTCTTCGCGTGTCTCATACTGAGTACCTTGTATACAACTATCTATGGGCAATTTAAAAATCTTTTGAGTCTCATTATTAACTGATATTGGTTGGGGAACTTTAAAGGCCACATCATTGAGGAATTTTTGCGTACATTGAGCCAATTCATCAATGGGGAAATCATCTTTGAATAAATCATCTAATTCATCTTGACTTTTATTCACAGCAGCAGTTGCAACATTTTGAGTAGTTGTCACTTCTAAATTTTCCGAGATTTTTTCACTTTCCGTTGCCACTAATTCATCCAAATTTATTTCAGAAAATAAAGTATCATCTCCTGCAATATCTGTATTGGGTAATATTTGTATCATAGGTGTGCCTCCAACATTTTCACCGCTACTCAATGCTTCGTCTTCCAGCATAATGTCGGTAAATAAACTGTCGTCTGTATGGTCACCATGGAATTGATGACTATTAGCCGGTCGATTTGATTCTATAAGTTTGTCCAATTTTGAGTCAGTAAAAAAACTATCTTCCGTTTCGGGCCATAATACACTTTCACTAGGTTCTATAAGAGATTTATTGCTATTGCAGCTCTGGTCATTGTTAGTATGATGATATTTCTGTTTTTTATTTATGTTTTGATCATTTCCTGATTTACAATCACGCAAACGCACGTTTTTAGACATTAATATTAATAATAAAACTATTTAAATTTCAAAACAAATATTTACTACTATATGCAATGAATATTACAAACAACACTGTTGATATTTTTGCGCCAAAAAATATAAACAACATCAGCTGTCGTATTGTATTTAAGAAGTTACCAGATTTAACATTTGGCTACCAATATCTCGACTACGGCTACCTGACAATACCGGTAATTGGAATTATTTAGACCACAAAAGAAACTCGGTTAAGAGTTATTTTCAAATAAAAGCGTATTTTTCGAATAATCCGAAAATCGATTTTCTAAAAAAAACTAGGTTACAAGAATACATGATGTAAGTGATAAATCAATATATGTAAACTTTATGCACTGTCTTGACACACCGAATATTTGTTAACACAGCTAACCTTTTTTGTCCGCACTTGAATTGGTCTTGTGTGATCATCTAATGTCTATGCTATTTTTTTTTTGGTTGTCATAATATTTTTATTTAAAAACAAGTAAGAGTACTATATTCGGCTATGCCGAATCTTATATAACCTTCACCTTTGTTGTGGATGCATAATTATATTATATACATATATATACAACATATTATATTGTTACGTTTTTACCTTTTTATTAATACACGTTGTTTGATCAATGCCATCTGTCGATGAAATTATTCGTAACAATATTAATTCACTTAGTTTTTTTTTGATGAAATTTTCAGAGGTTGTCTCGGATTGTTGCTCATATCTCCGTTATTTATGGGCGGATTTTGCTGATTTTAAATAGCAAACTTCTCGAAAGCATGTCTGACAGAATTAATGAAGATTTGGATCCCGAAGATAGTCCCCAGATAGACTTCAAAAAATTGATTTCAACATCCAGACAGACGGACATGGCTTAATAGACTCCGCTATCTATAAGGATCCAGAATATATATACTTTAAGGGTATAAAAATACAAATAAAAATATGATGCATTTACGATACATTTTTCCCACACAGAACATGAATGAATTTTCTGTAATTCTGCCGTTTCGTCAAAACGTCAGATTAAAACATTTTATCTGGCATCTTCTTTGCATATACATATTACAATTTACTAATTAGAATTAAAAAATGTAAACAAACATAAATAAATTTTATCTGTGAAATTTGATACATTTAAAAAGATTTTTTTATCAATCATAAAAAGCATTTACATTATTTTATGTCAAATAAAAAATGCTTTCATAATATCATAAAAATAAATAAAAGTTTTTAAACTCTTCACTGAATTTTGTTATGTGAAAGATTTACATCGAAGTAAACACATACAATGGAAGAAAGACGGTATTCCTCATGGATGTTGGAAAGGATTGCAATTGGAGATACCGTACGTTTGCGTTTAGGTACTAGTACAGTAGGACGTCATTCTTCAAGTGTCATACGTATTATGGATTCAGCGTATGTGTCCCGACATCATGCTGTAATTGAAGTCATGGATGATAATAAAAGTGTGTCCATTAAGGATGTGGTATGTATAGTTTTCAATGGAATACACTATTTGTTTTTTTTTTAATTATATTCAAATATTTATTATTAACTTCCTATATACATACATATAAATATTCAATAATTCTTTCTATGTCCTATCTATTCAACAATTTTGATCCTCTAATGACGTTATTTGATTACATTATCGCCTTTATTAAAGTGCAATAATTTACTTATGCATGTACATATAAAAATTTTTTCACTCGGCGATTCCCATGAAAAATTTCTCCAGATCTCACTGATATTTCCTAATCACACGAACCATTCCTGAAGAAGGTGGATAAGACTAAAGTAGAAGGGTGTGGTAAATCGATTACGATTATGAGCGGCAATCAATTTCCAAGGTCATATTTCAATACATACACTCAGATTTTTGTTTTGAAGTGCATTGCTGAGAAATGTTAATCGAAAATTATTAATATGAAAATAAAAGTACGAGAAGTTTGATATTGTCCATAATACAACAATATAAGGTAGAATTATTATAAAGTACATTGTCAATAATACAATTCCTGTATTTTCTATGTATAACACGGTGCGACAGTCCAAAATACCTGGGACCCGATATTATTTTTCTTGTAGTGCTTGTCGAGTAAAAGAAGATTCCAATAGTAAAATATGCCGGACACCTCCAAAATATCATTTTGTGTATAAACCAGGAGTGCCCAAGCCCTATACTCTTGGTGCTCTTTTGTATTTGTAGCTATAGGCTGTATGTTTTGTATACTCATTACAGCACTCAGCACTAGCAATACGAAATACACAAACAACTTTGCCTTTTTTGTTTTTTTGCCGTACTTCACTCTATACACACAAGCGCAAAGCAACAACACTTTCGTAAGCTCTACTGGTAAACATTGGTGACTGCGATCGTCAATGTAGATTTTGTTTTTGTTTAACGTATCCCTGCAGAAAGCTTGGGGTAAAGCATGGTGAAATTAAATACCAGGTGACCGCATTGCTACAACAATTACAACAAGGCAAGAACAACAGGCATTTTTCTATATGAAAAACTTTCGTCACTGTCAAAAAGTTTTTTTTTTATATAACTTTTTGGCATTTTCAAATTCACCGTGAATAATCAGCTGGCGCTACGCTATCACCTAGTATTTAAATTCACCTTGGGGTAAAGTGTCTCCAAGTCACCACTTTTGTCTACTATTTAGTTGACATTGTCGACTAAGAGTCTACACTTTTTTACTTTGCTTTGGGTAGAGAGAGAAATTTTTTGACATTGTCAACTTTGAAATTTTAAAACTCACCAAATATGATGTTTGTGTTTCTGCTTTTTTTTATTATTTTCAAAGTTTTGTTTGAAAAACAAAAAAAAGTGACTAAAATATATTTTAAGTGAATTTAAAAAACAAAAAATGAGTAAACGAAATTAAAAGAAAAGTGAAAGAAGAATTGGATTTGTAAAGAGTAGAGACAGAGAAAATTTTGAAAAAATGTTCAGTGAATGTTCTATCACTAATGATTTTGTGGAGACTGCTGAAGAATTTTTGGAGCCCGTAGACGTCATTGTGCAGCCATTTGAAAATTTGCCCACACTAAAATTTTCTTTACGACAAAAATTAAAAAGTTGGTATGTAGAGACTGCACCTTCAAGAAAATGCTTGGAGAAGTTGCTAGCTATATTGCAGAAAAATGTCAAACAACGATAGCACCCAACAATCCAAAGGAAAATTAAAGTATTTTCCTCAACAAGGTAAATTTTTATTTTACTTCTAGTTTTTACGCTACTAATAATATTATATTTCATCGTTTTTTTCTTTTTTTTAGTTAATTTAAAGTGTCATGGCTGATTACCTTTTTTATTTAATAAAACACGTAATTTAACAAAATAGTTTGTTTTTAATTTTACTAATGTGAAAATCTAGTAAAAGTAAAAAAGGAAATCCAATAAAAATATCTTAAAGTGTAGACTAAAATTACAAAAATATACTATTGACTCTCTGGTTCCAATGTCTACATATGGTGCCATGAGAACTATCTAGTCACTATTGACTCTCTGGTTCCAATGTCACTACTGAATTGCAATGACACGTACATGTTAAATGTCTATAGAAAATTACATGGCCTGGGGTATAGTTGGTCAGTAGTACTGGAGACAAAGTCAATAGTGAAGCAGTACTGTTTCACTATTGACATTTCCTGCAGGGATGATACCGTTTAAAAATGTGTGTTCTTTCTTTGTATGTATTGGCTTTTACAACAAAAAATACTGAATAAAAATTAGTTTTTATTATAAGGCTTGATATTACATAAATGAATAAATAAAATAAAATAAATAAATAAATGTATTGGTGTTTGCTCTTACATAAGCAACTTTTGGGCACTCCTGGTATAAACAATCTATTTTGAGCAAATGATATTTATTTTATTTATTTATTTATTTCAAAGTAATTTAAAAAACCTTAAATTATGCCATACATTAAATAGTTGAGACTTCATCTTATTTTTTACACTTTATTCACTTATTTTCCCACAGTCCAGTAATGGCATTTTTGTCAACGATGTGAAATATGAAAAAGTAACTGTACAACTAAATAATGGTGATATCATTGGCATCGGTGTAAATACTGGTGATTATGACAATGAATTAGATGTACTAAAGCTACCAATATATGAATTAAAGTATGCACCAATAAGACAACTGAGAAAACCAAACGCAAATAGGCCAGCATCACTACCAATATCTAAGCCATCTCCGTCAGAGCCACCAGCTGGAAATAGCGACAATAAACATGCTGAAAACAACAATAAGAAAGAAGCGGACAATAATTCAGTTAAAGATGATATGAAACCATGTTGCAGTAAAACCCTCAACGCGGAAAAAATAATTGCTAAATATGACGTATTCGTAATAAGTGACGACGATGATGATGAATGCGATGTGGTGCAAAAATCCAAAAATGATCAAATGGATATAATAACACAGCCAAAACAAAAAGATCCGGCGGACAAATCCAATGAGAAACAACAGGAATTGCATACAGATTCCACAAAACAAGTAAACAGACATGATCAAATAAATGATCAGCTAAAATCAAAAGAATCGGAAGAAAAATTGAATGACAAACAAGAGAAAACAAAGAATATAGAGGTGGTATTCAAAAATGAACCTATCGACGACAAGGACTACATAAATCCTTCACAGAAAAGGCAAGAGAAAACTTCCTATAACGTAATGTTGAATTTAATAAAAGATACTAAGGAATCTTTAACAAACGCCATAAATCCCTCAGAAACAACTATGGCTAATGGTAATATCCTGGCGCAAGATACAAATAAAGATAAACCACAAAGCTGCGACCAAATAGCTTTAGCTGAGGGCTCCTTAAGCAATAAAGAACAGACAAAAGAAATATTATTGCATGTTCCTATTATTTCGGATGTAAAAAAGGAACTCATACGTTCTGTCTCAGCCGATATACAAAATATTTTTGGAGACCTAGACTTCGACAACGAAATACAAAAGAAAATTAAAGAAATAAATCCTTTAGTTTACAATGAAATCCATACATCCAACAATTTAAAACCTCTAGATGGCGATGACCAATTGAAAATGCTTAATAATGGCGATTATATAGTATTAACCGATGACGAAGATCTGGAGGTGGAGGAATTGGGTACCATTGTTCCTTTTATTATGGAAAGCAAAGAAAAAAATTCTATTACTTCTATTACTACCATGGATACAGCAAAAAGTCCCAATGTGTTTGATAATTCATTGGATAGCTCCAAAGAAGAAGTGAGCTTGGTGAGCATAGTACAACAGAACAAAGTAGTGGCCGAAAAACCGAATATTACTGAAACCCACGATAATATCGATTTAGATGAATATACCAAATATGCACCAAATAGTGATGACGAAGATATAGAAGAGCTTATGTTTTCCCAGGTTATCATAAACGACATGAAAGCCGAGCTCCAAGATGATTTAGATAACCAAGACAATTTACCTCTACCTAATACAAATATTGATCAACATGCACCAGCTGTCCCCAATATGGAGGAATTATTGGCCATAAAACAAGAACCTGGTTTAGAGGTATACTCAGATATTCCTAAAGAACTGCAAAACTCTTGCTGGATTATAAGCGATGACGAAGATTATGATGAAGAATTGGAAACTAAAGTTAACGATTGGTCAAATAAAATATGCTCGCAGAGCTTTAATCTACTCTCACAAAGTATGTCACAAGTTTATGACATAGATGAAGAAAACAATAATGATTCTAATGAAGGTGACGATTATAATGAAGAAGGTGACTTTAATCTGCTGGAAGATGATATTGAGGGCATAGCAAACATGTACAATAATATTAACAAAGAGAATGAAGTGAATGTAAAACTAGAAAATCTTAATGATGAATTGAAAAAATCTAAAAAGCAGACCTTTGAAGCTTTAAATACAAAACCAAGTAAGAAAATAGAAAAGGTTGCCAAAACTAAAAATAACGATATGGATGAACCAAAACTGCAGACTATGGAAACTGGTTTAACAAATGAAAAGAAAACTAAAGAAATTGAGCCAACTGTTAAAGAAAAAAGTCCGGTTATTGAAATTAACAATGCCAGTATTCTCAAAGATTCTCCTATAATACGCATAAGACGTTTGAGCAAAACACACCCTGTTTTGCAACCTCTCTCCTCTTCAGAAGATGAATTTGATTTAGATAACCAGGAATTGCCTAAAGGCCTTAAGAGCTCAGATGTAGACAAACATACAACAAGACTAACTCCGCCCGTAATAGAGGCACCCTCACTTCCTAAACACAAAGGTAAGCTTAGAGGAGTTTCAGCTGAAATGCCTAAAAAGTACGTAAACAAACTTAAATCTGTGTCTGTGCAGAAAAAAATGTCGTCTATGAAAGAAAAAATCCACCATGAACGCTATGTCAATGACTTGAAAAGGAAGTGGCTTGAAAAACCTAGCATTGCTAAGAAACGCGATAAAGAACATAATAAATTTATTAAAGAATGTCGCAAGGATAAACTCAAGGAATTAGCTGAACGCAAAAAGAGTCCCTCCAAAGAAAACAAAAAACGTAAAATGCCCACACAAGATCATGAACATAAAGCAAAAGTTGCTAAAGTGAAAGTAACCACTCACAACAGAGGAGCTTTTCTAGTAAATAATGACTCAACATCTTTACCGCCACCACCAGCCCATAGCCGCAAACCCGAACCAATAGGTCAATTTAAGATACCAAAAGTTTTGAAAAAAACTGACGAACCCAAAAAATCCAATTCTAATGAAATCAATAAAAAGAATCCTCTAACACGCTCGCTTAGCATAGACGGCTTTGAAACATTTTCACAACAAATTACTAAACCAGATGAGTTATTGCACAAACGGCTAAACTCAGATGCTAAAAAATGTGATAAACCTCCTCCAAGCAAAAACAACATGCATAAACCCCCACCTTTAAGAAGGCATTCTACAACTGAGCCTGCCAAACGTTTAATACAACCAAGTGCCAAGGGCAGAGCTACTCCACCGCCACCATCCATTCCCATTTGCAAAGAGTCAATAGCAGCGCGAGCGGTCAGGACCACAAATAAAATAACATTTGCCTCTATGGAAAAGAACATAGTAGAAAGTGAGGAAAATAAACGAAAATTAAGTGTATTATGTTCTAATAACACCACCAACCTCAACACCACCATATTGAAACCACTCAATAATGTGGCACAGTATTTGAGTTGCTCAACAAGTGCTAAAAAGAAAACTGTACGCTTTAATGATACGCCCATTATATACTACATAGAACGTATTACGGG
This sequence comes from Bellardia pandia, assembly GCA_916048285.2. Taxonomy (NCBI): domain Eukaryota; kingdom Metazoa; phylum Arthropoda; class Insecta; order Diptera; family Calliphoridae; genus Bellardia; species Bellardia pandia. The sequence continues at coordinate 27,487,728 of OU696531.1, forward strand.
CGCCTGCAAAAAGATCAATAACAAAGATGTTTTGCCTAAGACCACACACAAAGATCGTCGTCATTTAATTAGAAGCGTATATCCCATTGTCGATCAAACTGACGTCATCATTTCGAAGATTCTTTTCTGGAGCAATGAGTGGCTAATAAAACGTAATGCCGCTGTAGAAGCTGCCGGTGATGTAGTATATCCAATGCCGACAGATTTCAGTTCATTTGAACATTATAAAAGGTAAGAGTGAAGTGTTAAGCATGTACATAATTAAAAGTCATTTTGAAATATGGCTTAGAGCTAGTTTGTGGGATAAAGATAATCTACATTTTTCGCTTAAACCTAGATTAAACTAAAAATTGTGTTTCTCAGTTATTATTTATTTGATATATAATATAGGTTTAACTGAGCATCATTGGTGAGTTAAACCTAGATATAAAATGTCAAAATACAAACAGCTGAAAAATAAAATAAACAATTCAACAAGTGAAAAGAAATTAACATTTTAACAAAAATTAAAAAAAAATGGATTATTCTAGTGATGATGAGGATTTAAGTGTTTCAAACACATATAATAACTTAAATATGTCAATTGTTAGAAAGATACGAACAATAAGGACAAGTCCTTATATTTACATTTATACCGTCGTCATCATAGATGGGCTCATGTCCAACCATTTGTTCCTGCTGAACTATGTTTAGTACATTTTCATCAATTGTTGTGATCTTTGAAGGTGGTTTTGGTCCACCACCTGTTTTATATCTCTCTATTCTGTCTAAAGCAAAATTCTTTTTCGCGTCCTTAATATTTTCATATTTAGTTTTTAAATTTTTATATGATCGGTAACAATCAAAGGCTGAATTAAATTCAGTCTCGATTTCTTTCCAACAATTAATTTTATCATCTGAGCTTGTCCTATCTGTTTTTTTGCACTCTATTATATTTTTTTTTGCTCTCCACCAGTTTTAAAAAGAATTCGATTTCGTTGGTTCTAAAGTTGTTAGATCTTTTTTTATTCATTATAATTTTAAATCCATTTTTTTAATTTTTTCAAAGTTAAAGTTTTCAAATACTGTTATTGACGCGGTTGCTTCTTTTGCGAAAATTTAAGATATTACCATATTTATATAAAAAATTAGGAGGAATGATGGCATGTATTTTGACTGAAAAGTACGGCAATGCTAACAAAATTGACAGGAGGTAATCCACTACTGAGAAACACAATCAGTAGTTAAATCCCGGCAAAATATATTTGAGGTTTAATATAACAGTGTGTTAAGCTGAGTTTAACTGACAAGTAAAAAACTAGCTCTTAGTTAGTTAGTTCAGAAGGTTAGTGTATAAAGTACATTTGTACTTGGATACCAATTAGTCCATTCTACATTTTAAGAAGTAATAAAAAAGTAAACATATATGTATGCATGTACATAGATAATAGCAAAGGTTAGGAATGTTGAAATACAATTGCAAAGTTGGTAATAAAATAAAATTTTAATTTATATTTTTATGTATATTTTTATGTATGACTAGCTGACCGCCCCGGCTTCGCTCGGTATTTACTATTGATTTGTATTTCATAGAATAAGATGTATTCACAACCTGCCTGCTCTTATTTATTTGCAAATTTGTACAGCATACTTTAGGGGACTTTTTTTTTCAAATGTTGAATTTTTTCAGGAAAAAAATCATAACTGAAGAATGGCTAGACCGATTTTGGATTTCAAAATCAACTAACCATCATCACTCCTCCCTGTACCTTCCCTAAAAATTTTATGGCAATCGGTCGAGCCGTTCTCGAGTTATGGAGTGACAATCAAAATGTACACTTATTTTTATATATATAGATTTGCCGAGCCTCAATTGATGTTTGTCTTCAGATAGTAAATTTTTGACTACTTCCCGTTACAACTTAGTCTGTTTTAATGATAAATTACGTTATACTTTTAATCAAAGAAAAATCAAACAATTGTTACTATTTTTGAAATAATAGCGGTTTTTTGCATATTGCAAATTGACCTATTTTACCAATAAATCATTTAGGTTTTGTTTCTTTTGTTTTTTTGTGATATCAATTCTGCTTAAACAACTTAATAAAACTTCAATATTATTTTCTAATATAATATTATTTATAATAATAATCTGTTTTAACAGTTTAACTTAAGCTACATACTTCATAAATAAGCGTTTGTTTTATTTTTAAATAATATTTAACCTCACATTATTGCAATTGTTCATTTTTTTTTTCTTCTTTAAACACTTTCAGCATTGTATTTCCTTTAATGAAACTTGAATTTGTTAGTACACTAGAACGTGAATACACTTTAACTCTAAATGTAAAAAAATTCAAAGTATCTTTAGAGTATGCCACCCACAACAAGGATCGCATAATGTTGGTGACAAAATGTAAGTGTTTAAAAAAAAATATAAATTATTTACCTAATTAAACTAGCCGCTTATTCCAAATTAATAGTTGTGAATAATCAAACTAAAGAACTCATTGATAGTAGTCTTTATGATTTTGTAATTTTGGAGCTAGATCAAAGAGGACCACAAATATTTGCATTTGTTGTAGCCCACCGTAGAAGTGCAGGTGAGTCTGGCATTGTAACAATATTATGACATATTGAAACTGAAATTGTACTTTATAGGTACTTGCAATACGATTGTTTACGAGATTTTGGCAAAAAATTTCACACTCGAATATTTTAAAGCCATTAAAGAATTACATATACGTCCTGTTATGGATAGAGTGCGCGTACATTTTGGCTCCTTTAACGCCATCTACCAATTGCAGTCGACTCCTCTGTTCCAGAAAATTTTAAATCCCATGGAATTACTAAAATGCCGACCACCACCTAAAAAGAAAGTCTCATATAGAGGTTTTGATGTGTTAAACGACAAACAAAAACAGGTTTTACTAAATACCTATACAAAAATTATTGATGAAACAACACCGAACATATCTTTAATACAAGGCCCGCCCGGCACCGGTAAGAGTTGTGTCATCACCAATCTAACCCTACAAACGCTATACGGTGAGGAAGTACGCTATTTGGATAAGAAAATCCTAATATGTGCCCAAAGTAATGCCGCCGTAGATGTTATAGCCGGTAAACTGTATGATATTAGCTTGAGAATGCGTCCGGAAAAGAGATTTCGTATTATACGTTATGGCATGCTAAATAAAATTAGTCCCATCGTCTTGCCTATAGCTTTACAGAAAATTATCGAAAATGATCAGCTTAAAAAATTGCAGGCTAAAAATAAAAATATACAATTGGAAAATAAAGAGAATCTTAAGAATCAGGTAGGTTCTTTATTTAATGTAATGTAAGTGTGTAGCTATTTTTTATGGGTGTGTTTATTTCCTTTTGAATTTAAGATATTACAATTTGAGGCTCAAGTGATTGAGATGTCTGCTCGCAATGTCAAGGGCACTATTGAGGAGGATATTTTGCTAGAGAAGAAACGTCAGCTGCAATTGATGCGCAATATATTGAATGCAAATATAAGGCCAGAAGATGAACGCAGTTTATACACCTGGTATTTGAGTAATGCAAATATTGTGTGTGCCACTCTGTCGAGTTGTGTTAATTTGACGCAGTAAGTTGTACATTTTCCTCCATGGTGTAACTATACAAGGTTTACAATTTACTTACATGTGTATATCAAAAGTAATACTTTTCCAGGTGTTTTTAACAGCAGTACATTATTTTACACAAACAAAATGCCTGTTGTTTCTGTATTGTGTTGTATTTGTTGTCTATTTGCACTCACCTTGTCTAATTACACCACGTATTCTTCTATGCACTTTGGTTTTTATTTATTTTTTTTATTAATGATTTAAATGGAAAAACATGTCTTAAGGTACGGTCACATTTGGCAAATATTTACTCAAAAAAGTGTAGCCACTTGTTTTAGCACAAATTTGTTTGACGTTGTTTACTCTTATAAGAGCTTTGCAATTTCAAACAGCATCAAATAAATTAAAACTAAATATTTGTTGTGCTTTGGCCTAAATAAGAAAAGTTTTTTAAATAAATAAACGAGTTCAAATATATGTTATTTAGTTGTTATGTCTTTTTCGGCAAATATTTGCCAAGTGTGACCTTACCTTTAGTATACAAATTTTTAGTAATAATAATATGTAGTAACAGTAGGCATCGCACTGCACTATTTTTCATTGAAATTGAGAAAATATCAAATGAATTTTTGAATTTCGAATTGAAATTGACAAAATTCTAAATTTATTTTAGAATCACAAGAACTTACAATTGCAATTGAGAATTAAAATTATTATTAATTACAACTGCTAATGTTTAAATTGAAATTGGTAAGATTTCTATTGAAAATGCGAACATTTCAAATGAATTTTAAAATTTCAAATTGAAATTGAGAAAATTAAAAAATGAAATTAAATAATTTTATTCTATATTCTTCGACCTTTTTAATGATTTTTATTAAATAATTTTTAAGCTTGAGGTCACTTTTTTGTTTTTTATAAAAGATTTTTTAATTCTTATATGTAATTAACTCAATATTTCGATTTCCTTTGGAAATCTTCTTCAGGAGTTATTTTAATATTATAAAAAATTTTCTATGTGTAAAAATTTTTTGATCTGACCTCAAGCTTAAAAAAATTAAATTAAGAAAATTCAAAATTGAAATTGAGAAAATTTTAAATGAAATTAAGAATTTCCATTTTAAAATTTGAAAATTCTAATGGAAATTAAGAAAAATGATTTGAAATTGGCAAAATTACAATTTAAATTTTAAATAGAGAATATTATAAATGTTCAGTGGCTCACAGCTTATTTTATGCAGTGCATTTTTTTCAAAGCTCCATGAAAAGAAAACTAACAGGAACTTAAAAAAGAAATTGGTAAATTGCTTACATTTCAACTTAAAATTGACACACGTTTGTCATCAATGGGTCCTGTTGTAATACCTATAAAGAAAAGATCACATAAAAAGCCATTCCTAGCCACATATTATATCCGATGCACGTATTATAAATAAAAACAAAAATGTATTGAGATGTATCATTCTTTTATTTTTTCCAATATTGTATAAAGTTCTCAACTTCCATTAAAAATGGTGAATGAATTAAATTGAAGAAATTGTGTTACGTTAGTGAAGGTTGTTCGAAAATCCACTGATCGAAGTAAAGTATGGTTGGTTGAATACGTGGGGATGTGACACTTACCATAAGATGGAAAAAGGTAGTAAGCCTATTGATATATCTCTTTTATTCATCCTTAGTTATCCGCAATAGTTTCATCTGTCTGTCCACTTTACAGGCAGGCGTTCATTTAATATGACATTCAAGCAGTAGAAGCCAACTATATGATTTTGTAGTTCAGATGACTTTGATGGCATTCCTTTAAATAAGCAGGCATATTTATCTTATGGCTGTCACTTTGCAATTCTGTATGCAAATGCATTGAAATGTATTGAGTAGTTTAACAAAATAAATATTGTACAAAATGAATAAAATAATAGAAAAACCAAAGTAGGCATTTCGCTAGTTATTAGCAGTAGTCTCAGTAACAACAGTTCGATAGTAATGCTAATATTACCACAGTAAAAATATGTCCTTCTATTTCCTCACTTTCTAAACTTGTTGATGTTTAATTAAAATCCTAATTTATAAATCTAATTCCATTTTAGATATGTTAATTTCTTTGATATTTGCATAATCGACGAAGCAACACAATGCACAGAACCGTGGACATTATTGCCATTGAAATTTGGCATTAACTCATTAGTATTAGTAGGGGATACCCAACAATTGCCAGCTACCGTATTATCAAAGGTGAGATTTGTAAATAGTAAAATGTACTATTTATTATTATTAAATTATTATTGATCTATTTAGAAAGCCAACGATCTAGGTCTAGGCACCTCAATGTTTACACGCATCCAACATTGTTTGGATAATATACCCAGTTCGAGTGTTAAGGGCTCTAATGTGGCAGTAACAACACCCAATAACATTATTTATAGTTTACAAACTCAATATCGCATGCATCCGGAAATTTGCCGTTGGCCAAATCAGTACTTCTATCGTAATGAGTTGATTAATGGCAAAACTGCAGTAGACCTAAACAAGTCACCGCTGGTGCCATTTAGCGTATTGAATTTAGCCTATACGGAGCATAACTCTTCCAGTAATGGCAAAATCAACAATAATTTAGAGGCTGAATTTGTGGCCAGACTGTTAAAGGCCTTGGATGGTTTCATACCCAATAAATATAATAGTTATGGTGTTATAACACCATATGCTCATCATCGTTATACATTGGAATCGTCCATAAGGTAAATATAAATTTAGATTATTGTGTAGTTTTATAATTGTTTGCTTCTTCTCAGATCTTTGGGCTTAACCAACATAATGGTAAATACCATTGATTCGTATCAGGGACTTGAAAAGGATGTTGTTGTTATTTCGAATGCCCGTACACATGGTGTAGGTTTTCTCTCGAATCCCCAGCGTTTAAATGTGGCCTTAACACGCTCAAAAAAATGTCTTATATTGTGTGGAAATTTTAAGAATTTAGAGGTATTTTTAAATCTCTCTTTTGTGTTATTCTCTTGGTCTATATTTAATTTACTTTTTTTTTAATAGTCTGTACCTGCTTGGCGTTGCCTGTTAGAAAGTGCTCGCGAACGTAAATTATATCATGAAATCAGCGAAAATTGTATAGCTGACATACAAACAAATGTAATTGATAAAATTAAGTTAAAAAATCAAAATCAATAGGGAACATAAAATATTAAAACAACGTCTTACTCTCTCACAAATCATATGACTGGCACAATAACAATATACATTACATTTCATATACAGTCAAAGACTAAAGTTTAAATACACCTCAAAAATTGATTGTTTAAAGAAAAGTAAACGTTTCAGGAAAACTTAAAGTATACAGTTTTATTTAGTTTTATAAATAACAAAATAAAATAACAAAAAATATAGACCTCATTACAAACATAACGGTAATTCTTAAAAATACGATAAAATTCACTCGACAAAAGTTTAAATACATCTTGGAATGTTAATAAATTTTTTTTAGATAAATTAAAAAAGAAAACATTTCAATACTTTTTGGACCGCTATGGCTATCAATAACTTTCTGCAAGCGGCGTGGCATAGAAAGTGCCAAGTTTTCTGTTTCAGAAGGCGATATTTCTGACCAGATTCTTTTAAGAGCTTCTTTAAGCGACTTTTTGCTCGTTATTGAAGTTGCCAATAATTTGCGCTTCATTATATCCCAAACGTGCTCAATTGGGTTTAAGTCTGGCCATTGACGTTGGCTATGGAGCTGTCTGGGATCAGAATAAAGCAACCACTCTTTCACAGAAAGTGCGGTGTGCTTGGTATCGTTATCCTGTTGAAAGATCAAACGGGATCCAAGGCCAAAGATGTAGACGGATGCTTGCAAATTGCTTTCCAATATACTCTTTTAAGTATGTTGATTCATGATCCCATCAATAAACTCCAAGTTTTCAACCAACGCTGCTCCAATCGCTCGCCAAACTATTACATTGGCACCACCGTGTTTTACCGTAGGAATCAAATTTTGGGTTTGAAGGGCAGTGTTTGGCTTGCGCCAGACCTTTGCACAGCCATCGCTTCCAAATAAATTAAATTTGCTCTCGTCTGTAATAAGAACTCTTTTCCAAAACTCAGCGTCTTTGTTTCTGTACTTATGTCCAAACTCCAGTCTAAGTTTTCTGTTTTTTCACTTATTAGTGGCCTTTTTCGGGGAACTCGGCTTTTATATCCATTATCTCGCAATGCTCTTCGAACAGTTCTTGGATGAACATTTTTGTTATAGTTATTAGCGATATCATCTGCAAGTTTTGGTGCACTTATTCTTGGATTCTTTTTCACTTCTTTTACGGTGTGGTTAATATCACGATTGGTAAGTTTTTTTGAACGACCGCTTCTTGGAATATTTGCTACGGAGCCATTTTTCTTATATTTTCTAATTATATTTTGGATACTTTTAAATGATACATTTAATAATTTTCCTATTTCCTGATAGGATTTTCCTTCGTTGAAACGTTTTATTATTAAATGTTTAATGCTGGACTCAATTTATTTACCTTTGCCCATAATTTTCGACAAAACTTGCAATGCTGTCAATAAAAAGAGTACTAATAACAAGTTCTGGCTTGTAAGAACATAATTTCACCGAAACATAAAATATAATTGTACTTTTTTTTTGAGAAATGAAAGAGAGTTCTTTGTTTTGCAAGATGTATTTAAACTTTTGTCGAGTGAATTTTATCGTATTTTTAAGAATTACCGTTATGTTCGTAATGAGGTCTATATTTTTTGTTATTTTATTTTGTTATTTATAAAACTAAATAAAACTGTATACTTTAAGTTTTCCTGAAACGTTTACTTTTCTTTAAACAATCAATTTTTGAGGTGTATTTAAACTTTAGTCTCTGACTGTATCTTGTTATTGCATGAGTTCGATTTTTGAGCTCAGTATGTGTTACTTCCAGTAAAGTTTTATGTGCATTTAAGTATACATTTAAGAGCCTGCTTTTCTTGGGCTTTAATAGCAGATAAAAGTTCTTTGCAGCTCCATTTAGGAGATTCAAAATGAAGGATGGTAAAATAACATTTCATCTTGCATCTTCTTAATAAAAGTCGCCACATATACATTATCCGCTACATAAAATAGATGAAACAAAGGTAAGAGATCATAAAAATCGGGGTTTTAAATATATGTATCTTGTTTATTTTATATAAATACACCTTATAATACGAAAGCAACAATTTCTTAACAATTTCTAAATACGAAAAATTAAAATACCTAACTGACATGTCTAGCATTTCAGACAATTTATATGGTGGCCTTTAGTACCTTGAATAGAACATCAGAATTAAGATTTATACTCATTTTCATTTTAATATCATTTCATTTTGCGACTCTACTATTTCACAAACCTAGAAAATACCTCCTAAAAATTAATAAAGAATAAATATTATATATTATATTTTCCTGATATCTGACAAGAATATTAATAAGTAATATAATCTTTATACGAAGTTAATAAGTAAAATACAATAATATTTGCAATCTATAGATAGAATTTTTACTTAACCTCAACTTTACAATTTGTTTATTTTTCTAACTCGATTAATATGAAAAAAAAAATCAATAACACAAAATTGGTAAAAATATTTTCTTATATGTATATGATTTTTAAATTTATTTATATATTTTTACTGAAGCTATTGTGATTGTTTAAAAATTAAATTGATTAGAATTTCTATAAAATTAGTGATATACAGCCATGTCACAGAAATTCATTCCGTTCGGAAGTGGAATTAATTCCGTTGTTTGCTTCTATAGAAAAAGTAAAACGAATTTTTTTTCGGAATTTTTAATTTGTTATGTGGAATTGTAATTTTAAGCACATCTAGGTTTCATTTCGAAAAAATTGTTCGTTTTACTTTTTCTTTAGAAGCATAATACGGAATTAATTCCATTTCCGAACGGAATTAAATTCTGTGACATGGCTGATAAAATTTATTTTATTTTACCAAAACACTTCATTTATACTAACTATAATAAGTTATTTATAAATTTATTGTTTTAAAACATTTAAAATAATCAGTGAATTTTTTTTATAGATATTATTTAAGTTTTTGTTTATTTTTTCTTAATGCGTTTATTAGTTTTAAGAAATAAATTTAAGCTGTTGAACCCCATTTTTAGCAAGTCTAGTTATTTTTAACCTAAAGTTATACTGACAGTTAAAATAATTTTTGTATCAAAAATATTTTACCCCAGACAGTATAACCTTAAGTTAAAAAATAACTAGACTTTGTGAAAATGGGGTAAGTATTTAAAGTAGTAGTACAGCTTCAAACTATAACTTAATACTAATTTTATAATTATATGATTTAATGTTGGAATTATAAAACTACAAACAAATTACATTGTTTATTTATACTCTTTAAATACTTGTAAAAATGAAAATCTGATTTTATTTTAAAGTACTTTTAATATTTTTTATAACTAAAACTAAAAAAAATAAAATTTAACAAAAAAATATTTTCTAGTTTTGATTAGTAATATATATTAAAAATTTCGGAAATCATTCAGGGTTTATATCTGACTTTTAATTGAAATAATATTCAATATTAATGTTACTATTAAAAGATTTACCCCCTGGCCCACGATGTCGAACGATAACGTTCGCTTAGATAAGACTTAAGACACAAACTTGATTGTGGAATAAACAAAATTGATTGAGTAAAAAAAATAGATACGATAAAAAGTTTGTGTCTTAAGTCTTATCTAAGCGAACGTTATCGTTCGACATCGTGGGCCAGGGGGTTAGAGTCAATTTTATAGTTCCTTATAAAAATAGGTTTTGTTGATAAATAGAGTGGTCAATCTCTAAGTGTTTCAGTGCCAGGCTGTAGTGTTAAAATAATAGTGTGTATAATCACGCGTCACTGTCCTCAGTGGAATTGTCTTTTCTTTTATTTTTCTTCAGGTTAATTGACTTATTGAACTCTGTACTAATATTTCTTATATTCCTAACATTTGATAATAGCTGCATTTTGAATTTTTCATTTAAAAATTCTATTTATAGTCTAATAGTAGTTATGAATAAATTGCCCCCCAAAGTACCCTCTAAGTATCCTAAATATAATTGCCTATGGGTTGAAAGGAAATTTTTTATTACAAATTATTTTATTTCAGAAAAGATTTAGAAATCGATTTTATTTAAAAAATATAATTTTATTATAATTATTATATTTATAATATGAGTTCCAGACCACTGAAGAGTCACATTTTCTTATACTTAAGCTAGTTATTAGTTCTTTTTTAAATTCAATACAAGAAACTCGAAACACTTTTATTCATGATCACACATGGCAAATATTTACTCAAAAAATCGTAACCACTTGTTTTAGCACTAATTTGTTTGATGTTGTTTACTCTTACAAGAGTTCTGCAAGATCAAACAGCATCAAATAAAGTAAAACTAATTATTTGTTGTGTGTTGTCCTAAATAAACGATGTTTTTTATAAATAAACGAGTTCAAATTTATTTTATTTGGTGGTTACGTCAAAGTACACAAAGTATACCAAAACGTTTATTTAAATTTTTGTATACATAGGCTTTTAGGAATATTTATTTTCTTTTCAAACCATAGACAAAAATAATTGTATAAGCTTTTCCAATATATTTTTTGATAGATAAATTCGGAACAAATACCCAACTCTTAAATCTTATTTTCATACTCATTCTACTTTTGAATCGTAACCATAATGGCACAGAATGTTCTCGATCGTCTCTGGGTCCTCGCATAACTGTATATGTCTGACAAGTCAGATCCCATTATCCTTGCCATTCTACCTATCATACAATGGCCCGTGATAACGCCTATCATGGTTCTTACGCAGACCTTGCTCTCGCCCTGTAACGATTCCGAGTCGGACTTCCTGAGCACCGGCCATATCGTCCTTGACACTCGGCAGTCCGTTCAGTTTCCCCGAACTCTAAATAAAATAAAAAATATGTTGAATATCTTTGCGATCGATATACATATTACTATAACTTAGCTCTGAACCATCTACATATTATAATTGGTGTAAAAATAGACTAACTGCGCCAATCAAGTGAGTGGAGTTTATTGTGAGTCATCGTTGTGTGAACATCAAGCTTGACTCAATTTTAAGTGTGGTGCAAAAGACAGAGTGTCCATTAAAATTGTTTTTGTGTCAATTTAAATAAACAATGACTCATTAAATTTTTTTAACTACTTGACGCCGTTTTTGAAAGGTAAAAACGTAACAATATTTTGCCTTAAAGAATATCGAAAAGCCTAAACAGATCTGGCAACTTTCTACCTACCACTTACGCAATTGTAAAATGGTTGGCAACACCATCACCAGCTGTCAATCTTCATTTGTTTGTAAACAAACAATGTAAATAAAAACATTTTGCGCCTCGAAGCTAAATAATTTTTTGTTTTAGTGTTGTCATCATGGAAAATGACGATGATATTTTAGATATACTTTTAATGGTTACCATGATGAAGGAGGCACGTGAGTGCCTCAATAAAATGGGTGGTCGCCGCTACTGGGTAAGGCCACATTATCAAGATCGCGACACAAAAGGTTTTTTTGCTTTACACTTTGATAGAATCTACAAAAGGAATACGGCACAGTTCAAAAAGCTTGTTGGAATGAGTAAGGAAATGTTTGATCTACTATTCGGTTTATTAGAAGAGGGTTTAACCAAAAACTCAAATAGACCATCAATAACGCCAAAGTGCCGACTTTTTCTAACACTAACGTAAGACATGATTAACACATAATTGTCTCCAACCTTTAGTATTTAGTTCTTGAAAATCTTTACAATTCATTTAGCTACTTGTCTCAGGGAGATACCAGGAAAATGCTTAGCACAAAATTTAAAATGGGCCTGACAACTGTAAAAAGAATTATTAAAGAAACCTGTGCCATTCTTTGGAAAGAATTACAAGCTGTTTACGTATGCACTCCTAGGGGCAAGGAGTGGTTACATATGGCTGAAGATTTTAAGGAAGCATGGAAATTGCCCAACTGTATTGGCGCCGTCGATGCCAAACTAATCAATTTAACTTCTTCGCCCACTCCTAAAACACTAAAGAGCAAACAAAGCCTTATTGTTCTGGCAGTTTGTGATGCCAATCATATGTTCACAAGCATTGACCTTGGACTATATAACTCACAAACTGATAACACAATATGGAACTTAGGATTTTGTGAAGAGTTGTTAACGGGCAAAATGCATTTACCCACTAGTGACCAGTTGCCTGATTCGGATATAAATTTTCCATATTATATGATAGCAAGCTCATCATTTCCCCTTAAGACTTATCTAATGCGACCTTATGCAGGTTTGTTTAAGATCTTTTATATTAAACCTATATGTATTAAATGTATTAAAATATGCTAATTATTTTCTATTGCCAATTGTAAAAAGGAAATCAACTGGCACCGGATTGTGTAAATTTTAATGAACATCTTGCAAAAGCAAACAGCGTTACTGAAAACGCTTTTGGTATTTTAACAGCACACTGGAAATTATTACAGTCTCCAATGCACATGAGTCCGTCTTCTGCGGAAGGAATCATTAAGGCCTTAGTTTTACTGCATAATTTTCTAAAAACCCACGATGAAAGTTATTGTCCAACTGGTTATGTTGATGCTTACGAAGGTGAAGATGTTATAGAAGGCATCTGGCGACAACATGTTGCAAACCCCTTGCAAAGTCATGGACGTTTAGCCAAAAACAATGCAACACAAAAAGATTTTGATACTAGGGACTATCTAAAGTACTATATTAACGCAGTTAAGGATATTGAAAATAATTAATATATATTTAATATAAAATGTTTATTTTCTCTTAAGATTATTACTATTTACATAACTATAATTAAAAAATAATTTTAAACTTGCTATATTTCAACTTATAATATGCAATTTCATTAGTTCATTTACTTTAAGTATAAAACTTACATTATTCTAAAGGATTTACATGTACCATATTTAAAATTCTAACTTTTAAATCGTCTTGCTCTTCTTCAGGAAGCTTCAACAAATAACCATCCAATACTTTTAGAAAATCTTCATTGCGGCTTTTGTTATATGATTGTTTTTTGGTTTCAATCAAATCGGTAACGGCCGAGCAAAGTTTTTCAAAACGTTCATGAGCATTTTCTAGCATTTTTTGCCGTTTTTTTGGTGGTGTATCCGGTCTTGGCGGTGTCTCACTGCGTTCCACTTCCTGAAAAAATATCTCCTCTTCACATGTATCATTAAGACTGTCATCCTGATTCGATTGCTTAGAGATTGATAACTGAAATGCACCACTTTTTGTGTCTTGAACTATTTCTGAAAACACGAATTCAGTGGGTTCTCTTGCTTCATCTTCTTCCGTATTATCCAGATAGGACAGTCCTCTAAAGCAGAAAAACGTAAAATTAAATTTCTTTTTGCTAAAGTTCTAAATGTATGTAATTGTTAAAATGAACACTACCTGCGTGGTTTAACATGCTTCTCTATAAATGACAATTGTTTCAAATAACGCCAATTTGGTATTGCCCCCGAGTCCGAATCTCTAGCCTTGGCCATTTCACGCACATAACGATCGCGAAGTGAACGCCAACGTATCATACAATGTTTAGCTGCAAACCAGAAGTTATCGTAGTTAAACAAAAGCAAACAAGTATAGACAGATTTTTTTTACCACTCGCACCAACTACTTGCGCAACTGATTTCCAGGCCCTCTCCTTTGCTAATTTATTGCGATACATTATCGATTTTTTGTCAAACAAACAGGGCCTTTTTTTGATGGCCTCAATTAATTTATCTTCCATGATAACGTTATGATTTTAATCCAATACCCATAAAATACTTCATTTGCCTTATTTGTAAAAGTATAGTTTTATTAGCGTCGTACAAAATGGGCGAATTATTATAAGATGTTCCAATCGACACGTTGGCAACGCATATGCTGTAGCTGTCATTGACTTTAACGTATTGGCAAATGTTATAAATAGTTCCCCACTTTCGATGCGTTGCATTGAAGTGTAAGTAACGATTGGGCAGCACGCTAGTTAAATGTTTAGATTTAAACGAATTTTAAAATACATAATGCAATAGAAATTTGTTACCGTACCTATTTAGTTTTATTTTAATTTAAATTGTAACTCTGAATTTTATCATCATTTACATAGCTACATATATAAAAGTAAGATAAAAGTTTAATTCTTTGTAGGTATTTACGTTTGTATGTATGTAATTATATCATTACAATCATTAAGAGATACGGCCAACGGCAATCTTAACGGTAACATACCGAATAAAATAATAACAAAGCTGTATTATATTAACGCTGTCAATTTACCTTATTGCTGACTGCATTTAAAAAGCGTTATTTCGTTATAATAAAATAAAAGTTTATGGTCAAAATCGAATCATCCTACTCTTGTCGCATTCACAATATTATTATTAAAAACGCCAATGGCATGACAATTCCACTACTAATACGAACAAATGTGTCAACTATAAGAAATTCATTAAATTTCCTTTATTATTTTTAACCTATCCTTAAAGTCTACAGTGAATCGCAGCATAGTTTAAAAAATTTATAGTCGTTAAAGCCCGATCATTTCTGTAGGAGTTGTAAAGATGAAGAAGAGGAGGAAACAGTCTCTCATCTTCTCTGTCATTGTACAGCAATGTGCACCTTCTTGGGACAACCATCCTTCAATAATCTATCTGAATATTCAGACTTAAAATTAGAGCGTATCAATGTCTTCATTAGGAGCAGCAATTAGCTATCATGATTTCAGACCCAATCCCTTCACTTACAGTGGAACTACTGGTCATTAAGGGCTCGAAGTACTTACTCCATCTTTTCTTCTAAACCTTCCGGACCCGACATCTTCTCTTGACATTTTCTTCTCCTACCTATCTACATCTACTCTCTATTTGTCTCTACAACATCTAAACCACCGTTTTTAGAAGGTAATAAAAACGTAACAATATGATTAGGCTTGATGTAAAACTTATTTGTAGCGAAATTTGTTTGGTTACGTGCATAAATCAAATATTTGTGACCAATAAACACCTTTATCTGGAGGATATTTGTGTGGGGGCTTGATGAATTAATAGACCGATTTCAACCAATTGTAGAGGTATAGGCTATAAAAATATACCACAACCTTCACCCATGAATCGAACTCGATTAGAAACACGTCCTATTGTTATGTTTTTACCTTTTAAAAACGGTAGTTTATTTCCTTTATATAAACCGGATTCCTTTTAATTACAAAATAAAAGCGTCAAGTAGTTAAAAAATATAAAGAGTCTTTTATTTAAATGGACACAAAACAAAAACCAACAAGCAACAGTAAGAAATTGGGTTGCTGAATTTAAACGTGGTCGTACAAGCATTGAGGATGAACCACGTAGTGGACGCCCAAAATCAGCAAGAACAACAGAAATTGTACCCAAAGTGCTACAATAAATAAATGATCGACGAATAAAAGTGCGTGAAATATGTAGCTAATATCATCATCAAATGATCGAGTAAATTTAATTTTGCATGAAGAACTACAGTTTTCTGAAACATGGGTGCCGCATTTGTTAACAGTCGACCAAAAACGTATAAGAATCAAAATTTCTCAAGCTTGTTTGGATCGTTTTAGGAAAAATAAAATGAATTTTAATCATCGTTTCATAACTGTGGATGAGATATGGATCCACCACTATACTCCAGACCAAAAGGACAATTCAAGCAATGAACTGAAACTGGAGGAAGTGCCCCAAAGAATGCAAAAACAATTCAAACAGTTGGTGGGGTTATGGCAACGGTTTTTTGGGACTTCAAAGGTACTTTATTGATTGACTATCTGCAAAAGGGTAAAAATAAATGTAAAAATTCGACAAAACCGTCTCACCAGCGCACAAGAGTGTTTTAACAATGGCTAAAATCAACGAATTAAAGTACGAATTGCTTGACCACCCACCTTATTCTCCTGATTTAGCTCTCAGTGACTTTTACCTGTTTCCAAATCTAATAAAAATCATAGCTGGCAAACGTTTTACCTCAAATTAAGATGCAATTACAATTGTAAACCACTATTTTGAAGGTCTTGAGGAAAACTATTTTAATCAAGGGATAGAATTGCTAGATAAGCGTTGCACTGTGTTGAAGTTTCAGGAGTTTGTATTGAAAAATAAAAATGTTTTTGAAAAACTATGTATTCTCTTTCTGTGCTAGACTAAGAAGTGTGCGAACCGCGCTCGTAATTCTAAATTTCTTATATTTTAAGCAGTATAATGTAAAAGTTTTCAATTAAGAATTAACCTTTCTATGCCCTCTTTCTTTTTTTAAGGAAAAACATTTATTTTTAGTTTTTTTTACATTTAAATAATTTATTTAGACTTTACTTTTCATTACGTTTAAATTACACAAAATTTTCTTTAATTTGTTTTCATTCTTTCTGCTTTGCCTTTAAAAAGAATATGTACTCGTAAAATATATCGATACGTTTTATATATAAATTTATACTTAATATTCTTTTTTTTATTTATATATTAGTTACAAACACAATTGCATTTCCTTTGTCCGGTTAGGTTTAGCTGTAACGTATTCTTAACAAATTTATAAATTCAATTACAAATCTCAATCGTTAATTATGCTAAATTTATTATTAATATTAAATAGTTAATCATTTGTTCCTTTTATTTTATATGTTTTTTTTTATTATTTCATATACGTTTTCAACATTATACACTAATTAATAATGAGACATAATTTTTAAAACCACATTTAGTAGATTTAGTAGAGGGTAGTGTAGTAGAATAGTGGTGGTGGAGCAGGAGAAGTATGTGTTTTTAAGTTAATTTATTGTGTAAAATGGGTGTAATAGTTTCAAAAACAATTAAAGTATTTGAGACAATTTGTTTTAAACTTTTACACATGTCGTGTTTTTTGTTTGCGTATAATATTTAAATATGTAGTAGGTATGTATAACATTATTATATAAAACTGCTAATTATTTAAATACACGTTTATTATTTTTTTTTAATACATTTTCTTAGTTTTAGTATTTTATGTTGATGTTATTTATGTGTGTATATAAAAAGTATTTATTAATTTTGTTTAGGAAAATTATATTGCACTTAATTTCAAGGGAAATTATGAAAAAAATGTATATTAAATTAGTTTCAATACAATACTACTGCATAAAATACTTTTATGAATGGGATTGTTCATTATTACGTGGGCTATTCCGTAGTACAATTCAAAAGTAAATACTTTCAAATTACAACAGCATTTGGCATACAAATTCGAATATTTTCTTATGGGTCGATTACGGATGGCAACCCAACTCCAATTTGTTTGCTATACATAATCGACCTATTATGCTCGAATCACAGGTTTCGGGTTTTTCCATTAGTTCTATAGTTTCTCAACAACAAACAAAAATATTAAATTATAATTGGATTTTTCGTCAAATTCTTTTTAATGTATAATCAGCACTAAAGACCAAACAAACATTTCAAGCACTGGAACATTTTCTAGGAATTTGACTTGAATGCTAATATGTAACACTTTAGAGGCGATTAATCGTAAAGCCTCCAATTAGGTGTCCAGACTGATAACAAGTTTTTTTAATTTGATGGTCATGGAATTACTTGATTTCTGTTAAAAATTATTAAGTAATTGTTTTTAAACAAAAATTAGGGAATAAGCTCAACGAATGTTAAAAACAACCTTTTTATGCATATTATTTATCTAGTTTTGAGAAGAATCTAAATTTAAGAGAACAATCGAAAGCGGTTTAACGTCATTTTCAAGCTGATCATGCCATAAAATTCGGTCGGTCTAGATTTTAAGAAAAAGTTGTTGAAATAAGCACAACAGAGTAACGAAAGATCGGTAGAGTAACGAAAAATCTAAAGCGATCTCTTGCAACTTCAAATCGCCTCTCTACCCTTAATATCCAATAACGTTGTAATTCAGAAATTGATGACGCTATAAATTTGACAGCTAGAAAATAGCATGATTTCGAAATATTTTTTTGGTGGTGAACTATTTACTGGGAAGAAAATATTCTAGAATTAAAACATTAATATTCAGAGAGGACTTTTGGTTGGATTTGCAAAAAAATTAACAAAAATCATATAAAACTGATAAAAAGTTTGTCTAGAAAATTTTTATGAAATCACTCAGTTTTTAAATATTGTCTGATTGATTTTCATGCAAATTTTCTAGACAAACGCTGAATCAAATCAGGCCTTAATAAGAATTCCCATTCTAAATACAGAAAACTCTAAATAAAATTAAAAATTCTCAATTTAAAATTTGAATTATTCTCAATTTCATTTGGAGTTTCTTCAAATTTTAACTTTGCATTCGCAATTATATATGGAATATTTCCAATTTGAAATAGAAATACACTATCACCTGAGTTCTACATTTGTAAAATGAAGTGGAAATGAAATTTTCATTAAATTTGTGTTCCAAATTTTATCAAATTGATTTGAAAAGTAAAATATTATTTACAGTTTGATTCGTTTTCTAGATCGCCGTGAAATTTTCTATGTGAAACTGAAAACGGTTTCAGCTTCACTTCGTAGTGGAATATAGAACCTAGGCGTATATCATTTGGATTTTTTGATTTATTTTCATTCAGTTTACTTTTTTGAATATTTCGCGTAATTTTTGTGTTGAGTATAGAAGCTGTTGATAACCATTTGCTGATTTTGATAGTTTAATTTATTTTTTTTTTTATAAAGGAGGGTTTTACAAATTCTTTAAAAGCATACTAGTATACAAATGCTTTCATTTCATTTAAACAAAAAAGAAAAGTTAAGAAATCTTAGTTAAAGATGCGTAAAACCTTTTAATATTTAAATTAGTTATTTAATTCGTTTTTGGTACATAAAGCCTTAAAATTCTTATTATTTCAAGCAGACTATATAATTTTTTTCTGTTTGTTAATTACTTATTAAAAATAGAAATAAACTTAAATAAAGTTTGGTGTTGCTTTTTTCATTTAATTTTCATTTTGTTAATGCAACAAAATATTGAATGTAGTTTCTTTTTTTTCATAAATTTAAATGGAATATTATTTTGAAAAAACTCTTTTGAGTTTATTTAATAAACAAATTCTATCTTAAAATTTATAACAAAAAAATATGTCTCTCTTTTATTTTTTTTATCTTTAAAAACTTTACTCTTTTTTTAATCAACAGTGTATGCAGAGTTTGTTGTTTTCGTATGATACATAAAAATTATGTAAATTTTTTTTATTTAATGAATTACAACAAAATAATCACCCCTATCGTGAATAAAAATGCCACGTGAAATTTGTTCACTTTTATTTTTTTAACATTGAATTTAAATAGAAAAATGTGAAAAGTGAACAAATTTCACGTGGAATTTTTATTCACGATAGGGGTGAATAATTGCAATACAAAAATAAAATTTTAAATAAAACCTAAAACAGTGTAATTAAAAAAAAAAAATTATTTTTAAAATTAACTAAAGCTAACTTCGGCTAGAATTGTATTAAATTATTATAATTATTAATAGTATTAGAATTATTATTTAAAAATTACTTTAAATATTATTTCATATAAAATCAATCAGCAGCAAAAGAAACAAAGCGTTAAAAAACAACAAAACAAAAAAATTCAAATAAACAAATAAAAATAAAAATGCATTCTTTGCATTCATACATAAAACGCTTTGTTGTCGATTACTCTAAAGAACGTAAGCGTACGTAGATATAGTATTAGGAGGAGTTGTTGATGTTATTAGTTGTTGTTTTTGTTGTTCATAAAAAATAGCTTAATTCAACATATCACCAAGTGAATCTTTAAGTGACTGAAAGATTTGCAATTGTTGTTCGGGTTTGAGGTTGTAAATCTGCAAAGGAATTTATAAGAACATTTTATTATTAACAGTATTAATAGTTATAAGTATATAAAAATATAACTAACTACAAGGTGACGCAAAAGTAATCCTCCTATCAGAAAATGCTATAAATTTTGCGAGGCCCCTAATGTCAGTTCTGTCAGCAATATTCCGCGTTCTGGAGCAGTGTAGCGTAACATTGTTTATTAACGTGTATTTCGCATGTGTTTACTACACAAATGTCAAAGCAGAACTGACATTAGGGGCCAATCGCAAAATTTATAGTATTTTCTGATAGGAGGATTACTTTTGCGCCACCTTGTATATAAAAATGCAATATAATTTTGTAATATAATATTATTTATATTAATATAATTAAGCTTTTCTTTTAGTAATATATGGTGTTGACTTTATTTTGACGCTCACAGTATGTCTATACTTTTATTAAAACATTTAATTACATTTTGGCAAAATTTCGTATCTACTTCGTTAATCATGTCACGAATTTTGAGTTTTAAGGCAGTAAACAATTTAACTGGCTCTGTATAGACTTTCAGTCTTATTCAGAAAAAAAATTAAAGTAGACTTTAAATGTATTTTAAGAAAATTTTGTACGAAAATTTTGTCTAAAAGCACACCGCAAACCTACTTTATTTTTTCTGAATACGGCAGTTTATCTTTAACAGAACCTCAGAACAGAACACCACTGGATTGAAAGCCCAAATGCGGCAATTTTATCGACGATATTAATTATAGCGGTTTCAGTAGTGCGATAATATTAAACGAAAATATCATGAATTTTACGAAATATAGCTTTTACAGATACACCATTTTTATAATGAATTTTTAAGCGAAATTGAACTACTTCCATGTAAGTTTCCTTTAATTGCTACTTTTATTGGTATTTTTAAACCAATATTATAAAATCTGTAACGAATTTCAAGAAGCAGTTGAATAAATTTTGTTATTTGCTTGATTTTATTATAGAAAAAGTCTTGAAAGTTTTATATTTAATAAAGTAATCGCTTATTAATCAATACTTGAAATTATTAAAGAGTAATTTCATTCAATTTTAATCACATTGAAATCATGTAGAAGAGATTTGGTAAAAGTTTTTTATTTGCTTGATTTTATTATAGAAAAAGTTTTGAAAGTTTTATATTTAATGAAGTAATCGCTTATTTATCAATTCTTAAATTTATTAAGGAGTAATTTCATTAAATTTTAATCATAATAAAATCATGTAGAAAAGATTTGGTAAAAGTTTTTTATTATCTTGATTTAATAAAAAAAAAAGTTTTGAAAGTCTTGTATTTAATGAAGAAATACTCTCTTATCGATTCTTGAATAGAACTTGTACATATAAATTTGACTTTAAAGTCTTTTGCAGGGTACAAAATGCATTCCAATTTGCCAAATGTCTTAAATTTCTTTACAATTGAATTCTTTCAATAATTACAGTGAATATCAACTTAAGACAGACATAATTTAAAGTCTAGGTTCAAATAATTACCAAAAATTTCTAAAACTTAAAATAATAAATAAAATAGCAACTGCATTGTTGTTACCTTAATAAAATTTGTTAAATAAATATTTACCTGTGTTAATAACTTGGAAGGCGACGGAGTTCTTATGAAACTGGAAATGTAAACATTAACAAATGTGGCCATTAAAAATTGACAATCGAAACGATCCATAATACCGCCATGGCCAGGAATCATATCACCAAAGTCCTACGATGTAAATAAATAAATAAATTTAAATTGTGTTACATTCCTTAAACCAATTAAAAACAAATTATTTACCTTAATTTTGAATGCTCTCTTAAAACCAGAAGCAAAGAAACCACCAAATGGTCCAATTATCGAGCTAAACAAACTCAAAGCAATCGAATGCCAAATAAATGGTACCACCTTAATGCTTCTGCCAATGCCAAACTAAAATAAAGAGAATATACATAAACAATACAAATATATAAAACCAATAATAATTTCATGTTATTATAAAACTAACCACACTCAAACTATAATCCTGGGCGGTAAATAAATAACCGGGTTCACAACTCATTGACATGCTACCCAATTCCTCTGAGTAGACAATGGGACAAATGAAATATTGATAATTACACAAGATACACGAGAATAAAATGCCAAACAAAACGGTAGCAAAACCACCACCTATAAAACCTTCCCAAGTCTTTTTCGGGCTCAACTTGATAAGTGGTGTCTTGCCAAAGAAGAAGCCGAACATGTAGGCCATGACATCATTGCAAACAATCATGGAGACGGGCACAATGAACCATATTAAACCTGGTACATATAAAAAAAAACAATATTGTTATTTTTAGGTGTTTTAATAAAATGATTATTATGCACATCAAATAGACAATAAAAGGCAACATGTTGCAATCAAGTAACGTACTACATAGTAGCTAAAGAATTTAAAAAGTAATTTATTAATATAAAACAATACTTATCAATGTTTAACTCACCTTCAAATATATTCTGAATAATCAAATAACTTTGTGTTACAACAATTAACAGAGACACATGAGTCCAAGCAAACAGACTGAACTGTTTCATGTAGTATTTCTTAACCAATGACAATACAAACCATACAAAACCAATGCAATACAAAGCGAATGAAAGGAAACGATGATATGTCACCATGAATTTCAAATAACCCTTAGGAAAATAAATTAAAACAAGAAAAAGAATTATAAATTTGTATTAAACATAGTGACAAAGAACACCGAACATACCACACGATTTATGGCCACGCCAAAATAATCGACCAAATTCTCGCCATAGAAAAAGTAATTCGATGTCAATAGGAAATACCAGGATAAACTACGGAACCAGGGCAAACCGTGTATACGATAGACCTGATAGCCAATTGAGATAATTTCCTGGAAACATTTCACTTGCACTAGCAACGTCTATAATCAAAAATTTTAAATTTAAATATTTATTCTTGTATTTTATCTTATTTATAGCCTACCGTAATCATTAATGCTAATGGGCCACCATAGATAATTAAACAAAAGCCACATATCATAATCCATGTGAAAATGCCACGTATTACCCAATTTTTCCACCTAAATATACAACAAACGAAACGAGTAATAAAAGATAATTTTAGAATTATTAATAAATAATAATTCTAAACACACAAACAGCTCATAACAACAATAGCATAGAAAAAAATAATGTTTGTATTACTTTTACAAAATAAAATGATTAAAACCACCTGTAAGATTTATTTGTTTTTGTGCTGTTGTGCACACCGACAACTATGTATGTGTTTATTTGCTCACCTGTCTGGTAAATCCTTTAGTGCTGAATCCAATATTTCTGGTGTTTTGTCAGTACCCTGAGGTAATGTTTTGGCCAATTCGTCAACAAATTTCTCTTCGGGTAATTTTTCTTCTTCTGAATCAACCTGTTGAAAAAAAACAAAGATTTAAAATTTACTATTTCATTGTAAAGTTGCTTAATTATTAAAAATTTTTGGACACACAATAGGTTAGGTTAGGTTTGGTTAGAAGGCCGGTGTGAGGTTGTCCCCACACCATCACCCAGAGACCAATACGGTTCATTGTAATGCCTTTCGGAAATGATTTGAGACACTTAATACGTTCCAAGAGCGAAACGCCTAAGCCCTCACAAAGCCCCTTCCCCTGTTGCGCAGCCAGGCCATATTCATTACGAATCCTTTGAGATCCCCGAGCCTACAACCCGAGACATCCCCTAATTCGCTTATGAATCTACTGCCTAGCCACCTCAACCTGCTAACTTGTAACCTGGGACAATGGCACAGAATGTGCTCGATAGTCTCCAGCTTCTCTTGGTCCTCGCATAACCCGCATATGTCTGACAAGTCAGATCCCATTATCCTTGTCATTCTACCTATTATACAATAGCCCGTGATAACGCCTATCATGGTTCTTACGCAGACCTTGCTCTCGCCCAGTAACGATTCCGAGTCGGACTTCCTGAGCACCGGCCATATCGTCCTTGACACTCGGCAGTCCGTTCGGTTTCCCCAGGCCCTATTTGTCTCCTAGAACTCATTCCATGATTTTCCCATATAGAAACCTATTGGAGGCCTGACCGCCGCCTGGCAATCAGGATCCTCCGAATCTGAGCCGAGTCTCGCCAACCCATCAGCCATCAGGACACACAATAATATAGCCAAAAAAAAAATAGCTCATTATATTTTGGAGAATCTGTTTTGAAATCATTACATTTCAACGGTGGACGTAAGTGCACCATCTAAGGTGTACTTGTACTTGAACGACTGGAAAGATATTTGAATTCGTATTTCGTTAGCAAATTATTCAAAGTTGTGAATGTTATGAAAAGCTAAACATCGATTTTCACTTTTCGATCAACTGCATTCATTTAAAATTTTTAAATTCAATTAACCCAAATCCAATAATCGATGTGTATTTATTACGATTCACAACAAATGTTTCTATATAAACTATAATTACTGATTAAATTCATATTTAGCAAGACAATAGTAAATGATTTTAATAATTCCTGATTTTGTATAACATAACGGCAGGAACGAAAAATTAAATATTCAGGCATGTGATGGAAATCGAAAACGAATCAGTTTTGGAAATACATTTTAATGCATTTATAATCTAATTTTTAAAATTTTTGTTTTAAGATTCTCTTTAGTAGACCAATATTTTTATATTTTATGTGATAAAAGTTTTTCAATACCGAAATATTACGAAAAAATTGACTTCTAAAACTCATTCGTTTTCGTTTTCGATTTCCATCACATGCCTGGGGCCTAATTACCGCATTCGATATCGAGAAAAATTAATCGTAATTTTCTTATTTGAGATTGTGACATACGATATCGAGCAAGAAATTTAGTATATTTTATCATAATTTCGATATCGATTTAATTTTTCGATACGATTGCTCATTCGATCACGAATGCGGTAATTTGGCCCCTGATTGTTTATTTTCAACCTCAGATCTCTAAACTGAATAATTTAAATTAACATTTTTTTTTCAACTAGAACTTTGCCAGAATAAATAAATAATTTATATGAATGAAAATCATTAAAAATGTTATTGTATTTGAAAGAATAAGGTTAGAAAATTATAAATGAATGAATAAATAACAGCAACACCACGATCACGTCTACACACTGTCACAACAGCAGTTCTACGCACCGAAATGACCCGAGATCACTTGACCAGTTACTATCCACAAAGCAACTGCTGCTATTAAAACAGCAACAACATCACGCCGATTCTTTTATGGAAATTTTTAATCACATTTTGCAAAGTGGCGGTTCTATTTCGTTAATCAGGTCATGGATTTTTGGATTAAAGGCTGTAAACGTTTCGATTCGCTCTGTTTTTATTCTAATTTTAACATAGTCCCACAAAAATAAATACATGAAGGATGCCAATTAACAGCTGAATTATGCGATTGGCGGTGTAAAAACACAAAAATGTCCAGGTTGTCCCACAACCTCGTATTTATATTAAGTACACGTAGATAACAAAATTATGACCCTAATTGAATAGGGTGAGTATAAAAGCATTGGATGTTGAAAAACATCTACTTCCACAGAATACGTCTGTAACTGTGAAAGGTTGTAAACATCATAAATTAGAAATAAAAAAACTCTACAAAAGAAGAGACATTTTACACTCCTTAATAAAATTAATTAAATCTTAAAAATTTTTCTTGTTGTAGTTTTCCAACAAATCATTCATGTATTTGTTGAAGACCTTGCGTTTTCTTCTAATATCATAAAATTTGGAGTAGATGCAAATTAAATGATCTGGATTTCCTACAACGTTGCAGGAAGCACAAAAGCACGTGCCACTGATTCCGGATAAAAGGCGATTTGTGATCTTAATTTCCCCAGGATCAAGCGAGAACCCTCGATACCAAGGCTTCAACGGAATCTTCGAGTTTATTCGGAAATAGAAATTATCCTCACTCTGAGAAATCTCAGAATTAAAATTTCATTCACCCAACAATTCATTGTGAGTCAGTCTTACCATCCAGTCAATCGTGTAATCCATGCTTATCTGCCCTCTCATTAAAAGAAATCTTAACATGACTAGGAACCCATACAAATTTGTTTCCAAATTTGCAAAAGATCATGAAACTAAAGATTTGTCATTTCGGAAAAACGTGTTGTATACCGATGAAAGTAAGTTCTATATATTTGGAAACGATGGGATGCCTATTGTTTGGAGGGGACGAAAAACCTAAAGCCAACTGTAACATATGAGGGTGGTTCAGTGATGATCTGGAGCTAATTTTCTGTAGCAGAACCGGTATCGTTGCATTTAATTAATGGGATAATGGATCCAAATGTATATTTAAAAATCTTCGAGGAAAACATATCGAAAAGTGTTGATAAACTTGATTTTAATGACGGCTGATATTTTTATCAGGACAACAAACCCAAAACATAAGGCGTACAAAGTACGATTTTGGCTGATATACAATGTTATTCATGTTATGGAACCACCCTCCCCCCACAGAGAGTCGTGATAAAAATCCAATACAAAATTTATAGGACTACGTCAAAAAAAAGTTTGACTTGTAGTGACTGTAAAAGAATGCCGGTAACAGATGAAATCGCGTCGACATGGTAGAAAAATATAAAATTATCGCCAATTAAACAATAATTCTTTAAAATAAAATAAGATTAGCCCCAATGTACACGAAGCAATTCTTTAAGCCAAGTTGATTACCTTTTAGACATTTCGTTGAGGGGAAGATAAGACGAGTACACAATTTTATTGTACTTGCAATTTGTTTTATTCTTTTATTCGTATTACATATTTATATACAAATGTGTCAAATAAAAATACGAGTGATTAAAGCAATAAAGGTGGATTCATCCATTCGTTCCGAACAAAATATTTGTTCGGACGAAGTATTTTTCATATCAAGTTTGACGCCTCTTTTTAAGATAGAAAAAACATACATCTGAGCAAATATTTTCTTCGGAACGAATGAGTGAATCCATCTTAATTAAGAATTGTGCTGTGTGAACACCGAAGAAATTTCAAGGAATAAATTGTTTCAAACTTTTCAATAAAAATTTCTTCGTGCAAATTGGAACTTAGCGATTTGCAGCGCAGATGGATTGAAATGTTGTGCAAAAGTTAATGCGATTCATCAAAACAAAAACAAGGATTTTAGTAAAAGGAAACTTATTTAAGTTTCTTATTTTACCCCTCCTTAATGGAAAAAATATGTGCATTAACAGTTTTGCATTAACAGAATGAATATGTTTCTTTCTTGTTTGGAAATGGTGTAGTATAAATCCGCATTAAATATGTATGTATGTATGTACTTCATTATACGCAATTAGCAAATAATGACAAACATTTTATATTTTAATATATCGAGCCATAACCGCCGAAAAAATGTATCCCACAAACTCAAAATTTTACAGGGGAAGGTTTTTTTTAAATAAAATCAGTTTGAATAAAGCCATTATTTTAAAATTTATAATGTAAATATTGTTTTGTGTAATACATTTAATTTTAATAATTTTAAATGATGTTGAACTATCGATTTCGATAAAAAACAACAATTGATTATGGTGTGGGATACGTTATTTTGGCGGTAATGGCTCGATATGTATTTATCTAATTGGCTGGTCATAAGGGGGCAAAAAACAAGTCTGAACAATGAATAATCAAATATAAATCTCTTCAGTATGTACATACATATATACATATTTGGAATGAATGAAAGCATAAAATAATATTATCAATAGGCAAATATGTCTATGAAGAAAGTGCAATAAAAAACCCTAAAAGAAAACCAAATACATATAAATGCCAAAAAAAAAAAACGATAAGAACGAAATATTAGAGACAACAAAAAAAAAAACAACAAAAGACAATTTAATTTAAACTTTTAGGGCTGTTTGCTATAAATACAAATAAGCAATGTTGTTGGAATAAAAACTAGTATTATAAATATTTTATAAATTAAATGCAAACTTTTAAACTACATTACATACTTAGTATTCGTTTTAATGATATTTTAATAAATCATAAAAGAATATTTAATTATGGCAACAATGACAAAAAAAACCCCTAGTGGTACCGGTATTGCAGCAACAAGCGTCTTATCAAACAACAAATCATAAAATAATGGCCAGTTTATGGGAAATAATATTCATTTGTTTTCGTAATTCTTAAGCCATAATAATATTGACAATGTCTTGATGTTGTTGTTGTAGCTATATAGTATAGGCAATTGTCTGTACACTGAAGCCTCTAACTAAATATGAATGCTTCTGGGATGTGTGATTTAAATATGATATAATATTTTGTTCTTAAATGAAAACACAAACATACTTAAGGGAAAATACAAAGCGTGTTAGAGATAATAGCATTAAATTATTTAGAAAAAGAAATTCAAGGGTAAATTAGAACTAAGAACTTAAAAAGAAAGACAAAAAACTAAAGCAATAAAGGTTGAAATTTATAGTCTATTACTGCGTATATGTAAATATGTACCTATGTTTAATGTTAATGTCATGGATATTGAATTTATTGAAATTATGTAAAACAAGAATCTTGTTTTCCAACAGAGTTATGTTTGACTTATTTCAATATTGAACGTTTCGACAGTTTTCTTGTTGACATAATAGTAGTAGAAATTATTTTAATTGCTACAATGAATACAATGTCGCTCGAAAATTCACTATAATAATGGTGGATCTGTAAAAGTCGCATTTCGAAAAATTAGTGATATTTTCGCTCATCATCATAATCGTATAAATAATTGAAACTTAAACACAAATAAAGCAGAAACTATTTGTTTTAACACACATTCACTTGTCTTCTCAATTATTCTGACTGAGCACCTTAAACAGTGCTTAGGTGAATTAAAACTGCTGCGACCAGACGCAGCATTCTAAACAAACAGGAAAAACACACTATTACAAAAGACTTAGGAATAAAAATAATAAGAAAAACTTAATATGGCGATCCTGCCACTGACGTTGTAGAACCTAATAAATTAATACATTTGGTATATGTCTAAATCAGTGGAAAATAGTCCTTCAAAGGAGGATATCGACAAGCTATTCCAGAAGTACGAAGAATACATGCCTGAGGGAGATACTGCAAAGGGAGATACTGCAAACTACCCAACACCAACAACTTGTGGGCCAAAGGCAATATCGATTGAAGAATACAGAATATCGATTGAATATTGCCTTTGGCTCACAAGTTGTTGGTGTTGGGTTGTATGTTGGGTAGTTTGCAGTATTTCCCTTTGCAGTATCTCCCTCAGGCACGTATTCTTCGTACTTTTACAGCCATAAAACTCAAAATCCTCGACGAGATTAACGAAGGACAACCGCCATTTTGTCAAAAAGTGATTGAAAATCTTGATAAAAGAATTGAAATCTTTATGCGTGATCGTGTTGGTCAACTGTCCGATATTATTGCCAAATCTTATCTACTCTTTCCAATACAATAAACATTTTAATGATTTTTATATACAATAGGTATTTTGTTTTATTTGGAAAATACAAAGTTCTTGTTGAAAGCCCCAGTATATAGAAAACCAAGCGTATGTTTCTTCTAAACTATTGCTATTAATATTAAGTGCCTGTATCCATAAAAGTTCTTCAGGGGCATTTTGCATTCTACCTACAATTACTACGTACTAATTAGATTTATGTTTACATTTCTTTTGTCTATAATTTTTGTCGTCTTTGTCTATACATGTGTTTTTTTTTTTTGTTGTCGTGTTCCAAAGTCACAGTGTTGCGACTTATTTAGAAATTGGATTATTGTGTTTATTTTGATTGAGGGGCAAAAAATAAAAGTGTGTGTCCATTAACATGGATTCACGTAGTATTGAATACTCAAAATTTCATAATGCTTGGAATTCATTAATTTTGTACAAAAAAAAATAATTTTCTAATAATTAAATATATAAATATCCTTTTCTATATCCTGGTAATTACTCATAAATTGTACCATTCACCACCTACATATCAATATTACAATATGGTAACTCACAAATTTTATTTGCTCTCACTTCTTCCATACCATGATGTAAATATACAAGGTGCGTGCAAATCGACAACAAATACAACACAATACAGAAACAACTGAAATTTTGTTTGTGTTAAATAATGTACTACTGTCAAAAACACTTGAAAAAGTATTACTTTTGACATATGTAAGTGAATTGTAACCAAAGTCAGTCAGCTGTGCTACTGCACTCACCTTGTATAGTTACACCATGTTCCATACACTATGATGTGATTGTTTTTTATTTATTTTTATTTTCTTTCTCATTCTTTACATTTTTGTTATTGTATTTTAATTTTTCTTACTGTGTGTATTCAGTGATGCCAGAAGTGCAGATTTATCTGCATTTTGCAAATTTTATATCCAAAATTGCCAAAATGCAGATTTGACGATTTTTGGTCTAAAAATGCAGATTTGTTGAGCTCGGTGACAACATTTTTACTTTTTCGCTTATATTTGTACTATTTTTATTATTTGCATTAAAAACGAAAAATACCAACCGTTCATGGACGAAAACAAAAATTCAAAAATGCGTGTTACGGAATTACATATGGGTAACAAAAGTGACAGTACATATGTAAAATACATCCCGTCTGATGGCACCTTAAATTTCTGTAACAACGGCATCAATTATAAAAGTAACATGGTTGAGTTTGCAGCAGATGGAGCATCTGTAATGACGGGGAAAAAAACAATTCGTTGCCCAACTTTTAAAAACGGCATTCCAGATGTATTTATTATTAAATGTGTATGCCATTCACTAGCGTTATGTTTATCATATTCGTGCCTTAAACTCCCTTCCCGCTGTCGAAACCCTAGCCAGGGATGTATATAATTATTTGTCTAATAGCCCAAAACGTCACAACAAGTTTGAGAAAATTCAAAGTTAATTAGAAATAAAGCACAAAAAGTTTTTACATCCATGCCAAACTCGTTGGCATTCTTTAGAATCTGTTGTAAACTGCTTATTAGAACTACATATCGTCACCTAAAATGCCCAAAGACGTAACCCTCATTATCATAATTTTACAGGAGAAGCAAAAAACGTTATAAAATGAAAACTGTTTAATTGAAAATCGCATTCACATCTTGTCTTAAGATAGACGACAAACTTCAGGTGACGATGTGTACATATTATTTTATTTTTTGTTTTGCTAAAAAAAATATTATTATAATACATTTCTTATAGTTTATTTGGCCTTTTTTATTTTTTTTTTATTAATATTTTAATAATTATAATTAATTATAATTCATATGACAAAAAATTTTAAATTTATAATATAAAAACTTTTCTTCTGAAAAATTAAAAAATTTTAAAAATCAAAAAAAAAATATTTTTGAAATGATTGAAGAAATAGCTATCAAAAGTCCTTTGGACAATTTTTGCTAGAACCAATAGGTGAAAAGTTACACTCATTTAAAAAAAACCCTGTATGACCAAAATTGAACAAAATGTCCCCTCTAACTCCGGCACTTCTGGACTGATAGAGCTAAAATTTGTCTCTGGCCTACTATCCAATAGTACTAACCTTGGTGCAAATTTCATCCAAATCGATTTTTAACATTGGGTCACTTGACATGATATTCACCATATGTATTTTGAAATGATTGTTATCTCTTTTTTTAAATAAACTACATAAAAAAGGTACTAAATGTGTTTTGAAGATTTTTTGAAGATCTTGAAATCTAGATGCAGATTTTTTGATAAAAATCATTGTTTTTTGAAGATTTTACCTCTAAAAGTTCTGGCAACACTGTGTGTATTGTTTACTTGCAGCCGTTGTCTATTTTTTACGCGTGACGTCGCTCATCACAATTGGATTTAAATTGTATATACACAATATGGAAATTATATGCAATAGCAACAAACCAACACTCAAATTTACCTTTGACCAATACAATTTTATCTAACTATACATACACATTTATAATTACAATATTTGCAAAAGAACGTTATGCAAATACTTTGCTTTTTTTGGATAACAATAAAAAGAAACCCTTATAAAACATATACGGTCAGCAGGTAGTGTTACACTTACATGATCTGAGGACTCAGCAGCTGAGGAATTGCGTTTTTCGGCATCAGAGGGTCCTCCAGTACTGGCACCTGCTGACAAATTTTCTGCCTCATCTCCAGCATCATCGGGTTTTCTGCGGCGTACTTCAGCCATGTTATGCGATTTGTTTGATTATGTTTAATTAAATTTGTTTTAAATATAAATACAAATATTTTCTTTTTGTTTTTTCCACTCTTAGCTATTTGACTTGTTTATCGATACTGAAATTTCCACAAAATTGAAACTTTTCTTTCTATATTGTACGAATTTGTGTACAACTTTTTTCTCGTTTATGAAGTTTTCATCTTCTGCGCCGCCTCAGATTGGAAACGGTGGTTGTTTTTTTTTGTTCTTCAATTTAATTGTATAGTTTTCATATAGTTATTCACAACACAAATGCTCTAGTATAAATTATTTAGCTTTAATTAAAAAAGTATATTAATTAATTGTATTTCTTTTCAATAAACCGTTTCAATTTAACAACCGATTGCAATGAAATTTACAACTTGATTGCTAAGAAAATTTTCTTTATTTTTCTAATTCTCTTTTAGTTCTTCTGTACTGTGTGCTGTGCTGCCAGATGCTTGGTTTACGTTGTTTACTAAAAAGACCGCAATTAAAAATTTAAACGATACCACATGTCACAAAGCCACCGAAACAATAAATGAATGAACAATGAAACCAAATTTCTCCATGGCATAATTTCAAGTAATTCAGGAAAACTGATTTTTTTTAAAGACTGTTAAAAATCTGTTTTTTCATCATCTGTTTTTTTTTATAAAAACTTGGTTGGCGGAGAATGAATCCCTTAAATTACCAGGTTATCCCACGATCGATTTAAGTAAGTCCCAAATCAATATACCTTCATATAGGAAGCGTTCCACTTAAATCTTGTATTAAAAAAATTTATAGCATGTGGCTAATGCACATCTAATATAACCGTAACGCGGTATAGGTAGACGACGCGTGGTCTTGGTGGACATCTGTCCGATATAATCACCTCTATCGTGAATAAAAATTCCACATGAAATTTGTTCACTTTTATTTTTTTAACATTGAATTTAAATAGGAAAAATGTGAAAAGTGAACAAATTTCACGTGGAATTTTTATTCACGATAGGGGTGATTAGTTTATTTATAATTACCTACCTTACTTTTTTCAATGCAATAAAAATTTCATATTAATTTTAATATAAATTTTGTATTTTATTTTGTTTTGAATAACTTAGTTATTTATAACTTTAGCTTTCTTAAAGCTATTTTGTGACAAATTTTTTAAAAATTTTGATTTTGTCAAGTTGTATTTTTTAATAGATATTAAAAAGGAGCTGAATTTATACAAATTTACTCCCACCAAAAACTAACCGAAAAACTAGGACTATTTGATTGAACATAATGCCACCATTTCGGTGGCATATACAAACAATCTCCCGGTTGTAATATCAAATTATAAAATGTTACCTTTTCCGTAAGAGGAAACTTTTCAATATCCACATTTTTAGCATCTATTTGTGAGGTATTTTGCAAAAACTCACTTTCATGAGGATATAA
Organism: Bellardia pandia; assembly: GCA_916048285.2. Taxonomy (NCBI): domain Eukaryota; kingdom Metazoa; phylum Arthropoda; class Insecta; order Diptera; family Calliphoridae; genus Bellardia; species Bellardia pandia. The sequence goes on from OU696531.1 coordinate 27,521,864, forward strand.
ATTGTGTATGTCCTGCGGAGAAGCCAATATTATAGATTTTGTACCAAAAACTTGACAAAGTAAATTATGCTTAGGATCATAATGAAGGGGAGAAATAGTACCCTTAGGTCCCAGCCATGCCTTGATATCGACAGCATCTTGTTTGGAACCTAACGTACAATAGTCTGGTATTGAGAAATCCTTTTTCAGTTGAGGTATTTGTTCGAACAACTCATGTTGAGCCAAATATTCGATGTCACTTTTATTTTCTTCATTCTCTGAATTAGTAAATTGCCTCTTGAGAAAATCTTTAATTTTCATCAATTGTTGTGACCATTCATCGGTGACATAGTTGGAACCAATTTCTATGGGTACTGTTCGATTGCCAGCTATTTTGAGTATATAATTTAAATTGCGCCATTTTTCTAAGGCTGGCCAATGATTGAAAGTATTGAGTAGTAGAGCGGGCTGTTGTTTATCAAAACATTTCTGTTGAAATTCCAATAGCGATGGCTGACTAAGTTGTAAAATATCACAGTTTATTACTTGTCTGGTGGGATTTTCAATTATGATTAATTTTAATCCTTTACAAGGATCTGTAAGTATATTTTAGGCGTGCATTAAAAATTGTTTTAATAATAAAAATAAATTACCCAGTTCTTTGTCAAATATTTCCATTAAAGAATCCTTAAATTGTTGAGATTTTGGGTAAATATCTTGTGTACAGCCAATTAATATAGAATCATCTAATAGTTCACTGCATTTTTCAATTTGCCGGTACTCCTTATTCTCAATCAAAAGCAACAATATCTAGGAATACAATTACAAAAATATAACAATATTACATATTAAAACAAAGACCTACTTTAAAATAATTAGCCAAGGCATAGATTTTTCTTATCTCCAGAGGAACTTCACTAAAATGTCCTGTATGTATACGCTCCCAACATTTATCCACTAAAGCTTGTACCAAAAACGTAGCCTCTTCAAATTCATCGTTCGCTGTTTCATTTTCCAAGGAGTTATAATGTAAAACATTTAAAGTTTTATTTAATATATATTTTGCTTCATTTTCATTTAAACAATTCTTCTCGATATCTTCTAAATTCGGCAAAAGATTTATTAATTTACGTATATTTTCCTGCATGTTTTGCACTGTTTTGGTTTCTATTTTGTTTTGTTGTCGAAACGTAAACAAGAATCAGCATAAGTTTTTTTTATTTTGACACTTGTTTCATGAGAACTGGAATTACAGTGCTGCCACACTCGGAATATAAAACTTGGGGAACTATTCAAAATCTTTAAAGGTCTGGTTATGATTTATGTCCTTTGTGATTTCTCAAAGTAAATTTCGAGGCACAAATCAAGATTGTGACACATCTTGTATATTAACAATTGTTTTTATTGATAATATCTTTTTAACTTCTATATCTAAAAATTCAAAAAATTTTGCCGGCTCTTTTATAGTTTACGAGTTATTCACCTTTAAGGTTTTGATATATAACTGTAAATATCTATTATACCAGATAATATATCTGATTAATATGAATGTCGTTTGAAAGGACTTTTCGAATGATATATAATATGACGTAATCCATTAACCCATTGTGAGCCTAGAACTGAATTTATGTTTTTTCATTTTGAGTTTTTTTACAAAAGTGCTCATATCTCAAAAATGAACGCATTTAATGATAATTCATGTTATATATATATATATATATATATATATATATATTCTAAATGAATCATTTTTAACCTCACATAACTGCGATATTTAAAGTCCTAAAACTAAATGGTATATGTCAAACGAAATCTTGAAAAGTTTTCTACAAAATTGTATATAACATAAATTATCAGCAATTTTGTAACAAAAATTCAGAATTAATAAACATAAATTTAGTTCTAGGCTGAAAATGGGTTAATGGATTACATATTATGTATCATTCGAAAGGCCTTTCTCAGCACTTTGAAACGGTATCCATATCGATATACATATATTATCCGGTATAGTAGATATTCACAGTTATACATATGTATATCAAAACTTAAAAGATGAATAAATCGTTAACCATAAGAGAGCGGGGAAAGTTTTTTGCAGAAAAATTGTTAAAATATAAGCTGTTACGATCTTAAAGAGTTCCGTTTTTTCACTTTTTTATATTTTAATACTTTTTAAGCTTAAAGTATTCTTTTATTGTCAAACAATAGTTTAACAAACAAAAATTTTAAAATTTATGTTTTAATATCAAAATTTCAAAATAACAGCATTCATTTAACTAAACCACATACCCATTGATAAGGCAACACTCAATTTTGCTCTTAAGATATGGCATCATCTTAAGAAAAATGCATCTCTTTATTGTACCGTTACTTTAGAAGGGAATCAGTAAAAATGCATGATAGTACATAAAAAGATTTTAAATTGTGTAACACGTGTAATTCTTAAAAATAGTTTAATTGTAAAAATATTTTTTTTTATTTTATTGTTTGTCTTATTGTGAAAATATATGTAAAATTTATTAAGTAGACTATAGAATTTCGTACACACATAAAACAAATAAAAATTAATTAGACAATTAAATGGCGTTTAAATGGTAAGCAATTACTAATTAATCTATTATATACATATATTATTTTTTTCCTAAGTTATAAATTTAATAAATAAGAGACTGCCGCAGCACTTTGTTGGCGGATGATTACAGCTATATAACTGTCCGGAGGCATATTTATGTACATACATACATATGTATGTATGTATTTTTATATATAGCTAAATACATACATACAATATTAGTAATATAAGATGAGACATTTTGAAAAATTAAGAACTGATTAAAACGGCAACAAAAAGCGCAAGAGCCGTTCCGTTAATTGATTTTAAGGGTGCCTAGGTATTTGCTGGCAGACTTAAAAGTTGGTGGCCGGATGGCCAATTAAAATAATTTGTTTTCCGGATGCATGCTTTTTTATACAATCCGACTAAAACAGACCTTTAAATGTAAAATTATGATTTATTTACAACAAAAAACATAAAATCCAGCGTTTTTAGGAATGTTTAATAATGAAACAAAATAGTAGTTTTTTTTGTGGTAGATTTCAAAGGATCCATCACAATTTTAGGCGCCCTTGTATTTTTTGTGCAATGCGATTTAAACAAGTCTTAAGTTACAAAATTTGTTTTTTTTTATAACAAAAAGAAAACAAATTAATTTTTGATTTAGGATTTGTTTTCACATTACGAATATGGGTTCAAATATGTACATACATACAGTCAGAGACTAAAGTTTAAATACACCTCAAAAATTGATTGTTTAAAGAAAAGTAAACGTTTCAGGAAAACTTAAAGTATACAGTTTTATTTAGTTTTATAAATAACAAAATAAAATAACAAAAAATAAAGACTTCATTACGAACATAACGGTAATTCTTAAAAATACGATAAAATTCACTCGACAAAAGTTTAAATACATCTTGCAAAACAAAGAGGTCTCTTTCATTTCTCAAAAACAAAGTACAATTATATTTTTTGTTTCCATGAAATTATGTTCTTACAAGTCAGAACTTGTTATTAGTAGTCTTTTTATTGTCAGCATTACAAGTTTTGTCGAAAATTATGGGCAAAGGTAAAGAAATTGAGTCCAGCATTAAACATCTAATAATAAAACGTTTCATTGAAGGAAAATCCTATCGGGAAATATGAAAATTATTAAATGTGTCATTTTAAAGTATCTAAAATATAATTAGAAAATATAAGAAAAATGGCTCCGTAGCAAATATTCCAAGAAGCGGTCATCCAAAAAAACTTACCAATCGTGATGTTAACCACATCGATAAAGAAGTGAAAAAGAATCCAAGAATAAGTGCACCAAAACTTGCAGATGATGTCGCTAATAACTATAACAAACATGTTCATCCAAGAACTGTTCAAAGAGCATTGCGAGAAAATGGATATAAAAGCCGAGTTCCCCGAAAAAAGCCACTAACTAATAAGTGAAAAAAAAACAGAAAACGTAGACTGGAGTTTGGACGTAAGTACAGAAATAAAGACGCTGAGTTTTGGAAAAAGAGTTCTTTTTACAGACGAGAGCAAATTTAATTTATTTGGAAGCGATGGCCGTACAAAGGTCTGGCGCAAGCCAAAGACTGCTCTTCAAACCCAAAATTTTATTTCTACGGCAAAACACGGTGGTGGCAATGTAATAGTTTGGCGAGCGATTGGAGCAGCGTGGGTTGAAAATTTGGAGTTTATTGATGGGATCATGAATCAACATACTTAAAAGAGTATATTAGAAAGCAATTTGCAAGCATCCGTCGACATCTTTGGCCTTGGATCCCGTTTGATCTTTCAACAGGATAACGATCCCAAGCACACCGCACTTTCTGTGACAGAGTGGTTGCTTTATTCTGCTCCCAGACAGCTCCATATCCCACCTCAATCGCCAGACTTAAACCCAATTGAGCACCTTTGGGATATAATGAAGCGCAAATTAGTAGCAACTTCAATAACGAGCAAAGAGTCGCTTAAAGAAGCTTTTAAAAAATTCTGGTCAAAAATATCGCCTTCTGAAACAGGAAGCTTGGTACTTTTTATGCCACGCCGCTTGCAGGCAGTTATTGATAGTCATGGCGGTCCAAAAAATTATTGAAATTTTTTCTTTTTTAATTTATCTAAAAAAAATTATTAACATTCCAAGATGTATTTAAACTTTTGTCGAGTGAATTTTATCGTATTTTTAAGAATTACCGTTACGTTCGTAATGAAGTCTTTATTTTTTGTTATTTTATTTTGTTATTTATAAAACTAAATAAAACTGTATACTTTAAGTTTTCCTGAAACGTTTACTTTTCTTTAAACAATCAATTTTTGAGGTGTATTTAAACTTTAGTCTTTGACTGTATGTACAAATTTGCAGAAATTCAGAAATAACCAAATATTAATAAAAATATACCTGAATGAGTTCTGTTAAGTAATTGCTTTTAAGACATTTTTAAATAATTCTCTAGTTTGAGTAAATATAATTTTTAGTTCCAACATTTCTTCTATTTTGAGTAAAAATATAAAAGTCCACTTTTCTTTGAATAGAGATAAATGAACAGTTAAGTTTTTACTTAATATAGGTAACTAGAAATTTTTTTGGAAATAAACTGAACAAGAAAACTGAACTTTTATATTTTCACTCAAATTGGGAAAATGGGCTTTATTATAGGTATTCACTCAAAATTAAATAATTTTTGGAATAAAAAGGGATCACCATTTATATTTTCAACTAATATAGTTTGGTTTGGCATTTTAACTCGAATCGACTGTTGCCTGAACAACGCTTCCAAATTGTGCAAATTTATTTTGAAAATCATAGTTCTGGTCGAAATACGTATCGAGGGTGTTTTTTTTTTTAGATGTATAGAACTTTGAAATTTAATAAAAAAATATGATTTTTTCGGATTTAGTTTTTGTATTGGAAATTGCTTTTCAAAATCTTCAAGGTCTTTGGAGAGATTTGGTAATATGTTCTTGCTTATATTTTTATTTAAAGACATAAATAATTAAAATATTATCTCATGCTTAAAACAAATGTCAGTTACAACTTGTCAAATGAGTATAATTTATGTTTAAATTGACTTTGATATACTACATGTATGTTACTTTATATAAACAGAAATGTTTTCAACTATTTTGTTTTTCAGTGCGCCTGGGTGACATACAAAAAAATTATGTTTTATAATCTGGGAAATATTTCTGATACCTTTAGATTAAAAAATTACTTTCCTCTATTTATTTATTGTAAATTTTCTGCTATGTTTTGTGTAAAATGTTTGCTGGGTAAAAGTAAACAAAAACAATAATACATAGCTGACTTGTTTCTGATACACATAAATAAATTAATGTAATATTGTGGTTGATACGTTAGTCTGTGGTTGATACATGCGCCATCTACTGACAAGTAGTATCAACTATTGCTAAACAAATAATTGTTAATTAATAGCGCTAGATGTCACCTGTTTTCCGTTATTTGCAGTTTGAAATAAAATTCAAAACAACATAACCGATGTGGAATAATATTGCAACAAATAATGTTCTAACTTTTTTCAGAAACAAGAAAAAAAATAAAAAAAACTAGCTAAACAAGCTAAAACAAATTTACGAAAGTTTCATAGCTTTCAAAAGTGGCGCTCATATATTTTTTATGGTTCAAAACAAAACTTAAATTTTACAAGATATTTATAGTAATTTTAATAAAATTTCGTAATCCATATTCATAAACTTAGTCGTTGTAATGACTAAGTTGTGAACTTTTAATTCTTAATATATTCCAAGCATTATAATTCGACTAAAAGCAGGACATTGGCAAAGTGTTTCGTCCTCTTTAAACCAGATCTTAGCTTTATATACGAGTACTTAAATCTAAAATAAAAATAAGTGTACATTTTGATTGTCACTCCATAACTCGAGAACGGCTCGACCGATTGCCATAAAATTTTTAGGGAAGGTACAGGGAGGAGTGATGATGGTTAGTTGATTTTGAAATCCAAAATCGGTCTAGCCATTCTCCAGTTATGATTTTTTTTTCCTGAAAAAATTCAGCATTTGAAAAAAAAGTCCCCTAAAGTATGCTGTACAAATTTTCAAATAAATAAGAGCAGGCAGGTTGTGAATACATCTTATTCTATGAAATACAAATCAATAGTAAATACCGAGCGAAGCCGGGGCGGTCAGCTAGTTATATATAGATTAGACAACTAAAGGTACGGGCACACTTGGCAAATATTTAATCAAAAAAGCAGAACCACTTATTTTAGCACAAATTTGTTTGACGTTGTTTACTTTTACAATAGTTTTGCAAGTTCAAACAGCATCAAATAAAATAAAACTAAATACGAAGTTTTTTTAAATAAATAAATGAGTGCAAATATATTTTATTTAGTGGTTACGTCTTTTGTGTTTGTCATTATGGTTTAGAGTATGTATTTTTGTATTGGGGTTTCCTTTAATGCTATGATGACTTGGGACCACATTATCTCAAGATGTTCGTAGTTGACCGCATTCTGGCATTGTGAAACGTATAAGGTTTTAAAACTGTTGTTTATAACTATCCGTAAATATAGGTGTTGCCGTTTTTTTTTTATCAATCCTTTTCAACTACATATGCAATCGCCATTATCTGAGTCTGAAAAACAGTTTTGTGATCTGGGAGACTAATGTATTCAGCTATAGTTTAGGATTTAGTTCGTAAAAGACAATTCTCGTTCGATCACCAATTTTTCGGCCATCTGTATATAGATCGGTTGTCTAGTCATTCCTTACTCTTATTACTTCATTCCATTTTTCCTCTTCCAGTATGATAGTGATGCAGTTAGCGTTAACTTGTGTGTGTGTGTGCTTTTTTTTATTTTTCTGTTAATGTGAATTTTTTTTTCAAGATAGTCTTTAATCGAGTATTACTCTTAGGTATATTGGATATTTTTATTATTAGTATTCTCTTGTTTTGAATTTATAGTTTAACATGTTCCGTTTTCGGTATTTGGTTATTTTTCTCTGATCAATATCGCGACGTTATTTGGATGTCTAGCAGACTATGTATAGCAGTTACTTATAGTAGGGAAGATAAAAAACCACCTTGTGGGGTTCGTATACATCTTCTGTTTCTTTTTTTAATTTATCCATCTGTTTAGATGAAATTTTAGTAGATAATGAATAAGACTCGAGGACAGAACACTAAGCTTTTATAGCTAGAGTATACAAACCTAGATCAAATAATCATTCCATATGATATAAAATTTCGTGCAGAGATTTCTCAATTGATCTGTTCCTTATGTAGGCATATTGTACGATTTTTTTTTTGTTGAGGCTTAAAATTGGAATTAGTTATATGCTTTATGCATTTTTTCCAAACGAATCAATCGTTAAAAAATCACATTAGATATTGTCTCTTAAACTTTACAATCTGATACCAGATTTTAGGCATCTAGTTAGTATTAAGCAAAACAAGCTTGCCTTTAAAAAAGATAAACTTAAAACTATATTTATGCTGAATTATAAAAAAAATATAGTTTAGATTATTATTATTTAATCTTTTTAACATTTCGATTACACTAATTTGATTGTTAAAAAATACTTCACAGCTAAATTTACAATACTTCAATTCCCACCATTCCTTCCGTTAAGGAACAAATAAATGTTGCACAAAATCAGGCATCATACACCACATAAATACTCATATGAACCACTCGTATGCACAAAAACCAAACCTCAATTACATAAATTTCAACTAATCATTGAACAAACATAAAATTACATTTAACATGTTTTGATCAGTATGTATGATTGCAATGATTTCCTATTTAAAGAAAACGAAAAGCTAAAAAACAAACCTTTTAAAGAAAATTTTGCAAATCACAACAAATCACACACACGATCAAATAAATGCTGCACACCTATCAATGGTAAATGTTTTACAACAATGATTAGTTTTGGGGCCTTCTCACTACTGAGGCAGGCAGGCAGGCAGTCAGCCAGCCAGTCAGGGGCAAACAGAGAGCAGACACAAGAATACAAATATCGACCGAAACGAAATCAGTTGCCACCGTTACAGGCTTTGTTGTTTGAAACTCTTATACTAACACTTACTCTGGAAACATATCATCTCGCTAACCACTAACACCGGTGCAATTGTTTTATTCCTATTCGTATTCGGAATCGTCAGTCAGTCAGTCATGACTTGTTGATCCTATAAAAACAAATCAGATGTTTAAACTTTTTCCCAATTTTTTTTTTCGTTATTTTCTTCTCCCTGGTTACTCATACAAAACACTCTACAGCCAACTATGCCATTATGTTTAGTTTAGCTGGTTTCGGATTTGCACAGCTGAGCTGGTGGTTTTTTTCTTTATTGTCGTTTGTTTGTATGTCAAATTGTATAAAACTATTCAGTTAAATATACATATAGTACATACATATAAAATAATGAGCGTATGCTGCCGTCGCCGCCACTTAAATGCCATAGATCTAAGAAATTTCAATTTGATTACCGAATTCAAAATAAAAAACGACACGAATAAACAAATGCACAATCTATCTCTATCGAACACTTGGTCTAACTCGCTAACAACTCGCAAAACACTTGGTTTGATTTTTCCAAAAGGAATTCCCACAACAACAACGAGACCGGCGAAACGAAAATAGCACCATTTAAGACGTGAACATTTTACACCGTCACTTCTACATCTTCTCCTTCAACTATTTAATACGTTAACCAAACCAAACGAAATTGTTGTTCCTATTTGTTGGAGAAAAGAGTGTTGCATACATGCAGAGCTATGCAGGCAAGCATGCGAGCAGACAGTCATTCATTCACTCAGTCAGTGATAATATGTAGAAGTAGAAGTGTATTGGCTGTGAGGTGAAATTTCAGTCACCGTATGCGCCAACACGATCGTTAAAACAAAACTAAAGTGACTGAATCACGGTCGATACAAAAGCCAAATCGTGATGTTTGGATATTGTTAGTTAATCTATAAATATTGGGTGTAAATTTTCTGTTTTGGAAGGCTAAACAAAATATTTCAATTTAAACTATATTAATATGTACATGTAAAAATAATACAAATTATTTGCAGGTAACATTCAATTTTAATCATAATTTTTGGTATCAAACTTGGTAATTTCTAGTTCAAGTTCAGTTCACATTTAAAGGCTTAATGTTTAACTACATACATCACTTTTTATTCTATATTCTTCGACCTTTTTAATGATTTTTATTAAATAATTTTTAAGCTTAATTTTTAATAATTCACTCAATATTTCGATTTCCTTTGGAAATCTATATAAGAATTAATATAAGAATTAAAAAATCTTTTACAAAAAACAAAAAAGTGACCTCAAGCTTAAAAATTACTACATACATCACTTAAGATACGATTATACTTTGCAAATATTTGCCGAAAAATACGTAACCACTAAATAAAATATATTTCAATTCGTTTATTTATGTCAAAAACCTTCGTTTGTTTAGGACAAGACGCAATAAATATTTAGTTTGATGCTGTTAGAACTTGCAAAACTCTTGAAAGTGTAAACAACGTCAAAAAAATTTGTGCTAAAACAAGTCATTACGTTTTTCTGAGTAAATATTAACTCTGTTCTATATGGTAGTTAATTTGCAACACGATATCCTAGCAAATAAAATATAATCAGGATTATCTAAATATTTGTTTCCAAAGTTAAAGTTCATGGTACGTCAACGGCGTTCTATCTTGGAACTTGAACATTAACACCATAATTATTGCAATGGATGACAATGTATTTTATATTGCAAACAATTTAATCTGGTATTTTTTGGTTAAAATTAAATCATTTTTGTATGGTCCTTTTTTTATAGTTTTTGTATATTTTTCTTAAGTTTCTGATGAATTATGCATCATATTTGGTTTTAAATTTTTACTTGTAATATACATATATAATAAAACATTTTTATAAACAATATTAGGTGTGTACTTTATATTGACGCTCACAGTATATATATATATATATTAGCTTCAACACTTAACAATTCCTACACAATTCTATAACCATCAGTATTATTGTTGTTCTTTGAGAATTTTTAAATCTCTGCGACAATGACTTATTAGCTGCGATATAATTTTGAATGTCTTTCTGACAGTCTGATCAACGAACTCAAGAATAATATGCCAGTAACCGCAAACATTTCAGCTTAAAAGGTGCTGCATCAGCTTCTCAGTATACAACTGTGTTTAAAATCTATCGAAAAAAAAACAGTTCCTATGTTATTATCTTTGAATCATAGGCAACTACTTCAACATCTTGAAAATTATGATTAACTTTAAGTTTCATTATGATATTGATTTCTTTGTTCCAATGAAAGTGTTATGTTTTGTAATCAGCTAAGTTGAAGTGATCTCAAAGATGTGTGTCCTGACCTTTTAATATTGTATTGATCAGTCTGTTTTAAACAGAATTGTATGCCAGGATCATATTGCTCGATATAAAGATGAAACGGATAGATTTCCAGTATTTCACACATTTCCTCAGCGAATGTATCTTCCAGCTTTTGCCATATTCAATATTATTTTGCTATTTACTAGATCCTGGCATGATCATAGATCGGCGACTAGATTAGGTGGCAAAGGCTGCCAGTTATACCAGTTCACTGAAGACCCTTTGCGATACCCTTAGGTTAGGTTAGGTTAGCAGGCGGGCGTGTATAACGGCCCACTTAGGTCCATATCGTTGGTCCCATTGTGATGCCTGATTGAATAGGAGATTATATAGAGAAGAGAAAGAGTAAAAGAGTGAGCTGGGTAGTAGTAGGATGAGTGGAGTGTAAGAGGGTGAAAAGTATGAAAGATTTAAAGGAGAAACGTGTAGACCAAAACCTAAAGAGCGCAGATACCCAGATGGATAGATTAGGCTACTGCAGCCAATTACTGCTTCTGATAAAAGCGTCAATATCCTCCAACTTCAAAGGTGAAAATTCAGATAAGTCGTCAAATACCTTAAAAGGATCATATTCCGGCCCCTTAATCAGAACTTTTGCATTACCCTGGGAGGTGCTGCACTAACTAAATCTGATGCACGAATGAACGAAATAAGCACCATCGAAAGATCTGCTAGATTGTGTAAAAGTCTACTACCGATTGTCGCTGTTTTATTCCCCGATAGAACAGGACAAAAACAGAGGAAATTTCCCTTCATTTCACATTTATTTCATAAAGGTATTTACAACTTTTATAGAAGCAGAAATCTTCAAGCTCCTATCATAGTCAATGTTATTATTTTATTTACTAGAATCAAGTATGATAATCAGCGATACTAGCTCACTTAGATCCATAGATTGGTCCCTTTAGACCTTAAACCAGAGCCTTTGCTTTAACGTTTGTAAAGTTCGGAACCGAACAAACTATATGCACGAATCAACGAATCCATTGTGCTAATTCTCTAGGTAGTGCAGAGATGGACTGTCCATTGTAGCAATCGTATTCCCCAATAGACCAGAATAAGGACAGTTTTCCATTGTTTGCTCCTCGTCTTCATGATAACTTCTGCAGAATTCATTATAATGAGGATTTAATTAAATAGTGTCCTGTCATCATGGATACCAGAACCCGATCCCATTAAAGCAGTGGTCCTCATCAGAGACCTGCAACAAGTATGAACGAGCCGACTTATTCACTAACGTTGAATTTTAAGAACAATACAAAAAAGTATGATTCAATTTTATGCTTATTCACTTTTTATGCACACACAGAAAATTCAGCAACGAGTATAAATCATTTCCAACACTTGGTTCGAACTGCAATGTTTGAAAACAAAAATTCTTGTTTATACACAGTTTGTTTTTTGCATGTCGGCTTTGTTGTGCATGATCTGATTGGAATTGAACTAAAAACACACGAGCCACTTATAAGTAAAAAGCGGCTGGCAGAAAAATATGAAAACATAAAAAATGTGAATTTACTACCTATTTAACATTATTTCGTCGAAAAGAAAACTTATTTGACAAAGCAATGATAAAATTTGTAATATGTACAGTTTGTCAAATATATCTTTGCACAGCAAAAAAAATTAAAGAAAAAATGTAAAATGAGCTGCTTCATACATTTAACGACACAGTCAAACATTCATGTTCGCACAAAACAACAAATGAATAAAACACATGTTCGGCTAACAACACGTTGGCTTTGATGTAAAACGAGCTTCATACATTTAACGACACAGTCAGAATATTCATGTTCGCAAAAAACAACCAGTGAATAAAACTGAATGTTTGAAACGAACGGTTGCGTAAACGAGCGTTTTGTGCATTTGAACAAAAACGATTAAATCATAAAAATCAATGTGCATGATTAAGTATACCCGAAAATTTAGTACTCGTTGCAGGTCTCTGGTCCTCACTAGTATTGTTCAGAATACGAAGATTTTCGGCTATTTACATATACACAACACGATCGCAAACAATACTCACAACAAGAGCGTAAAAATACTAATATTTCATTCAGTTGTTAGTCAACATTCAACAAAGCAGATCTATGCCGCATGTTTTTTCTTTTTCAGCTAATTTTTGTTGTTGTTTTCAGTACACTGAGAAGCAGCGATCACAAAAATGTATACATTTTTGTAATTGAGGTTTATTTAAACATTATATGTTATTTCTTTCTGTGTAGTGTCACCCATACATATGTAATTACCAAATCCTCTCTTTTTGAGGACCACTGCATTAAAGCCATAAAAAACTCGGTACCATCGGCTTGCAAACGAGAACAATGATCTTGCATACGCCGACTTTTGGCATACATATATGGACCATGTGAGCTTCGATATCGAACATGTAGTTAAAGTAGAACATCATATCTGAGTAGTACCAAAAAGTTCACACGGTGTTAGAGCGATTTCTTCGTCTTGCAAACAAAAGCCAGTTCATTCGCCCTGATAGACAAGGCGATAGTGTGCCGGACTAACAGTCAGAGGGTTGCAGGTTCGATTCCCGCCAAAGACTCTGGGTGTTTTATGCAGATAAGCCAAATGCTTCGCAGTTTGTGTTTGTTAATTATATTAAAAAAAAAAAAAATATATTTTTGTCAGGAACATAACGAAAATAACTCAAGGTTAGAGAATCTCGTCATATCTTTATGTCGGTATAAATCCGGAGATGTATTCTCATCGTATCTCCAGTAGTACGTTAGCCGAAATTAAGGGAACATCTCCTCTTGCATTAAAACCAAAAAAATATATTTTATTGATTGACAATTTAGATTTGTGTTAAACCCTTAAAATCTTTTAAAAACATCTAATATTTTACTTTTCCCAACTTTTTTTGTTTTTGATTTTGCACAAATGAGACTTTTTCTCCAGCTGAGCAAAGGCAATGAAGCAAGAAATTTCCTAGTATGTATTTCTATTTGTAATAATGTTTACCAAACAGCATCAACACTCATACAATAATACAGCGTTACTGTAAAACATACTGCTGTGATTCTGTTGCCGCTGCCGCTTTGCCACCGGTGGTTGTGTTGCTACAATTTTTATTTAGCTTTTGAGCTCTATTGGGTGTCTTTAGCAATAAAGCACTTCAATGATCGCTCTACTTAACGCGTAAACCATAACGTTTAGAGAAAAAAAAGACCAACATTGAATGAGAAAGTCAATGTACGCGCAATATTCAAACTCTGTTTTGCTCATACTTTATTTAAACATTCGTTATTCGCTGGCTGGCTGGCTGTTTATTTTTTTATTTTGTATTTGTCGCTCTATTCGTATCTATGAATGAATGATGAAAGCATAGAAAATTGAAACACGTGCAACTTAATTTTTTCATGGTAGTACACCATGTAGTCGTTAGCTTTACATTGGAGATACTCTACAGACCTTGAATTTGTTTCATTAGCAAACAAAATCTGGCTGACGATATTCTTAAACTTTAAAGAAAGGAATTCAAATGTAAGGCAGCAAGCAATAAGCACTCATTACGAAGTAATACATACAGTAATAATTGTCATAAACAAATTAATGTGTCCTAATCTAAGGACAATTTTTATATAAAGAGAGATTTCAAAAATCTGTATCCAAATGCAGATGATATCGCTGTGCTATTTGCTAATATAGTCATTAAATTAAAGTATATTGGGTTGGGGCACAATATGATGCTCAAATTCTTTGAAGGACTAATGAATAATGATAGATAAATTGCTGAAAATACTGCAACTGCTTAATTTTCCTGTAGAGAACCTTTAAGTCGCTGCTGTCCATATTCTTATGTAGTTCATCTATTTTGCCATCTGACTTTGCTCTTTATGAACACTCTTACCAATCTACTACTCTTGGAAAGTTGGCCGTTAGTTTGTAAAGTGTCTGTTTTTAGATGGATAAATGTACAACAACGGTAGACAAACATAAACGAGTGCAGAAAGCTTCAAATGGGGGAAAAAAGACATCGTTTTATGAGTTGAATTGTGTTGTGATCTTGGCAAAAACTTAAAAGCAATAACATAAATATACAAAATAGTAGTAGTCATTTAAAGTAGCGTGCCAATCTTGGCATTGAGGTGACTCAAGTATTAACCTTTAACTGTATACTTGTACAGCTGATGAGATATGATGGTTGTTTTGGAATATTTTCTTTTCTTTTAATGTTCTTATTACTGCTTGAAGTATGTAGGTTATTTATGAAGTGATAGCAAGAAAAAAAATGCGAAAATATTTATAGAAATGCTATGGAAGTAGAGATAGATAAAGGTTATACAAGACCTTTTAGTTTTGTATTAAAAAAGAATCCATTATTTGCGTAAATGACTAGTTTTTTTTTTAAATCTTGTACATTTTAAAGAACTGTATGATGGATTATTATTACTCTTATTATTAGTTTATATTGAGAAAATAAGCTCCATCTGTGATCACTTCCTTTTCGGATCCAAAATCGATTTTTTCATAGAAATTTGTATCAAAACTTAAATCGCTGGCTTAACCCTGCTACTACGTTTAGGGTCTTTTGATGACCCAAATCGTATTTAACATTGCATAACTTGCAAAAAAACGTGTTTGTCCGTCACACCGACACACAATCACTCTAACGATAAAAATATTTTTGAAATGTACAAATTTGAATTTTCACAATAAAAAAAATGTGGGGTCAAAATATGACCCGAACATAACATGTGTATTTTTTTTCTAACATAGTAGCAGGGTTAACATGAAAAGGCTCTAAGTCCACTTCTTTTTAGAAATTGAGATTTTGATGCAGTTGTGTTCAATAAGTAAAAATACATCGATAAAAAAAAAACAGTTATCTCATTTGTTGTTGTTTTGTAGTGATGAGTAAAGGCGCTAAGTCCAATTTATCACATCTTTGTGTAATATCTCACTTCTTCCAACCAATTGACATAATATTATTTCTCATTGGCTACACTTTCGTTGTTTTGAGTATTTACACCATTGACAGTCATGACGTTAATCTTCATGATGTTATTTAATTGGATCACTCATTTTTTTTTAAATTTAACAATGTACAATTTTGTAAAAATATTCGCCCTGGCCGTGGAAAAGGCGATTCCAAAGTGACGGACATTCGAGGAATACAATACACACCAAATGGTGCAATTAAATTCAAACTTAGATTTCCTGATGAATGGAAAAATCTCCACCAAAAAATAAATGAAAATGTAGTTGCACTAGAGCCAGTGCAGATTGGAAGATGTCAGTCTCATGTAAACCCTTTTGGCTTCTATGTGGCGACGCCAGGTAAGGCGTCTTTCCAGATGTCAAGGTATGTGACATGTATGTGTGTAAACGTAACATGTCTACTTTTCGATTCATTTACACGTACATATTCTCCAGTTTTTTAACCACGTCTCCACAAGTTTGACATAATTATCTTGTTCTCTAGATGCTACACTTGAATCCACATGTGAGCTAAGAATGGCAGTGTCGTCTTTCGTGAGTACTAGGAGGCAGTAAGCAGTTAATGTTATGTATTAGACCTTTATGCCAAACTTTATCAAATGCCTGTGCGACATCTAAAAAGATAGCCGAACAATATTTTTAAGCTCAAAAGATTTTCTTATATCTCCAGTTAAACGGTTAAACTTGCTCTATAGTTCCGTGTTGTTCACGGAAACCAAATTAGTGAACTGGGATAATGTTTTGATCAAATAGTTTCGACAAACAGGATAGTAAGCTAATTGGCCTATAAGGGGGGGGATAGTACGGTCAAATCCTTTCCTGGCTTTGGTGTCATTATAATTAAGGAAATTTTCAATCTTTTTTTAAGATCGCATTAAATAATACTGTTAGCACAACAATAGCTTAGGTAGGTTTCTTTTTATCATGGATGGTGCTATTTGATCATATACAGGAGACTTTCTTGGGTTAATATCGTCTTTTATAGTTTTGTGAATATCTTCAGGACTGAATGTTATAATTCCAGAGTATAATGAACTGAGGTGGTTCTTCTAGTTCAAATTTGTTAAGGGGGGGGGGGGCGGTTTGTTTGAAATATATTACTTAAATGCTCTGAGAATATCAACGCCTTATCCTTTGAACTTCGTGCCCCAGGTGCCATCAGATTTTCGTAATGAACTTTGACCCTCTACCGGTGTTTTTAGCTGCCTTCCAAACGGAGAAATTTGTGTGCTTGGTATTTGTTAAAATTTTAATAAAATTTACATTTCTGCGATCCTCTTCTGAAAGAAGAGCCGAGCCCTTCTTCATTTTTTACTTGCAGAAATAATAAGAAGAAATTTGAAGAAGACATAAGTACCTAAAAAAACAATCAGAAATTAGTATACAGTTGAAAGCTATTTTATACAGGGTGGGGCAAAAGTCACGAAGGTGAATGAAATCATTATGTTCTCTGGCCAATTCTTGGAAGCGAACTGCATCAATTATTCGTTCTTGGGAATCTCCTGGCTTTAGTTCTTGCACTAACTGCACCTTATATGGGAAAAGATGTAAATTTCCCATTAATATTCTGCAGAGCGCCTTCGAGTTGATGTTTCAGGATTCTCCTCAACACTCTCCAGAACGCGTTGAATATTTGCTTCACTAATTACAGAACGTGGTCTTCCGCTACGTGGAAGATCCCTCACTGAGCCTTGTTCCTGAAAACGTGTCACTAAGCGTCGAATCATTGACTCGGATGGTGAATTCCGCACATTAAAATGACGACGGCTCGTTGAGTTTGAATTTTTGATCGATGATGTTCAAAATAAAGTTCTATGATTTTGGTTCGCTGGATAACGTTGTAACCTTCCATAATTAATCTCCCAGATTTATTTTACAAGTCCTAAAAAGAAAAATAAAAAAAAAATTAAATTAGAAAAGTTATGACTGTTTCAAATCCCTTCGCGACTTTTACCCCACCCTGTATTACCAAAATCCAAAATTTAAAAGCTAATATTTTGTTGGTTCTTCATTCAGCCTAATTACAGCCTCTAGTCGCCTTTTCATGGAATTTACAAGAGTTTCAGTCACATTTCTAGTAAACTAGCCCCACTCTTCCGTTAAAACTGTTCGGAGTTCATCTTTGGATGAAATGATTCTTTTTCTGACCAGATTTCTTTTCTATGTAGTCTGTAGATTGGGAAGGTGAATTTAATTGTTTAGGCGCGAATATTAGAATATTATTTGAAAAAATTTCAGGCTCGTTTATATATTTTTTTTTGTGAAATTAAAACGTTTGGTTTGGTTGTTATTTGATATAAAATGCTTCTTACGTGTCACTTTACCACTCTTTTCTACTGGAGCGCACTCGCGCTTACAGGTTTTGCAGAAATTTTCTTAAAATGTTCAGCTATTTTTACAGCAATTAAATGTTGGGTTGGCTCCTATTTCTTTTACTTTAGTTTTTACCTCAGTTTTTGTAAGACACTCTGATCGTTTTGCACCAGGCAAATTTTCTACGGTATTGTATTTGTATTTGTTTTATTGTTCAGTGATGCCTTCCAATTACATGCGGGGATTATTTACCTGTTCTATTGAAATCTTATTTAAAAAAAAATAAAAGCATTGTCCCTACTTTTAGAATGACAGGGTTTTTTGCATAAGGATAATGACACTGTTTACTTCATTTTGACGCGTAAAAATTGGTCTATCGGCATGTGATAGAAATCGAAATCGAAAACGAATCAGTTTTGGAAATACATTTTAATGCATTTATAATCTAATTTTTAAAATTTTTGTTTTAAGAATTTCTTTAGTAACCCAATATCTTTATATTTTATTTGATAAAAGTTTTTCAATACAGAAATATTACGAAAAAATTGGCTTCTAAAACTCATTCGTTTTCGTTTTCGATTTTCATCACATGCCTGTATATTAAAAATAAATCATTAAGTTTGTAAACGCTTTTGTGTTTGTTTATTTTTTGGTGAATTCAATTCTACTTAAATAACGATATAAAAATTTAAATTTAATTTTCTAATATTATGTTATTTATATTAATATAATTACGCTTTTCTTTTGATAATATGAGGTGTTCGCTTTATTTTGACGCTCACAGTAGTATGTAAAATATTTAAGTGGTTAAAATTTACTTTGCTTTAGATACAACTAAACAAATTGCTTATAAATTTCCTCACAGAAAATCTTCTATGAATATGTCATAATGAAAATCTTAGAATAGTAGTTAAATTTGTAATGTTTTCCATAAAATTTTCTTGAAAAATTTCTTTATTTGTTTAGCAATTATATGCACATCCGTTTATATTCACAAAGATCTAAACTATTCCCACAATCATTTAGTAAATTTGCAATAATTTTTGCATGAAATTGCAACAGTTTAAATCGAAAGGCAAGACAGAAGAAAAAAAAAACAAAAATAAACCAACAAACATGATACAAGTATTTCAAATTTTCCAATCATTAAGAAAACATGCCGCAATGCCAACTTGTGCAACAAAAAAAAAAAAAAAAAACGAAGCGAACAGAAAATATGTTGTAGTAAATTTTGTACTAGGCACAAGTGTTTCATGTGTTTTATGAGCCATACAATATTAATATCAAACCTCCACATAAGTTAGAAAGCATAAATGTAACCCAGCGAATAATATTACAACTAAAAACATTTCAGCTTGCCTGTTCATAAGTAGCTTCTAAGTAAGAAATAAATCAATAGAGCACTATAGTATAGTAATTTATTGTGGAACTATGTTCAACTAAAATACGACTTTTTTAGTAAATGACACTGAGCAAACTTAAATATTTTATTGTATATAATATTGAAAATATATTTTTCTGTTTTGCTGTTTTAGGAAACTTTTATTAGAGCTTAGAATTGTAACAATCCACAAGGCAAAATAACCTAAATGCTTTCAAATCAATAATATTTCTATTTTTGCTGGGATCACACTCCACATAGCGCATAGTTGCAACAGCAAAATGCGTGTGTGTGGCATAGATGATATAGCCAAACATAACACAACATAATGTATCGCATCGTTCATCCTCTCGTTAAATTTAGCAATTGTGATCAACGCCGATAGGCAAAAAGCAATTGAAACAAGTTGGCACGCACAAGACGATCATAAACATAATCATCTTCTCCTTCATCATAATGATGATGATGCTGACGACACAACATCCAATCTAAGGCCAAAAAGTAAACCATAGCAAAACAAAAGTGGAGGAGATTGTGCATGATGCTTCGTTTAAAGCATAAAAAAAACATGTGGCAGCAATGGTCTTACAACACCATATTCTGTGTTGTAGTGAAGGGGTTTTTTGTTCGATAATAATTTAAACTAGAGCAGAATGCGTGCATGACTTCTGCACAACATGAAATGAAATCTAATCCATGTGTCCATTGCTAAAGTAACTACATATAACTACAACAGCTAGCAAACCATCACTACACTAAACTATGCTATCTATACACTCCTAGCATGACCATTAAAAAGTTTTTACAAGTTGAAGAAATGAAAAACGAAAAATCAAACACAAAATTGTGAGTGTAAATAAATTCACAAACTAAGTATCTAAAGTCAGTGAGGTACAACCTAACACTTTTGGAATTTCATTTGTTTTTAGTGTGTTTTAGAGTGGGTGTTGTGCCCTATGGGTCGTTGAGTGAACATGATCTTAAATATTTCGAATTTCACAGAAGTTTGCTTAAAGTATTTTTATATCCAATTCTGTTTATTCTAAGCGTGCTTGCGTGTTTAATCGTTTTAATGATTTAATGATTTAATCGTTTTAATGATGGTTAATTAGTTAATTTTATTTTTAGACGAACTAGCTAGAATTGGATCTGCCTTAGATATCTCCAATGCGGTCTCAGTAGCAATTCAACTGGGGACTAGCAAAGGCATCATCCTCAGACATTTTCGTAGAAAGGCTGTCCAGCCCTGTCAAGAGACATAGATTCATGGGAAGCTATACATTGAACAACCTTGGTGAGTTAGCCGGGTCAAAACTCAATGACCTACTGAGATATCTCACAGCTACAGGTTGGGTCTAGCAAGTACGACTTTTTCTACACATTTTAGTTACATTATGATGTAACCGACATTAAATCTGACGAGTGGTGTGGTCTTATTAAAACGGGGTCCCTTCCACTCTACTTAAGTGTTCGCACGTAGTGAACTACCACGTAAACCAACCAACCAAAGTTAATTTTCTTAACTACAGGGGGGTGACTCTCTATTGCGATGCGAAAGCAAATTCGATGTGATAAGCGTACAAATTGATACTCTTACGCATCGAATTTGCTTTCGCATCGCAATAGAGAGTAACCCCCCAGATATAGTATTCTATTCTGAAAATTCAATTATGTAGTATTAAGTTGATTAAATAAAAACTCTGAAAAACAGTAAACAATCCTTGAGTGATCTTGAAAAATCCAATGTTTAGGAAACATTTTGATTTCTTAAGAAAGGAAATCGGCTGCAAATTTTGCAGCAGTATCCTTGATTATCAAACCACGACGTCACAGACTTTAATTCCTCACGGATTTTGAGTTTAAAGGTACGGTCAAATATTTGCCGAAAGAGACGTAACCACTAAAGAACATATATTTCAACTCGTTTATCTATTTAAAAAACTTTTCTTATTTAGGCCAAAGCACAACAAATATTTAGTTTTAATTTATTTATTTGAGGCTGTTTGATCAAAACTCTTGTCATCCTGGTCGCACGACGAGCACGTCAACAACCGATGAAAACATTGAAGCAGTGAAGAAAATTATTTTGGATAATCGTCGAATCACTCTCAGAGAGGTTGCTGATGGTGTTGGCATATCGTTCGGCTCATGCCAAGCAATTTTTACGGATGTTTTGGGCATGAAATGTGCGGCAGCGAAGTTTGTTCCAAAATTGCTAAATTTTGAGCAAAAACAACGTCGCATGGTCATCGCTAAGGACCTGTTGACGATACCAAAATGCGCATTTCAGAAGTGTTTCGAGGATTGGAAAAAACGCTATCTGAGAGGGATTACTTTGAAGGGGAGAATATAGCTATTGATAAATAAATAAATACTTTTTGAAAGAAAATTTAAAATAAGGGTTATTTTTTGATCAGACCTCGTATATTATTGTCCCTGCATTTTGTCTACAGCTTACAATCATGTAATATTACCTTTAATTCTGCAAAATTGAATTGATTAAACATTGATAAATTCAAACGATCTCAATGAATTTTGGATTGTATATTGAATTTCACTGGAAATGAAAAAAATCTTTTAGTGTAAATTGTCGATTCCTCATTATCTTTCGGTTGTATTTTCATTAGCGGTATTCACACCGAGCTTGTTAGTTTGTTAGTCGGTAGTTTGTTAATTTGTTAAAGTTACCAACTGTGAACGACCCCCTTTTTAAAACTTTGTTAGTCTGGTAACTTTCGTAGTAAAACAGCTGATTTATTGTTTTGACACAATTTATTATTCTGGAAAAAATAAAACATGCCACGAGGAAGTGTAAAAAAAAACAATTGTAAACCATTTAATTACTCATTTTTTCTTTTGGTTATCCACTACGAGAACAGTTTATGATTTATTAAAATAAAATAAAAAATCATTTATTTAACATACTTACTCTCAATGTACACAAATATTTTTTTAGAAATGTATCACAAATGATTTTTTAAATATATTTATTTAGAAACTGCAACAGCTGATTGTGAGTTACCAACTAACAACTATTTTATCAAGGGTGCCGTGTCGTTAATTTGTTAAATGTTTATCCGTTAGCGCGTTAAATATACAAAAACAAAATGCGTGTAAAAAAGTAACGATTAACGACTAACAAACTAACAAGCTCGGTGTGAATACCGCTATTGTTTATCACTTGTGTTTTGAAAATATTTTATTTCAAGCAGGTATTTTAAGACTCCAGAAGCTAATTCTACCAACCTGTTGTCTATATCTTCAAAAACAATAATTAGCATTAGTTTAGCTTCAGTTACACATAAACAAAACAACACCTTAATTACTTACTGGCTGACATTGATGCAGGATTCTTTACCAGGGAAAATGTTGTTGATCCCTGCTGCAATTATATACATCAACATTCTAAATCTATTCCATCTTCCTCTACGTCGACATTAATTGTGCAATATAGAGTTAATAGGCTTTTTCTTAACACATTCATTGTGGTTACTTTTCATTTGAAATACTTACAACTGCAATACAAAACTACTTTCCATGTTGCAGTGATTTGAATCTCTTAAGATGTTGTTACATGCATACTTGTAGCCGTACTGCCACAAGAGCCACACAGATAAACAAGTGATGAATGTCTGTGTTATACGATCTAATGATCTAGAAATGAAGTTAATAAATCGTCCAACTAGACTAAGTATACTGAACTAAACTCAATTGCACTGTAATGCAGTACAGGCACTCACTGCACTGGTGTCTCGTTTTGGCGGCGGCATGTCAGATAAATGAATGACCAAGCAAACAAATGTTCCCTCAACAAGAGATGAACATTTACAATTGGAATGGTTGACCAGACGGTTGCTGTTTATGTGTTAGGTGGTTGTATAGTTTGGTTGGTTGGTATTCCAGAAAGGTATGAATCATTTGTTTGAATTGTTGTTAATATTTTTGATTTAAATTATAAACAAAAGATGTGCCCGTGTTGTATGTGTATACCTATTAAAATAATGATTATATTTTGATTCAACAGCTACCTGAGTGTTGACGGTAGGAATGATGATCTCGTTTCTTAGAATATGTATTATTAACAATAAGAAATTTTAATTTTTTAATACAATGAATGTTGGCTTAATGTACCTATAATGTTTTATATTTTCTTGATTTAAAATAAGACCAACAGAGTTTACTTTAGAGCTGGAGTTAGTATGTAACCTTAAGAGCTTCATTAAACTAATTGGTGGCTGTGCTTATCTAAGCAGGTGCTTCGTAAACTTTATTTTATCTTACCAAGCTCTTTTCCTGAATTCGCGATTAGTTGCTTTACGCGATCCGTATTTATAGTTCCAAAATCGATCATGTAACTGAATGTATATCTAATTTTAGAAGTTTTCTCTAAGTTATCACTTTAATTGTCAGGCAGCTTAAAACCAGTATTTTGTTTAGCAGCAATACTAATGAAAACGACTTAACAAATTGCATTTGCTTTCGATTTTTGAAAGCAAATTAAATTTTAGTACTAAATTCCGACTTTAGTACTAAATTCTGACTTTAGTACTAAATTCTATAACCATTATGGTGGATAGAGCATTCCGGATAAACTTTGTCTCTAGAGAATATCGGGGATCTAACTAGTTTCATATTTGATGTCAGAACGAGAACATCATCTAAATTGTCTTTGCCTAAAATGTTCAAACCAATACCAAGTATTAAGCGATTCTACGTGAATTGCATCCTTCGTGTTCGATCACTTGGACGAGACTTTATTTTGAAATTATTTTAAAACGATTGATATTGATTAGTTTCCTACGCTGAGGATTGCGTTTCTGATATCTGCGATTTTGTATTGAACGAGTTGATAGAATATACAAAATCAATTTTTCACAATCCAGTTTCTACCCTTAATTAGATTCGGTCTGGGCTTTGTGGCACACTATAAAGATGTAAGGATGCTGAAAAATAGTGAAAAATAGTGCTATGTCACATGATTTTGGCGGTTCTTCTATCTGATATGTTTGGATGGTCTGTTGGAGGATTGTCTTAATTGAATTTAAGATATGTTCAATCATTTCTATGGGAAACAGGAAGGATTATAAGGTGCCAAATCACTTGATTACATCGCATGACCAAACACTTAGTGGGACATTCCAAAGACTCAACTCCGATCACAGGACACTTCAGTTGTACAAGCTAAAACTGGATCTCTGCTCTACTAAATAAATTTACACAAAAAATATAATTATTATAATTGAATCGAGTGAACAAAACTCAAGTGAATTTTCTTGTTGATCCTATTACTTGATATTGAAAACATGCTTGTGACGTCAATTGGATTCCAAAATATATTTTGGAAATATCACTACTCTGTATCTTGGACTATATAAATCAATCAAGTGGATCTAAGTCAGATCATGTTATGGAATCTTACCTGACCGATTGTTTGGTACATCGATTTCAAACAATCGGATTCTACTGGACAACCAATTTGAAACATGTCTGCCTTTTACTTTTACTTCCCTCAGAAAATCAGTTGGTCACATTTCTTATCTCTCGTATTCACTTCTTTATGTGTTGGTGCCTTTTGAAAGATTGTGTTAAATGTCTAGCAAGCAACCATCCAAGCATATGATCATAAAATGACCGGCACATGTCAGTCATTTAGTCAGAAATTGTAGGCATATATATTTATAATATAATCCTATATCTCAGTAACTACGTATGTACGTATATGTATTGCTGTGTTTCATTTTAGACCATGTTAGTGTTGTTTGCATTTTACTTAATCTTATGGAAAGTCGTGTTGATGTGATGGTTCCTTCAATGAATTCACCACAAATGATTGTAATAGCGAGTGAACGAATGGAAATGATGATCTAGTATAAAACACTTGGTTTGCGTGTCCTGACCAAAAAAAAAAAGAAAAGAAATGAGTAGCTATATAAATGGACATTTGAATAGACAAGCAGATATAAAGCAGCAGTATACCAACTGCTTTTGTTTGAGTTCATTTATTTTATATGCATAACTGTCTGTCATCAGTTTGTTGTTTATGAATATTGTATTTATTGTTCATTTTACCATGATTGTAACTTAATCTATTTATTTAAATACAAAAAATAGTTTGCATTTTCAAAGTAAATCATGTAAAATACTCGTTCCTACGACATTGTAAGCGTTTTTGTTTAGCAGTTGTTTGTGTGCCAAGTAAAATCATTGAAGTAATCAACATAATTGAAAAGTTTAATGTAATGTTTTTGTATTTCTTTCAAACTGACTTGGTTTAGTTGAATTTGTCATGCTAGTTATTTGAAGTAATAGTATTGATTATAAGCTTAGGGCACCTGAAATGAAATGATTTTGGGTCTGAAAGACTGTAAGTAGTTTTATCGGACTTGAAGTTATTTTAAAAGTAATATTTACTATTTTTCGGTATTACAACCTTCCACTTTTGTTTAAAATTGTTGCTTTGGATCCATTTGTTTAAATTGCTGAGCAAATAGTGGTTGCTGAGTCATCAGCATAACAGGAAATTTTTATTTGAAAAGTAGCTTTAAAAAACTTGGAGATTTTTTATTGTCCAATCTATAAAATACTGTCACATAGTCTCGAACTGTTTTCCTCAAAGATCATTAAAGATTATTTCAAAGCTCAAATATTAAAGAATTATAAGTTTTTTTTTACCGTTTTCGTTGGGTTATAGTTATAATAGTCCAAATCTCTTGCAATGTTGCATATAAATTTATATACAATCCAGTGGACTGCGATATATAATAGATCCCCTACTCTGTCATTGTCACAAATCTGACTTAAAATAATCAAATTATGTCTAGTGTGTATTTTAATATTAGATCCAGTCACTTTTATTGTTTGAAACATTACTAGGTCAAATTTATTATAATTATTTCGCGGTTACATGAGCTGCAACCTATAATTTTTTTGTGCTGTCCCAAACTTCAACATGAAAGGACCAGACTTTACATCAAGCTGATGAGAGACCAAAAACATCCGGCAGGTCCATTAAGGCTGTTCCGAGACAATTTTCTCTGCACGTCACCGACATTCAACAGTCAAAAAGTACTTGGTCAGTGGTCTTTTCGTACATTTCATTAAATCGGCACTCTTTTATACCAACATTATAATAATGAAATTGATTTATAACTCTTTGAAGCAAAATGTATGGTAAATAGTTCAGTAACTATTCTCAAATAAGATCTTTTGATTCAAGTAGTTTTTATTCGACCTTTTCATGTATAATAAATAAAAATGCTTTTGTTTCAAGCTCGAGGCCAGTATTAAAAATAAGTTTTATTTTATTTGCCGATATTTCGATGCTCTTTGAGTATCATGATCTGGGCTTGTAAATAAATAATAATTTATATGGACCACGGAAAATTAATGTTTATTTATCTTCATCGTCTGTTGTTCAACAACTCAAAGAGCATCGAAATATCGGCAAATAAAACAAAATAAAATTTATTTTCAATACTGGCCTCGAGCTTGAAACAAAAGCATTTTTATTTATAAGATGTTTTGTGTAGCCCTAGAGTGCAGCATAATAGGACCAGACTTGATATGAAGCTGAAATGCCCAGCATGAACAGATACCAAAAACATGTCCAGAGCCATTAGGGGATGCAGATGGAAGATTATTTTGAAAGCGCGCTTGTCATTACAATTAGCTGAACTATCGGCACTTGCTTTCACATTAGTGTTGTAAAAGTACTGAGTATTTGAGTACTGAGTACTCAATACCGACTATTTTTTCCGGTACTCAGTACCTAAAAGTAACTACTCAATACTTTTAGAGCTGCATTTTTTAGTAAAAATTTTACCTAAAAATTAGCCAAAAAATATACAACTTTGGAAAAAATGAGCGCCGAAGAGTTTACCACCGTTTCTAAAATTATTCTTTTAATTCGGGGCCTGCAATCATTTTAAATAAAAACGAACACAGAAATTAACACAGAAGAAATTTCAATGATGTTAGAAAAATTTATCAATAATTTAAATAGACGTTTTTCCCGGTTGGAGCTTAATCGAATTTTAGCTATTCCAACGTTTTTGGACCCACGTTTCAAATCTAAAGGATTTACTGACCAAAGTGCTTTAAAACAAGTAAAAGAGAAGATTTCGTCAATGTATCATACAAACAGTTTAGAAACTTCTGAAATTAATCCACCTCAATCAAATTTGGAAAATAATAACAGTTCAATTTGGAATGAATTCGACAAAAAAAAAACTGTTACAAAAACAACAACGTCTAAATGCATCATTGAACTAAATCTTTAGCCATGAACAAATTTTGGACAGAAAAGTTGACCCTTTAGAGTGGTGGAAGGCACGGGAGACAATATACCCTGGGCTATCGGCAATTGCAAAGAAATATCTTCCGTGGCAACATCAGTTCCTAGCGAACGCGTTTTCTCCATAGCCAGTCAGGTTCTTACTGACAGAAGAAATCTTTTAAGTTCTGACAATGTAGAACGAATTTTGTTTCTTCATTTCAACAATGAATAAAAAACGCAAATTTCAAGAAAACATTTTCCTGAAAAGTACAAATACTTTTTAATTTAAAGTACAAAAAATTACACAAATTGGTTAAAATGTGAAATAAATGTATGAAATACATTAAAAACTATTTACCTAAATTAATTCAAATTTTTTGAATATTATTTTTGTTTTGTTTTAATTTTCTTGAACTAGTTCAGATGAGTAATTTTTGTGCCATGTCAGAAAACAAATATTTTTGACGTACAAATTTGCTTCCAACATTAAGTGTTTTACATCAAATTCATCAATTTATCTATAAATGACGATATTGAAAAATCTTCCTTTGTAGAATCGATGATCATTTATTTTAAATGATATTCACTAAAGAGGTTTATTTCTAATGTTACAACATTTCATCGACCAAACGACTAATTTTAGAAGAGATTGTTAGATTATTCGGTATATCCTCTTCAGACCGTGGGTACACATATGTGTACCTTAACTTATTACAAGGTTTAAACACTAGCGGCATCGTGTGATCACTAGCAACTGTTTTATTACTAGCTTTAAGCTACTGGGCATAAAAAACATATCAGTAGATGGTGCTGCTTAGAAGTTTTAGGCAATATTTTTGAATTTGAATTTAACAGTTTGAGAAAATTTCTACTAGGCCTTGGCAAAATTGTAAAAAAATTAATAAAAATTTAGTTCTTCAGTAAGGTTAGTACTTTTTGAAGATTTCTGTAGTGAACATGTTGAGAAACGTGCAAAAAGTAAGTTTTTTTTATTTTTAGTGGTTTTTCACAATGAAATACTATTTTCTTTTCTTGGTACACATATGTGTACCTCAGGTTTAAAAGTTAGTTTTACGAAAACATTGAATATTTGTTAGCTTGGATATGGATGAACAGCAGATTGCAGATATGCTCAATGATAGCGAATTCGATTTCTCGGGAGACGATGATCATGATGAGTACTTGCCTCCAGAAGTCATCCGAGGGCTCCAGTCATCTGAAGAGTGGGTGAGAGATGAAGAAGATTTGCAAAATGGGGCAGATGATGAAGATGAAGTTGCAAGTTCACACCGCGTTTTTTGGAGAACAAAAGAAATGGCTAAATCTGGACCAGATATAAAGGATGATATCCTAACTTCTGAGGGTAGCACTGACAGAAACATCCTTTACTCTTTTTTTTTGAATATTTGGGGCTAGACTTTTGGAAATTAGTGGCAGAACAAAGTAACATATATTCGGCATAAAAGCGGGAGCTAAAATCAATTAACACCAATACAATTGAAATGATACGTTTTGCTGGTGTGCAGCTGATGATGGACACCCTCAAATATCCTCAAGCGAAACTTTATTGGAGTCGAGACCTCTGTGTACCAATTATTAGAGAAGCAATCAATCGCGACAGGTTCTTTGAGATTATAAATCTATCCAATGGCAATGATAAACTTTGGAAAATAAAACCACTTTTAGACCCAATTTTAAGAAAATGTCAAAGTCTGCTACGTTCCCAGCACATGTCAATTGACCAACAAATTATACCTTTTTCAGGACGTTGTGAGTATCGCAAATATATGCCATCTAAACCTAATCCACTTGGACTAAAAAACTTTGTCTTGGCTGCTCGGTTGGTACTAGACTTTGAGATATATGTTGGGAAGGATACATTACCTCAAGACGTTATGAAAAATCTTGAATTAGGAGCAGGAATTGTGGATAAGCTTTGTCGTACAATCACCGACAGCTGTGTTTTGTATACAAACAGATTTTTTACCAGCCTAAAGCTGGCTGATCATTTAAATTAAAAAAACGGAATTTTTCTGACTGGGACTGTAATGGGAAATATGATTGGACCAGTGGCACAAAAACTAAAACCCGACAAGCAGTTAAAAAGGGGAGAATGGGACGAGAAAGTTAGAAGTGATGATAAAGTCTGTATCATTAAATGGGTGGACAGGAAATCAGATGCTATCGACGTGCTCGGTAAGCGCTTCTGCAGATAGTTGCCAACGTTGGTGCAAAAAAGAAATGAAACAAATTGAAGTAACTCGGCCAGATGCTGTAAATAACTATAACTCCTGTATGGGTGGCATAGATTTATGCGATAGATTGATAGCTTACTATCGCTGTTCAATGTGGACGAAAAAATGGCCCGTGAGAGCTTTCTACCATTTCTTGGACCTAATTGTCGTTAATTGCTGGGTCATGTACACGCGTTGCTGTGTACAATAAAATGTTCAACGAAAGGATAAATTAAGTTTGCTGCAATACAGGCTGAATATGGCCAAAGCGATGATGAAGTATGATGGAGGCATAGTTAAGCCCAATGTATTACCTCGTGGCACTATATCTCGTCCCAACACCAGCGCATTTGCAGGATCCAGCTTAGATGCCATATATGAAAGTCAAGATTGTCTAAGTGAACCTCCCTCGAAGAAGAACAGTGCGGTTGTGCCACACCTACTGCCAGAAATAAGGCTTGACAATGTTGGTCACCTACCGCGCTTTGTAGAGAGCAAGTCTGCGTCAAAATGTCGCCACCTAACTTGGTCTTCACGCTGCCGTACTATATGTATAAAATGCAATGTATATTTATGTATTGTAAAAAATAACTGCTTTGAGCACACCATAGCGTTAAGTCTATTGTTACCCACTAACTACTCATTTGAACCTGAAGTACACATATGTGCACCTCCTTTTGCTAACACTTTAAATAAAAAATTTAAAAAAATTATAAAAACAAGTATTTCATTTAAACCTCATAAGATAAAAAAAACAGTTGAAAACCCTTTTACTCAATCGGTTCACGTTCAGGTCTTAAGAGGTTAAGCAAATAAATTATTTTGATGTAAAAATTATGGATGCTTTAGCTTAATTGGTTAGCACGTTTGATCATTAATTCATTCCTAACCGCTGTCACTCAAACAACATCAGTTTCTGATAACTATTAGTTTTCTATCTATCATAACAGTGCCCTCCTGAAACGCCACGAAAGTAAAATAATTAAATAAAGGCTTTAAATAAAATAAAGCTTTAAAATAATGCGCCTACTCACCACCAGAGGCGCTACAATACTGCACTAAAAACAATTCGCAATTGCAGAATTGTGATATAAAGCTTTCTTCTACTTTCACCAGCTTTATTTCTTCAAGCTATCTCCTTTCCAAAGAAAGTAACGCAATTATGTATAAGTATATTAATTGCCTGAGTTTTACTTCTCTTTCTGAAAAAAAGTGTTTGTTTATAAAATTTTCATGATGATCTTGCCATTTTTTTCTGTATAGTGCTTGGTTTTCACTACGTTTTCATGCAATTGCCAACAATTTGGACAATTTGACAACAAAAATGACATAGTGAAAACATAGTGAAAACGCGCCTAGAATCGATAATCTCTGGCGCAACAACCGATTTTGAATGATATTCACGAAATACATAATGGAATGAACGAAGGACAATATCACTATTGAAAATCAAAGTAAATCACTAAAAGCCAAATACATCGATAAACCAAGCAACGTTATTTATGAACATCATGCTAAGGCGATTATGCTATTGTTCT
This sequence comes from Bellardia pandia, assembly GCA_916048285.2. Taxonomy (NCBI): domain Eukaryota; kingdom Metazoa; phylum Arthropoda; class Insecta; order Diptera; family Calliphoridae; genus Bellardia; species Bellardia pandia. The sequence goes on from OU696531.1 coordinate 27,553,494, forward strand.
GAATAAAATTAAGGTCACTAGGTTATTGGTTATTTCATTTTTGAAAGACTTACAGAAATTCCACAGTTTGTCTTTTAAATTACTTCCGATCTTTATATACACCATTTTTATAATGATCATTTATTACAACATACATATCGATGGTCTCATGTAGAAAGGCCCTAACTCGCATATTTGAAACTTTACAGGAGAAGGTAAAAACATAATAGAAACTGTAATATTCAACATGTAACTTTTTTTTTGTACAACTGCTTATAAAAGCGTTATTTTTTACACTATTGCAATAAATTTTTGTGAGGAGGTGTATTTGCGTTAAATGCATTGGAATCGCAAAAAAAAAAGAATTTCGAAAAAATAGCGAGTTAGGGCCTTTCTACATGAGACCAACGATATGAGAATAATATAAATAATAGTAAAACTTAAAAGCTACACCAAAAGTTAAAAAAGTAACCTTTAAATGTTGATGCAGTAAAAAGCAATAATAAATAAAACCACAAAGCCGCAACCATGATAAGAACCTTCGTTGCATTAATGACATTGAATGAGGTCACATTACTTGTAAAATTTAAATTAAAAAAAAAAAAATTAACAAAAAAAAAAAAAAAAACAACGAAATATAATCGACAACAATGCTAATTTTAAAACGAAAACCAGCCGCATAATATCATAAAAAATTAACAAGCTTTGCATATAAAACTTTTGCGTTGTATAAAGAGAAATTTTTCGCTAAAAACTTTAATAGCCACCAATATAAAATTTTAACAGCAACACTTTCATTTTATCTAATTAATATGAAAACAAAACCTGCAGTTTGCTGTTAAACCACCAACGGCAGCAAAATGTTGCAAAATCGTAATAAACCATCAAGTAGCATGTTACACATAATCAAATGACTGCATACAACAAGTACTAACTGTTGTGGTGCACCAGGTATAAACATAAAGACAGACAGACATGTACAAAGCCAATGTATTTAATTGTATATAAAAACACCTTGATTTTATGGCCTGTTTTGATCAGCACACAAACTACTGATTGTGATCAGTATCAGCGATATTTTGATTTGATTTCTTAACATGATCACTAATATGGTTTATGCACAGAGTAATGCTGTATACGAGTACAACACACTCTCAGCCCATTGGGAGAATGTGAATGTCTTTTAGATTTAAAATAAAATTAATACATACAAAGAAGAAAAAAAAATCACAGAATTTTTGAAAACTTTGCATTTATAAACCATTGATCAGTTCAGTGTTTTATTTGTTGCATACATTTTTTTTCGTCGTTGGCTTCATTTACTCTACTTAAAGATTGTTATCGGAAATTCGCAGAAAAATTCTTACACGCAAGCTTAAACAGCATTTCAAAAAATTTTGCGATTTTATATTGAAATCTTTAAATGAAAAAAAAAAAAAATGGTGAGCTCTACCACCAACACCACAAACAACAAACAGCATCAAAAGTATTTAGTCAAAATAAATCGCTTATCTTAGATACACTGAACGGAATTTATTTGTGTTATAATCAGGAGAAAAAATTTTGAGAAAACCTTCTTGCATACGACAGATTGACGCAGAAGAAACAGGTAGGGGCAAATGTTGGAGCGAACTGGAATGCTGGCCGAATAGTAAAATTCATTATTAAGGTCCTCCTGATATAACATTGAAAGTCAGACAGTTTAAATGAATATATACTCGAGATCTAGAGTCGTAGTACAGAAATATCCTATAATCGTTGGAATAGATTTTTTTTTTTTTTTTAGCTTTTATTTATTTATTGAATCTTCATATCATGAAATGACAATAAGTTTTCAAATCTTAATACTAAAAAGAAAATAATAAGCCCAGCCAGTGCTAGACAAAAATGTTTATGATACTAAAAAAATTTCACATCAACTGATCCAGTCATCAGTTTTGCGCTTGAGTTAAAGCAAGGGTATCCCTCCTTCTCAACCGACTGTGTCCACTAAAGTTAAGGATGTCTCGTGCAAGTGGGTTTGGATGGTGTTAAAGTTTGCTGACGTACTTTGACGCATATTTTGTAAATTCGACTTTTACTAATGGCACGCCTAGATCTTTGTGGATTCGAGAATTTTTAACATACCATGGAGCTGCAGTAATTATCCGTAGAATTTTATTTTGACCCCTTTGAATTTTTTCAATGTTTGATGCTGAGGCCGTACCCCATAATTGAATTCCATAACACCAGATTGGCTTTAGAATTACAACAAAAGTTTGCAATCCATATTTAATGTAGAATTTCTGTCGATTAGCCAATTAAGTTGCACTGCTTTTAATCTCATTTGTGTAAGTTTAGCTTCAATATGAGACTTCCAAGTTAAACGGCGGTCGAGGTGGATTCCGAGGTATTTGACTTCATTGTGTTGTGGGAAAATTTGATTATTTATTCTGATGAACGAGCAGGTATCTTTTCGCAATATGAAAGTTATATGAATACATTTCTGTTCGTTAACCCTGATTTTCCAAAGCTCAAGCCAATTCTCTAGTTTATAAACATATTTCTGCAAGTTCTGTGATGCTATTTGATGGTCCTTATGAACGCTAATAAAGGCTGTATCGTCTGCAAAAGTTGACGTATGGATTTTGGGGTCTGACGGCATGTCGGAGGCATATATCAAATATAAAGTAGGGCCCAGTATGCTACCCTGTGGCACACCTGATTCAATTGGCTGAGCGGTACTTAAAAAATCGCCTTCTTTGATTTTAAATTTGCGACCGTATAAATAACTTTCCATGAGTTTATGGGTGTTAGCAGGCAGAGTTAATTTTATTTTGTGCATTAAACCGTCATGCCAAACTTTGTCGAACGCTTGGGAAACATCAATGAAAAGCGCGGAGCAGTATTTTTTGTCTTCAAACCGACCCTCTTATCACATTTACCAATCTGTGTGTTTGTTCGATGGTGCTGTGTTTCGCTCTGAAGCCGAATTGATGATTAGGAATACATTCAGTGTCATTCAGAATTGGAGTCAACTTAGTCATTAACAATTTTTCGAACAGTTTAGAAATTGTCGGCAGTAGACTAATTGGCCTATATGGCTCCACTTTGGTGTGGTCCTTTCCTGGAACTTGCAGTAGACAAACAAAATTATCGAACAACAATAAAATCATTCTTAGGATTGATAGAATATAGCTATGAAGAGCAATGAATTTCACTAACGCCTGCAAAGTGGGTAAGCATAGGATTATAATTGGCAAAAATTATAATGAAATCTGTAGTTGTAGACAATATTGAAGACAGTGAACACTCTCTCATACGTGTTTGTTTTGTTTAGAAAATAATTTGTAATGGTTTCTATGGCCATCTTAGGTCATGCAAGGAATTCAGGTCAATTTCTAATGGATGAGTTGGAAATTAATGTCATAAAGACATTAACTTCCAAGTGTTGTCCGAGCTGGGCAGTTGAATAATTGGGGAGTTTCATGGTGCTTATGCTGAAAATAAAATACGGATTATTTTCGTGAGGAAGAATTCATTTCGTTTGCTAAAGGCTGTGTGCATTTTTTTAAAGACCATATTTGTATAGTATCCCACTACTACGGAATTGATACCTTCACTTGGAATATCGTTGAAAACTGTCAAGAAAGAGCTGTTATCGAATGGATCTTGTACATATATCTGTGTAATCTCCAACTAGAAAGTTGTGTTCCATGGCGGTTAGGTGTTTTGTTTCCTCAAAGCTGCTACAAGCACACCCAAATGATATGATTTTTACTAATACCATTATTTTTTATTTATTTATTAAAAAATTTATTATAATTAAAATTGCAATAAATCTAAGACTAAAAGCACTAGCATCAATGGCTTTCGGCTTATAAATACCATACTTTCAACCTAATCTTCAAACGACAGAAAAATACTTCAACAAATTACTTTTATGGAAGTATTTTTATATTGCATTATTACACCTAATTTCTTTCCGTGTTTAATACGAGATTTGCAATCTTTGTCTCCATTCTCTAAGCGACAATAACAAGAACGTAAAAAACATCGATACTGACTGAATTGTTTGTGACCAGTTAAAGTGAAATAAATAAAAAAAAACAACCACAACTCCTATAAACGCTTTTATCACGCAAACTTTACGAGTAAGATCATAATCTCAACTACACGATCTCTTTATACTTTTGTTACTTTGTTCTGGCCAAATGTTTTGTGTGGTTCAAAAAAGGGTTGCCTGGCTGGCCTGGCTTAAACACAATACAACACAATACTAGTACAAAAATCCAATAATAACAATATAAAAAACTTTAAACACAATGCGTGTGCCATGATCTTTATCTTTCCAGGTCGTTTTTTAACGTTTTTCTTTATATTTTCGTGGGCTCTCTTTACCTAAGCCGTGCTAAAGGGTTAAGATTTCTTAGCAGTTCACTTGTGCACTCGTATATACGAGTATATTCGTAGTAGATCAGTTACTTTTGATAGCTTTTCACGATTTAATGTTGAAAATAAATACCTTTTTCTTAGCTTTAAATTACCACATTGTTTTCGTTTATTGTCGGTGCTGTAGTTGAAACCGCTCCCATTATATTAAATAATGCCACAGTTTGTGTGTGAGAGTTGTTTGTCTCTAGGCCAAGTCATCAAGTACTTATACATACGTACAGGATATAAATGTTATTACGAATAAGTTTATTGTAAAATACAGTAATCCGCGAAATTTGTTCGATCGTTTATATTTGAAGTGAAAATATTCGTAATACAAGTGTTCAAATAGAGATTAAAATGTCTAATTTCAATGGAGATTTTATAAAACACCTTATTTTGCTAAAACATTGAATGTAATTCAGAGAACGAAAACCATTCTTTCTTCAAGGGAATTCATCGAAATTCTAATACATATTTTGGTAGGCGGGTGTTGTTTTGCCAGTTTCTCTCTCTCCATGAATTTTGCTACTGACTGTAAGTGATTTAATACGAATGTGTGTTTCGTTTTTGTTACTTTGCACGATCACCAAAACAACCAGTGGATTGCGTGAGCGACATTAGTGTCGACAGTAGACAACGTAAACGGATCTTTAAACGCACCATAAACACTATTAAACAATATATTTTACTTGCTTCGTTAATAGTTACATACATACATATATACAAGTATTAGTGTTTTCAATTAACCGGTTAACCGATTAACCGAAAAACCGGTTTTTGGGCAAATTTACGGGTTTTAGAAAACCGGGTTCCCTCCCCCCCTCCGGTTAACCGTTTTTTTTATATCTGTAAAAATCGTAAATTTTTCTTATTTTTTCCGAAAGTTTAGAAGAACAACTAAACTTGACGTTAACATCTATTCAAGACTTAAGTAATAATAGCAAACGTGTTAATCTCAATAACCTTACAGATGACTTCGAATATTTGAAAAAATTTAACAAGAGAACGGAAATATTCCGCTCTGCTCTGCTTACTATTAATCCGACATCAACTGTCAGCAGGGCTGTCATATATGGCGATTTCTCGCCAAACGTGGCGATTTTGAAACGTGTTTGGCGTCGAGATTTTCCGTTTGGCGACATGGCGACTTTTTGGCGATTTTTGATATCACTGGCGATTTTCTTGGCGATTTTCACCAAAACATCTATAATAAATTATGTGATGAAAAAAAATCGTCTTTTTTTGGTTTTTATAAATCCAATTGTCAACGAAATGAATCATCTGAATTTGGAATTTCAATCTAACAGCATGGATGCAGGAAGCATGCATGAAAAAATGTATTGTACACTTCTTATGTTTTCAACAAAAGTTTTCAAACCTTCTGTTTTATATAATACTAAAAACAATGAAAAATTTTTCAATGATTTACATGCAGCTATTGATAATTCAAATTCATTTTTGCCTCTAAATGCAATTGATTTTGGAGCAGAATTTTAAACAGAATTAAGAAATGCGAAATTGAGCGAAGTAGAAATAATCGTACTTAAAGAAAACTGTTTTGTGTATTTAAAAAAAACTTTTAAAAGAGATGATAAGCAGATTACCAGAAAATATGAACTTTTTTAAAGCTTTTGGACAATTTTCTATTTCAAAGTGTGCGAATACATTATCTCAAACTAAATTTGGCGTTGTTCAAGAAACATTAAGACCATTTATGGATCCAAATGTAGCAATAGGCGTGTATGAAACTCAATAGGGAAAACTTCCGTTCATAAATTGAAATAATTATTTTAATAGCGAAATTCCAACAAATTTACTTGAATTTTGGCCAAAAGTGTTTGATTATCACGATACAGCAGGTACGTACCATTTTAAGGAAATATCTTTGGTCGTTCTTACTATATTGATAGTTCCAACCAGTAATGTCTGCGTTAAAAGGGCTTTTCAATAATGAATTGTACAAAAACTCGACTTAAGGTACGGTCACATTTGGCAAATATTTGCCGAAAATGACGTAACCACTAAATAACATTTATTTGAACTCATTTGTTTACTTAAAAAAACTTTTCTTATTTAGGCCAAAGCACAACAAATATTTAGTTTTAATTTATTTGATGCTGTTTGATCTTGCAAAACTCTTGTAAGAGCAAACAACGTCAAACAAATTTGTGCTAAAACAAGTGGTTACGCTTTTTTGAGGAAATATTTGTCAAATGTGACCGTACCTTAAGTAATAAAATTCAATATGAGCTTTAAGACGCTCTATTGAGAATAATTAATCATATGAACGTAAACAAATTATGCTGCAATTCGTTTACACCGACTAATGAAATGATAAAAAAATTCAACTCAACTATGTATGAAAGTCAAGACTCTAGTAATGAAATCGCTGAGGATAAAGTTTACGAACTCTTAGCTTTATTTACTTAATTTTACTTTTCTTTTAAATATGATCTCCATTTTTATGTAATTTAAAACTCTCTTTTAACAAAGTTTTAAAATTTTTTAAATAGTAAAAAATACAAAAACGGATATAAATTTAATAAGTAACAATTAATGAATTAAATAAAAAAAATGTAACAAAAACTAAAAAAAAATTATTTTTGGCGATTTTTTGTTTTTTTCTCAATTTTTGGCGATTTTTGACTTAAAAATTGAATTTGGTTTTTTGTGTAAACAAAATTTATTTCTTTTAAATAATAAAAAAAATTAAAAACTGAACAAAATTGGATTTTGGCGAAATTTGGCGATTTTTTACATCCGTTTTGGCGACGAAGCTCAAAAAAATCTGACAACCCTGACTGTCAGTGAAAGTCTTCTCGGTATCAACATTAATAAAAATCAAATTGAAAAACAGAATGTCTCCTAAACATTTTGATTGTGTTTTGTTTTTGAAATATTACTTTAAAAAAATTTCATAAAATTCACATTTTGTCTTTATAAATTTCTTTTAGTCACTATTTTTGTTTTTCTTACCACAAAGTACAAATTTTGTGTAACAAATGCTATTTTTTTTGGGTTTTAAATTAAAATGAATTGTTTTTTACGTTTAATTTATTTTGATATTTAATGGGGGGTTAACCGATTAACCGGTTTTTTCGAGTTCGGGTAACCGAAAAACCGGTTTTGAAAAAAGTCGGTTTTTTGAAAACACTAACGAGTATACAACAAAATGAGGAAAACGTTTTTTTTTTTGATATTTAAAATATTGGAATTGCGTCTATCTGACATTTATATTGTTTAAGTTTCTGCTCATACTGTTGATTTTATATGGATTGGGTTTATGAACATTTTCAGTTACTATCTTCGAAAGATAAATAACAGATGACGTAAAATAATTACGTACGGAGTTGAAAGAAAATTGTGACCCGAAAGAAAAGCACAATCCATTACATGAATAGGGAAAGGAGATTTCGCGGACAACAGTACTAAGCAGACTTTCAGATGAGGTTTTTTAACTTCACTGATGAAGTCTGCTTAGAAAACATTTATCTAGTATCTTATTTCGATATTGCAACTCATGGTATTATCAGAACGGAGTCAATATGTCTACTAGCTTGCCCATGTACAAATAAAACATTGTTTAAAAAATTTGTGTTTTTTTTTTTTTTTGTCGAAATTTCTCGTAAATCCCTTAATATAAGGTTCAATGATTGTAAAAAAGCTAAAGCTTTCAAAAAGTATTGTAGATGACTACTCCAGCTATCGGCGCCACAATATCATGTTGCAGCGAATGTTGGATGTTTATCAAAATATAAAGAAAGAAAGTGAATAGATTTGGTGTAAATGCAAAGGTTTGACAAGAAATTTACCCATGAGGTCTGAAGAGAACCCATTTTGTCATCTTGTCAACTAGGTAGAATTTTAGACATTTATATAAAATAATTTTTTTTCAGAGATGTTTGGTGTCTCGTGTTAGACATCAACATACTTCAGTAATATTTTGGCACGATTTAGCTCCCTATAATTATTCAAAGGCTGCTATGAAATGCTATCGAAGTAATCAGGTTGACATAATAGAAAAATATATCAACATCGAACAATATTGATCAATTGACAAAAGAAAGCTAAAGCAGTAACTCTTGACAGTATTTTTTTTTTTGTGATTTGGAATAAGTATTCAGTGCAGTTGGATCCAAAATGTTGTGAAACAGTACGATCCATCATAACCAAAACTTTTTTAAGAGAGAATATTAGTTTTTTCTTTTAGCTTTTCTTAAATATAAATAAATAAAGAAATCAGCATAAATTTGTGGTTCAAACGTATTCAATCATATTTTTTGTAACGTTTGTAATTTTTGTTAAGGAGCTTTTTAAATTCGAAATAATTTTACCCCAATGACGACTAATCTAATATGAGTTCTGTAGTCTGTTATATATCAAATAATAAATAAGCCATTATACGACTACTTCTTAGTAATAGCGAAGGTATGTTGTAGTCATTGAAATGTAAGTTTTTGGGTAATTGCTGGTACATTTTATTTCTTGCCTATTCATAAAGATAATTCGAGCAAGCCTATTCATTTCCCATTGTTTTAAATGAATTCTTTAACAAGTTACTTATTGTCTAAAAATTAGTTCCTCCAGGTGTTAATTCCAAATGTTATTTTATGCAATTGTTTATTTTTTTGCTGTTGTAATAATAATCATAATTACAATCACATTTTATCTGTTTACTTTTCTTTTTGATTTGAGGCTGTTGTAAATGATCTTGGCAGCAATAACATAATGATAATGGTGGTGTGATTGTTGGATTTATTTACTATTCGTAAGACAGAACTTTATAATTTTATTACTTTTTTCTTTTCATCATTTTTTTAAACACATGGAACTTCCGCTGCAAGTGTGGAATAAATATTTTTATTATTTGCTGTAATAATAAAAAAAAAACAAACTATACAACCAACAGTATATTTAATATAATTGTGTACTTGCACTTGTAGTAGATCCGGAAAACATCTTGATGCTGCTGCTAACTAATACGTGTAAAATTGCCAGTCACAGCTGATGTGTTCATTTATTTACATATATCTTTTTTGCTGTTACAAACCATAAACAGTAATTAGGTTTAAGGAAGTGTTCTATTGAAAACACTGTTACCTTAGAGATCATGCTAACATGATCATGCTAAAGTGAGCATTTTGTTAAAGAGTTTATCTAGCTGTACGGGGGATATATGTATGTATGTAACAGTTTTGTATTCTTTCGTTTCTCTTTCATTTATTAGTGTTTAGAGCATTAATGTGGCCATCACTTCATTTCAGCTTGTTTATTTAACAACCACAAATTGCTCTACATAACATTTTAAATGATCGTAAAATTGTACCCGCATCTTTCACATACATTTATTGTTTTCTTTTGAAGCCCTGGGCAATTAGAAAACTCTGTGTAGTGTTTTTTGGTTTCAACATTCAGTGTGTTTTTTTAATCAATTCCATGAAATCTTATTCAATGAAATTTTAGTATACTGAACATGTGTTATGAGATTTATGAAAGTAGAAAAACCCACATTCGATTCATTAAGATAATTTACTATTCCAACTTCTTAAGCTAGATTTACACGATTGAAATTTTCTTCAAAATTGCTCTTCAAAATGCTTCAAACTCGTGTAAAGAGCAAATTTTCTTCAAAATATATTTATTTAATTATTATTATTTCTGCTGAAGAAAATTTCAATCGTGTAAATCTAGCTTTAGAATTTAAAAAATTGAATCAATAGTTTAAAACTCTGAGTTAATCTCATGTTCTCATGATTTGCCAAAACAGAATCATAATAAATGGTTTTATAATCACATCTCTAGAAAGTCGCTAATAATCCATAGATGCCAAGCAAGCCTTTAACAATGATGGTACATAAACTGCAACATTACTCCGGAAATTTCCTCATCAACAACCATTATGATGGTGTTGTTTTGATTGACACCCTAATAAATTTGATAACGTTTGTCTTTAACTCAAACATATGAAAGCCTCATCTACTAATGACATGAGAAAAGAAAATTAACCACCCCATAAACAAACATAAATGATCTTTGCACATTTAGAGATCAATCGAAAAAAAAACAACAAAAAACAAGGGAGAGAGATTGCATTTTATTTGCCTCTTCATTAACACAAATTGATGCAGTCAATCAGCCAGCCAGTCAAACAAACACTCAATAAATTTTAAAAACAAATAAAATTTAAATTCAAGAGCCGCAATCTTAATGTCTGAGACATTAAAGCAAGTCCACTGAAATCTGACACTTACATACAAAGTACATACATACATACATATGTATGTGTGTAGCTGAATTCCAATTTAATGAAGTAAAAAAGAAAAACAAAAAACCAACGCATCATGACATTAAATTTCAAGTAGTAACGAAATTAAATACTACAAACAATAAAAAATTAAATAAAATTAAAAAAAAAATAAAGAAAAAATTAAACTTGCAGCTTGAATGCACATTGAGGCGCATACTGATTTTACTTATTGTTGGAGTCAAAAAAAAAAAAAAAAAACGAAAAGAAAACTTGTTTAAAGTGTTGAGGTATGTTGCGGCAAATGAAACAGTTCGCCTTTATACTTTCAATGAAAACTAAATTAAAAAATAAAAAAACCGATTAAAAATTTTCATTATTTAATTTACCAATGAAAAAGGTTTTTTTTTTTTAAAGGGAAAGACTAACAAGATTTCAATGTTTTCTAACAGTACTTATTCAATTATTAAAAATGGGGTTTGCAAGAAAAGACTTATTTTGTAGTTTGGATTATACTGTGAGCGTCAATATAAAGTAAACACTTAATATTGTTTCAAAAATTTTTTATTACAAGAACAAGTACAAATTTAAAATAAAATACATGAATAATTTATAAGTACCTTAAGCAGAATATAATTGTACCAGATTTTGTGCGTCAAAATAAAGTAAACAGTTATGTTAAAATCTTCTAGACGTAGAATCAACGAGTTTTTTAGTGAAATCTGGCGAAATGTAGTTCCATTCATTCTGTATTACTGCCTTTAGGTTGTCCTTGCAAGAAATATTTCTTAGCCGAATTTGTTTCTTCAGATATTCCCACAGGTGCTCATTTAGATTCAGATCAGGGGACTGTGAAGTTTTTGGAAAATTATTGATCAGCAACTCTTTCACAATTTTGGAGGTATGCTTAGAATCATAGTCCTGTTTGAAAATCCAATTCTGCGCTAGTTTTCTGCACCAGGAGCTACATTGTTTTTGAAAATGTCAAGATAGTCTTCCTTTTGCATTGTAGATTGTAATAATGTAAGTTTACCAACCCCTGATGCTGCCAGGTGTTTCCACAATCCCCAAAATTACTGAGCCGCCACCATGTTTTACCGTATTGGTAACATATTTATTATTTATGTCAAAAAAAAAGACCACCAAAGGTGACAATTTCCCCTATATGATAGTTACTAACTTTAAATCGATATTTTTCGATTTCTAAACGTGACCCAGCGAAACGCCGGGACATGTACAACTTCTTTTTTACCGATATAACATTTCCCGTTGGTTTCATCTCATCCCGATTTTGACTGTCGCATAGTGTTATGCAACTTGCAATTATTTTGAATGATATTTTACTGTTATACTTTAAAACAAAGAAAAATTTAATGAATTGTCACTACTGTTGGAAAGACAGTGGTTTTTTGTGCATAAGATTGATGCCACTGTTTCTTTTTTTTTAACGCGTAAAAATTGGTCTATCTATAACAATAAAACGATAAATTTTTGTACGCTTTGTTTTTTTAATATAATTAAGCTTTTCTTTTAATAATCTGTGGTGTTGATTTTATTTTGAAGCTCACTGTATACCAACAATGCTGTAATGATTGACTGAATATTTGATAATTTTTGATCACTTGCACTTTTTTCATCAAAGATCAGTTTTTTACTGTTATAATCAGGTATGTGATGGAAAACGATAACGAGTGAGTTTTTGAAGTCCATTTTAAAGTATTTCTAATTAAATTTTTAAAATTTTTGTTTTAAGATTCTCTTTAATAGCAAATTATCTTTATATTTTGTGGAATAAAACTGTTTTAATACAGAAATATTACGAACAAATTAACTTCTAAAACTCACTCGTTATCGTTACCGTTTTCCATCACATACCTGATTATTTGTTTTATATAAATTCCCTTTTTTTAATAATTTAGCAAGACTAAAGCTTGCAACTTAAATCAAACTACTCTGTTCAGCATCCATCTCTTAGAATTGTAAAACACAAATAAATGGATGAGAAACTTTTGAAAAACCACAATTGTTGACAACACCAAAAAAATATGTGTATGTATGCACATATATTTATATTTATAACAAGAAGTGAAATTAGTTTTGTTAAAATTGTTTCTTCATCTTCATCTTCATCTTTTTAACAACATCGAAACGCACTTGAAGATCTAGTTTTTAAAACCAGCTGAATTTCTGATTTCAACTGTAACAAACAATCGGACACAGCTTGTACGATTTAATGCACGATTGTTATAAATATTAATGAAAATTAACATGATAGAGAATTCCAAAACCAAGTATAGGGTGTTTTTTAAGTTGTCAACACTTTATGTTTTGTGTAATTTGACATTTCTACGCCTGAACAACGCTTCCAAATTGTGCAAATTTATTTTGAAAGTCAAACTTAATTTTAAACTTTGAATTGGAATAAAATAAAAAAAGGTTTTTTTTAGATTGACATGAAATTTGCTTTATTCGAAATATAATTTTCTATGACTGGCTCGGACATAGTCTTATCTTAAGGTCCGATTTTCTATGACTTTTTCCAACATTTGTGACCGTATATCAGTAATAACCCGGCGAATGTTGTCCTCCAAGTGGGTCAATCGTTTCGAACTTATCTGCTTAGACTAGCGACATAAAACATAAATCACTTGACAGCTGACAAAATGGCCGCCAGTTAAAAAGTGTTGCCAACTTCAAGTTATGTACATCTAAAAGAAACACCCTATACAAGTGATTTAAACAATTGTAAGAAAACAGAAAATTCCACACAAGACTGACTCCCTCGCATGATATCATCCTATGGTTAGTTAGTTAGATTCATTAACTTGGAAAAGAGGTTGATGTTATAAATTGTTACTGAACTCACTATGCGCAACGTCTTACTAGGTTGTTTATGTTTTTTCGCTGTTAAATTACTTGTGGTTTCTTTTTAGTTTTTGGTTTGGTTTTGGTTCTCTACTCCAAATTACACGCATTTTCCATTGCCTGATGATGAGACCATTAAAATAATTTTACAAGTATTACATATACGTATGTTACGATACATACAACTTGGTTGTTACATTTACATTGCTGGTGGCCTTAAATATGAATGAAATCGTGAAACTAAACTGAAAAAAAAACAAACTTGGCATGTTTTAAATTACAATTTTTTTTTTTGTTGAATTTGTATTGGATTTCATTAATTTACAATGTGTGTGGTTTTCTTAAAAAATCCATTAACAAATGATGCAACAATTTGTTACTTTGTATTATGGACAGATCAAGGGATTTAGTTTTGTTTTAATAAGAGATGGAACCAATATACTGTGCAATTATATCTGTTATAATTTTAATATTAACTATCATCGTGTATAGTTTTGTTTAACATTAATTCTTGAAGGAATTCAAAATAGAGCCATTGGTGGAATGCTGTAATTGAACGAACGATTGAAAGAAAAAAATTAAACGAATATATAGTTGAGACTGACGTAGGACATGCAAGCACTCCGGAAAATATACTGGGTGTTATGTTAAGATCAAAGGAAAAACTTTATAAACAGAATAAACGTGGTCCTGCAAATTGAAGAAAGGAGCCGCAAGAGCACCGACATCAAAATTGGTAGCGTAGATGCTAACCAACTATGGATGTCAAACGGCGCTGGATTAGAAAGTCCCGGGATTCGGGATTTTGGTTTTTTATTAATAATCGTTTATCAATAATAAAAACTATTTATTTCAAAAAAGTAACTCCCAGCAACATTTTCTGTTCTCCCAGCTATAATTTTGATATTTACTAAAAAAGCAAATTTTGTGTTTTATGAAATAAAATTTTATAAAGCATTGACAAGTAGATAGCGGAAAATAATATGTCATTTCAAATTTAATTTCTATAATAGTTTAAAAGCAATATAATATTATCGTTCGATCTTAAAAAAGCTTCTTAAAAATATTAAGACATCTAAAGTAAAGAGAATCTTGATTTAATTTTGTTACCAATATATGACGCCGACGAAAAACATCGTTCACAATCAACGCTTGTGAGCATAATTGTTAGCAAATTATTGTATAGCTGTTTGCATCTCTCATCCTTCGAAACAAATAATTACTCTCTATCTCTTATTCAATATTTTATTCCATTTCATTACAGACATTATAAGGTGTTGTGGGCTTTTACATATTTCAATTACATTCGTTTTCGCGATCAACGTTTTTAATTCATTTCTATCAAATTCTCTCTTTAATTTTCGATTTGTTTTTCAAACAAATTTAAAAGTTTTGAGTAAATCATCCTTGATTTCTGGCTTCATCATTTAGTTCATCGCTTAATATACAATCAGTTTTTGATATCTCTTTGAGCTTAAATAAAAGTGCAACAGCGGCAGAGATTTTTATCACTTCGACAAACGCCTTCACTGTTACTTTAACTGGATTTAAAATGACAGCTATTTGTTTAAGTAAAACAAATTCTTCATCTGTCATCTCTTGAGCTTTAAAATCAATTAAAGCTTTTTTATAGGAATTTCTAATTCCAAAAACCGTAGACACATCAAAAAGTGTGTTCGAGCTTAGTAATCCAAAATTAATTTTTATATTTTAGTGTCTGCTGGTGAATTTGTAAATAATTTTGAAATGTTTCTGACCTTTTTCAATTAGTTAGCATCTGTCATTAGATCTCTTTTACTTTCTCTTATTAAAAATGCTAAAAAAAAAACATTGATTCATGTTAAGTGAAGATGTTATGTATATTCCCCTAGCTTCTATATTCCGCTACAAAGTGAAACTGAAATGGTTTTCAATTCCACTTAGACAATTTCACGAGTGAAACTTTTATTATACAATGAACCCAGCTGGAAATTATATTTTACTTTTCAAATCATTTTCACTTAAATTAGAACACAAACTTTATACAATTTTCACTTCCACTTCATTTTACCAATGTAGAATCCAGGTGATTCACTGGACCTTTTACACAAATACTAATTTTTGAGATTTGTTAATCCCGAAATATCGCGGGGGGTTTTTTTACACATAATACGACATAATACTTATACGCAGTTCTGCAGAGAGGTTGAGTGTGTTAATCCCACATAATGAATACCGTTTCATATCTATGAAGATTTCGCACCTCAGTACCAAGAAAAAATTCTAACTAAACCTGATGTTTTCTTACGTCCAGATAATACAGACAATAATACTGATACGTCGTTTCCCCTTTCCAACCTAGTTTGATTTAAGTATCGAAGGATTTCTAAACTTGATTTTTGAAAGACATAAACATAATAAAGGCATAGACATAAGTGACATAAATTAAGAAGATATTGATATGGACTATGATATTTTCAATTCTGATTCTTCATTTCAATCTCTTTTAACAAAATCTATTTGAAGAAGAACTGATGAAATCAGCTGTTGAAAACTGCAGTAAACTGATCATAGGATTTCTAAACTCGACATTTTGAATAAAAATTGTATAAGTTAAACAAGTTAAGAAGATTATTCTATGATATTCTCAACACAGTTTGTTCTTGCCAACCTCGTTGGACAACAACTTTTCGAGCTGCAGTAGGATACACGATAATTAGTTCAGATGATTTCTAAAGTTAACATTTTGAATACAAAGTTAAGTTAAACAAGTTAAGAAGACATTTGGAACTCAGTGTCTAAATTTTAAACTCTTCTGACAAAATCTTAATGAGTTGCAGCAGGAATAAGCGAGACATTTTTCTAACGATTTCTGCATTCGATTTTTGGAACACAAATGTATATTTGTAAGTGGCCCAAGTTAAGAAGAAATTTGCAACTCAGTTTCTTTATCGCAAACTCGTCTGACAAATCTTGTTTCATCATATCTTACAAAACGAATCATCAATCAAATGTTTATTATAAAACTTAAATTTAACTAAGCCTTGCAGAAAATAAACTTCAAACACCCTTTACACCCTTTCCACACTCTATCGACATACAAACAAAAAAGTAAAAAATATAATTAAATGCTTTAAAATTCCACGAAATCACACCCAACAAAAACATTACAGAAATCTTTTGATTTCCCAAATAAAAGAAAGAAACGGAACAACGGGTTACAGCAAGCAGCTTTATTAAGAGTCGCATTTAAGACCTAAAAAAAAAAACACAAAATCACAACAGATAAACACAAGTAAAAAGCATTTCTTACTTAACATTACCAAGACTCAATAAATCTCACACAGGTGTTCACAATCAATCAAAAAGTGAGATCACCCGTATATATGTATGTAGGTATACGAATACAATATCTTAATATTTAAACAAAAGCGTTATTTACGAAAAAAAGAAACCTAAAAAAAAAAAACAAACTTCAACATCAGAACCCAGACAAACTTAAAATGGCACCCAAGTGAGAAGGCCCTATATAAAGTTCCAGCTTACATCCAGCCGCTTTCAAATAGTTTGTTTTACTCGCTCATTATTATCGATAATGTTGTCTCTTGTCTTTCTCAACATCCAAACACACACAAAATACATTTGTTGTTAATGGTGCTTACGCATGCGCGTTGATTTTTCATTAACAAATAAAAAAATGTATGTGAGTATGGTCTTGTAAACCAGCAAACACATTAAAGACACTTTATTAGGGAAACAAATAAACACTGAAAAAACAAAATGAAACTTGAACTTTTTAAGAGAAGTATTTAAAGAATATTTCCAATAGCTCTTAAAGGCTGACTCTTTATAAACCTCTCTGATGAAACGGATCTAAAACAAGCCAGGGCCAAAATTGTATGTTGCAGCGAAACGACAGGATGCTTACCAAAAA
The DNA here is from genome assembly GCA_916048285.2 of Bellardia pandia. Taxonomy (NCBI): domain Eukaryota; kingdom Metazoa; phylum Arthropoda; class Insecta; order Diptera; family Calliphoridae; genus Bellardia; species Bellardia pandia. The sequence continues at coordinate 27,570,911 of OU696531.1, forward strand.
TATAAATATACAAAAGTGAATAAATTTGAAAGATTTGGCAGGCATTTTGCAATTGTAATTTCACTTCGACTATTAATATCAATTTACACGAAGCAATTTTTATTTAAAAGAGTGATACAATCTTTCACTTTTGTGAATTTCTTCGGTGTTCATACATCATAATTATTATTGCTTAAATCGCTAGTATTTTTATTTGACACACTAGGGATGTCAATCCCGAAAACCCGATCCCGTAAATTTGTTTTAAAAAATCCCTTGATTTTTCGGGATTAATAAATCTCACAAATTAGTATTTGTGTAAAAGATCCAGTGAATACAATTGTTTTTATCTGCTTTTTTGGAATATTCAAATATCATATAACATCTTCACTTAACATAAATCAATGTTTTTCTTTTTAGCATTTTTAATAAGAGAAAATAAAATAGGTCTAATGACTAAATGCTAACTAATTGAAAAAGGTCAAAAACATTTCAAAATTATTTACAAATTTACCAGCAGAAATTAAAATTTTACAAAAGTATGCTGAAGAAATGAACGCACTTTTTGATGTGTCTACGGTTTTTCGAATTAGAAATTCCTATTAAAAAGCTTTAATTAATTTTAAAGCTCAAGAGATGACAGATGAAGAATTTGTTTTACTTAAACAAATAGCTGTCATTTTAAATCCAGTTAAAGTAACAGTGAACGCGTTTGTCGAAGTGATAAGAATCTCTGCCGCTGTTGCACTTTTATTTAAGCTCTAAGAGAGCTCAAAAACTGATTGCATATTAAGCGATGAACTAAATGGTGAAGCCAGAAATCAAGGATGATTTACTCAAAACTTTTAAATTTTTTTGAAAAAAAAAAAAAAAAAAAAATCCAAAATTAAAGAGAGAATTTGATAGAAATGAACGGTTTTGATTGCGAAAACAAATGTATAATATATAATTATTTGTTTCGAAGGATGAGAGATGCAAACAGCTATACAATAATTTGCTAACAATTTTGCCCACAAGCGATGATTGCGACCATATATTTTGTCAGCGTCATATATTAGTAACAAAATTAAATCAAGATTCTCTTTACTTTAGATGCCTTAATATTTTTAAGAAAATTTTTTAAGATCGAACGATAATATTTTATTGCTTCTAAATTAATATAGAAATTAAAGGCGAAATGGCATATTATTTTCCGCTATCTAATTGTCAATGTAATGTTATATGCTTTTAAATTATTAATGGTTTATAAAATGCAAAATTAGCTTCATAAACTTTTAGTCAATTTAAAAATTATAACTATGAGGACTAGAAATGTTTGTTTTCAAACATATTTATGCTTAATATTAATTACAATGGTATTCTTTTAATTATTAATTATAAAAATGAACTCAAGCTGAAATAATAAGAATTTTTCTCTAATAATAAATATAAAAAGTTGAAAAATTTTTCATTAAGAAAAACAGTAGTTTCTAAAATTTAATTACATACTTTTTTGAAATAATAGTTTTTATTATTAATAAACTAATTGGTTAATAAGAAACAAAAATCCCGAAATCCCGGGATTTGCATTTTTAAAACCCCGAATCCCGGGATTTAAATATCCAGTCTAGTTTGCAATTCCTAATACAAACATTTGTATACACATACATACATATGTAATACGAATAAGAGAGTAACACGAATTGCTAGTACAATCAAGTGTGTACTCGTCTTATCTTCTCCCCCATCACGATGTCTAAATGGTAATCAGCTTAGCTTAAAGAATTGCTTCGTGTAAATTAGGACAAAGGATTCCTTTAAGCTGCTTATCAGACTTCTAAAGTTCTGGCCAGATTTAGCTACCTGTCATTATACAAAATCTGCTAAAATATAAGAAATGAACAGGTTCGGCCTTAAACGTAGTGCTACTTTAGTTGTTGACACTAAGAAATTTTAACGACTTGGAATAACTGATAACAAATATCACTTGTATGTTTCATTGAAAATAAATATCTAATCAAGCAACTAAACTTAATTTGTCATACTTTCCAAGAAATTATTGTTTTTTTTTATTTGGAATGCTGTTTACCATTTTAAAGTCTCTCAATTTTTCCTATTTGGGCAAACGATCTATGTGTGCACTTGCCCCATTCACGCATTGTTATGTTAATTAATTAATTTTATCGCCTTTTATTTTCTTGTCATGCTGATGATCAAACGACGAACACCTGCAAATATCTACTGTCTCGCCATGTCTAGTCTATTGTTGTCAGTGTCGTCGTCCACGTCGATCATCAAAACAATTCAAATTGTTAAGATGCGATCATCATCATCTTCATTAACATTTGGTTTACAGAACGTTGTTGAAAATTCGAGAAAAACAATTGAAAGTTAAAAAAAAATACTTTAAACAGCGGGTGTTGAATATTTTTTGATTTAAATTAATTAAAAATTTATTGATTTTTTTTATTTTTCCTCATTAACAAGTGTTTGTGTTGTTTTCTTCACAGTTTTCACTCCCTAAGTTGGTCACTTATAAATACAATAAATTATCGTATCTTAAGTTTAAAAGTGGTTTGTTGGCTCGCAGTTCTCTGTAATATACGAATGACACTGTTATTAAACCATTTTAGTTTAATAACATTTTTCAGTTTATTTGCTTGTGATCGTCATTTACACATCAACAGTAAATCAATGTAATGCGGTAGCTTCGTTTCGCATTTTAAGATACGTTCACACTTGGCAAATATTTGCCCAAAAAGACGTAACCACTGAATAAAATATATTTAAACTCGTTTATTTATTTAAAAAAACTGCGTTTATTTTAAGAAGGACAACAAATATTTAGTTTTATTTTATTTAATTCTGTTTGATCTTGCAATAAACTTGTAAGAGTAAACAACGTCAAACAAATTTGTTGCTAAAACAAGTGGTTACGTTTTTTTTTTTGAGTAAATCTTTGCCATGTCTGACCATACCTTTAGTCTTAGTTCTAGTCTTAGTGGCAGTTTCAGTCTAGTTTTATTTCTATTTAGTGAAACCCTATAGCGCCCTTTACAGGCCACTCAATGACTTGCTTTGTTTGTTGATTTTTACTGTTTTTGCCTTTGTTTTCTTTTCTTTAATGACTGACTGGGCGGCGGGTGTGTTTTGATTTTAAATAGAATTTACATACAACGACTTCAGACATATAAAGTCATGTGTCTTTACGTATGTCCGCACTTGTGTATGTCCCATTTGTCAATATGTATTTATTTAAATTAACAAATCGGCAAATATCAAAGTACACAAAGTATTCAATGTATTTGCGATCTAAAACTAAATTGAACAAAAAGGTCAAGTTTGTGTGTTTTTTGTTTTTGTTGAAATTTTATTGTGTGTTAATGTTGTTTCGCTGGACAGAGAAAATTATGAGAAATTACTAATTGCAAATTAATGTGTTGTACAGGCAGACGATGTTTAAGTGTTTATTGGACGTTTAAATAAATTTATTAAGAATTAAACTAATTTTAGGAAATATATTATGGAAAGTGTTCATCGCTATTGTGGGAATCGAAGAAAGCTGTAAATCAGAAAACTTCGTAAACTTTAAGGCAAAAATAAACTTTACTTTCCAAACCTAGGTTTTAATCTGATGTGAAATCGGTTACTACAGATATTAAACATCGAATCTCTTTAACAAATTAACTGAGAACAGAGTTATATTTAAAACTTTAAATACTTCATTATATTAGACCAAAAGTAGGAATTCCTTAAGGAATGGCAGGGATCTAGTACTATATATGGAAGGAACATGACCCTTTAAAGTGGCGGGTCGATGTTGTCAATCTGTGTCAAATTGAATGAGCAGCACATCCTAACGATAAAACATTTGTTTTTATCAAAATGAATATTCGTTAATGCAAACGTCATCATCATTAACGCTCACTTTTGTAACAATATTGGACGAAGACAACCCCCCCAATTAATCAATTTCTTTTGGCTTGAATTAAACAATATGAAGGTGGACACATGCCGACAGACGTTTTCTTGAAAAGTTTTCAAGTTGATCGATGCTCTCAAAATCTATAAAACACAACATTATTCATGCAGATGAACAATTTAAAATTAGATCTGTCGAATTCGTGTCACCGTACGAAATTGCCACAAACATGAACAAATTTCGACAACGACTGCCAGAGAACGGGACAGTAGAATAAACAAATCCATTATTTAATTGGAGCAAGTTCACAACAGTGTTGTACTCGTGTGTATTTGGCTGTTTTTTCGATATTACAATGTAATATATTCAGATGTTATTAGGACGCTAGTGGAACAATCACTAATTTCGACCATCACGCGATAAATCTACACAGTCGACTGTGTAACTGTCACATTTAATACACTCTTGAGCATGTTATCATGGTGATCTTCCATCATCTTGATGTTATTGCAATTCACGTATTACGAAGTGATACCGCTACCTAGGGATGAACGTAGCCTTAAACCAGTAGAAGTTTTCAAATTCGCAGCTGACCAGAGAACCTGGAGGTACGGGGATCAGTGGCTCCAGTATTTGTTCTGACTGCTCGTTGTTTGGAGTCCTTTCGAGGAGTTTGTAGTAAATCGTGGAAAGAAGACTATGAGTTATACAACTGATATTTGTGGTAGTGAAAATTTTGGGCAACCAAATATATCACTAGGTGCTGTTGCTGCAACAGAACCAGGGATAAGTGGTCAATGGCTGAGCTCGGAAGCAGAGAATGATGTAGTCAGGTCCGAGGCCACTAACAAGGTTAATTCAGTAATGGCTTGTTAGATGTGTTCTTCGTATCGATTATTGTCTTAGGCTTTGTTAATTGACTAAACTATGGATGGCGGAGATTAGATAGCTCAAGCTTTTTAGCAAAGTGCTGTTTGATCCATGCAGTCATGTACGAAGAGTAATCAATTCTATGTTCGTTGCAAGGCTGGCAGGATGGAATGAAAGAAAAAACAATATCTCCTCTGTTTTCCTTTCCGTAAACTATATTTTCAGTTATCAATTCTATGTTCTTTGCAAGGCAATGAAGGAATCGCAGTAAAGGACCGTCCAGCTTAGCTGAAAGAAAAGAATACTAGAACGGAATTAATAAAATTTCTCATCTATGCTCCTCTACTTAAACTATATTCTCAGCACCAATGAATTGCATCAGATGGCTCAGATGCCCCGTGATCAAATGAGCTATCGAATCGAAAAATGATTTCGATATCGCAATTATGATAAAATGTACTAAATTTCTTGCTCGATATCGAATGCCATAATCTCAAATAAGAAAATTACGATCAATTTTACTTGATATCGAATGCAGTAATTTGGCCCCAGGGGCCAAAGTTAAGGATAACATTTTTAATATAATTTGTTTGTCACATGCTTTCACCTAGCTGCAGTATAGGAATCACAGTTTTATTTAAAAATATATTGTTCTTGGAGCCATAACTACATATCGTTGGTCTCATGTAGAAAGGCCCTAACTCGCTATTTTTTCGAAATTTGTTTTTTTTGCGATTCCAATGCATTTAACGCAAATACACCTCCTCACAAAAATTTATTGCAATAGTGTAAAAAATAACGCTTTTATAAGCAGTTGTACAAAAAAAGTTACATGTTGAATATGACAGTTTCTATTATGTTTTTACCTTCTCCTGTAAAGTTTCAAATATGCGAGTTAGGGCCTTTCTACATGAGACCATCGATATATTAACAAAAGTCTTATAACACTTGTGATTACCTCAATTAGTAAATGCTATAGCTCCGGAAAACATTGAAATATTTTTTGTAGAAACTGTGGGTGCAGAGTATCTGGCATTAGTCATCCGTCTTAATTGTCTGACATCAAAGTAAAATACATATTCTGTTGTAACTTCTGCATTTGATCATCTGACGGGTATGAAAATGAATTATTGTTTTTAATTTCGACAAATTTAAATATAATTTAAAACAGTAGTTAAATGCATCCGCCAAAATGAAGAGAACGAAGCAGATTCTTTTTAAATACAAAATATGCAAGAATTTCCGAATACATTATCTAGGAAAATGCACTCGCCTCGCGTATGATTTAAATGTGAATGGTGAATAATTTAAATGCAGACAAATAAATAAATGCGAGAATAACTAAATGAAAAAAATGTGCATATAGAAAATAAACAACAACAACAACAAAAAAGAGTTCTCTGACTTATTAAACATAAATAAATTCAAACAACAACCGGACGCACGTGTTCAATTTGAATTCAAAAGTTTTTGGCGCAAAACAACGATAAACAGCCAACAATCAAAAATCAACATCAGCAACAGAAGCAACAAATATCACTACTTAGCACCAACATACAAATGTACAGCTACGGACATATAAATGGCACAAACTTATATTGAGCATAAACTTAAGTATTTTCCAAATAAAAACTTCCAAAAATGGAAGTTTTATGTCTTATGATTGTTGTTGTTGGACTATTTGTCTTAACAGCGCTCAAAGGTTCCACTATATTCTGCTTATAATTTACCGTTATTATGTTTTGCAAAAAGAATGCTGATTTAAAGTGGACATATAAATGGCCCAATTTGTTTAGTATAGGCAGTTCTAACGTCAATTTTGTTTAAATCGCTTGATATATTGCGTAATTAAAAAATAAGTGTAAAGTGCAAAAAATTATTAAAAATGGGATCAGGCAAACATACCACAACTGAGGAAAGGTGGATCATATGGAAAATGCATGAAGATGGAAAGAAAGTGGCAGAAATTTCTGAAATAATGAAAATTTCTCGAAAAAAAGTGTAGAATGCAATTAAATCATGTGTTGAGAATCCCGATGTATTGATAGAAGGAAGAAGTCGGAAGCCAAGGCCTCGAAAAACAGATGTGCGTACGGATGGAGCTATTGTCAGATTGGTGAAAGTTGAGCCATTCAAATCATTACGGCAGATAGCATCAGAAATTAATGAATCTATGGACTTGGAAATATCACGCAGACTTGTTACAAGAATATTAAGTGAGGCAAATTTGTTTGGGCGAATTTCTAGAAAAAAGCCACTGCTATCAAAAAAAATATTTCAAAGCGACTAGTCTTTGCCCGAACCCATAAAGAAAAACTTATTATTTTTTTGAAAAATGTGTTATGGAGTGACGAAACAAAAATTAATAGAATAGGACCAGATGGTAGAACCTTTGTTCATCGTCCGATTGGACAAGAATACACTCATCGGTTCACTCAGAGGACGGTAAAACACGGTGGAGGTAGCATCATGGTATGGGGTGCATTTTCTTGGCATGGCGTATGTCCCCTTGTAAAAATTAACGGAAAAATGGACAAGTTTCAGTACTTAGATATTTTAAAAAATCATATGGAACCGTATGCCTTCGATTTCATGCCAATTAAGTGAAAATTCATGCAGGAAATTGATCCCAAACAATCCTCCAAACTAGTAAAAAATTAGTTTTGTGCAGAGAACATTGACGTTTTGGATTGGCCAGCCCAGAGCCCTGACTTAAATCCAATAGAGAACCTTTGGAACGAAGTCAAGGTTGAAATCGCAAAAAAAAATTATAAAAATTTGGATGACCTGTGGTTGGGTGCTCAGGAACCTTGGTGTGCCATATCCAAAACAAAATGCCAAAAACTTGTGGAAAGTATGGGTCGCAGGTGAGAAGCTGTCATCAGAAATAAAGGCTACAGTACTAAATATTAACGGTAAATTATTTTTAAAAACAAAAAAACAACAAATTCAATACTAAAATATTTTTTTTTCTATTTTATAGAGATTGTGCCATTTATGTGTCCAGGTCATTTCAGTGGTATTTTTCTTAATGATGATTTTTTGTTTCCTTTATAAATTAATTTGAATTTAAGTTTATATCAATTTTAAGAATGCATAATAAACCTTAGAAAAAAACCTAAAATTTTTGTTTATTAATAGTTTTTACGATATTATAGCAGAAGAAAAACTTCTTGGGAAAATGTGCCATTTATATGTCCATAGCTGTAAATATGTATGTTGATCATTATGATGATGATGTAGTTGATGACTGAGGCAGCAAGCTCCGCTACAACACCACCGCCACCACACTGCCACACACATGTTTGTTTGCCTGAGAACTGCGGAAATCATTTATTGCATTTTTACATTCATATACAAGTTATAACATATATTTCTTTTATATATTTTGGGAAGTCGTAGTCAACCAACCAAACGATAAGATTGCACTGAAATCGTAAAGGAAGAAACCAACATATTGAAATAAAATACATATTTCTGTATTCAAATGAAACGCCATAAACGTACAACTGAAAATGAATTGCAATCGTTAGTTATGTACCGCAAATTGGCAGGGCCCACCGTCATAATAACAAATACACCAGCATTCGAGTATGTATAGAACATGTGTACATAAATATTTATCACGCCACCCATATTGTCGGTGGCAATTGCATTGGAGACTTATTGGGAAGATTGGGTCTTAAATTATTTGGAAAATTTTCTTTTGGAAAAAGGAAGGAAAGCAAAATGAAAATCAGTCAAGTGAAGATCTGAAAATGTTTTTGCATATTCTGTCGGTTAAATCTTTGCTTGATTTTACTAACATGATGCATACATATTATTTAATATTGTATTTAGAGTTTTTATTATATCTTGAAATAAAACCTGGGGCCAAATTAAAATTGATCGTAATTTTCTTATTTGAGATTATGGCATTCGATATCGAGCAAGAAATGTAGTACATTTTATCATAATTTCGATATCGAAATCATTTTTCGATACGATAGCTCATTCGTTCACGAATGCGGTAATTTGGCCCCTGGTTATACTTGGTATTTTTTACTATACTTTTGATAACGATGATAAATGTAACTGATTCTTTGTAATACACTACAATAGATCTACATCTTCTAGAGTTGCATTATCGATTCCATTCTATCGAATTTCTTGTTGTAACGTTAAAATATATATACATGTGTGTAAGGCACAACCAATCTAGCTTCACTTCTACGTGGGGCTTGCTGGCATCTCTCTATCATTTCGTTTGGTATTCTTCCAGGGTGTTTTTATGACGAGTTGGTTGGTACCTTCCAGACAATGTGAATCTTAATTTGTTGTTCATAATCACCCCTATCGTGAATAAAAATTCCACATGAAATTTGTTCCCTTTTATTTTTTTAACATTGAATTTTAATAGGTAAAATGTAAAAAGGGAACAAATTTCATGTGGAATTTTTATTCACGATAGGGAAGAATAACTAAATATGGAAACATCTTCAAGTTTTCCATCTTTTATGGAGGGTGTATTCCAATCAACATGTTTTATTTCTGTACGAATCCTACCTACAACTGACTATGTGTGACGATATTAGCCAGTATATACATACATACATGTTTCACAAAAGCTGGAATTGTTTGCAATTCGCTGCTATGTTTGTCTCTGAATATGGTTTGTCAAACCGAACAGAGTATTCTGAAGACGGTTTTTACCTTACTTACACCCAATTTTATATTTTCACTTGAATCCCCATTACTGGAGTTAATAATCCTGACTTACGTAAAAACGGGTTATTGGTTTGAGTTTTTCGCCGCATAAAGTAAACGACCTATTCATAGACATACTGATTTAGAGGTTTTGTTTTGCCAATTTTATTTTATATTGTGTCTGTCCAGGTTCTGCAGAGGTTTGCTTCCTCCTTTTTAGCTTCAGTATACGATCAAGACGTTAATGGAATTGTGTTTTAATATAATTGCTTTGTTCTTTACTGAGGAATGTAAACAATCCGACAAGATCAATGCATCGACTCTCGGTTCACTTACTATGACGTGGTTAAAATTAGCTAGAAAGTACAATCCGATGAGATAAATTTTTCAGCTCTCGTCGGCTAACTGTGACATGACTAAGACTAAAGGTACGGTCACACTTGGCAAACAGCGTAACCACTTGTTTTAGCACAAATTTGTTTGACGTTGTTTACTCTTACAAAGGTTATGCAAGATCAAACAGGAACAAATAATGTTTTTGTGTCTTGTCCTAAATAAACGAGTTCAAATATTTTTTATTTAGTGGTTAAGTCTTTTTAGATAAATATGTGACCGCATTTTAAGACTTCGTTCGGCTAACTAGAACGAGGCCTCGCTAGTCTTATTCTGCCTTTAGTTAGTTAAGAATTTAGACGACGCGTCGTCTTGTATATTATCCAATACAATATTGATTAATAAGGGTTAGAGAACGCATCCTATTCCTATCCTATTGCGAGGAGTTATATGGCAGTTGATGTTGCGCAATGGTACATTTTGCGGCATTTGTTCCTCTTCTCAAAATCATTGAAACTAATATCCATAGAGATGTGAATGATCACATTCGTGATCTATACAGGATCGTAAAATGACTTGTTCCTTTCTATAGAAAGGGATGTAGGAGAATTCAAATCATATTAGCGTAGTGCTTTACAGAAGGAGTTAGGATGCCTTCCCCACTCTTCAACGGCATTGTAATATTCAATGTTCTGTTTGTAAACTGTTTTATTATTTTACGTATAGCTCTAGTCCGATTTTTGTCAGCAGTTTATCTTGGTCCAATAAATTGTAGTAATCCTGAAGAGGCCAGGACCTTTGTTGGTACAGTCAATTAAATAGTAAAACAGAGTATTAAAAGTTAGACAATTTTTGAAGAAAGTGAAAGGCGGCATCCAAACCTCTTCAATGTTATAGTAAATCTTTCTTGCGTTTATGATCAACATTATTTTTACTTATATTTTTTACAAAAGATGTACTCTATGGTGCTGAACTTTTTTTATATCTTTCCTACATTGTATCAGGTGTATTCTTAAATCTACTCTTTTTTTTTTCTTTACACTGAAGCCAATGGTTACTTCTGCATTTTTTTAGAAATAAATCACTAGCTATGTTCTTTTGAATTTAACATTGTCTTTACTTGCATATCGAAGGCTGTTATAGTTTTTAGTTCTTTGATATAAATTGATGTTTGTCACTTTATATAGTATCTCCTCTACGTTTGTACCTTATATTCCTCAAAGATCATAAACTTCGATTTGCTACTGTTTAGGCGATTTATTTGGTTGTCGGTACTATGGCTAGAAGTGTATATTCTTATGCATAAACAGTGTGCCTCTTATTGCCAGGTTCTTATTTGGAAATAAACCACAGCCAAGTTTGGCTTTGCAATCACCCAGAAGAATCCTAATATCTTAGCTATGGAAAATTCTAGTTTGTCAGCATGATCAGGGACTTAGCTAAGTGGTTGCAAAACATTGAATGGTCGATTTTTTCTTACATATGATCGTAACATGATGAATTAGAATGTGGATTACATTCAATATTTTAGTTCTGTGCCCGGTTTAAGAACGAAATTTAATCCATTTGAAAACAACATTTTGAGATCATAAATTTAACTTAACTTCTTTAGAAACAAGAAATCTCATTTTCTCGCAGATTATATTTTTCAAATTTCTTACACTCTGCGACAATTTAGAAGTTTCTAACAAATTACGCACATTTGCGTGTGTTTAGACCAGGAGTGCCCAAGCCGTATACTCTTGGTGCTCTTTTGTTTTTGTAAAAACTCTTAGCTATAGGCTGTGTGTTTTGTATACTCATTAGCGCACTCAGCACTAGCAATACGAAATTTTTTGTCGTACTTCACTCTATACACGCAAGCGCAAAGCAACAACACTTTCGTATGCTCTACTGGTAAACATTCGTGACTGCGATCGTCAATGTAGATTTTGTTTTTGTTTAACGTATGATACCGTTTAAAAAGTGTGTTGTTTCCTTGTATGTATTGGCTTTTACAACAAAAAATACTGAATAAAAATTAGTTTTTATTTAAATGTATTGGTGTTTGCTCTTACATAAGCAACTTTTGGGCACTCCGGGTTTAACCCCTGTTCACAAGTAAGAAAGTTTCTGATAACGTTCTTAACAATTTGCATAGTGTAAACGCCAAAGTAAGTAAAAAAGTAAAAATAAGATTCTATTCAAAAAGTCTTGCAACGTGTGAACACAGACTTTGTTGGTTGTAATGTGATGGAAATTATTCAATTAGAATGTGGATTACAGTCAATATTTTAGTTCTGCGCCAGATTTAAAAACAGATATCTAACGCCAAAGCGTTATGGTTATTTAATCCATTTGAATTTCCCGAAAACAACAGTTTGAGATCATAAATTTAACCTAACTTGTTCAGAAACAAGAAGAAGTTAGATTTCATGTTCTCTCAAATTTTATCTTCCAAATTCCAATTTGAAGTTTCTGACAAATTGCGCACATTTGAGTGTATAAATATAGAACCTGTTCACAAGAAAGAAGCTTTTTGATAACTTTCGTAATAATTAGCGATAAAATTTGCATTGCGTAAACGCCAAAGTAAGTCAAAAAAAGCTTGCAACGTGTGAAAACATACTGTTAGTGATTGAAGTTAATACATTGATGTATAAATGATCCGTATGATCAGCTTTACTGTAAAAACACGATCTGCAAAGAAATTAAGGTCCCGATTACCGTTCATAACACTAAGTATTTTAACGTTGTATGTTGTAAATTGCGATTACGATTCACAACACTTATCGGCTTAATCGTATGAAAAATTAATGTTGTGTTGTAGTCCAGACAACACAACATTTAAGTGTTGTTAACGATAATCGGTCCCTAAACAATGTATTTACAAGGAAATATATGTTGCTCATTTAAAAAAAAACCACAGATATAAATCTTTTATAATTAGAATAAAATGTTGGATAGTGAAAATGTTTTTTCTCATTTTGTAATTTTCTTTTTTAATTTCAGATTCTTCTATCATTAACAGGTATGTACAAAAGAATATTACCATTTTATCAATAGCAAATTAATTCATAATTTCAATTTTATTAATTATTGAAATTTCAAATACTTATTACAAAGAGTCATGTTCACATGTAAATTATTCGTTACATTCGTAAATAGTTGTAAACAAAAAAAGTTTGCTTGTAACTAATTATACTCCCGCAATAATTAAATATTCAGCTAACGTTTTTTTCTGTTATTTACAACGAAATATTTAATTATGGAAAATTGTGACGAAATAGCACACATTCACTCACTTAAACAGGCAGTTTAAGCAAATAATTAAATGTTTTTCTGAAGAAACGTAAATAACCCGGCATTTACACATGCAAGTGCAAGTTCGAAAAAGTCAATCCATTCACACTTTTTTACTAATACACTCACATTTTTTCACTTGCAGAGCTAGTCGAGTTTTTCGAATAAGTTTTCGTATATAATACGTACACGGCACTTGCATGCAAGCATGTACTTGCATGTGTAAAGGCAGGGTAAATTAGTTTAAATTATGTTAAATATAAAGGAAATTTTATGAAACAAACAAATAAATGATGTATGATGTACAAACATTTCAACATGTTAGCAATCAGTGTAAATTCGAAAGTAAGAATTCAAGATGAGATGATTCGGACAATCAAGGTTGGGAATAGAGTCTGGTTGTCTTCTTAAATGCAGGTCTTTCTCTTTAGTTCAATCGCTTAGTTGGTAATAACTTTCCTTTCAACATGTTGTTGGTATCTGCAAATATTTGACACTTGCTGTTGGTCGAAGAGCAATTCATTTCCCAGATGGTTTTCTGACTAATCTTGAAAAGGTTAAAATGCCTTCATTCATCATTTATGATCTATTTGTCATCTGTTTTACTGTTTTATGCTTGAATATAGTACAATTTGTGTCAGCAAAAATGTGATTATCTTGAGGTAATTAATTGTGCCATCTACACTTTTGTCTGGTTTTCTGTAACATTTATTTCTATTTCCGATCCAAAATCGATTTTCTCATAAAAATTTGTATCAAAACCTAAATCGTTAAAATAAGCTAATAGCCTGTTTGCCGATCTCGAACGTTAACGTTCGCTTAGATAAGACTTAAGACACAAACTTTTTATCGTATCTATTTTTTTACTCAATCAAGTTTGTTTATTCCACAATCAAGTTTATGTCTTAAGTCTTATCTAAGCGAACGTTAACGTTCGAGATCGGCGAACAGGCTATAAATCTGTCTGTGTTCTTTAAAAACGGCTGCGTTTTTTGACAAACTAAGTTCAATATGTGATCACTTCCATATAAATAAATTCTGTATACTTCTGTATACTTCTTGTGACTATAAGAAGCAATTATTGATATATATGTATGTATATCGTCGAAACACACTATCAACAAGTCTTCCTGGCATGTTTATGCTAAAAACCGAAGATCTTTTGTATGATTACTCAACTTAAAGGTAAAGTAACACCAATAACAACATGGAAAACACAACCGCATTCCTAGGAATATCGTGAATAAAAATTCCACATGAATTTTGTTCCCTTTTCACATTTTTTCTATTAAAATTCAATGTTAAAAAAATAAAAGGGCACAAATTTCATGTAGAATTTTTATTCACGATAGCGGTGATGATTTAATACTTTATCATCTCTGTAAAGTAGTATGTATGTTTATTGAAATGTCTCATATATAATACCAATACATTACACTATAATATCAGGTGCTACTTCGTTGTTAAACATTGAATACAATTAATATACAATGATATTACACAAGTCATTTGATGTAAGCAATTTTAATATACTACAGAAAGGCTAATTTCAATTTAGCAATAGCTAAAGTCTATTTAGATAAATGGTTTGTAACATTAAAAGAAAAAATACTTGAAACTCCAACAAATGCAAAACTTATTTTGACAAAAGTACAATATCGCAATAAATCTTTAGTCAAAATCCCTAGTCAAAACTCTATCAGCCCAATCATGAATAAAAAGTCCTTTCCCATTTTTCCTATTCAAATTCAATGTTAAAAAAATAAAAAGGGGAAAAACTCCCGCGGAATATTTATTCATGATTGGGCTGTATATCATATTGATGTTAGAATAGTTTTAATGTGAATAGTAAAAATCAAAACTTCAATTTAAAATTTAATTTGGATTACTATTTCGGTAACGGCATTTTAACGGTAACGGTAATATTTGCTGTTATTTCGGTAAAGTAAGATAAGCTTATACAAATTAGTTGTAGGCTTCAGTAAACTCAAAATTTATTCAAGGTTGGCTATCGCTAGCGCGAAGCCAATGTTTCTCCTACTATATAGCTATTCAAATATTAGTAAAATAACTCTAATTACCGTTACCGTTATAATCGTAAATACCGTTACCGCTAATTGTAGTTATTTCGTTAACGTTAGCTTAGTGGCAACGGTAGTTACATTGTAAGGGAGGGTTTGACAGTAGTTAGTGGTAGTTTAGCAGTAACGGTACTTGACTTGAACGGTTATTTAAGGACTAACGCTAGCTTATTAACGGTAACGGCAGCTAAACTTGCTAAAATTTTAAGGCTGTTGACCTTTTCGAATAACCTAGCCGCATGACAACACTATATTACATTCTCATACATAGACAAGACTGCCTTCAATTTTAATGCAGGCATGATCATGATGTAGCTATTTCAGAATTCGTTGAGTTCTTGAAAACTTTTACTATTTTATTTGCTACTACTAATTACATTTACATATTTGCATAAATTTTCCATTAGAAAAAAGGCGCATCTTCAAATATATTTGCATATTAAATGATTTTTATACCAGAAATTAGAAAAAAAAATCATTAACAATTGAATAGATTTCCCCATACGTAACCAGTAAAATACCACCCATTTAACAGCTAGAGTGACAATCAAATCCAAAGGAAATGATTTGCATTGATTGAAATAGATAAATTTTAAGTTTTATAAATATGTAGCTTAAAATGATTGTTATACACGGCATGAATACCAGATGTTTATAATAAATAAATTTCGTAGAATTTATAAACTTTTTAATATGTGTATCCAAAGCTGAACATTTTTTAAATACATTAAAGAATTTACTTGAAAATAATTGAAATATTTATTGTATTGAAAAGAGTTTGATATTTGTAAATAAAAAAATGATATCGCATTGTTGTCCACCATGAATACGCTTATAAATGTCGATCATTTTATCTAAATTTTCAATCTCATTTTGGAAAAATGGCGGATGTATATTTCGTTAATCAAGCCACGGATTTCAAGTTTTAAGGCTATAGCAAAAAAGAACTGCGAAGCTTTTTGGCTTGTCTGCAGAAAACACCCAGAGTCTTTGGCGGGAATCGAAAATTTTTTGAGTTTTTATATTAAAAATCGATTTTAAGTGAGAAATATGTATAAACGCTTATTTACGGAGTTATGAAGGATTTAAGATTTTTTGAATTTATAATCAGGGGTGTCATAGAAACCAATATTGGTTTTGCTAATTGTCGGTTTTAAAACCAATATTGGTTTCATTTGGTGTCACGAAACCAAGTTGGTTTTGTTAATTTCGAATGCAAATAAAAATAATATCGAAACAGCTGTTGTTTACATTTTTATTATTTTTTATTTCACTTTTTTTCAGAATTGACAAAATATTATATTTTTTCAATTAAATATCAGTAAAAGTGTTTTTTGTGAAAATATATGATATTAAATAATTAAAAGGTGATAAATGCTTATAAATAAAATAAAATGACATCAGCAGTTGTAACATTTTTGTTATTGGAGACAATGGCCGTTTTGAAGATGTACAGGACACTTCTTTCTCACATGCAGCATCTACATCTTCGTTAAGATCAACTGCTACACCGCAAACACCTTCCACCAACTGCGAAATGCCACATAGCCGTACTATGGCCTCTTATGTTGTTGTCAGGTGATGCTTTGCAAACGGTACACCGCCAACTGCCATAGACTCTTATTTTGAGCTAGTTTTTTTTACCTCGCTCTTCCACTCAGTCCATTTCTGTACGAATAAATAGACATTTCATATAACAATACAATTTGTTCTGTGGAAAAAATTTTGTTTACCTTCACGTCAAATTGTGGTAGCCTGGCACTATTCAATGAATCAGCCAGTTCTTCCTACAGGGCATTTACTGTTGGTTTGTCGCGCTTCGATTTTTTGTCGATATTTTTCCATGAATTCCATGATTATTTTATTTTGTGTATTGTTTTTATGTTTTGCCCTAGAAAATAAAAAGGTCAATGCAAAAATTTTTCTTTTCATAAAGCAAATATTAAATTAAATTAATTTACTTACATTTCTAAAAAATATCCCGCTCCAAAAAAATAAAAAAACGCGCAAAAATGAAAACTGACAGCTGTTAGCTGCTTGGTTTATTTGCAATAAAAAAACCGATAACATTGGTTTCTGTGACACCTAAAACCGACATTAATTCTAGTTCGAACATAAAACCAATAACATTGGTTTCTATGACACCAAAGCATTTTTTCTTGTCGGTTTTAAAACCAATTCTGACAATATTGGTTTCTATGACACCCCTATATAAGAAAAATCGATTTTTAGTCAGTGATCACAGATTGAGACCCTTTTCTCATTTAAACGCTTATTTACGGAATTATAGCGTATTCACATATGCACCTTAATTGCGTTAATCGCAATTAATGCCATTACTGACCTCAATATTCCATATAAAATCTCAATTAATTTTTGCGCAATAAGTACGAAATTGTTATAATATTGAGTAAGATTTCAAATGCAACACTGTTCACAACTGTGTTTAGTGAACAAAATTGTATAAAATGGCAAATGTCAACAAAAGAAAACAAGAGAAATCATTAAAAAATCAATGTGAAGGTAAGTTTGTTTACATAGAAACACAACAACCATATAGAGTATTTTTTGCATTGTTTTTCAACTGTCAAATGATTATTGAGTAAACTGAAAATTGGGTATGCCTGAACACTTAAAATAATATTGTCAATTATCCGAATATTGACTCAATTAAGTTTCATATCTGAGCATAGTATTATGAAGGATTTAAGATTTTTTGAATTTTTTATATGAAAAATCGATTTTTAGTCAGTGATCACAGATTGAGGCCCTTTTCTCATTTGAATGACTTAAAATGAGCATATCGGTTTTTGTTTTTACTAAACATTTGCGTTCACAGCGAGTTTTTCTTTCTTCACACAAAACTTCCGTATTGAACACAAAAGTTTTTTTCTTACAAAATTTTAATTGCTGATCCTTGTGACAGAGGCGGTTTAAGTTCAGATTAAAAAAAAAAAAAAAAACAAAGAAAATTTTAGTATTTGACTTGAACAATTTTTTTTTTGTCTCTTTAACAACAGCGTGTTTGTTGCATGCCTAAAAATGTCATTTATTTTTAACAACTACATTTCGCTGAAAAGTGTTCAGTTCAGTTTTTCAGTTTTTTTCACTCTTACACTTTTGCGTTGTATCATTGGCCAAGTTGTTGCTTGTTTTAATTTCCCATTTATTTAATTTTAACAACTACAAGTTTGTTACTACAGCAGTTCTGTAGTATTCACCAAATAAAGGTATAACAAAATTTTTAAACATTTGACATAAAATTGACATTTAACATACTAAACTACCATGTTGTTTAAATAAAAATCGATCTCTCTCTCTTACTGAATTCTTTTTCATTTGGTTGCTGTAGCAAGTTGTGCTGCTGCACATGGCAAAACTTTAAACACGTACATTTTGTTTAACAACAAGTGTGTGTCTTTAAAATACCATGGATACACTATTTTATTTAAATTTAATATAAATAATAATAATAACAACAACAACATTTATTAGAAAAATCAATAATTAACAACAATGTTGTTGCAAATACATAGTGTTAATTTACGTTTACTGCCACCATTAAAACATGATTTGGCTCCAAACAGGAATCGACTTTGGTTTCATCTTCCGAGTCTGTATCACGATTTTTATACCCTTCACCATCGTGAGAAGGGTATATATAAGTTTGTCATTCCGTGTGAAATTTCCACAATATAATTTTCCGACCCTATAAAGTATATATATTCTGGATCCTTATAGATAGCGAAGTCGATTAAGCCATGTCCGTCTGTCTGTCTGTCTGTCTGTCTGTCTGTCTGGATGTTGAAATCAGTTTTGTGAAGTCCCAAGATATGATCGGGATCCAAACCTTCAATAATTCTGTCAGAAGTGCTTTCGAGAAGTTTGCTATTTAAAATCAGCAAAATCGGTTTAGGTTAACCAGAGTTATGAACCAATATGTGAGACCACCTCCATAAAAAATTGATATTTTTCGTCCATTTTATTGCAATATTTTGAAATATATTGCAGATAATACCATGAAATTTTGTATACGTTGTTTGTACTATAAAAAAAGAAAGTGTGCGGAAAAAAGTAAAAATCGGTCCATGATTTCTCATAGCCCCCATACAAATATATATATTCCCGAAATATGGCTTAATGATAAATAAATGCCTATAAAATTGGAATATCAAGACAAAATTCAGCAAAAATAAGTTTTATACAAAAAGAAATCACAAACCAAAATTTTTTTTTAGTTCGGTCCATATTTGACCATAGACCCCATATAAAGTCCACTTACAAAATTCACTTAAATACGCATAAAACAGATATAAATAATGTTAAACGGCTAAAATTTGACATAAATACTCTTTATAGGCAAATAAATTATTGTACCAAATTTTATGGTGATCGGCCCAAAATTGGTCATAGCCCCCATACAAAAATCTTCCCGAAATATTGCTCAATTATACATAAATGCCTATAAAATTGGAATATCAAGACAAAATTCAGCAAAACTAAGTTTTGTGCAAAAAGAAATCGCAAAACGAAATTTTTTTTAGTTCGGTCCATATTTGACCATAGACCCCATATAAAGTCCACTTCCGAAATTCACTTAAATACGCATAAAACAGACATAAATAATGTTAAACGGCTAAAATTTTACATAAATACTCTTTATAGACAAATAAATTGTTGTACTAAATTTTATGGTGGTCGGCCCACAACTGGTCATAGCTCCCATACAAGGACCACATCTGAAAAAGACATTTTTCCCTATATATATTGTATACATATCGTTACCGACTCAAAACTTTGTACAGATCATGTACATATATACAAAAATCATTCCACACAATTTTGTTAATTTCGGTCTATTTTTAACTGTATGCCCCATATAAAGCCCTCTTCGGAAAATCCCTTTAATACTCATAAATCGCTTATAAATAAGGGTACCAATCCAAAATTTTACACGGATCATTTACATACATGCTTAAATCTAACTGCTGGATTTTGAGAATATCGGTCCATATTTGACTATATCCCCCACATAAGGTCCACTACCGAAATCCACGTTAATACTAATATATATTTTAAATATACCGTTATTACGTTGAAATTCTACGTGAAATATCCCCATATGCATGAAAATAACTGTTCCAAAATTTAAGAAGATCGGCCCATAATTTGTCATACCTGCCATATAGAAGCATTTCCAAAAACAAATAAATTCGGGTCAAAAAATATTCTTTTCGGATTTAACCCATATTCGGTCCATAGTTTATAATCATGATATATATCGTTGGAAAGCTATTTTTAATACCTTTTATTTAATGTATTACAAATTATCAGACACCCAGTAGTTCCCGAGATATAGGCCTATATATTTTCAACTTTAAGGGCCCGCCCCCTCGAAAATAGGTGTGACCGCCAACAATTTTTTTTTGCTGGTATCTCCTCTAAAAGCCCTATTTGATTTTGTTTTTTTTGAGCAAAATCACTAAAACCGAATTGTACCCCTTTTTATACCCTTCACCATCGTGAGAAGGGTATATATAAGTTTGTCATTCCGTGTGTAATTTCCACAAAAAAATTTTCCGACCCTATAAAGTATATATATTCTGGATCCTTATAGATAGCGAAGTCGATTAAGCGATGTCCGTCTGTCTGTCTGTCTGTCTGTCTGTCTGTCTGTCTGTCTGTTGAAATCAGTTTTTTGAAGTCCCCAGATATTCTCGGGATCCAAACCTTCAATAATTCTGTCAGAAGTGCTTTCGAGAAGTTTGCTATTTAAAATCAGCAAAACCGGTTTAGGTCAACCAGAGTTATGCACCAATATGTGCGACCACCTCTATAAAAATTTGATATTTTTCGTCCATTTTATTGCAATATTTTGAAATATATTGGAGATAATACTATGAAATTTTGTATACGTTGTTTGTATGACAAAAGAAGAAAGTGTGCGGAAAATAGTAAGAATCGGTCCATGATTTCTCATAGCCCCCATACAAATATATATATTTCCGAAATATGGCTTAATGATAAATAAATGCCTATAAAATAGGGATATCAAGACAAAATTCAGCTAAAATAAGTTTTACACAAACAGAAATCGCAAAACGAAATTTTTTTTAGTTCGGTCCATGTTTGACCATAGACCCCATATAAAGTCCACTTCCAAAATTAATTTAAATACGTATAAAAAAGATATGAATAATGCTAAACGGCTAAAATTTGACATAAAGACTCTTTATAGACAAATAAATTGTTGTACTATTGTTTTATGGTGGTCGGCCCAAAATTGGTCATAGCCCCCATACAAAAATCTTCCCGAAATATTGCTCAATTATACATAAATGCCTATAAAATTGGAATATCACGACAAAATTCAGCAAAAATAAGTTTTATGCAAAAAGAAATCGCAAAACGAAATTTTTTTTAGTTCGGTCCATGTTTGACCATAGACCCCATATAAAGTCCACTTCCAAAATTCATTTAAATACGTATAAAACAGATATAAATAATGTTAAACGGCTAAAATTTGACATAAATACTCTTTATAGGCAAATAAATTGTTGTACTAAATTTTATGGTAGTCGGCCCAGAACTGGTCATAGCTCCCATACAAGGACCACATCTGAAAAAGACATTTTTCCCTATATATATTGTATAAATATCGGTACCGACTCAAAACTTTGCACAGATCATTTTAATATATACAAAAATCATTTCACAAAATTTTGTTAATTTCGGTCTATTTTTAACTGTATGCCCCATATAAAGCCCTCTTCGGAAAATCACTTTAATACTCATAAATCGCTTATAAATAAGGGTACCAATCCAAAATTTTACACGGATCATTTACATACATGCCTAAATCTAACTGCTGGATTTTGAGAATATCGGTCCATATTTGACTATATCCCCCACATAAGGTCCACTCTCGAAATCCACTTTAATACTAATATATATCTTAAATATAGCGTTATTATGTTGAAATTCGACGTGAAATATCCTCATATGCATGAAAATAACTGTTCCAAAATTTAAGAAGATCGGCCCATAATTTGTCATAGCTGCCATATAAGAACCATTTCCAAAAAACAAATAAATTCGGGTCAAAAAATATTTTTTTCGGATTTAACCCATATTCGGTCTATATTTTATAATCATGATATATATCGTTGGAAAGGTATTTTTAATACCTTTCATTTAGTGTATTACAAATTATCAAGCACCCAGTAGTTCCCGAGATATAGGCCTATATATTTTCAACTTTACGGGCCCGCCCCTTCGAAAATAGGCGTGACCGCCAATAAATTTTTTTTTTTGCTGGTATCTCCTCTAAAAGCCCTATTTCATTTTGTTTTTTTTTTTTTTTTGAGCAAAATCACTAAAATCGAATTGTACCCCTTTTTTATACTCTGTTTGTTTTTTTTTATACTCTGTTTGTTAAATTACACTGAAGATTATTATGAACATCAGACAGACTCTGAAAGTTATGGTAAGAATTGGTAATTAAATCAATTAAAAATGGTAAAAATTAGATAACATTTCAAAATATTTAACATAAATTATGTTGATCGTAAAATTGTGTTTCAAACAATATATCAAATACTAATAAAATTTGCACTAACACTGAATAGAAAACACAGAATTAGGATATTCTAGTCTAGTGTAGTTTCTGTATTTCTTATTACGCTTAGGTGAAGGGTATTTAAGATTCGGCACAGCCGAATATAGCACTCTTACTTGTTTATACTCTGTTTGTTAAGTTACACTCAAGATTATTATGAACATCAGACGAACTCTGTAAATTATGGTAAGAATTGGTAATTAAATCAATTATAAATGGTCGAAATTAGTTAAAATTTCAAAATATTTAACATAAATTATGTTAGCCGTAAAATTGTCTTTCAAACAATATATCAAATACTAATAAAATTTGCACTAACACTGAATAGAAAACACAGAATTAGGATATTCTAGTCTAGTGTAGTTTCTGTATTTCTTATTGCGCTTAGGTGAAGGGTATTTAAGATTCGGCACAGCCGAATATAGCACTCTTACTTGTTATTACGTAAAATAGTTTCATATTCCTAAATAAGGGTATAATATTTTGAGAATTTTTACATTTAAATGAAATTGAAAAGAAAATGTGCCAGGGATAGATAGATTTTTAAAATTTAATCGTACAGTTTCTTTGGACATTAGTAGAGAGTAAGATATCATATTTATTTACTTTATAGACAGACGACAGAGTTAATGTGCATTAAAATCTCACTAATTTGAATTAATATTTTACCGTGACAGACGACAGTTTCTGCATTTAAACTGCATTTAGTAAACAGCTGTTTGTTTGTAAACAACTGTTTAATTATGAAAAAATTTGTTTGGCATTTGGTGAAAAAAACAGTATTTATTTGAAAAAAAAAAGCTGAAATTACTTTTGCTGAAACTGCTCCATAATGCAAAAATTGTTCATGCACTAGCAACCATCAACCTGGGCCAAATTACCGCATTCGATATCGAGTAAAATTTATCGTAATTTTCTTATTTGAGATTATGGCATTCGATATCGAGCAAGAAATTTAGTACATTTTATCATAATTTCGATATCGAAATCATTTTTCGATACGATAGCTCATTCGATCACGAATGCGGTAATTTGGCCCCTGAACGTGTTGCTACATGTGGGGACCGCAGTGGGACACTCTGAAATAAGAGCAAGGAAATTGTAGAAATCTATTTTTATTATTTTAATTTTACATTTGTCTTCTTATTTTAGAATAGTAAACAATTTGATAACATATTATTGATTTTCGACGATGTTGCCATATTGAGTTAATTTGAATTAAGACTGTTAATGCAAATTAACTGTGCCGTCTGTCTACGCTATTAATAAATCATTATAATATCAAATGCATTAAAAGGAATATGAACAAATTATCGCCCACTATCTCTATATAGAGATATTTATAAAATATGATAAATTCCATAATTAATAATTGACAAATTGCTGTTCTGCAAATTGCACGATTTTGTACACAAAAATTCGAAAGTAAAACTCTTCACATAACACCAAAACTTATAATATTTATCAGTTGTAAAGACGTTTTATACGTACCGATTTCTTTGCTTTGGGACTTAATATATAGTTTGCACCAACATGTTTAATGCTTTCCTTTCACCGCAGCAGTGTACGTTTGCTACTCTCTTTTCCCAGTGTTTTGCGGCATTTAATATGCAAATCAATAACATCACGTATGAAACCCTCTCAGGCTCGACAAACCTGTAAATCTTGTGAAGCAAATACAGGGTGGCCAAAAGAAACCAAGGGGTGTAAAAGTTTAATAACTTTTTGGTTTATTAATTTTTTTTTTCAGATTATATAATATACAAAAGGGAAATTTTTTTACACTAAGTATGAAAAGTGATGTCTCTTAAATGAACACCGTTTTCACTTTCGCACTTGGGCTCTTTTTAGAGCATTTTCCATAACATCTTTCAAAACTTGTTGCTGTAACGTTCGAATTTCTGCAACAATGTTTGCCTTGAGTTCAAGGATTGTATCTGGCTTGTTCACATACACTCGCTCCTTCAAATAACCCCAAAGAAAATAGTCGGGTGCTGTCAAATCTGGCGATCGCGTTGGCCAAATAATTTCCGAATTTCTGGAAATTATTCGCCCTCTAAAAATTTGACTTAAAAGTGCCATTGTGTCTCGGGCAGTATGGGCAGTGGCTCCGTCCTGCTGAAACCACATACCAGGTCTGTTTTCAAGAGCAGGGCGTAAACAAAACCGATACCGCTCTCCATTTACGGTTACAGCACTTCCATCTTCATTCTCGAAGAAGTAAGGCCCAATGACATTTTCAGATGTGATTCCACACCATACTGTACACCTGATGGGGTGGAATTGGCGTTGATGAATGGCTCTTGGATTTTGAGAACCCCAGAACCTACAGTTCTGCTTATTAACAAAGCCATTCAAATGAAAATGAGCTTCAGCACTCATCAAAAATGTCGACGATATGCTCTTTGCGTTAAAATAATTGATCTCTGGTTGAAATAATAAAATTCTATTGTTCTGGTTCTCTGTTCAGTTGTGAACCTCTTCATTATAAATTCTCCAAGTGTTGTCTATATAATCTGAAAGAAAAAATAAGAAAAAATAATAAACGAAAAAGTTATTAAACTTTTACACCCCTTGGTTTCTTTTGGCCCACCCTGTATAAACTATCACTTTGACAGGTAATTTTAAAATTGCCTGGCAACAATTTATAGACTTTACAGAGAATTTTTCACAATTGTATTCGGTGTCGATAAACTTTCTGATGTTTTATGGCATAATATTGGAATATATAACGTTAGTCAGCCTTAAAATCTCTACGCTATATTGAAAGTCATTCTACAGTTGGGTTTATTGGTGGTTCCATATTAGCAAACTATTTTGCTATTTTCCTAAATCAAAACTTTCATGGTATTCCAATAAGTCTCTGTTGGCAAAAAAAGTTCTTGTTGAAAAAAGCTTTACTTAGAAGACGTCTGGCTCTCTTAAATGCAGAAGGGTAAGGGAATAAAACGAAGCTGGTATACTGATTGCTCATATACTTTGTTCCAGCAACTAAAAACTGTGTGTCCTAGTTATTAAACTTCCCTCTTCCTTGCATGAACTAAGTACGAATTAATATCTTTAGTTAGTTTGTTGCAATGCGTCGCCGTCATTGTCTTTCCCTCTAAAAGGCGAAATTAAACATTTGTTGTTATTGCTGTTTATTTTTTATCTGTTTTTTTTTGGTTTCTGTAAAATGCGTTTGTGTTTATAATGTTGTTGTCGTTGTTGCAGCAGTGTATCTATTTTTGGTGGCGAGGAATGAATTATGTACAATTTTGTGAGCATGTCAGTTGTTTGTCGTTTTTTGGTAAGTGCGTCATGTACGTCATGTTACATGTACGACTTTATTGTTTGTACGATTAAATGTTTTTAGTAGGTCTTGACGACCTTATATGGGCGGGTGTCATTACGCAGTCGATGTTGCCACATTTGTGGCAAAAAAAAAAAAAACCACCAACCATATGGGTTGAAACAGAAACAAAAAAAAAAGACCAAAACCAACAGACATTAATTGTAACCGATATTTAAACGCATTTGAGGAATAAGTAAAAACAGACAGCAAGCAAACCAAACAAAAAAAAAAAAAATATAACTTTAAACGCAGTGATTTCTATGTTTAACATTAAAATAACAGCAACCACCAAATGAACAACTTTAAAACTCCATAAGGTAACAACAACTATTTGTTGTTTGATTTGCTGATGTGTTTTAACAACACCAGCAACAACAACGACATCGCTAACAACAGCATTAAAACATTTATTTGTATAGACAAGTTACATACAAACAATTACTCGTACTACGCACATGTGCCGAAATCATAAACGTCATGCCAGATGCTTAAATGCACATGTTGCAGTTGCAGTTGTTGTCATCACCATGTTTTAGTTATTTTAAGTTTATTTTATATTCGTATGTATCTGTTTTTGTTGTTGCAGTGTTCTTTGTTAAATGTTTATACATACATATACATATATATTTTATATAAAATTTGTGATTTAGTTGAGTTGGAAGAGCTTTAAAAGAATGAATTTAGGTGCCTATTATGAGCTAAATTCGATTTTCGACTGTGGTCGAAAATGCTCATCGAACGAATTTTCATTTGGTATTATGGTGCACATTCGATGAAAAAACGCTATTGTGAAAATCACTCTTCGTGGATTATTCACAATAGTAGATTTCATCTACCTTGTTTACAAATTCTGATGAATAGAATTAAGCTTCTGTGCAATGCCCTTTCAATTTTTGGCTGCCTGAACTTTAGAGCAAATACATTTTGCCAACAGCGGATCTTCTTCCATGAGAGAAACGAGCTTCTCCAATTGCTGTTTTCTACTTACGACCTGCAGGATATTAACAAAAGTAATTTACAAGTAGTATTTGGTTGACCAAAAAAAAAAAAAAAAAAAACATATTCTAACATTTTAAATAAATTTTGCACAGTTTTATACAGCGAATTTGTGTTCGATAACAAATTCGGGCCTGAAGTTTTAAAAGTTGCCTAACAAAATTTTTAAAATATAAGTTGGCGAAAGAGCGCCAAAGAAATGCTTATAGCCTGTTCGCCGATCTCGAACGTTAACGTTCGCTTAGATAAGACTTAAGACACAAACTTTTTATCGTATCTATTTTTTTTACTCAATCAAGTTTGTTTATTCCACAATCAAGTTTATGTCTTAAGTCTTATCTAAGCGAACGTTAACGTTCGAGATCGGCGAACAGGCTATTAATGTTTTCGCCTTTCGTTTCACCGGAGGCATATTGGAGTAACATGAACGTTTTGATATTTTCACGCATCAGTTGTAGAAGCTTTGACAAATATTACAATGCACTCATGACACCTGCTCATACAATGCATTGTGTTGAAACTAGGAAAATAGGTTATGGAAGGGAGAAATATAATCAGAGTTTGTGAGATTTGAATATTCCGATATACTTCTGCAGGAATTTTAATCCACAGTACGGCTAAAGAATCAATTTTCCCTGTAATGTGTTGTGCGATCCATTATCCAGACGACCATGAATGGATGAGCCCTGACTGAAGAAAGTGTATTACGCAAACGAGTTTCGCGACCAAGTTCCCTAATTTCAGCAGAACACATTCCATTAAAGTGTCAATAGAACAGCGAAGCACAAACTACATTGCGTCGATGCTTCAGTGAATCAATACAGTTGTATAACCTACTGTCACTTACAGTCTGACGATTAAGTAAGTAAGATAGTAAGTCAGTCAGTCGAGTAATGTCAAAACAGACTTTGAAGCACCGGACCATACGTGAGAGTTGTATTCTATTCTCGGTCAAATATAGTTGGTATAAATAGTAAGAATATCAGATAGAATAAGGTATTTCCTAAACCGCTTTGAAAAATCAAGGAGCCGCTGATTCCTTAATATTTACACCGCCCATAAAAACAGATAAAGCTACGTGATCTGTCGTGCGTTTGTGTGTTAACATACAACATTGAGTCTTACATGCATTAAAAGCGACTCTATTCGCACAAACCCCATTCGGAGATTGTCACAAGATCTTGGTTGAGGGTATTATTTATGTTTTGTCTCATTTACCCAATCGTCAAAGGCTTTGGTCTATGATTGAATGAATATGAATGACAAATGTTGCTATCATTTTCAAAAGAAAATTTTGACGTCATTCAGAAATAAAAGAAATAAATCAACCTTGAACTTGTCTGATGAGATCCCATCTAGGACACCCAATATAAATCGATTTATCAGCGACACCAAAAGCATTACGTTTCGATAAAAGAGCATGTTGCCAGACTTTATTGAACGTCTTGATAATATCTAGAGACATCATTTTACTTTCGCACCAACGAAGTCATTTTTCTGATAGAAAGTCTAGTAAGTCTCTCGTAGAGTGTCTCCTACGACAGCCATACGCATAGTAAATTGTTGGACTCCAGATATTTCATAAGATGATGGGTAATTTACCATACTTGCCATAATTTTAAAAAGTGCAAAGCAAATTGCTATTGGGCGATAATTATCAGGGTTGGTAGCCTCTCCTAGTTTGGGAATCGGCGTTACATTAACAACCTTAATATAAGGTACTGAAAAGGTTAGCTAATGGACGAGCTAGCGTCGAAGAGCAGTGCTGGTTTACTAGGAGTTATATTTATGCTAAGATACGTTAAGTCTCTGCAACATATCACAAAGTCACCAAAACAATAAACTTTTTACAAACCAAATTTTCCCGAAATTCAAACATGCGTTTTAAATTTATTGCTATCAGATTACTATTTGTAAAGATAAAGTCTATACAGAGCCAATCGGATCTCAAAATTCTCAAATTCTTGACTTCATAGTCGAAATATTCTCCGTCCAATTACCAATTATCTGCGCCTAGTTAAGCTTTAAACTCTCACATATGATTAATTATGTGAACACGCTATATTGACGACAAAACTCTAAAGTTTTTTGTCCTAGTCTACCACCACATAGTTTCTAGTTGATAAGTGCATTACGGGATTCCATAGATGGTAGTATACCAACTATTATATATCAAGGTTGATTGGCTGGTTTGGCAGACCATTAATATATGATGTTTTCCAAGTTTCATGTTTCAAGTTTCATAGTCCTAAAAGCAGTAGGTTATCGGTGGCGAATTCTCTGTGTACTTGGTACAGTTTGGATGCATCTACGAATGTTAATATTTTTGTATTTCTAAGTTGATTTACTGCTTTGGCAGAGTATTAAAATGTGATGTTTTTGAAGGTTCTTGTTTCAAAATTATAGGTGACGAATTCTCTGTTTATTTGGGTCAGTTTAAATGAACCTAGGAATGCTCCTTCTTTCCATGTTCCGAATTGTGTATTTTGTTTCCAGCTGAATGTTATTATCGTGTTAATCCTTTGATTATGATCTGTTTATGTTATGCTTTCAGTAATAAAAGGTTTTTAGGACAATTTAGGATTCTTGTCTCATCACAAAGTTGGAAGACAAGTCGTTAAACGGTAAATGAACAATTGAGTTCCCATTTTTTACCTTGCTATTCTCTCGACTCGACTTTTGTAGATAGCAGTTGATCGGCTTCTTATGGAAAGTGAAAAGTTTCGTACAATCTTAAAAGCAGGAGCAAGTTAAAACACACAAATTCTTTGCATACTTTGGTCAATGTATCGAGTTTCTGGTTTACGATTCGTGTAATTGGTTATAAAATCGTTATTGTAGGAATTTTTAG
Source organism: Bellardia pandia (assembly GCA_916048285.2). Classification (NCBI taxonomy): domain Eukaryota; kingdom Metazoa; phylum Arthropoda; class Insecta; order Diptera; family Calliphoridae; genus Bellardia; species Bellardia pandia. The sequence continues at coordinate 27,600,842 of OU696531.1, forward strand.
ATAACAATCGATCAATCGGTTTCACAACAAAATGATTTTTATGACAAATCTATTCTTTTGTTGCCACTGTCCAACAATCTCTAGGAAGAGTAGTATAAAAACGTTTAAATTGAAACGAGTTAATTCATTTACAACGCTGGCTTGAAAGTCTAAAACGTTTGTATTTATTTAGGATGCTGTATAATGTTGACACCATATTAAGTACTAAAGTTGAAAATACAATCCAAAATTAACAAAAATCAAAAAACGAAAAAACAAATATCAACGACAACAAAAAGTACTATAGTCATATCACACAAACAGTTTGTACAACAACGGATCCAAGGCACTACACTATGTACACTTGAGTTTAAACATACGAACTGTTACTTTGTAAATGTAATTTTATACTATATATAGAGTGTATATATGTTCTTTTTTTTTTTTTTTTTTTTTTTTTTGCACACTTACGTTCTTTTTTGGGGTTTGTATGTGGCTGCCACTATGATCAAAACTGCTTGTAGCTCTAAGCTGAAGTGGCCCGATACTTTATTTGTTGTAAGTTGCAGGTGTTGTACAAGATTTGTCACCTTCCTTTACTTGGCTTTGTTTTGTTTTTCAATCACTGGCGAAATGTATGTTTGTTAAAAAGATGTTTGCATTTAGTTGAATTGTTGGTAAGTAAGATTATAGGCCAAAAGACAAAAAAACAACAACAGCATATTTATTGGCAATTGTTAAGGGGATTGTTGTTACTTTGTTTAAACTGATGATATAAATCAAAGAAATATTACTAATGTTTTGTTGCCAGCACCCTACAAGTTGAAAGTTAAAAGATTTTGGGTCATTTGATGTAGAGTAGCGAATCTATTTAATTTCTCTCTTTTTTTACTGGTTCTTTATTAAATTTTTGTATAGGCTGCTTGAGAGTTTACACGAAGCAATTTTTTTTGAAAAGATTGATAAAATTTTTTCCTTGAAATTTCTTAGGTGATCACACAGCACAATTCTTATTGCTTAAGTCGCTCTTTTTTTATTTGATAGTATACACACATAAGAGAGTATAATTGCAAGTGCTATCAAGTGTGTACACGTCTTATCTTCCCCTAACCCCGGGGAAAGTGTAACTGAGTCTTAATTTAACGAAGCAATTTTTATCGAAAAGATTTATACAATTTTTTCCTTCAAAAATTTCTTCGGTGTTCACGCAGCACAATTCTAATTGCATAAATCGCTAGTATTTTTATTTTGAGAGTTTAAACACATTTGTATACACGTATGTCTATAATACAAATAATACAGCAACACGAATTGCCAGTACATACAAGGAATTGTGTACTCGTCTTATCTTCCCCTCACCACGATGTCTTAAAAGTAATCAGCTTAGCTTAAAGAATTGCTTTGTGCATATTGGTACCTACAAGAGTTAACGCTAATGTTACACAAGATTTTACACCAAAGTTGAATCATTTGATGATCTGAATCTATCCGAATTGATTTACGGATCGATTATCGTTCAGAACACTAAAATGTGTTGTCTCATTTTCAAACGATTAAGCTGATAAGTGTTGTGAATCGTAATTGCAGTTTACAACATACAACATCAAAATATTTAGTGTTGTGAACGGTAATCGGCGTCTTAATCTTTAATTTTTCACCGGTTCTCTATTAAATTGTTGTATAGTCTGTTTTAAAGTTACAGCCATTATTTCGAGATTTTCCGTCATTTAATAAGCTCAATCTATCTGAATGTTCCCTTTTTTAAAATTTCTCTATTTAATATTTGATATAGACTGTTCGAGAGTCGTTGCATTGAATTAAACTTATACATTGTTGCTAACGTAGTTTTCTGTGGCAAGTAACATGCTGCCAGTAAACGTGTTGTACATGATTTTGTGTAACATCTTTGTTAATCCTCATGTTCACAAACAAATGTTGTCATTTCTTGCTACAAACGACCGTTAATCATAACGCATGCATGACATTGCTGAAAAAACGTTACTTTTGCCGCAACAATATTTTGTTACGATCAAATTTATCGTCATATTTATGCTTTGTTAAAATCTGTTTATATCAACGAGAGTTGGGTGGTAAGTGACAAGACTTGCTAGGCTTTAAATTTTTTGCTTTTTTTAATAAAGACTTTTTAAAACTAGAAAAACAAATCCATAATAACTCTTTATTTCTTTTAAAGCTAAAGATTTATAACCAAGAAAAGCTTAAATATTTTCTATCAAACATACCTCGTATCTTCAACAAATGTATCCTAAAAAATGAAATTTCTATTGTTTTCAACTTTCAAGAAATAAACCAAAGACACATTTAACCTTTGCTGCAAAAACATATGAATAGAAATTTAAATTTATTAACTTTAAATTGTAGCTAACATAAACATAAATCACAGTACATAACATATTTCCTTCTACATTTCCTTAACAAAACTATATTTTCATATTATTAAATCCACTCAATTTTATTGCATTTGAATATTTTCCCCACAAACATTAAATCATCTAAAACTTTTACTAATACTCTCAATACTGTCATCAACATGTTGCTTTTTTGCCTTCAATTTTTATTGTTATTTAACTTGAAATATAAAAAGACAAGAAATCACTTTGGAGTAAACTTATGTTTTAACCCTAACATAAAATTTAATGTTTTACCATAAATTTCATTAACAAGAAATTTAAATTTAAATTCAGCACTTAAATTTATAAAACCCAACTAAAAGCTAGTGGTAAACATGACCAGCTATTTTAGGCGTCTATATATAATTCTAAAAATATCGTAGTTTTTGTTTTCAACAGTTTCCTCTTAAAAGGTGTTTGTGATTAAATTAAATTTAATTAACTTTTAAAATAATGTGCGCTGTTGATTTTTAGTGCAGGGAAATTATTAAAACAAATTTTAAGCCATGCCATCATTATGGTAAGCAGAAAAGGGCAAGATGATGTGGAATATGGGGGCCATGTACATTTTTAGTTTTATAAAAGTAAGGCGCATTATTACAACTTAACAATAGTTAAAGGTATGATGTTATCAGACAGATAAGAAGTATTTGGTTATTACAAGTTTACTTTAATCTAGAACCAACCGATTATCTAAAGTGAAGATCATCTTGCCTTTAAATTTTATAGTGAGGTTTATGTGTTTTTTTGAGAGGTATAGAACTTCGAATTGAAATAAAACACAAAAAAATCGTTTTAATGACCATCAATTTGGCTTTATTGGAAGGATAATTTTATTCCATTAATGTTTAAATATGATTTCAGGCATGTGGCCGCCGCGGCTGGCTCGAATAAAGCCAATTCTACAGGTCCAATTTTCAACCACTTTTTCGAGCATATGGGGCCGTATGTCGGCAATAACGCGACGAATCTTGGCTTCCAATTCCCCTAACGTTTCTGGTTTGTTGGCGTAGACGAGCGACTTCACATATCCCCAAAGAAAATAATCCAATGGTGTCAAATAACACGATCTTGGTGGCCAATTGACAGGTCCATTCCGCGAAATTATGCGCTCATCGAATGTTTCCTTCAATAAATCGATTGTGGCGTGCGCTGTGTGGCATGTAGCGCCGTCTTGTTGGAACCACAACTCATCCACATTCATGCCATCCAATTCGGGAACAAAATAGTCGGTTATCATGGCTCTATACCGGTCACGGTGGCGAATCGATTCATTCGGGTCCTCTTCAACACTTTGCTCTACAGCGGCAATTGTTTCTTCGGTGCGCACTGTTCGACGTCTCTGCGGATGCGTATTATCACATAGAGTAAACGTAGTGCGAAAACGATCCATGGTTAACCGAATTAATTGCTCTGATGGACGATTATGTCGACCATAAAATGGACGGAGCTTGCGGTAAACTTCGCGAACTGAACCGTTATTTTCGAAATAAATTTGCACGATTTGCAAGTGTTGTTCTTTTGTCAACCTGTTCATGATGAAATGGCAAACCAAACTGAACATAAATGACATTAGAGTTGCCAGATTTGACCACAAAATGCCAGTTTTATCTCTTTTCGAAAAACAAACCTGTAAAAAAACACCCTGTATGATGTGTAATAGAATGTCTAGATTTTCTCTGATTTGTGGTTTAAGTTCAAATGGCTACTATAGACTTTGATGTCCAGTATCCTCCAGAAGACTTCTCAAAATACATTTAACAGACAAGTGCCCCATACAGCATTATAGCCACCATAGACAGTATTACATCCTCAATTATCCGCAGAAACTAACGCTATACAAATCTTTTAGATCCTTCTTAGATTGGCACTTGGAAACTCCTGTTGAGGAAATATTTTAATTTGCGGTTGTGAATGTTGTCAGGAAAGTCCCTCAAACTATTTGTTGTGACAGCATGTTCAGATTTCCTTCGACCACTTTATGGTCATCGCCATAATCCATGAGATCAAGTAGCAAGTCGTGTATTATACCAATGAAGTGTTTGATGTCTTGGTTAAAAGTTCAGGATCCTACAACCCTTCCTAAGTCTCCTCTGACATGCCTTTTTTATTGGCTTGCCAGAAAGCAGATAGTAGGTTGGTATAAATCGACATTTACAAGTTAACACAAGTTACGCTGTCAGTGCTTTTCTTTATATTCCTTTATATTGATATAATCCCTATACATAAAGCAGGCCATTTAAATATAAATTATAACGTATCCATTATGCTGCATATGTTTTGTACTGTTCAAATTTACCTTGTACTCAAATTGGAAACATTGTTACCTGTGAATACGTCGGATGCTCTATGACCACCTGCAACCTCACTTTGCAGTGATGACAAAACCTCTTTGCGTGCCTCTCAGATTGGGCACTTCTGCTTTAAACTTTCCAACACAAGTTTTTTTTTTTTTTTGGGTTCACACACAGCATATAAACTTTTTCCAAATCTAATAATGACGCGACACGAATCATGTGTTAATCATCATTATTTGGCATACACATGTGTGAGATCATAAAAAATAATGAAGCAAGTAGAAATGACATTCCCCACCTAAATTCCCAGAATAGTAAAATTCATAAACAAAGACACTCGAAACTACTTCCCCCTTTCACCAATGTTTTCGTTAAAATGAGTTGTGTGTGTTGTATGTATATTTTTTTTTTTTACTTCAATTCTTTTCTGAAAATTATGTATTTCTGATAGTTTGCATATGTTTTTCTTCTTACCATATCAAAAAACTATTTCTTCTAATACTTTGACATTATTTAATAGGCCGCACACGCCGCTACTGGTCTACACAACAGCCATTAATAGACAAGAAGACATTAGTAGGATGATCGCAAATGCCAGAAGCTGTTGCCTATGTTGCTGGCTTTTGCTTTTAAAATGTGAAACATATTGAAAATTTTGAGCATACGCGCACAAATGTCGCCTTTATTTAAAGCTCGTAAATTTGAAATAAAATTCAAAAAATATTGTAGTAGATATTTGGTAATTTCAGTTTTGAAAGATCTCTAATGAAAAAAGTGTTAAAAATTAGTAAAGTTCTCAAATCAAAATGACATATATGCGTTTATGATCGTTACACGCCAGATCCATTTCCATATTTCTTTTGATCTGAGTAAAGTCCCAAAATTAATGCTTCTCATACATTTCAACTTGATGAAGGAGAATCCCGAAATCTCCTGGATATTTCCATATTCCCTAATGATAAGGGACTTTAACCATATCATCGAATGGCATCCATTATATGTATAAAGCAAAATAATTAAGGTGTATGTTTGCAGCTCATTTTGTGGCTATTAATTCAGCCTAAAGGTCGAACTTTTTCGTCTTTGCGTACAGATAGATCATAACCCATATTATCCCATTTTTTTTTTTTTTTTTTTTTTTTTTTTTTTTTTTTTTTTGCTGCAAATTATAACAACGTCACATCAAAACAGGAGAAAAATTTAGAAATGAGATTTGTCACAACCGAACTTCCGACACCTAAAGCTGGGTTTGTGTTTCCCGTTTTAGCCCCTTGATATGGCTCGCCATATATAAGATAATTAAAGCGTGTGCAAAGTGATCAGATTTTACATGCAAAGAGAATTGGTTTTCAGTGGATATGCTGCTTATGTCCGTGTTTTCCACAATAAGGCACCATTGACTCGTCTATGGATAGATATTTTTCACCGGGGAAATACTTAAGCCATCGATTATTCATTTTGTCCCAGAGCGGGTTTACTTTTGCAAACTTGTCGTTTGTAGGAAAGTTGGTATTATCACAAGCATGAAAATAGGGAAGAAGTTCTTCAAAACGGTTACGACTCATACATGATGCTACTCATGGGTAATGTGTAACAACACTCTGATCCCAATACATTCTATAACGCGATGCACTATAGTAGCCAGACAATATCACTGCTCACTTTGTTATGAACAAACTAAAATGCAAAATGTACAAACTCAAAGTGTTTGCCTAACCTTAATTAACAAGTAAACAATTTTAAATAATGGTTTATACAAGAAGAGTAGCTAATTGAAGAGCAAATACTAGCGCACCTTAAATGGGACGATAGAATAATATGGGTTAAATTAATCATTCTATAATCTTAGGTTGGTCCTTTAGTTATTAATGTACGAAATTGCCTATTGAATAAAACTTTATCAGTAGAGTAGTTGATGTTGTTAGAAAAACATATTTAGATTTCTTCTGACGCAATACCCTTGAAATGTCTAAGTTAAAGATAGAGTTAAAGCTTCTCCCAGCTAAGACAACCAGTTGTCTGGTGCATTAAAGTAATTAGATGCTTACATTTCGTTGTGCATCTTTAATCAGGCTCTTATCCTGAATTGTGCTTAAGCAAGATGTGCCATCCACAAGATAAGTCGTGCATAGAGTGCTTGCCTTTCATTTTGAAAAGCCATTTTATATACTTGGCAGTTATATTCCAAAATTGCCATAAGACTCTCTTGGCACTAATACTTCAAGATAAAACGAGAGCGGTTCGGAAACTTCTTAGCCTAGCACAGAAAGAGACTAGTTAGTTTTTTAAAAACATTTTTATTTTTCAATATAATCTCCTGAAAGTTCAATACACTAAGTGCAACGCTTATTTATCTATTCTATCTCTTGATTAAAATAGATTTCCTCAAGGTCTTCAAAATAGTGGTTTCCAACTGTAATTGCATCTTCAGTTGAGGTAAAACGCTTGCTAGCTAGGTTTCTTTTTAGATTTGGGAACTGGTAAAAGTTACTGGGAGCTAAATCAGGGGAATAAGGTGGGTGGTCAAGCAACTCGTACTTAAATTCATTGATTTTAGCCATTGCTGATTTTGCGCTGGTGCGTTGTCGTGATGAAAAATAATTTTTATGTGTTGTAAGCCAGGAGGTTTTTCTCGAATCTTTCATTTAATTACTCCAAAATGTGGCAATAGTACTCTGAATTTATTGTTTTGCCCTTTTGCAGATAGTCAATCAATAAAATACCTTTGAAGTCCAAAAAAAACCGTTGCCATAACCTTACCAGACGATTGAATTGGGTTTGCCTTCTTTGGGGCACTTCCTCCAGCTTCAGTCCACTGATTGGATTGTACTATTGTCTCTGGAGTATAGTGGTTAGTCCATGTCTCATCCACAGTTATGAAACGATGATTAAAATTCATTTTATTTTTCTTAAAACGATCCAAGCAAGTTTGAGAAAATTGCATTCTTATACGTTTTTGGTCGACTGTTAACCCATCTTGCAGGAAGCTGTTCCATCTGTAGTTCTTCATGCAAAATTAAATGGACTTGATCATTTCAGATAACCATATTGCCTATTTCACGCACTTTTATTCGTCGCTCATTCAATACCATATCATGCACTTTGGCTAAAATTTCTGTTGTTGTTTCTGTTTTTGAACGCCCACTACCTGGTTCATCCTCAATGCTTGTACGACCACGTTTAAATTGAGCAACCCAATTTTTTACTGTTGCATATGTAGGAGCACTTTCACCCAACACATTCACCATATAATTATGAAGTTCTTGTCCTGATAAACCTTTTTTATTTAAATAGTTAATGACACCACGAATTTCTAATTTTTTCACTGTAAAAAACATCGCGGATGCGTCTTTTTTGAACACCTGTTTCCATATGAAGATATTGCCAGATCGAAAATAAATTTAACGCTTTCTGTTCTAGGCTAAGAAGTTACGGAACCGCCTTCGTACTTTCATACTCGGTTGAGTAGTTTTTCGAAAGCTTCGTTTACATATTTACCCTCGGTTACTTATGATATCCGACATTTAATACCGTGTGTTTCATCCCATGTAATGAAGGTAATGAATCGTTTTGGTTGATGAAACCCACGAGACCCACTTTGATGCATCGATAACAGATTAATGAAAACTTCTTTCGAGTAAACGTTTACTTGTACAGTAATCTTTGTTGTCATGATGATGAGCTTTAGATCGATAGATAAATAAAAAGTCTTTCGAGTTTAATTATGCAGTGAACAATGTTATCAAGAAACTAGTTTTTAAAAACTCCCAGATATGAATTCCATCAAAAGTATTGTTTGGTTCAACGGCTAAAACAAGGAGTGTGATTTTATATTCTGCAAATCTGTATAGTTCTAGTAACAATCGGAGGGTGCATGAATGGCTTTAAGAGTGTTTTTTGTACTTGCGATCGAATTATACAGTCACGTTTAATCAAAGCTATGCCTATAACAGTGAATGTGATTTTATATGCTGTAGAGCCGTATAGTTCTAAGTCCAAAGGGTCTCGAATACTTGAGAGCGACCCTTACAATTACAATTACATGTTCAATGCTCAATTATATTTGATTACAAAAGAGTGTAGGGTATTTGAACAAAACAAAAGAAAGGCGAAATGTAGACGTTTCTAGTAGATTGTATTACGTTTTGCAATTGGAGCATGTTGCCATATGTTGATGCATGTCATTTCTATTAGTTGGCGCTGATCATATTCTAGTTAAAACATGATGGTTCCTAAGAAAATTGTATACAAATTTAAATTTCAGTTTTCTTTTTTTTTTTTTGGAAACGAACAAATGTTATAGATTTACAACACAACACATCACATTATTAATTCATTTTTATTAGTGCAAAGACTTTATCATCCTAAATGAGTCCGTGTACCAGCAGTCAATATGTTTACAATTTTTGTTTATAAATACCAAATAATTTTGAATCTGTTTTCCTTGTTTTTTGTTTTAGTTTTTTGTTAAATTATTAACATGTTCCATCTGCCGACCATATTGCGAATGTATTTCTTTTTTATACAATACAATTTCGTATTTCTAGTAGAATGATTCCTTATTTTGTAGTTGTGGGTGCGTTGGCAGCCAGTCACGTCATCATTTAGTTTACAGTTTTCTTCCGTTTTTGAATGTTTTTCATTTGATTTCTGTTTTATTTTATTCATTTCATTTGTTTTCAATCATAAATTACTTTGGAACTTTATTAAGTGCAACTAATTCATTTGAGTTAATAAAATTTAAAATCATCTGTAAGATATTAATAACAGTTTTACTTATAGTTTTATTTAAACTAATATTATTTTTAGTTTCACTAAATAATATTTAATATTTAGGTTAACTTACAATTAACAGCAAGACATGCTTATGTTTAATTGCATTTTAATTGGGTGAATTAGAGATTTAAAAACCCCCTTACACATCACCTCAGCGAGAGAGGTAGCTCAATTAGTTCACAAGTTTACAATGTCCATATCGTTCAGTTCGAGCTAAAAGGAATTGGTCAACATTTATCTGTAGCACTTAAGGTGGTTTTAGACGGCATGTATTTTGCAGTGTACTTGTCATTTGTATGATATATAAATAGTGCATGTCTGTCAAAATTGGTAATTTACAGGCAGTTTATAATTTTTGCTTTCACACGTCAGTTTTTAGTTTTATGTGAGAAAAAAATCTTTCTAGGTACAATAAAATACACCTGTTTGAGTACAATTTCATTTAACACTGCAAAAATAGTTTTTGTGTATTTCGGTGCGTTTTTTAATTTTTTCGAAAATGTGATGAAATCTTTATTTTTACTAATTTTTAATTGCAGTTTTTTAATAATTCATAACTCATGAAATCTATACGATGAAAAAATGTATTTTAAATACGAATGTATGTTAAATGAAATCAAATTCTTCAAAAATCTTTGTTTAAAAATCAAATTAACATTTTAAGCATGTAAATAAAAATTCTTGTATAACCTGATGTTTTGGCCTACTGAACTGTAGACGAACAACCAGGGTTAGAGTACCAGTGGAACCCTAACAAATTTTAATGAAAAAAATCAAATAGAAAACAAAAATATATAAAAAAAAGTACCAAATATGTACTGAAATTAGCTTTTTTACCAATTAGTACTTTAGTTCCGAATATAATATTGTAAGTTAAATTATGAGTGGTTAAATGCTTATTTGATCTTTATTAGCTCATTTATTACAATCGTTGATAAACAGTTTTTTATAGAATTTATGATATTAAAAAATTTCAAATTAATTCAATAAATATTTGAAACAAAAACGAAATTCTTAACTTGGTGCGTTTTTTTGTAAATGGTGCGCTTTTTTCTCCATTTTGGTGCGTTTTGAAATTTCCAAGTCGACAACGCTAATAAGACCCTCTCCGTAATTCACTTTAAGCTCAATAAATCGTTTGTAAGTATTTATGTCGAGTTAAAGTTTAACATACATAATATTTATATTCACAGACATCATGACACTAAATTTTTGCATGATCGGTCCACAATAGGTTATATCTCCCATATAACTCCCAAACTGTTTTATAAATATACTGGATGAAGGATTATTATATGGTCGGGCTTGACTGACTATACTTTTTTACTTGTTTTCTTTATTTTTGTATCGTTTGATACAATAAAAAAAAAATGCGTTTATATCATCTAATAAATGCACAAACTCCACAATGCATAATAGCGTAAACCATATTTAAATACAACTTAAGTTTAAGGAAAAATTAACTAATTTCGTATTTAAATATCAAGTTAAAAACTGGCCATTAGACATATATGCAATAGAGTCGGAAACAAAACTGGACTTGTTTAGAACCAATCTATAACAACAGCCATTTGAAACACAAATTGACACTAATTTATTACAGTCTAATTCATAAAAACTTTTCAAGGGTTTATAACAGGCTTATAAAGCAAATATCCATACAAAATTTGCTTTATAAGCCTGTTATAAACCTTTGACAATTTTTATGAATAAGGGGGTTAATATTTAAGAATAGCTGAAAGAAGAATCTATAACTAATTTCTTCTTTTAAAAATCTGTGCATGTATTTTGATCCACCTGCATAGTTATTCTAAAGCACTAGCATTTTTTATTTTAAGGAACCACAGTATCATTAGACTTTAATTTTAGCAAACACCCAATATTGTTCAATTGGCTGGAGACAATTTGTGGAGTTTACATGTTTTTCTTGTTTTCTTTGCTATTAATCAAATGCAGTTTCTGTGTCATTGAGCTAAACTTTACTGAAGTGTGTTGAGGTTTTTTGCAGGGGTTCTTTTAAATAAATATATCCGAAATTATAGTTGAAGAGGTGTCTAGTTTTCTAGAGAATTTATAGTCAGTAACTTGAAGTTGTTTTCCTCCAGCTTGGATCAGTCTAATACATACATACCAGAGATCGGTAATGAATCGTTTTTTTACGATTCACAACTACTCATAACATTTTAAGTATAAGTGGTTCTACATCATTGAAATTTAACTACTCTGAGTTACTCAAACTCACAACAACGTTGACTTATAAATGCGGGTGGATATAAGTATGAGTACTACGCCGACATCGAGCTCATATCATTCCCAATATATTTGATTCATAAACAACGGTATTTAGATTTACATCTTAAGAAAAATACTCACATACTCATAAAGTATTCAACTCAGTTAAGTCATTAAAAAAAATTTCAGCTTATTCCGTTATGTATTTATACAAAATAAGTAAAAGAAATATAAAAACATACAAGTAAGTTTATAGGAAAACATATTGGGGAAAATATTACATTTATTATTTTATATAATTTTTATAAGCGGACTGTAAAAATGAACGACTCTCGCATGATTGTATGCGAGTCATACTTATTTTTTTATCGTCTACGTACATTGAGTTAAGGAGAGTCAAAATAAACAACATCATACATGAGATAAAGTCTGAATATAATGAGTACTTCAAACTTTAAAGATGAATATTGGTTTGATGATATTGAGACAAGTATGAGTACGTATAAGTATAACAAATTATAAGTCATGATTCAAGTATACTCACTTTTTCAGTACTCATAACTGATCTCTGATACATACACAGCCATTGTTTTCATAAAATTGTTGATGTTATATCTAAATCAATTATTTTCTATTACCTACTTAAAGGTATATTAAGGGCGTGACAAACTTAACTTTCATACTTAAACACAGCGATTAGGAAGTTCTTATTTAGACATTTGGCGAAAACCAATAATCAAAAGTTAGTCAGCGTTTCTAAACTCAAACCTACAATGATCATTATTTTTAATTTAATAATGGTCAAACCATTTACAATGACAACCAATCGCTATTTTACTCCATAAATGGTGGCATAAACAAATTAAAATTTAATTACTTTTATGACCAAACAAATCCATGATCAAATCATATACTGTTGACAAGTAAAAACAGTTTAAATGCAAATTGCCGCTACGTACAACAAACCATACACCGTTTCCGGTGTGTTGCATGTACATATATTTTGTTTTATTTTTAATCATTTTTATTTTGTGTTGTTGTTGTTTTGTAAATTAATTGTTGGCTGTCTTTGATTGTTGTTAAAAATAAAACGTTTTAATATCAACTAAAAATAAATAATAAAAAAAATTCTATTTATAAAATTACTTTCGACCAAATGGAATGTGCAATCAAGCATTTTTGAATAACATACTGGGGCAACATGTTTAAACAATAGAAAAATCTGTATATGTACTGGGACGTACGAATACACACCGGTGCCAACAATTTATTATTGGTGTATAAATTTACAACGACAATAGATTCAAATAACTACAACAATAGCTAACATATCCGCTGACAACATACGCATGTTAATTACAACAACTACCAGTAAAAGATAGTGTATTGTATGTACACTGTAATGGCTCCAATGACAACAGCAACAAAACTAGTGGAGTAATTTCTCCTGGTTGGCTGGCTGGCTGGCTGGCCATTGGGTTGACTGATTATTTTAAGTTTGTTGGCTGCATAGTTGTCGATGGTAAGTAGCTTTTAACGTTTTTTACTTTAATGTGGTTAAATGCAAAAATATTCCAAAACAAATTGATTACAAACAATGAAGAACATGAAAAATAAATATTTCTATATTGTTGTTATTTTATCGAGTTGTTTCTGATGTTGTTGTTGCTGCCGCTGTTGTATTTCAGTGTTATTTGTTATAAACAAATAATTATGTTGCCAGACATGCCATCTAACATATGTTCAAGTTCGAGGTGTCGAGTTTTTTTTTCTTTTGTTGGAGTTTGTCGTTAACAGATGTAGACAACCTTTTTGGAGAGGGTTAAATTAATTTTTGGTTTAAAGTTGGATTGAGTCCAGAAATTGTGTTTCTTTTTGCCAAACATGATAATATATATATATTTCCTTTTATTTATATAAATGAATTAATATTGTACATATCGGTCAATTATATAAAAAGTTAATTTTGAACATAGGGCGTCCTTATTTTTTTTTTATCGTTTCTGATATCGCCCAGTCCTTGGGATCCCATAACTATTGTCACAGCCTACCTTAGTATTAAAATCTCCGAGCAAGATTTTGATGTCACCACTAGGGATCGCTTGTATAACAGCTTCAAGTTGACTATAAAAGACATCTTTAGCATCATCATCCCCTACCTCCGTTGGCGCGTAGCACTGTATCACAGAAATTTTTCGATGTATAGTGTATGAGTGCTTTGTTTGCCGTTGTGGAGAGTATTAGGCCAACACCATTTATGCCTTTCTCACTGTTGCCAGAAAATATAACGGTATTGCCATTTTGTGTGTGCGTGGAACCGCTGTTTAACCATCTAGTTTCACTTAGTCCGAGAATATCGATATTATAGTTGTTCATTTCTCTGCAAACCTGGTCAAGCCTTGATGGATCAACAAGAGTTTGAACGTTCCATGTTCCAATCTTTATCCGTTGTTTAAAGCCAAATTTCGTCATCGTGTTGGGGGATCGTGTTGAATTCATTGTAGACGTTTCAGTAATAAAATTTTTTCCGGGAGAGGGATATTAACCCGCAGCCCAACCTGCTTGAAGGCGAGGGACCTGTAGTTGGCATTGGTTATTGAATAACGCCAATATTTCGCCATGACAATTGGAGCCTCTACGGCACTCAGAACTTAAAGTCACACGTTGCCAGGCGTGCCCTGGCATGATAATGCTTATGCAGATTTCCCAATGTCGAACCAATACGATTTTATTGTGAAGACTGTAATGCACTACAACTTAATTTTCAATGATTTTCACAGGAAGATAATTATTTTCCTCTCTAACACATAGAAAGTATTCAGCGTTATCCTGCACGTACTCATCTCCTCAACTCCGACAGAAATCAGAAATCACTCATACGTTGCGAATGCCAATTAATGGCACGGCATCCAGTTATCTCATACTACAGTTCAGACAGATTTCTTCCAATCATGAAATGCACAGTACTCCCTGATATGATCACCAGTTGCCAGCCAACCATTTATATTGATACATCTCATATTAGCCAAATCTTCTGTCGTACCACCAACTCAAAATTTCCAAGATTAGGGCAACACCCAAATCTAGTGGTATTCCACGTAATCTAGTGCCGAGTTTGTTAATCCTAATTAAAAATTTGATAAGAGATGAACAACTGTCTGTTTGATTAATTTAGTAAAAGCCGGAACTAATCTGACCATAGTTGTGGCCAGTATACATTTCAAATCATTATTTGATAGATCAGATCTTTTTGAGTTTTTCCGCCAGCGCATAAATAGAGTTGAATGATTTTCCCCAAGTTCTAGCAGATATAAACCATTGTTTAGAATACCCAGTCGTTGCCCATGCCAACTAATAAGACAGCATACACTTATCTCATACAATATCATAGAGAAATTCCTACCAATCATGGAGTGTACAGTACGTCCTGATACGCTCGTACTATTAACTCAAGTTTGCAAGAGAATACATAGCAGTAAAACGATATATTTGCAAAACTCAACCGGCCTGCTACCCCCTGTATTTCTGCATTCAACTTATTATTATGTTAATCCAAATTATCCCTATATTAACTGCTCTGCCACTTCATTTGCGATGAGCGACTGCTTTCATGTTCAGAACCGAGAAATTTAAAGCGGTTTGTCTGTCAACTTTCAGCCTAAACTAGCAAAAGCCGGACAATCTTATCATAGCTTTAATATTCTCCAAGGCATATATGTATATCATTTACTACAATACCCAGTTGTTGAGCATGCCACTCAATAAGATAACATCCTTTTATCATAAACAGTAATTTTGTCATCATTCTTGTTGATCCATCTTATATTAAGTCAAATCTTCAATCGTTCTTTGACTGTCAACATTCTGCGTAAACTAACAAAGGACAAAACTAATCAGATTATTATTTCTTGTGATAAGATAAAAGTTATTTAAAGTTATTTCTCACCTTCAGTTATAAATGTGGATTATTACTAGACTCACTTCTGGCGATTTTGAAACTAGTATTAGGAGTTTAATTAAACGCAGCCTTTCTTCAACCCACTATAAATTTTGTAAACATTATTCAAAGTCAGTTGTTGTGCTAGAAATCATTAATGCGGCAGCATGCTGCACAAAAGCGATGATGCAAGATCATCGTGGGATATGCTGTGATATTGGTATTAGGTTAACAAACGGACATACAATGACGCTTGGTCCAGTACTCAGGAGATGATCCCTACTCCTGCAATGCATTGTGTAGGAACCTGGGGGAGGATAGAGGGAGTAGTTTTTGTGAACATTTGTTTTAAATTTTCCTATATTGACAGGGAATACCTCTGCAGAAAGTATATTCCACATAAGGACTCTCCAGTCGACTATGAATGGATGATTAAAGAACGTGTATTACTCAAAAAACTACGAGTTTCGGGAACAAGTTCCCTAATTTTTGCAAAATACATTCCATTACAGTATCGATAGAACAGTGAATCAATAGAGCAGGGGGGTTACCCTCTATTGCGATGCGATAACCGTACAATTTGTATGCTTATCGCATCGCATTTGCTTTCGCATCGCAATAGAGAGTAACCCCCCTGGATACCCTATTGCGTACAGAGGAAGGCGATAAGCATCTTCGGCCTCTTTTGTACGCAGTCGAGTAACTCCAAAATACGCTTTAAAGCACCGGTCCATACATGAGAGTTGTATTCCATTTTCGGTCGAATAAAGGTGGTGGAAATAGTAAGAAGATGCTACACCGTTTTACACGTTTTAAAAAACCAAGTTACTTAAAAAATGCGTTTAGACCAGCGGCCATCACACTGGATTCTTATGCCTAGAATATCAAGAGCTTTTGATTCCGCCTTGGTTTAGTGTATCATTCATGTTTTGACTCGTTTCCCCAATCTCAAAAGAGTTTGGTCTATGGTTGAATGAGTATGAATGGAAAATGTTGCTATCAGCTGCAAAATAATAGATATGTTTGGAAGTTTGACGTAGAAGGTCATTTAGAAAGAAAAGAAATAAAGTAACCCAATGCAGAAGCAAAAGTGCATCAATGCAATTTCACCTTTCTGGGAAGACTATTGTATGAACTCTGCCTTAGATGTGGCACATTATAAAAATTATTTGCCAAGAATACTGCGTTGTTTATTCTCATTTCTGCAGGACTATTATATGAACTCTTCTTATCGAAGCAGATATTCTAAAATGGCATTTATTTCTCATAACAATTTCTCTATTGGGAAATAGATTATAAAGCCAAAACCAAAGGCCGTACAATTTCTTGTCATGGCACCTAAGTAAAGCCAACCGAGGCCGTCTTAGACATACCAAAGACACAACACAAGTACACATAAGAGTTAAGAAAAGTAACATACGACTGCCATACAAACTTAGGTTTACGAACAAGTAATGTTGCCATAATTAGCCAACAATTGGCCACACACATTGATCTACAGCTCAATACAACAACAACAACAAACAGTACGAGTAACACAACAAATACAAATACTAACAACCGCAACGCGAACATGTGTTAAGTCAACGAACATAACAACGTGTACGAAAACAAAACAGTATGAATGAGGCTTAAAATTAGACGTAGAGAAAATGCCTACAATTACGACAAACATTAATACTGCTGATGGCTCAGAAGAGGAATTTCATTTCTGAGGTGCGTCCTAACAAAACCTAATCAACGTTTAAATGTAATAGCAGCAACAACAACCACAACGTACTAAATCATAAGAACACAACAGCACAAGTGTTTTCATATTAACAGCAATTGCTGTTGCTGCATTAACAGAAGTTGAAAACTATTTATAACGTGTCTTTGGTTGACAGTTAATGGCAACTGCTTGTAGTTGTGGTAATTTGGGTGGGAGAAAAATTGATTTCTTAAATGGATCCTTAATTGGGAGTCTGAAAATAAAGCTTAATTGTTGTAATATAATGAAAGTGTCATATAAGTTGGTATCACAAAGTCCGATGTTATAATATCCATGGACGTGCAATATTATCCATTGATATCTCACGTAATGTTATTCCAACCCACTTTCGTTATGAAACACCTAAAATACAAAAATAGAAACTTGAATAATCTATTTCCAAAGAGAATAAGAATAAACGATGCAGTATATGATCTGTTATCTCCTTCAACTGCTTTTTATACAATAATGTAGGAGAGTTCTTACAACAGTCCTCCAAACAAAAGTTCTTTCATTTCGGATTATAATACAATACAAAAAATTACATGGTATGAAGCTTTGTCCTCCAAAACAATGCAATCTTAATACAACTCTGACTATTCAAACAGAAATTGGAGTTGCTAGGGAATTTTCTGTGATGAACTTGATCTCTTAGTTCCTTTTATTATGCATCATCTTCCGGGCGAAAATTAATGCTAAGGGCGCGTTTTCACTGTCATTTTTGTTGTCAAATTGTCCAAATTGTTGGCAATTTTATGAAAACGGGTAATCATATGGCGTCATCTATGTTATCTATCTTGATTGCAAACATAGATGACACCATATGACAACCCGTTTTCATAAAATTACCAACAATTTGGACAATTTGACAACAAAAATGACATCAATATTGACGTAGTTATCAAGACTCTCAATTTAAACGCATGAAGTCTAAATGTCTTCTCGATTGCATACATTCAGTGGGCCGTATTATAAGACTTTTTGTTGATTTAGTATTGGTGCCGGGAGGTATAAGGGCATATGTGAAAATTAAAATTCCGATGAGTGCGGAATAAACTGATCTCCAATGAACGAAACTATGCATCAAAGGAACATTAATATCCTCTTGTTTACTAGAAAAGAGGGAACTCGATGTTCTGCGCTTAACATCAGAAGGAGAAAACAGCACAGTAACTTCTATGTGGCTAGATCATAACATTCTAGTCCTCAAAAGTTTTGAACGCTAGAATACATGTAGTCAAATAACATTTAATAACAAATAAAATAGAAACAACAATTCAGAACATACGGCCATGTAAAGGCTTACTGCCGTATTTATAAAAAATAAAGTAGGCTTGAAGTGTGCTTTTCGACAAAATTTGCATACAAATTTTTCTTAAAGTACACATGAAGTCTACTTTAATTTTTTATAAATATGGCAGTTAATATTTCTAAATCAAGATTTTGGAAAAATAACTAAAAATAAATAGAAACTGTCTAGATTGTACTGTTGATCTATCATTTCTCCAATCTAATTTTAGATTGTTGAATGTAATTGCACGCATTTAATGACAATTGATGGTTGGTTGATTGACTTACGTGATTGCCCTCTACATGCAAGCATTTAAGTAGAACATTTTGATTCCGTTTCGAAAAGGATCACACCACTCAATTAGACTACAATCATATCCAGATGCTAGTAAGTAGAGTGTACTAAATCCAGCCCGTCGCGTTCAAGTGTCCAATAAAATCGCAATGAAATGGCAACTGCGGTTGTGAAGTCCAAGTCTGCTTGCATTCTTACCAAACGTCCAGTGACCAGTTAGCTATTATTCTCGATATAACCTTTCGTTTAACATTCACGATCTACGTAGTGCGAAAACTGTTGGAAAATAAATTATTAATTTAAATAATGATCTTAAGAAAAGATCTTTGACGATTTAATGTGTAAGAAATCAGTCAATTATCATATTGAGTATGATTATTGTGTCTTTGAAACATTAATATCCAAGTGTATTTGGAAGTTAATAAAAAGCAAGAAAAAGATAAAGAGTTAGAAAATACTAAGATCGAGTCTCTCCTGAACAATCTCAACTCTATTTTTTAACGTGTCTAGGCTAGACTTGCTCTTCCATACAGAAGAAGAACAAAATAATTAAATTTCTCTAATCTGTCTGTCTCCAACTTCTGTACTTTACGACCGACTAACAGCTCGAAAATCCTTCTTACCTTAGCCAACATTTGTGCACTAGGATTATGCTTACCTGGCAACGTCCAAACATAATAAGTGTTAATGTATTTTATCTAAGCGACTCTGTACTCTTCAAATGCAGACAACAAGAGTTATTTGCCAAACCCTTAAGCTCACAAAAGCCCAAGCAAATGGAAATATGTACACTCTAAACGCTTGATAAGATTGAATCACCAAGAAATAGTTGGTTGGTTGGTGTTTGATGCCTTCTCCACCAACATGATTACACCTTTTTCATGTTGCAGTTGCTGCATGCTTTTTAAGTTGTCACCCATGTTTTTCCATTCGTTTCGGGAAATGTTGAATGTGCGGTTGCCGCTGTTGCTAATGTCGTCTAATGTGCGCATGTGCCACCTAATTTGGCAGTTTTTTTTTGTTTAAACTTCTCCAGCCACTTGACAATGTTTTTAACAAATTATAAACATATATTATTGCTATAACATTTCGGTCTGATACAAGTCCATACTTAGTTGCAAATGCGCTGGGTTGTGGTGTTGGTGTCGATGTCGGTGGTGTTGGTGGTGCTTCGTTACTTTATGTGTGTGTTAGTATATTGGCTACTCATATAAAAATATCCGTATATGTGTCCGTCTGTCTGTCCGTTTGTACTTAGTTTGGAAACTCTGGTTTGTCTGGTCTTCAGCATACCGTTAGTTAAATGCGTTTAGATATTTTGAACGACCAAAGTGTTTATTACTTTGTTTGTGTTTAGTTAGTGGTGGCCTGTCTTTTTGTTTTGTTGGGTTTCTCGTATTTGGTGGGGATTGTGGTGGTGGTTGGAGTTTGGTGTTTACTGATAGTGTTCACATGTCAGCTACTGGGCGTATTAAATGCATGCAATATTGATTAATTAATTTGTTAAATGAAATCTATTTTCTATTTGGAAACTGTATGTCTAGTTTTCCTTATTTAGTGGTGTAGGTGTTGAAACTATATGTATAAGGAAGTTTTTGGGTGAAAGAGGGCAGTCAAAGAGTCTGGTGGATATTATTTATCGTTGCATAGTTTGTGCTAAAATAGGCTACGCGTAATGTAATTGACACTGCTTCTACAGGATGACTTTATAGTTAGGGCTTATCTTAAAGTTCAGTAGTTACCTAGCTTCATGTGAACTTTTTTGTTTCTGCAGTGTAATGAGTGGATTTGACAATATAAAAACTGAGATCCGCCATCCGGAAGAAGACAGAAGGTGAAAAGTAAATATGTGATGAAATTAGGCTAACTAGAGCGTTTTGCTGTTGACTGTATTTGAAAGGTATTAGAAGCATGTTCGCGTGGCTTTGTAGTTTATAATGTATATTTCTTGAACTATCTTCAACTAATGGTTTTCGGACAGAAGTTCACAGTCACAAAGTGTCATAAACATTTTCGATTGGGCCCTCTGTATAAGAAAAATTGTTCGCCATTTCTCTCTTATAGAATTGTATATTAGTTTATACAGGATGGATTTTTAGTCAAGTTTTATTATTGTGACTTAACATATCCATGTGCATTATTTTTTCTGTAATGTAACGAATGGATTTGAAAATAAACATCTATGGGTCTAATATGAACTGGATGAATCAAGAGTAAACCGGCAATTAGAGAAATGTAGTATCGACGGACAAGCTCAGGAATCGGACGAAGGCAGAGCAAATTCGTGATTAGATTCGTGTATAGCGAATCCACTGTCACTTAAGTCATGTTATACGTCATCTATTTTGGATTCATAAACTTTGTGTAAACATCTGGAAATATACATAGCTTAAACATCTACATAAGAAAAAATATATTAGAAGGATCCAAATAAGAATAATGTTGACCGACAGCTATTGGTTGTTTACCTAAACGATTGAGAAATTCATTATACGGAATTGATAAAGCCAGCAAAAACTGCTGATTAAAAGGAACATATTTGCGACAGTCAAGCTGATCTTCTGTCACTCGGATCGGGTTAAACTTCTTCTATTTCGCAAACGACTAAATGTTAAGTCCTACTACTTTTTGCTAATCATATCTCTCTAGTCAAGTCATAAATATTAGATTTGACTGTTGACATTTATTCCTCATTGCGATGTAAAAAGTTTGTGTCATTAATTGTTTGCAATCAAGAATCGAAAATCGTATTATGTATCTACTAAAATGCAACATGGAAAATTGCGATATCTTTAGGACGTTGCGAATTTTCGTGCTGTGAAGTTGTTTGAGGATAACGGTAGAGTACGAGACCGTCAAAGATCCGACCGTCCGTGCACTGTGAAATGAATTCCAAAAGCGATCAAAGGCGTGAAGAGACGAATAGATCAAAAAACAACTGCGAAAACAGAAATCTTGTCGCGGAAAATGCAAATTTCGCAATATTCTATGTCTCGCATTATCAAAGAAGATTTTGAACTCAAGTCATTAAAGCAGGGAAAAACGGAAGTGAAAATCGAAAGCGTTACTCAGCCGGTATGCGAAGAACACTCACAGACAAATTTTGTTTACTGACAAGAAAATCTTCTACGTAGAAGAATTTTTCAATAAACAAAACGTGTATGTTCGGTCATCCAGAGAAGCATACCAACTTATCCCAATGGTTGAAAGGGGAGACCATCGCGCGTCTGTAATGGTATGGTGGGGACTGAGCTACGATGGCGTTACCAAGCTCCATTTTTTTTCGAGAAAGTAGTGAAAAAAACAACGTTCCGGATTTCATATCAGCGGATGATTAGCCAGCTGCTACTTTAGATCTCAACCCGTTGGATTATAAGTTGTGGTCCGTATTAGAGGGTATTGCTGGCTCTACTCGATATCCAAATATTGAGTCGTTGAAGCGAGCTCTTGTTCGTGCAGTGGACAAATTTTCCATGCATGAAGGGGAAATCCTTAAAGGCAAAGTTGTTCTTAAATTTCTAGCCATTTAATACCCAACAAAAAATTTTTTAAAATATTAATTCGTTTTGATTTGGCGTCGATTTTTCCGTGTAGAAGTATTTATGACTTGACTAGTATAACATACCAAGGAATATATTGTAATAATCCAAATTAGACTGAAACGGAACGACAATAGCCATTTGTTTTCCTGACTGACCGAGAAATAGATTAACAAATTGTGTAACGATGTCGGCGATTGCGACGAAGATGTTTGCAAATGATGTTTAGAGAATAATAAAAAAACTAAACCAACATGCCTCATGAGTGCAATCAGCCAAACTAGCTGTTCAGCTGTTAGTAGTTGGAAGTATTAAAAATCTTCTTTGGAAGCCTTTAACAGCAACTTTTAAGGTTCTTAAACTTTAAGAAGTGTTGTTAACACCATATTTCTAGAACTAGAAGCTACACAAGCTTAAATTTTCAAACAATAAAAAGTTCCATCGTCATTTTGGCGTGATTTCCATGATTGAATATGAATCGAAACTGCCGAGTAGGAGGTACCAAGGATGTATTTTAAAGTTTTTTATACTTACGAAAAACTTCTTTGACAGCTTTTAATCTGAAAAACGGGCAATTGCAACTAAAAATTTTCCTAGCACTTAACCAAAGACTACAATCTGGATTGGAAATGCCTTATACTGCCTCAATATCAACAACTAACCCATCACCCTGAGTGTTAAACAGTTGTTTGCTATTGCTCACATAC
Organism: Bellardia pandia; assembly: GCA_916048285.2. NCBI lineage: Eukaryota > Metazoa > Arthropoda > Insecta > Diptera > Calliphoridae > Bellardia > Bellardia pandia. The sequence goes on from OU696531.1 coordinate 27,624,055, forward strand.
CAGAAGTAACATAATTCAATCAAGTTGGAATTACAGTGTTAAGATAAGTGCCATTTAAATATAAATACCGTAAATTGAAATGCTATTGCGTTGATAGGCTTTCGCACATGTTTGCTTTGGCCGACAGATTCATAATTGCAATTTGCCAACTAAATGTATTTTCATGTACCACCAACTAATGTGTGAAGGCAACTCAACAGAAATCCATCATGCATGCAATATGTAAGTAAGACGAACAAATCCAAGCAGACAGAAAGTAAATTATGAATAATATGTATATGGAATATGTCTTGGTACCAAAAATGGGCTGACAACATAAAGAACTAGCAGGCGTCAAGCTGGGAGTGCAATTATATACAAAATAAGCATACAAATCATAAACTAAGACCAGCCAAACAGACAAGTTAACTGAAATAAAAAAAAAAAATTCACCAAAAGAAGCTTCTTTAATTTTAGAAATTTGTATGAAGAGACCGAGTTTTTGTAAGGTTGTAACTATGTATTCTGCAAGTAGCTAATCTGGGTGTCACTTATACTTGCATCTGTTTTGAGGACAGAAAAAACATAGAGTAAATGAGTAAAAAAAAATATTACACATTTAACGCACTTAAAACCAGACTTATTTACCAGACCACATCAGACCAGAATGCCTCTGTCAGCTTGAGAGCAAATACCAGACATCAGTAAACTGCTTAGACAAGTGTGGGGTGCGCTGGCGCACATGTAAATGAGTGAGTGAATGAATGAATGAATTACTAACTGATAAATCTCCAGCAACAAATATGTGACCACATGTTTACCCCAAACTGAGCAAATAAAACAACAATTTCAAGATGCTGCTAATGCTACATGCAGTTGTCTGTATGGGTTTGAGACGCATCAAATGCCCACATACATACACTCATCCATAGTACAAGTTTTTTACTGCCTACTCATAGATAGTGTTTGTCATTTTCTATATTAATTCTGGTGATAGTATTCCTTACAAAACGCATTCACTTCAAGCTCTTAAGAAAACTCAAACTTAAGGAATGTTGGCTGTTCGTCTTCTCAGTGATGAGTTGCTTTAGCTGTGGATTTTTTTAAATTAATTTTTATTCTGCTACGCCATAATTCATACACATGTGGCCCACTTGATGGTTTTAATTTCCTTAACATCTCACTATCAAATAAATGCTTGTATGTAAACAACAAAATTTGCAGCTGCCTGCATTTAGACTGTAAACATCATAAAATAATGGCATGCATGTGTTGTTTGGTACTCTACAGCATATTATTGTGGGCTGAGAATTTTATTCTCTAAGTAAACTTTCTAAAGAAATCATGCTGTGGCCTTATTTGAAAATTTAAGAGTGCAGACATTCATAGTTCTTTCAACTGTTTTTCTTAGTGTAAAAGGAAAACTGATTCTGCTCAATTTCAATTTGAAGTTTCATGAGATTTGGATAATGTCAGCAACATTCTTGAGATGGAACATCTTTGTTATTGGGTAAATATCTTTGAGTTTGGTGCTAAAATAACTAAGGAGGCAGTTGTTTCCTTAACTTAAATTTATCTTAGCATTTATAAAGTAACAGATCAGCAGAAACAGCATCGGCTTGCAAAGATCAGGTGGAACCCATTTCAATTCCGCAGATAATTAATTGTTTCAACCGTTACAGGGCTCTGTAATATCGTACCGCATGAAATAAGAATGGATCTATGCTCAATTTCAATTTGAAGTTTCATGAGATTTGGATAATGTCAGCAACATTCTTGAGATGGAACCTCTTTGTTATTGGGTAAATATTTTTGAGTTTGGTGCTAAAATGACTAAGGAGGCGGCTGTTTCCTTAACTGGCATTTATCTAAGCATTTATAAAGTAACAGATCAGCAGAAACTGCACCAGCTTGCAAAGATCAGGTGGAACCCATTTCAATTCCGCAGATAATTAATTGTTTCAACCGTTACAGGGCTCTGTAATATCGTACCGCATGAAATAAGAATGGATCTATGCTCAATTTAAATTTGAAGTTTCATGAGATTTGGATAATGTCAGCAACATTCTTGAGATGGAACCTCTTTGTTATTGGGTAAATATTTTTGAGTTTGGTGCTAAAATGACTAAGGAGGCGGCTGTTTCCTTAACTGGCATTTATCTAAGCATTTATAAAGTAACAGATCAGCAGAAACTGCACCAGCTTGCAAAGATCAGGTGGAACCCATTTCAATTCCGCAGATAATTAATTGTTTCAACCGTTACAGGGCTCTGTAATATCGTACCGCATGAAATAAGAATGGATCTATGCTCAATTTCAATTTGAAGTTTCATGAGATTTGGATAATGTCAGCAACATTCTTGAGATGGAACCTCTTTGTTATTGGGTAAATATTTTTGAGTTTGGTGCTAAAATGACTAAGGATGCGGTTGTTTCCTTAACTGGCATTTATCTTAGCATTTATAAAGTAACAGATCAGCAGAAACTGCATCGGCTTGCAAAGATCATTTCAATTCCGCAGATAATTAATTGTTTCAACCGCTACAGGGCTCTGTACTATCGTACCGCATGAAGTAAGACTGGATCTATGGTTCAAAGTATACTGTAGAAAAGACCTACACAATAAAGAAGAGACAGTGTCGTACTTATACCGCCAATGTGCAGCTTTATCGAATACAAGGTGTGCAACTTTGGTGGCCCTTAACTTACGTGTTTAGAGAAGCTATCTAGAACTTATCTTAGATACATCTTCTTATTTATTCGCCAGAGAATCTAAGTTGTTCGATATGGAAACACCAGGTGTCGATTGAGAGACTAATGCTTGGTTTTCACTATGTCAGTTTTGTTGTCAAATTGTCCAAATTGTTTGTAATTTCATTTTTTGGGGTATACAATTGGATAAGTTTTATGGACCCACGGAAAATAACCTAATCTACTTCATAACACCGGCTAGAAAAGATGGTTCAATAATGATGACTGTGTTTACTTCATACGAATGTTGAACTAACTGATTTCTTTTGGAAATGTGGAGACGAAAACGAGAACATTAAATAACGTATCTTAGAAAAACATCATCGAATGGGCTGTGGTGTATTTGGGAGTACAATTCTATCACATTCTTTCGAAAGATAGATTACTGCAGCATTTTCGAGGTCTGCGTAACTAGTTCATAGTGTGAATAACCTTTTATGCAGGCCATTGGAACATACATGCATTTGATTTATAATATCAACAAAGATCCGACCAACACCATAGATGAATCATTAGAAGAACTTGAATTGAATTGTAAGAATACAAGGAAGTATATTATTTTCCACTTCCTTACCTGATTAAATACTCAGAAAGTATTTGGTTCCAAGGAAGATATTGTAGATCATTATTGGTTACAAATATTATTAAATCATTAGAAGTCGTTTGAAAACCCTTTGAGAAGTGTTAATTTTTCTCCACCTCAACAATCATGAATTTATTTTATCAGGACATATAGTAAATTCGTTTCTTTACCTGTATAAACGCTGAAGAGGGATTTGATTACAGGGAAGATCACTTTTATAAAAACTGTTACGGTCTTCACGGTTTGCCTCCAGATAAGATATGAGATATAATTTTTTGGCACTGACCTTAAATCCTTTGGACACGAACTGCCGCAGTATTCATGTAGAATATAGCAGGGAACACCAGCTGCACGCATAAAGAAAGTTTCTCCCAGTCTTGGATCTCAATTTGGAATGTCATCTCAATCTTGGAGACATTCAAACCACAACATCATACAGCTGGAAGCTTCTACGAGCCATATGAGAATGATTTTCGCGTGTAAGCGGAGAATGTCTTAATTAGAGGATACACTCTAATAATGAATAACTTTAGACACTATAGAACAAAATAATTTTCTTTGAATCTGGCAGAAACTTGCCAAAGCAAACGGAAGTTCAGATAAGGATGTCCTCACAAAATCCAATGAAGCAGAGTTCATAAATCAATTAATTCCCTTATATAATTCCAGTTTTTAATACAATTTATAGAGATGCCATCAATTCTCTGAATGTCTGAATGTCCTACTTATAAGAGACACGTAAACAATTTTCAAATAGTCTTATGATGAAAATATATCCAATAATGAATAACTCCTGACACTGACACACCATTAAACAAAAGTATTTTGTTTTAATTTGTTAGAAACTGTCTTGATAATACAGTTGGGAAGTTTAGAGAGGAATGTCTTTCCTCAATTAGAAGAATAATCTAGAAAAATAATCTATATTATATTCCTTATCTTATAAGAACAGATTCAAGTGAAATATCGTTATAACTTTATGAAGATACTTTAGTAGAGTTGCATAGACTGCTGTGTTCAAGGCAATGATGCTTTATACTGTAATTTGACTACAAATATGCTAGAGGAGTTTTAATTGATTATAGTCCCCATCAGAGAACAGAAAGATACCATTCACATTTGCTAACCATTCGCAAATTCATTGCTTTTGCATTGCTTTTACTCGACAATAATAAAAATGTGCATTGCTGTTTGTTTACTCATTCCTTATTACTGTTTGCTATTTTACATTCCCTTTTTGTTATGCGGTTATACATTAAGCAACGAAATAATTCAATGCCACATGAAAAAACTAAAAACATTCACACCATTCGTCCAGTATTCGTTGCTTTCAGTGAATGAAAACATAAAGAAAGAGCAAAAACAATACAAAACCTAATGACAAAATAAATATTTTTTTTTGTTGCTTTATGTGCGATTTGTTGACAGTAAACTAGTAAAGTTTTTTGTTAGTATGTACAACTTATACAATCAGCATTGAAACCATTCATACCAATCGTTAACCATTCGTACCAATCGTTAAGTATTCGTTGCTTTTGGGAGTATACGTTTACATTTGTACAAGACATGCAATGCAAGCATCATTTTTCGCTACACTCCGTTTTGTGGATAATGACATGTATTGCTTTACGGAATTAATTTATGTTGTCAACATGAGGTTCGTTTTTTGTGATTGTATTCAAAATCTAAAATTAACCAATCAATGCGTTCTCTGGTCCCCATACAATCAAGATTATAGATCAGTGGAATTGAAGTAGATATGTATGTCTTAAAATGTTTTAATAAGTTAGGTCTCACATAAAACCTTCTTTGAACCACATTAAGCAAAGTGTGTTTATTCCATTAGTATTAATCTGCAACAATCAAGCCTTATACGGTCCCGTTGAGAATAGTCCTAAGCATGTCTAAAGAACTCTAAAGCCTGTACCTATAATATTCTTTCACTACTCTCAGAGTACCAATCCACTTGTTCGTTTATGCCGAAATTCCAAACACAAACTCGCTCTCCTTTAATAAAATCAAATGCAAATAGATGCAACATTTGAAAGACTAATTAAATTTGAATTCTGAATTAAATGCAGAAACATGTGGCATATTATTGCTGTAATTTAGCAATGTGCAACACTAGGAAAACATGTTGCATCTGTGTAACATACTGAACGAGCTAGGCAGGCTGGCAGACAGACAAGCAACAAACTCTAAACAAACATTGCCACATAATGACACAAACAAACTTATACAAAACAGATGAAAAAAAACAGCATTTATACATATAAATTTCAATTATACACATGCAGACATACATACTAACATGCCACATGATTGTAATACTCGTACTCTTTTTATTTCTTTCTTTAATAAGCTTGTTTCTTTGCTGTTGACATTGTCATTTTTACTTGTCTTAATTGTAAAAGACAGTTTGTGCAGAGGTGTTTACCACAAATATAAAATGCATTTTCTTGCCATACCATAACAAAATAAATAAATAATAAAAAAAATAAATAAAACATAAAATCAACTGTTAATTTCATTAATACGAATAAATCCTTAAAATGTCATCTTTATTTGAGAATTAAAGAATTCTTTGGCAGTTTCACTTCAACTTCTTGCATTTGCAGCAAGTGACAAAGTGTTTGACTGACATTTTGACAAGTGAAATGTTCAAATGTTAATGCACTTTTAACTCTTTGCAGCGATTTCTTCAACTTTGTCAAAATAATCTTCTTTATTTTTGTTGAGTTTTTTTTTTGTTTACTTGCTGCACCTTCTTTGGATTCTATTAAAACAAAAATTACTTATGGTGGAGCTTGTTTAAGCGAATGCGGGTTGGTGGTCCAAAATATTATTATTAGTGCTAAATATTTGTGTAAAAATAAATATGAAATACAGCTTAATTTGGTGGGCGTTTAGCATATTTTGTCACTATTGTGACAGTTTAAGTGCAGCTGCATCTAGAAATGAAAAGCAAAATAAAAATTTTAGAGAAAAATAATGTCAACTTGGGCAATTGAGTTTTGATGTGTGAGTCATGTTCATAGTATTTAGATATTTACTCGTATGTGATTATGGTGTTGTCTGGAATAATGGTTGTATTGTCGCTGTATAGACCTCCGTAAAGGCTGTTTAGCTCAATTCGAGTTAGAGTATGTATCCACGGCTCATATAGTTCTTAACTCTATGAAAAGTTTGATACATTAAACATCAAAACCAGAAGTGTTCTGTTCTTCGATCTTCTAAGGAGATTCTCACTTGTTTTCCTTATCCTGATATTTCGTTGTTGCTCATGTAACAAATGCTTCAATGCTGATTACATTCACAAAAAGCCAATCTAGAAACCGAAAGTGTTTTCTTTGACGGTTGTCTTTCCTAGATTTTAATATACGACTACACAGTAGGAAATAGTTCCACAAAATATGTAACTTGCACTACTAAGTAAAGTGGAATGAACATGCATCGACGCCTCATGGAGTTCCTAACTCTACGATAAGTTTGATACATCAGGGCAGCTCTGGTATCATGAGATGTTGTATCAAAAGTGTTCGACGATCTTCCCTAAACATGTAGTAAAAGCTTCAATACTGAGTACATTCTGTATAAAAAGCTTTGCTTGTATGGTCATGGTAGTTCTGCATTCGACTCAGAAAATTTGCGAAACAGTTCTTTGTTGTACAATACAATTTCTAGTTTGGTTTGTTTTACCTCAATTGGAATGTCAATAAAACTTCCGAACGAAATTGAAACTTCATTCCTCTGAGTGATAGTCCGGCACACTCTCGCCTAGTAATCGGGGCATCCATAGTTGTTTACCATATGCCCGACTAAATAAGGGAAGTCCTTCCTATGAGGGGTCAGAAGGCGTTAATCCTGTTAGTCCATCCTGACATCAGGGGGGTTACTCTCTATTGCGATGCGAAAGCAAATGCGATGCGATAACCGTACAATTTGTATGCTTATCTCATCGCATTTGCTTTCGCATCCAGGTGTTCCAGTCTGACTCGTTTTGTGCGGCATAATTTTTTTGATCGTGTTTTTTGGCCAATTGGATTATTGGGTAGTTTAAAATCATGACTTTCATACGCTATCCTGGGATAATAAAACTTATGGTTTCTCCATGAATATGCGAACTACAAAAAAATGGATCTTCCATATTACAGATATTAAGTCTGCTCTAGTTTTGTTTATGTAAGTCCTACTTGATATGTCTCAGGACAGCTTTCAACAGTATGATCTAGGGTGTAATCAACAGAAAGTATGTCTCCTTGCATACTATATTAAAACAATCTGTTGCGTCAACATTATATTGTGTTCCTTGATCTATAAAACCTTTTTTATATATTGAAGATGGTTTTAGGAGCTAATTTGAAGACTTTCTATAACTATTGTTAACTCTGTTAAAAGCTTTTAATATTTCTCCTCTGGGTTTCACTCAACAATGGCAACACTGAGCAATTTAATGAATACCCAAGTGCATTCTTCGCTTTGAGGATCTCGTTCCATATTCGCTATTAAGTGAACGATTGCAGTGTATATGAGAATATGTAAAAGTTGGTCAAAAATTTGGCAACATTTATACGTCTTCGCCTGTCTCCTTTTTTCAGTTTGTAGGGAGTTTAAGCAATGTTGGTGCAGTCGTTCGTGTGCTTTCCTATACAAGTAGCAGATATACAGGAGCGCCGATAGGACCTAAACTTATGGAAGTCTACGTTCCTCGAACGACTGGCAGCCACTCAGATTGTTGTTGGGCATGGTGTACTGCAAAATATCTTGGGTGATTGTGGCTTGTAAAACAAACTCGCAGTCTTTCGACATGTCAAAATCACGAGGAACAAGGTTTAAAGCTTGTTAGATTATTGTTGGAGAAAACCGTTTTCGCGACAGGTACAATCAGGGAAATTGGAATTTTTCTTATTCACAACCACTCGATATATTTCCAGGCTTTAGGTATTATGAACTTAACTTTACGATCTCCTTGGAAGGTTTGTGGCGTTTTCGAGACTGGAAGATTGTGTAGAGTGCGAACAATATTTATTTTGTCCCTGTCGCTCTCGGAGTGTTTCATATAAAACCGACTAAAAGGATAGGATATGGTGGTATCTGATCAAAACTTTATTCCTTCTTTGTTGGATTGCAGAGAGACAGTATTGTGAACCACAACATACAACTCATAAACTAATGTGGCAGTTTTTGGTTGTCTTCTTTTAGTGAAATATATTTGAGTAGCAATTCCGATTAATATGATTTAGGATATTTGTACAAAAACTTTGCTTAATTGTTATTCCTATAGACAAACATTTGAAGCTCTATGTCTTTCTTAAATATAATAAAATCTCACTTACAGCTCTTACAATGGAATATCTTAAAATCTAATATCAAAACTTTCAGTACTTAATCAAAGACATTACTCAATCTATGATCATGAAGGTTTAATTTTTTCCAAATTTTCACAAACAATAAATAAACCACAAGAAAATCATTTAAACATTTAAATAAATTTCACCCATAAACGTTGGAATTTCAGATTTGTTTGTGGGGTTATAGTCCATGATTTATATGTGTATGCAAATAATTTACAACAAATAAAATTTATGATCAACCACAAAAATGATGAAAATATTCCGCATACAACAAGACAATGATGAGGATAGATAGACGAACGGCTGGACGGACGGTCAGACAGACGGACGTACTAAATGGCGTTTTAGAAAAAGAAAACACAATACCTAGAGAGGAGGAAGAAGGTTGTGTTTTCTTTGACTTTTTGGCGCCACATAAATACTCCTCGTACTCAAACAACAATCATAGACCACATTTTTAAACGTCCAAATAATAATGAAATTGAAATTTCAACACACAAATAATGATGACGACGACAACAATAACAACAACAGTAAAAGGAGGAATATTGAATTAGAAAAACTTTGAAAACAAAAAATAACCAATCTACATAAATATGTACAACAAACATCAAGCGATTCATATAAAACAACCCCACGTGCAAATTGAACTCACGATTGATCTTAAAACTACACAACAAAAGAAATAAAATTTAAACAATAAAAAAACTGTAAACAACATTATTGAAAGACATATGAACAAAATCAACAATAAAAAAAAGCTACCGAGAAATTGAAAATTTAATTTTAAATAGAATACGACAAGATCACATGCTACATACATTCATTCATTCTATTACCTACAAAACTATATTCACACAAACATATAAGCAGATAGATACTATTGTATATAAAAGTCACAAAAGGAAATTGTACACAGAGAGAAAAATGTTAACGAGATTTTGCATATGTCAATCAAAATCACTGTATAGCGATCATCGAAGATTAATCAGCAGTTGATTGCTTTATGGTGAAAGAAGTAAAGTGTTGTCACACCATCTTTGCCACTAAACTGTTTGTTACTTACTGACGATGTCTTAAAAGTTGGTCCATGCTAATGAATGATTGATCGTTTAGCTGGCTTGTTAGAGTGGTCGGTTGTTATTCCTCCAGTTGGGCTTCTTGGGCGAACAATCAGAGATCTTTATTCCTAAAATTCCTGCTATATTCTACAGATTTCTAAAAAACTCCGCCCAAAATAATGATTATTAGCGTAATCCGTAGTTTAGTTGGCAGGTCGGAGTTGAGATCATTAGTCCACAATTCTTTAAAACTCTTGAGCGATTGGAGTCGTTAGTCCTCAATTCTATAGTTGGTTGGATCTTTTAAGTGAAGAATCGAAGAAATGGAATATGCTTGCCATCTATTCTCCTCCCGAAGGAATGGTTCTTCGCTCAATTTCATCCTTAGATTGGCAGATTGCCGTGTGGGATCAGTAGTCCGCAATTCATCAGTCAGATGGATATCTTGAGCAATGAGACAAACAGAGATCTTTAAGAATAATTCCAAATGCAAATATTCCTGAGTTTGTGGGTGTACGTTAGTTAGTCCTCAATTCTTTAGTTAAGGGTGCCCCTATAGACTAGGCGATATTGTGCCGGACTATCAGTCAGGGGGTTGCGGGTTCGATTCCCGCCAAAGACTCTGGGTGTTTTCTGCAGACAAGCTAAAAAGCTTCGCAGTTCGTGTTTGTTTAAAAAAAAATCACAGTTCTTTATGTCTAATTATGTGTTGCTTTTGCGAATATTCTGGAGTTCTTGTCCTGTTTCCTGAGTTAAGCTCCTTACGAAAGAATGATTGTTCGAGCGGGTTGGATTGGTTGTCATCAATTCTTTAGTCAGTTGTAACTCTTGAGCGAACAGTCAGAGAGCTTTATAACTTATTCCTATCATGTCTATTACAATATTCTTGAGTTTCTAACATCTATACTGAGTTGAGTAGAACTCCGCCCGAAGGAATTATTGTCCACGCAATTTATTCGTTAGATTGGCAGATTGGAGTGTTTGTCCTCAATTCATCAGTCAGATAGACTTGCTGACCAAATAATCATCAACCTTTATGAATGATAATAATTGCCATCCAAACTGAATTGAGTTAAGTTCTATTCTAAATAATAATTGTGGGTGATCATTAATCCATAATTCTTTAGTCAGTTGGTCCTCTTGAGTAAGAGTTTCTCTTATCTATACTGAGTTAATGTGGCAGCATTATGTCGTCGAATATTCTTAGTTGTGAACACTCAATGATCTCTATGATCTCGGTGATATAGGTATCTGCATTTCAATTAATATCTCGATCATTTTCTTTCCACAGTTTTTATTTGCCTCCAAAATGTCTATAGAACGATTTCTTTCACTGCAATATTATAGACTCTGAAAAGCTTATAAATATTTTAGCAGTTCAAGCGAAAACAACGGCAACAACAACAGCAGCATAAACTAGAAATCCACGATGTTTGTATGACGATATTTAAATTATAGTCTCTCATATTGAATTGCAGCTGTCGAAAGGTAGAAACGTAACAGAAAAAAACAAAAACTTAAAACTAAGAATGAATACATTTTATTTCTAATTTCGTATTTGGCGTTCTGACCCCAAATGACAATAACAACAATCACAAACACAATAAGTCATGCCGCGCCACCATCTGCAAAGCGCAAGCGACCAAAAACAACAACATAAAGAAAAAAAAAAAACTCAATCAAACAACCAATGGGTCTCTAAATTAAAGTTTAGGAACAAAACTACTCCAAAAAAAAAAAAAAACAAATATGTAGCAACAAAAAGCACGGGTGGCCTTAATGTGGTCGTTCACTTCCTTAGTTCGCTGGTTCATTCCGTTCTTCCGTCCGTCTAAACAATGTTATTGAGAGAGTTATAACGCAAATGTCTGATATTTACCAAAGCGACAATCTAGGCGACGAATGACACGTGGCTTATGATCACGACATACTTACCAAAAAAACACACACACACACACACAAACACAAATCCAAATACTTTACCACCACTCCAAATTGTATGCATACCATATGCCCCAGCACAGTGCAACACATTTCTTTCCCTGATTTGCATAAATGAAACAAACAAAACTAAAATAAAAATAACTTTGTTAGTTGTGTAAAATGAAATGCATTAAACCAAAACGATTGTGTCAGGAAACTAAGGACCTTTAACGGGTTTTCATCATAACTATGATTGATTTCCTACAAATGTTACAATCAAACTCACTAGTCATAATGTCTAGTTATGGCAGCTAGGGGAAACTTATGTAAGAAGGGGAGAGAGCTAAACCGACTGTGGGCAATACTACATGCAATTTAGATGTACAGCTTACATAATTACTGTAGTGTCATGACTTTCCCAGCTACGTACTATGTATATTTTTATGCTGAATTGGTTTTGTTCAGGAACATAATGTTACGCTTTTACCTTTTAGTTGCAAAATAAAAGCGTCAAATAGTTTAAAGAAAATATAACAAGTCTTTATTTATTTAAATGTACACAAAAACAATTTTAATGAACACTGTCTTTTAGACCACACTTAAATTATAGTTTGAGAACGCTTGATGTTCACACAACAATAAACCTAACTCACTTGAGTGTCCTGTTTCTATATTTACACCAATCATAATTTCTGGATAGTTCGGAGCTAAAGCTATGGTTGTCAGAGCATATAATATTGTCAGATCTCGCAATGTACTGATATTGAAAAATTGTTAGCAAAAGGTAAATTGTCAGTTCAGACGACTATAAGAATAACATACAATTTATTTGGCACTCAATTGTCACACAATGAATTTATCTGTCAACCGAAATTGTCAGTTCACACGGTTGTCAGATTGTTGTGTGGCAAAGATTTTCAATTCGATTCAATTGGCTCATAGTTGCACTCTATGAAACAGGATTCATTAATAGATATGTCGCTATCAATTTTTTATTTTCTTTAATTTTTCTTCCACATTTTTGTTAATGCACATTTTTGTTTGTTCATTTATTTATGTACATACAGAGTTGCATTTAGAAATCTCTGACAATGCTGCCATTGAAAGATGCATAAACTTTGCACATATGACAAATAAAAAAGTGTTTGACAATTGTCTTAAAACAATCCTACAATGACAAAAAAAATGTTTTTACACGATTGCGAGATGTCTGACAATCACCCCTATCGGGAATAAAAATTCCACATGAAATTTGTTCCCTTTTCACATTTTTCCTATTAAAATTCAATATTAAAAAAATAATAGGGAACAAATTTCATGTGAAATTTTTATTCACGTATGTACTGAGAATGCTTTTTCTTACAACGTTAGAAGACAACAATTTTAATGTTAGACATTTTCTGAACATTTTGCGGATAACGTTGTAAGATCTGACAACCGTCTGTACAAAGCTTACGATAATAGAATGTTCATGTCTAGAATGTTCAGCAAAAGCCGTTAAAACTGAATGTTGCCATATTGCTCAGCTATACTTATAACAGGGTGTTATCAATAATCTTTATAAATAGAAACTTCTACAAATGCAAATGTTGCTAAACAAGTTGTATGTTGATAAACATGTTGTATACAGGCTGTTAAATTTAAATTGAAATACCAGTTTGTACCAATAATATTATTGAAGAATTAAGAACCTTTGCGCGGCAATAGCAAAATCTTTCGAAAATCTGGTTTTGTCAAATTCTACAAAATAAACATTGTATTCCGATGAGACTTCTGTATTATTGTAAAATGTCTTTCCCAAAAAACATCATTTAAATTTGGAAATTTGGAACAACTACATTTTAATAACTTAATTCATTACTTGAAGGCACTTCCAATCCTAATTTTCCGATCGTAGTAACGAGTACTATTAGATCGTTGTCGGGAATCAAACTCACTTAACTTGTTTATATGTAAGAAGTTTATATGTAAGAAGAAGCACTCTTCACCAAGCATTTCCAATAATTCACTATTATTGAAACATTTTTGAGCCTTCGTAAGATTGATTGAATATAACTTTTATCAATTCTAAAGCACTAATTCATTCCAGAACATTCGGATTTGTTTTATCATTTTGTTTAAACAACATTTACAACATTATTAACATTAGGTAATCTATAGAAATATAAACATTTTAAAAATATTTTTTTTTATATTTCTGGAAATTATGAAAAATTCAAAATTTATATTGGGTAAACAATTAAAATTTAATAATTTTTAAACAAGAAATACATTAATTTAGTTTTGAGAGCGATTTTATGAACTCTTGACATTGTTTACCTCTTGTTTACATGATATCTACAATTGAAAAATTTAGATTTTTGTTTAATTTAATAATTTCATTATGCAGTTTATGATAGTTTCTTGAGTTTTTACATTATTTACATTGTTGACATTATGTAAATAATGAAAATAAAAAGCTTTAAGAGTTATTTTGTTGTATTTTATGAAAATTTTCTAATTATTTACATTGTTTCCATTAGGTAAACAATTGAACAAAAAATTTGTTTTACTAGGAATTATATTCAAAACATTTTGAGTAAAATTTTTGAGAGTTTTGAGTTTTGTTTACATGAGGCCAACTATCGAATTTATTAATTATATTATTTTTAATATTATATTACATATATAATTTTTTAACATTAAAAACAAATTTCTTTAATTTTTACTGCATGTAAGGTAGACATAATAATTAAAAAAAAAATTAAAATTTAAAATTTTTTTTTGTAGTTATAATAATTTCTTCGCATTTTATTGTTTACTTTCTTTAATTATTTACACTATTTACATTGTTGACATTAGGTAAAGGATTGAAATTTTTAAATATTTTTGTTAATTATAATAATTTCTTCGCATTCAAGTTTTTTACATTAATTTTTACACAACGTTTTATAGCATACTTAAAAACTTATAAAGTCTTGAATTGTAGAGTATTATTGACATTATTGACGTAAGGTAAACAATTGATATGCGATTTTTGCCAACATGAGATTGAAAATTTAGATAAAATGATCGACATTTTAGGTGTATTCATTGTGGACAACAATGTGGAATATTGAGCTCAATAATGGCGTTAATTGCGATTATTGCAATTAAGGTTCATATCTGAACACGCTATAGGCTATATTTTTTTTTATTTATGTATAATATTTAAATTGTTTCATTCATTACATTGTTGACATTATGTAAATGGAAAGTAAAAATTTGAATTTAAAAATAATTAAAGCTTAGTAAGAAAACTTTCGCGACGAATGCAAAAAAAATAGAAGTTTTATAAGTTAAAAGAAATTAAAAATCTTTGTACATATTTTATTTTGCTAATTGAGAGATCCAGATGGTTGGGTCTCTGGTTAGTTTCGCTACAGCTGGCTGCAGAAGAAATTAGTAATTATGGATCCGCATTGTTATATAATGCATTATTACAATAAAGTTTTTATTTTTTTGCTATTACAACTAATACATGCCACTGTACCTTTGTATGCAGTAGGGTACGAAAAAAGGGTTATTTTTTTAAAATGCAAATTATTTTTAAGCCCCATGTTCATACATACACACATGGTTGGCATGCGGAGTAAGCCAATACTTCATAATCATGATAAATGACAACATTGTTGTATTCAAAGTTCCTGTTGGTCTCTACTCGTTTTATGTATAAATATATTTACTTTAAATAGCCGCGACTTATTTCTGTTTCTAAAGGTTTCTTACGAAAACTGTCTTGTCTACGAAGAAACGTGCATTGATTTATAAACATTGAAAAAAGAGTTATTATAGTCACCAAAATATTTATACATATGTACATTTTTGTCTGTTTAAATAACAATGACAGTATCCTAACTAATCCATGAAATGGCTAAAGAGGTATTTAAGATTGTACATACGAGTACATACATATGTATTTTGCAACATTTTAAGGTTTAAGAATTTAGTGTCAAAACAAGAATGCTATTTTATTTGAATTGAATTGATTTGGTGGTTAAGGAATGAGTGGAATGTAATTTTAGTGAATTTAATAAAATAAGATTATTTGACCCAGATTTGAAAACGGTTTTTAGTAGAGACAACTGTTTCTAGTAGAGAAAATGTTTTCTAGCACAGAAAACGACTGTTAGTAGAGAAAACGGTATTTATTACAAAAAACGGTTTTTAGTAGAGAAAACAGCTTCTAGTACAGAAATTGCTTTCTAGTAGAGAAAACTGTTTCTAGTAGAGAAAACGGTTTCTAATAAAGAAAACGGTATAAAAAACGTTAGTATAAAAACTGTTTTTAGTATAAAAAAACTGTTTTTAGTATAAAAAAAAACTGTTTTTAGTATAAAAACTGTTTGTTGAACTGTTTTCCAGTACAGTCGAACTTCTCTATAGTAAACTTCTGTACAATGAAGCTCTCCCTATAATGAATTGATTTCAAACACACAGCTTTTTCCCTTCCAATTTCATTGTTTTTGATCTCCTTATAATGAATTTCGATACAATGAGGTTTTCTATACAATGAAGCAATTTTCAGGTGTAATATTTGACTCACATGCGTTTTTGTCTCCATATAATGAATTTTTCAAACAATTGTTACGCATACTAACAACTATGTGTACCGAGAAATATGCCACATATAATGAGGAGATTCCCAAAAGAGGAAAATAAGAACCAAAAAAGAAGAAAGTCACATCAATAACAATTTTGACATTAGTTGCCGGTGAAAGAAAAATGGAAAAGTGTAACCCAAACTAATATGCCTAATTATTTTAAATAAAAAGTGGGGGAAAAATATAATTTCTGTATAATGAAGTTTCTATATAATGAAGTGATTTTCTGGACCCGTCAAGATTCATTTTAGGGAAGTTCGACTGTATTTACTCTAAGGGATACATTTAATATTTTTTAATTGACTACAATATATTCCTACTTCTCCAACAGATTTTATTAAACAAAACTGTTTTTAGTATAAAACATACTTTTTAGTATAAAAACACTTTTTAGTATAAAAATCAAATTTTAGTATAAAGAACTGTTTTTAGTATAAAAACAGTTTTAAGTATAAAGAACTGTTTTAAGTATTAAAAAACAGTGTTTGTAAGATAAAAAAAACAGTTTTTACTAAAAAAAACAACTGTCTCTACTAAAAAAAACCTGTTTTTAATATAAAAAAAACTGTTTTAGTATAAAAAACTATTTTTAGTATAAAAAACAGTTTTTAGTAAAAAAACAGTTTTTAGTATAAAAACGAGTTTTTAGTATAAAAACGAGTTTTTAGTATAAAAACGAATTTTTAGTATAAAAACGAGTTTTTAGTATAAAAACGAATTTTTAGTATAAAAACCAGTTTTTAGTATAAAAACGAATTTTTAGTATAAAAACCAGTTTTTAGTATAAAAACCAGTTTTTAGTATAAAGAACTGTTTTAGTATAAAAACAGTTTTATTTTATTATAAAAAAACTGTTATTAGCATAACAAACTGTTTTAGTATAAAAACCTAGTTTTAGTATAAAAACCAGTTTTTAGTATAAAAACCAGTTTTTAGTATAAAAACCAGTTTTTTGTATAAAGAACTGTTTTAGTATAAAAACAGTTTTAATTTATTATATTTTAATATAAAAAAACTGTTATATAATAAACTGTTTTAGTATAAAAAACAATTTTTAGTATAAAAACCAGTTTTTAGTGTAAAGAACTATTTTAGTATAAGAAACTGTTTTTCGTGAAAAAAAAAACAATTTTTAGTAAAAAAAAAACGGTTTTTAGTATAAAAAACTGTTTGTTGAAATGTTTTCCAGTATTTACTCTAAGGGATACATTTAATCTTTTTAATTGACTACAATATATTCCTACTTCTCATGCCATTCTTCTACCATACAAATTTGAAGGAATAAAAGCATATTTAAACAGGCATTCGTATTCTCCCATGACAACGCCCTAAAATTAAGGCGGTCACGTGTCCTCTTTGTAATTTTATTATACTCCTCTCATTTATGATGATGATGGTGCAGTGCAGCACGGTGCACGGTATGGTGGTTGCTTTTACTGTTGCCGTTGTGATGTGAATGTGTGTTTCGTTAATTTTAATGGGCGCGTGCCAGTGTCTTTTATACAGCCATAAAATTAAGGTTCTTTTCGAATGACGTTTTCCCTAATTGATGAGAATTCCATTGTGTGTATTGAAATTGAGGTCACAATTTTATGTATTAATTTTTATATTCATCGTTGCTTGTTTAATATATGTATGTATGTATATAGTTGTAATAAATTTATTGTTTCAGTTGTTTTATTCGTTGATTTACTGACATGAACATGGGCGATGAGAATAAGCAATTAGAGACGAATAATTAAAAATTGTGTGAAGGAGACGCATTAGTTATTGAAATATTATTCATGAGAAAATTATTAATTGCAATTTGACAAAGACCAATGATTTATTGCGTAGTTGGTAAAATGGGATGAAGATTTCCTCGATTCTTTATTTTTTTTTTTTTTGGAACACAGTCATCTCCAGTGTGTTTGACTGTCATTAGAAGCTGATACTTAGTAATCCATTTTAGCCAACACCATTCTTAACTAGCATTTACGATGATCCACTGTTATTAACATGTTTTCTGCGATCGCTAGTTCCGAAATTGCTTGTTTTTCTATAAAACTCCATCTTAGTATTAACAAATATGTTTTAGTATCCATAAGAGTGGTTTGATCTAATTGTCAGCAGTTTTTTGGCAGAGAATTTTTCAATTGCTGACGGTTCTAAAGATTATAATCGGTTTTTATACTGAAAAAAAAACGGGGTTTTATACCACAAAAAAAAAAACGGATTTTTTATACTAAAAACAGTTTTTTACTCAAAAACGCGTTTTTATACTGAAAACCGCTTTGATGCTAAAAACTGTATTTATACTACGAAAGCTTTTCATCATGTTTAAGTCTTCGAAACAAACATTGTTCAGACCTTAATAGTTTGTAATTTAATCCAGATGCTAATTGGATCTTTCTTAGCCAGTGGTCGGCATAAAGACAGTGTCAGACATGCATAAACATATGCACATTTTCATATTCGCTCCCTGATCGCTAAGAAGGCCTACCGCTACTGTAATTACTAAGTCTGTATAAGAATTTATTATTATACAGGGTGGCCCAGAAAGACCGAAGTGGTGTGAATTCCTTATAACTTTTTATTTAATTTTTTGTTTTTTAAATACAGTAAATTTATAGGGAATATTTTTAGATTAGTTATTAAAAATAATATCCCGCAAGTGGTGGACATTTTCTGCTTCGCACAAATGTGTTCTTTCCAACACATTTTCCATGACCTTTCGCAAAACTTCCGGTGTTATGTTGTTAATTTCGTCTCGAATATTGGTTTTTAATTCCTCAATAGTCCTAGGCTTATTAACATAAACTTTCCCTTTCAAATAACCCCAAAGGAATCAGTCTCGAGCGGTTAAATCCAGGGAACGCGGAGGCCAATTAAAATTGCTTCTACGCGAAATTATTCTTTCACCAAAGATGTCGCGTAAAAGACCCATTGTGGCCCTCGCAGTGTGCACTGTGGCTCCATTCTGTTAGAACCATATTTGCGGATGGTTTTCCACGGCTGGCCTTACAAAATTTTCCAACATGACCCGATATCGATCACCATTGATGGAAATGGCGACACCTCGTTCATTTTCAAAAGAAATATGGGCCAATGATCCTTTCTGAAGAAACACCGCACCAAGCAAGGTTCCTTACTGCTCCTTGTTGTCGAAAATTTGCAACCAGACGGTTTATTGTTGACAGAGAGGGTGCAACCCGCACATTAAATTGACGACGGTATGCACGCTGAGTCAACACAATGGACCGTTGATATAAAAAGTAAATTTCAACGATTTCAGTTGTATATTGCTCCATTATAAATTGCTTAAGTCTTCTTTACAAAATACTGATAAGAAAAGAAAAAAAAAAAAATAATAAAAAAGTTATAAGGAATTCACACCACTTCAGGTTTTCTGAACCACCCTTTACAAACACAATTCCTTTTGTGTAAAACCATTTATTTTGGTTTAGAATCCTGAAATCGTAAAAGCTTCGCAGCAAATCATTTATTTTATTTATATTTATGACAAAATCAAACGAGTTCACCTAACAGCCGTTAAATGTTTCAAGATTAAATCTATAAATTTTATAGCCAACTTTCCCAACAGCAGTTCCATTCAAAGATACGAATAATTTATTAACAAGAAAATTTCATTAATTGTGTAAAACTAAAACTAATGATATAAAATTTCATAAAATCATATAACGACATTTATTGACATGACATTTTCAACATTTAAAACTCGATTAATATCTCATCGAATTGCAATAAGTACGACATACGTTTTATACATTGTTATAAAAACAACTGTCATAAATAGATTTTTATATTAGGGAGGCTAAATTAAATTTTTTTTTATTCAAAGAAAAGAAGTAAATGTTAAATGATCCAAAAACATTTCTTCAGCAGTAATTTCACAAGTTGTCGGCTTAAATAGAATTGGAATATTAATCTGATAGTGATTTTTGTTTCTGTTTTTATAACTTCAAAGAACTTCGTTAGCGTTCGTGCTGTTTAGAGATGAAACCGATACATGAGTGCCAACCACTGATGCGATTCTAAAGTAATATATATTATATATTAGTAAGACGAAATCCGGTTTAATATTGTCAACTAAACAGTTAACTCCCTAATATTTACCACAGTGTCATAATGTTTAGTTGGAAAAGTACACTCCTGTAAAATCTCCGATGTAGTTATTGTTATTGTCGTTGCTATATTTTGCCACACTAAATACGAACTTACAGACAGACGTCGTCCATACTTAAACACTCGTAGTTTATATTATTTGTTGAGACATGAAATTTGACTTTCATTGGCCTGTTTGTGGCAAACAACAAAAAAAATCACTAAATAAATGAAATGACTTAATGGCGCGTTATTCATAAATTTAAAAAATTTGCATAAAAAAGTTTTGAGTTTTTTTTTCTTCAGTTATTTTCATTGATATGCATTATGCATTAATATTGTTATTATGAGGTTTTTTTTTCGAAATTTTGATTTTCTGACGGGATTTACTTTAATATTTTTCATGATTTTAGCCTTAAGTTAAATAAATGTGAGTGAGTCATAAGCGAAAATTGTTAAGCCAGTAAAGGTAATTTATAAGCGTCAGAGCTTTGTATTAAAAAAGGTTACACTTTAGGTTGGGTAACAATTTTTATATTAAAAACGTATCTTTAGGCTAAAATCCTTTTGTAAAAAACGTTTTTAATACAGAAAAAGTTTTTAGTATAAAAACGGTTCGTGTTATAAAAAACCGGGTTTATTATAGAATACGCTTTTTAGTATAAAAACGGGTTTAAGTATAAAAACGGTTTTTAGTATAAAAACGGTTTGTAGTATAAAAAACCGGGTTAATATAAAAAACTATTTTTAGTATGAAAAACTATTTTTAGTATTAAAAACCGTTTTTAGTATAAAGACCTGTTTTTAGTATAAAGAATTGTTTTTAGTATAAAGAATTGTTTTTAGTATAAAAAGCTTTTTTTTAGTATAAAAACGGTGTTTCGTATAGAAAACCTTTACAAGTGGTGAATTAGGGTATATATAAGTTAGTCATTCCGTGTGTAACATTAAGAAATATTCATCTAAGACCCAACAAAGTATATATCGCACCCTAAATACAAAAGCGTCACAACTCAAAATACTAAAATTTTCAGTAGATACAAAAAACTTCATTGTGCACAATCAACACACTTAACATAAAAATAGACATAACTGTATTTTTCCAGTTAAAGTAGATAATAGTTACAGATGTGTACTCTGTATTAATTTATGGAAAAAAGTAAGTTTTGGAAAATTTCGAGTTGTGACCCTTTTGTATTTATATATTATTGATCGTTATGAAATTCTAAGTCGATTTCACTACATATGTCCATCTTTCTCTCATGTCCAAAATATATAATCATAAAGTTTACAAAACAACATTTATGTATAATTCTCCTAAGCAGTATTGGTATTAAAAATCAATAAAATCGGTCCACTAGAATCAGACTTATGTATCAAAATCTGAGACAACCTCGAAAAAATTTATATTTCTTACATTTTTTTTTTGCAAATTTAAATATTTTGTAGATAAAGTTATGAAATTTTACACAAGTTATTTTTATGATGAAATGAGAATAGTAAGAAGCAGTCCATTATTTCTCACAACCCCGCAAATTTTTTCCCCAAAATATGGCTAAATGGTACACAATTGCCTTTGAAATGACAACATCTATAGAAAATACAGCAAAAATAAATTTCATATAAAAATAAATCACCAAACAGGGGCCAAATTACCGCATTCGTGATCGCATGAGCTATCGTATCGAAAAATGATACTAAATTTCTTGCTCGATATCGAGTGCCATAATCTTAAATAAGAAAATTACGATCAATTTTACTCGATATCGAATGCGGTAATTTGGCCCCAGTATTTGCTTCGGTTCAGCCCATGTTTAAATATAGGCCACATACAAAGTCACTTAAATCACTTAAATATCTGTAAATTTGTTATAAATAACTGTAACGATCACAGATCATGCATATATGTATATATATATGTATGCCAAAATCAAGCTATTGGATTTTGTGAATATCGGTGAATATTTGACTATGTTCCCCATATAAGGTCCACTTCCGTAATTCAATTTAATACTAATATGTATCTTATATATACCGTTATTATGTTATTATTACCTGTAAATATGTTATAAATAACTGTAACGATCCAAAAATTTTTACAGATCGTGTTTATATTCCAAAATCAAACTGTTTGATTTTGGGAGGTCCATTGCCTAAAATAACTTAAATACTCATGTATCTTCTAAATTGATCATAGCTCCCATATAAGGACCAATTCCGATAAACTAGTAAACTAACTAATATCGATATCGTACCAACATTTTATACCGCTCAATAATTTTAATTCAGAAGCCATACTAATATCGCTCATACGGCAATTATCACTACTGTGGGGTTATTTTGTAACTCGTTTCGAAAAGAAAATCGTTCGAATTTGTATATTTTCTACATTGTATTTCGAAAATATTTGCTTTCGAATCGAAATACATAATAACCCCCTTGGGTCAGTCCATATTTGCCAATAGCTCCCAAATAAAGTAAACTTCCGAGCATCATTATAAAAACCATTAAACTTTTGTAAACCACGTTATTAAAATGAAATTCAACTTAATAAACCTCAAACATAGAAATCACATTAGTGGATTTTGAAGCTGCCAGTCCATAATTAGTCCACTTCCACTATAACACCTCTAAACTCTTGTTAATAACTTTATTGAGATGAAATTCATTAAAAAGAAACCTTACCTTATAAACTTACCCTTTTTCTACTCTTTTTCTTAATCTCTGGTGAATATGGGAACATTTTTATCTATTTTTATAAATTTTTACATTACTATATATAAAATTGTTATGATAAATATACAAACTCTGTAAATAATGGTAAGAATTGGTAATTATCAATCATAAATGATTAAAATTTAAAAACTTGTATATCAAACAATATATAAAATACTAATAAAATTTGCGCTAAAACTGAATAAGTGACACTGAATGATGATATTCTAGTCCAAACAACAGTGTAGTTTATGTAATTTTCATTATATTCAGGTGGAGGATATTTAAGATTGGGCACAGCCGAATCAAAAACTCTAACTTAAAATAGTCCCAATTTACGCGAAGCAATTCTTGAAGCTTAGCTGATTACCTTTAAGACATTGGGGTGAGGAGAAGATAATTACATCCATTCTAGTTTAATATCTGATTGCACTATTATAACTTTTACTTGACACTATCCTTGACAAGCAAGATAAGTTAAAACAGGGGTGGATGGTGATGCTAAACTTTTCATACCATATAATTATTCATTCCCGCTTTAACGATTTCAAATATTTGAACAATTTAATGATGATATCTTATACAAAAGAAATTTGATTTCATCATTTGCACAAAAACTTTTTAAAGAAATGTAATCCGTGATTTTTATCAATATTTAATGCTTGTCATATTTTTAATGAGCCGTATGCCAGCAACTTAATCGTGGATGCTGCTGGTCACGTGTTTAGATGACAGGCACATGTGCGCATATTCTTATTTCCATTTTATTTTTTTGTTTCATAATTTTAACGCTTACATGTGTCAAGTGGTGTACAGTTCATTAAACGTTTAAAAAAAAACAAAGCCAAAAACAAAAACAGTATAAAAAAACGCGGCAACTGACAAACAAATCCACAAATCATTGTTATCCTTTTGTAAGAATCTTAAATCTTGAAGTTTTCCTGTAAAATAATGCCATATAGTTGCGCCTTTATTTAAGGGTTTATATTTGTATTGTATTTTTTTTTTTCCAAAAACAACTACCCATGAAATAATAATATTAGAACCACCCTGCAGTTTCGACCAACGGCAGTTATTGCACCTGGTGTCAAAAGATTTAAATTGCAAAAATTTCCCAGGGATTTTTTGCAAAGAAATTTATGTTGTAAACAAATCTTGAACTGCTCAAATCATAAGAATTGAGTTTATATAATATGTATTACAAAGTTCTCTTTGCGCAGCCTAGTTGTTACGCCTTTCAGAGAGAGATAGAAAGAGAGAGTGAAAATGTAAGAGAATTACATCCGGGGTGGGGTGGTTTGTTGGTGGGTGAAGGGGATATTTTTGGAGCTTTATTTGCTTGTATCTACCTGGAAAGGATTTGCATTTGTTTTGTAGGTCCTTGTAACAATTTTGACTAAATTTGTGTATCCTTTGGTAGCCATGGCAGCCATTTTGAATTTTTTAAATTCTTTTCTCTTTTTAGAAACCTTGTGGATGAACTGGGTAGATTTTTTTTTGGGTTCAAATTCTGATACATACATTTATTTTGAACAGGTATAATTAAAATTGCTATGGTGGTTTTTATTATTTTGTTTATGCAATTTGAATACAATTTAAAATTAAAGAGACTTAACACAGATTTTAAATTTGATTGTGTAAATATTTAAATAAATTAATTAAAATTGAGGCAACATTGGCATGTTGAATATCAATATTATATTTCACATACCTGAAGAAGCCTCGACTTCATTATTTTTTAGTGCCCGATTTTAAGAAACTGCTTAATACTTCCCTTATTTTGTCTTTGAAATCGATTTCGCTTAGGAATCCACCCTGAGAATTTTCACCAACAGCATCGCTTGCACCTGGTGCCAAATAATACTAAAGGAAGTTCCAAAATATTTGTAAAATGTAGATATGTTGGTGATGAGGGTGGAGAGGTGTAAAAATAAATATCTACTAGAAGTAAAACGCACTAGAAATTCAATTTATTTGCAATCTTATTGGTTTAAGTATGTTTCGAATCAGCAGCCAACCTTGATACATTGTAATAATCAGGGCAGCCAAGAATATACGGTGCTCTTGTCAACTTCAGGAAACTCAAAAAGTTTGTCTGAATTTTTAGCCCTTTTGGGTACATTACAAACCATTTGTTAAGCAGTACTAAGTATTTTTTATAATTAATATTTTTATTTTTAAAAAGCAATTACTAAAAAGATTCTATCTTAAAAACTATTATTTAGTTTTTGTTTCTTTTTAGTAAATGTATTTTTCTTTTAATGAAAGCAACTTGTTTCCAAGTTAAAATAATGATATACGAATATTTGTTTAATGGCACCTAATGGACCATTAGCTGCATCATAAAAATACACTTTTCTTAACTTATCGCAACCTTTAAAACTATATATTTTAAGTTTTTATTTATTTACACAAATTATTATTAAACAAGCAAAAGTTTATAACAGCCATCATTCATATTTCGAAGATACTTTACTGTGTCGGAGCTGGTGTAATAAGTTTTTCCATGAGAAAGATTCGCGTTTGTGAAATTTTATTAAAAGTGAACTGAGAGAGCACAGCAATATACACTGGGTAGTATTATTGATTCCGCACGGAAAGGAAAAGTAAGCGGCATTCCGCAATACTGTCTGTGTAGAGATGATACCGCAAAAAGGAAAAATACCGCAGCAAAGGAATAAATAATTTCAAATTATGCTTCCGCACAAAAAATTTTTTTCCGCAATCGCAAAACGGAATGAATAATTCGACCCACTATGTTTAAACTCAAACGTACAACTCATTTGGGTCCAGTACGTTGGTACCTTTGTGGTGTGGCCTGAAAAGATAAAACATGTCTAGACGCTGTAATCAATTGCTGTCCCTGATACTCAGTGAGACCGATAGTTCAGTGAGACTGTCATTGGAACGATGCCCTAGAAACCTTCTAGTGCCGGGTAGTGACAGAGAAAGTGAGAAATAATTTCATCCTTCTAAGGCAATCCAAGTCTCCTTGAATAATAACGAAATTTACAGTGTCCATACCGCAACAACAACCACTGCTTATTTTTTGAGCCCAAGAAAAAATAAAACACATTTCGGATACTCTGTTCTGAAGTGAAGCGTTCTTTACATACATATTCCCTGTGATGGTCTGGCCAAATTTCAGTGGGACCACCAAATACGTAGTAGCATTTCCGACATGCAACATCGTCATTCAAGGTCTCTCGGCTTCAATTCATATAGTAACCAGATATGTTGTATATCCCCGGTATAATGATTTAAAAGATCATACAGCTGGGCTCAATTCCCATTTTATCTGAGAGCTTGTAATACATGTCAACAATACGCTGCTTAGAAGTACAGCACAAAGTGCCACAAAATATCTCTATGTCTCTGTCAGAGAGTCTACGGATGGCTCATAGCATATTGGTCAAGTTTAACGTAACAGCCTTTCTGCCTAACATTACGGCGCACTCAAACTCGGCACACTACCGCCTTGTGCGTCTTGCAAGAACATACTAAAGTATGTCTTACAAAGAGCATATTTGTACGAACTTGACAGGAATATACAATTTGCAATTTCTCGTATATAAGAACAATCAATGTAACGAGCACCTTGCTTAAGAGTTTGCTCAATTAGCATGACCCAAGACTATTAGTAGAAAAACAGCATTCGCAACATAGCACTGATGACCACTACTGCCAAGGACGATATAGAACCCTGACCAGGGCGGATCGTCATCAACCTGCCACAATTCTCGTACTGGCGCAGAGCTAAGTGTCACCACTACTTTCAATGGCTCTGTGGCAAGAGACAAATTGATGGCCCGAAGTTTGTTGCTCAAACAAACATCAGTCTTTTAACCAACTGTCATTCTTCCCGCTTTGGGTATCAACGAGAACCAATACGTGACCCCCGAAAGGACCTGCATCCTAATGGTTAAATTAGCGACAAGTCTTCGGGCTTCTAACTGACCCAAAGTTTTAGTTAAGACTCTAGTCAGCTGCAAGTTTATTTGGACGAACAATTAAACTTTAAGCAGTTTAAAACACGTGCAAGCTCATGCCATCGGTGGCATTATATCTCTTCCAAGCATTGTACTAGCGCAAAGGTGATGCAATTACACCAAGACAAATTATCCACTTGGGATACTCTCTCATAGCAATCTTATCTAGCATTTGTACTTGATTCGTTGAGCTACCAAACTGGAAATTAATGATCAGGAATGAAGATCACCATAAAAAAATTCGCTAAATGCTTTATAGCGAGTTTTAAGTATATACCTATCTATACCCATAATCATCAGTGCTCGAGGATGTGACGAATTTGACAGAGAATTTACAATCGGTAGCATATTATTTTTCAACTAAAATATGTAGAACGGTAGTAAATTCACCGTTCCTGGAAAAAATTCGAAGCTTTTATTGCATTTAAAACATAGTCATACGGAATAGAAGTGTAAATTCTATATTACAAAATCGATTTCAAAGTGTAGGTTCCACTAAATTCGTCCTAGTTTCGCAAACAAATATTTGAACAAACACTCTCTTCTTGCAACATTTCTTTTTTGCCAATCACACATAACAAACACCAGCTGCACGAAATGATATTGCAAGCAAAAAACTAATAAAAAAGGAATTGTAAATGTAACAGACAACAAGCAGCAATAGCAGCAGCAGCCGAAGCAACAACAAACATCAAAACTAAACAACGAAACAACCAACTAACTAACTGACTAACTAATGCTTACAATTAACTTCATCATAACTTGGTAAATTATTTCATTTCAATTCAGATTGATAAGATCGCAAATCACGTTCCAAAACCAAAAAACGAAACGAAAAACTCCCCAGACAAACTCCACTACAAAACAGAGTATTGGAACACTATGGAGCACAACATTTGCAATAGCAGCAAATGGAGGAGAAGGGAGTTAATAAAAGAGGTTGTTCAAAGAAAGTTTGTATATAGAGAGTTAGTTGGTTTGTTAGCTTTTCTATTTTGGTAGTTGTCTAATGTTAAAGAAAATTAAGTCAAATCGTTTCCCTAAACTGAAATGATAACGCAAAAAAAGGAGTAAATTTACTTTAAAAAAAAATACACCAGCAGGAGTTTCAGCAGTTGGAGCTAGAGTTAGACTTTTGTTTGTTTTATACTGCAGAAAATGCAGCTGCAATATTTCCTGGCAACGGCCAGCCACTGTAGGAAAATCTTACAAAGGAATGGTCTAAAATCCCAAATCAAAGAAATAGTATAGGTAGTTATTGCATTTTTTTCTCACCAGCAACACAATTTGTTGTTGACTCCACCAACTACGAGAGATTGTAAGACTCACTTTACAAAACATTAACTTCCCAGCCTTCCTACTTGCTGTTGCTGTCTTTTCTACAATATGTACATTTCTTGGTTATTTTGTTGAATTTTTAGTAAAAATTGTTGCAGCCTGTTTGGTTTTCTGTTGAATTGTTAAGACATGTATATTGTTGTCTGTGCTAATCAGTTGCCAACTATCTCATCTTCTTTAGTATTGGACGACGACTGACTACTACCAGCCCAAATGAAAAACAACCACAAGCCATTCAGGATTGAACCCACCAACTGCCAAAATCCTACAACAACTCTACACTTATTTTAACAACAAAACAATTGTTGTATCATATAAACTTCAACTACTACTCCTTGTTTTTTTCCTTTCGTTGTATGGCTGTGGATCACAGCGGAATAGTGCAAACTTGATGCTTGTTGAGACCAACTAAATTGGATTTTCTAAACTTCTAGAATATGAGCCGGTTCAGGACAATGGATAGAGAAGAGTCAAGGCAATAAATCGCTTAATAATTGAACAATTGAAAATAAGCCAGCATTTAGCATTTGTAAAGCTACGAAACGAAGGTTAGGTTAGGTTAAGGAGGCAGCCGCAACTATGCACAGCTCACCAGGTTCCATTTTGCCGGTCCTTTTGTGATTCCTGAAAAGATAAGAATATTGAAGGGAGATAGATAGATATAAATGACAAATATGAAAGATGGAGACAAGAGAAACTCCTGGGTTTACAGAGTTTCAAAGAAAATATAGAGTAGGTTACTCCAAGTCAATTTAACAACCAAGTAGTTCCAGCAATTTCATCAATTGCTACTTCTAATGAACGTTCTAACTTCGTATTAGACATTTCAAATAGACTAAGGATCGATGTCCTAAAAACATGTTACATGAAACGTTTATTGCTGACACTTCACTCAGACCAGTGGGCAAATAAGCCCACAATCTCGTAGTAAATGTTAACGGAATGCCGTATAAATGGTCTATGTCATCATCAGATAGCATGGCGCCTGTCTTCGCCAGGACATCAATAACACAGTTGGTCATTGCGTCTCTATGTCCACGCACCTATATGTCCGGCATTCCTGGACCAATATTGATGTATTATATACATACACTATTCAGAGACTTTATTGCTTTGACTGATAGTCCGGCAATTTATCGCCTAGTCTATCGGGGCACCCTGATATTTCAAACAGAAGAATACTACAATCATTTGGAATCCTGAAGAATATCTTAATCTCAAATTCTTTGATGTAGACACCGCCATCAACTTTCTCCCCTTTTTTGGAGCCATCCGTGTATAAAGATAGACTCGTAGTGTCTAGAGGGAGAACGTCCCTCTATTGATTCCGTACCATTCAGAAAGAGCTAAAGCTAAATCTCCTCGAAAAGAAGGTTCTAAAAGTGCAATAATCAATGTATACCGGAAGGCCTTGTATACTTCCAAAGATACTTGCATACCCGCTATGCGCTTAGCCTTATGGCAGTATTTGAAGTCAGTTTCCTGACCATTACGACAACTGGAATCCAGTTAAGTATTGCAAAAGCATTGATCCTGTTATCACAATCGCAGTTATCATTAATGTCTTCTCAAAGAGTAGTTCTTTCTCCGTAAAATAGTATCGAGTTGCGAAATGAGGTTCGATACCTAATTTCATGCATATGGCCTGACAAAGCTGACATGACTTTAGGTGTTCTTGCCAGTGTATTGAGTTTTCATGACGGTTTATTGTCAAGAATTAGCACCTAGAAATTTTGCACTATCTAAGAGTGACAGTTCTACACCATTCAATCTAGGTAGCTGAAATATATGAATCATACTCCTGTATATTTTCTCGTGATAAATATAAGTTCTGTTTTGCCTGGATTTACACTTCGACCATTTTCAGTGCTCCACTTACTTAGTGTTTTAAGTGCCTCTTCAATGCTTTGCGATAACGTGTAAAGATATATCCTCGAGACTGCCACTCCTACTTCATTCACATAAGCGACAGTTTGCATCTCGTGATATCTAGTTTTCTAAGCAGATTATTAACCCCTTTGACGATGCTTCTTTGGGCCAATTTTGAGATCTATGTTGTTCTAATGTTGTTCCCATGTTGGAACGTATCCGATTGATCGGATCGTAAATCCTGTATAGTGGATCCTTTTTTTGCAGCTTTTACATTATTGAACGCCCCGTCCCTTCCATGTCCAGAAAGGCTAACATTGTTAAATTGCCAAATTCTAATGATTTCTCATATAGCTGACTAATCAGCGAAGAGTTGTCTCAACTGATTTACCCTTCATATAGGCGTGGCGAAACGAAACTTTGGACTATTTAACTTAAACAAAGGAACGGTATTGAACAAACGTCGTGTCATAGCAATACAATTTTTCGTTATATTTAAATGATGCAAGTTGTTTTTTGTTTCACAATCTAGAGTATTCAGGGTTTAATTAATTTTGCAGTTGGTCACACACCAACCAAACTAAGTCTTGTTCTCCTTCAACTTTTGTTTAGTTGTTGCAGTTGTTTTTGCATGGCAGCTTACAACATACAACAACCTTTAACCACCACTGACAGATTTAACGAACAACATTTAGAAGAATTAAAAAATATAAACTAAACAACAATCACACGAACCCCTACACTCCCCAACAAATATACTTTAATAATAAAATTTACAAAAAAAAAAAAAAAAAACAAGCAAAAACAACTACACTTCCAAATCAACTGAAAATCTTTTCTTTATAAATCTCCCAGCATTTGGAGCATTGTGGTTGTTAATACCATGGACTTTGTCGTTTCTACATTTTCCTTATGGAACCATTTCATATAGCAACTTGTTGTTGGCTTGTAACTGCAGCAAGCTGTAACAAACATCATCCTTATATGTGTGTCTGTTGTATTTATTGGAAACTCATACTCATACTCGTTATTGTTCTGTTGTGTATTCAAATTTAAAATTCCCTGAAAAGCGAATTCCAAGCTTTTAAGTTGGTTGGTTAAGATTGGTTGATTTTAACTCTTCATTGAGTGTCATTCAGTGCTTTAGTTGCGATGGATGAGATGGTAAGAGCAGAGAGTCAATGCTAGCTGGTTTCCTTATGACTAAGATAATGATGTTGTTGTGACTCGTCATTCTTTATGATTCAACTATTCCATTTTTCGCTTGATTGTCAGTTTTGTGGTCTAAGGTTTTCTTTATAGATCAGAAAAAGGTGAAATAAAATTAATGAGGAAAGTCATTTAATATGTGTTTCTTCAGATTGGAACATGTTTCGTTAGTAGTGAGAGATTGATGGCAGGAGATATTGGTTGATACGGAATAAAGTAGATTTAGTTTAAGATTCTTTGGTACATAACATTAAGAACATTAAGATGATGAATAAAGTAGAAGTATTATATTCAAATAATCGATTTAATCAAAGATATTTGCGTAGTAGGTAATGGTTCATAGGTATTTTGAAGGGCATTATTTCTTCACGTTAAAAAAGTATGCTTTCTAACCCATTTAAGAAAATTTTCAAGAAATTTGTTTAAAGAGTTTGTCATTTGTTGGCTTCGCAATCGCAATAATAAAATAACTCAATCAAAAGAATTTAATTTCTAATGAAATTTTTCCATTTCTCATCAGAACTAATTGAACACTTGCAAGAATTCACTTTCTTTATTGTTCGTATTCCCTTCTGTATTATTCATTAATTCACATAAATACATCACATCCGTACAATGAAAAGCAAATAGCATAACATAAATGATGTGAAAGAAAATATACCGAGCAAAGAGGAGAGAGTGTGCACATTACCCTGGGATGAATGTTTAATTGCAATAAATAAAATATTAAAAAAAAAAAAATGAACACATGCAGAGGAAATTCAATAAATGTCCTTGTGCACGTGTTCATATTGACATGAAAGAATAACACAAAGACGATGTAAACATACACAAAATACACAAAAACTTTAAGAGGAGTAGCAGTAGATGAGGATAAAGTTAAGCAGAAACATACAAAGAAAAAACAAGACTTAAAATGCTATTTATATCCATCTGTAATCGGTTTACAGTTTCATTTGATATCAAGAGACGAATATAGTCCGAAAAAAATAGGCTAACGCTGTTTGGGCAACAAAGCTTCAGGCATATAATAACATGAGATGGAGTTCCAATCATACCATTCTTAAAGTTGCTGGCGGACATGTCTCATAAACCTTCTATGTAGTTTGCACCCAGGATCTAACTACACAACGCCCAAATATCGATATTTTCAGGCTCATTTTGCTTTCTAGTTAGTAGTAAATGGAAAGGAAGGAGTTAAATCAAAGTATACAATGTAACTCAAATATATTTTCTGGAGAATATTAAAAAAGCTGTTGATTTCATTAAGAGTTTATTTCCAGCTGGATTACTAGCAGAGTACCAAACACATATCACTTTTTTAACAAACACAAACTGCCGAAGCTTTTTGATTTTCTGCAGATACACCCAGAGTCGCTGACCGCATCCCTTAGACTGTTCAGATTGTCCAGCACACTATCTAGTCTATTCTGTCGGGGCACCCCGATTCTATAGTGTGCTGGACTATCAATCTGAGGGATGCGGTCAACAACTCTGGTTATATCTGCACATAAACGAAAATGCTTCGCAGTTTGTGTTTGTTAAAAAAAAGATCAGCCACTAGTTTGCCTTAAGGGTGTCTATTCTCCACCGTGTGAAGACTGTTTCTAAATGTCTAAGATCTGGTCAAGTGCTCGCTACTTTAAGAAGTGGTGTTTGAATTTAAAGACAGATTCCTTGCCAAAAGCTTCGTAGTTTGTAATCTTAATGATTCACTGGAAGATCCCTAGACTCCTAAACGTTTTCATTGGTTATTTCTGTACACACCTTTGCGAAAGAGAAAACTGTTTATCTTCTTTGTGAATCTAACAAGTCAAACTCAAATCGGATAGTTAGCAATAATAATCAATCACAGCAGGATCGGTAGACTTGTACTTCACTGGAAGATCCCTAGACTCCTAAACGTTTTCATTGGTTATTTCTGTACACACCTTTGCGAAAGAGAAAACTGTTTATCTTCTTTGTGAATCTAACAAGTCAAACTCAAATCGGATAGTTAGCAATATTAATCAATCACAGCAGGATCGGTAGACTTGTACTTCCTTTGAATTATTATTACTTTTGCATCTATCGGGACACTGAGTAGCAGGACAAAGTTTCAATTATTCATCGACTGTTCGTGCCATACGATTCAGAAATATTGGCATACATAATACTAATTCTATAGAGTTATTCCTTACATGGAAGAGTAAAGAGAATGCGGATCATATGCTTGGCAGAAGCTGAGGACAATTAGTCTATTATGGGTTTCGCTTCAGTTAATGGTAGTTGTGACAAAACGACTCATCTTTGTGTTTACTATAGTCGGTGTTCGATTTTGATTTGAGATTACGGAAATGAAGACATCTGTTATTAGTGACATGCATCATTTGCGAAATAGTTGTTTCCAACTATAATAATCTCCAACTGCCTAAAGCTGTAATTTGACTGCTTCACCGACATCCAAAGATATACAGTGTTTTGTACATGGTCTGCAGATGGAAAGCTTTCCATCACTAAAGATTTCTCCAATTAATGATATCTATTTGAATGTTTTTCAATAGTTTCGGGCATGTCTTGAGGGTGTTGTTGAGTAAAGTTTGGATGATTCCTTCACTGACATCCCAGGAATAGTTTTTTAAGCATGTTACACAGATAGACAGCCTGCGGTCATTGTTATTGTTTATTTTTCCTTCCCATCACTGAATATTTATCCAATTTAAAACTCAACGAAGATGACTATATATAAATGTTTTTAAAGCATATTAACTAATCTCTTTGTGATCTTCTCAAACATATAAAGATTATCTTGGCAGAGTCTCTAACTGTAAATCTACCAACTGTTGGTTGGATGACTCCTTCAATGACATTCCGGAAAGAGCAGCTTTGTGGACATAATCACCATTATCGTGAATAAAAATTCCTCATGAAATTTGTTCCCTTTTCACATTTTTCCTATTTATAAATTCAATGTTAAAAAAATGAAAGGGAATAAATTTCATGTGGAATTTTTATTCACGATAGAGGTGAATATGCAGATGAATTGGGGGAAGCCGGTGACGGCTGTTAAAGCTGGTTTTTCCCATCAGAAATATATGTATGTATATTTAATTTTGGTTGCTGAATGAAGATAACCATACTGGTAGATTGAAATTTACTACTGACTGTAAAATCATCTAATAGGTGACCGACAAAGTGCATTTGTCTAAGTACTTGCCTGGACAAGTTTTCCCTGGAGAAGAAACTAACAGTTGATACCACATGGCGGGGGATATATTTGAATTGAAAATCGTTGGTCGATTGAGACTGGAGTTTCGTAGTGTAGATCTAATTGTTGTTGGGACTTCGTTAGAAACAACTTCAAGATGCATGCTTTACTGAAATAGTGAATCTCGCTGTTATAACCGTTTACCAAACCGGCATCAATCAACTGGATTAACTAGATAACCTAGCAGGAACCTACGAGGACAAGCACTCTTTTGGTTTATGCCTTAGGAAATCTGTAAGTCTAATTTTGAGGAATGCTTATGAGTTGCTGAAAGCCAAAGAAATATCTATGAGGAGACGGCCTCTAGAGTCTTTGTGATCGTGAACAAGAGGATATTGATCTATCGTTGTCATAATGGTATAGTCATTCTTGTATGCGATAACCGTCACTTCTTATGGAGAGAAATTGTGTTAACATCCTTGAAGGGAATCCATATTTACTCTACAAGTTTTTAAGGATTTTCCTCTGAATTTTGCGAATTACCAGTGGATATTCAGATAATTCGATAACATTTCTTTGCGTTATTTTGTACTGTGGATTTCTTGATGTCCTGGAAGAATGTCACGAGAGCACGAATCTTGTTGTATTACCTCTGTAATATGTGTGGCTTTGATGGTTAATACTGTGGTGTAGCTGTATCTTGATAGAATATGTGTAAGGAGATAAAATATGTGGAAAGAGATGTTCTTGAGAGTCTACTGATAAGGAGTTGTTGGTATGTGACAGAATGACAGCGATATATAAGGCTGTTCCTAAGTTGCGGCTTTTCCGGATTTTATTATCGGGATAACTCTATTTTCTTTTTCCAGGCGTTGGCTATTTTTAGCTCTCCACTGACCAAATAAAATAACTTAACCAGTATTTTTATACAATAAACAAATTTCATATAGAATACATCAGAATTTCGCCAAGTGTACTACACTGATTAGATCTATAAAACATATTCCAAGTTATATTTTAGTATGAACTTGGCCCACTGTTAAAATATCTCGACATTGAAGCAACAGTGGTACGACTATAACAACATGAACAAAAGTTTGTATTAAAATTAAACACTTTATTACAAAAACAGCATGTGTGCGTGTATTTTTGTAATTTAAATTGACAAGCATACAGTCAGTAGAAGTTAGTGAAGGAGAAGGAGGTAAAGCAAGTGCATAAAATCCCCACAAAATTATACAGAGACGACTAATGAAATATCAAGCCACAAGCCAAGGACACAGTATGACTGTGAAAAGTCCTCCTTCAACTGCTGCTGCTTCACCAAAGTATAATGAATATAAAGTGTTCTTACTGTGTTTTTTTTTTTTTGTTACAACAAGAACAATAAAACTGTTGCGAAAAATAAAATGTTAAAGAAACTCCATTAATTCCCAGCATCATGTCACAATAAAACATTATGCTGAGAAAGAGAAATAATAAAATCTAAATTGTGCTTTTTGTTAAAACCGTACGCCGTCATAGAAGTTTTTGTTTTCTTCTACTCTTTTTAATAAAAACATATACATACTTTTATATGTTTTCTTTATATGCTTTTGTATGTAAGTTTTTACAAATCCATAAATGTAAAAGCAAAACAACACTCTGTTCTAAAGATCTTGTTTCCGTTATACGTGCATTAACTTGATTCCGGTCACGTGTTTAAATGTTTAAACATTTTATCCTTTTTTTGTGTGTGTATCTTTGTACAACAATCTTATAACAAGAATAAATTCAACCAACCACCGCCATTACAAACCGTAGTTGGCGTTTTAGAAATTGCACGTGCAGGATTTTGATTTTCGAAATAATTTCCAACACATACCGGAAACAAACATACAAAAAGGAAGCCATGCAAAAAAAGTCCTGCGGTAGACAAAGCGAGGGAGTTTAGAGTTTCAAAGAACACGAGGTGTTTCGGGGAAGAGGGCAAATGAAACTTTATACATTTGGGAAAATCGATTTTTCTAACAGCCAAGTGAGCAGTTTATTAAAGAGGGAGGTGCCAGTTGTGGCAGCCATTGCTGCGCAGTAAAGTTCCTTGTTGTAATGCAGCTCTCTATTATAAGAGAGTTTTTTTTTACTTCTTTTATATTTAAAGTGGAGACTTTAAATGTGTTAAACTAAAATTTAGTGAAGGGGGACAAAATTAATCAAATTTAATTGTAATGGCTGCTTTTTAATCAAATTCTTTAATTTGTTTCATAAAGTTTTATTTAGTATTTCAATTGTGTCTTTAAATTCCTACAACACTTTTGCTCATTTTTGTTAGCCAGTGTAAGGAGAAGTTGAATATTAGGATGTTTTTTTTTTGTGTTTAAGTTCAATTATTTCATAAACTTAAAAACAAAAAGATCTCCTAATATTCGCAACACCTAAGACCGCTTTCAATATTCCATTTATTTTTTTATCCACGATCTACATGAATATGAATATTAGGCCGGGCCAATTTGTATGGAGCCGAAAAAATCGATTAGAGCCGCCCCCTAGGATGACTCTATGGACAATTCTAAGCAACTTTGGTGAAGGAACCATGGGTCTATCTCGATTTTCGAATCTCCCACTTTTCAAAAAATGATTTTTTTTCCCTATAACATCATTTTGATTCGAAATTCGATTTTTTATTCATCGTTATATTATCTTTTTTATGTGTATATGGGGGTTTTTGGGGTCGAGAAATTCATTTTTGATCTTTATTTTTACCTAAGAACACCACCAGAGGGCGTTTCATGCATATTTGTAATATTTTTCGTCTATTTTCCGAGAAAAAATGTTCGGTAAAATTGATATTTATTTTATTTTTTTCAACAAAAATTCAACCTAAAAAATAAGAACATGTGTAAAAAAATTAATTTAGTGGAAGAAAAGCGGAATAAGTTATTTTTGAAAGTCTTTCTTGCTTTCAAGTCATTCATTTTTTTAAAAGTGGGAGACTCGAAAATCGAGATAGACCCATGGTTCCTTTACCAAAGTTGCTTATAATTGTCCATAGAATCATCCTAGGGGGCGGCTCTAATCGACAAAAAATTTGGCCCGCCCTAATGAATATGCTACATTAAGAAACTCAAATAACTTTTTTTCAGTGTATGGAATACATTTTTCTTTTATTCATGTTAAAGCTCATTCAATTTTATTAAATATAGTTTAATTTGTTTTAAAAATGATGGAATTTAAATGCCCCCCCCCCCTGCTCGTTGATGCATGTGCGGCATCTTAGCAAAAAATTGTTCATTACTGCTTGGAGAGTTGATACAAGAAAAAGTCAGGTGCAGTAAGGTCAGGCGACCAGGTGGCCAACGGAATGTGGAGTTTCTGGATATCAGCTTATTG
This sequence comes from Bellardia pandia, assembly GCA_916048285.2. Lineage (NCBI taxonomy): Eukaryota > Metazoa > Arthropoda > Insecta > Diptera > Calliphoridae > Bellardia > Bellardia pandia. The sequence goes on from OU696531.1 coordinate 27,662,108, forward strand.
TGAAATTTTCGTCGCAATTCTGTCATAACAGGTTGGGCTATATGAGGAGGTGCACCAGCTTGCTGAAACCACACAGAGTTAAAAGGAATTCTCTTTCGGCGTAATTCTGGATAGAAAAACTCTCTCAACATGCTCAAGTAACGGTCTCCAGTAACCGTAACGGGGTGACCGTTTTCTTCGAAGAAGTAGGGCCCGACAATGTAGCGTGATGGAACTGCACACCACACTGTGACACGAAGTGGATGCAATACCGTCTCATGGAGTGTCTGTGGGTTGAAAGCACTCCATATTCGACAATTTTGTTTGTTTACGTTGCCGTTCAAATCGAAATGGGCCTCGTCAGACATGAAAAGACAGTTCAACATGTTTCCATCCTCTTCCACCATTTGAAGCATCTTCTGGCAAAATTCCAAGCGAATCGGCAAGTCTGCAGCGTTCAGTTTGTTGACCATTTGAATTTTATATGGGAATAACTCCAAGTCTTTGTGCATAATTGACTGTAATGACTGTCTGCTTATAGCCATTTGAGCAGATAAGCTTCTTGTCGAAACTCTTGGATTGTGTTGTATCGCAGCATCTACAGCAGCGATTGTTTCCAACGTTCGAACTGAAGGGTTTCGATGGTAAGGTCTTCTGTTGACTGTCCCATGCTCGGCAAAATTGTTTACAAGTCTCATTATGGTCCATCTGCTCGGAGGTATAGGCCAAATGTGAGCCTATACTCTCTTTGAACCGAAACTACGGACTCCAGTGTGTGATAACGGCGGACAATCCAAATTCTTGTTTCGGTGTCCCAGTTATCCATTTTTGTCAAATCTAAAAATCAATCTGCAAAATAAAAAAAAAAAAAAATGGACCACATTCATGAAATAGAAAAAAAGTTATTACATTTTTTTTGGGTAGCGGCTTTTATCAGCCACCCTGTATATAATAGTTTCAAAATTTCCATAATTATTATTACATTTATCTTTCAATTTACTTTGAAATATACACGTTTTTATTACGTTTATTATTTAACAGAATCTCGTTCATCTTCTGCCAGCAAAAAAAACACACAGAAATAATTTATCAGTTAACAACATGTATTAACAATATATGCATATCCAAATAAACTAAAATTATGATCATAATAAATGTAAACATTTATATGCGCTCAAACATTCACAAGCTACCAAAGTCTGAAAAAATACAAATAGAGAAAAAACCCGTATTGAAATGTAATCAACATAAATTTCAGCAACAGAAATCTCTCTGTCTGAACATAAATTTGTTCATAAACTGCAAATAAAAACGCTAAATAGTGGCATTTAGCTGTTGGTGATTGATTGGTGGCCACAACGCAAAAAAAGAATTCGAAATATAATAATATTTTATGTAAATTTAGAGATGCGAAGCAGACGAAGGAGATTTTAGGCAAGTAACAAGTAGTTAATGGTTTATGAAAAGCAAAAATGAAATGGAATAGGGTTCGATTTTTCCACAAAAAGTTCAAAAACTGGGTAATTGAAATAATATTGATTAAGAATAGAATTATTTGTTTCGGTGGCTGAGAAAGAATTTTTTATGCAATCAACCTACAACAATTTTGCCCATAAATCCTAATTTACACGAAGCAAGTCTTTAAGCTAAGCACATTACTTTTTAGATATCGAAGAGAGGGGAAGATAGACGAGTACGCACTTGATTGTACCAGCAATTTGTGTAACTCTCTTATTCGTATTGCATGTGTATGTGTTTACAAATGTGTGCAAACTCTCATATAAATATACGAGTGATTTAAGCAATAAAAATATGCTGTGTGAACACCGAAGAAATTCCAAGAAACTAATTGTATCAATATTTTCAATAAGACAAAAACGGCTGGAAAATATGACAAAAAAAGTTAACAGAAAATGTAGAATTTTCCTAAATTATAAGATTGTTAGAAATAACATGCAATGCCCTTAAAGTTTAATAAATCTTGGTAGAAAACATCCAGGTTCGTTATGAAATTGAGAATGAATAAAACAAAATCAAACTCTTTCAAAAAATAGTAAATGTAGGAAAGAATGACTTGTTATTAGATTTTTAGAAATAAAGTTTAACAAACTTTGGAATCAATATTTCTGGCAAACTTCTGACAACGTTTCTAAAGGAAAGAGGACTAAATTTTGCAAATCATTTCATTTAGTTTAAGTTTGAAAATAATTTAAGAAAATAATATTCTAATATTCTTCAAACAATTGTATTCATCTGCATTTCAATTCAAATGCGAAAGTCAAATTGAGTTGGAGAATAATTCCAGAAGAAAATACACTCTCAATTTTAATTTAAATGTAAAATTCAAACTGATTAGGTTTCGTACTATGTTCTGTTTCTTTTATTGCTGAAGTAAAGTAAATTTTTATATTTCAAATTATAGCGTGTCGGCGATAAATATGCCATTCAAATAAATTCAAATTACCGAGGGGACCAAATTATGTATATTAGTTCTTGTGTATTTGTGTTTTCATCATAAATATTTTTAAAAAAAAAAGTGAAAAAGTTAAAAATATGAAATGTGTAATTACACTGTCCAACGCCATTTTTGGAACAGAATAGCGACCCTATAATTCTGAAAGGGTATGTTGAGTAGATCATTTTTGTAGAACAAACTTATGGTCCAGCACGTCTGAGTTTTTTTTTTTACAGTGGGTCAAAGTTTTAATTTTTTGGTCGAAGGGAGCATTATATATGAATAAAATGTTGTAAGTTAATGTCTGAGAGAATTCTTATGGTCAGAGTTGTATTGTGGAATTGTATGAGGATTATTTTTGTGGAACATCTTAACCCTCTAACTGGTCTCCTTATGGGTCAATTTGACCCTTTTTTCGATAAAATCAAAAAATATCCTTTAAAAAAGTACATTTAAGGATTAAAATATTCTACGAAAATGTTTTGCGGAAAATTTCAGTGGGGGTCGCCAAAGACACCATTTTTGTAAATAAAGCTCTTTACGATTAATTGGCAAAATTACACGCCAACACATACAAAGCAGGTGAAAACATCGTCAAGTTCGGCCGTGCCAAACACTGAGTTCTCGCGTCTAGTCAGCTGTGACTTACAAATCAGCTTACAAATCGTAAAGAGCTTTATTTACAACAATGGTGTCTTTGGCGACCCCCACTGAAATTTTCCGTCAAACATTTTCGTAGAATATTTTAATCCTTAAATGTACTTTTTTAAAGGATATTTTTTGATTTTATCGAAAAAAGGGTCAAATTGACCCAAAAGGAGACCAGTTAGAGGGTTAAGATGTTCCACAAAAATAATCCTCATACAATTCCACAATACAACTCTGACCATAAGAATTCTCTCAGACATTAACTTACAACATTTTATTCATATATAATACTCCCTTCGACCAAAAATTGCAAACTTTGACCCACTGTAAAAAAAAACTCAGACGTGCTGGACCATAAGTTTGTTCTACAAAAATGATCTACTCAACATACCCTTTCAGAATTATGGGGTCGCTATTCTGTTCCATTCAAAAACTCTTAATTTGTTAGACAGTGTTATTTAATTCATTTCATTACCAGCTTTAAGTTTAATGAAATATTAAATGCATTTCTTATTTTTTTTTTCAATTAACACCTTTTGATAAGTGGAATAAAGTTTTGTTAAAATAAATACTATAGGTACGATCACACTTGGCAAATATTTGCCGAAAAAGACGTAACCACTAAATAAAATATTTTTAAACTCATTTATTTATTTAAAAAAAAACTTTTCTTATTTAGACCAAAGCACAACAAATATTTAGTTTTATTTTATTTGCTGCTGTTTGATCTTGCAAAACTCTTGTAAGAGTAAACAACGTTAAACAAGTGTCTGCATTTTTTGAGTAAATATTTGTCAAGTGTGACCGTACCTTAATAATAAGAGTAATAATGTTCTAATTTTAATAAATTTAATAAATAATTAAAAAATGTATGAATTTCAAGTTCATAAAAAATTAGGATACAGAAAGTAAAGCAATTCACTGTTCGAAAGGAATATTATGATAAAAGTAATGACAGTCCGAAGAAAGCAACAATTTAAGGTTCTGCCATTTCTTTGTAGAAATTTTTATTCATTCAGGATGCAAGAGGTTATGATGGGTGTATTTGTACTTTTTGTCTGCTAAAAATATAAATTGTTCCCGATGGAACATAAGCTAAAATATCGTTCATAATCCAATTCCAATTTTTTCCTCTAAATTTTTAAATAATTGTTTAAAATTATGGATATTTATTTTTTAAAACATACCTGGTCTAATCGATGAGTATAGCTTCATAGTCAAGAAACTAGTCATGAGATGAACATTTTAGTGAAATCCTCTATTAAGTCCACAAGGGCGTTTAAATATTTATTTTCAATAGTGAAGTTTTTTCTATACTAAATGACATCAAATCATTGGCTAACAAGACATTGCGATTTTGGTAAAAGCATCCGTCTGAATATATGTATAATTATATGATGCAAATTTGGTGTACGGAGGTTTTCGTTTCTTAAATGCTTTATGAGAATAGTGTTGAAAGTCGACGCAACAAGATTTCCTTCAGTTTCATTCCAGACAAAGTTGTCAGATTCATGAGTAAGAATATTATACTATATATAGTTAAGTTGTGAACTTGCAATTTCATTTTGTAGAATAAGGAACTTCCCTTTGACAGCTTGCATGTCGATACACAATAGTAAACGTAAACTTGCCTTAGCACTTTCTACATCATTTACTTTTTCTTTTCTCATACTGTTGATTTGGTTCCTGTCTGCCCAAATACTAGTCCTGTGAAATATTTTTTGATTTTAATTTCTTAACCCAAGTTTGATGATACGTTCATTTGATTTGAAAAAAATAATGCACATGTTGATACGTTATTTTGAATTATTGATATATTTATTTTATTTTTGGTCGCAAAAATCTAAAAATTGGTAGCGACACGTAAGATAACCTAACGATTAATAATCAATCAATTTTGGATTTTCGACGACGATATGTAGGTTAGTAAATTGTTTTTATTATTTGTTATAATATGAAACAAAAATCCCGAAATTCCGAAATTATTATAAAATCCCGAATACCGGGATTAGCAAAACCAGTCCCGTTTGGCTAGGTATGCCGTCAATACATACAAAATGAAAACCATTTCAATTCGGTATTAATGGGTTTTAAGAGTTTGCTGATTCATTGGCCAGAAATATCTAAAATTCAAATAATGCCACGTTGCATTTGTTTTACAAGAAGTTTTCATTTTACAATCTACATACCTACATACAAATAAGAATTTAAATTGCAAATGCTGAGTGGAAATACTGCAGCTTTCTTTTCTTACTTGTTGTGCGTTATCCAATGCAAGCAATTCTCATTGATACCGTTTGGTATGATGATCTGGCCCCTAGGGATCATACTAATAAAATGCAAAACATAAATACACATGAACGTTACGCACAATATTTGTTAGTTGGGGAGGGGGAGAGAGGGAGGGAGGAAGTTATGTTATAAAATGAAACACTTGCAAGTGTTGTGCAGTTTTTTAATATGGGCGTTTGTTTGGTGGCTCTCGAAGTTTCACTAACTAAACTCAGTCAGAACAGATAGATGAATGCAAGGTCGTTAAGGAATTTATTGTGGCTGCCCGTCATTATTGACATACAACGCCGCCGCCTTGGCTGTTTGATATGCTGCGGACTGGCGGACAACAAATGCAAACACATCGAAAAACACACACGCAAATAGATGCGCCGTGCCCCGTAGGCTTGCACGTGTTCAACTTGAGAGAAGCACAAACCTTAATGTTTTTTTTTTATCCTACTAAATCGTTTTAATACGTTTTTCTGCTGACTCAGCTATAGTTACCAATTCCAATGTTGTCCTAGCATCTTTTAAGAGCTGTTTGTGTAGTTTTTGTGCCTGGTATATTGTGTGTAAATAAGGACACATGACCAGGCGTATGTTCTTCAGCCGTGTGCCATCATGCAATTAAATATTTTATACTATTCAAAATTAAATTATTCTTCTTGCTTTCTTGTTTTGCGCTTTTGTTTCTTATTATGTTTATTAAAATGATTCTTGGGAATTAGTAACTTAATATCCAAGTATATTGGAAATCTAACAGTAAGCCTTAGGCAACATGTCATTGTTGCCGAGTCATAGAGTTCTAAGCAGAGACCGAAAATAACAGGTACACTTGAATTTTAGTGGTTAATTGTCACCATTTACCCTTCAAAATTTGTTTTTTGTGTTATATCACTGAGAGAGTGATTTATAAGAGAACATTTTAGGTTGATGGTTAAGAGAAACAGAAAAGAAAATAACGGAAATAATCATGATGAGTGATTTGTAATTAAATTTTTTTTCGTAAAGGTCAGGTTCAGCGTTGCCAACTTGGTGCGTTTCGCATTATTTTTGGTACTTTTTTAAATTTTTGGTGGCACCAAAGCAAATGCAACACAACTTTTTGTTTCAGTGTGAGAAAAAATCTTTCTACAATAAAATTCACCTGTTTGAGTACCATTTCATTCAACACTGCAAAAATTTTTTGTGTATTTCGGTGCGTTTTTCAATTTTTTCGAAAATGTGATGAAATCTTTATTTTTACTAATTTTTAATTGCAATTTTTTTATAATTCATAACTCAAGAAATCTATACGATGAAAAAATGTATTTTAAATACGAATGTATGTTAAATGAAATCAAATTCTTCAAAAATCTTTGTTTAAAAATCAAATTAACATTTTAAGCATGTAAATAAAAATTCTTGTATAACCTTGACGAACAACCAGGGTTAGATTTCATTTTTTTTTTTTTTCATTTTTAAAATCATCTTTATTTACAGGTTCTTTATATATACTATTTACAAATTTTCGAGATTTTATCTAAATACTACAACGAATTATATTTTATTGACTGATGTTGATAATTACTGTCTACTTTATAATTTTATTTAAAGGAAAAATAGGAAAACCTTTATATGATAAAAATATGTTTCAAATATAGCTAGAAAATATATATGTATGTAATATAATTATCAGAAGATAATAATTCAATACATATCATTTTCGACTTGGTGATATATATTTTTGGTTGCTCTTAAGCCTATTCTCTACATTCCCTTATCAGTTGATAAGGAGAATTTGCTATGGTTTCATGATATCTACTGTTTATTCTCTTTATGAAATCAACGATGAGTTCATAACCCGTTTCGAAGTGAAGAAGTTGCGTAGAGTATCTCCAGTTTTTGTTGTTTATGATCTTGAGACATTTGTTTTGTATTATCTGAAGTTTTTTCAGATGTGTTTTGGCTGCTTTATACCAAATGGGACTTGCGTATGTTAAAGATGGTCTAATAACACTTTTAAATATTAAATTTTTGTTTTTAGCGTTAAGAGTTGAGCGCTTACTTAGAATTGGCAACAAAGCTCTAATCGTTTTGAGAGATTTTTTGCATATTTCTGCGATATGTTTTCCAAAATTAAGTTTCTTGTCAAGACACATACCAAGGTATTTAACATCATTTTGGATTGTTAGTCTCTCATTTTGAATTTTCAACTGTCGATTTGGTAATCGTTTGGGAGATTTGTTGTAGGGAAATATAATTGCCTGAGTTTTGTTAGGGTTTATTTTTATTTTCCATTTGTTAAGATATTTTCTGCAAGCATCAAATCCTTTTTCCATTTTATTTAGTAGTGCCTTAGTGAGTTTGCTAGACGTTATGAGAGCGGTATCATCAGCATAGTATGCAACATTCAAGTATGAGGGTGGCGAAAAATCGGAAGTATAAATTGAGTACAGTAAAGGAGATAATATTGAGCCTTGTGGTAAACCTGCTGTAATAGACTTAGGGGAGGATAATGTATTATTAACAGCTACTACAAATGTTCTATCCGATATAAAATCCGCAATAAGTTTGCATAAATATTTTGGTATATTAGCCTGGAGGAGTTTATATATAAGTCCATTGTGCCACACGGTATCAAATGCCTTTTCTATGTCTAAAATAATCATACCTGTAGATTTTTTATTTTGTTTGTTAGCATTTATCATGTTTGTAATGCGATTAATTTGATGTATTGCACTGTGTTGTTTTTTAAAACCAAATTGCTCTTTAGCAATTATTGATGTATTTTCAATGCAACCCCGAATACGATTTTGTATAACTTTTTCATACAATTTTCCTAAGTTACTTAATAAACTTATAGGTCTATAACTATTTGGATTATTTTTAGGTTTGTTCGGTTTGGGAATCGCAATAACTTTAGCTTTTTTGAAGTGTTTTGGAAAATAGTTTATTTTTAGGCTGCTGTTAAAAATAATCATTAGTAACTGTCTGGCTTTTGTAGGTAAATTTTTAATTAAAATATTGGAAATATCATCGTGTCCAGGAGATTTTGTTGCTTTGAGCGTTGTGATTAAAGAGTCTAATTCCGAAATAGAAACCAAATTTAAATCTTCAGTATATACTGCTAACTTGAACCTATTGACTTTGTGGTTAACAAATTTATCAATTGAGTGTTTATAGGTAGATGTAAGATTGTTAGAGGCGGAGAAAATTTCGGACAGCATTTGTGCTTTACCAATATCTGTATTAATTTTGGAGTTTCCTTGAGTAAAATGTGGCAGTTTTGTATTTTGTTTACCTCTTAAGCATCGGCTTATTTTCCAAAAAGATTTATCACCAGGCCTTAATTTTGATAGCATATTATTCCATTTTTCATTTCGGTAAATATTTATTTCTTTGTTGATTATTGTAGTCAGAAGCTTCACACATTGTTCGTAAAATTTTATATCAGTTATAATTGATGTTCGTTGGCTTTTCCTTTTAAAAGTCCTACGTGTGGTTATTAGATTAACGATATCTACAGGTAAGGCTGTTTTACCAGAAAATCTTAATTTTGGTGTACATTCATTTCGTGCATCTAGTATTAATTGAACGAATCTCTCAATTTCTAGGTCAATTGTGGTTTTTGAACTGTAAACATCTGTATTTATGTTAATTTTATCGTTAATAATATTTCGGAATTTCATCCAATCCGTGTGTTGATAGTCATAATAACTTACATCTATTTCACAGGTTGTTGCATTTTGGATTTTACACACAATAGGTCTGTGATCTGATGGAATCTCATATTCAAGTACATCCAAATTAATATTTAACGTACTATTGCTTAATACCAAGTCAATAACAGAACTATTTCGATTTCTTTGATATGGATAGAATGTTGGCTTGTTAGGATAATATATAAAAAAGTTGTTTGTTTGCTCAAGGTTGAATAGAACATTGCCTGCGGTGTTATTGTTCAAGCAGTGCCATGCCGAATGTTTGGCATTTAGATCTCCAAATAATATAAAATCTTCATCTAATGATGTTAATTTTATAATATCATTAGCAAAACTCTTTTTATACTTTGGCGAATATGCGGTACAAATGATAAGCTTTCTTCTATTTATTTCAGTTACTATTGAAAGATTTTCTATACCCAGTGTATTTGCTATAGGCAGTAACTTGTGTTGAACAGATCTGCGAACAACTAGAGCTACTCCACCCCCACATGAATCTTGTCTATCGTTTCGGTATATTAAATAATTTCTGAAATAGGTTTTATGATTTTCATTAAGATGTGTTTCGTTTAAAGAGGCGATGTGGATATCTTCTCTTTCAAGTAAATTTTCGAATTGAAGTAAATGAGAATAAGTAGTAATACCATTAGCATTCCAATGCAGAATATTTAATCCATTGTAATTACCGTAAACCATATGCGTACTTTACCATTGACATTACAACTTGAATTTGTTGTATTTTTGTTGTACATTTTTGGAGATCACTCAACGCTGTTGTAAAAATTCCATCTATGTTAAAGAGATCGTTATCTGATCTTACACAGTCTGCATATGATAAGGAGTTACGATAAGTATTGTTGTTGTTGTGATTGTTTATGGGGAGATCAGTATTGATGTACTGGTGGTTAGAGTACCAGTGGAATCCTAACAAATTTTATTGGAAAAAATCAAATAGAAGTACTTTAACTAGAAAACAAAAATGTATAAAAAAAAGTACCAAATATGTACTGAAATTAGCTTTTTTACATATTAGTACTTTAGTTGCGAATATCATATTGTGAGTTCAATTTTGAGTGGTTAAATGCTTATTTTATCTTTATTAGTACTCATTTATTAAAAAAAGGTTTTTACTATTATTACTTTTACTAATAATCGTTGATAAAAAGTTTTTTGTAGAATTTATGATATTAAAAAATTTCAAATTAATTCAATAAATATTTGAAACAAAAACGAAATTCTTAACTTGGTGCGTTTTTTTTGTAAATGGTGCGGTTTTTTCTACATTTTGGTGCGTTTTGAAATTTCAAAGTTGACAACGCTGGTCAGGTTATAAGTTTTATTTTCGAACTTTAAAAAAAAATGGCAACAGTTTATTTGAGGCTAATCAATTATGCCTGTATATAAAAATTATAAATAATTGTATGTAAAATTTCACAAAAAAATCGAAAAAGAAAATAAAATTCATAATTTTGCAACAAATTTAAAATTTTACAAATCATAAATTTAAAAAAAAAAATCAAAATTCATTGATTGCACAATTAAACCTTAAAAAATGTTCGTATAGTGTGTAAATGTAAAAAGAAAAACAATATTAACATTTACGCTGCAGTTACACGAATTGCTTTCAAATTCTTTACACATACTGTTTGTTTTAAAATTGAAAGTTGTGACGTAGGCTGCACGCAAATTTAAAGCAATTCATTTTCAAAATGTCGTCAAGAAAACAATATATTTGTTTAATTTTAATTAGTGCTTTTTATTATTACATTACTTATGAAAAACCAACAACACAACACAAAACAATTATGACGCCAGCAGAATGTTTACAAATAAAAACCAAAAAGTTTTTGCATTAAAATCAGCTGTTTTCTGGACTGTAACTTGAAACTCACAATTGAAACGAGAATTTGAAAGCAAATTCGTATCAAGTTTTAAAAGTATGAATGCATTAGTGAAAAAGACAAAACTTGAACGTGTATCGCCCAAGTAAGGCATTAAAAACCAACAAAAATCCATAAAGGTTCTACCAAACCAAGTGAACAAAAATCATTTAATAACAGTTCTTTTGAGTGATTTATTTTTAACAACAACATATAAATCACAATTTTGTTTTTTGATTATATGGGCGAGTTATTTTCGGTCTCTGGTTCTACGTATAAGTTTTTGTTAGTTTTGTTAATATTTGTTGTTGCTTCTATTGACATTGTCAAGTCATACTGCATTCTTCAAACATACGCGACAAGACATATCAAAAAGGTCATAACTGGTGACGAATCATGGGTGTATGGCTATGACATTGAAAACAAAGCCCAATCATCCCAATGGAAACGTCCAGAAGAGCCAAAACCTAAAAAATCACGTCAAGCTCGGTCAAATGTAAAGGTTTTGCTCACTGTTTTCTTCGACTGCAATGGAGTGGTACATCATGAATTATTGCCACAAGTTCGTACGGTCAATAAGGAATACTACATTGAAGTTATGCGCCGTTTGCGCGAAACAATTTGTCAGAAACGCACAGAATTGTGGAAAAACCAATCATGGATTTTGCACCATGATAACGCACTAGCTCAGACATCGATGCTTGTGCGTGAGTTTTTGGGCAAAAACATGCCTCAACCGCCGTATTCACCGGACTTGGCACCCGCTGACTTTTTCCTCTTCCCAAAACTGAAGACACCGATGAAAGGAAAGCGTTGTGCTACAATTGAGAAAATAAAAGAAAAATCGAAACAGGAGCTGTTGGCGATACCAAAAAGCGCGTTTCAGAAGTGTTTCGAGGATTGGAAAAAACGCTGGCATAAGTGTATTATATCTGAGGGGGATTACTTTGAAGGGGACAAGACAGTTATTGATGAATAAATAAATAATTTTTGAAAAAATTTAAAATAACGTTTTTTTTTTACTGTTACCGGCTAATTAAGTAATTTTTGTCAGCAAAAAAGATATTTTTTCGAAATATTTCAAATGATAAAAACGTTGTACTACTGTGTTTCTTCACGTTATAAAGGAATATATGTTATGGAAGTTCCCGTTAAAGAAGCAAAATCTGATAGAATTTCTCTCCAAGATTTTGTTGCCACGAGACTTGCTTCAACTTTTAGAAAATTTAAGTAATAGGTTGGACTGTATTTATTATAAATTAAAGAAAGTAAAAACTAATAAATAAAAATAATCAAAGTAAAAATGAACATTATTTACTAAAACGTTAGAAACAAAAACGAAACATGGTCATTCCGTATTGTTTGCTCGTCATTCGCCGGCGCACAGTGGCGCCATTTGAGTTTTTTTCATTGCAAAAATCATATATTTTGAACCGAATAAGATAATTGAACAGTTTAAACAGCATATGATATATAAGGAAAGGGTGCTACGCTTTGTAGGGGCCTACTTCTGGGTTGTCAAAGTTAAAATTAGTAGAAAAATCAACTTTATTGTAACTAAAAAAAAAAATTATTTTTACATTTTTAGATTGTTTTTATTTTTTTTTCTTTAGGGTTTTATGTTTTAAATTATTACCCAACAAATTAAAAAAAAAAAAAAAATTTTTTTTAAATTAATTTTTTAAATTTTCTGTAAAATATTCATCACAATTCGTAAGAGACTTCGTAAAAGACTAACCGTTTCTAAACTATAATTATTTTCTAACTATTCGTGACTTCACATGCTGCAGGGAAGAAATAAGTGAATTGGAAGATGCTGCCAACATGTTGAAGAGGTCCTCATTTTGCCTTACCCTTGATGCTTTGAATGTGTTCTGCAATCTATATTTTTTATGAAATTTGTTAAGAGACTCCTGTGCTTCTTCAGAAAGCTCTCCAATTGGCAAAGACTGGTGCTCAATTATATCTTTGCCATGCGCCAATATTTTATGGACGGTCGGGGTCAACTTCTTCTGTGGATACATTTCTGCTAAAAGAGATGCAGTTTTCGATGCATATTCTCCATTTATTTTATAGAATTGACATTTTCTTTGCAGTTTAAAACATCCCAGATCGTTCCCAATCTTTTTACGATTTGATTGTCAATTCCAGTGATTCTAGTTACTGCCTCATCATTTTCAAAAAATCTCCTAGAAGTGTTTCCATCGTTTGAGTTACTATATCCGTGCTTGGGACAGTCTAAAATATAGAAATAGAAATGCACTTTATTTCAAAGTTCGCCGCATATGACAAATTCTGCCGCATATGACACAATATTCGCGACCAAAAATTCGTCGTTCGTTCCAGTTGTGTTCGTAGCAATATGTTGGCTTTGACGAACGCAACAAAGTTAAATATTTAGTAGTGCTCTTATTACTTTTTTCGAGAGCTATTTTATAATATTTGTACATACATATACAGATTGATCTATGTATGTATAACTGCAACATAAGTCTCCAATATTTCGAAAATAATTGTCATATAAACTAAACGCCAACCAACAAACATAAAAAAAACAAAAAATAAATTAAAAGAAACCTATGAAAAATAAACATTTTATGTCACCCCTTTAAATGTCAACGAAACGACACATTAAACACATGTTGCATGTTTGTTCTTATTACGCTGACGATTTTGATGAAAACACATACAAAACTAACAACAGCAAAAACTATTCAAAACTTTTAGACAATTTCAATAAAAATGTTTGAGTTGCTATTTTTTGTTTCTTTTTAAGCATCAGACTCTTACTTGTTGCCAAATATTGCAAACATAAAAAAAAGAAAACAACAGACTCATAAAAAAAATTCAATTAAAACAGACATAAATTGCTGCTTAAAATAAAATGAAAAACGAAAATTTCTCTGAAAGCAAATTTATTGGTCTCTATGTACCTACATTCCTATATACATATTTATTATGGCTGTACATCAGCACTTGAGCATAAGCGACAAGTCATCATTTTAGTCAGCATCATCGTCACTATCATCACAATTGTAAAGTTTTTTTTTTTTTTTTTTAATTTTCTTTTTTGGCTGATTGTTTGTTTCTCAAGCGAACTATTTGCATACGCATATCTTCATGTCTATTCGATTTTGTTCTGTTTTCTGTAGTTTTTAGTAGACAGTTTTTGCAACATTTAATGCAATTTAAAGAGACATAAAAGCGACACTCACGCATGCCATACCACAACATCGCTTTGCTTCGAACGACAAGGTTTGCATTGATGTCTAATGCTTTCACACAGGGGGTGACTGCTAAAACGAAAGAGTAAGAGAGAGGACAAACATTTGTAAATGACTGAGAAGTGTGTCTGTCACAGCCACTCTCATATTTATTCATATGTGAACGTGCAACAATTTGGGGCCAATAATTGAAAATAAAAATTAAGGATTAATTAACAGAAACCAAGTGACATTATGTATGGCGCTATACTAAAATACATTTTGGAATTAGTTTTTAAATAGTTTAGTTTGGATCTTTCTAAAGTAATTTTACAACGCTTCTAAAGTGTTTTATAAAATCAGCGAAATGTTGAACTCTATTCTTTGCACGGTCTAAAAACTGTTGCTCAATTTAAGCTAAAGTTAGGTTAGGTTAGAAGGCCGGTACGAGGTTGTCCCCACACCATCACCCAGATACCAATACGGTGACAATTGTGATAAAGTTAAGATTCTAGCAAATTAGAAGAACTTTTGTGTAAATTTTACAATTATGACGATTAGGTTTCAAGACTCTGACCCTGGTGGCTTCCTTGCTTAACAGTTTATGCCACATATTTTATTATCTTATCTTATTTCAACTTCAGTAGACTCCCTCCCTACTGTAACATAGAGTGAGAGTATTAAACATAATTTAGTGAATGAATTTCAATGCACTTTAATTAATTATGCAAAGCGCGTGCCACATGCGAATTTTTGAGAAATACAAGAATATTTTTGCAGACAACGAAAAAAAAATTTCAATCGCATCTTGAAAATTTAATTTTAAGTATGTGAATATTTTAGTTATGACTGAAATCTTTAAGATAGCGCTTCATTTTTAGTTATATCTTGAAAGTCAAATCCGATTCTTGACAACAGACTTAGATTAACGATTCTATGAATAGTAGAAATTACTTATTTATCGATAAAAATTAAAAAATTTTTGCATTTCAACGGGAAGATTCTACAAAAACTTCTCCTATTTTAACAAAACGTCGGAAGAATATTGAAGCAAATAAATTTAATAAATAAATAATAGATAAAGTGGATTCTATACTCAAAATGTTATTTAAAACTTAATAAACTAAATTGTTTTGACATTGTAATTTAACCTGGATTAATAAAATATGCCAATTTCAGATATTTATTAATAAAATACTGTAAGTCTTGTTTCACACTCTTCAGTTTTAGTTCAGTTCTCTTTTCAACTTGCCACATCATTTACACACGTCAATTCATGCATGAAAACAAAACAAAAGGAAATGAAAAAATGGACTAGTACCATCTATTCGTTGTTTGTATCCCTTTTGTTCTCTTTCCCCTCATCATCCAAAAATATTTGCCTTAACGAGTCAGAATTGAAGAGTGTAAAAGCGGACAAGTTGTGTTTAACATTATATATTTTGTGATTTCTTATTTAAAAAGTTAAAATTTATGTATGTTGATGTGTATTGTACAGGAGACTATATAAACTTGAATTTTTATGTTTTCGTTTAAATAAAAATTTCGAAATATTATTAGAAATAGTGACTTTTTATTTTTCCAATTTTTTTGACGATTTTTAAAATTCGAAATGACGATTTTTTTTTTTTAATTTTTATCGGGATTTTGAGGATTTTTTCCGAAATTTATCTGGCAGCCCTGGGTGCAAACTTGATTTGTATTAAAAAGTACGAAAATAGAATTGAACAAAAACTGGTCAGCTAAAACAGAAGATTGTGAAACAGGACTTAGGTGCCTATTATGAGCAAAATTCGATTTTCGACTGTGGTCGAAAATGCTTATCGAACAAATTTTCATTTGGTATTATGGTGCAAATTCGATGAAAAAACGCTATTGTGAATCACTCTTTTTGGGTTATTCACAATAGTACATTTCTATCAGCTGGCGCCATATTTGTTTACAAATTCTTAAAGAAAAATAAATTAAATTTGAAATGACCACCACGGAATTATGGTTTAATGATTCGTCTGATGAATAGAGTTTAGCTCCTGTGTAATGCCCTTCCATTTTTTGGATGCCTGTACTTTAGAGCAAATACCTTTTGCCAACAGTAGATCTTCTTCCATGAGAGAAAGGATATTAACAAAAGTAATTTACAAGTAGTATTTGGTTGACCAAAACCAAAAAAAAACCAAATACATTTTTAATAAATTTTGCACAGTTTTAAACTCCGTCGATAGCAAATTTGTGTTCGATAAAAAATTCGCTGAACAAGGAAATTTTCGACAGCGATGCCAACTCATAATACAAATTTTACATTCGATAGTCGATTTTCGATAGCCAGCGAATCGATTCGATTGTCGAATGCAGCTCATAATAGGGTTTCTTATATTACGTACAAATTTTATAAATTACGCTACGTTTAAAGTGTTGCAGTATTCAAATTATTATAATGATATTTAAACGTTGACAAAAAATCAATCAAAAAATCATGTTTTCTTTTTTTTTCTTTTTCAGGTAAGCAAGTTGTGCTGACTTTGTAAATAAAATATGACAAAAAAAAACAAGGTAATTTTTTTTAGCATTCCTAGCTGAATAGCTTTTGTTAAAGATATGTACATATTTCAAATTGTAAATTTCCAAAATTACTTTCCTGTAATCATGCTAAAACTAAATTTTACTAAAATTTAAACATAATTTTAAATCTTCAACAAAATTCTGTTACATTATTTTAAAGACCTCAACAACCAAACAATAATTTGCCAACAGAAAATAGCAACTGCACAAAAGAATTCCAATAAACTCAAACAAAAAGTGAAGCTTTAAAAAAAAAAAATCATACAAAAAACCCCCAACACCAAAAACCTTCATACTCCTCCAACTCAGCCATGTACCAGATAATCAAACAAATAAATGTCAGACATTCACTCAAACTCACACACGCACTAACAAACCCATACAAATTCATTATAAATCCCCTAAAGGAACAAAGTACAAGTGGAGAAGTAGAGCAGAGGAGCAGGCTGGCAGGCAGTCAGGCAATAATGATATGTATTCGTAATGAAAATATAAAAGAAGATTCTACTTGATTGGTATGGACAATTTTGTGCACGTGCAAAGTTAAAACAGTGGCGTCTTTGCAGTTCCAGTTACTTGGTGTGCTGTAAGGGCAGGGTTTAGGATACCACCCTGGTGGATGTGTACAAACGTATAAATGAAATAAATGTGCTCTAGTTCCATGAACAACCCCACAAATGTTGGGGTGTGTCTGCAAATTGTATTCATGAGTTTGTTTTCATAAAACTAGCAACACAAAGTAAAAAAAAAATCAACAACAACAACAACATTGTTGATGATGAAAATGAAATGTGTGAAGTATTTATTTCTTATTTGTTTATTTGGAGTGTAGTGGGGGGTTTTGGCAGGGAGGGGGGGGGGGGGCTTATTTACACTAATACTGGGTAATATTGGGTATACAATTGCTTGAGTAGAGTTTGTATGTGTTTTAAGGAAGAAAAAGTCTACCCCATTCCAACTTGTTCTAAAGTTTGTGTAGAATGCGCCCAGTTAGAAATTGTGTAATAATGTGGTCACATACAGTGGGGAGCAGAAAAGAGGCACATGTTTGTACACTTTTTATTGTATAAAAATAAAACGCATAAAGAAATTAAAAATCAACATGCATGAAAAAAAAGGAAATAAGAAGAATAGTACCGTCAAGTTTGTACCTAACTTTATTTTTTTTTATTTTTTTCCTTCTCATCCAAAAAATACTTGCCTTAAAGTGTCAGAATTGAAGAGTGTGAAAGCGGACTTACTGATTTCCAGAAGTTTTCGTAACATTTTTAGCTATTTTTTCAATACCAGATGTTAAGTTAGCGGTTACTTCAGTTTTTGTAAGACGCTTTGGTCGCATTGTACTAGACACATTTTTTACGGTATTAATTTTGGTGTACTTGTCTATAATTTTGTTTTATTGCACAGTGACGCCTTCCAATGATACAAGCTTTTATAATTTGCCGAGTCTCAATTAATGTTTTTCTTCCTATTGCAAAGAAACTTACAATTACTTTGAACGGCACCTTTTAGTTCTGTTTTCAGCAAAGAAAATTTAAAGAATTACCACTACTTTTGGAATGACAGACTTTTTTTGCATGAGGATAATGCCACTCCTTCGTTTATATTGAGACGTTAAAATGTATTTATTTTAACAATAAATCATTTAAATTTATATACGCTTTAGTTTTTCTGTTTTTTTTTTTGTGAATTTATTTCTACTTGACTAAATATATATAAATTTAATATAATTGTCTAATATAACATTATTTATATATATACAATTCAGCTTTTCTTTTAATAATATGTGGTGTTGACTTTATTTTGACGCTCATAGTACATGGACATACTATGTCGTGACTCAAGCAATTTATAAAAATGTTCCAACTGGGTTGCTTCTTTCCTGACATGGGGGTTGTTTGGTGGGTTGTTATATGGCATGTTTTGGCTTTTAGTACATAAGAAAAATAAAAGACTTAGATACTGACTTATTGTCTTTGTAAAGGCAAAATGTATAAAGTATTTTTTTTAGAATTGCTCGCCGCTATAATCCAAATTTTTAGCATTTTCTTTTATTATTTGTTCTTTCCGTTCTTCCATTAGCAAAGTGTGATGGTATTTCTTAAAGCATGAAAACAACCTTGTCAGCTGTTTGAATATTTCGTCTGTATAAATTGTCGAAATGGTGGTTGTTTTCTCTGTTAAGAGTGGGAGTAAAACGGGCATAAATTTACATCTGTTTAAGTAGTTTTTGCAGGTGGTTAATAAGGAATTTAATGCTATTCATGTTTGGTATTTTGGAGACGTAAAACTTTATTAGAATTTTGGATTTCAGCAATTTTTTGTTGTGGCGAAATAAATTGTTTTGACAAGAAGGACAGTTTTATAGTCTTTTAAGAAATAAACTTAGCAAACATGACTACAATTTTAGCATAAATAATTACTTAAAATCTAAAAGTATATTCATATATAACAGTGATCGCTACTCAATGCTACCTAGGGGACGGACATGATAGGTTACTTAAATGCGACCAAACAAAGTTCATAGTATCATAAATAATTATAATAAATAATGTATAAGAAACAAAAATCACAATCAGATTACAATTATGTATATCTATTATTATAATCCATATACCAAGTTCTCTCTATGCCCGCCACTGATTTATATGCCTTGCCATTGCCCTTCATTTAATATCGAACAATTAAGTAACTGATCAATTACTCCTTTACTGACACACCCTATTAAGCAGCCTTCAATCAATTATTATTTCTATATAAAGCTTTCTAAAGCAAGCATCAATATAGTTTAAAAACTCTATTTAATAATTTAATAAATTTGCCTCAAACTTATTCTGCTAAATGATCTAATTCTCATGATAAATATAATTTGTTTTCTTTTCATACATATATTGCAGTTTCAGTTTTCATTTATATTTAAATAAATATTTGTTTGTTTCTTGTTGTTTAAATATTCGTTTACAATTATTTAAGACACAAACCCCTGTGGCGTATACGTGTTAATAATGTTTTCTTTCGCCTGTTTTTTTTGCCCACTCAACCGTTTGCTGTCTTAAAGTTTTATAGTAAAATATGCATATTGCACAGTGAAGCGAGAAGCAGAAAATTGTAGTAAATATTTGGAGTTTAAAAAAAATAACTTTATCCAGCTTTCATTTCCGATACAAAGAATAGGAATAAAACAATTTAATTCATTGCAGCAGATGTTATTTTACAGCTCTGTGTTTTTTTTGGATGTATGACAAAATGATTGCCATTTAAATAAGTACTGCCAACTTAAAGTTCTATACATATAAAAGCACCCTATAGTAAACTTTACTTCTGTTTCAATTCTTTAGAAGTTTTTTTTATAGTATACTGGGCTTTTAAAACCTAAACCACTTGATACACAGTTGTAATCCTTATTGAAATAATATTCATAGCCATTATTTAATAAAATACATATTGGAGCCACTGTGCGCTATTATTTGTTATTTTACTAATAGTTCATAAACAAAACTCTATCATTAATATATTATTGGGTATAGGAAAGTGATGTATCATTGCGGTTAAAGGAAAATAAAATAAACACATAATTTTCTCAGTGCGGTCAATTTAGCGTTTTTCGCTTTAACAACCCAGCATACCATTCTAGGAGCGCTCCGAAAAAGGAAAAAGAAAAGAGCATTTTCAGAGCGAAAGAAAAATTTGTTTGTTACTGTCCTGAGTCGGCACGCAGTATGACTCAGAAATTCCACTTAATGATGTGTGTAACAAAGCATTGTTGTCTTGTTATTTGTGCTTTGAAAAAAAAAAAAAAAAAAAAAACATAGCTGTACCACACAAGCATAATAAAAACAAGATTACACAGAGCCCAAGAAAAACCCCATAAAAGACTCTTTTCTGACATTATCTAAGAGCTCTTTAAGAGCCCAAAAAACCCTCATAAAAGACTCTTTTCTGACATTATCTAAGAGCTCTTTCTGACGGACTATTTTCAAATGTAATGACCCTCTTTTCTGAAGGTTTTAGGAGCAATTATGATTGTTTTTTGGGCTCATAAAGAGCATGAACGCTCCGGAAAAGGTGTCAAAAAAGACTCTTCGGACTCATATCGCTTGCTGGGTTGCAGTTTGCCAGTCAATTTGAAGTCTTTTTATAAGCACTCTCATAAATAGGAACCTGTTTTTGTAAGTCATTACATTTTGTGGCTTACAAATCATTAAAGGGTAAAGCAAAGTACAACACGCCAGAATAAACTTAAACTGCTCATAATTACTTTTGCGTGAAATATGATTAACTAAATGAGAATTATATTGAAATTTTCGTGTGCGCATTTAAGTGTATGTATTTGATTATAAGACGGACTCTATTTAAATACTTTTAAATAAGATGACGGATGGCAGTAATGGTTTAACATTACCAATTTTTTTTTATAGAATACGGACTACGATTTTTTTACCTAACCAAAATTTTATTACTTTTTTTAATATTTCTTAACTTTGTGTACCTCATGTTCGTCACAGTCTTGTGTGCTTTGGTAAAAATGATCTCCTACTTGTACATCATAATATTTAAATGGCGTTAATCACCAATTTGAATTGATATTGCAGTGTTTTTGTTTTCCTATATTTAAATATTCAATAGCATGTGGTTATTAAATTATGGCCAACTTGATAAACACTAGCAAGAAAATATTCAATAATACTTATATACTCATAAAACGTCTTTTTATACAATGTATCTATTAACCCATTAACGCCCAAAAGGCAACTGTAGGTGAAAAAATGTTTTTGTTGTTATTTATTAATTCAATGTCAACTAAATAAATGGAATAATAAAAAAAACTTTAAAATTTGTATTCACTTTTTAGAAAACTGGGTGTCCTCATATGGGGACATTGGACGTACTCAGTATGAAAATGCCCAAAACAGTGTTTTTCAACGCAAAGCGTTTTTGCACATAATACACATCTCCAGCGACATTTTCTATGACAAACAACACATGGCGATTGGTTTACACTCCGTTACGGATTATGACCGTTGTTTTTGAGATTAGGACCAACTATAGTGGATGATATTTGACGCCACTTTAATGCTTTGGGCTGCAAATAGGACCGCGCATTACTCCGTCTGAATGATAGTTGGTGCATCAGAGTGGTATTTTCAGCTTTACATAGTATTACGTGCAATCGCCAAGCGTTACTTACTGCCCAATCTAAAATATATTCAAATATTGGCCACCACTATTTTTGCCTCTCATGATTTTCGACTATGTTTTCGACTTGGTTTTCGACTACCAAATCAAGACCACTGGTCAAATATGTTTTCAAACAAAACTTAAGGGCTGTGGCCGTTCACATTTATAACGAAATCATCAACTCTACTACTCATTGCATCATTCCTATTATATGTTGTGCTATAAGTTGGGTTTTCACGTCTCCATCTAGGATTTTGTTGGTTATTTTGATTCTCTTTTCTTAGAAAACTTATCACTCCAATCTGACGTAGAATTATCATTTTGTTGTTTCAAAGCAATTTCTATTTCTCCCGGTACATCATTTGTCATATTTGTACAAAGTATATCTTGTTCATCACCTTTATCGACATCACTTACAGCAGCAGCATATGGTGGCATGACTAAAATATCATATGTATCATCATCATCATTTTCCATTATGTAATTAACAGCATCTTCAAGTCGTAAAAAGCTGTTCCGACCTCTAAAAAGATTTCTGTGCGTCATATTGAAGAAGATCAAAAAGCCTGTGAAATTGTAGAATTTATTAATACTTTCGCCCGTTGTCCCCAATTGGGGACAGTCGAATAAAATTATCCCTTCTAAATCACTTTTTTACTTTTTTGTCAAACAAATGGAATTTAAAGATTGTTAACACTCTAAGGGACATTATTACAACTTGCCTCTAATGTTCTTAATAGTAAAAGGTAACTTTAATTAAAGTGAGGAATAAAGTGACCTTTAAGATTTTTCGTTATTACAACTTCCTTGTAAAATAAAATAATTTTTTTTCTAAAATATGGCAATACCAGTGAAAAACCGATTACTTTTGACAAATTACTGACAAGAAACAGTAAATTCTGTGTGTTTGTGAAAACATTTGTTTGTGAAAAAAATATAAATCAAACGTCTGCTTTCCATTTTTGTTTATCAAATTATTTATTGGCAAAACAAAATTAAAATTAATTTATTTTTCATGAAGTTGACATTTTTTCCAGAACATATGGCAACTTCAAATACATACCTCACTATAAAATTTAAAGGCAAGATGATCTTCCCTTTAGCTTATCGGTTGGTTTTAGATTAAAGTAAACTTGTAATAACCAAATACTTCTTATCTATCCGATAACATCATACTTTTAACTATTACCAAGTTGTAATAATGGGCCTAAACAAAATATTTTATCGATAAAAACGAATTTTTAAATCAATAGTATTAAAAAAAAAAAACTGGAACATGATCAACAAAGTACACCCGAACAAAATACAAAATTAGAAATACTAAATACTGCAAATACTTCTTATTTTATAACACGTGTCTCTGATTATAAGTTCAACTAAGCCTAAAGAAGCGGTATATATGTTTACATTAACTTAAATAAGGGTTTAAGTTAGAGTTGGCAGCTTTTGAACATGTGTTAATGTAATGGGTTAATGTAAATACTTCCTTACAAAAGTGTTTTGCTTTATAATGTTTAAATTTGTTTGCCTGTTAAAAAACTTGAATAACTTTAATGTATGTCCAGTTCTAAGTGTACCGTACATATTAGACCAGAAAAAAATATTTAAATATTTGTATTACATTCAAGTCTGAACTATTGCACGTTTCCTGATTTTCAAAGGTATTTCTGTCTGATAGCGTTGTCTTGGATGAGTGTTTCCCATTGTTCTTTGCAAACAATTCGATCATTGTTCTGGAATGGCCATCATTAACTGAGGGCTACTCTTTATTGCGATGTGAAAGCAAATTCAATGCGATAAGCATCGCAATAGGGAGTGACCCCCCTGAACCCCATCGAATATTTGTGAGGTGACGTACAAAACACAATTACTTCTTCGAGGAATTGAAAGTGACGTAGGAGTCTATACATGTTGAGCGACGTCGACCCATCGAATATTTGTGAGGTGACGTACAAAACACAATTACTTCTTCGAGGAATTAAAAGTGACGTAGG
Source organism: Bellardia pandia (assembly GCA_916048285.2). Taxonomy (NCBI): domain Eukaryota; kingdom Metazoa; phylum Arthropoda; class Insecta; order Diptera; family Calliphoridae; genus Bellardia; species Bellardia pandia. The sequence goes on from OU696531.1 coordinate 27,685,982, forward strand.
AGTCTATACCTGTTGAGCGACGTCAACGTTGCATATGATCAAACGATTTGAGACTGTAATGAAGCTAAAAGGTTTTGCAACAAAATATTAACAAAAATTTTAACAGAAGTGTAAGCGTTTCCAATTAGGTGTCTCAGTCAAATTGAAGAAAATCAATTTTTTTTTTTTTGAATAATTTCTTAAGCTACTTTTATTTCTATTCAGCCCAATTATGAATAACAAATCCGCTGGAGTTTTTTTCCCTTTTTATTTTTTTAACATTGAATTTGAATAGGAAAAATGAGAAAAAGGAAAAAACTCCCGCGGAATTTTTATTCATGAGTGGGCTAATTATTTTCTATTAAATGGAGAAATGTTTTAAACTAAAATGTTTTAAACATGAATTCTATGGTTTGCAAAGTGTTTTCAATTACTTGCCTACAGTTGTATGCTAGTGTTTCATTAAATAAAAATATATTTAATTAATGTAGTAGGGTATCTTTTGATACTTTGCAGAAGTATTTAAAGTGTTCATTTATAACTTTTTTTTTTAGTTCTGGGTGTGTCAGTATGTGGTCGTTTTTAGCTGTCTGTTTTTTAGCGTTTCATTTTGGTTTTAAGTTCTATATGAAATTTTATTTATTTGCCTATTTTATGATCATTTATAAATCTAAATTTTTTATTAATAATAATATATATTTAAAATATGATTATTATTTTAAATAAACCAAGTACTTATATTTCATTTGAATTCATGAGTTGTTATTGAATGTTTTCGCTAGATAATCGATTCTTAATAGTTCTTTTTGGCCACATACAAAATTAAGGTGTGAGCATGTGTTTGTTGAACTCTGTATGGGGTCTTTTTAATTTGATATTCAATAGATATTTGATGTAGCAATATAATTGATATAATCGTGCAGAAGTCGGCAGAATCAACTGGAATGCAATTTGATACTGTTTGTTACTGAATCTAGGCTGTAATTTCCTAAATAGAAAAATTTTCTTATTTCATTTTAATGTCGTAATACTCTGAAGATATGCTAAATAGATGAACAGAAAAGTATACCGAAGATAATTGTCACGAACGCGACACTTACTTCAGAAAGATACATCGTACAAATCAGAAGACAAAGACCCCTAAAGTTGTAATTTCTGTAGTCGAAAAACTTTATCGTGATACTCCACGTTTAATTTAAATGTTAAAATTGTATTTGGCCGGTAAGAATTACGAATGATATATACTAAGGAGATAAGCACAGAAATATACTAAATATAATAGTCACGAATGCGACACACTACGGAAATATATTTCAAACAAAACCGAATTAAGGCTGCCTGCAGTTGACATTTTTAGATTCCATTATTTTGGTTGTACACTAAATATAACGGTCACGAATGCGACACACACACTATGGAAATACATTTACGGCTGCCTACAGTTGACACTTATACTTTGTTTTCACTATGTCATTTTTGTTGTCAAATTGTCCAAATTGTTGGCAATTGTATGAAAACGGGTTGTCATATGGCGTCATCTATGTTTGCAATCATGATAGATGACGCCATATGACAACCCGTTTTCATAAAATTACCAACAATTTGGACAATTTGACAACAAAAATGACATAGTGAAAACATAGTGAAAACTCGGCAATAGTAGTTTCCATGATTTTGATTATTCGCTTTACAAAGTTACAATCTAGATTAACTACTACAAGTACATTTAACATATTTGCAGCATTCTAGTGATATTGTTTCAAATACCTTAAACTTTACACATCATAAATATTTCTGATCACAAAAGAAACTATTTCTATTTCAGAAACCGCAGTTTTTACATTGCTCATAACATGACAAATTCAGTTTATAATAAACAAAGAAATAAACAGTCTTCATCCAATCGTTAAAGTATAAACAATACAAATTCTTTGCAATTACAATTGTAAGACAGAAAAAAAATATGAAATGAAATCTCTAGAATTAAGTGCTTTCGACCAAGTCTCACAAAATTTAGATGTGTTGCAGTATCTCTTTAAATGTCTCGATGCGCCAGATCAATTGAGATTCGCCAATGTTACGGCACAATTAAAATATGTCTTTCGCCACTTTATCTGGCATAAAAACACTTATAAAAAACTGGAAATAATAAAATACTCGCACACAATTCGCCTGAAAACAAACGACAATGACAAACAAATGGATTTGGATCTGTTTTTGGAGGAATTGGAATATTTTTTAAACATTTATGGTCTGGATGTTAGGGAATTGAGTGAAAGTCATGGCAGTGCTTTGAACATGCCAGCACAGTTGAAAAACCTGACCACAATTAAATACAGTTATTTGCTAATTTGCAAGGATCAGTTACAATTATTGGCGCAAACGTGCACACAATTGCAGACCCTGTCAATTTATGGCTGTTGTAATAAAAATCACAAAATCCTGCGTCTGGGCATAGATGTCAAGGTAGTGCACTTGTTGGCCATGAAGAGTTTGAAAAATTTTTCTCTTAAAACTGGTCTGGACTATAAAATAAAATATGGATTTGTTGAGGACTTTATGAGAAAATCAAAACAGCCTTTATACTTGAGCAGTCTCTTAGAGTCTCTGGATATTTACATGTCCAACTTGAATTCAAGGTTTTTGGAAATCTTTACTTGCCTCAAATCACTAACAATTACAGTGTTTTATCCCGTTACCAATCAGGAGATTCTTGAGTTGGCTGAGTGTTGTCCTGTACTCAAACAGTTGACGTTTCATTTTGTCACATTTGAAGATGTGGACAAATTTTGCGCTTTAATAAATTTAAGCGATTTGTCCTTCTATAATTGCGAAGGCTTGACTTATGACAATTTAAAGGAGATATTAACCAAAATTCAATTGCTCACATTTACCTCAATTGGCACTAAATATGAAGGTTTGTTTCACTACTATTTTATAGCGCCTACAATTAAGTCCATTTATATTGATGCCATAAAATCGTTTGATTTTGAGTCGGAAATGGACTTTTATAGATCATTGAAGAGAGCTGTTTAACCTTAAAACCTTAGGTTGTAAATATGTAAATAAATTTGAAATGTTTTATTATAATTGAAATAAGTTTGTGTGAAAAAACCAGTAAAAAATATATGGATTAAGCCATAATCGAGCAATAAAGGAGTAATGACTTGTTCATCCATTTGGAGTAATAAGCGAGCTTTCAAAACTTTTTTTGTTTTGTTGTCTATGCCTCGCTTAATACTCCAAATGGATCAATGAGGGATGTATCAGTTCGTTTTGGTTTTTTTTTCTTCTTTGACATAACTGTAAAATATTTTCGTTTTGTTTTTCTATTTAGAGCTAGTTTCTTGGATAAAGATAAAAATCAGACAATTTTTTGCACGGAAAACTTTCTATATTCAGTGGGATTCGTTGCTATTTTTCGTTGCTGTTAAAAAATCTCCTCAATTCCCTCAATTCATTTCCGGTGATGCCACTCAAATTCAAGAAAACAGGATTCCAAATTTCATTTCCGCCGTTGCTATTTTTCGAGGCTTTCTTGTTTTTGCAAAAAATAACCAAATTTGTATTTATGCTCTTTTAGGAGACAAAAACGATTACTCCCTTTATGTTCTTTTAGGAGACAAAAACGATTACTCCCGCTATGCTCTTTTAGTAGACAAAAACGATTACTCCCTCTGTCGTCATTTTCAAGATCAAAGGGAGTACTCCATAAGGAGCTTAAAAGGAGTACTCGTGTCTGCGGACATGCTGTGTTAAAAATCCTGTGAGGTTCGGAGTTTTATGGAGTAATCCATTACTCGCAAAGAAGCGCTCCAGGATTGCTCTTTGGATGATCCTATTTTTTACTGGGAATATATTTTTTGGCAACAGCTGTTTTACAATTGTGTTCTTTTGTTATTTCTTTCTAATACAAAGAAATTTTGATATTTTTCCTATTCACTGGCCAGGGCTTAATTATAAAATTATTTTTTGAATCACTGTGACATCATGTCATTGACAAGCAACTCGTTTAGTTAGCGAGGTATCTTTGATTTGTGACAGACTTAGCAGGAGTGTTTCTGAAGAAAATATGAAGAGGAAATATGTTGTCCAGCATCGCATCCACACTGGTTGGAAGAGAAAACCTCACCGGATGTGATGATGCACAGTGGGCATACGCCAAGTAAATTTTTTCTCGTTGAGACCAAATGTTTGCCCCACTGTGCAGTACAGTGTTTACTTACAAATTGTAAATTTATTGAAAAAAGGTTTTGATATGAAACTTTTGTCTTGCGTGCTATTTATTCTCATCGGAATGTCTGGGGTTTGGAAAGAGAAATTGTTTATTAACCCATCCAGGGATAAATACTAGTTGCTGATATCGAAATGAGTTATCTTAGACTACCTATTTAAGCACCTTTAAAAATGGACACAATTTCCTATCCATTGATATATAATATGCCTTCCTTAACTTTTCCACGTCCCAAATTAATTATGAAATATTTACTTAATAGTTCGCTAGTGAATTTGCACCTTTTTTTTATTGAAATAAAATATTTTTTATTGATAGGAAATCATGTCTATTTTTAAAAAAATATATAATACTTTGGACAAATAAGGATTTCCAAAAAAGTTCTGAACAATCCCTAAAACTTAATTTTTCATATTTTTGGCCATACTATCTATGCCAAGGGGCGTACTGTCTGTCTATTGCAGAATAATTAAGAACATATTTTTACGCCATAAAATGACAAAAATCACATTTTAAAAATTTTCTCACACTGAAGAGCTTATGAGTTCAACATTTAATTTTACCTTTAATTTTCCTATATTCCTTCTTCTAAATTCCCCCACTGTGCGTCGTTGAAGATCGTATAATCAAGAAATGATGCTGACTGTATGGAAAATAACTTTGAGGCTTTAGTAAGATAAAACCAGTAACCATTAACAGAGTTGTAGACAATTAATTAGATTGAGAGGATGTTCCCTTGTGTATCCTATATTCTGTGTTGTTTAGAAACTGTTTTAAAACATTTGCAATTGATTTGCCACTATTTAATTTTAGATAGTTAAAATTTTCAGTCTTATTCTAGCCACGGCACTTTGGGCGCTTATAACTAAGTTTTTCTTGACCTCTACTAGCAGTCTAGGATGCTTAATTTAACAAATTTTGTTTGATCGGATCGCGTTGACTATTACCACTCTGTGGTGCTGATGTCATTAATAAATACATAGTTCAGATTTTGCGTAGAAGAAAAAGTTTAGTCGCATTCCGAGCCTGTCTCTTGTTTTGTTTAGTCTTTGCTGGCAAAATCTCCTAACACTAGTCCTAAGCATAGCTTCTTACTTATAGATATGATAAATATTCTTACGCCCCAAAGTCAAGAACTCGAGATCACCTGCGTCCAACTTAGCGGAGAGACCGCTTGTGTCACATCAGTCTCTTTTGTACGTAAAGTTCTTATTTGTTTTCTTATAAAGCGTCTTTCTTTTATGGTCCTTCGGAGGGTGTTTGGGATATCTGGCGTTCTATACTAGAAAGTCATCAAGAGCTTATTTTCCTTATTTATCTCATAATGGTTTTAATTCAGCAGAGTTATAGTATAATACTTTTCTATAGGATTGTAAACTATTCAACACGGTGTATCTAAAGCAGGGGCTTCCATTTCATAGCACAATTGTGCTACCACTACCAAGACATATTTTTATGCTCTTCAATTCAGTCGTCGATGTGACTTCGACAAGTGCACATGTCTAGCGGATGCTATGTTATTTTTTTCAGGTTAACAGATGATGACACTCAAAAAATATTGTGCGGTCAAAAATGCTTTTGGTAACATACATAGCAAATTATAAAATATGTATATTACTAACATTTTTCTTCGGCTTTAAATAAATGTATTCTCTCAATTTTATTACTCTCTGGTACGCACTAATACACAAGCAAAAAATTTTTGGAAGCCCCTGATCTAAAGGTATGGTGACACATGGCAAATGTTTACTCAAAAAAGCATAACCCCTGGTTTAAGCGCACATTTGTTTGACATTGTTTACTCGTCCGTCTTTATTTTTATACAACTGAAACAGATTGTATTTGGTAGTTTATATACACGAGTGTAGCCGTTTCTCTGGTTCCAGACACTAGTATATTAATGCCGTTCAATATGAATCAGAGTCATAGATAATAGTTATGAGACAAATCTAACTGTTAGAGACAAAAGTACAGTCACAGATCCAGTAGATATCCTTGAGCTAGTGAACAGACGCAACTATGTTGGGTTCGATGTAAGCCGGTCAAAGGAGGAGCTTTGTTCGTTTACAACTGCCCTAAACATAGGCGACCGACTCTGTGACAAATGGTTGGTTTTTAAAAGCTTAATAGCTACATTCACAGTCTTTAGTTAGCTAATGACAAAGGCTTAACTAATGATTCTTTATTCGCAATGCTTAGTTTGCCATTAGTTAAACCCCCAAACGTCGTTGGTTAACTATTAGTCAAATAACAGCTGTTGCTATGAAAATAAAGTTTAATCCTGCTTCTGTGATACTTAGTGCAATACAATTTAATTGTACTTTGACATTTTTATTTTTGTTTATATTTTTGCAATTGTTTTGTTTAATTAAATTTATGTTTTATGTTGTGTTTATGTAAAACAATGTATGCTAAATATTCTAAATGCAGAACTATTGACAAAAGATTATATATCTAATAAAATATCCCTGATGATGTTGGGAATCTCCAACGAAACGTCGGAAAAATAAATTATGAAATAATCTTTTATTTGCATAGAATACATGACCTTAATAAGCCCAATTTAGAATTTTCTAAACAAATCAATAATAGTTTACAATTGTTTTCGGCGACAATGTCTTACGGCAAATATGTCTTACGAATTAGAATAATGGCTAAATTTACAGTCTTAATAGTAATAGTTAAACAAAAAAAAGGTTAGTTAGAATAGTTAGTATTTTAGTTTACCAATGGTTAACTAATGACCGAGAATTCGGCCATAAGATACCAAACAGTGTCGGACAGAAACAAAATTACAGATAGCGATTTAAGAGACATTTCCTTTATCAAGTTTCAGCATTTTCAGAAAAGCTATAGCTTTTTCTAACCACTGTCTTGGTGGTATAAAAAAGACTCAAGTTTTATGTAATTTTCATTTGAATAAAATTTATTTATTGCAAAAAAATTAATCCTTCAAAACTCCCTTAATTAGAGTCTTTCTATAAAACATTATATTACAGAAAACTAATTTAACAACTGGCACATTTTTCTTCAACTCAAACCAAAATTTATTCATAAACTCCAATCACATTTGCTAAATTCTAGAGCAAATCAATATCGAAAACAATAATCTGAGTAAATGTTTACATTACAGAAAGAACTCTCTCTGTCTCAATTGAGACAAGGACTTGCAATATCTCATAAGTTGCACAAACGAACAAGTAGCAAAAAAAAAAAAAAAACAAATAAAATAAAAACGAATTGAAATGAATCTCAATATCGATGACTAAATAAATTGTCAAAATACGCACGTACTGTAGCACAGCTACATACATGAGAGTGAATACAATACATACCAAATCATCAAGTATAAAAATGACAAGATGTACAAGAGTGGTGCCCGAGATGTTTGATTTCAAATTTACACAGGGATTACAACGACAAATGTGCGAAATTTTGTGTAGAATCGCTGAATGACAGCAGGCAAATTGTGTGTAAAATACCCGGTGAAATCATATTCATACATACAATTTGTACAGAGTAGTTTCAACATTTGTGTTTTGTTTGCCAAAGTTTTGTTGAACAAATATGTTCAAATTCTGTATCTGGCAATGTATATACATATGTATGATTTAGACTGTGTTTATAAAAAAAGGGATGAATATGATTTTGTTGGTCGTTGTTTGTATTGTATTATTTCGTAAATGATTGAATGAACAAATGTTGAGTATACTTGAGTGTGGCATAAATGTTGTTGCCACTTCTTGCTTTGGTGTGTTAAACAAATAAACAATATAATTATTGGATATTTTTTTTTTGCAATTCATTGCTTTTATTTTGTTTAATATTGGAATTGCTTTGACAAATGTTTGAACACCTGTCTCGAAATCAAAACAAAAGACAGAAATTTCTCCAATTAATGTAAATTTCTTGCATTACTAATGTGTCCTGGGAATCCTTTCAATTAACTTAATTAAAAACGAATCTAATATTAAAAATGAAACACAACATGTTGTTTTATTTTACCAGCTCTTGTTTCTTTTTGTTTTAGTTTTTATGGGGGGGGGGGCGACTTCTAAAACATTTAAATATTCTGTGGAAAGGGTTTAAGTCCCCTATTATGTTGCTATATTTAAGTTTGTCATTATTTCGTTTATTCGTGCCACTGTCTTGTGTTATTGTCGTTGTAAGTAAATATTTACACACACTTTGTACATTATTTCTGTTTGTCATACAATCATTTTACTATAATAACAAATTGTAATTTCAGTGGTAAAAGCGGAATTTCATTAAGTGCTTGAATTGGAAAATGTAAGTTTTTTTTATAACCAGAACTTTTTTTTTTTCAAAATAAAATAAAACAAAGTATTTATAAGCAAATCATTCGTTTTTTATTGTGTTGGAAAGAAGAATGATAGCGGACAGTTGTCCAGCTCGACACGTAAATATGTAGATTTTTTTATTAATCGTATATTGAGCTTTAAGGCTGTAATCGACTCTCGTTTAGCTCTGTACTATATATTCCACCGAGTTATAATTTTACATAGGCATAAGCAAGGAGTATTCGTGTTTAAATGGAGTCTCAAAGACTTCGCGTGAATCTCTTGTTGAATATGCAAAAAACATAATTTGTAAATATCGACAATAATTTGATCCGCATTGTGCCTGGACCAGTGTTGCCATTTTAGAAATAAAGAAAAGCGTCAAGTGTATAGTAAAAAAGGGTAAAAAGGGTAAACAATTACAAAAAAGGGTAAAAAGCGCCAAAAAAATTTAACAAAAATTTTGTTATCATGTTGTTTTGCTTTGCAAATAACACCTAAAAAAAAGATTAAAAAAAGATTGGCAATAAAACAAAGGGTAAAAAAACAAGAAACTTAGAATATCAAAAAGCATGTTAAAAGTTTTAAATAAATAATTAATTTTATTATCAATTCAGTTACCAGGAGTAAACAAAAAATTAAAACCAAATAACAATTCATAAAAAATAAAATATAAAGTTTTATAGAAAAACAATTTAATTTTCAAATACATCTGTTTCATAATCATCATCATCGGGCCACAAAACAGATTTAATGAAATATTCAGACCTTTTATAAGTTTGATTTGAATTAATTTTTAAGTAAACACTTGAAGGTAATTTATAATTGCAACAAGAAACTTTCGGCTGAGTTTAAAGAAAGTCGGTTTCTGATCTTTGGTTTAAAAAAATTCATTAAACTAAACGTTCTTTCGACTTCGGCATTTGAGTAAGGAAAAGAAAGTATACGAATAACAAAGTCAGCTAGTTCATGAAAAGGATTTTCTCCCAAATAATTTTTAAAATTGTAGACTTCAATCCAAAATACGTTTTTACAACGTTAGATTCTTTAGGGAAATTTATTTTTATTTTATTTATTAGAGACGAATCATTAATGACGTTTTGTATGAAATCAATAATATCCGCTTCACTATTTTTAAAAATATTGCCAACACTAAATAACGATATTTTTGAGGCAATATAAAATTTGAAGGAAGTCTACGATAATTTGTAAATTCTATTAAATTGTTCAATTATTTTATAATCTCTGCAAGACTTTTCGAAATGATAGCCAAAATAACAAAATTCGTTAACGCTTTAATCTAAATTACCTTCTAGATAATCAAAGTTTGTAATACTTAAATACTGTAAAGCTTGACATGGTTCGCATTGGCTGACTCGAAAGCTACATTTACTTTTTGGACTTCTTCCAAAATAGAAAAAGCGTCAAAAAATACCCTTTTTTAAAAAAGGGTATTTGAAAAAAATAAAAGGGTAACGAGACCAAAAAAGCGTCATAAAATACCCGAAAAGCGTCAAAATGGCAACACTGGCCTGGACTATCTTGTTATACACACCACCAAAAAGATTCGGGAGATATTAAGTTTCTCATTCCTTTTGTAACACATCGAAATATTTGTCGTACAACCAAATGGTCTATATTTTCTAGGTTCTCATAAGATTCTAAGACGATCTAGCCATGTCTGTTCATCTGTCCGTCTGTTGAAAGCATGACAGTCTTGAAATTTTTTTTTTTTTTTTTTAAAGAGAAGTAACATGAATGCTAAACCACCGAAGGAGGGCGCTGTGATAATTATTAGTTATGATGAATAGAAAGAAAAGTAATAATTATCAGAAACTAATGTTGTTTAAGTGGCAGCGCCTGGGAATCGAACCAACTAATGCTTAATGATATAAAAAGCTTTCTTCTTTCACGACCTTTACTTCTGCAACTATCCCCTTTCCAAAGAAAGTAACGCAATTATATGTAGGCCTAGTAATTGCCTGAGTGTTACTTGTCTTTAAAAAAAAAATGGACCTTACATGGGCATTGTGGCCAATAGTAAAGTTTTTACTTACTTATAACTGATCGGTGAAAAATTTCAGGTCGATATTGATATTTGTAAGATATAGAAGAACTTTAACAAGTCTTTCGGAGGTGGTCCCTATATGGAAGCTGGGCTAATTATGGACCGATCACCATAAAGTTAGTTAGTATGATACTTTGATCTGTTGATACCTTTCGTAGCAGTCTAAGATACTAAAGTTAACAAATATTATTTGGCTGCATTGATGATCACCACTCTTTGACTTTTTTAGACTTTGTCCAGGCTTGGATAACATATGCCCAATCTGGCGGTGATATCGCATGTGTCACATCAGTCTCTTATGTAAAGTTGTGTTTTCTTTTCACTGTTTTTAATCCGAGTAGCTTTGGGATCCAACTTCAAACTCTTTAAAACGATAATCGGTTTTAGGTTGGAAATATAAGCGATTGGGGATAAAACTACACGCTCTTTGTAAATTAAAGTTATTGGTTAACAAATATAGATTCATCTATGAGCTTAGAGCAGGCAGCTCCGTCTCAGTCTTATACCAAAAGTATTAATGACTTATCTTTAGTTTCAGCACACATCCAAACTTCCAAATTACCAGTTAAAACTTTACCTTATTTATATGAGTATCACCTTGCAAGCCAAAAGCGCCATCCATGCACTCATTGCAAAAATACACATTGCAATAATTTTAAAAACAATAACTTACTAAACAAACACAATACATAAATTGCAATATTTCAAGCCGAAATACATAATCAAATAAATACTTAAAATCATGTATGTACGAAATAAAAATTACAAAACTACAACGAAATCTAACTTACTTTAAGCTGAAGCTAAAGTAAAACATAAAACACATACAAAGCCATGACCAATGCAACTTTTCTACAGTCAGACAGTGAGAGCGTGAAATTTACGACTTAAAAAAAAAAAAAAAAAATAAACCAAATATATGCAGCTCATTTCAACTTCGGGCACAATGCAGACTCATAATTTCAACACTATTTAACAAATGCATGGATTTTATTTCCATGGCAAATGTTGTTGTTGGCAGACTTTATTTAACTTTACTTAACGCCTTTAGCCAGCAGTTTTATGAGCAAATTATAATAAATTTATATTTTTATATTTTCTTTTGTGAAAAATAGTTAGTTTTTTGGTTAAAAAAAAACATTTAAGAGTTTAGTTGTTTTTAAACATAATTTCTAATAAAACATGATCTTCATTATTATATTAGATGTGGTGGCTGATATGTATACATAGATACTTTTGTAAAGACTTTGCTTAACTTTTGACTTAGAACAATTGTATTTGTACTGCCCATTTATGTCAATAGCTTGTAGTTTTTTTTTTTCTATGGTACAAACTAAAACAATTCATTTGTTTGTTCTTTATTCTTAAAAATTGGTAAACAGATTTCAACGTTTTTTTTTTAGTTTTTGAGGCTAAATTTAGATGGATTTATTGTTTATTGAAATTGCCAATCAGTATGTGCCATATGACCGCTGCAATAAGGTGTTCAACTACATGTAAATTTGTATGTTTCCATTCATGTCTATTGATATTTTTTATTGCAAAGCATACATTGTAGGTTGCTGTGGGGAACAAGGTTGCCAGGGTTATTTTTGTATGCTCAAATGTCTGTTTTGTAATTCACAGATGTTCTTCATTGCACTACGTTATCAAGTTAAAATGTTAAATTTAAGTTTTACTCTTTGGTGTCAACCAACCAATTCTGACAATATTGATTTCTATGACACTCCTGACTATCATTTTGATTTAGCTGTAGTTTAGGTTAGACCTGTTTCACACTCATCAGTTCTGACTGTCAAGTCAAGTATATTTCAATGTGAAGGAAAAAGATAAAAGATAATTTTCTCTTTCACACTTGTCAGTTCTGACTGTCAAGTCAAGTATATCTCAATGTGAAGGAAAAAGATAAAAGATAATTTTCTCTTTCAAGCATTCATGAAAACTCGCTATCTACAAAATCATATATTTGAGTTAGAAAATTGGTTAAAGGAATTTAGGATAAAAGTTAATGAGCATCAATCCACAGAAATCCACGCAATATCACAACAATCCGAAGTTATACACTTCCCAATAGATGACAAATTAACACAAATGAAATTGAAATTTGTAATCCAGACAAATTGGTTCATTTGCAGAAACTCTAGGCTTAGTTTAGATAGTAAACGCCTATTTTATAACTTGATCGTAAAACCTACATACTTATATGGTGTTATAGAATACAGCTATGGGGAAACGGCTTTAATTAAGCTTAAAGTACACCCAAACCCATTAGCCCGTAACATATTAATTAATAGTGGCTATATTCGATTCCCGCCAAAGACTCTGGGTGTTTCCTGCAGACAACCCAAAAGCTTTGCAGTTTGTGTTTGTTAAAAAAAAAAAAAAAAAAAATAGCGGATCTGAGAAGGACGAATGTCAACTTAATACATATAAACATGCCAGTGCTAGGTCAGGTTCAAGTAGTGGTTCTAGTTCAGATTTCAGTTCAGGTTCTAGTTGAGGATAAAGTTTAGGTTCTTGTTCAGATTCTGGTTCAATATCTAGTTTTGGTTCTAAATCAGAGTCTAGTTCAGGTTCTATTTCATGTTTTGATTCCAGTTCAGGTTCCAATTTTGATTCTTTTTTAAATTATAGTTCAAGTTTTAGTTTAGGCTCTAGTTCAAATACTGGTTGTAGTTCAGATTCCGATTCACGTTCCAGTTAAGGATCTAGTTTATCTTCCAGTTTACGTTTTAGTTTAGGTTCTAGTTCGGATACCGGTTCTAGTTCGGATACCGGTTCTAGTTTAGATTCTTGTTTAGGTTCTAGTTCTGGTTCTAATTTAGTTCAGGTTCTATTTCATGTTCTGGTTCTAGCCCAGGTTCTATTTCAGGGCCTCTTTCAAGTTCTAGTTCAGATTCCGATTCACGTTCCAATTCAGGTTCTAGTTTAAATTCCAGTTCACGCTTTAGTTTAGGTTCCAGTTCAAATTCAGGTTCCAGTTCAGGTTATAGTTCAGTTTCTGTGTACTACTAGTACAGTTCTAGTTCGATACTATCGCCTATTTTACCATTCCCTGTAAACACTTGGCAGTCCTTCACATACAAATGGAAATTTAAAACTGCAACTTTGAAATGAATTTATATTTATACCCTACTCCACCATAGTGGGGAGGGTATATTGGATTTGTGCTGATGTTTGTAACGTCCCCCAGAAATATTGGTCCAACGCCCACCGATCTACTCAGAATCCATTTTAACGATGTCCGTCCGTCTGGCTGGCTGGCTGGCTGGCTTGCTGTCCATGTAAAGCTTGTGCGCAGAGTACAGGGCGCAATTTTGTAGATATTTCGATAAAATTTGGTACGTGATAGTTTTTCGGCCCAAGGATGGATGGGATTGAAACTGGTGGAAATTGGTGCTTTATTTCACTTTGCCACCATACAAGTGTCCTCCCAAAAGTTGGGTTTAACATAAATGCTTGAATTAAGCAACTATCCAAACAAATTTCACCACAACTGAGTGGTAAGTTAAGCCAAAACAGATCTGCAAATTGTATGCCTCATTTCCGAAAATCACTTTAAAGAGCAAACCTCTTTTAAAAATGTTGGTATCCAAATAATATTGAAGACAAATATATTTCCAATATGTATATACAAATAATACGGTACAATTTTTTATGATGGGTCCTTAATTAGTCGTAGCTCCCATATAAGGCCCACTTCCGCAAATCACTTTAACGACCATGAATTTCTTAAAAATGTTGGTATCCAAATAAAATTCAACACAAATAATTTTCATGTATGTATACAGAAATGATGACACCTAAATTTATAATGGTCGGTCCATAATTAGTGGAAACTCCCATATAACAACCTCTCCGTAATTCACTTAAATCTCCATAAATCTTTTAAAAGTATTTATATGGAGATAAAGTTTAACACATATAATATTTATATCCATAGAAATCATGACACTAAATTTTAGCGCCCATTTTTGAAAAACTGTTTTATACATATACTGGTTGTAGGGTATTATATGGCCGGGCCTGACCGGCTATGTTTTTTTTACTTGTTTTGTTTATGCCACATGCAGTATTTTTGTTGAATAATGATTGTAAATTACAAAATAGTCATAAACTACTCATGTAGGTAAAGTTGACATTGCCCTAAAGCCGTTTAGTAATCGAAACTGTTCATAAATTTTAAGTGATTTCTTGGCCGCTAAACAAACTTCCAATACGCGAATGAAATCTAAACAAATGGCAAAATGTTTATGATTAAAGAAACTCATTAGATTATTTCGCAATTCAAATAAATCCTTAAGAATTTCTTAATTTTCTTAAAAGCCAAACATTTTGACACGTGTTCCATTTCGTTGGCTAAAAAAAAAAACAAAAACACCCTTATTATTATGTTGTTGGCCCAATATTCATTGTTGCTTGTTTTCATTGCATTGTTCCTTAATAAAACACCAAAAATCACGTCTAATCAAGATTGATGGCGCATAACGAAGTTATTTGCCGTAACGCTTTATTGTTCTGTCCGTATTACGTTTTACATTAAAGACATGTAATCTCAGCTCCCCCTTTTCCAGACTTGGGTGGCAGGATGGGTAAAGTTGACATCATTTTGTAGATGGTAGATTTTATGTTCGTATTTATCTCAAAAATGAGTTGGCGTTTTGGCTTTTCGTTAGCGGTTGAGATGGGGGATGAAAGTTATTTGTGTTTTAAAAGTCATTTCTTAAATTAACAGTTGGTGAATTGTATGGTTCATATGACTTTATTGGATTGATCAATAGATAGAATGAGACAGACCACAATGTGTATGTTATTGGTATGAAAATAAAACACCTACTGTGAAAGAAGGAATTGCAATTATTGAAGAATCAAATCTCTGGATTTGGTAACGTAACAGATGTCCAAACAACTTTCTTATTCAAGATAAAAATCAAACTTACACAGACCCATTTTTCACAGATTTTAAAATATGTTTAGACCCAATACTGCTATCTCACTAAAATTCTACAAATTTCAATTGTCCCCTAACCAAGAAAATATTTACTTAATTTACTATTTTAAACAACCTTTTCTAACTTTCTATTACACATTCGTTTTATGTAAATTTTTAATATAAATATTAGAATGCAAACCAAACTTTCTAAACACCTCTTATTTAATGTCTTTATACAGCAAATCTTTATTTAACACCTGCTTTTTTCTGCATTCTGCAAATTTAAATTATTATTTTTAATTTAAATTTTCTTTTTTCCTGTTCTGCCGTCTCTTTTAAGCGCACTTATGAATAGAAAAACATAACAAGACTTTTATTTAGCTTAAATGTCATGTAATTTTTAGCTAAAAAGTCAGCTATCAAGTTTTTTTCCTCTTCTGCAAACGTTTAGAATTTCTTCTATTAAGACCAGTAGTCCGCAAGAAGTTTAAAATTATGCATGTTGCACAGACATATTGCCACAACTGCCGCTGAAGAAAAAATAAATAAAAAGTAATAAACATGTTGGCCAAGCAACATGGAATTTAACACAACCAGCATTTGCATCTGCATGTGTTAAAAATTATTTTTTTCCCCCCAATTGATGCCAATGAGGGAAAATGCTGACTTTAAGATGTAAGAAAAGTAGTAGCAAAATGTTTAGTATCTTTTATTAATCCATATGGGACTAATGGTTATGTGAAGGTACAATATGGCTGGTCTAGTTCTGTCTGTTCTAAAGGGTGATTTTTGGCAAGACAGTTTTTGCAGCTAAACTGTTTTCGTGTAACATGTTTAGTTTGGTCTATAATTAAACCATGAATCGACATACCAACGAATCACGCTGGCAGATTTTTTAATATTATTATCAGAATTCGTGCTCAGGGGGGAGCTCATTTCTGGTTAAATGGATAAGTAAACCAGCAAATTGTCATGGTTACTGTGAATCATTGTAAAAACTGCCAATACATCCCGAAAAATGCAGTGTTAGGTGTGGATTATTGGTCGATGGCATCATTGAACCATACTTCTTCAAAGACAACGTAGACGGTAACGCTAATGAGAATGTCGAACGCTACCGTGCGATGATTACAATTTTTTTTATGCCCAAAATGGAAGAGTTGTGGTGGTTTCAATAAGACGGTGCCACACAGCACGCGAAACAGTGGCCCAATTGAGAAGCGAGTTTGGGTGTGTTCAATTGGCCGACTAGATCGTACGATTTAACGCCTTTAGACTATTATTTGTGGGGCTGTGTTAAGGCTCATAACTGTAGAGACAAGCCCGCCACTGCAAGCTATTATTATTTTATCGTTTTTTATTTATTGAATCTTCATATTTTAATATCAACTTACAATACGTAATTAAATCTTAACACTGTACAACACATAATTTCGGGACTCAATTCTAATAATTGTTTATGAAAGTAGCCCCTAAAAGAAGAACTTCTGCATCATTCGTTTGGTCATGTTACATCAAATAATAATTTAAAAACTAAATTGAAGTTAGTAAGTATCGTATAGAGAATTTGTCACGTTTTAGGCTCTTTTGTTTGTCATAACTCGAGAACCACTAGTCCGAATAAGCTGAAACAAATTTAAAAAAAAAATTAAAAATTACAATTCCTTTAATCTGTTCATACAACGTTTCGCTACAACAGTTTCGCAGATATAAATAAATGTATGAAGAAAAAAATTTAATTTTTTTTTTATTTTTAATTCATAAAAAACGGTAAAAAAAAGTGTCAAGTCCTATTACTTTCACGTAAAGTCGCATAACCTATGAACAAAATGAGACATAAATCATGAAAATCGTGAACGCGTTTCGCTTTTATTCACAATTAAGTAAAGGTTGAATTTCAAAAATTTGCTCGATATATGCACAAAATTCTTTTAAAAACCGGAGAAAAATTAACTTGCACATTTCTCATTCGTCGACGCTTGTTAAATTGCAAAAATCGATCGACTTAATTGTAAAAAAAATGTTTGCCTGTAAATTGTCTCTATATTGGAGGCTGAAGCAGTGCACCATAGCTGAACACCATAGCACCAAATTGGGTTTAGAATAGCGTTGTAGAGTAGGAGTTTACAGTCCAAACTAAGGACCGAGTTTCTGCCAATAAGCCAATTAATTTGAAGAACGTATGAACTATTTGATGCTTAGCTGCGGGCATCATTTTCATGAAACCATATTGAAACTTTGAATTATATTGATCAATCTATCGACTCAAGTTAATGTATGAAACATTTCTCTAAATTGTATTTGTTTTTTTAGTCAAATCGGAAATCTTTAAAAAAATCACTCTTTAGTTCCATATTAGTTTTTGTTCGATTCTAGTTCTAGTGCTGTTCTAGTTCTGGGAGCTAATTCTCGAATTCGTATGCGAACGTTCGAATTTTTTAACATTTGGGACATACATACTTATTTATACTTACTCATTGTTTGTCAATCTTAAGGGCTCTCAGGTGTTTCTTATTTGTCTCCTTATGTCATTAATGTTTTCAATCTCGTCAGAATCAAAAGACGATGAGTAAAAAACATAACTGGAACCATTTTTGATTTAAAATAATTTCTTTTAAAAATTTCGCTTTTACTTGAGTTATTTTTTTCAGAACCATATGTTTTTTGTTTACATTTTCTTTTATTTTATTCAGTGTTGTAATACGTATGTACTTGTTTAAGTTTTTTACAACACTAAAGTAATGAATTGATTCGATTCGTATCGAGTACCATCATTAGAAAATTTTGCACTGTCGAAATAAATTTCGATTCGAAAACAATTTCGATCACGACTGCCAGAATTAGCCCCCTGTTCTAGTTCTGTTCTAGTTCTAGGTCTGTCTTAGTTCTGTTCTGTTTTAGTTCTGTTCTAGTTCTGTTCTGGTTCTGTTCTATTTCTGTTCTATTTCTGCACTAGTTCTGTTCTGGTTCTGTTCTATTTCTTGTTTGATTCTAGTTCTGTTCTAGTTCTGCACTAGTTCTGTTCTGGTTCTGTTCTGTTCTAGTTCTGTTCGATTCTAGTTCTATTCTGGTTCTGTTCTAGTTCTGTTTTGGTTCTGTTCTATTTCTTGTTCGATTCTAGTTCTGTTCTAGTTCTGCACTAGTTCTGTTCTGGTTCTGTTCTATTTCTTGTTCGATTCTAGTTCTGTTCTAGTTCTGCACTAGTTCTGTTCTGGTTCTGTTATATTTCTTGT
This sequence comes from Bellardia pandia, assembly GCA_916048285.2. Lineage (NCBI taxonomy): Eukaryota > Metazoa > Arthropoda > Insecta > Diptera > Calliphoridae > Bellardia > Bellardia pandia. The sequence continues at coordinate 27,704,730 of OU696531.1, forward strand.
TCGATTCTAGTTCTGTTCTAGTTCTGCACTAGTTCTGTTCTGGTTCTGTTCTGTTCTAGTTCTGTTCGATTCTAGTTCTATTCTGGTTCTGTTCTAGTTCTGTTTTGGTTCTGTTCTATTTCTTGTTCGATTCTAGTTCTGTTCTAGTTCTGCACTAGTTCTGTTCTGGTTCTGTTATATTTCTTGTTCGATTCTAGTTCTGTTCTAGTTCTGCACTAGTTCTGTTCTGGTTCTGTTCTGTTCTAGTTCTGTTCGATTCTAGTTCTATTCTGGTTCTGTTCTAGTTCTGTTTTGGTTCTGTTCTATTTCTTGTTCGATTCTAGTTCTGTTCTAGTTCTGCACTAGTTCTGTTCTGGTTCTGTTATATTTCTTGTTCGATTCTAGTTCTGTTCTAGTTCTGCACTAGTTCTGTTCTGGTTCTGTTCTGTTCTAGTTCTGTTCGATTCTAGTTCTATTCTGGTTCTGTTCTAGAGTTCTGTTCTGGTTCTGTTCTATTTCTTGTTCGATTCTAGTTCTGTTCTAGTTCTGCACTAGTTCTGTTCTGGTTCTGTTCTGTTCGATTCTAGTTCTGTTCTAGTTCTGTTCTGGTTCTGTTCTATTTCTTGTTCGATTCTAGTTCTGTTCTAGTTCTGCACTAGTTCTGTTCTGGTTCTGTTATATTTCTTGTTCGATTCTAGTTCTGTTCTAGTTCTGCACTAGTTCTGTTCTGGTTCTGTTCTGTTCTAGTTCTGTTCGATTCTAGTTCTATTCTGGTTCTGTTCTAGTTCTGTTCTATTTCTTGTTCGATTCTAGTTCTGTTCTAGTTCTGCACTAGTTCTGTTCTGGTTCTGTTCTAGTTCTGTTCTAGTTCTTATTCTGTTCCAGTTCTTGTTCTATTTTAGTTCTAGTTGTTATTTTGTTCTAGTTCCTTTCTGTCTAAAACTCACTTTACCACATGGGTTAATCAGGTGTAGAAAATATAAAAACTTAATTTATCATTTTAATTAAGATTTAAACAGGTATTTTTTTCTTGTATAATCCGACTTAATAATTCAAGCGTCATATTAATATTTTTGTTTAACAAACAAGAATAAAATTTAATTAAATACAAGTATTTAAATAATAAAAATTTATGGTTAAAAACCTAAATAAAACAAACAAAAAATCAACCAGGTTTCATGTGTGTTTGACATTAAAAACGTATTTGTGTTTAATTACGAGTTTGTGTAACTAAATACCAAATAATTAGTAAAAGTTCGAACGTAAACAATTCAGCCACTACATCAGCATGTCATGATTCTATAATCCAGTCATAAAACATTGCAACAACAACACACAGAAAAAGAATGACATACGGTTTTTTGATTAAGTTTGAAACAAAAACACAAATTTGCACTCCACTCCCCCTTTTGTGGCAGGGGCTTTTTTTTTTTTTTTTTTTTTTTTGTGAAATGAAAAGATCCATTGAGTTGAGACATGAAGTGACTTACTGACATTAAGCTTTTTAGTTAAATGAAAATGTATGTATGTCTTTCTTTTAGTGTGCATGTGTCTGAGACTGTCTGTCTGATAAGTCCATCATTAGAACAGTTGTTCTTCTTTTGATATACTTATGTACAAGGTAGAGGTAGTCTTCACCACCTCACCTTAATTTTCGTCTACAAAACACCATTAATACCTAGAAAATCCCCAAAGAGTTGTAGTGGTATTATTTCTCTCTTCAGTGAAACACCCAAACCCAAACACATGCAATATCGAATGGCAGCAAATAAATACAAGGGGGTGGTGGTTTTTATTTTTACCCCTCTTCATTTTGTACAATTAGTTTGGCTGTTCGAACAACAAATGTACAAACATATGAATAGATTTGCTTTTAAGTAACCCAGCAAAATGTTGCATTTACTTAGTTAGTTAGATACCTAAAGGTCCCGTTGACACTTGGCAAATATTTGCCGAAAAAGACGTAACCACTAAATAAAATATATTTGAACTTATTTATTTAAAAAAAAAAAACTTTGTTTAAAAATATTTAGTTTTATTTTATTTGATGCTGTTTGATCTTGCAAAACTCTTGCAAGAGTAAACAACGTTACAAAAAATTTGTACTAAAACAAGTGGTTACGCTTTTTTGAGTAAATATTTGCCATGTGGTGCGAATACTTAAAAATTTGATGAAAAGGATAGTTGAGAAAAATTTCACTGGGTTACTTATTATTACTTGTAAGTTTTCTTCGTGCCACATTTTGAAGAGGGTGTCAATGGCAATATTTAAACCATTTAACTATTTGTAATGTATCTTTTGTATTCCCCTTTTTGCTTTATCACAAGTATGTTTTCCAACTACCAGTTTTCACCAAGTCGTACCTCAAAATCGTCATTGGCTTTTAGTTTTAATAATAGAAGAGTAGAGTGTACGAGCACTAAACGACACATGCCACAAAATGTACTTTTATGGATTTCTCATCTACATATGTATGTATATTTATTTTTGTTAACTTAATGTTGTATGTATGTATATAAGTATACATACAACTTTTGTTTCTGTGGTACTCATCATTAGTTGACACGATTTCCATATGTTACAGTTTTCTACTAGGCCACACGACGAGTGTGTCCTTTTTGGAAGTTACATATAGAGAGAAGGAGGAAATCATTTTTATAATTTGTCCTTATGTTCATATTTAAGTAAGACCTCTCTGCTCTGTTTGAAAATTGCTTGTTTTGTTGTCAATTAAAAGTTTTTCATGGTTTTATGCAGATTAAAAAGAATATTAAAATGCACTTTGAATAAAGTACAAACAAATGTATGGGAGAGGGAAATTTGATATTTTTCCAAAGCGAAAATTGTGCTATTTGTAGTACAATAATTTATACCTTGCGTTTGCTATTGCAGTAATGTTCTTCTTGTTCGGTCCATTTTAATCATTTAAGCAGATTTGAACCTAATAATACTTTTACTATGACTTGTATTGCTTAAGCTATTAAAATGTATGAAACATCTATGTGTAATAATTATAAGTTTCATAGATAACTCAGACTCTTAATGTTGCAAGTATACAGAAGGCAATCGTAAAAATAAACGTAATAATAATTTAGCCAAAAAAACTAAAAATTATAAAATATGTACAAAGAAACCGTAAAATATACTTGCATCATGTTATTGTTTGCTTGCTATTGGGATTATGAAACTGTATGCGAAAACAAACAGCAACTGAAACAAAAAAAAAAAACAAAATGAAAATAAAAAAACGATTGTACATTAACAAAACAATTGCAAAACAATCTCATTAACAGCTAAAAGGTGCTTCATATTTCAAAGATCTCTTTGCAGTTCATCGCATCACCAGCCAGCACAGATACAAATGATCTGTTGTAAGCTGCACGTAACACAAGCAGTTGAATGTTTAAATGTTTTCAAATATATTTGAATACATCATAGGGTATGCCACAAAAAAAGTTTATACTTAGGGTTAGCTATGTTAAATAAAATAAAATATACACTGCGTTGCATACCTATAAATACATAAGACATTTTTTTAATATTGTAAGTTTAAGAAAAAGTAAAACATGTACATTTTATTTATTTATTTATTTATTTTATTTTAGGTCTCCGGAATAAATCCTTACAGACCAATTATAAAAAATTTATATACTATACAAAATAATAAAAAAAATTAGACAACCATTTAATTACACTGATTAAGGTACAAAGTGATATTACGTTTAATTACATTAACATTAACAGAAAAATCAATTAGAAAATAAAAATAATTATAATGTTTACACAATTTTCTAAGAGAATCAGAATTAGCATAATTTGTTTGATTAATTTGAATATAAATTGGAATGTAGAAACGAGTTAATCGATGAGGAACATTAAAGTTTATGTTGCTGAGTAGGAAGTCAGAACAGACTGCACCATTTATTAGGTTAAATAAAAATGAAACGCTAAGCATAGTTCTTCTGCTCTCCAACGTTGGTAATTTTATTAATGCAAGCCTTGTAGTATAAGGAGGAATAATGACGTTAGGATTCCATGTTGAATTACCCAAACAAAAAAGAAGAAACTGTTTTTGCACTGATTCTATTATGTTTTTAAGATAATCCGCATCCGGATCCCAAATAACAGATCCATATTCCAAGATTGGTCTGACTAAAGATGTGTATAACCGTTTAGTAATGATTGGTTCAGTAAACTCCTTAGCCCAACGTTTTATAAAAGCCAACACACCACGAGCTTTGTTTACCATCATATATATGTGTTTTTTGAAATTTAATTTAGGATCCAAAATTACTCCAAGATCTGAAAATTCCGTAACCAAATCAAGTTGATGTCCGCCCAATGTAAAGCTAAATAAAGCGTTATCATTTCTTGAAAAACGCATATGTTTGCATTTTTTCAGATTCAGTTCCATTAAATTAAGCACGCACCATTGAAATAGTTCATCTAAATCATGTTGCAGCAAATTTTTTTCAATGTTATTGTTATAGCTATGAAATATCTTCACATCATCGGCATACATTAAGACGTTACAATATTTAATTACGCACGGCAAGTCATTGATGAATAAAGAAAACAAAATTGGACCAATGTGACTGCCTTGGGGCACTCCAGAACTTACAATAATATTTTTTGATGTAGTATTATTGAAAACATTTTGTTTTCGGTTTGTTAAATATGATTTAATCCAATTTAAGCTCCCGTGTGTAAGTCCCATAGCATGAAGCTTCATCAGAAGTAATTCATGATTGACTTTATCAAAAGCTTTACTAAAATCCGTGTAAATACAATCTGTAAATTTCCTTTTAATAAATCCACGATTTACTATAGTGGTCAGTTGCATGCGATTAGTTACTGTTGAACGACCTTTACTAAAACCGTGCTGACAGGAAGAGAGTAGGGACGAAATTTGATGAAGGAGATTGTCGGTAACACACTTTTCAAAAAGTTTAGGGATTGCACTTAATTTTGCTATGCCTCTATAGTTTGTGACACATGACTTACTGCCAGATTTAAATAGTGGAATAATAAAGGAATCTTTCCACGACTGAGGAAAATAACCATATTTTAAGGATATATTAAATATTATGCTTAATGGAGTAGCTATTGCATGTGCGCAATTCTTCAGAACACAACTAGGAACACCATCAAGACCCATATGGTACATTAGGGTGACCCCAAAATAATTTTTGATAACCCATTGAATGCACCTCTCAAAGACCTTTCATATGATACAAAATTTACATATAGTTCCTTTGGAAGAAATGTGAAAAAAAATAAAAAAAAACTTCTAAAAAGGACATTTTTATCCTTTGATCAAGCTCAACAAATATTGACCCCAGGACAAAAAAATTGTGTTGTCTCGACTACAACACAACATGCATTTTTCATACGATTAAGCCGATAAGTGTGGTGAATCGTAATCGCAGTTTACAACATCAAAATACTTATAGTGGAAGGCCAATGTAAGCGGCACGTGGACGCGGGCGGCAATCAGCTGTTCTTTTTGAACAAAATTCTACTTTACCGTTTCTCGCAGCATTGCCAGATTAAGTAAATTGCGATACTTCAAAATTTTTGTATGAATAATTTTGTAAAAAAAACAACCACTTTTATTCACTTATATACTGTTGCCGTTCGTGTCCGCATGCTGCTTACATTGGCCTTCCACTATTAGTGTTGTGAACGGTAATCGGGGCCTTAATCAATTGTATTTTAAGAATTTTATTGCGACAGACAAATAAAGAAAAATAGTAACATAAAAAAAAACAAAAAGGCAATTCTCAAAGAAAGATACAAGTATAAAACTATATCTTCTTTCCCATTCTGTCACCTCTGTTATACTCTGTGCCTGTGGTTTGATCTGGAGAACATGTGGGTCATTCAAGTACATTAATGTTTTTCGAAGACAACCAATCCTTTGTTTGACAACTTACATGTGTAGGTGCATTGTCTTGTTGAAAAAAATTGTTTTTCATTACTATTTTCTAAAAGTGGCACTTCTTTCTCATCTAGTAATTTTGTGTAATCAGAACAATTCATACATATATGCAGTTGCTTGGAAAAGTCAAATCAAGCATTAAGTCTTTACAAAAAGCTCACCAAGCAACCGGCACCGAAATTTCATTTTAAGAAATATCGTGGTCCCTCCTTAGAACTTTCCAAAGCTGTTGAAGACATCTGGACCATCAAGTTGGAATTTTTTCTTATCAGAAAAAAATCACATTAAACAAGTATATATGTATATGTGTTTAACAAGTAAGAAAGTATAGTCGGTCAAGCCCGACCTTATAACACTCTACACCAGAAATCAGAAATGGGGTCTATATAGGAGATTTTACCTATTATGGACCGATTATCCAAAAATATTGTGACATGACATATAAATATTATTTTTGTTACATTTTATCTAGATATCAACACACAGATTTATAGATATTAAAGTGATTTTTGAAAGGATTTTATATGGGAGCTATGACTAATTATGAACCGACCTTTATTAAAGAAATTTATGCTTGTTAAAGTGATTTTGGGAAGTGGGGGCTATGACTAATTGTGACCCGTCCTATGAAAAGGTGGCTTATGACTCAAAAAAGAAACTGCGAGACACAGCTGTTAAAGATAAACAATGTATTTCGTTAGTTTCTTAGTAGTTTTTCTTTTACATTATTGTCCAAAAGGCAACCAAAAAAGGCAAAAGAGCATAAATGAGATAAGATAAGATCGCAAAGCACAAACCAGTTTCTGACCGAAAAAAATCGATTTTCAATAAAATTCTGTTTTTCTTTCATTTGAGTCATAAGCCACCTTTTCATAGGCCGAGTCACAATTATTGAGCGATCATCACAAAATTAGGCCAACGGATTTTTGTATATACAAGGTGGCGCAAAAGTAATCCTCCTATCAGAAAATGCTATAAATTATGCGATTGGCCCCTAATGTCAGTTGTGTTTTGACATTTGTGTAGTAAACACATGCGAAATACACGTTAATAAACAATGTTACGCTACACTGCTCCAGAACGCGGAATATTGCTGACCATTTATTTGACCAATAATCGGTCGGTGACTTTGGCACAACGTGAATTTCGTCGCAGATTTCCTGGCCGTCCAACGCCTACTGGTGAAACACTGCGACGTTTAGCCGCTCGCCTCGAAGAAGATTTGAAGATGTTTCCGTACAAAGTCCAGACGGCGCATCAGCTGTTAGCTGCTGACCGCCAATCGCGTCTAACATACGCTCAAGCCGTCTAACATAAATCAACCGTTTTGGCGATTTGCACTGCGGCCATTTACATGACATCATATTCCCGACTTGATGTAAAAAAAATTAAAAGACCAAATAAAAATAATTCACAAGAAGAATCAAAGTTTTTCATTTTTTTTTTTAATTACAGCCAAAAAAACATCGGAAGTTTACTTTTGCGCCATCTTGTATGAAATATGCTTATGTTTAATATGATTTCGATACTAATATTTCTAAGAGAGTTATGCTCTTTAATGTGATTTTCGGCCTTATATGGGAGCTATGGTCAATTATGGACCGATCTGTACAAAATTTTTTGATGTGATTAAGCTTTATGTACGATTTATTTCTGGAGAAAATTTGTTTGGATTGTTTTTTAATCAAACACTTTGACCGAAACCCCCTATTTCGGAAGGACATTTGTATAGAGGCTAGGTGAAATAATGTACCGATTTCAACCAGTTTCAATGTCAAGCGTCCTTGAGGCAAAAAATATCATGTACTAACTTTTAACAAAATATCGTCAACATTGCGACCTGTACTCTTCATTCAAGTCTAGCAATTTTGTGCCTGTGTAAATAGCCTTGGCACAGGCAACTGCTTTTGTCGACTTTTAGCAGTCTACTTATGGTTGATTTGGACACATTTATCTCACATTCATTAATAATCTGACCATACTTTATAATTGTTCACTTTTATTTATACCATAATAATCCTGATTATTAATGTGTTCGGTTTATTTGTTTGGCAATTTCTCGAAAACTTAAACCATATTTTATATAAATAGAAATTATAACTTTTTCAAAATCTCTAATATACAAACTACTCGGCATTTTACGGCAAATTGTTGAAAATAGCATAATAAGAATAAATAACAGTTATACTTTAGTTTTCTAGTATATTTCCTAGTTTATCATAAAATGAAATTATAGTTATGAAACACTAAAAAACTATTAAGGCAGAATTACTCTATTAAATTAATAATTCGTCTCCTAAATTTAAATAAAAAGATATCATTAACATCAAGTGTAATTATAGTAATGTCACACAGTGTATATAGCTAACAAATCAATTGCTTTATTTACGACAGAGATCATAAAAATTTAAATCATAAAATAACAGCCGCAAATTCATTTTCATTTTCAATTTTAAAATTTTTTGACAATTTACAAATGCGCACGTCTTGTTCCATTGACAATACCAGAAATCTCACGAAATTCTTTAAAATTTTATTATTACAAACATATTTTCCTACGTAAAACTAAGAAAATTAGAAGAAAAAAAAAAAACTGTTTTACAGCCCAATCTCAAATATGTAAAAATGAAAATCTTTATTGGGAAAAGTGTGTACAAGAATTAACATGTCATGGCATGTGCGTGAAGTGTCAGCCTGTATCAGTTGGTGATCAAGCAAATGTTTCCAATAATTTGAGATGAGAGGAAACTGCTGTACGAAGTAAAAAGCTTTAAAATTCAGCTATAAAATTTTTGAAAAACTAGAGCATTGTCATGATTTTATAAGTCGCTGTGAAGTGTGCAGGGCAGGCAGAACGTTTAATTTTATTTTTGTTAGTTGCATTAATAACAAAACTTAAGCATTTGTCGTGATAAATCATGTTAAACAAATATCATAGATATTTGTATTATGGTATGTATGTATTTATGTATGTATATCTTCTTTAGATCTAATTATTTTCTCTATTTCATGGAAGTTTTATTATGGAAATGGAGAAAATAAAAACTTGATAAAGCTTTAAAACACAAAATCTGTCACATGATTAAAGAAATAAACCTGCCATTTTGGCAAAGTGTGCTTGAAAATATTGATTAAAAAAATTGACTGGAGACATTTGTTAAGCAGAACTTTTCATTTAAAGGGTATTTTTTTTTAGATGTATAGAACTTTGAAATGGAATAAAAGAAAGATGACTAAATTGCCATGAAATTTACTTTATTCGACATTATAATTTAAATATGACTTCTGGCATATGACTTGCTCAAACGTAGACTTATTTTATGGTCCAATTTTCAATGACTTTTTCCAACATTTGTGGCTATACATTAGGCCGGGCCAATTTGTATGGAGCCGAAAAAATCGATTAGAGCCGCCCCCTAGGATGATTTTATGGACAATTCTAAGCAACTTTGATGAAGGAACCATGGGTCTATCTCGATTTTCGAGTCTCCCACTTTTTTTTCCCCCTATAACATCATTTTGATTCGAAATTCGATTTTTTATTCATTATATTATCTTTTTTATGTGTATATGGGGGGTTTTTGGGGTCGAGAAATTTATTTTTGATCTTTATTTTTACCTATGAACACCACCAGAGAGTTTCATGCATATTTGTAATATTTTTCGTCTATTTTCCGAGAAAAAGTGGGCGACTCGAAAATCGAGATAGACCCATGGTTCCTTCACCAAAGTTGCTTAGAATTGTCCATAGAATCATCCTAGGGGGCGGCTCTAATCTACAAAAAATTTGGCCCGCCCTTCTATACATATATCGAATGTTGTCCTTCAAGTAGTCAAGCGTTTCGGGCTTTTTAAATATGACTTCTGACAAATGATCTCGGAAGTAGTCTAAAATAATTTTCGATGTCTTTTTCCAACATCACGCGGCGAATGTTTTCGTCAAGCATTTCGGGTTTATCGGCGTAGACTAGCGGCTTCACATATTTCTACAGAAAATAGTCAAGTGGTTTTAGATCCCGCAATCTTGGAGTAAAATTCACGGGTCCGAAATGTGAAACTATGCAGTTAACAAACGTTTCCTTCAATAAATCAATTGTGTCAGCTGTGTGACATGTTGCACCGTCTTGTTGCAACTACAACTCCTGCACATCATGATTGTTCAATTGATGAACGAAAAAGTCAGTAATCATGGCCCTACAGCGGTCACCATTGACTGTAACGTTCTAGCCAGCTTAGTTTTTAAAGAAGTACGGAGCAATTATTCCACCAGCCCATAAAGCACACCAAACAGTCAGTTTTTCTGGATGTTACGGTGTCTCAACATACACTTGAGGATTATCATCACTCCAAATACGGCAGTTTTGGACTAATCCTTTCAATCAAAAGTAATCTTCATCGCTAAACAAAATGCGCTTAGTCTTGTTTCACACTCTTCAGTTTTAGCTGACCAGTTTTGTTCAATTCTCTTTTGAACTTGCCATTTCATTCACACACGTTAATTCAATGTTAGTACTTTTTACTGCAAATCAACATGCATGAAATATTTAAAATATATGTATATATATTCTCTGTTTCCTTCTCCATCAAAAATACTTGCCTTGACGAGTCAGAATTGAAGAGTGTGAAAGCAGACGTATGAAATGAAATTATGAAAAATACGTATTTCGAACAGGACCATGATTTTCCAAATAAATTTTCACAATTTAGAAGCGTTGTTCAGACATCGGTTTTTTCATCTTGAAATGTGAAACCAAACTAAACATAAATCACTTGACAGCTGACAAAATGGCCGCCAGTTAAAAAAGTGTTGCCAATATAAAGTTATATACATCTAAAAAACACCCTTTATATTAAAGATTTTCATATAAATTCTTTGTTTGTTTAATTTGCTTTTAAATAAACAAATTTCTTGTTGAAAGCGCCTGTTTATTGATTTTGCTATTTCCAATGAATTACTCTTTCTAATAAAATCGCCATAATAAATCATAAACTTAATTTCAATAAGATTGATTGCATTCTCAAACATTATCACTAAATATGCATCATTGCTGCATACTGATGACTGACTGAGTGATAAACCTAATTCCATTGGCTCACTCTGCATGGGAGCAATTATGCTGCTGCAAAACTTTTTAAATACAAAAATACCACTTGACTAATTGACTAAAACTGACGGCAACTACAACAACAAATATTTAGGTCCATCTTAATGATGCAGTAACATTTAGTTTTTTTTTCTAGTTAATTATTTAAACTAAAAACAAAAACACTAAAACAAAACTGGTATGAACTGAACACAACTATTGAAGAGACTTAAAAATAGATCAGCAACAATAAATGAGGCATTTGCAATTGTTGTCAGACTGTAGTGACTGAGAGTTGAAACGAAAAACTAACCAACAGCACAAAAAAAAAAAAACAAAAACTGTTGTTTAACAACGACAGCAACAATTGCTGATTGTCGCAGCTGTCAGAATTTGGCATTAACAACATCTACATGCAGGCAGGCAGGCAGTCAAAAGCAGGCATGCATGAATCAGACTTGCCTAACTGACTGATCTTTCAGAGATGTGAACACTTTATTGTGTATAAATGGATGTATACAATCGCAGCAGACAAAGATGTCTATTAATAATAATTTTACAATGACTTGAAAGTCGGACGGACGGACGGACGTATGTATATATAGACAATGCAGCAGCAACAACAGTAAATGAACTTGGTTTCAGTTAGATAGCAATCAACTGCTAAGAAGCAACAACAGCATGACAACAACTGAGCAAAAGCGTGATCATCAGTAGCAAAATCAACAACAACGGCAATAATCAGCAAAAACTACAATCGATGTACATACATACATACATACAGCCAGTAACATGAACCAGTAACAACACAACCCCAATTCATTTAAGTTTAAGTCTCTGTCTGTGTAGACAATTGCAGTCACAGACAACACATGTTTTTTTTTTTTGCTGATTGTTTTCTTGTATTTTTAATTTTTGCATACGAGTGCAACAGCAATAGCAACAACACAAACAACTGAGTTGATAGTTTTGCGAATGATCGACATCATCATCGTCATCAACTATCATCTGCATCAGCATGATGATCAACAGCAACAAATGTCAGACATTATCCATCTTGTGTACATTCACAGAACATATTTATTCTTTTTTTTTTTTTTTTTTTTGCAAACATGTGTGCTCGCATCTCAACATGGGCATTCATTGGACGTTCTAAGTTGTCGGTTGCATTGATAAGTTTGTTTAACTGTTTAAGTTAATATGTATATGCATACAGTGGAATTTCCCATAGGCGGACACCGGTCGTCACAGCAGATTTGACCGCTAACGGGAGGTGTCAGTTCACGGGATAGTTCACTATAGAAATGTCTAAACTTTGTGATATTAAAAACATATCCTATTATGGCTAATGGATAATCAAAACATACATACCTTATCAACTTCCCATCCTTTTGAAAAAAGGCAATTCTTTTTATCTTATTTTTCAGAATGCTTGCAGCCCAATCTCCTAATATTAACCCCCTGGCCAACGATGTAGAACGATAACGTTCGCTTAGATAAGACTTAAGACATACGCTCAATTGTGGAATAAACAAACTTGATTGAGTAAAAAATAGATACGAAAAAAAGTTTGTGTCTTAAGTCTTATCTAAGCGAACGTTATCGTTCGACATCGTGGACCAGAGGGTTAATCTTGAAAAAAATACATTCCCATTACTTATTTTCCAAAATGGTTTGTTTTCTTACCTTTTTGCAATTTCACGCACTAAAAGTTTTTCTTGTTCTTGTACAATTATAACTTTATTTTTTTCTTTTAATGTAAAGGTGGATTCACCCATTTCTTCCAAACCAAACATTTGTTTGGACAAAGTTTTTTTCATATGAATATTTTTTTCAAACTTTATATGAAAAAAACTCTATCCGAACAAATGTTTTGGGTGAATCCACCTTAATATATTTTCGTCCAGCCATCCTACAATAAAATTTCTTCAATAACTAAAGCTATGTATAGACGGTTGTCAGATCGTACAATGTTGTCAGATCTAGCAATGTACTGACATTGAAAAATTATTAGCAAAAGGTAAATTGTCAATGCTTTTTCTTACAACGTTGAAAGACAAAACTTTTAAGTTCACACGGTTGTTAGACGTTTTCTAAACATTTTTTTTGGACAACGCGTTGCAACGTTGCCAGAGCTGACAATCGTCAGTACAAAGCTTAACACTTCACGCAATCGACACACTGCCTCAAATGAACACATTAAAAAATCATAAAAAAACTACACAACAATCTGCCAATGATACTAAAAAGGGGAATTACACAATTTTATATGCATAAATGTGTTCCTGTGTGGTATGTTTAGTTTTTTTATGGGTAATAATTTTTTTAATTTTGTCCGTCTACTGGAAGTATTTTGTAGAAAAAAATGTCTGCGTCCGGTCAGTGAAGGGTGCGTTTAGAAGAGACTGATTGATCTGTTCTAAAAACACTTGCAAAACAATGGGACTAGGAAAATTGTCCTTTTAAAATAGGTGATCGCCTACGGGAGGTGTCCGTTAGTAGAGTTTTCCCTGTACATATATTCAAATAGAGTTGATGTTCCAAACATATCATAAACAAAATTACAAACAGTCCCCTTTTGTTGGTGCATATCTTTGTTTAATTGGAATTAATTTTATAACAATAAGTTCATACATTTAGAAAAGTCAATAAATATCTGGATACTCACTCAGTCTGGATATCATGTACATACTTATGTATCTAATTTCCAAGTTTAGAAGCTTTAAGTACCAGTAGAGAAAGGAACAATGTGTTATGGTTCCAGGTCCATTATTACAGAAAATTCAAAAATAGTCCCAATTTACGTAAAGCAATTTTTATTGAAAATATTGAAACAATTTCTTCCTTGTAATTTCTTTGGTGTTCACACAGAACAATTCTTATTGCTTAAAACAATCGTATTTTTATTTGAGAGTATACACACATTTTTTTAATCAAATGTAATACGATTAAGAGAGTAACACGAATTGCTGGTACAATCAAGTATACTTGTCTTATCTTCCCCTCATACCGAAGACTAACAGATAATCAGCTTACCTTAAGAAATTGCTTCGTGTAAATTGGAACTATTTTTGTAAAACAGCAACTTGGTATGTCTATGACGATAATTACGCACAATAATTTTAGGCTTAAATATACACTTAAAAAGTACGAATACGGTTTAATTTTTTTTTATCCAGTTTATCTTCTTTTTTAATTTAAGACTTTAAGTACTAAACCTTTCTAAACACTTAACAATTGAGCCACTTAAATTTAGTTGATGTTTTGATATATAGCTGCAACATTTGTATGCACTTTGCATAAAAGAATTAGTTTTGTTTTTATTTTAATTTTTTCTTTTTTTGTTTTTATTATTATAGCAAAAACAGCAACAGTTCAAAGCTCTTTATATCATGGTTTGTTGTAATATATATTTTTTAGTTTTGTTTAATTTCCATTTATAAAAACAACAACAGAATTAAATATCAAAAAGAAAAAAAACACAGAAACAACTAATGAGTGCAACGACATTTATTTGCAACTGTTGTTGCAATATGTTTTTTTTTTTTTTTTTTTTTTTTGGTTTTGCTTTTTATTTCAAAAGTTGTTGCTACGTTTTCTTTGCAGACAAACAGTTTCGATTGTTTTGCTGCTGTTGATGCCGTTACAAATTTTTGTTGCACGTGCGTTAACTATATGGACAATTGTATTTCGTTGCTCTATTGTTGCTGCGGTTCGAGTTGGAGATGGTGTTTTTGTTTTGTTGTTGTTGCCATCAAATAATTGATTACTACTCGTAGCTGTTATTTAGATCATTTGACATCGTAAGACAAATGTAAACATAATGTCATTTGGGTACTTCAAACAAAAAACAAAAAAAAAAATAGACAAAGTTTTTCTACACCGTCTGATTGACAACTTAATTGATGGACTTTAATTTCATAGTCATCGGAAACAATATACAGACAGCACTACAATATCTAGTTTAAATTTTATCAAATTTATTGGAAGTTTTGGTAACACTGTAAGTTAACTTTTTTTAAGATTTCACACACAATATTACAGCACCTACAGTGGCGAGCAATAAATTTTTTATAGTAAATACAACAGTATAATTTTGCTTTTGTTTCATTGTTATTTTATACATTTATTAAATGCAAACATAAAATTACTTCTAGTTGAACTGTTAATTTTTCAATTTTTGATAATTTTAGTCAGGCTTAATTTTCATTAAATTATTATTTTTACTGAAGGGTGAAATTGTTTTTACAACTTGAAATTTTATTGATAATTTTTCTTGGCTGAGAGAACTCGAGCCTGACTAAAATTATTAAATATAAAATTACTTCATTTGAACACTTTTGCACGTTCCTTAAACTATAAACGCAATAAGATATTTCTAATATTTTGTCCACAATCCTTTATTCTTTTTGACACTTTGAATACGCTTTGGCATACTTTCGACCAGATTCTGAATAGTTTCGTCCGAAATATTATTCCATTCTTCTTGTATTCTTTGCCAAAGTTCATCCATCGTTCGTAAACTTCCAATCTTTTTTTTTTAAAGCGCCCATAAATGTTCAATGGGATTTAGATCCGGGATTTGTTTGTGCTGGCCACTTTATCAATTTGAAGTTTTGATTCAAAAGATAATTTTTTGCAATTTTGGCGGTGTGTTTTGGATCTCCATCTTGTTGGAACCAACGTTCCACCATGTGAAACAACCCCATACCATTAAACCACCACCACCATTATTCACCGTTTGCTTAACTTGATGCCGTTGGAGATTTTCATGTGGGCGATGGCAATAATATTCTTTTCCGTCTGACTTAAATCGATTAATTTTTGTTTCGTCCGACCAAATAACACGTTTACAGTCTTCCACATTCCAAGTTCCATATTCTTTACAAAATTGCAGACGTGCCTTCACATTTTTATTTGATAAAGCCGGCTTTTTCTGCTTGACTGCCGAAACTAGTCCAATTCTACGCAATGCTCTTCTGATAGTCCATTCACTAACAGTTTTATTTATTGCTCTAGCTGCTAATTTTGGTGTTTTTGTGTCCTTATATCTCGTCAGTCTTTCAATATGTCGTGCATCCGTGTCTGTGAGCAATCTGGGTCGTTTTTTTCTTGTAGATTTGGAAATCAAATCTAGTCTTTTGCGAACAGTTTGGACCGTACTATGCGCCAAATTTAAAGTTTCTGCTATCTGTCTACAGGAGTGGCCTTTTTCAATTAGAAAAGGTCTACAAAAGTAACGTCAACTTTAGTGTGCAAAAGTGTGCGATTAGCATTGAGTTGAGTTTACATAAAAAAACTAGTAAGAAAAAGTAATTGAATCAATTAAAATTTTAATTGAAAATTATTTTAAAATCAATTAAAGGTTTAATTGAAAAAAAAAATGATTTTTTTTTCTGTGTAGATTTGGCGCGAACAGAAAATTCATTCATGTTGCACCCGTCATGGCTTAAAGAACAAATTTTCTTATTATGGGATTATATTTCGCTACGATGTTTGATTTGATAATCATCATCTGATATCTCATCTTTCACAATAAAAAAGAATAATACAATAAAAGTTTAAAAATTAACAGAGTTTTGTGTTTTCGTGTTATGATCTTATGAAAGTTGGCCAATTTGGTTGCACCCGTCATGCACTTTAAAGCTCTCTCGTGGATATTTGTTCCTTTCATATAAATTCTTGGAAATAGATAACAATAGTTTTTATATAGAAAAATATTACCCCTTCTAGAAATAAGTTAATTGAAAATTTCTTTCTTTCTATTAGTAAAAGACGTTTAAAGCGTCTAATTGTTGCACCCGTCAGAATAGAATCGCTCTCATCGTTCATTACTTGCTTAATAAATAGCATTTGAACTTATTATTTTAATGAGATATCTTTGGATGCAAGTACTTACCACAACCGCTTACAAATAAGATATTATAATATGAGCTCGAAACTAGTTACAAGTAATAACTCAATGATAGTTAGGTCTCATAGAAGCTGTTTTAAGTAGAAGCAGAAAATAAGCAGAGACTTTTAACAAGCCTATATTTGACTACTTCTAAAGGTACGGTCACATTTGTCAAATATTTACTCAAAAAAGCGTAACCACTTGTTTTAGCACAAATTTGTTTGACGTTGTTTACTCTTACAAAAGTTTTGCAAGATCAAATAGCATCAAATAAAATTTAACTAAATAAGAAAAGTTTTTCTTTTTTAAATAAATAAGAGTTCAAATATATGTATGCTATTTACAGTGGGTGGCCAAATTATTAGTTACACATGCAAAATTGTTTAGTTTGAAGCCGTATAACATTTTAAAATAGTGGAAATTTATCATTTTATTTGTTCTTTTAGGTAAATTAAGTGTTTCTAATTCAATTAGAAATATATATTTGAGGAAAAGAAATATTACAAAATTTTTTGAAAAAAAAAAAAAAAAATCTTAATATTTCGTAGAACCTTCTTTGGCATCAATTACAGCTTGCACCGTTTTTGGCATGATCTGAATGCATTTTTGAACATTTTCTTTTAGTTTTTCATTGTGATGCTAGATTTTAATCAAAATTGCATATTTCACACTTCAGAGCAAAATGACAGATAATGATCTACAACTGCACTCTAATGTCAGCAATCATTGTTGACACTGCACAAAATATTTAACAGTATTACCAGAATTAAAATACGAAAACATCTGGTACAAGAAATAAATTTATATACGTATTAAAAGCGGTTGAATCTTAATTAATAAGTGCAACTAATAATTTGGCCACCCACTGTAGTAGTTACTTCTTTTTCGGCAAATATTTGCCAAATGTGACCGTACCTTAAGTAATGCAGATGCTATATATTTTGTTATACAGTTATTGCAAGTCATTATCAGGTTTTTGCTAGGGTTTCATGTTTCATGTTCAATATTTCATTTTTATTTTTTTTTTAATTTTTTTTATTGTCAAAATTTCTTAAAAAATAAAATAGTCTTTATAATCATATTGGCTGGCACATACAAATTATTTAAATAAATTTTATAAAAAAAATAATTTGTGGAATATTTAATAAACAAAAATACATCATCTCCAAACTTGAAATATCACTTTTTAAAATATGTAGAAGTTTTAACATTATTTCAATTTATAATACATATTCATTTTAATTTATTA
Source organism: Bellardia pandia (assembly GCA_916048285.2). Taxonomy (NCBI): domain Eukaryota; kingdom Metazoa; phylum Arthropoda; class Insecta; order Diptera; family Calliphoridae; genus Bellardia; species Bellardia pandia. The sequence continues at coordinate 27,722,880 of OU696531.1, forward strand.
AATTTTAATTTTATTTATTTTCAGGTACGTGCATTACTTTGTATTAAATTTATTGCTACTCCAACATTTCAAAGGTAAAAGTTAAGAACATTTGTTAATATGTAGTAAATGTATAACACAAAACAAATCTTGCAGATATCTCTTGATCATATATGTACATGCGAGTATGTATGTATGAAGACCTTTGTTAACTAATAATACTTGTACTTTAAATTTTACTAAACAAATGTATGTATACACAAACTGTCTTGTATATATAAATGTATGTAAACCGTTAATTAATTTAAATATGTATGTGTGTACAAGTAAACAAATAAATAAATATACTAAATTAATTAATGCACATCTTGACCATTAAATCCAACTGTGCACTTGTCTTAAAACGAATAGCTGCAACTCGCATGAAACCTGTCTAAATCATTGGTTAGTGGTGGAATGACACACAGGGGCCACCAAATGGTAGACACATAAGTAACGGCAGGCGTTAAACGACGCCTCACAATTAAAAACTCATAAATAATTCAAGACTTTTTCCTCTTGCTCTGTCTCTCTCTATTTCTGTTGCTGACAAGACTCAAGTCATTTACCATTAATTTAAGTGAAATCAAAAAAAAAAAAAATAAACAAATGTGAATATTAAATAAATTATATGCGAGCAAATGTTATAATAAAAAATAAAAAAAACAAAACAAATTAAACATGTGCCACTGAAACTTTGAGAGACAAATACACACAGATCGACCATCAGAAAAATAAAAGACAAATCAAGCAAATTGTCATCAATTTAATGAATTAAAAGCATTTCCACGTAACCAACAACTGACAACATTTTATTTTTGCTTTTGTATTATTAAAGAGAAAATTCAACAGCTCTACAAATACATGCAGTTACAGTGGGGCGAAAGACTAAACACAGTTAATACATTTAGTTTACTTAAATAACTACTTTACATTAAGGACTAAAATACTGACTGATTAAAAGGACTTGGGAAATAAAACGTTAACAGTAATAGTTTTAAAATTACTACCGTACGTTACGGTCACGGAACTATTATTAGCCAGTCCTTACTTAACTACTTCTAAGGAAGGCAAATGTAATGTAGTCGTCAGCTAAGAAGTTAACTTTTCTAAAAAGTCATCACATTACCCTGCATATGCTGAATAGTTTTACTTCCCTCTCAGCTCCACTGTCAATAATAAAAATTAGCATACTCTTGCACAAAAACTCACTCTAACACACAGTTATAATAATGACATAAACATACCATTCAAACAACAACAACAACTGTTTACTTTTCTCTAACTTTCTACTTTACGTATTCATAAATGTGTGTGTGTGCATGTTTGTGTAAAATACAACAGCAGGATGACATCAAATAACAAAGGACATTTAGCACTACTTTGTTCCGTTTATTAAGCCCAATGTTGGCATAAACAAACAGCAAAAAAAAAAAAACCAACCAACATAATGAACAATATTACAAAGAACGCAAAGAATTCTAACATTTGTCATCATTGCATTTACGTTTATTTGCCACAACTGCCTAGTGCTTCGTTCTTTCTAATTATGTTGCATGCCTCATCATCAATATTTTGGTGTGCTCTATTTTATATTCAAAACCTCTTGACTTTATTTGTTTCTAGTGTTGTAGTATTAAATCGTAATGGCTTTTGGGTTTATTTTTTTTTTCGCTTGATAGCACAGTGGTATAGAATGACTTTTTTTAAGGCAAAAAAAAAAAAACATAATTTAAAATTAGAGAATAAAGAATTTTCATTGTGTGCATTAAATATATATAGTACATCTATTCCAGCTAAAACCTAAAATTATTAAACAACTTGCTTAAGTTTATTCATACTACAGTATAATAATTTGCATTCGTGTCAATAACATAACATGACAATGTCTGTTATATTGCTCTATATTGTTCAATTCTTTCTACAGTGTGTGCTTAATATTCTTAGTTGGCAATAGAATTATATTTTATTATTTTATCTTTTATTTATATAATTTATATCCTGTTTCAATCACTGTGCTTATTCTGCTGCAACTCGTTCATCCCTTATTATAATTTGCTTTATTCCTCATGTTTGAATCTGAAAGATGAATCCATATCAAAGGGGTTGTTGCTTGATATCACTTTTTGCCTTCGAGCCTGTTATTGTTTTTATTATCTGTTTGCTGTTGGTGTTTTTGCTTTTAATATCCTTATTAATACAGTTGTTAGAACATTTGTTTTATTATTATTTTTATTGTTGTCTAAGCTGTTGCTCAGTACGTTTGTCTGCCTGTACGTCTGTCTGTTTGTATATTTCCCAGCAAACACCTAGTTGTAAACTCAAATTGAGAATGATTTTAAATTAGGGTGCTATTCAAATGTAAATGTTTTGAGAATTGGTATATATTATTTGAAAACACAGACGCTTTCTTAAGAATTTTGTAGGTGGGATTGGTTGGTTTATTACTCATATTCTTAAAGATTTCATGATAGTAATGCAATGAAAATGTCAGACTTTATGTTTGCTGGGTTATTGCTAACTTCTTGCTGTTGTGTGATATTTTTGTTGTGTAATTTGGTTAAAGACAAATTAGAAGCATTTTCATAAGTAATAAACGGATGACGACAAATAAAATGTTTTAAATTTGTTTACACCCTTCTGTTTTTTTTTGTCCTGTTTATTGTTTTGTTCCTGCTTTCGCATTTATTCTCCCCATGTTTGAAGTTTAAGTGTTTTTATTTGTTAGAGTGTGTATATGTCAGCATTTATTGTGACATATTTGTTGATAATGTTTTGACATTTATTGACTTTAGACTCTAAAATAAATGACCTGCTGTTAAGATTTCTTAATCGTTTTAAATAATTTAATTTAAAATACAGGAACTTATATAGAAAATATAAAATAGAAATATAAGTCTAGAAGATGGTCATCTTTAGTTTACTATATTTTGTGTAAATTTAAGTATTTGTACAGATGGTTGTCAGTTGGTTACAACGTTGTCAGAAAAATGTTCAGAAAATGTTTAATGTTCTTTGGCTTCCAAAGTTGTAAGAAAAAACATTTTTATTAAATTGTATAACAAAAATATTGTCAGACAATCGTTTGAACACTTTTTTTTTGCCATTATTAGATTGTTGTAAGATATTTCGCAAACACTTTTTATTGTCAGATGTGCAACGTCTATGCATCTTTCAATGACAGCATTGCCAGAGAAATTATTTCTAAATGCAACTCTGTATATATGTACATACATAAATAAATAAATAAATAAATAAATAAATAAATAAAAGTGTTTATTAATAATATTTAAAAAAAAAGGGGAAAAAAGGTAATAATTAAATTAAAGAAAATAATAACTGGATAGCGAAATATCTATTAATAAATCCTGCATCATAGAGTGCAGCTATGAGCAAATTGAATTGAATTTTCCTATTTAGCCGCCAACAGGATCTAGAGGTGACAAAAACTCAAGGCTGAAACAAAAATCCTACCGCAAAAATGTAGAATCTATGTGGTAACACGAAAAACTTATTGAGGACGTTGAGGCACGGTGAATTTAATGAGAAGCTGGTTGCATTGAATATAAGCTTCCCAAAAATATTTTATGATTAAATATAAACTACTGCAGAGAAATATGGGCAAACTCATTCAATTGCAATTTGGAAAAATTGCGAAGAAAGAAGTCCGGCCAAGGCACTGATGAGCAATTTAAATTTTTTTTGGAAATATTTCAAGACGATAATGTTTTGGACACCACAAATGGAGGCGAAATTATGCAATCCATTTCCTCTAGGCAATTGTTATGCATTTAGCGATTCTCAACCGAAGGATACATCCACGCCGAGTTAAGAAATCTGACTTCAGGATTAGCTGCAAAATTGGATGAGGTGGTTTTGATGGTAAATATAATTTTTTTTTTGCTTTATGCTAATGTACTTATAAAGGGTCCGCCAAATAACTTTTTTTTTTTTTTGGAAAATGCTATAAAAAAACTACTGAATATTTTCTCAAATTTCTTTTTTTATTTAAAAGTACAATCCTTTCGGTTAATAATGGAAAATAATTTCATTTAAATGGCTGCCTCGGCTGGCCATGCAGTAACCTACATGATCGGTTAAATTTTTAAGCACATCTATCGATTGTGTGCAGCCGCATTTCACCAATGGCTTCACGAATATTGTCCTTTAAAGCGTCAATTGTCTCTGGCGTGTCGGCGTAACACTTATCTTTGACGGCACCCCACAAATAATAGGCCAACGGCGTCAAATCACAGCTCCGAGGTGGCCAAACGACATCAGCTCTGCGGCTGATAATGCGATCTTCAAAAACAGTGCGGCAAACATCGAGTATAGCTTCGGCTGTGTGGCACGTAGCGCCGTCCTGTTCAAACCAAATGTTGCCAATATCCTCCTCTTCAATTTAACATGACCCGATAACGATCGCCATTGACTGTAACGGTCACTCCTTGCTCATTTTTGAAGAAAAATTGCCCAATTATGCCTCTGGGCCAAAATCCGCACCAAGCAATGACTCGTTTTGGGAACATCGGCTTTTCAATGTATGCGTGCGGGTTTTCTGTGCCCCAAATACGACAATTTTGCTTGTTTACATACCTGCCAAGATCAAAATGAGCTTCATCTGAAAAGATGATTTTTTTTTTTTTGGCAAAATCGGCATCTTCTGTAAGTCGATCACAGGCCCACTTAGCGAAGCGTAAACGCATGGGATGGTCAGTTGGCTTCAACTCCTGAACTAATTGGACTTTGTATGGCGTCATACCAAGGTCTTTATGCAAAATTCGTCTCAATGATGTCTCCGAAATGTACAATTGTTGAGAACGACGTTGAATTGATGTTGATGACGCTTCACGCACACTTTCTGCCACAGCAGCAATATTCTCGGGTGTACGCACTGTTTTTGGCTTTTCATGGTTTGGTTTATCGATGAGAATGGCAGTTTCTTTCACTTTTTTCACAAGACAACGAACATACGGAGCTGACGGTGCTTCTCTTCTTCCAAAATCCGTATGCAATTTTCGCACATATTCTGCAACATTACCATGATTTTCAATATGTATGTATGTATACACAACCATATTCGTTCAGCGGATCTTATATTTAGACGTGTATTTCATATGAATTATTTCAGTTTTTGCCAAAATTTTTAAATCAATTTCTCTTTTAGTTCCAAGACAATATTTTAAACTGTTCAGTTAAATAGTGCGGGCAATGCCCGACAACTAATTTGACAATTTTTGCCACACAACAATCTGACAATCGATAACAGATAAATTCATTGTGTGACAATTGTGTGCCAATGAAATTGTAAGTTTCTCTTACAGTTTTCTGAACTGACAATTTAAATTTTGCTAACAATTTGTCAGTGCCAGATCTGACAACATTGTATTATCTTGCAAACTTCTATACATAGCTTTGCTGATGTCAAGGACAAGATTTAAGTTGCAGTTTTCACTTTTAAAATCATAATTAATTTTTCTTTGAATTTAACATTTTCCTTTTAAGTCGAAAGAAATATCAAAAGAACAACATTTTTTTTCTAGAAAATAGTTTTAAATATAAGTTAAAAAAAAAAAAACGTTGTATTTGAAATTGTCATAAATCAAATAATTAGATTTCAATAAATTAATGTAATTACTTAGTTCTGCATGTTCGTTTTGCCACGCAACATTAAGACATTACACGGGCCTACGACACAGATTGATGAGGTTTAATCTTTAAATTGCAAAAATCTAAGTATAAAAAGCCTTAAACTATATTTGCCAAAGACAAAACAAAAACAAAAAAAAATACTGCTTAATTACTTTTAATTGTTAAAAAATGCAAATCAAGGTGTCAAACAACATTTCGTTCATTATTTGTAAGATTTTATTGGAATAATGACAATAAATACGCACAATTTGCGTATGATAACTACTCGTATTCATACAGGTGCCATAATAAAACTTAAATAAAACATGTTTTGAGTTTTTTTTCTGGCTTTCAATATTTTTTATTTGATTTTCCATTTATTACACTAAAATTGATTGTAGTAGTTATCAGATTGTAAAGTTAAATTTCAGTTGGAGTTTGAATTTTTTTTTTGCTTAGTTTGTATAAGTTTTATTATATGAATGGTTAGTTTTTTGTCTGTGTATTTGAGTTTTAATACTTTTTTGCATAAAATTTATTACAAAAGCTAATAGCAAAGAGATCAAGCAATTAATCAACTTGTATGCTATTAAATAAAAACAACAGATGAAAAAAAACATGCTTGTTTAGAATAGCGTACATATTATATTCTATGTATTGATAGCAGTCGTCTGGTGGAATAAGCGATAATATGTAAAAGATGGAAGTTATATTTAGTTTGTTATGCCGCTTGTAATACATACAAATATTCGGCGTTGAAACAAAAAGTATATACGTAGTATATTCTGAGTCCTTATAAAATTCTAAGCCCATCTATAGATTGTCGGCTCCTATGCTGAAGGCACTATACGACCTGGAGAGAAGTGTTGAGGCGAATATAAATATATTGAAAATGGGCTAAATTGGTTCAGTAAAACCAGAGTTATGAACCTTAAAATTCTCTCACATACTATTTTAATTATAAAATGAAAAGTTGTGTTGAAAACTAAAGGAATTGGTTCATGATTTCTTGCAGCTCCCATATAAATGTCTGCCCGTAATACAGTTCTATGGCAGATACAGCTAATTGACAACTAATTGGAAACTCTTTGCAACCCATAAAAGTAAAGTTCAAAATATTTTTGCATTTATTAAAAAGTTAACAAAGTAATAAAAGTAACTCTAGAAATTATATTTTAAACATTTAAATCAGGAGTGCCCAAGCCCTATACTCTTGGTGCTCTTTTGTATTTGTAAATACTCTTAGCTATAGGCTGTGTGTTTTGTATACTCATTACGGCACTCAGCACTAGCAATACGAAATACACAAACACCATTGCCTTATTTGTTTTTTTTTTTTGTCGTAGTTCACTCTATACACGCAAGCGCAAAGGAACAACAGTTTCGTATGCTCTACTGGCAAACATTGGTGACTGCGATCGTCAATGTAGATTTTGTTTTTGTTTAACGTATGATACCGTTTATAAATGTGTTGGTTCTTTATATGTATTGGATTTTACAGCAAAAAATACTAAATAAAAATTAGTTTTTATTTAAATGTATTGGTGTTTGCTCTTACATAAGCAACTTTCGGGCACTCCTGATTTAAATCAATTTTCTTTAATTAGACTGTCACACCGAATTGGAAACGTTTACACTGTTGAAATTTTTATCAATATTTTGTAGCCAGAAATGTTTGCTTAATTACAGCTTCTCATCGTATGAGCATTGATGGCATTGCTCAACAACTGTTCAAGCTTAATTTTCTTCAAGAGAGTATCCATATTGGTTACATTTTTAATACTTACTCCATTAAAATGTTCGATGGGATCAGGAGTGGCCATTCTGGAATATTAATAAATGAGTCCGGAAAAAAATGTTTTTTTTTTTTGGTAAGCTTCACTGTATGCTTTGTATCACTGTCTTATTGGAATAACCATATAACAAGCAAATACTCCTCAGTTCAGCATTACATCATTTGGTTCTGGAGTGCCCAAAAGTTGCTTATGTAAGAGTAAACACCAATACATTTAAATAAAAACTGATTTTTATTTAGTATTTTTTGCTGTAAAATCCTTGGGCACTCCTGATTTAGTTTGTTCGCGTATTTTTTCTTATTTAAAATATGTACCATAAATTCTGTGAACTGAATAACAAACATTCCCATACCATAATAGACCCTGCGCCATCAATCCTAGTAATGATTGAAACCTCAGTCTGCTAACATACCTTCCACCTAAATCTTTGTTTCGTTGCTCCAAAGCACATTGTACTTCCACTGATTAGCCTTCTAAATCCAAAGAGATTTAACAAACTCTACACGTCGCGACGTTAGAAGAGGCTTCTTGTGCGTTGCTTTTCTATTAAACCCCTTTTCAACCAAACGGCGCGAACTATTTGCGCTTACATAACTTTAAATTTAATTTTTCTGAAATTTCGCATTGTATGCCAGTGAATGATATTGTTGGGCCGGCTTTAAAGATTCGCCTTATCATGCGGTCGGTGTGGGCTTATATTTTTCCGGGCCTTTTGCGACAGAGAACGTTAGCTGTAAAGCATTAAAAACTATATTTTTGGAAATTTTGAGCTGTTCTCCTGTTAAGACTTAAAGAAGTTACTAAAGGGTACTTTGTAAATTCCAATTCCGAAAATCACGTAAATAAGTGGTATGTATAACGAATCTTAAGGGGATTAGAAAAAAAATGTTATATCGAATTTATGAGGTTCGTTATATCGAGGTAAAGTTGCACTTCTATTCGTTATAACGAGGTAATAAAAGATTTTGTATATTAGTCATCATCTGCCATATTATAGCTATCGATTTCCGCTAATAAATCAAAACAACTGCTGCAACAAGCGTACAAGCTCTTGGCAACAATAAATTTTGATGGAAATCGTTATGCAAAGGTTGTAAATTGACAAAATTCGTTAAATAGAGGTAAACAACTCTTTCCATTTCGTTACTCTGCAGTGATTGAAAATTCGTTATAACGAGGCTATTGACAAATGTATTCGTAATAGAGAAATTTATTTTGTATTAAATCTTATGGAGCGTTGTAGGGGATTTAAAAAAATTCGTTAAATCGAGAAATTCGTTATAGGGAGGGTCGTTATATCGAGGTTTGACTGTAGTTATAAATGTTTTATTATGACAATTATTATCAATATTTTTTATTATTATTATAAAATTAAATAATCCTCATGTATATGAACACCGTAGTGCCAAATTTTATAACGATCGACCCATAATTGGTGGGCGCAGCTTTATAGGGACCTCTCCTGAAAATCACTTAAATATGCATAAATCTCATATAAACAATTTACTACATTTCCAGGTGATATTCTACAACAATAAACCTCATATAAAGGGTGTTTTTTTAGATGTCTATAACTTTAATTTGGCAATATTTTTTATTTGGCGGCCATTTTGTCAGCTGTCAAGTGATTTATATTTAGTTTGGTTTGACATTTCAACATGAATAAACTGACGCCTGAACAATCATGGTTCTGTGCTTTTTTTACATGTATAATAGAACTTTGAAATGGAATAAAACAAAGATGATTGGCATGAAATTTACTGTATTCGAAAGACAATCTGCTGGCTGGCCTTATAATTAAGTACGTAGTCTAATCTGGAGGTCCAATTTTCGATGATTTTTTCAAACATTTGTGTATCGGCAATAACGCAGCGTGCGTTGTCCTCCAAGTGATCAAACATTTCGTGCTTAACGGCGTAGACTAGCAACTTCAAACATAAATCACTTAATAGCTGTCAAAATGGCCGCCAAATAAAAAAGTGTTGCCAATTCAAAATTCAAATGAGAATAACAGTTTCGAATTTTATGAATATCGGCCCATTATAGGCCATAGCTCCCATATAAGGACCACTTCCGAAAAACACATTTATATACCCATTTCTAAATAATAAAGCATTGTTCACACAAAATCTGGTCGCACTGCAAACGCGTTTTTTAAAACATCGAGTGGAAATTTCTGTTTTTTTTTCCATTATCGTAAACAAATGAACGTAATAATGATCATTGGTTTTCACAAACACCACATACTAAATTTTTACACATAAAAAATCAGCATGCGTACGATATGAATTGTGAAAACAAAAATAAAGAAAATCGTATCAAATCAATGCATGTTTATAGACACAAATTCAAATTCGCATGTGATCATAATCTCAACTATAAACTGCAATAACAACAACTGCAGCAACAAAAAACACACTAAATAAATTCGTAATAAAAAAAATACGAAAAAAAAAGATTTAACAGGTGCAAAATAATTACCAATCACCAATCAGATTTTAATGATTTCGATTCAGTTTGTTTGTTGTAAAATTCAAAATTAGGTCTGACTACCACGAGAAATTAATCACTGATTGTAATGGCTATTATTTACATAAAACATTAATTAAACATAACAGACAACACAACAAATAAACCTTCGATAACAAACTATAAACCATTAAATAACATTTTTTTATTATTTATTTTTTTATTACGAATTTTGTTAATTTCCCTTTTAAAATGTCATAAAACCAGCCATTTAACAGTGGGTGGTATCTCTGGTTGTGGTTGTTGTGGACAAATTTTTTACTGAAAAAAAAAAATAAAATAAAAACTATTTTTGAAATATGTATGTACAGGCAAAAAAAAACTGATGGTCTACAGCTGCATTTTTGTATGAGCATAATGCAGTTCTGTAAGTGCCCTTCTTATGGATGTTTCGACTAATTGGCATTCGTTATAAATGAAGCCAAAAAGTGATATTCTATTCTGTATTCTTTTTTCTGTTTGTTGAAATCAATTTTCTGAAGTCCCCAGATATCGTCGGGATCCAAATCTTCACTAATTCTGTCAGACATGCTTCCGAAAAGTTTGCTATTTAAAATCAGCAAAATCCGTCTATAAATAATGGAGATATGAGCAAAAATTTGAGACAACCTCTGAAAATTGCATCAAAAAAAAAAAAAAAAAAAACTAAGTGTATTAATATTGTTACGAATAATTTCATCAACAGATGGCGTTGATCACACAAAGTGTATTAATATTGTTTCGAACAAATTCATTAACAGATGTTTATCGACATAATTATGCATAATATAATTATGGATCCACAACAAAGGTGAAGGGTATATAAGATTCGGCATAGTCGAATATAGCACTCTTACTTGTTTTATGGATAATTTTTTTTTTTGCTAAATTTCAAGTGTGTTTAGAAATCGAACAAAGTGCTTCTTTGTATTGCTTGAAAATCACGGTCCCGATAAATATTTTGATGTTGTATGTTGTAAACTGCAATTACGATTCACAACACTTGTCGGCTTAATATTAATAAAATGCATGTTATTTAGTGTTGTGAACGCTAATCGGGGCCTACCAATTAGTCCCCTAACTTATAGAATCTTAATTCAGTTAGATATATGCCAAATTTTAATTTTTGATCCATTTGCCCAGCCTACTTATTAACATATTTAATTGTCAAGAACAACAATTGCATTTCTCTGACTACACAACACCCCATAATTCGAGTACAGGTAAACGTCCTACAACGCGGTGAATAGGTTCCTGAAAAGCTCCGCGTTATAGGAAATCGCGTTGTAAGATACTTTAATTCCATACAAAAATCAGAGTTTGGTTCCAAAGTAAAAAAAAAGATCATTAAACAATTGGAGTTTGTATAGTAAATATATGTGCTTAAGATAATTTTGTGTACATATTTATTTGTTGAGTCATAAGAACATACATATTATATAATTTAATAACACTCTATTTATTTAAACAAAAACAAAATAAAATAAAATTTCAATACTACGTAAAATATTCAAGTTGAAAGAAAATAGAACGACAACTTTCTACTCCTCCTCATCACTTAGTACTAGTTCAAAATCTGAGCTTGATCTACTATCAGATTCGGTCATCCTTTCGACGATTATTGGTTTGAAAAAATCGTGCATTGAAGTTTGTTTGTTCTTATTTCGCAAATTTTTATAAATTTCTTGATAGGGAGCTAAATTGTTTTGAAGATTTAGTTTAAATATTTCTGCTCTGTCACTCCAAAATGTATTCTTCCAATTGCTTTGCCATATTTAAAACTTTCGCGATATTTTTTAGAAGTTTTTATTTTCAACATCGCAAAGATCGTCAGAGCTATCTCCCACTGATTCTTCATTTGTCATTACCACTAAATCTGCTTCGTTTATTTCGTCGTCCGGAATTACTTCTTGAATATCAGCCATTGTTATTTCATCAAATCCATCACCTTCTACTGCAAGCGAAGTATTTTATTTGGGGAAGAAAACCTTTTTCAAATTAAAATATTCAATATTTGAAAAAAAAATCGTATAAATCGCGTTGTAAGAGTAGCGTTGTAAGAAAATGTCCGTATTTTGAGAACGGCGTTGTAGCGAAAACGCGTTATAGGAAACCGCGTAGTAGGGGGTTTACCGTATAATAAACTTTATTAATATGTTCAAAATCACTATTGCATCCAGAAGATAATAGAAAGGAAAGGCGGTCAGTGTACTCAGTTTAAAACTGTCAACACGCCTTTCAAATAAATCTAGTGGGTTTTCAGTCTGAGACTGCAGTGATTAGAGAAGCCTGTAGAATTTTATGCGAAAGTAATATTCGCGGCAGAACTGCCATTTTTGTCGACAGCCAGGCGGCACTCCTGCCACTTAAAGCCAATACTACAACATCTATTGTAGTCACACAATGTAAGCAAGAAGTATGTCAAGGGTATATCGTCTAACTGACATCACTGTGGTTTGTGTGCCTGCGCATAGGAACTACTATGGTAATGAACAAGTAGACGAACTGGCCAGAGAAGGATGCGCTTTAAATGTCTCAACAGCCGTATCAGTCGCAATACCGTTTGTGATCATTAAAGGTGAAATCTTTAGGCACTACTTTGCAAAGGCTGAAAATAGGTGACGCAATCTAAACACATGTCAGACCACTAAGTAAATGTGGCCAGTTTTCAATCAAAAAACGCAGTACGCAGCTCGTGAATATGAAACGAAAGGCGAATAAAAGCGATGTTAACTGGTCACTGGATCATTGGTAAGCATGCAATCAGACTCGGAATTCTTTTCAATAATCACTGCTGCAATTGCCAGGATCTGTGAATGTTCGGCTCTTCACCATTCAAGACAAACATTTTTCAACACTCACATACTAAACAATCTGACACAGACATCAAATATCAAATGCGATTATTATTAACAAAAATATATAAAGTTAAGTGTCGTTTCTTTCGTCCGGCTCTACAAAACACTAGACTCACTAAACAACCTAGAGGAGACATTAAGTATTAGATGGTGCGATTTCATCGGATACCTGAATGTAACAGGCTGGATTTAGTACTCTCTAATTACTAGCATCTAAATATGATGCTAGTTTTATTGCCAATATCATTTAGTGGTTTGGTTCTTTTCAAAACGGAATCAAAAGATTCCGTTGCAAATAACATCAAAATTACCTGAGAGGGTTGCTTTATCAGCTAAGAAGTGCTACTGTATTCTAGATGGTCCACCGACTGTACTCTAGACTATCTACCATCTGGTAGACTATCTAGAGCAGTGAAGCGCAAACGCATACTATCACATTTATGGTTGTGTTGGCAGCAGCAGAAAACGAACGACGCTTACTAGTTGTACACTCGAAAAATTATTCATTAGTTGATAGTAAATGGTTTTTTCTTGTTTTTGTGATATTATTTTATTAGAACTTTTTGAAATACGTATTTATATTTTTTAATTAATTATGACAATATCAACACTAACTATTAATTATACAGGGGTAACCATCAAAACATTTTTTGGGAACAAAATTAAAAAATAATATGAATGAATAATAAAAAAACAACGGTATACGATGCCTTTTTTAAGGCCATAGTAGGCCGATAAATATTAGTTTCATTAAAATTCTTTTTATTACGAGAATTAGTTTCATCAACCATAAATCTTAAGAAAAACTCAGCTTTTAATTCATAAAGTTTTAGTGTTCGATCACACCCGGTAAGGTTATCAAAATTTTCATGGCAAGAATAATGTCTTTTTTTAACAATATCCAATTTTCTTATAGATAACGCGATATCAAATCACGCATTGTGCCTCGCTATGCATGTTCTCTATGAAAAAAAAATCGTTTTCCCATTGTTCATTAAACATTTTGATTTGAGTGTATTCATAAAGTTGTGCAGCGAGATCTTGCTTTAACAAGTGCTGAACAGCAACTAAGAAAAATAACTTTGAAAAAATATTAAATAAATAAATTTTGAAGAATTTTTGCTGTTTACACGAGTTTGAAGCATTTTGAAGAGCAATTTTGAAGTAAATTTCAATCGTGTAAATCTAGCTTAAGTCGTTAACGTTTACTATGAGCAGTTGCATATTACCGATCGAAAAGCTCCCGGTGTCAACAGGGTAGCCTGTACGACAGCTATTGTCTTCCGGAATATAGCCATAGAACACTATGTCAGCCGCTTTACGCACCCAAGCTCAAAAATTGCACGTATGTAGGTGATTTTAAGTGCCTTTAGTAGTCTTTCAATTCTGCCAGTGGAATTCTGATCTAAATTCATAAATTCGTCTGAGTGACCATTCTTGCATATTTTGATACAACCGCTTCAAATCCGAGTAATGGTTTTAAAAACGAGTAGAGCTCTCCTTTACAGGCGATCTCTAATTTAAATCAATTTTGCCACTGCTGTTATCTTCTTTATTTTACTAATGATATTTTTTTTTTGTTAAGTGCATTAATTGTAATCTAGTTGAAAATCGAATGATTTTATTTTTTTTTTTTGTGAATTTGTGAACGTGTTAATGCATGCTAATGGATTTTCAAAGACACATTTGTTCAAGCATCTAAATATGTATGTATGAATTTTTAAATGTGTTTGGATCTATGCGTCTATAGTAGTAGTAGCTCGTTTTTAAATGATCTCGTTTTTGAGTGGCTAACAGCAGGTGTTGTTGTCTTTGGCATCAACCTAACCAAACTATAAAGATAAATAAATAAATAAACAAAAAAAAAAAATTGAAAATTTATGAAGAAAAAAAAATTATTTAAAAAAAAGAAAACAAACAAATTGGCAGCTAAAATGTGACAAATTTATGTTATTTTACAAAAGAATGTTTCATTTTTGTTTTAGTTGTAATTTTTGAATTTTGGTTGAAAAGAAACAAAGTGTGAAAAAATGTGTCGTCTGTCTGTCTGTCTGTCTTACGCACACGAGTGTAAAATATTTTCTACATAGCTAGAAAATGTAAAATGTTTTCATCATGGTGTAACTATACAAGGTGAGCGCAAATCGGCAACAAATGCAACACAATACAAAAACATCAGGCATTTTGTTTGTGTAAAATAATGTACTACTACAAAGTCAGTCAGACAGCTGTGCTATTGCAATCACCTTGTATAGTTGTTACACCATGATTTTCATTTTATTTAAATTGAAAATGTAAACAAAAACAAATATTATAATGGTTTTTTATTGAAATTGAAATATGTTTAGAGGAATGCAAAACTATTTGTGGCTTGGTGGTGTAATTGAACCATATTGCTTTGAAAACGAAGATGATGGGGGGACATTTCTGTCAATGGCTGGCACTACATATTAATGATAACCAATTTCTCTCGCTGCAATTGAGTGACTAGAATATGGTCGGAATGTATGTAGTTCCAGCAGTACGCCAATTCGTTTTACACAGCCAACACTATAATGGATATTCTAGCTGAACGTTTTGAGGTTAGGGTTATCTCTAGGAGGTTTGGTTATGATTTAAACCGTTTGCCAGTTCCTTGGCTCCTTCTTCGCCATTGTGTTTCTACACCAGCATGGATAGATGGTCTCTGCAACTTCTGTTTGCGTAATAAGCAAACAACCTTCCTGACGACCGAGGCTCAAGCAGCTACCGTCATAAAATATAAATATAGGCCAATTAAAAAAAAAAACGTACACAACGAGTTTTGTTTTGCTTATTTCTAGTGTTTTTGCATTTCGCCTATAAGAGTGGCCAATTTATGTAGAAATTGATGAAGAATCCGGTGGTACTTTTAGGCCCTCAAATAAGTCAATATTTTTGTTTTTTTTTAGGTTTTCTATGATTTCTATCTTGAGCATTACACACCTAATATGTATCGTTAAAAATGCAAAAATATTTAAAATTCAAACTTACTACGATGTTCTTTTGTTTGTCAAGATTGACTTTTGCGAAAATCACCCTTTCGATTATAAACACAAAATCACGATTCAACTTGATTTTTATTTTTTTTTAAGTGACTAGTTATTTTAAAATTTTAAAATGAAAATATGTAAATTTTTGTTTAAAAAAACACTTGAGTTTAGAGGTTATTTGCAAAGTAATAGGCTTGTAACAATGTATTTAAAAAACTGCAATTATAAGCGTTTTAAGGGGGAAAAAAAACTAAGTGTGACGCACAAGATATTATGTGACGATCAAGAGATTTTGTTGCACGTAAACAAGAAATAATGCCAAATCTAAAGTTTAACGAAGAAAAGTTTATTCTTTTACAAAAAGTAAATAAAAAAACAAAAATGTTCATACAAAACTAAACATGTACATATTCTTTCATGTCTTTAACAAAAATGGAAAAAAGGAAGTAATTATTGAAGAAACATATACACATATGTAAATATTTGACACAAAACAATATCTTAACTTAATTTAATTTATAAATTTTCATTCCAATTCTTATTCTGAATCTGTATAAACTTCATGAAATGACAAGCGGCTTTGTTTTTTTTTTCATTCTCATTAATTTTTACCAATTTCGAATTAAGTTTGTGGTAAAAACAGAATCAGTCAGTAACAATAAAAATTAAACTCAAATATACCACGATTATACCTTCTTTCTTTTTCTTTTATATTCGTCATTACGCGCTTTATCGAGCTTTATTTTCTCTCGATATCTCCGTGCTCTTTCAGCCGCCGTTAATTTTGTTGTTTTACTCTTGAAAATTTAAAAATAAAATCAAATTTAGGCATTTTAAGCTATGAAGCAATATATATCAAAAGTGATGCTCATGAAATGTTGTCCTTTTTAGAGGTTTTTTGATTTTTTTCACATTTCTTCCAAAGGAACTATATGAAAATTTGGTGCTCTTTCAGCCGCCGTTAATTTTGTTGTTTTACTCTTGAAAATTTAAAAATAAAATCAAAATTAGGCATTCTAAGCTATGAAGCAATATATATCAAAAGTGATGCTCATGAAATGTTTGCATATTTTGGTGTTTTTTCATAGGCCATTTATTCCTCAAATGATTGTCAACTTCATTTTTTTACATTTAAAATATTCACTTTAAAAAAATTGGCGTGACGCTCATGAAATTTTATCACGCACTTACCAGGGGTTCACAAAAACTACGCAAATGTACACTTTTTTTTGATAGATTTTTTTTTCGCTTTTACACTTTTGTAATAATTAAAGTTTGTACTTTCCTTACGTTATTTACTTTGCTTAAATGCAAATTGAAAACTAGTAATATTACTTGATTTATAAAAAAAGTGACGCTCAATGCAAATTGTGGGGGACAACCTTTTTTTGCAACCCCAAATTCGCACTAATTAAGTTTTGACGACTATAACAAATCAAAACACAAGAAAGAAACGCAATAATTCGAAAACTGTTCGTAAATGTTGCATATTTACTTTTTTCTTGATTTTATTTTATTTTGATCACTAAAAATTCTAATAAAAATTCCATACTTTTGTATGGAAGCAGTCAGAGGGAGAAACAAAACACCATTCTGAATAAACAAAAAAAAAATAAACATACAAATTTGAGAATTACGTTTTTTGCCACATATTCCTCGCTGATCACTCTCACATTTTTGCTTTTGTTTTTTTTTACCTAAAATAGTAGTGTAAAGTGCGGGGACACAAAAATTGCGTTTTTTTTTTTTTTTTTTTTGAAATTGACCCATATACCAAGATGATAAATTTGGAAAGAACTGGTTTTGCAAACAATTTTCTTTCATTTCTCACCTCTTCAACCATGACTTTGGATATTTATAGAAAATAATGCCTGTAGAAACCACTCCTCCGTAAAGTTTTTTCCCAATAGAGCTGCCTGCCATTATCTCTATCTCAAGTTATTGTAATAGAAAAAAGTATGTGCACCCTCTAATAGTCCCCCTAGCTGCTTCCAATTGAAAAATATTGGTATATTGTCTAAACGTATGGTCACACATGGCAAATATTCGACGAAAATGACGTAACCACTAAATAAAAATTGTTTTAAATCTTGTTTTTATTTCAAAAATTTATTTTACTGAGGAAGAATCACAATAGAAATTAAGTTTTAGTTTATTTGAGGCTATTTGTTTGTACAAAACGTTGCACACGCAAATGTGATTTAATGACTCTTTTAATAATTACTTTTTTTATTATTTCATTAAAAAGGCTAAAAAAAAATCTACTAGTCATTGTTACGCAGTGCCACACAAAAACAAAAACTCACAAACATAGATAAGAAAACGTCGTGAATCTAATGAATACAAAATACACAAGTAAATGCCGAATAAAAGAAGATAGTTTATAATTATCGTAAAAAAACGTAAATAAAACAACAAAACAGCAAATCAAGTGCATAACACCTGTGTAAATGTTGAAATTTTTGTACTAGAAACCCAGCTATAATTTTATACTTATTTTCAGTTTTAAGTACACAAACTCACAGGGATTCGAATGGAATGAAATTGCACGGAATTACCTTTAAATGTTTAAATTCACATTGAGTTCCCATTAATGGATGCGTATGAAAATTCCGATAAGCAACAGCAACAATTGAAATTGTGCTTAGGTGGAGTAAATACAAGAAATAGTGGGCTGGTTGTTAAAGCACTGGGAGAGGGAGTCTTATCTATTAAATGTACTCGGCGCATTGTACTCGATTAAATATGAACAGGTGTGTTTGGAGTGCAAGTGTCTGTAACTGTTTATTTTTGTACTATATTATTTTTTGTTGCTAATATTACTAAATTTAAACATTTGAATCTGGTTAAAAAAAAAAGAAAAAGTTGGTAAAAAAAAAACTATGAAACGATATACAAACGGAAAATGTACTGAAAATGTACGAAACAGGTGAATGTACGTAGCAATCGTTTGTGTGTTTGTTTTTGTTTAAAAGCTGCCTGGTTTACGTTTATACTGTTAGTATGGCTGGTATCTTGGTTTTCTAGTCCACTCGAAAGAGTTTTAAATTTTACAATGAAACACAAACAAAGATAAACTAAATGTGGTCTATATGTCTGTCTGTCTGTCTGGTTGACTTGCTGCTTGTAAAATAAGTATAGTTTTTGTTTTTTGGAAAAGCTAACAAAACTTAATAATATTTAAGTTTATGTAAACAAAATATTGCTACAAAAAAAAAAGAAGGTTACAACTTTACAAAATTTGAAAATTTTATCATATGTAAAAAAAATTTTTTTTTTTTAAATTCAAAAATTTTGAATATTTTAGACAAAATTTTAGTTTTTTTTCATAGCATTTACTTAAATAAATATGTAGTTGAAATTTCTTCAAACATCATGCAATTTAACCCAAATGGTTCTTCCCGTTTTTTAAAATTCTATCTATTTAAATTTTTTTTAATTTTTTTTTAACCTAAATTCTTCCCTATCTGACAATCTCTGTTAACTCAATTCGTTAATGTAATGAGTATTAAAATAACGCAAAAGTTTATAAGCTAAAAAACGGGAAAAACCACTTGGGTTAAATTGTAAGGACAACAAAAATTGAGAAACGTAGTCTTAAAATGGATCAAATTTTCATATTAGTCGGGAACATCGATACCTTATTTTTTCGCCATACAAACGGGGCCACCCTAATGTACATACATCCCAATAACCACAATTTTTTTTGCGAATTCCAATGTTGGAATTCCATTGTGAATCCATGCTTGAATTACATTTAAAATCCATCCTCTTTCCAGTCTGAAATTCCATGCTTGAATTCAACGGTCAACAGGTTCGGTTCGACTTGAATCATACTGTTATTCAAGGCTGGAATTACACTGTAATTGTTCGACTGTAATTCAATGGTTAATTTTGCTGGATTCGCTATTGAATTCAACTGTGTTTCGACTGTAATTCAACACTGGAACTTGGAAATTGTGACTGGATTTCAAATGTAATTCCACTTGAATTCCAACCAAAATGCTTACGTACAAGTACATATACAATTATATGCTTGTGTATTGGATGCATAACACTGTTTCCCGAGAGAAAATATTAATATGTAGATGTATTCAAGATTATCGTGGGCGCACTCAAACGCACTGCATTATATGTCGCAACAAGAACATACAGCTGCGGTAAAGAAAAATAGCACTGAAGGCAGGATTCCACTGTATATATGAATTTTTTTTTTTAGGATTTAGTTCCTTAGTTATTCCCGTTAAAAAAACAATGGCACAATTTTGCCACCTTGAAGAAAAAAATAAAAGTGTTTCATAGAGTTTGTATTAACCACTTCGAAGCACTTAAAGGAGATATGAAATTAAAAATGGGTAACTAAAACGTTGTGCATTTAAGATACCTTATTTATGTTAGGTTATCAAAGCCTACTGAAGAATCTGTGTGTACAATCTGTGTGTATTCAAATCTTTGAATGATGAAAATCTCTTGATTTGTAATGAGTATTTAAAAAAGCATATAAATTAGTCAAGTACTATTAATATTAAAGCTAGAACACTTTTTGTTCGATTGAGAATGTTTTTTTTTAAATAAGAAAACTAAATCAACTCCAAACAAATATAATAAGTTGATAATACAAAAATATATGTATAAATATATTTTAGTTCACTTTTTTGTTACATTTTAATATCTATAAAATAGTAAATAATAAATGTAAATCTTTTAATTTTAAATTGAATAACCTGTGACGTCATGCCGAGCGAAAGGAAATTTTCTTTACATTCTTTGCGCAATCTTTATTATTTGATTCATGCATCTAAGCCAATAACCCAAATAGAAAATATTCCCACAAGGCTATTTGTAAAGAAATCATTGTTAAAATTTTCATTAAACGAAACTTGTAAGATTCGTTTGTAGTTTTCCGCGAAATTAATATGAATATGTAATAATAAAAACTTGTGCAATAGCGAAAAATCGCTTGTGGTATTTGACAATTTAGCAGCATGATAAATTGAGTTTTGAACAACAGCAACAACAAAAGTCAGCATAATTTATTACAAACACTTTACAGGCAAATCAAAATATTTGTCATATTTTACACAAACAACAGCAAAAACAAAAGCCTAGAAAGGAAAAGAACGACAATGACAACCAGAAAAAATAAATGCACATTATACCCTCCACCACCATATGTGGTGAATGAGGGTATATGTATATAAGTTTGTCATTTCGTGTGTAACACTGAGAAATACTCATCTGAGACCCAACAAAGTATATATATTCTTGGTTCTTACGAAATTCTAAGTCGATTGAGCCATGCCCATCTGTCTGCCTGTCTGTGTAAAACACTCTCACGTCCAAAGGCCCCAACCGAAATCAACAAAGTTGACAAAAAACCGTTTATAATTCTCCTAAGCAGTTTGGTATTAAAAATCAGCTAAATTGGTGTAGTAGAACAAGAGTTATGGAACAAAATGTAAGGCAACCTGATACAAATTTTAAACATTTTTCTTTCAATTATTTTAAATATATTGCAGATATTCCCATGAAATTTTTTATATATTGTTCGTGTGACAAAAGAAGAAATTGTGAGGAAAATAGTAAGAATAGATCCATGATTTTTCATAGCCACCCACATTTTAAAGTCAAATGTCATAAAATTTCAGAGAATGGCTTTCCACTTGATTCAAAATGGGTCTCGGGGTACCTGTTACTTTGATAATAAAAATTTTATTCAATATTACGTGCGCTCTAAACTATCTATAGAATTGACAAAAAAGCCTCAATGAAAAGATGTGTGACTCAGAAAATCGCAAGTAGAAAATTAGTATAACGGTTGGTCTCACACAGAACCATTTCACGGGCGTTTCTAGGCTGTTATTGGAGTTTTTATTTTTATCAAAAAAAAAATATCTAGTGCATATGGTAAAAATTGAAACACTTTCTTCTTTGAGTTACAAATTTTTTATAGATACCCCACGTGCATCCCATTAAGTTACCACAAAGCTCTTAAAAAAAAAGAACTAAGCTTTCTTTGAGCAAAAAAACAAAAAAGAAAGAAAAAAATTAGTGCATATGGTAAAATTCAAAACTTTGTTTTTTGAGTTAAAATATTTTTTTATAGATCTGCCTCTTGCTACTAAGTGACCACAAAGCTCTTAAAGGAAATGGTCTAAAGTTTCTTTTGAGGAAAAATAAAAAAAAACTCCATTTTGAAAAAAAAAATGGGTGAAAAAGAAAATGATACATGTGCCAAATATTGAAAAATCCTATTCTTGAGTTAAAAAATAATTTTTTTGATAGATATCCCATTTATTTAAGTGATTATAAAGACATTGTATAAGCTTTCTTTTGAGGCAAAAAAAGTGCCCAAATTGAAAAAAAATTAAAAAAAATTTAAATTTTTTTTTTAAATTAAAAAAAAATATATATTTTTAGAATGATTGAAGAAATAGCTATCTAAAGTCCTTTGCAGAATTTTTGCTAGGACCAATAGGTAAAAAGTTACTCTCATTTTAAAAAAAACCCTGTATGACCAAAATGTCCAACTTTGACCCCTCCGGCAGTTCTTGACTGATAGAGCTGAAAATTTGTGTCTGGTCTACTATCCAATAGTACTAACCTTGGTGCAAATTTCATTCAAATTGGAAGACATCGAGTTTAAAAATTGGATCACTTGACACGAATTTGCCCATATACAAAAATCATCCCACAAAATTTTGTGAATTTCTGTTCATTTTTAACCATATCACCCATATAAATCACTTTAATACTCATAAATCTCTTATAAATAAGGGTACCAATCCATAATTTTACACTGATCATTTACATACATGCCAAAATTAAACTGCTGGATTTTGACAATATCGGTTCATATTTGGCAATATCCCACATATAAGGTCCACTTCTGAAATTTACGTTAATACTAATATATATCTTAACTATACCGTTATGATGTTGAAATTCGACGGGAAATATCCTCATATGCATAAAAACAACTGTTCCAAAATTTAAGAATATCGGCCCATAATTTGTCATAGCTGTCATATAAGAACCATTTCCGAAAAACAAATAAAGCCACAAAAATGTCTAAAGGCCCAACTATAATATGCATATGCTAGCTTAAGCAAACGTGCGAACACATATAAATTGTATGTGGCAAACTATAATGTACTTAACGAAACTTTTCGTTAAGTTTTTCAACTGTCATTTGCTTAAGCAAAAAGCGAAACTGATCGCACATTCTGTACGGAATCAGATGTTTGTTGTTGTTTGTTTGTGTTTTGAACAAAATGGAAGAAAATATATTTATTTTAAATTTAATAGAAAATGTGGAAAAAATAAGTGCCTTTACAATAAAAGAGACCCTTTTTATTTTAACAAAAATGTCTTTCTGTCGCGGTTATTTCTCTGACAGAACAAGAGCGTCTTCTTCTTTTACAGTGTAGTTCACTTATTTCTTTTAATGTGCACAACCCTTCAAGCGCTAACTTTAATATTTTTTTATTATTAAAATTTTTAAGTTTTTTCTCCATTTTTGCAAACACAATACGAAAATTAACAAAACATATGTAAACGTTTATTATTATTTACAATGTAGTGCTGCCACAGCTGTACATTTTAGTACTTTTGCCGATAAATTAAAAAAAAAAGGAAAAATTATGCGTTTCGGGTACGAAGTTTTCTTTTAATTATAAAATAATATAATAATATTTATAAAATATAGTCATTTAATGGCTTTTTGTTAAAATAAAAACATTTTTTTTAAACATAAATGAGCAACTGTGGAAAAAAAGTTTCAAAGTCATTGTAGCCACCTAAAAGTTAACTCTGAACTGGTTATGCATTTGACAGCCTTTTCGTTAACTTTTGCAATTTGCTTAAGCTTGCTTATGCATATTATAGTTGGGCCTTAATAAATATCGATATCGAACCAACTTTTATATAGATCGGTAATTATTTTAATACAGAAATCATACTAATATCGGTTATACGGCAATTATGCTACTGGATTTTGTAGCTGTCAATTAATAATTGGCAATAGCTCCCGAATTAAGTCCACTTCCGAGCATACCAAACAACCATACAACTCTTTTAAATAACGTTACTGAGATGAAAGTCAATCAAAAAAAGCCTCAAATACGTAGAAACCACAATAGTGGATACTGGATTTAGAAACTATCAGTCCATAACTGGTCCACTTCTACTATGCCACCCATAAATCTCTTGTAAATAATATTATTGAGATCAAATTCAAACAAAAAAGCCTCACCTTATATCTTATCATTCTTTATAGTCTGTTTGTTAATTTGTTGTGAATATGGAAAAATGTTTTAAATTGTAAAACTACACTCAAGATTATTATGAAAATCAGACAAAGTAAGAATCGGTAATTACATCAATTATAAAATATCAAAATTAGATAAAACTTCAAAACATTTAAAATAAATAATGTTGGTCGTAAAATTGTCTTTCAAACAATAGAATATCAAATACTAATAAAATTTGCACTAAGACTGAATAGAAAACACAGAATTAGGATATTCTAGTCCAGTGTAGTTTTTGTATTTTTTTATTACGTTTAGGTGGAGGGTATTAAAGATACGGCACAGCCGAATATAGCACACTAACTTGTTTTGAATGCTTTTTACAAATCTAAAGAATATAATGAATGAATGAATGACAAATAAACTAAAATAAAGAATTCAGTATTAGTCATACGCACCTGTGTACCATTTAACAAAAAGCAAAAAAAAAAAAAAAAAAAAAAAAAAACAAAAAAAACAAATTGTTTTTAAAACAATTGCCAAAAAAAACACCGAAACAAATAAAAAAAAAACGCACTTTCTTTTATCATTGACGGCCACTGACCACTTGGTGGGTTCATTTGTTATTTAGAGAAGGAAAAATCTGTAACAACACATTCATTCATATTCACTGTTGTTGCAGCCGCTCAAATGTCCGTTCTTTCTATTGTCACAACAAAACAATTGACATTTTGCGTTTAATTTTCAGACATGTGTGAGATCATTTATTTAAGATTTCATTGACTTTTTTGGTTTTCGGTTTTTATTTTTCTTGCTCTTGTTTTTTGTTTGTTGATTTCAAATGAATTTCATTTGAAACTTTGACTAGTGAAATGAAAACTTAAAGATTGACAAGCAGCTGCCGTCTCAACGAAAAAAAAAAAATAATAAAATAAAAAAAAAGAAACGTTTTATTTTTCAAAACCCCAACAATTGAATTGTTATTTGCTTGGTATGCGATATTTGCACAACAAAAACAAAACATCATCAACAACATTACCATTAAAATGATACGAAAATTATTTACAGTTTTTAACAAAATATTTATATACATATGTATGTCTGTTTGTACTTGTATGTCACATAAATACATACTCGTAAATGTATTTTGTAAAATTTTTGTCTAAAATTTTAAATACTTCCCAGCATACCATTCTAGGAGCGCTCCGAAAAAAGGAGTTAGAAAAGAGTCCAGCAAAAGAGCATTTACGGAGCGAAAAATAAAATTTGCTTGTTACTGTCCTGAGTCGGCACGCAGTATGACTCAGAAATTCCACTTAATTATGTGTGTACCAAAGCGTTGTTGTCCTGTTATTTGTGTTTTGAACAAAAAGAAAAAAAAACATAGCTTTACCACACAAGAATGATAAAAACAAGATTACACAGCCCAAGAAAAACCTCATAAAAGACTCTTTTCTGGCATTATCTAAGAGCTCTTTAAGAGCCCAAAAAAACCCTCATAAAATACTCTTTTCTGACATTATCTAAGAGCTCTTTCTGACGGACCATTTTCGAATGTAATGACCCTCTTTTCTGAAAGTTTTCGGAGCAATTATGATTGTTTTTTGGGATCATAAAGAGCGTTAACGCTCCGAAAAAGGTGTCAAAAAAGACTCTTTTCGGGCTCATATGGCTTGCTGGGTTATAACGAAAAAAAAAAACATGATACGACATGATACTACATATGTATGTATGTGGTATTTGCAGTTTCTTTACCTAGAATCCATTTCCATAAATGTGTTAATATATATTAGAAATGCCAATCCCAAAATCCCGACCCCGATTTTAAAACAAATCCCGGGATTTTTCGGGTTAAATACATCCCGAAAAGTAGTATTTGTGTAAAATATCCAGTGAAGAGCGAGGGCTGTTCGGAAACTTCTTAAGCTAGATTTACACGATTGAAATTTTCTTCAAAATTGCTCTTCAAAATGCTTCAAACTCGTGTAAACAGCAACATTTTTTCAAAATTTATTTATTTAATAGTTTTTAATAGTTATTAAATAATTCAATTTTTAAATCAATTTTTGAAGCATTTTGAAGAGCAATTTTGAAGAAAATTTCACACTACAAATTTTAATGCTTTTCACAAGTTCAATAATTTGCAAACATTTGAAAATGTTAAATGTCTGAGGTGCCCATATTTTTAGTAAATTTTCTTGGTTCTTGGTGGTGCAGATGCCCAAACATTTATTTAAGCTTTAGTAAGAGCACAAGGATTCTTAATGCAACCTTCGAAGTTGAGAATTATTTATAATTTATATACGAGTATGTATATTTTTAAGTATTTTTTAAATACCATTTTAGTAATTGCCTGATTTTAGTTAAATATCACACGAAATCATCTATCTATAATATGTATATATGTATGTATGTAGTAGCATCATCATCTCGCCAAGAGCCTACAAAAAACTAATAAATTATGAATTTTATTGCTAGACATTCACCAAATTTTTTTCTAAAACATAATATTCGTTTTTGCGCTCTGCATCTACACTAATCGTTCGTATCTACTCATAAATAAACGATTTACTCGTAAAAAAATTATTTAGTTCTCAATAAAAATGAGCCTAAAATGCCTTAACACCTGTTATTTGTTAAAAGAAAGAAAAAAAAATATGTGTCAATGATTTAAGCCAACTACTACAATATTTTTGTTAAAAACAAAAAAAGAAAAAACGCAGAACAGAAAAATCAAACTAAACAAAAACTTACCGTCTAAACATAGAAAACACAAGTATTTTACAAGTGTTTAGAAGAAAATCTATAAGAGTGAAAGAATGTATGTGTGAGATACTTAAATAAAAAATTTCTTTTAACAGTTGTTAAGGTTTAACTCATGCTGTTAAAAAAAAAAAAAAACATTCATTCTCCACCAACAGCAGCATTTTCCTCTAAATGGCATTGCAAGACGACGACTGATGTATTGGATGATGATAATGCTGCTGCTATATTCACAATTCGATATGTTTCAAATCGACTCGTGCTACACTTGTACTTGTACATTCACTTAAACGTACGTGTTTGAGTTTATTTAAAATGTACAATCACACAAATATGTATTTCAAAATGTGCCATGTGAATATTCTTTCTTCGTTGTTTTGCTGCTATCACTAAAATATAATCTTGTGTATGTTGCTTTTATAACCCAGCTACTGTTTACGATTTGATCATAAATACATTTGATCATTTGATCAGACTCATCGTGTTCATCTCTTACAATATTACGGAAATTGCTTTGCCAGCAGCGTGTGCTTGAATGCAAGCAGCCGTTGTTGCAAGTTGCAACTATGATTCTTTTTAACTTTATACGTTCATACATAATTTGATAATTTCAGCACAGGTGCTATTAAACATTTCTGTTGGTAGCGAGCCCTACTGTAGGTTGTGATGGTAAAATTATTTAATTACAATGTGTCATAATAGATTGTGAATCATGAATGAACATTTAAATCAAGACGATTTTGTAACTATATTCCATCTATTACATCTGATAAATTTGATCAGATCCGTCAGTTTTGTATCCTAGAGAGAGAGAGAGAGAGAGCGATTTGCAATTAAACAGTTTTCATTTTTATAATGTTTTTTGCTTCTCCTGTAAAATTATGATAATGAGGGTTACGTCTTTGGGCATTTTAGGTGACGATATTCTTGTTCCATGAAATCACTTGGTACTCCTTGTTATGAGCTTAAAATTGATTTTCTTTCCTAACCCTCGACTATTGACGATTCTGACAACGTCAAGTTATTTTGTTTCCTCCGCTCTGCCCTTAAGGTGTGCGTGTTGTGCCTTGCAAAAGTTACCCAGAGTAAGGATATTCGTGTTATGCCGATAGACTAGGCGATAATGTGCCGGACTATCAGTCAGAGGGTTGCGGGTTCGATTCCCGCCAAAGACTCTGGGTGTTTTCTGCAGACAAGCCAAAAAAAAGCTTCGCAGTTTGTGTTTGTTAATTATTAAGTTAAAAACTGAATTAATTAAAATTGAATTGATAATCAACTTCAATATAATATATAAATATATATATTCGTGTTATGGACGATGACAGGCTTTTGTTTTTCGAATGTAGCCTGAATCCAAACTTCTCCAAAATATTCTATGATGGCTACTAACGCCGGAAATATGTCATCACAAAATTATCTATTCGTTCACAATGAAATTCACTAACTCACTTAAACCATCATTGCATCATTATTGTCATATTTGCAAACCAGAAGGTATTTTAGTACTTTTGGTCTCTTTACACACCAAAAATTGTGTTTCAGTGATTTATTACGACTCTCCAATCAATTATCATTCGGTTTCTAGTAGGAAGCTTGATGTTTCAACCTCTTTAGATATTTTTCTCCGTAGATATTAACACTCCGTCGCTCTCTCTCTCTCTCTCTCTAAATATTTTCTTTCCCAACTGTTTTTAGTAGAAAGTCGCAATGTGACCCTTTTACAGATGCCTTGCCACTTTTTGTGTACCTTTTTTTTTGTTTTACTTGATACATATTTGTTTTTTTATTAATTTTTTTATTATATGCATATGTAAACATACATCATATACAACATTTAAATGAAAAAAAAATACGATTTTTTTTTGTTTTGTTTATTTTCCATCTTTTTAAAAGTGGTGCCCCCTTTTTTTTAAGAAATCCCCTTTTTGTACGACTTTCTCAAATTTGCCAACGGTAACGCTGATTGTGACATCACAATTTCCAAACAACTTTTTCTTTGTTGCCCTTCTGGTTTCTTGCTTAAAAGTGTTGAAGCTGCAAAGATAGTCGTTCCAGATATGGATGTTCGAACATCAAGAGTTTCCAAGTTGGTACAGCCACGGCCTAACAAAACAATTGTTCGTCTGATTTGACTTACTTGACAATTTTTCACCATTTTGAAAGATAAATATTGTGAGAAGCTGAAAGCAATAGCAGTTTCTACTGCTGCTAAGTCCCAATTTACACGAAGCAATTTTTATTGAAAATATTGAAACAATTTTTTCCTTTAAAATTCTTCGCTGTTCACACAGCACAATATACATAATTGCTTAAATCGCTCGTATTGTTTCTTATTTGAGAGAATGAACACATTTCTATACACATGTAATATAATACGAATAAGAGAGTAACACGAATTGCTAGTAGAATCAAGTGTGTACTCATCTTATCTTCCCCTCATGCCGTAGACTAAAAGGTAATCAGCTTGCTTAATGTTAATTGGGACTAAATTCAATTCACATGCCTGCTCAAGTTTTATTCAGAGGTTTTTTTCCATACAGTAGTAGTAGTTTTCAGCTGAGGCGCTTTTCTCTAATATATTCAGATGCAAAATTTCGTTGATCTTTTCCATAATTTCTTGGTTATGCTAATAAACTCCTAACGCCAGTGAAGCTCAGAAGCAATAACGAAGCCGATATTCCGTCCGCACGTCATATAATTCAGCTATAGGGTCTTCGCAATTAGTAATCTATCACATACAATTAGCTTCACTAACAATCTGTACGGTAAAAGTTAACAATGATCTTCATAAATATATTAGATAACGTACATACGAGTACATATATAAATATAAAGTATGGTTACATAAAATATTGTTATCAGGCTACTTATTTACTGGCGGTCTGTTTATGTTGCACGTTTTTAACTGTTGCTATTGCTGCTGCTACTTTTTGTTGATAGTGTTAATAGCCAACACACTTGCTCTTAATAATCTTTTTCAGCACTTGCCCAAAATAATTTAAGTGTACAAGAGCCCGTATTGTATGTGTTATTTACGCCTTTCCTATGCAAACAACTTTTAAATAATTTTCCATTTCCATAACAACATGATCAGCAAGATCTTCTGCTCTGTGCTCATCATCATTATCATCATCATCCGCATATCAGATGGTTTCCTCAGTCGCTTATGGTTGGTTGTTAAGTATTTTTATTCACTCAACTCACTCAGCTTTATTCACGTTGCTTCTGGTATTTATTTTGTTAGTTTTGTTTATTTGTGAAATAATTTTTATTTTATTGTTTCAATATACTATGTATTGTGTTTTTGTTTTTGTTGTTTTTTTTTTGCTCTCAATCTCTGTAGACAAGATCATAAAGTTGCTGCCGACTATGATGGAGCAGATGAAGATGATGTGCTTGATGATGGAAATTTTAAAGATATTTGTTGGTTTATTGGCCACTTAAATAGTATTAGCAATTGTTTATGTTTATCATTAGTTAACAATTTCTTATGAATTTTTTTTCTTCGCTTTTGGTCATGCCACTCATACGCATACGAAACAAAATAAAATTTATTAAGTTGAAATTGTGAAACCCAGCGAAATTTGTTGGTAATTATCTGTTAATGTTAATGTTAATCAGAAAATGAATATAGAGATCAACTATTGAACTTAAGATCACCCAAGTTCATTTGAATTTGTTGACTACTAAACTAAACCTAGACCTAGATATTGCTTGAAAATTAGTAACGATTAAAAGGAAGGATCACTGATTAGCAGAAGGAGACTTTTTTAAATGTTCAACCAAAAGTTTATTATATTGAAATTTTTAGGAGAAACACTTTCTATGGCAGTTTTTTTTTCATTAATTTTTACTTTCGTTGTAAAATCTTTTTGAATACACAACATCTCACTGGGTTATTTTCCGCATTGCATCAAGTGTGAAGATTTCATTCATACTTTAGTTTGTGTATTTTAAAATGTATATAAATATCAATTTTCTATTTTAAATGAATGAAAGGTGCGCATGATATTAAATAAATTTCCTTAAATCATTTCTAAATTGGCCATAAATATTTAAAAAACATTTATATTTTATAAATTAACACAATTATGTTGAATATTTTTCCATGTTTTTTTCCTATTTCTCAATATAAATTATCTATAATTTAGCTTAAATTATTGCATACAGACTGATAATTTCAACATGATCTGGGGGTGTTAGGAATGTGAAGAAAAAAAAATGATTTCTATAGAAATACATTTATCGGTGATAGGTGGTGCTCATAAACTGTTTAAAAATATAGTTGTTTCGAAAGAAACTTTTCATCATCGCAATTTGGTTGTCCAAAATGTTCTCCATAAATTTTAACAATTCTCATAAACTAAATCTCAAATTACGATCTGCGTTATTGGATTTATTTTGATAGGGTTACATTAAATTGTTATTTAATGACAACAGGCTGTCATCGTTAGTTCAGCTCAGGGGCCAAATTACGATCAATTTTACTCGATATCGAATGCGGTAATTTGGCCCCAGAACTTTTTAAGAGTTCGAACATTATTTTTGACAGTATTTTGTTTTCCACCTAAACTATAATAATGTGGCTTTCTTTTAGTAGTTTAAGTAAGATTGTTTCCCGTCACATTTGTAATACGTAGTAGTTCAAGTAATTTCAATACACTTGATGTGTAATTTAATAAGTCTATCCGTTTGATCCTTATTCTGCACATTGCTTCTTACCCTTAAAGTATTTTGCAATAGATATTGAACCAGCATCTTGAATTTTTGATGAAAGCAATTCTCAACACAATTCACTAAATTTCTAGGACTTAGCTCCCAATTAAATCCTAGTTCAACAAAAAAAAGAAAGAAGATTATTGTGAAGATTCTGAGAGGATAACAGAAGAAAATATTCTGATATAGAAGAAGTTGTAAGTTGCTTTCACGAACTGAACGGAGTATGGCAAAACACAAGCTCATTAAATGTTGCATACAACAGAACCCCTAAAAAGCACAGCATGGTGAGCACTGCAGATATTACTAGGCACTACTTCTGGATGCATTAAAAGGGCCCCTTTAATGTTTAGTGATGCTGTAAAAACCACGGTAGCCACATGTCACTACATTACTGACATATTAATTTGTTTAAAATAAATATTTGTTCAATTCGCAAGTGATGTTGTATGTTGTACATTGTATGATACAACTATCTGAGTGTGAACACAATTATATGGTGTCAAATCATCAAAATGTCAGAAGTAAAATATCAAAATAAATATACATACAAAACTCAATAAATAAAATTAATAATGCAAGTGAGAAACACAAAATAATTTCTGCATCGCGTAAAAAATATAATGCAGACATTTCAACAATTAAGTCAAGTGTAAAAATGAATGAACATTTTTCACAAATTAAATACAACAAATCTTCATTATTTAAATTTGTTAATCAGTTTCTGATTTGAGCGGTTGGTTATTTTTTTTTTAACCAAAATGAGTAATTTTTTTTTGAGCATAAGTACGAGTATGTATGTAAAAATGTCATAAATGTTGTATAAAATATTTATATAGAATTTCTCAACAACATTTGTACAACTATTGTAAATTCAGACGACGTACAACTCCTACGACACTACAACATCACTTGTGAATTGAACAATTAAATATTCTTAATTACATCAACAAATCAAATGAAACTAATTCAAATGAACTTGACTTCAAACTCGTACTTCAACAAATCACTGTAAACGAAACTCATTTAAAATGCTTTAAATACTCAGCTTAAACATAACTGTCAGTTAAATTGGTTTTTCGAAATGTCAATATTAAATTTTGTTCATGTTTAAAATTAATAAAACTAAATAGCAAATGCATTTTTACTAAAGACAAACAAATTGAGAAATAACTTAAAGTGAACTGCACTGCACTGCACTCTTTTAGTAAACTACACACTGTATTACACTAAACTACACTAGATTACACAAAAATACACACAATAAGCAATACAAGATCAAGAAGCTAAACGTAAAACACATATAAATTTACAAAAAAAAACAAAAAACCCGCCATTTGAAGTAGGTTTTGGCGCAAAGGCTTTAATTACACAGACAAGTGCCACCAAGCGAACGAACGGGCGAATGAACGAAGTAAGGCTTTATGAGGGGATGTAGCAATTGCTGCTTTAACTTACAACAATAACAATAACACCAGCTTAACTTTAGCCAGCGCCGCTAGCAACAATTTGCTAATTATACGACTTTGGCTTAAAAATCTATAATTGTATTAGAAAGACCAAAGCGATTTTGAGGATGCTGGCGGGAGGAAAGGGGGTAAATTCAACCAATGTAAGTGACTTACAAGCAGCAGTGACTGAGTCAAGCTTAATATGCAATTGCTGCTGCTTATGGCTTGCATTTAAACGTATGTACGTATTCGTTCATATTTGTTTGTTTGTACGAATATTTTCCTAATCATGAGGTGTATAATTACCCTTTCCATAACTGCGCTAAAGCCATATAAAAACACTCGTACTAACTGCAATTTTATTTAATTTTTATTTTGATGTTTTTTGTGTTGGCAAAGCTATGAAAATACGCTTAACAGTGGAGCAAGAATTTAAATGGAAATTACAAGTTAATTAAAAGGCAACCAAATATTGTTTGATTTAAAAAGTTTTGGAATCTTCTTTATGATTTTACGTTACACTTATATTTCGTCAATGGAATTTCTTTATTTGTAACATAAATTCATCATACCATGGTTAGGTGGGAAGGCTGGTGTGAGTCACCTCATACCCTCACCCAGAGACCAATATGGTCCATTGCGATGCCTTAGATTCTCTACCAAATGTCTGACTGGTCTACAAATATGTGACTTATCTCAATATGTCTGACTCGTCTACCTAGAGTCTTTGGCGGTAATCGAACCCGCAACCCTTTGGCTGATAGTCCGTCACTCTATCGCCTAGTCTATCGGGGCACCCCAGCGCTCATCGTTAATAGATATCAATAGATTCAATAATCGCACTAGCTTAGAATTTGGCTTGACGCTTACCAGTGTAGGCGATAATGATGGTGCTTCGGATATGTTCACATACTCTGCTATCAAAGCAACTGCCTAATGGTGCAATCTTTGAATATAAAGAAGAAAAAAGTCTAAATGATGGTCTTCTTAACTGCAAGCTTCAGAGTGAGATATCACAAAATGTTCAACGATGCAAAAGTCCTCAATGTAAAGTAAAGAAAAATTTCTTTTAGAAATCAGTCTGCCAGTGGAGACTAATTTTCTAGAGTAATCAGTCACCCAATGGAGACAAATTTCCTAGAGGAATCAGTCTCCCAGTGCAGACGAATTCTCTAGAGATATCAGTCATCCAGTGAAGACCAAATTCCTTGAAGACATCAATCGCCCAGAAAAGAAAAATTTCTTATAGAAATCAGTCTCCCAATGGAGACAAATTCCTTAGAGGAATCAGTCTCCCAGTGGAGACGAATTCTCTAGAGAAATCAGTCTTCCAGTAAAGACCAAATTCCTTGAAGAAATCAATCGCCCAGAGAAGAAAAATTGCTTATAGAAATCAGTCTCCCAGTGGAGACAAATTTTCTAGAGAAAACAATCACCCAATGGAGACAAATTTCTTAGAGGAATCAGTCTTCCATTGAAGACCAAATTCCTTGAAGAAATCAATCTACCAGAAAAGAAAAATTTCTTATAGAAATCAGTCTCCCAATGGAGACAAATTTCTTAGAGGAATCAGTCTCCCAGTGGAGACAAATTCTCTAGAGAAATCAGTCTTCCATTGAAGACCAAATTCCTTGAAGAAATCAATCTACCAGAAAAGAAAAATTTCTTATAGAAATCAGTCTCCCAATGGAGACAAATTTCTTAGAGGAATCAGTCTCCCAGTGGAGACAAATTCTCTAGAGAAATCAGTCTTCCATTCAAGATCAAATTCCTTGAAGAAATCAATCTACCAGAGAAGAAAAATTTCTTATAGAAATCAGTCTCCTAGTGGTGACAAATTTTCTAGAGGAATCAGTCATCCAATGGAGATAAATTTCTTAGAGAAATCAGTCTCCCAGTGGAGAAAAATTTTCCAGAGAAATAAGTCTTATTTTTTTAATATCAAATATAAAGAGAAATTCAGCAGGATATTTAAATAATCTTGAAATTTCCCATATTCTCAACATTCCTCAGTTATTAACTAATTTAATTAAAACTCTTTTCGACCCACTGTTTTTTCACCGTAACTAAAGAGAAAAAAATTACACACAGGTGGCTTCACACTCATGTTTTTATGTAATAAATTTCTAGCGGCATTCTCCAAACAACCAGCATGCAATATTTATTATTCTTTAAAAAAAATGTGGCGCTTCCAACCAACCACATTTCCATTGATCGACGAAACAACTCCAAGTGCAAACATAGTAAGTAAGTAACTAAGTACATACTGTTGTATTAATAAAATTCTGCAACGAACTGTGTGGACGGGCAAACTATAAACAACCGTATAAAACTATTAATCAATAATTGTTCTAATCGAATCTTAAGGTGGAACATTTATTCATGAACTTCTCACTTTTGTATGAATGAATGTACCAATCAACCAACGTGTACTACGTTTACAATGAGGCGAACAAATAAAGATTATGAATTTTTTGTTACTTGGAAATAATCTGACACAAATCTTGCTCCAGCACACTTTTACACTTAAAAATACTTCCCTTTTTGGCGGCGAGTAGATAAAAAATATACAAAAAAAAAGATTTTATTTTTAAATTACCAGGCGTAGTTGTTTAATCTTAATGTAAGAAAAAAATTAATAAAATTATATGATTGTAAGAATTTCCTTTTGTTTTAAAACCACTTTAGAATTTGGTGAAATAATGAGAAAGGAAATTGAATTCGTGGCCAGAAAATGATACAAAATGCGGCTAAAGAAAATCAAACACAGAGTACACCTTTTACCTACTCAGTCTCATACGACCCCTAAAAACAGATAGAAAATTGATGATAGAAAATTTTAATAATTCGTCAAATCATCACTTTCAATGAAAACATCGTCAAATCGCCACTTTGCTATTTTTTAAACAAAAAATCATTTTGAATTAATGTTAATAACATTCCCTAAGTTCAGTGTTGCCAAAACATGCCAGCAAAAAATAGCCAGAATGGATGAAAAAAAACGCCAGAAACCGCTAAACGTTAAAAATGAACCAGCTAAAACTCGACTAAATACTACCATGTATAAACGTTAAATTTTACATGTATGATTCAAATGCTTTAATTACATGCGGTTTTTATACCCCCCTACGCCACCCATAAATCTTTAAAAATTATTTATGTCAAGATAAAGTTTATCACAGAAATCATGACACTAAATTTTTTGATGATCGGTCCATTATAGGTTATATCAACCATATAGCGCCTATTTCTGAAAAACTGTTGTATACATATACTGGGCTTAGGGTATTATATTATTGGTATAGTCAGTCGACTATACTTTTTTACTTGTTTTGTAATAGATTTCAGATTTTTACAACTCAAAATTTATAATTTGCACAAGTAATAATAAGAAACAAAAATAATGTGATTGACTTAAATGTCTATAAAGTAGAAATAAAAAGTAGCTAAAAAAAATAGTTCAGCTGTTTTTTCACAAACTTTCCCGTAATTGACAAAATAAAAACACCATATCTGGCCGAAAAACCGCTGAAATGGCAACGCTGCCTAAGTTAAACTTTAATGTTTTTTTTTCAAATACCTTTATGAATTAATGTTATAACAAAAACTTAAACTTCCCTTGTAGCGCCCACTACTCGTCGGCTTAGATCAGTGCTCTCTTCCTGCCCCTCTCTCCTCCTCAGCGATCTTTCATTCTAAACCAAGAAAAAAAAATACTTTACAAACAATCTGCACTTGTGTTCAAAATGCTGTCTATTGGTTTAAGCATTATTTCTACACTCCTAAACTTACAATTTATCGCTGAAGCATAAATCATGACCAAGTCAGTTGAGTTGACAGATTCGTTAAGTTTCATATACTATAGAGTTTCAAACAAGATTGTTACTGTTGTAGTTGTTGACGTTGTTATTGTATTGGCCATTATTGGGGGAAAAAAAAGGTTACACACTCTCCCGCTAACATGAAATTTGCTGTCGTCGTTATGAAGGAGTTTTTGCCATTTACCAGAAACTTTTTATAGAATGAACGGACAAATATCTAATGATTTGTTTGTTATGCAGACAAAAATGTTGTTATTTGTTGTTCGTTAAGACACATTTGAAAATTTTTTTTTTTGCGGTTTGTGTCGCTCTCTTTCCAGTAAATTATGTTCGTTTTAAAGTTTCTTGATAGTTTTATGTGATTTGAGGTCAGAGGTTATGAAAGCAAATTATATGAGCAGTTACCATTGCTTGCCACGGACAACTGGGAATTGTGCGTTTTTTTTGCAAGTTGTCTGTTTGACTGGATGGAGTGGTATTAAATTTATTGGCTGGCTAAAGAATTTTATGATATTGCAATCAATTTTGGTCATAAATCAAACAAATTAAAATTCAACTTGGTTGGTTCTCAGGAAATTGCAGAAAAATGAATAATTTTAATTAAATACAGGGCGTAGAATACAACAAAAAATATTATACAGAAATGAAGGCAATTCCAATTTAGAACCCAGTATATAGTACTGTTTTGTTAACTTGACTTAAGTATCGGCAAACTGCTTTAAAATTACAGCACTACTTTCGCTAAAACTTTTTCAATTGTAATTAATTTGTTTGTTTACAATTAAATGCTGAACAAAACAAAAATAGCAATAACATTACACAAAAAAAAAAACTTTTCCGTGTGTCAAACACAATGACATAAATGTAATTTGTCTCTATCTAACTTGTCATCTCTCAACACTTTAACGTGTGTTGTCTAACGTGGCAGTCACAGCAGAGCCCAACAGCGCCAGCTAAACAAAAAATAAAACAACAGTTAAATTGCAATAAAATTTTACATTGTAAAACAATACTACGCTGGATTTTTTGTTTTCACTTAATATTTTTTTTTTATTATTTTTAAACAATTTTTCTTAAACATCTGCAGTATCACAGCCATACTAATAACAACAGAGCAAAAACAACAATAACAATGAAAAAAAAACACCTGCTCTAGAGCCAGCCCACACTGTGGAACCAAAACAAACCTAGAGGTTGAATAACGAACAAACATACAACAAGTTCATCATCATATACTCCTCGAACTCATGCAATATATGTATGTTTATGTATAGGGTGTTTTTTTTTAGATGTATAGAACTTTAAATTGGCAACACTTTTTTTAACTGGCGGTCATTTTGTCAGCTGTCAATTTGTGATTTATTTTTAATTTGGTTTATTATTATTATTATTATTCACGTTTCAACAACGCTTCCAAATTGTGCAAATTTATTTTGAAAATCATGGTTCTGTTCGAAATAGTTACGTGTCGAGGGTGTTTTTTTTTGGATGTATAGATCTTTGAAATGGAATAAAACAGCGCTGATTTTCTAAAATTGACATGAAAATTACTTTCTTCGAAAGATAGTCTTCTGGCATATGACCGACTCGCAAGTAGTCTAATCTGGAGGTCCAATTTTCAATGAATTTATCCAACATTTGTATCCGTGTACCGGCAATAACACGGAGAATGTTATCCTCCAAGTGGTCAATCGTTTTGGTCTAATTGACGTACATTAGCGTCTTCACATATCACCACAGAAAGTAGTCAAGTGGCATTAATTTGGCACGACCGTGAAAGCCAATTCACGGGTTCGAAATGTGAAACTATGCGTTTCCTTCAATAAATCAATTGTGGCACGTGCTGTATGACATGTTGCGCCGTTGTATTGAAACCACATGACTTTTTTAAATTGACATGAAAATTACTTTCTTCAAAAGATAATCTTCTGGCATTATGATTTAAATATGACTTCTGGCATATGAC
This sequence comes from Bellardia pandia, assembly GCA_916048285.2. NCBI lineage: Eukaryota > Metazoa > Arthropoda > Insecta > Diptera > Calliphoridae > Bellardia > Bellardia pandia. Next base: position 27,761,668 of record OU696531.1, read on the forward strand.
TGACTTTCGATGTTGTCCTCCAAGTGATCAATCGCTTCGGTCTTATCGACGTAGGCTAGCGATAAATCACTTGACAGTTAACAAAATGGCTGTCAGTTAAAAAAGTGTTGCCAACTTAAACTTCTATACATCTAACAAAAAAACACCCTATACTTACATAGATATAGTATTTTCATTTACTTTTTCCATTATATTTCAATTGTTGTTTTTCATTATCATCATCATCATCACCGTCCTCATTCCATTTAAGTGCATTTGATTTATGTAGATTTATTTATTTTGTATTTAAATTGGTTTCCACATTTGATGTTTGTAGTTTTAGATAAAAATCTCACATCAGTTTCATTTTTACTGGCCATATCATGTGATGTGATCATTGTAACCGAATATTATATTGACTAATAAATGCAATAAATCTTTTTAGAGGTCTGCCAGAATCATCAAAATCATTCCCACAAAGCTGGCATTAAAATCTAAATGACTTGACACTGGGTGGCATTTATTCTCATTGTGATAAGCTACTGTGAGCGTCAAAATAAACTCAACACCACATAGTCTTAAAATAGAAGCTAATGTATATTAATATAAATACTATTATATTAGAAAATTATATTGGATTTTTATATACAAAGTTATTTAAGTAGAATTGAATTAAAAAAATAGACCAATTTTAAGGCATCAAAATAAAGTAAACGGTGACATCAACCTTATGCAAAGCAACCCCTGCCATTGCAAAAGTAGCGACTATTATTTTAATTTTTCTTTATGTGAAAGTAAAGTGCCATTCAAATCAATTGAAAGTTTCATAATTTATCATTAAAAGAGATAAAATTGGAAAGACAAACATCAATTAAGACTCGCAAATCATAATAGGCTTACACAAAAGGTAAATCCCTGCGTGAAATGAGTCAAATCGTTGGATGGTATCACTGTACAATAAAAAATAAATAATAAACAAGTAAAAGGCAATTTGACTGGTGCCAAACGACAAAATGTCTTACAAAAACTGAAGTAAAAGCTATATTAAGAAAAGTAAGAACAAATCTATTGTCTAGTGCTGTCAAATACTTGAAAATTTTACAAAATCTTGTGGAAAAACCTGTAAGCGCAAGTACGGTTAGAAGATCTCTGCCTACGTGGTAGAGTAACAATGGAACCAATTTTTTTTTAATAATTTTAAAAGGTTTGGTTAGATGGCTGGCTCTATTTTTTAAATGTATATAAAGAATTTTTTTATTTTTATTTTCATTTATGTATTTTCTCATATTACAATAATATCTAACAAAAAACAACAAAAAAGTTTAAAGAAAATTATTATTTATGTAATTTTTTTTAATATTGAAATCGAATTTTGGGGGTGGCTCTATTATTTTTCACATAACTGTATATAAACAAGCCTAAAATTTTAAAATCAAGAAGCATCCGTGGTTTTAAAAGTTATTTTTCCCACTTTGTTAATAAATATCACTCTGTAACTATCCTCTATTATTTTTGAATAATACCTAAATTCATCTTTCTTTAGCTAATAACTTTCGTAAGCGTGATATTTCAGTAGTACTTTCTAAATCTCCGTACAAGAGCACCCCTGATTCTGTTTTGTTCTAATGTTTAATTTTATGAATATGTTGAAGTTGTGACTATAGTTGTCTCCGAGTTGGTGCTCGTGTTTAGTCCAGCTATGCAATATTTCATAACAGCAGTATTAAGCTGGATTCGTAGTTCTGGATGTGGTAGAAATGTTTGAAGTTTTCTCTGATTTAAAAAAAAAAATCTGGATCTTGTGCTTTTAACTTTCTAACATGTCAGAAGTAATCCCTTTTTTGTTTGTCCTGTTGTTTGTTTTTCTGTCTAATGCCTCTCTTTACTAGTTCATGCTTCTCCTGGCTGTAATCAACTGACAGAATCGATGATAGGATGCTGTCTGGTAAAGGTTTTATAAGTATGTACCCAGTAAAAAGCTTTACGTTCTATCACTAACGCTCAATTTTATATAACGAACAAAGCTCTACACAACGACCTGAAAATACCGTTTATCAAATCTGAAATCAGAAGATTTAGCTCCAATTGCCTAGAAAGACTTAGTAAACATGTAAACATACTGCCCAAAAAACGAAGAACGTTTTAAAGCGAAAAAACAAAAATGAAATTATAGCGTATGACAACGAAAGTCAATTACAAAATGAATATCGCGCTTCTCAATTGCTATGAATTTTTCTTAAGCAAAAACATTCAGATAGAATTTGTTCTTTGATTGGTGTGCGCGAAGTGACGTAAAATACTTTAGGAAAGTGCTTTATTTGCATGTTTGATTAGGTTAAAAGAAGCGCTTATTATCAGCAGAAAGCAGTCTTCCAAACCGGGAACACCTCATACAAAAATCAGGCATCCCATCAGCAGGTTTGAGGTATGAATTCATACATAAAACTTGCTCCTTTTGGAGCACATTTTTTACTGGGTATCTATATATTATATAATTATTTAATTATGGGGAAGATTTTATATAAAATTTTGGAACATTAAAATATAAGAATCTATACGTTCAATATTAACAATATCATTTGCTTGTCAAAAGATCCGTAGATCCGTGTTTTGTTCCGACCAACGCAACCACCTGCCAACCTTGCCAAACCTTTATCCAACGATCCTCGTTAAAGCACTAATTGTTTAGGACATGCTAATTTAAAAGCACACTGACTCACCCAGACAGCATTAAACAATTATTTTCTTTGCAAAACAATTATTCATATTTATTTTAGTTTTAAGCTTTTGGAAGTGAGAAGTGATAAATGATGTTTTAAATATATTTTGACCCAAAATATACTTTAAAACAAATTATTATTAAATATATTTCTATAGTTTTATTTTATTTATATTTTCTTGTTGTTGGACAAAAGTCAACCAAACCCTAATAGCTTTTTTAAAAAAACCACAAGAACATTTTATTTTTGTTATTAAATTGTTAAATATTTGCGTTTAGAAGAGTAAAGACACACGAACAAAAAACTAACAAACGACAAAAATCTTAATTCAATAAACGTATTTTAAATTGCTTGTTGTTCGTTTTAGCCAATTTTTACTGCTTTATTAGCCAAACAGACACTTTGTTGGCTGTCATTTCATTAAGAAGAAATTAATTTATCATAAATATTGGCCGCCGAACATAGCACAGACAGAGTTTAGTAGAAAATAGGAAAAACAAAAAATACAATTTAGAGGAAAAATATTTGAGAAAAAATATATTTATAAAACAAAATGCAGTAAATGCACTTGGTGTATTGAGGACGTTTTAAAGAATAAGAAAAAAGAAGTAAGAAATTATAGTCGATCAAGCTCGACCATGTAATACCTACCATACAGGCAGTATATAAATAAAACGGTTTTTCAGAAATGGGCGCCATATTGGAGCTACGACTAATTATGGACCGATCAGCCAAAAATTTAGTACCATGACTTTCGTGAATGTTATACATTATCTCGATATCTCCAAAGATTTATAGAGGTTAAAGTGAATTACGGAGAGGGTCTTGTATGGGAGTTTTCGCTAATTGTGGACCGACCATTATAAAATTAGGTGTCATCATTTTATTTTTGTTAAATTTCATTCGGATAACAACATTTTTAAGAGATTTATGGTCGCTAAAGTGATTTTCGGAAGTGAGCTTTATATGGGAGCTACGACTAATTATGGACCGAGCATCATAAAATTCTATAATATTATATGTATGCTCGTATGTACGAAATATATTTATCTTCAATATTATTCGGATAACAACATTTTTAACAGAGTTATGCTCTTTTAAGTGATTTTCGGAAGTGGGCCTACGACTAATTATGGACCGATCTTCACGAAATTTGTAGATGTGATTTAGCTTCATTTATTACTCATTTGTGGTGAAATTTGTTTGGATACTTGCATAACATCAAACATTTATGATTGTAAAACCCCTATTTCGGGAAGACACTTGTATGGGGGTCAGGTAAAATAATGAACCGATTTCCAACAGTTTCAATCCCATCTGTCCTTGGGTCGAAAAAATATCACTTAGCAAATTTTATTGAAATATCTTCATAATTGGGACTTGTACTCTGCTCACAAAATTTATACTGTGTTTAGATATGCAACTTAATTGAGTCAATATTCGGTTAATTGACAATATCATTTGAAGTGTTCAGTCATACGCAATTTTCAGTTTACTCAATAATCATTTAAAAACAATACAAAAATACTCTAAATGGTTGTTGTGTTTCTATGTAAACAAACTTACCTTCACATTGAATTTTTAACGATTTCTTTTGTTTTCTTTTGTTGACATTTGCCATTTTATAAAATTTTGTTCACTAAACACAGTTGTAAACAGTGTTGCATTGGAAATCTTACTCAATATTATAACAATTTCGTACTTATTGCGCAAAAATTAATTGAGATTTTACATGGAATATTGAGCTCAATAATGGCGTTTATTGCGATTATCGCAATAAAGTTGCATATCTGAACACAGTATTACATTGACAGCCAGCCAGACGGATGGACATAATTTAATCGACTCAGAAAGTGATTCTGAGTCGATCGGTATACTTTAAGGTGGGTGTTGGACCAATATTTCTGGGCGTTACAAACATCAGCATAAACCCAATATACCCTCCCCACTATTGTGGTGTAGGGTATAAAAATTTAATTTAAATTAATTATTCACGTCATAAATAAACGATGCTGTTAAGAGTTGTGTTGTCTAGCTAAATTTTAGCGGTTTGAGTGTCTTGCTGTCTGTCTGTTTGTCGGTTTATTGATGCTAAAGCATCGTGTGTGTGTGTAAGTCTGTCGCATTGCTAATTTAGCCAGTCACCGACCGCCGCAGCCAGAAATTTCAATTCATTTGTTTTTTTCATAATTTCAAATCTCATGCAGCGACAACTTGACTCGACTCCTCTACCGGTTTGCAGTTTATTGTATTTGAAAACTATTAGAATCATATTTGCAAACTAAAAACAAAATTTACAAGTGTTTGTCTGTCTCTGTTTGTCCGTTCGTCCGTCCGTCCGTCTCACTTTTATTAACAATTACTAAAGCTGCCAGTAATTAATTTTTTATGATTAGCATAAAATTGTTAAATTGCTAAACAATAAAATATTTTTCTTATTATATTTTAACTTAACCAACTAAAGGTTTTAGCTCCCATTAACCTCAAAGAGTATTAATTACGGGTGTTTCTTTTTTTTTTGTTATACTTTTTGTTGTAGTTGTTGTTTGTCTCTAATCTTTTGAATTTCATTTGGCGCTGGCGCTTTTTAAGATGTTTGGAATTTGATTTGTATCAATATTTTTTCCACTAAATGATTTAATTGATTTTTTAAAATTGTATTTTTATAATTATTTAAAGAAATTTAAATTAATTTAGTTGTCGGTTTTTATTAAAGTATTAATTCAACATATTAATTAGAACTATGTGGTATGAGGGTCATTCTGCAAGTCTCTAGGTATTAGTTTGAGGGTAGCAAGAGGTATATTATCAAATTAAGGAATGTAAAGAGTTACAGTGTCATGCAAAACAATTGCAGCAAACTCTATATTTACAAATAAACAGATATTTCCGGTATACATATATTTTATTAAAAACAAAAAAAAAAAAACATTTCCACAGTTTAATTATATTCAGGTACTCTATGTATCCATAAAATTAAACTAAAACTGAAAAACAAAATCAACAATTTAGTTATTTTTGTATATCATCTTTTATTTTTTATTACTTTGGCACATATCCACGGCACACACTGTGGCCGTGTAGTGTATTTCAAGGCCATAGGTTAGAAGGCCGGTGTGAGGTTGTCCCCACACCATCACCCAGAGACCAATACGCTCCATTGTGATAATTTAATGGCCATAAATCAAGGAGGTTGCGGAACTTCATGAAATTTTGCACACATTTATTTAAAATTTTTTAAGAATTTTAATTTTTTTTTCACAAAAATACGCCTACTTTTACGCCCACCTCCCATACAACTTAAATAGAAAATGTGGCATAACTTTCATGATTTTAAATATATCAACTCAATTTTCATAAAACATTAATATTATAATTGTAGAATGAGCTCTCGAAAATATGAACTTAATCCGCCCTTTTTTACGCCCACCTCCCATACAAATGATATTTAAAAAATGCCATATCTTCTGTAAATTTGTAACTGGAATTTTTATTTTTCGCGAAAATGCATATAACATCTATTAAATGCTGTTTTGAAAATATGAAAAAAATCCGCCCACTGTAACACCCACCCCCCCCCCCATACAACTCCAATACAAAAATTTAGTCAGTTTCACTCTATTTCATTTATTACCAACTTTTTGACATCTTCGTGATAATCTAATTTTTTAAGCTTCAATTTCGTTCTAAATTTAAGTTTTTTCTATATAGCACACATGCAATGAAATTTTCGTATTTCTCGCTTCCAAATTGGCACCGGCTACGTGTACGAGTAGCAAAGAAAGAAAGAATGCGCAGTTGTTTTTGCACGCGTAAAATAACGCATAACGCATATTTTTTACTGTAATTTTTTGTTTTTTCATTGTTTTTTCGGCAGCGCGCAAATGTGCGCAGGTTTTTTTTTTTAGTCTGTTAGCTGAGACTCTCAGCTTTAATTTGGTATAGGACTCCATGTGTCGCACTGCTTCCTTTTCAGATTTATGAATAGTACTAGGCATTAAAATATTGTTTCTTAAAACGGGATCCCGAAGTAGCTTGCAACATCATTGGTTACTAATGAATTAAGAAGGAATAAGAAATGATTCGGCTTTTTGTAACGATAGTTCTAGTAGCATCTAGCTCCTTTCATACTGCTCTAACAGCGTTAATCATATTTTGTCAGTTTCTAGAAAGTGTTCTAAATAACTTGTAACTTAAATTACTTTAATGAAAAGCAAAGAAATTAAAAAAATAGCAAAACACTCATACACGAATGAACAAATAATTTCCGCCTCTATAAACCACCATTTATTAAGTTTAAATCAAAAAATCCTACTTACTTTACTAACTATCTACAACATCTAATGCTCATAAACAAAAGAGGAGGGACCAATAAATGGAATTAAATTTTACAAATCAATAAGAAAGTATTTAGTATAGGGTGTTTTTTTTTTAGATGAATAGAACTTTAAGTTGGCAACACTTTCAACTGGCGGCCATTTTGTCAGCTGTCAAATGATTTATGTTTAGTTTTGGTTTGGCATTTCAATATGAATAGACTGACGCCTCAACAACGTTTTCAAATTGTGCAAATTTAATTTGAAAATCAGGGTTCGGTGTTTTTTAGATGTATAGAACTTTTAAATGGAATAAAACACAGATGTTTTTTTTTTAATTGACAAGAAATTTACTTCATTCGAAACGTAATCTTCTGGCCTTATAATTTTAATATGACATCTGGCATTTTCGTATGACTTGCTCGCATGTAGTGGTCGTATATCGGCAATAACGTGGCGAATGTTGTCCTCCAAGGGGTCAATCGTTTCGGGATTGTTGGCATTGACTAGAGACTACAAATATAAATCACTTGACAGCTCAGTGCTGCCAGTATGTTTTTTAGAGCTTATCCCCAATTTTGAATTTGTCATTCCCAAAAATCCCCAAAATGATTTTTTTTTATTCAAATTTTTTTGGTAAAATTTTTATTTTATTTAAAAAATAACAAATTTATTTAATAAAATTCATTTCAGCAGATAGATTAAATTTCTCATAACAAATTGAATTATTTTTAAAGTATTTGTTTATTCTGAGAAATACCTTCAATAATTCATATCGCATTTTGTTACGCATTTTTGTTTTGGTAGTACATATTCATTTTGAAGAAAACGCGTTCAACGCAAGCGTTAGTTACCCTTTAAAAATATACTCGTATATGTATATTTCAAAACTTTTGCCCAATCTTCGCGTTCCCAAGAAGCATTATGATTTTTTTTAAATAAAATTAGTATTTGCAGCCATTTTAAACGGTTAAAAATATATTTTTTTTTAAATAATTACATACTTCTTCTTTATTAGAAACCATCCACTAAAAATAATAACATACATTTTTAGACTTGCCAGACGCACATTTTTTAGCTCAAAAATCATTATTGTTACCATCAGTTATAAAAAATTCCCAAAAAAAAAAATCCCCTAAAATTGTATTGTTATCGCCAACAAATCCCCGGATCCCCAATATGAAATTTTTATCCCAAATCACGAAAAAAATCCTCAATTTGAGGATAAATCTCCTAAACTGACAACGCTGTGACAGCTGACAAAATGACCGTGTGTTGCCAACCAAAAGTTTAATACATCTAAAAAACACACCCTATATCATGAGTCTTGAGACAATTCATTCTAAAAATATTTATATAAAAACCCCAGTGTAGAACAGACATAATTTAGTCAATCAACAATGAGCCTAACAAAACAACAACTACGCTTAATACTCGTACTAGTGACCATAGTAAGCAGTAAAATAATCTTGGCAGGAAGTTCTAAAACAACAGATTTAGTCAGTTATACTGGCCAAACTAATATTACAGATTTAGTCAATTATATAAACAAGGTACAGAAAATTGAAGTAAATGTTTTGATAAATCTGGCAGAAAATTACGATACTAGTGAGTATTTCTTAGAAGTATTAAAGACGAAGGAAACACCGAAATTGATTATAAACAATGAGACAAACTCGTACATTAAGAATAGTAAACACCTATTTAAAAGATTTAACAAAAACAGCCTGACCATAGTCTGGTTAACGACAAGCAATGTAAATGTTAGCTTAAAGCTATTGGATCATATACTGTGGAGAATACATTTCAAAAATATAGTGCTAGTTCATCAGCCGCAACCAGGCGTTGAAGCACATTTAAACAACACTCAATTATTGGAAATATTCCAAAGATGTTGGACAAAAGGTTTTAAATCGGTTTTACTATGGTCACGGCACCGGCTATACACTTATCATCCATATCCCAGCATTAAAGTGGTGCCCATCAAGAGTGCAGCCGAGTTTTTGGATAAAACACATTTAAATAACTTGCAGCGATACACCTGTCGCATTCCATTTTTCGACTTTCCCAATTTATGCTACTCCTACACAAATCGTCAAGGTGAACTTGTGCGCACAGGATACTTTTACAAATGGGTTCACCTGTACTTGGAATATTATAATGCCACTATTGAATATAACTTCCTGGATGTTTGGAATGCCAATTATAGCCATCTAGATGCTATAGGAATTCTTAATAAAATGGGTTTCTGTCTGTTGCCCGTATTTCTTACTAGAAATCCCATTTACTATGAAATGAGCGAAGCTTTGCATTTGACTAAAATTTTGCTGATGGTACCTGCAGCCAAGGAGATTTCAGCGAGTATGTATCTGACTCTGCCATTTAATGGTTTCATATGGTTCATTATCATTATCAGCGGTGTCATGTTTTTCATTACAATTTACTTAATACAACACATTAGTGGTGGTAATATGGTTAAGGATTTAAGTAAAATGGCTTTGCAGTCTTTCAGTATAATCATATTCCTTTCTGTTGAGTTACAAGCGAAGAAATCACTCAAACATTTTTACCTTCAGCTACTGTTTTTATTTACCGGAATTTTTCTGACCAACTGCTACACTTCTCACTTGTCCAGCCTATATGCCACAAAGGTTTACGAGCCAGAAATTAAGTATCTCACCGATATTGGCCGTACGAATTTAAAAATATTGGAACACTCCGTTGATATAGAAAGAGCGCTTAAACTGGACTTGCCTAAGGAATTTAATGGACGCTTTGTTACGGGTAGCAACACTGAACTAGCTAAATGTCGTCTAGATCTTAACATGTCTTACATGTATACCACCCACGAAGAGTTTGTGGATTTCCTTTTATTTCAGCAAAAATATCTCAAACATAAAATAGCTACGAAAACGATTCAGGAAATGTATTATCGTGCTCATTATGTTACACTGCCACATCGATCGCCTTTAATTGATCATTTCAATAGGTATTTGAGGCGTATAAGAGAAAATGGTATGTTGGAGAAGTTTGTTAGAGATACAAAATGGGATGGCGTCATGAGTGGACATTTAAAATTAATGCTTGATCCTGTGACCAGCAAATCTCTGACATTGGAATACTTTCTCTATGCGTTTGTGATTTGGATTTTCGGTTTATTTAGCGCCCTGGTGATATTTTTTATTGAGCTGATGATTTGTGCTTTTAAACTAAAGAGGAACAGTTGTACATAGTTGAAGCAAGTCTAAATTTTGGTATATGTATTCAAATAATATATATGTAAATGTAATTAAATATATAAGTATATGTAATTGCTTAATAAAATTGATTTTCTTTTTTTTTTTTGCTTAATAAAATACAGTGTCCATGTTTTGAAACTTTAGTGAAAACTTATGGCTTCGTAAATATGTGAAATAAAATATTCCATCCTTTCTCGAAAAGTGAGAAAAGAATGTGTCTGTAAAGGTATGGTCACACTTGGCAATTATTTACTTAAAAACCACTTGTTTTAACAGATCAAACAGCATCAAATAAATTAAAACTAAATATTTGTTGTGCTTTGGCCTGAATAAGAAAAGTTTTTTTTAAATAAATAAATGAATTCAAATAAATGTTATTTAGTGGTTATGTCTCTTTCGGAAAATTTTTGCCAAATGTGACCGTCCCTTAACTCATGTCGAAAACTATTAAAAGGGATTACGTCCGGTACAGTGCAATAACTCCCAAATGAAATAAGTCCCAATGGAAAAATGAAATAAATCCCAAAAATTTTTCAATACAAATTGGGACTTATTTCATTATGAAATAACTCCCAATGCATTGGGAATTATTTCATAATTTTTTTTATTTCATTATTGGCACTTATTTCATCGCAATTGGAACTTATTTCATTTTAATTGCAAACACTATTTTATCGTTTGGAGTTATTTCATTTCTCTTAAAATTGCATTTTAGTAAATTTTGATGGTTTTGTAACGGTTCTTAAAACAGTCTTAAAGCAAGTAATTGCAAATACAGGGAATCTGTACTATGCGAAGCCGGTGTTCTGTATACCTACGGCTGGGCGGAAGGGACTTTGGAAGTTATTTCATTTTTTTTTCAGTTGGACGTTATTTCATTTTTCATGGGACTTATTTCATTGGGAGTTATTGCACTGTACCATTACGTCATACATTAGAAATGTCAAAAGATACAACTCAAAACCGATGTAAAATTTGAGTGTTTGAAACCGCCAGTCACAGATATCGTTGACGACGAACAAAATTTAAAGATTTTTAATGACGGCGGCTAAAATACAACCGTCGGCTATACAAAGTAATGTACGAGTATTAACCCCCTGGCCCACGATGTCAAACGATAACGTTCGCTTAGATAAGACTTAAGGCACAAACTTTTTATCGTACCTATTTTTTACTCAATCAAGTTTGTTTATTCCACAATCAAGTGTGTGTCTTAAGTCTTATCTAAGCGAACGTTATCGTTCGACATCGTGGGCCAGGGGGTAAGATTTGTTTAATATTTTAACACTGCATACTAAATAAATTTAAGTACATACGAGTATTTATATATTATTATACCCTACACAATCATAGTAGGGAGGGTATATTGGATTTGTGCTGATGTTTGTAACGCTCAGAAATATTGGTCCAACACTCACCTTAAAGTATACCGATCGACTCAGAATCACTTTCTGAGTCGATTTCACGATGTCCGTCCGTCCGTCTGGCTGGCTGGCTATCCATGTAAAGCTTGTGCGCAGAGTACAGGTCGCAATTTTGAAGATATTTCGATAAAATTTGGTATGTGATATTTTTTCGGTCTAAATATGGATGGGATTCAAACTGGTGGAAATCGGTTCATTATTTCACCTGGTCCCCATACAAATGTCCTCCCGAAATAGGAATTTACCGATCATAAATGTTTAATTATGCAAGTATCCAAACAAATTTCATCACAAATGAGTGGTAAATGAAGCCAAATCACATCTACAAATTTTGTGAAGATCGGTCCATAATTGGTCATAGCTCCCACATAAGCCTCATTTCTGAAAATCACTTTAGCGACCATAAATCTTTTAAAAATGTTGTTATCCGAATGAAATTTAACAAAAATATATTTCGGGCCATAATTAGTCGAAACTCCCATATAAGACCCTCTCCGTAAATCGTTAGAAAGTATTTATGTCGAAATAAAGTTTAACACATATAAGACATCATGCCACTAAATTTTTGGGTCATCGGTCCACAATATGTTATATCTCCCATATAACGCCCATTTCTGAAAAACTGTTTTATAGTCGGGCTTTACCGACTATACTTTCTTACTTGTTTAATATTATATTTATATGAATTTATATTTATTTATTTGTTTATTTTGTGAGGGAGCGTTTGCTCACAATATGTCAGCACGTAGTCACCTGTTTTAATAATAATTTTTATTTTGTAGATTTTTTTTTTATTGATTTCTGTAAATAAAATTAACTTAAATGTCTACAGAAATGTTACTATATTAATCTCGAATATTTTCGTTAATATTTTAGTTTGGTTTCTTGAAAATTATTGGCGCCACAGTAACATTTTCTAAAGCCACTTGGTCAACATATGTTTTACAAGTATTTCTCTTTGTAACCATATTCATTTTGGTTTAAAAAGGTTTTTTTGTATTTTTATAACAAAATTGTCATGTATGGCTAGAGTAATTAACATTTAACGAATAATAATAATTTTATTTTTGTTTAAAGTTGTGCTGCCTTTTGATTTTTCCTTTAATAAAAAATTCAGAACGCATTTCGTTTTTTAGCAGCAAAGTGTTGACCATTTGACTGCAACATACAACTGACTTGCAGCACTTCACTACCTAAGAAGCAGAGCTATAATTTGTTTGGGGTCTTATAACGTTTAATTTTGTTATTTCTTTCCTAGTATTTGAATATTTATTCATTTTAAATCCATATGTACTATTTATTTATAAATAATTTTTAATTTATATTTATTTAAATATAAATATATTTATGTCACTCTGTCTGTCTGTCTGCCTGTCTGCCCGTGTGTCTTTCTGTTTATTCGTTTATGCAGCCATTTTTATAGTATTTTTTTGTGGGGGCCTAATTTATGCCTGCAGGCATGGGAAACACAACTAATTCATATTAATTTGTGTGTTAGAGAATTTGTTTTTATGAGCTGCAGGTGCAGCAATTTTATCTGTAGGTTGATTTTTTTTTTTTTTTTTTTTTTTTTTTGTATTTATTCATATTTGTTTTAATAATTTTCTTATTATTTTTTTTAGTTTAGTTTGCTGTTTGCAAACATAATTTTATATGAGTGTACTAATAAACAGACTGGCTTAGATATTAGGACACAAATCGGGCACATTTGTTTTACTATTTATTTTCATTGGGGAAAGTTAGTGTCATATTGAACATATTGAAAGCCAGACCACTACCTAGTCAGTCATAATTTAGCTCTTGGTAGAGGAAGAACTCGCACATCATTGTCATTATCGCTTAAGAGCAATCAGTGCCCATGTTCTATAGCTTCCGCGTCGAGTTGCTTTTCGATTAAAATGAATTCAGTGGACTGAAATAGAAATGCTATAAATTGAAACAAACAGCTGTTTTTCTCATAAAACTGTGTCTGAGATTTTGAGGGAGAAAAGTCAGTGTGTGTGGAAATTAACTTAAATTTGTTATGACTTCAAGAATAATGAAAAATCTTAACTAAATCTAAGGGTCCGATATGGAACTCTAGTATAAGAGGCTTAAGACTTTCAAGCGTATTTCTTTAATAATGTGCGATTTTTTTTTTTAGATAATAAAACTGCAAATAGCAATTGCACAACATGACAATGTTGTTTACAAAGTACTACGTTCTGAATTACCTTGGTTACATATTTGCTGCACGCAACCAATAGATAATTACTTTGTATGACGACTGAGCTAAAACACTGATCCTGGCTTTTTGTAAAAGTCTAAATTGACTCTCCAGTATACTTTGTGACACAGCACAGCATGACATATCTGAGTAAAGCAGTCTAATACTACAACATAGTTATTGCAAATTGAATTTATTGTACAATAAAGACGGGTATTGTTTTAAAATTTTTGTTCCTTTTACTTTTTGTGTCACTGTTTCTGGTGTTAAGCCTTTTTTTAATTTTATTTGTTTAATCACTAATTTAATACACTGAAAAATCGCATACAATTTTTTAGATCTTTTCTTTCCAAACAGCTCAAGTCATTTCGATTTAGTGTTTGTAATTTTAACTCAGATAATTGTTATTCTTACAGTATTTTTTATGATATTTGTTTTTATGAGAAAATTATCAATAAATAAACAATTTTTTTTTTGTTTGTAAAACAACTTTAAAATTTTAATCGCTGTCTAGTTAATTGGATCATTGATCGTTTAATTTGTAAATTAACTAGTAAATTTTAAAATATTTGTATATAAACAAATAAAATAGCAGATATTTAAAAAATTAAAACAAAATATTTTTCAATGAACTAAAACTCTATTGAATTTTTTATATGTTTAATGGAAAATATGTTAAAACAAAATGGCAATTGAAATATTTATAAACACTTGAAGTAACAGTAATTGTAAAAACAATTTGCCAAATGACATAATTTCAAAGTTTAACCCCTTTTTCACAACATTATTCAATAATATTTCTATTTAACCAACATTAAATATTAATGTCAGTTGCCACAGGGAAAAAAGCACCACTAAATACTAAATCCAGAATATGGTTGCTAAATGTTAAACCAATCATAACATGTGCCAGCGTAAAGAGCCAGCCGTAGTTTACTTGAAATTAAGAAATTTATGTTTGTATATATGTGGCTTGAAGATGCCTTAAACATCCTAAAATCCTCATAAATATTTCATATTAAGTTATAAAATGAAATTTCAGTTTTAACCATCTGTCATAATCGATAAGGTTTGCAGGCACAGGATTGTTGTTTGGGTTTAAAAAAGTAATTTCAACATTTTATATTGGTTGTGCTGGTAATTCCCTAATGAGATGATGTGTTATGAAGTAGAAAATAAACTCCAAATAATGAATTGATATATTTGCCAACTCAATTAGTGAACGTCTCTAGTCGCAATGATACTGTAGAAATAACTTTAAGAAGTAACTTTCCAAAATTTCTTACGAATTGCTCATATTGCCGATTAGAAACCCCTATTTGCTGCTTATCATTTTACTACTAGAAATTATTTATAAGATACACTCGTTGAGTTTAGTCAACAATGATGAAATAATATATATTCTATTCTTCAATTAAGTGCACGAGTACTAAACAATAAGCTCTTTATTTAAATTTAATAAATGAGAATAATTGAGGTAACAAATGTACTCGGCTGAATTTACTTGGGTTGTGATTGCTATGGCCCGCAAGTCTCCACTTTGTCCCCCCAAATTATGATAAGAAAAGTTCTATTTACTGCCCTAAACAGGTGTATTTGAGTACATTTCATTCAGGTTTTTATCAGTAAAAATAAAAAGCCACAAATATGAAACGAAAGCCTAATGATGAATTTATTGTTTTTGATAGAAGAATTAAGAACATTAGAACTTGCAGGTGACAAGCTATACTCGTATAGATAAAACTTAATAAGAGACAGGTGGCCTGGTCTGGTTTTATAGATTTGGAGCAAAAATTACTGATAATTTTGTTACTTGGCGTCATTAAAGGCCTAGTAGAAGTTTCTTTTGAGTACAGAAGACCTTTGTTCACACTTATAATATTTGAGACGGTTTAGATTTATTAATAAAACTGCGATTTTATACTA
Source organism: Bellardia pandia (assembly GCA_916048285.2). NCBI lineage: Eukaryota > Metazoa > Arthropoda > Insecta > Diptera > Calliphoridae > Bellardia > Bellardia pandia. The sequence continues at coordinate 27,777,478 of OU696531.1, forward strand.
AAGCTTATAAAATTGTGTTTTGATACTTTAATTGCATTTTTATACTAAAATTGTGTTTTTATGTTAAAACTGCGTGTTTTACTAAAACTAAGTTTTTATACTAAAACTACGTTTTTATGCAAAAACTATATTTGAAAACAAAACTACGTTGAACTAAGACTACGTTTTTATATTAAAACTGAGTTTTATACTAAAACTACGTTTTTATACTTAAACTACGTTTTTATACTTAAACTACGTTTTTATACTTAAACTACGTTTTTATACTAAAACTGCTTTTCTATACTAAAACTGCGTTTTTATACTAAAACTACGTTTTTATACTAAAACTACGTTTTTATGCAAAAACTATAATTTATAAACAAAACTACGTTGAACTAAGACTACGTTTTTATATTAATACTGAGTTTTATATTAAAACTGACTGTTATACTAAAACTGCGATTTTATACTAAAAATGCGTTTTTATATTAAAACTACGTGTTTTACTAAAACTAAGTTTTTATACTAAAACTACGTTTTTATGCAAAAACTATATTTGAAAACAAAACTACGTTTTTGAACTAAGACTACGTTTTTCTACTAAAACTACGTTTTTCTACTAAAACTACGTTTTTATACTAAAACTCAATAAGAGGCCTGTTGCAACAAGAAATCACTGAAAACTTGTTTATTTGGTGTGCCGAGTTGTTATTAAAGTACAAAATAACTTTTTGCTTACTTTAGAATATTTTTGATTGTTACAAACACTGTGCAGCAGTTTTTATAGACATAAGAAATCAAGTTTCATACGGTTTTGCTGTTTTCTTAGCTTTTTATGCTTTTTTCCTGTTTTGATAACTTTATTTAGTTTATACATATTTGTATTTTAACCCCTTAAAAAATAAATTATTCCAGCTCCCTTCAAGATCCTTAGGGAAATCATTGATAAAATAGACTTTCTTATATAAGATATTTGAAAATTTTATTCGGGTGGTTCGTACCACTAACTGCCAACCCATGAATGAAAGTGAATGAAAGTTTTCAACTACTATCCTTGCATCTAATCTAAATGAGGTGTCATATTATTTATTCATCATATTGTGTTATTGTGCTACGCTCACTTACGGCACGAACTCACGTAATGTCCATACAAACAGATAGTCAGACAGACAAACACACACACATACATATTTAACTTGCTAGCAGCCATCATCAGTCTTTACATGCGACTATAAATACAAGACACGACAGCAGGCATTGCAACAGTAGCAAAGCGTACAGTGGCAGATTGTTGGCTTAAGACATGAAATTTAACCCCTAAATTAATAAAATCAAAATAAAAAAGGAATATAGAAAATATAAACATTATGTTTATGAGTTTAATAACTTTATATGAGGAGTAGTTAGTTGAAATTTAAGAAAGTTAACAGAAGTTAAATTAACGGAAATGTTTTTTATATCAAATATTTCATAGGAGCTGTATTAAAATAGCCCAGGTTTCTTAAAATTCCTATGTTGATGACATTAAGGCACCTCTTGAAGATATTTCTATTGTTTTGTTTGCACAAGAACAAAACGTCGGCAGAATTATGGGCACAAATTTGTTCATGTTTTTTGTGTGGGGAAAACGTGTGAGTTTTCTCTGTAATTTTCAAATAATTTTGAAAAATGTTTCGTTACTATTATTTGACACACGTTGTCGTTAAAAATTTGAAATATGTATGTTTGGAGCTTGAATTATTCCGAAGTTTTAATGGTAACGAATACTGTAAATATTGCATTTAATACTTATCAAAGCACATTTAGTTATTGTATACTAAAACTACGATTTTTATACTAGAATCACGATTTTTGATACTAAAACTACGATAAAACCGCGATTTTATACTAAAAGCACGAATTTATACTAAAAGCACGATTTTATACTACAACCGGGATTTTATACTAAAAGAAAGATTTTATACTAAAACCGCGATTTTATACTAAAAGCACGATATTATACTAAAACCACGATTTTATACTGAAAGAAAGATTTTATACTAAAAGCACGATATACTAAAACCACGATTTTATACTAAAAAAAAGATTTTATATTAAAGGCACGATTTTATACTAAAAGAAAGATTTTATACTAAAACCACGATTTTTTACTAAATTAAAGATTTTATACTAAAAAGCACGATTTTATACTAAAAGCACGATTTTATACTAAAACCACGATTTTTTACTAAAGGAAAGATTTTATACTAAAACCACGATTTTATCTAAAAGCATGATTTTATACTAAAACCACGATTTTATACTAAAACCACGATTTTATACTAAAAGAAAAATTTTATACTAAAACCACAATTTAATACTTAAAGCAATATTTAATACTAAAAGCACGATTTTATGTCAAATACACGAAAAATCTCTCTGATTTTAAATTCAATGTCCATTGTAACAGTTTTCTAATTTTCTTGGCAGCAAAAAAAAAATAGTTGCCGGTTGATACTGCAGTTACTGAGTTGCCAATTTTACACTTAGGGGTGTCATAGAAACCAATATTGTCACAATTGGTTTTAGAACCGACAAGAAAAAATGCTTTGGTGTCATAGGGCACTGCTACACGTTCAATAAATATCGTGATACTAGAAATATCTCGATATTTATTGAACGTGTAGCAGTACCCTATGACACCAAAGCAATTTTTCTTGTCGCTTTTAAAACCAATTCTGACAATATTGGTTTCTATGACACCTCTGACTATCATTAGATAATTTTCACATGAGAAAACCAGATTAGTCACAGTCCTAACTAGGCCACATCACTGTCATTATGCATGTGGATGCGTTAGCACATCACAGCCTGAATCACTAGCCTATATTGTGCTTGTGAAATGCCAGTTAACTGGTCGCTCAACAAGTCTACGACCCCCGTTTTGTAATATCATCCGCAATCAACGTCGCCTTTGAGTGTCTAGTTAATAATTCCATTTAAAGACATCCGCCATTCGTTGGCTAACAGAAACGTCAAACTTACTCGTGGTATTATTCTTACTATAAGATATAGTGCGCCTGCCAGGACAAATCTGAAGAAAAGCTAGCCAAAGATTGGTATCTATATGCAATAATCGCGATCAATATCAATATGGACTTCCATAAACCTCTTTAAGATCTTTAAACTCGAATTCCTACAATATGTGAACCAAAAACACCAATTGCAAATTATTGCTTAAATGTGGCGTCCACGCGTACTAGATTTATATTTAATTTAAATTCAACTAAACACCCGTTCACATAAAATAAACAGACTTTTTTTTTACAAGTGCAACCACCTGTTAAATTAGCAAATATGTACTCCGCAATATTTGCTATTTGCTGGTGTTTGTTTTTCCCTCATTTTTGTTTTGTTTGCAATTTGTAGAAAATTGATAAGAATATCTATTTCATAAGCGGAAAACATGATGATGATGGTGGTTTGCACCTAAAAAAAAATACAAAAGTCGAACGAAGTATTTCCTAAAAAAAAATATTTTTAATATAGAACGCACCTGGCACACAGTTTGTGGTAGGTGGAGGTGTAAAACAATAACAAGAACTAAATAACTTGGATATGATAAGAAGCTCTACCTCAATGAGGCCAGTCATTCAAGCAGTCAGCCATGGAGACCCAAGAAGGCTGTTAGACTTTAGTTTTTAAAGTAATTAAGTATTTTAAAGCAAGTGCATTTGCACCAAAGTTGTACTTGAAATTTTAAATTTGTTTGGTTTTAATCAGCAATAATAATAATAATGAAGCACTAACCATATGTGGTTGGTGGGAGTTTTATGGGCTAGAATCTAAAAAATCAAAACTTTGAAAAACAATTTTCGTTATCGAAATAACGAGGGTGGAGGCCAGAAAATCTGAGTTACTTGCTGGAATATTAAACATTTGAAAGTTATACAAACATACATTAAAATGTTTCAAAAACTATTTCACAATATTATAGTCACTGTAATTATTTATATGATTGCGGCACTTTTCACTTTTTCTCTGTAATGATTCTGAATATTAAAAATCTGTTACTGATTTTCCTATAAATGACTTCCGAATCACTACACGTATTTTTAAGTACAAGTGACTCTACAGTGACTTTTTAATTTTTTTTGCTTTACAAATTATCGTTTAAAGTTTGGGTACATTTTTGTTTTTATTTGGTTTGGTTTTTAATTAATTACGACGTGAAACACGTTAAATTTTATCTCAAAAATTGTTTATTTCTTTTAAACGCACATGTGCGTTTGGTTTTTATTCCAACGAAAATTTGCTGATAATTTTATTTTATATTTTTGTTAAGCAAGTGTTTATAGAGTTTAAAGGTACGGGGTCACACTTGGCAAATATTTACTCAAAGTAGTGTAACCACTTATTTTAGCACAAATTTTGTTTGACGTTGTTTAGTCTTACAAGAGTTTTGCAAGATCAAACAGCATCAAATAAAATAAAACTAAATCTTTTGTAAAGAAACGAGTTCAAATATATGTTATTTAGTGTGGCGAATATTTGCCAAATGTGACCGTACCTTAAGGGTTGATTTGTGTGTGTTTCTTTTTCATTTTATCTTGTTTTTATACATGTTTTGTACCAATATTTGGTATGTAGTTTAGCGTTAGTGTTCTTAATTTATGATCGATTTCTTTATAGTTTCTGTTATTAGTTTGCAGGTGTCATTAATTTGTATCAATTAAAACTATTTCACTTGTGGATTTTAAATTGCTGATTTAATTTTAATTGTTTAATTGGTGTTGGTTTTTCGTATTAATAGAGAAATTTAATTTGTTTTTTCCTACGTTTGTCGAAAACTAACCGTATGCACGAGTATACAATATTTATTAGCTCACATTGCGCACAATTAAAAATTTGTATAGTATAACATTTTGTTGAGTTTACAAATCATAATCGTTGCACCAAAATAATGTAAATGGCTCAGAGTTTATTGTTAACTAAATTGCCCCTCAAGTACATGCTGACGTCATTGAATCTTTTTATAAAGACGCTAAAATAACTTGAGAAATTTGCTCTTGACGCCACTTATCGATTTTTCAAAAACAAAATCTCTTAACTTTAAACACCAAAGAAATTATTTTGTTGACAATTTTTTGTGCATTTATTTAATTTCATTTAGGCCCGTTTTCTCAATATGTCGACAAACTGCCTGTTACTAAATGTCGACATAAATTTATTAGCCTGATAATATGTCCGTTAACAATTTTGGGTTTCTCATTATATCGACAGAAACATTATTTTCATTTGGCAATACCTCTCAAAATGTATGTGAAAATTGGGAACTCTGTCGTCAAGTGACAAGTTGTTGACATAAATCAGCTGTTTTCCAAATGTGAAAAAATAACAAAAAATAAAATCAAAATCATGTCTGCCAGGTAGTTAGGTCTTTCAGCAATCAATTGGAATTCATGTTCTTCGAGTTCATCCTCCATAAAATTAATGTTTATTCCTCTATTAAACATTTTTTCTAAAATCTATTTAATTTTTTTTACAAAAACTCAAGGTATTGCCACATAAAAATATGAACAGAGTCAGCTGATTGCATTTATCTGTACAACAAATAAATAATCGGCAGATGAGGGCTGGTTAGTTTTGCGACAGAATAAAAGCAAATGAGACATTGAGAAAACCTAATTTCTTTAATCGGCAGTTTTTCGTTGGGAAAAAAGATAATCGCCTAATGAGAAAACAGCCCTTAGTTTGGCAAACTACTCAAAATTCATTTATGAGTCATTATTAGTGTAAGCGTGTGTCTGTATCTGAGGAATTACAAACAAAAACAAGAGCAAAAAAAATTGTTTTGATTTCATGTCTGATGCTGCAGTGTAGTGAACAATTTTGTATAATAAAGGTACGGTCACACTTGGCAAATATTTGCCGAAAAAGACGTAACCATATGCATATTTGAACTCGTTTATTTATTTAGGCCAAATAACAACAAATATTTATTATTAATTTTTTTTAATGCTGTTTGATCTTGCAAAACTTTTGTAATAGTAAACAACTTCAAACAAGTTTGTGGTAAAACACAAACGCTATCTTGAGTAAATATTTGCCAAATGTGACCGTACCTTAAGAGTATTAGAGCGATGTTTAGCCAATTACAGTGATAATTTGTAAATGAAAAATTTAAATTGTAAATCATGCTCTTGGTTTTAGTAAAAACGGAACGAGCAACGGTATGCCGAAACTAAAATGATAATAAGGCAAGTAATTTGCGGTTGTGTTCTGAGGAGCACCCCTTTTGTTACCACTATAACAATAACTTCGGATATATACAGTGGTGAGCACAAATGAGTATATGTTGGTGTAAATTTCATTGCATAAAAATTTATTTAAAAGAGAAAATTTCAAAATGTGTTTGGTCAATTATTTTATTGGAAAATAATAATTTTCGAAAAATATACAATTAGTACCAATAAAGCTAGCATTAGGGATGTCAAACGGAACTGGTTTTGCAAATCCCGGGGATTTCGGGATTTTTGTTTTTTTTTTTTATTAAAAATAATTGGTTTATTAATAATAACAACAATTTATTTCCAAAAAGTAGCTTATGTTAAAAAAGCTCCAAGCTATAATTTTGAAAATTACTAAAAGTTTATAAAGCACATTTTGGATACCGACATTTTTAAGAGAGTTATTCTCTTTAAAGTGATTTTCGGAAGTGGTGCTTATATGGGAGCTATGGCCAATTATGGACCGATTTTCATAAAATTTGTAGATGTGTGTTGGCTTCATTTACTACTCATTTGTGGTGAAATTTGTGTGGATACTTGCATAATTCAATCATTTATGATCGTTAAACTCCTTTTTCGTGAGGACATTTGTATGTGGGCCAGCTGAAATAATTGACCAATATCCATCAGTTTCAATTACATCCGTCCTTGGGCAAAAAATTTATCACATATCAAATTTTATTGAAATATCTTCGAATTTGAGCACACACGCTTTACGTGGACAGTCAGCCAGACGGACGGTCGAACATTGTTAATTCGACTCAGGAAGTGAGTCTGAGTTGGTCCGTATACTTTAAGGTGGGTGTTGGATCAATATTTATTATCGTTACAAATCCAATATGCCCTCCCCACTATTGTGGTGTAGGGTATAATAAGACACGACGAAAATTGCGGTGACAAAAATCTCATAATGTAAACGGGGGCTAATACAGTAGACGCTCTGAAATTATAACTAATTTCAATACATTCAAAGCTGTGAAATGGGAAACAAAAATTCGAATTAGCGATTTTTTTTTTTTTTTTGTTAAATCTTTTAACGATATTGTTGTGAATTACGAAACTCTAAAAAGCAAACAAATATTACAGATTACATGTTAAACAAAGATTGAGAGACATCTTGCAAGAATTTTATATTATTTTTTTTTTAATTTTTACCCTTGATTTACATTTATTTTTTTTTTTTAACTTTACATTTATTATATGTATTTACACGCAGAGAAAAAACCTGGTTGTGGTAAACATAATCTTAAAACAACATAATTTGATAAGATTTATGATTGTAGTCTAAACATATTATGATGAATATAAGTGACAAAAAATATCATATTGTGATCAATTATCATCGTAATATTTCATGAGTTTTAGATGCCCATTATTTCGTAATATTTCTGTATTGAAAAACTTTTATCACATAAAATATAAAAATATTGGGCTACTTAAAACAAAAATTTTAAAAATTAGATTATAAATGCATTAAAATGTATGTATTTCCAAAATTGATTCGTTTTCGATTTCCATCACATGCCTAATAATATTTTCTTGATAATCATAATTTGATATTATAACATCATATTATAACCTAATATAATCATAAGATTGTCATATATGATAATATTATGACCCAAGGTAAACATATTATAGTTGAAAGTAATCATAATATGATCTAAAGTAATCATATTATGTTATATAATAATCATATTATGATCTACATTATGATAGTACTTTATCATTATACATATGTTAAATTTAAACTTAAACTATTTGTCAAATTATGATTTTATAAGTATCATAATATGAATCAGAGAACAGAAAGAGACCATTCACATTTGCTAACCATTCGCAAATTCATTGCTTTTGCATTGCTTTTACTCGACAATAATAAAAATGTGCATTGCTGTTTGTTTACTTATTCCTTATTACTGTTTGCTATTTTACATTCCCTTTTTGTTATGCCGATATACATCAAGCAACGAAATAATTCAATGCCACATGAAAAAACTAAAAACATTCACACCATTCGTCCAGTATTCGTTGCTTTCAGTGAATGAAAACATAAAGAAAGAGCAAAAACAATACAAAACCTAATGACAAAATAAATATTTTTTGGTTGTTGCTTTATGTGCGATTTGTTGACAGTAAACTAGTAAAGTTTGATATTTATTGTTAGTATGTACAACTTATACAATCAGCATTGAAACCATTCATACCAATCGTTAACCATTCGTACCAATCGTTAAGTATTCGTTGCTTTTGGGGAGTATACGTTTACATTTGTACAAGACATGCAATGCAAGCATCATTTTTCGTTACACTCCGTTTTGTGGATAATGACATGTGTTGCTTTACGGAATTGATTTATGTTGTCAACATGAGGTTCGTTTTTTGTGATTGTATTCAAAATCTAAAATAAACCAATCAATCCGTTGTCTGATATGAATGCAAAATAAATTTTGCAATGGTATCAGTTAAAACATTCAGACTTATTATGAGTGCCGTTTTCTTTTTACGAAGAATACAATTTGTAAAGACACCATTATTTTAGTATTTCGTATTATTATTTCTATATTTAAAACTTACAAGCAGTAGTTAATATTTTTTAAAATAGAAATAAATATTTGTGCACTTTAAATGTATGTACATGTACAAAAATTACATTTATTTGTAGTTATGTTTAATAGATTTTTATTTTGAGAAATTTAAGATTATTTATTTCATGTACACTTTATTTAGGTGTTTTACACTTCTTTGAAAATTGTGTATTTTGTAGCAATAGTTAGTATATTTTAAATACGAATTGTTTTTTTTTTTCAATTATTGAAACATTTAAATCCAATTAAATAGTCTGTTATCACGCAGATAAACTACTGAACTAATGCAAAAGCATTCTATAAATGCTAAAAACAAAATATTATAAAAATTAAACATATTTTGTTTGCATTTTAAGAATAATATGAGTAGAAATATAGAAACTTATAATTTAATGGTTGTTTGTATGTTTAAATAGTTACTAATAATATAATATGTTTGAATAGTTATCATTCAATAGTTGTGGTAAACATATTTTAAAAATAATTATGTTTCAGTGAACCATATTCAATTTTATATTTTGTTATTGTTTTTAATAAAACCAATTAAAATAAAAACAAAAAGTATTTGTTTTCATGGACAGAAATTATAAAAATTCGGAAAACCGATTTGCCCTAAAAATGTGGTGTTTCTAATTTGTGAGCCGTCTACTGTAATACTGTCTTATTTGTTTTTAATTTTGTTTATTATTTGATCAAGTTCTATTATGAGCTCATTTACATTTTTTTTTTATTTGCAGACCTTTAATTTAAAGACAACATTCAAACAACATTCAATAATGTTGTAATATAAAACATGAAAAAATCACTACAAAGATCATGAAAGTACAAAAATATCTGAGACACCAATATTTGAGTATATAGAAAAGAACACGAGTGTAGTGCAACACTTTTGCGTGCATAAATACGTACTTGTCTAGTATATAGACAATTTGTTAGAACGAACAATTACAAAAAATATTGACAACTATGAATCCGGGAGATTTCAACATAATTGCCACAAACACTGTAGTAATGCGAGCGATTTTTCGATGTTTACACTTGGAAGATCAATTGAAATTTGCCCAAGTTTCACAGCAATTGCAATACTTTTTTAGAACTGTTATTTGGGATGTAGATTATGAAAAAGTTACCATTATTAAAGAGCATCCCTATTATCATATCCATAATGAAACTAATATCAAGAGATTGAGATTAAGTACCCATGAATTTTCAGAATTTTTAAAGATCTATGGCCCGGACATTAAAGAACTTTATGAGATATGCAATCCCTGTTTGGATTTAAGGAAATTGCCCAATCTCACTGTTTTAATCTATAGCGATCTGTGCTTAACCAAACCTCAGTTGCAAAATGTGGCAAAGTATTGTAAAGGACTGGAGAAGTTAACCATTCTCAATTGCAGCAATATAAGGCGGGGCATATTTAGAATGCCACAAGATTTTGAAATAAAGACAGTGCTGCAAATGAAAAAACTGAAATGGTTGTGGGTGGCAAGTAGCAGGCTGATGACCATGAAATATAAACATTTTCAGCAACTGGTACTCAAGTCGAATATTAAACATTTAAATTTAAGATACCACATAGAGCCGGTTAAGAGATTTCCAAAGATCGACCCAAGATTTTGTAACACTTTAGAGGAGTTGGAAATTTTTACCACCTTTCGTAGGTTGTATTGGGGGAAAAATTTGTTCCGCTTTTTAAAACATTTTGAAAATCTTCTTATTCTAACAATCCGAATGGAAGACAACATATACAATGATACATTAATCGTTTTGTCCCAAAATTGCAAACAACTAAAGAAATTAAGCATAAATTCAACCACATTTACAAATGTCAGTAACTTTATCTTGTTGACTAGTTTAGAAGAATTGAATATCCACAGCTGTATAGGCTTAACACACTCGAATCTGCGTGAAATTCTTAGCGAAATGAATTTGCTAAGATTTTCTACTCTGCTAACCAACTACTCGGGAATATTTGAGAATTTCCCAATATCACAAAAACTACAATCTTTAACTATTTGCATATTTAGAAAATGCGAATTTAAAACAATCTACGAAGAGGATAATAATTTACAGACTTTAATCTGGGACGATGACTACTATGATACGGAAAAGCCACCGCTTATACTAAACTGCAAACATTTGGAAAAGTTGGATATTATATCAGGCGCTATTGAATTGGAAAACGTAATGCAATTAACTTCCTTGCGTTCATTTTCTTTAGACTCTCCACCTGCGAATTTTTCCTGGTCTTTTATTATACAATTGCTACAGCATCACGTTTCTCTAACGCAGTTTACCCTTCAACATGTAGGTTCTGCTTTATATGCGGATATAGCTCCTGACGAAGCCTTTGAATGTGCCCCCAATATAAAATGTATTAAAATTTCACCTAGTGTTTTTGAACTCTCCATTGATTTCTGGCTTGATTTGTTGGGAAAAAATCGTCAAATCAAGTTAAATTGTTTTGGTATCATTACACCACACTTTGTGCGCAGTTTACTAAACAGTTCCAAATTTCCCCCGTTTGTGCGTATATTATACATTAATGGCTTTAAAGTGGGTAAGTTTGAAAATTATTTCTTTAACTTGATACTAATGTATATAGTTAGTTCTAGCGATTGCAAATAAGTATGTATGTTTTGAATGTTTTGAAACAGTTAATGCGTCCAACAAAATAAAATCCTGGTTTATTTTACAGAGAAAGCTACTGTAAGATCCAACAGCACTTTCCATGTGGCCAGTTAGAAATGACAGATTCAAAAGTACCCATAATCATCATGTCATGACATGTTGTTGCTTAATGACAAAAGACTTGATTGACTTCAATAGATAGTTTTAGATTTCTATAATTCTTTTTGATTCAATATTTTTATGTCTTTCATTGCAATATTTTGTAATTTTGTTCGCCTAATTCTAATTCAGTTATTTCTAAATACATAATAATTTTCACTTAACATTATTTGTCTACAATCTATTTTCCAGCTTGCAAAAGTTTGCGCAGAAACTTTACCTACTTGATGGAGCAAATTGAATGGGAAACAAAACATCCCCAAGAGGCATCATATAATAATAATTATGGAATAATTTTTTAATTGAAAAAAATTTTAAAGTATATTTAAGTATTTCGTCTTATTAACTATAGTTTTTAATTTAAATTTTACACTCCTTTGACGATAACATTCCATAAGATTATCGTGTGAGAAATATTTGTAGAAAGCGAGTACGCAATGATATGTCTCCTGTACTTCTGTCTGAACAGTATCAATCAAGTAAAAAACAAAATATACAAAACATGACATAGCAACATGCGGTGGAAAATGATGTAGTGATTCCCAAAATTGCTTTCCAATTCTATTATACATTTTTTTTTAAATAATTACGAATATGTTTTTTGTCGTAAATAAAGTCTTTTTACTAATGCATATATGAAAACTAAAATAAGTTTTTTTAAAACATAGAAAATCAGAAAATCTACAAATACCGTGAGCTTCAATATAAAGTAAACACCAAATATTGTTTGCAAAAATGTTTTATTATAGTGTTTTTTTTTTAGAAATATAGAACACAGGCGGCCATTTTGCCGTCAAGTGATATACGAGGGCTGTTCGAAACTTCTTAGCACAGAAAGAGAATAGTTAGTTTTTCAAAAAGATTTTTATTTTTCAATATAATCTCCGGAAACTTCAATGCACTTAGTCCAACTCTTATCTAGCAATACTCTCCCTTGATTAAAATAGTTTTCCTCAAAGCCTTTAAAATAGTGGTTTACAATTGTAATTACATCTTCAGTTGTGGTAAAGTGAATGAAGATGAGGAACAGGTAAAACTCACTGGGAGCTAAATCAGGAGAATAAGGTGGTTGGTCAAGCAACTCGTACTTTAATTCGTTGATTTTAGCCATTGTTAAAACACTCTTGTGCGCTGATGCGTTGTCTTGATGAAAAATTATTTTTTTGTGTTGTAAGCTGGAACGTTTTTGTCTAATTTTTACATTTAATTGCTCTAAAATGTGGCAATAGTACTCTGAATTTATTGTTTTACCCTTTTGCAGATAGTCAATCAATAAAATAGCTTTGATGTTTCAAAAGACCGTTGCCATAACCTTACCAGACGATTGAATTCTTTTTGCCTTCTTTGCGGCACTTCCTCCAGTTCATTGCTTGGATTGTTCTTTTGCCTCTGGAGTATAGTGGTGGGTCCATGTCTTATCATCAGTTATGAAACGATGATTAAAATTAATTTTATTTTTCTTAAAACGATCCAAACAAGCTTGAGAAATTTTCATTCTTTCATTCAAATGCGGCATCCATCTTGCAGGAGCACTCTCACCTAACACATTCACCATATGATTATAAATTTCTTGTCCCGATAAATCTTTGTTTTTATTTAAATATTTAATGACACCACAAATTGATTTTTTTTTTTTTTTTAACACCTGTTTCTATCTGAAGAAGTTGTCAGAAAGAAATTAAACATGTGTTCATAGCACAGATGGAAGTTTCCAAAACACTTAACTTCTGTTTCTGTTTATACCGCACTTTCTGTTCTAGACTAAGAAGTTTCCGAACGGCCCTCGTATGTTTAGTTTGGTTTGGTATTTCTACATGACTAGACTAACGCCTGAATGGCGCTTCCAAATTGTGCAAATTTATTTTAAAAATCATGGTTCCGTATTTTTTTAGATGTATAGAACTTGGATATGGAATGAAATAAACATGATTTTTTTAAATTGACATGAAATTACTTTTATTCGAAAGATAATCTTCTGGGATTATAATTTAAATATGACTTCTGGCATATGACTTGCTCAAACGTAGTCTTATCTTAAGGTCCAATTTTCGATGACTTTTTCCAACATTTGTGGCTATACATATGTATATCGAATGGGGTCCTTCAAGTAGTCAAACGTTTCGGGCTTTTTGTTTCGGCTTTAACAGAGAGTACCAGATTTTTCGCATCAAAATAAAGTAAACTAAAATATTGTCATTGTAAAACATTGTATTTAATATTTTGTTTGTAGTCCTTTTGTCTTTATCACAGCTGACAATCTTCTAGATGTTTTTTAAAATTAGGCAAAATTTTATTTAATTCGTCCTGTATTGCTGCCTTTAGGTTAGCCTTGCAAGAAGTATTTCTTTGCTCTCACAATTCTGTAGATATGCTTAGGATCGTGTGATTGTCGTGTTGGAAAATCCAGTTCAGGGGGGTTACTGCGTATTTCGAAATACAATGTAAAATTCGAATAATTTTCTTTTCGAATCGAAATACGGAGTAACCCCCCTGATTTAGTGTTAATTATTTTACACTAAACAAGGTGGTTTTTTTTTAAATATGTCGAGATAATTTTCCTTTTTTATTGTAGATTCTATAAATGTAAGATTACCAGCAGGGGCCGCTATACAACTCCATACCTTTACTGAGCCGTCGCAATGTTTTACCGTCTTGGTAATATTTTTATTACTAAAGACTTCGTTCTTGGTTTGCCATATGTTGCCATATTTGGGAGATTTTTGACTCCAACTATCTCAAACTTACTTTCATTGGTGTAAAGAAGAATATTATTCCAAACAATTTGTGGCTCGTTTATATTTGTTTTTTTGATAAATTTACACGTTTGGTTTGGTTGTTCTTCGATATGAAGAGCTGCTTACGTCGAACTCTACTATGTAGGCCATTTGGATGCAAGTATTTTCTAATCGTACTCCCATTTACAGGTTTTCCAGAAGTTTTCGTAACATGTTTAGCTATTTTTACAATTTCAGTTTTTGTATGATACTTTGGTCGTTTTGCACCAGGCATATTTTCGACGTTATTGTGTTTGGTATTCTTCTATATAATTATTTTATTTTATATTGATGCCTTTCAACGGTTTCAAAATATTTTTACGCTGGTCTTTACGTTTTCTATGTAAGTTTATTATGATTTGCCGAATTTCAATTGATGTTTGTCTTCTCATTATAAAGTTTTCATTACTTAACGTCACAACTTATAACCCATTTGTTATGAACAAAAATTTTGTTTGGAGAAACATTTTTTTTACTGACAGATTTTTGCAGCACGATTCAACCATTTCCAACAATTTTTGTGGAATATCAAAGCTGCCAAATGTAAACAAAATTATTGATTTATTTTGTTTTGATGTAGAGGAGAGGGGGGCACCTTTGAACAGTTTTTGCTTTCAAGCCACATAAAAATATATATTTTTAAATTATTGACTTTCTACATAATTTAACTAATATGTATGGAAATAAACTTTAGTTTAAGTCTACAAGTAACTTATTTTTAGTTCGATTTATATTTTTTTTTTATTTTTTAATGGATGAAGTCATTGTGTTCAAATGTGCCCCCCATACGGGGCAGCTTTGAACGGTAATTTTTTCTTGTAGCGCTTATGTCCAAAAATGACAACAGTTATATTTTATATATATATATATTAAATTCGATTTATTTATTAAGAAAAACATAAACATTAACAATTAAAAAATAAAAAAATTCGGATCAAAAATAAGTTTTATATTATTAAGACGGAAAAGGCCTTGCGATTTCAGGTGACATTACATTTTTCCGATTGTTTTTTATGTGCTATGTAGACCTTTTATATTGTTAAAAATCTTTCTATTTTATTAGTTCGGCTTGAGGTCCCTTTTATTAAAAATATAAAAACTCTTGTTCGTTTTTAATTTTTATTATATTTTATTTATTTCCAATATTTCGACCAACTTTGTTGATCATCTTCAGGGAAGAAATATAATTTAATGTTTAATACAGTGTTGTCCGATGTTAATATCTTAAGTTTCTTTCACTGCCAGTGAAAAAAACTTAAGATGTCAGTTTCTTTCACTGCCAGTGAAAAAAACTTAAGATATTAACATCGGACAACACTGTATTAAACATTAAATTATATTTCTTCCCTGAAGATGATCAACAAAGTTGGTCGAAATATTGGAAATAAATAAAATATAATAAAAATTAAAAACGAACAAGAGTTTTTATATTTTTAATAAAAGGGACCTCAAGCCGAACTAATAAAATAGAAAGATTTTTATTACATTTTTCCTTTAAAGCATCATGATCAGCATTGGATTCGTCATTTTCAGAAAATCAGAGGGAATCAACAATGTTTGGTATTTCGGATGATAAATTAACATGTTCAAAGGTGCCCACTTTTTCTTTGTTCAAACCTGAACTGGCTTGCCATTTCACAGACATTTATAATGAATATTTTTTTTTTTTACATAAATATCAAATAACTTACCTTAATTTTGTTTGAAAATGCATTTTGCACTGAATACTTCTTACACTCTTGCAAAAAAAAAATAAAAAAATTAAAAACGGCACTGCGAAAACTTGTTCACCCATTTACATTCGGTCGACGACTGAAAAAACTAGCAAAAGTTGTTGACGTGTGCTAGAAAACAAGGTTGGCATGTGAAAAACTCGGTTAATGGTCGGAAAAAATGTTAAACTGAGAGTTTATCAACATTGTTCAAAGGTGCCCCCTGTCCCCTATATTAAATTATTTTAAAATATTGCGTATATTTTTCACTAACAGTTTACAGAGTTTTTAATGAATAAATAAAATGAAATGTCCAGCCAAAATATAAAATTAAACCAATTTAAGCTGAGACTTGTTTGTAAAAATATTTTCTCTCTCTCAAAAAGAGAAACGTCAAAATGTATATGAAAAAACTTTGTCCGAACAAATATTTTGTTCAGAACGAATGGGTGAATCCACCTTAAATTACTTTATTGTGACGCATTAATTAAAATTCAATTTTTATACGCTTTTGTTTTGTGAATTTAATTTTGCTTAAATAACTATTAAATAAAATGCAATATAATTTTCTTATACATGTAATATTATTTATTTACATATGCATGTAATTATAATTAAGCTTTTTTTTTTAAATAATATGTGATGTTTACTTTATTTTGACGCTCACTGTATATAACTTTTTCAACAAACAAAAACTGCGTGAGTGTTCCCGATTGTCTGCAGCTACTTCAAGAACCTTTGGCGGCAATCCAACTCGCAAGCCTCAGATTCTTAGTCCACCACATTCATACATTGAAGAGTATGTTTGAGAGCCATAAGGTTCAGGTGGCCTGAACATTGCCTGCAAGAGAAGAACTGAAGGAGAAGGACTTTCATCAATGAATTTGTCATAGCCAGCGATTGTGCAGTTATTAAGGTAAGTTAATATTTTACAAAATTATCGTTTGATTGACAGCGAACTGCTTGCTTTCTTTATGATTCAATTCTATAACTGCTTTATTATTATTGTGTCTGGTAAAACCTTCAACCAGCTTATAGGAATCCAAATTTATATTGTAGCGAATCGACGAGATGCTGATGCAAACAAATTTTTCGAATAGGTAAAAATTAGGGATGCCAAATGGGACTGGTTTTTCAAATCCCGGGAGACCGGAATCGGTATTTTCGGGATTTTTGTTTCATATTAAAACAAATTGGTTCATAAACAATTTATTTCAAAAAAGTTACTTACATACATATGTTAAATATAAATATGTTTGAAAACAAAAATTTTAAATTGATTAAAAATTTAAAACCATTAATAAATTAAAAACATAATACAGTCAAACCTCGATATAACGACCCTCACTATAACGAATTCCTCGATTTAACGAATTTTTTGAAATCTCCTACAACGCTCCATAAGATTTAATACAAAATAAATCTCTCTATTACGAATACATTTGTCAATAGCCTCGTTAGAACGAATTTTCATTCACTGCAGACTAACGAAATGGAAAGAGTTGCTTACCTCTATTTAACGAATTTTGTCAACTTACAACCTTTGCATAACGATTTCCATCATTTAATCCAAATTATATGAAACACATACACACCAAATTATTATGTTTGCAACGACAAGGTCTTCAGCAAACCTACATTCGTAGTCGACAGCAGCATGCATTACACTAAACCTAGATTTTCACGATTGAAATTTTCTTCAAAATTGCTCTTCGAAATGCTCACAAATTCCTGTAAACAGCAAAAATTCTTCAAAATTTATTTATATAATAGTTATTAAATAAAGAAATTTTACTGTTTACACGAGTTTGAAGCATTTTGAAGAGCAATTTTGAAGAAAATTTCTATTAATAACTATTAAATAAATAAATTTTGAAGAAATTTTGAAGAAAATTTTAATTGTGTAAATCTAGCTTAACGGCTAAAATATTCGAAGAAAACTTTATTTTTGAATTTTAAAACTACAAAATATAGTGTTGATTTATTAGCGGACATCGTTCGCTATAACATAGTAAACAGATGATGATTAATATACAAAATTTTTTATTACCTCGTTGTAACGAATAAAAGTGCAACTTCACCTCGATATAACGTACCTCATTGTAACGAATTATTCGATATAACGTTTTTTTTTTCTAATTCCGTTAAGATTCAGGTTGAACTGTAACACCTATATTGAAATGTTAGATGGACAACAATAATTTGTTCGCCTTAAAAAATATTAAGGAATCTAAGTATGTATAGTAAAACGAATCTTAATTTAGGGCCCGATTGTCGTTCACAACACTAAAATGTTGTGTTGTCTCGTCTACAGCACATCATGCATTTTTCATACGATTAATCCGATAAGTGTTGTAAATCGTATTCGCAGTTTACAACATACAACATCAAAACATTTAGTATTGTGAACGGTAATCGGGGCCTTAATTTTGTTACCAATATATGAAGCTGACGAAATACATCGTTTGTCGAAAAAAAAAAGTCCTGACTAGAATTTGATGTGGTAGTAAAAAATGTTGAGCATAAATAAACAGAGACTTTAAAAGAACATTAATTTGTTATTGATTAAATTGAATGTTGTAAACACTTTTTGCAAATTATCCAACACAAATCAAATTGTAATACAAAGTATAATAAATATTGAAGAAACTGTCATGAGCGACTAGCAATAAGAAAACGTAGATATTCTAAGCGATTAAAAGCTTAACAGCATAAATTAAGTCAATCAGTGGTCATAAGAGTCCAACATCACTAAGACAAGAGCTTTGTCTGTTACTTTAATCGAATTTAAAATGACAATTTTTTTTTGGAGTAAAAGAAATTCTTCATTTCTTCAGATTTTAAACCTTCTTTGCATAATGGTGGAAATTTTCATCATAACATTGAATGCATTCTTCTTTTCTAATGATCTAACATTGCAATCAAAAATTTTTTAAATTTAATTTAAAAACTAAAATTTTTAAAATCAAATCTTTTAAATCAAAATGAAATTTTTTAAATCAAATCCCGGGATTTTCGGGATTGACATTCCTAGTGGCAAATTGCAGCAAAGTGTTGTGAAACAGCTTATATGAACTAACCGAAATGAAACTTATATTCGGCCGTTAGATAGATATTTGACCTGAAACTTTCCAAATTTTCTATTAACTAATTTCCAAATAATTTTATAACATGTTTAAATAATTTTAAGGGGCTTAAAAGTAACAACACTAAATTGCTTCATAACTCTAGTTTTTTCATCTTCTTTGTTCTTATGCTTAAAATATAAAAAAAAACTTATTTTTATTTGTGGTTCAAATCCACCCATTAATATTAACCGCAAATCAATTTTGTTTTACTAGGTATTTAAAATTGAGTCATTTATAGAGCAGCGGCAAGAATATTCCGGAGGTACCCTAATACTGAACACTATGTTTTAGTTTTTTGCAATCTATGGCCATACCCATGCTTGAGAAAATTTTTCCTGTATTAATCACGGGCAGATCGTTTCTAGCATGGGTAACGTGACCACACATCCCGCTTTTAACGGTATTCTCCCATTTTTAAAGGCTCATCCCACTTAAATTTTATAATCTGCTTTTCAAACAAAAATCCCACTTTTTGTTAATTTGGTAGAAAATATAAAAACTCAAAACTGATCGTTGGCCTCTTCCTTAAACATTTGAATTTAATTGACGTTATTATTAAAACCTTTTATTTACCTTCACTTTACCGCCTTTTACTCAATGCAAATGGATGAAAGTTGGCAGGCATACATATTCCCGACGACAATACACGAATACATTGGCGTAGCCATGATAAAATCTGGGGGGGGCAACATTTTTTTTTTTTTTTTTAATAAAATGCTTTTTTGACTGCCTTCTACTCAATGCAAATGGATGAAACTTTAAGGCATACATATTCCTGATGACAATACATACACGAATACATAGGCGTAGCCAGGATAAAATCTAGGGGGGGCAAAAATGTTTTTGGTAAATTCTTTTTTGACTGCCTTCTACTCAATGCAAATGCATGAACTTTGCAGGCATTCACCAAGATAAAATTGATCAGTTGTGAACACAAAAAAATATCAATACTAAAAAAATCGACTAAATAAATGAATTCAAATGCAAATTTATAAGTACTGGAGAGCCTACTTACTGGCCTACAAACACTCACAAAAAACCAGATCTCTTAGACTTTTTTATTACCAAGAATATAAGACATGATTATCTAAATATAAAATCATGCTTTGAATTATCTTCTGACCACTCTCCAGTGGTACTTATATACCAAACCGATGTACTTCTATCCAATCAAAATAAATTTATATACAACAAGAAAACCGACTGGGATTGTTTCAGGGAAATCTTAGAGACAAAACTCGAGACAAATATATCGCTAAAAACCGAAGAAGAATTGGATAATTCTATAACTTTTTTCAATGATACGCTTATAAACGCGGTTAGTGATTCTACTCCATCCAGAACACACACAGTAGATAAATTCAGTATCCCACCTCACATCCAAGAGAAAATAAAAGCCAAACGAAGATTAAGAAAAAGATGGCAAACTACAAGGTCAATTCAGGACAAACCCCACCTTAATAGGCTTACAAAAGATCTCAAAAACTTGCTAAAGAAGGACAAAGAAGATAAACTACAAAGATATCTTACTAACCTTGGCTCATCAGCTACAACAAATTTCTCGCTCTGGAAAGCAACCAAAAAAATAAATAATGGAATTTTACATCAGCCGCCGATCCAAAAACCTGATCTCACATGGGCCCGCACAAATGAAGAAAAAGCTAATGTTCTTGCAGATCATTTTTCTAAAACCTTTACAAATCCAATGGACGAATAGGATATAACTCTTCAAAGTTTTCCAAACAGCTCTTCCAACTCTCATATCAGAAGAATTTCAATTAATGAAATTAAAAAAATTATAAAAACAACAAAAGATAATAAATCTCCTGGTTATGATCAGATCACCGGAAAACTACTAAAAGAATTGCCGAATAAGGCCCTAGTCTATTTAAGAAATTTATTTAATTCAGTTATAGATATTAAATATTTCCCAAAAGTATGGAAACTCGCTGAGATAATCGCTATTCCTAAACCAAACAAAGATGCCTCAAAAACAACATCTTACAGGCCAATTAGCCTTCTGCCACTGCTGTCAAAGATCTTCGAAAAACTCTTCTATGAACGTATTGAACCAATTCTTCTAGAAAGACAACTCATCCCCAAACACCAATTTGGATTTAGGCGAAAGTTCTCTACTATACAACAAATTCATAGAGTAACAAATAAAATATCGTCTGATATTGACAAAAAAAAACCTCGACGTTGCAAAGGCGTTTGATAGCGTATGGCACAAAGGTCTTCTTCATAAACTAAAAAATCAATTGCCAAAAGAATTCTTCTTAATACTACAAAACTACCTACAAAACCGAAGATTCTATGTTAAATATAAAGACGAGTATTCAAAAATACTTTCTATAAAAGCTGGAGTACCTCAAGGTAGTGTCCTCGGACCAATGCTTTACCTCCTGTTTACATCAGATATTCCAACTCCTACAACAAATAACAATATGATAGCAACATTTGCTGACGACACTGTTCTACTATCATCACACGCAAACATCAAATGGGCTATGCAAAACTTACAACAACTGCTCAATAATACAATGAATTGGTTCCGTAGTTGGGGAATTCAAGTAAACAGTGATAAAATAATTCAAGTAATCTACACTAATAGAAAGATAACAAACTTTCAACCTATTCAAATAAATACTCTACCAATTCTTATGGATACAAAGGCGAAGTATATTGGCATTATAATTGACTCAAAACTTAACTGGAAAGATCACATCACTCAAAAGAAAAAAGAAATAAACAACAGGTTTAGACAATTATTTTGGCTGTTAGGGAGAGAATCTAAACTAACAACTCAAAGCAAACTACTTATATACAACACAATTATAGCACCAATTTGGAAGTACGGGGTAGAAATATGGGGTACAGCTAGCACAACAAACTTAAAAATTATTCAACGAGTTCAATCTAAAATATTGCGAACTATTGTCAACGCAGAATGGTATATTAGAGATGAGGACATACATCGAGATCTAAACTTCAAAACAATAAAAGAAATTATCCGTATCAGCAGCATTAAACATACAACTCGTTTAACACAACATTCCAACATGGAACTCAGACAGTTGCCGGTAAACGAAATCCTGGCACCTAGAAGACTTAAACGGTATACACCTTCAGATCTAGCTGAGCGATACTAAAAAATTTATATATTACTTACCATTCAATAATTCGATTTAAGTTATCTTAGGTACTGATTTAAGATAATTATCATCCCACCTCTGTAAATTAAATTACTTATTGTCATCTTGTTGACAGGTGTAATAATAAAGGGAAGTTAAAAAAAAAAAAAAAAAAAAATGGTCCATGTTTCGCGTTTATCAGCGTAGACTAGCGTTTTCAAACACAATTCACTTAACAGCAGACAAAATGCACCTACTCACCACCAGAGGCGCTGCAATGCTGCTTTAAAACAAACATAATGCGCAATTGCAGAGTTGTGATATAAAGCTTTCTTCTACTCTACTCTTTCTTCTTCAGTCTATGAGAAAGTAACGCAATTATATATAGGCAGGCATATTAATTGCCAGAGTGTTACTTCTCTTCCAAAAAAAAAAAAAAAATGGCCGCTCTATAGATTTAAAAAAACAACCCTATGTACATACAGTGGGGAGCAGAGGTGAGTACATGTTCTTATTTTCTGCATTTGCAGGTGCATAAAAATGGTAATAACAAAGCGATTTAAATTATTACTTTTTTATTTTATTTATTAATTAGTGGATTACAATAATGATCTTAAAAAAACTACGTATTCAGGGAACAAACTAAATTAAATAAAATTAAATCTTATGTACTCAGTTTTGCACTTTCAGGAAACAAACAAAAACTTTTAAATTTTTAGTACTTAGTCCACAGCCCTTTATTTTTTTAAACACTATTTATGCGATTGGGCATACTTTCAACCAACTTTTGGATAATTTCATGTGGAATTCTCTGCCACTCAAGCTCCACACGTTGCCACAACTCAGCGAAGTTCGGCGGAGCTGTTCGATACTGTCCCAACCGTCTTTTCACAATTTACCACAAATTTTCAATTGGATTGAGGTCGGGACTTTGCGGAGGCCACTGCAGCAATTGAAATGTTTGCCCATTCAACCATTCCTTAACGATTTTCGAGGTGTGTTTTGGGTCTCCATCCTGTTGAAACACAACTTCTTACTCAGGGTATGCGCTCAGATCTACAAAATCGGGAAGTTGAATCTGCAATATTTTTAAATAGTCTTCTTTTCTCATGATTTCATAAATTTTTTGTAATCCAATGTAAAGTAACCCCAAACCATGATGATGCTTTACAATCTGTTTAACATGGTGTCGTTGTATACTCTCCCGCTGTCGACGCCAATAATACTTTTTACCGTCAGATTGATAACGTTAAAGTTGGATTTATCTGACCATATTACGCGTTTCCAGTCATCAACAGTCCAATCTTTGTGTAGTCTGTCGAATTTTAAACGAGCTGAAACATTTTTATCTGACAGTGCTGGTTTAGGTTTTTTACAGCTGAGATGTATCCAATATTGTGTAGCGCTCTTCTTGCTGTACATCGGCTAACATTTTTATTTATTGTTCAGGAAGCTTCTTTCAGGACTAAAGACGTGTCTGCTCTCATTTATCTCATTATAGGGCGTGCGTCTCCATCAGATAATAATCGTTGGCGACTGAAAACCTGTTTTTAGGAGCTAGATTTCGCCGTTTTAATACTCTAACAACTACTGATTGGCTTATATTAAGCTCTTTTGCTATCATACGTGACGAGGAGACATCCTTTGTTTTATTTATTATCAAATTTTCCACGACTATTGATAGTTTCTTCATTTTTCAAAAAATATTAACTTTTACTTTTTTAAATTAAAAAAAAACGACGTTTTTGGAACACGGAGTTATTCAATTAATATTTAAAACTAAAATTCATACTGACAAAATTAAAGATTGCAGCAACAAATTTAAAAACTTAATTTCAAATAACGGTAAATCAAAAAATGATTCAAAAATTTGGTTGATAACAAGTGTGAGCAAAACTGAGTACATACAAGTTGTTTTGTTGTTATTTAAATTACAATCTTGTTTTATTGGGCTTTTATTTCTCTTATTAAGAATTATGTAAAGAACTAAATAAGAATTAAAATAGAAAAAGAAATTTAAAAATCGCTCCATTATTACCATTTTTATTATCTTTACAATGCAGAAAATACAAACATGTACTCACCTCTGCTCCCCACTGTATATGGTTGCCCAAAGCTGATAAAGATCTGTTTCGTGCTGCACAATCAGTGTTTATATTTCGGCCATCAAAAGGGCAGTACACTGGTTTTTTTTTTTTTTTTTTTTTTTTTTTTTTTTTTTACATTTATTATTTATTGAATCTTCCTTGATAGGAATTTACAATAAGTATTAAAAACTTAACCTAAGGATAATAAAATTGCTTCTGTCAATACAGGTACAACTATTAGTGCTCAAAAAAAAAAAAAAAAATTAACCAATTAAATCAGCGGTTTCTCTTCTCTTAAGGCGTCTATGACCCTCAAATGAAAGCAAATCTCTTGCAAGAGGATTAGGGTGAGTTGGAAGTTTATGTAAGTAATTACTGGTAGCTTTTCTGATCTCCTCTTTAATTGTGAGGATATTGAGATCCTTATGGATGTTACTATTTTTTATAAACCATGGAGCACACGTTATTTGCCGCAAAAGTTTAGATTGTCTTCTTTGTAGTTTTTCAAAGTTTGATGGTGAGGCTGTGCCCCAAATCTGGATGCCGTATAGCCATATAGGCTTTAATATTGCCTTATATATTAGTACCTTTAACTCTAAATTTAGAGCTGACCTCTGTCCTACTAGCCAATAAAGTTGGGCGGATTTTAACTTTATTTGACTGATTTTTGCCGCAATATGATGGGACCATGTTAGGCGGCGGTCCAGGTGAATACCAAGATATTTAACATGATTTTGTTAAGGAATTCTTATATTGTTTATCAAAACATGTGGGCACGTGTCCCTCCTGAGAGTAAAAGTTATGTGCACGCACTTGGCAGCATTGACCTTTATCTTCCATTTGTTCAACCATGCTTCCAGCACATTTATATGCTCTTGGACAAATTCGGATGCAACAATTGGGTTTTTATTGATGCTCATAATTGCTGTATCATCCGCAAAGGTAGACGTATGTGTTAATGTGCTTGTGGGCATATCTGCTGTAAAGAGAATGTAAAGGAATGGACCTAGTATACTTCCTTGCGGAACACCAGCGTGAATTCTCTTGGTCGAAGACGTATCATCCTTAGATCTTATCCGAAAAGATCTATTTGTTAAGTAGCTTTTTAGTAATTTGTGTGTACTCTCAGGGAGACATCTTGTAATTTTGAACAACAAACCGTCGTGCCAAACCTTGTCAAATGCTTGAGAAATGTCAATAAAGAGTGCAGAACAATACTGTTTATTCTCGAAAGCCCCTCGAATCAAGTTTGTTATTCTATGTACTTGCTCCACTGTACTGTGCTTCCTCCTAAGACCAAATTGGTGATTGGGAATAATAGCACTGATGTCATTTTGTGATACTAGGCTATCAAGAAACATTTTTTCGAATAGTTTCGAAAGTATGGGCAGCAAACTTATTGGGCGGTAAGAAGTTACTTGGGTTAAGTCCTTACCCGGCTTGGGAATCATTTTAATGTCCGATAATTTCCATGCCGATGGAAATATACCGATGCGCAATAGGGAATTAAAAATAAATAAGATAATGCGCATAGCAGACATTGGGAGATTAATAATCATTGTAGCGGTAATTTTATCATTACCTGGTACACTGGTTGATGTTCCGAAATTTAACCTGTAATTAAATATCTCTCTCTCTCTCTCTCTGGTAACTACACATTATTGGTATATGAATGCCGGGTGATTCGTAACTAATTGAGTAGACATTCTTACCAGTATTCACTAATTTGTGTTCCAGATTGTTTCGGCACCGTAAGAGCCGTTAAGGCTGATACCCCATCCCTAAACAAAAGCGGCAACGTTATGCAAAAATGATAAAAACAGGGTTATCAAACATATATATAAGACGACCCTGTTTATTGTAACAGCTGGACATTGTTGTCTTATTTTTCTTTTTTTGTTTTGTTTTCTTTTGCAACTAACTTTACTGTAAAACGCCTTGTCAATATCGGATTTTCTAATAGCAAAGCGTTGCCGCCGCGTTGTTTCGGTATGCTCCATACAAAATGTATGAGCATGAGAAATTTTGACATTTAGAAAACGCTTGCCACCGGTATCTAGGGATGGCTCTAAGGCACAAGATTCTGATTTTAGGGGCCGCAGCATTTATGATAGCACAAAGGGACACATGTGGCCTTTTGCAATTGGTTGCCTTTATACTTTAAAACAATCTCTATTGATTTTAATTTCTTTAGATTTGTAACACAAATTACAATTCATGTTCTTTAGTGCTAAAGACGATTGTAGAGTTCCACAAATCATGGAGAAATTGATATTCTATCGATTACTGTTCTGTAACCGCATACAGCTTACAAAATATATTCAAGATCATTAGTCGCTGTAAAGCTCTTAACGTTACAACATCTAATTACGGATACGATAACTTTAAAACAAATTCTGGTGGCTAAACAATTTGCTGGAACATTTTCTGCAGGCATATTTTGCAAAGACCATTATGACCACTGTAAATTGCCAAGATATCGATAAAATCGTAACAAATTGTGTAATATTGAAAACGATTTTTCAACATTTAAATTTTGAGAATCAACTGAGATTAGCCCAAGTTTCCTTACAATTTAAATATGCATTCTGCAACCATTTGTGGAAAGTTGATTATGAAAAAGTTATTATTATTCAGGATCCACCATATTTTTATGTTAGAAATGGAACACAATTAAATACTGCGGCCTTAAGTGCAGCGGAACTTAGAGAATTTGTGAACCTGTATGGTGCAGAAATAAAAGAACTCAGTTTACAGTATTTACATAAAATTGAATGTGGTCCTGTAGATCTAACAGAAATTGCAGCAGACGTAAAAAAAGTTTTAGAAAAACGCAATTCTTGCTTGCTAAATCAAATCAGTAAATTTCCAAATTTAACAGCCCTGAGCTACAATAACATGATTTTAAACCAAACCGAATTACAGAGTGTGGTCAAACATTGTAAAAGCTTGGAGAAATTATATATCTACAACTGTTTCAATGTAAATTATGACTTGTTTATCTTGCCACGAGATCTTGCTATAAACACTTTATTAGAAATGAAGCAATTGAAATATTTGTTTATGGGAAATGGCACAGAACTGATGCTAAATTATAAAGATTTCTGCCAACTGCTCAGTAAATCTAACATTAAACATTTGTTTTTGAAATACCAAATAGAAACGTTTGAAAACATGTATTTCTGTAATAAAGAACTAAACAACTGTTTACAGGAATTGGAAATTGCCACTAGCTTTTGTAAAACTAAATGCGGTGCGAATTTTCCCAGCTATTTAAGTCATTTTGAAAATCTACTAAACTTAACACTACAAATTGTGGGCCATGGCATAGATGATGCTACTTTGAATATTTTAGCCACTAACTGTAAGAAATTAAAAAGCTTGTCCATAAATTTTACAACATTTGAAAATGTCAGTAACTTCCATTTGTTAAGCAGTGTAGAAGAATTGAATCTGCAAATCTGTGAAGGTTTAACGCACACCAATCTGCGACAAATTCTTACCGAAATGAATGTGCTGAAATTTTCTTCATTGTGGACAAATTACCGGGGTTATTTTGAAGATTTTCCCATATCGAAAAAAATCCAATCTTTAAACATTGAAACATTAAAAACTGCTAATTTAAAAGGCGCTTATGAGGCCAATGACAATTTACATTCTCTGATCTGGCATGATGAATATGGACCAGCCTCAAAACCGCTCTCCATGAAATGTCCCAATTTACACAACCTAGAAATAAAATCAGGCTTTATACCACTCCCACTGCTATTACAATTGACTTCGTTGCTTACTTTAACTATACGTTATCCGGCAATAAAATCTCCCTGGTCATATATCATTGAACTGTTATGCAATCATGTTTCCCTTAGTGAGTTTACCCTCGACGAACTGTGTTATAAACTAGATGCAACATTATTTCCTTTAGAAGCCTTCAAATGTTCGGAGAATATTAAATGTGTAAAAATTCCTTCGTTAGTTTTTGAAGTGGCCATTGATTTCTGGCTTGATTTCGTAGCTAAAAATCCTCAACTGAAATTAATTTGCAAGGGTGAAGTAACACAAGTCGCTCTGGATAAATTCATAAATAGTCCAAAGTTTCCTAAATCTTTGAAGATAATATATATTTATGGCTTTAAGTTGGTAAGTTATGAGCAGCAGCAGCAGTAACACGAAACTTTAATATTGAAATGCCTCTATTAAACTTTAGTATATTTTCCAGCTTGCAGAGATTTACGAAACAATTTCGATTATACTCTGGAGAAAATACACTTTGATAAACACAAATGCTTTGCTACGTGTGATAATAATTATGAAATAATATTGTAGACAATATTAAATTTAACTGAAATACTAATGTCACATGTCTCATGTGTTTCTGTCTGAACTGTATCAATCAAGAAGAAATCAAAACATACAAAAAAGAAAAAAGAATTGCTTTATTGGCAACTGACGCAAAACAAAACAAGCAATAATGATAGGAATGCAACAATAACCAAAGTATCAACCAAGAAGAAAACAAAGCATACAAATGAAAACAAAGGAAACAATAACGATAGGAGTGCAACACTAAACCTTTAATCAACCAGGAAGAAAACAAAGCATACAAAACAAAACAATCAATAACGATAGGAGTACAAAACTGAAATAACACTTAATATTCCATCAATTTCAATAAAAGTTAAACTTATGTTCGACATGGAAGTATGCAGAGGAAGAGGATGGCTACAAACATGCTCGAAAATGCTTTCCATTTTAAATAATTACACTGTACAACACATAATTTCGGGACTCAATTCTGATAATTGTTTATGAAAGTAGCCCCTAAAAAAAGAACTTCTGCATCATTCGTTTGGTCATGTTACAGCAAATAATAATTTAAAAACTAATTTGAAGTTAGTAAGTATCGTATAGGGAATTTGTCACGTTTTAGCCTCTTGTTTGTCATAACTCGAGAACCACTAGTCCGAATAAGCTGAAACAAAGTTAGTAAAATTAAGAATTACAATTCGTTTAATCGGTTCATACAACGTTTCGCTACATAAGTTTCGCAGTTATAAATAAATGTATGTATGAAGAAAAAAACTATTTTTTGCCTAAAAAATTTAATTTTTTTTTATTTTTAATTCATAAAAAATCCAAAACGGTAAAAAAAAGTGTCATGTCCTATTACTTTCACGTAAAGTCGCATAACCTATGAACAAAATGAGACATAAATCATGAAAATCGATGAACGCGTCTTGCTTTTATTCACAATTACGTAAAGGTATGAATTTCAAAAATTGTCTAAGTCGGTTTTAGTGACTTTTTTCAAATCTCTATCAAAATTTTATCACTAATAGAATTTTAAATTCTGATTAAAATAAAAAAAAAATTTGGGGCGGTATAATACAGCCATCCGTACTACATTAAATGAAAAGTGTCATTGTCGATTTTAAAGTTGGTAAAGGTCGTGATACACTATCCTACACAATCGTACGATTCATTCACTGGAAAATCTTACCGTTTGCTATCGCACTCAAAAGAAAATCGCATCAAAGTATGTCGTAGGTGCCACACTATTACACAAAAAAGATGCAAAAACATACTTATGTTTTTGCTAATGTAAACAAACGCAGTTTTCCGCCTTTTAAATTAACTTACCTTCATTGTATTTTGTTGTTATATGTGAAAATAATAAATTGTATAAACTATACAAACAATTAAAAAATGTTAAACGTCTGTCCTTTAAATTATAATTGATTTTTTAAATCAATGAAGCCGACATTGTTGTTTTCTTTTCAGCTGTATTAGAAAATACAACTCTGACCAGATAGAAACTATCATTTTATGAAAAATTTTAAAAACTTTTGCAAGTCGGAGAGAATTGTCAAAAAAATCTGTCATTTTGTTAAATTTTTAGGCCACACTATCATACTTTATGAACACACACGATTTTTTTGACATATTGTACGACTAAATACGATAGTCATAGTCAGTATGCACCTTTACTGCTATTTACATATCACATTTTCATGTAGTGTTAAAATCAAAGATATAAGTTTCAAAATATAAATGAATACTTGATTACCATCCAGAAGTTTATAGTTGGCTAATGGCAAAGGCTTAACTAATGATTATTTATTCGCAATGCTTAGTTTGCCATAAGAATACCAAGTAATAGTTAAACAATAGTTAGTATTTTAGTTAACCAATGGTTAACTAATGACTGAGAATTCGGCCATAAGAGTACTTCATCTTGTGCCACGTAAATTTTTTTATTTGAGTAATTTGACTTTTGTCTACTGAACTTAACTAACGTTTGACAAACCAGATAATCCAGACTTTGACATCGTTGGGCAGATTGGAGTTCGTGATGTCATTAATCAGCATACATTGGTCAGCCATATCATAAATAAAGGATAAATTCAAAGCAGCAGCAGTATTGCGCTGACACAAGCGCTGCGGATTTAGACAATTAGCGACTTTAAAAGTTATTAAGCGATTTTCAGTAGCTATAGAAACTAGAAATGCTCATTCAGTAGACCTTTTAAAACCGATGCCAGAGGAGTTTGTCACATGTTTTAGAATAGGAATAATTTTTGGAAACTTTGCAAATATTTGACAACACCAATTTACAAATCAAGAGTTCAAAATACCAACACCATTTTATCCAGTTTCTTTAGAATTAATATAGAAATGCCAGCACAGTACCCTGAGCTTTAAAACATCTTAAAAATGCAGCTCTTTAAACTCATGCACTCTTTCATTGAATTTTCTTTAACTCAAGCCCATAGCATTTGTGCCATTAAATTATTAATCATAATGTTCAATAAAAATCAATTATGAATTACAAAACGTTTTTAATATAAACATTATTTTCTGATCTCTACAAAACTGTAAAGAAACTTTTAATAATCAGTTTTTTAAATGAATGAATAGTAGGTTATAAAAATATTTACATTAAATACACAATCATCAAAGTTCCACCACGATTTGATTTGTGTTTTACAATCATCTACAAAATATGCAAAAAAAAATATTTCTTAATATTAGGAAACAGTGTCTGTGTAACTCACTGACCTACTAATTGCAAACTCATTGCATATATAGCTTTAAATAACCCAGTGAACAGTTTTATTAAAAAAAAAAACTAAAAAGAATCCTTGTACACCTCTTAGTCGGCGCTGTGAAAAAAGACCCCAGGAAAAATATAAAATAACCCTAAAAACTGATTACAAAAACACGAAATATTTGAAACTTTTTTTTTCAGTTTGGTTGGGGTTATAATGCACTTTTTCTTGGGGATAACTTTGCATTTTAAGAGACATGAAAAATTACCCCAAAATTGTAGAATGAAAAAAGACCCCAAGAAATTTTGTTTTTTTTTCTTTGGGGCTAAATTTCATTCTTTATTATTGTAAAATATACAAAAAAAAAACGGAATATAAAGTCTTGAAATTGTTAATTACTATTTTATTTACTTTTAACTGCAATTACAAATAAAATTTGTGCTGAAAATTCATTTATGCAAAAAGGTCATTGAAAATTTCATTAAAAGATGCAAGCAAAGCCGCGGCGGCCATCTGCACGATATCTTGTTCCATACAGAACCTCATTCTGTCTACTTTACGATATAATAAAGTTTCACGATTTTTTTTTTAAATATCTGTGTTTTATTTAATATTTAAAAATTGCGTTCTAGTTGGGACACCCTTTATAAAGACGATTTAGGCAGCATGACCGAAAGTATCAAAATCTTCTTAAGAACATTATCTAACAAATTTTTTTTTTATCTAAACTCAGTGGAAGTAAAACACAGAGTAACCCACAGTATCTACCTTATAAAAGACCAGTGGCAGCAGCATTACCTAGAGCGTACTGAATGCATCTAAGATTACAGTGTCTAGTAATACATTTTGCATGCATCCTGAGGTCTGCCTTATTTACTCTTGGACATGGAGAAAAATCGCTAAGCTTATTAACTTCTGAAATACCGTACAAATTCTACGAATAATTCGGGTTTTCCTTACATAGCCATTAGTCATGACAATAAAACAAAAGTAAATGGCGCCAAACAATCAGCCTGCTTGTTACTGGAATGGCCTTTGACCAGCTGTATCTTCTTTTCTATTATATTCTTACATTCACCTTCTTCTCTAGTAACTTCTTGACAATAATTATTAACCCTATGCTCCAGATCATCATAATCAATTAATGAAGATGTGATGATTAATCGGAAGTAGCTGAAAATTTTAAAGAAATGTCATTGATCATAACAGTCATGCATTTTGGAACAAATAATACTTCCTGGGAAGAAACCTTAATTTAAATAAATTTTCATTACATTTGAATTAACACAAGTTTAATCATTCAAAGGTTAATTGGACCTTATTATGATATAATTCTGAATATCGTTAACCAGTACTAATACACTGCGTTACATAATTTTAAATACATAAAACTTTTCACGATTTTGTAAGAGAAATAATTAATCAACATGTACGAGTACATATGAGAAATAATCCAGCGAAATAACCCAAAAGCAAATATTATTTAACAAAAAAAAAAATTATTATTTATTTGACCTCTTGAAAATGTATAAAGAAAATAATTAGTGTTTCATAACTATAAATACTCAGAAATTAAATAATCATACTATTCATCACATATATTCTTATACATATCTTCAAGCATTTAAATGGGTTTCTGATCAGAAGAACATGCGTGCAATTAATCACCCCTATCGTGAATAAAAATTCCACGTGAAATTTGTTCACTTTTCACATTTTCCTATTAAAATTCAATGTTAAAAAAATAAAAGTGAACAAATTTCACGTGGAATTTTTATTCACGATAGGGGTGAATGTTTTTCGAAAATAACCATCCCTTTGTTTGACAACACACTCGTCAGGTATAGGTGTGTTGTCTTGTTGAAAAAATAATTGTTTTTCATTAATATTTTCTAGAAATTTCTTATCTTGTAATTCTGAGAAATCAGAAGAATTCATTGGAAACGCCAAATCAGAAAAAATTATCCAAACCATTAAAGAACCGCCTACGTAGATTGTTGAAACCATTTGGACCATCAAGATTAAATTGTTTCTCATCAGAAAAGAATCACCTTAAATAATTATGTATATCGAAATAGTTTAACTAACTATTAACAAAGTTTAACGACTTATCTGTTTCCAGTTTGTTTTTAAGTTCCTTTAGCGAATTCAAGTCTAGCCTTGGTACAGACAACAGCTTTTGTCGAGTAATAGTCTGGGATTTTTTTAGAAATCTACGTATGGTTGATTTGGACAAATTTACCTCACATTCATTAATAATCTGGCTCAGTTTATAATTCTGCAATGGTCCCGTTCAGAAAGCTTTTTATTTGTCGCCGCCACTTTTATTTTTACCATAATAATACGGATTATTTGCTCTGAGCGCTTTATTTTTTTGGCAATTGCTCGAAAACCTAAAACACTTTTTATATAAACTGAAATTTTACCTTTTTTTAAAATCACTAATGTACGAACCAGTTGGCATTTTATAGCAAATTGTTGAAAATTTCATAGTCCCAAATAACACGAAGCAGTTTTTAGTGAAAATATTGAAACAATTTTTTCCTTGATATTTCTTCGCTGTTCACACAGCACAATTAATTGCTTAAATCGCACGTATTTTAATTTGAGAGCATACACACATTTGTATACATACATATATTTAATAAGAATAAGAGAGTAACACGAATTGCTAGTACAATCAAGTGTGTACTCGTCTTATCTTCCCCTCACACCGATGTCTAAAAGGTAATCAGCTAAGCTTAAAGAATTGCTTCGTGTAAACTTGAACATAATAAGAATAAATAACAGTTATTATTTCTTGTTTTTTTTTTAGTATTGTTGTTTGTTTATCAAATAGTGTAATTATAGTTATGAAACACTAACAAAATACAACGCATAATGCATTCTCTCTTAAATTATTGAAGTGGTCTCCCAAATTTTGTATAAAAAGAGATCTTTAATGATAATTTTTAATAAATGTTGCACCTTTTAAAAACCGTTTGTAATTATAGTAATGAAACATAAGTTATATCTGGTTATATATCAGCCATTACAAAACTGCTTCGAACTTGTTATTGGGTGAAGCAACCCAAGCACCCTGCTCCAATAGATTCTTAACATCAATTTAGAAGTTTACAAATTAAATTTTATTTGTAGATATATAAGTAGTTGCTGATGTTGAAATTCCTACAAATTAGGGTTTACATAAATAATAATAATAAATAAAATAACACAAACTTTTTTAGT
This sequence comes from Bellardia pandia, assembly GCA_916048285.2. Taxonomy (NCBI): domain Eukaryota; kingdom Metazoa; phylum Arthropoda; class Insecta; order Diptera; family Calliphoridae; genus Bellardia; species Bellardia pandia. Next base: position 27,812,222 of record OU696531.1, read on the forward strand.
TTGGAATGGGAGCAAGCTTCAGCGACTATTCACGCACAAGTTATTTGTCTTAACACCATTTTATATTTGATTAGCCGTTCTTAAAATGTGCGCCTGGAAAATATCAGTTTTGGTTTTATGTAAAGTAAATAGACAGAGTCAGATTGACATTAGCATAAAGCTCACCCCTATAACCAATTACTATCGATAAATACAGAGAGAAAAATAATTGATATTAACATTAACAAAACTGCTTAACAAGTGGCGATAACAGAACTAATGAAAATTTTTATGTACAAGTCATTGAAAAGTCTCTTGAATTTTATGCAAATGTTTGCTGGATTAAATATACATATATGAAAATTTCACATTAAAACACCAGGCCAATGTTTTTCTTATTTGTCTCAAAGTTTTCTGTGCAATAGATCAAAGAGTTTTTTTGCAATTTGCCAATAAATAAAATAAACAAATTTTAATAAAGACTATAAATTCTCGAAAGCAGAGATAAATGCAGCAACAACAACTGTGCCACAGAAATCGTTTGTACACTGCAGTCCCAGTAAAAATGTTAAATATAAAGAAACTGACAATTGTTGTTTGGGATAAAAATTATGATGGTGATGATGATGGGTGTTGATAATGCAAAGAAAGCGAGGGAAAAAACACATAACAGATGATGATGATTATGATGATCGACAAGGCAAGATCATCAATATGGCCATAAATACATAGACAACAGACAGTTGTGTAAGTGATGCAGTGATTGAATGGCTGTGTGCTAAGGATGTACGTCATAAAGTTTTAGTTTTACTAAATAGAAAAACTTTTAATATTTTTTTTTTAGATTTTTGTGTAGAATTGTCTAAATGCAGCTGCAAACATCAATCACAGCCATGTAAATAGACACACACACACACATGTATTCTAATAATTATGTTCTAGCAAGCTGCAACATGTTGTGCCACAGGCTGATTTTCAATACACTAGTGATAGATAGATATAAAACAACTACAGCATAATAGTGTTTATTATGGTATTTCTTTTCAACATAATTGCAATGACTAGCATCCTTTTTAAAGTACTTAACACGTTCAGTGAGAAATCTTTTCATTATATTTATCGCTGAGTTTGTAAATGCTTTAACGACAAGTTGATATTTAATGATCTTTGCCAGATTACTGTCAAGCAGTAACACCAACTTCATCTTCATTATCGTAATGATGATTATGCCCAAAACTGTTAAGTAGTCAAGTATAAAAGAGTTTTCTTTTAAATTTATGGTAATATTTTGTGAAATGTTGTTGCCGATTTTATAATTAGCAATTTACAGTATTTCAAATTAATCATTAATACTAGCGTTGCTATGTATGTTTTGATAAAAATGTTTATTTTTTGATATTTCTTTAGTTAGGCTTTGAGTTCATTAAATTTAATTTTCATTAAATTATTTTTACTGAAGTAGGAAATGTTTTACAACTTGAAAAAATTTTATTTTTTTTTGATAATTTTTCTTGACTGGGATTCGAACCTGGATTGTTGGTTGAATTTACATATGTTTCGAGAAACACCACTTTCTGTCATCAGAATTCTTTTTGCGTTCTGACCCCTTGCACCAATACGGTGCCTAGCCAACAGACAAACATCAATCTTTTAACCAGTGACTGGTGGTTCGAAGTTATATTTATTTTTATATATTTTTTAAACTAAACCAGTTTTTTGTAAATCCGCTGTTGTGAATGGCAGCGTTATCCTGCTGAAAAATATAATTTTTTTTAAGGGATTTTGAGCTATGAAAGGTAATAAACTCATTTATAGAGTTTTGACGTAATCTGTGCAGTTTATTTTACATGCCACGAATTGAATTTCAAGACACCCATCGCTACAAAATGCTCCCCAAACCATCAGTGATCCACCACCAAAATTACTTCTGGAGAAATGTAGAGGTTCCTTTCGAATATCTTGCCAATAGCCTCTGTTTCCATCCGGACCGTCAAGATTCCATTTTTTTTCATCTGAAAATATAACCTTAAATAAAACTTGATACAGAAACACCCGTTGAGGCCTTTATACTTTTTAGACTCAAAGTTGAATTGCTCGCTAAACGATTAATGGGGACTATTTCTCGCTGAGAAAGATTTTTTTCCGTCCGGATCTCTTACCACCGTCACACTGCTTCCCAATTTTCGAGCAATTTCTCTAAACTTAAATTTTTGTTCTTTAAAGGCCAAAATTTTACCTTGTTCTTGTTCTGATAAACTGGCATAGTAAAAGCACAATTTTTGTCTTTATTTTAAAAACAATTTTAACTTAAGTTATTGCTTTACTAAATTGCATTACCTATCATATTTTCTTCACTTGTTTTTATAATAACTATTTTTTTTTTCATACATATAAAGAGTAAATACAAAAATTTATTTCTCTTAATAAGTATTTTTAGATCAATTCATTACTTGCAGAGAAATTCTAAAAAAATATATGTTCTTATAATTTTGAAAGAAAGCAAGAGAAAATTTTAGGGAATTTAAGTTCAAGCAAAATAGAAAAAAATGGTGATCCATTTAAACTTTTTAAATTTATCGTAACTCGTAAGATACAATGGTGACAATGTTGAGTAGGTTCAGAAGGTTCAAATTAGACGATTCCCAATGAACAACGCTGTCAATATTTGAATGAAATGTTATAATTAAAAAGTAAATATCAAAGATTCTTCTTTTGGGCAATATTAAAGATTCCGACATCCAGTTCTATTGTAAAGGTACGGTCAGACTAGGCTAATATTTGATATTTTTCATCAAATATTTCATTGCCTGAATCTGACCACAAATACAATTTAAAGCAAACAATAAAAAAAAGCTATTTCCGTCAGACAAAATTATTTGACGACATACAAAATAGTTTCCTAGTGGAAATACTTGCTATATAAATATCTAAAAAATTACAACTAAATCTTAGAAACTTAAACCCAATATGTTTACCAAAATTTTATTTAATATTCTTATTAAATCTTTAATATTTCTTTTATTTCGGCTCGAGTGCATTAAATTTAATTTTCATTAAATTATTTTTTACTGAAGGTAGGAATTGTTACATGAAAGTTATTATTTAAATGTATTGATAATTTTTCTTGGCTTAGGATTCGAACCTGGGTTGTTGGTTGAATTTACATATGTTTCGAGAAACGCCACTTTCTCTCATCAGAATTCTTTGCGTTCTCACCCTCTGCACCATTCTTATTAAATAGTGAATTTTATTTTGCGTTTTTTATTTGATCAAACTGCTGCGGAAAATAAAATATCAAATAGTATATTTGCCCTATATTCACATTATAATAAACACTTTAATGAAATATTTGCTTGATCAACAAGTCAAAAAAAAAAAAAAAACGAAAAAATATTTCCTCGACATGTCAGTAAATTAAAAGTAGAATATTTAAATGCTTTTGGTATTCACTAACTTCACTAATTTTATTTCGCAATTATAAATTTTAAATTTTTTGATATTGTATATCTAAATACAATTTTAACAATTAAATGACAAAGTACATTATTTGGCATAAACAGCTGACATACAATATAGTGTTGCCATTTAAATTGTATTATGAACATATAATTGCCTTGCTGGCAACACTGTGGATAGTACCACATAGCTAAAGTACCACTTTTACGATATCGTTTTCAATGTAAATATGATTTCCTTCGCTATAGCAATTTCCAACTACATATAACTATTTATTTTCAGGTACAATATCAGCCCAATCATGAATAAAAATTCCGCAGGAGTTTTTTCCCTTTTTTATTTCTTTAACATTCAATTTAAATAGGAAAAATGAGAAAAGGGAAAAAAACTCCCGCGGAATTTTTATTCATGATTGGGCTGTATATAATTTATTTTGCTTAAAATGTTAATTAAAGCTAATGAAAGCATTAGTTCGTTTGTGTTTTATGCATTCATTGTTTCGGGATCTGCAGTCGAATATACAAAAAGCCTTAAGACCACATAGCGCACCATACAATCACGAGATTCAAAAGTTCATAAAAATGTACAGTGGAGAGCAAAAATGGGTACAAGTTTGTGCCTTCTGCACTCTTCACTGCATTTAAAAAAAGAACTAATAAACAAAATTTAAAAATATTTTGTCATTTATTTTGGGTTTAATGCCAAACAAAGTAACTTACAATACAAAATAGTAAAAAAAAAAAACAAAACATAATTTTCGCAAAATAAAACAGCGAGTTCATCGCGAATAAACAAACAAACAAATAAATTACAGTGCACTCGTGATAATATAAACTAATGAAAACAAGGGCAGTTCAAATTTTTGGTGTTGTTCATATTTATAAATGGCACAAAATACTTTGACGGGCGCATAGTTTTTCTTTTTCCAGGTCCGATGAATGTATTGTTGACACATTGTGAAATTGCATTTTTATTCTCTACTATTCCAGATACTGTGTAATTTGTCACTGCATATTTCTTCGCTTAATTAGTAACACTTGCACCTTTTTGTAAATTCTCCAAAACTTCATATTTTTCCTTTAAAGTTAGAAATTTATGTTGTTTTATATGCATATTATACAAATTAATTGCTTTTCATTAAAACAACATTTAAAAACCAAACATGCGTTTGCGTCTGCGTCCATGTAAAAACTAACTAAACAAATGCACATGTTTGTTTGACCATTGACATTTGGCATTCAGATGTTAATAGCTCGGGGTTTCTCCTAATTTTTATGCATATTATGTAACTGAAATCCGTTTCAAAATGAAAAAAGTGCATATTTTGAAGTAGTCAATGGCAGACAAAAAGTGTTTATATTTTGAGGTGTTCATATTTTCGCTAGTGCACTGTAATTGAGAAATACGTGTAAAAAGTGTTTTACAAAATAACAAGATTTGGACTAAATATAAAAAATGTTTTCAAATTGTGTAAAATTTAATTTTTTATGTCTTTTTATTTAGAACTTGATACCAAGGTGAATTTAAATACTAGGTGACAGCGTAGCGCCAGCTGATTATTCATGGTGAATTTGAAAATGTCAAAAAGTTATATAAAAAAAAAACTTTTTGACAGTGACGAAAGTTTTTCATATAGAAAAATGCCTGTTGTTCTTGCCTTGTTGTAATTGTTGTAGCAATGCTGTCACCTGGTATTTAATTTCACCATGCTTGATACTTTTAGTTTTAAAATAAATGACACTAAATGACAAAAACGTATTTTCATTTTCTTTATTAGTTTTTTATGCAATAACAAGTGCACAAAGTACTAACATGTACTCATTTCTGCTCCCCACTGTATGACTAAATTTATTGGTTGGTATTATTGATTCCGCACGGAAAGGAAAACTAAGCGGAAAGAAATATGTAAAATGTAATTATTCAGTCCTGCGACATGCCGCAATACAGTCTTTGTAGAGATGATACCGCAAAAAGGAAAAATACTGCAGCAACGGAATGAATAATTTCAAATTATGCTTCCGCACAAAAAATTTCGCAATCGCGGAACGGAATGAATAATTCGACCCATTATAAGATCCGATATCGTGAACGAAGTCAGTGATAAAACGAATTATTTATGACTGTAAACAATTAGCATATTGATGATCCTTAAACAGAGCCTTATAAACTCTTCTTATTAGTCCAACTAAAATACTATATACTGATTTATGTAGAGGGTTTCGCCTCAGGGCCACATATTTAAAATTATAACATATAACTTTGATTTATATGATTTTTGAAACTTTTGTTTATGACAAAAAGACTACATTCTGCGTCAGCTCTGTAGCTGTTATTTATGGTCATCGGATGCCGCCTTGTTATTTTATATTTTTTTTTTTTTTTTCTTAAATTTTGTTTCTTTTTTCTCACATTTCGTCTACAACTATTTGTACATTTTGCAGTCACACGTGCTTTTTATTAAATAAAGAACATCTGTGCAAACACAGCGCCAAATTTGTCGAACATAGCAAATGATCATAATGCCAAATGATTTTAATATGTTCCATATGATGCCTTAGCAAAGTAGATAGTATTGAATTTTTTATATTCATTAAAAATGATATTATTGTTTAAATATGTTTTTAATAATTTTTGATGAGTTATAGCAGCAGTGCCAGCAAATTGCAAATTGCAAAGTTGAACAAGATTTTCAGGTACATATTTGATATGTCGCCTACTAAAGCTGTGTTCACATTGTGTGTATTTGTCATGTGGAATGTCACTTTTCTATCCACATGTGTTTTCATGTGTATGTTTAAATTTGAGTTTCACATACGGTTTATAATTTACATGTTCAAATGTTGGTATGTCAATTACATTAGACACAACCTATAAAAAAAAATCTTAAAACAGCTGATATGGTAAAACTTATTCCGCGGGTTATACAAGCATATTCCTTCTCTTGCCACATTTCGATCAACTGTAGAACCGCTTCTTTGCACCAGTCAAACTGGAACAACATAAAAATAACTACATATAAAAATTGCAATAAAAAAATACATATCGATGGTCTCATGTAGAAAGGCCCTAACTCGCATATTTGAAACTTTACAGGAGAAGGTAAAAACATAATAGAAACTGTAATATTCAACATGTAACTTTTTTTGTACAACTGCTTATAAAAGCGTTATTTTTTATACTATTGCAAAAAATTTTTGTGAGGAGGTGTATTTGCGTTAAATGCATTGGAATCACAAAAAAACAAATTTCGAAAAAATAGCGAGTTAGGGCCTTTCTACATGATACCAACGATATGTACTTACTTTTGTTAACTCCTTTTCAATTTTTCCCCCAGTTTTCAATAATAAATTTGTATAGTTTTTTTTTGTGTTTTTGTTTTACTATTTATAAATTATATTTATTAAAATTTCAATTAATTTTTGCCGTCATAAAATTTTTGTTATAAAAAACAGCTGATGTCAGATGGTTTGTCACTTGAAAATAGAACTCGTTCTAAATAAAAAATGTCATGTGTATTGCACACAGAGAAATAACACATGATATTGTTTGTAGGTGTTCAGACTATATGTACAAATTTGACATGCGAAAAAGTGACAGTCCACATGACAAATACACATAATGTGAACACACCTTTAGAGGGCAGTTAAATAAGCCTTAAGACTGGAAATAATTTTTTAAATAAATATTGGAAAATTTACAGAAAAATAATTATGAATTTATCGAATCAAATCACAAATCACGCCGTGCTTTTCAAACCTGCAAGGCATGACCTACGAAGTTAAAGCCGAACACAACACAATTAAATTAAAGCATCTTTTTAACTCTTCCTGTTCTTTGAACATGCAGGGCAACATGACATACAAGGCAAAATTGCAGCATCTTTTTAGCATTGTCATATCATGAAAAGAGTCACGCTTCTCATAGTTCGACATTGCTTAGCTAAATGACATGCCTGACATGTGATGCTTTTATGACATTTGTATTGTGACATAAACCCATATAATCGTAAAAGTTACGCAGTCTATTTTCCTACTGGCAACTTTAAAAATCTTTATCCATGTTTTAATATGTTGCAACTGGATAAAAATATCCATTTGTATTGGTTTGTGTTTTTCAAAAAAAAAAATAATACAAACAATGCAGATCACAATGCTTTTAAAAAATACATGCTAAATACGAAGTTCATTGAAATGAATATTTAATTGATATCAAATACACATTTAACCCAGTTTATACACTTCAATGATCTTGTCTACATGACCCACTGATACGATCGCTTTTCTAAGAATGGGCATAAAAATGATTAAGTGAGCAACTAAATTGAATCAATGAGTGAATGAATTTATGAATGACTGAATAAACAATACCACGGCACACACATGTTTCGATATTTAAAATTTCGAATGTCTGTGAGTCTGAATTTAAATAATTATGAAAATTTTAAGCACTAACAGCATTATATTGGTTAGGGGAAAAATTATTAAGCATTAATTGTGAAGTAAACCGTCAGCTGTAGCTTTTTTGTTGGAGTAGAAAATGTAAGTTTTCTTCTATTCAGCAAAGAAATTACAAGTGTTATATTTAACATAAACTAATATTTGACTAAGAACTTAATAAAACTTAACACACCTACGCAACACCTGTGTCAAATGCGATCACCCTCTACCGTATTCATTTCAGGCACTCATTCTCTCATTAATTCCTCTATGTACACACTTTTTAAATGCCTATGTGTTCTTAGCTCAACAGACTTTATTGGAATAGTCTTTTGCAATTGAATTTTTAGTTGCCCCTCAACGTGTATCATTTAATACGGTTTTACGCACTTTGTTAGCAATTAGTGTTAAAAGATGTGAACTGACACAAATCGTTAACACATGCACCACACAAACTCTTAAAATTACAACTAAAAAGAACAACAACATTTTATACAAACGAAACAGTCTGATATTTAATTAGGAACAACATAAAGTAACTAAAATTGATAATCAACAGACCAAACCCAAAAAATAATAATAAAACTGAGAGAAAAAAAATTTAGAAAAGTACAAGATCTAAAATCATTAGACTCCAAAAGACGCAGCATATAATTGCTCTAAATGTTTATGCTCTGAGTATGGCGGGCTCGAGGGCTTGACTGACTGACTGGCAAAACACAGCACAAATTAACCACATGTGTGGCAGCCAACCCACACTTGTTGGTATAAGTAAATATCGGCAATATTGCTTTTAGCAGCAGCGCAGCACAGTGATTTAGTTTGCGAGAAGATGTATCTAATACATGCATCAAAGTTCTATGAAACACTTTGTTTGGAAACATTTTTATATATTTTATATTATTCCTATAGAAAACTTTGCTTGGGAACAGTTTTTTATAGACAAATTTGGGAACAGTTTTCTATATAAAACTTTGTTTCGGAACAGTTTTCTACTATGAAAAACTTTTTTTGGAATAGATTGCATTAAAAAACTCTGTTTGGGAACAGTTTGCTTTGGAAAACTTTGTTTTGAAACAGATTCGTATAGAAAACTTTGTTTGGAAACAGTTTTCTATGGTAAACTTTTTTTTGGAACAGTTTTTTATAAAAAAAAATGGGAACAGTTTGATATAGAAAACTTTGTTTCGGAACAGTTTTCTACTATGAAAAACTTTGTTTTGGAATAGATTTATTTGGAAAACTTTGTTTTGGAACAGATTCCTATAGAAAACTTTGTTAGGGAACAGTTTTTTATAGAAAAATTTGTGAACAGTTTGCTATAGAAAACTTTGTTTGGGAACAGTTTTCTACTATTAAAAACTTTGTTTTGTAAAAGATTGCTTTAAAAACCTTTGTTTGGGAACAGTTTTCTATAGAAAACTTTTTTCGGGAACAGTTTTCTTTGGAAAACTTTGTTTGGGAACAGTTTTCTATGGAAAACTTTGTTTTGGAAGAGATGCCTATAGAAAACTTTGTTTGGGAATAGTTTTATATAGAAAACTTTTTTTCGGAACAGTTTTCTATGGAAAACTTAGTTTTAGAACAGTTTTGTTTGGGAACAGATTTCTATAAAAAATTTTGTTTGGGAACAGTTTTCTATAGAAAACTTTGTTTGGGAACAGTTTTCTATGGAAAACTTTGTTTTGGAAGAGATGCCTTTAGAAAAGTTTGTTTGGGAATAGTTTTATATAGAAAACTTTGTTTCGGAACAATTTTTATGGGAACAGATTTCTATAAAAAAAACTGTGTTTGGAACAGATTCCTTTAAAAAAACTTTGTTTGGGAACAGTTTTGTATGGAAAACTTTGTTTCGGAACAGTTTTATATGGAAAACTTTGTTTGGGGACAGATTTCTATAAAAAACTTTGTTTGGGAATAGTTTTATATAGAAAACTTAGTTTCGGAACAATTTTTATGGGAACAGATTTCTATAAAAAACTGTGTTTGGGAACAGTTATCTATAGAAAACTTTGTTTGGGAACAGTTATCTATAGAAAACTTTGTTTGGAATCAGTTGTTTATAGAAAACTGTGTGATTAACTGAACTAGAACTGATCATAGAACTAAAGTAGAATTAAACATAGAACCGAACTAGAACTGAACCTAGCAATCAATCTAGAACTAAACCTACAACTGATTCTAAAACTGAACTTAGAACTTAACGTAGAACTAATTTTAACTTTCCAAGAACCTTCTGTCCCACTGTGCAACAGCAGCAGCATCAACAACATCAGTGTGTGGTTCTACAAAGAAAATTCTTTAGCCCTGCAGTTATGAAAATCGTATCAGAAATAAATATTAGTGGTACAACATGTTGTTGCTCATGATAATGATGTTGTTGGTGATGATGCTTTCAAAATAAACAACAATTTTATGCTGTCCGTACGAGTATTTACTTTTAGGTCGATTTAAATTATTTGTTGTTGTTATTGTTTATGTTTCTGTGTATGATCATGTTCCGCAACGTGTGATCCGATATGTTGGTGGTCTGCTCCAAACCAGAAAATCCAACTAAAATAAAAAACAAAAAATCCAATTCAAATAGCAATCAGATACACAGCAAACAGAACACACTCTCCCAAACATCAACTATATGGTCGAGTTTATGTTTATGGTCGACTCGGAAGATGAAGTAGAGAAAAAAAAACTATTTAGTTTATTTTATGTCTGCATCTGTTTATTTATGAACTGGTCATTATGTTTTGGCTGCTCTTTGAAAGGGTTTCTGTGTTTTGTTATTGCTGTTGCTGTTGTTATTATTTTGGGCCACACAGTTGTTATTCGGTTAACCTAAATATTTAGATGCTTTATCAAATGATAGACAGTGGTTGTAATGGGGACATTTTTGATGAGTGGGTTTTCCAGCTCTAATTTCTTAAGTGTTTAAAATCATGACTAAAGGTATGCTCACACATGGCAAATATTTAACGTAACCACTTGTTTTAGCACAAATTTGATTGACGTTGTTTACTCTTGCAAGAGTTATGCAAAATCAAACAGCGTCAAATAAATTAAAACTAAATATTTGTTGTGTCTTGTCCTAAATAAACGAAGTTTTTTGTTTAATAATTAGGGGAGAGGGGGGCACCTTTGAACACTTTTTGCTTTCAAGCTACATAAAAATTTATATTTTTGAATTATTGACTTTTTACATAAGTTAACTAATATGTGTGGAAATAAACTGTAGTTTAAGTCTACAAGTAACTTATTTTTAGTTCGATTTATATACTTTTTTATTTTTTTAATGGATGAAGTCATGAAGGCAATTTTTTCTTGTAGCGCTTATGTCCAAAAATAACATAAACAGTGGCGCAAAAGTAATCCTCCTATCAGAAAATGCTATAAATTTTGCGATTGGCCCCTAATGGCAGTTCTGTTTTGACACTTGTGTAGTAAACACATGTGAAATTCATACACGTTATTAAACAATGTTACGCTACACTGCTCCAGAACGCGGAATATTGCTGACTATTTATTTGACCAATAATCTGTCAGTGACAGCCAAAAACCATCGGAAGTTTACTTTTGCGCTACCTTGTAAAGGGTGTTTTTTTGAGAGGTATAGAACTTCGAATTGAAATAAAACACAAGAAAATCGTTTTAATGACCATCAATTTGACTTTATTGGAAGGATAATTTTATGCCATTAATGTTTAAATATGATTTCAGGCATGTGGCCGCCGCGGCTGGCTCGAATAAAGCCAATTCTACAGGTCCAATTTTCAACCACTTTTTCGAGCATATGGGGCCGTATGTCGGCAATAACGCCACGAATGTTGGCTTCCAATTCCCCTAACGTTTCTGGTTTGTTGGCGTAGACGAGCGACTTTACATATCCCCAAAGAAAATAATCCAATGGTGTCAAATCACACGACCTTGGTGGCCAATTGACAGGTCCATTCCGCGAAATTATGCGCTCATCGAATGTTTCCTTCAATAAATCGATTGTGGCGTGCGCTGTGTGGCATGTAGCGCCGTCTTGTTGGAACCACAACTCATCCACATTCATGCCATCCAATTCGGGAACAAAATAGTCGGTTATCATGGCTCTATACCGGTCACGGTGGCGAATCGATTCATTCGGGTCCTCTTCAACACTTTGCTCTACAGCGGCAATTGTTTCTTCGGTGCGCACTGTTCGACGTCTCTGCGGATGCGTATTATCACATAGAGTAAACGTAGTGCGAAAACGATCCATGGTTAACCGAATTAATTGCTCTGATGGACGATTATGTCGACCATAAAATGGACGGAGCTTGCGGTAAACTTCGCGAACTGAACCGTTATTTTCGAAATAAATTTGCACGATTTGCAAGCGCTGTTCTTTTGTCAACCTGTTCATGATGAAATGGCAAACCAAACTGAACATAAATGACATTAGAGTTGCCAGATTTGACCACAAAATGCCAGTTTTATCTCTTTTCGAAAAACAAACCTGTAAAAAAAACACCCTATATAATAAATTCGATTTATTTATTAAGAAAAACATTAACAATTAAAAAATTCAGATCAAAAATAAGTTTTATATTATTAAGACGGAAAAGGACTTGTGATTTCAGGTGACATTATATTTTCCTTTAAAGCATCATGATCAGCATTGGATTCGTCATTTTCAGAAAATAAGAGATAATGAATAATGTTTGTTATTTCCGATGATAAATTAACATGTTCAAAGGTGCCTCCTTTTTCTTTGTTCAAACCTGAACTGGCTTGCCATTTCACGGAAATTTATAATGAATATTTTTTTTACATAAATATCAAATAACTTACCTTAATTTTGCTTGAAATTAATTTTGAACTGCTATAAATTTCTTTCACGAATGAGTATCCTAATTGTATTTCAAATCAATATAAAATTGTCTTTTTTATGCTTCCAATTTTAGTTGCCACTGTGACCCCTGTTATCATGCTCTCTATATGATTAACTAAATGTTAAATGTAAAATTTTATTATTTAATTTGAACTTTGAACATTATTAGCTTACGGCTAATATACATACAATTTATATGTATATGAAAATCAATTGAAATAAATATTTAATTAAGCGAAAAAATGCTGATTTGCTGTCTACGAAAGAAATTTAAAAAAAATCAGGCATATGATGAAAACATTTCAAAGTTTCTTGTTTGTTTCTCCCTCAAATACGTTTACATTTCACATGTTTAATGTCTTTGTCTTGTGTTTAAATTTGAACTATGAGTAGAAATAGTAAATAGAGGAAGGAGCATATTAAAATATTACAGCAAATAAATAGATTTGAAATAATTTCCATTCTATTTAAGTTTTGGTTTTATTTTTGTTATACTTTGTTTTACTATTGATTTGTGTGAATTTTGTTTTTATTAAGTCATTGTCATTGCGATCATCAGCACTTTTAAAAACCATCATAATTTTGTATGAAATTGTTACAGTTTCTATGTGTGTTCTATATGTATGTATGTATGTACAAATACATACGTTCATACATATGTATTTCCTCAATCAAACACTCACAATAATTTAATGTTTTTTTTTCAATATTTTTTCTTTTTTGTTTATTTTTCTTGGATCTGTTGTTGCAAACGTTGATTTGTTATTTGATTTAAACCATTTAATGCTCAATTTCAATCAAATTTCAATTAATTGTTTATTTATTTAAACATTTATTAAGAAATAAAATTTGTTAAATTTCATTTAGTGTTTACATCAACAGTCAGTCATTGAAGAAATTTTAAATTTTTGAAAAAGTTTAAGTGAATGAATGTGTTTTTTCAAAAAAAAAAAAACAAAAATAAATAAAAAAAAAAAAGTTCTTAGAAAATATGATAAAAAGAAAACAAATATCTCTTTGTGTTAGATTGTTTTAGAAAATTTCGCAAAAATTTGAATTTAGTTTTAAACAAGTAGGGAAGTATAGAAGGGCAAGCCCGACTATATCGACCCATAACCGCCGAAAAAATGTATCCCACAAACTCAAAATTTTACAGGGGAAGGTTTTTTTTAAATAAAATCAGTTTGAATAAAGCCATTATTTTAAAATTTATAATGTAAATATTGTTTTGTGTAATACATTTAATTTTAATAATTTTAAATGATGTTGAACTAACGATTTCGATAAAAAAAACAACAATCGATTATGGTGTGGGATACATTATTTTGGCGGTAATGGCTCGATATAATGCCCTACACCTAGAATATGTATAAAACAGTTTTTCGGAAATGGGCGCTATATGGGAGATATAACCTATTGTGGACCGATCATTCAAAAATTCACAACCATGACTTTCGTGAATATAAATATTATGTATGTTAAACTTTATCTCCATAAAATTACTTTTAAAAGATTTATGGAGGTTAAAGTGAATTACGGAGAGGGCCTTATATGGGAGCTACGACTAATTATGGACCGATCTCCACAAAATTTGTAGATGTGATGTGGCTTTATCTACTACTCATTTGTGGTGAAATTTGTTTGGATACTTGCATAATTCAATCATTTATGATGGTTAAACTCCTATTTCGGGAGAACATTTGTATGGCGGCCAAGTGAAATAATGGACCGATTTACACCAGTTTCGATCCCATCCATCCTTGGGCCGAAAAAATATCACGTACTAATTTTTATCGAAATATCTGTAAAATTGCGACCTGTACTCTGCGCACAAGCTTTACATGGACAGCCAGCCAGATGGACGGACGGACATCGTGAAATCGACTCAAAAAGTGATTCTGAGTCGATCGGTATACTTTAAGGTGGGTGTTGGGCCAATATTTCTGGGCGTTACAAACTTCAGCACAAATCCAATATACCCTCCCCACTATTGTGGTGTAGGGTATAAAAAAGTCTGTTTTGTAACATACAAATATTTCTTACAACTTTCAGAACATTTAAAAAATTATACAGTTGAATACTTTATACGAGTATATTAATATTTTTTTATTTATATGTTATTGCAATGGAACGACGCTGTTGTCCTGAGTTATAAATAATACTTGGGCTGATGTTCCAGGTCCTTCATTGCATTAGCTTCTATTGATTGCCAATTTCCCACAGAGTATTTATTTCATACAATATCTATCTAATAGTACTACCTTTAATAATCTAATGACTCATAAAAACAGAAATTATTATATTTATTCTTTAATTTGCTTTTAATAACCATCAAAAATAATTAAAATTATCCAGCATACAAAAATAAATATTGAACAATTAAAACTTCAATTGCTAGACAATTAAGCAGCAATTGAAAACAAAAATTTAAAGCAATTTGAAAAGAATTAACAATTATTTGAATTGTAGCTCTTTGTCTGTCTCTCCTGCCTTACGTCCGTTCAGTTGTTGTCTATACCTAGAGAATTGTTTTGAAAAAAAAAAATGTTAAAGCGTTAAATACAGGCGATAAGTTTGATTTGGTAACAACTCAATTTTAAGCCAAAGAAACAAAAAAAAACACAACTAACAAATGTTGGCCTTTTAGTTACTGTTTACAAAAGCAATAGCAACAGTAAAATATTTTATGCACAAATGTACGCGAACAGAGTCAAAAATGTTAAATGGTTAAATAAACACGTCAATAGGTGTTTAATTACTTTTTTCATTTCGTTTCATTGCTAGTTGTGTTGTATTTTGTGTGTTGTGTTAAATGTTAGAATATCAACCATGAAAATAGAAATAAATAAAAAAAAAACAAGTCCATATTACGTTGTTCAGGGGGGTTACTGCGTATTTCGATTCGAAAAGAAAATCATTCGAATTTGTATACTTTTTACATTGTATTTCGAAAGCTTTTGCTTTCGAATCGAAATACGCAGTAACCCCCCAGATTTTTTGTATATAGATATATAGAGTTGTATTGAATCAGATATTTATATACAAAAATATTTCGAACACAAACGAATTTTTCTACATTGCTGTAGCAACTCTAACATATGTTCAGGTTGAGTCATTGCAGCTCAAACTTGTTGTTGTGCTCTTTCTTGAAGACTACTAGTTGCAGTTTGTTCTTTCAGGTGTTGAATTGTTGATCATACGCGCAAAGCTGGGGCCAAATTACCGCATTCGATATCGAGTAAAATTGATCGTAATTTTCATATTTGAGATTATGGCATTTGATATCGAGCAAGAAATTTAGTACATTTTATCATAATTTCGATATCGAAATCATTTTTCGATACGATAGCTCATGAGATCACGAATGCGGTAATTTGTCCCCTGATTTGACGATTTCACCTTTTTTAATTGAAAGTGACGATTTTCTGAATTATTAAAATTTTTTATCATTTGTTTTATTAATTTTTTTTTTTTTTTTTTTTGTTACAAAATTCTCTTTTTTTTTTTTTTTTTTTGAGACAAAAACTATTTTTCTCATATAATATCATAAAATATTAACCCATTAAAGACTGCATAGACCGCTCTTACGATTTAGAAGAAACTTGCAGAATTTTACCTGTATGTGCATAGAAGTTGATTGGTGTAAAAAAAAAATTGTATCTCCCCCCATTCCTGAGATAGGGCATGGTTATTTAAATACCTAATCGTCTTTAACGATTTATATTTTTAAATATTATTTAACAATTTTGTTTTTAAAAATCTTTTTTACTTTATTAATTCGGCTTGAGGTCTCTTTTATTAAAAATATAAAAACTCTTGTTCGTTTTTAATTTTTATTATATTTTATAAATTAAATGAGAATTATTCCTCTTGCGAGTAATTATAATTAAAAAAAGTTAAATATACAAAGTTTGAAAATAAAACACTATTAGACACAAAGAATGCTGATGACGGCTTTAGCAGGCCAGAAAATGCATTCCATTTTGCTAGTGTCCCTTTTGAATATTTTTGTATGATTTTGCATTATGCTTTCCAACGGAAAGCTATGTAAGACATATAACATAAGTATTCAAAAATAAATGTAGTGTAACAATTTATTTTCAAATAAATTGTATATTTAACTTGAAGGCAACTTCGATTAAAATTTTTGAAAAAATTATATTTTATTAATTTCCAATATTTCGACTAACTTTGTTGATCATCTTCAGGAAAGAAATATAATTTAATGTTTAATACAGTGTTGTCCGATGTTAATGTCTTAGTTTCTTTCACTGACTGTAAATATAAAAAGCTATTTATTTGTTTACAAAATTATTAATTTTTTTGACCACTCGATGTACCATTTCACCCTACTGTGTCATTTAAAATGTACAGGGTTGCTTCGCAGAGCATTACAAATATTTAAAATTAGGCTGTAAAAAGTAAATCCAACTTTAAACTGTATATCTTAGTAGTTTATTTTTAATTAATTGCAGAACCTTATTTAGTCCACCAATATAACAAATATATTTCGTTGTTACGGCAAATAGATCATTAAAATTGCTTATTTTTACAGAGCTTATTTTGGTTTTTACAACTTGCAATGGTTCTCAATTGGGTTGAGGTCAGAACTGGCTGAAGGCCAATCAAGAACAGTAACCGAATTGTTTAACCAATGCTTGGCCTGATGAGCCGTATGCTTCGGATCTTGTTGAAATATCCATGTTACTGGCATGTACTCATCGGCATACGACAAAAATGTATGTCATAGAATTCTTGCATACTGACACTTATCCATATTTCCCGCAAAACATTAGAGAACCTCCTCCATGCTTCAAAGTGGCGCGGGTGCATTGTTTATGTATGCCACCACTGTTAAAAAGTTACTACAATCTACTTGAACTATGTTTGACATTGCCTTTGCATTGCATGCCATGAATGCTTAAGGGTATGGTCTCACTTGGCTAATATTTGCCGAAAAAGACGTAACCACTAAATAAAATATATTTTAACTTATTTATGTATTAAAAAAATTTCGTTTTTTTTTTAGGACAAGACACAACAAATATTTAGTTTTATTTTAGTTGATGCTGTTTGATCTTGCAAAACTCTTATAAGAGTAAACAACGTCAAACAAATTTGTGCTAAAATAGGTGCTTACGCTTCTTTGAGTAAATATTTGCCAAGTGTGACCGTATCTTAAATAACACTACAAAATTTGACAATGTTTGGGGGCAAGAACGCATGTGACTGAGTTCTGTTCGATATTGTTTTCGGCATGTTTAAACTGTACTACATAGCTTGACAACGTTTGTGCAGGAATTCATTGTGACTTGTAGTCAAAATGAGGAATACTTGAGCATTATCTACCTTAGGTGATTTTCTGTATGACACGAACATGTTGCATCAATATATGTAATTCAACTGTAATGCACAACATGTCCTGACAAAGTTTCAACAATATCGTATTTTTACTGAATTCTGTTCGATATTGTTTTCGTAAGTCATGTCAAGCCAGGTAAAAGTGCAAGAATTCATAGTACTTGAGCATTAGTTCCATTTGGTGAATTTTGCACAAAATGTCCTGACATTGCTTCAACACGATCGTATTGTTACTGAGTTCTGTACGATATTGTCTTTGTATGTCATGTCAAGGAAGTTAAAAGTGCACGACATGACTTCATTGCAACTTGTCGATTAATTCAGGAATTTTAAATAATAACAAAACAGCTCAATGCTATCAGTTCCGAATAAATGTTGAACAAATTATTTTATAAGCTGGACCTAAAAATGTATTTGTAGCAACACTTACATACACAAAACATTGCATTCATGTGTCATTTGCCGCCCAGTTTCTATTTGCTTCCAATTCTTTATTTTACTTTAATAAAAATTGTCAAATCTACACTTTTCGTTTCCTTTAAACATCACTAACTTTAAAAATTAACTTTCCTACTGCTCAACAAAACTACAAACAAACAAAAGACGCAAAAACTCTACATTGAAATAAATTAACAATTGTTGATTTGTTTATATCAAATAACCATTTAAAAATTTAGTCATGTATGACACACTACATTTACAGCCACCACTAACCGCCATCATCACGGCCAAACAATCCACCACAAAATGTCCGAATTCTCCAGTGATCGTTTTTGAGCAACCTTAAAATTTTACGAAAAATACGCTGACAAATTGCCGCCAAAAAAAAAAAACTTTACAAAAAATTTACTTCAAGTATGATTTGACTTGATTGTCGTCTGTTTGGAGCTGGCTGTCTATTTATTTTAGTGTTTTGCGTGTGTGCTTCGTTTTTAAACGGGTCAGGAAAGTAAAGGAGTGAAGTGACTTTTTAATAATTAGTTTCGAGGAACTTCTCTTCTTTTCATATTCAGGATTTATTATTTTCATTTTAATAATTATTTTCTGCAAGCGCCAACGGAAGTTTCCTGTATTAAACCACTATTTGATTTGGATGCTTCATTTCCAATTTCCAAAAACATTTCCTTTGAGTAAGTTTTTTGTTTCTTAATTTTTTGTTTGCTACAACTTTGTGTTGTGCACTGGTAAATATTGATATTTCGTCCCCCGTTAGCTATTGATCCCGATCACTGTTATAAAGTCATCTAAGTGTCCAAAATATATCTTTAAGGTACGGTCACACTTGGCAAATATTTGCAAGAAACGTAAAAACTAAATAGCATATATTTGAAGTCGTTTATTTATTTCAAAAAACTATTCTTATCACAACAAATATTTAGTTTTAAATTATTTGATGCTGTTTGATCTTGCAAAACTCTTGTAAGAGTAAACAACTTCAAACAAATTTGTGCTAAAACAAGGGGTTACGCTTTGTTGAGTAAATATTTGCCAAACGCAAAGTATACATACATATGTAAACATACAATTCCTTTCAATATCTGTTACCATATTCCCCATATACTTTTCGTTGTTTATTG
The DNA here is from genome assembly GCA_916048285.2 of Bellardia pandia. NCBI lineage: Eukaryota > Metazoa > Arthropoda > Insecta > Diptera > Calliphoridae > Bellardia > Bellardia pandia. Next base: position 27,831,883 of record OU696531.1, read on the forward strand.
TTTGTTTCTTTTCGCTTCATGATCAATATGAAATCACCTAAAATGTGTCTATCAAGACACTTACACACAGCGATTCGCATGCGTGTCACGTTAAAGTAACAAACAAAAATTAAACTTTTAGCTTTTTAATGTTGATTGGCTGTTGAAATTGTTAAATTGGTTGGTGGGTTAGACTTAGACGATTTGATCAAACGGTTGGCTAGTGTCAACAATACCTATCGACATTTGAATATGGCTGCTAAGCGCAGCTCTCTAATCCTCAGAAATTTCAAGTTTATTTTGTTAAGAAATTTTAAATTATTTTTCAGTCCTAAATAAATAATGAAATTGTTCAATTGTTTTGTATTTGTTTGTTTTTTGTTTTTTTTTTATAGCTTTTGTTGTTTTGTTTAAATTCTATTGGCAATCAATAATTTGATAAATAAACAACCAGAATACAGTATCTAGAAAAAATGGCCAATTTATCAGAATGTGAGTCTATGGTTTATGCATTATATTGTTTAAACAAAAGTTCTATTTATGTTGGTTTTGACTGTTTTGCTTACAAATACTCAATTATTTGTTGATTTATGGATGTATTAGCAAACGTCATTGATAATTTTTAGTTTAAATAATTGTTTGTATCAAAAATCATTTGGCGTCATACTTTAAGAAATCTGATCTATTTTGCAAATGTTTATGGAAATCTGTTGTTTAATACATTGAGAATTTATTCAGGCATAAAACTTAAAATGTTTGGGATTTGTTGTTTGTAGAAATATGTATTTATGGGACACTATTTGGATCTTTATTAGACACTATTATATAAAAACGAGTCTTTATTAGACACTATTCAATAGAAAAGTATCTGCTATCTATCGGTATTAAAGCGTGATCCATTTCGAGGTTCCCTACTTTTTTAAAGAAAAAAAAAAAAAGAAAATTCAAATTAATTGGGGAATCATTTGAAAGAACATTCTTTGGGATTTGTTTTTTGAAGATTATATCTATCAAATGTTGTTTTGCCTTCCAGGCCTGACTTTACATATCCCCACAGAAAAGAGTCGAACGGTGTGATATCACACGAATTTGGTGGCCAATCGACCGGCCCAAAACGTGAAATTATGTGCTCACCGAAGTGATCTCTCAATAAATCCATTGATTGATGCGATGTGTGGGAAGTGGTGCCGTCTTTCACGAGCTTCAATTTCAGGCATCAAATAGTCGGTTATCGTGGCATGGTAACGGTCGCCATTGACGGTTACGTTCGCAACGGCATCATTCTTAATGAAATATGAACCGATGATTCTACCGGCCCACAAACCACATCACGTGGTCTATTCCAATAATGAATGTGGGGTCTTAAAATGTGTGATGGTGTTGCGAATAGTACGCTCAGTAGGCCGATTGTATTGACCATAAGTTGAGCAAAGTGCACGAAACACATTCCTCACAGAACGTGAATTTTCGTAATAAAGTTGAACGATTTGTAAACTTTGTTCAGGCGTAAGTCTTTCCATTATGGAATGCCAAACAATATTTAACAAAAATAATATGACAGCATGACACGGCTCACACGTGATCTGTCAAAAAAATGCTATTGAAAAAAATATCTCTACTTGAAAACAAGTCTTTATCAGTCGCTATTCTATCGAAATTTCTCTTTAATAGACACTAGTCAACAGCAAGCTGATTTTTATCAAGGAGTCTTTATTAATTACTATTCTATTGAAATGTGTCTTTATCAGACACTACTATATTAAAGAAAGTCTTTATCATATCTAAAGTCTTGAAACATATCGTTATCAAACACTATTATATAAAAAAGTTTCTTTCTCACACTCTATTCTATAGCAAGGAGTCTTCTTTACATCCGCACTTCCCTTACAAATAAATTAACAATAATTTGTACAATTAAATTTTGATTTCAAATTGATTTTTAATTTTACAATTAAGCTACAATTATAACAACAAATATTGACAAGTAGTTATAATACAAAAGCAATTTTTAAACATTTCCAAAAGCGTAATCTTGAAACACAAACCATACGACAGCGCCAGCAACGACGCCAACCACAGGAACAATGATCTTTGATCAAGAACATCACTGTTTCATAAATATGAAAAAAAACACACATAACAAGACATTGAACAAAGTTTAAATGCAAATAATCGTAAAGAATTGCAAAAAAAAATATTTAAATAAAATAAGAAATTATTGCACAGCTGTAACATTTATCATGTCAATTAAAAGAGCAGGAAAACACAAATCTCTTAAACACTAACAATTGTAAAAATTAAATAATTACCAACAAGCCGTAGCTAACAGTAAAACAATTACATATTTAATAACAAACAAACAAAAAAACGGCTTATGTAGTCCGTTTGTATGTCTGTTAAATTGTCAAACATTATCGTTATATCGTTAATTGTCTCATTAACATTTTTACATGCAAATCGATTCCAGTCAATTCGCAATTCGAATTGAGTTGAGTTTTGGTGTCATAGGAAGTCACTCTCTCAATCTCTTTATTTCTATCGCTCTCTCTCTCTATCTTGTTTATCAAGTGCTATAGTTTTTGTTCTTTAGTTTTAAATGTAACGCACTGCGAACTTAATTATTTTTTATTATTAGATTATGGTTTTTATTTATTTATAATTACTCATATATAATATTTATTGTATTATTAATGTAATTAATGACAAATTAAATTTTCTTTATATGCAGCTGTCATGTTGCAATTAGAAAATAAAAAAGAATTATACTTATGTACATATGTATGTATGTATATACAAAATATATATAACAAACAAGTCAAAGATGAATGTGAAACTGAAACGAATTGTTAAATACTCTACTAGAGGAAGGTTTAAAAGTTTTGCATTCAATTCAAAAGAGCTATTGAAATTTGTAATTCAGAAATTAATATTCAGATAAACACACTTTTCTATAAAATACTGTGTGATAAAGACTAGTGTCTAGAATTTTTACAGAAAAGTTTCTGCTCAAGACACTATTCTATAGAATAGTCTATGCTGAAGACTAGTGTCTGCTCAAAACACTTTTCTATAAAATACCTGAAGACTTTTTTCTATCAAATAGTCTCTGCTAAATCACCTTTCTATAGAAAAGCGTCTTCTCAAGACACCTTTCAATAGATTAGTGTCTGCTCAAAACACTTTTTTATAGAATAGTCTCTGCGTTTCTATAGAATACTGTTTGCAGAAGACTTTTCTATAGATTAGTGTTTGCTGAAGACTTTTTTCTATAGAATGGTGTCTGCTCAAGACACTATTCTATAGATTAGTGTCAGCTTAAGACACCCTTCTATAGAATAGTGTTCGCAGAAGACTTCTTTCTATAGAAGAGTGTCTGCTCAAGACACTTTTCTATAGAATAGTCTCTGCTAAAGACACCTTTCTATAGATTAGTGTCTGCTCAAGACACTTTGCTATAGAATAGTCTCTCCTAAAGACACCTTTCTATAGAACAGTGTTTGCAGAAGACTTTTTTCTTTCTCTGCTAAAGACACCTTTCTAAAGAACAGTGTTTGAAGAAGACTTTTTTCTATAGAATAGTATTTGAAGAAGACTTTTTCTATAGAATGGTGTCTACTCAAGACACTTTTTTATAGAATAGTCTATGCTGAAGACTAGTGTCTGCTCAAAACACTTTTCTATAAAATACCTGAAGACTTTTTTCTATCAAATAGTCTCTGCTAAAAACACGTTTCTATAGAACAGTGTATGCAGAAGACTTTTTTCTATAGAATAGTGTTTGCTGAAGACTTTTTTCTATAGAATGGTTTCTGCTCAAGACACTATTCTATAGATTAGTGTCAGCTAAAGACACCCTGCAGAAGACTTCTTTCTATAGAAGAGTTTCTGCTCAAGACACTTTTCTATAGAATAGTCTCTCCTAAAGACATCTTTCTATAGAAAAGTATTTGCAGAAGACTTTTTTTATAGAATGGTGTCAGCTAAAGATATCTTTCTATAGAATAGTCTTTGAGAAGACACCTTTCAATAGATTAGTGTCTGCTAAAAACAGCTTTCTATGGAACAGTGTTTGCAGAAGACTTTTTTCTATAGAATAGTGTTTGCTGAAGACTTTTCTATAGAATGGTGTCTGCTTAAGGGTATGTACAGAGTGGCAGTTTGTTGACACGAGAATGCGAGAAAACTGGTTCCATACAAATTAGTACAAACAAGCGCGAAGCGGTAATAGTGGGCGCCGAGCTGGTCAGAGCGCAAAGCTGATTGAATGCGAGACAACAGTTTCAAAGCGTTTTTCAGCGCCGATAAGATTGTTTATGTTATGTTGTTATGATTTCAACTTGTTTGAAAAACATAAAAAACAAAAATTTAAGAAAAAGGAAATATGTAAAACATGCAATAAAAAGTTAAAAAAGTAATAAAAATTAAAAAGAAAATAAAAATTATTAAATAAAATAAAAATTAAACAAAAAAATAAAAATTCAAATTCAAATAAATAATAATATGTAAGTAAAATTTTAAAACTCAATGTCAGTCTTTTTTTCTCTGTACTATTTTCTAAGAAAAGTTATAACGGTTGTTGTAATTTTGGGCATAAAATTTTTTGGAAAAAGTGAAAGCAAAAATTATATGCTGTCATTCATCATTTTATGGCATTCAAATTCACAAACAACAAACCCAAATGCACACAAACATATGTACCTACACAAAACACAAATAATAAATAAAATATCAGCGCTGATTCTCGCATCCAATATGAACACTCAAACTTGTTTCTCGCATGAGCAATTCTCGCAATAACCATCAACCAGCTGGGCTCGGCAACAAGCTACCACTCTGTACATACCCTTAGACCTTGTAAGGAAAGTATATAAAAAGTTACAGACTGACTTGCCCTGTTGCACAGACTTGCTACTTACCACAGCCCTACAGTCCACAATGTCACAATCATTAAAATATATTTAATTGTTTTAAAACTGATTTCGCTGACTAAACTAAAACTAAAACCTAAACAAAAAACAATAGCAAGTAGAAAACAAAAACAAAAACCAGACTGAGCTGAACTTATAATCAGACTTTAGAGTGGAAATCAAACACAACAAATACGAGTATTGCCTTAAACTACTTTTAACAGAAGATGAAAAACTAAGTCTGGCGCCAAAATAGTAAAACGGCAAAAAATTATAAAACATCCAAATCCAATATATTTTCACAATAATCATATATGTAGAGTCAGTCAGTCAGTCAGTCACATAAATTAAATGGCACTTATTACTTATATACTTTCAGCAGATTTTCAACGGAAATATTATGAAAAATATAAGAAAAAAACAAACAAACAAACTGCAACAAAAACATCATTTAGTTAATTTGTAAACACAATAATTAGTGATAAGATTTGTAGAAATAAATATGAAAACAACAATTTATATTTATATAATTTTTGTTTATTTGAGTGTAACGTAAGAAGAAGAGTAAATATTAAAAATAAAATGAAGCCACCAACAATATCATACAGGCAAACAAAGTCTGTCCAAGCAGGGTCTGTTATCAGGGTTATAGACATTTATTTAAGTTTTTGTCGTAAATAATAATATTGTTTTTAGCTCACTTGCACTTTTAGCATCGCCCAGAGGTTTGGCTGGGGAAATAATGACATATACAGCTCAATCATGAAAAAAAATCCGCGGGAGTTTTTTCCCTTTTTATTTTTTTAACATTGAATTTTAATAGGAAAAATGAGAAAAGGGAAAAAATTTACGCGGATATTTTATTCATGATTGGGCTAATAAATTCAATAAATGAATTTCCAAAAAAACGATAAAGAAGTTGAATGTTTTGTACGTAAGTTCTAGCCATCTTCTAATTTACCCCTAGGGGAAATATGTTCTGGTGTAATTCCATCACCTTGACACTGTTACCATCTTGGGGAGAGATGGCGCCATTGGTGCCATGAGCTGGCACGGCCTCTAAGCTATTAAGAGTTTAATTGTTTCACCCCAATTAAAACTTGCAGCTGACTAGGGTTTCAGCTAGTACTACGCGATCAGTTAGAAGCCCGGAAATTCGTTCCCTTGCTAATAATTGATTAAGGTCCCTTCGGGATCCCTGTGGTTTAAACCCAAGTACGGGACGAATGGCAGTTGATTAAAAGACTGATGTTTGTTTGAGCAACAAACTTTGGTCCACCAAATTGTCCTAGGTGCTATTGCTGAACAACAATAGAGCCAGTAAAAGGTTACACTTAGCTCGAAATGTACAGAATTTGTGGCTTTCATGAAGCTGACGATCCGTCTTGGGACGGGTTAGATAGTGGCATATGGCAACCGTTGTGAATTTTAATCTTTATCCTTAGCAGTAGTGGTCAGTCAGTGCGATGTTGCGATTGCTCCTTTTATAGTAATAGTCTTGGGTCATGCTAATCGACCAAGCTATGAATGGCAGGGATTAGATATCCCAAGCTCTTAAGCAAGGTGCCCGTTACATTGATCGTTGCAGTCATAAATTGCTAATTGTATGTTTCATTTCATGTCCAGCATGAAAATACCAATGAGGGCGGCTCACCACCACCGCATTGTATGTCCAGCAAGTACACACCTTGCGTTTGAGTGCGCCGTGGTACCACGTTAATCCTAAACACATCTGTCTTGTAGCTAATGACGTTTTCTTTTCTGGCAAAAATTTTATACGTTTTTCCCATTTCGCATCTTTTTTAATTTTTTTGTGTTTTTTTCTGAAAAAATGTCAACACTGCTAAAGTGTAGTGTGTTCTTTTCTATAAATGACACACTATAAATTAAAAAAAATGGTGCACCTTTCACACTCTGTATTTTTAGAGGGGGAGAATCGCACGATAAAACAGCTGACCAGTGATGCCAACTTTTGAGACTCAAAACGCGTAAACATTTTTAAAAAAAGGGCTAAATGGAAAAAAATCCATATAAAACCACACCCAAATTTCTTTTTTTCGCGTTTTGAGTGACTAAAATCCGGCTAAATCTAGCCCGAAAAGGGCTAAGTTGGCATCGCTGCAGCTGACATTTGTTTTGTTTATGAATGTGTATTTGTGTTAAGAAACAAAACAGATACATATATACAAAATGGAAAATATTACTACTTTTTTATGTACTGAAAAAATTTTGGATGACTTGTTGGATTCATGTTCATCATCTGATGATGATAAAATATTTTATATGATTATGGAAAGAAATCCACAACCGCGAGTGAAAGGCTTTTTTAGAGAACGTAATTAATGAATACTCTGAAGTTAATTTATGTCAAATTTCATAGGACAATATCTCCTACTTCTTATATATGCAATGTATGTTTATATATATAATTTTTATAGTTTAAGAAGAATTTGCGTATTAGTCGGGAAGGTGCCATTGGTCTTATTTCAAGCGATCTTACCAGGGAGCTGTCTGCTTCTTCTTTTCTAACAAAAAAAAAAACAAAAACAGCTGTACATAAAAAAAAGTGTTACACTGTTGTAATTTTATGTTCTATTCTGACCATTAAAAATGCGACATCTTTAAAATGTGGGGTAAACATTATAAAAATGTACATAATAACGGCGTAACATTTTATTTCAGAAAAGAAAACACCATAAATTTGTCACTTTGCTTTGAGGGCGTATGAGTAACAAACAGTGAATTCTAATTGTTCCTTCTGCACATTTGGTAAATTTTTGTACCTATAATCAAGGTGAATTTAAATACAAGGTGACAGCGTAGCACCAGCTGATTATTCATGGTGAAATTGAAAATGTCAAAAAGTTGTTTACAAATAGTCAAAGTTTATATAAAAAAAAAACTTTTTGACAGTGACGAAAGTTTTTACACATAGAAAAATGCCTGTTGTTCTTACCTTGTTGTAATTGTTGTAGCAATGCTGTCACCTAGTATTTAATTTCACCATGCCTATAATTGTTATTTATTCACAAAGACCTTCCAATAGTTCACATTTTTTAGATTTTTTTGCTACTGCCACTCTAGTTGCTTTCTTGTATGGCATTTAATCTGAACAGCAGCAACAACAACTACTCGTACAGCAACATCAGTAAAAAAAAATTAAAATAATCCCCCTGGCCCACGATGTCGAATGATAACGTTCGCTTAGATAAGACTTAAGACACAAACTTGATTGTGGAATAAACAAACTTGATTGAGTAAAAAATAGATACGATAAAAAGTTTGTGTCTTAAGTCTTATCTAAGCGAACGTTATCGTTCGACATCGTGGGCCAGGGAGAATGTTTATTTTATATTTGTAAAATTTTGTTGACTCAGCTGCCAAGTGATCTGTATAGTGGCGTCATCAGTTTCATTTGTTATTGGTGGTCAATTTGATTTTTGTTTTGCATTTAAATTTGAATTTTAAATGCCCAAAAAAAGACTGTCGTCGTTATTGTGGGCGGGGTAGGGGCTTTAAGTAGTTGTTTTTGGTTGGCTGGCAGGTGTACGCAACTAACTATATTAATTTAGTTAATAGATTTTTTTAATTACTTATACGAGTGTCATTCTAAAAGTCATGGCAAGCGTTTAACACGCATTTTTTTCTTAATATTAGTACGGGTAGCCCACATACATCTTAATTATTTTAATTTTGTATGTACAGTGGTGAGGACAAATGAGTGCATGCACTTTTTGTTGCATAAAAATAAAGCTAATCCAGAGAAATTTAAAAATGTTTTTTGTCATTTATATAAGGTTTAATGGCAAACAAAATAATTTACAAAACAAAATGAAAAATATTCAAATAATTGTTTAAGCTTAATTAAAATCATTATTCTCGATATTTCGCTATTGCGTTGTTCAAATTCAAATTATTTGACAAATAATTTAAAATTTATAAAATAAAACATTTTTGCCTGAAGATGTTTCACAACAATATTAAACAATTAATTGGATATTAGTAAAAAATAATAACAAAAATTAATACAAAGAAAAACTTGCAATTTTGCAAAAGTGTGTCTTTGCCCAAAAAAAAAAAACATTACATTAGTTTGATATTAATTTATTTGCATGTGGTAAACACTTTTTGCAAATTAACCAAAACACAAATGAAATTATAATTAATAATAAAGATACTGTCAATTAAGCCATTAAGAACAACATTCTAGAAATGACAAAATGTAGCTATTCCACGCGAGTAATCGCTAAAGAGCTTTAAGTAATCAATAAATTGATATAAAAGTCCAAAAAAGACATTCTAATGTTTCCAAAAAGCTATTAACGAATGTGGACGGACGCACGTCTGATGGCACCATAAATGAAAAGAGACAAGTTTTAACATCAAAATATGCTGCTATTGCTATAGGTAAATCCGTTAGTCAATGGACAGCAGGACGAGTCGTTCGCGATGTCAGTTACATCTAAAATTAAAACCTGAATTATCGCTAAAAAAAAATGTTAAATCATGATTCAAGTTTGCCAGAGAGTACAGAAATTGGATAGTAGATGACTGTAAACGTGTAAACTGTTCAGACAAATCCAAATTTAATAGTTTTCAAGCCGAAGCTCAACAATATTGCTGGCCCATAGAATTGAAAGAGATCATGTAAAGGAAGCAACGAGGAACTTCATGATATGGAGTCTCTTTACATAGAGGTCCAAGGTGCCTCTATGTAAGCAAAGAATCAAAGGAATAATGAGGAAGTAAGACTATCTACATATTTTACAAACTCATCTTCACGATAAGAGCATCTATCATGTGGATGAAGTTACTTTTCAGCTAGATGATGACCCAAAGCGTGCTTCCACAATCGCGAAAAATAGCTTATCGAGCAGAATTGTCTTTTGAAGCAGTGGTCAGTAAAAAGTTCTCACCCATTCCGATTGAGAATTTGCTGTGAATCGTGACGAGACAGTTGAATTATTTTATTCTTATACTTTGAAATGGAATCAAACAATTTACTTTATTCGAAATATAATCTTCTGGCATTATAATTTAAATATGACTTCTGGCATATGACAGGCTCGCACGTAGTCTAATCTGGAGGTAAAATTTTCGATGACTTTTTTCCAACATTTTAACGCGGCGAATGTTGTCCTCTAATTGTTCAATTGTTTTGGGCTTAACGACGTAGATTAGCAATTTCAAACAAAAAGCATTTCTCAGCCGACAAAATGGCTGCCAGTTAAAAAGTGTTTCCCATTTAAAGTTCTTTACATATAAAAAAAACACCCTATATTTGGTTGCTCTGCAAGAACATTGCATTACGCCAATTTTATTGAAACCATAAAAAACCGAATTATTTGCAAAATGTGTAACTACAACATGTGAGCGGATTTTTTTTTCGCCAATTGCTCGAAAATTATAATCACTTTTTATATAAACTGAATGTTTTCCTTTTTCAAAATCACTAAAAAAAAAGAACCACTCGGCTTTTTATAGCAAATTGTTGAAAGTAGCATAATAAGAATAAAATAACAATTGTACTTGATGTTTCTAGTATTTCTCTTTGTTTATCATAATATGTAATTATACACCCCTATCGTGAATAAAAATTTCACATGAAATTTGTTCCCTTTTATTTTTTTAACATTCACCCCTATCGTAAATAAAAATTCCATATGAAATTTGTTCCCTTTTCACATTTTCCTATTAAAATTCAATGTTAAAAAAATAAAATAGTTATGAAACACTATCTTAAGGCACAATTTCTCTCTTAAACGAATGAAGTGATCTTCCAAATTTTAGATAAAAATAGATCTTGAAAAATTTTACTTGTCTTGAAAAACTGTTCATAACTTTACAAACATCAAGTGTAAGTATATGTATGTAACACAGTGTATAATGTATACATATTGGTTTTAGGGTATACGGTGTGCCGGTTATAGTGACATTTAAAATACTTTTACATTTGCGGTCATTCACTAAATGAGTAAATACCACATTTAATCATACACTGCAACTATAGTATTTACTTAAAAACAAATAAACTTGTTGATTACGTCTTTAAATAAATTTGGTTTTATTTATTTTTTTTTTTTTGCTTGTTAAAATTAAAAGCAAACTGCGTATTTTCCCTTTCGCCTTAATAAATGACCGATTACCGATATTTGACTTACATTTTTTTTGTTTAAGAAAATATATTGTATGTATGTATGAATGTATGTAGTTATAAAAATGTATGTATGTAAACGTATGCATTTGCTGAAATTTTGTATTTTTGTTTTTTTTTCGTATTTTTTAAAAATTCAAAATGGGCTTGTGGGTTTCTGGAGAAACATTTACGATTAAATAAAATAAAATTGTTTATTAATATGTAAGTGCTGGCTGGTTTGTTTGGTTTTATGTGGTCAGTTAAATAAATAAAGTTTTTTTTATACCCTCCACCACCATAAGTGGTGAATGAGGGTATATGTATATAAGATTGTCATTCCGTGTGTGACACTGAGAAATATTCATCTGAGACCCAACAAAGTATATATATTCTTGGTCCTTATGGAATTCTAAGTCGATTAAGCCATGTCCGTCTGTCTGTGTAAAACACTCTAACGTCCAAAAAAACACAACCAAAATCAACGGAGTTTACATAAACCCGTTTGTAATTCTCCTAAGCAGTTTGGTATTATCAGCAAAATCGGTATAGAACCAAAGAACCAGACCAGAACCAGAGTTATAGACCAAAATAACCTCCATAAAAATTTGATATTTTTAAACATTAAATTTTTTGAAATACATACATATATTGCAGATATTGCCATGCAATTTTGTACACGTTATTTTTATGATAAAATAAGAAAGTGTGATGAAAATAGTAATAATCGGTTTATGATTTCTCACAGCCCCCATACAAAAATTTTACTGAAATATTACTCAATTATACATAAATGCCTGTAAAATTGGAATATCAAGACAAAATTTGGCAAAAATAAGTTTAATGTAAAAAAGAAATCACAAAACGAAATTTTTTTTAGTTCAGTCTATGTTTCACCATACACCCCAAATAAAGTCCACAGCTAAAATTCACTTAAATACGTATAAATCTGGTATAAATTTAGTTACCAGGTTAAAATTCGACACAAATAATTCTTATAGATATGTATATAAATTGTTGTACTAAATTTTATGATAATTGATGATTGCTCCCATGTAAGAACCACATCCGAAAAAGTCATTAATTTTATATATATCGTAAAAATATCGCTACCTACTCAAAACTTTATATATCTCATTTAAATATACACAAAAATCATTTCACAAAATTTTGTGAATTTCGGTCCATATTTGACAAACTCTGTAAATTACAGTAAGAATCGGTAATTACATTAGTTATAAATGATCGAAATTAAATAAAATTTCTCTAATATTTAACATAAATTATGTTGGTCGTAAAATTATCTTTCAAACAATATATAAAATAATAATAAAATTTGCACAGAATCTAAATAGAAAACACAGAATAAAAACAGTCATATAACCAGTGTAGTTTTTCTTACTACGTTTAGATGGAGGGTATTTAAGATTCGGCACAGTTAACTTGTTTAATTTTATTTTTAGTTTTTATTTATACTGATGCCTCTTTATGTCGAAAAAGGCAAATAAATAAAATAAATAAACTTACGACGAAAAGTGTTAAATTTAATAATTACAATGCGGCGTGAATGAGTTGTTTGTTGGCAAAATTAAATACTAAAAAAACACACCTGTTTAAACTAAGGTGAGATTTTATTTTTTTAATGATTTTTTTTTAAGTAAATACACTTAGACATATTTTTTATTTATTATAGTTGTTATTCATTGAAAATGTGAAAAAAACGAGAGTTGATTTAATACTTTTATTCAGACCAAATCAATGGGTATGAAATTTGTAGGAATCTTTATATTAAGAGATTAATTTGGTTGGTTTTAAAATAGTTTAAAGTGTTTTAGATAGATTAGTCAGGGAAGAGTGTGATGTATCCCTGTAACAATTTAGCTTTTTTCGAAAATAAAAATTGAAAACAAACGCTTTTTATAGGCAGTGGTGTGAAGGAATAAATTATTACTTTATTGGGTGTATAACTTAAAAATGTGGAATTCATAACAGATGGTGTACATACATATCTATTTACAGTGATATGAATCTCGGCTGATGTTTTGCACATTTATTAAGGCTCAGAGAGATATCAAAAAGTGATCTGCGGAAATCTCTCCTTAAAAGAAACTAAGCATTTTTTGAAAAAACCCATAACTTGATTTTGATAATGCGATAGAAATGTTTGTTATTAGAAATGAATTAAAAGCGTTGATTGCAAAAGGAATGAAAAATTGAATGAAATTGAAATATGTAAAACCTAATAATGCTAAATGCTCTTGCTATGTATTTTTTTTAATGTAGAGCAAAAATATGCTCAACCGTTTTGCAATTGCAATGATGCAATACCATTTCCACAAGATTGTGAATTGGGCTACTGTTTAAAAGTAGTACCTTGACTTGACTGGGGGCTCTGAATCATATTTACCTTCAACTATTTGTTATCGTTTTTACCCATAAGAGTCAATAAATTTAACTCTCCTTATGCAAATCAAATTTCATATTAAAAACTTATTCATGTTCATAAACTTGCATAAAATCTAGAAAATATTTAACAACTTTATTTTTCACATCACTTTGAATTTTTGCAACAATCAATCATCCGACACAACACACACACACACACAACAACATTCAATCATGCAGAAAAACAGAAATAAAAAAAAAAATATTCACAAAACAACAAGATAAATTAATGCAGCCCAAGCATAAATCTCAAATTAAAAGGCCAATTTGAGACAAAATAAACAAAACTTTTAAGCAGTTGATAGGGGCACATACTCTCCCTAAACTAGATACATGACATTCAAGTACCACAGTGCAAAAAGTTAAAAAGCACAAAGGAAATGCCCACATTACAAACTGCTAAACTGCTCATAAAGGTAAATTGTAATACATACAATGCAATCTAAATGAATATTCTCTCCTATGTCATGTATCGTTTCACATTTAAATGTCTACTCGAATGACTGTTAAAGGTATTTTAAGACAATCTATATGCATCAATGGATGACTGCCACACGCTGCAGGCCGTGTAACAATAACAAGACACATACTCATACAAAAACAAACACATACACACCCTGTTTTCTTTGGGCTTGATGGAAATAATAGTTGACCTAAACTTTTTTGTGGGATTTGATTTTCTTTCAATTTAAACACCAAATGGTTGTCGGCATGTATGTATATATGTAGATGACAATACCTAAATGACAATAACCATGATGACGATGACGACAACGCACCTTTAAACGCCCACGTGCCAAATTAAGAAAAAAATCTTATTAGTTTCCAAAAAACAAACAAAAGAAAAGCAACAACCCAACAACTGTCCCCAGGAATAATTGAACATTAAAAATACATGTGTATGATAGTGTGTTCAATTGCACAAACAAATGCAAGTTATAGTTATATTCCAGCAGTTCTGGGTGACAGTCCCTAAAATTAAAAATTACCAGTGGTTACAGCCTTAACTACAAGTGACTAGTACAGTCAACTTTCTTGGCATAGTTTACTAAGCCTAAGCTCCAGTAATCGCCTCTTAGATTACAACTGCTGGGTAAAATAACTACTGTCTAAAAGGCAGCATAAAAAAACTTTTGAAATAATTACATTCTAGATTACTTAGAGACTCTAAAGTGACAGTTGACTTCACGTTGGGTTTCCTGGAATGTATAAAGAATTTAATAACTTAACTTTGCATTACAATAAGCACATGGCTGACAAATGATCAAAAACTAAATATTTAAATTCAAGTCAGCCAAGTTATACGACACCAGTGAAAATTACTGTCTAAAAGTTATACACTGACTACATGTAAAACTACTGGGATTTATTAATTGATTCATTTATGCTGCATCCAGTATTGGCCGTTTCAAAAAGTCGTTTCTTGTGAATTTGCGACTTTATCATAAATATCTACTACGATTTGTAATAAGTTCAGTCAGTATAAACAAAATGTTATGCTAATCTAGATATTGAACACAATTAACAATCACTGCTGGACCAGCCTCATTTTGCAACTCCAACCCAAAATCGATACCAAAACAGTGATAGAATGCAGTTGCCTTCGTTTTTGTTTTTCAGCTACAGTGGGGAGCAGAAATGAGTACATGTTACTACTTAATGCACCTGTCATTGCATAAAAACAAAACTAATAAAGAAAATTACAGAAATTGTTTTGTCATTTCATTTTTATTTCATATTTAACAAAATAATTTATAAATCAAAACCAAAAGTATATAAATTCTAAGAAAAAAGAACAAACGAAACAAAAACAAGCCGCATGTACTCAATTTTGCACCATACAAACAATTTAGGGAATGATGATAGTATTTTTAATATTTAGTTCATAGACCGTTATTTCGTAAAACATTTTACATGTTTTGACATATGCTCCATCAACTTTTCAATACACCAATACCTCAGTTTGCGACGGGGTCATGCTTCAAAAAAAAAAAACACGAAGCAAATTAAAACGACGCAAAGGGAATTAAGATGTTATATAGCAAACCATGTAAAGATCGAAGATAGTTTCTAGGGTTACGAAAAAATTAAGTCATCGGCTTTCTTTCACTAAAAATTGGTCCAATGTTTGATGAACAGGAGGGTTACTCTGTATTTCGATTCGAAAGCAAAAGCTTTCGAAATACAATGTAAAAAGTATACAAATTCGAATGATTTTCTTTTCGAATCGAAATACGGAGTAACCCCCCAGGTTTTTTTCAACGTAAAATAGATTTCCTTTTAGCAATTGTCTGTATTACTTCCACCAGCATTCTCATTGAATAATTAATGCTTTACTTTTTATGTCATCAAAAAAGCTTTTGCTTTTGTTTGAATTACCATTTTACTTAAGGTGCCATCAGACGGGATGTATTTTACATATGTACTGTCACTTTTCTTACCCATATGTAATTCTGTATGTATGTCAAAATTTCCATTTTACATACGATTCATAATTTTTGCTATCACACATGCTTATGTTTTTCCGTATGACATAACCTATAAATGTAAACAAAAGCTGTATAAATTTCAATAATTGTTTTTTTTGGCCAATCTAACTGCACTAAATATAATAAACATAATTAAATTTATTAAAAATTAATTTTCTTTAATTTTTTTTACAATATATTTTTTCAAACAATTTTGTTTCAAAACAAAACAGCTGTTTTGCTTATGTTTGTCACAGGAAAATAGAGCGTGTTCTAATCGAAAAAATTACATATGTATTTCCACATGTATTTTACATATGCAAAGTTTCATATGTATCACACGATGTGTACAACTTTTACAGATGGAAAATTTGACAGTACATATGTAAAATACATCCCGTCTGATGGCACCTTTAATGGTATTTTCTGTGCAACTTGATTTTCAATCCAAATTGAAAACAAAAACTCCATTTCGATCATCAACCCACTGCTCGTTTAAAAAAATTTTAAAGACTCGAACCCAAAACAATGCAACCCAAAAATCTAGCAACTTTAAAAAAAAACGCAAAACGAAACGACGCAAAGCGAGGTATTGGTGTAAATTCATTTGAAATACTCTCTTCTTTGCGCTAAAATCCACTATTAAAGCTCGTCCAATTGTTTTTGAGTTAATGGGTATTGTGACCAGAAATTCTCAATCGGAATGAGGTCGGGACTATTTGCTGGCCACTTCATCAAAAGAAAATTCTGCTCGGTAAGCCAAGCCATTCTTTCTCTATTTTGAAAGTGTGCTTTGGGCTATCTAGCACACTCGCTCTTATCATTAAAAAAAAACAGTTTCTTTGGCTTGAGTGCATTAATTTTAATAATTCAAAGAATAAGTAAGACGAAGTAATATTTTTAGACAATTAAAACATTGAATTGCATTTTCTGCCCTGCTAAGGACGTCATCAGCAGGGTTTGTTGTCCAAGATCTACTTGTAAATATCATCTATTTAACTCACCATTCTTAAGAAATAGATTTGCGGAATAAATCATATTTCTTTTTACATGTTATTCTTAGTATTATTACTGATTTGTAGTTGTTATTTTTATTGCTGCGTCTACCATTGGTTGACAATATCAGCAATGTATGTCATTGTTCTCATTTCTTCTTTATGGTAGATTCTGTTTTTTGCAACTATGAAACACCGGAGATGAGATGACAACTTTTTACGCCGTGCCTTGATCTTAAAAATCTGGAAAATAGGTATGCAAAATACATAGATAGTCTTCTTTCCTCATAATTACTTTGATTCTTAGCAGTGCACATTAGGTCAAATGACAGCTTTTTCTGTGCTAAATTAATTACGACTACATTATAAGAGTAATCGAAACAGTTATTATATGGATTATATAATTATGGATGGTTCCAATAAAAAAATGGAATTTAACCCATAAGTGACCAAAAATTAACCCTCTAGCACCCATTAATTTAAACACAGTGTATAGAATTAGATAATTTGTTTTTTAATACTAAAATATTTATTAATTGTTTATATCCAATTCATTTTGTAAAATTAATTCAAAGGAGGCTTCTTCACTTTCATTAATTTCGTCTTCTTGTTCGTTATGGTGAAGTTCTTCTGTTGGTAAATGGAATTGGCTTCTTAGGATGCTCGTCACAAATTTTACGCATTTTTGATGGTCTTCTTGGACTTTGAATACTTTCTTTTAGTATTGCAGCCAAATCGGTATCACCTTCTTTACGTGCTGATGTTGCTGCTGCACGAACGAGAAGACTTGTATCAGCTTTCGCATTTGCAAGCTCTGCCGCTTCTTTTCTTTTTCCAAATTCCGATTTTTCGCTGAATGGTACACGAGGACGTCCAACAGCGCCACTTGTTGCCTTTTCTAAAATGCCATCTACCACAATGTTTAATTCAGCATTTAGCCATGCCTGGTTTTGGCTTTTGAATACATTTGTCTTTCTATGACACTTTTTCCACTTTTGTTCTAGTTTTACGCAGAACAAATTAATTTTTTTGGTAATTTGTTTCACCATTTCATCAGAAATCGACGAGCTTTCAAGTTTGTCATATACCTGTTTCAAAACGGCATCAACTTTTTGTTTTTTTGTACTTTCCTTTCGCCATACTTCAAAAAGATCAATCTTTTTTATACAGAGGTTACCTAACAAAAAGAGGCATTACTCGCAAAACGCAAAAAATCGCAATTTTTGATAAATACCAAATAACTCACTAGATAATATTCTAATTATTTTGTGCTATTTGAGAGTGGAGAAATGGGGTATATTTTTTTAAAAGCTTTTAGAATATAAACATTTTATAAAAATTTAACTATTTATAGATGTTTACGCTAATGAGTTATTTATTAAGTATAGCGACATATATATAAAACAGTTAAAATTAAAAATATATCTACTTACTTGGCTCTTTCTTTTCCATTTTACTCTAATAAATTACCACAAACACAGTCCGAGATATACGCACTTAAAGTTGACCCCGCACTACTTAACATAGGAACACAATTATAGAAAAAATTTAATCAGTTGACTTCGACACGCTGCTGTATAACGGTTATTTGTATTTAGTTAAAACAAAAAACACTTTTTTTATTCTGAAGTCTTTAGAATTAAAAAACAACAACAACAATAGTAAAACTGCAATAGTAAAAATGGACTTTCGCACAGAAAAATGTGTCGGTTGACCTAAAGTGCAGTGGTACGAGGTGCCATCATGTAAGGCTGACATGTGCTTCAATATTCCATTAAAATATTTTTTTTTTAATTCTCTAAGCTATTCGCGCCCAAGTCTTCGGCTTTGAATCGATCAAGTTTAGATTTGTCTGACAAGTTTACACATTTCCAGTGTTAGACTGTCTAATTTCTGTGCTCTCTGGCAAACTTCAACCTTAACATGTTTTATCGACAATGCAGGTTTTAATTTTTTTACTGCTGAGATGTAACCAATATTGCGAAGGGCTCGTTTTGCTGACCATCGATTAACAGGTTTTCCTATCGCTAGAGAAGTACATACATATACCTAATTCTGTTTTTACACGGTTTTGATTTTTTAATTTTTTACACGATTTTATTCCATTTAGCACGATTCCAAATCTTTTGGGCTTAATTTTTTTTTTTTTTTTTGTTAAATTTAATTTTTTCGAAATATGTTCATCATATCACAAATTTAGGGGAATCCCCTTTCAAATGAACTATTCATACATACATTTTTGACATTACTTTTAAGCATAGAGAGCATATCTTTTTTTTTAATAAATTCGCTTGTGTAAAAACACATTCTATATGCGATTTAATATTATAAACCTGAATTGTTAAGCTAGATTTACACGATTGAAATTTTTTTCTTCAAAATTGCTCTTCAAAATGCTTCAAACTCGTGTAGTTATTAAATATTAAATTGTTAATCCACTAATTTTAACAGTTTTTAGAGATAAGGAACCAATCACCTATTTTGCATACGATCAATGTCTTTGTTTACACAAAGTTTCCCGGAACCAATTACCTTGTAAAAAGATTGTTATAATGAAACGTTTAACCGCTTATGCTCTGATTTGAGAACAATAGAACGCCTCTTTTGACTCTTAGGAACACTGATTAACGTAATTCAAGCCGCTTAGCTTTTATTAGCAAACTTTAGAGCTTCATGTTGTCATTGCTAAACTATTATGCTCAATGGCGTCTGACAATTTATTTATTATTTAAATATGTATTTTTATTCGACCTTTATTATTTCAATTATTACTAATTTTTCAAGCTTAAGGTCTTTTTTTATATATAAAATATATATATTTATTTATTTATTATTTATTATAATTTGATTTCTGTTGTTCTTCTATTACTAATATGTAAACAAGTAAAATATCAACACTTTTCTTGTTATTACAATATGCCACTATTAAAAAACAAAGTTCCTGTTAAAAAACCCCGTTAGTGTGATACAAACACTTAATAATACATTTGATCTGATATCCTGTAAAAATACCGGATTAATTGAAAATATCGTGACCAGTACCAGTTAGTAGCTTGCTGAAGACAAGTGTTGATATTTTGAACTACGCATTATTTTAGTAATTCTAAATCTTAAATTACGAAATGCTTTTATCCCCTCACCTAACAAATGTAAAGAATGCCTTTATATGTTTTGATTTAACAACAACTGCATTGCCAAAAAAAAAAAAAAAAAAAGACCAACATGACCAGAAAATAAAACAAACACCATATGACAATTGCAAATTGATGGCCATTCTGTCTTTTTTTTCAATTTATTTCAGTGTTACTGTTGAATTTGATTTAAACATTCACTGTCATACGAGGCGTTTAAAGTACACAAAGTATTTCTGTTGAACATAGACCCAACAGGAACTTTATGACTGAAGACCGTAGCGAAGTTCCAAAATGGAACATTTTGAAGTAGGTCTGAATTCTTTCAACATTTCTAAAAAATTCAATAAAGTTATTTACATATACTTACATATTTTACAATGTTTGTTAAATATTCACTTGATTGAAAATACCTTTTGTATATTTGGTCTTAAGATTTCGGTGTTTGAATACAAATTGTTTTACAGTCATAATTCAGCTCTGGATAGAAAAAGAACTCGCGCGTCATTGCCATTATCTCTGAAGATTAATCAGGCCGTCCTTGTTTCGCTGCCTACGAGAGTCTTGCGACTCACTCACATTGGTTAATGTTTGTTTGACCGCATGTTATCGTTTTTATACCCTTTACCTTCATGTAAAGGGTATATATAAGTTTGTCATTCCGTTTGTAATTTCCACAATATAATTTTCCGACCCTATAAAGTGTATATATTCTGGATCCTTATAGATAGTGGAGTCTATTAATCCATGTCTGTTTGTCTGTTGAAATCAATTTTCTGAAGTCCTCAGATATCTTCGGGATCCAAATCTTCAATAATTCTGTCAAGCATGCTTTCGAGAAGTTTGCTATTTAAAATCAGCAAAATCCGTCCATAAATAAAGAAGATATGAGCAAAAATCCGAGACAACCTGTGAAAATTTCATCAAAAAAACTTAGTGTATTAATATTGTTACGAATAATTTCATCAACAGATGGCGTTGATCAAACAAAGTGTTCGAAAACTTTTAGTGTGTTCTAAAACCGTAATATAAGTGTGTAAAAAGACAATGGCGCATATTCAGAAATGATAACTAAGTTTAAACTTTTTTAAGTACCAACTTAAGTTATTCTTAGTTGATTACTTTCAGCACGAAAAGTTACAACTTAATTATGGGTAAAGCTGTAACTAAATGTCAACTAACAAATACATTTAAAGAACAGCTGATTGATTTTATTTCTTGTCGTCGATGATGTTAACATATTTGGCCACCAATTCTTTAAATGTAGTTTTTTCATCTGGTGACCAATTTGTGTCTCTAAAATACACAAAGCAATAAATACATATTTTTTTTTAACAATAATAATAAACTTACCTTATTTTCTTTGCTAATTGTGTCCATTTTGACCAAAAAAATTACAAAAGAAAGAAAACAAACTAGAGATGTGTTTTTCGTCAACAAAAATCTACTAAATGCAGTGTTGCATTTCTTTTAACAGCTAAAAGCAGTTGCTAAGTTAGTTACGATTTGTGAATAATATTTTTAACTATTTGTGAACTATTTTTTAGTTTCTGTTTAATAAGTTTCGACTTTAGTTACGATTTCTGAATATGCGCCAATGTGTTCATTTTTAATTGTGTTTGTGTACATTTAAATAAATAAAGACTCGTTAATACATATTTTCTTCAAACTACTTGACGCTTTTATTTTGCAATTAAAAAGAATCCGGTTTATTTAAAGGAAATAAACCACCGTTTTTAAAAGATAAAAACGTAACAATATAATATATATATACGTATGTATGTATATAATATAATTATGCATTCACAACAAAGGTGAAGGGTATATAAGATTCGGCATAGCCTTACTTGTTTTTTATATAACCTATAAGTTTAGTGGTGGAGTACCAAACAAAACTCATTTTAGATTTTGGTGGAGACCATTAAACTCAGGAGTTGAATTCGAGAAGTCCGGTTTCCTATACGAAGGTATAGGCCGGGGGATATTCCTGGACGAGTCTCCTTTTGTATATTGGTAATGGCGTTATGATATATACATATATCAGGCCAAATAAATCCTCCTATTAAGGAGGCAACTTAAAATACAAACAAATAAAACAAGTTCTTTTGTTGCAAATGTAAACGGCAAGGGAACTATGTAACACAACACTTAATAAATGACTAAATCTAAACCGGTTGTAGTTCTAATGCTTTGTATGAAAGTGTTGGGGGTCAATTGCCACCTGATTCTAGAAACTCTAGTTCCTAGCGGGTCTTTTAAAAAGATTGTCATTTAAATATGCAACATTTGTTTAGACTGCTCCCTTCTTTTTGTATCTAATGTTGTATATGTACCTAATATTATAGGTAGGTTTGTATTTATATAGATTCTATGTATTTCTTTGTATGTCAACGCCCTTTATTCGCTGTTGTTCGTTTATACATAAATATTTGTTGTTATAGTTTAAGTTGAATTTCAGTTTTGCTATAAATGATTTACTTTTTATTTCATTTATTTTTCTACATTTCATTTGTTAAAGTCAATGACTTGATTGCAAGTTGACAATTAGCGCTTTGACAACTCTTACTTTACTTGGCTTCGTTTTGCTTTAGTTTACTTTACTTTACTTTATTTATTTTTTTTTTCAAACAATTATGCTCTAAATATAATAGTATGTTTTCGTATTATTGTTGAATTTTTTTGGTTTCGAAACGGTCAGGCCTTTTTTTCGTTCACCAAAAATTATAAAACAAAAATAACACAGAAAATTACAATGTATTTTTTTTTTATAATAACTGGCCATTTTTTCATCGGGTTGGTGACATACTTTTACTTCTCTTGAAGGCATTTGCATTCATTAAAAACAGTCAATCAAATGAGCTCAAGAGGGGAAGTATAGCCTAGAGAATATGGATACATTAGTATGCCGTCAACTTTTGTTATTGATACTAATTCTGAGATCCAATTTAATTTTGATAGATTTAGTTTTTCTACCACTGCAGAATTGTGCTGGCTAATATAAATTATAAATTTATTTTAACTGTACTTCATAAAGTACAGTGGCTTTCAGCTTATTTTATGCAGTGCTTTTTATTTTGTTTGCAAATTTTCATAAAATAAAAACTAACATGAACTTAAAAAGGAAATTGGTGTCATTTAAAAGAAAAAGTGTTATAGCCTAACAAACAAAAAACATTTATTACAGAAATACTCGTTTTTTAACGTCACAACTTGTTTATTCTGGCACGTATGGGTTACGAAAACTATCAATTACACGATTTAATATTTGCCTTTATTATCTACAACAGATTTGAGGCGATTTGACGTATTTAGCTGCAACCAGTTTTTGGGTAATACTCAGCGAAATATTCGACCACTCCGTCAGCAGCGCTTTTTTAAAATTGTTTTTGTTAGAAATGTTGTGTTTCTTAGGCTGATTTCTAAAACTACCATAGATTTAATAACATAGAGCCTTCTTAGAAAATGCAACAATTAAGCAGCCGATGCGCAAACAACATAAAAATAAGCATCACAAAATTGACTAATGCAATAAATGAGCATCAGCATCGCAAACTAATCACAGATGCGCATCAGATGCAGCGTAGTGATGCATTTCCCAGACCTTAAAGTCTACCGATCGATTCAGAATCACTTCCTGACTCGATTTAAAGATGCCCATCCTTCTGTCCGTCTGGCTGGCTGTCCATATAAAGCTTGTGCGCAGAGTACAGGTCACAATTTTGAATATATTTCAATAAAATTTGGTACGTGATATTTTTTCAGCCGAAGGACGGATGGAATTGAAACTGGTGGAAATCGGTCCATTATTTCACCTGGCCCCCATACAAATGTCCTCCCGAAATAGGAGTTTAACGATCATAAATGTTTAAATTATGCAAGGATCCAAACACATTTCACCACAAATGAGTAGTAAATGAAGCCAAATCACATCTTAATAATGACGTCTAATTTTATAATGGTCGGTCCATAATTAATGAAAACTTGAAGTCGCGATCAAACTGTCATGATAGACGGACGTGGATCATTGCTTAAAATTCTTTGTCGTTTATTTTGTGTATTTTTTTACATATTCATATTCTTGTGTAAAATTGTTGTTAATAAATTCCAAGAGAAATAGACTCTTATTCATAAACAAAAAAAAAATAAATTAATTATGAGTGAGCATAATGCTCTTTACTCATTTACAAACGGTGACAAAAACAATGTAAAAAATAAATCTATTGATACACCAAAAATAGAAAAAGCATGCAAAAGAAAAAGTGTTACAATGATAGAATCAACACCTAAACATTTAAAAAATAATTATTGGGCAATTCTTGCTGATGGAAAAAATTGTAATAACGAAGTAATACAACAATTTAAAAAACATGTGCAAGATAGAGAAATACCCACAACATCCAAAACTGTCACTTTAATTACCTCTCCAACTACTGAGAGCAAAACCAATAATAATGCTTGTAATAGCAATAACAATAATAATACCAATGTTGAAAAAACGAATTCTAATCAAAATAAAAATAAAAAAACACCTCCACTCTACATCTTTGATGTAGATCCTAACTCTCTTATAGAATTCGTTAAGAAAGGCCTTAATATAAATGATTTCAAGATAAGAGAATATAATAACAGTAAAATTCAACTACTCACCTCTTCGATAGACGACTATTCCAAAATAAGAGCATATCTACTGGAAACCAAAACAAAATTTTTCACCTTTACTCCTAAAAATCTAAAAACAAAAACCTTTTTGTTAAAGGGCTTATCTGCCAAAATAAATACTGATCTAATATTAACTGAATTAAAGAAGTTTGAAAATGAAAATTTGGAATTTATTAAAGTAAGTCCATTTACAACTAAAAGAGCTGATGCCAATGGACATGATTTACCAATTTATATGGTTCAAATAAGCGGTGAGAGTAAAATTAGTGAACTCAAAACAATCAAGGGGCTGCTATATCGTTGTATCCATTGGGAAGGCCTACGTAAATCTGAAATAGCACAGTGTAGAAATTGCCAAAGCTTCCTGCATAGTGCTTCAAATTGTTATCTACCACGTAGATGCGTTAAGTGTAATGATAATCACGAAATCGGTAAATGTTCGTTACAAGAGGTTCCAGCAACTGAAAGAGAGAAGCTTTTCTGCGTGCTATGCAATAGTTATGGTCATCCAGCATCATACAAAGGTTGTCCAAAATATAAGGAGCTTCAGCAAAAGCTACGCGCTAAAAAACAACAGTTGTCAGATAAAAGGACACAAAATTCCCCAATTATTATTAAGGATAATATAAGTTATGCCAATATGTTAAAAAATAATTTTACACCACAAAATGTTAACTCAGATCACACAATTAATAATATCTTAGAACAATTAAATAACTCAGTACAAGCCTTATCTAACCAAATTATTAATCTGAACAAACAATTACAATTACAATCGTCTAGAATAGATGCTCTTTACTCTATTATAGAATCTTAATTATTTACGATGGCTGAAACAATTGCAAAAGAATTAAATATTATCCACATAAATATTAACTCCTTAATTAACTTAAGTAGAAGATACAACCTTAGTGTATTCCTAAATAATAACAATCCAGATTTAGTTTTAATTAACGAAACAAAACTTAACTCCAAACACAAACTGAATTTTGAAAACTATAATTTTATACGAAACGATAGAAAGAACGCCAAAAGGGGGGGAGGAACAGCTATTCTGATCAGAAAAGGAATAAAATATAGCCATCACAGTAATAAAAACCTCAATCTTTATAGACACCTAGAAACATCCATAGTAAAAATACCTTTTTGCCCAAATAAGACACTTTTCATTATAGCTGCCTATTACCCTTCGGGAAACAATTGCAATCTTTTCAAATCAGAGCTTTTAAGTCTTTTTCAAACAATGAATCTGGAAAATACAGATAATTATTATATTTTAGCCGGCGACTTAAATTGCAGACATACTGACTGGAAAAACTCAGAGTCGAACACTAAAGGCAACCATTTGAAAGAATGGATAGTGGATTACGAAATAAGATTTAGATGTAAACTACTTGCGACTTGTAGTCCATCATACCCACGATGTAATTCTTATCTGGACTTGTGCATAATTGATTCGAGACTGAAGTTTTATAGGACAAATGATTCCATGAATTGTCTCGAGACTGTGGGATATGATAGTGATCATGATGCAGTTAAAATCAAATTATTAGGAGTTGAAAATTACCACCCTCTTTCGTTCTTTAAAGAATCTCCCGAAGCATTGTTTAATTTTAAGAAAACGAATTGGAAGAAACTCAAAAATATGCTATTAAGAGAAACCAATGATAATATTATAATTCCGAATGATAGGAACCTAATGAATAACGAAATAGATTTTTATTTGCGTGAACTTAACGATTATATTATAAAAGCCATGGACACATCAATTCCAAAACATAAAACACATGACTCGACTGAGAGGTTCACCAATTCGATTATTAAAAAGTTACAGGTAGAGAAAAGTAAAATTCTTACCATTATTAAACGTTTCAATAGACTAGAAATCTTTTTAACACAATCCGAAATTAAAGTTCTGAAGGCGAAATTGAAGCTAATTAGAAAACTCCTTAACGACAATTTTATAATCTCAATAAATAAATATTTTCAAGACAAACTTAAACAACTCAGTCCTAAAGACTCATCAAATATGTTTGGTGAAGTGAGAAAACAGTTTAAGCCAACACGACCTTTCGAACTAGATATTCTGAGAATTCCTCTAGAGGATGAAAGATTGATAAGAAACGGTGGTATCGACCCCCAAGTTCTAGAAAAGGAAGGTGAGAATTATTTGATTTACGGGGAAGAGCATAACTTAAATATATTTGGTTCGTTTTTAGAATCGGTTCACTCTTTTAAGGAGATTGATCCTGATAATACAGTACATCTGGAAGTTGATAGTCGTTTCAATGATTTTTTGGAAGAAAAAATGCAATATGAATACAACTTTTCAACCTTGACAACATTTTCACAGTCAAATAAAGCAGATGACTTAAACGAAACTCAATTAAATAACATTTTTGTTCAAAAAGATACAGTTTTATCAATTTTTAAAAAATTAAGACCTAAATTGTCATCAGGAGTTGATAATATCCCCAACGTTGTATTGCGTAATTTACCCGAAAATTTAATATTCAAATATGGAATACTTTTCAATAACATGCTAAATAATGCTTACTTTCCCCGTGCTTGGAAGCAAGCCAAAGTGATAGTTTTACCCAAGAAAGATAAGGATACATCAAATCCAAAAAATTTACGGGCAATAAGCTTGCTTCCAAATATAAGCAAAGTATTTGAAGTATGTATCAATATGACTATAAGCAAGTTTTGCGAGAAAAATAAGTTAGTTAGTGAAAGACAATTTGGCTTTAAACACAAGCATTCAACAGTACATGCAATTCATTTATTAGCTTCAAATATTCAATGGAATCTTAACAAATCTTTATATACTGGAGCTTGCTTAGTCGACTTTGAAAAAGCTTTTGACAGTATTTGGATTCCTGGCCTTATTTTTAAATTGCTCAAATATAAATTGCCATTTCATTTCGTAATTCTTATACATAACATGCTAAATAACAAAACTTTCTCAATTTATGGAAAACAATCAGTTAGTACTGGAAAATTCAACATTGTCAACGGATTACAACAGGGAACTGTTAATTCTCCTATACTGTTCAATTTATACTTGTTAAATTTACTAGACAAAATGGACAATGTTATAGCCTTCGCAGACGATATAACTATATATCATGCTGACAATACAGTTGATAAAATTAATGACGGTTTGCAAAATAAATTTTTGATAATTGAAAAATATTCTAAAGATTGGCACATGAAGATCAATTTGGACAAATGTGAATGTATTCTTTTTAGGCCACCGGTTGGGAAATGTATTAGTAATATTCGAAGAAACTGGAAGTCATTTGGTATTAGATCTACAAATAATATAAACATTCCCGTAAAACAAAGTGTTAGGCTATTAGGAATAGAGTTAGATAAATTTCTATACTTTTACAACCACATTAATCAAAAACTTATAAAAGCTAGAAATGCATTTTTTGTATACAAAAAATTCTTTTTTTCTAAATATATACAACCAAGGGTTAAAATCATCATGTATCAGAGTTTAATTAGACCAATTTTATCATATGGTTGCCAAATTTGGTTTAATATTTGCCCCTCGTATATGGAGAAGATTCGCGTTTTCGAAAGGAAATGTCTCAGATGTTGTACTTCATTGTACAGATCAAAAAGTAGCAACTACAAAAAATACATTTCAAACAAAATCCTCTATGAAAAAGCCAAAATATCTAGATTTGATAACTTTATTATTCATATCATAAGAAATCACATTGTAAACAGCTCTACTATCATTGAAAACAATTTAATTTTGGCTCCTTACTACGCTGACGAGGAATATATTTCAAAAACAATCGAAAATGGTTTCATCCCTCCCGAGGCTTTTCTATATCTTGATAAAAATGGTTTTATTCAAAACGAAGAAGGTATTCCCATACTTTATCATATTTACAGACGATCCAATGAAAAAACTATAAGTTGTAATGAACTAACATCTGAAAACTGTCGTTTTGACACTAGTATTTATTTGGATGATAAAAATATTAAACCTAATCTGAATCTTAATAAATATTGGTGGCTAACTCAATAATAATTCTTTTATTTTAACCCTTGACCTTTTATTTTATCTTTACAAATATAAAAGTAAGATTTTTATTATCTTTTTGCTTACATTAAACCTGGATACCAAAACTTTTATAGACATATATATACTAATATTTAATTAACCAAAAAATTAACTTTACTAACAAATACGTCTTATACTTGAGTGCTCTTTAAAATGGGACTTTGTATATAAAAAAAAATTATCAAGATACTTTTTGTTTATTTGGAGTTTGTAATTTTTGTTCTAAATATATATTAAATAAACATTGAAAAAAAAAAAAAAAAAATTAATGAAAACTTCCATATTAGGCCCTCTACGTAATTCACTTTAAACTCCATAAATCTTTTAAAAGTAATTTTATGGAGATAAAGTTTAACATACATAATATTTATATGTATTCACGAAAGTCATGGTTGTAAATTTTTGAATGATCGGTTAATAATAGGTTATATCTCCCATATATCGCCTATTTCTCAGAAACTGTTTTATACATATACTGGGGGGTTACTGCCTATTTCGATTCGAAAAGAAAATCATTCGAATTTGTATACTTTTTACATTGTATTTCGAAAGCTTTTGCTTTCGAATCGAAATACGCAGTAACCCCCCTGGTGTTGTAGGTTATTATATGATCGAGCTTGACCGACTATACATTCTTACTTGTTTTTTATTTACTTATTTGATATCTGTTAATTGGCAATACTTCCCTTATTACTGTTCATTTTTTTAATTTTTGTGTTTCTGTTCTTTTTCACCGCTTTTCTGAAGTTTATGACAAGCATTTTCAGTGTTGTACAGATAAATTTACAGTTGCTTATAATTTCGTAATTATGTTAATATTTTTTTATTTATATTTTACAAAAAATTACACAGAAAAAAAAATGTACATAAGTATACATTTTATTTAATTATTAAGACATTAAGGTTTTTGAAGCTGGTGTTGCACTGTGGGTTTGAAGGTGTTGCAGGCAATTTTTTTATTTAATAAGTTTTATTGACAAATAGCTCTTTGCTTGTATTATTAAAAAATATACAATAAAAATATTATGCTTTTATCCTAATAAGTTCCAATTTAGACGACGCAATTCTTTCAGAAAAATTGTGTACCTTTTAGACATCGCGGTGAGGGGAAGATAAGACGAGTACACACTGGATTGTTCTTGTTACATAAGAATGAGATTGAAACACATACATATGTGTATACAAATGTGTGTATACTCTCACATATTTAAAAGCATAAATGATTAGGGCAATAAAATTGTGCTTTGTCAAAATCGAAGAAATTTTAAGGAATTAATTGCAAAAATTGTTTCAATTTTCGACTAAGTTAAAAATATATACAATGTCGGACAAAATGAAGTAAAGTAAAATTTCCTGTTTTGTTTGTAAAGGTCATAAGGTAACAAATTTTTAAATGAAAAATATAAAAATATTTTGTTTTAAAAATTTCTATTTTATTTCCTGTTTTTTTTTTTTTTTTGATAATTATAAATTTTCTAATAATTATAAATTATAATTTTATTTTTAATTGCGTTATTATCTTAACCGATATTTATGTACTTCTTTGCAAAGTCTAACCGCTTTTTTATATTTTATATTTTGTAGATGAGGCTTTTTGTTTTGGACAGTTCGGGTCGAAATATTTAATTCTAGTTCCTCCTTAAAATCTCTGGCTGTCGTGAAAGAATTTTTTTTGCTAGAATTGCAATACGATCATCGTCTAGATTAGTTATTTAGGCTTTTGTTTGACTTTCTTATTTAATAAAGCGTGACCATTTCGAGGTTCCCTACTTTTTTAAAGAAAAAAAAACAGAAAATTCAAATTTAATGGGGAATGTTTATTATCATTTGAAAGAACATATATTTTTTGAAGATTATGTCTATCAAATTTGGGCCGTTACTATGTCGCAGATGGTCTATCCGTTGAGTCTAATTTTCGATGACTCGTTCGATCATTTCGACTGGTAACTGGCGAATGACACGCGTTATGTTCTCTTCCAAGGCCTGAATCGAAACGGGTTTGTCCGCATAAACTTTAGACTTTACATATATACAGGAAAAAGTCTAATGGTGTGATAACACACGATCTTGGTGGCCAATCGACCGGCCCAAAACGTGAAATTATGTGCCCACCGAAGTGTTCTTCCAATAAATCCATTGATAGATGCGATGTGTGGGAAATAGTCGGTTATCATGGCACGATAACGGTCGCCATTGACGGTTTCGTTCGCACAGGCATAATTTTTTAAGAAATATGGACCGATGATTCCATCCATTGTTTTTTCTGAATCTCTTTAGGTTGCTCTTCGTCCCAAAGGCGTCCCAAATGTTGCGAATTGTACGCTCCGTGGGCCGATTATGCTGACCAGAAATTGCACAAAACACATTCCTCACAGAACGTGAATTTTCGTAATAAAGTTGAATGATTTGTAAACGTTGTTCAGGCGTAAGTCTTTGCATTTTGAAATCCCAAACAATACTAAACAAAAATAATATGACAGCATGACACGACTCACACGTGATCTGCCAAAGAAAATGCTATTGAAAAAAGTATTTCTGACCGCAGATTTTGATATCTTGTTATAATTAGAACTCATGTAGAAGAAAAATATCAAAAAGGTAAAAAGAAGGTTACAAAAGCGCACTTTATTTTGTACGACAGTGTATAAAATTTTATTCTTACACAGTTTTTGTTATAACCTCCCATAGTGCTTGTGATTAGTTTGCCAGTTTAATTTGTTGTCATATATTCTACTTAATTTAAAAAAATTTTTTAGTTTTTTTTTTTTTTATATTTTGTTAAATTTCAGTTTTATTTTTTGTGTTAAACCATGTAAAAAGGAACCCCCATAATTATAAAATATTGGTTGCTGTGGATTACTCTCTTAGACAGTTTTCAAGCAACTGCTGCTTATTTAAGCATATTAGCGATAATTCTTTATTATATTTTGCATAATTTTTATTTCTTACTTTCGGTTATTTAGTTGGTTGGTTGTTTGGCTGCTTAACAAAATGACATAAAGTCTTATGTTGTGATATTATTATTATTATTAACTTCATTATTGTTGTTTTCATGGCGTTTTAGTTTGTCCGCACATTGTCGCCTTTATGTCGCCCAATTAAGTTGTGATTGTCTCATACGATGCTTTGTTTCATTTTATGTGTTTTATTTTTCGTTCGTTTGTTCGTTCATTCATTTATTCATTCATTGGCTATGTGGCGATTGGTTGTTTGTTTGTTGGTGTCTCTTCTGTTGTCTGCAAAAATCGCTGACAATTAAGTTCAAACACCTGCAATGCACTCACTCTTTCATTGATTCATTCGGCTTGCTAATTCATATTGCTTTTTAGTTTTTTGCTTTTCTTATGCTTAACGGTCACACTGGGCAAATATTTAACGGAAAAAAGTAACCTCTAAATAAAATTAGCCAATTCACAATGTGTGCTATTCTGTCCTATTTGTCCTATTGACTAAAAACTTATGACTGTCATAAATATGTTGTTGGTATTTCATATTTAAAAATATAATATGACAATACAACATTGAAACTCATGTTTTTTTGCTATGCTATTTAATTCAGTGATGACAGACTCACATTGAACTTTGTTGATTCTGACATAATTGTATCCATTGCATATTTTTCACACAATTCCTCCATAATTTTTCTTTTTCTGTTTTGCTGGCCGTTTTTTATTTTAATAATTGCGCCCTTAAAATATTTTTATTTATATTTGACGTTTGATGTGTATTGAATGTGTTTATTCAGTAATGACGTTTATGAAAATAAATAATATACGACAGGCCGTTCACAACAGTGCTATTTGGCCTTAAATAGTATTTTATGACTTAGGACTTTAGAACACATTGTGAATTGGCTAAATATATTTGAACTCGTTTATTTATTTATGAAAAAAACCTTTTCTTATTTAAAACAAGACACAACAAATATTTGGTTTTATTTTATTTAATGCTGTTTAATCTGGCAGAGTAAACAACGTCAAACAAATTTGTGCTAAAACAAGTGGTTGCTGTTTTTTAGTAAATATTTGCCAAGTGTGACCGTACCTTTAATTTTATTGTTTTTCATTTTTAATAAGCATTTCAGTTTGTGTTTTTGTTTGGCTTAGAGAAAAATGTTTGTTTTATTCTTAATATTTGGAAATTTTCTAAATTTGTCAAGCTGGCGTATGAGTAATTTTAATTGTAATTAAAACTATGTATGACTTTCTAACTATCTTAGCCTTTTAGCACAGAATTAGATTTGTATACAGACTTTAAAATTGCTTTAAATTATAAGAAACATATTAAAAAAAAAACTAGATTTATTAATTTAATTTATATGTAACTTTATAAGGATTGAATTGAAAAACTAACTTAAATTGACTTAATCGAATATTCTTGACATTAAATTGGTTTTGCTGATTAGTGCTCTAAATTTTATTAAAGCAATTGCTAATTCATTTAATATACTCTTAATATTAATTATGTCTTTTTTATCATTTAAAACTCTTAAACTATGATTGTATAACCGCCTTAATTTGATAATAAATTCAATAATTAATTAATAATTTATTTCAATATTTTAAATAAACTTAGTTTGCAACGTAACATGGTGGCTGGTTAAATCTTTTAATAAAAATCTCTTAGAATTGATTTAAAATTCTTAACTGTTTACGCCTGTTTTTTTTTTGTCTTGTTTAAACGGTTGGTGTTTTTTTTTTTTTTTTTTTGTGTCCAACAGAACCAAACACCCCCTGGAGCATCTATTGAATTGTATTTAGCGCCACCTCTTTTTTGTTCGTTGATCTGTTCCATGCAATTCTTAAACATGTTCTTTTTTAAGACACAGATCTAGCGTTGAAAGATTTAAATACTAAATGCTAAAAACCAGCAAAAAATCTTTTAGCAAAAACAAATCTTAAAATTCTAAAACAAAAATTTAACAAAAACTAAATAAGCAAACAAACTAACAAACGGACTGACGTACAAAAAAATATAGCAACTGCAAGCGAAAAAAAAAATATTAATATAAAATTCTACAAATAAAATATTTATTACCCAGCACGAGTCAACACAAGCAACTCGCTGTTGCAACAAAATGCAACCAATAGTTGGTTTGCAGGCAAATTCAGAGGCAACCGACCGCCAAAATCGCCAAAAAAAAAACGGCAACGACACACAGCTAACAAACACACACACACACACTCTCTCTAAACAGTCTTCAAATGTACAATATTACACCGGCTGCTACTGGCCTGGACTTGCAGTGACTGACTATGGCATGCTGCTACTGCTGCTGCCAGCTAGCGAGCCAAAGATTGTCTGGTAATAAATTCCAAATTATTCACAACCAAAAAATCGAAAAACATAAAAAAATAAAACACATGCAAATATGAACAAACGATCAAAAATTCGTTTTTAACTATTAAAATCGTAATATTTAAATATTTATTGTAAACAAATTTACTTACAAAAGAAAAAAAAAAAGCCAACGATGGTGGTGGTGCATTTTGTTTGTCTTCTATTTGTTTGGCAAAATGCTGATCACCTTTCAGCCATGTAAATGGCCAGTGCTGGTAAAGAAGGCGTCTGACAAGGCAGCATCATTGATAATTTGCCAAATTTAATTGGGATTTCCTTTGAGTTTTTTGTTGTTTTGGGTGGCTTTTGAAGATGTTGACAGTAATTTAATTTTGCATTTCGTATATATTAATAAATAAAGTAATAAATTATATAATTAGTAGTTGAAACTTAAGGTCAACATTTGCCACTATAATTTTATCAGATCTTTATTTATAAAAGGACTTTTAAAATTAGTTGCAATCATTCTATGCAATCAAGAACTTTGTAATACTAGGTTTCCACGACGACTTGAATCACCTGCTTCGCTCTCTGAATCATGTTTATGAATCATGCTGTTTACATGACCATAAAACTTGATTCGATTTGACAGTTGTTTTTAATAAACAAACAGAATAAAAAAAAAACAGAATTTACAATTTGTGGAAAATAATTTTTTTTAATGGAAAAACAAAAGTGAGTGCAAATTAGTTAGTTTATTAGAAAAAAATTATACATTCGTACGTATTTACTTTCTTTACTTCCAGCAACAAGAAAATAATTGGCTTTGTTTACAATAATATTAAATTTTTACAGCTAGTGCAGATAAACTTGCGATAAAAATTAGAGAAGAGTGCAATTTTTCGGGCTTCGCAAGTAGATTCAATATGAATCTACTTGATTCGCTCTTAAAATTTTATATGGTGAAGCAAGTTGTTTCGCACATGATTGGGGTGTGAAGCATGAATAGAGAGCGAAGCATGTACCGTGGAAACGTAGTATAAGATTTATAAGAACACAACTGCAGAGTGCTTGGCAATTACTCTGCCGTTTTACCAAATATATTCTTTTTTGTATATTTAAATTTAAAAAGAATACTAGAAAAATAAATTACACAATTACATTTTCATTAAATTATTTTTAATGAAGGTAGGAATTGTTTTTACAATATGAAATTTTTATTGATAATTTATCTTGGCTGAGCTGAGAGATTTCATATTGTAAAAACAATTCCTACCTTCATTAAAAATAATTTAATGAAAACTAAATTTAATGAACTCGAGCCGGACTAAAGAAATATCAAAAATTTATAATTTATTTTCTTTTTCAATCAGCTGTTTTTATTATGAAAATGAAATCCAACAATATGTTAAAAAGTAGTAGTGTAAACGTTAAAAATTTTCTTTAAGATTTTATTTAAAATTTACTAGATTTTGCGTAGGTGTAAATGTAGTATTACATTCTTTGAGCAATCGTTATTTTTTGATTCATGTATTTCGATGGCTTAATACAAAAAAGGCCTAACTCAATTAAAAAAAAAATCAATCTATCTTCGATTTCTTCATTAAAACAAAAATAAAAAAAAAAATTTAAATGAGAAATAAAATGCGTTTCTTTTTTTTTTATAAAAAATTGTATTAAAATTTTTGTTGTATTTAAAATTTTACGGATTTTATTAAGTTTTTTCCTTCGTACGTAAAAGTAACAAAAAATCGAATTAGGCCTTTTTTATAGTAGTTATACATTTTGTATCTATATAAAACTTTAATTTGTTTAAGAAAATAATCAATTTTATTTATTAGTCTATCATTTTATCAATCGAAATCAATAAGAAAAATTGCAAAAAATTAAAATCACGTCATTTGCTGTGAGTTTTGTAAACATTAATCATAATTTTTAAATTCCAAAAAGCTTTTTTTCGGAAACCTTGCAAAAAAAAAGGAAAAACTTATGTGGAAACGCTAAACGCAGTGTATGTATTTCACTGGGCAAATGAATTTCTCGTTTCAGTTTGAAATAATTTCTCTCATTAAAAATTTAAAATTTTCACCAAAATTTAACTGCTAGATTTCCCGAAAAATTTTGAATTTCTTAATTGTTTAAAAAACTATTTAACCAACAAATTAAAATGCAGCCAGACACAATAAACTTTGTGATTCATTTGTTTTTACTATTTTGACAAATAAACATATTTTTTTAATAAAATATTAAATATTTTCTATTTAAAATACCAAAAGATACAATTGTGTGTTTATTTTGTTTTGGTTTGGTTTGTTTAATCTTAAAATCTTTTTAAAGTGTCACATAAACAATTTAAACTCTCGTATTAATGTTTATAATTAGACAGTAATAAAAATGTATGATTTTTAATTTTACTGGCTGTCTACATATTTGTTTGGCTTTTTTTATTGTTATTTAAACATAAAATTGTATATTTATTTCATAAAACAAAAAACAAAATGACAAAAATATGCCTCAACATAAAAGAGACTTAAGTAAAAATGTAAAAAATAAATATAAAGCGTGATCCATTTCGAGGTTTACTACTGTTTTCAAAGAAAAAACACAGAAAATTCAAATTTAATGGGGAATGTTTATTATCATTTGAAAGCATATTCTTTGGCACTTATTTGGTCTATCCGTTGAGTTCAATTTTCGATGACTCGTTCGATCATTTCGACTGGTAACTGGCGAATGACACGCGTCATGTTTTCCTCCAAGGCCTGAATCGAAGCGGGTTTGTCCGCATAAACTTTACATATCCACACAGGAAAAAGTCTAATGGTGTGATATCACACGTTCTAGGTGGCCAATCGACCGGCCCAAAACGTGTGCTCACCGAAGTGATCTCTCAATAAATCCATTGATTGATGCGATGTGTGGGAAGTGGCGCCGTCTTGCTGAAACAAAATGTCACCGAGATTACGAGCTTCAATTTCAGGCATTAAATAGTCGGCTATCGTGGCACGGTAACGGGCGCCATTGACGGTTACGTTCGCACCGGCATCATTTTTAAAGAAATATGGACCGATGATTCCACCGGCCCACAAACCACATCACGTGGTCCATTCAATCGAATATTGTCCATTAATGAATGCTGGGTCTTAAAATGGGTGATGGTATTACGAATAGTATGCACAGTAGGCCGATTATGTTGACCATAAGTTGAGCGAAGTGCACGAAACACATTCCTCACCGAACGTGATTCTTCGTAATAAAGTTGAACGATTTGTAAATGTTGTTCAGGCGTAAGTCTTTCCATTATTAAATGCCAAACAATATTAAACAAAAATAATATGACAGCATGACACGATCTGTGACAAAAAGGCTATTTGAAAAAAGTATCTCTACTTAAATCACCCATTATTTTGGCAAAAACTTTGGCTAGAGAAAAAGCTTTTAACCAAAATTGCCGCTAAAGACGTTTAAAACATGTGTTTGTACAAATGAGGCAGAGGTTTAAAAGAATATTTTCTGCTACGGCTGCATGATGCCTCAGCCCATTTAAATGTTTACTGGAAAGATTAAACCAATGAAGATTTCTGAGGCTTTAAGTAATAATAGATTTATGCAATTAGAATTATTTAACTCATTTTAGCTTTGCATTCTTTTGAACAACTTCTATGTGAAAATCATAATAAAATGGCAAAAACCTATTGGTATTTTAACGATTAGTTTTAGGTTTTTCCTCTATGAACCCCGTTTCCGCATTAACAATAGTGATGTGTTGTGTGTTTTCTGAAAAGGTGTGATTTTTTTTATTTTCGTTAAAGGGGAGTGTGTTTTTCGAACACACACAATGCAAAAACTATTCATGCCACATTAAAATTGTATGACCGTAAGCAAAATCAGCAATATTGTGCCAATGAATGAACAAAAAAATAATAACTTTTGACAGCATATAAACCTTTTGAACTATTTGAAAACAAAAAACCACATTTTACCTAAAAAATGCAGGAGTTTTTTTTTAACAAAAACTGCTTACAAGACACATTTTCTTTTATAATAAACCATATTAAACCAAGTAAAAGCAACAGAGCAATGAACTTTATAGGGAATAAACAAACAAATTTTAAAAAACCTCAGCAAAATTTATTATTTTTTATTTAGTATTTTACCATCACACAATTTTTTTTTATAATTATTTTAAGTGGAATTGTAATGGACATTTTAAATGTCAATGTAATAAATTTTATGTTTTGTTTTCTACATCATATTTTTCGTTGAGAAATAACAAACAAACATTTTTCTAGCGGTGTGTTCACAGTTTAATAATATCGCATTCATTTCAAATCTGTCAGCACAGTAAAATAAAAAGTTTAAATGATTTTTGTATTTCTATATTTTTTGTTTAATGTCTATCATATTTTACCACTGTGAAAAGTGCTTAGCTCATGCGATTTATGGCAGTCATGTTGAAATCATAGGAACTACTAAATATCAACATGGATAAATCCATCTATAATGTGTCATTGACTTGTAAGCGCCACCTATAATGCCACAAACACAGGCAACATGTTTCTACATTATTAGTATTAACTGTGTGAGTAGAAATTGAAAATAATAATAAATTCATAAATATGAAAACCTCATATGCAGTTGTCGATACACTGGCGTTTATAGTAAGAGGAACAGTTAACGAAAGAATATATGTATGTATGTATGTATGTATTTGATCATTTTGCTAGTGTTTTAGAAAGTCCATTGTCATTGCAAGATACACATATACTGTGAGCGTCAAAATAAAGTTATCATCACATATTATTAAAAGAAAAGCTTAATTATATTAATACAAATACACCAATTCTGTTTTTACACGGCCTTTTGTACACTTTTTAAAAAACAGATTTAAAATTTTTTTTACATGATTTTATTCCATTTAACGCGATTCAAAATCTTTTGATTAAAATTTTTTTTTGTTAAATTTAGTTTTTCCGAAATATGTTCATATCACCAATTAAGGGGAATTTAAAGCAATACAATCAAATGAAGTTGTTATACATTTTTTTACATTACTTTTACTCGTAAGCTAAGAGTGCATATCTTTTTTTGTTTAATAATTATGCTTGTGTTTAAGGCCCCTATCGACAATCGATATTCGCTGGCTATCGAAAATCGACTATCAAATGTAAAATTTGTATTATGAGTTGGCATCGCTGTCGAAAATTTCGTCGTTCAACGAATTTTTTATCGAACACAAATTTGCTGTCGACGCTGTATAAAACTGGGCAAAATTTATTAAAAATGTAAACTTAATTCTATTCATCGGACGAATCATTAAAAACCATAATTCCGTGGTGGTCATTTCAAATTTAATTTATTTTTCTTTAAGAATTTGTAAACATATATAAAAATGTACTATTGTGAATAATCCACAAAGAGTGATATTCACAATAGCGTTTTTTCATTGAATTTGCACCATTATACCAAATGAAAATTCGTTCGATAAGCATTTTTGACCACAGTCGAAAATCGAATTTAGCTCATAATAGGCACCTAATAATTATATAGGCAAAAGGACTACAAATAAAATATTAAATATGTATAATGTTTTACATAATTTTAACATATCTGTGTGCTTTATTTTGACGCACAAAATCTGTTACTTTTCCGTTAAAATTGCATTATTTTGTTTTATGTTCCTTATTTTTATAGTTTTTCTTAATGAGTTGTATTTTGCTCAAGTTACTTATGAACTATGAAATATATTTTGTTTTAAATTTGTGCTTGTAGTAACTATATATGTATGTACTCGTAAGTGTACTATTTTTTTGTGCGCCAGTGTATGTAGTTATATAAATATATAATAAAACATTTTTTTAAACAATATAATATTAATATTTATTAGTATTCCTCATAAATTCCGTCTGATACTGCAATGATGCTCCCTTAAACACATTTCCCTCACTGTTTCAGATATTGTGACAATAATTTCTGCCCACACAAATGATTATTCTCAGGGATCTCATTAAACGTGTTATTGTCAAAGGAATTTCTATAAAGTTCAAGATTGCTTAAAAGCGACATTTAACATTTATCTTTTCTTAAAATTTTAAGTGACCGTGTAGATCTTCCAATGATTGTTATTATTTTGCAGATCAAATCAACATTTTCCATTCGTATGCATACAGAACTATGGAACTGGTCTACTGCAGTTTCGGCGCATGACGCACATCATTACTGATACGCTGAATGGACTCGTAGTAATAGGAACGATTTTAATACGAAATGAAATAAGTTATCATAAAATCGCGCAGAATATCATGTTGCATGATCTTTTTCTTAGAGTGCTAAGGTGTCAAAGCCTTTTGTATCTCGATCTTTTTAAAAATTGAATACAACTCCCTTCTGTAGGCTTCTAGTTCGCATATATGAAAGTGTAAAAGTTACACTTTGGTTTGTGACCCCTTAGCGCTCTTGGAAAAAGATCATGCAACATAATCAGGGGTGTCATAGAAATCAATAATATTCGAATTGGTTTTAAAACCGACAAGAAAAAATGCTTTGGTGTCATAGGGCTACACGTTCAATAAATATCGTGATACTAGAAATATCTCGATACTAGAAATATCTCGATATTTATTGAACGTGTAGCAGTGCTCTATGACACCAAAGCATTTTTTCTTGTCGGTTTTAAAACCAATTCTGACAATATTGGTTTCTATGACACCCCTGAATATCTTTGGGAATTCTGTTTTATTTTACAGTTAGATAATCACAGACTGGGTTTGGATAAGATTAGAATAGGAGACTTAATTTACCAGCCTCTGTTAACTGCACCTTTCATTATTAGCCTGACTGTCAGCATACACATGCGATCATAATAAAGGAACTTTGAATATTTACGTGGCTCCATCAGAGAAACAAAAAAAAAAAACAATATTCAACTCCATCATGACTTTGCAAAATCATCACAATTGTTATGTGAACATTGAAGTTTAATATAAACAAATCATTTAAATTTGAAACCTTTTGATTGTTGAAGAAGGCGTACGGCGACGTAAAGATATAACAGAAACTTACAGAGAGAGAGAGAGAGAGAGAGAGATATAGAAAGAGGGCCTACCACGGTCATGTCAAACCATTGGCGCCATGTCAGTAACATGAATATTTAATAATAATGGTAACATTTTGGCAATAAGTATAGTGGGCGATGTTTTGCATTTAGCATAATATATTCTAACAAACTACTCAACCAGATGCATATAGTGACAACATAATTTGTTGCTGAACAAGCAAACAATTTAACTTTTAGCAAATGAAAGATATTCATTTAGAGAATGAATATTAGTTGGTTAAATGTAAAAGTATTGTTAAGGCTACTGAAAAATTTGGTTGCCGAAACTCAACTGTTGAACAATTTTGAAATCGGTTCCTTTGGTGTTGTAAATTATGGTCAATTGTCCTTTTTATAGCCTACACCACAATAGTGGGTAGGGTATATTGGATTTGTGCTGATGTTTGTAACATCCAGAAATATTGATCCAACACCCACCTTAAAATTTACCGATCGACTCATGGAGTGATTTAACGAATTGAAGATATTTTAATTATATTTGGTACGTGATATTTTTTCGGCCCAAGGACAGATGGGTTTGAAACTGTTGGAAATCGGTTCATTATTTCACCTGACCCCCATACAAGTGTCCTCCCGAAATAGGGGTTTAACGATCATAAATGTCTGAATTATGCAAAGAACTTAACACATGTCACCATAAATGAGTAATAAATGAAGCTAAATCACATTTACAAATTTTGTGAAGATCGGTCCATAATTAGCCGTAGCTCCCATATAAGCCCCACTTTCAAAAATCATTTTAAACAGAATCACTCTCTTAAAATAATATTGAACACGAATATGTTTCGTGTATATACAAATAATTCGGTAGAATTTTATGATGATCGTCCATAATTATTCGTAGATCTAATATAAGGTCCACGAAAGAACGATAATAAATCTCTTAAAAATGCTGGCATCAAAATAAAATTCATCAAAAATAAGTTTCATATATACAGAAATGATGACACCTAAATTTATAATGGTCGGTCCATAATTAGTCAAAACTCCCATATAAGACCGTCTTCGTAATTCACATTATATTCCATAAATCTTTTAAAAGTAATTTTATGGAGATAAATTATAACACACATAATATTTATATTTACAGAAATCATGGCTCTAAATTTTGGGATGATCGGTCCATAATAGGTTATATCTTTCATATAGCGCCCATTTCTGCAAAACAGTTTTATACATATACTGAGTGTAGGGTATTTTAGGGTTGTTGTTTTTAAATAGCAAGGGAATGTGTAAGTAAAATTACTAGGAAAGTTCTTTTGTAATTGAAGGTGACTATCAATCTTCAGATTGCGGGTTTGATTCACTCAATATCCTAAAATGTTTTTGAATAATTTTACTGCAATAAAATTTCATTTGTTTCCTATTCAATTGTTTAAACTCTAATTGTTATAAAATAAAAACATTTCTTTGTAATTAAAATCAGTAAAGTTTTGGTGAATCATTCTTTGATATTTCTGACCCAAGGTTGCCCATTAACGCTTTAATAAATAATAAAACCAAAGAATAAAACTCCAAGGAAATGTTGAAAAAAAAGTTAATATCTGCAAAATATAGAAACCATCAAGCCTTCAAACAGTCATGCAGTCAATCATACAGTACTTTAAAGATCATAACTAGCTTCTACAGTTGCTAAAAACTCTATTGTCCGATAATGACGTTTTGATCGAAGTCATTTATTCAACTCTATTGTTACAGAACAAACAGAAATATATTTATTTTCCAGCCAACCTCATGCTGTCTCTCAACTTCACCAACAATTGTTAAGTTTTCATCATGAATCTGAACATTGTTTGCAAATTGTAAATATTTGTGCAACATACGTACTCATACTGATTTGTACTCCTAGT
This sequence comes from Bellardia pandia, assembly GCA_916048285.2. Lineage (NCBI taxonomy): Eukaryota > Metazoa > Arthropoda > Insecta > Diptera > Calliphoridae > Bellardia > Bellardia pandia. The sequence goes on from OU696531.1 coordinate 27,874,931, forward strand.
ATGATTGTCTGATCCATTCATTGGGTTGCTTGAAATTTTGATTGAAAGCTAAAATTTGAAAATAAATTATTAGTGTGGGTTTTCTCATTGCACATTTCAGCGTATTTGTCATTGTCTTGTGATTTACGAAAGATCTTTTTTCCGGAACACATGCATGTGTTTGGGAGTTTTATTTTTTCTACATTTTCTTTATTTTCTCAATGTCTTGTTTGTTTGTCTGTGGCAAAATTTAGTTAATTTTCTTGTTGATAATTTGAAAATTGTTTTGCGATAATTTAAAATTGCTTAGTTAAAGTTAAAGTACTTGGGTAGTAGTAGTTTTCTGTAGCATAGTTATAGTTATGGAAAGTCATTGAGTGTTTTACTGCATGAGTCATTTGTTGGATTTTTGATTAGAGACTAAAAGGTCTTCAGACGTTCTTGTTATTGTTCTTAAGTTTGATTGTAATTTAATGCTGTGTGATTTCTTTAAAGCAAATGTACGGTCACACTTGGCAAATATTTACTCAAAAAAGCGTAACCACTTGTTTTAGCACAAATTTGCTTGACGTTGTTTACTCTTACAAGAGTTTTGCAAGATCAAACAGCATCACATAAATTAAAACTGAATAATTCTAAACCAAGTTTTTTTTTTATAAATAAACGTCTTTTTCGGCAAATATTTGCCAAGTGTGACCGTACCTCTTTTTATTAATCAAGATTTCTTATTTAAAGAATATTAACGTAAGAAAGACAAAAGCTAAAAAAAGCTTATTTCACCCAGTAATTTCTTAACATTTATCTTGATACATAGGTGGTTCTCATTGATGAATGTCCCGGCAACAACTGTCATTACCAAGTAATGAGTTTAAAAAGCTAAATTCCGACATTGCACTAATGAAATTGATTTCTTTGTATACAAGTACTTACCACAACTGCTTATAAATATGTAATTACTTTATTATGAAATTAATAAAACAGATCCACTTGATAAAAAAAAATAGAAAATTTTAGCAAGAAAAATGAAAGGTACTACAATGAAAAAATACCGCTTCATAAAGGAACAATTAAAAAAAGTACTATTTGCTGAAAGAAAAATTTAAAAATAGCAATTTTATGAAAAAAAAAAAATATTAAAAAATAACATTTGCTAAAAAGAAGTACCATTTGAACCATTTAGAATTTAAAAAAAACACCATTTGGTTGAAGAAAATTAAAAAGTACCAATTGATAAATTATCAATAAGAAGTATCGTATGATGAAAGAGAAATGAAAACGTCGTTCATCTTGTTAAAAAAATTTAAATTACCAATTGTTAAAAATCAAATAAAAAAAAGTGATAACAAAAAGTAAAACAAAAACTTTTCTAACAAAACGTTAACCCTAATGTGTCTGACAAGGTTTTTTTAGGTTTTGAAATTAATTTTTTTTTTGTAGAAATTGCCATTTGTAGCAATTGCAGATATAGTCATCAATGTAAAATCGAGTGTATTTGAAGTAGTAATACAGTCTAAGCTCGCTATAACGAACGATATATTTGTCAGGCCCTTTCGTTATAGTGAAAAATTCGTTATATCGCAAAGTTTTTTTTTGTATCAAAATGTGTTAAAAATTATTTAAGTTGGTGGAAAAAAATCATTTATAGGCGTTTGTTTACAAGTAACTTGAAGACTCATTTGAAGAGCTTCTTCCTGTATTTATCGAAGTACAAATTGTTTTGAAATATTAATATTATTTTGGGAACCCCATTGTATACATTTATCAAAACATTTTATTACTTCAGAATGCTTTATTTTCGTTTCACTATTAGAAAATTGGTCAACAATTGCAATATTTTCCTCATTTTCGTCATCTCCATCCAAAGCATTTTCCAAAACAAACCTGTTTCATCAGCATTAAATATAGAATCATGTGATAAACCTTCTTCTCGAATAACTCTCTGCAACTTCCTCTTAAACGGATCTACCAAATCTTCTCTTGATGACAATTTTTCTCCAGATTCCTTCAAAAGTCATACACCATACCTTTTCTTAACCATCTGGATAACCATCACTAGCATGAAAACCACCAGTGCAGAACTGGTTTTGAATTTTCATAGCCTTCAATTTTAATGTTGTGCCTTTGACCGGAATAAAAATCTTTCTTTGATTAAGAAACCACTGATAGAGCTTTTCCTCCATTACGGGATATTCTCCCTTTCTGAGGGATCGACGGTTTTTTGATCCATTGTTTGTAGTGTCAAGATTTGAAACGATTTTACTTTTCATTTTCTTTAATGTACATACCATTTTTTAAATCATTCGCTATACTGAGCTTGAAAATTATAAAACATTCGTTATATAAGGTAGTCAATGTAAGAAATTTACTCATTCGTTATATCCCGAATGCGTTAAAGTGGGTATTTGTTATACCGGGCTTTGACTGTAGTTTGAAGTAAAGAGTATTTAAGATACGTTTCAAACGAACATAAATATTCTAACTTGTTACACATATATCTAATCACTATTTCCCAACAAATAATTAGTAGTTCCGTGCTCATATCTAACTTTAAAATCAACTATTGTTCTGTCTTTAAACCGATTAGCAACATTAATAAAACTATAAAACAATAGTTTTAGTTTTAAAGCTAAAACCAGAACAAACAAACAAACAAAAAAAAAACGGAACATAAACTGATTTAAATAAATTTGTCAGACAACAATAAGTGTCAAAAAAAGTCTAATTGCAACCGTAAAAAAAAACAATAACAGCAGCAAAAACACAGCCAACTTTTACATAAATTTACAAAAAACGATTAAATTTGATTTTCTATTGAAGTTTAATTTAAATCAAGTAAAAAATAAAGTTTTGCACACTAGAACAAACTCAAAACAACATTTGCAAGTCTCTGTAATAATGACTGACTTACGTCTTTTTATAAAATGATTGACAATTAAATTAGTATTGAGTTTATAAGCACTTCTTTTGAATAAGTTCTAACATATTCTTTAAATTTAGTTAAGAAAATTCGAACGAGTTTAATTAGAATTAAATTAGATTTTCTGAAATTATGGGCTTAGGCATATTTGGCTAAACGAAATTGAATTGGTTGCTTAATATTATTTTTGAACTTAATTGTTTGCAAACACACATATCACATATTTTTTTGTGACTAATCGCAAGGCAATTATTTAAAAACAAAAAGTTTTTTTTTTGTAATTTTTTTCTTTAACAAATGATTGAGTGAACGAACGATCGAGCAAATAAATGGATGGATGCCTGAAAATACATGCATGCAGTCAGTGTATGATTGATTTTAATTTTAAATTGATTTTTTGTTTTAAACTGAACGGACTTTTTAATTTCGATTATTTTAACCAAATTTAAAGGCTGAACACAAAAAGCAATCGCATTAATAAAGTCAAAGTAAAGTTTATAAATTTTGAATTTCTTACAGTTTGAAGTTTGAAGATTTTAAACTGAATTAATCTACAGTGGGTGGCCAAATTATTAGTTACACATGCAGAATTGTTTAGTTTGAAGCCGTATAACATTTTAAAATAGTGGAAATTTATCATTTTATTTGTTCTTTTAGGTAAATTAACCCCCTGGCCCACGATGTCGAACGATAACGTTCGCTAAGATAAGACTTAAGACACAAACTTTTTATCGTATCTATTTTTTACTCAATCAAGTTTATTTATTCCATAATCAAGTTTGTGTCTTAAGTCTTATCTAAGCGAACGTTATCGTTCGACATCGTGGGCCAGGAGGTAAATGTTTCTAATTCAAATAAAAATAAATTCTTTTGTTTTAAAAATATATATTTTTAAGGAAAAGAAATATTACAAATTTTTTTGAAAAAAAATCTTAATATTTCGTAGAACCTTCTTTGGCTTCAATTACAGCTTGCACCCTTTTTGGCATGCTCTGAATGCACTTTTGAACATTTTCTTTTAGTTCTTCATTGTGATGCCAGACTTTAATCAATTTAATCAAAATTGCATATTTCACACTTCAGAGCAGAATGACAGATAATGATCTACAACTGCACTCTAATGTCACCAATCATTGTTGACACTGCACAGTATTACCAGAATTAAAATACGAAAACATCTGGTACAAGAAATAAATTTATATACGTATTAAAAGCGGTTGAATCTTAATTAATAGAGTGTAACTAATAATTTGGCCACTCACTGTATGTACTAATTTTTTCTCAAACAAGAATTCCGGAAAGTTACAAATGTATTCATTTGTTCTCCCCACTGTATAAACTTAAAGTATTTTACCAGCCCCGAAAGAAATGTGGACTTAATGAGTCAAATTGTAAGAAATCACATTTTTGGGATTTGCGTCTTATTTTTTAAGAGTTGTGGTCATTTCTTTATAAATTTGTAAGTTTTTTTTTTTACAATTAAATAAAGTGTTCCCTACTTTTTTAAAGAAAAAAAAAAAAACAAAGAAAATTAAAATTTAATGGGGAATGTTAATTGCATTTATTTTTTGAAGATTATGTCTATCAAATGTTGGCCGTTGCTACGTCGCAGATGGTCTATCCGTTGAGTTCAATTTTCGATGACTCGTTCGATCATTTCGACTGGTAACTGGCGAATGACACGCGTCATGTTTTCCTCCAAGGCCTGAATCGAAGCGGGTTTGTCCGCATAAGCTTTAGACTTTACATATCCCCACAGGAAAAAGTCTAACGGTGTGATATCACACGATCTTAATGGCCAATCGGCCGGCCCAGGGCATGAAATTATGTGCTCACCGAAGTGTTCTCTCAATAAATCCATTGATTGATGCGATGTGTGGGAGGGAAGTGGTGCCGTCTTGCTGAAACCAAATGTCACCGAGATTACGAGCTTCAATTTCAGGCATTAAATAGTCGGTTATCATGGCACGATAACAGTCGCCATTGACGGTTACGTTCGCACCGGCATCATTTTTAAAGAAATATGAACCGATGATTCCACGTCTTCACAGCGTGCTGGACGTGGTCTATTCGGTTGAATATTATTCAATAAGTTGCGAATAGTACGCTCAGCAGGCCGATTATGTTGACCATAAGTTGAGCGAAGTGCACGAAACACATTTCTCACAGGACGTGAATTTTCGTAATAAAATTGAACGATTTGTTTTTCAGGCGTAAGTCTTTGCATTATGAAATGCCAAACAATACTAAACAAAAATAATATGACAGCATGACACGACTCACACGTGATCTGTCAACAAAAGACTATTGAAAAAAGTATCTCTACTTGAATCACCCTATATTAAGAATCTAAAATAAATTTCTTTGCTTTATGATAATAAATAAATAAAGATTTTATTACATATTTATTGAAACTCTAAAACATTATTTTTATCAATAAAATTTGCCACATACATACATATACTTACAATATTTACTGACTGCATTTGACACGGCACAGCACAGTTTGGTGTGACACTTGCCTACATGTTGCGCCATTAAGCATTTTCCTAACATTATTAAATTTTTTGCAATTCAAAAGAGTTTTCTTTCAACTACAATTATTTGTAACATTTACTTAGTGTACACTCTTTGCCAGTAAATACATACATACATATCGTTGGTCTCATGTAGAAAGGCCCTAACTCGCTATTTTTTCGAAATTAGTTTTTTTTTGCGATGCCAATGCATTTAACGCAAATATACCTCCTCACAAAAATTTATTGCAATAGTGTAAAAAATAACGCTTTTATAAGCAGTTGTACAAAAGTTACATGTTGAATATTACAGTTTCTATTGTGTTTTTACCTTCTCCTGTAAACTTTCAAATATGCGAGTTAGGGCCTTTCTACATGAGACCAACGATATGTATTCCTATATGTCGGTATATGTAAGTTTGTTTAAAACTTGTAATTATTTTGTTTATGTATGATTTTTGTTGTTGCTGTAACGGAAAACATTTCAAATCTTTTAAGACATTGATAAATACCATCCCACACCTTGGTCGTGGTCAAAAATAACATAATCATAGAAAACAAGGCAAAACAAAACACAATAAATTGTTATGAAAAACTACAAGTTAGAATTATTACAGACTTTAATAAAATATTGCACATTTTACTTTTGCTAGAGTTTGCTGTTTTTATATTTATTTAAATTTTTCTTTGTGTGTTGTATTTTATTGTTGTGTCCAAAAACATTGGACACCACATATTCATTCGCATTCGAATGAAACAATTCGCATTTGACTTCGATTTCAATTTCGACGACTCTTTTGTAGTGTAACGCTATAAAGGCGGTCTCTTGTTCATTTTGTTAATTGATTCATTGATCTTGAAGGAGATATCAATTGGGCAGTTGCTGGTACATGGTACTGGTTGGTGTTTGGTGCTGGCTGGATGACTAGACTGGTATTGCTGGCTAGATGGTCAGTTAACTGTTTCTAAGTCAGCAAGCAGTGTTGACTGCTGCTGCGGCTGCTGTTTTTCTTTATTACTATTTAATTCCGTCTTTTTTCTAATTTTTTTTTTATATTTGTTTACGCTGTTGTTTACACGGACAGCTGGCGTATGGTGGCGGTATTTGTTTTGTTGTTTCTTTAACGCGATTGTTGCAACTCAAGTGTTGCCACTCAAAAAGACATTTTTTCGCCAATTTTATAATACTACATATGTATGTCTGTCTGTCTGTCTGTCCCCTAGTCCGTCCAGGCGTCTGTCCGTCCCTCTTTATATCTTGTCTCAAGTAAAGAATAGAAAATATTGTATTGTTATTAAAACTGTACGCCCATGTTTTGTTAGCCGCGCTTGGTTCGAGATAGTGAATGAAACATTGCAATGCGACTGCTGGTCATTTGTATCAATAGACAAAAATATTCTGTACAATTTAGTTTTATCAAAATGAAAAATAAAAAATATTTTGTTGTAATTTTCTAAATTGACATGTATTTTAACTACTACCCAGAGATTTGTTGCCAGAACAAATGAACATGTACGACTCGTATAAGAAATATATGTATGTTTTAATTAAATACAAGTGTTTAATAATACATTTTTATTTGCCAACTGATAGTTTCTTGTCTTGTTTTTTTGCAGGAATTGTGTTTTTTTTTGTTTGTTTGTTGGCTGATTGGACGGAAGTTATGGTTATAATCACTTAACAAGGAAATGTTTCTAATAAATAGAGTTTTAATGTAAATGTTACTAAATTAATTAACCAGCAGAAACTTGGCAATAACTTGCAATTAGTCAATAACATAATTTTCAATGACTACTACCTACCATCGGCATTACTTGGAAGTAGTAGTGTAATGACTTCTAATTTATTTTCTGTTATATATAGCCCAGGGGGAAAAGTTGCAAAAGTACCCAAAAGATTCGATACTCATTTCATTATGCCTTCTCTCAGAAGACGTTCTAGAAGGCCTTAATACACATTCAAAGTTGCATTTCAAAAGAATGTCAACAAATCATGCATCGTGAATGAAAATTCCACATGAAATTTATTCCCTTTTAATTTTTTTAACATTGAATTTTAACAGGAAATATGTGAAAAGGGAACAAATTTCATGTGGAATTTTTATTCACAATAGGTGTGATGATTTCAACAGCAAACACGAATGGTTTTGCAATTATTTCTGTATATAGTCCCTACAACAACAAACATTAGTTTGCTCACTTTGTTATGCTACGAGTCAGTGATGCCAACTTAGCGCTTTTCGGGCTAGATTTAGCCCGATTTTAGTCACTCAAAACGCGAAAAAAAGAAAATTGGATGTGGCTTTATATGGATTTTTTTCCATTTAGCCCTTTTTTCAAAAATGTTTACGCATTTTGAGTCTCAAAAGTTGGCATCACTGCTACGAGTAATAAAAATTAATAAAGAGAGTGTCTATAAATTTAGTCTTTTATAAAAGTTTGTGGTGTAAAGTATGAAAGAAGAAGTACTTTATATACGAGTATATGTAATTTTTTTAAATTATTATTTTAAACATTTCTTTTATTTTCCTCAATATAATTATTAATTAAGCAGACCCTATAACTACGCCTTATATGAGGCATTAGTTAGTAGACCTTCCAATTGCCCCTCTCAAGTAGGCCTTCTGCAGGCATGTAACCAGTAGCAAGTAGGCAAGGCCTTGACTAACAATGACACGCCATGTTAAACGATTCAACAACAAGTACTTGTGACTGCCAAAGAAGGCCTTCTAGGAAGGCCTCTTTGCAGCATCTCTTTCCCGCTAGGAGGTAACTGCTTATACATACTTATATGTACATGTCATTTGTGTGAACACAATGTGCAAATAATTATCTACTGCATATGATTTACATGTATGTACGAGGGCGTTTCGGAAACTTCTTAGCCTAACACAGAAAGAGAATAGTTAGTTTTTCAAAAACATTTTTATTTTGCAATATAAGCTCCTGCAATTTCAATACACTTAGTCCAACGCTTATCTAGCAATTCTATCCCTTGATTAATATAGTTTTCCTCAACTCCTTCAAAAAAGTGGTTTACAGCTGTAATTGCACCTTCATTTGAGGTTAAACGCTTGCTAGCTAGATTTTTTTTAGATTTGGGAACTGGTAAAAGTCACTGGGAGCTAAATCAGGAGAATAAGGTGGGTGTTCAAGCAACTCGTACTTTAATTCGTTGATTTAAGCCATTGTTAAAATACTCTTGTGCGCTGGTGCGTTGTCTTGATGAAAAATTATTTTTTTTTTTGCTGTAATTAAAAATTTAAAAAATTTAATTGTTCCAAAATGTTGCAGTAATAGTCTGAACTTATTGTTTTACCCTTTTGCAGATAGTCAATCAATAAAATATCTTTAAAGTCAACAAAATACCATTGCCATAGCCTTACCAGACGACTGAATTGTTTTTGCCTTCTTTGGAGCACTTCCTCCAGCTTCAGTCCATTGTTTGGAATGTACTTTTGTCTCTGGAGTTTAGTGGTGGATCCATTATGAAACGATGCTTAAAATCCATTTTATTTTTCTTAAAACGATTGAATTAAGCTTGTGAACTTTTCATTCTTATGCGTTTTTGGTCGAATGTTAACAAATGCCGCACCCATCTTGCAGAAAGCTTTTTCATCTGTAGTTCTTCATGCAAAATTAAATTTACTCTACTCGATCATTTGAGATGCACATGATATTGGCAATACCATATCATGCACTTTGGGTACAATTTCTGTTCTTGTTGCTGTTTTTGGACGTCCACTACCTGGTTCATCCTTAATGCTTTCACCCAACACATTCACCATATCGTTATGAATTTCTTGTCCCGATAAACCTTTTTTATTTAAATATTTAATGACACCAAGAATTTCTAATTTTTCCATTGTTAAAAAATCGCGAAGACGTTTTTTCTGAATAACTGTTTCTATATGAAGGAGTTGCCAGATCGAAAAGAAATTTAACATGTGTTTATAGCAGAGATGGAAGTTTCCAAAACACTTAACTTTTGTTTCTGTTTATACCGCGCTTTCTATTCTTGGCTAAGAAGTTTCCGAACCGCCCTCGTATATATTTAAATACCTATCTCGATGTAGTGAAGTAAATTGAAATACCGTTTTATTCATTTTTAAAACCATAGAAAATGAACAAAGTTTATATTTTCTTCAACTCACTTTTAACCACACTTTGCTTAATTTGCCGAAAAATTAGTTTTTAATCACAAAGATTTGCCCTGTTCCAAAAGATTATTTTTTTTCTTATTTTCTTAAGCATCAAGAACTTTTAAGCTTTAAGCCTAACATTTTTTGTTCGTAGCTTTTAAAACACAGACCAACTGCCGCAGCCTTATTTGTTACTAATTTGGTAAAATAATGAATCACCAAAGAAATCTCATTAAAAATGTATAATAAACCATAAATAATTAACAAATCACCATGAAATTGAATATTTTGTTTTCGGATTTTTATTTTGGCTGCACAAGAATATATTGATTAACTAAGGTTTATGCCGTAACTTAAAATTACTTAGAGATAAACTAAAATCACAAATTTTGTTAACAGCTAACTAACATCAGCAGAGTATTTTTTTGTAGCCCTTTAAAAATATCAAACTTATGTGATGAAATCTTTTTTTCTGCTGCCAAAAGATGCTTTATGTTGATCAATTTCTTATGTTGTTTTTTTTTATTAAAAGGGAAATTAAGGGTTAAGAGATTAAGTAAATTATGATAGGTGTACAAGAAATAAAGAATACCCTACTCATTGATTTAGAGCAGTGGTCGGCATTTATTTAGCAACCAGGAGCCATTGACAAACGGTTATTTGAAGATATATATAACACAAATGTTAACGAAGATGATCCAAACTACTACATGGAGCAATTTTCAAGTAGTTGGCATAAAGTAATACAAATAGAATTTACTCTCGGACATACATTCATAAATGTGAAATGTTTTACTTGTGTCAGAAAATCAACGAGAATAATCGCTATTATAGATACATCTAATGGCATGTGTTATGCTGAAATTAGGGAACTTGTTCCCGAAACTCGTACGCCATACACCTTCTCATCGGCTCAGCCATTCATGACCAAGTGGACAGAGCATCGCACAACACATTACAGGGAAAATTCATGTTTTAGCCATACGAAATAAACTCCCGTCAGAAGTGACAGGGAACACTTTCAATAAGGGAAAATTGAAATCAAATATTTGAAAATAATACTCCCTCTATCCTCTCTGCCGAGTTACAACACAATGTTGGTCTACATAAATTTGATATTTCAGATTAAATTTTGCTATTACTAATGCGTTTATTGTACAATATAGTGGTTCGCCTTCCATACAAAGAAAAGTTGTGTCAGTCACCCCCTAGTATTAAAGATAATGTTAAAACAATTCCAGAAATATTTTTTTATTTTTTTGCCACGCCTACAAATACCGTCCTTTTAGTATTTTGTTTACTGTGTCGCTATTTTTAGTCCGATCATAACATTTTGTATACCGGGCGACATCTCTGTCCCTAATAATTTTTTACTACCAAGTCAAATTCTAGTCATGAATTTTAAAAATTCGTACAAAAATATTTAGCATTATTGGTTCCGGGTCACACACTGCCACTTTTGCTGCTCAACTTTTGAGTTTATGGGTGAGAGGGGAAAGAAGAGTGGTATTTGGTGTGTGACCCGAGACTTACGGTAACAAACCAAGTTTTTAAATCATGACTAAAATTTAACGTGATAGTAAAAAAATGATTAGGGGCAGATGTCGCCCGGTATACAAAATTTTATGATCGGACTAAAAAATAGCTAAAAATTATTTCTGGAATTGTTTTGACATTATCTTTAATATTAGGGCGTGACTGACACAACTTTTTTTTTGAACAACTGTACAATATCGTTACTGATTTATTAGAAACAATTTTATCTTTTTTGTAGATTTTATTGTAGTAAATGAATAAAATTAATTAATATTTCCAGTAAAAACATAAATCTTATCACAGGGCTTGTACGATGAACCTAAAAACCACAATCTTTGAATTGTAGAAATTGCTGCTTCTAATAATTCTTTCCTAATAAACTTCTGGCAATTCTGCAGCTAAATTCTGTTTTAACATGCCTCCAGGTAATTGGCATCATCTATATTAAACGCTTTAGTTTCGTGATATGTACAAATAAGATTACTTGTCCAATTGTGCTAAAAAACTTTTAAAAATGTTTTAAAGAATTTTTAATAAATCAAATGTATTTAAATAATTTGAAATAAAATTTTACGTTTTCTTGTATTATAATATCCAAAACAGAAAGAGTGCTTTTAAGTTAGTTGATGATCTGCCACATATTGTCAAAATGTTGTCAATTTTCCCCTGCTGATTGTTACTGAGAAATACCTCTTTCATCACTTGGGACCGGGCCTAATACAAAGAGACCAATCAAGTTCCAGTTATATTTGAAAGTTCGTTCTCTATGAGTTTCTGTAGAACTTGTGTTACCAATTTAGCGTTTATCGCAAACGATCTTCAATAACATAAAAGTTGTATGTTTGTCAGTCAGACTGTCTGTTAAAATCGTGTTCATGATTTAAAAGTGCCGGCAAAGAAGAAGAGCCCCTTTCAGATAAAGTAATCTTGAAACCGGGGCCTACCACGCAGTGACCAATCAAGTTCCAGTTCTATGTGAAAGTCTGTTCACGAACAAGAGTGCCGGTAAAGAAGGGGTAATATAAAAAAATTATACAACCCGGTCTGGATTTTTAGCAATTCCGATGTTATTGAAATTCAAGCTATACATGCTATTAATTAATGCGCATTTTATGACATCTAAATCAAATTCATATCATATAAAATTAATATTTTTTAGCCCCCAAAATTTGGACACCTCGGACATTTGTGTGGAAAACTAGCTTTATTTACGTGGTGCGATTTTAACGATTTAATGTGGGTGTCATCTGAAAGGATTCTGTTTAATATTTAAAAATAATATCCTGAAAAATTTACCCCCTGGCCCACGATATCGTGCGATAACGTTCGCTTAGATAAGACTTAAGACACACACTTGATTGTGGAATAAGCAAACTTGATTGAATTAAAAAATAGATACAATAAAAAGTTTGTGTCTTAAGTCTTATCTAAGCGAACGTTATCGTTCGACATCGTGGGACAGGGGGTTACTTTTTATTTTTTGTTTTTAATATTTTTGTACAAAATATACAACGGATTTGTAATTATGCAGCCACGGAATTTAATTCCCTTCGGAAGTGGAATAATTCCGTATTTTGCTTGTATAGAAAATATAAAACGAAAAATTTTTTCGGAATAAAACCACTTGTGTGAAAATTACAAAATGGGATACAATGGCTTCTGCAGTAACGATTATTTTTCTTAAACAACTTACACAATTTTCAATGTATAGCATTTAATTTTATATATTTTAGTCATTTAAAGTCTAGCCAAACAAGAGTTTTAACGTGAAATGAAATAAAAATTGTCTTACCATTCTCAGTATGGTGATAAAAGCTTTAAAAATTAAATCTACGTTACCCGAAGTACTGAAGGTCAAAGATCACAAAAATTTATTGATCTTACGAGTTTAGCAGTTATTACGCAACTTGTCTAAAATCATATTTTTACATTTTGGTTAAAATGTTTTTGAATATCACCCACCATTCGCTTTGAAGATATAGGCAATAATAAAGATATAGGCAAATAATGAAGCTTGTTTAATAATCTCAATATTTCTGAATAAGTTTCTTGACTCGGAGTAAATTGTCCAACGAATTGTTTAACAGTTTAATTAATAAATAAATTTTTTACTCACTATTACCAATAATTTATTTAAAATACTTATATTTACAATTAATTTATTTATTATTAATTAATTTATTTTCAGAAACTCAACTTAAACCGCAACCGCAAATTATTCTAAATTAAATAAATAGCTGATAAATGTTTCTAGGAAAGACAAACTGCCCGCTTGTTACATATATTTTCTAGGTAAGTTTTTAAGTATTTTTAGCAACAGATTTATGTTTTAATATTTAAATGTGTTTTAATATTTAAAAAATTGTGGCATAAACAGTTAAATTGAATTTCCTATATCAACTTGCCTCAACAAAGATTATCTAAGACATACACAGAGAGAGGAGCTTTTATTGTGAAAAAATATAGGTACGGTCACACTTGTCAAATATTTACCGAAAAAGACGTAACCACTAAATAAAATATTCTTGAACTCGTTTATTTATTTAATAAAAAAAAACTTCGTTTATTTAGGACAAGACACAATAAATGTTTAGTCTAATTATATTTGATGCTGTTTGATCTTGCAAAACTCTTGTAAAAGTAAACAACCTCAAACAAATTTGTGCTAAAACAAGTGGTTACGTTTTTTTGAGTAAATATTTACCACGTGTAAGATATACACGAATTTTGTTAATCAAAATTAGTTGCAGTGCCGACAAAACAAAGTGAAACGTTTGATATCTAAACTCTCATCAAATCTACAAGAACATCTTGTTGATTATATAATAATTAGATTTCATATAAAGGGTGATTTTTTTTTGTCAGCTTTCTTTTTTTCGATACAAGGCAGCTCAGCTGTTTTCGTGTAACATGTTACTGTTAAACATGTTCAGCTGGGTCTATAATTTAACCATAAATGGACTTACAAACAAACAACGCTTGCAGATTATTGAATTTTGCCACCAGCCCATAAACCGCACCAAACTGTGACTTTTTCTGGATGCATTGGTAGCTCTTGCAATGCTGCTCGCTGATATTTACTCCAAAATCGACAATTCTGCTTATTTATGTACCCATTGAGCTTCGTCCCTGAACATAATTTTTCGGTAAAAAAAAAGAGCACCAAGCACTTTCTTAACAAGCAAGCATTTTGATAATTAAATTCAATAATTTCCAAGCGTTGTTCGTTTGTAAGACGATTCATGGTTAAATTATAGACCAAACTGAAGATGTTTGACAGTGAAACAAAACAATAAACGTGCGTCAGCTGTTTAAACCAGTGTTGCCAAAAAGATAATAGCTAAAAAATCACCCTTTATGTAGGTCATTCTATCGACTCAAGTAAAGATTTCATACATTTCCCTAAATTTGATGTGTTTTTTTTATCAAATCCAAAAGCTATTAAAAAATCACTCCTTATATTTTTAACATTTACATTTGGTAAAGTACTCAACACTATCCGGTAATGGTCAATATTCTTTAATTTCTAGGAAGCGAACACCTTAACATTACAAATTTCAAAAAAATTTTGTTGCCATTATTAACATATGGCAACAACAATTAGAAAACTTGATTGCAGTAACCGAATCATTACAAACACAACGAAATTATTTTCTCTGTGTACATTTTGAAAGTCCGTCTGCATCTTTGACAAATCTAGCAAATCTTTATTATTCATACTAAAATTTTAAAAACAATGAGACTAATTATACATAATGCAATGTGTTGCATTTAACAACCGTAAGGCAATAAGGCAGTCAGTCATCCATACAAAACCCCACTTTCGAAAGTTTTTGAATTTTAAATGGTGTAAAAAAAAACACAAAAACTCTTTGTTTCATCTTGGCAGAGCTGTAGGGTGTAAGTACGAAAACAATGAAATGCAGGTGTGGCCTTTTAATACGCAATCTGAAATTCAAATCAGCAAAAAAAAAATACTGGGAAAAAAACCGCCAAAAAAGATACATAAAAATTACTTTTTACTTTGTGATATTGAGAAACTAAAGGCATGATCAAGCAAGCAGTATTTCGCTGGAAGTCTTCTGTTCTGTTTCTACTTTTTTATGAAAGAATATTATTATCATACCACCAAAATAACTGCCATTAGCTTTGGCAAACTCATCCAGCAAAAAAGAAACAAAAACAAAAACACTAAAAAACGAACCACACACACTTTAAATAAAAGAAGATACAAAACTAAAACTAAAGAGTTAAAAAATCACAAAAACCTTAAGATACCGATTTTACTTGTTGTACGAAATCTCACCAAATAAAGCGATTGAGTTTTTATTTCATTTCATTTTAGTTTTGTTTTGTTCGTTATTGTTTGTTAAAGGCCTGGGTATTTATGACCATCAATATCAAACCAAAACGATCTTGCCAGGAGTTCTTTAAAGATTTTGTTTTGTGTTTTTGTTTTGTTGCTTTTATTTTTCATCATTTTTAAAAAAGAATGATGACTAATACTTGCTGTCTTGCCACCATGTCCCCCACAATACCCGAGCAACTAAAAAAGATCCTGTGAGAGAAATATTTTTTTTCTTGTTGTTTTCGGGTTTTTTTTCGGTTGTATTTGGTGTTTGTCGTTGCACGTGCATCTTTGAGGCAAGTTTTAATACAGAACAAAAAAAAAAAAACAGCAACAAGAAAATGTGTTTTTTGTTTTCTTAAGATTCTTTTTAGTATTGTTGTGTTTTAGCAGTGATGTAAAGGATTTGGTTCAATAACGAAATAAAGCCTCACATAAAATGGCTGCCTTAAAATGTTTGGGTTTATTCAAAACCATTCAATATTTTATGAAAAGCGCAAATTTGTTGGTTTTACAGAAACATAATGGTCACTACTCCGGGGTACTGACCGGAAAAGGGTTCCAATACTTTATTTGAACTAGGGAGCGAATTGAAAACTTGAATGAACTCTGTGAAAGATTATGAATTAAACCAAAAGCACAATCGACTTAGAACTTCATAAGGATCAAGAATATACATATATACTCAGATGAGTATTTCTCATCTCTCTTTTATATACCCTCCTCATTCACCACTTACATATGGGTATTTTCATACAGCCGTACGTGACATTCGTACGCATATGGATTAATGTAAATCTCACAAAAATAGAAGTTAATGAAAAACAATATTACAGTTATGTTGCAATCAAAAGCTACAAACATAGTAGAAAAAAATGGGCAGCCTCGAAACTTTGGTGTCGAAAATATCCGCTCAAAATAAGGTGATAACGTGACAAAAACGGAAGTGGTTTTAAGGCATATTTGCGTACATGCGAAAGTCTGCAAATCATGGGAGTTTTTCTTTTCTTTAAAAATTCCTAAAATCAGCTAAATAATGTATCTTTACAATCCTTTAATATTTAAAGAGAAATGATCTTTGGTTAGTTGTATATAAAAGAAAAACATAATAACGTATGTGACATAACGTACGTGACAATTTTTCTCGTATATAAATAATGAAAAGTATTTTGTAGATAATTTTAGACATAAATTTGGGGAAAGAAAATAAAAGTCTTTATTTATTCAAAAAACGTTGTGATAATAAAAATAATATCAAATTTATAAAATGTTTATAGAAAATTTGCATTTAACATTGATTTTGATGCATTTAATTTAAATTATCGTACTTACAATAACGTATGCGACACACTTTAAAAGGTAATAACTTTTTTTATTTCGGTTGAAAAGGAAATTTTAGTTAATATCTTTAATTGAAAGAATTCTTATTTTATAACTGTAATATTCTTTACCTGCGACTGCCCATATACAAATGACATACATAGTTAATTAAGCAAAAACATGCATAACGTACGTGACATTAGAATACCAACAAAAGTAATTAAAAAAAATACCGTTATTCGAGCTCTAACTTCTCGTTTTTCTCATTATTATAGTTATTTGTTATTGCAAAGTTATTTTTAAAATGTAATAAAAAATCTATTAATTTAGTTAATAGCAAAGAGAAAATAATTTATTTTATTTGCAAAAACTGAGTCAAAGAGACATTCAGTTTTTGTCTTCCATTTTTTGAGTTTTAAAATTCCAATAACCTGTAAATGCTAACATACAGGGTGTTTTTTTGAGAGGTATAGAACTTCGAATTGAAATAAAACACAAGAAAATCGTTTTAATGACCATCAATTTGGCTTTATTGGAATGATAATTTTATGCCATTAATGTTTAAATATGATTTCAGGCTGGCTCGAATAAAGCCAATTCTACAGGTCCAATTTTCAACCACTTTTTCGAGCATATGGGGCCGTATGTCGGCAATAACACCACAAATGTTGGCTTCCAATTCCCCTAACGTTTCTGGTTTGTTGGCGTAGACGAGCGACTTCACATATCCCCAAAGAAAATAATCCAATGGTGTCAAATCACACGATCTTGGTGGCCAATTGACAGGTCCATTACGCGAAATTATGCGCTCATCGAATGTTTCCTTCAATAAATCGATTGTGGCGTGCGCTGTGTGGCATGTAGCGCCGTCTTGTTGGAACCACAACTCATCCACATTCATGCCATCCAATTCGGGAACAAAATAGTCGGTTATCATGGCTCTATACCGGTTTCCATTAATTCGGGTCCTCTTCAACACTTTGCTCTACAGCGGCAATTGTTTCTTCGGTGCGCACTGTTCGACGTCTCTGCGGATGCGTATTATCACATAGAGTAAACGTAGTGCGAAAACGATCCATGGTTAACCGAATTAATTGCTCTGATGGACGATTATGTCGACCATAAAATGGACGGAGCTTGCGGTAAACTTCGCGAACTGAACCGTTATTTTCGAAATAAATTTGCACGATTTGCAAGCGTTGTTCTTTTGTCAACCTGTTCATGATGAAATGGCAAACCAAACTGAACATAAATGACATTAGAGTTGCCAGATTTGACCACAAAATGCCAGTTTTATCTCTTTTCGAAAAACAAACCTGTAGAAAAAACACCCATTATTATGAAGAATCTAATATTTTTCTCTTTTTAAATCATATTAGAAACATTTTTCAAGTACTCTTATTTTTTTGGTCGTGGTTGACATTTTCATGGAACTACCCATATGTTGGTGGAGGGTATAAAAAGACATGCACTCTAAACTTAAAAGTAATGTAAAAATGGAATAAAATCGTGTAAAAAATTTAAAATTTGTTTATTTTCAAACCGTGTAAAAACAGAATTAGGTGTATATTACTCTTACAAAACTTGTACCTTTTTTCCAGCAATTTAAAATATGATTTAATTACTTTGCATAGCTGCCTAGGTGGGCTTAATATTATTCCTAAATATAATTCTTCCACTGTGTGAGTTTGTTTTAGTTTTATGGTAAATTTTACCTCATTGAGGCTGATCACGATGTTTATGTTGTTGTTGTACTTGTAGTTGTTAATACGGCTGATGATGATGACGATGATGGTGTTGAACACTTGTGTGTGGAAATGAATGGAGTTGCCTGGTTGAGAATGTTTTGCATTTGTTAAGTTATTTTTTTGTTTTTTTTTGCTGTTACACAGCAATAATGTTGTTGTTGTGCTGCTTTGTTGAAAAAGATGATGATTGTAGTGTTTGTTGTTGAGGCTGCCTGCCTGCCGGTGGTGTCTTATTTGAAGAATCAATTCTTAGAATTTGTTTTCTTTATTTTGTTTGATGAGAACCTTAAATCTTTCTTGCCTTAATTTCTTATAGAATGGATAAAAATCATTTTATTTTGAAAATAAATGTGCGTTTTTAGAAATTTGATAGAGTTGATGTTTTCAAGATGATTCTTGTTTTCAAAAAAAGAAAAAAAAAACTAAATTTACAGGTCAAGTATTAAAGGTATGTGAGGTGACCTTCAAAAAAAAAAAAAAACAAAACGTTAGTAATAAAAGGTAAGACGCAATTTATATAGAAGCTCTTCAAAACTCATTTAAATTTTAAAAGTTTGTACAACTTTTGTTAAGCAACTAAAGCTACGGGCAGACTTGGCAAATATTTACTCAAAAAAACATAACCACTAGTTTTAGCACAAATTTGTGTAACGTTGTTTACTTTTAGTCACCATTTACACAGTCGAACATTTGGAAGAACAACATTTAGCTTAGCAGAAAATTACGGGTGGGGAAGAGAGAATCAATTTTTTGTTCGGTACTCGGTGAACATGCTTTGTTGACATTTTCTTTGCTGGAATTGTCTACAAATTATTACACAGCACGAATAAGAGAAATGTCAAAAAAGCAAATAATGAAATGTGTCTGCCAACATTGTTTGACAGTGTGACCGCGAATGAAAAAACAAAAGAGAATTCCAGATGTTTTTCTTCCAAATGTTCGACTGTGTAAACGGGGACTTATAAGAGTTTTGCAAGATCAAACAGCGTCAAATAAAATAAAACTACATATTTCTTGTGTATTGTCCTAAATATTGCATATTGTATACATAGTACATTTTATTAAGTGGAAGTGGTTACATCTTTTTCGGCAAATATTTGCCAAGTGTGACCGTACCTAAGGACATATCTTCATATTACTGCTGATGTCATTTTGTTAAATAGGTATAAACTAATTAATGTTTGAGTCTCAACAATCAACAAATGAGATTCTAAGTACCCCCTATTAACAAAAGTATAAATCTTTCTTTTGTAAAAAAAATTAATTTGTATAAATGCATGTGTTTAATTCAACGACCTCCCAAGTTAAGAAAAGCTTAATAACAAACAACAATAAGCCTTTTCTGATAATTTTTACAGTATAAAAAACCTTATATGCATATGTATGTATATGTATGTAGGTACGAGTATGTATGTACATAATGACTTCTCCAAACATGGCTTAAGACGGAAGCAACCTCTGTTGCAAACAAAAACAACTGACTTTTTATAAATAAAATGCTTCCGTTCATCAAACTATAAAACTAGATAGAAAAAACAAACACCACAAATTGAAATGAATAAGTAATGTTATACAAATGATGGTGAAATGAAAATTCACATTAACTTTGTTGAAAAAAAAGTGATTTGCTTTTCAAGCATTTTTAAACAGAAAAGAAATCACAGCAAAATAAGGTCTTGTTGAATGCAGCATCAGAAAAAAGAAAACGTAACAACACTACTTAAGGTGCGTTTCAATTTACACCATGTTGAATGGAAGAAAAAAAGTTACATTTTTGTCACAAATCCATGTTTTCAGAAAAAATAATGAGTAGGAAATTATAATAAAAAAGATATTGTAGAACAGGGCAGGGAAATCTAAGAAACATAAGGGACGCATAACAAAACATACTGCAGTGTATTTCAAAACATTTATGATCTTATTCATAAAACTTACAACAGGTTTATAAGAGGTTTTTAAAGCAAATTTTGTATGGAAATTTGCTTTATAAACCTGTTGTAAGTTTTAAGAATAAGGGGGTTAATAAACAGGAAAACTTTAGCGCAATTCACAATCTTGTGCAAATAGTATTGCATCATTGCATTTGCAAAAAGGTTTAGCATATTTTAGCTCTTGCTGTGTATTTTGTTAGTGTAGAGCAAAAATATGCTAAACCTTTTTGCAAATGCAAATATTGTGAATTGCAACTTCATTTGAGGTAAAGCGCTTGCTAGCTAGAATTTGTTTAGATTTGGGAACAGGTAAGAGTTACTGGGAACTAAATCAGGAGAATAGGGAGGGTAGTCAAGCAACTCGTACTTAAATTCGTTGATTTTATTTATTGTTAAATCACTCTAGTGCGTTAGTGTGTTGTCTTGATGAAAAAATATTTTTTTTGTGCTGTAAGCCGGGACGTTTTTGTCGAGTTTTTACATTTAATTGTTCCAAAATGTTGCAGTAATAGTCTGAACTTATTGTTTTACCCTTTTGCAGATAGTCAATCAATAAAATATCTTTAAAGTCAACAAAATACCATTGCCATAGCCTTACCAGACGATTGAATTGTTTTTGCCTTCTTTAGAGCACTTCCTCCAGCTTCAGTCAATTGCTGAGATTGTTCTTTTGTCTCTGGAGTTTAGTGGTGGTGGATCCATCATGAAACGACGCTTAAAATCCATTTTATTTTTCTTAACATGATCCAAATAAGCTTGAGAAATTTTCATTCTTATGCGTTTTTGGTCTAGTGTTAGCAAATGCGGCACCCATCTTGCAGAAAGCTTTTTCATTTGTAGTTATTCATGCTAAATTAAATGGACTCAATCATTTGAGATGCCCCTGATATTGGCTATTTCACGCACTTTTAATCGTTGATCATTTAATACCATATCATACACTTTGGGTACAATTTCTGTTCTTGTTGCTGTTTTTGGACGTCCACCACGTGGTTCATCCTCAATGCTTGTACGACCACGTTTAAATTGAGCAACCCAATTTTTTACTGTTGCATATGAAGGGGCACTTTCACCTAATACATTTACTATATCATTATGAATTTCTTGTCTCGATAAACCTTTTTTATTTAAAATTCAATGGCACCCAGAATTTATAATTTTTCCATTGTTAAAAAATCGCGAAGGCGTCTTTTCTGAACACCTGTTTCTATATGAAGGAGTTGCCAGATCGAAAATAAATGTAACATGTGTTTATAGCAGAGATGGAAGTTTCCAAAACACTTACCCCCTAATTCAAAAACGATTATTAAATTTAACAAACGTTTATTATGACAGATTTGCATATAAAAATTTGCTTAGTAAACGTTTGTTAAATCGGTTTTGAATAAGGAGGTTAACATTTGTTTCTGTCTATACCGCGCTTTTTGTTCTAGGCAAAGAAGTTTTCCAACTGCTCTCGTATTACAGAATATTTATTTATTTATTAATAAGTCCTTACAGACTATTAAAAAAATTATATTGAAAATTACAATTAATTTACAAAAGATTAATTATTTATTAAACTAATTATTTTATGCTTAATTACATTTGTTGAACTTTCCCATTTATATGTATATGCAAAATTCCATACAAAATTTGCTTTATAAATCTCTTATAAACCTGTTGTAAGTTTAATGAATAAGGGGGGATAGTATTCAGAGTTGTTTGTTATAATTAAAAAAGTACATTAAAAAATAAAGGCTGACCATCCACAGGCATCTTGATGGGCAAGAACTGTTGTAAGCATCATCGGCACTATTGTTTGGCAATCAAATTCTGTATTAATTTCCCAGCCAACAAGACATATTTTTTACATTAGAAGAATTACCTTAATATTCTTTGTCCAAAAAAAAAACAACGGAAGGAAATCTTAAATGAAAATACATAATAGTTGCAATAATGTTTTGTGTGAAACAGCAAGTACTACATACTTGATTGAAGGTTGTTCTTCTCTTTAAGTCAGTCAGTCCATACATTGTTAAACTTTTATTTAGTTTAGGTTTTTTGTTCACTTCTACTTTAAATACTTTAAGAAAATCTACGATCGTTATGTACGAGTATGTATTTTGTATGAAACAAGATGAAATGCTGTTGGCTTTAATCTGCTCAGCTGCACCTACTTTAACATGCATTTGTTTGTGATTTTATTTTACTTTTATTGTTGCTGTTGTTGTTGTTGTATTTTATACTTATAATCTAAAAAAAGAAATGTTTTTAATAAAATAAAATAAAAAAATAAAGCAAACAATATGAAAATAAAGTAGAAGAAGAAGAAAAAAATTAAAAGAAGAACCGCATCGACACCACCAACAACCAGCAACAACAGCCAGGCAGGCAGCCAGCAACCATCAAGATGTGATGTGGATTGTTGTGATGACGATGATGACGACAATGATGTTTTATCGACACAACCACACCAATGAACGAACACCTGAAAGGAAATGCTTTTTTTTTTTTTGCTTTGTTGTTGTTTTTTTCTCTTTTATTTTGTTACAAACAAAATACACTATAT
The DNA here is from genome assembly GCA_916048285.2 of Bellardia pandia. Lineage (NCBI taxonomy): Eukaryota > Metazoa > Arthropoda > Insecta > Diptera > Calliphoridae > Bellardia > Bellardia pandia. The sequence goes on from OU696531.1 coordinate 27,897,919, forward strand.
GATGGAATGTTAAGCCATTGACATTGTTTCTTAACATGAATTTAAAAGATTTTTTTATTATTGTTTAAAAAAATATGTATGTATGTATGTATATATACATATGTACATAGGTGTGTAGATATATAAAAACAAATAAAAAAAATGAAAAAATCTGTAAATAAATGAATCCAAAATTTTAATAAAATTCTCAGGAATTAAAACATCAAAAATTAGCGATTTTTTTTTTTTTTTTTCTAAAAAAAATGTCTTTATATCCTCTACATATTTCCAATAATTTTCCTTTAATGTTGTAAATTCCTTTCTTGAGTTATTGTCCTCATTCAAGAAAAAAAATATAGAATAAATAATAATTGTATTTATTCTCATGCCTTATTGGGAGGTCATGACATCGTTCAATGAATTTCGATTTCTATTCGCTTACCAAGAATCATCATGGTATTTGTTCAATTGTTTTTGTATTGTTTAGGGTTTGGTAGTTTGCACTTCTTTGTTGTGTGTTTTTATTTCAATTGTGTTATTTTATTTAATTTGGTTTGACTGGGTTAATTCCCAGCTAGAGATGAGTACGTGACGGGATTATTTGAGTGACTGTTGTAAAAGTGATAAATTACATTTTGAAAAATTAGTAGGTATTGCGAAGAAATACAGCAATTACATACATATCGTTGGTCTCATGTAGAAAGACCCTAACTCGCTAGTTTTTCGAAATTTGTTTTTTTTTTGCGATTCCAATGCATTTAACGCAAATACACCTTCTCACAAAAATTTATTGCAATAGTGTAAAAAATAACGCTTTTATAAGCAGTTTTACAAAAAAAGTTACATGTTGAATATTACAGTTTCAATTATGTTTTTACCTTCTCTGGTAAAGTTTCAAATATGCGAGTTAGGGCCTTTCTACATGAGACCATCGATATAATTGTTCAATTCACAAGTGATGTTGTAGTGTTGTAAAAGTTGTACGCCATCTAAATTTACAATAGTTGTACAAATGTTGCTGCTAATTTCTATATGCATAAATATTTTGTACAACACTTACGACGTTTTTTCATGTTGTTTATAATGTTGTTTAAAAGTTTCAGTGTTGCTAAAAGTTAAAATATGTGTCTCAACTAAAAAATTTCTCATTTTAGTTTAAAAAAATAACCAAACTGACAAATTTAAAACATAAAAAAATAATAATGGATATTGCTGAAAATATTATTATATTAATTTAGGAAAATACTCACATTGTATGTTGTGTAAATTTATTTTTAAAATAATTTTGTTTTGTCATTTTAAAGGTATGAAAACATAAACATACGGCTTTACTCAAAATTGTATTCACAATCAGATATATAGTTGTTTCTTACAATATACAACATACAACATCATTTGTGAATTGAACAATACAATATTAACTATTCCTGAAAATATTTCAACTTTCTTTATCATGTAAGTCCAAGACGACTGTCTTGAGTCTAAATGAAAATATATCATATAAACATATGTATGTACTTACGATTTCATGTTCTAAAATTATAACTTTACAAGTGCTGAAATCGTACTTGATTTCCAAGAAGTTATTTTCAAATTGTCTTGTGGATAAAAAAAAACTATTGAGCCATTTGAGTTTCAAATCTATTAAGTCTGTACCATCTGTGTCTCGAAATGTTTAACGGTTTTCGCTTCGTTTTCATCTCTATAGCTCTAATATAAATCATTGTATAGGTGGATTTTTTTAGATGTACAGAATTTTAAGTTTGCAACACTTTTTTAACTGGCGGCCATTTTGTCAGCTGTCAAGTGTTTTATGTTTAGTTTCATTTCGCATTTCAACATGAATAGACTGACGCCTGAACAACGCTTCCAAATTGTGCAAATTTATTTTGAAAATAATGGTTCTGTGCTATTTTAGATGTATAGAACTTTGTAATAGAATAAAACCACGATGATTTTTTTAAATTGACATGAAATTACCTTTATTTGAAAGATAATATTCTGGCATTGTAATTGAAATATGACTTCTGACATTTGAATGTCTCGGAAGTAGTCTAATCTGAAGGTTCATGCCCCTATTGCGGTTCACAACTTTTTTAATAATTTGGTCGTCTTTCATAAATCGGTATTGCCATTCACAACTTAAATGTAGTTGACTTTTTGGTTGTGCTGCTGATTTTTTGGTTGTGTTTTCAAACAAATGACTTTGAGCAATCCAAATATAAAATTAATGGTCCTCAATTGTAGGAAATTGGAAGTGTTTTCTTTTGAGGAGAGCGGAGTACAGTGGCTGGTACCAACGCTGACTAAGTACTCGGCTGAGAGATAATTTTTTTTTGTTATTATGTTTTTGCTAAAAGATTCAATAAAGTTCCAATGAGTACGCAGGTAAGGGAATGAATTATCCATTCGGTGACGGCATACATGTATTATACAAATAAATACAACTAGCTCGAGTCTTCTTAATTCACTCACTAGCCATTCACGTTATCGGACTTTGGATATTTGCTGTCTCTTATTAGACGTCACCTCTGTTCAATAAGATGTTGGTCTGATTCCTTGTCGTTATTCAAAAGCTGCAATGGGTTAATATCGAAGAAATCAAGTTGACCTAAAAGAATAATATTTATATACATAAAATAATATATTGAACAATAATGTTCTATTGTCAAAGGAAAGTTAATGCTTGGTAATACTGTAGTTTTTGACAATAAAATTGTTTTTAGTTATTTGGAATAAGCCTGCAGCGCATTCAGCAACTGTTAATGTGGGATCAAAATAAATAAATATTAGTTTCTTCTTTGAGCTTTTCTTTAATATTAATAAATCAATATCAATTTGTTGTTCAAAACAATTCAAACGTGTTTATTGTTACATAAATATTAAACAATTTATGTGACCGGATTTTAAGAATCAATTAATTTTTTTACTCACTTGCCCATCACCTTTAACCCAACACTGCCTACGTAATACCTTGTAAGCAGTACATTTCCTTTTTTATACATTCATACAACATACGTACATATTTCTTAACCATATTTATCGACTTAATACGTTCTCTGTGCGGGTTCTTTCATACATATGTACATATTTACCCCCTGCACATCCACCGCAATCAACTGTAATTTGTTCATGTTTCATGGCAATTGTTTTGCTCAAGTGGAATTCCTTGAAATTTCAAGAGGTTGTTGTGTTTTTTTTTTTCACTTGGTCCTCTCTATTTTGTTTTACAGCTATTGTTATAAATTTGTTGTTTGTTTTCTTCTCATTTTGGGCATTGTTTTGCCAAATTGTGATTAATGTGGGAATAAAGGTGGCAACAAATAGTGGAATAGTGGTGGGTAAGAAAGAGAAACATTTAGGCACAAAACAATGTTCAAATCAAACATTTTTTGAGATATTGCTACACAAAATGATGGAAGGTAATAATTTTATTACAATAAAACAATAAAAAGAGCTTAATTTAAACCATTTCTAACTAAGATAATGAATTTGTACAGAAAATCAGATCAATGGCAAAAGGTATGGTCACATTTGGCAAATATTTGCTTGTTTTAGCATAAATTTGTTTGACGTTGCTTACTCTTACAAGAGTTTTGAAAGATCAAGCAGCATCAAATAAATTAAAATTAAATATTTGTTGTACTTTGGCCTAAATAAGAAAAGTTTTTATAAATAAATAAAACGAGTTCAAATATATACATATACATATGTTATTTAGTGGTTACATTTTTTCCGGCAAATATTTGCCAAGTGTGACCGTACCTTAAGGATTTTAGTGTATGGAAAAAGAAAAATGTTTGAAAACTGCCTAAAATTAGGAAAATATCTTCAGAAACTTCTTAATATTTATTTAATTATTGGCAAATATTTGCCGGAAAAAATGTAACCACTAAATAACACATATGCATGTGTTTGAACTCGTTTATTTATTTAAAAAACTTTTCTTATTTAAGTCAATACACAACAAATATTTAGTTTGATTTGATGCTGTTTAATATTGCAAAACTCTTGTAAGAGTAAAAAACGTTAAACAAAATTGTGCTAAAACAAGTGGTTACGCTCTTTTGAGTAAATATTTGCCAAATGTGACCGTACCTTTATTCATCTAATATAACTTATTTGAAATCCCATGTGTACTTAACACCCTCCTACATTTGTGTTTTTCTTATAATTAAGTTTTCAACTATCATGACGTTTCAAAAATAAAACCAATACTTTGACGCAATAATCATCAAGCTGACATTTGCAACTGCACAACTGACAGCTGTAACGGCAAATATTTTTTTCCTTAAACCTTAAGTTTAAACTGTATGTAGTTACAATTATAAAAGCGAACAATCATACAAAAATATAAAACAGAAATTTAAAAAACAAAAAAAATTAAAACAAATGTTGTAAACAAGAGGTGTGGTAATAAAGTATGTTTTATATGAAATTGATTCATAAAGCTGTAACTTTAACTTTAGCATTATGCAGTTGAAAATGATCTATTGTTTCTGTTTTTTGTTTGTTTTTGTTTAATTCAACAATTATTTCAAATAAAGCTTAAGTGGACAATCTCTTGCGATAGTTTTTGGTAACTTTTAAAATATTAATTATATAAGTTTTTCATATATAATTTTTTAAGCTTTTTATGTACGATTGCCGTTTCAGAAGATATTTCTGAATATATCCAAAGGCCTAGAAAGTTGAATTTCAGCATGACTATAACATTTATTAATCTCACATATACATATGTACATATGTATGTAGTTTTAATGAAGACATATTTATAATTTCGTTTTTTACACACACAGGTATATTAATTACGTCCACTTCTATAAATGTTCGCTTTTTTAAAGAGCTTTCTAAAGCTCTTCGAAAACATGGACAGTGTAAATTCTTTAGAATTTAACTTACATTTCAATAAGAGAGCGAAACGTATCCCTGTCATGTCATAGCTGCCAGATTTTGACGATTCTTTGTTTTAAAAATAGCAAAGTGACGATTTGACGATTTTTTCATTGAAAGTGACGATTTTCTGAATTATTAAAATTTCCTATCATTTGTTTATTTTTATTAATGTTTTTGTTAGCAAAATTCTCTCTTTTAAAACAACAATTATTTTTCTCATTTAATATCATAAATACATATTAAAAAGAACATGACATATTTCAAAAAAAAAACTAAGTAATAATAGAGTTTTCTTAATTATTGACAACTGATAATTTTAATAATAATTTAAAATAGTATTGAGTCAGGATAGTAGAAATTAATTAGTTATCTGTAAACATAAAAATAAATTTTATATGATAAATTCCATTAAATTCTACAAAAACTTCTGCTGTTTGAACAAAACGGCAAAAGAACAATCAGCCAAATAAATTTAAAAAACAAAAGCACGGAATTTTTTGAAAATAAATACCTGTATATGATGGATGAATTGAATTCTATACTCAAAAAGTTATTTAAAACTTGATAAACTAAATTGTTTTGACATTGTAATTTTACCTGAATTAATAAAATATGTTAAATTCAGATTTTTATTTATCAAATACTGTAAGTCTTGTTTCATACGCTTCAGTTTTCGCTGACCAGTTTTTGTACAATTCTATTTTGAACTTGCCATTTCATTCACACACGTCAATTTAGTTTTCGTACTTTTTAATGCAAATATACATGCATGAAAGAAAATAACAAAAGCATCCCTTCTCATCCTAAAATACTTGACTTGAGGGGTCAAAATTGAAGAAAGTAAAAGCGGAATATCGTGAATAAAAATTCGACATGAAATTTGTTCCCTTTTATTTTTTTAACATTAAATTTTAATAGGAAAAATGTGAAAAGGGAATAAATTTCATGCGGAATTTTTATTTACGAATGTTACACAAGTTGTATTTAACATTATATTTTTTGGGATTTCTTATTTAAAAAAGTAAATATTTATGTATTTTTATATGTATTGTAAAAAAGACTATATAAACTTGAACTTTTTATGTTTTCGTTTAAATAAAAATTTTAAAATACTATTTGGAATAGTGACTATTTATTTGTTGTTAAATGTCTAGATACACGATTCTACGATGGATACTAGCCTAATGACAGGACAGTGTAGATTGGGAAAGGTTTTGTTTCCTACTACTTTCTATTTTCTACGACCAATAGCTTTTTGAATTATCATTATCATCCGACCAAATATTAGGTTTCTAATTATGAGAAACTAACGTATTAGACAAATTTTTCCCCAACACCTACAATTATACTCGTATGTATATACATAGATTATGGAATTTTAAAGGCAAAAACAAGTTTAATATAGACATAAAATAAATAAAATCCGGAATGTCCCAATTTACACGAAGCAATTTTTTAAGCTTAGCTGATTGCCTTTAGGACATCGGGGTGAGGGACAAAATAAGACCAGTGCACAACTGATTCGTTTTACTGTCTTACATGTATTATATATCAATATGTATACAAATGTGTGTACTCTCAAATAAAAACACGATTGATTTAAGCAATAATAATTGTGTTGTGTGAACACCGAGAAATTTCAAGGAAAAAATTGTATCAACCAGACAAACAAACTTTTCCCCTCAGCAACTCCATTATGTTCAAGATGAAAAAAACTAGAAGTCGAAATATCTCTAAACTTGAGATAATAAAATTATAAGTTGTTTCGGGTTAGGCTGAATAATTATTTTTTGTAGCTATAAATGGTTATTGTTTAAATGAATACTTTTTTTCAATTTTAAATAAAATAATTAAAAATAGAACAATCTTCGACATTTACGTTTTAAAGATAATTTCATTTAAATATTAACCGCGATTACGTTGTAAGTGTGATTTTTTCAGAAGCTTCAATTCTTGATTACACTGGCCAGCAAGCATTACTATCGGTATCTCAAGAATTAAGCGAGTAATTAAAAATGAGATAACAGTATGAAAACATATGACTGGGAAAAAAACTCTAAATAAATCACCCACTTTACCTCTATTCACTACATCCAGCACTACAGCCTACTGTAGGGTACAACTAACGGAAATGTTGTTCGTATCATTTCTTAAAAATTTTATTTCAAAATACAAAACATACGGAAAAAACGAGAAAGAAAGAGAAGAAAAATGTTTAAACACTTAATTATAATTTTCACACCATTAAAAAAATACAGACAATTACAAAATTGTTTTTACATTTTTCGCTTTCCAGTTGAAATGTACAATTGCATTTGAGATCGTTGTTGTTGTTGTTGTTGTATCTATTAACAGTTTGGTAATTTGTGTAACAGCACTACTTTTTAAAACCGTCTCTCATAGATACAAAAGAGTATTGTGAGTGTTAGTGTGTGTATGAATGAACGTTTTTTAATGGTTAACATAACTGTCGTCATTGTAACTGTTTGTTTGACAGTGTATGTAATTTTATATGTGGTTAATAGTGGTGCCACAGTGGTTTAGCAGTTGAAAATATTGATTAAAATTAAATATCGTAGAGTGTAGCTTAAGTTTTAAAAGATAAATCATTAAGGTACGGTCACATTTGGCAACTATTTACTCAAAAAAGCCTAACCACTTGTTTTGGCTTGTTTTTTTTTTGTTTGTCGTTGTTTACTCTTACAATAGTTTTGCAAGATCAAACAGTATCAAATAAATTAAAATTAAATATTTGATGGTTGTACTTTGGCCTAAATAAGAAAAGTTTTTTTAAATAAATAAACGAGTTCAAATATATGTTCTTTAGTGGTTACGTCTTTTTCGTCAAATATTTGCCAAATGTGACCGTACTTTAAACCTGTGCCAAGGAATTTTGGGGTTTGAACCTAAACAGTTTTCATTATTTAATAACTTCTCAATGGGGTGTTCTTGTAATACAAGACACAGTTATAAAAAACGTAAATCAGTTCCTTTTCAAAATGATTATTTTTTTGAAGGCAGATATCTGCCCATTATATAAAAAAAAGAATCTCAACGTTAGGATTAAACACGAGAGAAGATTCTGATACAAAATGTGATCAATTCAGATGAAAAATAATAATTTTTTAATGAAACATGGTTCCTAATGCCTGTTGGTACTCTTGCAATCACAATTTGTAAATTTTGGTAACGACTCAGATAACGCAAAGTTCCACTAAATCTCAATATTTGCAATAATTATGTAAAATTTCATAATTATCTGTGTTACATTTTAGCATCGAACATATTTCGCTTCAGCGCACTGTATGTTGCAGCTTGCTGTGTCTGCTAAAATCGTTGTCGCATTCATAGTCAACCAGCCAGTCTAACTATTTTTAGCCAGTTGTTTGTTTCTTTGAATGAGTAACTAAATGTTTGAATGACGACGGCAGCAGTATGCACTGCAAGTATGTTTGGTTGGCTGACTGTATGTGAGGTTGTTTCTGTTACAGCCAGCTATTTAATGCTGATGTTTGCAATGGGAAACACCTGCAAACGCACCTGTAAAACGCCGACGCTTTAATATACATTTCATTTATAAATTTTAGTTTTTTTGTTTAATTTTTCTTTGTACCAATACAACTTCAGACTTGTACTTTGTATATGTATGTTTGTAATACAATCCGTTGTTTTATTAAACACTAATCTGAACAGCCAACCAACCAACCAACAGTTCAAACAAACATTTCTCTTAACGTTTTGTTATTTTTTTTATTTATTTCTATTTTAATAATTTTAATTTTCAATTTAATATTATTTAAATACAATTCTAATGAAAATCATTTGTACCATTTGATATCTGATGTGAATAATAGAAAATACATAGAAAAAAGTACCGTATACCGGATGCAAGTGTATGAATCGATTAATACAAAGGCATGTAACACACAAACACGTTGCAGTTATAAATTAGAAACAATTTTAAAATTAAAAAAGAAAATATGTAGCTACATATTTCAAATTTCAAAGTACACAAAGTGTGAATTATAATTGAAATCACATAAGGAGTGCGCTTAATCTAAGTGGTGAACGCTTTTAAAGGTTAGTTATGTATATAGTTTTTGATTAAATGATATTGCTGATTATAACAAAACAAATTGAAAGCAGGTTAGTTTAAATGGGTTTAGCAAATACATTTTGAGGCCCTCGGGTCCATTGTTAACTCTTGAGTTCAAATATAATTAATGGGCCATAACCATAGACAAACACTATAGTCGGTTCTTTTTAAAAACAACTTTAAACTTAAAACCTACTTGTAATTAATTTGTAACTATAGTCAAAATTTAAAGTCGTTTTAAGTTAAACCGAGGTGCCACCTCATATGTAAAGGGTGTCCCAACTAGAACGCAATGGTGTCAATGGTGTTCGGTATCGTGAAATGATGATCAGTTTTTTCTTGTCTAGAATTGAAGAAATGAATATGGAAGGCATGTGGTTTCAACAAGACGGCGCACATGTCATACAGCCAGAGCAAATGCATCAGTCATTTCCCGGTCGTGTTATTTCGCGTTTTGGAGGCCAGAATTGGCCGCCTAGATCGTGCGATTTATTCTTCTATAATCCAGATTATAGAAGAATTAATGCTCTGTTGTAGAGCGGGCAGACTAAGATTTATTGTTGCACTAGTTCTTCCTCATCTTTGTCCAAACAACTTCTGTAGTCTTTATTGCACTTCCAATCATAAAGGCCGAGAAAGTTAAGCTATCAGCAGTCTATTCAAAGTTTTACTAGGAGCATAAAGAATATTGGATTTATTTTAAAGATGGAGATAAACACTGGTACATCTGGCGACTGGTATCCTCACAGAAGAGATTGAGGTGAATGCAGCGTCTATCAGGCTGAATTGATAATGGAATGAAACGGTACTGACCGTTATCTGAGACTGTATTGAAGTCTTTAAAAATCCATAAAATTCATTTCAAAATAATGGGGACAGTAGGAAAGCTCTATGTGGCTTGTAATTTGTAAGATTATACGCTATACTGTAATGTTTCGGAAAATGGTATCGAAAAAAAAACTACCAAGTCATGGGCTCTGAATCTTCACTGTTACTGACTGGTCTAAGAGTTCTAGTAACCAATCCAAGGAAAACTGAGCAGACTGTAAAGTGATGATCTTATGGAAAGTGAATACGTATTTGCGTTTTTAAATTAGAAAATGGGAGTTTAACTTCTCGAAACATGAAACCTACTGTCTATCATTGTTCTACACTATATAATAACGAGTCTAGCCAAACAATTCAACTATGGATTGGAAGATATTAATATTTGTCCTCTGGGAACTTATTGTCAGGAGAGTGTGAATTGTGGGTGTTTTTGTTCCATTAACCTTTCTATTTTATACTAACAATGCCTTTTAAGATTATCATAATATCTATTTAATTTTTATTATTACTGTCTTTGGCGTCTTTCTTTATTTTTATTATTCTTTTACTGTCGTGAAGATCCAGAATATTTTTCACAATCTGTACTAACGAATCTTTTCCATTGATCGAATCAACATTTGGATTAACAATGGTAACTGTAGCTCACCGGTTTTTTTAGGAAGGCTATTGATGAGATTGTTATTATGGAACATTGCTCTAGGCTACAACGACATAGAATTAACTATCTTGGCAGAACTGGAGAACATTATTGGTAGTGCTTTATTTGACTGGGGGAATCTGGTGACTTAGGGCGCGTTTTCACTATGTCATTTTTGTTGTCAAATTGTCCAAATTGTTGGCAATTTTATGAAAACGGGTTGTCATATGGCGTCATCTATGTTTGCAATGATGATTGCAAAAAATTAAATTTATTGATGACAACCCGTTTTCAGACAATTGCCAACAATTTGGACAATTTGACAACAAAAATGACATAGTGAAAACGCGCCCTTAAGATTTTATGGTCTATTTTCTAGTTTTAATTATTCTTTTCGTGCCTGAACATTTTTAGGACACCAAATGACAATACCTCCCATTGATCATATTCCATTCGATCGAGTAGGATCAACCTATTATGCGCAGTAACTTCCAAAATCATCACACGTTTCTTGCACATCCTTCTGCGATTTTATTATCCGAGATGTACTCCTGTTAGAGTTACGAGTTTCGATGGCCACAAGCCATGATATTTCTACCATCATGACTTCAAATTTACCTAAAAATTGGAAAACATTTTATCATAATAGCAAGACATGTTTTGGTACTATCGTCGTTCTATTTCGGCAAATATTTGCCAAGTGTGACCGTATCTTTAGGCTTACGAGAACTCTGTTGCTAAGACTCTGGTTGCTACAAGGCTTTGGTTTGTGTTTGCTAAAATAAAAAAATAATTGACAAACGTTATACATTTGGGAAAGTGTTTGAAATCATTCTCAATATTTACTAGCCGGAGAACTTTGACTTGGGCAGGTCTAATGGACTACTCATGTACATACCTTCCTAAACATTTAATAATACTTAATTTTCAATAAATTATTATGTGTTCTCTGAACTCTCCATATTTGTAGTTAATTTCCTAATACAATTTCCTTAAACGAAATTGCAAACACACACTTAAATAATTTATCCTTATTATGTGACAGCGAAATTTAGCCAATTATTTAAGACATACAACAAAACTAATTGAGTGTCATTACAACAAGACAATAAACAAAATGTACAAATATTTATTTGAACATTTATGACAACCAAAAATATTTTGTAACCAAAAAATGACAAAAACCCCCAAAATAAATAAATAAATAGCGGTGAGAAAGAGAGAAAAATAGCAGACCTAAAGCCACATACTTCCATACATATAAAACCCATTGATCCGCACCTTAAGCAAACCAAAAAAAAAAAAACAATAAAATTGACATTTGAATGGAATCAAAGGAAACCAAAAACAAACAAAAAATCCAAGATCAGGAATGAAAACCAAACAGAAATTTGTTCACAGCATTTTAACACATGGACACATATTCCATTTGAAAACTATGAAAACTACATGTGTGATCATTAGTGAGAAAAATAAGTTTTGAAATAAATAAAATTATTTTTTAAAAACTTTGTACAATATATTGAGTTACCATGGTGTAATTATACAAGGTGAATGCAAATCGGCAACAAATACAACACAATACAGAAACAACAGGCATTTTGTGTATGTAAAATAATGTACTACTGTCAAAAACACTTGAAAAAGTATTGGCTTTTGACATAAGTAAATTGTAAACAAAGTCAGTCAGTCAGCTGTGCTACTGCACTCACCTTGTATAGTTACACCATGTTGAGGTACATTATAAGAAAAACAATAGTAAACAGATTTTGATCTAAACATTTAGACAAAAGAGCGGGAAACGGTTTTCTGTTCAGTTTCAAATAGTGTGTGAAACGTAACGTAACTTTTGTGCAATTTTAATAACCATATTTTGTGTTCAAAACAATTTATGAAAAAATCCTAAAAAAGAATATTTATTTAAATCTTGATGCGAATGTGACACAATGCTGAAATAAAAATCATGAATGAATGTTGTTTTTTTAAATTAAATTAAATTGTATTTTAACTAAATTGCAAAAATACGAGTGTTTTCATTAAACAATTGTCATTGCGTTTAAGTTTTTTCTCTTTTTCTCATAGCGTTTTATTATTATGTATTTTTGTTTTTGCAAGAACCAACTCGTACCAGCCAGTTAGTGTAAAATAAATGACAATAAAATAATGAAAAAATACCCACAATTATTTTAAATGAGAGTTAAATAAATGATCATGCAAGTTTTTTTATTTTATTTTGCTGTTGTTTTGTCCAGCTTCAGCTTTATAAGATAAATAGCTGCACAGATGCGTTTTATAGTAATTCTTTCTACTTAATGGCTGACACAAAAATTAAGTGAGAAAAATTGTACAGTGCGACGATAAGGGTAAAGTTCTGAGAAATTATAAAGGGTGATGCAAGTAGAGATACTTTTTTCAATAGCATTCAATAGCAAATACATACATATTGGTTTGCATTTCATAATAGAAAGACTTACGCCTGAACAACATTTACAAATCGTTCAACTTTATTACGAAAATTCACCTTCTGTAAGGAATGTGTTTCGTGCACTTTGCTCAACTTATGGTCAACATAATCGGCCTACTGTGCAAACTATTCGTAACACCATCACCCATTTTAAGACCCAGCATTCATTATTGTATAATATTCGACCGAATAGACCACGTGATGTGGTTTGTGGGCCGGTGGAATCATCGGTCCATATTTCTTTAAAAATGATGCCGGTGCGAACGTAACCGTCAATGGCGACCGTTACCGTGCCACGATAACCGACTATTTGATGCCTGAAATTAAAGCTCGTAATCTCGGCGACATTTGGTTTCAGCAAGACGGCACCACTTCCCAAACATTGCATCAATCAATGGATTTATTGAGAAGAACACTTCGGTGAGCACATAATTTCAAGTTGTGGGCCGGTCGATTGGCCACCAAGATCGTGTGATATCACACCCCGTTAGACTTGTTTCTGTGGGAATATGTAAAGTCTAAAGTTTATGCGGACAAACACGCTTCGATTCAGGCCTTGGAGGAAAAGATCAGACATAATCTTCAAAAAATAAATGCCATAGAATGTTCTTTCAACTGATAATAAACATTCTTAATTAAATTTGAATTTTCTGTGTTTTTTTTTAAACCTTTTCTTTACTTTCATTTCGGAAAATCATTTTCTTTAAAATTTAAATTTCTAAAATTTTCAATTACACAACATGTCTGACGATCTCTGGGTGTTAAGGAAGGCGGGGTCGTATGCACTCAAGTGGTAAACAATCTTGCACGTTGGGGCAGCAGTAAATTGGCGGAACTTTAAAAATGTGATTTTGAAAAAACTTTTTATATTATTGTGAAGGTGTAACACTTTCCTCTGTATAACCTCATCATTAGTTCTTATCTGACCTAGTTAAAAAAAAATACGAAAGTTTTGTTTATTGACGTATCAAATCAAGCAAAAGTGAGCTTCATCGCTAAAGAAAATTCGCTTATGAAAATCGGGATTTTGTATTTTGAACAGAACCATGGTTTTCAAAGTCATTTTGCACAATTTGAAAGCGTTGTTAGACTATTATATGTTGTCATGTCAAACCAAACTAAACATAAATCACTTGACAGCTGACAAAATGGCCGACAGTCAGAAAAAGTGTTGTCAACTTAAAGTTGTAAAATTAGATCACTATTTCGGATCGAATTTTCCTACTCCACTTTAATCACTTAAATATTAATTAAATCACTTACTTCCTTTAATACGTATTAACTACCCAGTTGCCTCACAACAATTCTCATGCAAGAAGAGCAATGAACTGATGATTATTGCTTAATACATTCTTCTATTCACTCACTCGTTCATTAACAATTATCTTAGTTCTATTGGCGCATAATCATAGTCATAGAAAAAGCAAAATTCAGAACAAAATTTATATGTTTTTGTTGTTTAAAAGTCTACTTTTACTTAAAGTATGCTTTTTCTATGACTATGATTATGGGCCATTGAAATTAGTGTCTAGAATCTAGATCGATCATGACCAATAACAAATGTGTCATTTAAAAAAACACTGTCGATCAGCTGATTCAGATCTGTTTATGACGTTGACGTAAAATAAATGAAAATTAAGCGGGCTGAATGATTGTACTGCCAACATATGTACATATTGTATGTGTAGTAAATACTTATGTATGTATCCATGAGTGTGTGTGTTTTTCTGAATGTGTACGCTTTAATGTCAGTCTGACTTTAAACACTTGTTTTTGTTTATTCATTTTATTTTTTCATATGTATGATCTTTAGCGAGATAGATCTCTAAAGATCTATTAGCCAAATGTGTTGGTATGAATGTGTATGTACGGGTATTTTGCACGTTATGACTGTTTACAGGTGTCCAAAAACAATTAGTTACAATGGAAGTATTTATTTATTTTTTTTTTTCAATTTTTTTTTTTTTTGGTATTAAGTGATTTTTGCAAGTACACAACACGTATGTTATGTATAAAGTAGAAATATATAAATAGCAAAACAATATTTAATAGAGTTATTCATAGAAAGAAAAACACACATGCAGGCTCAACGACTCTTTTGGCTAAAGCAGTTGGTTAATTTGCTATTCAGTTGCGAGCAGTGTTGCCACGAAAAAAAATTTTTTGTAACCAACATTTATGAAAAAAATAACCAAATTTAAATGCATGTACTATTTATTTATTTTTTGTAATTTTAACTATAATTTGTACTTTAAGGTAACAAAAAAAGACATAAAACAACGTATTTTACAACACAACTCCTAATACTAAAAAATAATTTTTTTAAAAAACAGCGTCATATTTTGCAAAAAGTAATGCAAAGAAACATAAGTTAATGCTACAATTTGTAAAATTTAAAATTCCAATACTTTACATTAAGTTTTGCAAGTTTAATTATTAATTTTTAATGTCTTAAACAAAAATAAAAATTATATAATAAAAACAAAAAATTTTTCATTGGCAATAAAATAGGGAACTAGAAAGTTACTCTCTTAAATACTAAAAAACATGTAATTATATTACAATAAATATGGAGATCACTTTTACTTAAAATGTCACAGCTTGAGTTTTAAAATATGTCTTTGGCAGACCAAACAAAATGGGCATTTTGTTGATTTTTGCACAATTCTTTTGCTTGCAATATATTACTAATTGTCTTAAAATCTAAATTATTCCTAAATTTTGTTTTTATCAAACTAAGCTGAGAAAATGTTCTTTCAACTGCAGCGGAACTGTGGGGTAATGTCAATAAATTTTGTACGAAATTTACAAGTTCTTTAAAACAATTTTCGTTTAGGCCATTTTTGTATGTTGAAATTTTATCCCAAAATTTAAATTCACATAGTAAATATTTTCAGTAAAAAAAATAACCAAAACAGAAAAAATCTACACATGTACACATTGAGAAAAAAAATAACCAATTTTGGTTAGAAATAACCAAAAACGGCAACGCTGGTTGCGAGTAGCTGTGTTTGTGTTGGAAAATTTGTTTATATTCAAGATACTATTGCTGCTGTGTGGGTATGTTTGAAGAGGGTTCTGTGATAAAAAGTGTTATTTAAAATATTTCCAATTTGTTTTGAAGTATTTCAAGACAACCTTGATGTTCCTGTTTTTCTTTCCTACTACCTTATAAAACTTTTATCTTTAGATAATCTTTCTATATTTAACCCTTTATAAGGGGTCTTTTTATAATTAGTGAAAACTTCGCTATACATACAGCCATGTCACAGAATTTAATTCCGTTCGGAAGTGGAATGAAAACTAGAAATGCTTAAAATTACAATTCCACCCAGAGCGAATTATCACCAACTAATTCGTCGTGTTGTGTTCCTAGCATAAAGGTGAAACATTTTTGCAGGCATATGATGCTAATATTTATCAGTCTCTATTGCTGATATACTATACAGAAATATGTACTTAGGAAATACCACTTCCTAACGCAACACCCTGTCAATGTAAGAAACAAATCGTTTGTTAGTTTTGCCTTTAAATTGTTTTACTTAATTATTTTGTTTATTTCCTTTAGTCTCTAAACCCGTCAACTTCTGGGTCTTTTCCATTGTGTCATTGAAGATGTTTTCTCCATTGAGCTGTTGTTGTTGGTGGTTGTTTATTTATTTTGACTGGATTAGGATGGCTGGCTGATGGAAAAGTGTCGAGTATTTCAACTTGTTTCTGGGTTTTTTTACAATTTCATTAAAAGTTTTTCGCACACGTGCAACACAAATAAAATAGTAGTAGCAGCATTAGCTAAAACAATAACAATTACTATTCGTGTACATTCTTATGTTCATATGTATATGAATTTGCCTTAAAATGTTATCATTGTAATAAGAACAGCAGCAATAACTATAATAGTACTAGTTACGGCTTAAGATATATCTTATATATGTATATACAAGCCATACATATACTTACATACTCGTATATATGTATGTATGTACATAGCATAGCGTTCATATCGTATCAACTTATTTACCACCAATCGACTCTACATGTACCTGTAATGTGGCAAGATCTTTGTGAGAATTTATATTTCTCAGCATGTTTGAATGTATTTTAGTTATTTATTTAACAAACAACCTAAAAATGTCCACATTTTTCTGCTGCGTTGTTGGATGATGTCTATGGATTTGTTTTTGAACACGTGTGTGTGGGGTTGTTCTAAAACTTTCTTCGTCGTCCACGTTAATTTCTTCACATTTTTATTTGTTTCATTTCTTTTCTGCTCTTTTCTTTTTTCCCATTTTTATTAAAGACACGTTTCAATAGAAAGGTAATGAAATTTACCATGAGACCGTTAACATTGTTGTTATTATTCTAGTCGTAGTGTTCGTTGTTGTTTCTGTTTATCTAAGTGTCCAACAGAATGTTGTACATTTAAACATATGCATGTCTGTAGGTTGTTACTTGTATTAGTTGCTGGTGTGACTATTACTCATGTTGTGTTGCACTCGTTTCGTTGTTGTTGTTCTTGCTGTTGTTGCTCCATTGCATTGTAAGGTCAGGTGTAAATTACTTTCCGTATGTGGGTTGGTCATCACTTGGTTGCTGTTTATGTTGCTTTTCACCTGAATTTGTTTTTTTTTTTCATTTTTTTTTTTTTTTTTTTTTTGTAGTTTTGTGTTTTTTTTTTATCTAGGTTGAATATTAATTACCACTAATTAATATTCTTGTATGAAAATCTAAGAAATTGTTTAAATGTTACCGATGTTTTGCCGTAAAAAATTGAACAAAAAAAACAAAGGAGGTGGCCTTCGCAATAACTCGGTAAAATGTTATTAACGATTTAAGGTTTTTAGATAAAAAAAAGAACAGAGATTTATAACTGTAAAATTATTCATTACTACTTTGCTGACTAGGTTTATTATAATTCGTGTGAAATTAGGAATTCATTAATATATTTATGCCATAAATCATTGTAAAGCGAAAACGTTAAAATTTGCCGATTTAGATATTTGATTTTTGGTAGATAAAGTTGTGTTTGTTGGTATATAGTTATTGCTAAATATATATATCCACTGTTATATAGTCCAGTGTATATCTATGCATACAAACATTTATAATTTCGTTAAGATACGTTCACATTTGGCAAATATTTGCCGAAAAAAATGTAACCACTAAATAACAAATATTTGAACTCGTTTATTTATTAAAAAACACTTTTCTTATTTAGGCCAAAGCTCAACAGATATTTAGTTTTAATTTTTATGATGCTGTTTGATCTTGCAAAATTCTTCTTAAAGTAAACAACGTCAAACAAATTTTTGCTAAATCAAGTGATTATGCTTTTTTGAGTAAATGTTTGCCTAATGTGACCGTACCTTTAGTTTTATCGAAAAAACATTATTTGCTATCTAATAATTTTTTATACCCTACACCACCATAGTGGGGAGGGTATATGAGATTTGTGCTGATGTTTGTAACGCTCAAAAATATAAGTCCAACATCCATCTTAAACTATACCGATCGACGCAGAATCAAATTAAATCTAAGTCGATTTAATGATGTCCGTCCGTTTTACCATATAAACCAAGTAAAATTTTAAAGATATTGCGATAAAATTTAGTATGAGAACTTTGTTCGGATCAAAGACGGTTGGGATGGAATTTGATTTTAATTGATCTATTATTTCACCTAGCCTCCATAAAAATATCCTCCCGACATAGGGTTTATCGGTCATAAATGTTTGATATATGCACGTTTTCAAACAAATTTCTCCACAAGTAACTTGTACATGAAGCTTAATCACATCTACAAATTTCGTTCAGGTCGCTTCGTAATTGATCATAGTCCAATATAAACCGCACTTCTGAAAATCACTTTAACAAGCGTAACTCTCTTGAAAATGTTTTTATCTAATTAATATTCAACGAAAATATGTTTTATGTACATATATAGAAATCATTCGGTCTTATTTTATGATGATCGGTCCATAATTAGTCATAGGTACCATATAAGGCCTACTTCCGAAAACTTCCACTTTAACGGCTATTAATCTCTTAAATAAAATTCAACACAAACAAGTTTCACATACATATACAGAAAATATGACACCTAATTTTATGACGATCGGTCCATAATTAGTCATAGCTACCCTATAAAACACTCTTTTAACATGCAGAAATCTTTTACAAATGTTGATATCGAGGTAAAATGTAATGCAAATAATTTGTATATACACAGAAATCCCGTTACTATGGACACTGCCATTTTTGCATAATCGGCGGAGAATGTTATATGGTCGAGTTAATTTCTTACCTATTTTAGTTCTTTTTTTAATAATTTTTATACGAGTAGCAGTAATATATTTAAAACATTCAATAGGGCGAGCAAGAATTGAAGGAAGCATAGCCAGACAAGGCCTAAGTTCTTACTTCTTAGTGCCAGTTTTTAGGATGTAGTTCAACCATGTTTATTGTTTTAACTTAGTTTAAACTTCAAATTAAGTTTTTAGGATGTAGTTTACTTTGTTTTAATTGGCGTTTAACCCTTCAAAAATGGCCGTTTAAACTCCATTTATATTTGTCAAAACATATCAGCTGTTTAAAAGTACTATAAAATAAAAGAGCTGATTGTTTTAAGTTTTACCTTATAACATAAAATAAATTATAATAAAATGTATTTTTCAAAGTAAAATTGGTTGAACGTTTGAAACTATTTGTATCGACCTTGTTAATTTTTATGATTTTTTATTAGTTTTTTCTTTTGCCGCTTTGACTTTCCAATGTTTTTTTTTCTTTTGCCGCTTTTATTTGTTTATGTTTTAGAGGAATTTTATAATGCTACCACATTTATATAAGAAATTTGTAACGATGCCATATTTGTATTATGTGTAAAATATGGTAACATCAAATAATTTGACGTTTCACTGAAAAACGACTAGGTGGATTAAAAAAAGTTTGAATGTTATTAAAATTTAACTAAACCACTAACAAACCAAGTTTAATCCTTCTCCTAAAAACTGGCCCTTAGTAATACCGTAGCCGAAACCAGTAGTTAACCGACCGAGAACCGAAGTATTTATCTCGTCGGTAGTTTTAGTTAGTTCCAACCACCAGTGTTGTCAACACACGAAAATGGAGAAAAAAAACGCACCAAGCTTAGATTACATTCGTTGCAATTGTTTCCCATTTAAGTAGTCATTAGCTGACTGAGAGCCGAAGCATTTATCTCGTCGGATTGTATGTATTCCTTAGTTAGTTGTAACCACGTCATAGTACTGTTAACATTTCACAATTAAGAATAAGGTAATTTAGACAAAGATTAATTCCGTTAACGACCCGATTGTATACTGAAGATAAAAGACAGCTTCTGTGGTAATATTTCAGAGGAAGCAGCAGACCTCTGAAAAACCTGGACAGATTAGGCATACCGCGATTGAAAAGAAAAACTGCATCACAAAATAATAGTAAGGATTTTATAAAACAGTTTAATTGCCTCTTGCGGACAGACGTTGGGTATTTGATACGTGAAATCTATGGGGCTGCTTGTAATGATGGCCCAGTAAATTTACTTAACTATAGGGAAATAAAAATTCGCCTAGACCAATTCTTTTGTTCGGCATTGCCTTCGCAAGCCATGCTTAGCATGTTTGAAGCACACATGTGGTGTACCAAATGTCGCATGAGTGATACTTGGTAAATGAGTTCATTTGCATAGTCCTTTAAGTGCTAAACAAAAATAAAAACCAGATTTTTTTTTTTATATTTTCAGTAATATTTTAGATATTTATTTTTATTTAGTAAATATTTGTTTGTTTTGTTTTGTTTTCGTAATATGTATTTTCTTAATAAAGTTTTGTTTATTTTTCATTTTTTTATCAATGCTAATTTACAAAGAATTACAAATAGTTTAAAACATTTTAATAAAGTACAGTTTAGTTTTAAGGATAAGATAAGATAAAAACTCTATTATACACTTTGTACATAAAAGAAAAAATATTTAAAATAAAAACATTTATAATTATTATAAAGTTAATGTATGCTACAGATCACAGAACATATAAAAATTAAGAGAACTATTAATTAAAAGAAAACAAAGTTTTAGTTAAAAGGGGAAAAATTAAAACAAAATTAAGAAAAGTAATAGGAATTTCTTTCTTACTTAAAACAAAAAGTTACTTTTTTCTTTAATTGCAATTAGTTTATGAACTATTTGTTTGAGGATTTTAAATATGTATAATATAAAAAAATATTAAAATTAATAGGATAAAAAATTATTATTGCTTTGCATTTAAAAAAGAAAACTTAAAATTATATAAAAACTTAAACAAACAGAAAATTTTTTATCTCTTTTTTTTATAAAAAAAAATTAGTATTAAAGCTATGCCAAGTTATATATGTATGTACAAGTGTATGTAACACACACACACACACACATGTATTTTGCTTGCAAAAATTTGTAGTTGTTTTTGTTTTTCTCTTTTCTAAACTAAATTTTGCAATAAATGGTTTTATTATATTCATGAAATTTCCAATTATTATAAATAATTAAGCATAAAATTAGTTTCTTGTTATATCTGTTATAATTTGTTTTCTTGTTGTTTTGTTTATATGTATGTACTAAACTAAAGCTAAAATTATAATTATAATTAAAATTTATATAAATTGTTTAAAAACTAAATAAAGTGTGTGTATTAAAAGGCCGCTTTTCAGTTTCAGTTTCTTTTAGATATTTAGATTCGAGTTTAGCTTTCTGGTTGTTTGTATGACAGAAAGCAGCCTTTTAGTTTTTTCTTCAGGATTTTCTGTTTTTTTTAATTAAATGAGGAATTCATGGTTTGTAATTAAATTATTAAAAATGTTAGTTTTACATAAGACATCTGTCTAACATGACTGCCTGCTGCTGTTCAAGTCTTTTTCATTGATTAACTGCAAAGAATAGAAAAGTAAGAAATACAAATTAGTATTATTTTTAAAATTGTTAAAAAAAATTTAAAAAAAAAGAGAGACGAATTATCATCATTAAATAACAATTTCCTACAAATTGCACGTGTTCAATTCTACTGCTTGTTTTTTAAATAATTATCACAATTGCATGTTGTATACATACATATATTGTGCAGTTTCGTAATATTATTGTTTTTACACATAATCATGCATGCCCCTACTCAAATAGTTGATACTTTATTAAAGTTTTCTCTCAATACTGAACAAAATCGCTTTCGAACTGCTTTCATCAATTAAGGGAAATAAAGTTATGAATTTCCCTTTACTAAAGCAGCTTTTACTTTATTGTTCTTTTTATTCTAAATCAAACATTTTTAATTTTATTTTTTCTAATAGCGTGTTTATCAGTCAGTAGCTATTGCTACCGCTTGAGATTGCTTTGTTTTTTTTGTAATTGTTGATGTTTTTTGTGTAAAATAAAAAAACCTAATTTTAATTTGTTTGTTGTTGCTGTTTACAATTGAAAACATATTATTTTTAAATACTTTTGAAATAAATAGAAAACAACATTAAGAACAAAACAAAAGTGCAAAGTTCTATAGAAATGGCGCTTAAACTAATAGAAAAAAATGTATGTGTAAATATAAATGGCGTTTAAACTTTTCAGAGAAAATAATTAAAATAAATGATAATAATGTAAGTTCTCAAAAACGTTCAACATTTCATTACAAACTCTAATAACCAGATCGTTCTGCAGTTTTTATAGATTTATATTAAGAATTATTAAATATAAATCTTTGATATTTGTTTATTTAGGCTCGAGTTCGTTAAATTTAATTTACATTAAATTATTTTTACTGTAATACTGGTTAAAGGATTGATGTTTGACTGTTGGCTAGCGGGCGCCGCAGTGGTGCAGAGGGTGAGAACGTAAAGAATTCTGATGAGAGAATGTGGTGGTTCTCGAAACATATGTAAATTCAACCAACAACCCCCCAGGTTCGAACCCTAAGCCAAGAAAAATTATCAATAAATTTTAATAATAATTTTCATGTAACAATTCCTACCTTCAGTAAAAATAATTTAATGTAAATTAAATTTAATGAACTCGAGCCTAAATAAAAAAATATCAAAGATTTAAAACTAACAGTTCAAATAAAAAATAATAATTGGAAAATTAGTAATAAAATAAATAATAATTCTTATTATTAAATATATTTTCCTTTATATTTTTTACGTTTTATAATGAAAATTGGTTTAATACATTAATACATTAAAACATTAAGTAAATTGTTTGTTAATATAATTTTAAGAAAATTGTTACAATCCCTGAAGATGATCAACAAAGTTGGTCGAAATATTGGCAACAAATAAAATATAATAAAAATTAAAAACGAACAAGAGTTTTTATATTTTTAATAAAAGAGACCTCAAGCCGAATTAATAAAATAAAAAGATTTTTAAAAAATTTTAATGTATAAATAAAGAAAACCCATAAAATTTTTAAAATATACATATCTACATATGTATATATTTCAGCTATTTCGGATGACAAAGTATTTTGGGATTTTTTTAATAAATTTTTTTAGGAATAAGAACAATTATTATTTTTAGTTGAACTGTTAATTTTTTTCCAATTTTTGATCATTTAACAGTTCAACTAAGAATAATAATTGTTCTTAAAATAGCTAGGGCACAAGCTTCTCATGTTTGCATTTGTACTTTAAGTGGTACACATGAATAATGTCGACGAAAGTGGACAAAAAACATAATAAAAATCAATGTATTCAGGTTTTCAAGACAAAGTCTTGACAGAAAGAATACGAAAAAACTGAAGAAAAAGGAAAGCAACATGTAAATAAAAATGGAAAAATGATAATTACAGCAAATTTCGAACCACCAGTACCACTGGTTAAAGATTGATGTTTGACTGTTGGCTAGCAGGCACCGCGTGGTGCAGAGGTTAGAACTCAAAGAATTCTGATGAAAGATGATGGTGATTCTTGAAGCATGTAAATTCAACCCAGGTTCGATCCCCAGCTCAGCCAAGAAAAATTATTCATAAAATTTTAATAAGATTTCATGTTGTAAAAACAATTCCTGCCTTCAGTAAAAATAATAATTTAATGCAAATTAAATGTTTTTTAGGAATTTCAGAAAAATCTGTGTGTTGCTTAAAATTTTAAAAATCTGAGAATACATAAATATTAAACAAACAAAATTATTAAAATACAACTAATTAACATTTCCAGTTAAAATTAAAAAGTTGGAAATTTTGGGGATTTTTTTTTAAATTTTTGGGAATTTTTAGAAAAAATGTAAATTTAGTTAAATTAAAGAAAACAGTTGAATAAATGTAAAACTATTGAAAAAATATGACTTTATCATACTTTAT
Organism: Bellardia pandia; assembly: GCA_916048285.2. Classification (NCBI taxonomy): domain Eukaryota; kingdom Metazoa; phylum Arthropoda; class Insecta; order Diptera; family Calliphoridae; genus Bellardia; species Bellardia pandia. The sequence goes on from OU696531.1 coordinate 27,922,147, forward strand.
GCTTTATATTTCTACTTTCATTTTGCAAAGTACTTTTTGTACTTTAAATAAAAGTACCTAATTTGTGTATACTCGTATGTACATACTTTAAAAACACTGTAATAATATCTTAATCTAGTCAAAGTTCTGGCAAAATTAGCATAAAGTACAAAAAGTTATGCAAGTTTATTTAAAGCTACCTATTTCTTTACTTAACCAATGAAACTGGTAGAAAAGCCCAACAAAAAAATTTCAGAATAATTTGTTTTAACGCAGTTATACAATGATGCTGAATATTTGTATGTACATATCTATTTTATTTTTGTCATAAAACACAAATTTATTGTTAATTTTGTGTAAAAATTTGTATGAATTGCTGTGACAGACAGCGTAAACGCACAGTGAGGTGATAGAAGATCAACACAACAATACATTGAAATTAAAAAACAAAAAAAAACAGAAAAAAAAGTATGTAAATAAAAAATAATTTAAATTACAATACAGTATAATATAAATAAAATAAATTTAACACATGTACGTTTACAAGAGTACATTTAAAATACACATGTATAATTTATTTTTGATTTGTATTTTTATATTTTTTTTATTTTTATTTTTGTTAAATTTACATGTCCGCTACGAGTAAATACAAATTTAACAATGCATGAAATGAGGTCATGTTATTAAGAATATTGTTGTTTGTTTTTCTGTGCGAAAGGTGATAAATTTAATTTATATGAAATAATTTTTTAAAAAGTTAGTCAATATTTTTTTTTTTTTTTGAAGAATTTTGTCAAATTTTTTAATATTGTAATTTCGGGTAAATTCTACTTTTGTAGACTGTTAGTTTTGTAATTTTGTTAGTTTGTAATTTATTTAGACTATTAAGTAGTTTTCTTAATTAATAAAAGTTTTCTGAAAACGTCCCTAAAACATCATAGAAATTATGGAATATCTGATAATATATCTAATAATAAGGATGGAAAAGCGGAATTATGAAGTAAATATAATAAAAAAGTAGGATTTTGAAAATTTTGATATGAAAAAGCTTTAACTTTTAAACTTTTAAAACTGTTTATAGTTTTTGTAAAATCATTAATTCTAAAATTACTAAAATCAGAATTATTGCTGACTATTAAATGACATTCATTTGAATAATGGATTCTAAACGAATGCATAATTTAAAAACTGTTTAAAAAATTGTGTATATAAAAATATTTGTTTAAAATTTATAAAAGTTACCAATTTCTTTCAAACTTGAAAACAAAAACTATTTATTTAATAACAACTGCAACAAAAATATGGATTTGAAAATTTTTTAAAATTTTATTATTCTTAAAGAAAATTTCAGAATCTTAATTTTTTGCAAACAAATCTACCATTTCGAAATGGCTGGTCAGAACGGCGGGACCATCCGAACAAAAATACATGAATAATCTCGCAATACTCACAACATGAGACAAAAATCACAAAAACTGCGTTTTTAATATTATTTCATCGCTGGTAAAATACTTTAACCATAATAAATGTCATTAAATTCTGTTAGGAAAATAACGTAAACTAAATCCAAATGTGTCAAGAAGAGGCCAACGATCACAGTTATTATATTTTCTTCTAAATTAGCAAAAAGCAGGATTTTGATTTAAAAAGCGGTTTCAAACATTTAGGCGCGACGAGCCTTTAAAGACGAAAGAATCCCCCCAAAAGTCCAAAAGTATGCTTACGTTAGGCATGATTAATCATGCCGTTATTATATTTTAACTGTAAATTAAACAATGCCAGACTTAATTTCTTTCACAGTAAACGTACTATTACTATTTTAGTATGTATGGAAATTTTCTAAAAGTGACTAAACAAAGAGAATCACTGATTTAAAGTTAAATTGCTTTTAAAAGCATTAATTTGTTCACATAAAATTCGGCCACACTACGGAATCCTTTTCACAACCTGGTTTAAAAATGTAATCAGCAACAATACATATACATACATATTTTTATAAGTACTGAGCAAGGGAAGATCAAAATAAAGAGAAAATCGTGCATAAATTCCTAGAAAATCAGATCAATGATTGCAAACAAGATAAAGCCCTCCAAAATGAATTTATAAAACTATACAAGTAAACCTTAAGCAAAGTTTGTTAACAATATGAATGCAAAACAAAGCAACAGGAACTTTCAAAGAAAATACTACTTTTAATAAAGCAAAATCCAGGTTTCCCAACAAAAATATAACATCAGTGTAACGGTACGGTCACATTTGAGACAGTTGAGTTTCAGACTCTTTGTGTCAAACACTGGCGTGAATTCATTATGTTTGTTTTAGTCTCTCAAATGCTTGAATAATAAAAAGTTTTATTTTAGTGATCCCTGACTAATATTGTTTTTAAGTTAAAAACAATTTCTTTGTCATCATCACCTGATTAAATAGAATTAAAATTAGTTTTTTTTTAATTCCAAATAAAATAAAATTTTTAATAAATATGTAAAATTTCATATGTTTAACCAAATATTTCTTTATGTTTTCTCATGTTTTTATCTTGTTTTATATTTTTTTTTTTAAATTTCATAATAAATTATAATTTAGCTTTTTTGTATATGGTTGTTTTTTATATTTATATATATGTACATTTTATATACTTCTTTCTATGCTGAACACCTGCAAATACTTAAATTTATTTCATTTTCGTATATTTTTCATATAGAAATACATACATACAACCATACAGTATTATACGTATATACTTTTTGTTGTGTAGTAGTAGTTTATTGTACTAAAAAAAAGCATCACGCAACTTAAACACTCAAACAACAATAAAAATTAATTTTTTTTTTTTTTGTGAAAAAAAACGAGACTAAAATTTTAGTTTAAAACAACATTTTTATCATCATTATTTAGAAGAGAGCAAGAAAAAACAAGCAGCAACACAACACCACACCAACATCGACCATCATCCTGAACAAAAGTATTTTTTTTTATATGAAAAATAATCATCATCATCTTCAGTGTCGACATTCACACGCTTTTAGTATTAAACATAAAATAATAATAAAGAAAAAAAAATTAAAATGAACTATTCATTTGTTGGTCAGTCACTCACTTAAAGTAAATCTTAATAGAAACAATAGGGGTGTTCACAGTTCCAGTTAAATGTTATAAAAAAAATCCTTGTTAATATTCTAATAAATCAATTGCATATTTGGGGACTTTACAGTTTTGGAAATTTGTTGCAATAATCTTTGTTCATTTACTTCCAACTTTCGTATAAATCAATCACTTAATTTTTCTATTTCCTGTTCTCCTTCCAAACTGTGTTGTGCCTTAATATTTTTAATGAATATATTTTGGTTTTTTTTTTTTTTTGTTAAATCTTAATTTTTGTTGATTGTTTTATTTTATTTTATTAAATGTTTGTTTTTGTTTATACAAAATATTCATCATATTATTTCATTTCCCTCTGCTCCCTTTAGAGGTTATCATTTTTTTGTTTCTGTTTGTTTGTATATTTGCCGCTTTTTTTAATGTTTTATTTTTCTTTTTAACACAAAAATCAAGTTTAACAATTTATATTTTAGTAAATATTTTAGGTGAAATCTGGTTTTTTCGTCGTAGTTTTTTTTTTTTTGTTGTCTGTTGTGTTAATTATTTAAGAGGGGGGGTGAGGATTTCTACAAAATTTCAAGATTTATACAACAGTTTCTTTTCAAACTGTCTTCTCAAGTTCTTTTTTTAGTTTGTTTTGTTTTTATTATTATTGAACTCAAACAGGTGGGGAATACATAAATTATGGAATTCATTTAAATATTTTTTATACGGTCCATTCATTACGATGATGTTTTTGTTGCATATAGATCAAGTTAAGTTATCTAAGAGTTATTAAAAATAGTTGTAAGATTATTTCAAGAAAAATGCTAAAATCCTTAATAGTTGAGTTAAGGTTTTGTCTAATAAACTTTATAATATAGTGCTTTATTAGTTTGAATACAGTTTTTGGGTCTAACCCAGCCAAAGCTTGGAATGTCTTGTAGTTACTTAATAACTTACTGTTCATTAACTACTACATAGCGTCTCTGCATTAGTTAGAAGTAGTCGAAAGAGGGACGAGTTTTTATTAAAATTACATAAAAACTTGAATATCAAAGTATTGTTATTGAAAGCTTTATTTTTGAAATCTCACCGCACCTGTTTTTCTTAGGCCGAAACCATAGTACACTTTATTTCTTAATAAAAGTCTTAAGTGCATAATAACTTACATATATTTTATAGGAAACTAATGTTTGTTCCTTAATAATAATTGTTCCTATAATTATGAAATTGTAACTGTTTTGTGACATTGATTGATTGATTTTGATTAAAAAAAAAAAAAAAAACATCTGAATATATTGTTAGTTAAGACATTTTTGCTAATAGCGGGTGAGTTAATAATGTTTAGGTGTTTTTGTCCGGCGGCCTGTAACAGTCTTGCAACTACAGTGCACTCGGGATATAGTGAACTAATTAATGCACAGGCCTGTTCACTATATCAAGAAATTCACTATATACAGTTTAAGTAAAATAAAAAAAACCGAATTCCGTATCGACTCTTGAAACGTTAGAGCCAGCCTGGACTTGCATTAAAACCACCCGCTTCGTTCAATAGTTCATGCAGTGTTTTGGCTTTTTGCATAAGCATTTCACCGCTTACTGGTAAGTGTTTAGATCGCTGGTTTAAAAACCAATTGAAAAGTCTTTTTTCGAGACGCGGATATTCTGTTTTTCGAAATGTCTTTCTGTTAAGGGCACTTTTACTTAAGCATGGAACTCCGGCTACCACTTTGTTTTTTTATGCCACTTATTGTGGATTTTGCTACATCAAATATCTTTACATATAAACACGTGTCAAGATCGAATTTTAAACTGAAGTCATCTCATTAAATGTGTATTAAAACAAGAAAAGAATGCAAAAACAATGAATATATACAAGAGAAATAGTTTTTTTGTTGTCAATCATTGTGCAAAAAAACTGTGTTCACTTTATAGAGGTTTGTGGAGTTCACTATTTAGAGTAACTAATGTAAAAAATAACCATGTCATTATATCGGGTAGTTCATATTACAAAGTGTTCACTAACCCCGAGTGCACTGTATATACTCGTATATCTTGCATATGTGAATTATTACATTTTAAGTTAAATGTAAAAAACTTAAAGTACGGTCACAAATATTTACTCAATAAAGCGTAACTACTTGTTTTAGCACAAATTTGTTTGACGTTGCTACGCGTTGTTTACACTTACAAGAGTTTTGCAAGATCAAACAGCATTAAATAAATTAAAACTAAATTTTTGTTGTGATTTGGCCTAAATAAGAAAAGTTTTTTTTAATAAAATAACGATAAAATATATCTTATTTAGTGGTTACATCTTTTTCAACAAATGTTTGCCAAGTGTGACCGTACCTTTAGACTCTTGCTTAACATGTATATTTATTTTAATACAATTTTCAGTCCGTTTTATTTTTTTACAATAGGTCACTTTTTTAATTATCTTAAATTTGTTTTTTAAGAACTAAGATTTTGTGTAAAATGGTTTTGAAAAACTATTATTTTTTTTTTACTTTATAGAAATTCGCAAAAATGTTAAACTTTTTTTATCATTAAAGTGAAAAAAGTAAAATTTTTATATGTAATGATTTTAATTTGATTTCTTTTTATAGAAATATAGAAGCACATTTACTGCAATGAAAGAAAGTAGGAAGGAAACTAAAATATATGAGAATCTGTAATTCCTATATTTCCATTTTATTATTAAAGTTGTCAGAAATTAGTTTTCACTTTATGGCAAGCTTTCGATCAATTGAGTTTTCAATTGTTTATTTACCTTAACAAAGTAGAAAATAGAAAACACTAATTTTGTTATTGAAATCCAAAATTTATTTCAATTAAAAAGCATTTGTTGGTTAAACTTAAAGAGGCCGTGAATTTTAAGATTTTTAACAAACTATATTAGCAACCATTATGTACATATTTGAATAATGATTTTGTAATTTAAGGTATGATCGATCACACACAAAAAAGCGTAACCATATTTTTTTTAGTGCACATTTATTTGACGCTATTTGCTCTAACAAGTGTTTTGTAACAAAAGAAATAAAACTAAATTTGTTTGTGTGACTTGTTCTAAATAAAAAAACTTTTTGAAATAAATAAATAAAAGAATTTAAATATATTTTTTTTTCATCAAATATTTGCCATGTGTGATCACCGTAGCTTTAGTAAATATGCTCAAAATATTTTTAGAACTTTAAACATTTGGTTGTTCCTACAGAGATTTTACAACCACAACCATAAGAGTTTAAGGAATGATACCGACATATTTAAAAAGCAAATGAATTAATGGAGGGCAACCAAGAAAAAATTTCTGATATACATACATACATATATTTTTTAACTAATACTCTATATATGGCTTTTAAAATGTTTTTATATTTTGGAAATTTGTCTAGATAGAATCAGCCTAACTACAAAATTTGTTTGTTGCATTTTGAAATCCTTAATGTCGGCAACTACTTTAAAACCGAATTAAAATAAACTGTTTTATGAATGTATGGTCTGTTTGGAATTATACCTATTTTAAGACAAAGTCAACTTTGACAAGTTAGGCTATATGTATGTTTATATTTTGTATTAATCAGTTAAAGTTTTACTATTAATGGTAAAAGAAACTTCTTTTATTTAACCCTTTTAGACCGTGATGCATCGATGGTGCGGTTGGGTTTCGGTTTCAATATTTTTGCTTCTGTTAACCCAATTTGAAATAGACTGGAAAGCATCGATTGTGCTGATAAATTTTAATATTTGCTTCTCACATTTCTCTTCTGTTTGATTTACTGTTACTTGAGTTATTGTGAAATTCTTCGGTTACATTTCAGCAAAATGAGCCGTGAATGTAAGTTAGTAAGTCTGTTATTACAAAAGTATTAATCGTTTACAAATAATGAAGTGCACATATACGAGTATTAACTGAAAAAATTATAAATTGATATTTTCTTTTAGTTAGGCTTAAGTTCATTAAATTTTAATTTTCATTAAATTATTTTTACTGAAGAAGGAATTGTTTTACAACTTGAAAAATTTTTATTGACTGGGATTCGAACCTGGGTTGTTGGTTGAATTTACATACATATGTTTCGAGAAATTTTAATATTAAAAACTAATTGAAATCGATTCTTGTGTGTTTTAGTTAAAATATTAATGAAAATCGATCGAGATGCATCAAGTGCATCCTTGAAGGATATAAAAATGATGAAACCTAATCATGGATCATATTTTCATACGCTGTAGAGATCACATATTTTAAAAATTGTAAAAAAATTCTGGTAGTTTTGCGTCAGGTCTGAAAGGGTTAATTTCTCGTCTTGTTAAACACATTTGTTTGAAATTGTTGTTATTTTTTTTTTTTTTTTTTTTTATAAATTTTGTTTTTTTTTTTCTTAAAGTTGAACTTCTCTTTCATTGTTTTATTAAAATATTAAAACACTTTAAAATAGTTAACTAAAATTGTTTTTTTTTTTGTAATTAAGGCTGTATGTTAGTTATTCTTGAAAATGTTGCATATTTTTTGTAGAAAATATTTTTTCTATAGTTCCTTTAATTCATTAAGATTTTGATAATTATTAATATTTCAAGAGAAATAAAAATTTAAATATTTTATAAAAAAGACCTAAAACTTTAATAAGTACCAAAATCTTTATAAAAAAAAGGTCAAATAAACAATAATAAGTTCCTTTAATTCTTTAAAATTAATAAATCTGAATGGCCCATAATCATAGTCATAGAAAAAACATACTTAAATTTATATGTTTTTGTTGTTTAAAAGTCTACTTTTACTTAAAGTATGCTTTTTCTATGACTATGATTATGGGCCAATAGCTTTAGCAATATTGTAAAAGATTGCTACACAAATGTTGTGTGTAAAAATAAATGGTTTCAGAACTGAAATAATTTGAACACAAAAATTTTATTAGAAATTTTTGTTAATTTGTTCAGTGTTTATTGAGGCCTTTAAAATCTGATAGATTTGAAATTAGGCTTGACTTTTATATAGACCAAAATGTTGCTGATGAAAGGCTTAGCTGTCTAGGGAATATACGAGTATTACACTCTGCTATATGTATGTAAATACAATAACAACTTTTTCAATATATTTTTTATATTATTGCAATAAAAATTGCAGCTAATTTGAAATTATTTTCAATTCATGAAAATGAATCAATTGAAAAAATAAAATCATTCTGACAATTACTGTTATATTGAAAAATATGAATGTATATTTATTTTATTTTAAAAATTTGTTAATTTTGTTAAGCGTAATATTGGAAGAAGTAAGCTATAAATTAAAGAAGCAAAGACTATAAATATATATTAGGGCGGGTCGATTTAATAATCGCCCATGGCTCAGTGAAAATCGTATTCTAGGGATCAAAATAAACAAATTAACATTTTTGTGTACAACTCATTTTGTAAACTATTCCAGAAAATAGTAACAAATCTCAGCTAACTTTCTAGCTAAAAGTTTTAGCTCCACTCATTAACAAAATAATTTTAACCAGATTTCTAGTTGTCCGACTTCTTAATATTTATTTCAGTAATGAAAAGAATAAAATGTAAATAAAAAAAAAGAAAAACAATTTTGCAACTTTGCAAATTTCCTAGCATCTCGCTTTTTTTTTAGAAATGAAAAGAAAATATAGTTTGTTTTTTATGTTTTAAATTTATATAACAAATTTAGTATTTTATTAATCATTTTAATATTTGTTTTTAGCTTAATTATAGATTTTAAATTTATTTATAAATATTTAAACAAAGCTTAATTACAGAAAAAAAATATCACATTTTTAAAATGTTCATACCTATAAAGAAAGAAAAATATTCAAATTTTCTTAGAGTGTTGCAAAGCTTGTTCAATTTAAATTTTACAGATTCTTATACATTTTTAAAAACAAGCAACAAATGTTGCTTTCAACAGTTTTACAGTTTTAAAAGATTAAATAATTTTACAATAAAAAAAAAAAAGAATTATATAAAAATTGGTGGTACATTTTACATTTTACAAAAATCTTGGTTTTTATGAAATTTTTGTTCATTACACTTTGAAATTTATCATTGATTCATACATTTCATTTAAGTATTCGCAAGTGCTTTCAGTCATTTCACAAGACATACATATGTACATAAGTCATCATAAGGGTCTATTCGTGGCCCAGCCAGTGACAGACATGGTTAGTTTTTGTTTTGATTTTGGCAAAACTTTATTTAATTTCATACTTTTTACATAGCAAAAATAAAAACTCTACTCTCCTTAGAAAATATTTCTTCGTTTGTGGGGGGGGGGAGAGATTTCTTATTTACAAAACCATATTCTTTTTGCAATGGAAACCTACCGTATGTGATGATAAATTTGTGTTAGCAGCTGTTGTTGTTGTTGTTGTTGCTGTTGTGGCTGCAGCTGTTGATGGGGTTACAGCCGCTAAGGAGTTGGAGGTTGTTGTATTAGTAACTGCTGATGCAATCATTTGTTGTTGTTGTTGCTGTTGTTGTGTGGCGGGTAAAATGGTATTTGGTGTTTGACGATCAACCAAAGGCTGACGCTGTGCCGGACTAGATTGCTGTTGCTGTTGTTGTATGGAACCATTTAAACGTTCTTGTATACCCTCGTACATCTCATCATCATCCTCCTCGTCGGCCTCTTCATCGTGGCCATTGTGGGCTGACGTAACTCTTTCCAAGTTGGCGGTGAAATTTAGGGCAGCTGCAGCATCAAAATTGCTGATTTCGGGATGTGTCTCTAATTCGGACTGCAGATCGCAAATGTAGTCGATGACATGCTGTATGATTTCTAATTTGGAGAGTTTGCGATTTTTGGGCATGAATGGTACGAGATCCTTGAGTTTGGACAAGTACATTTTCATTTCGGCATTTTCACCGTCACCGCGATGTTGTGGTGGACGGCTGATGCGACCGTTGGGATTGATGGCGGGCATGGAAGCACCGGTTTGACAGACGGCCGTTAAAGATTTCATTTTAGAAATAATTGCTTTACGTTCTTTTAGTAGAATTTTGAAGGCTGTTGTTTGAAAACGTTCAAGAGTTGAAGTAGAGCTGGTTATTTTATTTTCAAAAATAAAAAACAATTGCGAGTTTTTTTTTATTTTTAGATTTCTTTTTTTTCCACAGTATATTTTTTACTGTTTTATTATTGGCTTAACACTTTTTATTTTGCTTTTAAGTTATTTAACTTAAATTTGTTTTATTTCTGCAAAATATTTTGTTAATTATTTTCAATAAAATAATTTTTCAAATACACTTTTTTTTATTATAATCCACTGAGGGCAATTTGTTTTTTGTGTGAGAAAGGTATTAAACCGTAATCCGTTTATTAAGCGTTTATTTTTTTTTTCTTTCAGATATTTTTCAAATAAATCTTGTTTTTATTTTTTCAAATATAAATTTTCTGTTGTGATAAATATTACACGACGTACGCTTTCTATTTGCTTTTTCTAGCTTCTATACGCTTTGAATAACAAACTCGTTATGAGCTCTTACTGCTCAGAGCAGCGCATTTTATACGTGCGCCAGCTAACTCCGCCTATCACAGAGCATAGTTGAACATTTGTTTCCATTCTCTGTGATAATTTTCTGTTAACTAAAGAGCATAAAACTCAGCACAGGGGTGAGAGCATTTTGTTGTTGCTTTGCTTTGTTAAATACTGTGTGCACGTGTGTTTGTGTGTCAGCATGGGAAAAAATCAATGCATTTTCGTTTCGTGGGAAATTATTATTTTACTATTTGCTTTTCAGATGTTATTTTTCTCAATATATATTTGTTTGTAGTTGTTGTTATTGTTTTTTGTTTTCAATTGTTAATAAATGAGGGTCTGTGTTAAGAAGAGCATATTAAAAGTAATTTGTTGGAGAAAGAGAGTTAAACGAAAAAGAGTGTAATATGATGAGAAAGAGAGAGAGATAAGAAATTATTCTTATTTATGGGGGACTTGTTTCAGTCGGTATTTTTTATACCAATAAAACTAGGTATGTAAGAAAATTTCATTAAACTAATTATCACAGAAATGTTTCGAAATAGTCGTCATAATTTACTTAGATTTTAAGAATAAATACAAATATTTATTATATATGTAAATAATGAGGTTGCTTTACAAGATTTTCTTTATTAAGATAATGGAGCCATGAACAGTTTTTTATCATTGGATTTATTTTTTGAAATTTCTTTGTAAAATTAATAAGTTTTTCTTAAGCTAGATTTGCACGATTGAAATTTTCTTCAAAATTGCTCTTCAAAATGCTTTAAACTTGTGTAAACAGCAAAAATTCTTCAAAATTTAATTATTTAATAACTATTAATTATTTAATAACTATTAAATAAATAAATTTTGAAGAATAACTATTAAATAAATAAATTTTGAAGAATTTTTGCTGTTTACACAAGTTTGAAGCATTTTGAAGAGCAATTTTGAAGAAAATTTCAATCGTGTAAATCTATCTATTTTTGTGATTTCTTATTCAAAAAGTTAAAATTTATGTATTTTCATATGTATTTTACAAGAGACTATATAAACTTGAATTTCTATGTTTTCGTTTAAATAAAAATTTCAAAATACTATTAGAAATAGTGACTTTTTATTTTTCCAATTTTTTTTTTTTGACGATTTTTAAAATTCAAAATGACGATTTTTTTTATCGAGATTTTGACGATTTTTTCTGAAATTCATCTGGCAGCCCTGGTTACAAGTAATGAATTAAATAAGTTAGTGGTAGTTAAGTGCCACAGATTAAAAAAAAGTCATTACACGATCACTTCCACATAATGCAAATGGCATGTAATCGACTTTATTAATTATTAATCATTACAAAGTTTTGGCTATGTATATTTACATTGTCTGAAATCTTAGATATTTTATATTTCTAAATCGGCTAATAACAAGCACTGAAATGTTTTTATACAATAATTCCCAAACTAATAATTTAGCAAACATTCGTTCTATTAAGCCTGGTAATTTGGATCGATTGGAATTTTGCTAGTTTCACAAGAGTTGTAAGGGAATTAATATACATATGTATTGACATTGATTTGCAACCCTTTAATTTATTGGTTACTATATCTATCTCTATCTCTGTTTTTGTCATAAAACAGAAGCGATTCATCAGATACAGGGTAATAGATTTTTGTAAACAATTAATGATGTCAAAATTCTGCATTATTATACTACATATAGCTGAACCCGGTATGCTTCGCATTCCCCCCCCCTCCTCCCGCGTTAATAAACGTAGTAAAAAAAAAGTATGTACAGAAGTGTGCAAATTTAAAATCGGTTAATAGGTCCAGCCTGCTACATACGTATTCCTAATTATGCCAATACCATATGTACCAAATATCATCGACGTAGGTAAAAAAATCCCAAAATATGGCGATTTAAATTGTTGGGTTATATGGGCGGTGCCACTCCTGTTTGTCCAATCAAAACTTTATATAGCCTATTATTCCTTCCAGGGTCACAGTAACATGCTGTGAAAATTTCAGGAAGATCGGTCCAAGGGTTTGGCCTCCTATTAAGCACAAACATACAGACAGACATTAATTTTTATATACATACTAGCTAAACCCGGTGTGCTTCGCTACCCCCTCGCAAAACGCGCAAAGATATACACATTAAATTTCTTATGTGCACCCTCCACACAGACCCCAATCACCCCTGAAAATTTCATTAAAATCGGGCAAACCGTCTAGGAGGAGTATGCGAACAGGAAGTTTTGCCACTTAATTTTATATATATAGATGTTGTATGTATGTATATAGAGATAGAAGATATTCTTATCAAATTTTTTAAAAACAAAATTTAATATTAACCATTTTTTATTGTGTTTTAATTTCGAATTGTCTCTTTTTCTTTCAGTTTCTTCGATTTCCTAACAGAGCCTTTGAAAGGACTATCCACCAACTAACAAGTAACAAAGGAGATGACAGCATTAAAGACAATAAATATATATTTACATATTTTCAAATATTATGTATTTAGTTTTAATACAAAATGTTTAACTGTTTCTTATTAAATATTATAATTAATATTCTATATATCGCAATTGTACCTCAAAAACATAACAACTGAAAATTCATGAATTTTCAGTAGAGGCTAAAAACTGTGTCTGTTGATTTTAAAAACACAAAGAGATTCATAACGGTTTTTTTGACGAAAGAGAATACAAATCAAAGGGAGATTTTTACAGTAGGTAGATATGACCGCTGTGGTTTGATTTTGTTCAAAAAGTGAAAATTTTGAGTTGTTATGCTTTTGAGGAACAAGTGCAATATATAATTAACAATTAAATAAAGGAACTAATGAGCAATTAAAAATATTAAGAAATTTAAACGAAAATTGTTTTTTTTTATTATTTAGGAATTGCTGTAAAAAGGTTTGTAGAATCACACAAATATTTAATTTACTCTGAAATTACAAAAACTACTTTAAAATTTTATCCATATGCCACGAGAATTTTGTACCAATGTGATTTAATGTTGAAAAATTTCTTCAAATATATTGTATCTAGTTGTATTATTTTCCCTGCTAATAAATGCTGATATCGTTCTCAATAAGTATGCCAACTTTGAAGACAATATCTATACAAACAACCAAGATATTTTCTTTTCATTTCAAAACTTTTCTGTGCATATAAAAGTAGGCGTTCATTAATAATGATTATTTTTAATTGGATACAATTTACACACCGCTTAAGATATTTCAATAAAGTTTTCACTTTTTGGTACATCAGGGATTTAGCTTTTTGTTTTTAAAAATATTTTCACTTCAATACCACTCAAACAGTTTCTAATTTATATATTTCTATTTGAAACGTAATAAATAAGCAAAATGTGGGCGTGGCAAAAATGTTGAAATAAAAAATGAAAAGCCCATTTTATTCGCTATACATATGTCAAGTTTTATCACGATATGTTGCAAGACAAAGGAATTATCACAAAAATAAGAAAATTGTTAAAAATCCATATTTTTAATTTTTTGATTTTTTTTTTTTGAAATTTTCGTCCAGTACCCGGAGAACAGAATCGTTCAGTAGGTGGATTTCTACTGACAACTTTGTTTGGAAGGCTATAACTCCTAAACCACTAAAGATATTTAAACGAAGTTTTCACTATTTGGTAGAGTCTGACTTCAACTTTCGAAAAATAAGAAAAATTTTATCGACGTGCCACGCCCTCTTTGGTAATTTTGCTTTTAAGTAATTTAAACCTGAATATTTCTGACATATATTGCTGTATTTAAAAGATTTCTTCTGCAAATTATTGCTGATATCGTTCTCAACAAGTCTGCCAAATTTGGAGTCAAAATCTGCACAAAGAACAAAGATATTTATATTTGATTTAAAATGTTTATAGGACTAAGAAAAGTGGGCGGTAGCTGAAAACGGTGTTCTTTAAAAGGCTTCAACTCTAAAACCGTTAAAGATATTAGATCAAAGTTTTCTGTATTTCGTAGAACTGAGATTCAGCTTTATTATTTTAAACCTATTTTAACATTATTTTCATTCGTTATTATTGTAATATGTACAGTTGCGTTCATAAAAATAGGAGTAAGCCAATTGAAAATCAAGAATTTAATTTTAAATAAAAAAACATGGTTTAATTAAATTTTTTTTACTGTAATATAATGTTGATTTAATTCTAAATTATTTAAATTATTCATTAATTAAATAAAGCTTTCAACAAGTTAGTAACAGGAAGTTAAATAAAAATATGTCTTAAATCTGTTGTTCAAAATAATAGGAGTATTCAGTTTTCATTAATATTTAGTATTAAAAAAGTTAAAAATGCTTATGATTATTATTGGAAACTTTAAATACGATTAGTATTTGGTAGAATAGCCATTACTTTTTATTACAGCAGCACATCTGCGAGGCATGGAGTCAACTAGATCCTGGCATCGTTTCAGTGGAATTTGAATCCACCCATCTTGCTCTACAGACCACAACTCAGCTGTATTTGACGGTTTTCGTTCGGCAACATATTTTTTAACATCCTCCCATAGATGTTCTATGGAGTTTAAGTCTGGGAATTGAGCAGGCCATGACATAACATCCACAACGTTGACACGAAACCACTTCTTTGCCAATTTGCTGGTATGTTTTGGGTCATTGTCTTGTTGGAAGACCAATTTAATCGGCATATTCCACTCTGAATATGGCAGCATTATTCTATCCAATATTTCCACGTACACTTTTTGGTCCATAATGCCTTTTATTTCGTATATTGGACCAACACCGTTATATCAAAAACATCACCATACCATAGCTTTCACGCCACCGCGGTGCACCGTGTTTAACAGTCTTTTTTGTATACTGGACTGCATTTGCTGTGTTCGGGGGACGTCGTATGTACTGCCTGGATCCAGTTCCGTCAAACAAAACAATTTTGCTTTCGTCCGTCCACAAAACATTTCGCCATTTCTCCTTCGGCCAATTGATGTGTTCCTGGGCGTATTTCAATCTTGTCGCAGCATGTTTCTTCTTTAATAAGGGCACTTTACGCGGACTTCTAGCGAATAATTTTTACTCCAGCAATCGACTACGAATAGTTACAACACTCATAGGAAGTTCAAGTTCTTTTTGTATTTTAATTGCTGACGCGGAAGGGTCGCCTTTACTTATGCGTGCTATACGGCGGTCATCTAGACTCGATGTTTTACGCTTCCGACCTCAAGTCTCAGCTTTATTTTCGTAGGATAAGGCATTTACAATCATCTGATTAGAGCACGATAGCATTTCTCTAATTTCTCTTTATTTTTTCCCTTGATTTCGAAGATTTTTAATAAGTTTACGCGTTTCTTCGTTACAGTGCTTACCATGACCCACTATTTGAAAATAAAACATTATTTTATGTAAAAACATTAAGTTACAACATTTTCGCATATGGTTTTCATATTTACTTTTTATTTCATATACAATTTATACACTCCACCACTTTAATTTTTTATAAATCGCAATTACTCCTATTTTTTTGATTCACGGATTTAATGGATAAATTAAGATATCACTCGAAAAAAATCACAGAAATAAAAGCTATCACGATCATTTCTTTATATATTGTTTTCTTACATTCCATTGAAACAACCCTTAGCTTTTTATATGGTTTTAAAAATACCAGACTAGCAAAATAACTTAATTTAAATAAGAAAACTATTACTCCTATTATTTTGAACGCAACTGTACATTTCTACTTTTAACCATAATAAGTATGCAAAATGTGGGCGTGGAAAAAATTTTGAAATAAAAAATGAAAAGCCCATTTTATTCGCTACAAGTATGTCAAGTTTTATCACGATATGTTGCAAGACAAAGGAATTATCACAAAAATACGAAAATTGTTAAAAATCCATATTTTTAATTTTTTGATTTTTTTTCGGAAATTTTCGTCCAGTACCAGGAGAACAGAATCGTTCAGTAGGTGGATTTCTATTGACAACTTTGTTTGGAAGGCTATAACTCATAAACCACTAAAGATATTTAAAGGAAGTTTTCACTATTTGGTAGAGTCTGACTTCAACTTTCGAAAAATAAGAAAATTTTTATCGACGTGCCACGCCCTCTTTGGTAATTTTGCTTTTAAGTAATTTAAACCTGAATATTTCTGACATATATTGCTGTATTTAAAAGATTTCTTCTGCAAGTTATTGCTGATATCATTCTCAACAAGTCTGCCAAATTTGGAGTCAAAATCTGCACAAAGAACAAAGATATTTATATTTGATTTAAAATGTTTATAGGACTAAGAAAAGTGGGCGGTAGCTGAAAACGATATTCTTTAAAACTTTACAACTCTAAAACCGTTAAAGATATTTAAACAAAGTTTTCTGTATTTGGTAGAGCTGAGATTCAGCTTTATTATTTTAAACCTATTTTAACATTATTTTCATTCGTTATTATTGTAATATGTAGATTTCTAGTTTTAACCATAATAAGTATGCAAAATGTGGGCGTGGAAAAAATTTTGAAATAAAAAATGAAAAGCCCATTTTATTCGCTACAAGTATGTCAAGTTTTATCACGATATGTTGCAAGACAAAGGAATTATCACAAAAATACGAAAATTGTTAAAAATCCATATTTTTAATTTTTTGATTTTTTTTTTTTTTTTTGGAAATTTTCGTCCAGTACCAGGAGAACAGAATCGTTCAGTAGGTGGATTTCTATTGACAACTTTGTTTGGAAGGCTATAACTCCTAAACCACTAAAGATATCTAAACGAAGTTTTCACTATTTGGTAGAGTCTGACTTTAGCTTTCGAAAAATAAGAAAAATTTTGTTGACGTGCCACGCCCTCTTTGATAATTTTGTGCTGGAGTGGTGAGATCTTAAATATTGATTTAAGATTTAAATATTTTTTCAACAAAATAATTTCGAACATCGTTATCTAAAATAAGGAGTCTAAATCTGCTCAAAGAATGAAGATATTTACTTTTTATTAAAAAAGGTTTCGGTCTAAATAAAAGTGGGCGGTAGTGGAAAACCGTGTTCTTTTAAAGGCTACAACTCTAAAACCGTTAATGATATTAGAACAAAGTTTTCTGTATTTGGTAAAATTGAGTTTCAGCTTTATTGTTATAAACATATTTAAGCATAATTATTACTCATACAATTTGTAATATGTGGAATGTTACTTTTAATCATAATATAGGGGCGAGGTAAACATTTTCTTTCGCTACGAGTTTGTTCAGTTTCAGCTCGATATTTTTAGGACATAGGAAATATGTTTGTCATTAATACTTAAACTATTTAAAATACATAATTTTTGAATTCATACAATTACTTATTCCAGAAAAAAATTTCAATTAAATAAAAAATAATTCAAATTCTATATTCTTTTACTTATAGCATGTTTTTATTTATTAGTTTTATTATTTGTTTTTTGTTAAATTTGCTTTAAATAGTAAATAAATACTTAGTAATATTACAGTTTTAGATTTACAAAATATTTTGATTTTATGTTTTGGGATTTCTCCATAGCATTTTCTCGCTTTTTTATGTTTTATGATCATATAAACAATTATTTATCAGTTTTTTTTAGGGAATTGGAATTGGAATTGGATCAAACTCATTGTGGTTTCAGAAGTAAATTCTGCGGCCTTTGCTACTGCTTCTGAAATTAAATAAAATTAAATAGTTATTAGTTTTTTGCATAGAATAATAAAATAAGTAAAAAGAAAGTTGAATATGTACATATTTGGTTATCACAATATTTAAAATTTTTTGCTAAAGATATGTATAGTTGTCAAATCATACAATGTTGTCAGATGTAGCAATGTACTGAAATTTGTTAGAAATTGAAAAATTGTTAGCAAAAGGTAAATTGTCAATGCTTTTTCTTACAACAAAATTTGAAGTTCACACGGTTGTTAGACGTTTTCTGAACATTTTTTGGACAACGTTGTAAGATCTGACAACCGTCTGTAGAAAGCTTAACACTAATAAAACATACATATATTTTTATAATTTATATAAAATAAACGTACAAGTTTAAGTCATTTTCGAATGACAAAACTTTGAAAAATAAAAGCTTTATTTGACTTAAGGTACATTTGGCCGCAAAAGACGCAACCATCAATAATACATAATATAGGTACCTATTTGAACTCGTTTATTTATTAAAAAAAAAACCTTTTTTATTTAGGCCAATATTTAGTTTTATTTTATTTGTTGCTGTTTGATCTTGCAAAACTCTTGTAAGAGTCAAACAAATTTGTGCTAAAACAAGTGGTTACGCTTTTTTGAGTAAATATTTGCCAAGTGTGACCGTACCTTTAGAAAAAATTTAAATAGATAGACACCATAATTATTTTAAACATAATTAAATGCATATTCAGTGTGAGTTTAATTACATAGAAAATATCCCTGTATAAATTTCTACATTTATAAGAATCTCACAAAGATTTTGAATATTGTCCTCTTTGTTTTATTCTTTTATTCTCAAATCATTCTCCATAAAGGGGAACAAAACTCTCAAGCTCCATTACCATTTTCCATTTTCAAAATATCCTCTTCTGATTTCATATGTAGAGGGGAATGGGAAATATTATGTTCAAGAGAATAACCGAGAGTATTAAAGTTCAATATTTGCATTCTCTGCACAGTTAAATAATATTTCCTCAGTTTAAAATACATAGTTTTTTTTAGAAGAGGATCAAATAATACACTTGTTTAAAAGGGCACTACAAATTTCGAGTAATGTTAGAGCTTTGTATCTATTGATATTCATTTAATAAAGAAGAACTTGTGGCTTGGATTTGGTCAAAATTCTCTTCAAGAATTGAAAATTTGTTTCTGGAGAATACAATACATATTCATAAAAAGACTTGATATTTCTGGAGAAATTCTACTGAAAAGAAAAGTAGTATAGGCATATTTGTATTAAGTGTGAGCAAACTCCAAAATGTTCCCCTTTTTTAAAAGTCTCACTAAAAGATCATAAGAAGTGAGGATTTTTTGGCTTTAAATTGTTTCGGAGAAATGTATTGCATATCAGTATCACTATGAACATCTTATTTCTTAAACTTAAGTTTATAATCTAAAATTAATGAAATATTTCAGCGCGAAAGACCACCAAATGCCACAAACTTTTTATTAGCAGCAATGTATGCATATGCAATAAGTATTTTGGAATGTTTTCAGGACAACCGTTACCTCTAAAATAACGTTACCGAAACAATCGAAAATTGTGTTACCTCTAAAATACCGTTGCCGTTATTCTATCAACAATTCTAAATTATGAAAATTTGTTTTTTAAAATCTACACAAGCAAAAGTTTAAAAATATCAACTTATTTTAAATGTTTGCAAGTTTCAGTGACAATTAGTAATTTCCGTTATTTGTAATTACCGAACTAACAATAAGTTTTTCAAATCTTATACCTATCTAAAAAATTATATTATATTATTCTTCCAGCCAGTGCCGGACGAAAATTGTTTGAAAGAATCATTTTATTTATTAAGTTGGCATTCTTCCTTCTTGTCTTCGGCTCATATCCGCTATATACCTTTTTCTTAGTCGAATATAGCCACTTTTATTTAATATGTTGCGGGCTAATGGGTTTCGGTGTACTTCAAGCAAAACTCGTATATCCATAAAGACGTAAACGTTCCTTTGGTAAAAACTGGCATCCAAAAAAATGCAGAAAAACACTTAAAAAAGCTTGAAGTACGCCCAATTGCAAAATATGTAAACATTTTAAATAGAATAATTAACTGCTTGAATTTTTTATAAAAAATCCCAAAATATTTTATGTATTGTTTTACCACTTCAAAACTTCTAATTTATTAATAAATCCAATCACAAAATTCCCTTTAAAATCTCAGACAAAACAAACAGAAATACAAATACAATTGTTTGAATTTTTATGATTATTTTGTGTATTATAAACCAAATCTTTTAAAACCCAAAAAATAGCAAAAATCAGGAAAATATTTCAAAGATCCCATACAAATTCCCCACAGAAAAATATGTATGTTCCTCTTGAAATCAACAACTGTTGAAATATAAAAATTAACATGCCAAATGTATTTTAGAAATTCAATGAAAATTTCCCACAATAAAAAATATTTCCATAGTCATTACATATGTATGTAGTCTGATTATATATATTATTTATTTATGCTAATAGTACATATGCTGCCACACATTTTTAATACATGTGGAAAAAATATTGGTAATTCCCCTTAAAACCACAAATGTTTAACCAATATTTCTTGTGACCAAAAAAATCCCCTAAAAATTTCCCACTGTTAAATGGTTTCTTCTGTACAATCTCAACATTACTAACCCCTCCATCTAAAATACAACATATGACTAAAAAAAATATTTCCCCTTTTAGCAACAATTCCCCAACTTGGCCAACCACTTTACCAATAAATTTAAAAAATTCCGCTCTTCTCCACAAAAATAAAAAATCAAATTCTCTGTGAAATCCTTTTGTATATTTTCCCATTTCTCCTTAAGCTCAAATTTACTTGGAAAATCACCAATAGAAAACAAAAAACCCCTTAAATTTCCCCATTTTATTCAACATCTGATTAAAACCTTAAAACATTTTTAAAATTGCTAAAAAAAATTTCCTTTTAAAACCTACAGCTGGCAATAAATTTCCCCCTCACCAGCAGTTTTGCTAAATTAAGGGTAATTGATGGGTGACAAATAAACACCTTTCGTAAATTAACCATTCGTTGATAAAACACAAGCTGATTGGTCGGTTTTCTACCTTGAACAACGGCAAACATTCAAAAGGGAATATTTCTCCTTGGGACACAAGAATATAAACAGAGAAAGAATACTTACAAAAAAAACGTGCGCTCACTAAACATTTGTAAATAAGCAAAATTTACAAACCTCTACACAAAAAGGGGAAATATACAACAAGAAAGAATTCTATCAACTTTTAATATAAAACTTGGGATATTTACAAAACTCTACAGTAGGAGAAATTTCAGTATTGTGCAACAAAAAACTAAGGGAAATTAAGAAAACTCTACCCAAAATAGGGAAATTTCAAACTAAACAAAAAATAAAAATCCCTGTCATCAAAGAGATATATTCCTTTAATTTAAAAACGTGTTGAGGGGAAATAGACATTTTCTCTTCGCTCTTGTTCATTAATAAATTGTCATTTTTAAATTATATCTCAGGGATCTTTATGCTCATTAAATGTATCTCAGAGTTTACTTATGTGTAGCTACTAGCTACTCGGTGTTTAAATTAATGTTTTTGTAATTTTAGGTTGAAAATTTTTCTGAATGAAAATCTAAATGTGAATTTAATGTGTGATAGCGAGCTATTGTACGAGTTTCAAATATAAAAGAATGCATGCATGTCTGTTTGTCTGTCTGTACATGCATACATACATACATATGTATATATGTATGTCTTATTGTATCTATTGTTTGTTTAAATTAATGTATTATCTTTTAATTCTACTAGTAGTCGAGTATTTACTGCTGTATCTGATGCTGGCTGGCTGGGCTGCCTCGGTTGTCTGTCCGCTTGTCTACCGATTATTATAATTTTTTATGGTTTATTAGCTGTAACTGTATAGTAAAGATATTTTTGTAACTAAAAGATACACTTATGTACATTTATGTACGTTTGTTTCTTTTGGATCTTTGTTATACTTTATTGGTATTTATGTATGTATGTACATATATGTAGTGCAGTGTTTATTGGTGTTTAAGTGGGTTTCTTGATATGATTATGAAAAGGAATTGTTCGGCATTAAATGAATTGAACTGTTTTCATGCACCAATTCCATTGTGTCCGTGTATGTTTCATTAAATGAATTTGAGGTGTTGCTACTTAGCTTGTTTACCGCTTGTTGTAAAACATTTTTATAAGGGGTTAGTTTTTTGTTTGAGTAAGTTTTTTTTTTAAATGTTGGCTTCTTTTATCTTCTGTTAAGAGTTAATAATTTGTTAGCATCCACAATGTGAGATAAATTTGTAAAAAAAGATTGTTTAGAATACTTGCTATTGTCAGAGTAAAGGATAATAGCAAAAAGATTAATTAGAGTTGCATACTTATGAGAAGAATTATGTTGAATTTTTTAGTTTTGTTAGACGCATACGCTAAACAAATGTAAAATATCAAATATTTGTTTGTAATACCAATGCAAAATTAAATCAATGCCCCCAATTTGTAAGTTTTAGCTTTATTGTTTAAACTATTTTTATCTACAATTTACTTAATATATATTTAAACCTTTAATTCCCAGTGGAATTAAACAAATGTTCTTCATTGTGTTCTATCAGTAGGCATAATTTTCATTTCACTCCAAGACACCTCATGCTCATTCAACTCGTTCTCAATTTGGCGTCTCCAAGTATTTGCAGGTCTGCCAGGTCTTCTGGACCCTTGGGGGTTATATTTACTTAGTACATATAACCAAATTATCAACTCATTTTGATTCGATTTTATTTTCCAAACTGAACGATTTCGTTTGGATTAGATTCGTGACTATATCTTAAAGTGTTTATCAAATTATGCCATGTTGGACCATCATGTTAAAGTGGGATTTATTTATCAACCCAAATATTTTTTGAACCAGTCCTGGCTCTTCTTGAAGGTCTTCGGAAACTACGTTTCAGAGACTCTTTAAGTTGCGAAAGTGTTATATTCTCATTCGGCTTCTTTACACAACAATACTCCAGAAATTCGCTCTGTGTTTCGCAACTGCAGTGAAATGCATGCTTTTATAAGAAAAATATACTAAATCGTATACTAGAGATAATATTCAAAATATAAGCAAAATATAATTTAGATCTTTTATATTTCTTTATTTATGCTCGAGTTCATTAAATTTATTTTACATTAAATTATTTTTACTGAAGGTAGGAATTGTTACATGAAAATTATTATTAAAATTTATTGATAATTTTTCTTGGCTTAGGATTCGAACCTGGGTATTTGTTTATAATTTAGATGTCGATGGCGACTTAGAAATCATTCCACCCGATTTTTAATTTTTTGAGAACCTATAGAAAAATATTAGCAAAACGGGTTAGTTTAAAAATTAATACTAGAAACTAAATAATTTTAAAGTCAACAAGATCGTATCAGTTAAAAGGAGTCAAATTGATATCATATCATATCATATCTGATTCAAGATATGAGCCATTGACCTTTTCCCATCTTTCTGGCAACATATTGATACCGCGCCAAAAGAATTGTTCATATGTTGAGGACACGAACGAACGAAGTAAGCAAATTTCCGAAGTGAGTCGTATCCGAGACAGAGCGTTCTGCTCGCTCTCATGTCTAACCGCATATGCTGAGCGTTTTTCGGCCAATGCTCACTTCAAACGAATCAGTTGCATTTGGTAAAGGTTCTCTGCGATTTCAGCAGCTCATATTTTTGTCCTACAAATTATTGATATTTGGCTTTAATGTCGATTCGGTTAATTGGCAGGGCTTCACACACGATATCTAACGCCTCGTGATCGGGGTATAAATGATTTAATTTTAAGCAGCATTTTGGGCATGCAAAATCGCAAACGTTTTAAAATTGCTGTTTGAGTAACTCCCAACGGTTTGGCAAGCTCTTGTTGCGTAATGCCTTCAATTCTTGGTCTTCGAACTTTTTCCGTGTCACAATCACCCCTTCAAAACTACACAAAGCATCTCTCGCACTTTGAAAACGATGAAACATATTCACCATAAGATAAGATGGCATGCTTCAACGGCATATTTTTTTTCAGTTTCAAAAATAAGTAAAGCAAAACTTTCCACAAAAAATACGCCAACTGTTATAAATCTCACATTATTAAGTTATACTCCTAATAATATTTTAGTAAACAAAACATTTGAATTTCCAAAAACCCCTTCCTAGCAGATCCATTAGAGGAGAGATGAACCTTCAATCCAATTTCCTACTCCTCAAAATTCCCTGTCTAATTTATTTTCTGAAAGCATTATGATTGTTCATTTACTTTGGCATGGAAATCATTAATGAAAATTTGCATTAATGAAATAATTAAAAATTTGGTCGATTCAAAATAACAAACGAAGTCAAAATATAACAAACTCAATGGATTTTATAGAAATCAAGAAGAGTATATATTAATGAAAAGTCCCGAAAATTCTTGTTTAAAATTTTGTTTATAACTTAAAAGAATTAATGGCAATTTAAGTAATTTTTATAAAATTTGTATATGTTAGTTAAAGTTTAACAAATACGCGTAAGAAAAACACATTTCACAATATGTTGGTTTGACCAGATGCCATTAGATAATCTAATCGTTTTTTTTTTCTGTTTTTTTTTTTTTTATTCATATACATACAATAATAACGTCAGGCTGTCGTGTAAGAAATTTAGCCATTTAGTCATTACGAAATACATCTGGTCTAATTTAACGCCTGCATATGCCACACTGGCCACATGCAAGTCACAACAACAAGAACAGCAAAAACACACTGACAGACTCACATTCAACACACAATTTGGTGGCATGTTTCATTTGACACAACTACTTGAACTGAACAAGCTAAGCAGGAAAGAGAAATTGTATCGAATAGTTGTAACTATTTATTGAACATAAACTACTCGTACTTGAAAACATCTTTAATAAACACCGCCCGCCCTCTCTCTCTTTCACGAAAAAAATGTGTTGAGATCAGTGTTCAAATATGAATTGAAATGATGGCAACAATAAATGCAAACATTTGTTAAACAGATTCATGAGACAGCAATGCAGGGGAGCTGTGGAAAGAACCTAAGAACTATGCGGAATTAGAAATAATTTAGAATTATTGTGTTTTCATATGTTTGAATATTTCCAGGCCGCCTTTTTGCAGTTTCAATAAATGAATGATTGAGAGTTAAGTTTGACCTTTTGTCATCTGTTCTTAATTGTAGGTATTTTGTTCTTAATTGTAGGTATTTTATAGTCTGTTTGTTCTTCTCTTCTGTAGCTGCTGAGAAGTTTCAATTCGCTATTTGTTGTTTGCTCATGAAATGTGATTTTTTTTTGTTAAATATTTTTATATTTAATCAATCGTTTTCGTCGTTAAAGTCATTTGCAATCGTTAAAAGATGTGATGTGTGACAACCTGTCGATTTGCTGTAACGATTTCATATTCCATTTTGTTTCATAAAAAAAAACGTCGATTTTGACATGTGACGCATTTCGATAAAGTCAGTTTAAATTACTTTTCAAATCGACGTTTTTAACTTTGACGATTATTTAAATTATAATTTTTTTGTATGTAGGGGAAAGAAAGCATAATAATAATTCTCAAGAAGATGTCTTGATCGAATTCATGGAAAAAAATGTTTAGATGCCCTTGAATCTGCTTCGGTAGTGTTAAGCTTTATGCATCCCGAAGAACATTTTCTTTCCAACAGGTACAAGATTTTCGAAAAACATTTTGAAACAGTAGGGCGATGCATGCCAACATTTCTAACAAATCGTTGAAAACTTGCTTCTGCAAAAAATCATAAGCCAGCTCTGCCAATTGTATTGTAAGAGGAATGGATGAGCCTGTCGACCTATTTCCAATCTTATTTAATACCATTATAAAACCTTCCTTGCTTAATCGAAAGTATTCCATGAATCTAAAGATTGATATAAATAAAACAAATAAACATTTTTTATTACTGCATACGTCTCCTAGGGTAAACTTAAGGGGTCAGATTTATCTCGTATATAAGCGTTTCCTACGTGCATATTCGGCTTCATTGTTGGGATTATTTTCATTAAGAAGTAAATAAACTGCAATAACATCAGGTATTTTGTTTATTTTAATTATAAATACATATTTTCAAATATAATTCACAAAAAGACAGTTCAGAGTTGTATTATAAGTTTTCGCAAAGTTGTATTTATTAAAGACAATTGGAAATGAAACAAAAGTGGAAAATGAAATCGATCGAAATCAGTCACATAGTTAACGATTTGAAAAAGTGATTTACTATTCAAATCGAACTATTTTCATCACATACCTGCCTGATTAAATACAAAAAATATAAATTTTTTCAAAACATTTTTCTATTTTTTTTTTATTATAAAAACTTTTTTTAGGAAACTGACATGAAAAAAAAACTTCAACTCCAATTAAGCATTTAAGTAACTTTACAATTTACTCACTGCCAAAATGTGTACATACATACTTACATATGTATTTAACTTTGTATTTATTTGTACAAATACATGACAACTTGACAGGTTTTTAATTACAACTAAAATTTTTTAAAAAGATTCAAATTAAAGAAAACACTAAAAAGGTATAGAAACGCAAACACAAACCCCAACACAAAATAAAAACAAATAAAAGAATTAAAAAATCTAAAAAAAAAAACTGTCGAAACATGCAAATAATTTTGGATTCCAATAACACGAAGTCGTACAGACGTGTAAAAACTTAAGAATTTGTCTACATACACAAGAATACAAATAAAATACATACAACACCTTTTTCAGCCAACAAGAAACAAAAAAAATGTATGTACTTATGTACGAGTATGTATGTAATTTAAAAAAGCAGCAGAAAACATAAAACAAATTCATAAAAAAAAATAAGAATATTTCTTTTGGAACAGAAATTCATTTCAAAAATCACAAATAAAAAACACCCAAGTTCAGGTTACAACACAAGAAAGAATCTTTCAAATGTGTGAATGAGTTGAACGTGTAATGAAACTTGGTTTTATTCTGGGGTTTTGTTAAATTCTTTTCACAAACACCATACAAAAAAAAGGTGTTCTTCTTAGGAATTTTTGCTTTTTTTTTGTGTGTTGAATTTTACGGCTTGTACTTAAAACGAATGACAAATGAGCTGTAACATTAAACAAAATTATAGATTGGGAAACAGACAGTTTAAAACATTTTTAAATGCAACAACAGGTTGTAATAAAAACAACGAATGATATGTTGCATATATGCAACTATAAAATATATACTTACATTTTAATGATAATATGTAGTTTGTTGTTTAGGTGTACCTACATATACATACATCCCAGCAAGCCATATGAGTCCGAAAAGAGTCTTTTCTGACACCTTTTTCGGAGCGTTAACGCTCTTTATGAGCCCAAAAAACAGCCCGAAAACCTTCAGAAAAGAGGGTCATTACAATCGAAAATGGCCCGTCAGAAAGAGCTCTTAGATAATGTCTTGTTTTTATCATTCTTGTGTGGTACAGCTATGTTTTTTTTTTTTTTTTTGTTCAAATCACAAATAACAGGACAAAACCGTTTTGGTACACACATACTTAAGTGGAATTTCTGAGTCATACTGCGTGCCGACTCAGGACAGTAACAAGCAAATTTTTCTTTCGCTCCGAAAATGCTCTTTAGTTGGACTCTTTTCTGACTCCTTTTTTCGGAGCGCTCCGAAAATGCTCTTTTGTTGGACTCTTTTTTGACTCCTTTTTCGGAGCGCTCCTAAAATGGTATGCTGGGATATGTACATATTTGTATGTATAGTTCATCACTTATCACAAGTTTGTATTTTTTGCAGTACAATACATATCTATTTACTTTGTTTAGGTATTCAACATTATTTATTTACTTAACGTACGAGTATATAAGTGATAATAAAATAAAAGATTTTGATTATTCCAGAGAATTTCGTAAGAAATCTTTAACGCAACATGTTGATGCTACGTGATGAAAGAAAGAATTTTTAAAATTTATTTACGCATTTCAATTGTTGCTTGATGCCAAATTCGAAATTTATTCTGGACATCTATCTAGAAAATTAATTATCTATGAAAATATTTCTGATCTTAGCAAACACAAATATTTAACTGCAAGTGCTGTGTTCTGGTGTCACAGTAAAACCTATGATGTATAGGGTGTTTGTTTTTAGGATACATAGAACTTTAAGTTGGCAACAGTTTTTTAACTGGCGGCCATTTTGAATTATGTATAATGCCAGAAGATTATGTTTCGAATAAAGTAAATTTCATGTTTTATTGCATTTCAAAGTTCTATACATCTAAAAAAAAAAACACAGGACCATAATTTTCAAAATAAATTTGCACAATTTGGAAGCGTCGTTTAGGCTTTAGTCTATTCATGTTGTAATGTCAAACCAAACTAAATATAAATCACTTGACAGCTGACAAAATGGCCGCCAGTTTAAAAGTGTTGCCAACTTAAAGTTCTATACATCTGAAAAAACAGTCTATAGTAGCTAGAATGTTTCCTCTAAATGTATCACATTATTAGCTGTTTTGTGAGTATGACATTATGTTCCAAAACTCAGAGGTCTTTCGTTTTCACGTGGATATGGTAATCTGTAACTTCCTAAGGCAGTCAAATTAATACTTTCAATGTTTCACAAAATATAGATGACCATGTTAAAGCAGTGTAATTGATCACTGACTGATCAATATATTCGTCTCGATATCGAAAGTAGTTTCATTATTTATGTCTCAAAATGACTAGCGCTTTGAGAATATCGGTTCTACATCGAAATTATTGTGTGATTGCAGTGGCATCAGATAAATAGCACAGTGTAAAAACCAAAATAGGAATTTGGCGGTTACCTTTGACAAAATCTTTAACTACACAGTGATACAAATCGGCAAATTTAACCGCGACTCTATAATCCATTTACGACGGGTTGGATAGAAACAAAACTGAAGACTACAACTTGCAAATTCTTGGAGTTAAATAGGTCGCCAGGGAAATATCTGGGAATTGAAGATTTTAATAGCAATCAAGCGAAGCTCAAATTGGCCGGAAAAATCTACTTGCATGTAAACTAGAGGGTAGAGGAAGATCATTGCAGATGCTATCGAAAATTCTCTGTATAATAATCCGTTGTAAATAGTTTGAAGAGAGGCCAAACTGCACAGCACAACTTGCCAACTCTTGAACATAAACAACTGCAATTTAAATGGTCTTTTCATTATTTCAGCGAGTCCTTATTTACCAATCCTCTAATGTCGAGTTACATATTGGCGATTCTTTTCTCGATAAAGTTCAATTCTATACAAAAAAAATTATTATTTATTAATAGTATTCTGGAAAGGTACGGTATCTTACTGTATCTTACTATCTTACTGCTGATTGTCGACCAACTGGAATGATGAGATCGAATAGTTTTGCGGATCTTCCATAAATTCCATCCAAAAAATTTATTGAATACGGTGCGGTGCGTAAGGTCCATTAAGACAACCAGATTAGCAGTAAGTAGTATGACCCTAAATTAACATTTTAGCAGCCAGGTTGCGAATTTTATTAGATCGCTATCGTGTTGTTTAGCCAACGTAGTAACTCAAAATTGTCATTCAGGGTGCAGAAGATGGATAAGTGGAAAGTGCCAGAACTGATGTTGAGCATTAAGGTCGCCTTAATGCCTCGAGCAGAGGCATTTTGCCGTCCAAA
The DNA here is from genome assembly GCA_916048285.2 of Bellardia pandia. Lineage (NCBI taxonomy): Eukaryota > Metazoa > Arthropoda > Insecta > Diptera > Calliphoridae > Bellardia > Bellardia pandia. Next base: position 27,952,055 of record OU696531.1, read on the forward strand.
AAGATATCGATGTAGGTTGTTGGACAGCGGGCTACTGAAGGAAAATAATCACTATAGAGCCTAAAATCAATTTCACCCCTTTGACTTGATTCCTAAGGTATTGCTAGTATTGATAGCCCTTGGCTGAGTATTAATTATACGCCCCGTATGTCGTGGGAATGCCAGATAACATAAGGAGTTATTTTTTTTTACTTTTTAATTATTTATTTATTGAATCTGCCTTTACTTCATAGGCCTTACAATAAGTATTTAAATCTTACGCCTTAAACTTAAGAACTATTTGCTCTCAGTTGAGAGAGCCATAATGGACCCTAAATTAATAGGGTGGTAGATCAGCTCTACGAAGCCTTGTTTCTGTTTGAGTTATAGTAAGAACTGTCGCAAGCGGCTTCGGATGGTTTTGCAACTTCAAGATATATAAGTCTCTCGAACCTTTCTGAATTTATCTTTAACCAGTGGTACTTCTATATCTCTATGAATGTTTTCATTCCTTATGTACCATGGTGCTCCCGTCATGGTTCTAAGAATTTTCGATTGGATCCTCTGTATAAGACCAATACTGGTATTACTTGCAGTTCCCCATAATTGAATTCCATATGTCCAAATTGGCTTTAAAACAGTCTTATACAGATTAGAAGATTTCAGTCTCATATGGATCCTCTTGGCGACGCCAGGTAAACCGCCCATCCAGATGTATGCCAAGGTATGTGACATGATCAGACTGTGGGATATTCACACTGTTTATTGAAACAGGTGGACAATTTCCTCTCCTAAGCGTAAACGTAACATGTCTACTTTTCGATTCATTTACACGTATTCTCCATTTTTTTAACCACGTCTCCATACGTCTGAGATAATTATCGAGTTATCTGGATGCCACACTTGAATCCACATGTGAGCTAAGAATGGCAGTGTCGTCTGCAAATGTAAAAATGGTTAAATTTTCACTGGTTGGCAAATCAGAGGTGTATATCAAATAAAGTGTTGGTCCGGGAACACTCCTCTGTGAAACTCCAGCTCTGATTACGTAGTCACTTGTCACATAATCACTGTATTTAAGCCTAAATAAGCGATCCGATAGGTAAGACTCTAGTAATATGTGAGTACTAGGAGGCAGTAAGCATTTATTTTTATGTATTAGACCTTTATGCCAAACTTTATCAAATGCCTGTGCGACATCTGAAAAGATAGTTGAACAATAATGTTTAAGATCAAAAGATTTTCTTATCTCTCCAGTTAAACGGTTAACTTGCTCTACAGTTGCATGTTGTTCACGGAAACCAAATTGGAAACCATTAGGAGATATAAAAAGTATTCATTGAATACGGCAGCACTGAACGACATGCATAGATAGATTACCAGACGGAAATCACTCACCGTTCATATCAGTGGAAATCAACAGTCGCTGGAAAACACGGGTATTTCTGGCACAACAAACGAATGAACGTTACCTCAAAGTTACCACACTCCATTTAATTAGAACTTGAATATGAAGTCTATTCAGCACTTAAAATTTGTAGATTTTGGAAAATTGAATCTCGTAGTCTTTTTTTGGCATACAAAAAGTTTTGTAGATAACATAAATGATGGTTTGTCTATCTTCGAAAATTTTTCTTAGCAAAGAATAAATTCTGTGACACGTTGATTATATCCGCAGTCAAATAATTGAAATTGTAAAGTGTATTTAGCAAACACTAAGCCATGGCATAGATAGCACTTACTGATATTTCTGAGAATTTCTATATTTAAGTAATTTTTTAAAAATATTTAACAAAATTCTTAAAAACCCTGAATTTAATGCGAAAAAGCCTTTAAATGCATTCCAAAAATATCATTAATATGGCGCCATAACATTTATGTAATTGTTATCTGAAATTCAACCTTAACAATCCATTAAATTATGATTTTTCGAAACTGCCATATTCCTGACTAGACATGGCTATTAGTGCGTTTGTTGGTTTTACGTTTCAGTTTTGCTAATCACTTAATACGGCTACATTTACATTTTTGTTTTGGTTTTAGGAAATTGTAACCTTGTTTTGGCAAAACAAAACATTCTCGTATTGAGTTGTTAAAATAAAAAATTAATAAATAAAGAACCCATGAAGGTTGTCTGCTTAAGAAGGATCTACATCCAATTGTGCCGGATTCATTTGGGTTTTGAATAGGAAAATTTAAGATAAAGATAATGACAGGTAAGGAATATTTTGGTATTTATGTTTATGTTTATGTTTAGCTAACTGTCAATGGAACATGGCTCAAAAGATGTGCCTTGCAGGTGGTACTGGTTTGATTGTTCTTTATTTTGGATATTTGTTTTAGCCTTTTTTTTTTGCCAATGACACACATATTTTATTTGGCACAAATGTGCATCCGTTGTTGTAAGTAAATGTGTTTGTAGTTTAAATTCAGAAAGCGTTTTCTTGTCGCCTCTATTTAAGCATTTGTTAATGTGATTTTAATTATGTACATTAGGGTGTCCCCAAAATAAAATTGCGGATGTTCCCGACTAATATGAAAATTTGATTCATTTTAAGACTACGTTTTTCAATTTTTTTGTTTTGGGTGAGCTGGATCAAAAGATAAAAATGCCTTTTTTATAGGTTTTTTGATTTTTTTCACATTTCTTCCAAAGGAACTATATGTAAATTTGGTATCATATGAAAGATCTTTGAGAGGCACATTCAATGGGTTATCAAAAATTAAAGAACAATTTTTTTTAATTCAAAAATTTTGAAAATTTCAGACAAAATTTTACTGTTTTTTTATTTTTTCATAGAATTTACTTAACCCTTTCACGCTCAAAGTTGCTTATAAGCAACTTTGACTTTCAAAGCTAATATTTCTTTGCCTTTGCAATTTAAGGAATAACGGTATTGTATTTTTTTTGTTTATGCGTTTAAAGTAATAAAATGCAAAAACATCAAAAAATATGTTAACAAGCATTTAGTTGTGGACAAGAATCCAAAGTAAGTGCATGTAAAAAATTTTTCTCCAAAAACAGAGTCACGTAAAATTGAAATATATTAGAATTTCGAAATTATAAAATTGTTTTATCGGAACTATGGCTGAAAGAAAATGTGATTTTAGTTATAAAAGCAAAAACAAACAAATAAAAAATTTGTTCCTTTTAAAATTTTTATACCACTAATGCCCATTGTTGCTTAAAAGCAACTTCCTCTGGACTCCTTCCTGGAAGGACCTGGTGTCCGAAACTTGGTATATACCTTATCTGAGCCCAAAATAAACAGAAAAACAAGGTTTCATATTTTTAACACCACCTAGAAAAAAGTGGGCATGAAAGGGTTAAATAAATAGCTGAACTTTCTTAATTATAAACATCATACAATTTAACCCAAATGGTTTTTCCCGTTTTTTAGCTTATAAAATTTACGTTATTTTAATACCCATTACATTAACGAATTAAGTTAACAGAAATTGTCAGATAGGGAAGAGTTAAGGTTTAAAAAAAAAAATTAATAAAAATTGAAATAGGTTGAATTTTTAAAAACGGAAAAAACCATTTGAGTTAAATTGCATCATGTTTATAATCAAGAAATTTCAACTATTTATTTAAGTAAATTCTATGAAAAAATAAAAAAACACTAAAATTTTGTCTGAAATTTTCAAAATTTTTGAATTAAAAAAAATTGTTCTTTAATTTTTGATAACCCATTGAATGTGCCTCTCAAAGATCTTTCATATGATGCCAAATTTACATATAGTTCCTTTGGAAGAAATGTGGAAAAAATCAAAAAACCTCTAAAAAGGTCCTTTTTATCCTTTGATCCAGCTCACCGAATATTGAACCCAGGACAAAAAAATTGAGAAACGTAGTCTTAAAATCAATCAAATTTTCATATTAGTCGGGAACATCGATACCTTATTTTTTCTCCATACAAACGGGGCCACCCTAATGTACATGTATATTTATTTATTTTGTCTATATATTGTCACTTTTTGCTGGCTTGAAATTTGTCTATTTCAGTGTAGATGGCATTTGCAGCAGCACTGTGTTGTATGAAATGAGATGTACGAGTATACTTTATTAAGTCATTACTTAGATTTATATTTATCATAAATATTTTATTTCACATAATAATAGCTGACACGGTGCAGAGTCTCAATGTCAGATTGTTGTTATAGCCAGACATTTTTAAAAGTTTTTAATAGATTATTTTACTAATTGTTCGACCTTTATATCTCTATTCAAAATTATTTTGTTTTGAGCTTAAGATCAATTTCTTTTTATTTTTTTTTTTATTTATTCCAATATATGCTACACATTGTTGTTGCTACACATTGTTGTAGCGAAATATTAGAATAAATAAAAAATAAATAATAAGAAATTCACCTTAAGCTCAAAAAAAAATAATTTTTCATACACTTTCAATCGATATTACTCGTAGATGGACATTTTTAATGTTGCTTAAAATACCAGGTTTATACTTAAGTTGTCATGAGTTGCAAAATTTCTAGCACCAATCGTATAACCTTAGGTCCATCTAAGTTATTTCTAGTGTAAATCGTAGTTTAAGTTCTGGTAGCAGTCGTGGGTTATATTATAAATAATTTATGACAATACTTGCTTCAAACGAATCAGTTGCATTAAGTACAGGTACACCCTGTTTTGTAATGGTTTGACCAGATTTCAGCAGCTCATAATAGTTAAATCCCTTTCGGTCCCACCAAATACAGAGCATTTCGAACATGCAAAATCGTGTTTCAAAACCTTTTGGCTTCATTTCATATGATACCTAATTTCTATGCTTGTGGATGACGCAAAACGTTTGCGAGCAACAGGAGAATTTTGCAAGCTCTTGTTTAAGGTACGGTTACACTTGGCAAATATTTGCCGAAAGAGACGTAAAAACTAAATAATATATATTTGAACTCGTTTATTTATTTAAAAAAAAAACTTTTCTTATTTAGGCCAAAGCACAACAAATATTTAGTTTTAACTTAATTGATGCTGTTTGATCTTACAAAACTCTTGTAAGAGTAAACAACGTCAAACAAATTTCTGCTAAAACAAGTGGTTACGCTTTTTTGAGTAAATATTTGCCAAATGTGATCGTACCTTTAGTTTGACAACAATCTTCATAAAATAATGCCTCCAAAAATTGGTTAGCAAAAATTTTTTGACTGCCCAAAATCACTATTTTTGGAACACAATGGCACACAATCACAACAAGGTTTTTTGAGCAATTGGTGTGCTTCAGTGACACTTTTGTTTCAATTAAAGAAATAAAGCTGAACTTTCCGTTGGCACAAAATTCGACATTGTTTACAGTATAATGTGCAATAACTAAGTGAGAATAAATGTGAGATATATAGCACAACCTACAAAATGACACATAATTTTGCTTTGCTTGGATCAGCACTCAGGGGATGACCCCTGTTCATGCAATGCATTGTGTGGGAACTAGGAGAATAGGTTATGAGAGGGAGTATAGAGTAGTATTTGTGAACATTTGATTTGAATTTTCCTATATTGAAAGTGACAGGGAAAATTTCCACAGGAAGTTTATTCTACATACGGACAGTGCTCTAAAGAACGAATTTAACCTGTAATGTGTTGTGTGATCCGCTGTCCAGTCAACCATAAATGGATAAGCCCTACGGGATTCGGGTACAAGTTCCTTAATTTCAGCAGAGCACAATCCATTATAGTATCGATAGAACTGTGAAATACAACCGGCGATGTTACAGTGAATCAATAGAGATGGATACCCTACTGTGACCGATAAACATCTTTGCCCTCTCCTGTACGCGGTCGAGTAACACGAAAATAGACCTCAAAGCACCGGCGCATACATGAGCGTTGTATTCCATTATCGGTCGAATACAGGTGGTATAAATAGGAAAATCATCAGATGGATAGAAGTATTTCCTACACCATTTTAAAAAACCAAGGCACTTGCATGCTTCTTTTGACGCTTGAAGAATGTGTTTAGTCCAGCGGCCATCACACAAGAGCGTCTGATTCCTTAATATTTACACCGCACATAAAAACAGATGAAGTAACATGATCTGTCGTGCGGTTGTGTATTAACATACAGCATTGAGTCTTAAGGTATGGTCACACTTGGCCAAATATTTACTCAAGAAAGCAAAACCACTTGTTTAAGCACAAATTTGTTTGACGTTGTTTACTCTTGCAAGAATTTTACAAGATCAAACAGCATCAAATAAAATTAGACTAAATATTTGTTGTGTCTTGTCCTAAATATACTAAGTTTTTTTTAAATAAATAAACGAGTTCAAAATGATTTTATTTAGTATTTACGTCTTTTCCGGCAAATATTTGCCAAGTCTGACCGTACATTTAGATTGTCATAAGATAAGGTTAAGTGTATCATACTCGTACATATTTTGTCAAAAGGGCTTGGACTATGGTTGAATGAATGTGAATGCCAAAGGTTGCCAACATCTGCAAAAGAATAGCTAGGATTGGGAATTTAACGTAGAAGTTCATTTAGAAAGATAAGAAACAAAGTAGGAGGAAGAACGGATCGCTGCGGTATCTTCGAAAGAATACCTCAATTTTAAGTTATACACCCAATATTATTCTCAATAACTGGTTCAAAGCATTGTGATTATCCTGCTCAAATCATATATCATATTATAGCCAATCAGGGTAGAAATCACATTATCTAATCATGTTGCGATCGTCCAAGTTAGTATCAATCACAAACATTCTACATATAAATATAGAGTCATTTATTTCGCGCAATCATTTAATCACATTAAAATTCCCATTACATAACCCATCTTCGAAAACCATTGAAAACCAAACCAAGTATTATTGAATTGCAACCAAATATTGAACACTATTACCACAAACACAATCCATCATTCGTGCAAAATACACACCCAAATTAACAAATCTCCAAAATAAGCATGAAAATCTAAACAAACCATATAAAATGCCTTAAAATCAACAACTTAAACGACTTTTCATCATAATGCCAAAATGAATAAGAGAAAATCAACTGAAAGACAAATGATTAAATAACGAAAACACTATGCAGAAAAACGAGTGTGTGAGTGCAATAACGTTTCAACACCGAAATCAAATTGAAAATAATGAACAACAAATGTCAATTGCTAAACGTTTTCAAAAACTGGGGTGTTTTTTCGGTGTGCATACATGTCAAAATAGTTAAACAAAACGTTAGAAACGACTAATGATTGTTTAAAAGGATCTCTTTTAAACATACAACAAACAGTAATATTAATAATTATAGAATAGAAAACCAACAATCAAATAAATGTTTGAAAGAATCATCAACCCTGATAATTTGCACTTCAAACAAAAACGAAATGAAATGAAATTTCATGGAAAGTAAATAAAGCACTCACTCACACATGCTCTTTTTAGTGACATGACTTTGCATCTTGTGTGCTTGTAACAAAAAGTATCAATACTTCTAGTAGTAGAGGAAAAGCAGCCGCCACAAAAAGTTGCACAAAAAACACACATCAACAGCCGTCTCAGTAGCAGTGGCAGCCGTATCTATCGAGTTGTTAAAAAAACGCTGCAATAAAAGGTGAGTGTGTTTCTTTTTGTTGCTGTTTGTAATGCAAAACCAGGTGATGAATTAAAATTTTGGAAACAGCAGAACAAGAAAGTTCACAGTTGCTGTGTTACGATTTAGGGATTATTATAAATAATGCTGTTGTTGTTGTTGTTGCTGTTGCACGGCATTTAGAGGGTTACGATTATTAAACGCAGTTGTTAAGCGAAAAATATACATACGGCTGGATGGACGGACGAACTGATAGATAGACAGACGCACATGCGTTTTATTTAGAAACAAAAACAAAATAAATTGGTAAAAAGGATAACAACTGCACTGATCGTTTGTTGATAAAGGACATGTGTGCAACATTTATTAATTTTAACTTTTCTTTATATTTCCATCAATAGAGGTGACATATGCCGCATTAATGTTATTATTATTATTGCTGCTACTACATACTATTTTAAGTGTTACTATTACAAGCGTCTCTCTCAATTAGGGGTTTTTAAGGACACTGTAAATTAGCGTTTAGAGTTTTAAGGACTCCTGACTGTAATAATACAATTAAATAACAACTGTACATTTAGAAAGATCGTAGTAATATTTATTTATCAACATTTTGTTGTGGTTTAACATAAAAGTGGTAAATACTGGACATACAAGGATATGATGCATTAGTAAGCATTATTCATCAATTGGAACCATTCATTGCAATTGCTCATTCCATGGTTTAAAATCAGTTTGTATAACTTTAAGAAACTCGTTATAACTTTAACTAAGACTCATTGGATCATGTTGAATACACTATCATGTACGATTATCTATGGTGGGCTCGGTGGAAAATCTTTTTCCACTGTCACTTTAAAGAACCAGATTTGAATTTTCAATAACTAAATTGTTGTAATAGGCTATTTATAGGTAGCTATACTTTTAGTAAGGTTAGGCAGAGTAGAAAGGCAGTTATATGGCTCATACTCATATCAGGAAGTATTTTTCCTCATTTCCATAAGCCTAAAATCCAAAAGGCTTCTCAATGTAGTTTCATAGTGATTTCAACTTTGAACTCCTAAGATATTACAAATTTTGAAAGGTTAAGAATATAGTCTCCTCAATTTAGTTCAATATTCGTTTTTAAGGAGGTATTTTTCCTCATTTCCAAAAGCCTAAAATCCAGAGGTTAAAACATAGTCTTCTTAATGTAGTTTCTTAGCAATTTCAAATCTGAATTCCTAAGATATTACAAGTGTTTCAATAGTCTCCACAATGTAGTTCCTTAACGATTTCATTCAGTCCATTCTTAAGATATTCCAAGTTTTCATGCTGTTCGAATAAAATATTTCGCGTCTAATTTGACTAAGAGACAATATGCAGATCGTATTGTCCGATTACCTTTAACAAACTAAGTCTTGAGTTATATATAACTATGGACAGAGACCAATGTTCTATGAATTGTCAAACGTATTATATTAAAATATGGAATGATAATAACATGATATTATTTTGCTTCATTCTGCTTTTTAAAAATTCGTTGGAAATGTCCTGTTTAATTTTGCACATTCTTTATTTTGTAATTTTTTGTTAGAAATTAAGTTTTTTGGTTGGACAATTAAATAGCGCAGAGTTATTTCAATTTTAAACAAAAATATTTGATGCTAATTTCAGTGATAAATATTTGTGTAACTTAACTGTTGTATATATTTCGTCGTCTTATGTTGCGATTGTAATGATGACGGAAGTCAAGCCATCTTTCCAATTTTGCCAACAAAATGCATTCCAGGAAGATAAGGCTTCGTAAAGAATAATTTATTGATGCAAGTTTTCCGAACTTTCAAATAATTAGACTTAGTGCATATGGACGAGGATATATTAGACCATCTATCCGAGTCATAGAATATTTTGAGATATACAATGGCATTTTATATCATCTATCCTTTTCCTATTTTCGCATTTTAAAATCATAAAAGTTTTTAATCACACAGTGATACAAAATTTAATGAAATAGAAAAACCTGGGACCCGATATTATTTTTCTTGTAGGGCTTGTCGATTAAAAGCAGATTCCAATAGTGAAATATGCCGGACACCGCCAAAATCCGGTTTTATCCGCACTTATAAGCCTGCAAATTTAGGTGTTATTTTCCAGAAAATTGTGTTATAGCAAATTGTATAATAACAATAATACTAAAATTTCTCAAATTTTGTTAGATAATACAATATCATTCGAAAGACCTCAGTTTCTTCTTTTCAAATCTAGTAAGAAATTGAAAATCGGGTCATTATCAACAATATTACAGGCTTATAAGTGCGCAAAGGTACAAAAACCGGTATTTTAATCGTAAAACCGGATTATGGAGGTGTCCGGCATATTTCACTATTGGAATCTTCTTTTACTCGACAAGCCCTACAAGAAAAATAATATCGGGTCCCAGGTATTTTGGACTGTCGCACCGTATCATTTAGTTCTTAAGTAATTATTTAGTTATACTTCCTTTAGGACGGACGTATTTAAGATATTTCCAACTGACAACTGCTGATTTCATAGCGAAAAAATATAAATAAAATCCTTTTCTCCTCTACGATTGTTTGAAAGTCTAATTTCAAATTTTATTTCAATCCATAAATATAAAAGAAAGTGTGTGTGAGTGTGTGCGTCTACTAACTAAACAGATTTACAACAATTTCGAAAAAATTGTTGCTTAAAAGTGTTGTCGACAAATAAAACTAATATTTCAACGACAATTGCAGAGCATTATTGGAGTTAATAACCAAGCAGCAGCAGCAGCACCAGCAACCAACCATCTAAAACCTGGAAGTCATACAGTAAGAGTCTATAAACACCGAAGATCATTGTACGATCATACTCGTACAACATGAGTGAGTGTTTTTGTTTTCAAACTAAACAAAACTAAAGCATGTGGTTTTCAAATGCTTGCAGCAAATACAAAATGCAACATGAAATCAAGAAACGTAGAGAAAAAAAAACGAAATGAAAATATTAGCATTTGTAACGGCAGCCGTTTAGAAAAACACACATACAACCGCCTTGCAGCAGAAATGAAAAAAAAATCGCCATCCAGCATTCGAAAACAACAAAAACAACATCCAGCAACTTTATGCACAGCTGCAACACACTAAATCGTTTGCTAATACGATCTACGAGTAATAACATTTGCTTTCTTTTCTTTCGTTTAATTTCATTAGTGAGTGTTTTTTTCTATCTTTAACTTTTTTTCTTCTCTCCTTATAAAACTAGATCACATTCATGAAATGTTCAAACACTCGTTTGTTTAGATGAATGTTGGCTTTCCACGTGTGTGTCTGTCTGTACGTCTGTCTGGCGATCGTTAAAGTTGCTGTGTGTGAAAACAACGCACAAGTGAAAATGATTTCCAGCTCTAAATAACGACAATTTGTGAACGTTTTTTTTTTCTTTTTTTTTTTTGTCCAAATAAATGACCAAATGCATATATGCGATTTAAGTAGGGTAATTGATAATTGGTTTGGTGGGATATTTTAAAGCTATACAAATTTAGATACAAATAAGGATATTAAAAGTAATTTCCTTTGTGACATGAACATATTTTTCATAAAATTTAATAGGTTACAGTTATACGAGTATAAGGTTTCGTATGAGATCCAATTCCAGAACACTTGTACTTATTGGTATATTGTGGTAAAAAGGCACTCTCTACTACATCGCAAAAGCATTGGAACGCTCCTTCAGGGAGTTTTGGCCTTGTGAAAGTGCAAATTTTCCGTGAAAATATTGATTTATGATTTTGCGCTATGAACAACTGAAAATGGTAATTAATCAATATTTTCACGAAAAATTTGCACTTTGGCAAGACCAAAACTCCCTAAAGGAGCGTTCCAATGCTTTTACGATGTAGTAGAGAGTTATTAACTATTGTCTTGGCTACAGTTTTTGTCTTAGTATTGGATCGAAAATCTCATTTGTTTGGCTGTTATAGGCCAAAATAATCTGGAAGCTCGATGTAGACGTATTATGGTCTAGTGGACTTTTTTGCTCAGTACAATCTCAAGAATCAGAAACGCCCATTAAGATGTTCAAATCGCCCTACCCTAGTGTACAGTCTGACAAGTTCATGGCTGTTGTTGAGGTGACATTCGTTCTGTCTGAGAAACATTGCAGTGATCAGGCATTGACCTCTTGTCAAAAATGCTTCAATATAAAGTCATATTTGTTTAGAAAATTCCTGAAATTCAAAATTGGCAATTAGGAAGACGCAAGCTTACAAAAATCAAGTATCAGGATCGATTGATCAATTGAATTGAGGTCGCTCAATCACCCACTTTGGGAAGACACCCTATTTCACAATGATATCAGGAATGCTTTCGACTGTAAAGTTTTACAAGGAGCTATCTGCCGAATCCTAGCATTCATGGTACTGGACTTCGACAAGAATAACTGATTTAACGAATTGGGATAATGCAACGATTAACAAGATTTTGTCCAATAACAAGCGGATATCGGATAATTTAATGCCAACATTAAGATAACCACAAGCTGGTTACCGCTCCAATAATTCATGCATTGACTATATCAACTTATTAAGCATCATTTTGGAATAATCACCAGAAGTGTGTTCATTGTGATCTAATATTGTGAAGACAAATTAGATCTTGCATGAACAATATAAAGAATTGAACCTACTAGGAAGGAAAAACCAGCAAATCAAGGTAAATCAAAACTTGTGATGGCCAAATACGAGTACGAATGAAAGAAGTTTGTTGAATATCTAAGTCCCAATTTACACGAAGCTATTTTTATTAAAAAGATTGATGTAATTTTTTTTTGAAATTTCTTCGGTGTTTACACAGCACAATTTTACTGCTTAAATCACTCGCATTTTTATTTATAAGAGAGTAACACTAATTGCTAGTACAAGTACAAGTGGGTACTCGTCTTATCTTTTCCTCACCCTGATGTCTAGATGGTAATCAGCTTAGGTTAAAAAATTGCTTGGTGTAAATTGGGGCTGCGTATATATCCATCCACTCAACGTTTAGTATTCTAGGCGTTATTTTATGCTACTAAGGCGAGTCTAATCATAGAAATGTCAGCAATCTTATGGTAATTGGAGCCCTTGTATTTGGCAAAGTTGAAATGTCTTCAATGGGATTTAGTGAGATATTTAATTCGTCCTTAACAACTATCTATAATTCAAATATCTTCCTAATACCTAATTATCAAGCAACCCACAAAAATTCCATACTTTATTTAGGAGTCAAATACAAGTATGTATTTAAAAGTTTAATTTACTTTTAGTTGGTTTTGTTTTAATTGCTTTCAAAGTCCACAGAGAAATGAAACAAATGAACAAGGAGAAAAAAAGCAACAGCATCTTGCTGCACGTGTGGGTTTTTTTTATTATCCAAGCCTACAATTATTCCTACACTCTTCATTAGAGAATTTCTTAGTTAAAGTGGACAACGAACGAGGCAGCAACGAACAGCAACAAGATGAAGGCAATTGCAATTGCAATTTTACACTTGCTCATCCGGTTGACGCCACGTTATCAATATAAATATACTTGCAATTATATGTATGTACATATGTATGTTTATTACAAATATGTATGTTGGTACGAGTATGTGTATAAAACTGTCTATAAGAGTCTATTTTCTGTTATTGATGTCCACAATTGAACAGCTGCATTTATGCAAAATCCCATCCATAGCATTTCTTTATGTAAACTGCCATAGTTTTCCTAGAGTTTAGCATACATATTTATAGATAAAAGCAAATTTCTGCATTAGAAAACAAACACTCTTTAGACGTTGGTTTAGTCACATTTTTTGTTGTTGTTTGACTTTATTAAATTGGTTTCAATTTGCTGCAGAGTCGACGGCGACAGTAGTGGTTTTTCAATAATGTTGACATGTGTTTGACAATTGCGAAAGAAAAATCTCTATTTATTTATTGGCTGCTTGTTGTTCGTTCATACTCGTATGTACATATTTTCCGACTTTTTGGAGGAAAAAAGAAAATCATATAAAATTTATTCAAACAATTTGTTAATAACTTTTGAGAAAACTTGAGTGCAGTGATCAGTAATCTTACATTGTCAATGATGCTGAATTTGTAAGGAGAATAACATATGTATGTTGACAATGATTGTAGATATATTATTTATATACAGAATGTCGTATAAGCAACTGAGTATAAAGGTGCTGCATAAAAATCAGGAATTTAGATTGGAATTAAATTAATAATTGTCTAGTCTTTGGATTGCCATTATTTATTTAATAGGTTTATGTATGGACCTTAATGTCCATTATGGCTATGCTGACACTTTCGCACTCTTTCGTCGAATTTTAATTTTAATTTTTATAATTTTGATAAATGTGGCAGACTTTCCATTTTTTAACAAAGAAATGCCGGCTGAAAAATAACATCAACAAAACAAAGGCTTTAAGAATGCATTCCGAGAACAAAATAACTTTTCTGTTAAGCGATGAAGTTCTAGAAGATATCTACGCACTCGCCTCCATCTTTGCTGCATTAGGGGTTCAAGCCCTCTCCATCATTCAGGAAACTCCTTGTTGAATTGTGAAACTCACCAATAATTTCGCATCATATAAAAATAAAATCGCTGAATTGATGCGCATCTTTACAGGAGTTTGTAAATAGATATCGTCGTAGTATGCTATATAATATATAAAAAAATTCGAAAACGTAAGTGGAATTTGATCTTGCACAATCTCCATAAAGGAAAAAAAGTATTGCTGTTGAATTGAACCCACAAGCAAGTCAAAGACAAGGTCAAGGAATGTCAAGAAATGTCTCGATATCAAGCATCAATTAATCATTTATTAATTAGCCTCATTTTCTAAGAATAATAGTAGAATGTTGCCTGCAACCCAAAATCCGCATTAAACAGTGATGCGTGGTTTATACATATCACACAATCTAGGGGGCAATTCTGGTTGCCAAAGTCGCAAAAGTAAATAAACAAGAAATGTCTCATCAAGTAATTGAATTGTTTCTCGCACATTTTACACTGTCCTGTTGAAAACACTAGTAACACATACAATGATGCCTTCCGAAACAAGCAGTGACAAGTTAATAGTTCATTTATTTTTCCAAAATCTCATGTAAATTCTCTGAACTCCGAATACGTAAATTTTGACGATTAACAAAACCATGAAGGTAAAAATTAGCATCAAGGCTTTTTGATTGAAACTGTGGTGGTTCATAATTTTCGCAATATTGTGCAACAATGAAAACTCGCTTCCAAACCTATTGTTAGTTGCTATAAAATGCTCAAGTTCTTTAGCAACTTCCTTAAGGTACGGTCAGACTTGGCAAATATTTGCCGGAAAAGACGTAACCACTAAATAAAATAATTTTGAACTCGTTTATTTATTTAAAAAAAACTTCGTGTATTTAGGACAAGACACAACAAATATTCAGTCTAATTTTATTTGATGCTGTTTGATCTTGCAAAACTCTTGTAAGAGTAAACAACGTCAAATAAATTTGTGCTAAAACACTAATATTTGCCATGTGTGACCATACGTTTACAATGTTTCTGTAGTTTTTAACAATAAAAATGCATATAAGAGATTTAGAATCTCGTAAGTATGTAACGCAGATGGATAGAAATGTTGTGCAGCAGTTGATGCGAGCCATCAAAACAAAACCAAGGATTTTTTTAAGAGAAAATAAATTTTAGCTGCTTTTTTAGCTTTTCTTAAATATTAATAAACTAATATCAAAATTATTATTAAATCATTATTAAAACATGTATATCATCGGATGTTTGTGAACCCTAATTTACTCCCCAAATAGCCTAAAAATCAAAAATTGCTTTAATTTTGCGACACCCTTTGTGAGAAATTTGGCAGCTCTATTTAAATCACTAGTTTCTTGTTTTACATTTAAAAGTAGTAGAACATTTTTAATATTATTTAAACTAAATTGTTTTAGATCCATTAGTAGAGTCATCATTCCCAGATCCTTAGATCCCTATATTTCGCAGAATATAAATTCCTTGCATTTTCTTCGTGTATAATCCGAAAAATATGTTAAAGATTTACAACTTTTTTTTTATCAACAACTTTAAAAAACGTTCCTAATTATCTCGATAAAGCATTATTGATAAAAACGCAACTAAAAACCAAACAAGATGTTGTTGAACCCGGCATTTTAATGATCTGCTAAAAACCAATCATAATTTTAAGCATGTGTTCTAACTATGTATAACCGATTGTGTGCTGTTAACGACAGAACCCTCCGGCAATGATTACGAACAAATTCATTTAAAACAAAGGAGGAAAAACACACGTGTTGTTTCATGTTTTATCACCGGCATACGCATGTGTCTTTTAAAGGATCTCGGCGCACAAGGACGTGTGTTTTGTGTTGTGTACAAATGTGTGTGACTGCTTTCACTTTTGAAAGCAAAAGCTGTTCGCAAACACAATCATATGCCCGCCGGTACGCATGTGTCAACTTTTATAACCTCACATTGCCTTTACAACCCTAAAATGTGTGTCCCCTTTTTTCATCCGGCTGTTTTGTTTTTTCCATACATTTTTTGAAAAATTTACAAAACGGGACTTTTAGTTGAGACACTGAACACAGCTAAGAGAGAGAGAGTGAGAGAAGGGCATGTGTGTAGAAGTGTAAGCACACATATGTTTTACACACGTCGACGTGTACGAGTATGTTGCTGATCAACGTCAACCATCGGTGTCTGATCAACTTCACACATGCTACTTTTTATTATTGACTATTTGCAGCAGCATTTGTTTAACATATGATTTGTACCAGAAGAAATACATACATATATGTAGTATATAAAACATCAACATTTGCAGCATACACATACATATGTACATATGTACAATAAATAAGATTCAAAACAGATTCATATAAAACAATTCAACTTAGAATATTTGTTCATACGAGGAGTACATTATCAACATCTGTAATTTGTTTTTCATCTGGTTTTTTTGTTTTAAACAAAACAAAAAATAAACAACAATTCTCTGTATTTTTTTTCTGTTTTTTCCCCGAAACTTAATGGGCAACTAAACAAACACATTTATGTACTCATTCGTACTGGTACACATGTAAGAGAAATATTTTATTTGATTTGAAAATCGGAAGTTTTATACCGTGTCGTCATTTCAAGGGCTTTTTGCCACATTTTGTTTGCTTCTTTTCCAACAATACTGCAATGTGTTAAGTATGTGCTTTACATATGCGTGAAGTATTCAAAGTTTTCAACATTTATGCATTTCTGTTCGTTTTCTGTTTTACTCTATTTAAAACTTACAATGTTTATTACATCTGTTTTGTAGGTATTGATGCGTAATAATTATGTGTGAATGTTTAACATTTCAAGGGCTACAAATTGGTTTTGTAGAGATGAAACAGATTACAAGTATTTGATAATGGAAACATTTGTTAAATTATGGCGATTTTTCAGACACTTGGAATACTGCAGTAGTATGTACTTAAGTGGAGTTTATTGGAAGTTATTGTTAAAAGAACAATACTTATTCTCTAGCAGAAGCCAGCAGGGGCCGAACACTATAGTAAAGGGTGTCCCAACTAGAACGCAATTTTTAAATTTTAAATAAAACACAGGTATTTAATAAAAAAAAAATCGTAAAACTTTATTATATCGTAAAGTGGATAAAATGAGGTTATGTATGGCACAAGATATCGTGCAGATGGCCGCCGCGGCTTTGCTGGCACACACGCGATCTTTTAATTAAATTTTCAATGACCTTTTCGCATAACTGCTGCGGTATTTCATTAATGCAGCGTCCAATTTCCACTTTTAAGGCTTGAGTCGTCGTCGGCTTATTCGCGTAAAACATCGACTTCAAAAAACCCCAAAGAAAAAAATCTAAAGGTGTTAAATCGCACGATCTAGGCGGCTAATTCTGGTCTCCAAAACGCGAAATAACACGACCGGGAAATGACTGATGCAGCAATTGAATTGTTTATCTGGCTGTCTGACATGTGACGCCGTCTTGTTGAAACCACATGCCCTCCACATTCATTTCTTCAATTCTAGGCAAGAAAAAACTGGTTATCATTTCACGATACCGAACACCATTGACTGTTTGCTCTTGACCTGCCTCGTTCTCATAAAAAAGGTCCAATGATTCCTCCAGCCCAAAAACCTCACTACACAGTGACACGTTGAGGATGCATTTGCTTCTCGTGAATCACTCGAGGATGGAAATGGGCCTCGTCACTGAAGATGATTTTATTGGCAAAATCAGCATTTTCATGTTGTCTCTCCAATACCCAATTAACGAACTCCCTTCGCTGTCCATGGTCAGCTGGCTTCAGTTCCTGAGTCAATTGAACTTTGTATGCATGAAGATGCAAATCTTTCGTCAAAATTCGCTGCATAGTGGATTTGGAGACACCAATTTGCTGAGCTCGGTGTCGAATTGAGGTGGAAGGAGTTTGAGCGACATCATCACGTACAGCTGCGACATTTTCGGTCGATCGACCTGATCGAAGGCGCGTTGTTGTCTTTACATCACTAATAGACCCAGTTTCGGCAAATTTATCCATTAATCTCTTTACAGTTGACTCTTTTGGAGCATTATTGTGACCCCAAATTGATCGTAATTTGCGAACTGAAGCCGCAAAACTTTCACCATTTTGGTAAAACAATTTCACAATGAGAATGTGTTGTTCATTCGTGTAGCGCTCCATTTTTACTAACCTCATACCTTCTACTAGCAAACAATAACAATTATTCAAATATCAAACAATGACACTTCGAATGTCGCTAAATTTAAAAATTGCATTCTAGTTGGGACACCCATTATTTATGCTTTTACCAAATGAGAAAGAATTTGGAGTTTGTGTAGCAAAAGTACAATAACAAATTCAGTATAAGCAACATTAATCGTAAATACATTAACCAATATTGTGCTTGTACTGAAAGAAACAATAAAAATTGCAACCATGAAAACTACAAAGGCAAAAAAGAAGACGAAAGTGGAACTGTTAAAGCTGACCTCAAACATTGTCAGAACTTAGATAAGATGCAAAAAAAAAACATATTAATCCCCAAGAAATCGATCTATTTCGGCAACTTAATGGACATGTAGGCTAAATCGAATTAAGTTACGCAAATATTTCAAGTCAACGAAAAGTATATGGCGGCAACCAAAAAGAAAGTATAACAGCGATCTTGAATCCAAACTGAATAACATAGGATGGTTTAATTACTGGATAATGTCCAAGTGCTTCAGATGCTTGGAATATCAACATACATATTTGCAGAAGTAGCAGAAACGACCGATTTGTTCACCAGATCAAACAGCTATATGATATGCAGCGGTGAAAATTACATGACTAGATATTGTCAAAACTCCCCTAATTATCGGTTTCAGGATGTCGTAAGATGCTGGTGGTATGGTCGTAGAACTAGTAACCATGGACATACTAGCCCAAGGATCAAAGGAAACTACAGAATAATAGACAGATATGCATAGTCTTCAAATAGTCTTCAAGATATGAATAGTCTTCGTTTGGACACGTTTATTAATTCCAAATAAAAACAGAAAGGATGCGAAGGAGTCAGCGGAATCCTGTTCCCAGTTAATTACGAATCTCGGTTGTTTTTGAAATTACATGCACAGATTTGGACACGAAAAATATTCCAACAGCGGAATTGTACAAATAAGTGGAATATATTCCGTGTTGCGGGGAGAACTGGCAGCAGATTTAGAAATAGGTATCAAGTGTAACTTGGTCAAACCGACAAAAGGCGGAAAGGTAGATAACATCAGCATTCCCTGAGTGAGAGAGCGGTGGACGTGTGAAAGGTATGTTTTTGTTTCTAGGCAACATAAATTTTGGAGTCACCTGTATCTAGAATTAATTAAAACTCCCAATAAATAAGAAAATAAGTTCCTTCGAACTTGTATACTCTATAGCTGAACCCAGTATATTTTTAAAAACAAAATAAACTACTACATACTTGTTTTAAATATATATGTATGTATGTCAAGTCATAAAAAGAAGTTCTTTCTAGAAAATTATTTTAAATATTGAAAAAAGTATTCTTTCCTCCGTTTCCACCATTTGACATAAATCACCAACTTTTATTCATGATCCCATCATTTACCACTCAATTATTAGTTTCAGCACAAATTTATGCTGTCTACCGTTAAAATGTATAAAAAAAAAACTTGATATTAATCAACTATATTTCGTAGACTAAATTAACAAAAAATTAAAACATTATAAATATTTAAAATGTTATTTAACTTGTCGTGCGACATTTGTCACTTTAAAACGTATTTAAAACTTTTTTTGGCCAAATGATTTTAACGATAGAGTTGAGAGATACTCTTATTTACACACACAAGCAGGCAGGCAGGCAGGCAGCTATTCTTCCGTTGCAACTGGATCTGTTGATCGTGTTCAACGGGTTTTAGACTTAGCTACGACTAAGAGCATGAGTTTTTTTTATTGATGATATAAAATGCGAAAAAATTAAAAGAAATAACAGATACTGAAACGCTGACATCGTTAGTCATGTAATAATGAGTTTATGAACGGTAATTGAAGCCGCAGCTGTAGGAGCCAACAGTAATGTACATATTGGAGTAATTAAAGTTGCTAATGCACAGTGGGTTAAGTTCGATTTAAAGCGATCTGCTTCATAATTTTATATTTAGGAATCATTTATTTTGGGATTACCTTAGTTTTAATAATTCTTGGTTTTCAAACTTTTTTGACTGACCTGGGCAATCTTTGACTACCGTGTGAATTGTGAAAAACATCTCGCGCACGTTAAAATCGATTAAACACATTCACTATAATCTTCGGTGGGCAATCGGTGTGCTTCAGTTTTTTGTCAATTTAAAGAAGTAAAGTGAAGATAACGTTCAATAGCTAAGTGAGAATAATTTACATATGTGTACCCTTCAAAATGACATATACATAAGTCCCAATTTACACGAAGCAATTCTTTAAGCTTAGCTAATTATCTTTTAGACATCGTGGTGAGGGAAAGACAAGACGAGTACAATTTGATTGCACTAGCAATTCTTGTTACTCTCTTATTTGTATTGCATACATATGTGTAGACAAATGTGTGTATACTCTCAAATAAAATACAAGTGATTCCCTGCAAAAATCTGTGTAGTACGTGGTTCATTGTAGGTAAAAAGTAGTGACTACATCATGGTCCTTTGTAATGCACGCATGGACCATTTCATTTTCAAAGCAGAACTTTTTGTTACACGACAATTATTCGTGCTTTAACGACCGTAATCGTAGTTGTAAATCATTTGTATGCCATATAGTGTTGCTAAGCACCCCTGCGGGTGCTCCATAATGTAGTTACAAGAAGTAGTTTTCGGACTAGTCCCGTGTTATGCAAAGCTGAATTATATGGTCCAGTCCTACGACATCGTAATGTTAAATGGACTAGTTTTTTTCATACAAATGGATTATGTTTGGAGTACTACTGGTCCATTGTGAAATAGGCGTGTATGGACTACTCGCGTTTTTGCAGGGTTTAAGCAATTATATTGTGCTGAAATTTCAAGGAAAAAATTTTATCAATATTTTCAACAAAAATTGCTTTGTGTAAATTGGGACTATGTTACTAAAGATAAATAAATAAAGCTAAATTTGCCTACAAACACCCACAAACTTCTGGAAAGTTACTTATATGGTCGCCAATTTATCATCAGAGAAGGTGATTTTACAAGCCCCCCTCAGCCAATTGAAGCAGGTGTCCTGCAAGGCAGTATATTGGGTCCTACTTTGTATTTAATTTACGCGTCTGACATGCCAACAGGATCTCGAATCCACACTTCAACGTTTGCAGATGATACAGCATTTCTTAGCGTCCACGAAAATCATCAATTAGCCTCGCGAAATTTGCAGGAACATATTGAAAATTTAGAGAAATGGCTAAAACTCTGGAAAATCAAGGTAAATGAACAGAAATGTACTCATGTAACATTCACACTACGCAGGGGAACATGCTCGCCGATCAAAATCAACAATCAACTAATTCCGCACCACAATGAAGTCAAGTACCTTGGTATTCACCTCGACCGTCGGCTAACGTGGAACGCTCATATTGATGCAAAACTAACTCAGATGAAATTAAAAGCAGTGCAACTGAATTGGCTTATCGGCAGAAATTCTACCTTAAAATTGGATTGCAAACTCTTGTTGTACAAAGCGATTTTAAAACCAATCTGGTGCTATGGAATTCAACTATGGGGTACCGCCTCGGCATCAAATATTGAAAAAATTCAAAAACAACAAAACAAAATTCTCCGTATGATTACAGCAGCTCCATGGTATGTTAAAAAACTCCCGTATTCACGAAGATCTAAGCGTGCCTTTGGTAAAAGCAGAATTCGCCAGGTACGCAATAAAGTATATCAACAAACTTGAAACACACCCAAACCCACTCGCACGTAACATCCTTAATTTTGGCGGTCATGCTCGGTTGAGAAGGAGGGACACCGTTGATATCATCCGAGCTCAAAACAGATGAATTTACAGATATAGTACGGTTGAAACACAATTTTGTTGTCTAGCATTGGCTAGCCTCAAATAAACTTTTTTTTTTTTTCTCTTTTTAGTATTAAGATTCGTATACTTATTGTTAGTTCATATTTTGAAGATTCAATAAATAAATATATGTAATAAAAAAAAAAAAAAAAAAAAATGTTACTAAAGACAGAAGCGGGACATCTGTTATAAATCCAATCAATATATTGCTATATTTTTGTTCGGCACTACTTCGTCCCGGTAGTTATTTGAGGTCCATATTTACACATGATTCATCCATAACAAAGAAGTTGTAAATTTTATTAAAACTATGTTGTAAAGAGTGCGTGGCCGGTTTTTTTTTTTGGCCGGTCATTGTCAAAGACACCCGGATTTTGCTTCATTGAACGTAGTATTTTCTTTGTAAGTTCCCGGTTTCTATTGATAATCAGCCTTATTATGAGTGTCGTTTTCATTTTACGACAACGACTCTTTCGTAATAGATTAAAGAGAAAATTAAATTTGTTTCTTTAATCTATTACGAGACAGTCGTTGATGTAAAAAGAAAACGATACTTATAATAAGGCTGAATATTTGTGTTTACTATCAATTAGGGATGTCAATCCCGAAATCCTGGAATTTAAAAAAAAAATCCCGAAAATTTGTATTTCTGTAAAAAATCCAGGGAAGTAAAATAGTTTTTATCTGCTTTTTTGACAAACACAAATACAAAAGATCTAAAATTAACTTAAATCAATTCTTCTTTATTATTTTTATTAAGAGAAAATCTACTGACTCCACAATAAATCAAAAACATTTCAAAATTATTTACAAAGTCTTCAACAAAAATTTATATTTCACTTTTTCAATAAAGGTGAACGAATTAAAATTTATTTTTGATTATCAAACTCGAATGCCCTATTTGATGTGTCTACTTTTTTTGGAATTGGAAGTTCCCACAAAAAATACTTTAAATGATTTAAAATCTGCACAGATGACAGATGAAGAATTTGTTTTACATAAACAAATGACTGTCATTTTTAATCAGGTTAAACTAACAGATGTGGCCCTTTGTGGCAGAGATATTCATCTATCCCGATATCAAAAAAGTGATGACATATTATGCGACGAACTGTTGAAATCTCTTCTTAAAAGAAACCAAGTAAGAAGAATGATTTACTCAACATTTTTAATTTCTTTAAAAAACCCGAAATGGAATAGTGATCTTGATAATGAGATAGAAATGATTGCGACATGGATGAAATAATGAATGTAAGTGAAATGTGTAAAAGGCCCTCCAAACAACCAATAATGTCTTACAGTACTTTTTGGAAGCATTAGCATTTTTGCAAACATTGAATACGACAATGCCAGATTTTCAAGGAATTTGTGCATGATTTTCTTTTTATTTTGATTTTATATAGCTCAGTACTCATACAAATTTGACTGATAAAATTTGTAGATAGAATAACAGTAACTTCGTTTAAACGACAAATAACTGAAAAAAACTTCATATGACCGAATTTTATGTGAACAATGCTGCTTGTTTGACTATTTTTCTAAAGATTCCACTATATATCAAAATACTTTCCTGTCTCTCTATGATGACAAATTTTCTAAATTATATTCACCCATATTTTCTGTCAACCCAGGCCATAGTGCAACAACCATAACACATGCATGCATGAATGAATTGACTGAAAAATAAACATGTTTTAATTTGTATGAGAAAACAAATAGTATATGAATATGTAATTAAATGTGGCATTTAATTAAATTAGTGTCAATTATCCATGTAGAATTATTAATAATATAAAATACGAGAATAATTTTTGTTACTTTATTTTCATTTATTTCAACATTTCACAACTCGCGATAAATAAAAAGGTGGCATAATGATGTTTAATTATAAAAACACAATGGACACAATCATAAATAAATATGACAACTTATTTGACATGAAAATCTTTGACACTTTTAACCAAAAGAAGAGAAGAAAAAAAAACTAAAGAAAACATGTTTAATGGAATTGACAAGCATCAAATGATTTCAGCGGCAGTGATAGCAACCTACTAAAAGATACACACTACAACTATCAGTATCCCCGGCCAAATGACAAGACACCTGTATAAATGAAAATTGTAATTAAAAAATACAGATTTGTATTTATTTATTTTTTTTTTGTTTAAATGAATAAACTGCCAAACCAACAGCCACTTGTCCACTTGTTGTGTTGGGGAATAATAAATCAAAATAAAAATATTTTCAAAAGCTACAGCAAACTTGACCGTTATTTAACTGCTAAATAGCAATTCTGTCACTTCTTAAGATCTTTGCAAAATGCTTGAAGCAATAAATTGTGGTAAAAGCAAAAATACAGCAAACAACGAAATAAAATAAATTATGGCATCATAAAAATTAACAACAAATTACCAATCATTACATTACAAGCAAACAGCTGAAATGACATAAAATATCAACATTTATTTTATTGTTTTCAAAAAGTCCAAACATTTAAACATTTTGCAGATTTTGCAGACAGGAAAACTTTTTCAAAAACAAAACAGCTACCGAAATGAATTACTGCCATTAAAATATTTAAAATATAATTTGATCATAACACTACTAAATAACATGTTGCACACATCTACCATAACTACGATAACATTCTAGACGTTGCTTCCTTCCTCATCACTGCCAGGCCAGGCCAGGCCGTCTAAAGCACAGGTGTCGATTATGTATCTGTTGGATGTCAACACAGTCAACATGTTCATTTAATGGTCATTTTATCTCAACTTTTGCGATAAAATTGATTTAGTTGGTGTGCTAATTTTCTAGTTTGTCGACATTTTTTTATTGTTGTTGTTTCTGAACTAAACTATTCAATTCAAACAGTTGGAGTTCAAATGATCAGAATTAAGACAACGATTAACCTGTAAAGTAGTTTTTGTCTTAGTTTCTTTTTGTTGTCTTGTAAAATTTATAATTTATAGAAAAAATAAACTATGGAACAAGTACTAATCCACAGGTATTAAATAAATTGTGGTTAAAAAAATGTTTAGCAAATTTATTTGATTCATAGTTAATAACAAGAATGCAGTTCTGTTTAGATTTGTAAATACTTGAATAATATTACGAAAATTTCCAGATTTTTATTTTTTTTTTTTTTTTGATAATTTTTTTTTTATCCTGTGTGAAATCACAAAAAATTTTAAAAATAAATTTAAATAATTTTTTTCTCAATTTTTTATAATTTTTAGTTGGGCTCGAGTTCATTAAATTTAATTTTCATTAAATTATTATTTTTACTGAAGGTAGGAATTGTTTGTACAACATGAAATCTTATTAAAATTCTTATTGATAATTTTTCTTGGCTGAGCTGGGGATCGAACCTGGTTTGAATTTACACTGCCCATACTGCCCGAGACACAATGGCACTTTTAAGTCAAATTTTTGGAGGGCGAATAATTTCCAGAAATCCGGAAATTATTTGCCCAGCGCGATCGCCAGATTTGACAGCACCCGACTATTTTCTTTTATTTGAAGGAGCGAGTGTATGTGAACAAGCCAGAGACAATCCTTGAACTCAAGGCAAACATTGTTGCAGAAATTCAACGGCTACACCCACAAGTTTTGAAAGATGTTATGGAAAATGCTCTAAAAAGAGCCCATCAGTGCGAAGCTGAAAACGGTGGTCATTTAAGAGACATCATTTTTCATACTTAGTGTAAAAAAATTTCCCTTTTGTATAATCTGAAAGAAAAAATAAAAAAAATTAATAAACGAAAAAGTTATTAAACTTTTACACCCCTTGGTTTCTTTTGGCCCACAGGGGTGCTCTTTCGACCACAACTGTGAATCAGAAACCTTCGCCGAATGGCGGTAGGCCGGCTGAGTCGAGCCGACGATTCGTTTTAAAAATCGCCGCCGCCAAAAATTGCTGCGTGTCGGTTTGAAACTAGCCAACGTTTCAGGTATAAGTCCCCTAGTAATTTCACTACATTTTTAGAATTTCAGTTTTTATTATTTTTTTATAATTTGAGCAATTATGTTTGGTCTGATAACAGACGATAATATTTACAGCCACTTTCCCACGACAGCCGGTTCTACGCACCGGAATGACCCTAGATCACTCGGCCAAGGGCTGTCAACCCAGCAACCAGCGCTGTTACAACAACAACTACATATTTAGAGTCAGTTTGGTGGGCGCAGGTCTTCTCTACAAATTGCTTTCTAAATCATTGTCTTAAGCTTTGCTGGTATCCCTTTTTTTTGGATTTATTTGTACGAGTCCTGAGCAATGTACAATCAAAATACCTATATATATATATATATATATGTGAATTGTCAGGTTCAATGATTCCAAAAAATATAAAGCTTCCAAAAACTATCCAAAACATACTGAAAATCAAAATGGAGCAGTCCTTCTTTAAGAATTTTTTTTTAGCAATAATCAGCAACGGCTTCATTATAGATTATGAAACACATGTAGAAAGAGAGCTCAAAGAGTCACCGGCCCCAACATTTAGTTTGCAGCGAAACGAGAGCAAGGCGAACCAAAAGTTGAGAAATTTATTCAAAAGTAGGGATGACAATCCCGAAATCTCAAAAATTGCTATTTGTGGAAAAGATTCAATCAAGTATAATTTATTTATATCTAATTTTTCGACATACACATTCTTTAGCATTTTTAATAAGAGCAAATAAGAGAGATCTAATGACGGATTCCAAATTAAATCACTAATTGAAAAGGTCAGAAACATTTCAAAATTTTTTTACACAGAAGTTTTGGATTGCCAAACTCGATCGTACTGTTTCATGTATCTACGTTTTTTTTTTTTTTTTGGAATTGGAAATTCCCATAAAAATAATCTTTAATTGCTTTAAAAGCTCAACAGATGACACATGAAGAATTTGTTTTACTTAAACAAATAGTTGTCATTGTAAATCCGGTTAAAGGCGTTTATCGCAGTGATATGAATCTCTGCAGATGTTTCACTTTTATTTATGCTCTAAGAAATATCAAAACCTGATTGCATATTAAGCGATGAACTATTTGCTTAAAAGAAACCAAGAAAGAAGGATGATTTACTCAAAACTGTAAGAACTGTTTAGAGGTCTACAGAATACTCCTTTGGCGACTCTTTAACTATGATTTCGGATATTTATATAAAATAATGCCTGCAGAAACGATTGCTGCCTCTTATTATACCACTCCACTTTTTAATAAATTTAAGGGCTAATTTTGCTCCCTCTTATTATTTTGAAGATGCAATGGATTAGTATCGAAAAAATAAAATCGACAAGAACCCCACTCTAATTGCCCCCAGATTCAGCCACTGAACAATATTGTGCTATTTCGAAGAAGACTGGACTGGATAAAACCAGGCTGTAATACATTCTTCGATGTTTTCCCCAAAGTTATAGCACTTGAAACAAGTTTCAAAAAGTAGTTGATGAAAGACTTTGGAAACCCTTATCGTTTGTAGAATTCCTAAATTATTTTCGATTTTTGGAGTCATTAAAGTGTTATTACATTTGATCACTATAAAATCCTGTTGGAAAGATTTAAAAAAGAACTTAATAGCAATACTTTTCAGATTCATAAATAGTACTAGGCATTCAAATATTGTTTCTCAGAACGGGATCCTGAAGTCGATTGCGACATCATTGGTTTCTAATGAATTAAGAAGGAATAAGAAATGATTCGGCTTTTTGTAACGAAACTTCAAATAACATCTAGCTCCTTTCATACTGCTCTAATGACATTAATCATATTTTGTCAGTTTCTAGAAAGTGTTGTAAATAACTTGTAACTTAAATTACTTTAATGCAGAGCAAAGAAATTAAAAAAATAGCAAAACACTCACACACGAATGAACAAATAATTTCCGCCTCTATAAACCACCATTTACTAAGTTTAAATCAAAAAATCCTACTTACTTTACTAACTATCTACAACATCTAATGCCAATAAACAAAAGAGGAAGGACCAATAAATGGAATTAAATTTTACAAATCAATAAGAAAGCATTTAATATAGGGTGTTTTTTTTATATGTATAGAACTTTGAGTTGGCAACACTTCTTCAACTGGCGGCCATTTTGTCAGCTGTCAAATGAATTACGTTTAGTTTTGGTTTGGCATTTCAATATGAATAGACTGACGCCTCAACGTTTCCAAATTGTGCAAATTTGTTTTGAAAATAAGGGTTCTGTGTTTTTTAGATGTATAGAACTTTTAAATGGAATAAAACACAGATGTTTTTTTAAATTGACAAGAAATTTACTTTATTTATTCGAAACATAATCTTCTGGCCTTATAATTTCAATACGACATCTGTCATTTTCGTATGACTTGCTCGCATGTAGTGGCCGTATATCGGCAATAACGCGGCGAATGTTGTCCTCCAAGGGGTCAATCGTTTCGGACTTGTTGGCGTAAACTAGTGACTTCAAACGTAAATAACTTGACAGTTGACAAAATGGCCGCCAGTTAAAAAGTGTTGTCAACTGAAAGTTATATACATTAAAAAAAAAAACACCCCATATTATGTGTCTTAAGATAATTAATTCTAGAAATATTTATATAAAAACCCCAGTATAGAGCAGACATACATAATTTAGTCAATAAAAAATGAGCCTAACACAACAACAACTGCGCATAATATTTGCACTAGTGAAATAATCCCAGCAGGAAGTACTAAAACTACAGAAAATTTAAGTGATTGTTTTGATAAATCTGGCTGAAAATTACGATACTAGCATGGTGAAATTATATATCAGGTGACAGCATAGCGCCAGCTGATTATTTTTTGTTCTATTCATGGTGAAATTCTTGATATCATGAAAATGTCAAAAACTTGTTTACAAATAATCAAAGTTTATATTAAAAAGTTAAAAATTTTTTCTGTATTTGAAAAAGTGAGTTTAATTTAATCACTATTGTTTTCTGTTTTTATCCATGTTTATATTTATGTTTGTTTTCTTTATTTTATGCCAGATGTGTTTGACAGTAACGAAAGTATTACACAAACCAAAAAGACCTGTTGTTCTTGCCTTGTTGTAATTGTTGTAGCAATGCTGGCATATGCTGATATATAATTTCACCATGGATACCAGTGAGTATTTCTTACAAGTGTTGAAAACAACGAAAACACCGAAATTGATTATAAACAATGAAATATAAATCAAAAATAGCAAACACCTATTTGAAGAACTTAATAGAAACAGCCTGACCATAGTCAAACAATGTAAATGTTAGCTTAAAGCAGGAGTGCCCAAGCCCTACACTCTTGGTGCTCTTTTGTATATGTAAAAACTCTTAGCTATAGGCTGTGTGTTTTGTGTGCCCATTACAGCACTCAGCACTAGCAATACAAAATACACAAACAACTTTGCCTTATTTGTTTTTTGTCGTACTTCAATCTTGTAACACACCATTTTTGCAACCTATCATCATCATTTGACTGAACACCAATTTCGAAACTTTTCAGAAAAAGAAACAAACAAGATTGTTTAAATATTCAAATATAAATCTTTAATGAAATATTATGAACATTTTTACTCATACATTCTTAAATGAAACTGATCAGCCAACAAAATTGAAAAATTATTTAATCAATTTCATATTAAATAAAAAAAATAACCATTGTATTTTTTTTTATTTTACTGAAATTACCATTACTACATACTTATTTTTGTTATTGTTGAACTAATATGATTAGTATTTATCAATATGATAGTAATAGTATAACATTTGTTTATGTTTATCCCGGCAAACATTTGTTTTACAACTTGGGCCTGTAAAATTCCCCTTTTTACAAATCTCACCACTGAGAGAGTTCGTTTTGATCAGTACTTACGGTTTATGATATTTTTGCTTTAAACTCCGTTTACTCGTCAATATGATCTCATGTATGTCACATGTATTTAATATACATGATATTTGTGGATCATGAATGAGAGGAACAAATATATATCTCAGTAGCGGTTTTGAAAGCTCTACGCCTAGTTTTATTGTAGAGGGAAGGGAAACGAGCTAAGTTAGATCGGTTTAATGGTTTAAAACGTAAAAGTATTTAGTCTTTTCAATTTTGACTGCGGTTCTGTAAAGTTGTGAATTATTGGTCAGTGCATTTAAATAATAAAGATATTGTGAAATTTAATAAAAGGTATCAAAGTTTTGAAAATTTAAATTTATTTAACGCCATATAAACGAATTGCATTTTTTTTGTCTAGATTAATTAAAGAAGACGGCATAACATTTTCCGTAAAATCCTCATTTTGTGGTATTCGTCCCCAACACACATGTGTATTGTGGGACCTCGGACCAACTACCAAATACACATGTGCTATTTCTCACACCGTTACGTAATCGGTGGAACCACATTTTATGCCAAGGGAATACGTGATTTTCCCACAACCAACTTAACTTCACCACTTTTACTCTTCATCCGAAGCATAAAGGAATACACATTTTTTCCTATAACACGATTTCCAAAATTTTGAGACTTTGGGACAATTCTTCAACACACGTGTTCGTTTTCAAAATCGTCACCTAACCCGGTGAACCAACATTTCACAAACCCCGAATCAACTTCACCACTAGCAAAAAAAAATACTTACGCATTACCCAAAAGAAGACTTATTTTGCCCATAAATTTATCTCCATTGCCACAAAACAACAGGCCAGCGTACCATGATAATTATCATCTTTCCGATTCAACTTCTTTATATATAAAAAAAGGTGGAGAAAGAGAAGGAAAGAAGAAGAGAGGAACTAATCTATAAAATTATCCAGGCATATCATAGCAGTTAAACCAAAATTTTATAAAACTATTTCGTCCAAATTCACTAATAATTCGACTAACTCACTATAATTCCAAGTATCAAATATACCTTTAGAATTCTGTATCGCCAGATATTATTAAAACATTTTTTTTTAACCACTTTTAAAACATAATCACAGTCTAACATCCTAACATTTAGTTTTCTTAATTATAAAAACAAACAAAATAAAAAAAAAAAAAAAATTAATAATAATGTTTTTGAATTAAGACTTAATCTAACATTTAAAATTATATCTAAATGACATAATCAACCAATAGCGAAACAGTTTATTCCAAATATGATCCTTTTATATTTATAACTTAATGAAACACTAATTATATTAAACCTCAGAAATACAGGTTTAACTAACCCCGGTATTACCACTAAAATTTAATCGTAAAAATCCCAAAAAAAAAAAAAAAAAAAAAAATTTATCTTACGGCTAACCCTAATTTATTATAACAAAGTAACAAAACAAAAACAAGAAGAAATCTCCGTCAAAAATTATCGATCTTCAAAAACAACAACAAGTATGCAGGAGGCCTTCTACATGCATCGTTGGATACAATTTTATGTAAGTTCTCTTGTTTTGTTTATTATCATTCTCTAACATTATATATTTGCTTGATATTATTCAACTTCTTAACATAGTTTTTATTGTTGTAAATACAACTGAAGTTTCTCGTTTGAGCACAAATATAATTGAGTGCAAATAAGAACAATAAAAGCTTTGTTAATTCTCATGAAATATGTAGTTAAAAATTTTTTTTTATTGCTAAAATTAACCCTTTTTGAAGTAAGATTAATTTTATTGCAATTGATCTTAAAAATTATAGATTAGTTTATTATTATGAATTTTATATTAGAAATTTTAAATAATTAAATTTTTGTTATACCGATGTATTCGGATTTAAAAATGAACTAAGTTCTTTTTCTTTGTAAAACTGTAACGGTCTTAGGTAGGATTAAGTGTGTTTGGGGTTTTTCATAAATAAACTTTCAACCAAGGAAAAACCAAGGATGGGTGGGTATAGAGGTTCAAAGCTTTAACGTCTAAGCTTTCTTTTGGAAAATTGGAAAAGTGTTAAGTGTAGAAAACAATAAGGGCTTATTATTCGCACGTTATTTTTTTGGTTTGTAAGGCACAGGCAAGGTTAAACTCAGGAACAAGATCCCAGCCCAATACTACCGAACTAGTTAGCTCAGCTAGAACGTGCGAAACGCTTCTTGCAAAACCTTAGTTGAACATGTTAGTGTAAATTTTTTTATAGTTTGTTTATATATATTTTTACCACCTTTGGATTCAGACCCTCACATTAATAATGTTCAACATAACATCTGCCAACCTAAGTAGTCACAACTTTAAATAAGCCATTACAATCTCTACACGCAAGCGCAAAGCAACAACACTTTCGTATGCTCTACTAACTATTAAACATTGGTGACTGCGATCGTCAATGTAGATTTTGTTATTGTTTAACGTATGATACCGTTTAAAAAGTGTGTTGTTTCCTTGTATGTACATATTGGCTTTTACAACAAAAAATACTGAATAAAAATTAGTTTTTATTTAAATGTATTGGTGTTTGCTCTTACATAAGCAACTTTTGGGCACTCCTGGCTTAAAGCTATTGGATCATATACTGTGGAGAATACATTTCAAAAATATAGTGCTAGTTCATCAGCCGCAACCAGGCGTTGAAGCACATTTAAACAATACTCAATTATTGGAAATATTCCAAATATATTGAACGAAAGGTTTTATATCGGTTTTACTGCACCAACTATACAGTTATCATCTATATCCCAGCATTAAAGTGGTGCATCTCAAAACTACAGCCAAGTTTTTGGTTAAAACACATTTAAATAATTTGCAGCACCTGTAGACACCTGTCGCATGCCATTTTTCGACTTTCCTAATTTCTGCTAGTCCTACACAAATCGTCAAGGTGAACTTGTACGCACAGGATACTTTTACAAATGACTACGGTTTCAACCCTTAGCTCTTTTGCTTCTAGATATCCTCACAACTATTAAATTTAAGGTGCCCTTCTAAAATGAATGGTCTTTCCGTATGCTACTGTTTAGTGGCAGTTCTAAAGACACTGATTACAAAACTCGAAATTTCAAATTCGTGCAAAAACTTTGTATTACAGATTTTGGGCGTTGAAAAACCGCTGAAGGCGATAATGACAAACCAAACAAAGTTTGAAAGTTGCTGGCTAAATTATGGCCATAAATGAATGACTTAAGATTAGAGTTAGATCTAAGAACCACAAAACCAGCAGCAACATCAAAAACAAAACGAAAAACAACAATCATCAAAACAACACCATTACAAAACATGTGGCGATGCATGACGGCGCTGCAGGTGCATGAATGCATTATTTTTCTTTATTTTTTTTTTTTTTGTTATTGAAAAGAATTTAAATTTTTACAATATATTGCTATTGTTGTTGCTGTATTATTTATTTTTTCTATCAGCAATAACAGCGAAAAAATAAAACTATCTTGAAATCACAATCACACTACATGTCTCGTTTGTAAAAGAGGGCGCCACATTTAAAGAAAAAAAAAAACAATAACAATAATCAACAATAGCGAAATAACAACAACAAAAAATATATTAACAGCTGCTTTATTTGTTGCTGCTGTTGAGATTATTGCTGCTGCAACTGAAATTGTGCTGCTGCACCGGCTAAGGCAACTGACGGACGATTTCAGTTGAATGTTTGAACGTAATTAAAATATCAACACAACATTTTTGAACATCAGCCAATAACAATAGAATTCTGGCTGCTGTGGCTGGGAGTGTGATGGTTTCAGATTCGTGAATTTCATTTTATTCCCCTGTTTATTTTGTTGTTGTTGTTGTTATTATTTTCGTCATGCCAAACGCCAAATGATGAGATTTTTTTCTTCTTCTACTTGTTGTATTATACAAAATACAATCTTTAATTGCAGCTGTGCAATAATTTTGCTGCTATTTATACCCACCGTGCACCATACAGAAGAAATGATGGGCATTTAATGTTGTCGACATGAGTAAAAGTTCAACGAATCAGTCTTGATTGATATGATAAATATTTAAGTAGATTAGGTTGTGCTGCATTTTATGGGTTCACACGATAACTGTTGCTTGATTAGAACTACGCTGTCATCATATAGACCAGAGAACAGAAAGAGACCATTCACATTTGCTAACCATTCGCAAATTCATTGCTTTTGCATTGCTTTTACTCGACAATAATAAAAATGTGCATTGCTGTTTGTTTACTCATTCCTTATTACTGTTTGCTATTTTACATTCCCTTTTTGTTATGCCGATATACATCAAGCAACGAAATAATTCAATGACACATGAAAAAACTAAAAACATTCACACCATTCGTCCAGTATTCGTTGCTTTCAGTGAATGAAAACATAAAGAAGAGCAAAAACAATACAACACCTAATGAGAAAATAAATATTTTTTGGTTGTTGCTTTATGTGCGATTTGTTGACAGTAAACTAGTAAAGTTTGATATTTTTTGTTAGTATGTACAACTTATACAATCAGCATTGAAACCATTCATACCAATCGTTAACCATTCGTACCAATCGTTAAGTATTACGTTTACATTTGTACAAGGCATGCAATGCAAGCATCATTTTTCGTTACACTCCGTTTTGTGGATAATGACATGTATTGCTTTACGGAATTAATTTATGTTGTCAACATGAGGTTCGTTTTTTGTGATTGTATTCAAAATCTAAAATTAACCAATCAATCCGTTCTCTGATATAGACCACCAAATACACTACGTTTAATGTTTCTACGGATCTGTGAACATTCTATAGGTTGCAGGACGAATCTCTCAGAGCAAATAGTCTTTCTTGGATGGTTTAAATTTTTCTGCACAGAGAATTTTAGACTTCATCAACCTGTTATGATAAAGCTGCATAAAAGATCGTTGGAGTCCAATATCCAGTCATAAAAATGTCATGCTCCATAGCAGTAATAACTCATATCATAAGTCAAGGAAAAATAGTTTCACTAGTTTCGAGCGATTCGTAAGCAAAATAAATATAATTTGAATTTAATTAACTGAAATAATCAAAGACTCGAACGGCAAGTTGAACGTAAACATTTTCATATAAAAATCAATTGTTCCATGTCCAACTCTTTCTCAGTCTACTGCAAGTTCTCGATATACATAGAGCATCAAATTTCAATAAACTTTAAGTTCTTAAGGTTCGTTCTCTTTAGTTTTCATACGAGATCAAGGAGCAGACAGACCACTTATATGCACTTAATGTCAAGGCCTGTTAATCATACCAGCTGTAGAGTTGTATGTGTATTATATTTGATAAGATTTATTTAACACAAGTAAAAAAGTATAGTCGGTCAAGCCCGACCATACAATACCCTACTCCAGCGTAGGAGTAGAAACATTTTATGAACTATTATGGACTTATCATTTAAAAATTTAGTGGCATGACTTCTGTGCATATAAATATTTTTACTTTCAAAATAATTATACATTTTAAAGTGATTTACGAAGGTAGTCTTATATGGAAGCTTTGACTAATTATGGACTATTATGGACCGTTATATAGGTAAAAATTTCTATATATGAAATTTAATTGCGTTGAATTTTATTTGGATATCAACATTTTTAGGAGATTTATGGTCGTTAAAGTGATTTTCGGATTTGGGTCTTATAATTATGGACTGATTATCATAAAATTGGGCCGAATGATTTGTTTATATATAAAATATATATGTATGTATGTCTTGAATATTATTTGGATACCAACATTTTTAATAGAGCATTCTTTAAATTAATTTTCGGAAGTTAGTCATATATGGATCAATTATGAATGCTTCATGTATAACTTATTTGTGTATTTGTGGTGAAATTGGTTTGGATACGTGCATAAATCAAACATTTATGACCAATAGAGTCAAATTGCACGAGAACATTTTGTATATTGGGGCTAGGTGAAATAATGGACCGATTCCAATCAATTTAAATTGCTAGTAATTGGTAAAAAGGGCTAATCGCAGTAGATATTTGGTACTTTTTTAAATTGTTTTTTTTTTTATTTTAAGTACTTTTATTTGAATTTTTTCAATAAAATTTGTTAGAGCTGTACTGGGACTCTAACGCTGATTGTTGGTCTCCAGTTCAAACCATCAGGCTATACAAGAGTTATTGTTTAAAATGTTAATTTAATTTTCAAACAAAGATTTTCACCCTATTCACCTTCAGCAACAACCTTCATGTGACGAATGTTTGAGTATCATACATTCGTATGTAAAATACATTTAATGGGATCCTTTTTCATCGTATAGATTTCATGATAATAAATTATGAAAAAACTGCAATTAAAAATTAGTAAAAATAAAGATTTCATCACATTTTCGGAAAAATTAAAAACCGCACCGAAATTTAAAAAAAAGCACCGCTCACCAACTCTCTAAGGACAGGTCTTATCAGTGAGCGTTCGGAGTTTCAAGCTCAGAACACTCAAGCCTGACATGTTCATAGAAATTTTTTTTAGTCGTTTCCTCATCCTCTTCATTGTTCTGCCGAGGGCATATGATCAGATTTGTGGAAATATGATCAGGCTTGCGGATCCATTTTTATTGTAAAAATATATATTTCCAAAGAATATCACTCTTATACTTAAAGGCATTGATAAAGAAGTTCTTCATAATACTAGTTCAGAGTCTTTCAATCTTTGCACATCCAAGTCGTTATAATAGGAGTTTGTCTGGTGTCTCTACCTCCTCTTCGTTCTTGTAGAAGACATATTATTCGATTTGTGTGAAATTTTCAACTATTTTCAAGAACATATATTCCTCATAGCGATTTTACTTAGTCGCTATATATCTCTTAATTATTTTATTGCCCATAAAGTGCAAAGAACTTGTTATAGACATAGATTTAAGTATTACATATATTTTAGTTTGTTATTTTAGTTGCATTAAAAATAATTTATTCGAAATATTTTTTTTTAGGTTTACTATTTATTGCGGTGTTGTTGGTGTCTAATTTTTATTGTTATTGCTGCAAATATAATTGTTGTTATTATTTGCACAGCTAATTGTCAGGCAATGTGCCATTTGAAACACTTGCTTTGCTGGCATTCAGCAAGAAGAAACACATCCTCAGAATGCACCCACACACACCAAACACTTCTCAAATTCAATTGTTTATCATTGTTCACAGATGCAGCTACAAAATAAACAAACGAAAAGTGTCTGTGTTACTGAATTAATGCGAGTCATTCATTAAAACAATACAATTCATTCATCACACTTACTCATCAAGCACATTTTTTGATAATTTGCATTAGAAACACAAGTAAGAAAGTATAGTCGGTCAAGCCTGACCATATAATACCCTACACCCAGTATATGTATAACCTATTGTGGACCGATCATCCAAAAACTGAGTGTCATGATGTCTGTGAATATAAATATTATATGTGTTAAACTTTATCTCGATATAAATACTTTTAAAAGATTTATGGATTTATTTATTACAAAGAGGGTCTTATATGGGAGTTTTGACTAATTATGGACCGGTCATCATTAAATTGTACCGTATTATTTGTATACATTTGAAATATATTTGCGTTCAATATTATTTGGATATCAACATTTTTGAGAGAGTTACGGTCATTAAAATGGTTTTCAGAAGTGGGCCTTATATGGGAGCTACGAGTAATTATGGACCGATCTGCACAAAATTAGTTGATGTGATTTGGCATCATTTACCACTCATTTGTGATGAAATCTGTTTGGTTCCTTGCATAATTCAAACATTTATGATCGGTAAACCCCAATTTCATGAAGACATTTGTATGGGGGCCAGGTGAAATAATGGACCGATTTTCACTAGTTTCAATCCCATCCATACTTGGGTCGAAAAAATATTATGTACCGAACTTTATCGAAATATCTTCAAAATTGCGACCTGTACTCTGCGCACAAGCTTTACATAGCCAGCCAGACGGACGGACGGACGGATGGACATCGACTCAGGAAGGGATTCTGAGTCGATCAGTATACTTTAAGGTGGGTGTTGGACCAATATTTCTGGGCGTTACAATCATCAGCACAAATCCACAATACCCACCCCACTATGGTGGTGTAGGGTATAACAACGCTATGAATTTATTCTTTTGATTGAAATGAAATATGAGTCAAATATAAACATCTAGACATTCAATTTGTCATACTGAGTAGGTGGAATATATTAAATTATTAACAGATTTTTATCTTTGCATAATAGTTTTAATAGTTATGGATTTTTTATTGCATGTATTATTAACTTTTTATTCATCTCAATTAGCTTTATCCTTAAAATATATATAATCTCTAAATATCCATGGAAAACCCCAAAACTTTAAATAAATCTCTGTATCTTTTAAAATCCATTTATGTTTTCCAGGTTGTTTTTTTTCTCATTTTATTCTGTTTTAAGGGGTTTCATTGCACACAAGGCGTGTCCAAAGTGATAGTGTAATCGATTACAAAATTTAAATTGAGTTTTAAACATTTAAACAAAAAAAAAAAAAAAACAGACAACAACTTGGGAGGAAAAAAAGAGTTAAATATAAATGACTACAATTACCCATGTTGACATGTGCATAAATTACATGTGTAGAAAACAACTAAATATTGTTACAAAAATTACAATATTTTGTTACAATTTAGCAATAATATGTATAAAAAACAACACACAAACATAGTACATGGATTTATCTGTACTACACAATTTCTTTAATGGAACAGGAAAACCAGGCAAAAATTACGCTGAGCAAAGCCTCATAAAATATACCCTACAGCACAATAATTTTATTTAATATTGATAGGTAAAACAGTTGCCTTTAAGATGCTTTGGGATTTTTAATGTGTCTCAATGTTCTACCATCTGCTGAAGAGCATCACGCGTTTCTGCTTTCAATTTTATTATTCAAATATTTATGCAACTGTATTTTATATGAGCAATCTAGTTTATATGACTTTTGTTGAGAAGATATCCATCACGGGCTAAAATATTTTGCCACTATTACAAATTTAATCTTAAATCGTAAAATTTAAATTTCTGACCAGTTTAGAACTTCTGCGTGTGAACAGTTGTGCAATAAACTGTTATTTATAATTAAATTGATAAAAAGCAATCGTGTGCACAAGACTTTCCAGATCACCCAAATCTAACAAAACTTTGGAAGTACAAAATCTGAGGGGTTACTCTCTATTGCGATGCGAAAGCAAATTCGATGCGATAAGCGTACAAATTGATACTCTTACGCATCGAATTTGCTTTCGCATCGCAATCGAGAGTAGCCCCCCAGTATCTGTGTCTTAGAAAATCCCTTATTTACACGCCTTTTGTTTAAAACAACAGGAGCTTGTGACAAATCTAACTAAATTCATCCGATGCAAATCTCTGACACAGAACAAAGCATGAGGGAAGCGTTTACCAAGTAATCACAGTCTGACTTCTGTTAGAACGAAACTGTAACTAATAATGTGTTGGTTTGATTCTTATTCGTCTACTTGCTCTTGTCTCTTTTGCTATTAATTAGAATAATTAATTAGATTAACGGCAAAAGACAGAAGAATCCTTTCACAAGCTAAATATGTAAAGAAATTTTAATAACCTTCACTTGAATATAGAAACAAAATCCCTGAAAAAGTTTCGCTTGAAAGCGAATAGTCGTCAAGTCAGACTATTCTCTCATTGGCTTTTATGTATAGCAAAAACATACTACTAAATAGTGTTGCTGTAGCTG
Source organism: Bellardia pandia (assembly GCA_916048285.2). Taxonomy (NCBI): domain Eukaryota; kingdom Metazoa; phylum Arthropoda; class Insecta; order Diptera; family Calliphoridae; genus Bellardia; species Bellardia pandia. The sequence goes on from OU696531.1 coordinate 27,991,737, forward strand.
GGACTGAGAATGGGCTCAGTTGAATAAACATTTCAATATAAACTTCCAGCATTGATTGCCCCAAAAATCATCTATGTAGATGCTTCTATGCACTTCTTTTCCAAATCGAACACAATATCAAATATTTCGGCTTGAAAAATAAAGAAAGATTATCAAAGAGCGAAGATCGCTCTTTCAAACACAAACTATTTTTTACAAATCCCTATTTGTTTTGTTGAGCATTCGAGACATGTATTTATTGTATTTATTCCAACGAAGTATCATACGCAGAACATCAAAAGCTTATGATTTCTAAACATTAACAGCTCCTATTAATATATATAAAGAACATGATCCGCCGATTGTTTGCGTGTGTTTTTATACAAAATACTCGTAAAGCTTTGTGTTCCCTCTCAATAATTATTTAACTGTTTAATCCGATCTTTTGCGTATTTAGTGTGATCCTGAGAATGGTCGTTAAAAAGTACAATTTTTAAATATATATTATCACAAAGTTCCTCAGGCCGAAACGGAGAATGGAACAGCACTTGAACCACATTTGAATTGAAAAATTACCAGATCTTCTATATAGCATCCTCTTCAGTTTATCTTCAGTTTATATTTAGGAAGTGCGCAGAAATTTTTATTACGAAACAGATGTCACAGTTATTAGTCTATTTCTTTAAAGGATTTGGACTCAAAGACTTGTTCAAATAACAGAACGGCATATGAATATATTGAAAGTATACAGTTCAAAACTGAATGTATTTTTCATCTTCCAAGTCGAAATTGTTGTTATGTTTTGGTACTCAGTAGCAGAATAAGATAAAAATAGATCAAAAGTAAAATCTACATTGAAACTTTGCTGGGTACAAAGGATTTCACATGACGGAATAAGGATATTCTAACGCCTTATGGAAATATATCAGCCATGTCACAGAATCTAATTCCGTTTGGAAGTAGAATTAATTCCGTAGTTTGCATCTATAGAAAAAGAAGAACGAACAATTTTTCGGATTGAAACCTATAAATGCTTAAATTTACAATTCCACATACCAAATTAAAAGTGGTTTTCTTTGGGGAAAAAAATCGTTTTACTTTTTCTATAGAAGCAAAAAACGGACTTAATTCCACTTCCAAACGAAATTAAATTCTGTGACATGGCTGATATGTTATAAGGCATGTTACTTAAGATGCATTTGAACAAAATTCTTATGAAAAAAATGCCCCATCAAGGCTTCAGGTCCCATAGCGCCTGATATAAAGTGATACGTTCAGTATGTAAAGGTTTCTCTACAATTACTTGGATTTTCACAAGCTTAAATACGGCAATTTTGCTTATCGACGTCTTCAGACAAATAAAAATGGGCTTTCTCTGAAACTTTTTTGTCCAGAAAAACCGAATGTACGGCGTATTGCGATCAAAACTTGCATGTTATGCTAAAATGTTCCTTTAAAAAAAACAATGTTCTTGTTGAAAAAAACTTTTACTATGTACATAAAATTGTTATGTATGTTATTTTGAAAAAAGTCCTCTGTGTAATCTATCTATGGACCAGCAATATTGGTATTAACATAACTTACAATTTTGATGATCCAAAATGCAGCAAAGCATGGCTTTTGAGGCAAGAGTATTTGCAGACAATAATTTTGTGACCATTAAAATAACAAAACCCATAATGCCTGCTTACCAAGATGAAGGGTGGTGGCGCGTATAATAAGTAGGAATGGGAGACTTTAAATGTTATTGAGTTCATTTATCCATATTATACAAAAATAAAAGAAATATAGAAAATATAAAAAAAAAATCCTATGATAATTTTGTGTGTGTTTTGTTGTTGTTGTATTTTTCTTTACTAAATTTCAAAATACATATGTTAAACTACAACAACAGAAATAACAACAACAATCACAACAATGATAAAAAAAAACAACGTACACATGTGAAACAAGGACCAATGACTCTTTCCCCATACAACACTAAGTACGAGTCCGCTGTGCTCGCTTCTTAGTTTTATTTTTACGACATTAGAGACCCCTACAACTGCAACGCTTTAAAACAAATTTATAGACCTCAAGCAGTGTGTTAAAATATGAGTATTGAATTGCTGCTGCTGCTGCTAGCTGGCTGGTTGTTGCTGTTGTTTGCACATTTATCGCTGATATTTTTGTTTGCAACAATTTGAATTTCAAATTAAAGTCCACAATGTACATTTATTTAAATTGTTAATTTTGTAAGTACAAAACCAAAACAATAAAACAAAAAAAATAGGAATACACATACATACAAACAAATATACAAAAGATAAAATATTTATTTTTTTTTTTAATTTTTTTTCGCCAGCCGTTTAGTTTCTTTCAACCAGGAACCTGCTGCATTGGTTTTAAATTACCGCAAGTACTCGTATGTAGGTAATATGTAAGTGTGTTTTGAAAATCAGCCACAACCATGTAGAGTCTCTATAAAACATTACGATTTTTATGCTAAAATTTACGCATTTTTTGCACGCATAATACGCGTTTATTGTAAATAAACATGTTGCATACAGATAGTATAAACGCTACGACGCATGCGTTCCAGCCATTAGTAATAAATAATGATGCAGATTTGTTGTTGGCATTGCTTTTGTCAGTGTGGCGTTGTTTTGTAGGTGCTTTATGCACCCAAAGACCCACAACATCAACCAACGGACGCACACATTTATTCCCATTGAAATTTCAGTACAACTCACTCGCTGCTACATTTGTTTATTTTCCTTGCAACATACATAAACGATGGCGTCTATAAAATGCTCTTTGAAAAATGATATCAAAACTTATAGACATGTTTTATGGAATCATGTAAAGAAAATGTTAATTTATAATTATTTTATTTATTTATTTCAGTTTAGTTTTGTAAATTTATCACTACAACAAGAATCAAATTAAGATTTGGTAGTTTAATGCGAAAATACTGTACTCGTTAATGGTAGCCGGAACATATTGGATGAGACAAGCTGTTGAGTGTAAAAAAGGTTGGCATTTGTTCACATGGAAATCAAATTCAGTCATATATAGCTTCTTTCTGCTGTGAGGCTTAAGGATGGTTACTCATGGACTCAAAGAGACCATGGTCACTCTTTTATAACGAGCCACTGTGAGGATGCTCATAGAAATGTTGATTACTGCATACCGAAACCATCTTTCGATCTGCTATTCTCCACATGTATCCCAAATAGGACCTCATGGGTGGACGGGTTCTATACCCCCAATGAAGCAATAAGGATTTTTACTGACGGCTCCAAAAGGGGAAATAGAGTTAGAGGTGGATTCTACATCGAAGAATTTGGAATCAGATCCTCTGCTCTGTCCTTCAAGCAGAGATATCTGCCATAAAGCGAGCTGCACACTGGCTGAAGTATTATCGAGTATATGGAGATATATGTATATTTACCGACAGCAAAGCCGCCGTAAGTAATATAGCAGGTGTTTACGTGACATCTAGGTTAACAGCAGAATGTCGGATATCTCTGAACGAGATAGCGGAACATTCTAGGATAGCGCTAATATGGGTCCAGCTCGATTCAGGGTAACTATATTGCTGATGACTTAGCCAAGAAAGGTACAATGCTGGCTGATGAGGAGATTGACTCCTTCACTGGCATTAACATGAAAAGTCTGAAATCACTCATTCAAGATGAAATGTTCAGACTTGCTCAGGTAAGGTGGACGAACGAAATCACCTGCTCCATTGCAAGGTCCACGTCGCGACCTACTTAGGCTTATTATCTCTCTACTTACAGGTCACTGTACTTTTGGGACACACGCCAGAAGACTTGGTCTACAATACAATGACTTTTGTAGAAGCTGTCACGAGGAGGAGGAGGAGACAGTCATCCACTTCCTCTGCGAATGCCCGGCCCTATCGATGAAAAGGGAACGGATACTCGGGGCACCCTTTCTTCCATGTTTGGGTGCACTATGTAGGATAAATCCAAGATGCATCAGCACCTTTGCCAAGGAGTCTGGATGGTTCGATCGCCCACCAACGGGTATCACAATGGGATCAACACAATGGATCCAAGTCAGCTGTTTCAAAAAACGACTACCTACGAAACCTAAAGCTTCTTTACAATTTTCTCTGACCATGTTTAATAAATGTAGGTAAATTGCGTTAATGCAATATTGAATTTTCTCCTTCAACCCTGCAGCGGCGGCAGTAACCAGTGATCGCAAGTAAGTACTTAAATAGTATACGAAAAGCATGAGTACTTACTTTTGATACCACTGGTAATGCCAAAGTTCCACTTTTATATGAAAAAGAACATAATTGCGAGAATCAAAAAAACTACTAATTTGCTGTGTTTCTTCTTTGCTTTGAGGTGTTTGTTGCGTACAACAACATGTTGTTACTACATCTATAATACATATGTATATCTTAGGTGATGCCAATACGATTTAGGAGAAAGAGAGAGAATGCAAAAATGTACCGTTATCCCACATAAATTCTAGTTGCGGCTATGCCACAAACGAAATGACTGCTGAGAGGTAATGACATAGGTTAAACTCGTTACTCATTAATATTGCCAGTGGTATTGCCGGTAAGTACTGGTGATTATTGGTAAGTAGTCAAATCACAAATCATTCACAACTTACCCCGACTGCTGGGAATGTACACGTGTTAATGGTCTTGATGACATTGATCTTTGACTTTTAATAACCGCAGAAAGAAGACAATTGACATGAATCTTTGAATATAAATGACCCCTTAAAAATAAGTCCATATAGTGTGAAATCACACTATAATAGAAATAAATTCTGATTTTGATTTTTAATAAAGCAAATGAGAAGAAAAAAATGCTTCACAGCCACTTGTTGATATTAAATTATCCATTACACGAACTATCTATGGGCAAATCTTTTAGTTCTTGTATCAATTTAATTTTGTAAGCAAAGAGACGCTATGGAGAACTTCTTGAAACTCAATAACAGTCCAGTATTCTAAAATCTAAAATACGAGGGCGGTTCGGAAACTTCTTAGTCTAGCAAAGAAAGAAAATAGTTAGTTTTTCAAAAACATTTTTATTTTTCAATACAAACTTCTGAAACTTCAACACACTTAGTCCAACGCTTATCTAGCAATTATATTCCTTGATTAAAATAGTTTTCTTCAAAATAGTGATTTCCAACTGTAATTGCATCTTTATTTGAGGTTAAACGCTTGCCAGCTAGGATTTTTTTTAGATTTGGAAACAGGTAAAAGTCACTGGGGGCTAAATCAGGAGAATAAGGTGGCAACTCGTACTTTAATTCGTTGATTTTAGCAATTGTTAAAACATTCTTGTGCGCTGGTGCGTTGTCTTGTTGAAAAATTATTTTTTTGTGTTGTAAGCCAGGACGTTTTTCTGGAATTTTTACATTTAATTGTTCCAAAATGTTGCAATACTACTCTGAATTTATTGTTTTACCCTTTTGTAGATAGTCAATAAATAAAATGCCTTTGAAGTTCCAAAAAACCCAAAAAGGTTATGGCAAACCTTATCAGAAGATTGAATTGCTTTTGCCTTCTTTGGGGCACTTCTTCCAGCTTCAGTCCATTGCTGGGATTGTTCTTTCGTCTCTGGAGTACAGTGATGGAAACGACGCTTAAAACCCATTTTATTTTTCTTAAAACGATCGAAACAAGCTTGAGAAATTTTCATTCTTATGTGTTTTTGGTCGAATGTTAACAAATGCCACACCCATCTTGCAGAAAGCTTTTTCATCTGTAGTTCTTCATGCAAAATTAAATGGACTCGATCATTTCAGATAACCATGATATTGGCTATTTCACGCACTTTTATTCGTCGTTCATTTAATACCATATCATGCACTTTGGCTGAAATTTCTGTTGTTATTGGTGGTTGTTGTTGCTTGTACCATGTTTAAATTAAGCAAGCAAATTTTTACTGTCACACTTTCACCCAACACATTCACCATATCATTATGAATTTCTTGTCCCGAAAAACCTTTTTTATTCAAATATTTAATGACACCAATTTCTAATTTTTCCATTGTAAAAAAAATCCTGGATGCATCTTTTCTGAACACCTGTTGCTATATGAAGGAGTTGACAGATCGAAAAGAAATTTAACATGTGTTCATAGCACAGATGAAAGTTTCCAAAATACTTACATAACTTGTTTCTGTTTATACCGCGCTTTCTGTTCTAGGCTAAGAAGTTTCCGAACCGCCGCGTAATATATATTATATTATATATTTTATATTTTATTATTATATTTTTATATCTTGCAAAATGTTTCGTTAATTTAAGGGCGCCTATTTTTGGATCCAGATCAACATCTATAAGGATAGAATGACCGTCCGTCCGTGTCTTGAAAACTTCTTAGGTCTTCCAGATCGTTGCCTAATAATAGTAGCGCGACATAATTCCACAACTTAAGCAATTTCTCCGTAAGATTTATTTTCTTTTCGAAGGATAATTACCAAATTTCGAACTGATTCTGAAAAATCGCTTTGCGCTTTTATAAAATAAGGAAAATCTGAAGGCGTTTTCTTTATCCTAGTAATTTTCTTACTAATTTTAAGACCTGTATGTAGACTTTTTTCCGCTAATTATTGTATTTATCGCCAATAGTTTGTTAATTGTAAATATTTTAAAACGTTTGCTTCTTCAGATATTCCTAACAATTTTCTTCTGATATCATCACTCATTCTGTAAAAGCACACAATAGTAAAGTGTATGTAGAGGCTTTTCTTTAAGTATATGAAAAGGGCAGCGATGTCCAAAATGCATGTTAATATGCACCTGAACAATGTAATTTGGTTAACGATATTTCAAATGTTTTCAGACTTGTAGAAAGAAACCCCCAGAATAAAATCATTTACCTTAAACAAATCGCAAGGCGAATGGAATTATCCAGTTCTATAAAGTCTCTTTTCCAATAATAACACTCCACGAAACACAATTCTAGATTAATGCAACTGTAATTCACATAAATTTTATTATCTTAATCATCAACTTGCAATAATTTTCTGCATAAAAATTCCTACATCCGCCATAATAAAATCTACATACATACAGACATATTTATGCCTATTAAATCATAATAATTCTAGAATGGAATTTCCATGAATGATATTGAGAACAGAAGAACGAAATTTATCACAAATAAAAATTTAAAGCACGTTATTTAATTTAACACTTGACTCTGTCATAATTGATTAACAATTAAAAGTATAAATTTCGAATTTTATAGATTTTTAATTGAAAAGCAAAAGTGAGCAAATAACAATTATAGACATGATCGCTGGCAATGAAATATTAAAAAAAAAACTACAATCAAGGTAGAACTTTGAGCACTCCCCCTTTAAGGCAACATAAACAAAAGTCATTAGATATTTTTAAAACTTATGCAAAGAACAACTTATTATATCTACCTTTAAGTAGCTCATAATCTTTTTGATTTTTGCAAAAACTGAGATTTTGTATGACTGATCATGAAAAGCCAACACAATGACATGCCGCAAATAGCCAGATTAGTTGATATATACATATGTATATATGTATGTATATAGTAGCAACAGTAATGCATAATTAAATTGTCTACAATTTTCTAACACTAAGTAAGCTTATAATTATTAAAATGTATGTAATTTAAACAAAACGTTAAATACGTAGATAAAAGTCAATATGCAAATCATTATTAAATAAAATATAGGAAGTTTAAGCTAAAAATCAAACAAAATGCGATCAGAACAACTAGTAATTAACATCATCTTAAATCATTTACGACTGACTGACTGGTCAGCAAATGAGGGAAGGATAATTTAGTTAACAGAGTTTGGGAAGTAAATTGTACGGGGTGTGTTTGACAAGTCTTAGTGAGGAGACATAGTAAAAACTTTAATTAACAAATAATGGTTTAAATTTATAATATAACGACTTTAATATTTGAAGTAATATCAAAGATTAATATCAAAGATATTACTTCAGTCATTATCAGTTAATTTGGAGAGTCGGGCTGGTTTTATATTTCAGAAAAGCTATAGCTTAGAACAAGATGCCCGTAAACTGTTCAGAACTGTTCAGAATAAATTTACTCTGCACAGAAAACATCACATGTTGTAAATAAATTGCTTCACTTTTGTGTGACATACGCATAACTGCCAGATTTGATGATTTTTTGTTTTAAAAATAGCAAAGTGACGATTTGACGACTTTTTCATTGAAAGTGACGATTTTCTGAATTATTAAAATTTCCTATCATTTGTTTGTTTCATTAATGTGTTTGGTACCAACAAATTCTTATTTCTTTTGAGACAACAACTATTTTTCTCACTTAATATCATAAATATTAAGAAGAACATGACATATTTCAAAAACAAAACTAAGTAATAGTAGAGTTTTCTTAATTATTGACAATTGTTAAGTTTAACTATATAATTATTCCAAATAATATTGAGTCAGGATAGAAAAAATTACTTGTTTATCTGTAAACATAAAAAGCAATTTTAAATGCTGATTTCCTTGAACTAAAATTTTTAGAGCAAACAGTTTCTGAATTTCAACGGGGAAATTCAATTTTAACAAAACGTCAAAAGAATATTCAGCCAAATAAATTTAAAAAACAAAAGCACGGAATTTTTTGAAAATAAGTACCTGTACCTATATGTTGGATGAATTGGATTCTATACTCAAAATATTATTTAAAACTTAATAAACTAAATTGTTTTGACACTGTAATTTACCTGAATTAATAAAATATACTAAACTTAGATATTTCTTTATAAAATACTGGAAGTCTTGTTTCACACGCTTCAGTTTTAGCTGACCAGTTTTTGTTCAATTCTCTGTTAAACTTGCAATTCATTTCCACACGTCCATTCAATTTTCACATTTTTTAATGCAAATCAACATACATGAAAAAAACTAAACAAAAGGAAATAAGAAAATTGACTAGTACCGTCAAGTTTGTACTCTTTTTCTTTTTCTCTTTTCCCTTCTCATCCAAAAGTATTTGCCTTGACGAGTCAGAATTGAAAAGTGTGAAAGCGGACTAAGATATTATGAAAATATTACACAAGTTGTGTTTAATATTGATCCGTTGTCATTGTGGTAAAAGTTAAGACTATAATATGTTTAATCTTGGGGTTTTACAGTTGGGTTAAAGCCATACAATTTAGCTGAGGTATATCTGCAGGTTAAGTCATTATGCCACTAGATAGTTGAATTTTTCCGGAGAGTCATGAAAACACTGAGCACAAGTTGGCATCAGTTTATGAGAGATTAGTAGGCATTAGGCATAATTTCGTGTACGGGAGAAACTTCGATAAAGCTGAATATGTCCGGGTTACACTAACCATAACTTGGTCCTAGTTTAGGACTAATGTTACATTACTTAGAGAACTAATTGCAATATTCTTCTATGAGTCTGCTAAGTCCGTCCTTATTCATGTTCATTCTCATCATTCAAAAAAATTTGAGTGATCACAGATTGAGGTCCTTTTCTAATTTAAACCATATTTACAAAGTTATCAAATATTTAAAGCAAAAAATCGATTTTGAGTCGTAGATATTAAAATCAATCAAAAATCAAAATAAAAATAGTAAAATCGTTTATAACTCGGTAAATACTGAGATTTTTTTTTTCGAAAATCAACCTTTAACCATTACTTCGTGGTGGAGTCCTCTTTACGTAGTTTTATCTGCCAGAACAGACAAATATTTTTCTCTATTATTAACCCTTCGTCTTACACATGGGTCTGGCCAGACCTCTTTCAATTTAAAATGTTGTTCTAATATATTCAGAGACTTGAATTTTCTACAATTTCTACAATTTAGTTTCCTATAAATATTTAAAAAAGAAATCCTGGAAAGGATATAGAAGGACACTTGTTCGAATATTTTACTGCACACATCACATTTGTAAGACATGGGTCTGGTCAGACCGATATGTATTTTGTATTGTAAATGCTGATTTTTTTATATATTTTTTATGCTGGTTTTAATTATTTTTTTGTTCAGTTGTTTATTATTATTTATTTCTATCTATTAACAAGTAACTCCAGCTAGTTAATTCATAAGTTACAAGTTTTATTGAAACTGTCGTTACAATTTTTTATGTTTGTGTTGATGAGAATAAAAGTTGTGATTCCCCTTTTAACATATGAATATTTAGGTATTTATATTTTTTTTTTTAAATTATAATACATACATACATATATGTATGTACATACATATATATTATTCACATTCACATGAAAAACAAAGTGGGTCTGGCTAAACCTCATGCGTTACGAATGTGAAAATCAAAACATGTGTAAGACGGAGGGTTCAAAACTTGTGTCACCTTCTAAAATCCATAATCCTTTATAACATGATCGGTATTAATTATGTATTAGTCGGACAACAATAATGTTTTGAAAATATAATATAATAAAAAGTCACCAATTTTATTCTATATTCTTCGACCTTTTTAATGATTTTTATTAAATAATTTTTAAGCTTGAGGTCACTTTTTTGTTTTTTTTATAAAAGATTTTTTAATTCTTATATATGTATAATTCACTCGATATTTCGATTTCCTTTGGAAATCTTCTTCAGGAGTTAATTTAATATTATAAAAATTTTCTATGTGTAAAAATTTTTTTGATATAAGTTTGAAAGGGGTTGACAAAATTGAAAACATGTTTTACAGAAAAATAATTTTAAATTTTCGATAAGAACATTGAACAGTAAAAAATTATAACAGAAATATAGTAACATTTTAAATAATAACATTTTGGAATTATAACATTTTTTAAATACATAAATTGTGTTAATTTCTCCTATTGTTAATATTTATATTTTTGTTCAATAGGTGTCTGTAATTTTGAGCTAAGTTTTCTGTGTCTTTCTTAAAATTTATCCTTCTTTCTGATGGTACATTATTTATATGTAACATTTCTAACATGTATCTTCGTTTTGTATGATTTTCTGTGTTCAATATAGATGTATCAAAATCTGGGTAGTGGTTAAAATCTCTACAATGGGTTGATAAAGCTGTTTTTTGTGTTGAATTATAATTTCTATATTTCTGGTCATGTCTATGTCCTGCTAATCTAGTTTTAAGTTTTGTCCCTGTTGTTCCTATATATATTTTGTTACATTGCCCGTTACTATTACCACCACAAGGAATTTTATATACTAAATTTGACATATCTGTCTTTTCTAATCTATCTTTAGTTTTTGTGAATAATCTTCCTACATTATTATTTACCTTATGTGCCATTTTGTATGTTGTTTTGTTATATATGTTTAAATGTTCTATTCTTTCTGAAAATCCAGGTATATATGATATTGACTTATAAATTTTTGGTTCTGAAATTCCATTATTAATATAGGATTTCTTTGTATTAAATTGTTTTATTAATCCGCAAATGAGTTCATTAGGAAAACTATTATCTATTAATATATTTCTAATTATTTCTTTATTTTTCTTATGAAATCTAATGTCACTAATTCTATCTATAAGATTTTTAGTGTTTATAATATTAAATTAACTCCTGAAGAAGATTTCCAAAGGAAATCGAAATATCGAGTGAATTATATATAAGAATTAAAAAATCTTTTATAAAAAAAACAAAAAAGTGACCTCAAGCTTAAAAATTATTTAATAAAAATAAAAAATCACCTTAATATTAACACCCATATATTCATGTTGGGTTTACTTCCTGTTAATTACTTAACAAAAGATATACAACATTGTAGTAATAAAAAATTTACATATGTACATTAATTTAAGATTGTTGTTAATGAATATTTTTGAATAACAATAACACTATATAACTGTGAATGATATATTAATATGTTCTCGCATTATCACTACAGCTAAATATTATTTTCGCCTGCATATGGCTACGAAATGTCAGCCAGCAACGCATAAATAATTATATTAACTCTCCTACAAGATCATGTGAAAATATTCAAATGTTACAGACTTTTCTGTCTGTCTTAATTTTTATTGCTTCATCAGCCAGCCGCATTGAATAATTAAAAATAAAACCAAACTACAATAAAAAAAAAAAAAAAAAAAAAAAAAAAAAAAAATAAAAAAAAAAAAAAAAAAAAAACATTAATCGTCACTGTGTGCCTCGGTTAAACCAAAAACAAACAAATACCCGTAGACAGGCGGCGATTATTGTCAGTTAGTTAAATTCAAACTACGACAATGGCTGAGAAAATGAGTCACTGGGAAGCTGCTGCCTTAGACAGTCTGACACACAAGACAATTCAGATGCAAAGTGAAAAAAAAACCAAGAAAACTTCTAGTCAAGATCGGTAATAAGTATTTACTCGTATGCAGATAATGCCAGTATGTATTGTTGTATGTTATTGTATGTTAGTTGTTTGGTTGCAGTATTTATAACCAGATAAAGATAATTTTAAATTGTATTACAATGATGTTGATGATGATGTTAAGGAAATATCAACTAATAACGCCAAGTGTTAAATGTGACATCATGTTGTCTATGAAAGCAGCAGTTACAGCAGCGAAAACTCATTTGTATTTTGAAACACAATGAACAGTAGGAGTTAAAAAAACACTGCTCTGTTGATCTGTCTGTCTGTCTTTCAGTTTTACTTGCATGCAAATTCTGTTGTGTATATTGTACCTACATATATTTATATCGCTTGGCAAAATATTACCTTAGATAAGCTTTGTAATTGTGTCCATTAGTTTTAATCACTAATGAAAATTATAATGTCTATATGGAAATGTTGCATTTGATATGCTGGGAATTTAGGTTGGTTGTTTTAAATTTTACGGCACAAAATAGTAACTCGTAAATGTATTTACATGCGTTATAGAATTTGTTTTTTTTAATCACACTTTCAAGTAGAATCCAAATAATTCCGTTTGGACAGGAACAAATCACTCAAGAAGACTGAGATATCAAAACTAGATGCTACTAAGATGTTTATTGGGTTTAAGTAGTCGCATTGTAGGGTGTCTAACAAGATCACAAGATGCAGTAGCTGATTGTCCAGAAATCCAAGCCTTAACATATTTGGACCTGGACATTCACGGAGAATATGAAACTGCTTTTGAAATTGTTAAAATATATATTCATGACATTTGTGGAGACGGCATTTATTCCCAACATTTAGTACGCAACAACCTTTAACTTAACAAGGACCTAAAAGTGTTAAAGCATCCTGAAATGCAAATGCTAGTGATTTGGCTGGTTATCCAAACTCAATCAATGTGCTTAGTCTTTTGAGGACGATGTTTGAAAGAATCTGAAATCCCGAAGTCTAAAGTAATAAGCTGTAAACAGTATGAATCTATCAAACGAACCAAATACACCAATACCTCGCTTTGCGTCGTTTCGTTTTGCGTTTTTTCGCAGTTGCGTTGCTGCTTAATTGCACTAATTTTTACTGTGAGTTGTTTTGGGTTCGAGTCTTTAGTTTTTTTTTTTTTTTTTTTTTTGCAAAATCTGCAACATCTTCTGCAATTTTTATGATCGAAATGGAGTCCTTGCTTTCTATTTGGATTGAAAATCAAGTTGCGCAGCGTATACCATTAAGTAAAATGGTATTTCAGATAAAAGCAAAAAGCTTATTTGATGACATAAAGAGTAACCTCCTTATTCAAAAATGATTATTAAATTTAACAAACTTTTATTAAGCAAATTTTTATATGTAAATCTGTCATAATAAAAGTTTGTTAAATTTAATAATCGTTTTTGAATAAGGGGTAATCATTATCTAACTATAATGCTAGTCGTATTAATACTGACAATTGCTACAAGGACATTTATTTTACATTGAAAAAAAATCTGTTCAGCAAATATTAGACCAATTTTTTGTGAAAGGATGCCGACGACTTACTTTTTTTCGTAACCCTAGAACCTATCTTCGATCTTTACATGGTTTGCTATAGAAAATCTTAATTTACTTTGCGTCGTCTTTTTTTGGAACGTAACCCCGACGCAAAGTTAGGTATTTGTGTATGATAAAAGTTTTCCACCATGCTGAACACTAACAGAAAAGATACAATGGCTCTTTGATAGATAGACTAGAAGGGCTTTTGTGGTGGTGACATTTAATCCCATTTAGTTCGCAACCTTCAACAATGATAAAGCATCATGTTCAAACCGGAAACGCCGGACAATCTTGGAACTATGAAGAAAGAGGCTTACAAAATATGTCTTAATAGTGTGACCAGGAACTCATCATATATGAATTTATGTATGAGTCTGAAAATTAACAGTTTCCAACTGTAGGAATTTATCAAAGCCAACACAAATTGTACAAGCGCATCAAATGGTCAGCTGAAACTTTAAAACCACCGAATTTCTTGCCACAAATCTTCTTTGGTTAAGTAAGGATCATTCTCCAATACAACACTGGAAGATTTATTATGATTTCGTAGTAACGTCGTAGTAAAGTGAAGAAGCGCTATCCTGGGACAACTGCGTTTCTCAGGTTTTCTGAATTTTGTAGTAAATACTAGAGAAGGAATTTCAAAATGGTTAGGCCAAAATGGATTCATCCTACATATTTTGTAATGCTCTGTTTAGGTGCAAGAAAAACCTGAAATACTCGATCACAGTATTTCAAAATATCTTGAAAGCTGTGAGAGAGGAATCTTTGGATATTTATAAATCTGAATTGAACAGAAATTGACTGTGTGGATCTTGTGCAGGAAGTAATTCAATGTAAATAGTGCAATGAATATTCGGTACAACAAGCCTTTGTAGTCTTAAGATACGGTTACACTTGCCAAATATTTGCCGAAAAAGACGTAACCACTAACGAAACCATTTTTGAACTTGTTTATTTATTTAAAAAACTTCGTTTATTTAGGACAGGACACAACAAATATTTAGTATGATCTTGCAAAACACTTGTAAGAGTAAACAACGTCAAACAAATTTGCGCTAAAACAAGTGGTTACGCTTTTTTAAATAAATATTTGTCATGTGTGACCATACCTTTAGAAACAAGCACTATTTGTTCCTCTTTAACCCAAATTATAAGCTTAGATAATATGAGCTCATAGAAATGATGATTCAATCACCAACATAATGCAAGTTGTCGTGAAATTTTGAATCTTCCGTCACACATTGGACTTTAAAAAAAAACTACACAGCTAATCGATTGGGTTGGTAGGAGTAGTGACAACATATGTATTACGATTTACACCCTTGAATTCGGGTATATACTTATGCCAGAAGTACATACGTTATAATTTGCGATCTAGTGAAATTAGTCCCAATGGCCTAACACTCTAGGCTAGAGACACAATTTCCTGTTTGTTACACCTAAGAGTTTCCCAGTCGAATGTCTTTATTTGTTTTAGTTAAGGTATTGTATCTCCTAATAAATAATAAGTTTTGTTCTCTTCCCCACTTGATCTACAGACGGTAGTTCTTTGCGTGAAAAGAGCGCCTTCAATTTAATGTGATTAGTAAGAAATCCTTTTAATTGCTTGCTTTAAATCATAATGCTATATGTACATATTTGGTATTCTTGTTAGAATCTTCTCATAGTAGTTGATTGGTAAATCCAACGACCGATTCATGCACACGCACTTTACTTGACTGTAACGATAATCTTGGAAAACTCTTCTTAAATTCATTCGAATACTATTGAGGATTTGACAAGTTTCCTATGTTGTTGATAAATAAGTTTTAATCCGGGGGTTCTGCAATGAGAACCAGACCAAGAAATTGAGCTAATTCTACTGGGTTGATCCATAAATCCATTGGACGAAGTGAAGTATGGACAAGTTTCCTATGTAAGCACCCTGATAGCAGCCGGACTGTAATATTTGGGTTTCGATAATATGTCTTCTAAAGTTTAGAATATGATATTGATTGATTGTGAAACCTCTTTGCGAAACCAATGGACTCATAACAAAAAAAAATTGCTAATAATCTAATTGTCTAAATAACTTATTACAACAAGTTACTATAAACCTGCATAAATAATATTATGTACTTATTAGCAACATTATTAGTTAAATTACTAATAAAATTCCAACTTACCCTGTTACATTTAGACACGAAAGCTGCTCATTCAATCACTACTTTGCTGATGTAATAACTTGATTTTCATTCTAGATTTCCTAAAATGGTAAAATATAAAAAAAAATCTCAAATTAATATTGAAAGATCTAGATTTGTAGACAGTCTAAGGAATCATTAGCCGTGTATACAGATTAGAAGAAACAAATCACTCTGTCAGTTATAAATACAATTTTAGTTTTCAAGTTGATATTCAATCAAATGTCATTTGATTGTCAATTTAGCCAGCAGGAGTTTTAGCAACATTTATTTAAATCACCAACCATTTATATTTATATTGTATGTATGTACATATGTATGTATGTATATTTGCATTCAAACTAAACAAAAACTATGCGTATATATAAAAACCATATTAATAAGGTGCCAGTGCTTAAGAAAAAATATATGCATACTAAAAAATTAAATAAAAATAGCTAGAAACAAAAAACAGTTAAAACTTAAATTTAGACGTCACTTAGATGTCATGTCTCTCGCCAATCAAACCATATTTGCATTTGATGCAATGACACATGAAACTCGAAAGACGAAAATGAAAACAGCAAACATTGTTCTCCTCATATACACACGGTCTGGTTAAAGGCATAAAATCTCATATCATGTGGCAAGCATCCCATCTAAATACATATGTATGTATGTATGTATGTGTAAGAGTGCCTGTGTTATGTCTACTTATTTCGGGGAAGACAGCTTCACTTTCAATTTGGAAGGTATCCAACGCTTTTAGTTTCAAAAGAAGTGGTGAAATTTGCAAAGTTTTCAAAATAACTTGTTCATGATTTCTAACGATGCTCAATAATCGGAAGTAAAAGCTTCTGCTGCTTCTGACAAATTGTATCTGATTCGTCTTTGACATACATACATATGTATGTAGATATTTTTGAGACAGTCTAGATCATGAAAGTGAACATTACCAAAATTTCATTGTCTGAGTATCAGTAGAACAGGAGGGCAGTTACTTCGAAGATGTCAATTTACATGAACCTGCTATCAGTATTAAAAGTTCTATTAAAGTACCAATTGGGCTTCGACAATTGGTCGTATAAACAAGGTTGTTCCAAAACTATTTTTTTTTTATGTTTGAATTTTATCAAGTCATGTATTTTTTTTTTCTTATTTTCATAGGTGCTCGAGCATAATTTATAAGCTTATAGAGTAAAGTATTTTTGCAAAAAATCGTCTTTGCCGGCCGTCTTTTGAATTTTCTTCATAACTTTGTCAAAAGCCACAATTTTCTTCACTTCTGAGGAAACTTTTAAAAGAAAAATGTCCAAGCTCTTTTTTTTATACAAAAACTATAAGTTTTGGCAATGAATTTGCTCATTTAGCTACCCTACATTACAATTTTTCATAAATTTCG
Organism: Bellardia pandia; assembly: GCA_916048285.2. Lineage (NCBI taxonomy): Eukaryota > Metazoa > Arthropoda > Insecta > Diptera > Calliphoridae > Bellardia > Bellardia pandia. The sequence continues at coordinate 28,009,135 of OU696531.1, forward strand.
TTAATAACGCTTTATAACTTTTAAAATTTATATGAAAGTGAATTAATTCTAAATAATAGAGAAAATAAGTTTTGAGTTTGGTTTTACCGTTCCACAGTTATAACATTTCACATTTTTAAGGTTTGTTTGTACCCGATGAATATTAAATGTTTAAATTTAAAAGTTTTTGGTTTGTAATCTTCTTGCACGTCATGAAGAGCTTGTTTAGAAAAAAATATTAACCTTCCAGAAAAGAACAAACAGAATTCTCAAAACTAAATCGGAATTTTTGGAAAACGAGGATATTTGTAGCGTTAAAACAAGTAAGAAAGTATAGTCGGTCACGCCCGACCATATAATACCCTACACCCAGTATATGTATAAAACAGTTTTTCAGAAATAGGTGTTATATGGGAGATATAACCTATTGTGGACCGATCATCCAAAAATTTAGTGTCATGATGTCTGTGATATAAATACGATATAAATACGTTTAAAAGATTTATGGAGGTTAAAGTGAATTACGAAGAGGGTCTTTTATGGGAGTTTTGACTATTTATGTACTGACTATTATAAAATTGGGTGTCATCCTATTTGTACATAAGAAACTCATTTTTGTTAAATTTTATTCGGATAACAAAATTTTTAAGAGATTTATGGTCCTTAAAGTGATTTTCGGACCGATCTTCACGAAATTTGTAGATGTGATTTAGCTTCAATTATTACTCATTTGTGGTGAAATTTGTTTGCGTACTTCCATAACTCAAAGATTTATGATCGGTACACCCCAATTCCGGGAGGACATTTGTATGGGGCCAGGTGAAATAATGGACCGATTTCCACCAGTTTCAATGCCATCCATCCTTGGGTCAAAAAAATATCACGTACCAAATTTTATCGAAATATCTTCAAAATTCCGACCTGTACTCTGCGCACAAGCTTTACATGGACAGCCAGCCAGCCAGCCAGACGGACGGACTCAGAAAGTGATTCTAAGTCGATAGGTATACTTTAAAATGGGTATTGGACTAATATTTATGGGCGTTACAAACATCCAATATACCCTCCCCACTATGGTGGTGTAGGGTATAATTATAGTTTTTACATACATAAATAAAGCCTGGACATGTTTCTTTTAAATTGTTTCCTCAAAAGTGAAGAAAATCATGGTTTTTAATAAAGTTATGAAGAAAACTAAAACACGGTCGGAAAATTCGATTTTTTTTTTTTGCAAAAATTCTACTTTCCGAAAAATCTAAAAAAAATCTCAAAAATATTTTACCCTATAAGCTTTCAAATTACGCTTGAGCCCCAAAAAAAATTCTGGGACAACCTAGTATAAACCCAATAACTCATAGCTTGAGTTACTACAGGCTGAATTTAGCCAACGTAATTAATTCCCCCTAGAGTTTCGCATGTTTACATTAACCCGCTGTCCCACGATGTCGAACGATAACGTTCGCTTATATAAGACTTAAGACACAAACTTTTTATCGTATCTATTTTTTACTCAATCAAGTTTGTTTATTCCACAATCAAGTTTGTGTCTTAAGTCTTATCTAAGCGTTCGACATCGTGGGTCAGGGGGTTACTTTGTATTTCGTTACTTCTAAATAACTTTATAATGATACAAAAATCTATAATTTGTGTCCAATACCTTCGAATGTATCATTAGGGATACTTTCCCTAACAATAAGTGCCCTGATATGCAAATGACTGCAATCGTAACAACATACTAAATGAATTTGGAAAAATAAATAAACATATTTCATCTTACCAAAAAAAAAAAAAACACCAAAGAAAACCACATAAATGTGCGTAGCTATAAAATGTTTTACTTATTTGGTAATAATTTTCATTGCAATTCGATGCAAGTTTTATGGCAGGCAACCAAGCTGGGCAAACTGTTTGTGGGTCTTTTGCAACAACCGGATACTACTGCGACATATGCCTTTAAAAGGTAATAATTCAATTTGAATTTCTCTAGTCCATGTGTCCATGTTATTTTGTTGTTTTTAAACACATTTTTCTACTTGGCAAAATAAATTAAAATTATTTTATGCGTTTTTGCAGGTATTGGAATTGGACTAACTTTTATTTCAAGCCCAGTTAGTAAACAAATGTTGCTGTTGTTGTTGTTATATCTGTCTATTGATAATAAAATATGTAGTGTGCTTAGATCGGCAAACAAACATACAAGTGGTTGGTCATTTGGTCGCCTGCCACTTGTTGCACTGGTTCCACTACTAATTTAACTAAAATGCAACACAAGTGCATGGCATGCACCGTTTCAGGCAAAACATTGCGGCACAGCTATACCAGCTAGCTAGCTGGCTGGCTGGATGTATAGATAGTTAGATAGATGTTTGTTGGCTGGATACATACTCGTACATACATAGCTGGCTGGCCAACTGGTTGTCTGCTGCCTGTTATCTTCCTTGTCTTTTTGCAATGATTGTTCAAGTAAATATTTTGATGGAAATTTTATCAGTTTGTTTATAGTTCAGTTTGTTGTTTTTGTTGTTTTTTTTTCTGTTCCATCGTACTAAATATGTATGTACTCATATACGAGTATATCAGCTGAATGGTTAATAAATTTTATAAATTCAAATGATAAAATAATACATTTCTGTTATAATACTTGGCTCGAGCAAGTGAATTTTTGTCTTCAAATATCAACAGCTCTTGATGTTATTGGAAAATAGTTTTTAGCAAAATTTTTATGTATAAGAATTGGTCTGTGTGTGGCATGTAACCAATGTAAAACGGCGTTTAGAAAATTGTAATGCCAGTAATTACATGTGAAGAGTTATGAGCAGAACAACCAAAAATTTATCATATATTATTTTGTTTTTAAAGCTGTAAGCTTTTTATATGAAATTATATAATAATCTTTAGTTCTTTTTTTATTGGTATAAATTGAAAAACGATGGTAATCTGCAACCACTCCATTTCTCGCTAAATCTCGCCTTGATAATTTAATAATCATCCATATCGAAAATAACAAGTGGAATTTTTGTTCCCATGAAATTTTTATTTCCCTCGAAGTGAAAAATGCTATCGTGAATCTTGCGTGAAATGTTTGTTCCCTTCTTTGCGTTTAAAATAAAGAAAATTATCAACGCCCACTAAATGTAAATAAGAAAAAGGAGTTCAAACTAAATAAATTTTGTAAACAAATGTTTAGAATTGGAGCAATAAATGTATTAAAGGAGCACTAATTAAATAAAAAAAATTATTTTAAATTAATATTTGTATTAGATTTATACAACATTACAGGGTAAATAAAGCAGCTTTTTCATATATACTGGATGTAAAGTATTTTTTTAAAACTTTTAGTGTCTGTAACTTATTAAAACAAATAAATACCAACATGAAGAATTCAACTACCCAACAAAAATATACGCCCCCATCGTGAATAAAAATTCCACATGAAATTTATTCCCTTTTATTTTTTTAACATTGAATTTTAATAGGAACAAGTTAGAGTGCTATATTCGGCTGTGCCGAATCTTAAATACCCTCCACCTAAACGTAATAAGAAATACAAAAACTACACTGGTTATAGGACTAGAATATTCTTATTCTGTGTTTTCTAATCAGTCTTAGTGCAAATTTTATTAGTATTTGATATATTGTTTGAAAGACAATTTTACGACCAACATAATTTATGTTAAATATTTTGAAATGTTGTCTAATTTTTACCATTTTTAATTGATTTAATTACCAATTCTTACCATAATTTACAGAGTCTGTCTGATGTTCATAATAATCTTGAGTGTAATTTAACAGAGTATAAAAAAGGGGTACAATTCTTTTTTAGTGCTTTTGCTCAAAAAAAACTCCATCAAATATGGCTTTTAGAGGAGATACCAGCAAAAAAAATTTGCTGGCGTTCACGCCTATTTTTGAGGGGGCGGGCCCGTAAAGTTGAAAATATATAGGCCTATATCTCAGGAACTACTGGGTGCATGATAATTTTTAATACATTAAATAAAAGGTATTAAAAATACCTTTCCAACGATATATATCATGATTATAAAATATGGGCCGAATTTGGGTTAAATCCGAAAAGAATATTTTTTGACCCGAATTTATTTGTTTTTCAGAAATGGTCCTTCTATGGCAGCTATGACAAATTATGGGCCGATCTTCTTAAATTTTGGAACAGTTATTTTCATGCATATGAGGATATTTCACGTCGAATTTCAACATAATAACGGTATATATAAGATTTAAATTAGTATTAACTTGGATTTCGAGAGTGGACCTTATTTGGGGGATATTGTCAAATATGGACCGATATTCTCAAGATCCAGCAGTTTGATTTAGGCATGTACGTAAATGATCCGTGTAAAATTTTGGATTGGTACCCTTATTTATAAGAAATTTATGAGTATTAAAATGATTTTCGGAAGAGGGCTTTATATGGGGCATACGGTTAAAAATAGACAGAAATTCACAAAATTTTGTGGGCTGATTTTTGTATATATTAAAATGATCTGTGCAAAGTTTTGAGTCGGTACCAATATTTATACAATATATATAGGCATAAATGTCTTTTTCATATGTGGTCCTTGTATGGGAGCTATGACCAATTTTGGGCCGACCATCATAAAATTTAGTACAACAATTTATTTGCATGTAAGGAGTATGTATGTCAAATTTTAGCCGTTAACCATTATTTATATCTGTTTTATACGTATTTAAGATAATTTTGGGAAGTGGACTTGATATGGGGTCTATGGTCAAACATGGACCGAACTAAAAAAAATTTCGTTTTGCGATTTCTTTTTGCATAAAACTTATTTTTGCTGAATTTTGTGTTGATATTCAAATTTTATAGGCATTTATGTGAAATTGAACAATATTTCTCGAAGATTTTTTTTTTGTATGGGGGCTATGAGAAATCATGGACCGATTCTTACTATTTTCCGCACACTTTCTTCTTTCATCATACAAACAACGTATACAAAATTTCATGGTATTATCTGCAATATATTTCAAAATACATATTGCAATAAAAGGGACAAAATATATCAAATTTTTATGGAGGTTGTCTCACATATTGGTCCATAACTCAACTCTGGTTGGCCTAAACCGATTTTGCTGATTTTAAATAGCAAACATCTCGAAAGCATGTCTGACAGAATTATTGGAAATTTGGATACCGAAGATATCTGGGGACTTCAAAAAACTGATTTCAACACTCAGACAGACAGACAGACATACGGAATGGCTTAATAGACTCCACTATCTATAAGGATCCAGAATATATATACTTTATAGGGTCGGAAAATTATATTGTGGAAATTACACACGGAATGACAAACTTATATATACCCTTCTCATGATGGTGAAGGGTATAAAAATGTGAAAATGAACAAATTTCATGTGGAATTTTTATTCACGATAGGGGTGATAGTGCACAGAATGAAGGGAATAAGAAAAATATTTCGAAGGAAAAATATTTTCACGATAAGGGAAATTTTGTTTGAATGTGAAACTTTTCACTAACATCATTCCCCAATGAATTGTTAAAAAAAGGGGAAATATTATTCATGATTGCAATTTGGGGAAAAGGGAAAAATTGTTGCCGATAGGGGTGAATGGTAATAAATCCCACTAAAAATTGATTTTTTATGGAATTATAAAATAGGCTTTAGATCGTGGTCTAAATTGGAAAAGTTAGATAATCTGTTATCACTTACATATGTATGTACGTACATCTTCAATCATAATAGGCTATAAACCCGCTTAATGCAGTCTTCATACGCAGCGAAAACATATAATTTTAACAATGTTATTTTCACTGTAATTCTTGATATAATTGCGGTAACTATAATATGGTTAAGTTACAGTTCATATGATTACTATAATCATATATAGTGTTGTAGTAAACATGTACATATTTGTGGCAAACATATTTATGATGAACCCATTTATCATATGTTGCTCTTTGATTATGAGACAGAACAGCATAATATGGTATAATATTTCATCATAAAACTAATTACCACTAACATAATTATTATAATCATGTAAATCGTAACTTAACCATATTATGGTTACCGCAATAATGTAAATAAAATAATTACAATGACCATAATATTTTCAAAAAAAAGTTGTAAACCTGTTGAAATAGTTGTGGTAAACATGCACAACTATATTTTTTCTTAATAATTAATCTTATGGCGTTTTCTTTTCTGGCAAAAATGTTACACGTTTTTCCCATTTCGCACCTTTTTTAATTTTTTTGTGTTCTTTTCTATAAATGTCACACTATAAATTAAAAAAATGGTGCACCTTTCACACTCTGTATTTTTAGAGGGGGAGAATCGCACGATAAAACAGCTGACCAGTGATGCCAACTTTTGAGACTCAAAACGCGTAAACATTTTTGAAAAAAGGGCTAAATGGAAAATAATCCATATAAAACCACATCCAATTTTCTTTTTTTTTCGCGTTTTGAGTGACTAAAATCCTGATAAATCTAGCCCGAAAAGGGCTAAGTTGTTATCGCTGCAGCTGACACTTGTTTTGTTTATGAATATGTACTTGTGTTAAGAAACAAAAAAAAAATATACAAAGTGGAAAATATTACTACTTTTTTATGTGCTGAAAAAATTTTGGATGACTTGTTGAATTCATCTTCATCATCTGATGATGATAAAATATTTTATATGATTATGGAAAAGTGAAAGGCTTTGTAGAGAACGTAATTATGAATACTATGAAGTTGATGTATGTCAAATTTCATAGGACAATATCTCCTACTTCTTATGTATGTATAGGGTGTTTTTTTGAGAGGTATAGAACTTCGAATTGAAATAAAACACAAGGAAATCGTTTTAATGACCATCAATTTGGCTTTATTGGAAGGATAATTTTATGCCATTAATGTTTAAATATGATTTCAGGCATGTGGCTGCCGCGGCTGGCTCGAATAAAGCCAATTCTACAGGTCCAATTTTCAACCACTTTTTCGAGCATATGGGGCCGTATGTCGGCAATAACGCCACGAATGTTGACTTCCAATTCCCCTAACGTTTCTGGTTTGTTGGCGTAGACGAGCGACTTCACATATCCACAAAGAAAATAATCCAATGGTGTCAAATCACACGATCTTGGTGGCCAATTGACAGGTCCATTCCGCGAAATTATGCGCTCATCGAATGTTTCCTTCAATAAATCGATTGTGGCGTGCGCTGTGTGGCATGTAGCGCCGTCTTGTTGGAACCACAACTCATCCACATTCATACCATCCAATTCGGGAACAAAATAGTCGGTTATCATGGCTCTATACCGGTCTCCATTAACGGTAACTGCCTCTCCAGCATTATTTCGGAAGAAGTATGGCCTAATGACTCCACCAGCCCATAGAGCACACCAAACAGTCAGTTTTTGTGGATTAATGGCGTCTCAAGGGTCTCATGTGGATTCTCTTCACTCCAAATGCGGCAATTTTGCTTGTTGACGTAGCCATTCAACCAAAAATGGGCCTCATCACTGAACAAAATTTTGCGATGTAAACTTCGCGAACTGAACCGTTATTTTCGAAATAAATTTGCACGATTTGCAAGCGTTGTTCTTTTGTCAACCTGTTCATGATGAAATGGCAAACCAAACTGAACATAAATGACATAGAGTTGCCAGATTTGACCACAAAATGCCAGTTTTATCTCTTTTCGAAAAACAAACCTGTAAAAAAACACCCTATATATATGTAATGTATATACATATAATATATATAATTTTTATAGTTTAAGAAGAATTTGCGTGTTAGTCGGGAAGGTGCCATTGGTCTTTTTGATAAATATTCATTGTGTTATTTCAAGCGATCTTACCAGGGAGCTATCTGCTTCTTCTTTTTTAACAAAAAAAAAACAAAAGCAGCTGTACATGAAAAAAAAGTGTTACACTGTTGTAATTTTATGTTCTATTCTGACCATTAAAAATGCGACATCTTTAAAATGTGGGGTAAACATTATAAAAATGTACATAATAAAGGTGTAACATTTTATTTCAGAAAAGAAAACACCATTAATATTAATCGAAAGTTCTACTAAAATCTCAAACTTGTTCAATCGTTAGAAGAAGCCTCAATTAAGCGTCAATCGTAAGTTTTTATGAAGCTTTAATTTAACTTGATTGATAGGAATTATTATATGTAATTGCTTTTGTGTAATATTGACTTACATATATGCGTGTCCCATTATAGCTTTGAGTCACTGTATGTAGTTGGCATCACTAATCGCAGTAATTGTTTCCAAACCAAACAACAATGCAACGCACATAAAAGAAAACCAAACGTAGAAATTCAAAATTTTAAAATATGTATAAATAACAACAAATGTGAGCTCAAAACTAGACAATAACATTATTGTAGTTGAATTAATTTTATCGTCTACTTTATAATTTATTTTCGCACATGCCTGCACTACAAACAGTCATTACCAGCGTTGTCAACTTTGAAATTTCAAAACGCACCAAAATGGAGAAAAAAGCGCACCATTTACAAAAATGATCCAAGAATTTCGTTTTTGTTTCAAATATTTATTGAATTAATTTGAAATTTTTTAATATCATAAATTCTATAAAAAACTTTTTATCAACGATTATTAGTAAAAGTAATAATAGAGCCTTTTTTAATAAATGAACTAATAAAGATAAAATAAGGATTTAACCACTCAAAATTTAACTCACAATATGATATTCGGAACTAAAGTACTAATTGGTAAAAAAAAGCTAATTTCAGTACATATTTGGTACTTTTTTTATATATTTTTGTTTTCTAGTTAAAGTATGTACTTCTATTTGATTTTTTCCAATAAAATTTGTTAGGATTTCACTGGTACTCTAACCCTGGTTGTTCGTCTACAGTTCAGTAGACCAAACCATCAGGTTATACAAGAATTTTTATTTACAAAATTTTAATTTGATTTTCAAACAAAGATTTTTGAAGAATTTGATTTCAGTTATCATACATTCGTATTTAAAATACATTTTTTCATCTTATAGATTTCATGATTTATGAATTATTAAAAAACTGCAATTAAAAATTAGCAAAAATAAAGATTTCATCACATTTTCGAAAAAAAAAAATTAAAAAACGCACCGAAATACACAAAACAAATTTTTCAGTATTGAATGAAATGGTACTCAAACAGGTGTATTTTATTGTAGAAAGATTTTTTCTCACACTGAAACAAAAAGTTGTGTTGAATTTGCTTTGGTGGCACCAAAAATTAAAAAGCGCACCAAAATTTAAAAAAAAGCGCACCGCGCACCAACTAAAGAATTTTTCGCACCAAAAATTTAAAAAATCACCAAAAATGGTGCGAAACGCACCAAGTTAACAACACTGGTCATTACCTTAACAAACAAACAAACATTCATATTTATTTGAAAAGAGATTTTAGTTTCTATAGAACGATAAAAACCACATTATATCGCTTCGTTAAGTTTAAAATTTAAACTTTAAATAGACGCCATCAAAAAATAAAACCAAAATAATTACTCTGCTAAAACACACAGAAAGAGAAAGAGAGAATTAAAAAGGTATGAGTCATCATTTTGTGTTTGAGCAAGTGTACTTTGGTAGGTACTTGTTTCTTTCTTTTTTTTTTGTTTGTTTAAACTTTAAAGACACAGAAAAACATAAAATTGTTTACCATTCTCTTGTTTATCTAAACAATGTTTTTTGATTCTTGCAATTCGTAGTGAAAAACATCGTCTAAACAATACTATGCACCAATCATCCAGCCCTGATATTAGCAGCTATAAAACATCAGTAACATGAGTGAGAGTAAAACAGTATTTTTAATTTGTTTTTTTTTTATACACATTTCGCTTTTGTTGTGTAATTTTTTGTATCAAAGCGAATTCATAAAATACGTAAGTTCAGTGCGATGTGGCAACAAATGCAAAGCCAACTGGCATTTTTGTTTTGTTGTGGTTCAACTACAATATGCATAGAAGGGATGGCAACAAATACCTACATACATAAACATGGTGCAACTATGCAAGGTGAGTGCAAATCGACAAGAAATACAACACAAAACAGAAACAACAGGCATTTTGTTTGTGTAAATAATGTACTACTGTCAAAAATACTTGAAAATGTATTACTTTTGACATATATACATATGTAAGTAAATTGTAAACAAAGTCAGTCAGCTGGGCTACTGCACTCACCTTGTATAGTTACACCATATACATAAATATGTAATTAAAAGCAGCCAATTAAATAATTTTTTTGTTAATTTCTTTCAAATAAATCGAGCCATAACCGCCGAAAAAATGTATCCCACAAACTCAAAATTTTACAGGGGAAGGTTTTTATTAAATAAAATCAGTTTGAATAAAGCCATTATTTTAAAATTTATAATGTAAATATTGTTTTGTGTAATACATTTAATTTTAATAATTTTAAATGATGTTAAACTATCGATTTCGATAAAAAAACAACAATCGATTATGGTGTGGGATACATTATTTTGGCGGTAATGGCTCGAAATATTCGGCTTCAATGAAATCTCAAAACCTCTCATCTTTTTCCTCCAAACAAGGCCAACGATTTTCTATAGAATTCTTTTCAGGGCTACGAGGAGGTGCTGGCAAGTGTTTGGTATTGCACGAAAGCCTCATTTGACGTCTGTGTAGGTATACAGTCGGGCCTCCGTGATGGTCGGGACCAGAAGCAATTTGGATAATCGATTTTCACGGTGAATCGAATAGCAATTTTGATTATACAGTTTTTTTTTAATATTTTTATTATTTAACAAGTGAACATTGGTGTACGTACATAAAGGGTGTTTTTTTACAGGTTTGTTTTTCGAATAGAGATAAAACTGGCATTTTGTGGTCAAATCTGGCAACTCTAATGTCATTTATGTTCAGTTTGGTTTGCCATTTCATCATGAACAGGTTGACAAAAGAACAACGCTTGCAAATCGTGCAAATTTATTTCGAAAATAACGGTTCAGTTCGCGAAGTTTACCGCAAGCTCCGTCCATTTTATGGTCGCCATAATCGTCCATCAGAGCAATTAATTCGGTTAACCATGGATCGTTTTCGCACTACGTTTACTCTATGTGATAATACGCATCCGCAGAGACGTCGAACAGTGCGCACCGAAGAAACAATTGCCGCTGTAGAGGAAAGTGTTGAAGAGAACCCGAATTAATGGAGAGCCATGATAACCGACTATTTTGTTCCCGAATTGGATGGTATGAATGTGGATGAGTTGTGGTTCCAACAAGACGGCGCTACATGCCACACAGCGCACGCCACAATCGATTTATTGAAGGAAACATTCGATGAGCGCATAATTTCGCGGAATGGACCTGTCAATTGGCCACCAAGATCGTGTGATTTGACACCATTGGATTATTTTCTTTGGGGATATGTGAAGTCGCTCGTCTACGCCAACAAACCAGAAACGTTAGGGGAATTGGAAGCCAACATTCGTGGCGTTATTGCCGACATACGGCCCCATATGCTCGAAAAAGTGGTTGAAAATTGGACCTGTAGAATTGGCTTTATTCGAGCCAGCCGCGGCGGCCACATGCCTGAAATCATATTTAAACATTAATGGCATAAAATTATCCTTCCAATAAAGCGAAATTGATGGTCATTAAAACGATTTTCTTGTGTTTTATTTCAATTCGAAGTTCTATACCTCTCAAAAAAACACCCTATACATATGTACATATTTACATTAAAAAAAGAACAATTCTTCTGCAAACTTCATAGTTTTGAGCTAGCATATAAAAACTCACATTATTTTTAAATGCTCGTTACTTATTTTAACTTTATCTGCAACATGTAAAACGTTTCTTTGTCTTTTTACCACTGGTAACGATGCCATACTAAATACATACATATGTATGTATGTATATTTAGATCTAATGACCCGTACTTTCCAAATTCCTAAATTAAACTAATCATTTGTAAATGCTGCTGACTCATCGTATGCAAACAAGGGAATTCCCCGTTTTCATGTTTGTTATATTGGATGTTAATAAAAAATTCTGTCATCAATGATAATAGAGGTAAACACGATATTTGCCCATCACGGTTAATCGGGGTTACCGATTAACCAGACCACGGATAATCGACGCCCGACTTTACAAATATCGGTGATGGACCATTATCACTAATATAAAATATAAAACAACGGAGACTTTGACTTTGTCAAAACAAAATAAAACAAAGAATTTACTATATATACCTACCTACATACATACATATGTATGTACAAACATATGCAAATTATTAAATTGTTATTGTAATGGAAAGAGTAATTAAATGAAAAATTATATCGGACAGATGTCTACTATCACGCATGCAGATGTCAATTATATTTTAGCAAAATGGAGGTTCTATTTCAGTAATCACGTTATGAATTTCCAGATTAGATTGGCTCTGGACATATTCTATATTATATAGTGGTGTTAAGTCGTAAGATCGGGCGGCCAATTATATTTCGAGAAATTATGTGATCGGGAAAAAAGCTTCACAACAATTGCTCTTGAACTTTCAGAAACCCAAATGTGACAGTTTTATTTTTGTTACGAAAGGAACAAGTTTTCTTTGTCTTCTCAAGAAGAAAAGTGATAATGTTTTGTTCAAGATACTTTAGTGCAAATTAAAAAGAAAGTTTGTCTTTGATAACTTCTTCCTGGAGTATTAGTTTCTCTCTAGCGCGAACAAACATTTGGCAGAATTTTTTAATGAAATTCAGTTTTGTTTGATTTGTATATAACATAGTTGGTGAAATTGTGCTTAACTGTAATTTTTATGATGTTTTTGTTGAGGGGCTCCACTAAATAAGCTCGAAATGAAAACTTCTCTCCTGATTCTTTAAGAAGTCTTACACCGTATCTTTCCGCCATTAAAAAAAGGTCTTTGTATGGCTTTGGTTTTATAGCAATTTTATCACAGTAAAGCTGTTTTTTCATCCGGGATTTCTGTCATTCTTTAGAGATCGACGGTATTTTAGTGTTAAACATTTGACGTATCTAGTCCTGATTGAAAGATATGATTTTTTTAGAAAATCCTGCAGGTTGGATTTAAAATATTTTAGCAAATCTACGTTGAAATGTATGGCCAAATATAAGCCAAATCCGTTCGCGTCAAGGAATTAAAAATGACGTTCAAGGCTGTGATATTTTTATTTAAACACCCGGGTCAGTAGACTCAAATGTAGCGATAGCCTAATAGCCGTCACAGTTGGACGATTATGTTAACCATAAATATCACGAATTTTACGAAATGTAGCCAATAACAACGTTGCTTCGGAATAATTTTTACAAAATATTAGGTTAAATAGATATGTACGTATGATGAACCTAGAGTAAAAAAAAACTATTTTTAGTTTTCCGTAGAAAATTTTCTGACCATCTTTAATATTTTTTAATAGTGTTGGCTATTTTTCAATAGTTTTATAAAATTATTATTTTCGCATACTTAGATTGGAATTGTTATAAATTCGATGATAAAAATTTTTAAACAGTTTACAATTTTAATTTTTTATTTTATTTACATTCTGTTAATATACTTAATACATTTTTAAGCAATACCTACCTTCCAGCTCTGATACTATATTGTATAAGCAATCAATAACTTGTAAACGAGTACACACATGTTTGCATACACATCTAAACAGAGAGAGAGAGAGATTAAAAAGAGCAGGTATCTTGTTTATACATATTTCGCTTTTATTGTGTATTTTCGTTTATTATTGTTGTGTTTTGAAGTTATCTGTATGTTGGTATTTAATATAAAATTTTAACGAAACTATAGTTTAGTTGCGCGAGAAACGTCAAACGCCATGGACAGATTAAAGTTAATTGGTGAAATTCGTCAGAGACCAGTATTGTGGGATTTTCAAAGTGTAGAGCATAAATCCCGTGTATGTGTGCCAGAAATGTGGAGAGATGTGGCTCAGAACATGGGTGCAGATGGTAATAAAATTTGATAATAAGTTATAGTTGCTACTAAATAAATTCTTCACAATTTACTACCATTGCAGTTGATGAGTGCAAGCGTAAATGGAAAAATTTACGGGATGCTTATCGGGCAGAAGTTAAGCGTATTGAGTTACGTATCGAAAGAGATTTGTTGAAGGGTTCATATGATCCCAACGGAGACTATGGCAGTAAGTGGGCCTTTTTTGAAGCTATGAAATTTATTGAGGATGTTAAAAGGTCACGTCGCAGTAGAGTCAGCGAAAATCCTCATTTGTCTCCTCCTAATGATGATAATGATTCAGATCAATTTGCCCAATTTCATAATGTGGACAATATTAAGTTGGAACCTGAATCTGAAATGGATACAGAAGTGTTTTTATTGGACGACGATGATGATGATGACTCTCAAAATCGAATATATAGTGAACAACTTTTAAGAGATGCCGAACACATACAGCAAGCTCAAAGGCACAATTTCCTGCAATCACCTGCCGATAAGAAATTAAAACTTAGCGGACAAAATTTATCACAAAATCAAGCACACGATAAACCTCTGTGTATAAGCTGTAAGTGTACAAAACGCTCTCACGATCAGGTGCATTTCTTGGAAAATCTCGAAAAGGAGGAGCAAAACTTAATAAAATCCACACGTTTGGATATAACACGTTCCAATGATTTGGGTCATGTTGGCGATTCCGACTATAATTTCCTGGTTAGTTTCTTGCCACAAATGAAAAAGATGTCTGAGTTGCAAAACTTACAGTTTCGTGCAAAAATTACAGATTTAATGTTGAATATTATGTCGCAGTCTATGGCTAACGTTACAATATCTGTTTCGTCATCGCATAATTAGTAAAAAAAAAAGTAAATTTAATGTGTTAATATCAGTTTTTAAGGCATACATACATACTTCAAAAATAAAAAAAATATTTTAGCTTAATGAAATCAGTGTTTTTTTAAATAGGACTTCATTCAGTACTTGTAACAAGTTCCTAATAGTACATCATTCTAATATCACAGAGTATAACAGAGGTGACAGAAGAGGAAAGAAAATGTAGTTTTATACTTGTCTCTTTGAGAACTGCCTTTTTGTTTTCTTTATGTTACTATTTTTCTGACGCAATAAAATTCAATTTTGGTCACAGAGTATATTTGTATTGTTGGATACAATCATAAAAAAAACGCATTTATGTATATCATCTATCGAATGCACAAACTCCACAATGAATACCACAAAGTTTAACAATTATTAAAATACAATTTAGTAAGTTATTGAAATCACAAACATATAAACAAAATTTCAATTCAAATATTTTACCTCAAATTGTTTTGTCCACAAAATTCTTGTTGTATATAGTGCTTTGCTTTTTCACATTACAAATTTACTACCAGAAAATATTTTCTTTCTCTTTTTAATAGAACTGCCTTATCAGCTGATTGTAACGATTTTGAAACGACAAAATTGTCGCCTCTGTTATACTCTGTGCTAATATGTACTAAAGTAATTTCAAACATCCATCTCTGGTACTGACAGCCAAAAACAACCAACAACCAGCGTTGCCGTTTTTGGTTATTTCTAACCAAAATTGGTTATTTTTTTTCTCAATGTGTACATGTGTAGATTTTTTCTGTTTTGGTTATTTTTTTTACTGAAAATATTTACTATGTGATTTTAAATTTTGGGATAAAATTTCAACATACAAAAATGGCCTAAACGAAAATTGTTTTAAAGAACTTGTAAATTTCGTACAAAATTTATTGACATTACCCCACAGTTCCGCTGCAGCTGAAAGAACATTTTCTCAGCTTAGTTTGATAAAAACAAAATTTAGGAATAATTTAGATTTTAAGACAATTAGTAATATATTGCAAGCAAAAGACTTGTGCAAAAATCAACAAAATGCCCATTTTGTTTGGTCTGCCAAAGACAAATTTTAAAACTCAAGCTGTGACATTTTAAGTAAAAGTGATCTCCATATTTATTGTAATATAATTACATGTTTTTTAGTATTTAAGAGAGTAACTTTCTAGTTCCCTATTTTATTGCCAATGAAAAATTTTTTGTTTTTATTATATACTTTTTATTTTTGTTTAAGACATTAAAAATTAATAATTAAACTTGCAAAACTTAATGTAAATTATTGGAATTTTAAATTTTACAAATTGTAGCATTAGCTTATGTTTCTTTGCATTACTTTTTGTAAAATATGACGCTTAGTTTTTTAAAAAAAATATTTTTTAGTATTAGGAGTTGTGTTGTAAAATACGTTGTTTTATGTTTTTTTTGTTACCTTAAAGTACAAATTATAGTTAAAATTACAAAAAATAAATAAATAGTACATGCATTTAAATTTGGTTATTTTTTTTTTAATTTGGTTATTTTTTTCATAAATGTTGGTTACAAAAAATTTTTTTTTGTGGCAACACTGCCAACAACTTGAATACACACACATACCAGAACACATAGCTAAATAAAAGGGCAGAGAGAGAAAAGAGCTGGTATTTTTTTGATACACATTTCACTTTAGTTGAGTTCGTTTAGTATGATTTTGTATTGATGTTTGTAGGTATTTAACAATATATTTTAACGAAACTATAGTTTAGTTGAGCGAGAAATGTCGAACGTTATAGTCAAATTAAAGTTAATCGCTGAAATAAGAAAGAGACCTGAACTATGGGATGAATACAGATCTTGTTTATCTGTGCCAGAAGTGTGGAAAGATCTAGCTGCCAGTATGGGATCAGATGGTAATACAAATTGATCTAAATTCTAAGTTATACTTAAAACTGAAGATATTTTTAATAATTCCAGTTAGTACATGCAAACGAGACTGGGCAAGTTTATGTACGATTTATCGGGCTACAAGTAAGCGTATAGAGTCACGAATCAAAGAAGATAAATTGAAAGGTACATATGGTCCAAACAAAGACTATAGCAGTAAGTGGGCTTATTTTGAAGCCATGCAATTTATGAAGGACATTACAAAGTCACGTCCGATTAAACTTAGTAGTTCATCAGTTACTGACAATAATAATGATGATAATAATGACTCAGACCAATTTTCCATATTTAATAATATGGACAATCTTAAGATGGAACCTGAGGTTGATTTAGATCCAGACATTTATTTACATGACGATGATGACACTGACAGTCAAGTGATTAGAAAACAATTTCAGAATATCGACAATATTAAGAAGGAACCTGAGCTTGATTTAGACCCAGAAGTTTATTTACCCGACGATGATGATACTGAGAGTCATATTCTTAGCGAAAAAAGTCATAATATCGACAATATTAAAAAAGAACCTGAGGTTGATTTAGACCCAGAAGTTTATTTACCTGACGCTGATGATACTGAGAGTCAAATGCTTAGCAAAAAAAGTCATAATATCGACAATACTAAGAAGGAATCTGAGCTTGATTTAGACCCAGAAATTTACGAGTCTTTACCAGACGATGAAGTTGATGACACTAGCAGTCAAATGTACAGTGAAGAATTTTTAAGCGAACGTGAAGAAATGCAACAAGCTCAATGTAAAAAATCACATCAATCAGCTGTAGATATTAACATCTTTAATAATAATAATCTTAGCGGACAAAATTCATTGCAAAACCAAGAGTCAGCTAAAGATAAACCTTCATCTAGAGGTGCGAATTGTATTAAACGCTCTTATGATCAGGTGAACATCTTGACAGATCACGAAAAGGAGGAGCATAACTTGATGAAGTGTGCACGTTTAGATATAAGAAGTTCCAATGATATGGTTAATGTTGGCGATTCCGACTACAACTTCTTGGTAAGCGTTTTGCCGCAAATGAAAAAAATGAACGAGTTGCAAAACTTAAAATTTCGTGCAAACATGACCGATTTGATGTTAGATATTATATCTCAGTCTAGCAACTAATGTAATTATAATTTTTAAATAATAAATTATTAAATATATACATATGATTGAAAAATAAAAAATTAATGATTTTTATTTCTATGTTTTTGTATATTTGAGAATACCGTTTAACACAAGTTTGTTGAAATAGCACTCAAACGATGAGTATTGATGTTAAATTAGTTTAGTTTTCTATCAGAGATTAAAAATATTGATAGCAATAAAATTTAAAAAATGTCGCTCATTTTTTAAAAATTGGTCTATAAATTTATTCACAAAAATATATAGATAGTTTATTTCGCAATACTTCTAATTTGCTTATTCGTCGTTGTGTACTATTTGAAAATTGGTAGTCAGTAATTTTGTTTCATACAAATACATAGTTTATTTTTTTCATCTCTTGTATCTCCCTAAAGTAATTATGTTAAAATATGCAGTATAATAATAAGTAATAGCAAACATACAGCTCTGACCATCAATAATATGAATACACACACAAACATTATTCAAATAATAACGATTACTTTTTGCGCAGGTCCGTTATATTTTACAAAAACTGTGAGAGTAAAATTGAGAGCAAAATTTCTTCTTGCGACGTCACAAGTCAAAAATACTTTTATGTTTGCTTAACTTCTATGTATGTACATATGTATATAAATTTCAGTGCAAATAAGAGGTTTGAAATGAAGTGTGCCGTTTTTAATTGTGAAAATATTAAAAAATATAACATAAATTTAAGTTTTTTTCGATTTCCAAAAGAAAATAAATTAAAAAAACAATGGGCACAATTTTGCCACCTTGATGAAAAAAAATTAAAAGTGTCTCATAGAGTTTGTATTGAACACTTTAAGGCGGATGATATAAAAGGAGATCTGAAATTAAAAATGGGTAAGTGAAACGGTTTACGTTTAAGGTACCTTATATTAATAACAAGACTAATAGGATTTGGTGCAAGGAGATTTTTAAAACCGAGTGCTGTTCCAAGCATACATGTTAAACCGACTTCTAGAACTTCGGAAATTCGTCAAGAAAGACTTCAAAAAAGAAACAGAAAAAAAATCGTGGCCACGCTTTTGGAAGAACATATTTCCACCTGTTCAAATGAAGTTTCAACAGAAAAGCTTAATGGAACTGAAGAGCATATGATGGTAGAGAATGAAGTCAAAGAGGAAACCATTTTGGTCCTACCCGAAAATGATAAAATACACTATGATGATAACACACCCGAAAAACGTACGGTCAAATTTAAGTTAATCGCTGAAATACGAAAGAGACGTGCACTATGGGATACACAAAGCAAAGAACGTAGATCATTTTTATCTGTGCCAGAAATGTGGAAAGATCTGGCTGCCAGTATGGGATCAGATGGTAATAACATTTCATTTAAATTCCAAGTTATACTTGATACTATTTGTTTTAAATTTCGAACAATTACAGTTAGCACATGCAAACGAGACTGGGAAAGTTTATGTATGGTTCATCGGGCTACAAGTAAGCGTATAAAGTCACGAATCAAAGAAGATAAATTGAAAGGTGCATATGGTCCAAACAAAAAATATAGCAGTAAGTGGGCTTATTTTGAAACCATGCAATTCATGGACAATGTTAAGGTAGAACCTGAGGTCGATATAAAGCCATACATTTATTTACCCGACGATAATGAGACTGACAGTCAAGTGATTAGCAGACAATTTCATAATGTGGAAAATATTAAGAAGGAACCTGAGGTTGATTTAGACCCAGAAGTTTATTTACCTGACGATGATACTGATAATACTGATAGTCAAATGTATAGCGAAAAAAGTCATAATATCGACAATATTAAAAAGGAGCCTGCGGCTGATTTAGAGCCAGAAATTTATTTACCTGACGATGATAATGATAATACTGATAGTCAAATGTATAGCGAAAAAAGTCATAATATCGACAACATTAAAAAGGAACCTGAGCTTGATTTAGACCCAGACGTTTATTTACCAGACGATGAAGTTGATGACACTGGCAGTCAAATGTACAGCGAAGAGTTTTTAAGCGAAGGCGAAGAAATGCAAACAGCTCAAAGTAAAAAATCACCTCAATCAGCTGTAGACATTAATAGCTTTAATAATAATAATCTTAGCGAAGAAAATTCATTACAAAGCCAAGAGTCAGCTAAAGATAAACCTTCATCTAAAGGTGGGAATTGTACTAAACGCTCTTACGATCAGGTGAACATCTCGGAAGATCACGAAAAGGAGGAGCATAACTTGGGGAAGTCTGTACGTTTGGATATAAAGAGTTCCAATGCTATGGATAATGTTGGCGATTCCGACTACAACTTCTTGGTAGGCCTTTTGCCGCAAATGAAAAAAATGAATGAGTTGCAAAACTTAAAATTTCGTGCAAACATGACCGATTTGATGTTGGATATTATATCTCAGTCTAACAACTAATGTAATTATAATTTTTAAATAATAAATTATTAAATATATCCATATATGTTTGAAAAATAAAAAATTAATGATTTTTATTTATATGTTTTTGTATATTTGAGAATACCGTTTAAAGCAAGTTTGTTGGAATAGCACTCAAACGATGAGTACATCAATACTTAGTTTAGTTTTCTATCAGAGATTGAAAATATTAATAGCAATAAAATTTAAAAAATGTCGCTCATTTTTGTTCAAAATTGGTATAAAAATTTCATCACCAAATATATTGTATGTAGTTTATTTCGCAAAACTGCTAATTAGCTTATTCGGCAATGTGTTCTACATATTTGAAAATTGGTAGTCAGTAATTTTGTTTCATATAAATAGTTTATTTTTTTCATCTCTTACATCTCCCTAAAGTAATTATGTTAAAATATGCAGTAAAATAAAAAGTAATAGCAAACATACAGCTCTGACCATCAATAATATGACCACACACAAACCTGAATACACAGATCTATTGCGGAAGAGAGCAGAGAGCAGGTATTCTGTTTATACACTTTTCGCTTTTATTGAGCAATTTCGTTTGTTGTTGTTATGTTGTGATGTGTTTGTTGGGTATTTAATATAACATTTTAACGAAACTATATTTTAGTTTAGCGAGAAATGTCAAACGCCATGGACAAGTTAATTGCTGAGATACGTAAGAGGCCTGTACTATGGAATTATAGTAGTGAGGAATATAAGTCCTGTACATCTGTGGCAAAAGTGTGGAAAGAAGTGGCTGCCATTATGGGAACAAATGGTTATTTATTACGTTTGAATGTCTAATGGCCGAATTCACAGTCTTTAGTTAGCTAATGGCAAAGGCCATTAATGATTCTTTATTCGCAATGCTTAGTTTGCCATAAGAATAACAAGTATTAGTTAAAGAACAGTTAGTATATTAGTTTACCAATGGTTAACTAATGACTGAGAATTCGGCTATAAGTTATATTTGATACTAAACATATTTTTAATAATTACAGTTCATAAATGCCAACAAGACTGGGCAACTTTATGTAAGAAATATCGGCAAACAGTTAATCGTCGGGCGTTTCGTATGAAAAAAGATAAGTTAAACGGCAAATATGATCCCAATACACTCTATATCAGTAGTTGGGAATATTTTGATGCCATGGAATTTATAAAGGACATCAAACCCGCTAAAATTTATGCTACACCTGACAAATTAAAATTAATTGCTGAAATCCGAAAGAGACCTGCACTATGGGATTCCCAAAGCGAAGAACATAAATTGTGTTCATCTGTGGCAGAAGAGTGGGAAGATCTAGCTGCCAGGGCGGGATCAGATGGTATTTTAGTTTGCGCTTAATTCTAAGTTAAACTTGATACTAAATATATTTGTAATAATTTCCAACAATTACAGTTGCCACATGCCAGAAAAACTGGGGCCAGTTGATTAAGGGATATCGGTTAAATGTTAGGCGTATAGAGTTGCGCATCAAACTCGATAAGTTGAAAGGTTTATATGATCCCAACAATGACTATAGCAGTAAATGGCCTTTTTTTAAAGCCATGCAATTTATGAAGGGCATTAAAGGAGGTCCGATTAAAGCCATTAATCCATCTGACAGATTAAAGTTAATATCTGAAATAGAAAAGAGACCAGCACTGTGGGATTTTCACAACGAAGAATATAAATCCCGTTTAAATGTTCTAAAAACGTGGAAAGATTTAGCTCGCACTATGCAATCAGACGGTAATATATGTAGTTTGATGGAAATTCCAATTTATATTTGACTCTTATTATTTTTTCAAAAATTTCCTACAATTACAGTTGACACCTGCAAGCGTAAATGGCAAACCTTACGGAATGCTTATCGGACAGAAGCTAAGCGCATAGAGTTATGCATCAAACAAGATAAGTTGAAAGGTTCATATGATCCCAACAATGACTATGGCAGTAACTGCGTATTTTTTGAACCCATGAAATTTATTGCGGACATTAAAAGAAAAAATCGTAATTCATCTTTTACTAATAATAATAGTGATGATAATGACTCGCAAGAAGTTTCGCAATCTCATAATCTAGGCAATAGTGATTTGGAATCTGATGAAATGGACACAGAAATGTACGTATGCAATGAAGTGTCCGACGAAGATGATGACACAATCAATCAAATATATAGCGAAAACGAAGCCGATAGAATGCAACAATCAACTTTAGACACGAAATTAAAACTTAGCGGACAAAATTCTCCACGAAACCAAGAGCAAGCAGATGACAAACCAACGTCTACAAGTAGAATGTATGCTAAACGTTCTTGCGATCAGGCCAACTTAATGGAAGGCATCGAAAAGGAAGGGACAAACTTAAATAAATTGACCCAAATGGATAAATTACGTTCCAATGATGTGGTTAATGTTAACGATTGCGACTATAACTTCTTGGTCAGTTTTTTGCCACAAATGAAAAAGATGTCAGTGTTGCAAAAAACACAGGTTCGTTCAAAAATTACCAATTTGATGTTGAATATAAGGTTGAAGTCTACGGTAAACTATAAAGTGTTTGCCTCTTCACCACCGAATCAAAAATCTTAACCTTTATTTTAACATGTTAATATCAGTCATTAATACACCTTTTAATAATAAATGACTAAAAATATACATTCTACATACATACTTTGTTTTAATTTTGTATCTTTTTGTTAGAGTGTCTTATTGATGGGAAGAATAAGGAATATATCTGAAATACATTTTTTTTTGTTCTCAGTTCCCTAAGTTCAACAATTTCGTAATTTTGATAATTTTTCGTATATTTTTTTTTTTAAATTTGCAAAAAAAAATCCTCTAGGAATTTTTGTATCGAAGAGATAATATTGTTCCATCTGTAAAATTTCCATTTATTATACAAACTAAAAAACATAATACATAATTTTTCTAAATATAATATTGCTTCCAAACATCCAACTCTGGCAACTAAAAACAACCAATAACTTGAATACACACACCTACCTGGATTAACAGCTAAATAGAGAGGAAGAGAGAGTGAAAAAGAGAGCAACTACTTTGTTTATACACATTTTGCTTTCGTTGAGTATTTTCGTTTAGTATGGTTTTGTAATGATGTTTGCAGATAGCTGTAGT
The DNA here is from genome assembly GCA_916048285.2 of Bellardia pandia. Lineage (NCBI taxonomy): Eukaryota > Metazoa > Arthropoda > Insecta > Diptera > Calliphoridae > Bellardia > Bellardia pandia. The sequence goes on from OU696531.1 coordinate 28,032,539, forward strand.
AGTTGAGCGAGAAATGTCCAACGTTATTTTACAAAGTATACAGAGGGGACAACTTTGACGTTTCAAAATCGCTACAATCAGCTACAATAAGGCAGTTCTCTTAAAAAGAGAAAGAAAATATTTTGTGATAGTATTTGTTAATGTGAAAAAGCAAAGCAAGTTGTATATAATCAACAAGAATTTTGTGGACAAAACAAACAACACAATTTAAGTTAGAATATTTGAATTGAAATTTTACTTATATGTTTGTGATTTCAATAACTTACTAAATTGTATCACAGAGTAATTTTTAATAAATTAAATGATGTCAAAATCGATAAAGGCTTTTATTTTGTTGTTACACTCATAGGTAATACATTATTTATCCGTTTTTAAACAAGTATATTTACATTTTTCAGTTGTCTTCTCGTAAAATATGTTTTTATTTTACAGTTATCTGCCTAATTATTGAGAAATATTATTATTATATATTTTTTTAAGTGCCAATCAGATTTTTTTTTCTAAATTAGGAATTTGTCAAAAACAGTTCTATTATAAGTACTAAAATACATTTTTTTTACAAAAACGGCTACACGGATTTTTTTTAATTTTTTACGATATTTTGTTTCTTAAGCACAAATATGTGATATCCAGTAAAAAAAATTCCATTAGGATACGAAAGATACATTTTTCGTATCTTTTGATGACTTCAGGTACCATGTATAATCCTGACATTTGTCGTATCTTCTGAATCTGTACGAAAAATGTACAAAAATAAAATATTTTTTTGAGTAATGAGATTACAAAAATTTATTTGGAATTTATGTCATACACTTTGGAACTTTTAAACGATTTTAATCTAATATTCCAGGCGGATAAGCCTCGTCTACACCTTTTGCAATCTGAAGTTGAAAAATTAATTAAAAGAATTGCTAGCAACTATTTAGAATTTAACTATGTAAAGGCAACAGATGCTTTGAAAATAGAATTTTCAAATCGAAATTATTTTTTACCAATTGTAAAAATTTATTCAGGTGTTTTAGCTCATACTTCGCTTGCTACCCTAATAAAATACCAGCATAAGAAATATGATTTACTAAAAAAATTGCCAATCATTTTATATTGAAGTTTTAAAACAAATCAGTACAAACGACTTAACTCGTATATTAATTTTTACAAAAATTAATTTGTTTTAATAACATCCAAAGATAGTTACATATAATTAATTTTAAAGTTTGCTTACTGTATTTTTAAAAATTACCTACCTTATATTTATGACTTAAAAAAATACAAAAATGAATTAATATATCATTTTCTTTACAATATTCAGAAAATATGAAATAAAAATGTTATGTTAATAAATGTTAAAAATTAATTTTGAATTTTTTTTTTCAAAATGTATCTTTTCGGAAAAAATGTATCTTTTTGGAAACTAAAATGTATCTTTCTCGAAATTTCACTGGCAACACTGATGCAGTACAATAATAAGTAATAGCAACATACAGCTCTGACCATCAAGAATATGACCACACACAAACCTGAATACACAGATCTATTGCGGAAGAGAGCAGAGAGCAGGTATTCTGTTTATACACTTTTCGCTTTTATTGAGCAATTTCGTTTGTTGTTGTTATGTTGTGATGTGTTTGTTGGGTATTTAATATAAAATTTTAACGAAACTATAGTTTAGTTGAGCGAGAAATGTCAAACGCCATGGACAAGTTAATTGCTGAAATACGTAAGAGACCTGCACTATGGGATTTTAAAAGTAAGGAATATATATCCTGCTCATCTGTGGCAAAAGTGTGGAAAGAAGTGGCTGCCATAATGGGAACAGATGGTAAATTTTTTCGTTGTAATTTCTAAGTTATATTTGATACTAAACATATTTTTTACAATTACAGTTGGTAAATGCCAGCAAAACTGGGCAACTTTGTGTAAGAAATATCGGAAAACAGTTAATCATTGTGCGTCACGCTTGAAAAAAGATAAGTTAAACGGCAAATATGATCCCAATAGACTCTATATCAGTAGTTGGGAATATTTTGATGCCATGGAATTTATGAAGGACATTAAACCTGTTAAACTTTGTGCTTCGCATGACAAATTAAAGTTAATTGCTGAAATAGGAAAGAGACCAATATTGTGGGATTTTCATAACGAACAATATAAATCCCGTATAAATGTTAAAAAAACGTGGAAAGATTTAGCTCGCACTATGGGATCAGATGGTAATATAGTTTGATCGAAATTCCAAATTATACTTAACACTAAATATATTTTTAACAATGCCCTACAATTACAGTTGAAAGCTGCAAGAGTAAATGGAAAGCCTTACGGAATGCTTATCGAAAAGAAGCTAATCGCAAAGAGTTGCGCATAAATGAAAATAAATTGTGCGGCTCATATGATCCCAACAAAAACTACACCATTAAATCGGTTTATTATGAAGCCATGCATTTTATGAAGATTAAAGAAGAAGAACTTCGTACTTCGACTGATAGATTAAAGTTAATCACTGAAATTCGAAAGAGACCAGCGCTGTGGGATAATCAGAGCGAAGAACGTAAATCGCCTTCAAATGTGCAAAAAAATTGGAAAGATCTGGCACACACAATGGGATTAGATGGTAATACAGTTCTATATTCATAATAAATATATACATATTTGAAATAGTTTCTACAATTACAGTTGAGGAATGCAAGCGTAAATGGAAACATTTACGGAGGGCTTTTAAAGCAGAAGTTAATAAATTAGAGGAACGAGTCGAAGCAGATATGTTGAATGGTTCATATGATCCAAGCAATGATTATAGCTGTGAGTGGGCTTTTTATGAACACATGAAGTTTGTTGAAGGTATTGCAATGCCAAATAATGACAATCATAGTGACGATAATGACTCAGATCAATTTTCTAAATTGCATAATATGGACATTATTAAAAAGAAACCTTCTTACTCTCAGACCGATTTTGCGGAAGATCTAGAAAAGGTTGAGCTTAATCTGAAAAAATCAGCACGTTTGGCTAAAGCACATTCTAATGATATGGTATATGTAGACGAAACTGATGATGAAATGGACACAGAAGTGTATGTATGCAATGAAGTATCCAACGAAGATGATGACACAAACAATCAAATATATAACGAGCATAATCTGAGAAAATCTGAACGTTTGAATATAACACATTCCAATGATATGGTTCATGTGGGCGATTCCGACTACAATTTCTTAGTCAGTTTATTGCCGCAAATGAAAAATATGACTAAGTTGGAAAACTTAGAGTTTCGTGAAAATATGACCAATTTGATGTTGAATGCTATCCCGCAGGATACAGCTAACGATACAATTTCTGTTTCGTTGTCGCAGAATATAAATTCTAAAAATTATTCTTAGTTTAAATATTGTTCATTTCATTTTAGCATGTTAATATTAGTCCCCAACACAAATTTTATTTTACTTGACAAAAAAAAAAAAAACAATAAAAAATGCAAAAACTATCGTAATTTTGAGTTTATTATGAGAAATATAAAAAAAATTATTTTACATTTGTTGGTTATCGGTAAGAGCTTTACACATTGAAATTATAATACACCATCCTAATATATAGTACATATCTCTCGTTAATACAGTTCTTAAAAAAATAGACTAGTAATTCTACTTTTCCATCTCTGACACTGGCAGCAAAAAACAATCAATAACTTGAATGCACACACAATAATAAACTGCTAAATAGAAAGAGAGAACAGTGCTGGTATTTCGCTCTTGATAAATATTTTCGTTTGGTATTGTTGTTTTCTGATGATTTTTGTAGGTACATAATTATTATCACTGTTAGCAAACATGGTACAAATGTACTTTTTTTGATACATTTTCGACACAGTTGGTACCGTGGTACTACCATGAGTCATTTGGTACAATTTCAAAATACTGTGGCATAAAATTTGGTATTTCAGATGAAATATGTACATAGATAAATATATAATTTAAGTTACACAAATAGTAATAGTGCAATGCAATGATACAAAGAGATTTTATTACGACAATTGTTTGTTGAATTATCGAAGAATAGGAGTTTCTGACGCATTAATTCACATTAAATGATTTTGAGGCTGAATCCAAAAAATAAAACTTAAAATGTAGTTAATCAGGATTTCAAAATTGTTAGTAATCAACCCTTCTATTGCTTCTATTCTTGAAAACATAAATCTAGTAATTTTGGAAATACAATCGAAGGATACTCGTATATATGTATGTACATACATATGTATGTACATATATATTAAACCTTTCGCAAATAAAAACATTCAAGATAGTCGTGATAATAAACGCAAGTAATATTCCTAAAGATTTCGAAGTGGCTGTCTAACTACCTTTACACAAATACAAACAAATCTCAAATCAAGTTTAATGACAGAAAACATTTTATTACGAAACGAGCTCTGTTTCTTGGCATTAAAATAAATTTGTAAGAGTATCCTTTGGTAACTTAGGTAACAAAGAGACACTAGCAAAATGTAATGCATTTTCTGGCCTTTTTTTTCAAGTATTATTTTGCAAATTACATTTTGCTAGTGTCTCTTTGTATATTTCTGTATGTTTTTGCATTTACGTTTTCCAACGGAAAGCTATGTAGAACATATAACAGAGGTATACAAAAATAAATTTCAAATAAATTTTTATATTTAACTAGAAGTAAACCTTCGAATAAATAAATTTTTTTAAAAAATTTGTACACTAATACTCGCAAGAGGAAAAATTCTCATATAAAAAAAAATTGTTTTATATCTTTTCATACTTAACTTATTAACAAATTAATAAAAAAAAAATGTACATGTTTTCTTAAAATTTACCACTTTTGCCCAATGTTGCCTATAGGCAACATCCTGTAACTGGCGAACCAGGATACCAAGGACTTTGAATTTTTTGTCAGTTCATATCTGACGCATAAAAAAATTTTACACCCGGGCATGAGAAGGTTAATAATAATAATCTTAGTGAACAAAATTCTTTACAAAAACAAGATTTAGCTGAAAATAAACCTTCATATAGAGGTGGGAATTGTACTAAACGCTCTTACGATCAGGTGAACATCTCGTCAGATAATGAAAACGAGGAGCATAACTTGGGAAAGTCCATATGTTTGGATATAAAGAGTTCCAATGATATGGTTAATGTTGGCGATTCCATTTTTGCAAATGCAAAAAATTAATGAGTCTAACAACTAATGTAATTAGAAATTTTCAACAATAAATTATTAAATATATACATACTTATTAGGGTGGGGCGTTTGTGTATGGGAAAAATAAAAGTTAATTAATTAAGTTCTAATAGTAATATTTTGCTGTTTTAGACTTAAAAAGGTAATACTTGAAAAAAAAGAAAATATTCAATTAAGTGATATCTTTGGCACTTTTCATTTAAATTAATAAAAATATTAGTGTATCGTCCGCATATAAAACCATTTCACTATTATTTAGAACATTCGGCATATCATTAATGTAAATGATGAACAATAAAGCTCCCAGATTAGAACCCTGCGGAACTCCGTATACATTATCTATTTTTTCGGATTTCTTAACGTTAACTTTAGTAAACTGTTTCCTGTTTGTCAAATATGATTTGAACCATTGTAGCTCTTTTCCTTGGATGCCATAAATGTATATTTTCTGCAGTAATATTTCCCGATCAATTGTTTCAAAAGCCCTTTTAAAGTCCAAAAATATTGCAATAATTTTTTTATTTTTATCTATATTTTTCCATCGATTGATTACGTAATTAACTGTAGTTTCACATGAGAAATTTTTGCGAAAAGGATAGAATTATCTTCAATATATTTTTCCAATTATTCCTTTACTACTTTTTCAATAATTTTTTCATATGTTTTCAGACTGTTAATCGGTCTAAATTCTTCACATTTCATGGTATTAGCTACCTTTTCAATTGGTGTTATCATCGAAATCTTCCAATTTTTGGGAAAAATTCCTGTTTTTAACGATTCGTTTATTATTTTTTGTAAGATATTTCTGATTTTGTTCCAATTATCTAGTATCATTTTTGTGGTTATTTTTTCATAGTCTGGTTTATTTTTAAGATTTTTAACGACATTTTTTAACTCTAAAATATTTATTGGACGAAATTTTAACTTTTTATCAATCACAGGTATATTATTATTATCATATTGTACATCGTCTATTGCTTCTCTTATTGATTTAATACTATCGACAAAGTAATGGTTAAATTGACTAGCTATCTTATAATTATCTTTACCTTTACATTCTACGTCACTAAATATCACAGATTTTATCAAATTTGGTTTTTTATTCATTACTAAGCTTTTGATTGTGGTCCACATTTGCCTTAGGTGTTTGTCTTTATTTATTTCTCCGTTTAAAAAATCATATTTTGCATTTTCTATTGCAACTTTATATTTATTTCTTATCATTGTGTAGTTGTCCCATGATTCTATTGAATTTTCATATTGAGCTCTTTCGTACAATATACTTTTGTGTCGTTTCATTTCTTCCAACTCATTATTAAACAAATTGATACTCTTACGCATCAAATTTGCTTTCGCATCGCAATAGAGAGTATGTATTCTCTTTTTGTAAAACCCATTTGTGGCCCAGTCTATATTAAAGTTATCTGTTATAAACATATCACAGTTTCTTTCACTTAAACACTCGATTGCCTCTTGAAATGCCTCGCAAAACTCCGCTTCATATGCACTGGGTGATCTGTATATTACACAAATTAAAATGGTATTGTTAGCACATAAACCTTTGTCACAGACCATCTATTTGTATAATATATAATTCTTCACCAGTTTTTTTTTGAATTTGAGTAACTAATTAGTTGTTTATATTTAGGTAACACTTTTTCATTTAGCCCAATATCTTGCGTCAAGTGAGTTTCGGACAGTATGATGAATTCTGGGTTTTCTTTAGCGCTTAGTATTTCTATTTGATTGTAATTGTTTGTTAATCCTTGTACGTTAGTATATATTGCATTTATGTTGTTTGATTGTTATTCCGATAACCCGGGTCTTCGTTTTTTTTTATTGACAGTTTATTCAAGTATACAGGACATTTTTTATCATTTGTTAAATGATTATCATCTAACCCTAGGTTTAGTTTTTTATTCATACGCACACAATTTATACATTTTAGCATTTGCTCATTATTGCATTCGGTCGTCTTGTGATTTCCATGACATTTGAGACAAGTTTCTAGATTTTTACACTCCTGTGCCGAATGGCTGTAACCTTTGCATTTGTAGCACTGCTTTACCGATGTACTGTCAAACACTCTGCACCTTTCCCAGCCTATGTTTAATCTTTGATCTTTCATTAAATTTTCATAAGTTTCTCCATCTGTGTTTATTTTTAAATTGTATATTATCTTATTATTTCGTTTAGTCTCAAATACGTTTATTAATTTAATGGTTTTATTACCAATTATAGGAATCTGTTTAATCAGTTTCATAATAACTTCTTCCTCTGTATATTTTTAAGAAATATCAGTTATTGTTATTAAAAATTCCATAGGATTAGCTACTTTCACTTCATAATTTTCACCCATTTTGTCCTCTATGGCATTTTTTTTTTTTATCTCTTTCTTTATCATTTACACTTGTTATTATTAATGTTCCATTACTCCTATTTTTAATGTTTGAAATTTTCAAATTGATGGGATCGACTTTTTTATTTAACTCCTCTGTTGTTTAATCAGAACTTTGTTTCTCTTTTGTCTTCACTATTACTGGTATCTTTTTACAGCTTCAGAATACAGCTGTTTATTTTGTTTATCATTATTGTCACTAATTACCTTTTTTATTTCATTCCGCATCTTCTCATTCTCTTCACGTATTTCATTATATAGATCAGAGAACAGAAAGAGACCATTCACATTTGCTAACCATTCGCAAATTCATTGCTTTTGCATTGCTTTTACTCGACAATAATAAAAATGTGCATTGCTATTTGTTTACTAATTCCTTATTACTGTTTGCTATTTTACATTCCCTTTTTGTTATGCCGATATACATCAAGCAAAGAAATAATTCAATGCCACATGAAAAAACTGAAAACATTCACACCATTCGTCCAGTATTCGTTGCTTTCAGTGAATGAAAACATAAAGAAAGAGCAAAAACAATACAAAACCTAATGAGAAAATAAATATTTTTTGGTTGTTGCTTTATGTGCGATTTGTTGACAGTAAACTAGTAAAGTTTGATATTTTTTGTTAGTATGTACAACTTATACAATCAGCATTGAAACCATTCGTACCAATCGTTAAGTATTCGTTGCTTTTGGGAGTATACGTTTACATTTGTACAAGGCGTGCAATGCAAGCATCATTTTTCGTTACACTCCGTTTTGTGAATAATGACATGTATTACTTTACGGAATTGATTTATGTTGTCAGCATGAGGTTCGTTTTTTGTGATTGTATTCAAAATCTTAAATTAACCAATCAATCCGTTCTCTGATATAGATCATTGTTCTTGCTCTTATTATCGTTGACATTTTCTTACAGTTTGTTTTGTTCCTTAACATTGTTTTTACATCTTTGTACATCTTCCAAATGTTTGAGTCTTCCTTGATATACTTTTTCTATCACCTCTAATAGTCTCTTCATTTCTTGTTCATTGTGCTTTAATGATCGTTCAAATTCGTGTTTGTAATCCTCCAAGTGTTGTTTGTTTTTTTTCACCTCCTCTTGTACCTCTGCCAATACTAAAACGAATATAGTTGTTCGAATCAATATATATTATACTATATTGATACAAGCCGCTGCACTTCAGTGCCACGTATGGCTGACTTGCAGTTTTTGGTATTGAAATGAGCTTTGTACCACAGTTTATAAATATATATTTATTTTCAATTTTTTTCGCATAAACTTAAAATCACTTCCGTTCACTTTGTCGTATAAAACACAATTCGTAATTTTGAACTACATATTTAAAATTTGATAGTCTGTAATTATGTTTCATACAAATAGTTTATTTTTTCCATCTCACGCATCTCCCTAAAGAAATTATGTTAAAATATGCAGTATCATAAAAAGTAATAGCAACATACAGCTCTGACCATCAATAATATGACTACACACAAACCTGAATACACAGATCTATTGCGGAAGAGAGCAGAGAGCAGGTATTCTGTTTATACACATTTCGCTTTTATTAAGCAATTTCGTTTGTTGTTGTTATGTTGTGATGTGTTTGTTGGGTATTTAATATAACATTTTAACGAAACTATATTTTAGTTTAGCGAGAAATGTCAAACGCCATGGACAAGTTAATTGCTGAAATACGTAAGAGACCTGCACTATGGGATTTTGAGAGTGAGGAATATATATCCTGTTCATCTATGACAGAAGTGTGGAAAGAAGTGGCTGCCATTATGGGAACAGATGGTAAATTATTTCGTTATAATTTCTAAGTTGTATTTGATACTAAACATATTTTTTACAATTACAGTTGGTAAATGCCAGCAAAACTGGGCAACTTTGTGTAAGAAATATCGGAAAACAGTTAATCGTTGGGCGTCACGCTTGAAAAAAGATAAGTTAAACGGCAAATATGATTCCAATAGACTCTATATTAGTAGTTGGGAATATTTTGATGCCATGGAATTTATGAAGGACATTAAACCAGCTAAACTTTGTGCTTCGCCTGACAAATTAAAGTTAATTGCTGAAATGCGAAAGAGACCTGAACTTTGGGATTTTCAAAGCGAAGAACATAAATCATGTTCATCTGTGGCAGAAGTGTGGGAAGATCTAGCTGCCAGTACGGAATCAGATGGTATTTTAGTTTGAGCTTAATACTAAATATATTTGTAATAATTTCAAACAATTACAGCGGCCACATGCCAGAAAAACTGGACACAGTTAATTAAGGTATATCGGTTAAATGTTAGGCGTATAGAGTTGCGCATCAAACTCGACAAGTTGAAAGGTTTATATGATCCCAACAATGACTATAGCAGTAAATGGCCTTTTTTTAAAGCCATGCAATTTATGAAGGACTCTAAAGGAGGTCCGATTAAACCCCGTAATTCATCTGATAGATTAAAGTTAATTGCTGAAATAGGAAAGAGACCAGCACTGTGGGATTTTCATAACGAACAATATAAATCCCGTATAAATGTTCAAGAAACGTGGAAAGATTTAGCTCGCACTATTGGATCAGATGGTAATATAGTTTGATCGAAATTTCAAATTATACTTAACACTAAATATATTTTTAACAATGCCCTACAATTACAGTTGAAATTTGCAAGCGTAAATGGAAAACCTTACGGAATGCTTATCGAGAAGAAGCTAATCGCATAGAGTTGCGCATTAAACAAGATAAGTTGAAAGGTTCATATGATCCCAACAATGACTATGGCAGTAACTGGGTATTTTTTGGACCCATGAAAATTATTGAGGACATTAAAAAGAAAAATCGTAATTTATCTTCTAATAACAGTAATAGTGACGATAATGAAATTTCCCAATCTCATACTGTGGGCAATAGTGATTTGGAATATGATGAAATGGACACAGAAATGTACGTATGCAATGAAGTGTCCGACGAAGATGATGACACAAGCAATCGAATATATAGCGAAAACGAAGCCGATAGAATGCAACAATCAACTTTGGACACGAAATTAAAACTTAGCGGACAAAATTCTCCACGAAACCAAGAGCAAGCTGATGACAAACCAACGTCTACAAGTAGGATGTATGCCAAACGTTCTTGCGATCAGGCCAACTTAATGGAAGGTATCGACAAGGAAGGGACAAACTTAAAGAAATTTGCACGAATGGATAAATTACGTTCCAATGAAATGGTTAATGTTCACGATTCCGACTATACCTTCCTGGTCAGTTTTTTGCCACAAATGAAGAAGATGTCAGTGTTGCAAAATACACAGGTTCGTGCAAAAATGACCAATTTGATGTTGAATATAAAGTCTACGGTTACCGATAAAGTGTCTGTCTCGTCATCGCAGAATTAAAATTTTTAAAATTAATTTTAACATATGTACATATCTTGTTTAAATTTTTTATCTTTTTGTTATAGTGTCTTATTGATGGAAAGAATAAGGAATATATCTGAAATACATTTTTAATTTGGTTCTCAGTTCTCTTCTGATAAATGTCCACAATATTTTTCAAAATGGTTGTAAACAATTTCGTAATTTTGCGCATTTTACGAGAAAAATATTTATTATATTTTTTTTGCAAAAAAATCCGCTATAGGAATTTTTGTATCGAAGAGATAATATTATTAAATCCGTAAAATTTCAGTTTATTATACAAACTAAAAAACATAATACATAATTTTTGTAGATATATTAGTACTTCGAAACATCCAACTCTGACAACTAAAAACAACCAATAACTTGAATACACACACACTACCTTTATTAACTGCTACATAGAAAGGGAGTTGTTGGTATCCAAATAATATTGAACGCAAATATATTTTATATGTATAGAAATAATACGGCACAATTTTATTATATTCGATCCATAATCAGTCGTAGCTCCCATAGAAGTCCCACTTCCGAAAATCACTTTAACGATCTTAATTTTTTTAAGGATGTTGGTAATCAAATAAAATTCGAAAATATAATATACAGAAATGATGACACCTAATTTTATAATGGTCGGTCCGTAATTAGTCGAAACTCCCAAATAAGTCCCTCCCCGTAATCAACTTTAACCTTCATAAATCTTTTTAAAGTATTTTAAGATGATCGGTCCATAATAGGTCATACCTTCCATATAGCGTACATTTCTGAAACACTTTTATACATATACTGGATGTAGGGTATTATATGGTCGGGCTTGACCGACTATACTTTCGTACTTGTTGTTTGCGTTGTTGTTTTATGATGATGTTTGTAAGACTTTAATTTAATTATTAAATAAATAATTTAAAATATAAATTTACTTAATAAAGTAATAAAATAAAAACAATACTGCAGAAATGATATTTTGGTTTCCTCTTATTACTTTTGTGACACATTTATTCACTATACAAATTATAATACACCCCCTTTCTGTTAATACAAAATTTTAATATACAGAACAGTAATTCCAGGCAACCATCTCTGAAAAACAACACTTATTTTAATACACAGATACATATTTATGTATGTTAATACATTTATAGAGAATGAGAACATATTTATACACATTTTGCCTTTCTCAATTGAGCCACTCTCTTACACGTAAATAGCTCAGGCATTGTACTAAAATAAATAAAACCAGTCAGTCTCACACGAGCTTTCATACACTTGGTTTGTACGTGTTACGGTTGTTGCCTAATAAAAAAATCAATATATACGATAAATGTGAGTATGAGAGTTTTGTATGCAGTGATGCCAACTTTTGAGACTCAAAACGCGTAAACATTTTTAAAAAAAATTTCGATAAAGTGCGAAAGGGGCTAAATTTAAAAATCAAACTAACAAACACATTTTTATAAACTAATTTATTAGAAAAAAATTACTACCATGAGATACATATTTCAATTAATTTCATATTACATTTTAATAAATAAGGTACATACGTAAATTAAATACATAGTATTAAATAGAATACATTTAATATTGGTCGTTACTGAACAAAATTTCGATTTCTTGTTCATCATAATTTTCAGCCCATAAGACACTATCAATAAAATATTTAGATTTTTTTATATGTTTCATTCGAATTAATTTTTGAGCACATTTCGTCAGGTATTTTGTAGTTTAAACAACATGCATTATCTCTTTTTAGGCTATATTTAATGTGTATTAAACTGTTACACGTATTTAATGACATTTTGTTTCTAATTTTATTTTTGAATAAATTCATGACGCTAATGGCCAGTTTTTAACTTAAAAATTAAAGTGTGTTTAAACTTAAGTTCTGTTTAAATACCAAATTCATTTTTATAGATCGTGTTTAAATATAACTTAAAACAACTTAAGTTTTTTATACTACCATATGATTTTGACAGTTCTGCAAATTATGAAAAATGCGCATTGAAGAAAAAATATTTAATAAATAAACTCGCCGCGAATAAAAACATTGTGCTTATTATTACCAATATCAACTAAAACAATGAATTTAGATGAAGAGGATATGAATGATGCAGCTTTTGTCCATTTAGTTTATAACAATTTGTAAATTAAATAGTAAATCAGCTGTTAAATAAAGAAGTTGTTTGTATTTTTTAGTGCTACCATACTTTTATCATAATTAAATACCAAACTTAATTTGAGACTGAAAAAAGCTCCTCTCAACTTCTGCGTTTGAGTATGGATATGTCAATATGTGTATGGCAAAACTGAACAGTTTAAGGAATGAGTTATTACCAATAGCATTATTTCTATATTATTAGATTAAAGAAGAAAAAGTACGAAAAAATAAAATGTAGCCATATCGAGCAAAGAGTAATAACGGGCTAAAAGATAATTGTAAAACGTGCTAGATTTACGCGTTTTTTAGTTTAAGGCCAATTTTCTTCTTTCGCGTTTTGAGTGACTAAAATGGGGCTAAATCTAGCCCGAAAAGGGCTAAGTTGGCATAACTGCTTGTATCAAAAAATAGAGTATTACTTGTGTGCCGATGACCGATTTAATACAGTATTGGCATTTTAACACTTTCAGTGCAAGATTTAGCATTTTGTTTCTCGAAAATGCATTGAAATTTTTAAAAATTATGCTAAATGCTTTTTGACATAATTTGCTTGATAAAAAAAAAAATTCTCGAAAAAATTTTTACCATTTTACTCCAAAAAATATTTTTGGAGAAATAAAAAATAACTTACTAATATTTCAACAAAATTTTTTTGGTGCGTTAAGTAAATGAACACGGAAATTTTTGAATTAATATATGCAATGTAATGTATTAAAACAAGTCAACAATTATTTAGTTCGTTTATTTGACCTTTTTCAATATTTAATAGTTTCTTTTAATAAGCAATAAGGTCACTTGAATTTTATATAAAAATATTTAATTTATTTTTTATATAAAATTCAAGTGACCTTATTGCTTATTAAAAGAAACTATTAAGTCAACAATTGTTATGAACAAAATTAGAAAAAACTATAATTTATATTTGTAACATTTGAAATAAAAATTCTATTGTTACATTGAAAAAATTTAGCACTTATTTTTTCTTCTGTAGAACATTTTAGCACTTAGTTTTTCTAGTTTTAGCATATTTTAAACTTCATTTTCTGGCAACACTGATTTAATATTACATTTTAACGAAACTATAGCTTAGTTGAGCGAGAAATGTCAAACGCCATAGACAATTTAAAGTTGATTGTTGAAATTCGAAAGAGACCTGAACTATGGGATGTTCAAAGCGAAGAACATAGCTCTTGTTTATCTGTGGCAGAAGTGTGGAAAGATCTGGCTGACAGTATGGGTTCAGATGGTAATTTAATTGATCTAACTTCCAAGTTATACTTGATAGTTAATGTATAAAAAAAAAAATTCTTACAATTACAGTTAATAAATGCCAGCAAAACTGGGTAAATTTATGTAACATGTATCGTAAATCTGTTAAACGTGTAGAGTCACGCATAAAAAAAGATAAGTTGTGCGGCTTATATGATCCCAACAAAAACTACACCATAAAATCGGTTTATTTCGAAGCCATGCATTTTATGAAGGATATTAAATCGGGACTGATTAAACTTCGTACTTCGTCTGACAGATTAAAGTTAATCACTGAAATTCGAAAGAGACCAGCGCTGTGGGATAATCAGAGCGAAGAACGTAAATCGCGTTCAAATGTGCAAAAAAATTGGAAAGATCTGGCACACACTATGGGATTAGATGGTAATACAGTTCTATATTCATAATAAATATATACATATTTGAAATAGTTTCTACAATTACAGTTGAGGAGTGCAAGCGTAAATGGAAACATTTACGGAGTGCTTTTAAAGCAGAAGTTAATAAATTAGAGGAACGTGTCGAAGCAGATATGTTGAATGGTTCATATGATCCAAACAATGATTATAGCTGTAAGTGGGCTTTCTATGAACACATGAAATTTGTTGAAGGCATTTCAAAGCCAAATAATGACAATCATAGTGAC
The DNA here is from genome assembly GCA_916048285.2 of Bellardia pandia. Taxonomy (NCBI): domain Eukaryota; kingdom Metazoa; phylum Arthropoda; class Insecta; order Diptera; family Calliphoridae; genus Bellardia; species Bellardia pandia. The sequence goes on from OU696531.1 coordinate 28,047,625, forward strand.
GATAATGACTCAGACCAATTTTCTAAATTGCATAATATGGACAATATTAAAAAGAAACGTTCTTCCTCTCAGACCGATTTTGCGGAAGATCTAGAAAAGGTTGAGCTTAATCTGAGAAAATCAGCACGTTTGGCTAAATCACATTCTAATGATATGGTATATGTAGACGAAACTGATGATGAAATGGACACAGAAGTGTATGTATGCAATGAAGTATCCAACGAAGATGATGACACAAACAATCAAATATATAACGAGCATAATCTGAGAAAATCTGAACGTTTGAATATAACACATTCCAATGATATGGTTCATGTCGGCGATTCCGACTACAATTTCTTAGTCAGTTTATTGCCGCAAATGAAAAATATGACTAAGTTGGAAAACTTAGAGTTTCGTGAAAATATGACCAATTTGATGTTGAATGCTATCCCGCAGGATACAGCTAACGATACAATTTCTGTTTCGTTGTCGCAGAATATAAATACTAAAAATTATTCTTAGTTTAAATATTGTTCATTTCATTTTAGCATGTTAATTTTAGTCCCCAACACAAATTTCAACAACAAATTGTATTTTACTTGACAAAAAAAAAAAAAAACAATAAAAAATGCAAAAACTATCGTAATTTTGAGTTTATTATGAGAAAGATAAAAAAATTATTTTACATTTGTTGGTTATCGGTAAGAGCTTTACACATTGAAATTATAATACACCATCCTAATATAGAGTACATCTCTCGTTAATACAGTTCTTAAATGAATAGAATAGTAATTCTACTTTTCCATCTCTGACACTGGCAGCAAAAGACAATCAATAACTTGAATGCACACCAGTGTTGCCATTAGGATACGAAAGATACATTTTTCGTATCTTTTGATGACTTCAGGTACCTTGTATAATCCTGACATTTTTCATATATTTTGAATCTGTACGAAAAATGTACAAAAATAAAATATTTTTTTGAGTAATGAGATTACAAAAATTTATTTGGAATTTATGTCATACACTTTGGAACTTTTAAACGATTTTAATCTAATATTCCAGGCGGAAAAGCCTCGTCGAAAAAATTCAATAAATAAATAAATAAAAAAAAGCCTCGTCTACACCTTTTCTACACCTTTTGCAATCTGAAGTTGAAAAATTAATTAAAAGAATTGCTAGCAACTATGGCCCATAATCATAGTCATAGAAAAAGCATACTTTAAGTAAAAGTAGACTTTTAAACAACAAAAACATATAAATTTTGTTCTGAATTTAAAACAAAAGCATGCTTTTGCCTAAAGTATGCTTTTTCTATGACTATGATTATTGGCCTATGTATTTAACTATGTAAAGGCAACAGATGCTTTGAAAATAGAATTTTCAAATAAATTTTTATCAATTGAAAAAATAATAGAAGATCAGCATAAGAAATATGATTTACTAAAAAAATTGCCAATCATTTTATATTGAAGTTTTAAAACAAATCAGTACAAACGACTTAACTCGTATATTAATTTTTACAAAAATAAATTTGTTTTAATAACATCCAAAGATAGTTACATATAATTAATTTTAAAGTTAGCTTACTGTATTTTTAAAAATTCCATACTTAATATTTATGACTTAAATAAATAAAGGGTGTTGGAAAACTTAGATGTTCGTGAAAATATTACCAAGTCACAAAAATTATAGTTTCGTGCAAAAATTACCGATTTGATATTGAATGATCCGTTGCAGGGTACATAGTTTATAGTGTAAGATATTTAATTTTAGTCTTAAGCCACATTTTATTATTAAATAATTTAAAATATAAATCTATATATATAAAAATGAAATGGCCCATGTGTGTAATGGCATCATGTGAGAACGGCTGGAGCGATTTGGCTGATTTTTTTTATTCTATTCAAAATTTTCTGGTAAAACTCAGAAATTTTAAGTTTTTAATATATTTCTCCTTTTAACTTATCATCTTTTCTTAATAAGAGACATTTTTTGAAGGACTGGCAGAAAAGCCTCCGTTTCACTTCTCATTTTTTTGGGCATGACAAATAAAAAATTGGGGATAAGCTCTAAAATACTAAATACTGGCAGCAGTGGTTCATATGCATTGTATATAGAGAATGAGAACATAAGGGCTGCTTTTTATTTATACACATTTCGATTTTGTTGCCGTGCTGTGATGATATTTGTATTATTTAATACAGTCATACGCAAAAAACTCTCAATTGAGTCACTCTCTTACACGTGCATACATATCTCAGGCATTGTACTAAAATAAATAAAACCAGTCAGTCTCACACCAGCTTTCATACACTTGGTTTGTGCGTATTACGATTGTTGCCTAATAAAAAAAATCAATATATACGATAAATGTGAGTATGAGAGTCTTGTATACAATCAAAAAATAGAGTTTTATTCGTGTGCCGATGACCGATTTAATATAACATTTTAACGAAGCAATAGTTTAGTTGAGCGAATAATGTCAATCAGCATAGACAAATTAAAGCTAATCGCTGAAATGCGAAAGAGACCTGCACTATGGGATGTTAAAAGCGAAGAACATAGATCCTGTTTATCTGTGCCCGAAGTGTGGAAGGATGTGGCTGTCAGTTTGGGGTCAGATGGTAATCAAATTTATACTTGATACTTACTATATTTTTTATAATTTCCTACAATTACAGTTAAAACATGCCAACATAACTGGGAGGGTTTATGTAAGACGTATCGAAAAATTTTAAAGCGTAAAGATTCCAACAAAGATTATAAAAGTAAGTGGGTTTATTTTGAATCCATGCAATTTATGAAGCACATTAAATCAGGTCCGATTAAACTTCGTACTTCATCATACAAATTTAAGTTAATCGATGAAATACGAAAGAGACCTGCTCTATGGGATGTTCAAAGCGAAGAACATAGAACCTGTCTATCTTTATCCAAAGTGTGGAAAGATCTGGCTAAAAATATGGGATCAGATGGTAATGTAATTTGATCTAAATTCCTAGTTATTATTGATTATTAATACACATATTGTTAATAACTTCCTACAATTACAGTTAATACATGCCAGCATAACTGGTCAAAATTATGTCAGATATATCGGGCAGCAATTAAGCGCATGGAATTACGCATAAATGCAGATAAGTTGAATGGCTCATATGATCCCAACAAAGACTATAACAATAAATGGGTTTATTTTGAACCCATGCAATTTATGAAGAACATTAAATCAGGTCATATTAAACTTCGTACTTCATTTGACAGATTAACGTTAATTGCTGAAGTGCGAAAGAGACCAGCACTGTGGGATTTTGAAAGCGAAGAATATAAATCACATTTAGATGTGCAGAAAATGTGGAAAGATGTAGCGGGAATTATGGGATCAGATGGTATATTAAATGACATAGAATGTTCTTAAGTTATACTTGGTATATGTATATACATATGTATATATTACAATTTTCTACAATTACAGTTGATGAATGCAAGCATAAATGGATAATTTTACGTAATACTTATCAAAAAGCAGTTAAGGGAGTAGAGTTACGCGTACAAGAAGATATGTTGGATGGTTCATATGATCTTAATAATGATTATAGCTCTAAGTGGGTTTTTTATAAACACATGAAATTTATTGATGAGAAGAAGCAGTCACGTCACATTAAACCTCACAATTCATTCGATAATGACAATAATAACGACGATAATGGCTCAGAGCATTTTGTCAAATTCCAAGGTATGAGCAATATTAAGATGGAACCCGAGCTTGATCTAGATCCAGAAGTGTATTTGCCGGATACCGCAGATGATGACTCCCAATCATCAGTCGACGTGAAATTTAATTCTAATGGAACTCATAGGACGTATACTAAACGCTCTCACGATCAGGCGAATTTTGTGAAAGATGCCGAAAATGAAGATCTAAACTTAAAGAAATCGGCGCATTTGGATGTAACACATTCCAATGATATGATTCATGTCGGCGATTCCGACTACAATTTCTTGGTCAGTTTTTTGCCGCAAATGAAAAAGACTACTGAGTTACAAAACTTACAGTTTCGTGCAAAAGTTACCGATTTGATGTTGAATGCTCTGTCGCAGGGCAATTAATTTTAGTTTTAAGACACATTTAAATAACAAATAATTAAAATAGATATATACCTACAAATGTATTTATTTAATAAAGCAAGTTCAGCGGTACTTATGTTAATTAATAGAATTATTTCAATAAAATAGAAAAATGACTGAAGATATGATATTTTGGGTTCCTGTTTTTACTTTTTAGACATATTTAATGGTCTGACATATTAGCTATACAAATTAAATTACACTCCCATTCTGTTAATACATAATTTTAATATATACAACAGTAATTCCAAGCAACCATCTCTGATAGAAACAACACATACTGTCATACACAGGTACATACATATATAGAGAATGAGAACATAAGGGCTGCTTTTTATTTATACACATTTCGATTTTGTTGCCGTGCTGTGATGATATTTGTATTATTTAATACAGTCATACGCAAAAAACTCTCAATTGAGTCACTCTCTTACACGTGCATACATATCTCAGGCATTGTACTAAAATAAATAAAACCAGTCAGTCTCACAAGAGCTTTCATACACTTGGTTTGTGCGTGTTACGGTTGTTGCCTAATAAAAAGTCAATAATATACGATAAATGTGAGTATGAGAGTGTTGTATAAATGTACAATACAATAAAAAATCAAGTATTATTAGTATGCCGATCAGTGTTGCCAGTGAAATTTCGAGAAAGATACATTTTAGTTTCCAAAAAGATACATTTTAAAAAAAATTGAAAATCCATTTTTAACGTTTAGCATTTATTAACATAACATTTTTATTTAATATTTAATGAATATTGTAAATAAAATGATATATAAATTAATTTTTATATTAATTTAAGTCTTAAATACAGTAAGCAAACTTAAATTAATTATATGTAACTATCTTTGGATGTTAACAAAACAAATTCATATTTGTAAAAATTAATACGTATACGAGTTAAGGCGTTTATAAATTTACTGAAAATGAAAAATATGTTCATATTTCCTCAGAACAACTTCGCACTACTAGTAATCATCGATTTATGTGGATCGTATATTGAAACTTCCTTAATGTTTTCTTTCGCCATTATTAAAGCTGCTATTGTATTAGTATTGAGTCTGTTACGATGATCAGTCTTGATATGTTTTAGCTCGCTAAAAATTCTCTCCACACATGCATTCGAAAATGGAAGTACAAATATAAACAAACTACTTTTTCAAATTTTTAAACATCGGTTCCAAGGCATATTGAATACAAGGTAGTGTTGAAGACACAGCTGATTTTTTTTTTTGGTAGTTTTCTTATGTCAAACGTCGTTTATGTTTACAAGTTTCTAATTGTCAAAATTTGTTTATTTATTGTGTTTGTTGTAATCTTAACACTACCTGTTATCAATATGCCTTGATCGGTTCATTAAGAACATTTTTTAAATTAAACTCTTTTTCCCAATACTCATTAGCGGCCATGTCGATTGAGGAGAGTGTGCTCACGCCATTCTTTATGCAAAGCATTCTGGTCGATAAAATTTAACAAAGACGGACATTTTTTTAATATGTACAACAGTTAAATCCTTTTCTTTAAAAGGTTGAGCTTCCTTTAGTTAAACATATTTATAATATTAAATATTTCATCGGTGAATACGAATTTTAAATTGATTTGTTTGAAAACTTCAATATAAAATAATTGGCAATAGCAAAATGATAATTTGAAAAACCTTCGTCAGAGACGGAAAGTTTAGTATTTTATTTTTGTACATTTTGCGTTCAGATTCAAAAGATACGAAAAATGCCAGGCTTATACGTGGTACCTAAAGTCATCAAAAGATACGAAAAATGTATCTTTCGTATCCTAATGGCATCACTGATGCCGATGATTGATTTAATATAACAATTTAACGAAGCTATATTTTAGTTAAGTGAATGATGTCAATCAGCATAGACAAATTAAAGCTAATCGCTGAAATACGAAAGAGACCTGCACTATGGGATGTTAAAAGCGAAGAACATAGATCCTGTTTATCTGTGCCCGAAGTGTGGAAGGATGTGGCTGTCAGTATGGAGTCAGATAGTAATACAATTTATACCAGATACTTAATATACACCCCTATCGTGAATAAAAATTCCACATGAAATTTGTTCCCTTTTATTTTTTTAACATTGAATTTTAATAGGAAAAATGTGAAAAGGGAACAAATTTCATGTGGAATTTTTATTCACGATAGGGGTGATAGTTTTTATAATTTCCCACAATTACAGTTAAAACATGCCAGAATACCTGGGAGAATTTATGTAAGACATATCGGAAAAATTTAAAGCGTAAAGATTCCAACAAAGATTATAAAAGTAAGTGGGTTTATTTTGAACCCATGCAATTTATGAAGAACATTAAATCAGGTCCGATTAAACTTCGGACTTCATCATTCAAATTTAAGTTAATCACTGAAGTACAGAAGAGACCTGCTCTATGGGATATTCAAAGCGAAGAACATAGATCCTGTTTATCTTTACTAAAAGTGTGGAAAGATCTGGCTAATTATTTGGGATCAGACGGTAATGCAATTTGATATAAATTGCTTGCTATAATTGATACTTTATACACATATTGCTAATAATTTCCTACAATTACAGTTAAAACATGCCAGCATACCTGGGCTGTTTTATGTAAGATATATCGGAGAGCAATTAAGGGCATTGAATTACGCATAAATGAAGATAAGTTGAAGGGTTCATATGATCCCAACAAAGACTATAGCAATAAGTGGACTTATTTTGAAGCCATGCAATTTATGAAGGACATTAAATCATTTGACAGATTAAAGTTAATTGCTGAAGTGCGAAAGAGGCCAGCACTGTGGGATTTGAAAAGCGAAGAATATAAATCACGTTCAAATGTACAGAAAATGTGGAAAGATGTGGCTGACATAATGGGATCAGATGGTACATTGAATGAATCTAAAGTCATACTTGATATTACATACATATATGTATGTATATTAACTTTACAATTTTCTGTAATTACAGTTGAAGAATGCACGCATAAATGGACAATTTTACGTAATAATTATCAAAAAGAAATTAAGAAGATAGAATCACTCATCGAAAAAGATATATTGGATGGTACATATGATACTAATAAGGATTATAGCTGTAAGTGGGCTTTTTATGAACACATGAAATTTATTGATGACAAGAAACAGTCACGACCCACTAAACCTGACAATTCTTCTGATAATGACAATAAAAACAATGATAATGGCTCAGAGCAATTTGTCAAATCGCAAAGTATGGGCAATATTAAAATGGAACCTGAGCTTGATCTAGACCCAGAAGTGTATTTACCGGATACCGAAGATGATGACTCACAATCATCAGTCGATGTGAAATTTAAGTCTAACGGAACTCATAGGACGTATACTAAACGTACTTATGATCAGGCGAACTTCGCAGAAGATGTCGAAAAGGATGAGCATAATCAAATAAAATCGGCACGTTTGGATGCAACACATTCCAATGATATGTTTAATGTTGGTGATTCCGATTATAACTTCCTAGTTAGTTTTTTGCCGCAAATGAAGCATATTACTAAGTTGCAAAACTTACAATTTCGTGCAAAAATTAAGGATTTGTTGTCGAATATTATGTCGCAGTCTATGAATAACGATAAGAAAGTAGATTCTAAGAATTAGACTTTTGTTTAGTGTATGCAACTCAAAGTTAGTTTTTATTATGGGCTTGTAAGTCAAATTTCAATAATAAATTACTATGTATACATATACATATGTATGTACATATATGCACATACATATGTATGTATTTAATTATTATAACTTAATTATTGTTTTTTATTTTTATTGTGGGGCCTGAGGAGAAACTGTGTAGAAATACAACGATGTGTTCAAAAAGATGAAATGGGTTTAAAAAAGCTATGTAGTAATTTTGTGATTTTTATGGGGAAAAAATTGTGGGATTTCGCAAAAAACAAGCACAGAGACCATTTTCAAGAAATAGCGAAAAATCCTTAAAACTTAGCCGACGGTATCAGACAAACAATTTGCTAGATGACGAGTTCCATGGGTCGATTATGTATAGCAACCAAACTGGAGTTGGGTTGCCAAAAATTAATTTTTAATTTTGTTATTGTTTCCCTGAAGATGCTACACATTGTGTAGCGAAATATTGGAAAAAATAAAAAATAAAAATAAAAGCTGACCTTAATCTCGAAAAATAAAATTGTTTAATTAATAAAAAGGTCGAACAATCAGTTAAATAAGTAAAAGTTTTTCAATACAGAAATATTACGAAAAAATTGACTTTTAAAACTCATTCGTTTTCGATATCGATTTCCATCACATGCCTGAGTATGTGCATATACATTAGGGTTGCCCCGTTTGTATGGAGACAAAATAAGGTATAGGCGCGTTAAAAAGCGCTAATTCCAGCACAAAATTCAACAAAATAGCATTACTGTCTGTAACTTCGGTACAGCCATAAAAACAGAATGAGTAATGAAAAGAAAATATAAAAAAATGTGCCATCTATAGCAGCACAATTTGAGTACATGTTCGCTTTTTGTTCGTATTTTGTTATTGTGTTTCGGTGGGGATGTGATGTTGTTGTTTTTTTTTTTTTAGTAGTTGTTTATTGTATACATCACTGATGGCAAACATGGTACAATTGTACTTTTTTTTGATACATATTAAACACAGTTGGTACCATGGTACTACCACGAGTCATATGGTACAATTTCAAAATACTGTTGCATCAAAATTTCGTATTTCAGATGAAACAGATAAATATCAGCCATGTTACAGAATTTAATTCCGTTCGGAAGTGGAATTATTTCCGTATTTTGCTTCTAAAGAAAAAGTAAAGCGAACAATTGGTTTTATTCCGAACAAATTTAGAATCAAAAAATGGAATTAATTCCACTTCCGAACGGAATTAAATTCTGTGACATGGCTGTATATCATACAAGTTACTATTTGTGTAATAGTGCAAGCAAAAGAGATTTTTATTAAATTTCATGAACATTTTGGAACTGATATGAATTTGATCTTTAAATATGCATCTATAAGATGATTATTACAGCAATAAATTTTTGGTTGAATTATCGAACAATATGAGTCTTTGACATATTCATTTATATTAAATTTTGAGGCTGAATTAAAAAACTAAAGCTTAAAATGTAGTTAATCAGGATTTCAAAATCGTTAAGCTAGATTTACACGATTGAAATTTTCTTCAAAATGCTTCAAACTCGTGTAAACAGCAAAAATTCTTCAAAATTTGTTTATTTAATAACTATTAAATTAATTAATTTTCGATTTCTTTTATTCTTACAATAATAATTCTAGTTATTTTGGGAACATACATATATATTTACCAAAGTTAACTATTCGCAAATGACTCGATACTTCATAAATAAGTATATTTTTAGATAATCGCGACAATTAACGCAATAATATTGCTATAAGATATATCGAATTTTCGATAAAGTAAATTTGTGGTAAAGTTTTATGATTATTTAACAAATATTAAAAATGGAGGTCTAAAAAGTACATTTTATTTATATAGTTGGTACGAAAAACAAAAACCCATTTTCCATCACTGATACATATGTATGCACGAATGAATGCACATAGAATGTATATTCGTTAAATTTTAACGAAAATTATAGTTTAGTTTTGCGAGAACCATCAAAGGCAATGGACAGGTTTCGTCTAATCGCTGAAATTCGTAAGAGACCTGCACTGTGGGATTTTCAACGCATAGAGAGATCACGAATAAAAATAGCAGATTTATGGAGAGAAGTTGCCAGCGGGGTCGGAGCAAATGGTAGTTTAACTGAGTTTATATGTATAAAAATCAATATACCTATTAGTTAACGTTTGTTTTTCCTTTATTTATTTTTGTTCATTACAGTTACCGTGGAGGCTTGCAAAGGTAAATGGAAACATTTACGTGATGCCTATCGTACGGAGATGAGACGTTCTCAGCATCGTATTGATAGGGATATACGTAAGGGTAAATATGATCCTAATAAAGATTACGGTAGCAAGTGGGTGTATTTTGAGCATATGCAATTTGTTGAACTGGGCACAAAACCACGTATTTTTAAAGGATATAAATCAAACGATAATGATTCCGATCAAGGCTCAAATTTTAATGCAAATGAGAATTCTGAGTTAGAGTCTGAAATTAGCCACATATATCACGCTGATCAGCGCAGTAAAATGCCCGCACAAGGGTCAAATGTTCTGGGCCCACCTCCTCTAAGAAGATTCGATTCTGTAAAACGTAATGCTTCTCTAAACGAGGGCGATGATTCACCATGTTATATTACAAAACCAAAAAGTACTTGCTATCAAATAAATTTCTTAGAAGATTCCGACAAAGAGGATATAGTAATGAGACCTTTTACTTTAAATCATTATGGCAATGAAGATAAATCAGTTTCCAATGATAATGAACCTAGCAAACATGCTCTTTATCCTCAGTTTCAGGATGTAGACAATATGTCCATAAAGATAGAGCCTGATATTGAAATCGAGGCTGACATATATCCTTTGGATCAGGGGGAGAGTAATTGTTCTCATGGTAAACAATTACGTAAAGAAAACTCTCTTAAATCACCTACATCAAAAAGACTACGACTTATGGACAAGAGCTCAACACATAAGCAAAAGCGCAACGAATCCTCTGAACGATCTAACTTTTTAAACGATCTCGAAACAACAGATCAAAACTTATTAAAAGAGCATAGCCTGCATGCCAGACCACCCCTAGATATTGGCGATCCCGATAATAATTTTCTCATCAGTTTTTCGCCACACATAAAATCAATGTCACAGCTTCAAAATCTACAATTTCGCGCCAAAATGTCCGATTTAATATTGAATATTTTAACGTCGTCTCCAAATGCTAAGGCCTTAAAACCGCCCCAGAATAGCATAAACACACATAACCAAGCTTTGGTTGATATTCGAGATCCCGACTGTAATTTCTTAATCAGCTTTTTGCCGTATGTAAAGTCTATGAGTCAACTGCAAAATTTACAATTTCGTGCCAAAATGTCCGATCTAATGTTGACTATTTTGTCAACTTCTCTGACCGCCAACACATTATCTGATTCTACAACGGAAGATGGATCAAAAAATAACATTTAGAATTAGTATTATCACTGTATTGTTAATAAGTTTATTATTTTAGCAACGTATTCATTAAAAACTATAAATAAATTTAGGATTATTTCATAAAAAATTTAGAAAATTAATTATGTATTTTATTCTAAATGGGAGCTTTATTCGACAGTTTCAAATCTTTTATATTAGTAATTTTGTTTGTTCAATTATTAAAACTAACAGTATCCAGCTCTGTTGGCAAAAGAACCAAATCAAGAAATAAAACATACAAGATGAGAACATTAAAGAGCAGGGCTGTCAGATATGGCGATTTCTCGCCAAACGTGGCGATTTTGAAACGTGTTTGGCGTCGAGATTTTCCATTTGGCGACATGGCGATTTTTTGGCGATTTTTGATATCACTGGCGATTTTCTTGGCGATTTTTACCAAAAGTTCTATAATAAATTATGTGATGAAAAAAATCGTCTTTTTTGGTTTTTATAAATCCAATTGTCAACGAAATGAATCATCTGAATTTGGAATTTCAATCTTACAGCATGTATGCAGGAAGCATGCATGAAAAAATGTATTGTACACTTCTTATGTTTTCAACAAAAGTTTTCAAACCTTGTTTTATATAATACTGAAAACAATGAAAAATTTTTCAATGATTTACATGCAGCTATTGATTCTTCAAATTCATTTTTGCCTCTAAATGCAATTGATTTTGGACCAGAGTTTGAAACAGAATTAAGAAATGCGAAATTGAGCGAAGTAGAAATAATCGTACTTAAAGAAAACTGTTTTGTGTATTTAAAAAAACTTTTAAAAGAGATGATAAGCAGATTACCAGAAAATATGAACTTTTTTAAAGCTTTTGGACAATTTTCTATTTCAAAGTCTGCGAATACATTATCTCAAACTAAATTTGGCGTTGTTCAAGAACATTAAGACAATTTATGGATCCAAATGCAGCAATATGCGTGTATGAAACTCAATAGGGAAAACTTCCGTTCATAAATTGAAATAATTATTTTCATAACGAAATTCCAACAAATTTACTTGAATTTTGGCCAAAAGTATTTGATTATCACGATATAGCAGGTACGTGTCATTTTAAGGAAATATCTTTGGCCGTTCTTATTATATTGATAGTTCCAACTAGTTAAAAATACAAAAACGGATATAAATGTGTAGTATATGTTTAATAAGTAACAATTAATGAATTAATTAAAAAAATGTAACAAAAACTAAAAAAAATTATTTTTGGTGATTTTTTTGGTTTTTTCTCAATTTTTGGCGATTTTTGACTTAAAAATTGAACTAGGTTTTTTTGTGTAAACAAAATTTATTTCTTTTAAATAATAAAAAAAAAATTAAAAACTGAACAAAATCGGATTTTGGCGAATTTTGGCGATTTTTTACATCCGTTTTGGCGACGAAGCTCAAAAAAATCTGACAATCCTGTTAAAGAGCAACATTTTTCTTTTTATTTGACACTGTAAAATTTACAGCCATCTTGTGTATTTATTAATGTTAACATTTTCGCTTTGCTTCGTGATCTCGTTTGTTCATTTCGTGTTTCATTTGATGGCAAGCTGTGTTGCCACATTTACTACATACATACATACATACATATGTATGTATAAACTCTTAATTTATTTTAATACAGCAAGCCAGTGATGCCAACTTTTGAGACTCAAAACGCGTAAACATTTTTGAATGTACATATACAGATTGTAGTGGTAGACATCTGTCCGATATACATATGTACATATATACATACATAATTGTAGCCCTACATGCGTTTAATCCAGACGTTTCAGGCTGTCCTCGCTATTTTAAAAACATTGGCTAAAATACATGGTCCATTATTTTAGTTAGCTTCCATAAAAATGTCCATCAGAAATGAATTTATCGTCATAAATATTCTTTATTTACTATGAGCATATCCAAACAAATTAACAAAAAATCTGTTTCAAAATCTAGTATTCGGTAAAATATTGTTGTTTATTAAGGTTTTAATATTTGAAAAATGCTTGTTTTCTCATCACAAATCAAAATAATACTTTCCACAGCACCAGCTCTGAGGTTTTTAGTTGAACAACAACAAAACAAATCCGCAAACAACCACCATACAAATAATAATTTCCCATAGAAAAATTAAAAAAAAAAAACACAGGATGGAGAGTGAGAGGCAGAGAGTACGGCAGAGCTTGAGTAGGAAAGTTGATTAGTTTCGTTAAATTTATAGCAGCTGCTTGTGTTTGTGGGAGAGTGAGTGAATTTGTTCGTTACCTTACGTTTTCGCTTTGTTTTTTACTTTTTTCGTTCGTTTATTTCGCCTTTCGTTTGCTGGCAATTGCATGTTTGTACTTGAAACACAGTTTGACGAAACGAGTTTAGTTGAGCGAAAAATTCCAAACGCAATGGATGTACATCGTTTAATTGCTGAAATATACAAGAGGCCCGCTCTATGGAATGTGCTACACGGCGACCATAAGGCGCGTCACTATATACCCAAACTGTGGCAAGAGGTTGCACAAAATGTGGGAATTGATGGTAGGTTTTTTTATTGATAAAAAAAAACTTGGTGGAAAAATAAACTTCTACAATGTTGATGTTTTTGTTTACTTTATATTTCTTTCATTCTCCATTACAATTGCTGTTTGTGTATATTTACATGTACATGTGTGTGTGTACAATATGCAAATAACTCTGTATTTTCTGCTGATGTTTTTACGTTATAGTTGATCAATGCAAACGCAAGTGGAAAAATCTGCGTGATGCTTATCGTGCCGAAGTCAGACGCTCAGAACGTCGCATTGAACGAGACAAATTAATTGGCGAATATGATCCCAATACCAACTACAACAGCAAGTGGGCCTATTTTTCCAGCATGAGTTTCATCGGTGACAACAGACAAAACGCTTCTTACAATGTGGAACATGAAAATACCAACTCGAATTCAAATGACAAAAACCATGATAGTGAGCGTTATAATGACAGCATGTATGATGACAATTATCCTAATATGTATGATATTAAGCTAGAACCCAGTCACGATCATATGGAGGAAGACCTACATCATGGTCGAACAGTGGAAGAAGACGACGACGACACTGCCAACGATATGCTTTTTGAAGAATTTCAAAATATTGCCACGCCACAAGCGGCCAGACGTTTATCAGCCACGCTTTCCATTAACAATCCTGTAGAGCGTAACTCTCCGCCAAAACAGCAGAATAACATAGCTACTACTTCGAATGCTCCAAACTGTAAATGTTCTAAAAGCTCTGAAGATCAAGTACATTTCTTGCAGGATTTGGGCAGAGAGGAACAAAAGCTAATGCAATCTACCAGACAAGATATAACACGTTCCAATAAACTGGATCATGTTGGTGACTCTGACTATAATTTCTTGGTCAGTTTTTTGCCACAAATGAAGAAAATGTCTGAGTTGCAAAATCTTCAGTTTCGTGCTAGAATGTGTGACATGGTATTGAATATTTTGGCACCCTCAGTTGCTGCTCTTGATATTCGTGGTACTAATATAATCGAACAGCCGTTAAAGGAATGTTCTTCGCAGCTAACGGCCTGTGTGAATACGATTAATTCAACTAGTTGTAATAATTTAAATTGATAATTTCCTATTTAATGGACATATAATTTTTGCTTACTCATGTTATGATGTTTTTTTTATTTAATTGACAAAATAATAAATTGATTTATTAGATTAAAAATAAAAAAATATTGATTTTTGAACGAACGTAGGAGGTTAAGACGATAAACCGATTTGAACCAAATCGATGCCAAGGGGATTCTTTTTCTGATAACTTATTTGTAATTCTACTTGTGCGGGATGTACCAATACGAACTTGTTTTTTTAAAACAAAATAAAAAGAAGAATTCATATGAAAATAATGAAATAATTAAGTTCCAACACGACAATACATAAGAGGAGGAGGTTTTTTTGTAACTCGTTTCGAAAAGAAAACCGTTCGAATTAGTTTACTTTACATTGTATTTCGAAAACATTTGCTTTCGAATCGAAATACATAATAACCCCCAGATATCGATTCCTTTAACAAAATTGTTCAATCACATTTTGCCAAAATGATGGAATTCATTCATCATGAATTTTTTAATTTAACGTTATAATCGATTCGATTGACTATGTGTGGACTCCATATATTTTTTAATTGTGCTAAATATCATGATATTTGCGCCGAATTATCAATTAAATTTCGTGAAATTATGCGATCGGTAAATGTGGTTTGCCATAAATTCATTGTTTCGGTGGCTGTGCGACATGTGGTACTATCCTGTTGAATCATCATGTCAGTGATATATGTATGTATGTACATATCAGAGATCGGCAATGAATCGTTTTTTTACGATTCACAACTACTCATAACATTTTAAGTATAAGTGGTTTTACATCATTACAATTTAACTACTCTGAGTTACTCAAACTCACAACAACGTTGACTTATAAATGCAGGTGGATATAAGTATGAGTACAACGCCGACATAGAGCTCATACCATTCCCAATATGTTTGATTCATAAACCGCGGTATTTAGATTTACATTTTAAGAAAAATACTCACATACTCGTAAATTATTCAACTCAGTTAAGTCATTGAAAAAAATTTTCAGCTTATTCCGTTAGGTATTTATACAAAATAAGTAAAAAAAAAATATAAAAACATACAAGTAAGTTTATAGGAAAACATACTTATTGGGGAAAATATAAAATTTATTATTTTATATAATTTTTATAAGCCGGATGTAAAAAATGAACGACACATGAGTGTATGCGAGTCATACTTATTTTTTATCGTCTACATACATTGAGTTAAGGAGAGTATAAATAAACAACATCATACATGAGATTAAGTATGAATATAATAAGTACTTCAAACAAAAAGATGAGTAGTGGTTTCATGATATTGAGACAAGTATGAGTACGTATAAGTACAACACATTATAAGTCATGATTCGAGTATACTCACTTTTTGAGTACTCATAACTGATCTCTGGTACATATCATCAATAATATAACAAAATTTTTAGCTTCTCACGATAGCGCGACCCATTCAGTTGGCAGGAAATTCGGTTAATTTTAAAAATTTCGAAAAAATAAAAATTAGCCCAGTTTCTACTCCAGAGCACATGCAGTGACACGATCAACTAGCTCTTGGATTTTCAGAGGCCTAAATGCGGAAAATTTTGCAATCAACTTCCGAATAGCGGATTCAGATGGACGATTATGTTTACCGAAAATACCACAAATTTTACGAAATATGGCTTCCACAGAGCCGCTATTATCATAGCAAATTTTCGAGCGAAATTGAATTCATTGTTGTAACAATTGCCGAAAACAAGTAAAATGTCATAACTTTCAAGTTAAAAAAAGTTATTGTTGGAAAACCCGTAACATTATAAATGTTTAAATAATATCATCGTCCAAACCGTTTTTAAATTTTTTAAAACCGGATTTTTTTATCCGTTTTTTATCCACATTTTTATAATGTGGCATGAGCGATAAACACCTTCCACCCATATGCATAAATCACTAAGCCCAGAAAGAGCTTTCGTAATCACTGGAGTTTTTGATTCATACTTGCGGATTATAAATCGATCAGCCCTTTCTCTACAAAGCACTGGAAATTTTAAGGATTAAATCTGTTGATATTGTACTTCATGATACGGTTATATAAAACAAGGATTAAGGCATAAAGATTATAAGCTGTTGCACCTTCTGGTATATAGACCTACATAATATTGAAATTGGTGGAATTGATGCTTGGAGTTTAAGATTTCTTTGAAGATTGATGTCTAGGAGAATTAATTTATTAATGACAGGGATAATATCGCACCTATTGCGTATTGGACTCCAAGATTTTTTCGTAGAAAGGATCACAAGCAGCCGGATTATGATTTGGGCAAATGAAGTCTTAAGGATGGTAGAGGCGTAATATTAATTGTGAAAAATGTCTTCCCATCAAACTGCGCTTAATGATCTTAGTTCATGGTCTGAAAATAAAGGACCAGTTCCGAAATAACAGAACAAATAAAGTTGAACATTTCACAAATTGAATGTCACAAGAAGGCACTAAACGATGTTTCTCAATTGGAATGACCAAAGAAAGCCAAGTATATCGTATGAAATAGGTACAGCGATAAGAGTTTTAATCAGGCTTTACGATTGAGGTCATCAGTAATTAGGGTTAGTGATTGTCACACTTTTAAAATCTTCCTGGCGTGTCACGCATTATTTTCAAAAATCACGCCAGATGCAATGCTAGAGCTAGACGAGATGGATCAAGATTTTATAATTATATTTTTTAATCACCGTTCAAACAGAAACAATTTCTAAAATGTTGTTAGTTAATTTATTTACAATGATTTAGCTATCGCGTCGAGTATGCTAGCGTTAAATCGCGTCGCGTCGCGTCGTTTCTGTCCAAGCGGTAACGTCCCTACAAGAACAGTGTCGGTCATTTGTTAGGTAAAATGACTGTCACTGATGAGAGATATATCCATCAAAGTTTCTATCAAGTTATTAAGGGCAATATGAACAAAATGATAGAGACTTTTGTGTCCGTGTGATTTTCTTTTTCTTTCACTTATTTTTTGTCTCTCCCTAACACATGTTGCATACAGTAAACATAAGTTCTTTTACACTGCTGAGTTAGTGCAAAATTGTTTATACGTTAGTTTCGGTCACACATTTCTTGCAGGGGTATTTTCGTTAATTTTTTTTTTTTAATATTTTTTTCAGTTTACTGTTCTCTCCAGTGGGGCCAGATCTAAAAATATTTTAAGAGTATTAAGTTTTATCTATTCAATTCCATATGCCAATGCATCTTCCGAAAGAATTTTCAGTTTGATGGGGAATTCTTGGAGAAAAGAGAGAAACCGAATGCATTTAGAAACAGTGGAAGCAGAGCTCATAATAAAACAAAATTTCAGAATGAACTGCACTGAATTCAAAAACTATTTAAACACCGAAGAAGGGATTTTAATTTTGAAAAAAGTGAAATTAAGTGATGAATATCTTTAGTTTAATTATAAATGTTCCTTTATTATTTTTAGTTATTTGTGATTCGAAAATCGTGATAAAAGTCAATGAATGACTTATTTTTTATTTTTAATACGCTTTTTATATTTGTGTTTACATGATTGAAAAATCAAGAACTGAAAAGTCAATGAATGACTTTCTTGTTTTTTTTTTTATTTTAAAACGTTTTTTATGTTTACTTAATTATTTAAAAATCGAGAACTGAAAAGTCAATGAATGACTTATTTTTTGATTTAATAAAATTAATAACTTCAAAAATAATAAAAATAAAAAATTATTTTTAGAAAGCTTGTCGGTGTCAAGCACTTTCTATAATAAATAAACTACTAATAAACTTTAGTTTTGAATGTTTTTTTTTTCAAACTTGTCACGCCGTCGAAAAAATTAGATCTGGACACCCTATCAGTAATGGACCAAACAAAGAGCTTATTGCGAAGTTGATTTTGGTCATGCGTTTATTTTGGATAGAGAAAGAGTTCCGTTAGATTACTCGAAGTTTTGCAATATTTATTAGAAATTATGTGAAATTAAAAAGGCTACGGATCTTGCGTCAATGGAGTTAAGAAGAAACTGAAACACTCAGCCACTATCGCTTCATATCTTGTAATATTAATTTTTTCTTCCAAACAAATTTTTATTTCTTGAAATTGACACGAGCATTATTTCCTTTGCGTTGTTTGAATATTTGGATATCAAAAATTTGTCATTGGAAACAGTTGAGTATCGCTTGATTCAATATGTAGGAAAATGTTGATCTTGGTAAAGGTCGATTGATTTCATTTCAAATTAGAAAATATGGTGTATAACAGTTTTTCTATACAAAATATTGTGTATAACAGTGTTTTTTTTTATAGAAAATAATGTGTATAACAGTGTTTTATATAGAAAATAATGTGTATAACAGTGTTTTATATAGAAAATATTGTGTATAACAATATCTTTTAAGAGCCTGTGGAAGTACTTCGAAGGGAATGGTCGCCTATATGCAAATTAAAAAACCGGTCAGACTGACTTAAATTTTTGGTAAATTGCTTTAAACGGATGTCTTGTTAAAGGAATTATTTATTTATCAATATATTTTAAATTAATTTATAAATAAATAATAACCAAAACAGAAAACAACTTTCTAAGTTGGTTCAGGAACTTAGTAGAGAATTGAATGTCTTTTCCCTTAAACATAAAAAAGTGGAAAGTGCCTTTCATAGAAAATATTAATGTCTCCTAAAAAGTTGTTAAAAAAAACCCATAGTTCATTTTCAGGAAAGATACATATCTACATATGTATGTATGTATGTAAATTTGGCCAATATACTATCATCCAAACTCAAACCCAACTTTAACTGTTAATCCAGATTCTAAGCCTCGCTCTAAAGCTGTAAAAAGAAATATTAACCACAAACAAATATGTATTTTTCGATGGTTTTTCTGAAGATTATCTTTAACAGCGACATTTGTCGACTTTAAAGTTTAAACAACAAAAGATGCTAACAAAATAAATAGCATTTGTATCTAATGAATTTAAAATGTTTAAGGCGAAAACCCTTTTCTTCACAATACATAAAAGATTCATGCACAGAAACAAAAACTAAATGATTGAAATTCTTTAAAAGTCACATGAAAAACCAAACAAAAAATCCATTAAATGAACAACAAGTGTTTGCACGATCGACACGAGAAAAATCCCAGAATGAATTCTAACGAAAAGAAATATGCAGATAATTCTTTTAAAATTAATAGAGTTTCTTTCTTTGTAAACATTGCGGACGACGGATGGATGGATGGATGGTTTAACAAAGCGACAGTGTGCGCATTAACAAAATTATGTGAATTTTAACACCTGAACGTTAAAGAATGCAGCACAACAAACAATGAAGATGCATGTGGCATGTTGCACTTGTGCAAATACATACATATAAACTAACAGAGACTATAAGACAAGAGAGTTGGATTTAGAAAACAACAGCAACAACAAAGAAACAAAATACATGTTTAAAAAGGTGAACATGATGATTATGATGAAAGATGATTAAGCAGTCTCAACAATGTGTTAAAGATGTTAAATTTGCATTTAACCCAAAAATGGCAAAGAGTACATAGAAGGGGAATGAAAAAAAAACAAATGTTACACGGGTTTTTCTATTTTATTTTATTAAATCTTGTCTTTATTATCATAACGATGATGGCAACATAGGTAGAACGTCAACTTGACTCAATGAGTGCAACTGCATAGTTAAGCAGCCAGGCAGCTTAGACACGAACGATATGGTATAATGATGGGTTGGGAACTTATAGGAATTTAACATGGCATTAAAGATATAAAAAACAACAAATTTCAGTTATGGTTGACTAAAGGTATTCGAAACATTATTAACACTTTTATGGTTATTTAATGATTTTTTTGTTCTTTTCTATTATTTTCTCTTAATAGCAAGTATGTTTTAGTAAGACTTTGGTAAAATGTACCTTGCCGACATTTGTACACTAGAACAAATTTTGGAGCGAATTTGTGAAATACATATGTATTTTTATTTTGATCTTTCGAAAAGTACAAGTGCTCCTTAGGACTTTCGAACGATTAAAACAAATCCTTCATTTTCTATTGGAAAATTGTGTATAACAATTTCTTCTCTGGAAAATGTGTATAATAGTGTTTTATTTAGAAAATATTGGGCATAACAGTTTTTTCTACAGAAATATTGTGTATAACTGTGTTTTCTACAGAAAATATTGTGTCTAACAGTGTTTTATACAGAAAATATTGTGTAAATTAGATTTTCTATAAAAAATATTCTGCGTAACAGTTTTGTCTATAAAAAATATTGTGTATAACAAAGTAATAATAATTTGTGTATAACAATGTTGTCTATAGAAAAAATTATATATAACTGTGTTTTATATAGAAAATATTGTGTCTAACAGTGTTTTCTACACAAAATATTGTGTAAATTAGTTTTTCTATAAAAAATATTCTGCGTAATAGTTTTTTCTATAGAAAATATTGTGTATAACAGTGTTTCTATAGAAAATATTATGTATAACAGTGTTTTCCATAAAAAATATTGTGTGTAACAGTGTTTTCAATAAAAAAAATATATAGTGTATAACAGTGTTTTCTATAGAAAATATTGTGTATAACAGTGTTTTCCATAGAAAATATTGTGTGTAACAGTGTTTTCAATATAAAAAATATAGTGTATAACAGTGTTTTCTATAGAAATATTGTGTATAACAGTGTTTTATATAGAAAATATTGTGTCTAACAGTGTTTTCTACACAAAATATTGTGTAAATTAATTTTTCTATAAAAAATATTCTGCGTAAAAGTTTTGTCTAAGGAAAATATTGTGTATTACAAAGTATGTATGTAATAATAATTTGTGTATAACAATGTTGTCTATAGAAAATGTTGTGTACGTTGTAGCAAATTGAATCTTAATTTTTTGTCCAGTGTACCGCCATAGTTAAAGTGTTTTGTGTGTGTGACGTGTTTTTGTTTTGTTTGATTTCTCTTTAGTACCAGATCATGGGATTAGCATAAAAGTGCGAAATTACACACGTTAGTTTATGTTTTCTACAAAAGTTCCGCTTTAAATTATAAACCTGTACAAAGGAAACAAAAAACCCACCAACAATTGCAGCTAAAAATGCTGCAACAAACAAAAACACAAATTCAAAACAAATCTACATACATACAATTTGGAAATGTGTGGCAACAAGCAGCATACTACTATATAGCAGCATGCTGAGCCTTTGTAAAGCTGCACTTGCAAACAATACATGAAAAAGTAGTGTACCGGGGCACTTGTATACAAAACGCATGCAACAGTTTATAAAGTACGCAATGCAAGTGTTTCTCATTAAAACAGGATGTCATAAAACAGCATTTGGCCATAAAACTACACATCTTAAAAGCGGCACAAGAAAAAAAAACGACCATAGAAAAACTAAAATTATGCACGTGTGTAACTAAATTAATTAAAATGGTTTGCGAGAGTCAAAGAAGTATGGTTGGGGAAAAAGCTGAAAGTTGTTTGAATTTCTACACTACGGTCACACTTGGCAAATATTTGCTAAAAAAAAAAGCGTAATCCCTTATTTTAGCACAAATTTGTTTGACGTTATTTACTCTGTTTTGCAAAATCAAACAGCATCAAATAAAATAAAAATAACTATTTGTTGTGTCTTGTCCTAAATAAAAGAAGTTTTTTTAAATAAATGAACGAGTTCAAATATATTTTATTTTATTTAGGCCCATTATTACAACTTGGTAATAGTTAAAGGTATGATGTTATCGGACAGATAAGAAGTATTTGGTTATTATAAGTCTACTTTAATCTAAAACCGACCGATAAGCTAAAGGGAAGATCATCTTGCCTTTAATTTTATAGTGAGGTTTATGTATTTGAAGTTGCCATATCGAGCCATTACCGCCAAAATAATGTATCCCACACCATAATCGATTGTTGTTTTTTTATCGAAATCGATAGTTCAACATCATTTAAAATTATTAAAATTAAATGTATTACACAAAACAATATTTACATTATAAATTTTAAAATAATGGCTTTATTCAAACTGATTTTATTTAAAAAAACCCTTCCCCTGTACAATTTTGAGTTTGTGGGATACATTTTTTCGGCGGTTATGGCTCGATATGTTCTGAAAAATTGACAACTTCATGAAAAATAAATTAATTTTAATTTTGTTTTGCCAATAAATAATTTGATAAACAAAAATGGAAAGCAGACGTTTGATTTATATTTTTTTCTTAAACAAATATTTTCACAAACACAAAAAATTTACTGTTTCTTGTCAGTAATTTGTCAAAAGTAATCGGTTTTTAACTGGTATTGCCATATTTTAGAAAAAAATTATTTTATTTTACAAGGAAGTTGTAATAACGAAAAATTTTAAAGGTCACTTTATTCCTCACTTTAATTAAAGTTACCTTTTACTATTAAGAACATTAGAGGCAAGTTGTAATAATGGCCCTTAGTGTGACCGACTGTACCTTTAGAAACGTATTAAAAATACCTGTTGTCGACGATTCGAATTTATTTTCTTTCCTACCCAATCTTTAGTACCGTCTATACATTCCATACGTGAAATAGAACTACAACTTCAATTACAGAGCAAAATTTAGTTTAATGTTTTATCATGTGTTGCTGTATTTGTCAGTAGTGTATGAAAAAAAAGTTGTGTGGTCACGTCCAATATGTTTGTGCTATTTTTTTTTGTTCGCAGTTTTTTTGTTGTTTTTGTTGGCGTTTGCATTGCAGTTGGAATTTTATGTGACAATTTCTTACTTCTCTTTTTCATTAATTGCTTGCAATGCTGGCAAATAGCACGAAAAACATGCTCCATTAAATTAAGCGTGCAACACATACAGTACGTTTACTTAATTTACCGTGGAGCAAAAAGATTCCAAATCTCAGTTTTTTCAAAATCCTACTGAGGTTTTCTCAATGCCTGCCCTAATCATACGAATACATTATAAATACGTATACATTAGCGGTATTCACACCGAGCTTGTTAGTTTGTTAGTCGGTAGTTTGTTAATTTGTTAAAATTACCAACTATGAACGACCCCCTTTTTAAAACTTTGTTAGTCTGGTAACTTTCGTAGTAAAACAGCTGATTTATTGTTTTGACACAATTTATTATTCTGGAAAAAATAAAACATGCCACGAGAAAGTGTAAAAAAAACAATTGTAAACCATTTAATTACTCATTTTTTCTTTTGGTTATCCACTACGAGAACAGTTTATGATTTATTAAAATAAAATAAAAAATCATTTATTTAACATACTTACTCTCAATGTACACAAATATTTTTTTAGAAATGTATCACAAATGATTTTTTAAATATATTTATTTAGAAACTGCAACAGCTGATTGTAAGTTACCAACTAACAACTATTTTATCAGGGGTGCTGTGTCGTTAATTTGTTAAATGTTTAGCCGTTAGCGCGTTAAATATACAAAAACAAAATGCGTGTAAAAAAGTAACGATTAACGACTAACAAACTAACAAGCTCGGTGTGAATACCGCTATTATTTCATCTTCCTATATAAAAGCGACTCGCGACATTTTTGTCCAGATAAAATATAAAATTAAACCAATTCAAGCTGAGAGTTGTTCGTAAAAAATATTTTCTCTCTCTCAAAAAGAGAGTCGTCTGAACAAACATTTTGTTCGGAACGAACAGGTGAATCCACCTTTAGAGTCCAACAAAAAACGGGGTTTTTCAAGCCGAAACCGAACCGAAAAATTCGACCAAAAAACCGATATTCGGCCTACTTCGAAACAAACCGAAAGTTTTAAAATATACTATCAAATGCCAAAAAAAAAGACCTATTTTAATTTCATATCAGGTTTAGATAATTTTAAGGTTTCCTAAAGTACCGACACTACTCCCTAAATATTGTTTTTTCTTCTTCAACTGACAAGTTTTTTTAGGAACAGTTTTTACCGTATTCTTAAATATTTTGCAATAAAATATAAATTTTTGATTTCTATTAATTATCACAGACCGAAAATAATGGGTCCACTTTAATTTTTGTGGTTAATTAGCGCCATTTATCATTTAAAATTTGTTTTTCATTTTACATATGTATGTACATATGTATGTATATAACTGAGAGAGTGATTTATAAGAGAACATTTTAGGTTTGTGGTTGAAAGAAACAGAAAAAAAAGAAAATAGCGGATAACCAAAATAACGGAAACATGAGCTTTGAACTTTTATTTCTGAACTTTTAAAATAAATGGCAAAATTTCATTTAATGCCAATCAACGAAGCTTGTTTTGTTACTTCTTGACCATCTTTGTCATATTCAACATATTCAATTTACAATTTGTTAAAAATTTATAAAAAAATACGCTATAGTATGTAAATAAAAGAGAAATTATCAGCCCAATCATGAATAAAAATTCCGCGGGAGTTTTATTCCCTTTTCTCATTTTTCCTATTTAAATTCAATGTTAAAAAATAAAAAGGGAAAAAACTCCCGCGGAATTTTTATTCATGATTGGGCTGAATGTTAACAGCAGTGTTGAATTTGCTGACTATGAATTAGCAAAAGCACACAAATTTCTGCTTAGCTTAAACTTAAAACTTTGTTAGTGAGCAAGCAACAGCGCAGCGCAAGCCAAACAAAACAAAAATAAAACTATTAACTGTAGCTTAACTATGTGATGTTATTTGCTGACAGTCAGCCATAGCAATTCACTTTAAAAAATTTGCTGCTGCTTAAAACTTACAGTTTTTGAATTTTTTTTCTATGCTTTTGCTGAACTAAAAACTGAACTATTTCCAATATTAACAAAAAAGCGCACCCCGCACCAACTAAGGAATTTTTCGCACAAAAAAATTAAAATGCGAAACGCTGATCACCAAAGTATTAAATAACAACAAAAGCTAATAAAGGTCATACCAAACCATATAAACAAAAATCATTTTATAACAGTTATTTTGAGTG
This sequence comes from Bellardia pandia, assembly GCA_916048285.2. NCBI lineage: Eukaryota > Metazoa > Arthropoda > Insecta > Diptera > Calliphoridae > Bellardia > Bellardia pandia. Next base: position 28,073,374 of record OU696531.1, read on the forward strand.
ATTAATTTTTAAAAACAAAATATAAATCACAATTTTGATTTTGATTATATGGACGAGTTATTTTCGGTCTTTGTTAATTATATTAAAAACCTGTATCACATTTAAAATTCCTTAGTCTATGTTTATCCTTTATAAAAGTTACGGTTTCAGTATTATATGGCCGAAAACCGAATACTGGTATTCAGCCAATTTTCAAATACTCGGTCGGGACCTAATAATACACAGATATACATACATACTACATACATACATATGTACCGCAAGCTTGTGCATGGCCGACTATACTTTCTTATTTTTTTATTAGTAAATTTATTATTTAAATATGCAGTTTCATCGTAAATCATAACATTCTTACAGTATATATTTCGTAAAAAGTGATTGTTGTTTAAACGTTTTGTTTTAATTACCTAAATTCTAAGCTACAAAATAGTTTAACAAATTATTAGTTTTCTCTTTGTATTTTTAACACGCCCAGAAATTTGTAAAGTTCATTAGGTCTACTAGTAAAATTATTTTAGCTGTGAAACCTTTGTCATGTTAAGTGTTAAAAAATATTTAAAGCTCACACTACAGCAATGTTAATATATAATAAACTCGGCATTTTATTTGTTAATTTTTTAAATACATATTAAATATTATTAAACAGCTAAATAGAAAATACTGTTCAGACATATCGTTATCTATAGAAAATGTTGTTAAATGCAAGATTTTCTATAGAAAATTCTGTTAGATGCAATATTTTCTATAGAAAATATTGTTAGATGAAAGATTTTCTATAGAAAATATTGCTAGACACAAGATTTTCTTTTTAAAATGTTGTTGGAAGCAAGATTTTCTATAGAAAATATTAATTATGTATATTAAAAAATTAATTTTCTATAGAAAATATTGCTAGACACAAGACAAAAATATTGCTAGACACAAGAAGAATATTGTCATGCATAAGATTTTCTATATTATACATGATATTTATTACAAAAATAGCAGCTAGACACATAATTTTCTATAGAAAATATTGGTAATATTTCGTGATACATATTAAATTTATTACGGGAAAAATATTATAATTCCCTGTCATAAAAGAAATTTTTGTTAATCCTACAACTGCTTGTTTTAACCCCATTTTATGAATTTCCTTAAGCAATCCTGTTTTAATAACTGTAGTGCACATTTTCAATTCTTTCAAACCGAATATTCTTAATTTTACAACATTTCTTTACGCGGTTTTTGATCTTGTTATTGTTAATGTTAAACTTTAGCTGTTGTGAGTAGTTGTTGTAGTGCTGTTAATGCATATTTTTCCACATTTGTGGATCCAGGTGTTTAAATGACATGACTCCTACTCCAGTGTTTGCTGGTGATAGCGGGGCTAACTGGTTGGCTAAACAAAACAATAACAACAAGTACAATTACAACATACATAAATATTGTTGTACAAAACAATTGGAGGTTGCTGCACAACAACAATGGCACACATCACATACATACATACATACACTTACATATGGGTGTAAATATGCAACTTTACAACTAGAATCTAGATGTATGGTTATGCATGCAACTAGTGACAACTACAAACACAACAATAAATATGGTAAAAATTCTTGTTGCATTGCGTTAACTGATTTCTTTTCTTATGTTTAGTTTAAAGTTGTTGCTTTTGATTTTATTTTTTATGTTCTTTTTTTGCTTCTTTTTTTTAGCCTACAATACATAATAGTAAACGAGTCATGTGCCGGCTGTATTGCAGACAGACACAACAGAGTCAAGCTCAAGAACACACCTTAACTTTATTGTTGTTGAATGGGGATAAAGACAAAATTGCAACAACACGTTAAACTTCAATAAGTTCACATGTGATCAGAAAACAAATAAAAAAAAAACAATAGGACATTCTATGCGAAATGTTTGTATGTTTCAATATGTCTGTCCGTATGTCGATTTCATTCTTTCTAGTGCCAGCAACGATTCATCGAGAAATGACTTACACAAACTCCCCTGTAGTAAATAAAATAGTCAGTTGATAAAAAACATTAATTATAAACTAATTATTTTGCAAATGACTACAAATTGGTTTAAATCTCATGCAGATATCAACCAAACATATTGCGCAAGTCTCTTGCGCTGTTGTTTTCTTTGAAAAGTGAGTTTGAAAGGGGGGAAGCACAACATGTAAGAAATAAATAAAAGCAAAATGTAAAAAAAGAAAACAAAAGAAGCTGAAGTCAAATGTCACATGTCAATCAAAGCAAACAAGGTCTTTGAGGTAAACGGTGCTCAATTTTAATATCTTTATATTTTATGTGATAAAAGTTTTTAAATTATATTTCTAAATGCTATTATGAACTCTATGCAATGAAATGTTGCATTGCATACTGCGTTTATGAAAACAGCCTTTCTATGAGCAGTACAAACTTTGCATTTTACTTGTTTTCATTACAACTTTTATTTTAAGTCATTTATTTTTTTATTTTTTTTTAGTTTAATAATTATTTCTATTTATAAATATATATTGTATATACGTATATATATATGTATGTATATATTTTGACAAAAAAGAATTAAAATTAAATTGTTTAAAATTTAATTTAAAAGAAAGTGGTTTTTAAATAATTTAGTATAAAGCGATTATTAATAACCAATTTTTTAATTAACTATAAATTGGTTGGGAAATAAGTAATTAGTAGTCAATTTAAAAGTCATGCAGAGGTGACCAATTGACTACAGCCTATGACATGCCTATGTTAAAATAATGAGTCGACGACAAGAAAAAAAGTCACTTAAGCAACTAGTTGTGTTTATTAAAAAACCAGTTTGAAGTTACTTAAAAATGTGTTTGACTTCCTACAGGGTCGTGGAAATTAATTTAGCGTACATACATATGTAACACTTACATATACATACAATATGTATGTACTTTATACATATGTAGATTTGTTTATGGTTGCAGTCTGAAAATAATTTTTTCTTTGAATATCTTGTTTATATTTTACTTTTAATCAAAAGATTTTCTATAGAGAATGCTGTTCTGCTCTATTATGCACAAGATTTCCTATAGAAAATATTTTTATACACAAGATTTTCTATATTTTTATACAGAAGAAAGTTGAGCCAAGTTTTCTTTAAATGCAAATCTTTCATCTTCTTTGCCAAATTTTAAATCATCATTTAGCAACGGTTAATTTTAGATTACGGATTACATTCTTTTAAAATCCTGCTGATGTTTGGCTAATTGGCTCTTTCGGATTTTTGCTGTAGTTGTTCTTGTTATTGCCCATAAAGTGTGTTCATATTTTGTCTCTTTTGTTGTTAAAGTTGAATGAGTGTTAAAACCATGAATATCGGTTCAATGTCAATTCCGATTCGTCATGGATTTTGCAGCTGTATGACTGTTTATTTTTCTTTAGCTTTTGATTTTTTTATACATATAAAAAAGTTCGTTGAATTTGTTTATTTTTATGGATTTTTTCTTGCAATTTTCGAAAGCTGACAAAAAGCTGTTTACAAAATATTATTGAAAAATAAGTAAAATTGAATGAAAAAAAACTGTAAGAGAAGGGCCACCCATATCTGTGGTGTTTTAATCGTACTCATGCAACACACAGATGATGCAGGAACGAATTAAGTTTTTATGTTTTTTTACATAAAAACTTTCAAAACGTTAATTTTTGAACTGCTTCTTTTATTTAGAATTGTCGTTTTTTGTTATTTATGCTGTAAATGTTTAAATATTTAAATCATCATAAATTAAAAAAGAGGACTGCAAAGTAATAGTGATATTATTCGTATGTTAGGTTCATGGTTTTGCTTAGTTTGTAATTTCATTAGTTATAAGAGTTATTATTGGTTAGTGTTAATTAATATTAAGAGGATTACTAGCTTCTTTTGTTGAATGTCTCTGAAGGAGTTTTTGTTATGTTTTAATGTAAATGAATTTTGTAGGAATATCACTTTAACGATTCCCATTTAGGCACAGCAACCAAATTAATGCACACAAACTAAATTTAATTAAATTTAAATTTTTTTAAATTTTTTGATTTTTAATATTGTCATTGAATAATTTTCGGTTCAAATGGTACTTCATACATATGTACTAGATAGGAGTGAAGATTAACCTCCTGGCCCACGATGTCGAACAATAACGTTCGCTTAGATTCGACTTAAGACACAAACTTTTTATCGTATCGATTTTTTAATCAATCAAGTTAATTTATTCAACAATCAAGTTTGTGTCTTAAGTCTTATCTAAGCGAACGTTATCGTTCAACATCGAGGGCCAGGGGGTAAGACAAATAAACAAAAAACACACTTCAGCTTGTTTGGTGTAATTGCATTAAATATTTTTTGCACGCTTTTGCTGTCTCGCCAGTGTGTTTGGCAAGGCAAAAAAAACTGGAAAAATAAAACAACGGGACAAAAACTCTTATGGTGTTTTCTTTTCTGATATAAAATGTTACACCTTTATTATGTACATTTTTATAATGTTTACCCCACATTTTAAAGATGTCACATTTTTAATGGTCAGAATAGAACATAAAATCACAACAGTGTAACACATTTTTTCATGTACAGCTGTTTTTGTTTTTTGTTAAAAAGATCGCTGGAAAGATCGCTTGAAATAACACAATGAATATCTCTCAAAAAGACCAATGGCAACTTCCCGACTAATACGCAAATTCTTATTAAACTATAAAAATTCTATACAGGAGATATTGTCCTATGAAATTTGACATACATCAACTTCAGAGTATTCATTAATTACGTTCTCTACAAAGCCTTTCACTAAGCGGTTGTAGATTTCTTACTATAATAATATAAAATATTTCATCATCATCAGATGATGTAGATGAATCCAACAATTCATCCAAAATTTCTTCAGCACATGAAAAAGTATTAATATTTTGCATTTTGTATATTTTTTTTTGTTTCTTAATACAAATACACATTCATAAACAAAACAAATGTCAGCTGTTTTATCGTGCGATCAAAAATGCGTAACCACTTGTTTTAGCACAAATTTGTTTGACATTGTTTACTCTTACAAGAGTTTTGCAAAATCAAACAGCATCAAGTAAATTAAAACTAAATATTTGTTGTGATTTGGCCTAAATAAGAAAATGTTTTTTTAATAAATAAACGAGTTCAGATATATGGCAAATATTTGCCAAGTGTGACTGTACATTTAGTCTATAACATTTTTTTAAATTACTCTACTTTCTCTTTTAACTTCCTGTTATTTTTTTTTAATTCAACTTTGAAAACAAACAAGTAAGAGTGCTATATTCGGCTGTGCCGAATCTTAAATACCCTTCACCTAAGCGTAATAAGAAATACAGAAACTACACTAGACTAGAATATCCTAATTCTGTGTTTTCTATTCAGTCTTAGTGCAAATTTTATTAGTATTTGATATATTGTTTGAAAGACAATTTTACGACCAACATAATTTATGTTAAATATTTTGAAATGTTGTCTAATTTTTACCATTTTTAATTGATTTAATTACCAATTCTTACCATAATTTACAGAGTCTGTCTGATGTTCATAATAATCTTGAGTGTAATTTAACAAACAGAGTATAAAAAAGGGGTACAATTCGGTTTTAGTGATTTTGCTCAAAAAAAAAAAAAAAAAAAAACAAAATCAAATAGGGCTTTTACAGGAGATACCAGCAAAAAAAAAATTTGTTGCCGGTCACGCCTATTTTCGAGGGGGGCGGGCCCTTAAAGTTGAAAATACATAGGCCTATATCTCGGGAACTACTGGGTGTCTGATAATTTATAATACATTAAATGAAAGGTATTAAAAATACCTTTCCAACGATATATATCATGATTATAAAATATGGACCGAATATGGGTTAAATCCGAAAAGAATATTTTTTGACCCGAATTTATTTGTTTTTTGGAAATGGTTCTATATGGCAGGTATGACAAATTATGGGCCGATCTTCTTAAATTTTGGAACAGTTATTTTCATGCATATGAGGATATTTCACGTCGAATTTCAACATAATAACGGTATATATACGATATATATTAGTATTAACGTGGATTTCGAGAGTGGACCTTATGTGGGGGATATAGTCAAATATGGACCGATATTCTCAAAATCCAGCAGTTAGATTTAGGCATGTATATAAATGATTCGTGTAAAATTTTGGATTGGTACCCTTATTTATAAGCGATTTATGAGTATTAAAGTGATTTTCGGAAGAGGGCTTTATATGGGGCATACGGTTAAAAATAGACCGAAATTCACAAAATTTTGTGGGATGATTTTTGTATATATTAAAATGATCTGTGCAAGGTTTTGAGTCGGTACCGATATTTATACAATATATATAGGGAAAAATCTCTTTTTCAGATGTGGTCCTTGTATGGGAGCTATGACCAGTTCTGGGCCGACCACCATAAAATTTAGTACAGCAATTTATTTGCCTATAAAGAATATTTATGTCAAATTTTAGCCGTTTAACATTATTTATATCTCTTTTATACGTATTTAAGTGAATTTTGGAAGTGGACTTTATATGGGGTCTATGGTCAAACATGGACCGAATTAAAAAAAATTTCGTTTTGCGATTTCTTTTTGTATAAAACTTATTTTTGCTGAATTTTGTCTTGATATTCCAATTTTATAGGCATTTATTTATCATTAAGCCATATTTCGGGAAGATTTTTGTATGGGGACTATGACCAATTCTGGGCCGACTACCATAAAATTTAGTACAACAATTTATTTGCCTATAAAGAGTATTTATGTCAAATTTTAGCCGTTTAACATTATTTATATCTCTTTTATACGTATTTAAGTGAATTTTGGAAGTGGACTTTATATGGGGTCTATGGTCAAACATGGACCGAATTAAAAAAAATTTCGTTTTGCGATTTCTTTTTGTATAAAACTTATTTTTGCTGAATTTTGTCTTGATATTCCAATTTTATAGGCATTTATTTATCATTAAGCCATATTTCGGGAATATATATATTTGTATGGGGGCTATAAGAAATCATGGACCGATTCTTACTATTTTCCGCACACTTTCTTCTTTTATAGTACAAACAACGTATACAAAATTTCATGGTATTATCTGCAATAGTTTTCAAAATATTGCAATAAAATGGATGAAAAATATCAAATTTTTATGGAGGTGGTCTCACATATAGGTTCATAACTCTGGTTAACCTAAACCGATTTTGCTGATTTTAAATAGCAAACTTCTCGAAAGCACTTCTGACAGAATTATTGAAGGTTGGGATCCCGAGTATATCTGGGGACTTCAAAAAACTGATTTCAACAGACAGACAGACAGACAGACAGACAGACAGACGGACATGGCTTAATCAACTTCGCTATCTATAAGGATCCAGAATATATATACTTTATAGGGTCGGAAAATTTTTTTGTGGAAATTACACACGGAATGACAAACTTATATATACCCTTCTCACGATGGTGAAGGGTATAAAAATGCACTGCATAAAATAAGCTGTGAGCAACTGTAAATATTAAAACATTTATGAGACCGGATTTTATGTAAGTAGGTATGTGAACAATACTTTATACGCTTTACTTATCGAGATTTAATTTAATCTTTTTTATGTTTGAATTCTAAAAAGTCATCGAGAATGATTTTAAAAATTCGCATTTTTGGTTTAAGAACTTTCTGTTCTTCCACTAATTTAAATAATTTCTACTTTTTTGTTTACACTAAATTGCTTGCATTTAAATGCTTACCTGATCTCAGATTTAACTGCCTTTAATGCATTTTAATTAGGCGAACAATAAAAATTAACTGCAATTGCGACATGCTCGATTTTGTTATTTTTTTTCAATACATTTTTTCACTTTCATTCACATTTCTTATTCACAACACTCTTGTATTACATACATATGTTGCTACATACATATAATGCGCACTGCAGCAGAGGACTGCGCTGCTTGTTTCCATGCATATTAATTTTTAGCAATTACATATCTACATACAAACACATTTTTTTTACAACACTAACACCATGTACATAGGTATAATTATATTGGAATTATTACTATTATTATTTAACAATATTTGATTTACATATTGGTAAATTTTATATAAATTTTAAAGAAAATAAAAAGTTATTGAGTTTAATTGTTTTAATTACCTTGCAAACACACCCGGGCATGATTACAAATTGTTGAAAACTGAAAAAGAAAAGAACAAGACAGAAAGAGAATAAAATAGAGTGGGCAAATTTTAAAAAGAGAGGGAGAGTTTTAATAGGAGAGTACTGAAAATAATGCAGTTTTTTTAATGTTATTATTTGCATTTCAATTTAATGTACAAAGCTACTAGAATTAAGACATCAAATCGAATTTGAGGAATTTTGATGCATAATACCTACCTACATTTTTTGTCTTATCATTAAATAAGTATGTAACTACAAACCTAATTGTTACATGCCCAAATTAAAAAAAAAATTAAAAAAAAAAAATAATTAAAAAAAAAAATAAAAAAAATAATTTTTTAAAAATAAAAAAAAATATTTTTGGAATGGTTGAAGAAATAGCTATCTAAAGTCCTTTGGTCAATTTTTGCTAGGACCAATAGGTGAAAAGTTACACGCATTTTAAAAAAACCCTGTATGACCAAAATGGACCAAAATGTCCAACTTTGACCCTCTCTAACTCCGGCAGTTCTTGACTAATAGAGCTGAAAATTTGGGTTTGGCCTACTATTCAATAGTACTAACCTTGTGCAAATTTAATCCAAATCGGAAGACATCGATTTTTAAAATTGGGTCACGACGTGAAATTCACCAATTATATTTTAGCCCGTTATTACTTTTTGCTCGATATGGCTACATTTTAGTTGTACTTTTCTTCCTTTAGTCCAATAATATCGAAATAATGCTATTGGTAATAACCCATTCCTTAAACTGTCCAGTTTTGCCATACACATATTGACATATCCGTACTCAAACGCAGAAGTTGAGAGGTGTTTTAGTGTCATGAATTTATTCAAAAATAAAATTAGAAACAAAATGTCATTAAATACGTGTAACAGTTTAATATACATTAAATATATCCTAAAAGAGATAATGTATGTTGTTCAAACTACAAAATACCTGACGAAGTGTGCTCAAAAATTAATTCGAATGAAACATATACAAAATCTAAATATTTTCGACCAATTTTAAATGTATACTATTTAATACTATGTATTTAATCCACGTATGTACTGTATTTATTAAAATGTAATATGAAATGTAATTCAAATATGTAGGTATCTCATGGTACATAGTAATTTTTTTCTAATAAATTATTTTATAAAAATGTGTTTGTTGTTTTGATTTTTAAAAGAAACATTTTATAATTTAGCCTCTTTTCGCACTTTATCGAAAATTTTGAGAGGATTTTTTTTTTCAATTTAGCCCTTTTTCCAAAAATGTTTACGCGTTTTGAGTCTCAAAAGTTGGCATCACTGGGTGGAATAGAAACACTATAAAAACAATGGTAAAAAATGAGAGCAACAAGAATGTAAACAAAGAATTAAGCTAGATTTACACGATTGAAATTTTCTTCAAAATTGCTCTTCAAAATGCTTCAAACTCGTGTAAACAGCAAAAATTCTTAAAATTTTATTTATTTAGTAGTTATTAATAGTTATTAAATAAATAAATTTTTAAGAAATTTTGCTGTTTACACGAGTTTGAAGCATTTTGTAGAGCAATTTTGAAGAAAATTTCAATCGTGTAAATCTAGCTTTACATATTGCCCATGGTGAAATTAAATTCACCTTGATATTGCCATATTTCACATATTTATGGATGTCAAAAGTTAAAACAAACAATTGCAATATTCACGCTTGCCAGATTTGACGATTTATCGTCATTTTGACGATTTTGGGTTAGGAAAATGGCATTTTGACGACTGGACGATTTTTACCTTTAATTTGATGATTTTGAAATATTTTTCAGTTTACATAATTTTTAAAATAATTTTAAACTTCTTTAAGAGCAAAGCAGTTTTGCGTCAATATGTTATATTAGTAACGAGCAAAAGAGATAGCACTTATAGAACTTAGTTATTTTCGTGTTGATAATTATATATATATATATGTACATTATATATATTATATATTAAAGCACCTTATACATTGTAAGAGTGCAAATATTGAAAATTTAAAAAACAATGCTAAAATATTTTAGAATACTCACCCCTATCGTGAATAAAAATTCCGCATGAAATTTGTTCCCTTTTCACATTTTTCCTATTAAAATTCAATGTTAAAAAAAAATAAAAGGGAACAAATTTCATGTGGATTTTTTATTCACGATAGGGGTGACTATCTCTAAACTTATTTTATCAGAACAAACGTAAACGAAGAAAAATTAGAGATGAATGGCTTAAAAATCCCAAAATAAAGACATGGGCAGAAAAGCGAAACAATATTTTGCAAATATTGTAAAAATGTTTGTAAAAGTTGTACCTGATCTAATAAAATTGTTCAATTGCAATATATATGTATGTATGTGTAAATTTTTATTATTAAGAACTTTTGTAGTTCTTAATATATGTACATACAATTTTATATATATGTACCCTGCAAATAACGCGACTAGTCCATACATGCATGTAAAGACTAGTCCAAAGAGGAGTAGGAGTACTCCAAAACTACTCCAAATATATGAAAAAAAGGTGGTCCATTTAACATTGCGATGTCCTAGGACTGGACCATATAACCCATCGGAGTAGTCCCAAAACTACTCCATGGAGTACTCACGAGGGTTAGTTTTAAACAACAACAACTCAATATGCAATCGTGTTAACACGAAACCATGTCGTTTAACTACAAACTCTTGTTTAACTATGACATGGTCCATGACTGCATAACATTGGACCATGTTGTGAGTAGTCCATATCATCTAAAATGGATCACGTAGTCCAATATTATTTGCAGGGTACATACATGTTGATAAAGTATTGTAAATATATTTAAAAAAAAAAAATTTACTATACTTTATAGTTAAAAATGCAGTTGATCTCTGTATTTTGTTTATTTTGTTTTGTTTTTGTTAAATAAAATAATTATTTTCTTTGAGAAATGTTTTATTTTCTATTTTTGGCGATATCTTGACGATTCCTTAAAATTAGTATGACGATTTGTACGATTTTCCGTTCGAAAATTCTAAAATTCTTAATTCTTAAAGAAAATTGTATCATAAACAACTTTGTAAATAATGGTTTTCAATAATTTATTTCAACTTCTACTCACTAGATCTTAACTAAATCATTTAACATTTTTTATTATAATTTCTTATTATTTATTTAATAATTTTAATAGTTTAATTGCACTTGTAATTGGTTTTAACTTGTTAACTTATTGTAGGTGTTTAACAGCAAAAAAAAAATCACAGCAAATTTAACAATTTCAATTAATTTAAATATAATAAATTATAATTTAAATAGAATATTTATTATGATGATTATCTCGCTGCTCGCACTGTAACTACGAATGAACGAACAACTAACGATCGAGTAATAGAAACATTAATCCAATTTGTTAACAACATGCTTGTGATCTTATAATTAACAAATAAACCTAATTCGAGAAATACTTTTTATTATTATTTATTTATGTATTTAATAAAAACAATAACGCCTGCAGTTTATGAATAGAAATAAAAAAAAATAATTAATAATGTTTTTGTTTTTTTAAGTTTTATGGAAATTGTGGTGCTTAACTAATGTAAATAAATCATAAAGTTTTTTCAGAAATGAATAAGTTTGTATTTTATATGGAAATAAAGTAATAAGTGGTCATAATATATGGATTATTTTAATTTAGATTTAAATGATCAGTTTGCCAACAAGTGACAGTGGTTTGGATTAGTTAAAATGCAATTTAATTTGATTTAGTATTAACATATACAAAGATCCTGGAATCAGTGAAGAGGAATGAACAATCATTCAAGGATCATTAAAGTCTCATATTTTAACGAATTTCTATAGCTTACAAAGCCACTGAATAACCTCTTCAGCTGAGGGATATAAATTTAATTTCTCATAATATTAAGGAAGCAAATCACTAATAAATAAATTAAAAAAAAAACGTGATAAAACTACAAAAACAGGACTCTGAAACATTGAATCATCAAAGCAAAGTATGGGAAATATCAGCAGACAGGTACTATTCCAACCAACCAATCAGCCAGCCAATGAACATTAACCATTCAAGTACTCACGATTTAAACGACTGGGCAACTTACACAATCCAACAATTATTGTGGCACTTAAGATGTATAAATTACACTAATTTAATTGCGTGCAATGAAACGCATTATTTTGATCAACAATCCCTTCACTCAGTAACAACAACAACACAAAAAAACAAATAAATGCTTAACAGTCAACCATAAACAAAACCTGGAACAGACAGTTGAAAAAAGAAACGAAACGAAATCGGACCTTAATTATAAACACAACACGTCATAGGATCACAATGTGGTTGGCCTTAACAGACAAATCACTTAAAATTATTTTAAGTTTCTTTATGGTTATTTATTTATTTATTTAGTTTCTGTTTTATAAAGAAACAACACACATAAAAAAGGTTTTAAATAATGGAAATTTTGTGATAATCGTAACGAAGCATAGTGAATATAGTATTATGTTCGATTTTGGCTTGCAAGTGGTTGCGAGGACTTCAAGACGCTCCTAATAGGAAGTCAACCTGTTGCACAGCAATGAAACAAGAATTTTGGAAACAGTAAGGTGTTTGTAAAATTGTAGAGCATATTTATATTGCACAGTGATTTAAAGAAAGTAAAAAAACATACGCCTGTTTTTGGGAATCTGTGGCAGGTTAGGTAATTAAACCACCAAAAACATTGTTTTCAAACTAAAATAAAGTAAAGAATTTATGTGAAAATCATTGAAATTATTATTGTAAAGTAAAGAGTAAGGTTTGTCAATTATAAAGGTGGATTCACCCATTTGTTCTTAACAAAAATTTTTTTACTGAGATTCTTCATCCATTTCGAACGATTTTTCTGAAAAATCAAAGCTGCCATGTGTAAACAAAATCTATTAGTTTTACAAGTGCGGCCATTGATTTATTTTGCTTTGGGTTTTAAGTGTCAAAATACAAATATTAAATTATTTTAAAGTATTGTGTATTCAAAATCACAGATATAAATTCAAAATGAATGAAAAAAGAAAGTTGCTTTTGCTGATGGCCATGGAAATACATAAGACATTGTTATTTGTATGAAAAAAAAATGCAACCTATTGGCAACTCAATTCATTTTTGTCCAGAAAAAATATCAAATTAAACCAATTCAAGTTCGGAAAAAATATTTTCTCTCTCTCAAAAAGAGAGACGTCAAACTTCATATAAAAAAAAATTGTTCGAACAAAATTTTTGTTAAGAACGAATGGGTGAATCCACTTTATTTGAAACATGATAACAGACAAATGTCTACCACGACCACGTATACAGCTGTCTGAGTATAAGACTATAGTCCGAGCAAAAGACGGTAGGCTTAGTATAATACGGTAGTCTGTGTATAAGACGGTAATCTGTGTATAAGACGGTAGTCTGTGTATAAGACGGTAGTATGTGTTTAAAGAATTTACGCCTGAAAATTATTTTTAATTATTATTTTACATGCCAAAGTGATACGAATTTTTCCTTTTTATTTTTTAATAAATTTTATATGTAAAGAAATTAATAATTAAAAAAATCATTATAACTTTTGTATTTTGTAATAAAACTTTATCGCGGGGATGTTTTAAGTAGGTACTGCGTTTAATGAACTTTTCAATGTAACGGATCGGGCTCACAAGATATAGATTCGATAAATCGCGAAACTACTGTAAATAGAAAATAGAATAAATTGCTACTGAAATCTTGAAAAATTCTGTCGGCCTCCTCTGCTTAACAAACCACTGTGTACCATAGAATATAAAAAATTACTAACAACTTAACAAAGAACCCCAAAAGATGACTCACCAATCAACCAACCAACCAACAACCATTGAAACGTCAAACGCAGAATTGAATATTTAAAAAACAAGCAAGAAACTACATTTTATTCCCATAAAACAGTGATTGAAAGAAAAGAAATTGGAAAAAATCCATTGAAAAACAAGAAATGCAGGTGTCAACCAACAAAAGAATCTGTATAAATGTTTATGATGTAGAAGAAAAAAAACAGAAACAAACAAACGTTAAAAAAAATCAGGGCATATACTAAAAACTGACAAAAATCAGAGACTACATCTACATACATACAGTGGGAAGAAAAACTGTTCGGATGTTTTGCATTAAGGCAGGTGCTTTTGAAAGCGCTCATGCGGCCTATGCCAATAGTATTCTTTTCCGTCAGTTTGGTATCGGTTGACTTTCGTTTCGTCGCTCCAAATAACCCGTTTTCTATTTTTTCTTTTTCCTTTTCACACAGGCTACTAAACCAATTCTATTTAATGCGCGTCTAACCGTAATGGAACTGATATCCTTAACCATACTTTTTGTAGCATTTTTCGGAGTCTTGATGTCCTTATTATGTAGCAAACGTTCAATCTGCCGGGCATCGCCATCAGAAAGCAGTCGACCGAAAGCAGGGGCCAAATTACCGCATTCGATATCGAGTAAAATTGATCGTAATTTTCTTATTTGAGATTATGACATACGATATCGATATCATAATTTCGATATCGAAATCATTTTTCGATAGGATAGCTCATTCGATTACGAATGCGGTAATTTGGCCCCAGTATTATTTTCATTATCATACTTCCTTAATGCTAAACATCCGGACAGTTTTGCTTCCCACTGTACAGACATATGTCAAAACTTCACTACAATTTTGGAGAATGGAGATGAAAAGCAACAAAAAAAAAGAAGAATTTAAAGAATTCACACCCAAAAAAAAAAAACAAATAACACCACCATCATTACTTATACAATTTTAGCCTTGGCTAATGCATTCATGTTGTTTTTAAAGGCTCGAGCCAAAGGTTTATTTAACTTTGTAATTGCTTCAATATTTTATTATGATTGATTTTTGTTAAATGAATGTAAAACAGAAGATGAATTTTGGAATTTATGGTTTGCCATTGCATTAGTTAGTCATTCAACTGGATTTTAACAAATTAATCAATATTTTGTGCATGAAATTAATGGGGATTTGTTTAGTAATATTTCAAGTTAGAGAAAAAAAGAGCAATGCGTGTAAGGTTGATTCATCAGGGTTTTAATAAGATAAATTACTTTTTTTTTTAAGATTTACAAAATAAAAATAATTTACAACATCTGAATATGATTTTATATGACAACACAAAACAACGATTCAGTTTATAAGCCATTCATTTCGAAGTAATGCAGCTGGTTTATAATCATTACAAAGTATGTTACTTAGTAATGTTATATCAGGTTTTATTTCCCTAAAACGTCTGTTTTCCATTCTACAGCTAAATAAATTACAAATTAACAGCAGCATTCGGTAACAATATCTTAACACTGTCTTTCTTTAGGCAACTAAGATTTAATTAGTTTTCATTTCTGAGGTGTGCACATATTTTTTACAACGTGTAAAACTTATGAGTTTCCCATAAATTTTAAACTTTATTGCAAAGTAATTAAAAGCACTTGTTTAGGACACATTTTCTTGCAGAGAATCTTAAGTTAATAAATTTTTAATACCCTACATTGCGGACACAAGATTTAACATTACAGAAAAGCAAATCTCAAGCTTTGGCATCTCATATAGGACGTGGTTTTCTTAAAATTTCAGTATTTAGAAAGCTTTTGATAAATAAATAAAGTGTGTAAAATTAGTTGAATAGACTCATATATGTAAATCTAGCAACTAGTTTAAAATGTTAAGAATAAAGATATTGTTATGGTCAAATACTTTGACTATGATGATCAAACCATTTTGTCATGTTAAGCTGTATTTCTAATGATTTTTGGTTAAGAAAGATGCTCTTAGCATTGTCTGGACCAGAGATCGGCAATGAATCGTTTTTTTTACGATTCATAACTACTCATAACATTAAAATTTAACTACTCTGAGTTACTCAAACTCACATCCATAGCTGCCAGATTTATCGTCATTTTGACGATTTTTGGTTTCAAAAATAGCAAAATGACGATTTGACGATTTTTTTATTGAAAATGACGATTTCCTGAATTATTAAAATTTTCTATAAATTGTTAGTTTTATTAATGTTTTTGTTACCAAATTCTCTCTTTTTTTGAGACAACAACTATTTCAAAAACAAAACTAAGTGATAGTAGTGTTTTCTTAATTATTGTTGTTAAGTTCAAGTAAAATAATTCCAAATAATATTGAGACAGGATAGTCGAAATCAAGAAGGATAAAATAAAGATTACGCCATGCGCATGATTTCCCGTTATGTGACGTAGAAGGGCCATTCTAAGGGTTACCAATAATATTTCATGTGTTAGAATTAAAATTTCTTGCGAAAAATTAATGTTTTATGTGATAGTTGGTAACCTTGCAATTGAAATCTCTGAGAGTTCTAAAATAAAATCTGTTTAAAAAAGAAAAACAAACAAAAAAAAAAAACAACAAAAAATATAAGCATGAAGAGTGCAGTGAGCAAAACATGAGTAAAAAAAACAAGTGAGAAAAAATTAGCCAATAGAAACACAGAATGTGTGACGTCACAGGGCCAAAATGCGCAGGACATTTTAAAATTTTACGCGTGTTGGCGTAATCTTTATTTTATCATTCTTGGTCGAAATTACTTATTTATGTGTAAACATAAAAATCAATTTTAAATACTGAATTCCATGAACTAAAATTTTAAGAGGAAACAATTTCTGAATTTCCACGGGGAAATTCTTCTACAAAAACTTCTCCTATTTTAACAAAACGTCGAAAGCATATTCAGCCGAATAAATTTAAATAACAAAAATACGGAATTCTTTGAAAATGTGTTGAATTCTATACTCAAAATGTTATTTAAAACTTAATAAAATAAATTGTTTTGACATTGTAATTTAACCTGAATTAATAAAATATGCTGAATTCAACAATTTATTTATAAAATACTGTTTCACACTATTCAGTTTTAGCAGACCAGTTTTTGTTCAATTCTCTTTTGAACTTGCCATTTCTTCAAACATGTCAATTCAATTTTCGTACTTTTTAATGTAAATCAACATGCATGAAAAAAAAACAAAAGGAAATAAGAAAATTGACAGTACCGTCAAGTTTGTACCCCTTTTATTCTTATTTCCCTTCTCTTCCAAAAATACTTGCCTTGACGAGTGAGAATTATAGAAGTGAAAACGGACTAAGATATTAAATATTAAATATTACACAAGTTGTGTTTAACATAAAGTTTTTTGTGATTTGTTATGTAAAAAGTTAAAATTTACGTATTTTGATATGTATTGTACAAGAGACTATATAAAATTGAATTTTTATGTTTTCGTTTTAATAAAGATTTCAAAATACTATTAGAAATAGTGACTTTTTATTTTTCCGATTTTTTTGACGATTTTTAAAATTCGAAATGACGATTTATTTCTTTTTTATCGGGATTTTGGCGATTTTTTCCGAAATTCATCTGGCAGCCCTGCTCACAACAACCTTGATTTGTAAATGCGGGTGGATATAAGTATGAGTACTACGCCGACTTCGAGCTCATACCATTCCCAATATGTTTGATTCATAAACAACGGTATTTAGATTTACATTTTAAGAAAAATACTCACATACTCATAAAGTATTCAACTCAGTTAAGTCATTAAAAAAAATTTCAGCTTATTCCGTTAGGTATTTATACAAAATAAGTAAAAAAGAAATATAAAAACATACAAGTAAGTTTATAGGAAAACATATTGGGGAAAATATTACATTTATTATTTTATATAATTTTTATAAGCCGGCTGTAAAAATGAACGACACATGAGTGTATGCGAGTCATACTTATTTTTTTTTATCGTCTACGTACATTGAAGCGTTTAACCTTAAATGAAGGTGCCTTGAGGAAAACTATTTTAATCTAGGGATATAATTGCTATATAAGCGTTGGATTAAGTGTGTTGAAGTTTCCCGAGATTATATTGAAAAATAAAAATGTTTTTGAAAAACTAACTATTTATTCTCTTTCTGTGCTAAGCTAAGAAGTTTCCGAACCGCCCTCATATTTATTTGTCTTATATAAAGTCGTTTTATTTAAAAATCAATCAACTACTTGGAAGGACCATCGTCTAGATATTTACAAATCACTCAGTTGGTTGGTAGGACCTAAGAAAGCACGTAGTAGTTAATTTTAAAGTCACCTATAACTTTTATAACAACATTACGTTACTGCCTGTTCAAAAAATAAGCATAGACATTAATATTTTTCTGCTTTTTTTCATGTTGCATTTTCAATAATCATAAAATTTAAATATCAAATTACTCAAAACAACTATGTTGTCATTAATGATCTTGGCATCCTGTAAATTTGCCAGCTTCCATATGTATGACTGGTTTCTGCACTTGCTTTCCAAAAGAGAAAAAGGTGTTATAATTGTCAGTAAAACATGCAGCAGGACAGGGCTATACAAATTAATGAAATTGTTAATGGAAAAAAGGTTCTTTGAGTAAATCTGCGGACAGAAGGAAACAAGAAACAGTAATTCATTAATTTTTAAGTTTCAAGTCCCCTCAAGAGTTATCAAATAAGAAAGAAAAATTAACACTAACCAAACCAAGGGGAGTTTCTATAAAAAGCTGAGAAAACATTGCTAAAGAAACATTTTCTAATTTTTTATGTGATACAGCTTTGAACGACTCAGAGAGAAAAAACAATAGTTTTAATCTCAATATAATTAGTTTAACTTGATGCTTTAAATCCTCTTCAGTTATTTTCATACTCAATTGATTGATTTTATATTTCCTGTGTTTGAAAGATCAGTAACAAGGTTTAAGCCAACATTCAAAAGATTCATTATTTTAACAAAATATCACGACTATACTCTCATATAAAAGGTCAATCATTCAATTTTTCTTAATTTTTTTTTTCTTTTAATAGACTTACAGCCGGGCGGTCAAATAACAAGTTTAATCATTAAATCTTCAGTATTTTTTTCTGTTAGAGATTTATTTCAGTTTATATATAGTTTTTATTTCAATTTGTTTTTATTATTGTTTTTGTATCACATTGTTTGTCTGCGTGATTTCCTTTTTGAAGCAACAAACAGACAACAAACATCACTTTTTAACCAGCCAAGTAATGCGCGAGAATTCTTGGAATTAAGCGTCAATTGATTTACTCAGGTGTTTGACTGGTTGTATCTTTTAAATACACTTAGTTTGTTCGTTCTATCTACCGACTTATAAACATTTTTATGGCCATAGAAATAGATAGATGAATGACTGACTGTTTGGCTGGCTGGCTGTATAGATGTTGTAGGTAAAAATGTTTGTACTAATCGTCTAGAGTGCATGGTTAACTAGAGGATTACCTTCAGTTCAAATGTAAGGTAATCAAATGTAGTTGATGTAACCCATAACGTCAAGTCATTGCTGGGTCAGTGGTGTAGTTTGAAATTGAAATTTCATTGACAAGGAAAATAATGGAAATCCCTCTTCAGTTATACAAAGCATTATATAAAATTTTTTTGAAGAAAACCTGCTGGCTGTAGAAAACTAGAACTGCTGATGATTTTGCTTACCATAATGGCCTTTAAAGGCTATATAAGTTTGATTTGTGTCTGATCCACTTAGATTACAAAGACTAAACTCTGTATTATAAAATGACATTTATGTACCATTGACTCTGCAATACATTACCTCAGTTGCCTTAAATAACTATTTCCTAAATTGCTGTACAAAAAAGTTTAATAGAAGTTTAGTAGTAATATTGGGTGTAGTGACTACACCCTAGAATACTTAGAGACACTAAAGTGATAATTGTCTACACGTTCGATTACCTACGACATATTCAATAATTAATTGATTTTTCTTGGCATTACAAAGTGCACATAGGTACCAGAGAACAGATTGATTGGTTAATTTTAGATTTTGAATACAATCACAAAAAACGAACCTCATGTTGACAACATAAATCAATTCCGTAAAGCAATACATGCCATTATTCACAAAACGGAGTGTAACGAAAAATGATGCTTGCATTGCATGCCTTGTACAAATGTAAACGTATACTCCCAAAGGCAACGAATACTTAACGATTGGTACGAATGGTTAACGATTGGTATGAATGGTTTCAATGCTGATTGTATAAGTTGTACATACTAACAAAAAATATCAAACTTTACTAGTTTACTGTCAACAAATCGCACATAAAGCAACAACCAAAAAATATTTATTTTCTCATTACGTTTTGTATTGGTTTTGCTCTTTCTTTATGTTTTCATTCATTGAAAGCAACGAATACTGGACGAATGGTGTGAATGTTTTCAGTTTTTTCATGTGGCATTGCATTATTTCTTTGCTTGATGTATATCGGCATAACAAAAAGGGAATGTAAAATAGCAAACAGTAATAAGGAATGAGTAAACAAACAGCAATGCACATTTTTATTATTGTCGAGTAAAAGCAATGCAAATGCAATGAATTTGCGAATGGTTAGCAAATGTGATAGGTACCTTATGCAGTGCATTTCATTTTGTTTCCAAAGCTCCATAAAAAGAAAACTAACGGGAAATTCAAAAAGAAATTGGTGTCATTTAAAAGAAAAAATGCTATACTCTGACAAACAAAAATAATTTCTTGAAAAAATGTTCAATTTAATATATACATACATACATACATAGCTTATTTTATACAGGCACATATGGGTGTCGAAAACTTGAAGTTTAAATGAAAAATGTTTTTATGAGAATTCCAAAAATTTTAAGACGCATGCGCGGGCCAAAGATATCACTTAATTGAATATTTTTTTTCAAGTATTACCTTTTTAAGCTAAGACAGCAAAATATTACTATTAGAACTTTATTAATTAACTTTTATTTTTCCCATACACAAGCGATCCACCCTACTTTGTAGTCAATGAGCGGGCTCTTATGTACATTTAAAATATTTCAATAAAATTGTAAAGACTTCCATTTAAACTAGTAACACAACAAAATTTTGCTATTCAAAGATGATATAAGACAAAGCAAAATTTCACCCCACCTTATTGTTTATGTTTCCTGTTATTTTAAACACCCCTTCTCTAAACTACGACTGTGACTTATTCACCACACCAACCTTCACCATCGTCATCATCAGCAACAGTTTTTGATTGTGTGATGTTATTGTTTTTTTCTTTGTGGTGTTTATCTCTCAGCTATTACAGCACAGTCATCATCACCCTGGGAACACATTTAAACTCATATGCAACACACGTGTATACGAGTACAAACACAGCAAGTCTTCCTCAATAATTTTAACAATTCCTCAGGTGTTTAAAATAGATTGTTTTACGAACAAATTTTAAAAACAAAAACTCACACATTTATGTGTTACAAATGTGTTACAAAATGATCAAAACCAAACCAAACCAAAAAATTAGCATAACTGAAAACATCACCAGCAAATCCGAAACTCAACATATTTCAATCTCTAATTGCCTTTGTTTTTCCTTGATAATTTTTGAGGAACGTTTGCACTATTAAAAAACACTTGTGCAAACTTTCAAGTCTTTGATTGGATTTAAATAAAATTCGGATTTCAATAAAAAATACAGAACCGGTGGCTTTAACACAAGAATGATTTTATTTTTAAAAATGGTTCTTAAAACTATTTGACATATAAAAATATCCCAAGCTTAATGACAATTTCAATAATGCTTGACTTTAAAATTTACTAATAATTGTAAAATTATAATGATTGTTTAGGAACTTCAAATGTATGAATTCATGTACAGTAGATTAATTGAGATTTTTGAACTTGTTGACTTGCATATTCCAAAATTAAGCTTTAAAGCTAATGTTGTTAAAAACCCTTCAATGGCTAGAAAGTACAGACATTTTCAGATCTGTTGAGCGTAAGTCCTATTTCCATTCGTAGTGCAAAAGGACGAAATCAATAATTTAGGCTGGGTCTCAAAATGGGCGATGGTGTTGCGAATAGTACGCTCAGTAGGCCGATTATTTTGACCATAAGTTGAGCGAAGTGCACGAAACACATTCCTCACAGAACGTGAATTTTCGTAATTTTTGATTTGTAAACGTTGTTCAGGCGCAAGTCTTTCCATTATGAAATGCCAAACAATACTTAACAAAATCCACATGCCAGCATGACACGGCTCACACGTGATCTGTCAAGAAAGGCTATTGGAAAAAGTATCTCTACTTGAATCAGCCATTATAAGAAAAGTTTGCCGGCCAAGTTTCTATCAAAAATCAAAAAATGAAAAGTTTCGCCAAATTGAACCCATCATTGAGAAGTTCGGCAAAACGCCAGCTTTATTTGAAGTGATCATAGAAACTTAGATGGAACCATAAGTGATATTAATCTCATTAAATTTATTTGATTTCGTTGTTGCTTAACAAAATTTAATTGAAGTTAGATTTTTAATCCTAATTTAAAGACATCATAGTTGACACATGAAATATATGAAATATTCAAACCAAACACTTCTGTCCCAAAATTGTTTGAACATGTAACTTAAGATATCTCTCTGCTTCATAACAAATGTGAATCAATGGGGACATAAATCATAAATAAACTTATCACATTCTATGAAAATAAACAAATTTTGTTATCTATGAATGAATTTTTCTTTAGAAATTCTGTGAACACTTGTTTCTTTTCTCGTATCAAACAGAAAAAGAAAATAAATATTTAACAATTGCATGACTGATCATTCATAGATACACAAACTGACTGACTGACTGACAGATAAATAAACAAACACTTGTTGTCAGTAAGTTTTACATTAAAAACTCATAAAAAACTCAGAAATAAAGAAATTTCTCTTACATTGGAATTTGATAAGAGATTTTTTTTTGTAATATTTGTAATTTAAGATAAGAAGTACATGGAAAAGAACTAACTCAATAGTGAACTAAATGTTGAGGAGTTGTTTGCGTACATAAATAATATTTTATTGAACATTAAACGATTTTATACAGACATACATATGTGCATAGTTTTTCCTCTAAGGTGGCCTTTGAAGTGTTTTTCCAAGTGTTTCTTGTTTTTTCATAAGCCTTCAACTATCAACACTTGTTTATTAGTGTAAGAAATTCTTGGATAGTTTATAGATAAGAATAATCGTAAAAAGAAAATTTTTATTGTTATTCAAGAACCAAAAAAAGTAATTATTTATGTGTATTTTAAACTCTTTTTTCCTCAACACCATTTTCTGATAAGAACTGTTTGCTTAATATTAGAACTTACTTTAGCAACAGTTTAATTAATTCCTAAAGAATTTTAAGTAATAACAAGTTTTCAACAAGTATAGGGTGTTTTTTCGGATGTATAGAACTTTGAAATTGAATAATACAAAGATAATTTTTTCCAAAAAACATGAAATTTATTTTATTTAAAAGATAATCTTCTTTCATTATAATTTATATATGACTACTGGCATATGACTGGCTCGGACGTAGTCTAATCTGGAGGTCAAATTTTCGATGACTTTTTCGTATATCGGCAATAACGCGGCGAATGTTGTACTCCAAGTGGTCAATCGTTTCGGGCTTATCGGCGTAGACTAACATATCATCACAGAAATTAGTCAAGTGGCTTTAAATAGCACGATCTTGGATACCAATTCACGGATCCGAAACGTGAAACTATGCGGTTACCAAACGTTTCCTTTAATAAATCAATTGTGCCACGAGCTGCGTGATATTTTGCGTCGTCTAGTTGAAACCACAACACCAGCCCTTTATAATTGTTCAATTGATAAACGAAAAAGTTAGTAATCATGGCTTTATAGCAGTCACCATTAACCAATTATCCCATCAGCCATAAATAACACCAAACAGTTGGTTTTTATACCCACCACCAAAAAGATTGAGGGTATATTGCGTTTGTCATTCTGTTTGTAACACATCGAAATAATGGCCATAGAACCAAAAAGTTTATATATATTCTGGGTCCTTTTAAGATTCTAAGGTGATTTAGCGCCATGTCCGTCTGTCTGTTGTTGGCACGATAGAGCTTTGAAAAAAAGACATAGAACAATGAATTTTTTACCAAACATTCTTTGATCCACCGAAATGTTTGGTATTGCAAATGGGTAAAATCGGTCCATTTTCACAAACCAATTAAGCTTGTTGCCTTATCCAGGCAAAGTAACATTGTCTTTGCCTGAAAAATTAGGTTTCCAGAAAAACAGCGGTAATTCTTAAATAAATTTTGAGAAGTGGCGAATTGAATCACGAATTTTATGATTTTCAGAAACCAAAATGCGGCAATTAAGCTTTTTGTCATATTCAAACAAAAGAAAATGTCAGTCGTCTGCATAAATGATTTTTCCAGAAAAGCTGCATCAAAATCATTTATCATTTTCTGGAAAAATCATTTATGCAATTCATAAATGAATTTAGCGAATTGGCGAATTGAATGGTCGGCCAAACATATTAACCAAATCCTCAATTCTTCATAAGTTCGAGGAATTGACAAATTCAGATCATCTTCACGTTTCGAACTGGTTAAACAAGCGTTGATTATGTAGCAAACTAGTTGACTTAAATTTATCCATTTTCATAGTGCGATTTTAATATTTGAATAAAATTTTCTAGTGAAATTTTTATCAAGGAATCTATCACTGATATTTCAACAAGCAAAATGTCAAAACTTTCCAAAATACCTCTTTCGTAAAACAAAGTTCTTAATGAAAAAACTTTAGCAATATTTGTGCTAAATGCATCATTTGATAGTTTTAAAACCAGAACTTGCATTACCAAGTGATTTAAATGAAAAGTTTTAAAATTTAAGGCCATCTCTTCCATCAATCCTGTGAGAAATTAGGGAACATTTACAACATTTAAAAAAATTATCAAACCATTTGTAGAATTAATTTCATGCTAGATATATGCCACATCATAAATTAATTTGTTTATACACATATCCATATGTAGGTACTGACATCCAAACGCCCCCCTTTTCCTACATAGAAGAACTTGTTTATGCTTCCCAAACCCGTTTGGAGGTTCTAAAATCAATATAATCAATGCTTAACAGTAACATCAAGGAGAACGAACATCAACATGGTGGTCGTTTTTTCAATACACACATGAAGAGCAACGATAAATAAATATGAATTGTTCCGTTTGTATGTCTGTCTGTCAGTTCAATGCATTTCTCTTAAACTGATTCATTCAATGCATTTAGGTTTTGTTTTGGTATTTTTTTTATGTTGGTCATTGTCCAATTTTCTAAATGACAAGAAGAACCTTTTTACCAGTTTTTTTTTCTTCTAAAATTTCTTACTGCTTGTATTTCATCTTTAAGTAACACAGTTCAACCACTTTATCTGCTTTTAGTTGTTTTCTCTGTTTTGTCGTCTTCGTAATCAGAATGTTTTTAGTATGAGAATGAAATCTTGCTTGATTGTTCATTTGTTTGTTGTTTGTTTGTAAAAGTTGTTGTCAATATGAAATTGTAGAAAATGCACGTGTTCAACGAAACAACGAACGAACGAACGAACAAATGAATGAATGTCAGTGTAATATTCAATGTTGACATTCTTGGAACTGGGGTCTTTGTATTTGAACCGACCGAAACAAAACAAAAAAAAAAGAACGGATCAACCAAGACAACCAGCAACAACTTAAAAATGTTAGTGGACAACAGGTACAAAAACAACTATCAAAAAAAGTACTTAAAACAACAAAACCTTCGTCATAAAATGACCAGAGACTGGTAGTGAACATTCCCAGCATACCATTCTAGGAGCGCTCCGAAAAAGGAGTCAGAAAAGAGTCCAACATAAAAGCATTTTCGGAGCGCTCCGAAAAAATGAGTCAGAAAAGAGAGAGAGAGAGAGAAAAGAGCGAAAGAAAAATTTGCTTGTTACGCAGCAAGGCATATTGATAACAGGTAGTGTTAAGATTACAACAAACACAATAAATAAACAAATTTTGACAATTAGAAACTTGTAAACATAAACGACGTTTGACATAAGAAAACTACCAAAAAAAAAAATCAGCTGTGTCTTCAACACTACCGTATTCAATGTGCCTTGTTACGCAGTATGACTCAGAAATTCCACTTAATTATGTGTGTACCAAAGCGTTGTTGTTATTTGTGCTTTGAACAAAAAAAAAAACATAGCTGTACCACACAAGAATGATAAAAACAAGAATACACAGAGCCCAAGAAAAACCTCATAATAGACTCTTTTCTGACATTATCTGACGTACCATTTTCGAATGTAATGACCCTCTTTTCTGAAGGTTTTCGGAGCAATTATGATTGTTTTTTGGGCTCATAAAGAGCGTTAACGCTCCGAAAAAGGTGTCAGAAAAGACTCTTTTCGGACTCATATGGCTTGCTGGTTGAGCTACAAACCAACTACATACACGCTGAGAAACAACAACATTTTAACACATGATAATAAATCGTCAAACAAACGTTTATGATGTTGATAATTAGGATTAGCTGGAATGACTGAATGAATGAATGTGTGTTTGTTCATTTGTACCACTGTTGGCAAACATGGTACAATTCTATTTGACGAACATCATTATGTTCTCTCATATGATTAAAACTTTCAAAACTCTGTTATCATTAATTAGTTCCAAAAATAATAATACATATATTAATAATTTTAAATAACAAATTGTTATTATTGCTTTAATATCAAATTCTTAAGCATTGAATGCTTGAATATCGGTTAAGTCTCCAAGGCCCTAGATTTTTATACATCAATTGAGTAAGATATTAACACAAAATTCAGTTTTTAAAAATTTTCTAATAATTCGATATGAATACGAGGTCTGTAGTGGAATTCTGTAACTTTTAACAATAGCAAGAATTGTTTTCTTGTCGACTCATTTTTTCGTTTGCAGTAACGATTATGCGATTCTGTAACTTAATGTTAAAAACAGGGTTCAGAAGAATTCATGTATGAACACTTAAATTTATGCATTCATGATAAATTGTCATGAATGAAATTTGCAAATGTTTTGTTTTACGCGCACATTCGAAAATGATTAGCTAAGAATTTTTTGACATTACAGCATACATAAATAAATACACTAGTTTTTTTCTTTAGAGTACATATACGTATGTGAATAGTGAGAAGTAAAAAATGTCCAATGCTACTATACAAAAATGAAACAAAAAAATTGTTCACAATGCATGTGTTTATGTTATAACGGTTTACTTTATGATCTTCTATTTTGTGTTGTTTAACTTTAGTTGTTATGGGAAGTTAATTGTAATGTTATATTTCGTTTTGTTGCTACATATGTATGTATGTATATTTATTAAATTATGTGTAGGTACCTAAATAATATTTAGTAAATATAAAAAAACTTCAAAA
This sequence comes from Bellardia pandia, assembly GCA_916048285.2. NCBI lineage: Eukaryota > Metazoa > Arthropoda > Insecta > Diptera > Calliphoridae > Bellardia > Bellardia pandia. Next base: position 28,100,833 of record OU696531.1, read on the forward strand.
TGAATTGAGTAGGTTTCATACCAATTTTTATTAAAAGTTTTAATTTAAAACATAAGAAATTTTGTACATACATACATATGTATGTATGTATGTATATTCTTTATTCATTTACAGAAGTAAAAACATTTTCAATATCAAAATTTAAGAGTTCATAATTAAGCTTTGTTATTAGAATATTAGAAAGTTTTTTCTATTCATTGCTACGCAAACGTTTGTTTATTCAATTGTAAATTCAAATCTGCACTGACCTCAATAAATCATACCAAAACAATGCGAAACAAAATTACACGCATTCTTATTTTCTTCATGTATGCAGCTTCAAATAAAAACATTTTTTGCTTTTGATTTTTGAATGCTAGTGCAAAGTAAAACCTGATGTTCTTCTTATGTGAACAAATTACAAAAATGTCCAAATGTATGAAATAAAAAGTGTTTCTCTTATTTTCTCAATTTAGTAAGAAAAAAAAACATTACAAATCCTATCATACATGAATGAATAAAACAAAATATTTCGTGTCTCTTCATACACGAATAGAACATAACACAAAAAAAAAATAAAAATTTTTTTTTCATGAACATGAGCGACAAATGAATGAATATTTGGCACTCTGGTTAAAAATATTGTTACAATTTGGCACTATGTGGCACCTCTGTTAAAATAAACAAAAGAGCTAAAAGGAATACAAAAAAAAAAAAAAAAAAAAATTTAACAACTCAGCTGATTGCAAACAATAACAAGTGTTGCTAAATAAGTTCGAGAATAGCAAAATCGCTTAATCAGTGGTTTAGTTTTTTAACAATGACAAGTGTTGTTAAAATAAGTTACAGAATTCCACTACTGATCAAAAAAAATAACCGTTATTTTTAAATTTCGTGAGTTACGTATGTTATATTGGTACACATGTCGGTTATATGTGTATGTTGGTAATATGTATCAGCCATTTTGGATTGTCAGTTTGTTTTTGACAGATAAAAAGGTTAGTCGTGTTTTGGTGTGCTCTGCGATTTTTTACTATTCAAAAAAATGGATCAAAGAAACTGTATTAAGTTTGGTGTAAAACATTAAATTAAATGCGCAAAGACATTTGAAATGTTGATTGTGGCGTTTGGCGAGTATACTATGAGCAGAACACAAGTTCAATTGTGGTATAACCGGCTTAAGGAAGGTTATCATGCCTTAACAACCGTATTCAGCGGACTTGGTCCCCGCTGACTTTTTCCTCTTCCCAAAACTGAAGACACCGATGAAAGGAAAGCGTTTTGTGATGATTGAGGAGATAAAAGAAAAATCGAAACAGGAGCTGTTGGCGATACTAAAAAGCGCGTATCAGAAGTGTTTCGAGAATTGGAAAAAACGCTGGCATAAGTGTATTATATCTGAGGGGGATTAATTTGAAGGGGACAAGATAGTTATTGATGAATAAATAAATACTTTTTGAAAAAATTTAAAATAACGGTTATTTTTTGATCAGACCTCGTAATTGTTGAAATAAGGCAGACCAGATTCGTAGGGTGATAAACTTAATACTCTAAAAGATCTAAAGAGATCCAAGAGGAGGGCCTATCGTTAGGGCCGGAAAAAGACGAACATTATCCTATGAAACATGACCATATAAAGGCAGACTTGAAATAGATTTTAAATAAATTATAACTGATTCGATATGAATGTTTATTAAAATAAGAAAGAATACTGAAAATACTCGAACGATGACTCTATAGACAAACTTAGATATCTGAAAAAATTAAAAGTTTACGACAGCGGAGAGGAGGAATTGCTCAAGGCAGAAAAGACAAATATAGTACTGAGGCCACCCATGATTCTAGAAAGACATCACTTACAAGACTAACGCTAATCAAGCTGCCGAGATCAAGCAAATTTTAACAAGAAATGACAGATGACGAATAATTCTTTAAATGTGGAAATTTCTTAACACAATAAGTCAACTCATGGAATCAGTATTAAGTGTAAAAACGGGAATTGGCCAGTCTCACTGCTAACCTGGAGACCTGATAGAAAATACATAAAAAACTCTCATTCATCTCATCTAATTTTTGCCTTTTTATGCTTTTTTGCTCGAAGGCTCTTCAAGTCAGTTATTAGTCATGGCAGGAAAAACGGATTATGAAGTTGATTCACTGAATTTAAGCTTTTATGACCACATTCAAACTTTATTCTCTGGAATTTGAGATCTACTACCAGCCTGGAAACGTGATAACTATTAACCATACTCCTCTTTAAAATCTGTCCGAAGACTCAACGATTCAGGTGGACTGATTTATGTCCTTCTGGGTCATACCAGCAAATGGATTATGTAGTAGATTCGAATTTATTTAATTAAGCTTGAATATCACAATACCAACCACAGAAGACACTGGATTATAAATTAATTAATTAATGGATTATTATTAATGATGAGCTCAGCTTCCAAGAAGGTTTTCGGGGTAATTATAGAATTTAAAAATTCAATCAGAATTTTTGTACGAAAACTTATTGGACACGAATGTCGAAACGAAAAATATTGCTTATGCACGCTTGGTGGCAGTGGTCGAATGTAATCAATGATCAAACTTGTAAATAATATTTCGGTCGTTATTAACACGAAAAATAAACAACGACTAGTTTGACCCTTGTTACTTATTGAACAAGAAATCTCGAAATGAAAACATGCAGAAGCTATGTAATGGCTTCTGTGCTTATGTTCTACAAGAGTGCAGACTAAGATATCTTGGCGTAAGTCTGGACTTTATCAATGATGTTTCGCTTCAGGAGGATCAAAAGTACCGCATGGTTTCCCTGAAATCCACAAGAAATCAAAATTCGTTAGGATTCATACGGAGCAGTGTGATAAACAAACTGAAAGTCTCTAAAGGGAAGAAACTGGTCTCGTGATTGAAAACTCAGAGAAAGGTTGCTTTAACATGCTGTTAGTCTAGGAGGGAGTAAATTAACAGCTTTTAAACACTTTCTGACATACAGCTGTTGACAACTAAATGGAACTGTTCTGTTCTTATTCCCTTTTCAATTTAGTTAAATTATTACAAAGATGAAATCAAACAAAAATACGAGGCAACTAATTGGAAACGTGAGATTATTATTAAAAATATAATTCAAGTTAAATGTTATTTTGATAAAATTTTGTTGATTTTCGGTAAATAGTATTTTTAATTTAATTATAAGGAATTTAATATCATTATTTTGAAGACTGGCAATGGGAACGGGCAAAAGCTGTACTCCTGCTCCATTTTAGAGCTTCATAAACCTGTTAAAACTTATAAAGAAATAGGAGAACAGCTCAAGTGTTTCAAGACTTGGGTTTTAATGCTTTACAGCTATTACAGACCACATGATAAGCCAAATCTCTAAAGCCTCAAGCGCAGGAGGCCTCTTCTAATTAAAGTTCACAGAACAAGTCGTGTAGAATTTGTCAGATATCATTGGAATTGAGGGATGTGGAAGTGTGGGCTTTGGAGCGACGAAACAAAGACCCGATGATCAAAGGCATGTTATAAGTTTCATTAGCCAAGAATTTAAATCTCGCTATGTTTCAAGGGCAGTGGAGCATGCTAGAGGCTTTATTATTGTATGGCAATATTTCTCCTTGAATGGCGTGGGTCCAACTCACTGAATTTATGGTATTTTAAATAAGGAGAAATACGTAAAAATACTACATGAGGTAATGCTGGCGTGTGCTAAGGATAGTTTAATAGTTCATTATCTATTGCTGACCTAAACCCCGTTGAACATTTGTGGGTTGAATTAAAAAGGGCAGTAAATCTTAAAAATATAACCAATATGGATACTCTCTTCGAGGAAATAAAGGTGGCGTCTATTACTAATTTGTACAAAAGGGGTTTGCAACAAAATATGGATTAATCGTTTCCAATTAGATGTCACAGTCAAATTTGACAAAAAAAAACTATTTAAATGTTAAAAATATAATTAATTAATGAATAATTTCTTAAGTTACTATTATTCCTTTGTTTATTTTTAAATATACTAAAAAAAGATGATCAAATTAATGGAAAAATGTTTAAAACTAAATTAATTTTATGGGTTGCAAAGCGTTTCCAATTAGTTTGCAATAGCTGTATATTGCAACTATGCAAAACTGACTTGTTTTCTGTTGGAAATTAAAATTTATTGAACATGTTTTTTATGTATTTTTGATTTGAATATCTTGGAAAAATTATTAAATTTTCCCGACTTACAAATTCTTTTGATTTCATTCGGACCATTACAATGTTCAAACTTAAAGTCCCCTGAAGGAAAGCACCTCTCAATGTAAATGGACAGCTTTAAGAAACGTTGTGTCAGATTTTTAAACTCATGTGAATATTGCAATTTGTTCATAATATTTGTTACAATATTTATTCATAAAATCAATTCACAATTCACAATCTTGTACAAATAGTATTGCATCATTGCATTTGCAAAAAGGTTTAGCATATTTTTGCTCTACATTAACAAAATACACAGCAAGAGCAGAAATATGTAAAATATGTATGTATTGCAAAAAGGTTTAGCGAATGCAATGATGCAATACCATTTGCACAGGATTGTGAATTGCGCTATTGAAAAATGTTTTTTTTTGCAAGTTAAGTGGAATGGTAGGGCATCTGATATGTGGAACATAAATTTCCAGCAGGTATATGACAGAAAACTGTATTTTCAATTTATTAATTATTAATCATTACATTTTCAATATTATTTGAAAAACGAAAAAGTTCCAAGACAACACTCTAACTTTAGTTTACAACTTTTCACAGTAGGACTTCATGCAAATTAATTTGCTTTAAAACAATAGTAGATACTTCCACAATAGTTTTATTATATCGAAAGTATTAAATATCATCACATTAAAGTAATTTTTTAATATGTATTATTTTTCCAATGAAATTCATTATAAAATAAATCTTGCAGTTTTTTTTCCCCCAATTTGAAACCTCTTGACCCTAGTTGGCATAAACACTCCTTTGCAAATTGTTGTTGTTGTTGTTGTGGCTGATTTTTTTTTTCTAAAACAAATCATTAAATATTTCAAAGAATGAACTTTTCCAGTGACCCTTTAACAACAAATTAGTGTTGCATTTTTTTTGTTTTTATAATAAATTTGATTATAGGAGAAGTTAAACAATTGAAACTGAAATCAGTTGTATGCAATAGTGGGGACAAACAGAAGACAACTCTCAACAAATTGGGCAAAAAAGCCTACATGAATTGAGCTGAGCCGAGCAGAGCTGAGATCATGGTATAAATAAAAAAAAATATTTGAATTGTGGAAAAAATATTCCTTATAAAAATGTTGTTGTGCTGTTCATTTCATTTCTTAACAACATATTTTAAGCACAGCTGCCAAAACTATAAGTCACGATTTGCTTTTGTTAATTCATCAACATAACAAATAATTTGCATTTACATACAAACAAACAAACATACGCTAGCTACACTATTTAGACAATCTGTTCGTCCGTCTGTCTTGGACTCTTTCTCAGACTCTAGAGTACGAGCAGTGGTGGCTGGTTGGTTGGCTTACAATACCAGCCACTTCAAATGTGGTAGTTACATGGTGTCACTTAGAAATAATAAAAATTATAAAAAAGCCCTAACAAAGTATTGATATTGTTTGTTAACAGCGAGTGCCTCAGCCAAAGCTGAAGCTGAAGACGGCGCCCAAGATTTTTCGCTGTATGTCGGTTTTGTTAAGCCCACGCTTTAATCATGTCTAAAATGAAACACAGAGAGAAATACAAAAAAGAATTAAATCCACAACAAACTTTAATTAGCCGTGGTTATTTGTTAAGCCCTGCTAACGTCATGTTCGGGTTAAAAGTTGAACTGTGTACTGCTGCTGTTGCTATACTATGCACAGTGTTATTGTAACTGACAAACAATTTTAAAGAATGTCTTTTTTTATTTATTTATTTATTTATTTATTTGTTAATTTGTAGTAGTTATTCTTTAATTTAATTGAAGATTAATGAATTAAGCTAAAATTTTAATCCTTGTTTTTTGTTATATGCCCCAATAGATTTGAGGATAATGTGCTGAGTTAATAATCTGTGAGTTGTCGGTACGTTTTTTCAGAAAAAAACATGTCTTAAAAACTGAAACTATAGGTATAATAAAAATATCTCTCCTTTTAACTGATGCTGAAATTATTGACAATATACGAGTAGGTAGTCACAGCAACTCTGACCGAAAGGCACCAAAGTATCATTTGAATTTAATTTTACCTCTTACAGTAAAATGATGTTAAATAACAAATCTCCTTAACATTCTGTACGGAAACGTGACTTGACAAATATTTGCCGAAAAAGATGTAACCACTAAATAAAATATTTTTAAACTCGTTTATTTATTAAAAAAAAAAAAAACTTCGTTTATATAGGACAACACACAACATATATTTAGTCTTATTTAATTTTATGCTGTTTGATCTTGCAAAACTCTTGTAAGAGTAAATAACGTCAAACATATTTGTACCAAAACAAGTGGTTACTCATTTGATTACATTAAAGAACAGTGATGCCAACTTTTCAGACACAAAACGCGTAAAAATTTTTGAAAAAAGGGCTAAAAAGGGCTAAATTGAAAAAAATCCGTTCAAAACCACATCCTGTCAAAATTTTCGATAAAGTGCGAAAAGGGGCTAAATTATAAAATGTTTCTTTGAAAAATCAAAACAACAATTATTAGAAAAAAATAGTACAAATACATTTAAAATTGGTCGTTACTGAACAAAATTTCGATTTTTTGTTCATCATAATTTTCAGTTCATAATCAATAAAATATTTATATTTTTTATATGTTTCATTCGAATTAATTTTTGAGCACATTTCGTCAGGTATTTTGTAGTTTAAACAACATGCATTATCTCTTTTTAGGTTATATTTAATGTGTATTAAACTGTTCCACGTATTTAATGACATTTTGTTTCTAATTTTATTTTTGAATAAATTCATGACACTAACCCCCTGGCCCACGATGTCGAACGATAACGTTCGCTTAGATAAGACTTAAGACACAAACTTTTTATCGTATTTATTTTTTACTCAATCAAGTTTGTTTATTCCACAATCAAGTTTGTGTCTTAAGTCTTATCTAAGCGAACGTTTTCGTTCGACATCGTGGGCCAGGGGGTTAAACTCCTCTCAACTTCTGCGTTTGAGGACGGATATGCCAATATGTGTTTGGCGAAACTGGAGAGTTTAAGGAATGGGTTATTATCAATTTTTCGATATTTCGATATTATTAGATTAAAGGAAGAAAAAGTACGAAAAAACTAAAATGTAGCCATATAGAGCAAAAAGTAATAACGGGCTAAAAGAGCTAAAAGATAATTGTAAAACGTGCTAGATTTACGCGTTTTTTAGTTTAGTGCCAATTTTCTTTTTTCGCGTTTGAAGTGACGGGATAAATTTAGCCCGAAAAGGGCTAAGTTGGCATCGCTGTTAAAGAAGATAAAAACACTACGATCACAATGATCTTATGTTTATCCCAATTAATCAGCACTCAAAAAATAATTTTAAAACTCTCTATGGTGACATATTAAAAACATGACCAACTTCAAAGAAATACTGTTTTAAATGACTTCAGAGGAGTAGCCGTCAGATAGTACATACACTGAGAAATCTATATCAGCATTACTCAGACCCTATTGGTCTGAGTATGTTGTAATGTTGTCTGAGCCTTTCGACTGAACTAATGATCCAGTATGTTGAGATATTCAGTGGGGATTCCATAAAAGGATTTAAAGATCCTTAGCGCAGAAACTTCAACTAAACCAATGATCCAGTATTTTCTCTGACATAGTCATTGGGGATTCCATAGAAGGATTTAAAGACCTTAGAGAGTCAGTAGAAGACTAAAGCTTGACTATTCAACATTATGTATTGCTAACCAAGGACGCCAATGATCCAGTATTTTCTCTGACATATTCATTGGAAATACCATAGAAGGATTCAAAAACCCAGTACAAGTGTAAAGCTTAACTATTCAAAATAGCGCGAATAAGTGAATAAGAGTGTAATTGAACCATTGATCAACATTCGGTATTAGAACACTAAAGATGATGTGCAATAGCAAAACCTGATGACAGGCTCCATCATTTACAAAGGTATAATTTGCTAAATGTTAAAACCCATTTTGTTTAATTTCACTAAGAAAATATTTCGTTAGAAAAGATAATATTCCATCACTATTTCTTCAGTAATTGAAACTCCCTTAAAGAAGATTATTAAATTTAACAAACGTTTATTAAGCAAATTTTTATATGCAAATATGTCATAGTAAACGTTTGTTAAATTTAATAATCGTTTTTGAATAAGGGGGTATAACTGATAGAAATTTTGATTATGTTGATGGGTCGACTTTACTTTAGTTGAAGAACTGGTTACATTGAGATTCAATAAGCAGTTTTACAAGATAATATTAAAAATACTCAGCAGTTTATGCTATAATCGCATGAAAACATAAATTAAACAAAACAAATTTCTAGCGTCCATTACACAGAAAGAAAAATGGCATTCTAAAATTAAGTTTATTTTTCTCAGTTTTAGCCTGAAATTTTCAAGTACGTTCATACTTAGATTCATACGCAGATTTCCTTAAAACAAGAATAGTGTTCTTGATTTAAGTAAAAAACTCTTAAATTAAGTCCAATTTGTTCTTAAATCAAGAAGGCAAATCTTCAAACGAAAACTAAGAATTATTTTATTTAAATTAAGAACAAAAATTCGTGCTTAAATGTAGTTTATAATGCTTGAATCAAGCTTATTTAGGGATTAATTCAATCTCAGCCATTCTTAAGGGGAGATAAAATAAAGATTTTTTGACTTGATGAATCCGTACTGGAATCAAGTATTTTGTACTCGGTATAAGAAAATCCGTACTTACCCTACTATTGACACCGCTACGGATTAATTTAAGTACGGATTACTCAATTTTTTTTTTTTTTTTGAGTGTAGAAGCCAGTTTTTTCAGGCCAAAACCAAAACGAATCAAATATACGGCAAACAAATCATTCAACATAATTCTAAAAAAACTTTACAAATTTTCGTCTTTCCGTCGGGGTTACGTTCCAAAAAAAACATGAAAAAAATTGAAACGACACAAAGTGAATTAAGATTTTCTATAGCAAACCACGTAAAGATCGAATATTGGTTTCAGAGTCGCCGGCTTTCTTTCAATTGATCTAATGTTTGCTGAACAGCTTTTTTTTTCAACGTAAAATAAATTTCCTTGTAGCAATATGAAAAGACTTGCATGGCAACAATGTGTTCAAGTTCTTCAACAGTTTTATAAGAAACTGTTTTTCGTGAACTTTCATCATCAAATTTTCCCAGCCAGCAGCTGGTTACACATTCCGGACCCAACAACTGCTCGTCTAGAACGTCTCACATCACACTTGTCAAGTCAAAAGTCTTAGTGGATAAACCACCCACGATTCAAGACCTGACAGGCAATATTACTCGTCAGATAACGGAAGCAGTTCTGGAAAGAGTGATCGAAAACTGAAACTTCCGCATGAAGGGCCAATATTTAAATGAACTTATTTTAAAAACGTAAATTTCAGAAATTGTTGTTTCGCCTAATACAACAAATTCCTACAAACAAACAAAACTTTAAAAATTAAAAAAAAACTTTCATCTGATTCACCTTTTTTTTTTTAGGTGCAAATAAAACGCAAGATTTTTATAAATATAAATTATTTCAGATAATTAAATAAAAATGCGAAGAAATATTTAATTTGTATAAGCAGGCATTTTAAGCTGTTGGCATGTTAAGCTGATTCTTAAGCCCAACTACTGCATTTAGTGATTCAAAGAATGAATTTATTTTATATGCGGATATTTTTTTTTAAAAGTCAAACCCATATTCACACCTTAACCTTGTTTAAGTAGTTTTTTTTTGTTTTTTGTTTGTGCGCCAGCATTACGTTCAAAGTCATGATCTTTTTTTGATAAACACAGCCTTGCAGCAGTATCCGCTGCAAGTTAACAAAAAGTCTTGACATGCTACGCATAACTTTTTTAGCAGCAGCACTTTAAATGCTTTTCGTACATTGTGCCACACATATTGGCAAAACAACAAAAAATGTATTTGTTTTTTTTTCTCTTTTTGAAATCATCTTTAAACAACAAGTCAAAAAGGTTTTAAAATGATTTTCTTTAAAACTCTTTTTAGATTTCTTTTACATTTTTATTTGTTTCATTTATTATGAGGAACATCATGTAGACAGACCAGACAGAATACAGAAAATAAATTCAACCATAAAACTGTTTCTTCAATGCAGGTGTTCGTTCAGGTTTTGAGCTCACACAGAGATTCACCCATTCATCCAGCCATTCATGCACTTACCTCCTCCGCCTTTAAGCCTTTTTAATGTTTTTAAATTTAAATTCTTTTTAAGGTTTTCCACTGTCATGTGAGGAGAATTCCCCTTTTGCTTTGCTCCACAATTTGAGGAGTTCGTAGGAAGCATATTTAAGTAGAGGCGTTCGTGTTATAAAGCGTACATATTTATTTTTTTGTGGTTATTATTATTATTGTCTTGTAAAATATTTCTTTAAGCTATTGTTCTTTGGAAAGTATTTGTGGCATTGTCTTTTTTTTTTTTTTTTTTGGGTTTCTGGGGTGGAGGGTTCCAACCATAAACCATAACAAAAGGCTGAAAGATGTTCATATTGGCTTAAAGACAAATATAAATTTATTACAATAGTTTTGATTCCAAGTTCAAAGCAAATGACATCATCTGTGAGGATTTACATTGTTGCAACAAATGTAATACATTTATTATTAGTTTAAAGAAATTAAATTACGAGAGTTGTGTGATAAGTTCACTGAAGAAAATATTGTAAACACAACTATATTCTTTGTTATTTGAGAAATGTTTGCGAACATATATAACAGGGGAGAGTGATAACTTCTGTTTTAGTAATCATACGGAAAAGGCAGCAGTTACCTGATTGGTTCCTTGGGGATATATTTAAACAATATTCTTTGTAACTTAGAAAGTCTCTGTAAATAATGTAATTTGCTTAACAGGAGTTAAACAAATCATAATATTAACAACCGCAATGTTATCGTAAAGAAAAAGTAACTGCTATGAAACCAGTTACTTGGTTGGTTCTTTGGGGATAGATTCCGGTTCTTTTTTAGTTTTAAATAGTTTAGTGCTAAATTCAAACAGATTTTCCACTTTAATAGGGAACTGACTTGGAACCAGCTACCTGATTAGTTCTTTTAGAATAGATTTGAATAGATTTCTTGTAATTTGGCAAGCCTCTTCGTAAAATTTTCATGCCATACTAAAGAAAAGGACCAGTTACTTGATTGGTGCTTTGGGGATAGATTCCGTTCTAAATAACTCGTTATTGCAAACAGATGTTCCACTTTAATAGGGAACTGATTTAGAACCAGTTACTGATTCGTTATGATTTGGCAAGTCTCTCTCATGGTTAACAGAAAATAGATGAATGTTATTGATCACCTCCGCAATTTTCATGCAATACTACAGAAAAGGAAAATGTCTTGGAACTAGTTACCTGATTGGTTCCTTGGGGATAGTTTTACACCATACAATTTTTGAATCTATGGGAAGTCTTTACGTATAATAGAACATGTTTAATACGAGATAAATAAAACATAATGATAACATTCACAATTTTCTTGTAATATTAAGGAAAAGTGAACAGACTTACAACCAGTTACCTGATTGATTCTTTGGGGATAGATTTCAGTTCTTTTTAGTTCTAGTAAACCTAACGAAAGAGTAACTGACATGAAACCAACTACCAGAATAGTTCCTTGGATGTTCTTTGTAATTTTGGGAACAGAAGATAGATATATCATGTAAGACTTAAGAAAAGGAAACTGATTTGGAACCAGTTACCAGATTGATTCCTTGAGAAAAGTTTCCAGTTCATTTTAGTTCTTAATAACACTGTTTACATGGCTTTGTTCTAGAAAAGGAGAACTTAATCACATTTAACACTCTCTTGGAAAGCAAGAGATTATGTTGTGTTTGGAATAAAAAAAAGTTAAAATCCTAAAGATTTCAAGTCAGTCCCCTTGACTTGAAAACACTTAACTAATTGGTTCTTTTAAACCTTTTAACATTTTGAGGTCATTTAACATCATATAGGTTTATTTAAAACACCATTGACACCAAATCTCCACTATTACTTTTAAATTTCTCAAAAATAAAAAAAGAAAATATTTTCAACAATTCATGTAAATTTACTTTTACAGTTGCAATAAGCAGTGTCAGTTTTTAACCACGAAAACGCCATTTAAAAGGAGACCCCATTTTTTTATGAACCTTTTAAGCAGCCACTTTGAGCCTCATAAACACCCAAACTTCAAACACAACAACTTTAAAGATGGTGTAAAATTGGTTTTAAATTAAAATTGAAAATATAAATGAAATCCTGAGTTCAAAGCAACAGTAGATGCCTGTTGCACTCATGGTCGTAAAAAAAATCAACCAAAAAAAATTACCTTTAAGACAGTGAAAGAGGTCGTGGCCATAATTGCATTTCACTGCATGTTTTTCAGCTTCATCCTGTTTTTTTTTTTTTTTGTTAAGATTTCATTTCCATGTTGAAGTTACCTTAAGAACCGTGATGTTATTTTGGTTAAGCCATGAAAACAAACGACCAAATATTTTACACGTGCAATTGTGAATTGGTTTTGTTTGTTTTAAAGTTCCTCTCTCTCTTTTATTTGGTTTAGATCAGCGTGTTCAGCATGTTGAACATAAACAGTGCTGAGCTGTGCTTGAATCAACTGTATGACTTAAATTAATAGTCAGGGTATAGGTTAAAATGTGGTTTACCAAGAGCGTGTGAGGATCAAGAGGTCAGGAATTTTTGTTAAGAATGTTAAGGTCATATATGAAGTTGAGTTAAAAATTGAATTACAAATATCTGTTTATATTTTTAAATAATATAATACAAAATGTGTTTTGCGAATGCGAAATATAAAACCTTAATTTGACTTATCAACAGGTCCGAATTCTTTACGTTTTCCCATTGTGTAACATCAATGTAATCAAGCACAATTACAATTTGAAAAAAAAAACAATTCTAAGACTGGATCTCTGACAAACTTAGAAGCCGACAAAGAAAAATATATTTGATTATATTGACTTCTGCAGAAGCTGTGCTTAATAGGTTTCTGCCCTATAAATATTATCAACAAGGCGATGATTTGATTCATGAGCATTGTTCCAAAACTACCATGTTAATAGAAAGACTAGAATGACTATGTGCGTACTGTTTGAATTGTTTGGATAAATTGGCAGAAGTGTTTTATAGTTTCACGGTTAATGACCTATAAATAAAATGATACGTCCATGTTTGAAACACCCAAACATTAAGAGCATTTGGTATTATACAAATAAATAGTTGCAACTCTTTGAAAGAATCGTTGCTAAATGCCATTAAAAATCCATATTTTTCATTTCCATCTGGATTTATTCTCTGAATCACTAAGGTGAAACTAGAGATACATGAGACATTTCAAAAACTTGAACCGATAACAAACAATTAGTAATTCTTTTTTCACAGAAAGCTTAATCTTTATGTTTTTGGCAGAGACTCTCTTAATCAAGTGATGAAAACAGACCAAAAGTTGCCCTAAAACTAATTTCATCTCATTTCATTCTTTTTTCTTCATTTAATCACAGAGTTATGTATATCAAGAGAGATACCGATAATGTAGATTATATCTTCCGCCTTTTAATAATATGTCAGCCAGATAAGTCAGATATTCATGTAATTATTTTAATGTATTCGTACCTCAGCAAGAATCAAAGGCTATTCTCATACATTTTTGTAAAGACCTTATGGATTTTGGGATAAAGCGATCCTTTAATGCGCAAAGCAGATCCGTACTATTAGGAAACTGTTTTCAAAAGCTTGGATCCAAAATCTTGTAAACTTTTTTAATTGTAGATCCTAGAATCTCTACAAACTCTTCTTTGACCATCCATATTACGAGATAATCTATCTGTTGCCTGTTTCTTTTACCAAACTACAATTTTGTTGCTTTGATCCAAAATCTCTTCAACTTTTTAAATTGTACATTCTAGACTCCCTACAAACTTTATTCCTCTTTATTGACTATCCATAGTACGATAATCTATCTGCTGGCTGTTTCTTTTCCCAAACTACACCTTTACTACATCTAGAGGGTTACTGCTTTCTGATTTTTGGATCCAAAATCTTGCATAATTGTGGTTCTTTGAATCTACTTCATCCTCTGTGATCATCCATAGTAGGAGGTTCTATTTGTTGGTTGACCCTTTTTCCAAACTACATCAGCATCTAAAAGGATAGCTATATCACGGGTGATGTGATTAAGAATCAGCTTTTGTGCCTTAAACAGTTCTATACTTTTTCCTTGTTCTTAGGTCTCCAAATGACTGAAACTATTTTAATCAGGAGACAACTGGTATTCAAAGAAAGTTGTTGACTTTATAAATACATTTCGTAGGTATATTATAATACATTCACAATTTGTAAAGATATTGCTGAACTAAAATTTCAATCGAAATTTAAAATCGAATAACATAATAATAATCTCCAGGGATATCGACACCGTTCTATGTGATTAACCGGAAATAGGGATCATTAGTATACCGTCCATCACCATAAATGACACGCAACAAAGTATATATATTCTTGGTCCTTATGGAATTCTAAATCGATTGAGCTATGTCCGTCTGTCTGTCTCTGTAAAACACTCTCACGTCCAAAAGATATAACCAAAATCAACAGGGTTTATAAAAACCCGTTTATAATTCTCCTAAGCAGTTTGGTATTGAAAATCAGCAAAATCGGTATAGAATCAGAGAACGAGACCAGAACCAGAGTTATGAACCAAAATGTGAGACAATCTCCATAAAAATTTGATATTTTTAAAAAATTTTCTTGCAATATTTTAGCGACATCTTTTGTGTCACTGTCCAGCAATGGACGTTTCACGTAATATATTTTTGGGACAACGATCATTTAATCGTCTATCTGAAATAGCAGAAGCCTTTATGGTGCAACTACTTAGTCGTTAAATTGACTCGACTTTGTGAACCTACTTCATATTTTCATTGTAACTCTATGGACCCGAAACTTTATTTTATCTCTATATGTCTTAGCTGTCTTCTATCTCTTTTCCACAACACGTGCAACACAAAAGGATCAGTGAAATGGACCCAAGTTAGCTGTGTATTGCAGCAGCAAACCTAACATTGCCTAAATATTTCTTTGTTACTAAAAGGGTGTAATCAAATTTTTAGGAAACGACTTCAATTTAATGCTTTCAAGTTAAAAACAAAAAACGAACAACAATAAAGCTTGTCAAGTGAAATGTATGTCAGTGAACATGATAATTGCGTGCCAAGCAGCATCTAAATAAATGGGCATTAAAGTAGTTAACATCAACAGTAACATCTCCGCAACAACAGGAGCAACAATCCTACAAAATCACAGAATTAAGAACAATTTTGTTGGCCAATACAATCATGATACCAACAACATACTTACAAACGTAACCAGAGAACTACTGTGATCAACAAACGCCAAAAGTGAATGCAATACAAAGTGGCAGCTGCAATTTTAAGAAATTGACAGCCTTCCAACCAACCGACCATCCCGAAAAAGGAACAAAAAACATAACAAATGTTTCAAAACTAAATACGCTTGGAACATGTAATGAGAACGAATAAAAGCAATTTTAACCAGAAGCAACCAAATAAACAGAAGTAGCAAGCGAAACAAAAATCAAGCTTTACTTAAGTGCATTTAAACATTTTATTTTTTTTTGGTTTTCAGCCACTGTTCTGGGCCCTGACAAATAACAAAATGCAATTTCTTATAGCGAGAAAAAATGTATACTCGTACATGTTTTTCTTTTTTTTTCCTTTGCTCACGTTCTTAAGAACATTGCAGACTTCTGAATTCGAAATTAACCAGCGTTTTAGCTGTCACTTTGTAACATCAGCGCAATGGGAATTCAAATAATTTGCGTTTAATTTATAGGGGCACACCGCATGGCAGATAACAATGCCGGGCAACAAACACTTAACCACAAACCAGGAGGCATGAGGGAGCCCCAGAAAAGATCACGAAAAATGGTCATTCATTTATAACTAAAGATGCAACACTGATTGTCCATCAACGGGCCGAAATGTTGCAAAAATGCGGCGGCAAATTTTCAGTTCGTAATTTGTACAAGAACAACAAAAAAAAAAAAGAACAGAAACAACGACCAACCAAATTTAAGTGAAATTAGTTGGGTGATCAATTGGCCGCTACTTGTAATCGTAATTTATTAGTTTTCTGGCTGCGTCTTATGGTTTATTCTGTGGCAACAACATGCATGTTGTCTGTCTGTCTGACTGTCTGTCTGTCTGTTTTGCAGGGCTTTATAGTCTCATGATAAATTGCAATGCAATCGGCTGATTATGAAATATGTATGAAAAGAAAAGATATTTACTTGTTGCTTGATCTTTTCATTTTCACACAAATCATTATTATGACTTGTAGTTGTTAAGCAGCAGTGCTTGCATGATCACTGAATCTGCAGATGTCGGGTAATTAATTATGGATAATTAAAATTTGGTGGTTATGGTTTAAACTGCAGCCCTAAGGGAAATATATCTAAATTGAAATTTTGGCAAATAAATAAAAACGGTGAACTTGTGAGTAGTGCAATCTTATGATTCCAAAAAATATGAAAGACTTTGATATCGCTATCGAATGATGTACAATTCAGAGAAAATTGACCAAGTCGTCGTAGAGGCATCAGATAACGAAAATGGTTACATTGCTTTTACCATCGTCATTGAAGAAATTATGAAAACTAAAGCTTATGCCATGACGAGCTCTTTTATGTTTTTAAACGATTTACAAAGATTTTTGTAGGTGTTCCTTTCCAATCAAGCTTTGTTCCTCTAACGGCTTTTCATTTGGTTCGAATATCTTTCTGTGCACAAAACATTGTTCTCTTAAGAGAACCATTATACCATCGATTAAACATTGAGAATCTTAGACAGATAAAACCAATTGACAATCGTACAACGAAGTTTTGAACGATCTTCTTAAAGCTTTTCCTGGAGCGAACGAAGTCCTTCATGCAAATTTTTGATAAAAATTAAATTCTGAGTAGTATATGATTCAATTATAAATCGATTGACACATAATCAATATATACTCGAATCGACGGAGTTTTGCATTGGTACACTAAGATGTAAATGGCGATTTCACTTCTCCTATTACTTATTCTTTTTGTAAGTCCCTTTTTAGCCGATGGTTCATCTGGGCATATGCATTGTTCAGGTGTTTCACGTTAAACTTGTCATGCAATATGAGTCCAAACTCAATTTCAATGCCTGTTTATTGGTTTTTAGTGTATGCACTTAGTATGTTGGCATGAGACCATTCGCATCGCGGTTACCACTCTTAAACAGGATTAAGGAGTCTGACTGACAGGATATTTAGGGAAAAAAACATTCTCTTAGAGCTATTCAAATTGAGCCCCTATACATCGAATGATATTTATACATGTAATGCATTAGTGAAGAGATATTATTGTAATAAAACTGCCCAGGCTGTCCACATCAAGTCAATGCCAAGACTTGAGACTCCAAAATGGTCTTCATAACAATCTGAATGATCGTTGAAATCCCAACTAATCAGCTTTAGTTCGTTTTTTCTTAAAGACAATGGTAAAACTATTGGATAGTTATATTCGGGGAAATATATCTCTCGATGAACCCAATTTACAGCTTCTTATTTATGACTGTAATTCAAAGAGTTCTTGATTCGAATCAATTAAAACTTCATTTTATTCATTTATTGATACTCATACGTAATAATAATGACTTAGGGCACTGCTACACGTTCAATAAATAATATAAATAAATATCGTGATACTACAATGTTCAATAAATATCGCGATACTAGAAATATGACGATATTTATTGAACGTATAGCATGCAATATTGATGGATCGCGATTAGAGTTTTTTCCCGCAGTTTTTCGCTTCCCGGGAAAGCGGGATTTTTTTTTTAATTTCACGGAATCCCGCTCCATAGAAAAAATAAAACGTAAATTTGTCTTTATTTATGAAAAATCTTTTATTAAAAAACGTGAGGGAAAAAACAGTGTAAAAAATACTAAATACTACAAAAATTAGTTTTAATTGAAAGAGGAACTTGAATTGGGAGGGTTTTGTCCCGGGAATTCCCGGGAAAAAACCCTAATCGCGATCCATATCACAGAATAGCCTAAAATATGAAATCCAGATCGCGGATCTCGTGATAAATATTTAACGTGTAGCATTTTCAGTCAGTAAAAAGTGACAAATAATAATAATATCCTGCAACCACTTTTTGCTCCAAATTTTTCTTTCCACCAGTTTCTTCAATGAAAAAGCAAGAAAAATAGCTAAACAGGATTCCTTTTGGTTTTCTCACGACATTGATAAACGACCCGCTCAGCACAAAAATAACATAAATATTGACGCGATAAATATTGAACATGTAGCATACGCTCGTGATCCATCAATACTTTAAAATGGATCGCGATCCAAATATCACGATATTTATTAAACGTGTAGCAGTGCCCTTAGGATTCCGGAAATGTATTATTCACCAAACGTAATTAAATAAACCCGTTCCGGATACGCTAAATATGCTGACATCATGGGTAGTTCAGTTTAACCAATATGGAATAAAGGAAACCGTATGGGTCAATCATTAACCGGAAATAGTCTACTAAATGGACCTTGTTTCCCCACAAATGTTATTATAAATGTTATCTGTGACATGGTGTAACGGATATCAGAAAGAATACAGCTGACTCTGCATCTTAACTTCAAGAGGTACGAGGAATGTGGGAAGTCAATTACCCCAATCAAAAGTATCTTGAATTTGAACAGTTCAATTTTTGATTTCTCAGACGAAGATTGAGATTATTTTTAACAAACCTCTAAGCTAGAATAATACTGCCATATCTGGTAGATAATAAGTGCACTGTATATCAGACAACGTCTCTTTGATTGGACATGGGGTATAATTCTAGGACTACCGATCATCTAATGTCGTTATGAAATCCGTACTGACCTTCGATTTGGCTTATTTAAAGCTGGAACAGTTCCATACTAGGTTTTCACTAGATAATATATCATCTTATTTTTACATACGTCGTTGGGATCATGATAACATGCCCTAGAAATGTCCAATCCAATCCAAACGGTATTTGTATATGACCTAAAATAAAATTGGAAACAGTAGGCCATCCGGAAATTATGAAAAAGTATCTGATTCTGATGGTCCACGGACAGATTACAGCTGGTAAATAATAAAACCAAAGTGGATATTTTGTGGACCAAAATTTCGAAGGTTCAGTCTGTAAAACATCCTTCAATATTTCAGGCAATATCATAATTTGCTCTAAAGAGTGCTAGTGTTAAGGTTTAAGGAGTACTAGTGTTCTTGTAATATGGGTTAACCATACTTCCCTCATATCTTTAACGTCGTAACGAGCAGCATAATTGTTTATCCAATTCAGTGCTACGACCTACTTTTGAGAAAGTTGTAGCCTTTTTGCTGGTCTATATGGTCTTAGACACTGCCAGTACACTCTGGCCAATATTGGACTTTGTGTAATCAGTAGGTTGCAGGACGAAACCTTAGATTATGAATTATATGACTGTCTTCAGCTCAGGTCATGTAAAAATAAATTTAATGAAATGTCTAGAAACACTGTTATGGAAATAATCCCAATTAGCGTCACCGTTAGCTTTTAACCATTTCAAATCGTTCGCCAACGTTTGTGACAGGTTTGTGGCAGTAGTTATATACACAAATAAAAAGGGATACCGAATCCCTTCTTTAACTGCTTTACACGCCTAAATACTTTTCTGGGTAAACAACTCACAATCATACATTCCTGCACAGATTTTAACAACAAATCGCCCCTTCTCATTTAAATTCAATTCGTTTGCAATGTTAAACTAAATTCGTGGAAAGGCCGTAAGTAGTCATCGTTTTTTTTTTCTTTTTATTGTTGTAGTTTTTGTTGTGTTGTTATCAATTGTATATGAAAAATCATTAATAACGATAATGTCGATGATTATCATCCTGTTGCAGTGTGATTTGTAATGCCTGTTTGCTGGTTCCCCCTCAGCGTACAGTACGTGTGAGTGAACTCTCGTGAAATGGGACGAATAGTTTCTGATGACGAATGATGATCGTGATAGGTACATATGAGTATGTAGGTGTAAGACTGTGAGAATGTGCCTTCGCAGGCAGTGGTGACTGTTGATTATGAGTTTTGTGTAGGGGGGCAAGTGTGTAACTAAAAGACCATTTTAAAGCATACATTAACAAGTGTATGAATGTTTAATTTATTTGGTTTTTTAAGCTGCATAAAGGAATTATCATTAGTAAATATAGTAGTGTATGGGTTTGGGACTGTTTGAAGGTTTGTTGCTTGTGCCCGACAGTGTGCCCTCTGCATGCCTGCATGTGGAGATAAAATTAATTCAGTTTTTTATAGTTTTTCTTTCTTCTTTCATTGGATTTCCTTTTTTTTACTACGAGTACAGAGTTGTCCATTGTTATTAATATTCATTTGTTAACGATTTGTGTGCATGAGTATGTGTCTGTTAATTATTCCAATTTAAATGCAAACACTTGTTGATTTGAAAAATAAATAAGAATGAAAAGAAAAAAACAAAATATTTTTGAAAAGATTTTCGTTGCATTTGTATGTGGGCGCATATTTTACGCTTCATTAAATTGATTTCCCAGAAATGATTTTTAATTCTTTTGGGGTAAAAAATGTCATTGAACTTTAAATGTGAGGGAAATAATAATATTTATATTTGTAGAATTATTTAAATTATTAGTTGTGATGGATTTAGTCTTTATAGTCGTTTAGAGATGCAATTCAATACACTGGCAAATTAAGTAAGCTGTTTACTTATACGAGGGGTATTATTTGTGTATGGAAAAATATTACAAATATTTGTCATCGAAGGTATATTGAGACTTTTACAGGTGTTTGTATAAATTTTAAATGTATGTATAGGGTGTTTTTTTTAGATGTATAGAACTTTAAGTTAGCAACACATTTCTAACTGGCGGCCGTTTTGTCAGCTGTCAAGTGATTTATGTTTGAAGTCGCTAGTGTCTCGATATACGGCAAAAAAATGTTGGAAAAAGTATTCGATAAATGGACCTTCAGATTAGATTACGTCCGAGCCAGTCATATACCAGAAGTCATATTTAAATTTTATGGCAATTTAAAAAAATAATTTTTATTTTATTCCATTTGAAAATTCTATACATCTCAAAAAAAAATTAACCGAATCATGATTCTCAAAATAAATTTGCACAATTTGGAAGCGGTGCTTTTCATGTTTAAATGCCAAACTAAACTAAAAAAAAATCAAAAATCGAATACAAATTCTATGAAAATCCGACATTGTCAAAAATTGTATTAAAAGGATCCAGAATATTGCAAAGAAAATAATACTTTAATCAAACAAAAGCCAGTTCTCTCCGACAAAGACCACAAAAAAAAAAAATACAACACCATTGTAACTATCGCAGGAAGTATACGTGAGGCTGTTGGTTTTCAGACCTATTGTGCAACTAAAAATAGAGATCGCATTGAAAAGCATTTGGGTTTTTTCAATCAGAAGTTCCTTTTTTTAAATAAAATAAAATAAAATAAAATAAAATAAAATAAAATAAAATAAAATAAAATAAAATAAAATAAAATAAAATAAAAAAAAGAACTTATATGAAAATCATTCAAATGTTTGTTGTATTGGAAAGACTAAGTTTTGACAATTGTAAATGAAAAATTATATGGACAGTTAACCTCCACGACGATGCATACAAATGTCGATTCTATTATCAAGATTGGAAAACACATTTTGACAAGATGCCAGGTCTATTTCATTAATCACATTACGGATTTTGAGTTCAAAGGCTGTAATCAATTTGATTGACTCTAAATAGCTCTCCCATTAACAGCTGAATTTTGGGAAATTATACAATCGGAAAATTTCGTTTGACATCAATTAACTGTGACACTGTTGAAACCACATATCAGTGATATCCATATCCTTAATAATAGACCAAAACTACTCGTAAGTTGTTAACATTTCTCGATAACGTGATCATCATCACTTAACCTCACTCCCAGCCGAATTTCCAATCACACTTCTGAACCTCAAAGCTCACCATACTGTCATGGAGTTTCAGTAGCCCAAATGCGGCCTGTTATGTGGAATAAATATTTTTTCCAGAAAAACCTGTGTGTTGCTCTCGACTGAATTGATTGTTACAATTGACAAAGTTTATACTACTGATATGTCACAAATAAAATGTCGTAACCTTAAGAGGTCTTGTTGAAAAATCCTTTACTATTAATTCCAAAATAATTAACAAGAGACTTTGGAAGCCCACTCTAAAGCGAATAACAAATGTCATGGCTCTCTGCAAATGTTATTTCATTATTTTCTTGGAGATTATAGACGTAAAGGATTTTGACTGCACAAATGATGTTTTCGTCATATAGCATAAAATTTAATTTTTTAACATTTAAACAAAGTAACGAGTAATTCTCAAAATGGTTACTTTTTGTCATATTGACTTTTTGTAACTAATTTTAATATTAATGGAACTTTATTGAATTTATATTGAAATCATGATAATTTTTAGTATTAACAACTCATTACTTAACAGAGTTTTAAGCGGTTACTCGCTTAAAAAAACAAATTCGTTACGAAAACAACATAATGTCTGTAATGTTTAAGAGTTGTATGAAATTTAAGCTAATTTAAAGTAAATTTTGAAAAGTTTTAGTAAAGTAACGAATAATTTTCAAAGTGGTTACTTTTTTGTCATATACATTTTTTGTTATTAATTTTCATTTTAATGACAATCTAATGGATTTCTTATGAATTTCTCTTAAAATCATCATAATTTTTTCGGTAAAATAATGGTTATTTATGCCAAAATTATATGGTTACTCGTTCGAAAATTTAAAATATTGACCAAAAATGCTCATGTATGTTATTGTAAATAACTTTTAAGACATTTAATCAAAGTAGCGAGTAATTTTCAAAGTGGTTACTTTTCTATGATATTCAGGCATGTGAAGGAAATCGAAATCGAAAACGAATCAGTTTTGGAAATACATTTTAATGCATTTATAATCTAATTTTTAAAATTTTTGTTTTAAGATTCTCTTTAGTAGACCAATATCTTTATATTTTATGTGATAAAAGTTTTTCCATACAGAAATATTACGAAAAATTTGACTTCTAAAACTCATTCGATTTCGTTTTCGATTTCCATCACATGCCTAATTGATTTTTTGTAACTAACTTTAATATTAATGAAACTTTAATGAATATATATTGAAATCATGATAGTTTGTAGTGTGAAAAAATAATAACTTAACAAAGTTTCAAGCGGTTACTCGTTTAAAAAAATATAATTCTTAAGAAAATAACAAAATGTCTATAATTTTTAAGAACTGCAAACAATTTATGCTAATTTAAAGTAAATTTTGTAAAGTTTTAGTGAAGTAACGAATAATTTTGAAAGTGGTTACTTTTCAGTAATATACATTTTTTGCAATTAATTTTTATTTTTAAATGGCTTCTAAAGGATTTCTTATGAATTTATATTGAAATCATCACAATTAGTTTGGGTAAAATAATGGTTACTTAAAAGAAAATTAAGCGTTTACTTGATTGAATAATTTAGGAATGAAATGAACTTTTTTTCATAGAATAAATTAAATGGCAATAAAACAAACGATATCTTCATTAATTTTACTTCGTACACAAACTTGCAACTAAATCTCTTCTTATTGTCAATTTGTTTATAGTGACTTAAATTTCACTCCAGCAATTTAACATTAAAATAAACAAAAAAAACCATAAAATATACTTATGCTCTTGCTGTAGGCAAATCCACTAAAAGGTGTAAACGATAATGAGTTTTTGGGGCATGATTTAATGCTGATATAAATAACAAATTATTACCTGTATCACGGTTACATTTAAGCTCATTATTACATACGAGTACACATGTATACGAGTATATTTACTTGCACAAAACGGTTACTTTGAAATACGTCAGAAAATAAAAGCTTACATTAATTTCAATAGTAGTATGTACTAAAAGAGCATCATGCTAAGAGGCAGTCAATTTTTTTAAATTAGAATTGTTTTGTGCTGACCGACAATAACTTAAACTTGACTCCTTTGTTTTGAAATATATGAAACTTGTTTTTAAACATTTTATTGCTGTGTGACACTTGTAAATATTTTCATGTTCTAAACTGGCAATTTTAAATACATCACCACTTAAATACCGTTAAAATGATTTATGTGAAAATAAACGTTTAACATGTAATATTGAAAGAAAGGGGGAGTTGCTTTTATAACTGAATACTTGTTTTTGAAAAAGTAGAACTACTAAGATCTGCAGATATAAATTCTAAGTGGAAAATGAACTAAGATAGGGCTACAATAAAATTTTAACAAATTATATTAAAATATCAATATCTGCTTGATTATTAATTTAAATTCTACTCCACCCTTCCTCCCTCATAGTTTAAAAAAATAAGTCTGTTTTTTCAATCAAACCCATGCTTAACATATCGACGTCAATAAAAATAACACTTTGAGAAAGGATCTCTTAATAACATATATTTTCAATTCTTATTTATTGACAACACTATGAACATTTTGCATTTTGGAAGAACTTTGTGAAGATCGTTCGTTCAAACGTTCAATTGTTAGATCGTCAATGCCACTAATAGTAAATTTTGCAAAATGTTAAATAGGATTGAGCTCTTTCTATTCACAGAGCAAATGATCTTATGTCAGCAATATAGATTGTTTCGAAGGTGAAATAAGTTGTAAAACTTAAGTTCACGAAAATTTTCAACATTTTTTGTTTAGTCCAACATTCATCTTTTAAGAGAAAAGTTTTATTTAGGCTAATAGTTCGAATAATCAAGAAAATCTTATGGAAAGTACTGGAACAATTGGCAAATTGGAATTGGATTTTCTACCCGTCCAAGGGCATCTTCAGCAATCTTCATTGTCCACTATCACTCTGTAAATATCATCTATTTAACTCACCATTTATGAGAAATAGAATATGAGAATTATCATATTTCTGTTTAACGTGTTGTGAGTTCGAACGAAATTTACGTACGTTTAAAATGTGTGTGTATTCTTTATTAGTATTTATAAAACTTGTATTATTACAAATTTGTTTTTGCTTTTGTTTTTTGGAAAGAACATGTCATCCAAATCAATATCACCAATTCTAGTAAAAAAAAGTATGATATGAATCTTTAATAATACCGACTGTTTCACCTGTATCATATCTGCAACAAACAATGACACGTTTTGGCTGCAATTGTTTTTTGGCAATCATATGTAGGTCACTGAACCGCTAATGGGGCATGTTAATGACGATTAGCAACGCAATTTTTTGATTCGAATTGTGACCGCTTTTTAGGCAACACGGCAAATCTAAATTTTGCCTACTTTTTGGGGCACCTTTTTATACATTTTCGCTTATAAGATTAGCTCTATATCGTATTCTATTTTTTAGTTTTAAGAAACTCGCAGCAATATTCCCTATTCTCATAGATCGCTTTTTGCATTCTTTATGCTCTTGTTTTAGCAACAATCGTGACCACCTTAAGGATTCTAAGAAAGTCTTGGTATAGCTTCAATATCCACTCTTTTTACAGTATGTTAATATTCTTGGTTTAGCTTTAACCATGGCTCTTTTGACAGTCAATAAGTAATCTTAGTTAAGCTTCATCGGTGACGCTTTTAAGGTTCTTTAAATAGCTTTGGTTTAGCGTCAATCATGGTTCCTTTTGGGATCATTAGATCGTCTTAGTTTAGCTTCAATCGTGGCTCTTTTTACAGTCTTTAAATAGTCCTAATGTAGCTTAGTGTGGGCTTAGCTTCAATCCTAGTATAGTCTTGGTTTATCTTTAAACGTGGCTTAGTTTATGATCATTAAATAGTCTTGTTTTTTCTTATGTGGTGCTTTTTATAAGATCTTTAAATATTTTTTATTTAACGATAATCATGGCTCCTTTCAGGATCTGTAAATAGTCTTAGTTTAGCTTCAGTGGTAATTCTTTTAACAGCCTTGCTGCAGTTTCAATTGTGGCTCTTTTTACAGTCAGTTAATATTCTTGGTTTAGCTTTAACCATGGCTCTTTTGACAGTCAATAAGTAATCTTAGTTTAGCTTCATCGGTGACGCTTTTAAGGTTCTTTAAATAGCTTTGGTTTAGCGTCAATCATGGTTCCTTTTGGGATCATTAGATCGTCTTAGTTTAGCTTCAATCGTGGCTCTTTTTACGGTCTTTAAATAGTCCAAGTTTAGCTCAGTCTTAGTTTAGCTTCAATCTTAGCTCCTGTTATAGCCTTGGTTTATCTTCAATTGTGACTCATTTTATGATTATTAAATAGTCTTGGTTTAAATTCAGTGGTATCTCTTTTTAGAATCTTTAAATAGTCTTGGTTTAGCATCAATATTGGGTCGTTCTAGATTCTATAATTATATTAGTTTATCTTCAGTGGTGGCTTTTAAAAATTTTACATAGTCTTGAAATAGTCGTGATTTGAAATAGTCTAAGTTTGGCTTCAATAGTCTTGGTTTAGTTTCAATTGTGGCTCATTTCATGATCGTTAAATTGTCTTGGTTTAGCTTTGTTGCTGACTCTTTTTAGGATCTTTAAATAGTGTTTGTTCAGCTTCAATTGTGTCTCTTTTAACAGTCTCGATTCAACTTCAATTGTGGCTTATTTTAGGATATTTAGTTTCAATTGTAGCTCTTCTAACATCTTTATATTGCATTATATTTTTTTGATTGCAATTGTATTAGATTTTTAAGAAATTCGCATTGCATTGTACAACATGCTAATTGTATTTCAATTTAGTTCACTTTAAAAATAAAGCACTATTTTAATTAATTGAATGAAACATACGGGTCTCAATTTAATTGCAGCATCTCATCATCGCCAGATGTGAATTTGAATATTTTTCATGCACGTGCACTCATACGGGTGTCTTAAAAAGAACTTTGTAAATGTGTTTAAAAATCCCTTAACCATTGCCGCAAACATTCTTGTATATTGTGTTAATATTTCCTCAAATAACTCCACTATTAGAAACATTAATGACTGGTTGTAGTATTGCTGTTGTTGTTTTTTTTTATTATTTCCTATAAATGTCTTGTAATCAATCATGTTGTTTGGTTCATGTTCTTGAACAACCCGTCTATTTATTAATGTTTTTTTTTTTTTGTGTGTGTATTGCATTGTTATTGTTCTTGTGAATAGTTGTTCATAAATAAAAATCAATTTAGTTTCAATTAACCCAAATAAACCAAATAAGACTGATATTTTATTCACACGCAACCATCAGGAGGGACTCGTTCAATAGTTCATACCGTTTCTCGTCGTACGTTATAGGAAAATTATTTCTTGTGTTTTTTTTTGTTGGTTTTCAAATTTAACTTGAGGGCATAAATGGGTTTCTATTACAGTTTTTTTTTCCAAAGGAGTGTTTGTAATTTTTAAATTGTTTAGAAAAACGCATTGTTTCAATTACTAAATTATGGTTTTGGGGGTTCTTGAGCGGTATTTTATTTCCAAAAGTAGTGAGAGAGGGTTTATATGTTGATTGACTTTTGGAAAATGGTCTACAGCTCAGCTACAGGTTAGCTATTTATTGTGTCTTTAAGTCAAATGATTATGATTGACATAAAATGGGGGTCAGTATAAAAGTAATTTGAGCTGCCAGAATGTCAAATTATTGGTTTAATAATTTAGTTTGATTGAGGAGAAACCAAAGGAAAAATTCATAATCAATATTTGGGGAAAAGTAAATCAACGAAATTATTTTGAAAAACATCATATGGACTTAAAATAGTCTTAGTTTAGCTTTATTTTTTTCCAGCCTTAAAAAAGTGTTGATTTAGCTTTAATCGTGACTAAAGAAAGTCATGGCTCCTTTTATAATCTTGAGAAAGTCTTGGAGTAACTTCTATTGTGTCTCCTTTTAGGATCTTAAGAGAGTCTTGACTTTGCTTTAATCGTGGCTCCTTTTAGGATCTAAAGAAAGTCTTGGAGTAGCTTCTATTGTGGCTTTTTTTAGAATCTTAATAATGTTTTGGAGTAGCTTTTATCGTTGCTCCTTTTAGAATCTTAAGAGAGTCTTGGTTTAGCTTCAATCTTGGCTCCTTTTAGGTCCAAAAGAAAGTCTTGGAGTAACTTTGATTGTGTCTCTTTTTAGGATCTTAAGAAAGTCTTGGTTTAGCTTTAGTACTGGCTCCTTTTATGATCTAAAGAAAGTCTTGCAGTAGCTTCTATCGTGGCTCTTTAAAGGATCCTAAGAAAGTCTTGGTGTAGCTTCTATTGTGTCTCCTTTTAGAATCTTAAAAGAGTCTTGGTTTAGCTTAATCGTGGCTCCTTTTAGGATCTAAAGAAAGTCTTGCAGTAGCTTCTATCGTGGGTATTTATGGGATCTTAAGAGAGTCTTGGTTCAGCTTCAATTATGGCTTCTGTTAGGATCTAAGAAAATCTTGGTTTAACTTTAATCGTGGCTTCTTGCAGGATGATTGAAACGCGTGGTTCAGGTTCAATTATGGCTGATTTTAGGATCATAAGAAAGTATTGGTTTAGACTTCAGTCGAGACTCCATTTAGGATCTTAGCAAATTGTCAGTTTAGCTTGAATCGTGTTTTTTTAGTATCTTTAAAAAGTCTCGGTTTTGCTTTAATCGTGGCTCCTATTGGGATCTACCAAGTCTTGGTTTAGGATGAAATCGTGGCTAATTTTAAGATCTTTAAAAAGGCATGGTTTAGCTTCAACCGTGGCTCCTTTTGTATCTTAGAAAGTCTTGGTTCAGCTTCAATCGTGGCTACCTTTAAGATCTAAAAGCTCTTGGTTGAGCTCTAATTTATCAAATTATTAGTTTGGCTTCAATCGTGGTTCTTTTTACGATCAGTAAAAAGTATTGGTAGGACTTCAATCGTTGTTCCTTTTAGCCTTGAGTTTTTGTTTGAGCTTTAATCAAATAATATGACTATATATGCATTGAATTTTTAATTTTACTTTATTCAAAGACATTAATGAACAAAAAAAAAACGATTTTTATAAATATTTGTTTAATTTCTCGATATCTTATGAATGATTTCGTTCCCATTCTAAGCAAAAGATATCTGAATTGGGTTTCATGAACTTTAAGTATATACAAACGATGTCTTAAATAAAAGGAACGAACAAGAAAATCAAGACTTAGCTGAGAAAATCATTAACTGTTTTATCAAGTTAAATATTAAGGCAAAAGCAATTTATAACATTAAACCAACGATGTTTGAAATATTTATCATGCGATAAGGTGTGTTTTTTGTAACCCCTTGCAAATGTTCACAATTAATCAAATAAATTTTAATTACTTAATTTATGACCAAATAGTACCACAAAGCAACAATGTTTATTTTATAAAAAAATTTGCATAAAATCAAATGAATTCTAACGAGGCATCTTAACAAGCAACAACCAGATACAACTTGCATTTGGACAACTTTGCGGATCATGTTAAACACATGTTTGAACCTAAACTAAAAAACATCATATAAATTAATAATAATGCAAATACAAGCAGAAACATACATGTACTCACAGTAGTTGTGGCAAGCTTACAAAATAAATACTCATGCATTTAGTCATTCATTCATTCACTCATTAGCCATGTTGCTTGCTGAGCTTAGATCACAACATCATGTGGTTGCATGTGCTACAAAAACATACTCCACTCGTATGTTTTTAAGAACAACAAAGTAAGTATTTTGATTAGAGATCAATAAATTTTTTTGCCTAAAACCGCAATGAATACAAATTACTTTTGACGTTTAACACACAAACACACACACACACAGTACAACAATAAATTGCTGCCCCAACAACGGTTGGCAGCCAAACAACGAGTCAATACTCAGATCCACCAACCAGTCAAGTGATCTTGTCTTGAGTTAAAGTTTTCCAGTAGACACTGACTACACCACCAGAGACAACAACAACAAGCCAGCTCCACCACAAAAATTATACTAGTGGAAGCCAAAGGTTAACACCGTTGTCAGTGTTCGATACAGTAAATTATGCACAGAACTGACTCGGTTCGTTAAGAGAAGTTGGCCAGAAAATATCACTGCGAACATTTTCAACAGTGGGGAAGGAGCTGGAAGAGCACTGTGTGTACAAATTTAAACTATTTCATGGCGCTGTTCATTTACTTACAGCCAGTAATGAAAGAAAGAATAAATATTAACCAAATTTTTATGTGAATTGAACACCCAAAACTTTCAACTGTTCTAATAGACTGAATTTAAATAGATTGCTACTTACAGACAAGTATTTTCAGTTATCGAAGGACTTTCAAACTCAATATACTGCAGAAAATATTAAGCTAAATTAAGGAGATTTCAAATATATGTATATAGACCCCAACATAAATTTTGCTATTTAGATATTAATTGATGCGACTCCGAACAATGCGATTGTAACAGTGGAGAAAGTCATATTTCTGAAATTATGGGCGAAAAATTGACATTTTTATTAACGAAGTGTCAGTGACACACAAAAGTCTCTTCAAAGCAAAGAGCTGCACAATGAGATTTAAATTAAAAATACTGCCAACATTTTCACAATAGCACCGATTGAACTGGAGGTAAAGTACTTGGAGGTCTTGGCTATTACTGTGCCCATGTTCTGTAACTTTAGTGAAAACTTCTCGTGTCGAAAATACCAGTACGGGAAACAAAATATTCCATATTTATTTACTGGAAATATTCCAATAAAAACAGAATCAGCGTTGTCTGTTTTCACATTCAAGTACAGAAACACTTTTTTTCTCACAAATCGAGAAACGATGGAATTTTTTGTTTCACATTTCATGTGAAAAATACGTGATATACATACATAAACGAGCTACAGGTTAACCTAGATTATCTAACCTAAAGAAAAAGTGATTGAAGAATAATGTGACTAAGGGTGCGGTCACACTTGGCAAATATTTACTAAAAAACCGTAACCACTATTTTTAAGCACAAATTAGTCAGACGACAATTAGTCTAACAAGTGTTTTGTAAAAGCAAACAGCATTAGAATTAAACATAGAATTAAGCTAAATTTGTATGGTCATTTGTCCTTAGTAAAAGAAGTTTCCCAAAAAAAAAAAAAAAAATACAAGAATTAAAACACATTTCATCATGTGTGACTGTATCTCAAGTCCTGGTAAGATGCTTAAACGGTAACTTGAGCAGTTCCGAAATGTTAACTTGGGAAAACATTTTTTCCTTTGGAACGTCTAGTATATAAATCAACCTAATGTGGTAAATTCTTTAATGTAAGATGAATGAATGTAAGATAAATTAGAAATTTAACTCCCTAGACACAAACCATTTACGTTAACAGAGTCATGTTAACTATTTAACAGAGACAATAGCGGTATTCACACCGAGCTTGTTAGTTTGTTAGTCGGTAGTTTGTTAATTTGTTAAAGTTACCAACTGTGAACGACCCCCTTTTTAAAACTTTGTTAGTCTGGTAACTTTCGTAGTAAAACAGCTGATTTATTGTTTTGACACAATTTATTATTCTGGAAAAATAAAACATGCCACGAGAAAGTGTAAAAAAAACAAATGTAAACCATTTAATTACTCATTTTTTCTTTTGGTTATCCACTACGAGAACAGTTTATGATTTATTAAAATAAAATAAAAAATCATTTATTTAACATACTTACTCTCAATGTACACAAATATTTTTTTAGAAATGTATCAGAAATGATTTTTTAAATATATTTATTTAGAAACTGCAACAGCTGATTGTGAGTTACCAACTAACAACTATTTTATCAGGGGTGCCGTGTCGTTAATTTGTTAAATGTTTATCCGTTAGCGCGTTAAATATACAAAAACAAAATGCGTGTAAAAAAGTAACGATTAACGACTAACAAACTAACAAGCTCGGTGTGAATACCGCTAATGTTTATTAATGATATTTTAACACAAAAACAGTCCGAAAAAATTAAAAAAATCAGAATCTATAAAAAATGGCGCAGAAAATTTAAATAAATAAAAAATTACACAAAAAAAAATTTTATTAAGATTTTTGGAAAAAATAACTTTTGAAATTTGAAAAATGACTTTGGTCCTTTTCTCACAATTCTTTGAGAGCGATTGGAGCGATTCCTGGTAAATGCCTTATACTCAGAAGTATTGTAAAATCAACTTAATTTGGTAAGTTAAAGTTGACTTGGCATTTTTATATATGGTGGTACAATAGGCTGTACGATAGTGATCTGTTCTGTAGTGACCTGCAAAAGCGATCTCTAAGCTCTATAGTCATTGGGTATCTGTAACCGCTGAATTAATGAAATCTATGAATATCTTTAAAACCTACCCTGAACGAACTTCAATCCAATTGGTCACGCTCATATCTACGTCTGTAAGTTGTTGTCTTAAACACAAAGCTGTACCTCTTTGGGCAGGGAATTTCAGCTGTATAATGTTCTTTGATTAAGTTCCTAGTCTATATAATTTATAGTTTGCATGACTGTGATAGTACTGGCTGTCTTCTTAGCATGATTAAGGTATAGAGGTCAAGAGGCATAAATATTCGAAAGTTTTAGTCAGAATTTTGATTTCAATATCTACATTGTCATTACATAGAACCAGAATAAAGCTTCTCTTCAACAGTTTACCTCTGGTTAGTATGATAGTTGATAGTCTGGTTTTACCTGTACTTTAGGTAGAGATAGGAATGAAATGTTAACAAACCCCCTGAGCATAATAATACCAATATTTATACCTCAAACTAAAATGTAAACTGGAGATTTAATATATTCCCGAAATCAAATAAACTAACCAATAGATAGATACATACTCAGATAAGGTTCATTCTTGATCTGTTTCACTTCACTAAAGCATTAAATTAAAGATAAAAATTAATTTGCTATATGTGGAGCAATGGACCGATCCTCACAGTGTATCAACTATTGAAAAGTAAGCGATAATACTCACGAAATTTTGTACATTAACCCCCTGGCCCACGATGTGGAACGATAACGTTCGCTTAGATAAGACTTAAGACACAAACTTTTTATCGTATTTATTTTTTACTCAATCAAGTTTGTTTATTCCACAATCAAGTTTGTGTCTTAAGTCTTATCTAAGCGAACGTTATCGTTCGACATCGTGGGCTAGGGGGTTAGTGATTTCTTAATTTCATCAAAAACTATTATTTTAAGAATAAACTTTGATTCTATGTAGAAATAACAACCATGGGACATAACACCATATTGGCTTTATGTCTCAATACAAACGCACATAAAGCCATAATTTTGATATGACCTTAAGTCTCATACCAATTTTAGTGAAATGGGACATAAAACCATTATGGGAATCTGTACTATGGTACTGTATACCATAGAGGAGAAAATCCTTTCTTTACAGACATCAAACAGTTTGGGGTGGCAGCTGAATATTTGAAAGAATTCATTCTCTAAAGAAATAAACAATGGTGAGCAACCATTCTTTCTTTTACATGAAATAGGGTGACATGCAACATTATCAAAAATATGGCTTTATGTCTCATTTTTGGAAAAATTTTTATAGCGTTAAGTCCCATTCCATTGAGACATAAAGGCATATGCCATTAAGGTTTTATGTCCCATGGCTTTGTGACATCCCACCGAACAACACTTCTAAATATATATATTGTAATAAGGAAATCAACATTTCTTACTTCCACAACAAACATTCTACGACCCACTGTAACCCATTCGTGAAGAAGCCAACAGCTTAAACTACTTTGAGAGATTCTATCCGAAAGACAAAACATTAATGATGGCTTTGTTAGTCACACAATAAAAAAAAATAAGGAGAAGACAAACACTGGTTGGAAAAACCAAACAGCGGCAACGACTGGTCATAGATATTGTCCCAATGTTGCATGTAGTTGTATTTGTTGTTGTGGTTAAACATAACTAAAAATCTACTTACAATGTGTACAACAATATTTAATGTCGCCACTAGGATGCAACAAACAATTGTAAGAAGATAACAACATCATTATTGTCAGCATGATCATCGTGGTAAACACCATCATTATCATCATCATTATTATCATAGATTTGTAGATGTTGCTGGTGCTGTGACCATCTTGTTCGGCAGCTGCTAAAACAAATCTTCTTTATAAGTATTTGGAGGTCCTAACACTAGCTGCTCCTATGTAGCTTTTTTTATTTCCTGTACTTTAAAGCTTTTGTGTGATTTTCTTTATGCATGTCTTGCAATTGTTTGAGGTCAAAAGTTCATTTGGCATGTTTTAAGTTTTATAATAAAGTTATTTTTTTTTCGCTTTTATTTTTTTTGGCAGAGGGGGAATCTTTAGGAAAACATCTTTTTAAGATAAGAGTGGTGGCTGCCAACCAAACAGCCAACTAAAGACTACTGACTGCTGCACAGCTTGTCTACTTCATTAGTGTTTGACATGTATCTCTTAATCACTGTCATCGGTTTGTGTTGTCTTGCCATTTTTACGAATATGTTTGGCTCGTTTTTGGTTGCACATTATCTTGTATTTGAAGGCGTGTTCATAATTAGAAGTTAATTAATTATAAACTTATGCCTCTAAATGGCATCTTTCTTTTATTTTTCTACTGCCACATAAAGTTGTTAAATTGCTCAAGCTGTGGGTGGAAGGTGTTGAGAGAACATGTGTAAAACTGTTAACAATTATCCAAATAATGTCACAATATGGGCAAAATTGCAATTTATTGCTGACATTTTTTAATTAAGAGAGAAGAGAGCACATTCATGTTAAATTATATGCTACATTTAAAGTCCCCAAAAAACAAGTAAGAAAGTATAGTCGGTCAAGCCCGACAATATAATACCCTACACCCAGTATATGTATAAAACAGTTTTTCAGAAATGGGCATTATATGGGACCTATTATGGTCCGATCATCCAAAAGTTTAGTGTCATGATGTCTGTGAATATAAATATTATATGTGTTAAACTTTATCTAGATATAAATACTTTTAAAAGATTTATGGAGGTTAAAGTGGATTACGGGGAGGGTCTTACATGGACCGACCATTATAAAATTAGGTGTCATTATTTCTGTATATAAGAAACTTAATTGCGTTAAATATTATTTGGATGCCAACATTTTTAAGAGAGTAATGCTCTCTAAAGTGATTTTCAGGAGTGGGCCTTATATGGGAGCTACGACTAAGTATGGACCGATATGCACAAAATTTTTAGATGTGACTTGGCTTCATTTTTTTTTTTTTTTTCTTGGACCAGCACTCAGGGGATGACCCCTACTTATGCAATGCATTGTGTTGGAACTAGGAAAATAGGTTATGGGAGGGAGGATAGCGGGAGTAGTGTTTGTGAACATTTGACTTGAATTTTCCTATATTGAAAGTGGCAGGGAATACTTCTGTTGGGAGTTTGTTCCACATACGGACAGTACGGCTAAAGAACGAATTTTCTCTGTAGTGTGTTGTGCGATCCACTGTCCAGTCGACCACAAAAGGATGAGCCCTGACTGAAGAACGTGTATTACGTAAAAAACTGCGTGTTTCAGGAACAAGTTCCCTAATTTCAGCAGAACACATTCCATTATAGTATCGATAGAACAGTGAAACACAACCCACATTGCGACGATGCTCCAATGAATCAATAGAGTTGGATACCCTACTGTCACCGATAAGCATCTTCGCCCTCTCCTGTACGCGGTCGAGTAACTCCAAAATAGACTTCGAAGCACCGGCCCATACATGAGAGTTGTATTCCATTTTCGGACGAATATAGGTGGTGTAAATAGTAAGAAGATCAGATGGAGTGAAGTATTTTCTACACCGTTTTAAAAAGCCAAGGCACTTGAGCGCTTCTTTCGACACTTGAAAAATGTGTTTGGTCCAGCGGACATCACACTGTATTCTCATGCCTAGAACGTCAAGAGCGTCTGATTCCTTTATATTTACACCGCCCATAAAAACAGATGAAGCAACATGATTTGTTGTGCGTTTGTGCGTTAGTAGACAACACTGAGTCTTACGTGCGTTAAAATCGACTCTATTCGCACAACCCCATTCCGAGATTGTTTCAAGATCTCGGTTCAGCGTATCATTCATATTTTGTCTCATTTCCCCAATCTCCAAAGGGTTTGGTCTATGGTTAAATGAGTATGAATGGCAAATGTTGCTATCATCTGCAAAAGAGTAGATAGGGTTTGAAGTTTGACAAAGAAGATCATTTATAAAAATGAGAAATAAAGTGGGAGAAAGAACGGAACCTTGCGGTACCCCTGAATTAATCTTGAACTCGTCTGATGAGATCCCATCTATAACAACTCGTATAGTGCGATTTCTGAGGAAACTCGATATAAATCGAGAGAAGTTATCACCGACACCACTCATTTGTGATGAAATCTGTTTGGTTCCTTGCATAATTCCAACATTTATGATCGGTAAACCGCAATTTCGGGAGGACATTTGTATGGGGACCAGGTAAAATAATGGACCAATTGCCACTAGTCATATGCCAGAAGTCATATTTAAATTTCATGTCAATTCAAAAAAAAAAAAAAAATTATTTTTGTTTTATTCTATTAAAAAGTTCTATACATCTCCAAAAAAAATAACAGAAACATGATTTTCAAAATAAATTTGCACAATTCAGTCTATTCATGTTGAAATGCCAAACCAAATAAATCACTTGACAGCTGACAAAATGGCCGCCTGTTAAAAAAACTGTTGCCTACTTAAAATTCTATACATCTATTTATGACACTAATATTTAAATTTTAAACTACCAACCTCAATTAAATCAATGTTCCAAATCTTCCTCTAGTCCAAGAGTGTCAAAAACAAAAAAAAAAGAATTATGTAAATATAGAAATTTCAAAAGTACCCTGATCGATACATGAATCAGCCCAACTGAATTGCCCAACATCAGTCACTTTATTTTACCGCTTAACACTTGTGCTGGTTTCTGATAAGATTTTTTGTCTTTTAAATATTTGTTTACGCGTTTTAAAACTCGGATAAGACTTAAGAAACTTATTTATTGTTTTTTAGAATGTAAAAATAAGACATTCTTAAAATAAACAATAAACCAACATTAAACAAATATTTAAAATTCCCACCAAATCATGTGATAGTGTCAATGCCACAAACCTCCATATCAAATGCTTGGAGTCAATGTAAGCCAGTCGCACTTACATAAATTGAAGTTCTTATCGTTTTGTAAGAACAAACTAAAAAACATTTTGAAATATGATTTATTTTTGAAAAGCAAAGAATATCAAAATAAAAACGAATATAAAAATTTAATTTTTAAACAAATATTTTTTGTGGTCACAGACACACCAAAACGCACTAAATCAACAATTTACAGACATCAAACAGTTTGGGGTGGCAGCTGAATATTTGAAAGAATTCATTCTCTAAAGAAATAAACAATGGTGGGCAACCATCAAGGAATTTTAATAGCTCTTTAATTGTAGATTTATTATATTTAAAAACTCATTTGGAACTCTTTGTGTTTCCAAAAAGAAGTCTTGTGTTGACGATTTTTCTTGTCAGTTAGGACCAATGACTAAACTGAGGTAGTATGTTCTTGGAAAATTGTGTTTAAGAGCCCAATTTTATTTATATAACATTTAATATATCATTTTCCAAATGTTTTCATGTGATTTGGCAAGAAGATATGATTCCAGCGTTCCATTATCTGAAACACTTGCACAGAGATTCCCAGAGGAGAAAGATATTTCTCCTCTTAATTTAACTTGACAAGTGAACAAATTTATAAATCTTTTAAGACTGAGTAACCTCCTGATCAAGTCGTGTTCACTTCTTTAGTTGTTTCTTATTTTGTAATCCGTATATGAACGTCTGAATAGTTTTGTTTTAAGTTCGTCTTTATATTCGATTACGCATAGGGAGAATATTACGAAAATGAATAATCTAACACGCACGCAGACTGCGAACCAGCTTCTCGAATATTTTAATCATTCGCAATCTTTACTTTCTCTTTCGAAAATGCGTAGTTGAGGCTTGAAACTTTCAATACTGTTTATCTATATATTCAGCTTTGGTCCCATATCTTTAATTCGTGTTCAATGCTGTGTCATCTTTGGATAGTTTATCAACTTTTTCACATACTCCTATGCATACAATAGTATAGTTTAGGAAATAAACTTTTCATGTAATATTACTCATATGCTCAGCAGCACTTAATTATTTTAATGATCGCCAATTGCTCAGTTATTGTAACCAATTGGTATAGGAACGGTTGCAATCGTGGAGACTTATTTACTTGAAATTTTTAAGGTCAATTTGACAAATTCTTATGCTTAAATTGCAATATAAAAATAATGTTTTTAAATTCAATTCAGCAATACTTTAGCATAGATAAATAGATCGCTGAGTGATGACAAGTACAATGAGTTCTATTGTAATTCTTTTATTACAGCTTTGAACGATATTGATAGAGACCTCATAAATTCCTTGATTGATGAGGTCGCGCTCGCTTCAGGACGTCAATGACAGAGTCATTCAAACTACATATTAAACAGTTGCTAATATATGAAATATTTCCCCAAATTTATCATAGAAAATCTGAGACGAGCGAAACATACGCATATAGAATGTGTAGTTGGTTGGTTGGTTGGTTGGTTTACGTGGTAGTTCACTACGTGCGAACACTTAAGTAGGGTCGAAGGGACCCCGTTTTAAAAGACCACACCACTCGTCAGATTTAATGTCTTGTACAACATACTGTAGCTAATATGTGTGTGCAAAAAAGTCATGTCTTGTTAGACCCAACCTGTAGCTGTGAGATATCTCAGCAGGTCATTAAGTTTTGACCCGGCTACCTCACCAAGGTCGTTCAGTGTGTAGTTCCCCATGAATTTATGTCTCCTGACACACAGGGCTGGGCATTCGCAGAGAAGGTGAAAAATCGTTTCTTTCTTTTCTCTATCCTTACAGCTACGACAATGGTCGTTAAAAGGGAGTCCCAGGCGATTTGCATGCTTGCCTAACGTCCAGTGTCCTGTTAATACTGCCAGCAATCTTGATATATCATTCCTATCTCGAGTTATCAGTTG
Source organism: Bellardia pandia (assembly GCA_916048285.2). Classification (NCBI taxonomy): domain Eukaryota; kingdom Metazoa; phylum Arthropoda; class Insecta; order Diptera; family Calliphoridae; genus Bellardia; species Bellardia pandia. Next base: position 28,140,102 of record OU696531.1, read on the forward strand.
CATAGTACGTTTCTCGTTGAAAGATGGCCACATCAACTTGGCTATCCTACATGTGTCTAAATTTCGCCATCTATACTCAGCCTTTGCAAGAAAATGTCTGAGGATGATACCTTTGATGGTCCCCAGTGGAATCGCTACTGAGACCGCATTGGAGATATCTAAGGCAGATCCCGTTCTGGCTAATTCGTCTGCCCGTTCATTGCCGTAGTGGTTCCTATGCGCAGGCACCCAGACCAAGGTAATGTCAGATAGACGACCTAGCCTTGACAGAGAATTCCTGCATTGCCTGACTAGTGAAGATGAAATTGTGTAGGCATTAAGTGAGAGGAGTGCCGCCTGACTGTCGACAAAAATACCTATATTGCCTCTAATGTTATGATCGTGTAATGTATTACAAGCTGCCATGATTGCAAAAATTTCCGCCTGGAAAATACTACACTCATTCGGAAGACGATACGAGGTGTCTACCCCAGGTTCGTCACAGAAGACCCCAGAACCCACACCGCAGCTCATCTTAGAACCGTCTGTGTATATCCTAGTATCGTATTTGTGCACGAGATTGCCCCTATTCCACTCACTCCTAGAGGGAATTAAGACCTTGAATATCTTATCAAAGTCCGTGTATGGAGTAATGTAGTCAGATGGTTGGAGAACGTTCGAAGGCAACTGGTCAAGAATCCCCGCGTGGCCATATATTCTCGATTTCCAACAACCGGACGCTTGAAGCCTCGCTGCGCTGCAGGCAGAAGTGGCCATTATGTGAAGGTCAATTGGCATAAGGTGCAATATAGTGTTCAGTGCCTCTGAAGGACTAGTCCTTAGTGCACCCGTTATGCCTATGCAGGCTGATCTCTGAACTTTGTATAGTTGGTCTACGACATACTTCCTTCTAGTTGCAGTCCACCATACAAGAGATCCGTAAGTAAGAATTGGACGTACTATAGCCGTATACATCCATTTAACTATGCTGGGACTGAGTCCCCATTTCCTACCAAACATCCTACGACAGGTGTAATAGGCCACCGTTGCCTTCTTTACCCTGTGTTGAGTATTTAGCTTCCATGACAATTTAGAGTCCAGTATAATGCCTAGATATTTTGCATTGTTTGAAAGGGGAATTTCGCAGTTTCTCAACATTGGAAGTCTGAAGCTTGGAATCTTGGTCTTCGTCGTGAAAAGTACAAGTTCCGTTTTGCTCGGGTTTACCCCAAGGCCGTTAACTGTGGCCCAGTTGTCGAGCAACCTCAAAGCAGTGGACATAATCTCGCTGATCACGTCCGGAAACAGACCTGGTACGAGTATCACCACATCGTCCGCATAAGCAACAACTTTTATACCCCTACTGTCTAGATCAATAAGAATCGAGTTAATAACGATATGTAGTACCCATGATGATTACTGATCGTACTTGACAGCTTTGAACGTCTGAGAATCGTCCCCAACTGCCAAGCCAACCCTAATTCACAAAATTCAATTGATTTATGAGAGAGCCTTGTAGAATTAGTAATCCTTTAGAATTAGTAATCCTTAGCTTTGACCTCAAAACAGAACACCAGAATTTCTCTGATTGGGTTTTCCACACCAAATATATAATGTTGCATGACTTTCCAATTGCAATTCCAATTAGACCAGTAGTAATTAAGCTTATTAAATATTGCTCAAGCATTTAGATCTTACATTGCAGCCATTTAAACTAAAATATTACATAACTCTTCCAAATAAAATATGAAAAACCTGTAACGAGCAGAACAAACGCTAATAGACTGTGTTGGATATTTTGGATTACTGATCGTATTTGGAAGCTTCAAACTCCAGAATATCGTAGCCCATTTCTGTCATACGATACGATACACTTATATATCTTATCTGGCCAATCCTAATTTAGTTGATTACTGGAAGACTAACCCGTGGCCTTATCATCAAGGCGGAATCTGTAGAATTTCTTTAGTCTTAGCTGTATAATCATATTATTCAAGGTTTATTTCGGAACATCTTTCTTCAGTGAACTTTTCATTGTTCATTCATTGTTTCATTCAATGTAGCACAGTCTCTGACTTTTCATTTATAATTGCTGTTCCATTCTCTTCATTTCCTCAATTACATCAGATGCAATGAAGTCTAGTAATTATTTCACAACACTTTGGTAGGTGCTATTGTGGAGATTTCCTTAATTACATCAATTAACTTGCATCTCATTGCATTGTTTACTTTCGTTTGAAGCAACTGCTTGCTTGGTTTTGATGTTGGTAACAACTGTTCTCAAATTCATATCCAACCTTCGCCGAAATCATGAAGTACAAATTTCTGTGGGATGCGATCGAATCAAATAAGTTCAAGTTCAATATTTATGAATAACGCCAGCCTCTTTACACTATCTCTTATTTTTATGACGATATTTTAATCCGATATATGGTTTTAAAAATGCCTGCAATATTCGCCTTTCAAATTGTTACGTTCAGTTTCCAAGAAGCAAAACATGAGTGATATGCTAAATCGAAAGAGTTCAATAATCTTTGAATGGAGTAGATTTTAAAACTTGCAAGACTCATTGTTTTATAGTGGCACACAAATGACCGACGGATCATACTAAAGCATTGGAAGGTCTTGTTTTGATCATTAGAACTTAGTCGCAATTTACACTAAGCAATTCTTTTAGACATCGGGGTGAGGGGAAGATAAGAAAGATTGTGCTAGCAATTCGTGTTACTCTCTTATTCGTATTACATATGTGTATACAAATACTCTCAAATAAAAATACGTGTGATTTAAGCAATAAAATTGTGCTGTGTGAACACCGAAGAAATTTTAAGGAAAAAGTTGTATCAATCTTTTCAAGAAAAATTCCTTCGTGTAAATTCGGGCTTAATGTAATTACTCTTTTGAAGTGGTGCAAAACACGTCTCTCTATCTGACCATCGCCTAAGTTTCAGAGACTTATTGGGGAGTTTATTAAGCACGTAGAGCGAAGGCGATAGCAGTGATAGTAGGATACTATTCATATATTGAAGCATCATGCCAATGTGAGTTGTTTTCAACTGTTTGATCGATTATGCAGTGGTATGTTGTGATTAAATTGAGAAACTATTCACGAATAAGATCATTCATCTATGGTGGTGGACTGCTTGGAAAATCAGACAGTACTTACATTATTATTTTTTTTTAAAGAGAAGTTACACTCAGGCAATTAAAAGGCCTATATATACTTGCGTTACTTTATTTGGAAAGGGGATAGTTGAAGAAGTAAAGGTGGTGAAAGAAAAATTACAAAATTACATATTACAACTCTGCAATTGCGCATTATGATTGTGTTTAGTGCAGCATTGCAGCGCCTCTGGTGGTGAGTAGGCGCATTATTTTTTAAAGCTTGATTTTATAGCCTTTATTGAATTATTTTACTTCGGTGGCATTTCAATGCTATACCACCGAAGAAGGGCGCTGTAATAAATATTAGTTATGATGGATAGAAGGAAAACTAATAAGTATCAGAAACTGATGTTGTTTGAGTGGCAGCGCCTGGGAATCGAACCCGTGCTACAAATTCCAACTCATGCTTAATGATCAAATGCGCTAACCAATTAAGCTACAGCACCTTTAGTTGTGCAATTCGTATACAGAAGTCGTTCATGTTCCTTTCCACATTAAAACATCTATAAATACTATGCCCTCCATTCTATGTGGAAAAAATGATAATCCACACTTAAGAACAAACTCCTTGCCAACTCTGCTTAACGATTAGGTCATTAACAAGAAATGACTTATACAAATTCTGAATAATCAGTGCAAGTACACATTACCATTCTATTCAATTATGGTTTAAGTAAATATGTTTGTAATTAAAAAAAAAACTGAACTTAGTCACTGAAGTTTAATTTTAAGGCAGTAAAATTATTATTTTTTTTATTTATTTATATGAGTTTTAAGTTAAAGTCAAACACAAAACCCCAACAATGATAAGAAACATGTCGCCTGGATTCTTGAGGTGAAGGTTTAAAAACAAGTGTGCGCTTATAAGAAATGTTTCACTTCATTCATGTGGTTCTTTATTTTAGAAAATTGATAATCTTTGGAACGCATAAGAACCGGGGAAAACTGAAGCTCTAATGAACACTTGTGCAAATGAATACAATGGTGAGTGATTGAATGAATGACCCATGTGGTGGAAGAAAAATAAATAGAATTATATAAATACGACAAGAAAAAAAAAACGTACACATTGTGGTTTAAAGTGCTGCGGAATGGCTGTATGTGTAGGTTTGTAGTTGCAACAAGTGTTTATGTGTGGAGAGTTACATATAATCACATTGACTTGTTTGCTGGTGATCTCAGTGATCCAATATTAAATTACAAAGCCATAAAAACACACACACACACACTCTCAACAAAATACTTGACTTTTCAGCTTGAAAAATTAAAAAAAAAATGCATAAAAATGCTTCATATTTACACACTACAAAGGAAGAAAATATACTCGTATATGTAGAAACAAAAAAAAAGAATGATTTCAAATATACTTTATGGTCATCATATTACATATGCCTGGCTGGCAGTGCGTTGTGGAGACTGAAGAAGTACTTGTGGAAAAAGTCACGTTTTGGGCAAGAGTTATAAAAAAAATTGTTACTGCTTTGGACTCTTTTTTTTAATGACCCTAATTGCACCAACACGTCTTGTGGTTGAACTTGTATGTTGGTTTCCCTGTTTAAAGTTCCCATAAGGATTAAATTTATATTTACGAGTTTTCAAGCGAGTACTTTTTTCCATTTGTTTCAAGTGTTTGGTTCTTTATTGTGTGTGACAATGCAATAACTATTGGTTTTCGTTTTCATATTTGTTTTGATTTAAATCATCGTCATATTTCATTGTAAAAATTGTAATTTAATAGTTGAAAATTTCATAAAAAATTTATGTTTAAATATGTACAATGATATATTGAGAGAGATTCGAGTTGTTGCTGAGTGAAGCTCCAATTGTCGTGGGTACTACGTTTTTGGTAGATTTTAACGTTTCCAGGACTCAATGTATGCTGTATGGTAGCATGAATACTAAAGAATCGGAAGCTTTATTTTTAGCTAATAAAGTCAGCGTAATGTTCATTGGAAAACACACGTTCAAGTATCTCGGTTTTTTTTGAAGCGGTTCTAAAGTGCTATACTTCTCTCCATCTTTACTATTTACAGCGCCTAAATTCGAACAAAAATTAAACACAATTACCATGTTTGTCTCAACTTATCTATATGGTTGCAGAACGAAGATGTCATTGTCGTGAATAGCCTTAATATGACTGGTTTTAACGATTCCAGTACTCCATGTAGCATGACTATTAAGGATCAGAAGCTCTTTTGTTGGCCTTTAGAACTCAGTGTGATTTTCATTAATATGAAAACTTTTTCAAGTGTCGAAGGAAGCATTTTTGAATCGATCCAAGAGATACTTCTCTCCATCTGACCCATCTAATTTGTTTAGGAAATATATCCGAACGAAAAGAAAACATGATAATTGATTGCCACATGCTCAACTTCTCTCTTGTCCGTGGAGTACTCTAACTATAAATATCCTCAGCATTACTACATATATTGAAAAGCTTGTAATTGAAGATGGCATTATCGGATATTTTTCTACGTAAGAGTAGGAATTGACAATTTAAAAAAAATAATTTGAATGACGTGAAGTCATTGACAAACCACACCAAACCTTTGTTTTTTCTGGATGAAGTGACAGTTCTTGAATCTCTTCAGGTTGCTCTTTGTCCCAAATGCAGCAATTTTGTTTGTTCACATACCCATTGAGCCAGAAATGGGTCTCATCGTTGAACAAAATTTACCACGAAAACGTCGGATCTTCTTGGAACTTTTCAAGAGCCCATAGAGCGAAGCGATGTCGCTTGTTCAGACGTAAGTCTTTCCATTATGAAATGCCAAACAATACTAAACAAAATTAACATGCCAGCATGACACAACTCACACGTGATCTGTCAAAAAAAGCTATTGAAAAAAGTTTCCTACTTGAATCACCCTATATAATTAATTTTAGCTCGTATTAGTCACTTTTTGTAAAAATTTAAAATTTCAAAATAGTTTTTTATATATATTAAAAAAAACTCTGTTCGTTTGGTGGAAAATTTATTAAAAACGATTAAAAATAAAATGTATAACATTATAAAGTACAAATAAATGTAAAACATTTAAATAAAAGTTGATCAATAAACAAAACAACGCCACACCTTGCAACATATGGGAAATAGAAATCAGAAAACAACAGGCAACCAGCCAAGCAGGCAGGCAGACAACACATGGATTTACGCACATAAACTATAGAAAAAAAAAACTTAGAAACAACTTCTACTTAAAGTCAATAAGAATAGCAGCAAACAACAACAGCAGCAGCAATATCAAAAAAAAAATACACTCATAATCCGTGTGTAATTCCAGCAGTTTAACTAGGACACACTTTAACCAGAGTACACAGATGGCGTCACCCTCCAATTTCCACATTATGATCAAGAGACAGAGAGACAGACAGCCAGATGTATGAAACTTACTGGCCACAAAAGCACTTGTGCCATTGCAACAACACATTATTTTACAAATTTAAATCTAGCTTTAGCAATAGCTGCAACAGCAACAACACTGCCACTAACAACAACAACAGCAGCAACAAAATGTAGACACGTCACCAGCCATCAAAATGTACACACAACATTTTATAAGAAAATAATAGTGGCAGTTTAATTACCACTCTTAGCGCCGTTCCACATGATTGCCAGCCGAATGAGAATTACAACAAGCTAAATACTTTCAACACTGTTATTGGCAAGTGTGATAGATGTCACAAAGGGTAATGTCAAACTTCCAAAGTTCTAGCTTTCGAGACATTTAGAATTTACATATACATATAATGATCGTAATAATGTTTTTGTATAGATCAAACTCTTGTAAGATTCAATATGAGTCCATCAAATCTCAGAACTATTTCATGCACTCTCTAAGTGAAAAAGTATTATTGCATCATTTTATTCCAAAGAAAACTTAAGAAACAAAGACATTCATGACGGTTTTGTAGCGAGACTCGATAGAGAGTCTATTCTTTATGAAAGAATTAATTTGAGGATATTCTCTGAATAAAAAAAAAACATGTCTCTGATACATGATTTTCAATTTTGATCCCGTAAGCAGCATTTAGAAGTGTTTTTCTCTACGACAGAATTCATTTGAGAATTTCGGATAATAAACCATTTCCTTAGTACATGATTATCAGAATAGATGGGAAATTCAGGAGGTTCCCTTTTGTACAACTGAGTTAATTTGAGAATTTTCGGAAACTCTTACTAGGTATTATATACGATTTGCTGTATCAATCATTCGGGAAAATCTCTGCTCTGCTAGATAATTCATTAAATAAACAATTTTCTTTAATAAATAATAATAATTTCTTTATTAAATAATTATTAGTATCAATCCCGGCTGTATTACTCGGGAGAGTATTTGCTTTACGACAGAATTTATTTAAAAACTTTGCGGTTTTTATACTCTTCTTGTATATAGGTCACGATTGTTGAACTGAATGTGATGGCTTGACTATATGCAAAGGATTGTCAATAACTTTGATACATGATTATCAGTATTGATTCCGAAAGGAGTATTCAGGACAGATTTTGGTTTTAGAACTTTTTTGTATGAATTTCCACATCTAATTTGTTTATATAGATTCATTTATACTTTTTTTACATCAAAAAAAAACACACTTATAAAAGAACTGAATATCGAAATCCTTGTTATTGGCGTAAAGAACAATCTTTGACTTTCACTTTTTAAAAAGCATTCAGGAGGGCCTCTTCTCAACGACAGAATATATTTTTAGAGCTTTTGTTTATGAATTTCTACATCTATCATGGAACAAAAGTCTCTTTTCTACTAGAGAAATCATTTAATAACTGACTCTGCAAGACTTTTCGGAGAAGAAATAATTGTTTTTCTCTATCGATCTTGAATATGACATTTGGAATAGTGCTCTACCTTGGAATTAATTTCAAAATATTGTAGAATAAACCTTCCAATTGTGGATTGTTTATGTTGGGTGACTCATTTATACCTTTTTAATTTGAAATAAAACACTTATTTTAGAAGTGGATGTTGGAATCTTTGATATTGTTGGAACGAACAATCTTTGACTTTCACTTTTTAAAAATCATTTCATTCGAGTATGCTGTACGTGGTCCATTCTACCCCGTTTGTCTATAAAACTCTTGGAGGACGTGCAATGGGATTGTTTAGGTAGTTGAAGGACCGCGATCGCAAAGAGTCTATGTTGTCTAGGAGTTAGGCTGTGAACGTACGTTGTACCAGAACTAATCTTGTTTACCGTGTCATATTCATCTCCATATTTGCTATAAACGGTAGGCGATCTCAAATAACGTTATGTTTACGAAATTTATGATCTTCTCCTTCTGCCTGACATGACTCGGAGAGATTCTAATGATGTTATTTTTAAGATGACTGATACGCTGACATTCCAAAAGGAATTCCTTAGCCAACTTTACTTTGTTTTCTCCGACTGGGAGAACCTTCGTTTCCTCGTTTAGTTTAGTTCTTAACAGCTTTTAATTATTATTTTCTAGCTATCTGGATCAGCGCAATTGAAAATTTAATTACTAATATTCTTGTAAGTAGAGAAGAAGTGTTCTTTATTCTTGTTCCATTTGCTGCCAACTAGCGCTTTGAGAATCTTGATTATATTTCTTGATTTGGGAGTGATTTCAGTGAAGTGGTAAGAATACTGTCAAAGTTGGGAGTATTTATAATCAGAATTTGAACATTATGGAAGCCAAGATTAGATGGTGACGAATTTAACGGTGACTTTGCTGGTGATATTTGCAGATTACTCCTGGTGAAGAAGTTGTGCTGTTCACTATATTTCACTATTGAAAAGTTGCTTTGAAAATGTGTAAATTGAGGGTATTTCGAATAAAATCTTTTACCTTTAAAATTAAAATTATTTAAAACTTGGCAACTCCTAATCAGCGCAGTGCAGTGACTGACTTTTGAAGTGAAGGAGTTGAGTTGTGTTAACATTTTTAAGTTGACGAAAATTAGTTGGCCGTTTAAGCACTGTACGAGTACGCGCGTTCGTATGACTTGCATTTAAATTGTTTTTCTATGAGTAACTTTTTGATTTGATATTGCGGCTGCTGCAACACACACACACACACTCACATACATACAGACAGCGGTTGTTGCCACATGTTGCTAATATGTCAAAACTTGACTTTAAGATTATAAAGTCAAACACATGCATAAATAATTACAATGATGGGGAGTAGGAAGGAGACAGAACGGAAAGACATGAAAACTAGCAAACAGCATATTGTTGCAAACAAACTGCAAAATAAAATTTACAAAAGAACAAAAACCAAAATATATTGAAAAGACAAAAACTAAACGAAATTATGATTGACTACTGCTGGCATTCATACACAACAGAGCAGAGGAGGTGCAGAGATGTTGGGGCTGTTTGAGGCTTAAGTTGAAGCTGGGCGTTTTTTTTCTTTTTTGCAGAAATTTATGCCTGTATATAAATGTCCAAATGAGGTAAGCAAGCTGTGAATTTGAAATATTACCAAACATAAATTACACAAAATACACATACATACCAGTAATTTAGTAATAAAATATTTCTAATTTTAAAACTTAATAAATAAGAAGATAAAACGTATTAATACCTCTAAAACTTTCTCTAATCTAAACACCTCTTTTTGGCTTTAACAACCTTTTTAAGAAACTTTCTTAACATCTTTTTTTGTTCGGCTGCTGCCTGACAGTTCATCAGCTTTAAACAAGCAACTGGGTTTGTGTGCTGCAAATAAATTATACGTACATTGTATCCATCACCCTTTTTTTTTTTGATGAAAATACTTTTCACATGACACTTTGACTTGAGCACCAAAACTACAGTTTCTTTCCAATAGTGAGCAACATCAAATGTCAAAATATGTTTGTTCCAGCATTTGTTGCAAGTTACTGTGAAGCACAAGTGCTATTTCAACGTTTGCTTTGTTGCCTTGTATACAACATGTCATAATTTTACTGCAGCATCATTCATTTTATGTGTTTTTATGGTGAAGAAAAATTTCGTAAATGAAACTGAACGATGTGTAATCAGTGGTTATATGGAATACCTTACAGCAAGTAGGCTTAATTATAAATTGCAAATTATTTAATTCAGTTTATGTGAAATGTAAAGTTCCAAGTTAAAATGGGGGAAAAAAAGAAGGCTTAGTGGGGGAGTAGCAGACCGGAAACTCTATTATTCAGTAACATATACAAAAATTGTCTTTAGGGCAGTAACCTACTGAGGTGCATTTCGCTTTATGCCTGTTAGGTCGGAGTACAAATTGGTTGCCTATTGATCTGATAACAAAGAAACTCATTCATACAAGATTTTCTATACTGATCGTAGAACATTTGGGAATGTCTCTTCTATTTAAGAGAATTTGAGAATTTTCTTTGCAATATAGAAATATGAGTGATTTGAGATTGTGTCGTTTTCTCATTTAAACGCATATTTACAAAAATTAAAAGATTTACGATTTTTGAGTCGAAAATATGAGTGATCACACATTGAGGCCATGTTCTTATTTAAACACATATTTACAAAGATATAAAGGGTTGAAGACTTTTTAGTTTTTCATATGAAAAATCAATTTTCTGTCAGAAATATAAGATTGAGAAACATAGAATAAGGCTCTTTTCTCAGTTAAACGCATATTTAAAAAAATATATTAAGAATTTAAGATTTTTGTGCTACTTTTATATAAAAAAAATCAGTTTTCAGTCAAATATATAATTGATCACTTTTTTCTCGTTTATATCTATATACGAGGGCGGTTGGGAAACTTCTTAGCCTAGCACAGAAAGAGAATATTTAGGTTTTCAAAAACATATTTATTTTTCAATACAAACTCCTGAAACTTTAACACACTTAGTCCAACACTTATCTAGCAATTCTATCCCTTGATTAAAATAGTTTTAGTTATTGCATCATTATTTAGGGTTAAACACTTCCCAGCTAGGAATTTTTTTAGATTTGAGAACAGGTAAAAGTCACTGGTAGCTAAATTAGGAGAATAAGGTGGGTGGTCAAGCAGCTCGTACTTTAATTCGTTGATTTTAGTCGTTGTTAAAACACTCTTGTGCGCTGGTGTGTTGTCTTGATGAAGAACTATTTTTTATGTTGTAAGCCAGGACGTTTTTCTCGAATTTTTATTTATTTTTTTAAATACTTCTGGAGAAGAAACCACTGAAAGTGAATCGCAGATCGATCTCCAAACATTTCAAAAGAAAATAATTCTAGTTAGTTTGTGCTTTTTTCAAAATTAAAATATTTATGTTGTGTGTTATAGAATTAAGGTAATATAATCATTTTTAATCATAAGAAATTGAATCAAGACAAGATTTAAAAACATACAATGTAAGTCTGAGTCAGACTTAAAATAAGCCCATATTAATCTTTTTTTAAGAATGAATGATTCTTAAAACAAGATTTTTTTTCTTAAATTAAGAACGAATCAGCTTAAAAACAACCTAAGAATTATCGTTCTAAAAATAAGATTTTCGGCTTAATTTTAGAATTTCCAAGCTTAACAGACTTATATGACATTTCCGACTTGATTTAAGTTCGATTAGATTAGATTTTTCCCTCAGTGTAGCTACATATTTCCTCGATAAACTCGAATTGCAGCAAAAAAGTTGCAGGCAAAAGTCGCAGCGTGTGAACTCCCTCTAACTTGCGTCTTCATCTATGACTTTAACTGCAAAAATCAAATTATTTCGATAATTTATTTATGTACATGTGTGCCGACATATAAATACATACGAGTACATATTAAACAATATACTCAATTTTATTCCTAATCCTAAGATTTATTTCCTGTTTAATGAATTAGTATTGAATTAGTGAAGTGTATACGTACATACTTAGTGTAGAGTGTACAATTTACCAAATAAAATAATGGTTTTCAAAATTAATTTTGTTTACTTCGTGCTTCTGATAATAAATACTACCGTCATCCTCATCACAGATGATGTTTTAACATTTTAATGATGATGTGTTACTCATTTTTAGATATAAAACAGAAAGAAAAACATTCAGTAATTTTTGTTTTTTGTTTAGTCAAACAAAAAAGCACGATTTAATACACACATACTCGTACTAACTTGGCAATTTCATGAGTTGACGCCGTGCTTAAACTACAATGAGCTGTTATTTTATTTGTTAAGTTTTCTGTTTTAGATACGAACAATAATTGCAATTTGGTTGAGAAAGTCTTGTAATGAGTTGACAGAAATCAAAGGCATGGGAAATTTATAATAACAACAACAAAAATGTGTCCTACATATTTTTTAAATGATTTGTGAATAATAATAATTTTTTCTTTATATATTCTAGTTATTAATTGTCTCTTTATTAAAAAAGCAACTAACAATAAGTATTTAAAATATTATATCTAATGAATTTTATTGAATTGTAATTATTTAGTCCAGCCTTTGGCTCAGATCCGTTGTGTCCCTTCTTCTTAGTCGAATATATCCACTTTTATTTAATATGTTGCAGCCTAATAGATTTGGATGTTTTTTACAAGCTTTTTTAAAATATTTTTCTGCATATTTTTGGATCTCAGTTTTTACCAAAGGCACGTTTTACTTACAACAGGTTTATAACAGGTTTATAAAGCAAATTTCCATATTTCCATAATTTGCTTTATAGACCTCCTATAAACCTGTTGTAAGTTTTATGAATAAGGGCATAAATATATAAAAAATCTACATTCCTGCTTAAAATGTAAATGTTTTTAGCAGAAAAAAATACTGTGTTTGAATGAAAAATCATTCAACTAATTGAAATATTTCCATTTCATTTCCTATTTCACATCCTATTCATAATAAGAAACAAACAAATAATCGTGTTTTGAAACAAACTCTAAAAGAATTACACAAAATTAATCACTTTCATTTAGATAATGAAAATCTATAATTTAAATCAATTTAAATGTTCAACGATTTGTTAAGCAATTATTAAAATTGCTCAATAAACTTTTAAAGCAACTAAACAACAAAAACATGAAAGCTGTTTGGTTAAAATAGCCACCAACTTTGGCCAACTGAAGGCATGAATGAACGCAGTAATGAAGTGGACTGGATGAAATGACTAAACCGCAATGGCAAAGACAAGAGGAAGGAATAATTGTTTGAATATTTATTGTATCTAATAAAAAGAGTTTGTAATGCAAACAAAATAGCTGCATAAAATAACCATATACATATTTATTTAATACGAATATCACTATAACAGAAACTAACAACAAAGACAAAAAAACAAAAAACAAAAACAACTAGAGATATTTAGATATTAGAAATTATTAGGCAGGTTAGAGCAATCTAAGGGACCTACATATTTTCCAAAAAAAAGCAACATTATGTTTATTGAAATGCAATATTTAGCTGAAGTATTTCATACTTTAACACGTTCGCCACTCAACAATTTTTTGCGTTTTCTGTATAAACTCAAGAACAAAAAATTATATGTCACATCCTATATGTGACGCGAGTTTTTCAAATAGTTTTCCTAGTAGAAACTATGTGTCACATATTTGTGACATTCATCACATTCATTGAGATGAGCTGGCATCCACATTATTGAACTTTACTCTATGAATTACAATCCTTCTATGAAACGAATGCATTTTCAAACACATTTTAAACTTAGTTCTCTGAGTGGAGAACGTGTTGAAGCTTGCAATTTGCCCATCTCTGGCTGTCTGCATTTATTTAAGACAATTTAAAAGATTATCTCTTATCTAAGTAAGTAACAATGTAAGTACTCGTATGTACGTAATGTATCTAATAGTACTTGGTTTAATGTAATTTTTCTATAAAAACAACACTATTAATACTAAAATGAATTTACACAAAATAATGGCCAAACAACCACTAGAGAGAGAACCGAAACAAAGATTACAACTCTTGCAACAATTTTCCAGAGCACAAACCAAAACAAAACAAAATCTAAAACATTTATTTTCAAGATAAAAATCTCAACTAATAAATTCATGACAACTATAAAAAACTAAATGTACGAGTATGTTTATCGTATGTACGACAAACGAGTCTTTAAGTATAATGCTAAGAAAGTTGAGGTAAAAGTCTTAAGGAAATGTAGGAGTTTTACATGGATTATGTGTAGCAAATCTATTATTTAGTTCAGACAGTTGTGTTTAAAATGATGCCAAATTTTTATAAATTTTAAAATTAAATTTCAAAGTGTAAAAAAAAATGTTTTTGTTGATGTTGTTACACCACATTTGCTTGACTATTCGCTATATAAAACTACTGCCCCGAACTTGTGCCAAATCTAAAATGGCCCAAGTGAAATTCACAAAAGCTTTTTAACCAATTAGGCTTTGAGTTCATCAGTTTCTTTTCAATCATTAATTCTTTATTGAACATTCTGATCGCTTCGATTTTGCAAACATAAAAACTTTTCAGGAGAGCCAAAAAAATAGGCCGCTTTCACACGCTTCAATTCTGAGTCGTCAAGGCAAGTTGTTTTGGTTGTAAAGGGAAAAGAGCATAAAAAGGTTACAAACTTGACGGTACTAGTAAATTTTCTTATTTCCTTTTGTCAAGTTCAAAATTGAGAATTGAATTGAAAAACTGGTCAGCTAAAACTGAAAAGTGTGATACAAGACAGTACATTCGCTTGGCAACTTGATGAACTCATCAACGCCGCGGTTATAAAGGTGCAGAGGGTGAGAACGTAAAGAATTCTGATGAGAGAAAGTGGTGTTTCTCGAAACATATGTAAATTCAACCAACAACCCAGGTTCGAATCCTAGGCCAAGAAAAATTATCAATAAATTTTAATAATAAATTTCATGTAACAATTACTACCTTCAGTAAAAATAATTTAATGAAAAACTAAATTTAATGAACTCGAGCCTAAATAAAGAAATATCAAAGATTTAAAATTAACAGTTCAAATAAAAAATAATTATTATTATTTATTAACAACATTTTTATTTCAGTCTAAACAAAAACTCAAAATAACACAGTTTTGCTTTGGTTTTCAAAAAACTGAACTGAAAATGAAATTATTATTTGTCAAAAGTTCTATATCATTTTCAAAAATAGATTTAATTTCCTAACCATTGATATACGAGTATGTATCTCGATGTGAGAATATCACTAGACAACAATTTAAACTTTGTTTCGCACATATATACCTATATTGTCATATGGCTCTATTATTTGGGATGCCTATTATAATATTCATATTCAGCGTCAAGTGTCTGTACTTTTTTGTCTACGTGGTTTACCTTGAAATCCTGATATTAACCTTCCGTCATACATACATTCATAGACTTAAATTAATAAATTAATAAAATTACCAACTCTATTGAATAGTAGAAGAACTATGCTTAATGCAACATTTATGATCAATATAATTAATGGCGAAGTCTGCTCCGATTTCCTTGTAAATAATGTTACTTTTAATGTTCCTCAACGATTTGCACGCCAATTTAAGTCACTGTATGTCAAACGTGTTGGAACTAAATATGCCCAAGCTGAACCATTAAAAGATTTAACAATTCATATGAAATAATTGATTTTTCTCTAACAACAAATGTAATTAAACATAAAATAATTAGAGAAAAGTTTTTTTTATTCAGGCTAATAGTTCGAATTTTCAAAGAATACTTTTTCTACCCTGTCAAGGGCGTCATCAGCAATTTGCATTGTCCACGATCAATCTGTAAACATAATCTATTTAATTAACCGTTTTTTGTGTTTATTAAATAATTAATCTTTTATACTTTATTATTCATATACTTTTTAAAAAATCTGTAAGGATTTAATTTATCGACTTAATAAATAAATAAGTATAATACGAGATGTCTTCCTTGTTTCTTCTTAATAAGAGAATAGTTCGCAACTCAGAGTGAATGTGCAATTTTTTTATTTTCTTTCTTATAATTACATTGAACCCAATCTTCTTAAATTTTATGTGAACAAAGTCTTTTATCCCATGATTCAATTATAACTCAGTTGGCGTTTAAAACTTCTTATCCTTTTAAAGTTTGTTTTAGTTCTATTATTTGCCACACAATTGCTTTGCAGCTTTTAAGTTGAACACGTTAGAGTGCTATATTCGGCTGTGCCGATTCTTTAATACCCTCCACCTAAATTTAATAAGAAATACAGAAACTACACTGGTTATAGGACTAGTATATTCTAATTCTGTGTTTTCTATTCAGTCCTAGTGCAAATTTTATTAGTATTTTATATATTGTTTGAAAGATAATATTACAACCTGTTGGTCGTAATTCACTAATGTGATTTTTTTTTTAAATATTTTGAAATTTTATCTAATTGTGACCATTTACAATTGATGTCAGTACCAATTCTTAAGATAATTTACAGAGTTTGTCTGATTTTCATAAAAATCTTGAGTGTAATTTAACAATTTATAAAATCAAAATAACATTTTTCCATATTCACCATAAGTTAAGAATGAGAGTATAAAAAAGGATATAAAAAGATATAAGGTGAGGCTTTTTTGCTTGAATTTAATCTCAATAATATTATTTACAACAGATTTATGGATGGAGTAGTAGAAGTGGGCCAGTTATGGACTGATAGCTTTTAAATCCAGGATCCACTAATGTGGTTGAATCTCATCTCAGCAAGAGTTGCATGGTTGTTTATTATGCTCGGAAGTGGATTTAATTCGGGAGCCATTGCCAATTATTGACAGACAGCTACGAAATCCAGGAGCATAATTGCGCTATAACCGATATTAGTATGATTTCTGTATTACAATTTCTGATCTGTATAGAACGTTGCTTAGATATCGATGTTTATTAGACATTTTTGTGGGTTTATTTGCTTTTTCAGAAATGGTCCTTCTATGGCAGCTATGACAAATTATGGGCCGATCTTCTTAAATTTTGGAACAGTTATTAATGCATATATTCGATATTTCACGTCGAATTTCAACATAATAACGATCTATTTAAGATATATATTAGTATTAATATAGTAGGGATATAGTCAAATATGGACCGATATTCTCAAAATCCAGCAGTTTGATTGTAAAATTGAGTGTAAAATTTTGGAATTATGAGTATTAAAGTGATTTTCGGAAGAGGGCTTTATATGGGGGATACGGTTAAAAATGGACCGAAATTCACAAAATTTTTGGGATGGTTTTTGTATATATGTGAATGATCTGTACGATACAAAGATAAATGGCTTTTTCGGATGTGGTCCTTGTATGGGAGCTATAGGGTGGTTTTTCAAAATGCATTTTCGATTTTTAAAGGTGCTGACATCTAGAATTATGTAATTTAGTGTTAAAATACAATTGCGAAAATTTTAGCTCAATCGGACTATGCCTTCCCGTGCCGAAAGAGCCTCAAAGTTTTCAAAAATGCCTGTTTTTCACGAAACAGCGCCATGTTTCTGCTTTAGTTATAAATGCCATAATTTATTACAATAAATTTACTATCAAATGAAAGGTAATTACATTGACTTTAAAATATTCAAGCAGAAATTAAAAATCGGGGAGTCCCCAATTTGATTTTGACGTTGCGCTTGTAATGTTACTTTAAGAGAAATATTCATTTAAAGGTTTTTGTGTTAAGTGAACAGTTCGTACAAGAAAGATATTTAAGTCAAAATGTCAGTACTTCGTTCAATGTTCATATCCGTGCTAAAACTCAGATTTATTTAATTGGACAAATAACCGGCAGCAAGCTACCATCAAACCATCAAGTACATACAAGGCATTTTTTTATAATATGCGTAACATTGGATTACCCCTCTGTGAAGCCGCAAAACTCAAAACTCAAAAAGTAAGTTTCTACCATATTTGCCCAAGTTTAATAAAAAAAAATTAAATATTGGAATCTATAAAATGTGTTCTTTTTCTCACTGCAATAGAAAATTTACAAAATATCTCATTCTCTTCTGAATCGGATGTGGAAGAAATGGCTTCTGATGATGTATATACCGGCGATGGAAAAATCGGAAAATTAGAAACTGAGAGTAAAAAGAAGAAATACAGTCGCGGATATAAAAAAAATTTTTACCGAACAGCTATCAATTTTATTAGATAGGTGCATTTTCGAAAACTTTGGGGCTTTTTCGGCACGGGAAGGCATAGTCCGATTGAGCTAAAACTTTTACAATTGTATTTTAACACTAAATAGAACATTTCTAAGCGTGAGCACTTACAAATTTCGAAAAAAAAATGTTTCCCATATTCAATAAAACCACCCTAGGGAGCTATGACTAATTATGGGCCGAACACCATAAAATTTATTTACCAAGAAGGATTATTTCTGTCAAATTTTAGCCGTTTAACATTATTTATATCAGTTTTATACGTATTTAAGTTAATTTTGGGAAGTGGAGGAGTATGGGGTCTATGGACAAACATGGACCGAACTGAAAAAATTTGGTTTTGCGACTTCTTTTAGCATGAAACTTATTTTTGCTGAATTTTGTATTGATATTCCAATTTTATAGGCATTTATGTATAATTGAGCAATATTTCGGGAAGATTTTTGTATGGAGGCTATGAGAAATCATGGATCTATTCTTACTATTTTCCTCACACTTTCTTCTTTTATCATAAAAACGACGTATACAAAATTTCATGGTATTAGCTGCAATCTATTTAAAAATATAGCAAGAAAAATAATTAAAAATATCGATTTTTTTTATGGAGGTTGTCTTACATTTTGATTCATAACTCTTATTCTACTATACCGATTTTGCTCATATTCAATTCGAAACTGCTTAGGAGAACTATAAACGGTTTTTTGTAAACTTTGTTGATTTCGGTTGTGTATTTTGGACGTGAGAGTGTTTTACACAAACAGACAGACAGACGGACATGGCTCAATTGACTTAGAATTTCGTAAGGACCAAGAATATACATATTTTGTTGGGTCTCAGATGAGTATTTCTCACTGTTACACACGAAATGACAAACTTATATGTATATACCCTCATTCACCACTTATGGTGGTGGATTGTATAAAACAAACAATTTATAACTCATTGAGATAAATATGTGATATAAAAAATGGCATTTTTATGCCAAGATCTAGAACATGCTGCAAAAGGTATTAATGTTATATAAATGCAAGAAAATAACACAACACAAATCCACAAAGTTTCTTTTCAAAAAGCTGATCGTCATCATCATCTCAAGATCTGTAACAAGTTGAAAATGAAAACAATTTTGCATTTTAAACAGGCGAATATGTACAGCACAGAACACCATTGTAGACAGAGAGCATGCAGGTTGGTTATCCTTAGTGGACAATAAATGCTTTCGATGCTTGCTGGGTTGTGCGACAAAAAAGGCAACATTGAAAATTAATAATATTGAACAAAAACGCATTGTTCTGGTGCACATTTAATATGAGATGACCACCTGCAGTCTTTTTATTGGCGTTAACATACGTTCACGAGCACAGTGTCTCCTGGCTTTTAGTTATTGTTTTTTTTTTTTTGGGATGTGTGGTGTCCATAACAAACCAACACCAACACCAACCAGCACCAGCACCAATATATTCCACTAAAAGGCTTTGTTACACTCAAGTCTGCTGGAAACACGTGTGGAGTTAATAAATATAAGGAATACTACTCTACTCTTTATAAACCCCAACATACGGTTCATAGGAAACTTGTTATTAAAAAATGATGCAAGTAAAACTCTGTGTGTGCTATTACTTTAGTTGCAATTGCTTCAAGTGCAATTGCTGTGCCATGGCTAAGAGATCGGCTATGACTGCGACTAAGTAAGTAAATAAGTAAGTAAGTAGTTTGGCTTAATAAATGCGTTGCCTTTATTTGGTGGTTTGTTTGGCGCACTTGTGCTGTTAAAATATGTAGATCAACTTTACTGTGGCTATGGCTATTGCTGCTGTTGCTTTGTCTGCAGAGTACGTTTTTGTTGCAAGAAAAATTACATCTTAAATGCTTCCCATAGTTTTGCAGAAGTCTTAACATTATTTAAATTGCCATTTTGCTATTTTGCCAGTTTTTTTTCCCCCCTGCAATTATCGCTGTTGCAAGTGTTCCACTCTGCTGCAGTTGCCTGGCTGGTTGTGGGTGCATACGTATTTGTCGAAAGGAAAAATATTTAATTTTTACAAAAACATTCTGCAAATGTATTCAACAGGTGTTTAGGCAGATTTAAAAGTATGATTTTTCAAAACAAAACAGAAAAAAACATACTATATCTACTCGTACATAAATGCTAAGAAAAATAAATTAATGGTGATTAACACTCATGATAAATAGTTGTTGGCTTGATAGCCACAACAGTTAAATCTGGCTTAGTTAATATGAATTGGTATTTAAAATAAGTAGTTGAGTTGGAGTTCCAAGAAAACAGGTTGATTTTGTTTGAAATTGATTTGGTTGAATAATTATCTTTTAGAATGCAATACATACATATTTATCAAGTTTTAAGCTATTCAGAAAAGTGAAACTATTTAAGTCTTTTAAAAATGAACAAACTTAAAGTAAATATTTACTGAGAAGACATGCAACATGTTTAAAATATGATGGCAATTTTCAAATATTTTAAGTAAAAATTGCGTCTGAAAATTTAGACACACAAGGATTTGGTCGGAAATATGAGAGATCGCAGATCTAATTCTCTTTCCTTATTAACCCCGTTTTTGCAAAGCGATTCACGATTTTAAATTTTTTTATAAAATATTTAGTTTTAATGAGAAATATTAGATTTCCAGTTCCATCACAACTTCAAATAAATGATGGCCATTAACATTTTTACATTAATGATCGATTTAAAGCTTATAAAAAAATCTAGTTTTTCAGAATTAAGAGAGATCACAGATCCAACTCCTGTTCAGTTGTAACACTCTGATTAATTTTTTTATATGGAAAATCGAGTTTTAATCAGTAATATAAGCGATCACAGTACTCTTATTTACAAAGTTATTGATAATCTAAGAATTTGCCTGCCAAATTTTTCACAACAATGTTATTTGACTAGAAAATATGATCATAGATCAAGTTCCATTTCTGTATTGATTGTTTATTGACTATTATTATTATTACTAAGTTACTGTGTTTTTTTTCAGTTTAAAACTATCGATGCGCCTCCCAGACAAATCTAGTGTATTTCAGGCTGAGATACTAGCGATTAGGGAAGCATGCAGAATTTTATGCAAAAACACAGCCATTTTTGTCGACAGTCAGGCGGCATTCATGTCACTTAACTCCCATACAACAACATCTAGTCAGGCAATGCAAACAAAAGCTGCCAAGGCCAGGTCGTGTAACTGACATTACTCTAGTTTGGGTCCCTGCGCATAGGGACCACTACTGTAATGAGAGGGCGGATGAACTAACCAAAGAAGGATCCCCTTTAGATGTCTCAACTGGCGTTTCAGTCGCAGCACTACTTGGGTCTATTAAAAGTGAAATCTTCAGACACTACTTTCAAAAGGCTTGAATTAGGTGGCGTAATCTGGACACCTGCAGAAGCACTAGAAATATGAGGCCAGCATTTAATGAGAAGCGCAGTTTGCAGCTCCTGAATGTAAAACGAAAGTACATCTCGAGAATCAAAGCGATGCTAGCCGGTCACTGATTGGTAAGCATGCGAGCTGACTCGTACTTCCCTGCAATGATCACCGGACTTCTCTGCAAAGAGGAAACCGTATTTCATCTTCTCTGTGAATGTCCGGCTCTTTAAAACTCTAGACTCTAATTTTTCAATAATCATATACTAAACAACCCAGCAGAGACATCAAGTATTAGATGGTGCGATTTCATAGGATACCTGAACGCAACAGGCCGGATATAGTATCCATTATATACTAGCATTTGGAAAAGATATAGTACTATCATCCATTGAACGAGTGGTGTGGTGGTCTTCAAAACGGAATCAAAAGATTCCACTTGCTTGCAGGCAGCAGGCAACCAAGTAAACCAACCAATCAAACGAATCAACTGAGTTTTTTGTGATCTTTAAAACATTTATTTACAAAATATGTAGTTTGAATTTCTCATGTAATCGATTGCAATTCTTTTCACGATTATTTACACACTTGTAGATTTTAGATATTTTGATTTTTTCATATAAAAACTCAAGTTTTAAACAGACATCTATTTGAAATTAGTTGAGTTTTTCAAATTAAAGATCAGCTTGAAGTGTGATAAATAATTTATCTCTGAACGATCTCTGAACTTTAGCCTTTTCTATTTAGTGTTTGGTTGTTTTGCAATCTCTTCAGGCCCAACAGTTGCTAATAACCATTATCACTATTTGTTACACTTTATTAAACTTATTACAATTATTTCACATTTCAACGCTCCATTTCACCTCTAACCCAATTGCAATTAACCACAGCAAGCCCAAATTCCAGCATATGTGGCTAAAATAGCTTAAACTCATAATTATGTTCAACGCCATACTATTTAACGTCAAGAACTATTTTTTTTAAATTGAAATGCGTGCAATTGTTGCACTCTGGCTATTATTATCGCTGTTGTTTATATGTAACATTATCTGTTTTTCAGCACCCAGATTAATGTCTAACAAATGCAACAACCAAACGCAAAAAAAAAACACAATTTAAATAAAATTGATTTCCTATTAAATTGTCAAACGCACCTATTTAACGCTAAAACACAAAAAAAAACTAAAACTTAAATGAAATCCCAACCCACTCGCAACATAAAAACAAAAATACACAAATAACACATACAACTCCTAAACATTTAGCTGCTCCAGTCATATTGCAACTCTGTTACGAATACAACAGTATTTGAGTATTAGTTGGTGGCGCGTGGGTTGGTCAATTGGCAACAGAAATCACTTTACAATCTTAAGGACTATGGATCATACAAATGTTAAATATTCTGAATTAAAAGATAAGACGCTACAAACATACATGCATGCATTACATATTGTTACAGTTTTATGTGTTTGTTGCCATTAGTTTACTAGGAGTACGAGTGTGTTGCACGATTACAGCAGTCCAGTTTAGTCCGCTAAAAGCCCCCACAGTGCGTGATGTTTTAGAGGGAAATACAACTTTGAGCAAATGAAATCTCTAACTACAACTAAACACCCAACAAATTCTATGTTGTGTTTTTTTTTTTTTTTGTTTATTGTAAGCTGCAACATGTAAAAACAAGGAGAAACAAAAAGTTTGTTTAGGCGCCTGTTGGAAAATAATCTGTTTGAGGGTTACTTAGATTTTATACAAATTGTGGGGATATTTTATATTTTAGAATATAAACTTTAATTTACTTTCATTTATTAAGCAGCGCAATAAAGATTTGAATTAGGACGTATGTAAAAATACTTTCCATTGTGATCCTCATTGTTATTTTAAATATTATATGAACTTAAGGCACGATCACACTTGGCAAATATATTTAAACTCGTATATTTCTTTAAAAAAACTTCGTTTATTTCGGACAAAAAACAACAGATATTTAGTTTGAGTTTACTTGATGCTGTTTGATCTTGCGAAACTCTTGTAAAGTAAACAACGTCAAACAAATTTGTGCTAAAACAAGTGGTTACTCTTTTTTGAGTAAATATTTGCCTTTAGACGAACTTTGGTTGCACCAGGATTATGAAACATGTTATAAACGATCTTTTACCAACTACTCGTTGGTAATTCAATAATATGAAAATAATCCAGAAACTTTAGAGAGAACGTCGTCCCAGACATTAGTGAGAGAGTCAGAAACAGATGGTGTCAAAAACTTTATAAATAAGCATTTAATTGGGAAAAGGACGCCATCTTCTATATGAAAACAAGAAATATAACATAGTAAATAACTTTGTTAATAATCTCGATCAGTGAGTGAAGAGATATTTCTGTAGCTCTTCAATTCTCGATAAACGATCTCATTCTGTTATCAGTTATCACCCATATATCTAGATCTTTTATATGCTAAACTCAATAAATCAAATAAAATAAGTTTGGTCTGTGATTATATTTCTTGTCCAAACGTCAACTTTTATATAAAAATAAAAATAATAACCTAATAACCACGATCAGTGATCTGATGCAATGTAGCTCTTCAATTTTCGAGAAACGACCCCCATCTGTTATCAGTTCTCATTCATATATCTCAATCTTTTATATGCTAAACTCAATAATTTTAAAATCTCCAATAATTTTTTAAATAAGTTTGATATGTGATCACATCTGTGTGATCACTGTGATCACTCGTCAATAACAAGCGTTTTATCGAGAAAACGATCTCAATTTGTGATATTAAATATAACTTTGTGAATACGTATTAAATGGATCTACATTTTTAATAAGTTTGATATGTGATCACATCTGTGTGATCACTCGTCAATAACAAGCGTTTTATCGAGAAAACGATCTCACTTTGTGATATTAAATATAACTTTGTGAATACGTATTAAATGGATCTACATATGATCATTTATATTTCTGAGCAAAATTTAATCTTTTACGTAACAATTCAAAAAATAAAAAATCGTCAATATCTTTATAAAAAGGAGCAGCATCTGTTATCATGGATACCTCTGCCCAATGATATCAAATTGTCAATGACTCAATCTGCGATTACTTAATTTTTTTCCAAATATAAAATTGACAATAACTTTGAAAACATCAGTTAAATCGAAAAAATGATATGTGATCATTCATACTTCTCACCAAAACTGGAGTTTTTATATATGAAAAATTAAAAAAAAAAACAAAAAAAAAATAGTTCAAAAAATTGCCAATATCTGTGGTAATAAGCGTTTCAACGGATCTCTTATATACGACTATATACATATGACTGAAACTTGTCTTTTTATGACAATTTAAAGACTTGTATAACTTTGTAAATAAGCTTTTAATAATGAAGAGAATTTCTATTATTTCTCACCAAAAATCTTTTTTATTTTGTTTTAAATCTCCAAAAAAAATCAAAAGTTTCAATAAATTTGTAAATAAGCGTTTAGTCGAGAGAAGAATGACCTGTGTTATTTCAAATCCTAAGACTTACATAAAAAAAATTAAAAAATAGCTCAGTCTGCGATCACTCTTATTATAGCCTACACCACAATAGTGGGGAGGGTATATTGGATTTGTGCTGATGTTTGTAACGCCCACAAATATTGGTCCAACACCCATATTAAAGTATACCGATCGACTCAGAATCACTCCCTGAGTCGATTTAACCACCTAGTATGTCCAGGTCTTCAAAGGTTTGCTTTCTTTTGCAATATATCTTACAAAAGAGCTGCTTTGTATTTTCAGTAGATGATCGGGTTGTTACTGGGTTAGAGAATCGAATAAAAAACTGTTTTCTTTAATGATGACTATAAATTAAGAGGAAATTCAATCCAAGGAGATAAATGCTTCGGCTAACGACGAATTAGGGGAAAATGAGATAAATTGTTCAGCAAACTAGGACATGGTTGAAGGTACACTTGGCAAATATTTACTCAAAAACGCGTAACCACTTGTTTTAACACAAATTTCCTTGACATTTGTTTACTCTTACAAGAGTTTTGCAAGAGCAAACATCATCAAATGAAAGAGAACTAAATATTTGTTGTGTCTTGTTCTAAATAAACAAAGTTTTCTTTTTTAAATAAATAAACGAGTTCAAAAATATTTTATTAAGTGGTTACGTCATTTTCGGCTAATATTTGCCAAGTGTGAACGTACCTTAAAACTAGCTATGGACTAGCCTCAGCTCTCGATTAGTTAACTACTAATCAGGGGAAATCCGAAAAGATAAATACTTTAGCTCTGGGAACTGAATAAGACTTGATGGGAAATACTGCTCTCGGTGGGCTAGTTCGTCTAGGTAATCTTTGTTACACTGGAGTGAGGAATAAATAGATTGATAATTCGATTCTTGATTAAAATAAACTGTCATTCTTATTAAATGTATATAATTAGTTGACTTTTTCAAGCCCAAGTTACATGGTTTACGGGTTGTATTGAAATTACATCTTGAAAATATTAATATTTACTGCTCACATCTATTTTGTTAAAGATATTAACGCAATTATACGACAATATCTTTGGAAAAAGAGAACGTCCTGTGATCAAAAACTTATTTAAAAGGGGGCAGGCCTGTCGCATGAATAAAATTGTGCTGGATAAACACAAGGAATGTTTATTCTTTCTAACAAATACAAGAATTACGAACAACTTTCAAGTCGGTAATTCTTCTATTTAATATTTATAACAAAAGTAGTGTAGATCTCGTTATAGATAAAGACAAGTCCTGCGATCCTGTAGGAAAAGGTGTACACATTTCGCAAAGTCTAGTCATTGGCAACCCTTCTAACTAAACATTTCGCTTAACATTCATTATAACATCTGCAGTTTAGCAAATGTTTTGTTGCTTTTGTTTCCTTTTTTTTTTCTTGCATCTTGCGATTATTGCAGAGTGTTTAAGCGCAGCAGGAGTTTTCATACTTATAACACTAAACGTTAAAGCTTTTAAAATTTCAGTTTCCAATTTTGTTTTTGCTCTTTGGAACAGTCGGAAAAAAGGCCGGGTGCGGCTTACCAGCAAATGCATTGGAAACAAATCTCAAGCTTATGTTTAGTCTCACATACAACAACAAGGAAGCAAATCACAGTCAATTCATTCATTCATACACTAAATATAACTAACTAACTAACTGAGTAAGTACGTAAGTCAGACAATCTAATGGTATCACAAAAACTTGCAACAAGAAAATAAGTTTTTCCACAGCAACCAAACTAACGATAAGAAACATATGGTTACATACCCATACTCATTCATATTCTCAGGCTCTTTCTTGTAGCTATCGCACACAAAAATGTGTTTTTTTAGATTTAAATTGTGTCGAAGTCGCTGTAATCTTACGAATGGAGTATGTTTTTGTTTTTTGGTTTTTTTTCCCAAACATCTAGACAAATTGGAGCAATCAGTCTTTAGCCGAGTGGCTGGTTTAGTTGGATTTGTTACCAAAATAAGTAAAAACTCCTTTAATAGCTGTTAAATTTGGCGGCTTCTTGTCGTTATTATTGGCTGTTGCCTGTATGTTATTATGAACGAACATAACTATAAGTATGACAAAACAAAATATGAATGGATGTTTCTTTCAGCACTAAAACGAATGAGTAGAGCTCTACTTTTGTCACTTCATTTTTACTTGAATGACTTTAAATATCCATCAAATTCTTAAGCCAGAGCCTTTCAGAGATACAAGAAAGAGCCAGAGAGAAATATAATTCTCCAACGCTGATCAGTTTCAAGCCAAAGCATCTAGCTGTCTGACCGTTTTCGACTGTTTCTACAAGTCGAAAAGGAAAAATCAATATAATTTTCTAATAAAATCTTATATATGGTGAATTTCACGTCAAGTGACCCAATTTTAAAAATCGATGTCTTCCGATTGAAAAAAGGGCCCAAATTGAAAAAAAAATTAAAAAAAATAATTAAAAAAAAAATAATTCACTACGTTTTCTGAACATTTATCTGACAATATTGTAAGGTCTGACAACTACTCAAAAAAGCGTAACCACTTGTTTTAGCACAAATTTGTTTGATATTGTTTACTCTTACAAGAGTTTTGCAAAATCAAACAGCATCAAGTAAATTAAAACTAAATATTTGTTGTGATTTGGCCTAAATAAGAAAATGTTTTTTTAATAAAAAAACGAGAAAACAAAAAATGCACTGCATAAAATAAGCTGTGAGCAACTGTAAATATTAAAACATTTATGAGACCGGATTATATGTAAGTAGGTATGTGAACAATACTTTATACGCTTTACTTATCGAGATTTAATTTAATCTTTCTTATGTTTGAATTCTAAAAAGTCATCGAGAATGATTTTAAAAATTCGCATTTTTGGTTTAAGAACTTTCTGTTCTTCCACTAAACTAAATAATTTCTACTTTTTTGTTTACACTAAATTGCTTGCATTTAAATGCTTACCTGATCTCAGATTTAACTGCCTTTAATGCGTTTTACATAGGCGAACAATAAAAATTAACTGCAATTGCGACATGCTCGATTTTGTTATTTTTTTTTCAATACATTTTTTCACTTTCATTCACATTTCTTATTTACAACAACTCTTGTATTACATACATATGTTGCTACATACATATAATGCGCACTGCAGCAGAGGACTGCGCTGCTTGTTTCCATGCATATTAATTTTTAGCAATTACATATCTACATACAAACACATTTTTTTTACAACACTAACACCATGTACAATGTATGTACATAGGTATAATTATATTGGAATTATTACTATTATTATTTAACAATATTTGATTTACATATTGATAAATTTTATATAAATTTTAAAGAAAATAAAAAGTTATTGACTTTAATTGTTTTAATTACCTTGCAAACACACCCGGGCATGATTACAAATTGTTGAAAACTGAAAAAGAAAAGAACAAGACAGAAAGAGAATAAAATAGAGTGGGCAAATTTTAAAAAGAGAGCGAGAGTTTTAATAGCAGAGTACTGAAAATAATGCAGTTTTTTAATGTTATTATTTGCATTTCAATTTAATGTACAAAGCTACTAGAATTAAGACATCAAATCGAATTTGAGGAATTTTGATGCATAATACCTACCTACATTTAAGTTTTGTCTTATCATTAAATAAGTATGTAACTACAAACCTAATTGTTACATGCCCAAATTAAAAAAAAAATATTTAAAAAAAAAAAATTTTTTTTAATAAAATAAAAATTTTATAAAAAATTTAATAAAAAAAAATATTTTTGGAATGGTTGAAGAAATAGCTATCTAAAGTCCTTTAGTCAATTTTAGCTAGGACCAATAGTTGAAAAGTTACACGCATTTTAAAAAAACTCTGTATGACCAAAATGGACCAAAATGTCCAACTTTGACCCCCTCTAACTGCGGCAGTTCTTGACTAATAGAGCTGAAAATTTGGGTTTGGCCTACTATCCAATAGTACTAACATTGGTGCAAACTTCATCCAATTCGGAAGACATCGATTTTTAAAATTGGGTCACTTGACGTGAAATTCACCATATGTATATTAGGTTTTCTTTTACAAACAACAAAACTAAAGGTCAACAATTTACAACTTTATATGTTTTCTTTTAATAATATGTGGTGTTGTCTTTATTTTGACGCTCACTGTATTTTTAACAATGAAGATGTTCGGTATCTACTAATATAAATTTATCGTCTGTATTGACTTTGATTCGGAGCTTAGAGTCAATTACAATCATTTTACTGTCGATACACGAAACAAATGATACCTTTTCCCAATCCCTGTACTAAATCAAAAACACCTTTACCAACTGTAGCCTGCAACAACGAAAATTCCTTTTGCCTAATTTTGTCGACAAAAAACTAAAATACTATATACCTAATTCCTCTAAACCATAAATGGTTTGTTTTTAAACTGAATTAAGAAATGTCCAGTTTTCTAGTTTGGCTGTCTAACCGGGTGCCTGCCTGCCTGCTTGCCCCATATGGATGGATGAATGGCTGAGCGTTTGGTTGGCTGTAGGTTGTTTTTAAACACTTTAAAATGTGTTTGTTGTTGGTTAAACGCTTTTTCGTCTTGTATAATAAATTTTTAACCAATTAATAGCAAATTACCTTCAAGCATTTAATATCAAGTCTATTATTTGTTGCGTTAAATTTGTTTCCATGCAGCTTTCCAGCCAATCAAACATACATACGAGGTCTGGTAA
This sequence comes from Bellardia pandia, assembly GCA_916048285.2. NCBI lineage: Eukaryota > Metazoa > Arthropoda > Insecta > Diptera > Calliphoridae > Bellardia > Bellardia pandia. Next base: position 28,169,879 of record OU696531.1, read on the forward strand.
AAAAATAACCGCTATTATCAAATTTCGTAAGTTACGTATGTTCGATTTTCGCATTTTTTTTCTGTTATGTTGATACACAGGTCTGTTATAGATGTTGGCAATATCAGCCATTTTGGATTGTCAGTTTGTTTTTGACAGATAAAAAGGTTAGTCGTGTTTTGGTGTGCTCTGCGATTTTTTACTATTCGAAACAATGGATTAAAGAAACTGTATTAAGTTTTGTGTAAAAAATTAAATTAAATGCGCCAGGACATTTGAAATGTTGACTGTGCCGTTTGGCGAGTCTGCTATGCGCAAAACACAAGTTCAATTGTGGTATAACCGGTTTAAGGAAGGCCGCGAAGATGTCAATGACGATGTTCGTTCTGGTCGCCCGAGAACGTCAACAACCGATGAAAACATTGAAGCAGTGAAGAAAATGATTTTGGATAATCGTCGAATTACTATCAGGGAGGTTGCTGATGATGTTGGCATATCGTTCAGCTCATGCCAAGCTCTTTTTACTGAAATGTGCGGCAGCGAAGATTGTTCCAAAACTGCTAAATTTTGAGCAAGAACAATGTCTCAGGGACATCGCTCAGGAGCTGTTAAACTTTGTCAACGACGATCAACGTCATAACTGGTGACGAATCATGGCTGTATGGCTATGACATTGAAACCAAAGCCCAATCATCCCAGAAGAGCCAATACCGAAAAAAGCACGTCAAGTTCGGCCACTGCTCACTGTTTTCTTAGACTACAATGGAGTGGTGCATCATGAATTCTTGTCACAAGGTCGTACGGTCAATAAGGACTACTACCTTGAAGAAACAGAAACACACAGAATTGTGGAAAAATCATGGATTTTGCACCATGATAACGCATCAGCTCACACATCGATGCTTGTGCGTGAGTTTTTGGTCAAAAACAAAACCGTTATCATGCCTTAACAACCGTATTCACCGGACTTAGTCCCCGCTGACTTTTTCCTCTTCCCAAAAGTGAAGACACCGATGAAAGGAAAGCGTTTTGCTACGATTGAGGAGATAAAAGAAAAATCGAAACAGGAGCTGTTGGCTTCGAGGATTGAAGGAGATTGAAGGAGACAAGATAGTTATTGATGAATAAATAAATACTTTTTGAAAAAATTTAAAATAACGGTTATTTTTTGATCAGACCTCGTATGGTAAAAATTACGTACATTTAATGCAGCTCAACTTAGTTGTTGACTATTTTTATGTCTTGAGAGTTTGTTGCTGGCATTGTGTTGTTTTACGAAATATTGCAGTCTTTTTTTTTTGTTGTTGGGGTCTTTTTCCTTAAATTGATATTAATGGTAATGCTTGTTATATGAAATTTTTAAGATAATTTTTATTATAGTTTCAGTTTTTTTTTTGTTTGTTTCTATTTTCGCTGTACAAGTAAGTATGTGTGGAATTTTTCTCACATTAATGGTTGTTAATTGTGTTTGTTATTTAATAAAGAATTAGTTTGCTGGCTGTTAAAATGTTGTAAGTGATTAAATGGGGAAAAAGTTATAAGTTTGAAGTAAATAGTTTAATTAAAAGTTTAGTTGTGTAGTTTTGCTTTGGATTTATTTGGCAGCGATTTGTGCTGAAATATGTTTATTAATATTTATTTTAAGGGTATTGGAGATATTGTGGCTTAGATTTTGAAATTTTAAAAAGCAGGTGTAAGTTTTCTAATTGAAAGATTAGATAAAATGTGGATTTTTAAGTCAAAGTTTTATTTGTTAATATTTATTATTTAAAAATAAAATTTAACAGCAAAAGACAGTCACTACAATGTTGTACCGACATTAGTCCAGGCATAGCAATATCGACATCATAATGGTGATAATCTGAACCCAATTAATACAACAATTTCGGTTACTTATACGATAAGGTTAGTATTTACAGCAACTAGGAGAGTTAAGGTGTTTAAATGGTAAAATTAATCGATTTTCTTTAAATCGGATAAAAAAATTTATCGATTTATATTAAATGAAAACCTCAATTAAGAATAAATTTTGAATCGAATGAAATCTAAGTCTATAAGTATAGAAACTGGAATGATCTCGGTAATAATATTTAAGCAGTAACGATATTTTTAGAATTGAATCGAATAAAAAACAAACCGGTTTATAACGAATCGAATAAATTGGTTAATTATGAAATAAAAAAAAGTTATTTATTTAGAATAAATTGAAACATTTTTCGTTACCGTTAGATTCGAATAAAAAATTAAATGACTATTTTGAATCGAATAAACTTTTAATCGATTAAGAAATTACTCGATTCATTTACAAAAGGTTCCATTATAAACAAAAAATAATGAATCAATTATTAGGATTGAATCGAATAAAATGGTAAATTTTGTGCTAAAAAATTATTATTTATTTAAAATCAATTTAAAAATTATTCGCTTCATTTCCAATCCGTTTAACTTTAAATTAATAAAAAAATTACTGAATTCACTAAGAGAGCTCCAACGCAATTCAAAGAGATCTTTCATCAAAATTTGGTATTGTAATTCAGAAGTTTCTAATTGTATTTCAGAAATTTCCAATTCAATTTCAGAAATTTCTTATATTACAGAAATTTCTAATTTTATTTTAGAACTTTCTAATTGTATTTCAGAAATTTATAATTGTATTTTATAATTATTTATTTATTTCAGAAATTTCCAAATGTATTTCAGAATTTTCCATTTGTATTTGTAAAAAGAACTTACAGTCCCGGATTTGATTTACCCAAGAGTATTTAGAAAAACTAATAACTTTCTGAACGAATATTCTCTGGAACGATGAATCAAAATTTTGTATGTTGCAATCTGATGAAATAAGATATGTATGACATCCTCCAAACCGTTATGAATGGTGGTGGGAATGTGTGGGTAGCGTTTTCGATTCATTTAAAATCGAATTGAATAAAAAATTTATGGGTTTACATTAAATCGAATCTTCTTATTTAGAATCAATTTTAAATCGAATAACATATATGAAGGAAATCGAACTTTAGCATTGTATCATATAAATACAAACCGGTTTATAGCGAATGGAATAAAATGGTTAATTTTAAATCAAAAAAACATTATTGTTTAGAATCAATTACAAAATTATTCAATTCGGTTATTTTGAATGTATTAAAATACTAATCGGTAATTTTGAATCAAATATATTTACCCGTTTTGCTTCTAATGATTTAGAAAATTTAATCGATATTTATTAAATCTAATAAAAATTAATCTGTTTTCATTAAATCTTATTAAGAATCAATTTTGAATCGAATAAAATACATATATGAAGGTAATCGAATTTTAGGATTGTAATGCATAAAAAAACAAACTGGTTTATAATGACTTCAATAAAATGGTTATTTTTGTAAACATTATTCATTCAGAATTAATTAAAAACTTATTCGTTGGCAAAAAAAATAACCGGTTACTTTGAATCAAATAAATCGTAACCGGTTATCTGTATTATTATGTATTAGAAAATTATACCATTCACTTAGATCGAATAAAAAGTTAATCGATCAAATAGTAAAAAAAATCGAATTTCATAAAATCGAACAAAATTCACTGTGTTGCATTACTATAATTACACTTGATCTTTGCTATTTATTGCAAAGTAACAAACACTTTTTTTAAACGAGTAACATTTTTTTAAGAGTATTAATGAATCTACAAAACTCAAAAGATCACTTCTTTAATAAATTAAATGAAATATTTAAAAATTAAACAATATACTAAAAATTAATCGTTTCTTAGGATTGAATCGAAAAAAACATAAACCGGTTTAATCTAATATTAGTAAACCGGTGCTATTTCAGTGGATTAGAAGATTATTCAACAAATTTAGAATCGATTTAAAATTTATTCGGTTCACTTGTAATCGAATAAAAAATTAATCGGTTTTTTCGAATCCAATAAAATAGTTAATTCTGAAATAAAAAATATTATTCATTTAAAATCAATTTAAAAATTAAGCGATTCAGCTTGATTCGAAAAAAAATTAAACGGATATTTTGAATCGAATAAATCTGAACAGTTTAACTTTCAATGGTTTAGAAAATTATTAGATTCTTTAAGAATCAAATAACAATTCTATCGGTTTTTATTAAATCGCATGAAAAATTAATCTGGTTTCATTAAACCGAATAATAAGAATGAATTTTGAATCGAAAAAAAACTTTTCATGATTCCAATACAAGATTAACAGCTTCGATTTATTTGCCATTTTAATCGAATCACTAATAACCAAATAAAAAATTAAACAGTTCTTATCGAATCGAATTAAAGTTACACACTTAGAATAAAATTGGAGCAGATAATTAAACAATTAGTTAAGTCAAAGGATATTTTTAGGATTGAATCCAATAAAATCAAAACGGTTTAAATTGCATCGAAATAACACTATTCGGATCAGTATTGGAATCGAATAAAAAATGAAGTGGTTTTTTGAATCGATTAAAAAAATTACTGGAATTATTAAGAACCGAATAACAAGTCTCAGTTTTCATTAAAACAGGATTAGGTTTCGAATCGAATGCAAGGTTTATATTTTGACGCGAATCACACGAATAAAAAAAATTAAAAAGTTTATACTGATTCGAATAAAAAATTTTCCAGCAATTTAATCAAATTCGACGAAGTAAAAATAAACCGTTTTCATTTAGTATCGAATACAAAATCAACAATAAACAAATTGATTTATTTAGTATCGAATGCATAATCTTTCGGAGAGACGTAATCATATGGTTACGGTGTTAATACAGTGTTGTAATATTCCTTAAAATTGTAATTTCTAGCTCTTCATCATCTGTTTTTTTTTTGTTGATGATGAGACCAATATTTAACTAATTAAATTCTATTGTTGAAAAGTCGAAAAACTTGTTAACGATTTTCCTTAAAAACAGCGGCACAAGAAAATCAAAATCACTAAACTGAAACTATGATCTATTACAAAAAGTAAAACAACCCTTTAAGAAAAATCAAAATAAACATCAAGTATGTGCAAGCTGCGTATTAGATTTTCCAGCAAATGTCACAATTTCAAAAAAAAAAAAAAAAACAAATATGCGCAAAAAAAATTCCCACGTTAAGTTGTTTTTTTTTACACATATTTCTTTTAAGGAAAAATGACACACAACTGTTGTGTGTTTGACAAAAAGAAAAAAATATTAAAACAAAATAAAATAAAAAATCTTAATTACAATAAAACATACAACAGCTGGCTGTTTAAAAGAAACGCGCAATTTCTCGAACTTTAAAAAGTCAAGGAAAATTTTTTCGCATTTTCAAAAAAGGCGCCATGTATTGTTTTGTCCTTTGAAATCAAATTTATTGTGATCGTGGCTCTTTATTAAAACCAACAACATTTACCTACATACATATATAAGAGATACTTTTTGCCCACTTTTGTTGTAATAATAACACAGGAAAAGTACAAAATAACAACCAGTTGCCAGCTAGATAGGCAGGCAACTTTGTTAAGAGATTTGTATACAAGTATTTAACATTTCAATACATTTCGCTGTTGATCTTTAATCGTGCTGATCCTGTTGTTTCTATTGTTGTTGCTACTAAACATTTCTATGTTGCGTGTTAATTTTGGGAAACACTTAAAGTACTTAAGGGTTGTATCTTCTCCCTAGGAGTTTTTAAATTTATCATTATTATCAGCAACATAAAGACTTTAGTTTGGTATTGTTGAAAAGAAAAATCAAATTCAAAAGCAAGAAAATCCTAAACTACCACATGTTTGTTGTTTAGTTATGTTGTTGACTTATTGTTATACAAAAAAAAAAAAAAAAAAAAAACAAACGAAAATGAAGTGTTGTGTGAAATCCTTAAGGATTTCAGTGATCAACCACCAATAATATTTTTTGTATTTTAATTGACATCATTATGTCATTAAGGTAAATATTTGTAATTGTTTGAGTGATTAAAGGTTTGATTTAGGTTTAGCTGAAAATTCTGTCACTGGTGGAATTGTGAATTTATTTACAAATTTATGTTGCTTGTTTAAATTGTATTTACGCACTGGAAAGACCTCAAACCAGTAGAGCTTAAGGAGAAAATGACATTTCAATTAACATGTCAACACATTCAAATTGATTAGATTTCAATACTTATGTTTAGTGTCGTTTCACACGTATTAGTTTTAGCTGACCAAATTTTGTACAAGACTCTGGGTGTTTTCTGCAGATAAGCCAAAAGTTGTACCTCTTGCCTTAAAGAGTCAGAATTGAAACGTGTGAAAGCGGAATTAATTTATTTTAAATCGCTTTAAACTCAAATGGTTAATTATAAAATAAAAAGTTGTTCGTGTTCAGATATGACCCTTAATTGCGTTAATCGCAATTAACGCCATTATTGAGCTCAATATTCCATATAAAATCTCAATTAATTATTGCGCAATAAGTACGAAATTGTTATAATATTGAGTAAGATTTCGAATGCAACACTGTTCACAACTGTGTTTAGTGAACAAAATTGTATAAAATGGCAAATGTCAACAAAAGAAAACAAATCAAATCATTAAAAAATCCATGTGAAGGTAAGTTTGTTGACATAGAAACACAACAACTATATAGAGTATTTTTTGTATTGTTTTTCAACTGATTATTGAGTAAGCTGAAAATTGCGTATGCCTGAACACTTAAAATAATATTGTGAATTAACCGAATATTGACTCAATTAAGTTTCATATCTAAAAACAGTATAAGAATTTCATTTATTAAATTCAATAAAAAATTAAACGGTCTAGATTGAATAAAATATAAATCGTTTAATAAAGACATCCGTTATTATCTCGATTCTCAGTTGTGAACATGAGGTTAACACACTTTATACCTGCTGCTTTCAAAAGTATTTGTCTTTTAAATGATTATAATTATTAACTATTAAAAACCATTGGTGTTCCCTATGGTGTGATCACTACGTCCCGTTATTTGTTATAGCATTATTTCTTAATAATTTCTTCTATTTGTGATTAATTACAATTAATAGGCAATTTAAGCCGGATTTTAATTTAGAACGTTAAAATAAATTTATATATTTTGTTAGTTTTTCGAGCTAAGTTTTTTTGCAATTAATTAGACATGACCAGAAAATAGTGGTTCACAGAGGAACAGCGTAAGGTCATTTACCAAATGAACTCTAGCGGTAGCACCATGGACGTTATTACAAGTATTAAAAATTTACTCAAAGAAGATGTTTATATACAAATGTTACACAGACTTTCAAACATAGAAAAACAATCCGTAAAGAGTATTTTTTAATTTAGAGAGCCTCCGTGGCTGAACCGTTTAATAGCTCCACCGCAATTCAACAAGATCTTTCAACAAAATTCGGTATTGACGTCTCCTCTACACCACTTCCAATTGTATTTCAGGAGTTTCCAATTGTATTTCAGCAGTTTCTTATTAGTGCAGAACCAGAAGAAGAAAACTCAATGAAAAGAACTTGCATGGAAGCATCATTGTTCAGCATAATCCACATGTTTCATAAAAGAATTTACCCTCTCGGATATCAATTGCCCATGAGTATTTAGAAAAACCAAAAATTTTCTGCAAGAATATGCTCTGGAGCGATTACTAAAAATTTTGTAGGTTCGGATCTGATGGAAAAAGATACATAGGGTGTCCTCCAGACCATAAAGAGCTGAGGAGCTTTTTCTGGGCATTGATTCGAAAATTATTCATTTATCGATTCATTTAGAATAGACTGAGAATTTAATCGGTTTACATTAAATTGAAACCTCTTACATATTAAGAATCAATTTTAAATCGAATAATATATACGAAGGTAAGGGAACTATGGGATTGTATCGAATAAAAACCAAATCGGCCGTCTGGCTGGCTGTCCATGTAAAGCTTGTGCGCAGAGTACAGGTCGCAATTTTGAAGATATTTCAATAAAATTTGGTGCGTGATATTTTTTCGGCCCAAGGATGGATGGGATTGAAACTGGTGCAAATCGGTTCATTATTTCCCCTGGCCCCCATACAAATGTCGTCCTGAAATTGGGATTTACTGAGCATAAATGTTTGAAATATGCCAGTATACAAACAAATTTTTACACAACTGAGTGGTAAATGAAGCCATATTACATCTACAAATTTTGTGCAGATCGGTCCATAATTAGTCGTAGCTCCCATATAAGGCTCACTTCCGAAAATCACTTTAAGCTCCATAAATCGTTTAAAAGTATTTATATCAAGATAAAGTTTAACACATATAATATTTATATTCACAGACATCATGACACTAAATTTTTGGATGATCGGTCCACAATAGGTTATATCTCCCATATAACGCCCATTTCTGAAAAAACAGTTTTATACATATACTGGGTGTAGGGAATTATATGGTCAGGCTTGACCGACAATACTTTCTTACTTGTTTTTTAATCAAATTGTAACAAATTATTTCAAGAAAGTATTTTAAAAAATTTAGCACATTTTTTTGACATTTTAAAACACGTTTTAGCATATTTTAGCTTATTTTTAAACTGATTTAGCCGCTTAACTTTTAGAGATCTGGTCACACTGTTGTTCGTAAAAAATATTTTCGCTCTCTCTCTCAAAAAGAGAGACGTCAAACTTCATATGAAAAAAACTTTGTCCGAACAAATAATTTGTTCAGAATGAATGCGTCAATCCACCATAAGAGTTACCTAAAAAGAACCCTTTGGGAAATTTAGAATATAATAATATTTAGTAGTATTTGTATGTAGTGTATGTGCAGTAATTGTAATAAAATGACAATCTATGCTGAACAGTAATAATTAAAAATATGTTTCTAACAACCAAACTCTCAAGCCACAATAAATTATAAAGAGTTTATATTACAAACACCAAATATAATTGAAATTCTTAAAGTCAAAAAGTATTTATTAAATCCAACAATCGCCATTGTTCTGGAATATGTTACATTGTATTTATATCTTTGCATTTGAATGATGAATGATCTTCATTGAAGCAGCCAATTTGTGAAACACAATATTATCGTCGTCACCTTGCCACAAAACAAGGCAGATCAAAAAATATGGCAGTAACATAAATATAAAAAAAAAAAAACAAACAGAACAAGGACATGTTAAACACAACAAAGAACACAAACGATTCCAGATAAAATTATGTATTTGTTACGAAATGTACAAGTTTTGTTTATAATGATCAGTGAAATGAAGGAATTCATTCATGGTCCGCTATTTAAACTGATAGTGTTTCCAATGATGGAAATGTTTGTAAGACTTACTTAACGATTCGTAAGAAATAGTCAGAAATTGTTTAACGCTATACTCGTATGTATGACAGGCAAGCAGAGCAATAAGTTCAATCATTTTGAGTGAAGACATCTTTGAGATCTTGTAATGAGGATGTAATAACACGACTTGAAGTAGTTTAGTAATGACTAAATTATAATGAGATGTATAAGTACTTATAACACTTAAATGCACACAAAAGTAATTGTAATGTGCCATACAAATAACCAATATAATTCTCATTTAGTTAAACTATTTGTAAAAAAGTTATTACTATTTGCAAAAAAGTGCATCCAATCAAAAGCATTAATATAAAATAAAACTATAATACACTCCTTTAAATATCGGTTAAATACAAACCACTCGATTAAATTGCGTTTTGGGTTTTTATTTCTTGTACATTTTCTGCAGCCTAATTGGACTGATGGACAAGTATAACAGAATCATATTTTACGCGGAATTCGTGCATTGTAAAGATGTTGTCACCTTTAACGTTTTTGTAAAAATCATGGAAATTGCAAATTAAATGCCAGAAGTATGAGACTAAACATAAGGCCAAACGTTATCGGTCTTTGTAAATGACAAGCTTCTTTTTAAAAACCAGTGAAGGCTTTTTAACAATTTCAAACAAAAAGGAAGATGATTGTTGCAACTGGAAGTTGTTTAATATTATAAAGTTTTAAGCAGCCATACAAATTACTGCTTAATAGTGTTTGTAATGGTTACAAAGTCATTATCCGTTTCATTGTTGTTTTCTAGAAAGCGGTTGCATCTCGTCTAAAGAAGGAGGTAGCCGGGATTCCTGATGAAACTATTGTAGATGTTAATGAAGATGATAATCATGAAGAGTTTCTGCCAGAAAAAAATCTGGCATTTCTAAAGGGCTGGTGTGCTCCAAATAAAATTGTACACACGTAATGCCAAGCAGTATTCGAGTTTAGTCCTACAATACTCTCTAAGAAGAAAGATATGGGGTCTCAAAAGAGGACACCTTTGCAACAAGTAATTTGATATCAAAAATTTTCGGATTTTCTGAAAGTCCTCACATAGATCTTTAAGAAACATGCATGTGCTATTTATTAATCTCTTATGGTTTTACATAATCTATGCATTTAGAAATTTAAATTTAAAAAAATATCCAAACCTTGACCCGTTTCTTTTCTTAATATCGGACAGAATTTTTGACCGATTTCCTTGCTTTAATCCAATATCCAGTCGACCATGAATGGATGAACCCTGGCTAAAGAACGTATATAACGCAAAAAACAAAGGGTTTCGCGAACAAGTTCTTTAATTTCAGCAAAACACATTTCATTATACTATCGATGGAACACATTACGGCGATTCTCCTGTGAATGAATATAATTGAATATCTTATTGTCACCGATTAGCACCATCGCCCTATCCTGTACGCGGTCGAGTAACTCCAAAATAGACTACATGAGAGTTGTATTCCATTTTAGTTCGAATATAAATGGTGTAAATATTACGGAGATCAGATGGAGTGAAATATTTCCTATTGTCGAGGCATGCTTCTTTTGACACTTTAAAAATGTGTTTAGTCGAGAGGACAGCACACTGGATTCTCATGCCTAGAATATGAAGAGCGTCAGATTCCTTAATATTTACACCGTCCATAAAAGCATATGTTCACATACAACAATGAGTCTTAAGTTACCGTCACATTTGGCAAATATTTGCCGAAAAAGATGTAACCACTAAAAAACATATGTGTCCCAGCTTATGAAAAGGTGGCTTATGACTCAAAAAAAATGTTTCCACTTTTTTTTTTTGGTTTGGATAGGTTTTGAGACGCTCTTTCACGTGGTGAAAACTAGAAAGTCCTAACTTGGTTAGAAAGTGTACTAAAAATGTAGAGAAAGAAGAGCACAAATGAAAGAAAAACAGTTTTATTTAAAATCCATCTTTAACAGCTGTGTCTCGCAGTTTCTTTTTTGAGTCATAGGTCATAATTGAACTCGTTTATTTATTAAAAAAAAAACTTTTCTTATTTAGGCCAAACCACAACAAATATTTAGTTTTATTTTATTTGATTGTGTTTGATCTTGCAAAACTTTTGTAAGAGTAAACAATGTCAAACAAATTTGTGCTAAAACAAATGGTTATGCTTTTTTGAGTAAATATTTGCCAAATGTGACCGTACCTTTACGTGCATTAAAATCGACTCTATTCGCACAACCCCATTCGAAGATTGTTACAAAATCTTGGTTAAGTTTTTTTTTTGTTTTGTTAATGTTTGCCTCATTGACCCAATCTCCAAAAGACCTTGGTCTGTGGTTGAATGAATATCAATGGCAAATGTCGGTATCATCTGCAAAAGAATACTTAGGATTAAAAGTTTAACGTAGAAGGTCTTTTAGAAAAATAAAAAAAATAAAGTAGGAGACAAAAAGAAGCATGTTAATGTCTCGAACTCGTCTGATGAGATCCCATCTATAACAACTCGTAAAGTGCGATTTTTGAAGACACCCTATATAAATCAAGAGAAGTTATCACCGACACCAAGAACACCATGCCAGACTCTGTCGAACGCCTTGGAAATATCTGGAGCCACCACTTTACTTTCGTCCAAACGATGTATAGAATGACACCATTTTTCGGATAGGGAAGCTAGTAACTCCCTCATAGAACGTCCCCTACTAAAGCCATAATAGGGGTAGCTAAGTAAATTGTTGGACTTCAGATATTCCATAAGATGGCATTTTACCATACTTTTCATAACTTTAGAAAGTGCAGAGCAAATTGGGTGATCATTTTCATGAAAAATACTTAGAAATCGGCATTAGATTAGCAACCTTCCAACACATGGAAAACTCTCTAGAGTATGTGTGTACCAGTGCTGGTATACGTCCGTCCCAGGAGACTAGGCAATAGAGTGCCGGAGTATCAGTCAAAGGGTTGCTGGTTCGATTCCCGCCAAAGACTCTGGGTGTTTTCTGCAGATAAGCCAAAAGCTTCGCAGTTTGTGTTTGTTAATTATTAAAAAAAAAAAAACTTATTTATGTTAATAAATAATATATTTGGCATAGTTACCAATACTATTTCCAGCTCGGACAGTGGTCTTACTGCACCGGGGAGCAGCAAGAACTTTAGCTCGGAGGTGTTGCACGCGTAAAGATTTTTCAGACATCAGCACTTTGGCACACAAAGACCTCGCTGTTTTTTGTATCGAATCAGTTTCGGTATTTTTGGTTATTTCGCCAAATTCTGAGTGCTTCCTCTCTGTATCTCATTGTTTGATTAAACCAAGATGTTTAGTTGGGTTCAAACGAAATTTTCTTTGACAATATGAATTTTTGCATTACCATCATAATTATGTTTTCGGCCATTGTCGCCATGGCATTGACATTATTGTTGCTCTCTGGTTGCGCAACTACTTTTCCGTTTTCAAAAAGTAGAGGAATTGAAGAGTTAAATCTCCGGACGTCTACCATTGATATTTAGATGGATAGCTAATTCATTAAATGATTATCTTAATGTCTTGAAAGTAATGACTGTAATGTTACTATTTGGAAGCATAACAGAACCGTTTTGATTTAGTCAGTTTAAGTTTTAATGCATAATTAGTAAAGGTTTAAGGATCAAATTATCACTTTAACTCATTACTCTGTAATGAAACTTTATGACATGAAAATAGAAATATTAGCGCAATTCACAATCCTGTGCAAATGGTATTGCATTTGCTGAACCCTTTTGCAATGCAGATTTTACGTATTTTTGCTCTTGCTATATATTTTGTTAGTGTAGAGCAAAAATATGATAAACCTTTTTGCAAATGCAATGATGCAATACCATTTGCACAGGATTGTGAATAGCGCTGTTATAATTTGTTATTACAGGCATAAAGTATAAATATTTATTGATACTTTTAGAGTATTTTTTCACCCTAATTGAAAATTTTACAACCCAATTTGTTTATTTAAGGAGTTTCTAATGTCAGCTGCACTAAAAAAAAGAATCTTACCTACAGTTTTTCAAAACCAGCATTTGCAATAAAGTATTTTGAAATTTTTTCTTGAATTTTTTTTTTGTTGGCATGCAGTTTTCTAAAAACTGCAAATGTGGGGAGGTGTTTAAAGTTGCCTCTGGAAAAATTATCTCACCAAATATTGCAGGCAAATTGTAAGCACAAACTTAAACTTATATTTTATATTTAATTTCAATCACTTTAAATTTCCTGATCACATTTAAACAGGCAAAAATGGTTTGCATGTTTAAAACCATTAATTGTTCGGGTTTGAGTTTTAAAGTGTAGAATATGTAATGTTGGTTGGCATTTGGACAGGGAGGTGGTTATTATTGTGTTAATGGTTAGCAAAGGGGGTGGGAGTAAGAAAGGTGTTTAATAATACGTGAGATATATTGGAAAGAACAAATCTATTCCCTATTTGGTCAATCCTATTTCCTGCAAGTCTGCATTTCAAATTCCTTCTGCCACCCCCTTATTTCTAATACATGCCATAATTCTCCATAGGACATTAACACGCAATTATATTGACTTTAATGCCAACAAAAAAAAAAAAAAAGTTTTGGAAAATAATACTGCTGCTGTTGTTGCCATTGTGTATGTTGTTTGCTGCTGCAGCTATTCAATTATGATCAACACGACATCAATTGTTGCCAAAAGCTGTTACCAACAAAATCAATTGCACATAAAAACCATTTTAAAGGAAACTTTATACTTTAAAGACAAGACCTAAAAATAAACTGCCAGCTTAAAATTTTATTTAGTTTATGGTCACAATAAACGGGAATAGATTCAAATAGATAGATACATTACCATAAACACATACATACATAATTACTAGCAACAAACAACAATGTCTACAGATGTTTGATGCAACATCACCGATCTCCTCTCCCTGACAGTATGTCCGAGTATGTATATGAAAACGTGTAACAACACAGCAACTGTGATTATATTTACAATCTGAATGATTAAAGAAATTTACACTACATTTTGTGAAAATACATGGTTGAACTGAGATGTGGGGAGTAAACATATACGAGGCTCGATTGGAACTTGAAAATATCTAAATAAAGATGCCTCCAAGAACTTTGTAAATTAAGCTACTTAAACTCAATTAACCAAAATTAGTAATTATCTGTATGTTTGTTATTACAATCAAAATTTTTGTTTTTTTTTTTTTTTTCAAAACAACAAAACTTTCTCTCTCCACCCTCGTTTTTTTACTATTAACACTTATTACTTGATCTTTTGATTTCAAGTTATTGTAAAACCCAACTATACTCGCATTGTAGTACAAACTTGCAATTTAGTGGGCGTCTATATTTCATGTTCATGTCCATAACCATGTCCATGTGTTCGCCATTTATTTGCTGGCTTTCAATGAGCTGCACACAGTCTCGTGTCCTAAACAATAAATATTATTTATTGGTGTCTGGATCTGTAAGTTTTTTTGTTTTTTTTTCTCTCTCTTTAGCCTACACCCTTTTCCCCTTTTTAACGTAATCATGAAATTTATACCGGAAAGTTTTACGATCTGTTTATGTTGAACTACTGAGCTTGAGCTGTTAACTTTATGGTTTTTATTTGCCGTTTGTTACTGCTGCTGTTTATACGCAATTTGCAACACATTTGGTCATTTAATTTTATGATTTTATATTGAATTATTATGACAACATTGTGTTGCTACACTTTTCCTGTTGTTATGGCCAGCATAAACAAAACATGCAATTTTCATGTTATTTAGCACTCACTTTAATGTTTATAAAAAAGGATATATTGCAAACTATTGGAAAATTGTGTAATTCACACTTTTAGGCTGCTTTTGTTGATATTGGCAGTAATTCTATTCGCAAATATAAGGTAAGTTAGTATTTCCTAAACATACTCATACATACAAAAATATGGAGGACATTCACAAGAAAGGTTTAGCAAAGACAATATTTTAAATCTTAATTCATAGAAACCGTAAAAGCTAAATTTCTAGGAGCGTGTTCTAACTACATACTACCCTACGAGGGCGGTTCGGAAACTTCTTAGCCTAGAACACAAAGCGCGGTATAAACAGAAAAAAAGCTAAGTGTTTTAGAAACTTCCATCTGTGCTATAAACACATGTTAAATTTCTTTTCGATCTGACAACTCCTTCATATAGAAACAGGTGTTCAGAAAAAACGCCTTCGCGATTTTTTAACAATAGAAAAATTAGAAATTCGTGGTGTCATTAAATATTTAAATCAAAAAGGTTTTTCGGGACAAGAAATGAATGTGTTAGGTGAAAGTGCTCCTTTATATACAATAGTAAAAAATTGGGTTGCTGAATTTAAACAACAACAACAACAGAAATTTTAGCCAAAGTGCATGATATGGTATTAAATGATCGAGTCTATTTAATTTTGCATGAAGAACTACAGATGAAAAATCTTTCTGCAAGATGGGTGCCGCATTTGTTAACAGTCGACCAAAAACGCATAACAATTAAAATTTCTCAAACTTGTTTAGATCGTTTTAAGAAAAATAAAAATGGATTGTAAGCGTCATTTCATAAAGTCCTTAGACACTACATTTTTTGTTCATTGAATTGATATAGAATTGATAAAAAGAAACAGAAAATGTTAGAAAAAGCAAACTATGTAAACAAAAAAGCCTTTTAGTTTTTTTCTTTTGTTAAGGCCCAACTATAATATGCATATGCTAGCTTAAGCAAACGTGCGAACACATATAAATTGTATGTGGCAAACTATAATGTACTTAACGAAACTTTTCATTAAGTTTTTCAACTGTCATTTGCTTAAGCAAAAAGCGAAACTGATCGCATATTCCGTACGGAATCAGCTGTTTGTTGTTTGTTTGTGTTTTTAACAAAATGGAGAAAGAAGAAAATACATTTATTTTAAATTTAATAGAAAATGTGGAAAAAATAAGTGCCTTTACAATAAAAGAGGCCCTTTTTATTTTAACAAAAATGTCTTTCTGTCGCGGTTATTTCTCTGACAGAACAAGAGCGTCTTCTTCTTTTACAGTGTAGTTCACTTATTTCTTTTAATGTGCACAACCCCTTCAAGCGCTAACTTTAATATTTTTATATTATTAAAATTTTTAAGTTTTTTCTCCATTTTTGCAAACACAATACGAAAATTAACAAAACATATGTAAACGTTTATTATTATTTACAATGTAGTGCTGCCACAGCTGTACATTTTAGTACTTTTGCCGATAAATTAAAAAAAAGGAAAAATTATGCGTTTCTGGTACGAAGTTTTCTTTTAATTATAAAATAATATAATAATATTTATAAAATATAGTCATTTAATGGGTTTTTGTTAAAATAAAAACATTTTTTTTAAACATAAATGAGCAACTGTGGACAAAAAGTTTCAAAGTCATTGTAGCCACCTAAAAGTTAACTCTGAACTGGTTATGCATTTGACAGCCTTTTCGTTAACTTTTGCAATTTTCTTAATCTTGCTTATGCATATTATAGATGGGCCTTTATGGTTTTGTATATTTTATTAAATGTTGTCAACTTTTTGTTTATGAGAAACATAAAAACAAAACAAACAAAAAACGGTTAATCGCCAAATTTGCCCTTAAACCGCTGATTCAGCAACACTTCAAGTTCGAAATGTCAATTTTAAGTTGAACAATTTTACATTTTTTTTTGACATAACTTCATTTTTTATCGATAAATTTAGTAAAATGTTTGACATTTCCAATATTGGAGAACAGTACAAATATATTTGCATAGGAAAACTGACTAAGTGTAAAGAGTATGAGTATATCATTAAAAATCTTGAAATGGTAAACAAATATACGTGTGTTATCGATAAATAATCCAAGACTGTCAAAAAAATACAAAAATGTTTAACTTAAAATTGACATTTCGTGATTAAATGTTAGCACTGTTGTCTATTTTTTTAGTTTTTGATCGAAAGTAGCGGTTTTAATTTTTTTTTGCGATTTTTAGCTTTTTTTTATTGTTTGTTTTGTTTACATTTTATTTTATTGTATTTCTTATTCTTTCTCGCATTTGTTTAATCAATCCTAAAAAAATCCAATACAAAAAATAGCAAGTGTCATAACACCTTAAGGCCTTAACTGTTGCAGATACATGGATCCACCACTAATCTCCAGAGATAAAAGAACAATTCAAGCCATGAACTGAAGCTGGAGGAAGTGCCCCAAAGAAGGCAAAAACCATTCCATCGGCTGGTAAGGTTATGGCAACGGTTTTATGGGACTTCAAAGGTATTTTATTGATTAACTATCTGCAAAAGGGTAAAACAATAAATGCACTACTACTGTAGTACTAATGCAACATTTTGTATCAATTAAATGTAAAAATTCGATAAAAACGTCCTGACTTACAACGCTGTTAGCGCAGTTGATCATTAAGCATGAGTTGGTATTTGTAGTCCGGGTTCGATTCCCAGCCGCTGCCACTCAAGCAAAATCAGTTTCTGATAATTATTAGTTTTCTTCTATCCATCGTAACTAATATTTATCACAGCGCCCTCGTTCGGTGGTATAGCATTGAAACGCCACTGAAGTAAAATAATTAAATAAAGGCTATAAAATCAAGCTTTAAAAATAATGCGCCTACTCACCACCAGAGGCGCTGCAATTCTGCACTAAAAACAGACATAATGCGCAATTGCAGAATTGTGATATAAGAAAGCTTTCTTCTTTCACCACATTTACTTCTTCAACCTATCCCTTTACCAAAGAAAGTAACGCAAGTATATATAGTGTTGCCTTAGTGTTACTTCTCTTTAAAAAAAAAAATATTTTTATCAAGACAACGCACCAGCGCACATGTTACATGTTACATGGCTAAAATCAACAAATTTAAGTAGGAGTTGCTTGACCACCCACCTTATTCTCCTGATTTAGCTCCTAGTGCCTTTTACCTGTTAACTGCAACATGAGATTGGCTAAAAATTTTGGTTTTTGTCTAAGCTAGGTAAATTTAAATTTATCTTTACACACATTAAAGCATCTCATGTCAAAAACCACAAAATCAATTTCAACATCGATAAAATAACCTTACAATACACAAAACTCTATTTCTAAAAAAATTGCTGCCAATTTTTATGATGTATGATATATTACAAAAAAATTCTAAAATTCTAAATATAATGAGTTCAGTATGAAGCTCCTGAGCAGCGTCGTCAACTTGATGCGTTTCGCACCATTTTTGGTGCTTTTTTAAATTTTTGGTGCGAAAAATTCTTTAGTTGGTGCGCGGTGCGCTTTTTTTTAAATTTTGGTGCGCTTTTTAATTTTTGGTGGCATCAAAGCAAATTCAACACAACTTTTTGTTTCAGTGTGAGAAAAAATCTTTCTACAATAAAATACACCTGTTTGAGTACCATTTCATTCAACACTGCAAAATTTTTTTGTGTATTTCGATGCGTTTTTTAATTTTTTCGAAAATGTGATGAAATCTTTATTTGTACTAATTTTTAATTGCAGTTTTTTTAATAATTCATAACTCATGAAATCTATACGATGAAAAAATGTATCAAAATGAAATCAAATTCTTTAAAAATCTTTGTTTGAAATTCAAATTAACATTTTAAACATGTAAATAAAAATTCTTGTACAAGAGTACCAGTCGAATCCTAACAAATTTTACTGGAAAAAAATCAACTAGAAAACAAAAATATATAAAAAAAGTACCAAATATGTACTTTTTTACCAATTAGTACTTTAGTTCTGAATATCATATTGTGAGTTATTTATCTTTATTAGCTCATTTATTAAAAAAGGCTTTTACTATTATTACTTTTTCAAATTAATTCAATAAATATTTGAAACAAAAACGAAATTCTTATTTTGGTGCGTTTTTTTTTTTTGTAAATGGGGCGCTTTTTTCTTCATTTTGGTGCGTTTTGAAATTTCAAAGTTGACAACGCTGCTCCTGAGTTTTCTGGAGCCCAGTAGGTAATTTATGCATTGAATTTTTGAATTTTTTAAGTATATTACAAATTTCCTTTCATAAAACTATTTAATTTTTATAAATTTTTGAATCAACTGCAGTAGTATGTTAAGCACATAAACAAAGCAATAAAATTCTAAATAATAAAAATTCCATTTGGTTTTTTTTTTTCTGAATGGAAACATTGTTTTACCCACTAAAACTAATTAATAACTTGCTAGACATCAAATGATTTTCTATTAAGAATAATTTATTAGAATGTCCACGGTTTTTGAATAATAACAACTTTTTATTTTTATTTTTTTATTTTTTTTTTTTTATTTTAAAAAAAAAAAAAAACAAACACAAACTGCGAAGCTTTTGGCTTGTCTGCAGAAAACACCCAGAGTCTTTGGCGGGAATCGAACCCGCAACCCTCTGACTGATAGTCCGGCATACTATTGCCTAGTCTATCGGGGCACCCTGACAATAAATTGCGTGCCAACGATTAATAATCTCTGCATTTGAGTCATGTCACTAGAATATGGATCAATAGTGATTTCAAATGCTGTTAAAACATTTGACCAAATTGATTTAACCACATTACCTTGGCATGACATAAACTATTTAAGTCATACTAGTAACTAGTTACACAAAACTTGAACAAAAAATTGTTCAAGTGAAAGACTTAAATGTGGCTGAGAGAGAGAGAGAGAGAGAGAGAAAGAGCAAGGAGAAGGAGGAGCAGCAGAGAGGGCAGGCAACACTCCAATAATTGTGAGTGAATGATCACAGCCACACCATGTAAAATTGTGAAGCAGATTGCAAGATCATTACACACGCAAATGATTTATAACTTCTATTGACATTTTTTTTTGTTAGCTAGTTGACCAAAATCGCTGTATTATATTGGAGTGGTATGTTTAGTAGGTTAGAAAGGTGGTGCTTTATGTGAGAAATTTTGAAATTTTGTTGCCATTATCTATTTTTCTTCCGCGTTGCGAACACTTCTTCAACAATCTTACCCTGCATACTTTGTGTCCTGCAGTTTGAAATACTGATTAAATCAGTGTCAGCTTCAGAATTCTCAATTGGTCATCTAGCAGTTCTGCTTGATACATCGAACAGTTCGGACGTGTTACTTTTAGTGCGGCTGAATTTTCGGTGAAAAATCGTAATAGGTGAAAAAGTATAAAAAGTTAAATTAAATAAAAAAGTGGAAAAAAAACTCGTAATAGGTGAAAAACTTTACAAAGTCAAATAATTGCACTAGGTGCAATAAAAAATTAATAAATTGTAATAATTTATTTTTAATTACTTGAAAACTACAAAATTAAATACAGTGAGACAGTGAATGAGTAACAATTCTAACAGTGCGAGTGGGCCCCAGAGCCGAAATGCTTATTTCGTGTTGAGCTCGGCAAGTGTTAGTAATGAGAACATTAAAAATCCCGAATTTAATAAAAACTACTTAACTGTGAAACCAAAAATAAGCACAAATCTGAATTTAAGTGCAAGTGCACCAAACTTGAATAAATGTGTTGAACAGGGCACAAACTTAGCCCAAAGCATATTTAATTTAAATAGAAAAATCACTGAAGGACCGTCTTCTTCACGGTCCTCGTTATCAAATATCGGAGAGACGTCAACAGCTGCAAAAGGCACATTAAGTCCTACAAATATAGTTGCTGTTGAAGAAAAACAAAAAACACAGGTAGGAATGGACCGTTATATAACAGTATCGAAGAGAGGCAGAAGCCCAAAATCTGCCGAAATTACACCAGCCGCAAAATTATCAAAGAATGCTGAAGAGCCACGCTCGCAAAATCGTTTTGCCATCCTCCAAGAGAAAAATGATGTCCCTAACGCTGTGAATAAGCCAGTAAAACCACCTCCAATATATTTAAGAGAAAAAAACTCAAACGAACTTATAAAATTATTAGTTTCATTAATTGGTGAAAATTCTTTTTATGTGACTCCAATTAAGCGTGGCAATATTAATGAAACAAAGATTCAGGTTAATAATGAAAACGACTATCGAAGAATAGTTTCGGAATTTGAAAAACGCAAAAAGAATTTTTACACGTATCAACTTAAAAGCGCAAAAGGTCTACAAGTCGTAATTAAGGGAATTGATTCTTTTGTTGATCCTGAGGAGATTAAGAGCAGTTTGGCCGACAAAGGCTTTAAAATCAAGGCCGTATCAAATATAAGAAACAGAGATAGGATCCCTCAACCATTATTTAGAGTGGAGTTAGAACCTGGTGATGTTAAGCTGAAGAAAAATGAAACACATCCTATATATGACTTGAAATTCATAATGCACCGAAGAGTTACAGTGGAAGAACCTCATAAGCGATCTGGCCCAGTACAGTGTTCGAACTGCCAAGAATATAGTCACACTAAATCTTATTGTAAGTTGCCTACTGTTTGTGTTGTTTGTGGGGATCTTCATGACACCTCAAAGTGCGATAAACCTAAGGATGATTCCAGGGTAAAAAGATGCAGCAATTGCGGTGGAAACCACACTGCCAACTACAGGGGTTGCCCTGTTTTCGGGGTTGTTAAACGCTCCTTGATCAACAAACCCGCTTCTACCCCTACTCAGACGACAAAAGTACCTATTACAATTATTCCCCCCGTAGCACAAGCATCCACTAGCCAATTTTCATATGCCAACGTGCTAAGATCTAACCAACCAACAGTGCAAAATGAATCACCAATAAATGATACAAACAGCCACAATTTTAGCCGTCTTGAAGGTATAATGGAGAATCTGGCGCAATCCATGAACCATTTCATGACAAGCATGACAAGTATGATGCAGGAGATGCAAAAAATGCAGTCCACGCTACTGCAGGCCATACTTAATAGACCATGAACTGTCTCAAAATATGTTTCTGGAACGCAAACGGCATACGCCAACACAAAAATGAACTTGAATATTTTCTTTTTAATAAGAAAATTGATGTAATGCTGATTTCCGAGACTCATATGACGTCGAGAAGCATTTTTAAAATAAGTGGTTATACATTCTACGACACCAAGGACCCCAGAGATAGATCATGTGGTGGCTCGGCAATATTGGTCAAATCGCGAATCAAACACCATTCATTGGGTGGTCTTTCAGAGTGTTATCTTCAAGCAACAAACATCTGTATTGAGAACTTTTGTCAAAACCTCGTGATTTCGTCAGTTTACTGTCCGCCCAGATTTTCAATAACAAAAGATCAGTATAGAGATTTTTACAAATCACTAGGTAGCCGTTTCATAGCGGCTGGCGACTACAATGCTAAGCATACATTCTGGGGATCACGACTCGTTAGCCCTAAAGGTCGTATCTTGTACGACTCCCTGTCTGAAATGGGACTGAATGTGATTTCAACTGGTCAACCAACTTATTGGCCAACTGACCAGCAAAAAATTCCTGACGTTATCGATTTCGGCGTGGCGAAAGGGGTATCCCCGGAACTCATTGAAGTCGAGGCTTCACTGGATCTTTCTTCAGATCACTCACCCACTGTAATCACCATCAGAAGTCCTCAGCAAATCGTAACTGATGCCTCACTTCTTGTCAAACGTCTGAATTGGTTAAAATACAAAAAATACATCAGCACTCACTGCACAGAGAAACTCCCGTTAAAAACTGCTGAAGACATCGATGCCTGTATAAAAAGTCTTAATGAACATGTCGAGAAAGCCGCAGAACATGCTTCTTCCACTTACCGCCCGAATAGGTACAACAGAGTTTTTTCTGCAGATGTTGAGCAACTATTGTCTGAAAAAAGGAGAGTCCGAAGAGAGTGGCAACAACACAGATCGCCCCAACTTAAAACTAGGTTGAGAGAATGTACCAAAAACCTTAGGATCTTGCTAGAAGCGCAAAAAGCAGTGTCTCTCAAACAACATCTGGAAGGTCTAGACGCAACTTCCCAGTCAAATTATTCATTATGGCGTGCAGTCCGAAATCTGAGAAAACCCGTAATCGCAAAACCTCCACTGCGTACTTTGAACGGATCTTGGGCACGAAATAACGAAGAAAAAGGCAACCTTTTCGTAAGTCATTTAAAAAATGTATTCACTCCCAATACGGATACTGACATTAGCGAACTACCGCCTGTTGTTGCCAGACCACCTGTACAAATAAGATTTCAATATCTGGAGGTTGTTGAGGCTATTGATAATTTAAATGTTAAAAAAGCACCTAGGTTTGATAAAATCAGCAATAAAATGATTTTTGAGCTGCCTCGCATTGCAAAAAGATTAATCCTCTTTCTTTTTAATGCCATCTTACGGCTTGAGTACTACCCTCCGGTTTGGAAAATTGCACTAGTAAAGATGATTCCTAAGCCGGGAAAAGATCCTTGCAAAGTTGAGTCGTATAGGCCAATAAGTCTATTACCAACTATGTCCAAATTATTCGAGAAATTGCTTATAACCAAGCTGACTCCGATTTTGAATGAAAACAACTGCATTCCCAATCACCAGTTTGGCTTCAGACGTCAACACAGTACAATAGAACAAACACATAGATTGGTACAAGTCATAAGAAAAACCTTTGAGGAAAAGAGATACTGTTCGGCACTCTTTATTGACGTCTCTCAAGCTTTCGACAAAGTATGGCATGAAGGCCTGATATCTAAATTAAAGCAGAACTTGCCGGTGAATCTTCAACACCTACTATGGAAATACTTAATCGACCGTCAGTTTATGATTAAAGAAGGTGATTATTTAAGCCGTCCTCAACCTATAGGTGCTGGCGTCCCTCAAGGTAGTATCTTAGGACCAATTCTATACTTGCTGTACACAGCAGACATGCCAACAAACAATGAAATTCACACGTCAACATTTGCTGATGATACGGCATTTCTCAGTACTCACAAAGATCCAAAAGATGCCTCGATTCAATTACAGCACCACGTAACGCAAGTGGAGAAATGGGCAAGACAATGGGGAATAAAAATAAATGAACAGAAATGCACCCACGTAACTTTTACTCTACGTAGGGAATCATGTCCCCCTATTCGTATTAATGACCATATAGTGCCTCAAAACTCACACGTGAAATATCTTGGTATTCATCTGGACCGTCGCCTCACATGGAAACCACATATAGATGCTAAGCTGACTCAAATGAAACTGAAAGCAGCCCAAATTCATTGGCTCATCGGCAGAAACTCCGTCCTTCGGCTCGATTGTAAGCTTCTACTCTACAACTCAATCTTAAAGCCAATTTGGTGCTATGGTATCCAGTTATGGGGCACTGCCTCCAACTCCAATATTGAGAAAATTCAACGCCGTCAAAACAAAATTCTACGAATGATAACTACCGCTCCTTGGTATATTAAAAACAACAACATACACAACGATCTTGATGTTCCACTTGTCAAATGGGAAATAACTAAACACGTGGCCCTTTATTTGGGTAAGCTGGAGACTCATCCAAATCCCCTCGCTCGAGACATCTTACAACATCCCGGTCATAGCCGTTTGAGAAGGAGGGACACCACCGCTCTCAGATGAATAAATACAAGTTGCTCATTATATCCTATCGAATTTGAAAACTAGATTTTGCCTAGCATTGGCTGGACTTATCTTAATTAACTTTAGTTTTAAGATTTGAATACCTATTGTTAGTTCATTTAAAATGAAGATACAATAAAAAAGAATATGCAAAAAAAAAAATCTAGGAATATTAATAATGATCATGTCTGAGTACACTTTCAGTGTACGAGCAAGCAAATGATCGTTTACACCCACATTTATCCTAATATTTAGCTTTACAATAAAACTTCCAGTGTAGTTCAGAGTCTC
The DNA here is from genome assembly GCA_916048285.2 of Bellardia pandia. Classification (NCBI taxonomy): domain Eukaryota; kingdom Metazoa; phylum Arthropoda; class Insecta; order Diptera; family Calliphoridae; genus Bellardia; species Bellardia pandia. The sequence continues at coordinate 28,194,852 of OU696531.1, forward strand.
CTCCAAACTAACCAGGCACATAGCAGACATGTTTTTTATAAAAAACTAGCGGACCCGGCGAACTTTGCCTCGCCCCAATTTTAGGCCTTCAGACAAACTGTCAAAAACTCGATTTTCAAATTTTCCGACTTTTCCGGAGGGATTTTCCAAAATTTTCTTCCGTAAGAACCTTCTTCTCGAAAATACGAACAACTGACAAAAAATTTTATAGAAATCGGCCCAGCCGTTCTCATTTGATGAATTACTATACATTTTTTACACCATTTTTATATATATAGATATCGAGATAGAGTTTACCTAGCATCGTCTTTACACTTGATTGATGGATACAAGTTATTACCACAGTGACCGCTAGTTGCTGTAGCTTGTATTGGGTATAGTCCCCAGCGTCACTTGCGGAACGCCTCTTGGAATAGTCATGATTTGAATGATTGAAATTATTGCCCAACCCTTGAGCATATTCTACACTCTATTTTGTTATAGATCTTTGAATGTTAAGGAAGCTTCTGATATTGCCATCAGTCCTCTATTCCACAAAACAACTTATCAACTTTTCACTTTGCATTTATGCAATTTTTCGTCAATTTGTAAGTAGCAAAGTCTTTGAAATTTGTATACATATCGATGGTCTCATGTAGAAAGGCACTAACTCGCATATTTGAAACTTTACAGAAGAAGGTAAAAACATAATAGAAACTGTAATTTTTTTGTACAACTGCTTATAAAAGCGTTATTTTTTACACTATTGCAATAAATTTTTGTGAGGAGGTGTATTTGCGTTAAATGCATTGGAATCGCAAAAAAAAACTAATTTCGAAAAAATAGCGAGTTAGGGCCTTTCTACATGAGACCAACGATATTCTCTTTGCAATTTACTACATGTACGTTTACTTGTGCAAAGTTAATATTGAAAAGAGTAATGTGCAAAGATTTTTCAAATATTTATGCTGTTTCGTTCCACAAAAACTATAAATACTATTTTTGCGAAGCAAATTTTAATAAGTTTGTCAAAAATTTGCAAAATGTTTAGACATTAGTTTTTGTTCGACAATAGTGAAGAAGTGGTTATAAGAAAAATTATAAACACCACATTAATTTCGGGACTACAAAACTTTAATTTTAAAGAGTGATTTCGTTTAAATCAATTCCAAGTTGATTTCATTTTAAATATATGTAATTAGAGAAATATATAGAGAAAAATTACAGCACAATGCACAGCGCAGTCAAGTTTTACTGGCTGAAAATCAACTGCTACTTTGCTTGCATTGGTTTGGAAATTGTTGCATGGTATTGCAAAATCAACAGTTTGCAGGATCTTCCATAGAATTTTCTACGTTATAATAGACATGTTTTATTTTCAAAACACAATGCGGTGACCCGATGACATCAGTGATATTGCGGAAAAGTTTGTGTTTGCGTAGAGGGTACAATCATTAAAATATTTGCGAATACATTACACGAGGAAGGATATGTGGACCGGCATGGAAACCACTCATTGAATGTGATAATGATTTGCGGGTCAGCCTATTTTACTGTGTAAATGCAAGCATTTCTTTGACAATGTATGGTGTTTAATTCTGGATGTTGTTGTTTTGGGTGATATCTAGTGGACATATCGATAACCCAGCTGAAGAGGATTACAAACTGTTGCCACAAAAAAACACTCAGTTTTGGCATTCTTAAAGAAAGAAGTTCTAAATATTTACAACAATTTTCGAAAAAAAATACCTACTTTATTGTTTTGAAAATTAAAAAATAAAATATCTTTAATAACATGTAACACTGGAAATTTTTTTCCAGTTTTATTTTGCGACTCATTTTAACAAGTTGTATTTAAGCAATGCAAAGTGATAATACAGAAATGCAGAGGATTAAATGCTTTGTGGAACACTTCACACACTTGCATGCCTTGCACGAGAGCGCAACTACTTTACAAAAAGCGCAAAGTCTTACCAAAGAGAGCAAGTTAGGTCAGCAGGTGGCCGTGTACGGCCCACTTAGGTCCATATCGCTGGTCCTATTGTGAGCAAAGTGTCTGCAAAATGAGATTTCCTAAGTATATTGTGGAACAGAAACACTTATCTCTTTGCAAAAAATACAATTTTTTATGTGCGAAGTGAAAAGTTGATAACTTGTTTGTGGAATATTGCCCTGATATTATTTCCTTTCGAAAGTATAATCGATAGTATTAGCAGCATCATACAAGGCTGTTACCATATTTTTGTTTAACACCTTTCCAAAATGATACTTTCGTGAAAAAGATAAATTTCTAATCAACATTATGATCTTTATATCGTTGTAGATCACATTTAATGTTTAGTGTAGTATATCAGAAATTCGTTACAATCTTAACAATCTTTAAAGCTATTGAAGTTTTCAACATTTATAAATCATGATTTAACATTGGACTTTATTAAACGCTCGCATTAGTACACGAAAGACAACGTCTTTCTAGAGCAGCAGCAGCAACAACAGATCGCAGCATGCTTCGATCGCCTTATACAAACAAGACATGTTGACTAACGTGTCTACTCCATTCCATTGCATACGTTACGTTTGCAAATTGTGATCGCTTTAAGGAGATTTGATATAACGGTTCCTGACTAAACAAGATGGTGGATAATTATTTATTATATTGTTGTTGGCGGTATAAAATAACAAATAAATGTATGTAGACAACAACAAAAACTGTCTTGTTCAATCATACAACCCAATATTACGAACGCCAAACAAACAACAAAATTAATATAGAAAATGAAATCATAAATCATGTTGTTCAGATGTGTTAATAACCAGCAGAAACAACAGCAAACATACTACAAAAAAATAGCAGCAACAATGACAACAATAACAACAACATGTTGTTAGTTGTTAGAATACTAACTGTGTTGCAGTCAGTTGCAGCATTTAAATGACACTTAATGAGCTCGTGCCATATAGAATTGTTAATAATCTCGTATTCCGAAAAATATAAATATATACACAGATCGTGTTCGTTATTATTGGCTGGCTATCTGGTTGGTTGTTGATCAAGTTGTTTGGAATTTTGTTTTTAAAAATATCTATGCAATTTGATCACGATTACAGCAAAAGCAATAAAACAAAACAAAAAAAAAAACAAACAAAGTAACTGCACTTTAACTATAATAAAAAGCATTCACTTGAATGAAAATTGCAATGAAATCGGCCGTAAAAGTTCGAATAAAAGTTCAACGACAAGTGGCAGCATAAATAAAAATGACATTAACTTTAACAGGACAAATGCAAATTTATTGTTTTTCGTAAATTTGGCTCAGTAATTGAAGCTAATTACAACTTATTTTATGCAGTGCATTTTTATACCCACCTCCAAAAACATGGGGGGGTATATTGCATTTGTCATTCCATTTGTAACACATCGAAATAATGGTCGTAGAACCAAAAAGTCTATATATTCTGTGTCCTTCTCAGATTCTAAGACGATTTAGCCATGTCCGTTCGTCAGTCCGTCTATCTGTTGTTAACACAATAGAGCTTCGCAAAAAAGACATAGAAGAATGAAATTTTTACCAAACTCTCTTTGATCCACTGAAATGTTTGGTATTGCAAATGCTCAAAATCGATTCAGTAGGATCTGAGTTATAGATCAAAATTTTGGACTATCTCGATATATTTTAGATATTTTTTGCTGTCTTCTTCAAATATAATGCAGATAATATCATGAAATTTTGCACACTTTATTTTTATTATAGACCACAAGTCATGTTGAAAATGGTCGAAATCGGTTCACGATTTCTCATAGCCTCCATACAAATGTCTTCCCGAAATATGGCTTTCTATAGAAAAGCCGTATCTTAACAAAATTCTGCAATAATAAGTTTCATGCAAAGTGAAATCTCCAAACAATATTTTGTTTGCATCGGTCCATAATTTTGACTATAGCCTCATACAAAGACCACTTCCGAAAATCACTTGAATGAATATATATCTTTGGAAAAAATGACTAGCAAGTTGAAATTCGACAAGCATAATTAAAATATATATTTAAATCTTCGCACCAAATTTCACGATGTTCGGTCCATATTTGACCGTAGTCGCCATATAAAGTCCAGTTCTGAAAATCATTTAAATGCGCATAAATCCCTTACAAAACCCACTATTAAGTTGAAATTCAACACAAATAGTCCATACAGATATAAAAATCGTGCAGCTTAATATGATGATGATCGTTCCATATTTGACCGTAATCCCCATATAAAGCCTACCTTCGAAAATCAATAAAATTTGCATAAATCTCTTATAAAAATCACTAAGAAGTTAAAATTCTACACAATTAATCCGTATATACATTTAAATCGTCTCACTACATTATTTCATAATAATCAGTCCATATTTGACCGTAGTCCCAAAATATAAAGTCCACTACCGAAAATCACTAAAACACGCATAAATCTCTTATCAAAATGACTATCAAGTTGATATTTGACAAGCATAATCAAATTTTCGTACCAAATTTCAGGATGATCGGTCCATATTTGACCATAGCCCCCATATAAAGTCGAGTTCCGGAAATCACTTAAATGCGCATAAATCTCTTATAAATCTCCATATAAGGTGGTTTGGTGGTGTGGGTAGATAAGATTCGGCGCAGCCGTATATAAACTCTTACTTGTTTGATTTTCTTTTCTGTTTCTCTCAACCACTAACCTAAAATGTTCTCTTCTAAATCATTGTCTCTGTTATATTACAACAGAAAAAACAAATTTGAAATTTTAAATGGTACCAATGAACCACTTAAATTAAAGTGGATCTGTTATTTTCGGTCTCTGCTTGAAAACAAAAAAATGAACTGCATAAAATAAGCTGTAAGCCACTGTATTTTAGCAAATGATGAATTTTTGTATCTGTATTTTATGGCTAAAGCTGCATATGCCCCAGTTTACAAAACCAATGGACAGCTCTGCTATATTGCAAACCATTTACAGCATCCTTAACTTAAAAACTTCCACTTCATTTCATTGGAAAGTGAACATTTATAAATATTTAAATTTATAATTCATACATTTTTTCCACCATTTAACAAAATAACTTTCAATAAAAGCAACCAACCAGCCAACACGTTTTGCCCACTTTTATCTGTAGTTGCACAGTAACTGTAAATGTTCTTGGCATTTCTTTTTTTTTTTTTTTCCTTTTTGGTATCTTTTACTTTTTCAGTATCACAATTTAAAATGTCCTGTTTATGCCAGTTAGTTTTTATTGACCCATTTATTTTTGGCACTTTAACACCTGAAATTAATTAAGTGGATTCGTGTTTTTGAAAAAGTCTCTGTATAGCCAAATACCCATAAGTAAGTAAGTAAGTGTGTACATGTTGCAAAAAGCCTTTGGGCCTAAATTTAGTAAGATATGTATTTTTTCTGTTTTTAAGGTTTTAAGGTTTGCTTTAAAAGCTGCAATTAAATTGCTTTACGAAAGAGAAAAAAAAAGCAGCAAATCAAGTCATTGTTAAGAAAATATCTTGCTTGTTCTCCTTTTAAGATTTCAGATTGTGTATCACTGATTACTTTTGTTATCAGTAAGTGGTTCTTTGTTGGTCTGCGAAATTTTAATATCGCTGTTAAGGAATCGATTATCATGTTTTACAAATTATAATCTTTGTAATTTAATTACACAGCATAGCATGAAATACTAATTAATATTTGCTTTAGGGAGAAAGTTGATAAATCTTTGTTGTTTGCTGGAATATCACTGTGAGATTACAAGAGATAATTTCTCAGCTGTACATATGAGAATGTGGTGACAAAAAAAATTAGTGAATGTTACTGGATGATGTTGAATTAGGGCTGCTGAAACAGCAAAACTGTAAAATAGTTTAAAGAGATTTTATGTTTTTGGACAAAAGCCGCTGAAAGTTGCTTTGAAGCAGAGACCTGCGCCGACCAAATTTGACGGCGGCGGCTCAAATTCGGCTGTCAGCCGGCTGAAAATTTGCATGTCCCCTGAAATTTCAATAAGTACTAATTTTGTTATAAATTTCGATATACATCAATATTGCTGTCACAGTATCGACCAATTTGATATTTTGATACGATTTTGGCCACATGGCAAGGACCAGGGCAATATTTGTTGGGCAATAGAAGTTTGTTTTGTCTGTATTATATATGTACATCTTCCAATGCAGAACGACTTACGACGAGAGAAGTTGTTGCTAATGTCTGTGATTTGTCATAAATTGGGTTTAATTGCTTTCATATAATCTTTAAATCCTTGTTGAACAATATTAAAAAGGCCGCAAATCTCTTTTCCACGTCTGTACATACAAAACTGTATTAGCAAAGTTTTCCGATTCACATCTTTCTAACATATATGCATTTACGGACACAATTGATTTTAACTTGGAACGAATTTATTTCATATGTTTTGCGCTCACGTCCATGCCATGAGCACTTTGCAAATATTAGCTGAGATTCGATGTCAAAGTAGAAACGCCAAATCTGAAATTTATTTACTTTTTATTTCTATAAACTTATCTAAAGACTTATAACAAAGTAAAGCCATAATAATACAGTTTAGGGAGAATACATTCCAAAACATCATTTCAATACAAACTCGATAAAAAACTGTACATCTTTAATTTGTATTAAAAACAATAAACAATATTAAAATTTGTTCATTGTAAAAAGTTGTGGGCAATTATTTACATACTCGTATGTATGTATATGTACATATGTACACTTTTGTGAAATTTTTACTTTTATTAATTTTCAAGAATTCATATATTTGGACCGAACGCAATATTTAATCACAGTGGTAAATATCATTGCGATCGCACAAGTCAAATATGTACAACTGTTTTCCGTTGTTAGATGGAACTCATACTAAAGATTGAAATTTTACATACAGTAGTGGCCATATCATATGCAACTAAAATTTGGTTTATAACAAAATCCCTAAAACTTTATTCCGGACAAAAAGAAAATTTAAATTGATGAATAAAATCAAAGGATATTTATTAATAAATAAAATTAAACACAACAAATTAATACAGACTTCATTTTAAAAATAACATAAATATTTTTTTCAAAAATCTTAGGGTTACGTTTGGTCAAAACATATGCAACTTGGTCAAAACATATGCAACTTATAATAAAAATCACAAAAAAAACCTGAAAAGTAAAAAATATTAATATTTCGTTGCAAAACCTGAATTCTTTATCGCAGCTGCACAACGACGTGGCATAGATTCTATTAAATTATTTAATATCTTTGATGGAATTGAACCCCACGCCTCTTTTATTTTTATGAATAACTCGTTCGCATTTCGAACGTTATTACGGTCAATTCTCTGATTAACAATTTCCCAAAGGTTCTCTATAGGGTTTAAATCAGGTGATTGAGGTGGCCATTCCATTACAGTTTTGTTTTCTTCTGCTAACCATGACTTTACAATTCTTGATGTATGCTTTGGGTCATTGTCATGTTGGAAGACCCAAGCAAGTGGCATTTCCCATTCAGCATATGGAAGCATAACATCTTTTAAAATATCTTTGGACTTATGCTGATCCATTATACCATCAATACGATGTATGGGGCCCACTCCATTGGCAGAAAAACATGCCCACACCATTGCACTACCTCCTCCATGTTTCACTGTTTTTGTGCAGTACTGTGATTTAACCCGCATATTTGATGGCCTCCTCACATAAAGCATGCCGTCACTCCCGATTATATTGAATTTTGATTCGTCACTGAATAACACCGTTTTCCATTTGGAAATTGGCCAGTTTAAGTGGTCTCTGGCAAATTTTAACCGCTTGAGTTGGTTACGTTTTGAAATAAGCGGTTTTTTTGCAGGACGGTGCGCTCGTAAGGAGGCATCTACTAAGCGTCTACGCACACTTCTGGGTGCTATTGGTAGTTGAAGGTCTTTTACTAGTTGCAAAGATGTAATAAATGGTTGTTTTTTGACAGTTTGCACGATAAAATTATCTGTACGTTGACTTGTATGTCGTGGACGTCCTTCGCTATGGATCACCGAAACTGTTTTTGTGGATTTATACTTGTATACTATTCGTGATATTGAACTCTTGGTAATTTTATACTTTTCAGTTATCTCTTTTTGTGACATTCCAACGGAATAATCGTCAACAATGCGTTGTCTTAACTCCAAACCGAATTTATCACGTGCCATTTCTAATTGGTTGTTTGTGACCGTATAAAACACAATTGCTTGTTAAATATTTATTAAAAACACTTTTTAACACTCACGAAAACTAAAACTTTGCAAAATATATAAAATGTGATAAGACATGTGAGCTAAAGTAACGGTATCTTTAAATTTCTTCAGAGTTGCATTTGTTTTGGCCAAGCGAATATCGGTTAATCGATTTTATCGATAAAATTTACAGCACAATACAAAAAATTTATAGGAAAAATTACCATTATTATTTCAATTGAACCTAACACATGAAAACAATAAAATGCTGATGTACGTTTTAAATTAAATTAAGGAGATTACAACATATTTCCACATAGCAAATTTCGGTTGCATATGATATGGCCACTACTGTATATGGTGAATTTCACATCAAGTGACCCAATTTTAAAAATCGATGTCTTCCGCTTTGGATGAAATTTGCACCAAGATTATTACTATTGGATATTAGGCCAGACACAAATTTTCAGCTCTATCAGTCCAGAAGTGCCGGAGTTAGAGGGGGTCAAAGTTGGAGATTTTGGTAAATTTTGGTCATACAGGGTTATTTTAAAATGAGTGTAACTTTTCACCTATTGGATTTTAGATAGCTATTTCTTCAATCATTTCAAAAAAAATTTTTTTTAGTTTTTAAAGGATAGGATTTTCAATATTTGGCACATGTATCATTTTCATTTTCCCCAATTTTTTTTATTTTTTTTTTCAGAGCTTTGTGGTCACTTAATGGGATGTGAGTGGGGAGAAAGTGTTTCAATTTGTACCATATGCACTATTTTAATTTTTTTTTTATTTATTACTTATAATAAGAATAATAATAAATAAGAATAATAATAATAAATAATTTAATAAAATTAATATATAAATGATACATGTGCCAAATAATGAAAAATCCTATTCTTGAATTAAAAAATATTTTTTTTTGATAGATAACCCACTCGCATCCCATTAAGCGATAATAAAGGCCTTAAAGTAAATTGTATAAGCTGTATAAAATAACAATATCCTTGCTAATATTTCTGGCATAAGTTTTTAGGTACAGTGCAAGCTCGGTATTCGCGACTAATTGAAAACCAGGCCAGTCGCCAAAACTGAATTTTCGCGATAACAGAACCCAAAATTTTATTGAAAAATTGTATGTAATTTTTAAAATTAATGCTGTTTTAATTGATATACATATTTACATTTTAAAGATTGTTAAAGAAATTGGAGAGTTTGAGATGCTTTTTTGGCAAATTATTTTTTAAAATAACAGCTGAATCACGTAGTTCATATAGTGCAAGTTGTCGGCTTATCATTTTCCAAAGCCCATTGAATGCATATGTTTATCGATATTATACAATCGTACACTTTAATTTTGAATTCTACTTGAAAACTATCGTATAAATCCTCTGATTCTGATAATTCCATTTGCTCCTCATTACTTTCCACTTGAAATGCTTCTTGAATCTAGTTGTTTATGTCAGCTTTCGTAAAAATATGTTCCCTACGAATTTGAGCTACAAGTGTACCAATAGTTGAAAGATCTTCGTTTTCTTCCTGAATTATATTTTGTAAAATATTTAAGGTCATGTTATCCTCTTCACTCCATTCGCTTCCGAATTCGAGCAAGGCGTTCCACGATTTTCGGATGTTGGACACTGATATTTTATCCCAGGACGTAGCTAGAATCTGAACTGCATTTTTGAGATTGAAGTTTTTTAGTTTGAGCTCCAAATTTGTTCCCTTCTCGCCAAGCAAGTGGGTGAGCAGTTGTTGTTTTATAATTTAATTTGACTAAGTTGATAACGTTTTGATCTAACGGTTGAATAAGCGCAGTGCAATTGGGTGGTAGATTCATTGCTTTAATTAAGCCGCCATCACTTTTTAGTTCCTCAACTGGGTGACACGTCACGTTATCTAAAAGCAAAACTGCTTTTTGCAAAAGACCTTTTTAAGCCAAAAACTCTGAATTTTTCTTGCTTTATAATGCGGTAAACCGAAGATTTATGCAACTTGTAATTCATGCAAATTGAATTTATGGAATCTCCACTTTTAAATTTTTTTTTAAATACCTAATTTTTGAGAAATCATTGGCTTTAAATATTTTTTATTTTGAACTTTTCCCATATTAAGAAATGTATTTACACAACAAATGACACGAATAAAATCATCCAAAAAGGTTAACAACCAAAAGACGGGGGGATTCACCTTCTTTGTTTATAGACATTGTAATCAAATTTAAAAAAAAAAAACAGATAAAAGTTGCGAAAATAGAACCCGTTTTTAAAAAATCAAGCCGTCGCGATAATGGGTAGTCGCGAATACCGAGCTTGCACTGTATATATATTCGTGATAACTGATTAAAAGTTGCCAGCATGATCACTCTAGATATTTTCGAATCTTATTCATCAAAATGCTAAATGTACTGACACAAACTCACTGACTTGCAAGCGCTCATACAAGGCAAAGTGTTCCGAAGTTCAAGTTGGCGAAATACTTTCGACAATCTGGATATTTCCAAATCGTATTATGTTTGGAATTTATGCTGACATAAATTGAAAAAAGTATCGCTACTTGAATTACCCTTTATTAGTATTGTTACTAATATTTGTAGGTGAATTTTTAAATAAAAATTAATAGATATGTAAATAAACAAAAAAAAAAATACGAAAATTTAATGAAATGTAGAATATGAATAAAAGGAATAGATGCTTTAAGATTATTAGAACATGAGGAAACTATTTATTAGCTTATAAGGCAACATATAAATTTACAGGTTTAAAACAATTTAGCAATAGAATTTGTATAGAAAGTATTATCAATTATTTCCTCATATGATTTTGTTCCAGTGTTACTGTCACCAAAATGACAATTTACCAATGGCAAAATAATCCGACATATTAATACTACATTTATAGATACACATTTACAGATCAAATACTCAAACGTATTTGGAAATATAATAGCGAAGCTTGCATGTCTCATGCAGGTATGCATGCAGGTCTTGTAAATGGCACATGGTGAAGGTGTTGACCGTGAATGTAGTTTGCCAAACCAAGCGACCAACAAACACATGAAATACACTTAAAAAAAAGAACCAGAATCACCGTTAAGGTGTGGGAGGAAGAAGTGTAACGGCTAACTTGGCCACGTACATACTCGTACTATCAAATTGTTGTTACATATTTTATGGGTGCGTCGTACAGCATCGCCATCGCCACCACCACTATCACTTTACAACCAGCATGTGTAAGGCATCTAAAATGTAATTCTGCAAACAAAAAAACAAAGCCAAGAAAGATTAAGTCACCAGATTGAGGGAAATATGATCTCAGCTAGCAGAGAAGTTTAAGTTTAAGCCAGCAATCGATTGGCAAATTGACGATGGCAAAACGTTTATGAGAATAATTCCGTACACAGAAAAAAATATCGTAGGTAATATTAACGAAAAAATGTAGTAAACCTTCAACAAAAAAAATAATCAAATAAACAAAAATTTTATTCAAATCAACTGGCGGTTTATCCATATGGACGAATAGTCTTCAAATAGACATAATTTTTTTAGTAAAAAATATATTTTAGTAAAATTACTTTATGTGAATAAAATTTAGTTAAAAAATAAACAAATATTGTGCTTGAACAACAAAAAGTTAGTAAAAGCGGCAGTAACGCATAGTAAACGAAATAATGCACAATATTAGTTAATTTTACACCCCTAATGGCAAGTGAATTTGAATAAAAGTTTTGTTTACTTGAATATATTTCGTAACTTTTTCTAACGTAATGAAGAAGAAGAATAAAAATAAATATTAAGGTGTTGAGTTAAATAAAATTTCGTTAAACTTTTAGTAAAGTTATCTATTTTAGTAAATATGAAGAAAGTTCTTCAAAGTGACTAAAAGTAAAAAATAATTCAAAAAGGCCTGTAAAATTAAATAAATTGCGTTAAATTTACCTAAATTGTTCTAGTAATTATGAAGAAAATTCTTCAACCTGAGTAAGAGCCGGTAGAATTGAAGAAATTTCGTACATTAAGTAAATAGTTTTAGTAAAGTTGAAGAAAATTCTTCAAGCTGACTATTTTTTTTGAGTAAATATGAATAAAGGCATGTAGACCTGAAGATTTTTTTTTTCAAATAGAAAATCAAAAACATAATTACTGCATTAAAACACGCATCTGGAAAGTGGAGAAAAAATAAGTGAGTTATATAAAAAATATTAAAAACCAATTGAAAAAAATTAAAAAATAACTAAATAATAAAGAAAAACTGTATGATAAATATTTTAATACAATTCGTAAACTAAATCATAATGGTGTTCTCAAAAAAAGACCGTATTCTTATAAGACTACAAATAATAAAGGAGTTTTAAGTCTTGGTAAGAAGTACAAACTTTTAATTTTTTATATCTTGGTATTTGTTAAATATCTGCAATATCTGTAATTAATTTAGGTCCTCCAGAAGACAATATTAACAATAACATTGAGGCAATTATAACGGATAACTGCTCGTGGGCGGAAATTGAAAGCCATTGGGCTGCAACGAAAAATTATCGGATGAACGAAATATTCAATTTAAATAGTACATCTGATATCATAAGTAAATGGCCGCAATATAAGAAACCATTAGGTTTTAAGCTGGTACGTTTACGTTTATACTTAAACTTTGTTAAACTGATATATGTATTTTTGTAGATTGATATAGATTTCAAACATTTGTACCCAAAAGCAGAGAGCTTGCATGTAAATTTCAAGAATTTTTGTTCTAAAATTGATTACATCTTTGAAGATCGCATCAAAGACCCAGCGAGCAAAGTTTTATTTCAAACTATGGTTAAAATGGAAAACTTAAGCGAAAGTAGGTTTTACCTTATTTCTTATCCATTATTTATCCATTATTAATCTTTTCAGACGGTCGTTGCTTTGGAACATTTCATCTTCTTCACAGTATTTTAGTGGCATCAACGGAAATCTTTAATGTTGAGAACGGGGAAAAAATATGTTCACGTTTTTCTATACGAGATTCACAAAGCAGTTTTATTATTATAAATATATATTTATATATTATTTCATATATTATTATACTATTAAACTTTATTCATAATTATTAATATTATAAAAAGTATAATTTAAAACAGAATAATTTGCGTTTATGTTCTTTTGTAAACTCGTATATAGTGTGTACGTAAATTATATTTTAGTTTGTACAAATTTTACATAATTGAAGGTTTGATTTATAAGAGCTTAATGTTAATTATATTTCTAAATTATACATAATCATTTACACGCAATTGCTAATAATACTCATTAATATGTAAAAAATATTTATCGCTTATATACTGAAAACCCGTAAATAATTTTTTTGTAAAACAAATATTTTTAAGTTTTTTTTTCTACCAAATTAAAAATGAAATTTCTTAGTTTTTTAAATTTTTTAAAACTATAATTAATCATGAATAAGCATTAGTTTTTTAATAGAGAACTTGAATAAAAATTCATTGTTTTATTGAATATTCGTTGCTTTTTAAAAATAGAATATAATATAAAATAAATATGTACATATGAACATATTAAATATATATGTTACATCCAATTTTGCCGTTGTTTTTATTCTAGGTTATTCAATATACATACATAAGTATCTATAATATATCTTACCTTATTAACTATTTTGCTTAATATTACAGACTTTTAAGCCAGTATAAATATGTGTACGTACCCAAAGTAATATTGTGCACTTACATATGTATATGTACATTACAAAAAATTGTGTTAAATGCCTTGAAAGAATATTAAAAGTAATTCCTATTGGGCTATTGAGTAAAAGGAAGTATGTAGTTATATTGAAGATTAATTCTTCAATATAAATAAAAATTTTATTAAGATTTACTAAAGTTAATAGTTAATTTAAATAAGATTTCTTCAATATGAATAAAACTTATATTCAAATTGACTAAACTCATTACTCCATTTCAATAATAATCGTTAATATGAATAAGCATTAACTAAAATAATTAGTTAAATTGAATAATTTCTTTATTGAATGTTACTAAAATTTCTTCATATTTACATCCTGTTAAATAACGAAACACAATAATCACTTTGAAGAAATTTCTTCAAAATAACTATTTTACAAAAATTTACGAAAAGCAACCGTAATCTTGACAAACTTTTTAGTTGGCTCTATTTTGACCTACTTTTCTTCAAGTCTACACGCCATTTGACGTTAATTAGGTAAATTTTTGGTTCTGTGTATAAACTTGGCAAAAGATAAGAAATAGGAATAGGTACGTTTTAATGTACATACGAGTGCTAGTGCTGATCATGTTGGAGGTGGAGATGGAGGTGGTATGTGGCGTTGGAATAATGGTGGTTCTAGGTTACTCCAACAATTGTTTGAATAATATGTAATTTCGAACAAGAATAAAAAATGCACACCTGCAACACGCAAAAACTAACTATTTGTTTTTTCATTTATTGTATGAATTTTTGTTTTTTTTTCCCCAGCAACATCTAAGTATGCTGGAGTTTTAAACAAACATTAAAATGTTCTAAACACATGGTGAGGTGGTTCATTATTCTTTAGCTTCAACTACACGTTGAGGCCAATGGAATCTCTAGTGGTTTATAAAACGCTTGGATAAAATACCTCTTCCTTAAACGGCTATAGCAGCCACTCACTATCTTATGAATGTTCTTTCTTGCTTCTTTTCTACGTCTGTACGATCAGTAATGATCAACATTCGTGGTTGTATGAAATTGATTGGTTGAAAAATGTAAGAAATTATTGCAACTGCACCTGGTTGAGAGAGTTTTTTTTTTTTTGCTGGTTTGTTTGTAAAAGTTCGTCGCAACGTTTCGTTAACTAATGAAATTGATTTTTTCACACATTTTTAGAATTTCGCCAGCAGTAAAAAAAAAATACTGTAAATTAAATACAAGAAGCTGTGATTAAGTTTTGTTTAAAAAATAAAATAAATCAAGTACAACAAAACAAAAATGTGTTGCAAAGTGCTAAAAGAATTGGATTAAAGGTATGCAACATTAATTAGTTTAAGTCAATTCTTTTGCTTTTTTGCATTAGTCTGTCTCTCTGTCTGTGTGTCTTTATAAAAAGTAGAATGAATGGCAGCCAATATTTGGCATTCCAATGTAATTAGCAGGTTGTACTTTAAAATGTAAGGCCAGTTGGAGGTTTTTAGTTTGTTTGTTGAAAAGCAGAGACGTGGCTAACAAGATAACCCAAATTATTTACAACGGCTAATGAATCTTAGCTGTTGTGTAGGGTTTTCCAATTGGGACATAGAAATCATATTTAGCGCAAATACAGAATAATTGAAATCACATATTCCTGTGTCAAGTCCTTCCAATTCAAATCAAAAATTGTATTCCAATATAACTCTAAAGCAAACTCCATTGACCGGCGTTACCTTTCATTGAAGAAAATGTATGGTAAAATTCATGTGAGCTCAAATTCCTTGTAGTTGCTAGAACAGCTCTTGAAAAGCACGTTGTGTTTGACTAAACGATAGAACATTGAACTAATACTATGTTTCCACGACGACTTGAATCACCTGCTTCGGTCTCTGAATCATGTTTATGAATCATGCTGTTTACATGACCAAACAACTTGATTCGATTTGACAGTTGTTTTTAATAAACAAACAGAATAAAAAAACAGAATTTACAATTTGTGGAAAATATTTTTTTTAATGGACTAAAAAACTGAGTGAAAATTAGTTAGATTATTTGAAAAAAAAACATACATTCGTACGTATTTACTTTCCTTACTTCCAGCAACAAGAAAATAATTTGCTTTGTTTACAATAATATTAAATTTTTACAGCTAGTGCAGATAAACTTTCGATAAAAATTAGAGAAGAGTGCAATTTTTCGTGCTTCGCAAGTTGATTCAATATGAATCTACTTGATTCGCTCTTAAAATTTTGTATGGTGAAGCAAGTTGTTTCGCACATGATTGGGGTGTGAAGCATGAATAGAGAGCGAAGCATGTACCGTGGAAACGTAGTATAAGAGTGGGTGCACACGCTGCGACTCTGCTGACGTTCTCTTTTGGTGTGTCTTCTAAATTAATCGTCTGAAACATTTGTTGCACTATTCTTACGACATTTTGACATTAAATTGTTCATTTCTCCTATTTCGCTCATTCGCAGATGTGTTGCGAATATATGTGTAATAATATATTTTTGTATACAGCAGTGTTTATTTTGTGATCTTTAAAAGGCGAATATTTGAAGGTTTGTTATATGTATTTTGTGTACATAGTATGCGTAAAGAAACAACACTGGCAACACTGCTGGTAAATGAAATGAATATAATACAAGAGAAAAGAAGATGCAAAAGAGAAATGTGAAATTTGTCGCTTTGTTTCGATACCCCGTACTCTCCACTACGTATTTCATCTATGAATTCGAGTCGCAGGAGAAATATTGCACGAAAAAGTCGCAGCGTGTGAACCCACTTTAGTATAATTTCCAAACGGCGCTCGTTTTAAAAACTTTACCATATTAACTAACCATTTTAAACTTAATCTGAGGTGTTGACAATGTCAGATTAAATGAAAATGTTTTTGTGCTGTTTTACTAACCCTACACTTCATATTGCATCACTGGTGATACACAATTTCATTATTGGAATATTATTATTTATTATCATGTTGTACATTTCCCTACTGCATAGTGTATCACTGGTAATACATATGAAAATTGCATAATATCTACGAAATTATTGTTTTAAATATTTTTAATATTTTTCCTGTAATCAGACGGTAATTTCCCCTTAAAAAACATTTTTTTCGACAAAATATAAAAAAACAGCTTTCTGCAAGATGGGTGCGGCATTTGTTAACAGTCGACCAAAAACGCATGTGAATGAAAATTTCTCCAGCTTGTTTGGATGATTTAAGAAAAATAAAAATGGATTGTAAGCGTCATTTCATAACTGTTGAAGAGACATGGATCCACCACTGTACTCCAGACACAAAAGAACAATCCAAGCCATGGACTGAAGCTGGAGGAAGTGCCCCAAAGAAGGCAAAGACAATTCAATCGGCTGGTAAGGTTATGGCAACGGTTTTATGGGACTTCAAATGTATTTTATTTATTGACTATCTGCAAAAGGCTAAAACAATAAATTCAGAGTACTATTGCAACATTTTGGATCAATTAAATGTAAAAATTCGAGAAAAACGTCCTGACTTACAACACAAAAAAATTATTTTTCATCAAAACAAAGCACACTGGCACAAGAGTGTTTTAACAATGGCTAAAATCAACGAATTAAAGTAGGAGTTACTTGACCAACCACCTTATTCTTCTGATTTAGCTCCCAGTGAGTTTTTCCTGCTCCCAAATCTAAAAAAGTTCCTAGCTGGCAAGAGTTTTATCTGAAATGAAGATGCAATTACAGTTGTAAACCACTATTTTGAAAGCCTTGAGGAAAACTATTTTAATCAATGGATATAATTGCTAGCTAGATAAGCGTTGGACTAAGTGTATTGAAATTACAGGAGCTTATATTGAAAAATAAAAATGTTTTTGAAAAACTAACTATTCTTTTTCTGTGCTAGGCTAAGAAGTTTCCGAACCACCCTCGCACAATTAATTGTTTTGTCCCTATTAGGAAATACTAATACCCTAGACAGCCAATTTGCGGCGAATCTTTAAAAAGTTTACGTAATGACTGTGATAATGCATCAAATCGTGAGGAGAGTGTTTGAGCTCGGCACATGCCTCCAATTGTATGGCTGAAGTTTAGATAGACTCCAACTCATAAACAAAAGGGATGGTTCTTAACCAGACATGGAGGACCGTGAAGAATACCGTGATTGTTAGCAAATCAGGGGCCAAATTACCGCATTCGCGATCGTATGAGTTATCGTATCGAAAAATGATTTCGATATCGAAATTATGATAAAATGTACTAAATTTCTGGCTCGATATCGAATGCGGTAATTTGGCCCCAGACTTGTAAGTCGTAAATCCTGAAGGGTCAGCAACAACATCAAAACTGTTGTTTAGATCGTTGTTGGCAACACGACATTTAGCACGTCTCTGGAGGGCTGGAGTAAGATTAACTAGAGCAATCCATATGGAACTTAAGTTCAGTGCGAAAAGGAGGGTATCAAAGAAATCAGGTCGGATAATATTTTTATGGAAGGAGAATCCGTTTTCATAACTCAAACACTGTAAAAATCACTGTATTACCTATACTCTTACATCAAATCATGGATGAACAATTAACAGCGAAAATATACTTACAACCTGTGGCAACAAACACATTATACCACTTAATTATAAGGCAATTTCTGTTGCTAAATCTTTGTTTTATGTTTTACTTGAAACATGTTGATGTTTGCAAAGAAAAAACTCCAGCAAAAACCAGAAATCAAATTTACAAAATAATCTAAAAGCCGAAATTAAACTTAAAACAATAAAAAAAAACAAATTTTAAAACGTCACATTTAACGGTGCTGATTCTTCCGGCAGCTTTTGGTATGACACGACACAACAGCCGCCACAAACAGCCTGGCTTAAAAACCGACGAAAGCAACGAACAAAAAAACACAAACAAAAGATTGATTGACTGTCGATTTAACATGTGTGATCTACTTTTTGACATGTTGTATGAGTATGAAAGACGTTGTTGGTTTGGTTTTGTTTGCTAAAATTAAGCGGAATTTTAAGGCATTATTTATAATTTTGTTTTTGTTTTGTTTTTTTTTTTTACTGGCAACACTTGACATACCGTTAATCAACTCAGGCACAGTGGTTGCAAACTCAACTGGCAAATGTTGCAGTTTAAGAGAAATGCAGTTTTTACAGCTTGCTATTTCCACCCTCCCCCTGCCACGTTCCCCACCAGCAATGTTTAGGATCTATCATTGATTTTGCATTCCTGCTTGTCTCCCTGCATTTATCTCTCTTCTCCTGATGACGCTAAATGCTTTAAGGCGTTTAATGATCGATCATTTACCATGTGTGTACGTACATACATACTCGTACGTATCCCATACATTCTCATGATGATGATGACGAACGAAGTAGGCGAATTTCGATAACGACTTCGTTACATTTTACAAATAATTTCCAACGTACTACAGACGACTACGTGCACGATTTAAGAGAATTTTATTGATGTGATCTGTGGGATAAAGAGTCTTAATTAACAGCTTGATAATAGTGAAAAATTACTGATAAATTTTTCTGTGGCATGACACAGACTGATGATGATGACGTTGTTGGTTGGTTGGTAGGTTCGTTTCTTGGTTGCTGATTGTTACGATCAAGGATTAAGTAGTTTAAAAAACATCATGCGTGCTTCGTTACAATGTAAAAAAAAATTAGCGATGCGTATGACCAGAGGTGATCAATGTGTTGGAATTATAAAAATGTAATTAGCGAAGATGAAGTTGAGCAGCATAGCATAGCACAGCACTGTGTAGTTTATTAATGGTTTTTGTGCATGAAATTTATTCAATACGGATGTGTCTGCTGATGTGGGATGCGGAGGTAAGATTTGGGAGCATCAATTTGTGAAATTTACTAACAAGCGAATGTCTTGGGCATTAGTGATAAAGTTTTGTTTGGTGGCTGTATGACATGTCCTGCCATCGTCCTGTTGAAATCACATATCAGTGATATCTATATCGTTAATAATAGACTAACACTGCTGTTATTAACATTCAACTGTAACCGCATTCAAGCCTCCAGACCCCATTGTGCAGTGTGTGTCAGAAATAGCAAAGTAGCATTTTGACTATTTTTTCATTGAAAGTGACGATTTTCTAAATTATTAAAATTTTCTGTCATTTGTTTTTTTTTTTAACTTGTGGAAAACCTGCAACATCATTCCATGCTAAAACGATGACCCCTACAAGAAGTGATTTGATGATCGAAATGGAGTCCTTGCTTTATATTTGGATTAAACATCAATTGCTACTAGGACATTTATTTTACGTTGAAAAAAAGCTGTTCAGCAAACTTTGGACCAAGTTTTTGTGTAAGCATTTGCGTAACCCTAGAACCTATCTTCGATCTTTACATGGTTTGCTATAGAAAATCTTAATACAGTTTGCGTCGTGTTTTTTGGAACGCAATCCCGACGCAAAGTGAGGTATTGGTGCACTTATTTATTGGTAAACATGAAAATTAAAATTTAAATGCTGGATTCCATGAACTAAAATTTTTTGAGGACACAATTTCAGAATTTCAACGGGGAGGAAATTCTATAGAAACTTCTCTTATTTTAACATAACGTCCAAAGAATATTCAGCCAAATAAATTTAAATAAAACAAAATTACGGAATTCTTTGAAAATAAGTACCAGTAAATGTTGGATGAACTGGCTTCTTTACTTCAAATGTTATTCAAAACTTAATAAAATAAATTGTTTTGACATTGTAATTTAACCTGAATTAATAAAATTCAGATATTAATTTCAAATACTTTAAAATACTGTAAGTTATTATAAAAATATTACACAAGTTATGTTTAACATTATATTTTTAGTGATTTCTTATTTAAAAATTTTAAATTTATTTAGAAGAGACTATATGAACTTGAATTTAAACAAAATTGAAAAATACTATTTGAAATAGTGACTTTTTATTTTACCAATTTTTTTTTTGACGATTTTTAAAATTCGAAATAATGATTTTTTTCTTTTTTATTCGGGGTTTTGGCGATTTTTTCCGAAATTCATCTGGCAGCCCTGTATGGAGGACCTTGAACACCAACTCGAATCAAGCTTTCAAGTCGTAATGCTGAAGGACCAGTAACAACATTAAAACTGTTGCTTAGATCGTTGTTGGCGACACGGCATTTAGGCACGTCGCTGGAGGGCTGGAGTATGACTAACTACGAAAAGAATTTTTAATATTTTAATGCGATGTTCGAAAGGAATTGAATTCCATGTAACAATTGCCAAAGCTTCTCAATAAGTAAAATGTCAATGCAATCATGTTATTCCAATATGACCCTGTTCGAAAACAAAGTTTTTGTTTAAAAACTCTTTATATGAAATAACAAAAATTAGCACACAGCGAAAAAATATAGTTGTATATATTTACCACAAAAATGTCAACATTTTTACAAGTTTTTCAACAATATTATGGTCACTGTAATTATTTATATGATTGCAGTAACCATAATATGCTTGTTTTACAAACTATCTAGGCTTGGATTGTCGTCTAAAATAGTAAGAATATTAATGCGTACTTATGAAAGCACAGTAAGTGAAATCTGGGATGGCAATACCCTCTCAAACACTTTTGCGGTTGAACTTGGTGTAAAACAAGGTTGTATTTTAAGTCCTTTACTATTTTCTTTGCATATAAAAGACCTTCCCGATGAGCTACCTGGCGGTGTAAATATAGCAGGCACGAATGTCAAAATTTTACTTTATGCAGATGATATAGTTTTACTTTCGGATTCACCTGTGGATTTGCAACAAATGATTAATGCTTTATATGCTTACTGTTCAATTTGGAGCCTAAAAGTAAATCTAAATAAGTCCAAAATTCTCATATTTCGATCAGCCACACAATTACCATCTACATTAAAATGGCATTATGGAGCCCAAGATATAGAAATCGTCAATAACTACAAATATCTTGGAATTTTAATTACATATAATTTATCTTTCAAGAAACATCTGACTGGCAAGCTTTCTGACTCGAAGTTAGCAATAAACTCGGCTTGGTCAAAATATATATTAAATCCACAAATATCGCAAAATAATAAAATCAAAATCTTTCATGCTGCCTCCAGATCTATGTTTTACGCTGCACAAATATGGGGATACGAAAAATATGATGAAGTCGAAAAACTATATCGGTTTTGAAATGTTTAATTTTTTTATCGACCTTTTTCTATATTGATTTTGTTAAATTTTTTATTAGAAATTTCTAAATTGGGCTTTCAAGGTCAGGTATTTTTTTATTATAAAATAAATAAAAGACTAATTTAAAATGGTTTACTTACCCGCCAATACTCCCAATTGCATGTTGCATTTAGAAACTGACCACGATTCTCTATATCTAACCACTCTGAAACTGCATTTTAACTACATCAATAATGTATTGAGTCTAAATCACAATCGCTTACCTCGAATCTTGGCTAAAAGTATCATATCACAAAATGTATGCTGGGCAAAAGAGTGGTCTGATCTATGTATTTATCTAGGATTCTCCCCTCCTAACTCTGGCCAACCTTTGTGTGCCTAATGGAAACCTATTTTAAACCTACTTAGAAATAGAGAACGCGAAAATTACATTTTAAATGCAACAAACTCCCAGCATCATGATCTCTACTCACAACTTAATTTTAATGGTCTGGCTTCTCTCACCGAAAATTTATCTTCAAGTATTTTAAGTGTTATAATTAAAGCAAGGGGCGGACTACTAAACTTAAACGCTAGAAGCTTTTGTAACAACACTACTACTTTATGTACTTTATGTAATCTTCGTGAACCTGAGAACACTTTTCATTTTATTGGTGTGTGTCCGATTTTTAATCAATTCAGAATTAGCTTCCTTGGGAAACAACAATTTAACATAAGCGAGGTGCTAAATATGCTGAATGGGAGCAATTACAACAACCTATACAAATACATAAAAGTTTGCTTAAACTATAGAAAACTAATTGTAAATGAATTTGATTCCGAAATTTAAATTTTTTAACTTTTTCCATTATTATCATAACTATGCTAATCAGGCTTACAACAAAATGTTCAGCCTTATATAGATATGTATATAAAATAACTGAATTATAAGAAAAAAACAAAATATTTATGTACACTTTATATTTACATTTATCTATTAATAAAATAATAATAAAATAATAAATATGGTTAAGTTACGATTCAGATGATTACTACAATCATATATATATGATATATATATATATGATATATATGTAACTATGTATATATTTGTTGCAATCATGTTTATGATGAATCCATTTATCATAATTTGTTGCTCTTTGATTATAATAGAGAACAACATAACATTGTATAATCTTTCATTATAAAACTAATCACCATAAACAATACGTAATTGCTTTAATCATGTACATATATGATTGCTATAATCATGTCAATGGTTAGGTTAGAAGGCCGGTGTGATGTTGTCCCCACACCATTACCCAGAAACCAATACGGTTCATTGTGATGGTCAATGGTAAGTTAACCATATCATGGTTGCAGAAATCATATAAATAACCATAATATTTTAAGAAATATATTTTTTTTTTGCTGCGTGAGTGGAGACAAGACAATTAGTTTTCACAAACAAAAACCCCAATAAAGTCATATGCCTAGTCTTAAATAACAAATTTCCCTTGACATCAAATTCACATATTAAAGTTATGAAGAATTTCATGGTTTATTTTAAGTGCCTTAAATCTTCTAGCAACAACATCTTTCACTATTGCAGCCCACCATAATAAAAACCCAATTAAATACTTTAAATAATTATTACTTCATTTATAATTGGACAATTGTTTTTAAAAGGGGAACGAATGCAAAGATTTCTTTAACTTAAACTGTTGCGCCTGGTAGAACACGTCAACAATTTACTCAACAGCCAGCATAAAAACAAAAATCTTTTGTCATGATAATTTTCCGCTATCAAAAAACCTTTCGTTTCGCCAAAATTAGATGGTATGACAAACAGCTATTTGAACAGAAAACATAATTATATTAAAGTTTTATATCTTGTAGTTATAATAATAAATCATAAACCATAAATACTCATAGTAAAATAAAAAAGAATCATTCCACTGCCAACAAAAGCAGAAGCACAAGCAACCACCAAGGCAGACAAGCTTCTCATCATGAAGTCTCAAAAGTCTCCAGCTGAAGTTAGAACAAAAGGTTACACGGTTACAAACGTCATGATATGCTTGGTCGGTCAAGGCAGCAGAGGGGTTACAAGTACTCACAGAAATCTAAAGATTTTATGAAACGGAACGAAACTATAAAAATTTTCCCACGTTTGAAGAAGAACCAGGAAGGAAAAAACAAAACAAACAAAGCGAAAAATCAAAATCAAAATTATTTTAAAATAATTGTGAGGTTAAGTTTACTTAATATGTGGACAATTCAAATAGTGATCATGTTTGATCATGTTTCAAAATCCAGCCTAAGTTACTTTGTATACATTTTTAATAGTTTCCAATATTTCTTTCAAACTTATGCCGGCAAATGTGTTTCATCATTAACACCTGAACAAACATTTTTCCCCTCAAAATTGTTTTACAGCTCCAAAAAAAAACAAAAAACTAAAATTACATTTAATGGAGCGAGAAAAAAATGTTTAAAGTCATGTTATTATTTGAAGGATTGAAAAATCAAATTTCACCCTTAAGCTTTTAAATGGGAGTACCACAACATATTCCTCCTAACACACAAATACATTCGTTTACACTCCCACTCCAGCTTGCATGGAGACTGACATGAGCATATTAAAACTTTGTAACGAGGGTTGATTGAGAAAGAGCTGCTTTTTTGATTGTGAAAGGAATTTCATCTTTAACTACCTTGATCAATTGATCTATATTTATGAATTTTTCGGTTTACGAGTTTTGCTACATTTTTTGGAACAGAGAAGAGAATATGTTTCAACTGTTTCTTTGAACAACACTATCAATCCCACAGCGATTCAAGGATGTGATGATAGCATCCAGGAATATTTTTACAATTCCAGTAAAATCGTTGGCATCGTTTTCAAAAAGTTCATAGTCATACAAATTTGGCTCTTTAGTACTTCATACTCCATGTGATTTGAACAAAAAGGCCAGAGCTTTGTAAATTATTCGGCAAGACGAGTCGAAGCAAACTGTACAAACAACCACAATTCCTTTGGAAAGAATTACAAAATCACTAGGATAACTGTTACTTTTGTTTTGACCAACAGTCAAGTGTACAAGTCAATTCAAATCAACGAGTTCCTGAATCAAGTAACCCAAGACTTTAATATTTGATGCAGAATGTTGTTTATTATTTGAAGATTGAAATCTTCATGATTGTTTCCAAAACCCCTGTAAACTTGTGTTATTTGATTGAGATCGATGGTGTTGTGAGGTTTGAAACATTTTTTCTTCAAGGACGCAGAAGATGAAATTCCTACCAGAATTAGCAAAGCAGCTATTTCTCAAATGTTTTACTTAAAATTTAAATATGAGTGTGTAGATTAATTGCTTTAAAACATCTTTTTACCTTATTAATTCGGCTTGAGGTCTCTTTTATTAAAAATATAAAAACCCTTGTTCGTTTTTAATTTTTATTATTTTTTTATTAGTTTCCAATATTTCGACCAACTTTGTTGATCATCTTCAGGGAAGAATTAATTGCTTTTTTAGAGTGCAAAATCACTTTTGTTTGACAAACTTTATCAGATGTCAAAGTTAACGAGTTGCTAGATCATTAGGACACGCATTTCCAGTATCTGATAAAGATTCTGTGCAAAATGTTTGTTAATTTAAAGAATTTCTGTACTTTATAAATTAAACTGCTGACTACAAAATGAGTCTTAAGGATTTTGGAAGGTTAAACAATAATTAAATACCTTCCAGACTAATGTTTTTCAGACAAACAGTAGATTCTGGGATCTACAAAAACGTTATAAGAATTTGCCTCATGGAATTTAAAAGCTTATTAAGTGTTTAAATATCTTTCAGAATGGCGATTCTTTTCTAAGGAAATAATACTGTCATGTGTGTTTTCTAAGACGTTGGCGATCAGAGATCAATGTAAAGCCTTATAAGCCAGAAATGATTTAGGAACTTTAACAACAAACAGGTGTCATCATATCTATTCCCGTCAGACTGTCAAAATAAGCTTATGAGGGCTGATACTATTGATACTGATGCCTTTTATAGATACGTGCAGGATTGCAAGAAAAATGTGTCCCGAATATCATGGAAAATACACTATAGAACTCTTGAGAAGTAACACTCAGGCAATTAATATGCCAATTTACATATATAATTGCGTTACTTTCTTTGGAAAGGGGATATGTATATTGAAGCAGTAAAGGTGGTGAAAGTAAAAGAAAGCTTTATATCACAACTCTGCACTTGCGCATTATGTTTGTTTTAGTGCAGCATTGCAGCGCCTCTGGTGGTGAGTAGGCGCATTATTTTTAAAGCTTGATTTTATAGCCTTTATTTAATTATTTTAATTCGCGTTTAAATGCTATACCACGTTTAAATGCTATACCACCGAAGGAGGGCGCTGTGATAAATATTAGTTATGATGGATAGAAAGAAAACTAATAATTATCAGAAACTGATGTTGCTTGAGTGGCTGCGGCTGGGAATCGAACTCGGGCTATAAATACCGACTCATGATTAATGATCAAATTAAGCTACAGCACCCTTCAAGAAGGATATTTCGATGCAAATGACAGTTCTAACGGCATATCAGGCAATCAGAGAGCATTATTGTTGTAGCTTTCGGAATGGAGAAAGGAACAAAACACTCTTTCATATTCCATGTGAATGTATAGCAAATTCGTGAACAATATCAGAGATATCGGTAACTAGAGTGTAGAAGCTTATTAGATACTAGTTTCATCGCCAGAGTTCATTCATTCAGTCATTCATTTATAAACATATGTAGAATCTACATAATTAACATTTTGTAAAGATTTTTTCTACTAGTAATTCGTTGGCCATTTCTGGGACATGTGATGAGTAGAAAAACATATTATCCAATGAGACAACCAATAATTATTTGGGAATATAAATGCCGGAATTTGTGCTCTGTTAACATCAGTATTCAAATTAAGTTCTTGGGAAATATTATTTATTTAACGAGCAGAACAACGATGACTATATATCGCAATAACCAGGATATCAAGCACTGATATATTTTGTTGAATGCCACTACAATTATGTTTTAAAATTCAACAAATATTTCAAAACAGAAATAATTTAAAAACAAATAACGTGGCTTTTATTTATGTCTAATTATATTCAAACTGAACTTAGGCTGGAATTACAATTGCTTGCAACTTGAAAACCAACAAAAATACTTATTTGGTAAAAGCCAGTGGTAGTGAAACATAATATAGACCAGTGTCGTAATGCTATACGCAACTCTCCGTCTAGCAGACTAGAACACCATTAATTAGCCTACCGGGCCATTAAGTTGGGAAATTATTGCCATTCTATGACCGATTTTAATTTAGCGATTCTTTAGTCTGGCATTAAACGATTAAAAAGTGAAAGTAGTAATCCGTGGATAATTATTTACTGTAGAAAAACATTATCAAAATCAAGTAACTTTTTCCTAAACTTAACAACCAAATCTTTTACAGTCTTTGCAAATATCGATATATTTCC
The DNA here is from genome assembly GCA_916048285.2 of Bellardia pandia. NCBI lineage: Eukaryota > Metazoa > Arthropoda > Insecta > Diptera > Calliphoridae > Bellardia > Bellardia pandia. The sequence continues at coordinate 28,222,393 of OU696531.1, forward strand.
ATGTCTGCCGAGTTTTGTCAATTATTAGATGATGAACAATAAGTTCATAAATGGTTCATGCTACGGTGAAATAACAAAATGTTAAATGTAGAAGAATTTGTAATTATTAGAGCTCTTAGGCCTATTTAAGCTTATTATCCTATGGACTTCAGTACTGAGATTAAGTATCAGCTCACTTAGTTGGAATGTCAAGAGTGGTCTCGATTAATACGCCCAACATAATTATAGCTTCAATAATATGTGTTCCACCTTTACAGGAAGAATATTTTGGCTTTTCTGTTAAAGTTCTCTAAATTTATATGCAACCCTCGTGCAAACAATATGTTCAAGTCTTTTATTTTGTATATTTTTTTTGGGATAGCAATTGGTATTATTTGAGAAAATTACCGATCGTGATGTCAGTTTCATTTCATTTAAATGCTTTGTAGCCTTTAGGTTACAAAGCAATTTATTGTGTTGCTTAAAAGCCACACACACACAATTAAGCTAAAGCAACTAATACTTGCAAATGTAAGTAAGTATATGGATATGATCACTTAAACTAAGAAGACAAAGGAAAGAAAAAAACAATCACATGTAACCAAATCAAATAACCACATTCAACAAGCACCCGAAACAGAGGCAAAACATATGAATCCATAGAACTAGAGTTGCCCATAGATTGTGGAGGAAAGCTGGACGTAAGAAGTCTGTGTTTTTGTTCAAATCCAAACCCTATTCACGATATTTTCATTGAATCACACGGATAACGGATATTAAAGGAATTGAAATCAATCGTAAGAAAAGAAGCTTTGCTAAAGTGATTTCTAAATTTCTATAGCTTTAACACAATAACTTAATTGAGATCATTAAGAAAGACAGTTAAACAGAATAATTAGAAATTAATTTAATATTCAGTCACTCTTCAAAACCTGGCAACCCATTCACCAAAAAACAACTGCCTCTACTTAAACGATTTAAGAATAAGTTACAAGAATCCCATTACAAGCCAATGGAATGAATAAACTTCATCCCATATTCTGCTGCTCCTCCTTCTCCTGATCTTACTTGAACCCGTCCAGTCACAATGAAGCGGCAAATTTACAACAATAATACATGACCACCATCACTAGCACGTATTGTTGTTAAACACAGAGTAGGATGTTTTTTTTCACAGCAAAAAGCAAAACGAAAAAAGTTCATTGATCGTGGGTCACGACTTTACTGCAACTTACACATCGACACTGTCAATTTTAGTTTGTGTTTTTATTTAAAGTTTTTCTTTATTTTTCCAAATGAGATGTAAAGAGACAATAACCGTTGAGCATACAAACAAACATATGAAAAAGTCTTCCAGAGTTTGGTTTCTTTTACCCACGCCACCATACACGTTCGTTTTGGCTGGTCGGTATGTGTGTCTGTTCGTTCGTCTGTCCAACCATCCGTCCTTTCATTCAATCTTCTATTTTAATGTCATTTAATTTTATTGCAGCTGCAACAAATAAAAAACAGTTAAATAAACAGCAAACATACAAAAATTATCCAGTCAAGTAAACAATTGAATTGAACTTTTGGTGTCTTTTGCGATCAACAGCAAAATATTTCAAGAAATCGATCACTTTTGTGACATTTGCTGTAACCACAATCCAATTCCAATGCCAATACACAAAGCCAGCATTGCAAATAACAAATGTCAGCTATAAATCCATCCATCAATTTAAATGAAATTAAAAACACAGTCCTTTTTTCGGAGAGAAGGGCACCCTACAATAGGAGGAGTTAGAAAGTGTTGGAAGTGGGTGTTGTAATGAGAATACTTAAAATGTAAATTAAAATAAGAGATTTAGAGATCGTTCGTGTGCTAATAAAATGAGGAAGCAAAGGAACGTGTGATTTATCAAAGGTTAACTTATCAATTTCCACTGTTCACAGATAACATACTGGTATACTCTTCTTTCCGGAAGAAACAACTCATGGAAGAAAGTTAGCTGATCCTACAAACATTTAAGGATCATGTCGATCCAAAGATTTTTACATTATCCTTAGTAATTTCAATACATCTAATCTATAGTGAGAGAACAAACACTAAATTTAAGGTAATATTTAATGATCTTTCTCTCGTTCATTCAGTCAAATTCTTTGATATGGACGAGAGATGAGTTTGCAGGGAATGAGCCAATTGAGAAAATTAATACTTTACCCATGGATCCTAAAGAATTATGCTTATTAATTTCTATAGATCTACCAAATAGTAAGAGACAGAAAACGAAATGGAATATAATTCCCAATGCTTCTAATTGATCCAAAGATCATTTGATGTTTGATGGTAGAAAACTTTTTTAACTTGGTTCCTGTCCATCAGCCTACTGTCTTGGATCTTGTTAATCTAAGAATCGTTTAAAGAGTGGCAGATTAAAACATATTATACTCATTGCATTTATTTGGAGGACAGTCAAATTTATTGGTATGTATATTACGAATGGAGTGTAAAATACTTCTGACCTTTCAGAGATTAAGCAAACAGAAAGACATCAAAAAATATCTAAGGAATTCTTTATGATCAATATATTGACTTTATTAGATCTATCAGATAAAAAGAGCAAAAATACGAATTCGAATGTTTCAGGTTCCTTCAAAGATCATATGTAATCTGAGAGAACGACTTACAAAGATTTACAATTTTTTTATTCTAAGAATTGCTTAAAAGATATTCTCATTCATTGACTTTCTTGTGCCATCATTTTGTGCCATCATTTAGGTTTCAGACTATCTGATATATATAATCTGAGGCGTAATAAACTAAGAAAGATAGTTTCTTACTATTACACATCTTAAACAAACTCAACTCAAGGAAAAAATCATTTTCTTTCGGTTTTGTCTTTATTACTTGCAGACTTTTATAGAACTAATATTAATGAATTAAGCGTTCGAGAATATTCAAATCGCAAAAAATTAAAAGAATGGATTTGGATTATTAAAACTTCAAGAAGACGTAGGACTAATCTATACTGATTTCGGAAATATGATGACATAAAGGCATACAATCCTTGAATGAATAAGGAGTATGACGATACTTTATGTGGTTCAAGGCTCCTAAAGTGTGGAAAAAAATCAATCTTTGAATTTATAAGTATTGTTCTATTTTAACTACAATAGCAACACAAACAAGTTTCCTAATTTCAGCACAGAACATTTAATTATAATATCGATAGAACAGTAAAACACAACCAAGAATGCGGAAATGCTCCAATAAATCAATAGAATTGGATACCCTACTGTCACCGATAACCACTTTCGCCCTCTTCTGTATGCGGTCGAATAACTTCAAAATAGACTTTGAAGCACCGGTACATACATGAGAGTTGTATTCCATTTTTGTTCATATATACTTATTTGGTGTAAATTGCAGAAGATCAGATTGATCAAGTATTTCCTACACCGATTAAAAAAACCAATGCCCTTGAATGCTTCTTTTGACACTTATATGAATGTGTTTAGTTGAGCGGACATCACACTGGATTCTCATGCCTAGAAAATGAACAGCATCTGATTCCTTAATATTTACACCATCAATAATACCAAATGAAGCAACATGATCGCTCGTGCTTTTGTGTGTTAACAAACAACATTGAGTCTTACGTGCATTAAAAGCGATTCTATTCGCACGATCCCACTCTGAGATTGTTACAAGATCTTGGTTAAGTGTATCACTCATGTTTTGCCTCATTTCCTTAATCTCGAAAGGGCTTGGTCTATGGTTGAATGAATATGAATGTCAAATGTTGGTCTGATCTGCAAAAGAATAGATAGAGTTGGAACTTTGACGTAGAAGGTCTTTTAGAAAAATAAAAAATAACGTAGAAAAAAGAACGGAGCCTTGCGGTATCCCTGATTAAACCTCGAACTCGTCTGATGAGATCCCATCTATAACAACTTGTTTAGTGCTATTTCTGAGGAAACTCGATATAAATCGAGAGAAGTTAAAACCAATACCAAAAGCAATCAGTTACGATAAAAGAACACCATGCCAGACTCTATTGGAAATATCTAGAGCCACCACTTTACTTTACTTTCACCAAAACGATTTATAGAACGACACCAATTTTCCTATAGGGAGGCTGTAATTCTCTTGTACAGTCGTACTGTCGGTCGCAAAGTAAATTGTTGGACTTTAGTTATTCCACAAAATGGTAATTTACCATACTTTCCATAACTTTGAAAAGTGCAGAGCAAATTGTTATTGGGCGATAATTAGGTGTATATCCTTTAGGCTCTCAAATGTTTATTTATTAATGGAACAAGGAGTATGAAGTGCTGAAAGTTACAGATTCTCCTTCTAGGATTGCAAAGTGCTAAACATTACCAAAATGCTTGAAATATCTACAAAAAGTTTTAGGAGAAGTAGTGAGATCTGACAGGTATCTCATAGATATAATTGATGCTACTTTTGTCACTGAAAGAAATTAACACTTAGATGAACTGTAGTTTTCAGATTTATAAAATCTGCTAGTGTTTAGAAGATTTAAAAAGATAGTTCAATCATTGGATGAAGGATGATAATGAAGAAATACTAAGCTATTTCTTTTTCCTTGACACGCTTTAAAAAATCCTAATAAGAGTCATTCCGTGACTAATCTGTTTAAATGTTTGCACTCTTGAAGCCTGTCAATCTTAAAGATATCATGATAATAAAACATGAACTCTTAGTATATGGTGATTCTTCTACATAGTTTGGTGATGATTTGCAACATTCGCTAAGATCCCATATTTCCTATCAAATGAAGGGTATCGAAACTGCTTACCCTAAATTCTCCACAACACATTCAATCTCTGCAAGAAATTTCCTACAAGTCGTTCTCATCTTTTCAAAACAAAATATTTCACAACAAATTGTTGTCGATCATCCCAACATAAACTCATTCCACCTTTCAACTTTCATTCCTGCGGTTCATCACTCACTCTGGTTGCAATCACTTTGTGTGTTTTGAATTTGAGTTGTTGGTGTTTGTTTTTTGTACCTGGCTGTGCAATGATCACAAAGTTCCGATAATTGTTTATAATACTTTAAAATTGAAGTCATGTTTTTTTTCTCTCTCTCTCTTTCTTTAGCCTGACAAGATCAATAACAATGATATCAATTTACAGTTAAACTTGTTGCTGCTGCAAAGAGTGTATGTTTGTTTGTGCAACAACTTTGGTGTTAAGCACCACAACAAGATGAAGAAAACTGAAAATTTGTTTGTTACAACAAGTAATTGACAAATTTATTTTTATTATTTTTTTTGTTGGTTGTATATTTTTGTTTATTTCTTAAGTGGGTTTAAAGTTTCAACAGGAAATTGTTAAAAGAAACATGATCGTGAAAGAGTGCAACAGTCAAATTTGTTGGTATTGTGGAGAGGCAACAATAACTTAATGTAACAAATAAGATTTTGTAAGACATGTATGAAGATTGTGATCGACATAATCTGATAATGTAAAATCGTATGGAAGATTTGTTTGTTGATGGAAATTTTAAGATATAAGATGGGTCTTGTTGTGTTAAGATGGGTCTGATGAGAGAAAAATAATAATAATGTCTCAAATATGATTAGCATAAGGTGTTATTAAGGGAAATAATAATATTATTCCAACGCTTAACACTCCTTTATAAACAGACTTGAAAGATAAATAGACACTTTCAATAGCGATTAAAAACAATTTTGAAAAGCAATCCATCACCTTGTCTAAAAGCAAGAGAATATGATGAATAATTGTAAAGAAAATCACCAACATAAAGGAAGTTAGCACTTCATGACACTTTGCGGACTACAAAGCGAAATGTACGAGTACATAGCTGAAATGGGGAAACAATAACTAAGCATACAGAACAATTGTAATAAACAAACAATGCCAACGGATAAAGAAAAAGAAACAAACACCCGGTTAAAAAGCCGCTGCTTTTAATACCGATATGGTGTTTGATGACCACAGATGTGCGTTTAGAGAGCCATTCCAATCGTACAATACAACACAAATGTTCGGACTATTTTGCATATGCGTATTAAACATGTGTTTCAAATATACTTCCTATATAAATCAATAGTCACACAAGAACATAAAGTACACTGGTAAAAAAAATATACTTTTTAGTCGCTTTTGACAGAACAACTATCGATCTCTTACTGCTTAAGAAGTAGATATGTCAAGGATCAATTTGTAAATCTTTCCAACTGAGCAAACAACTGAAACTCTTCAAGGAATTGTTGATTTATTCATGAGAAAACAACAAATTCTCAAGAAGTTATTCCTTTACAAAACTCTTTAAAGCTCATTTGGAAAAACAAGACATGCCTCCACGATACTGGTAATTTATTTGAAGAAACCAAATTTTCACAGCTCCGCTCAAAAAAGGAAACTTTTTTGAATTCTTGAAATTGAAGCAGAGTCGATAGCATGCCACTTAGGTAGGTCTCATTTAGCATTGGCTACTTTTCTAATACAGTGCGATCTTATCTGTAATACCCAAAATGTTGTTTCTTTATTGGTTTACAATTAACGAAAATTCTGTTCCTCGGCGGTTCTTTCCGTTTAAAACAATTGTTACCCAAATCGTTGAAATCCAAAAATATCTCTTAGAATTTGAACATTAATCCATACTTCATTCTTCCTTCAAATTTGCAAATTGCTTTTTGTGTTTCCTTAAATGTTTTAAATCTTTAATCCTTTTAATTTTTAGAGATATTTTTGGAAATAAGAAGTATTGTATTGGAAGCTGACAAGTTTCCGTTTCCTAAAATACAATTATAGTGAAACAATTAAGTTATTGCAATGATATCAACCTTAATTTCTAGCATTCTAAGATCCACGTTATCACAATGGACCGTGCTGGTCTCTGGGTGATGGTGTGGGGACAACCTCACACCGGGCTTCTAACCTAACCTAAGATCCACTTTGAGCAATTGTAGATTTATCAAAGAAAGATAGTCTTAAATTATTTTTTATTTTAACGAGCTTTAAATAAACCTTGTAGAAAGAAGAGTAAAAACTAACATGTTTAAGGATGTTGGAACACACTACTAAGAGTATGAAAAGATAAGCTGAATTTGTAAGATCATGAAATCGGTTGTAATTAGAAGTTAAGAATTTGGAGAGGTAAATGAAGATAGTTTTACCTGCTTTAAGATTTGGACAATCAATCCTTGGATGAAGACGAATAAAGAGCATATATTAAACGCTTCTTTTAATAGCTATTTCCTCCTAAAGTCTTTAAAAAAGTTCATTAATCTTAACGTGCCTTTAAGCCCACGAAAAACTATAAATAGCAGGTGGAAGATTTTTGCAATTGAAAACAATTATTAGGAACAATTTATTAACAAAGTGGATAGAAAAAATCTCTAAATACAAAATCAGAATTTCTTATAATTTGCTGTCAACAATATGGTATGAATCTGTCCTTGGGGACAGTTTTTACTACTACACCTGGTAAGCTCATGCTATGCTGCAACGACTGACTAGCCAGTCAAGACTGACTCAGTCTCATCGATTATTTTATTGTGATCTTGACTTTTTGGTAATCCTGGGACCATTCAAAACCTGTCAGGCGATATTTTACAAATGATAAACTCATAAGTGAATTTTAAAATTGGTTCTGACAACGAGGACAAGCTAACATCAATCTTAGTTCTTCAAAATCTAGATACGATGGCTCAGTTTAAGCACCATCGTGTCGAGTTAGTATGGATTCCTGAACATGCTGTTGTTGTTGTAGCAGCATAAATAGTTTATAATATTTGATCGCAAGGTTCTAAAAGATCATGTCGAAGAAATTGTGCTATTTCCACAGCGTGAATCCATAGATCTTCTTGACATAGGGTTGGCTGGACAGTTGAGTATGTGGGAAGTGTCATGAAGACCCTGACAATATGCTGCGCATTTATTAGAAACGTCACAGTCTATGTGGGACCAGAAGGCCTATTGCTACATCCAGATCTTAGTTGTGCCAAAACAAGTCTTGTTTTACGCGCCAGAATCTTTCCAGTGTCAGCTATCGGCGGTAGGCGACCTCTAAGTAAAACATTGATGCGATATCTTGCTACTGCGGAATTGGTGGCGTCTCTACGAATGTCGTTCAAAGCTGTCATATACGAGCTGCGATCAAGTGGATTCTGCACATACCTCTGTATGTTCTGTTCGTCTACACCTACGTTCTATTTTATATACCTCGTGGGAGCCTCCAACTGTTTGATGTGGAATGAGGTCTATTGGTGTAATTAAAAGATTGTAGGACGTGCAAGAAACGACTGATCTTTGTAGGAAATTGTGGCAATGGTGTATTAAAGAGAGAACTCATAAAGGCTTTAGGATTGCAGGATATTAAAAGTCCTCCGGTTCTTATTGGTTTGAGAAAGGATGAAACACCTCTTGGCTTTTAACAGGCACCGTTGGACGAAAAATCAAAATCGTGACTTTTTGATTATGAGCTTCTTTTAGTATCTCTCTAGTATGTTCCTCACTTTCACTGTAGTAATATTGTTTGTCAAATAATTTGTGGCGAAATTTTGATATTTTAATTTCTCAAGATTCAGTTGTTTTCAATAGTATTTTAGGGGTAGTTAATGGTTATTATATCACATGCAATTGATGCAGAACCAAAATTCATTGACACCGATTTCTAGGTCATTCAGACACTTACAAAAAATTCGCTTGAGAAAATATATACTCTCAATATTCCAGAGATAATTGAGAAAGGGCCAGATTGTGTTTTCATTGCGATGTGGAAACAAGCAAAAGCTTGTTAAAAAGAAGAATGAAAGCAAAGTAACGAATTATAGTAATGACACTCAAAGGATTTTGGATTTTTGAGGTTGAAATTTTTTAAAAAGATAAAAATCTGGCCTGGGTTTAAATTAATGGAATTAGTATTTTGAGACAATAAATTCACAATCCTGCAACTCATTTCTTAAAGTGTAACACAAGAAACCTTAAGAAGACTTTTTTACAAATGCATTTCTATGAATCGACATATGGAGGAAAAAGTAAAAGGGGGATGGGAATGAGGTTGATGGGTATGTTTGAATATGTACGAGTATGAATAAATTTGATAGTTTAACTTTAGAACAACTGCACAAATATTACAATATACCAACATACATACTATTAAACTACAAGCATTTGTACTCTTATAACCCTGAAATGCATAACTAAAAGTGGTTGTATGTTTGTTTGCGATAGATCTTAAAGGAAAGGAAAACCAAGGGAATTAAAGTTCCTACAACTCACATTCACATATCATAATGTTTTAATAAAAGTAGTAAATACATATATATGAGTGTTTGTTGTTCTACAGTCCAGACAATAGAATACACAAAGGCAAAGACTTGAAGAATTTCTTAACGTGAAAGGAATTACGCTACAACGAATGTCACATGGTGAGTGCGAGCTGTGTGTAAAAAGCCTCTCCGTGTATTTGGATGGAGTGAGTGTGTGAATAAACGACCAAACCTTGTTTTTTTTATACATACTTTTATTCATACATTCTTGTATTATTTTATTTTATTTTGCCATAAACGCCAATTGTCCGGCAGTTAGAAGCGAATTGTTGAACGCGCAGGCGCAGCTGTAGACGTGCAACGAGAGCAATGAAATCCCAAACAAAACAACGACAAAGAAGAAAGAGAAAAAAAAAACAAATAAACAAACAAATGAACGATTGAACACATTTGTTGAAATCTGCGCCCAACAAGAATAGAAAATTTAGTCGTAGATGAAAAGGTATATTACAGCAAAGTAAAATAAACAATCACAGCTGCTTTTGGCTAAAAAAAACTAAGAGAAAAACGACATTTATGAGATCACTAACAAACCAACTGTCAGCCACATATGTTTAGACACATTATAGACCACAATTATGTGTGCATGCATGTTAGCAAATTGCCCTTAAATGGCAGCATGATAGAATCATGCAAATAGCCATACACACATACACACACAGTCCGGCCCATACCCAGTCCTCATACACATTTAATGCAATTTTCATTACATATGTATTTCAGTTTGTATTATTTTTCAAATTAATTGTTAACGTTATAAACGAGTATATACAGTGTCGTGCAAAATAATTACAACAAACACTATATTTACAAATAAACAGATATTTTCGGTATATATTTAATTAAAAACAAAAAACTATTTCCACATTTTATTTATGTTTAGTTACGCTATTAATAGCATTACAAAAATATAAATTAAACTATTTGTATCCATAAAATTAAATTAAAACTATTCCCTGAAATGATACCACAAGCTGAGTGGAATTTGCCTTTTCGATGAATGTTTCAAGACGATAAAGACTCGAAACATACATCGAGGTTCTTGATTATCATTGTTGAACCCATTGAAAACCTTTTTGGAATATTAAACACTAGTATTTCGGGAAAGCGATTCTAAAATTGTAAGGAACTTTTTGAAAATTTAACAGCTGAATGGAAACGCATTCCCGAATAGGTAAGAAATAAATTAATAGAATCCAAGCCGGGAAGATGTGTCAAAGTAATAAACAATATAGGATCCTATACAAAATACTAAATTGTTGCTTTTGTTTTGCACACCTTTATATTAATAATTGAATAGTTATAAATTAATTTTATGGATACAAATAGTTTAATTTATATTTTTGTAAATGTTATTAATAGCGTAACTAAAAATAAATAAAATGTGGAAATAGTTTTTTGTTCTTAATTAAATATATACCGAAAATATCAGTTTATTTGTAAATATATAGTTTGTTGCCATTCTTTTGCACGACACTGTAGGTAGTATGATGTAAAAATGTGAGAACGTTTTATTGAGGGCTTAAAGCCATTCAAATTATTTAATAATTGTTGAGCTTGAATTCTAAATTAACATTTAAAGAAATGAAAGATTTTGCTAAAGTTTCATTACAGAGTTTTTATTTGTTATGTGAAATGATTATAAAATTATAAAAATGATTTTTTAGAGCTTTTGGGTTTGATTTAGAAAACACATAAAATTTAGAGACATGTATGAAATCTTTATTTAAGTCGATAGAACAATCTATATAATTCAAATTTTACAGATTATTTAATATAAATGTTGCCCGCGGCTACGCCTCAAATAGTCCATACGCTGGATACAATTTTGGCATACTCTCTGCAACATATCGGCCAGTATCTCACGAGTAATTTCTTCAATATAGGCTTCCAATGCTTCAACCGTTGCGAACTTGTCCCCATAGATATGAGCCATCACATAGATCGCTCAAAATATAGTCTAAAGGCGTTAAATCGCACGATATAGGCTGCCAATTTACCGGCGCCAAACATGAAATAAACTGTTCATCGAACTCGCCTATCAAATAAGCCATTGTCAGCCGAGCTGGATTTTGGGCAAAAAGAAAATTGTAATCGTCGAACGGTAACGCTCGCCATTCACAGTAAAGGTACAATTATCCGAACGGCCACGGCTCGTACTGTATTGTAACGAAACAGCTGATACCGTTTTGTTATTTGAAATCAATGCAAATGCTTACCGAATATTAATATCACGTTGAAGGAACGTCTCAAGCTGTATAAAATAGAATTTCCTAACGTTCTTACGTGACCTTTGTACAGCAGTGATGGGCTGTTTGTATGTTAAATTGTATTGGGCTAAATTCGCTCTATTTTTTAGTACTTTTTTCAATATTAATGTTTGTGGAAGTTGAGAAACACGGTTTATTATAATACACATCTGCATATATGAATATGTTTATAATAAAAACAATTATATATAGGGTGATTCAAGTTTTTTTTTTTTTATAATTAACAAACACCAACTGCGAAGCTTTTTGGCTTATCTGCAGAAAACACCCAGAGGCTTTGGCAGGAATCGAACCTGCAACCCTCTGACTGATAGTTCGGCAAACTATCGCCTAGTCTATCGGGGCCTTTTTTTGACAGATCACGTGTGAGTCGTGTTATGCTGTCGTGTTATTTTTGTTTAGTTTTGTTTGGCATTTCATAATCGAAAGACTTACGTCTGAACAAGCGACATCGCTTCGTTCATGGGCTCTTGAAAAGTTCCAAGAAGATCCGACGTTTTCGAGGCAAATTTTGTTCAGCGATGATGCCCATTTCTGGCTCAATGGTTATGTTTACAAACAAAATTGCCGCATTTGGAACGAAGAGCTACCGGAAGAGATTTAAGAACTGTCACTTCATCCAGAAAAAAACAACGGTTAGTTATGGTGTGGGGCGGTGGTATCGTCGTTCCATATTTCTTTAAAAATTATGCCGGTGCGAACGTAACCGTCAATGGCGACCGTTATCGTGCCATGATAACCGACTATATGATGCCTGAAATTGAAGCTCGTAATCTCGGCGAAATTTGGTTTCAACAAGACGGCGCATAACTATGTATTATAAATATTGCAAATTGAATAAATATTGAAATAAAGTAAAATAAAATATTATATATAAAGAAACTTTACAATAACCGTCACTGTTTCGAACAGCTGACTGTTTATTTATTGAATGTACAGTATACCAATAGACGTACGGCACGTTGTTAAATGTTTTATAAGCACACAAACGTGCTTACAGTACGGTACGGTACAGTACGGGAACGTTCGGCTAATTCTACCTTAACGTTCCTGCCTTCGTTGTCTTTGAAAAAGTACAGTCCAATGATGCCATCGGCCCATAATCCCACCAAATAAGACAATTTTGTTTGTTAACTTATTCAGTCAATTAGAAATGAGTTTCGTCGCTAAACACAATTTGTTGGCGCACTTTCTTAACCGAGCAGGAATTTTGATCATAAAATTTAATAATCTGCAAACGTTGTTCATTTGTAAGTCCATTCATAATTAAATTATCGAACACACTAAACTTTTTAAACAGTAACATGTTACACGAAAAAAGCTGAGCTGCCAAACACAGTCTTACCAAAAAGAAAGTTGCTAAAAAAATCACCCTTTATAAACTATTAGCTATTAGCAAGCTAGATTAGCCTTAAACTGTTCCTAGTGAACAATTTATTACAAAATTGCTTCCCAAAAAACAGACAATATGTACATTAGTCAAACAATTCGTTCATAGTCGTGTTAACAGTCAATGTTATTTAACAGTTTCATTACAGAAATTCCTCTTGAAAACTGATCGCCTTAATAATTATGAATAATTTTATTCTATATTCTTCGACCTTTTTAATGATTTTTATTAAATAATTTTTAAGCTTGAGGTCACTTTTTTGTTTTTTTATAAAAGATTTTTAATTCTTATATATAATTCACTCGATATTTCGATTTCCCTTGGAAATCTTCTTCAGGAGTTAATTTAATATTATAAAAATTATCTATGTGTAAAAATTTTTTGATATAAGTTTGAAAGGGGTTGACAAAATTGAAAACATGTTTTACAGAAAAATAATTTTAAATTTTCGATAATAACATTGAACAGTAAAAAATTATAACAGAAATATAGTAACATTTTAAATAATAACATTTTGGAATTATAACATTTTTTAAATACATAAATTGTGTTAATTTCTCCTATTGTTAAATTTATATTTTTGTTCAATAGGTGTCTGTAATTTTGAGCTAAGTTTTCTGTGTCTTTCTTAAAATTTATCCTTCTTTCTGATGGTACATTATTTATATGTAACATTTCTAACATGTATCTTCGTTTTGTATGATTTTCTGTGTTCAATATAGATGTGTTATCAAAATCTGGGTAGTGGTTAAAATCTCTACAATGGGTTGATAAAGCTGTTTTTTGTGTTGAATTATAATTTCTATATTTCTGGTCATGTCTATGTCCTGCTAATCTAGTTTTAAGTTTTGTCCCTGTTGTTCCTATATATATTTTGTTACATTGTCCGTTACTATTACCACCACAAGGAATTTTATATACTAAATTTGACATATCTGTCTTTTCTAATCTATCTTTAGTTTTTGTGAATAATCTTCCTACATTATTATTTACCTTATGTGCCATTTTGTATGTTGTTTTGTTATATATGTTTAAATGTTCTATTCTTTCTGAAAATCCAGGTATATATGATATTGACTTATAAATTTTTGGTTCTGAAATTCCATTATTAATATAGGATTTCTTTGTATTAAATTGTTTTATTAATCCGCAAATGAGTTCATTAGGAAAACTATTATCTATTAATATATTTCTAATTATTTCTTTATTTTTCTTATGAAATCTAATGTCACTAATTGTTAATATTCTATCTATAAGATTTTTAGCAGTGTTTATAATAATTCTTTTTGGGTGTTTTGAGAAATAATTTAAAATTCTTCCTGATGAAGTTGGTTTTTTATACCAATCAAATACTAAATTATTTCCCCTTCTTTTAACTAATATGTCTAAATATGAAATTGAAGAATTTAATTCTTTTTCAATAGTAAATTTTATATTCTGATCAAATGAGTTGAATGTTGATAATAAATTATCAATTTTATTATCTTCAATTATACAAAATAAGTCGTCTACATATTTTGTTAGTATTTTTGGTTTTATTGATAATTTTTCAATACATGTATCTAATAATTTTTCCATTACAATATCTGCTATTATTGGAGATGCTGGTGAACCCATTGGAAGTCCCTTTTCTTGTTTATATATTTTGCCATCATATTGGAAATACCTATTGTCAACTATACAGAATTTTATGATTCGTAAGAATAAATTTAGAAATGTTACATATAAATAATGTACCATCAGAAAGAAGGATAAATTTTAAGAAAGACACAGAAAACTTAGCTCAAAATTACAGACACCTATTGAACAAAAATATAAATATTAACAATAGGAGAAATTAACACAATTTATGTATTTAAAAAATGTTATAATTCCAAATTGTTATTATTTAAAATGTTACTATATTTCTGTTATAATTTTTTACTGTTCAATGTTATTATCGAAAATTTAAAATTATTTTTCTGTAAAACATGTTTTCAATTTTGTCAACCCCTTTCAAACTTATATCAAAAAATTTTTACACATAGATAATTTTTATAATATTAAATTAACTCCTGAAGAAGATTTCCAAGGGAAATCGAAATATCGAGTGAATTATATATAAGAATTAAAAATCTTTTATAAAAAAACAAAAAAGTGACCTCAAGCTTAAAAATTATTTAATAAAAACTTAATAATTATGAAATTATTTAACAAACAAACAAAAAACTTCCGCAATTTCATACAACTCAAACACATGGGAGTTTACCATCTTCCCAAGTCAACACAAAGAGAATAATGTCCTAAACCTGCAATCATCCCTTAAGCAGTTTCAGCAAACACAACCGTTAAATGCAGAGGAAATTCCTTTTGAAAGGTGCAATTTGCTTGAAATTAATTTATTTTAAAGGTCACCTACATCTTAAACAAAAGGTAAACGGCTACTGGTCAATGGTCTGACTGCCTCTCTGCCCCTGTCTTAAACTCTCATCAAGAGTGTGTGAGTTTTGGCTGGCAATGACAAACAACTAAATATATTTAGAAGAGACTCTGCTGAGTCTTCTTTTGTCTTTGTTTTAGTAGTCTGTTTTACGCCTGGTTGAATATTTTCGTAAATATTTCACACACATTTTGTGGCCTGTTTTTAATTCTTTTTTTTTTTTTGTTTAATTCCACTTGTTGTTGGTCTTGGGAATGCAGGTGTTTATGTATGTTTAATTTACGTGTGAGTTTTTAGTTTCTTCAGCTATACATTATTTACATACAAGTCTTTCTTCTTGTTGATTATTGGCTGTTTTACCAAAAAACGGAAATTAATTTTTAGTCATGTTGTTTGTAATTTTGACGTAGTAAAAGAGTTTTGCTGTTACGAAATGCTTGATTGAATTTTGAAGATGTTGACAGGTGTAGGTGGGTGAATTAAGCAGGATGGAAGGAAGTTGGTAGAAGCTATTAATAATGAGGTTATAGCCAGAAAAGTTATTTTGTAAGTTTAATTTAAAATAAGACACATTTGTAATTTTAGTATGAACCGTAAATAATTGCAAGTTATTAAAATATGTGACTCATCAAAAAGCCGAATGTTAAGAATGAAAAAGCGGAATTATATGGTGAATTTCACGCCAAGTGACCCAATTTTAAAAATCGATGTCTTCCGATGATGTCTTGGATGAAATTTGCACCAAGGTTAGTACTGTTGGATAGTAAGCCAGAGACAAATTTTCAGCTCTATCAGTCCAGAAGTGCCGGAGTTAGAGGGGGTCAAAGTTGGACATTTTGGTCAATTTTAGTCATACAGGGTTTTTTTTAAATGAGTGTAACTTTTCACCTATTGGTCCTAGCAAAAATTGTCCAAAGGACTTTAGGTGGCTATTTCTTCAATCATTTTAACTTGGAACTATGCTAATATTTATGAAAAGAAATATATATTTTGATATAACGAATATTCTATACACCGAACGATCCTGGACATTATATCATTCGTTATACTGGACCACCACTGTATTAATATTTTACAAATGTTTTAGTTTTTATTTCATGCAAATATTTTACCTGGTTCAAGAGATTTAGGCAAAAAAGGTCACGGCATTGGAATAGCCCAAAAAGTTCCAAGTTAATACATGTGTACCCGGTTGTGTGTTCTAGGGTTAAATTTATTTTTTCAAATATGTAGTTTCTTTTGCGTGTTTAAAAAATTAAAGTCATACATATATTACAATAAGTATCGTATACATCAAGGCTGTATTATCATACAGTATAATTTCAATTTTAAACTCAACATTTACACCATGATTTTAAAAAAAACCTCATTGTTGCTGTAACTCCCTCTGCCAGCATTTTGCAAAACTATTTTATTAACTGTGCATCTCCACCTATCGGCAGTTAACTATAACAGCAAATACCATAACCATTTAAACAACATTCGTTGTTGTCTTAGCTAAGTCAGAGAAGTGCAAGAAGCACAAGAAACAGAAAACTTGAAAGTACACACTGAAAGAAATAGTTCTTAATAATTAATTAACAATCAACAAATTATTTTCCAAGTCTTTATGAATACTTTGTATTTGAATCTCATTCATTATATTATGTATTTGAGAAACATTTTCCAGTAGTTTCTTAAATTACATACAAAATTAATTGAAAAAAACAATGAAACTCTTTCGCCTTAACTTTTAACTTGATTAGTGAAAATAAAACATGCTTTCAGTTATAATATTATTAAATGTATTGGAATCATTGATTGATTTTGTGTAATTTTTTACATGCTTTTATTCCATTTAGCACGATTTAGAATCTTTTGGGCTTAAATTTTGTTTGGTTAAATTTAATTTTTGCGAAATATGTGATAAAAATGTTGTATGTTGATAAACATGCTGTATGTTGATACCGGCCGTTAAATTTAAATTGAAGTACAATTTCGTAACAATCACCCCTATCGTGAATAAAAATTCCACGTGAAATTTGTTCAATGTTAAAAAAATAAAAGTGAACAAATTTCACTTGGAATTTTTATTCACGATAGGGGTGAATATTAGGGTTAGGTGAAATTTTGTTTTGTCTTAGATCGTCTTCTAATAGCAAAATTTTGTTGTGTTACTAGTTTAAATAGAAGTCTTTAAAATTTTATTGAAATATTTTAAACACAGACTAAAATTTTAAATGTAAGAGCCCGCGTATTGAATACAAAGTAGGGTGGATCGCTTGTGTATGGGAAAAATAAAAGTTTAAATGAAGTGTTTTTATGAAAATTCCAAAAATTTTAAGACGCATGCGCGGGCTAAAGATATCACTTAATTGAATATTTTTTTCAAGTATTACCTTTTTAAGTCTAAAACAGCAAAATATTACTATTAAAACTTTATTAATTAACTTTTATTTTTTCCCATACACAAACGCGCCACCCTAGTGAATATGTATGTGATTTAATATTGGCCCCTATTATGAGCTGCATTCGACAATCGATATTCGCTGGCTATCGAAAATCGACTATCGAATATAAAATTTGTATTATGAGTTGGCATCGCTGTCGAAAACTACGTTGTTCAACGAATTTTTTATCGAACACAAATTTGCTGTCGACGCTGTATAAAACTGTGAAAAATTTATTTAAAATGTAAGAATTTGTTTGTTTTTTGGTTGTGGTCAACCAAATACTACTTGTAAATTACTTTTGTTAATATCCTGCAGGTCGTAAGTAAAAAAAACAGCAATTGGAAAAGCTCGTTTCTCTCCACTGTTGGCAAAATGTATTTGATCTAAAGTTCAGGCAGCCAAAAAATGAGAGGGCATTACACAAAAGCTTAATTCTATTCATCAGACGAATCATTAAACCATTCCGTGGTGGTCACTTCAAATTTAATTAATTTTTCTTTAAGAATTTGTAAACAAATATGGCGCCAGCTGATAGCAATGTACTATTGTGAATAACCCAAAAAGAGTGATTTTCACAATAGCGTTTTTTCATCGAATGTGCACCATAATACCAAATGAAAATTTGTTCGATAAGCATTTTCGACCACAGTCGAAAATCGAGTTTTGCTCATAATAGGTATAAAGCTGAGTAGTTGTTCTTAAAAAATCCTTGTTTTTCACTAATTTCTATAGATTTTAGAGATAAGGAACCAATCACCTATTTTGCATACGATCAATGTCTTTTTTTACACGGAGTTTCCTGGAACCAATTGTAAAACAAAAGTGTAAAAACAGAATTAGGTGTATTTCAATAATTGTAACCGTTTCTAGTCTGCAATTTTGATTAGTTTCCATAATATTCAAAAACGCTTTTTGCTTAAGAGCAAGCATTCTAAAATTATCTTTCTGGAACTAATGAGTTTTAGATTATATTAAAAATTCGTCCTTCATATGCACTAAACTAATGCTGAATTATTTCAATTAGAAAATCGTTTATAGAATCGTCATATACAGTCTACAATTTACACTCAAATAACGGGTGATTCAAGTATAGATACTTTTTTCAATAGCATTTTTTTGACAGATCACGTGTGAGCCGTGTCATGCTGTCATGTTATTTTTGTTTTATATTGCTTGGCATTTCATAATGGAAAGACTTACGACTGAACAACATTTACAAATCGTTCAACTTTATTACGAAAATTCACGTTCTGTAGGGAATGTGTTTCGTGCACCTTGGCCTACTGAGCGTACTATTCGCAACACCATCGCCCATTTTGAGTCTTAGCATTTATTATTGGATAATATTCGACCGAATAGACCACGTCCAGAACGCTGTGTACACGAAGACCGTGGAGAGTCGATTCGGCGCCGTTCGCAACAACTCGGGCTATTTGATGCCTGAAGTTGAAGCTCGTGATCTCGACGATATTTGGTTTCAGAAAGACGGCGCCACTTCCCACACATCGCATTAATCAATGGCTTTATTGAGAGAACACTTCGGTGAGCACATAATTTCACGTTTCGGACCGGTCGATTGGCCACCAAGATCAATTGATGTCACACCGTTAGACTTTTTCTTGTGGGGATATGTAAAGTCTAAAGTTTATGGGGATTCGATTCAGACCTTGGAGGAAAACATCATGCGTGTCATTCGCCAGTTACCAGTCGAAATGCTCGAACGAGTCATCGAAAATTGGACTCAACGGATAGACTATCTGCGACGTAATAAATGAAAAAGAATGTTCTTTGAAATGATAATAAAAACATTCCCCATTAAATTTGAATTTTCTGTGTTTTTTTTTTTTTTTTTCTTTAAAAAAGTAGGGAACCTCAAAATGGATCACGCTTTACTTGTTTTACAAAAATTTACAAAAGAAACCAAATACGTTTAGAAAATAAACAAGTAGTTGTCTATACACAGTACAAAAACAGGTAGGTAGTAATTTTCTTTATAAAACTAAATTAATAATCTTAAAATTGAAATGGTTATCTTGAAAAAATAGGGGTTGTTTGGGAAAATGTATAATCAGAATAGCATGTTTTGTGAATTTTTAAAGATTTTTTACAAAAATGATGCTTGAATTACAATGAGTTTGTTGTAGGGAGTTTTTTTTTTTTTTTTTTTTTTTTTTTTGAAATAAAACTACCCGTAATTATTTAGTTTTTTTCCTATTGTATATGCTATATGCACTTCAGGTGCCCGAGCAGAACCAATAAGATAATGTGTCTTATGTTGTACGAGTATGTTATACAAGTTTTGCATAAATGTGCATATTACGCACATAGACTAATATTAAGAACATATTACTTTTCAATGCTTTCAAACAACAACATACATCTAATTATTGTCATACGTATGACAATACGTAATATTTATACCCACACCACCATAGTGGGTAGCGCCCAAAAATAATAGTCAAACGCTCATCTTAAAGTATACCGATCGACTCAGAAAGTGATTGTAAGTCGACTTCGTTCATCAGCCAGAATGATTGTCCATGTTAACCTTGTGCGCAGAGTACAGGTCGCAATTTTTCATATATTTCAATAAAATTTAGTATGAGAATTTTTCTCAGCCATGGGCGATTGGGATTTAATTAGGTTTAAGTCGGTACATTATTTCACCTAGCCGCCATACAAACGTCCTCCCGAAATAGAGGTTTGATTTGAATGTTTGATTTATGTTTTTTACTCAAATTAAGAACACTATTCTTGTTTTAAGAAACTCTGCCCTTGATTTGTCAAATTAATTCCGATTTGTATTTATTTTACGTATGACCTTGTAAAAACGTACTTGAAAATTTCAGACTAAAACTAAGAAAAATAATTTTAGAATGTCATTTTTCTTTCTGTGTATCCGCTAAATATTCTTTACAAATATGTTTCATATATATGTACATAAATTATTACGTTTAATTTTATGATGATCGGTTCATAATTGGTCATAGACCTCCTTCGAAAATCACTGTAACATGTTTTCCTTTTATGCATCAACATGAGGACAAATGATTTGAGTAAAAAGGTACTCACATTAATAATTTTCGTATATACTTCTCACTATTACCATTTTTCTTGTAATTAAAAAAATTTTCTTTCCTCTGAGTAAAATTTTACTCCCCCTGCTATAAATTGTTCTGCTAATCGTGAGTATATGTGTTACTTATGCCAATAGGAATCAAATTATCTACAGTTGACTAAAATTTACTTCCGTCAAATAAAATTGTCTTACTAACCGTGATTATGGATTTTATTTAACTTTAAGAAAAAAAAAATCTTATCAGTAGTAAATTTTCCACCAATTCAGTAAAAATTTACTCCCACTAAATAAAATTGTTGGAATAAAGGTTAGTATAAATATTACCCATAATAGTAAAATTAGTATTCACAGTGAGGAAAAACTGCATAACGCCAAGTAAAGAGTAATTAAAATAAGCAGATACCCCATATATACTCAACACAACTAAAATATATACTTCAGGGCAGAATAAAAAAATTTTATCAAGTCAAGTATTTTCGAAAAAATTGAGTAAAAGCGTACTAATATTGATTTTTTTCGAATGTATTTCTCACAATTACCACATTTTCTTGTTATTAATAAAATGTTTTTCCTTGTGAATAAATTAAATTCATAGGAAGTAATTTTGTACTCAATTTGAAAATTTTATTTTTAGTAAATGTATGTACTTGCAGTAAGTATTGAACTATTTGCGATGGCATCACGGGGAATAAATTTTATTTATGCCCTGTAAAATTTCCTACTAGTGAGTAAATTTTATTCCTCGTGAATAAAATTGTTGAACTAACTGTGAGTATGGATTTACTTACCGATGGGAAGTCACTTTTTTTTGAGTGCATGTATAAATCTTTTGAATATGTTTATATCGATATGCATGATGATCGATCTATAATATAATAGAGACTATTTCTGAAAAAACTGGTTTTGCAAATATATATTGGGTGTAGGGTATTAAATCATCGGGCTTGACTGACTATAGTTGCTTACTTGTTTGTTATTGTTGACAACTATAGCAACACTACGCTTGAAATTTCCTTTGTTCAGTTGGCTGAAGTTGGGAACAATTAGGGGCGCTCACCTATTGATGTGATTATTCGATACCAATCCATATTTTTTTTAATAATTACAGGAAACTAAATCGGATTAAAACTTCACTGAAGACTGGTAACGTCTAAAGGTTTCTGCAGGCATTCTTTTATATAAATATACGAAGTCATAGTTGAAGAGTTGCCAAAAGCGGTTCTCTTCAAATTGCTGTATATTTATTGGGTGTTTTGACCCAATTCGGATTTTACTGCGCATTGTATGGTATACAAACCTGACCCATAACTTATACAATTTTTTTTTTTCATTTAACATCTCGGGCATTTTTGTGAACTACATATTATCGATGTACCGGAATGAATAACTTGCTCTGCTATGGAATTGTATGCCCGACAATGATCCCAAACACACTTCCGGACATGTGAAGCGTTGTTTAAAAGAACAAAACATAATTGAGAACTTGTATAACGAAGTTGAGAAAAGTTTTGACAGCAAAAATCTAGATGAATTGTGAAAAAACATTGAGCCGGACTTGAAAGCATTTTACTTTGCAGACATTTGGTCGAAAGTATGTCCAAATATTAAAGAAAAATTTATAATCATTTGACGGAAATTGAAAAATTATTACAAATAATAGCAGTGGAAAATGTTTTAATTATTTGTTTAACACCATTAACAATATTCTTTAATTTTTTATAGATTTTTGATCCCGTTTTGAGGGAAAGCAGTCACGGGCCAAATTACCGCATTCGTGATCGAATGAGCTATCGTATCGAATAATGATTTCGATATCGAAATTATTATAAAATGTACTAAATTTCTAACTCGATATCGTATGGCATAATCTCAAATAAGAAAATTTACGATCAATTTTACTCGATATCGTCTGCGGTAATTTGGCCCTAGCCTTAGAATTACGTAGTGAAAAATATAGCAAATAAAAAATTGAATAAGTTACTGTTCTGATAAATGTTTTAATTATAATGTTTTTTAATTATATATTTCTTATTATATTATAATCCAAAAAGCTATTTTCCATCCCTGATTTCAATCAAAGTATCTTGAAAGCCTTCACAAGCTCTTAAATGCCCTAAATATTTCAAACTAAAGCTTTATGCTCTTGTAGAATTAATGGCGTCATCAAAATATAAAAAAACATAAAATTTAAACATAAAATCTAAAGGGGGCATAAAATAAACAGTTGCTGGTCTATGAAGTTTCCAAGATTCACGACAACTCATTGCCAGACACACACACAAACCTAAAAACACTCAGTACTAGGCAGCTAAGGCCATATCAAAACGAGATAACAAAATTCTCAGAGCAATGGCCATACACAGGCAGTGTGGAAGAGAGAGACAGGCAGCGAGAGGGGGGTAAGAGACAAAGATGTAACGACATGATAATTGTGACTGCAATTAGTGGGCCATTGCTTAAAATGAGCGTTAAAAAACTTTTACAATGCGATTGTGAAATCGAAAAGCAAAAACCAACCTTATAATGCTTTTTTTATTTAGCTTGTTGTTGTTTTTTATACTTCACTTTGTATTCCCCCCATATGGTTACGGCAACAATAAAACAATATGAAGATCAACAATGATCATGACGACGACGACGATGATGATGATGATGATGACAACGCGTCGTCGACTATGGATATGACCGCAAACACGGGAAGCAGAAAAAACCACTTGTTGAACTTTCATTCTATGTGCCCATGTATATACAAAAACGCAAATTATTTGAAAATACAATATAATGCAAGTCTCTGTATACAGCACAGACACCGACTAGTCGTCCATGGGCTGGTCACAGAGTTGATAAAACGCTTTAAAAGCTTTTTTGATTTCTTCACACACAGCACAGTAGAAAGATCGTACAAAGTCGAACTTTATGTTATAGCTTTTTCTTTTGATGACGATGAAGAACTAGAGCCGAATCAAGCCTTAGAGAGCAGGCCACAGAGCGAACGACGAACTGAACGACCAGCGCATGTGAGTAAGAAAGACAAACGCATTAACGTTCATTATTAGTCTCTTGTTGTTATTAACTGGGAAAGGTTGTGTTTTTTTTTTGCTACTGCTGCTGCTGTCGCCGTTGCCTCCATATATTCACTCTTACTTTAGCCGTAGCCGTGATCGCGTTCAACAGTAACTGACGCCTTACATTCATATCAAGCGTACATACAAACAACTGTCGTTTATTGCGTTTGTGTTCAAGAATATCTTGTTGTTGGTGCAGCTGACATAGTGAAAAGTGTGTTTATTTAACTTGACGTTTGTATAACGAGTGTGTGCCAATTTATTTGGAGTTGTATTAAGACTCTCATAGATATAAAATGGAAACGAATTTTGCACCGCATATTTATAATGAATACAAAACACGCAATATTTTGAGTTTGGCCGATCGTGTTGAAGTCATACGCGAATACGACAGTCATCTGACACGACCCAGCCTGCAAAGCTTGGCCCAGAAATTCGAATGTAGTTCAAAGCAAATCAAAAATATTTTAGTCAATCGTGAATCGATCTTACGGCAATATAAAAGTGGTGATGCAAGTCCGCAAAAAGAAGTGTCCACACGTGATGATGGCTTGCAGAAGAGACAGGAGAAGATCGCTTTTCTGGGCAAAGTTATGTACGAGTACATACAGCGGGTATTGTACTTTAACTACAACATTGATGATGAGAAAGTGAGACAGAAAGCTTTGCAGATTAAAGAATGCATAGCAGTGGAAAATTTCCAACCCACCTATGCCTGGTTGGAAAATTTCAAAATTACTTATGGCCTGCCAGCTTTTGATTTACAATCACTGCGCAATAACATTGTCATCACGGAAGCCAAACGACCGCATTTAAGTGCCATTGATATGATACAATATGTCAGCCGTATGGAGCAGGAAGGCCAAGAGCGTGGTTCCAAAACTAGTGCAAAGACCGATATAAATGGCAATGGTCGCTTAAATTTTTCCAACAACAACAAAAACAATCGCAATAGTCTGGAACCCAAGATTATCTATGAAATCGAAGATGAAGAAGAGGATGAAGAATTGCAAAAACTACATTTATCTGATTCGTCACCCAACAAAGCATCAAGACAACACAATTCTTCGTCCTCCCATTCCCTAAAGTCTACCACCAAGCGAAGGGCTTCATCACCACTCCCCGATATAGAATCAGTCGATGAGGCCCTCAAGCATGTCAAGGTATTGGAGGAGTATGCCATGTTGCGAGACAACTTTAGAGCCATTGGTTTGTTAACGCAATTGGAGCAGATTTTCAAGAAACAGCTCAAACATAAAAGTGAAAATTGATGTGTAATCGATATACATATGTACCTACATATTACTTTCACTATATTTATTCCCTTAAGCTATGGCACATTGTTTTAAATGTGTTGTTGTTGTGTATAATTTTAACATTCCATTACAACTTTTATTATTATTTTTATTAAGAATTGAATTTTTTGCTTTTAACATAATTACCTACGAAGAATGTTTATAATTTATTTAAAATTAGATAGACTTAC
The DNA here is from genome assembly GCA_916048285.2 of Bellardia pandia. Classification (NCBI taxonomy): domain Eukaryota; kingdom Metazoa; phylum Arthropoda; class Insecta; order Diptera; family Calliphoridae; genus Bellardia; species Bellardia pandia. The sequence goes on from OU696531.1 coordinate 28,247,824, forward strand.
CCATTTACTAAAAAGTGTAAGCTGTAAATAAAGAAAGAAAAATTGATAAATTAAACTCGGAATTTTTAAATCTATAAGTCTGGGTAAGTTGGTATGTATTTAATATTTTAACTACGAACTTAATGGCAAATAAAATCAGTAAAGATCGTGATACACTATCCTACACAATGGTACGATTCATTCACTGAAAAATCTGACCGATTTCTATCGCACTCAAAAAAATATCGCAACAAAGTCTGTGATAGGTGCCACACTATTACACAAAAAAGATGCAAAAACATATGTTTTTGCTAATGTAAACAAACGCAGTTTTCCGCAATTTAAATTAATATTTGTGTTCGCCTTAATACTTTTATTCATTGTATTTTGTTGCTATATGTGAATATAATAAATTGTATAAACTATACAAACAATTAAAAAATGTTAAACGTCAGTCCTTTAATTTATAATTTGTGCTTTAAATCAATGAAGCCGACATTGTTGTTTTCTTATCAGCTGTATTATAAAATACAACTCTGATCGCATAGAAACTATCATTTTATGAAAATGTTTAAAAACTTTTGCAAGTCAGACAGACTTGTCAAAAAAATCTGTCATTTAGTTAAATTTTTAGGCCGCACTATCATACTTTATGAACACACACGATTTTTTTGACATACCGTACGACTAATGGCCAGTTTTTAACTTAAAAATTAAAATGTTTTTAACCTTAAGTTCTGTTTAAATATCAAATTCATTTTTATAGATCATATTTAAATATAATTTAAATCACTGACTACGCCCATTTAAATACAACTTAAGTTGTTCATACTACCATATGATGTTGACAGTTCTGCAAATTATGAAAATTGCGCATTGAAGTTTTTTTATTATTTGATAAAAATATTCAATAAATAAACTCGCCGCGAATAAAAACATTGTGCTACTGTGTTCTTAATATCAACTAAAACAATGAATTTAGACGAAGAGGATATGAATGATGCAGCTTTTGTTGTAAACTAAATAGTAAATCAGCTGTTAAATGAAGAAGTCGTTTATATTTTTTGACATTTATTAGTGCTACCATACTTTTATCATAATTATATACCACACGCAATTTGACAAACTGAAACCTTGAGGGTTACTCTCTATTGCGATGCGAAAGCAAATTCGATGCGATAAGCGTACAAATTGATACGCTTACGCATCGAATTTGCTTTCGCATCGCAATAGAGAGTAACGCCCCTTATTTAAATAAAACTTAAGTTTAAGGAAAAATTAACTAATTTCGTACTTAAATGGTCTGGTCAGATTTCAGCAGCTCTTAATAGAAAGGATCCCCACCAAATACAGAGCATTAACATATATTGGCTTTAGTGTCGATTGGGTTGGTCTGCCGGGCTTCGCATGCAATCTCTTACGCTTCGTCTTTCGAAGTACCTTGGCTTTAATTCATACGTTACTAATTTTCCCTGCATTTGGATGAATCCTACTTTTCGTAAACGTTTTGGTGTTTGAGTAGCTCTCAATGATTTTGGAAACTCTTGTTGAGTTCGACTTAAATTTTCATGGAGTAATGGCTATGTACCATTCTTGGTCTTCAAACTTATTTGGCTGGCCTGGGTGACCATTACTTTCCGTATTAACCACCCCTATCGTGAATAAAAATTCCACATGAAATTTGTTCCCTTTTCACATTTTTCCTATTTAAATTCAATGTTAAAAAAATAAAAGGGAACAATTTTCATGTGGAATTTTTATTCACGATAGGGGTGAATATCTTCATTTCTGAACCCTACAAACCATTTATTGCACGTTTAAACCGATGACATTCACCATCACCTATAGGTTCTATATTCCACTACGAAGTGAAACTGAAATCGTTTTCAATCCACATAGATAATTTCACTTCATTCTAGAAAACGAGTTAAACTTATGCTACGATGAACCAAACTGGAAATTATATTTATTTTTCAAATCATTTTTACTAAAATTAGAACACAAACTTAATTAAATTTTCACTTCTACTTCATTTTACAAATGTCGAACCCAGGTACATAAGTTTCTGCGAACAAACGGTGAACTTCAGCGACATTTTATTATACCAACCATCAAAAAGAGGAAGGGTGTATTACGTTTTTACTAAGACATCGAAATATTGGTCGTCGAACCAAAAAGTGTATATATTCTGGGTCCTTATAAAGTTCTAAGACTATCTTGCCATGTTCATCCATCTGTTGAAGACACGATAGAGCTTCGAGACAAAAACAATGAAATGTTTCCCAAACATTCTTCTAATGCCGCGATGTTTGGTATTGAAAATGGGTAAAATCAGTCCAGAGGATCCACGTTATAGGCCAAGATTCAGACAAACTCGATATTTTTTGTAACGAAAACTTTTTGAAATCCTGTAAGCGAGAATACCACGTAATAAGCCCTTTATATCCAGGAAGAACGCCGAAACTGATTCGCTACGCAAACGAGCGAGGTCTTCGTCTTCGAGCAACGCCTCCGTGCAAAAGTTCTTACTGCTCCCCGGGTCAGTAAAAGCTTTTGGTCATTCGTTAAAAGAATAATGCTAGCTCTTCAATTCCTACTATTTTAAAGAATGCCCAACTATTCACATACCCGGTTGACAAAGCTAACCTTTTGGCTGAATTATTTGCAAATAATTCAAACTTACCAGAAAGCAATTAACCACTGCCCGTGCTCGAAAGAGTATCTGTAACTATGCCAAATATATTCTTCTGCACGCGAGCAGTTAAAAGGGTTTTAGCTGATCTTAACATAAATAGGTCTCCTGGTCCAGATGGTATACCAGCACTGGTCTTGAAGCAGTGTTCTTTGACGCTAGCTCGTCCATTAGCTAACCTTTTCACCGTGCCGGTGAATTTCACATGTGTTGGAAGGTTGCTAATGTAGCGCCAATTCCTAAAAAGGGAGAGGCTACAAACCCTGAAAATTATCGCCCAATTGCAATCTGTTCTGCACTTTCCAAAGTCATGGAAAGTATGGTAAATTATCATCTTGTGAAATATTTAGAGTCCAACAAATTACTTAGCGACCACCAGTACGGCTTCCGCAGAGGACGCTCTACGGGTGACGTATTGGGCTTCCTATCGGAAAGATGGTGTCGTACTATACATCGTTTTGGCGAAAGTAAAGTGGTGGCTCTAGATATTTCTAAGGCGTTCGACAGAGTCTGGTATGGTGCTCTCTTATCGAAACTCATTGCTTTTGGTATCGGTGATAACTTCTCTCGATTTATATCGAGTTTCCTCAGAAATCGCACTATACGAGTTGTTATAGATGGGATCTCATCAGACGATTTCAAGATTAATTTAGGGGTACCGCAAGGCTCCGTTCTTTCTCCCACTTTATAAATGACCTTCTTTGTCAAACTTTAAACCCTATCTAATCTTCTGCAGATGATAGCAACATTTGTCATTCATACTCATTTAACCATAGACCAAACCCTTTGGAGAATGGGGAAATGAGACAAAATATGAATGATACGCTGAACCGAGATCTTGAAACAATCTCGGAATGGGGTTGTGCGAATAGAGTCGATTTTAACACACGACTCGGTGTTGTTTATTAACGCACAAACGCGCCAACAGATCATGTTGCTTCATCTGTTTTTGTGGGTTTTTATGTAAATATTAAGGAATCAGACGCTCTTGACGTTCTAGGCATGAGAATCCAGTGTGATGTCCGCTGGACCAAACACATTTTTCAAGTGTCGAAAGAAGCGCTCAAGTGCCTTAGTTTTTTAAAACGGTGTAGAAAATACTTCACTTCATCTGGGGGGTTACTCCGTATTTCGATTCGAAAGCAAAAGCTTTCGAAATACAATGTAAAAAGTATACAAATTCGAATGATTTTCTTTTCGAATTGAAATACGGAGTAACCCCCCTGATCTTCTTACTATTTACATCACCTATATTCGACCGAAAATGGAATACAACTCTCATGTATGGGCCGGTGCTTCGAAGTCTATTTTGGAGTTACTCGACCGCGTACAGGAGAGGGCGAAGATGCTTATCGGTGACAGTAGGGTATCCAACTCTATTGATTCATTGGAGCAATGTGGGTTGTGTTAGGGAACTTGTTCTTGAAACACGCAGTTTTTTACGTAATACACGTTCTTCAGTCAGGGCTCATCCTTTTGTGGTCGACTGGACAGTGGATCGCACAACACACTACAGGGAAAATTCGTTCTTTAGCCGTACTGTCCGTATGTGGAACAAACTCCCAGCAGAAGTATTCCCTGCCACTTTCAATATAGAAAAATACAAGTCAAATGTTCACAAACACTACTCCCGCTATCCTCCCTCCCATAACCTATTTTCCTAGTTCCAACACAATGCATTGCATAAGTAGGGGTCATCCCCTGAGTGCTGGTCCAAGAAAAAAAATAATAAAAAAATAAAAATAATTTAGAGTCAAAAACCAAAAAAATATGGCGAATTAAGAACGAAGCCTTTTTTAATAAATATGTATGTTACTAAGACGTTTTACATAGCGGAGGCTCTGTTCTGGTCTGAGGTTGTATGACGGTATCAGGGGTCGGTAATCTAACATTTATAGAATCTACAATGAAAATGGAAGATTATCTCGACATTTTAACAATGTAGCACCTATTGTAGAGAAATTAGAACTAACACAGAACTGGATTTTCCAACAGGACAATGATCCTAAACATACCTCCAAAATCATTGTACAAAAACTTTAGATCTTCCTCCGCAGTTCCCTGATCTCAATACAATTTTTTTGTATTTTATTTTAAATTAGTAATATTTAGAATACTTTACGATAAATTCTTTACAATTTTAATTTTACATATTTTTTTCTCAAAAACTATTAGGAATATTATTATTTTTTATAAAATATATAATTTTTCTTTTATTATTTTCTTTCTGATTTAATATAGCTAGAAAGAATGTTGTACAGGTGTAGTCCTTTATAGAAAAGTGATCGTTGCTTTGCAGTTGTTGTTGCTTTTGCAAGTCTAAAATTTTCAGCATTTCTTAATTGATACGGTTGTTTTTCTCCAACATAGTTTAGTTGTTCTATTAGATATTCTGGTGCATTTCCTGTTTTCATTTTTTGTATAAAGTGTAGCTTATTCATTTCTAGTCTTTGTTTTAAATCTTTGATATTTCTTTTTATTTCGGCTCGAGTTCATTAAATTTAATTTTCATTAAATTATTATTACTGAAGGTAGGAATTGTTACATGAAAATTATTATTAAAATTTATTGATAATTTTTCTTGGCTTAGGATTCGAACCTGGGTTGTTGGTTGAATTTACATATGTTTCGAGAAACACCACTTTCTCTCATCAGAATTCTTTACGTTCTCACCCTCTGCACCACTGCGGCGCCCGCCAGCCAACAGTCAAACATCAATCCTTTAACCGAATCACCGGTGGTTCGAAATTTGCTGTAATTATCATTTTTTTCATTTATTTTCATATTGCCTCCTTTTTCTTCAGTTTTTTCGTATTCATGTCAAGACTTCGTTTTGAATTTAATGAACTCGAGCCGAAATAAAAAGAAATATCAAAGATTTAAAATTAACAGTTCAAATAAAAATAATAGTTGGTCTTTGTTTTATGTTGAGCCATTTTAGCGCATTCAGCATACCTTCAATTGGTGTATAAATACCACATTTTAAAATTGATCGCATTGCCTTGTTTTGTATTTTTTGAAGTCTTTCTATTTGTGTTACATTGCAGCATGTATATATAATTGTTGAACCAAATTCAAAATGTGGTTTAATCATTGTATTATAAATATTTATAGCCGTTAATATTGATATTTCATTACGTATTCGTTTAAAGAAACCGATTTTTTACCAATTTTTTTGCATATATATTCCATATGTTCTTTGAATTTTAATTGTCTATCTATTATGAAACCAAGGTAGGTATTTAATTTGATTTACTTTTTCTATTGCTTCATTATTAATTTCAAATACTGATTCAGTGCATGTGGAAATATCTTTACAAAAAAAAAAAAATTAGGCAAATAAATATTTCTTGCAAGGATAACCTACAGGATGAATAGAACAAAATTTCGCCTGATTTCATAAAATAAATGGAGACTCGACTGAAAACAATTGTTTAAATTCTATATTTTTGCAATAACTCGATTCATAGAACTGGATTTTGGAAAGTCAGGTTGCCAGACTAATTAAGGGAAATCACTGTTCTTTCTATTAAAGCAAAGAAATCTGTGTTTTAATTTAAAACCAAAAACCATTAGCAATATTTTCTACCTAATGATACGAGAAAGGACATTTTTGTTGTAAATATTCAAAACATGCCCTGCAGGAAGCATGGGGTAAAGTGTCTCCAAGTCACCACTTTTGTCTATTATTTAGTTGACATTGTTGACTAAGAGTCTACACTTTTTTACTTTGCTTTGGGTAGAGAGAGAAATTTTTTGACATTGTCAACTTTGAAATTTTAAAACTCACCAAATATGATGTTTGTATTTCTGCTTTTTTTTATTATTTTCAAAGTTTGGTTTGAAAAACAAAAAAAAACAGTGACTAAAAATATATTTTATAGTGAATTTAAAAAACGAAAATAATCAGTAAACGAAATTATAAAAGAAAAGTGAAAGAACAATCAGATTTGTATAAGAGTAGATGCAGAGAAAATGTTAAAAAAATGTTCTATCACTAATGTTTTTGTGGAGACTGCTGAAGAAGTTGCTAGCTATATTGCAGGAGGAAAGCCTGGATGTTCCGCAATTAGCGGTAGCTTTGTTGGGAAAGAAACAAATTCCTATAAGGAAAGTTTTTACACAGCTGCCTTGCAGAAAAATGTCAAACAACGATAGCACCCAACAATCCAAGGGAAAATTAAAGTATTTTCCTCAACAAGGTAAATTTTTATTTTACTTCTAGTATTTTACGCTATACTAATAATATATTTCATCGTTTTTTCTTTTTTTTCAGTTAATTTAAAGTGGCATGGCTGACTAAGAAGAATAATTCTTTATGCATTTAAAATGCTGAAAAATTTGTAATCTCTTTTATTTAATAAAACATGTAATTTAACAAAATAGTTTGTTTTTAATTTTACTAATGTGAAAATCTAGTAAAAGTAAAAAAGGAAATCCAATAAAAATATCTTAAAGTGTAGACTAGAATTACAAAAATATACTATTGACTCTCTGGTTCCAATGTCTGGGATATAGTTGGTCAGTAGTACTGGCGACAAAGTCAATAGTGAATCAGTACTGTTTCACTATTGACATTTCCTGCAGGGTGCCTACTTTTTCAAGCCCTCTCATACAATTCGAGTGTCAACTGTAAATATACTTACATATGTATATGTATGCATGTATGTATGTATATTTAACCCCTGCAAATAACGCGACTAGTCCATACATGCATGTAAAGACTAGTCCAAAGAGGAGTAGGAGTACTCCAAAACTACTCCAAATATATGAAAAAAAGGTGGTCCATTTAACATTGCGATGTCCTAGGATTGGACCATATAACCCATCGGAGTAGTCCCAAAACTACTCCATGGAGTACTCACGAGGGTTAGTTTTAAACAACAACAACAACTCAATATGCAATCGTGTTAACACGAAACCATGTCGTTTAACTACAAACTCTTGTTTAACTATGACATGGTCCATGACTGCATTACATTGGACCATGTTGTGCGTAGTCCATATCATCTAAAATGGATCACGTAGTCCAATATTATTTGCAGGGACCATACCATACGATTTTCATATGTACCCACATCTCACAACTCTAGAAGTTACCCCCAACAAATATTTTAAAAAACAAGTAAGAGTGCTATATTCGGCTTTGCGAATCTTATATACCCTTCACCTTTGTTGTGGATGCATAATTATATTATATACATTAGTGCTGGCAAAGTATTGAGTAATGGGTACCGAGTATCGAGTATTTGCCCTTTTTTTGGATACTCAATACTCAAAAGTAGTTAAAAGTAGTAGTTAGTAGTTAGCAGGCGTAAACCATTAAATTATTGAAGAGAATAATGATAGTTACATATGTTTAAAAAACAAATTACTGAAAAAACGAGTGTTTCAAAACTGGGGGGTTACTCTCTATTGCGATGCGAAAGCAAATGCAATGCGATAAGCGTACATTTTGCATCGCAATAGAGAGTCACCCCCTGGTCTTTTGAAAAAGCTTCTGTGGTGTGGCCAGATTTTATATGAACAATGCTTTAGTAACAAGTAGCTAAAAAATACAATTTACATACCTACATTTGTTTGAAATTACAAGAATATTTTATTATATGTTATACCTATTTATTTTAATATTTTTTCACAAAAAATTCATAAAATATTTTAAATACCTATCCTCCAAAAAAGCAGAATTCTCAAAAAAAAAAACTTCTACATAGGTATTTACTAAATTTTTGTGTGTTAAAATAACAAATCTAGCACCCCCGCCTAACCTATAGACTACATGTACATATGTATGTATACTGTGTTCCCTTAAGTCTGAAAAGCTTGCCCCCTATTTAAAGTTTGTTATTTAATTTATAATTTCAGCTCCAGCAATATTTGTTTAACTCTTAAAAGCTTTTAAAACTCATTTTATTTAAACAATAAATTCACACATTTAAACTTACATAAATACACCAAAAGCATATTTCTAACAATTAAATACAATGACACAATTTCATATACATACATATGTATGTAGAATCTACATTGTAGATACAAACATATCATAAATACAATGTATGTATGTATGTATGTACCTATATAAATATGTATATATATATGTATATTCTGAAATAATTTTGTACTACAGAGCTTAAATGATCAAATACTGGTCATAAGAATGTGAACTAATAATTTAGGAATGTAGAGAGAAGTTATGAAATATGACTACATACATATGTACTACTTTTCTTTACACGTGCATACATTATAAATATAATAAAATGGAGGCTAGATACATATTTAATAAGTGCATTTCTAGCCTATTCCCACATACTAAATATGTACTATGTACATAATCGTATATTTAAATTTTCAGAGAAATTTTTAGCTGATAATACAAGAAAAAACACTTTGATTATTTAATGTTTATTTTCAGCTCATTACAAGTGGAAAAAATTTAATTTAAAATTTAATTCACTTCCACCCGGAGAGAGTACACCAGCAACTACATGAAGAGTGAGTACAAATAACGCGGTAAAAGAGCACACAATTTGTCTCTCTTATCAGCAATAATACCGCTCTTTGCTGGTTATCGTGTCTCAGTTGTATTTTAGCTTTGACAGTAAAAACACCGTGCATTTTACCACAGGGTAAAATTTTGCTGAAAGTGTAGTGAAATTGAGATCTTTATTTTTCATGTGGAAATAATATACATATAAAAATTAAGCTAAAACGTACTATTTATGTACATTGTACATACATACCATATAGAATAAATTTTATATATGTATGTATGTATATAGGAGGTAAGTGTATTTAACAGTTTGAATGTGTTGCAAAGAATATTTTTATTTTCTACGTCACAAAATTTCTTCACATAACTTGGAGGCTCATGGTTTGACATTTTTGGTAAATGGGGTGACATATTAGGTACTTTTTTTGGTACCATAATACACTGTAAGGGAATAATACAATTAACCCTTTTTTGTGGTATAATGGAAAACCAGATATTTTTATTATGTGCTGTATTTCATTATGATGATCAATGTACATATATTTCGTTTAATTAGGTCAAAATATTAACAAGAATATGACCCCGTCGCTTAGACTTTCGTTGTTTTTTTAATTGTTAATGCATTGTAGGTATCTTAAAAATAATAAAATGTAAAATATGTTTTGTGTTGAATGGTCAATAAAACGACCCATCCTTAAAATTATATCAAAATTAATTTTTTTAAGTTAAGGAGAAGCAAAGTTATTGAAAGGTCTATTGGAAATCATGATGTACCTAAACTTAATTGCTTCACTGTATGTACAGTGGTGGCCATATAATTAAAACGTAATTCCAATCTCTTCCAATTTGATTTTTAATGTTTCTTTTCCACAATAATTGTCTGTCTTATGCCTTACGTTTTTAATTCCTCAGTTATTTCTCTCTATCATCAATTTATTTTGCAAAATAATGCGTATGCATGTACATACATATGTTCAAATTGTTTGCCAAAAATAATCGTAAAAGTCTTTTAATGCAAAATTGTAAAGTATGGGTTGTTAGGTATGGGTAAAGCACCAACGATTTCCATATAAGAAAGAAAACCTAAAAACCTGTGGTAAAACCGTATTACAAATTTCTAATTTGATTGGTTGTTCCAGAGGAAAAGTGTACAAAAGTGTTCACGAGCTCCCGAACAGCGAAAAACAAACAAAAGAGAAAATCAAAATTATAAAAAGAATCTCTTAAGCTTATCCATTCAAAATGCAGGCAAATACCGGTCGAAGTGCAGTCATGGCCATAGCTGCCAGATTTGACGATTTATCGTCATTTTGACGATTTTTGGTTTCAAAAATAGCAAAGTGACGATTTGACGATTTTTTCATCGAAAGTGACGATTTTCTGAATTATTAAAAATTTCTATCATTTGTTAGTTTTATTAATGTTTTTGTTACCAAATTCTCTCTTTTTTTGAGACAACAACTATTGTTCTCATTTAATACCATAAATATTAAGAAGAACATGATATATTTCAAAAACAAAACTAGGTGATAGTAGTGTTTTCTTAATTATTGGTGTTAAGTTCAAGTAAAATAATTCCAAATAATATTGAGACAGGATAGTCGAAATTACTTATTTATCTGTAAACATAAAAATCAATTTTAAATACTGAATTCCACGAACTAATATTTTAAGAGGAAACAATTTCTGAATTTCCACGAGGAAATTCTTCTACAAAAACTTCTCCTATTTTAACAAAACATCGAAAGCATATTCAGCCAAATAAATTTAAATAACAACAATACGGAATTCTTTGAAAATAAGTACCTGTTCTCGTATATCGAGCCATAACCGCCGAAAAAATGTATCCCACAAACTCAAAATTTTATAGGGAAAGGTTTTTTTTTAAATAAAATCAGTTTGAATAAAGCCATTATTTTAAAATTTATAATGTAAATATTGTTTTGTGTAATACATTTAATTTTAATAATTTTAAATGATGTTGAACTATCGATTTCGATAAAAAAAACAACAATCGATTATGGTGTGGGATACATTATTTTGGCGGTAATGGCTCGATATGATGGATGAATTGAATTCTATACGCAAAATGATATTTAAAACTTAATAAAATAAATTGTTCTGACATACGTTAAATCAATTTTCGTACTTTTTAATGTAAATCAACATGCATGAAAAAAAAAACAAAAGGAAATAAGAAAATTGACAGTACCGTCAACTTTGTACCCCTTTTGTTCTTATTTCCCTTCCAAAAATACTTGCCTTGACAAGTCAGAAGTGAAAACGGACTGAGATATTATAAAAATATTACACAAGTTGTGTTTAACATAAAATTTTTTATGATTTGTTATGTAAAAAGTTAAAATTTATGTATTTTGATATGTATTGTACAAGAGACTATATAAAATTGAATTTTTATGCTTTCGTTTAAATAAAAATTTCAAAATACCATTAGAAATAGTAACTTTTTATTTTTCCGATTTTTTTGACGATTTTTAAAATTCGAAATGACGATTTTTTTCTTTTTTATCGGGATTTTGACGATTTTTTCCGAAATTCATCTGGCAGCCCTGGTCATGGCAAGGAATTAAAGTTTCACCTAGAACAATAAGACGAATGTAGTTTCTCTTCGTGGCTGCATCGAGCTACGCAAAACTTTTGTTTCGCAAAAGAATATAAAATCAGTTTTTGGAAAACCGTACTTTGGAGTGATGAATTAAAGTTTTGCCGCTGGGGATCTAAAGCTGAAAGTCCAAACCAAGCATTTATTCGTTTCTCGCGTTCTAAACAACTATCAAAAAAGTATAATCAATGTAATCGTATGTTTTAAGTTACATACTTAAAAGCGTTGCAAGCGTTGACGCTTGAAAAGCGTTGCAAACGTCGAAGAGCTGATCAAAACAAGTGAGAAGCAAATTTATTTTAAAGGTGATGTGACCAGTGTTGCCACGAAAAAAAATTTTTGTAACCAACATTTATGAAAAAAATAACCAAATTAAAAAAAAAATAACCAAATTTAAATGCATGTACTATTTATTTATTTTTTGTAATTTTAACTATAATTTGTACTTTAAGGTAACAAAAAAAAACATAAAAAAACGTATTTTACAACACAACTCCTAATACTAAAAAATAATTTTTTTTTAAAACTAAGCGTCATATTTTGCAAAAAGTAATGCAAAGAAACATAAGCTAATGCTACAATTTGTAAAATTTAAAATTTCAATACTTTACATTAAGTTTTGCAAGTTTAATTATTAATTTTTAATGTCTTAAACAAAAATAAAAAGTATATAATAAAAACAAAAAATTTTTCATTGGCAATAAAATAAGGAACTAGAAAGTTACTCTCTTAAATACTAAAAAACATGTAATTATATTACAATAAATATGGAGATCACTTTTACTTAAAATGTCACAGCTTGAGTTTTAAAATTTGTCTTTGGTAGACCAAACAAAATGGGCATTTTGCTGATTTTTGCACAATTCTTTTGCTTGCAATATATAACTAATTGTCTTAAAATCTAAATATTTTCAGTAAAAAAAAAATAACCAAAACAGAAAAAATCTACACATGTACACATTGAGAAAAAAAATAACCAATTTTGGTTAGAAATAACCAAAAACGGCAACGCTGGATGTGACTAGAAAAATGACAACTGAAAAAATATTTTTTATATGAAATTGACAAACCAGTGATGTTAACTTTTTTATTTCGATTACCGTACAGCCCTAAAAAAAATTACCGTTTTTTAGATAAAATTACCGTATGCTTTTGTCTTGTACAAATATAATTATATTTTCTTATTAAAATGGATTTATATTTATAATTCAATATATTTATTTAAAAATCAACAAAAACATAAGGATACAGGTAGTAATAATAAAATAAAGTAATTCAAATTTGTACTTTCAGTGAAATCTATTTATAGATTTTTGTAATATTTAAACTTTTTATAAAATTTTTTATTGGAAGATTTACTTCTAGTTAAATATAAAATGAATTTGAAATTTATTTTTGTATACCTCTGTTATATTCCACATTAGCCTTCCGTTGGAAAGCATAAATGTAAAATCATAGAGAGATATACAAAGAGACACTAGCAAAATGGAATGCATTTTCTGGCCTGCTAAAGCCTTCGTCAGCATTCTTTGTGTCTATTGTTGTTAATTTTCAAACCTTTCATATATATTTAACTTTTTAAATTAACTAAATGAGAATTTTTCCTCTTGCGAGTATTATTGTAAAAACTGTTTATAAAATTTTTTATTCGAAGATTTACTTCTAGTTTGAAAATTAAGCCTTAAAAATTTAAGCTTTTTAAAATTACCGTACAAAAGTAGAAAATACCTGCCTACCGTACGGAGGTCTAAATTACCGTACAATACGGTAATTACCGTGCGGTTAACATCACTTAAACTAAACGATAAAAAACTTAATTTAAAAAAATCAGCCGAGCTTACGACATTACCTCCGAAAATACATACATACATATCTATATACCGCGAAAAATCTTCACGTGTAACTTGAAATATATACATACTTGACGCTAAATACGTTTAGAAAACTATAAACGCGTTGACGCTAAAAAGCGAGGTGTGGATCTCCAGCTTAAGGGAAAACGGTATACATACATATATATGTAGGTATATGGCGTCTGATTAATCAGCAGCATCATCCAACGTATACGGTATACCAAAAAAAACAAATAAACACGGTAGTGGTAATGTAGTGGTTTGGAATGTGATTTCTTGGCACGGGATTGGGCCAATAGCCAGAATTTGTTAAAAAAAAATGGATCAATATTTATATAAAAATATTTTAGAAAATACTATAATACCATTTTCTGAAGTAAATTTGCCGCTTCTATGAAATTTTATCCACAATGATGATCCCAAACACACTTCACGACTTGTGAAGCGTTGTTCAGAGGAACAAAACATAAATGTTTTAAAATGGCCAACACAGTCCCCTGATCTAAATCCAATTGAGGACTTGTATAACGAAATTGAGAAAAGTTTGAAAGGAAAACAGCAAAAAGTTAAATGAATTGTAGGAAAACATTGAGGCGGCCTGGAATGCTAAACCCATTTACCTTTGCAGGCCTTCTTGTGATGATTAAAGATAAATTCATAATTATTTTACGAAAATTATAAAATTAAAAATTTAATAAAAAAAAAGTGGAGAATGCTTTAATTATTTAACGATTTACGATTTTCTTAATTTTTTTTATTTTCATAGATTTATGATTGCGTTTTGAGGGGGCGCATATCAAAGCAGCCAGGCTTAAAATTAAGTAGTGAAAAATTTTGTGTTTCTTTTTATACCTAGTAGGTACCTAAATAGAAAATAAATTGAATACCTAAGTTACTTTTCTGATGAATGTTTTAATTATATTATCACCGTATTCAAACACTGCAAAAAAATTTCAATTTAACACAAATTCTTCAGAATAATAACTATTCAACATTATTTCCTTACGAATTTGTAAACCATACACACTGGACCAAAACTATACTAAAATTAAGCCCCAATGTCTCTGGTACAATTTGCCAATTCTCATCCCTAGTTTATGATGATAACCTACATAGTATCGACAAACAGCAACAACAATTGATAATAACAACGTAAACATAAACAAAACGTAAATATCAGCAAAACAATACATAACAGCAAACACTATGCCGGTGCTGTTATTTTCTTTAACGTCTTCCTCTTATTTTGAAATTATGTATGTATTTTTTTGTTGTTTTCTATTTAATGTGAGTGAGCACGTTTTTCTTTATTTACAAAATTGTTGTATATGTTTTCTTCATTGAGAAACAGCTGTTGAGCTAAAAAGCAAAATCAAAACAAAAACACACGTAAAATAAAAAAACAAAAACAAAAAAAATGTTGAAAGAACATTTTTTTCATATGTACTTATGTCTGCTTTAGGGAGCGAGAATGAGGGGTACATTTTTTCATGTATGCAGTCAAGGCAAATCTTGAATTTGTAAACTGGTTTTAAGACACAGCCTTTTTTATACATTTAATAATTATTTTCATTAGCAAGACTTTTATATAAAATAAAACTGGTTTTTTCTCTTTCTTATTTATAGTTTAAAATCTGGTTTTAAATGACAACTCAATAACAACTGCAACAACATTAACAATAATACAACAAACACCACAAACAACATTTACCAAAGAGGCCGTTTAAGCGATATACATATTTCGTTTAAATTGGCCGGCTCTACTGTTGCTGCTAATGATTAAAGGCAGGCATCTTTTTTTGGAATTTAAATAAAACTGGTTTTTGAAAACGGAACAAGTTTACCCGGTTTTTCAATTTCTGAACTGAAGTTTTTTTCCCTGGCCGCCGCAACCGTTGTTGTTGCCAGTGGTTTTTGCTAACAAGTTTTTGGCTATGTTCAACGTAAAATATTGTTGTTTTTATTACTTTTTTAATTCTGTTTTCAACAACTTTGAACAGTTTAGTCGTTCATCTAATATGGCTCAGGTGAGTTTAAACAAAACTAAATAAATAAAATACAGTAAATTAAATATTTGAAAAATACAAGAAATTAACAAAATTTTAAATAATAGCAAAAATGCTAAATGTAATTTGAAATTTAAAGTGTTTAAAGAGTGGTGTGTGAATAAGAATTAAGTTATTTGCGAAATTTATGGTGCTTTTTTTGGCGGACTTTTTAAATAATAGGTAAACCCAACAAATTTGTGATATGTTATAAGTTGCATACTGACAAATACAGTGGCTCCAACGCATAATCGGACAAGAGTTTGACTGATCTAAATATGCTCTGAACAAAAACGAAATATACTTACATATGTATGTATGTATGTACATAAGTTAGAGTGGGTTCACACGCTGCGCTTTGTCGCCGCGACTCTGCTGACGTTCTATTTTGGCGTTCCCTCTAAATTCATGGTTTCATCCAAGGTGAATTTATACTAGGTGACAGCATAGCGCCAGCTGATTATTCGTGGTGAAATTGAAAATGTCAAAAAGTTGTTTACAAATAGTCAAAGTTTATTGTTTGTATTGTTGTATTGTTTGTTTTCTTTATTTTATGCCAGATGTTTTTGACAGTAACGAAAGTTTTTACAAAAAATGCCTGTTGTTCTTGCCTTGTTGTAATTGTTGTAGCAATGCTGTCACCTAGTATTTAATTTCACCATGGTTTCATCATCGCATGATGAAACATTTGTTGCACCATTCTTGCGACATTTTGACATTAAATTGTTCATTACTCCTATTTCACTCATTCGCAGATGTGTTGCCATATAGCATCTAGTTTTTAGTTTTGGAAATTTATGGAAAATATGTGTAATAATAATATATTTTTGCATACAGCAGTTTTTATTTTGTGGTCTAGGGTATTTAAAAGGCGAATATTTGAAGGTTTGTTATATGTATTTTATGTATACGTAAAGAACCAACACTGGCTACACTGCTAGTAAACAGCGTTGCCATATATGAAGTTTTCTCTTTTTTGCAAGGTTTTCGAGAGGTAAAGTGTTTTTTTATGAACTTTTTTTTTTTTTTTTTGTAATTCAAAAACTATGAATACTTTTCACAAAACTCACAGGAAATGTCGACAATTATTCGTCCTTTAACGACCGTAGTCGTTGTAGTTTTGGGACTAGTCCCGTGTTATGCAAAGCTGGATATATGGTACAGTCCTAGGACATCGTAATGTTAAATGGACTAGTTTTTTTTTCGTACAAATGGATTATGTTTTGAGTACTCCTGGTCCATTGTGGAGTAGTCCATACATGCGTGTATGGACACTCGCGTTTTTTGCAGGGAAACTGTTCATCTAACTCGCCCTTCAATAGGGCTATTGTTTCGCGTGCTGTGTGACACCGTCTTGTTAAAACCACATGTCAGCCAAGTCCGGCTCTTCCATTTTTGCAAAAAATTGTAATCGCTCCGTAGCGCTCGCCATTCAGAGTAACGTTTCTACATTCGTCGCCTTTGAAATGTGACCGACCCATAATCCATACCAAACAGTGCATTTTTCGGGATGCATTGGCAGTTCTCTGCTGTTTATGTATCCATATGTACAACTTGAAATAAGCTTCGTCCTTTTTGATAAAAAAAATTCAATGATCTGCAAGCGTTGTTTATTTGTAAGTCGATACATGGTTAAATTATAGACCAAACTGAAAATATTTAACAGTAACATGTTACACGAAAACAGGTGAGCTGTCAAATACAGTCTTACCAAAAAGAAAGTTGCTAAATCACCCTTTATAAACCGATCTTAAGGCATTTTATAAAATATATCCAATATTAAGGCACAATTAATTGTAAAACAAAAAAATCTCTTCTTTTTCTCTTGCAGAACCATGGCTTTGATCACTTTATAGATGTCGACAATACTACCATTAAGCCCAGCCCTCAGCGTGTACGCAACATATTGACTTTAGAGGAAAGAGTGGCCGTTATCAATGCCTACGATCAATGTCCCATGTACAAGAAAGTAGCGCGCATGTTTAACTGTTGTTGGGAACAAGTAAAAAATATCATTAGAAATCGTGCAGCCATTATGGATTTTTATTACGAAACCATGAATAAAAGAGAAAAACTCGATGCCGATCCTGAAATGCAAATGGATTTAAAACAGAAAAAAATCAAATTTCTAGGCGAATGTGTGTACGAGTGTATACAGCGTTTGCAATATCATGCAAAATTACCCATAACCGAAGAATTGATACGACACAAAGCTTTGGAATTCTTAGATGTTTTGCGTATACCGGGATTTTCGCCGACAAAAAAATGGCTAAATTTATTTAAGGCCACCTACAATATTACCCTGTCTAACAAACAGATTTCCATATACACTACGCCACACAATTCGTTAGATATAAAAGATATTATGACCTATTGTAGCATAGAGAAAACCGGAAAATCATTGCTGACGAAATACATTAAGGATGATGTTGAGAATGCCGAATATGAAACGAAACGTTTGCGCAAATTGAATTTCTTGCAAGAGGCTCTTAAGGAATATTCGCTTAGAGTTAAGTTTCATCATAAATCAATGAAATTGGATATGGCTTCTTTGCGGTCAGTGGCAAGGGAATTTAATGAAATTCTAAAAGTACAGGATTTTGAACCCACTATAGAATGGATTGTAGAATTTATGAAATTGCACGATAGAGAAGATGATATGACAAATATCAAGAGACCGCCTTTGAGTTTGGATCTAAAGGACATATTGAGTTATTGCAGTCGTATGCAACACAAAGCTAAAGACAATACCGTAACGCTGACGCCCAAAGAGACTGCACTACAAATGCGTGTTATGCCCAAATATCCGGGGAAAAATTTCTCCGATTCTGGTTTAAAGTTTCAACAAAATCCCATTATATATTTAGATGAGGAAGTGACAGGGGAAAAGGATATCAAACCAAATATTAATGAAATACGAGTGGAGAGGCCTCAGATAGAACAACCGCCACCTTTAAAAATCCGTAAAATTGAATCAATTAACAATGATCCGGAACTACAGCGTAAATTTCAAACCAGCATTGAAATACACAAAATGCCCACGCTCACCATTAGAGAAATACCGAAAGAACCACCCAATCCACTGGCTCAAACAATCGTTTACATACAAAAAGTTCCTGCTAATGCACCCAAAGAAAATCTGTCACGTCTAACACCTCAACCAGCCAATATGCATATAAAAGAAGAGTCCCTAGAGGACAATAACTATATATTGCCCACCAACATCATAATAACAACACCTCCACAATTGCGTATACAGAAAGTACATCAACAACTGTCTCCCTCCTGCCTATCGCCAGTACTACAACAACATCCTTCCCCTCCTCGGCCATCGTCCTATAAATCGGAAGATAATGATAGCGAGGCATTACCGCGTCATGTTAACAATTTTAAGGATGTGCTTTTGCTGCTCAAACCTTTGGAGGAGTATGCCATGCTTAAGGAAAATTATCGTGCTATTGGTCTGATAACACAGCTGGAAGAGGTTTTGAAAAACGAGCCCGAAGAAGAGAATACCGGAGATGAAGAGTTTATCGGTTGAATTAGTTTATCGGTTTGATAAGAAAAATTACCTTGTTTTAAATGTAATTTTTGTATAAAATTCTAAAATCGTTAATGTATTTTGTTAATAGTCTTAACTTAGTAGTAAACAAAAGCTTTATGTTCCTTTATTTACTACGTTATTTTATTAATTAATTAATTCATTAATAATAGTTATTTAAGTAAACTTAAGCTAACCAAAATCTAAAATAAAATTTTGAATTATTATTTGTTAATAGAAATTTAAATTTTGGCTAAGGAGAAATGTAGATTGTTGTAATAATTTTTAATAACCTAATTACAGTAGTAATGGAAATATAGTAGCTTCAAGCGAAACTTACTTACTGGGCAGCAACTCATAATCATAACCACAGCCACTCTAACTCTACTTTTAACGTAGTACCAGTAGTAGCCTGGTACCTGAAGTATTTAGTTTGGGCTATAGGGCCCTAGATATCCAACAGTCGAATCTACTGATTCATTGATATCTATTGATGGTTTCATCACCAATATATACTTTACCATTACCAATATAATCGTACATGAAAGTGATTTATTAAACCGCCAGGAGCTCGTTTTAGTAATTTACAATGTTTAAAAGCCCATTTATTTCCCCTACTTCCATTTTCGATTCGAAATTTATTGTTGGAGGATTAACTCGTTGTTATGAGCATTTTAGTGGTTGCTTAGACCTCATGTCAGGAAACCTTTTCCCAAAGACTACAATAAAAGCGATTGAGAATTACAAACACTCTAGCATCAAGACTCCATTTTCAAACCGACATTGAAATTTATTAGTGGATAAACGTAGTTCCTATGCGTATATCACTGGTTGCTTAGACCATATCATCATGAAAGTTAAGGATATTTGACAATAAAACCATTTGCAAACATATCACAGCATTGACAAGACACCAACATAAAAATTTTAATTTCTCAATAACTTGTTAATCGAGAATAGAAGCATGAACTGTAAACACTTATATTTTAGACGAGAACGAGCACACGATGACTGATCAATCTTTATTCAATAATAATTTTTTAAGTCTTTAAGTCTTAAAAAGAACCTCGATCTATGATCACTCATACACCTGGGGCCAAATTAGCGCATTCGATATCGAGTAAAAAGTATCGTAATTTTCTTATTTGAGATTATGCCATTAGATATCGAGCAAGAAATTTAGATGTGTGTGAAGATAAATTTGAAATTTAACTCCCTAAACACAAACCATTTACGTTAACAGAGTCATGTTAACTATTTAACAGAGAAAATGTTAAAGTTTCAAAATTCGGTATATAATTTTATTAATGATATTTTTACATAAAAACAGTCCGAAAAAATTCAAAAAAAATCAGCATCTATAAAAAATGTCTCAGAAAATTTAAATAAGTAAAAATATTACACTAAAAAAATTTTTTTATAAAGATTTTTGGAAAAAATAACTTTTGAAATTTGAAAAAGGACTATGCTCCTTTTCTCACAATTCTTTGAGAGTGGGCGGAAAAAAGTATTGGGAGCGATTCCTGGTATGATCTAGATAAATGCCTTATACTCAGAAGTTCTAACAGTTTGTTTTTTTGCCCCTTGCACCACTACGGTGCCTGCTAGTCAACAGACAAACATCAATCCTTTAACCAGTGACTGGTGGTTCGAAGTTTTTTCTGTAATTATCATTTTTATTAATTTCTATTTATAGTTGTTTTTCCTTTCGTATTCAATTCCTACTTCAGTAAAAATAATTTAATGAAAATTAAATTTAATGAACTCAAGCCTAACTAAAAAAAATATCAAAAATTAAATATTAACAGTTCAACTATAATTATTCTATAAAAACAGCTAAGACACAAGCCATAATGTTTACATGTGTACGAAAGTGGACAACAAACATAATAAACAAATGTATTCAGGTTTTCGAGACGAAGTCTTGACATGAATACGAAAGGAAAAAAAACTGAAGAAAAGGAAAAACAACTATAAATAGAAATTAATATGTAAATTCAACCAACAACCCAGGTTCGAATCCCAGTCAAGAAAAATTATCAAAATTAAAATTTTTTCAAGTTGTAAAACAATTCCTACTTCAGTAAAAATAATTTAATGAAAACTAAATTTAATGAACTCAAGCCTAACTAAAGAAATATCAAAAATTAAATCTTAACAGTTCAACTATAATTATTCTATATTTACAATAATTACAAAAAAAAAATTCCTACTTTATTGTTTTAAAAACTAGCAAATAAAATATATTTTTTTTCTTTAATAACATGTAACACTAAAATGTTTGCCTCATTTTGTTTTACGACTCATTTCAATAAGTTGTATTTAGCAATGCAAAGAGAAATGTAATAAGACAGAAATGCAAACATGATTAAATGCTTTGTGGAACACTTTGCACACTTACTTTGCAGGAGAGAGAAAATAATTTACAAAAAGTTCATAGTCTTAACAAAGACAGCAATATCTCTGCAAAAATTTCCTTAGTGTAAAATGAGATTTGCAAAGAATATTGTGGAATAGAAACAATTATCTCTTTGCAAAAAAAAAATGCAATTTGCCAAGTGCGTAGTGAAAAGTTGATAAATTGTTTGTGGTATAGGGCCCAGATCTATCATATTTCAGACAATGGGAATCTAAAATGTTTTCTATTAATTACAGGTTGAAGAAATCATCAATATAACAACTATATTCTGCTTACATTATATTTCCAACTAAATTAAGTGCCTATATATATCAGTTTATGCAATTATAGAGCACATTCTTCACGCCATTAACAAACTATGTACACCAAAAACTCGACAAACAAAAATCGATAATTTTTCACTCTGAACAAAAAAAAATTTTTGCATTAATTATTAAACAAGTCAACGAACAACACAGAATCTTAATTGTATTTCAAAACACCCATAGCTCTGACAAATTAAATCAGAAGGATACCTTTGCTATATACGAAAGTACAGGCAGCCTGCCAGCCAGACAGTCAGCCAACAACCCCTAAAAAAACATTGCCCAAAAAGAAGGATATTTCTCTGCTTACTATATACGAGTACTATACATTATTAAATATTTATGTATGCATATACAGAGGAAATGGAATGGTGTCTATATATTTATATAGGTATGTATATAAATGTAAAAGTAAATAATATCTTTAACAGACAACCCAACTTCTAGGCTACATATTAAGACCGTGACATCTTGTGTTCAGTTGCCTTGAAAACCTATCAGCATTTTTGAAGCTGTAATGGGAATTTAAAATTTATCTCAGATATAAAACCTGAAAAGAAGCTATACAAATTTAAATTAATGGTTCCAACATCAACTGTGTGTATGGATACATACAGTAAAACCAAAGAACTAGCCATAAAGAGAAAGGCCATTAACCGGATGGGCGTTTGAGTTTATCAGTCTTAATTCAGTATGAAAATCTGCCCATTAATGTACTTGTGTACTAGCACGTTCGTGTACATACATCTCTAGCTAACATTTGCCTTTACTGCATGATGTGTTGTGGAGCTGAGGCTCTCTTTCTCTGTTCAATGTTTGAACCTTGTCTTTTGTTCATTTTTTGAAAGTATGTATTCCAAATAAAGCATTAAGCAATTTAAAACTGGCTGTCATTTATCGTACAATATATTTTTTTATGTGTAGAACCCCAATCGGTTTAAATGACTAAACAACAAAGAGACTGACAGACAGACAGATAGACAAACAGACAGATATACCGACCAACCGACCAGAGGCAGCAGATTAAATCAGTGACAGAATGAGTGACTTAGCAACCAAGCAGGAAACCAAAAACATCGTACATATACATATATTTACAGTGACAAGCAAAACTGTTCAGTTAGTTGTGTTTGGTAAATATTCATGTGTGCAATCTATATTTATAACTTTAATTAAAAAAAAAAAGAAAAGTGTAAGAATTGTTTTTCAATTACATGTTCGCAAATCATTAGGTTCTAAAGGCCTGCAACATGACTGAAACGACTAATCGACGACTGAACCCTTTATACCAGGAGTGCCCAAGCCATCTACTCTTGGTGCTCTTTTGTATTTGTAAAAACTCTTAGCTATAGGCTGTGTGTTTTGTATACTCATTACAGTACTCAGCACTAGCAATACGAAATACACAAACAACTTTGGCTTATTTGTTTTTTTTTTTGTCGTACTTCACTCTATACACGCAAGCGCAAAGCAACAACACTTTCGTATGCTCTACTCCCAGCTAGCATTTGGATGATTGTTTGACGAGCGCGATCATTTCGCGACTCTTTTTTTAATCGTTCAGACGATTGTTAGAGTAGATTCATATTTTTCGAATCGTCGTTTACGCAAATTGGTGAGCATTGGAAAATTGTTTACAGTCAACGATCGTATTTAGCTCTTCAAAATGATACTTTCACAACACTTTATTCATGCTGGTGACTTACTTAGGAAGGGTAATCGAACCAAGAAGTGTGACGGAACCAAGACGAAGGATTTGACTGATATAAATATAATTTATTGTTTAACTAATACTACTAATACTACAAATAAAAAAATATTAAATATAATAAATATAAAACACAGAACAATCCTTTTTATTCTGAAGTATATTTTAGGATCAATTGAAAAACTTCTTGGCGATCGTTTCAAGACTCTTTGACGCATCGTAGAAGACTTATTAAGGCGATTGTTTGAAGGCTCTTTTGAAGTAGGAATAAAAGAGTATTACACGATTTATTTCAGCGCATCGTAGACGACTCATATGGAAGAGTCGCCGTCATGACACAGTTTCTCCCGTTGCACTAAACTTCCGCGATCGGAATACGACATCGCGGACGATTAATATAGAGTCTATACACGCAAGCGCAAAGCAACAACACTTTCGTATGGTCTACTTTTAAACATTGGTGACTGCGATCGTCAATGTAGATTTTGTGTTTGTTTAACGTATGATACCGTTTAAAAAAGTGTGTTTTTCTTTGTATGTATTGGCTTTTACAACAAAAAATACTGAATAAAAATTTGTTTTTATTTAAATGGATTGGTGTTTGCTCTTACATAAGCAACTTTTGGGCACTCCTGCTTTAGAAAAATAAGAACACATCTCTTTGCTAAATTCTCAACACCAGTACTAAATATTTTGTGCAAAGTATCGATTTAATGCTGAGTTCTTGAGAACGTAACTCAGGACTGAATTTGCAAATGAGTTCCCAATAAGTATTTGACATTGTTAAAGAAGGAATAACTAATTAATTTAGTTTTGTGATGCAATTTTAAACAGAAAAAAGTTATGGTTGTAAAACAACACGTGTGTATGTATATCCACAAATATATGCGGCTTAAAATCAGCTGACAGCTGGCTAATGAACAATGTCTCAAGATATGAAAAATAAAACATTTAAGAACTGAAATTTTGAAAATTTAATGAAATTACTAGAAACTTATATCAAAAACGACGGCTATTTCCAAACCGACTTTTCGGCAAAGGCGTTTTTTAAACATTATGGTGCAAAAAGAAAAATTAGTAATTTAGATCCAGAATAGATACATTCACTCATATTTCGAATCAATATTTTACAAAAAAAAACTGAAAAAATCATTTAATCGAGAAAAGGAGTTCGATTTGACTAGCCTGTTTTTTTCAGCTCAGCTGTTGTTTAACATGTTCAGTTTGATCTATAATTTAACCATGAATCGACTTATAAAACGGACCACGCTAGCAGACTATAAAATTTCATTATTAAAATTCATACTCGGTTAAGAAAGTGCATAGTGCCCTTCTTCCATTTTATGGTCAGTTGGGCGATCATCTGTGGTGACTTTATAAATTTACATTATTAGATATTAACACGCATACATACGTAGATTGCGGACAAAGGAAAATATCACAGCTGCGTTGTTGATAACTGTGAATTAACGATTCGAAAAGTTTTGCGGAAGGATTTGGGAGTAAAACCTTTTCAAACCTTTCAACATACAATCGGAAAATTGTGTTTAGCGACCAAGCTCATTTCTGTTTGAAAGGATACGTAAAACACTCAAGCAATTGTTGTATTTGGTGTGAAGAGTAGCAAGAAGCATTGTACTGTTTCTTGATTATGGGCCGATGGCCGACATGTTGGAGAAATTTGAACCATTTGAGGCGTAGCCGCGAACAACATTTACATGAAATCATCTTTAAACATTGAATTATATAGACCTTTCTATTGACTCAAATAAAGATTTCATACATTTCTCTAAATCTCATGTGTTTATTTCAGATCAAGTCTAGATGTTTTATAAAATGACTAAAAAATCATCAGCAACAAATAATAAATAAAAATCGATTTTTAATCACTCATATTTCTGGCCAAAACTCGATTTCTCATACAATAAAATCTACAATCTCTATAATATTATAAATCAGCATTTAATGAAAAAGATCTCGTTTTCTAAACACTCATGTTTCAGATAAAAATTCGATCTTTGAAAAAAAAAAAATACTCCAAAAATATGAATTTTTAATAACTTTGTAAATAATCCTTTCAATGAGCAAAGAAGATCGATCTATGTTCAAAATTTGATCTATCATAAGGACCTGCACAACCTAATTTTAATAGTCAATAACTTTGAAAATAAGCTTTATATCGATAAAGGAATCTCAATCTATGATAATTATTGCAAACAAAAAAAAAGTTAAAAGTTGCAAAATGAGACAATAAATGACGTTGACTTATTGTACGGGCTTATGAATACAAATTTCAATATTTATAAAAGGTTCTCTAACTGCTCCAACGTTAAGGACATTTCATCTGCTTTAAAAGCTTAAAAAATCTGTCATTAAAGACGTTTTATCCTTTAGAACACAGTGGGACAGAATCAAAATCTTTTTGAAACACATTTGTCATTTTTGAATGACCCATTTGATGTGGATAAAATCTAACGTGGACATATTAAAAATCTTGCCATAAGATATATCGAATTTTTGATAAAGTAAGTTTGTATTTAAGCTTTATTATTATTTCACTAATAATAAAAATGGTACCGTGGAGGTCTGAAAAGTACATTTTATTTATATAGTTGGTACAAAATCCAAAAACCCATTTTCCATCACTGCTCCAAAGTCCCAAAAATTGTGTGTTTTTTTTTTTAATTTTGACCAAAAAGCCCGCATTTTTTAGAAGCTGGTAAAATACTTTAAAAATAAATAAAGAACACATTAAGGTTTCCTTACTGTATTTTGTTTTGTAAAACCAGATTTTGGGTTTTAAAAAATGTGATCTAAAGTGAAAAAATTTTATTTGGTCAAATTTGGAATGACGTAGATGTAACATATTGTTAGGAAATTGTATTTCAAATTAGGTTTAACGTTTTGTAATGGCTGGTACTAGGGATGCCAATCGGGAATGGTTTTAATAAATCCCGGAATCACATTGGAGATCTACATAAATATTAAGTAAAAATTAAAGTAAAGATAAAGTACATATTATTTTTTTAAATAATTTCTTAAAAAAATCAACGTGTTTAGCGTTTTGTCAGACAATCTGGAACGTATTTTGTTTCCTACGTAGGCCGTTGTAGAAAAGCACCTTTCGCACTCTACACTGGTTGGTAAAATAGTCTGCAAGTATTTGTATGTGGTATCTAAAATTTGTCCCCTTATACCTTCAGATACATACGAACATTTCAATTTCGTTATTTAGCTTTGAATTGAACTCATCCTCATCCTAATTTGTCTTATGGGGCTTCTGCATTGATCAATAGCTTTTGCACTTGGCATTCGGAGAGCCATTAGAGTCAAGCAAAAAGTGATGCCAAGAACCCTTGTCACCATTTTTGGTTTTATGTTCCACAAAATTAATAGTTCGTTGTTATTTTTATAAATTAAATTTTATTTTTTGTATTAATAGGAGGATTTATTTGGCCGATATTATCATAATGCCAACACCAATATACGGCTTACGCCTAAAGGAGTCTCGTCAAGGAAGATCCACCGACCTATACCTTCGTATGGAAAACCGGACTTTCCGAACTTCACCCCTGAGTTTAATGGTCCCCACCAAATTTGTATTTATAGACAACAGTGTAATAAAGTTGCTTTTTAAAAGGTTCTTAACAGGCTGTATCAAAAATTTTTAATTTTTTACAGAATGTACAAAAACAATATTAGTATTGAGAAAATAAGTTAAAAGAAAACGGGATTATTAAATCCCGAAAATCTCCGGGATTTAAAATTAAAAAGTTCCCCTTTGGCATCTCTAGATGGTACCAACATACAGCATGTTTATCAACATAAATCCTGATTATCAACATTTGCATTAGTAGAAATTTCTATTTACAAACATTGTTGATAACACGTGGTTATTAACAAAGTTGTAAAGTAGGGCAACATTAAGTTTTAGCGGCCATAGAGAGGAACTTTCAATTGTCTTCTCTAGATGCCGCCGGAAATTACTGGAATATGGCACTAGTGTATAAATAAAACAAACAGGGCCACTCAAAGTCTAGTTTATTGTGAGTCATCGTTGAGTGAACATCAAAACGTTCTCAATCTATAATTTACATAAGTGTGTGTAAAGTTAACTGTAAAAGAAGAGTAAAAGACAGAGTGTTTATTAGACAATCTTATTTTTCGAGATTAAGGTCAGTTTTTTTATTTTTATTTTTTTATTTTTCTATTTTTTCCAATATTTCGCTACACAATGTGTAGCATCTTCAGGGAAACAATAACAAAATTAAGAAATTTAATTTTAGATACCTATATTTTCTTTAAACCACTTTTTTTTGTTATTGTTTCCCTGAAGATGCTACACATTGTGTAGCGAAATATTGGAAAAAATAGAAAAATAAAAAAATAAAAATAAAAAAACTGACCTTAATCTCGAAAAATAAGATTGTCTAATTAATAAAAAGGTCGAACAATCAGTTAAATAAACAGAGTGTTTATTTAAATTGTTTTTGTGTACATTTGAATAAATAAACACTAGATACCTATATTTTCTTTAAACCACTTGACGTTGTATTTTGCAATTAAAACAAATCCGGTTTATTTAAAGGAAATTATACAACGTTTTTAAAAGTTAAAAACGTAAAAATATTTATCCAATAGGAATTGCTTTATTGAAATGATCTTTGTGCACATAGCTTTCAGAAAAAGTCAAAATTTAAGCATGCAAAAATCGATAATTTTTTTAAATTTTCCACCGATATGTTACAGGTCTAAACTGAGTTAAAGGTTAAAATAATAGTTTCAAGCCAACAGAGTTTCCAAAAACTTTATTATGTATCTGATACGTCTAAACTAGAACTTTTATAGAAAGTCAGACCAAAGATGTTTGTTAATACGAACAACAACGGCAATGTGATAATCTTCATGCCTTTTAGGAAGGCTTACTTACATATTTATACATTCAATCTTAAAAACAGGTATATAACAAAGATAACTTAAATTGAACACAAAATTAAAGAATCAAACAAATTTTACACCCCACTGTAATTCCACAAATACACCAACATAATAAAATTATATAAATTTGTGATTGTATGTATGTGTAGGTGTGTTTGCTAGTGTTTGAGTTTTTGAGAATTGATTACGGTCTTCGTTTTAGTGCCACTACGATAACTTATTGCTGAGCCATTGCCATAATCCCTAAAATATTTAGATATTGTATACTATGTACGAACATTTCAACATGTAACACATATTTCTTTTCTGTTATATTTTTCTCGTTTCACAATAAACTGAACGAATCGATGTTTGAAACCTCATTTCATCAAATTTTTGCCATTAATCCATAATATTTTCAACAAAAAAAAAACACATAATAATAATAATGAAAACCTTCCCTTCTGTTGCAGCGTTTCCATCATTACCAATACATAGATAGACACAGTATCGAGTATCTTTTAGATTAACTATCTACAAAATTGATGTATCGCCACAGTTGAAATTGTAGCTTTAAACCCTGTGCTCTATCTATACACATAATGGATATAAAAATGGGTTTATCGTAAGTAGTAAAAGTAAATAAAAACTCGTACGAGTAAAACTCAATTTACAAAATTTTCCATTAAACACCACATCCGTCATTGTCTATGCTGTACTTACTCGTATATGGCTCTACGAGTACGAACAGGCGGACGTTATTCATTTTTTTTAGTGGATGTTAAAACATGTTCTTTTCTTATACTCGGTCTGGGCAAAGTTTAATTACATTTATTTCATACTTGAATACTCGTACTATACTCGTATAAGTACATAAGGTGTAGATAATTTGCTTAAGCAATTTTAAAACCAGTGTGTATATATGAATACTTGTTTACTCGTATGTAAAGTAAGTCTAGATTATGTTATGGAGAGTAAAAAAAAAACTAAAGTGAGGCCTGTTTTAGTTCTTATCTCTGATGTAATATAATTGCAAAATGAGTATCTCTAAGTTTTAAATAATGAAATATTTTATGTTTGATATCCCAAATTGTCTGGTATATACAGTTTAGTTGAAGATAATCGTTCAGTTCTGGTCCACATTCTAGTTTAAGTTCTAGTAAAGGTTTTAGTTCAGGTACTATTCGAAGTTCCAATTCAGGTTCTAGTTCAGTCATAGTTTAGATACTAGTTTAGGTTCTTGTTAAGGTTCTCATTTCAGTTCTAGTTTGGGGTCTAGTACAGATTCTAGTTCATGTACTAATTCAGGTTCGAGTTCAATCATAATTCAGATTCTATTTAAGGTTTCACTTTAGTTTCTAGTTCAGGTTCTTGTTCAGGTGTTAGTTCAGGTACTATTTGAAGTTCAAATTCAGGTTATCGTTCAGGTTCTCGTTTAAGTTCTAATTTAGGTTCAGGTTTTAGTTCAGGCATTTGTTAAGGTTCTACTTTAGATTCTAGTGCAGGTACTAATTCAGGTTCAGTCATAATTCAGGTTTTGGTTCAAGTACTATTTGAAGTTCCAATTCAGGTTCTAGTTCAGTCATAGTTTAAATTCTAGGTTAGGTTCTTGTTTAGGTTCTCATTTCAGTTCTAGTTTGGGGTCTAGTACAGATTCTAGTTCATGTACTAATTCAGGTTCGAGTTCAATCATAATTCAGATTCTATTTAAGGTTTCACTTTAGTTTCTAGTTCAGGTTCTTGTTCAGGTGTTAGTTCAGGTACTATTTGAAGTTCAAATTCAGGTTATCGTTCAGGTTCTCGTTTAAGTTCTAATTTAGGTTCTAGCTCAGGTTCTAGTTCATGTACTAATTCAGGTTCGAGTTCAGTCATAATTCAGATTCTATTTCAGGTTTCACTTTAGTTTCTAGTTCAGGTTCTTGTTCAGGTGTTAGTTCAGGTACTATTTGAAGTTCTAATTTAGGTTCTAGCTCGCGTTCTAGTTTAAATACTGTTTCAGGTTCTAGTTCAGGTTTCAGTTCAGATACTAGTTCTGGTTCTAGTTCAGGCACTTGTTAAGGTTATACTTTAGATTCTAGTTCAGGTACTAATTCAGGTTCTAGTTCAGTCATAATTCAGATTCTAGTATAGGTTTTAGTTTAGTTCAGATTCTAGTTCAGGTTCACACAACCATGCAAGAAGACTAAGACTATGCTACGATGATTTCTGCAGAAGTTATCATAATAAAGCAGAGGATGAAACCGTTTTACATCTTCTATGCCAATTTCCAGCAATGGTTGCATTACGTAATATGTTTCTAGGACAACGATCCTTTAATAATCTCTCTGAACTATCAGAGATAGAGTTAGAGCGTAGTGATGCCTTCAGTAAGAATATCAATAGGCTACCGCGATCGGTTACATAAACCATTTACGGCGGAAATTATTTGATCGTTAAATTGACTCGAAGAAACCTTCTCCATCTTTGAAACTTTCTATATTCGGATTCTTTAATTTTTTCTTTCTTGTTTCCGTCTTTCATTTATTTCTATCCACCTTTGTTTCTCATTCTTATCTTTTCAGGCAACACAAAGGGAACAGCTGAATGGACCCTAGTGAACTGTGCATTGTGCGGCCGCCTTTCAAATTTAACCTAACCTTACCTAGTTCAGGTTATAGTTTAAAAGTTTCGTTTGTGTGGATAAATTTTAAATTTAACTAAAATGGATAAAACTACATATTATACACCAAAGTCCAATAGGCATTTTAAAAGCCCCGATAATTTAGATCTTTTCTTTAGGATATGTTTTTCCCATTATCGTCCAGAAAATTTGTGCCCATTATCCTTTAAATATTTTTGCTCTTTTTTTAATAATAATATAATTAACAAACACAAACTGCGAAGCTTTTTTGGCTTATCTGCAGAAAACATCCAGAGTCTTTGGCGGGAATCGAACCCGCAACCCTCAGACTGATAGTCCGGCGCACTATTGCCTAGTCTATCGGGGCGTGCCCGTAGTGGCCATGTAAAAGAAATTGAGTTCCATACGTAATGGCATCGAACGTACTTTCACAGGAATAAAGAATTTCATTGATATCCAAAACCGTTTTTGTTTTATTTAAAAAAACTTTTGTAGAGCTCTTATTAAAAACCCGATACATACCTTTGATAAATTGCTTCGGTAGGTAATACTAAGTGTGTCATGACTTACATATAAAAAAAAAGTATGATCCGAAATAGTTTAAAGAAGTTTAATAATAAAAAAGCTTTAAAATAAATACCAGAAGTAGGTAATTAAATTTCCGCCTGTTTATTTGAAAAACAACCTTCGTTATCTCACTCAATTTTATCAATACTCATTATAGAGTGTGCTTAATCTAACTTTTATAATAAATTCAATCGATGTATGTACGTATTTATTTTCTCTCTCTCTCTCTCTCTCTCTTTCTATGCATTAAAAATATAATTAATGTTTTATAAAAAATAACGGTAAAATGACCCCATAGGAGATAAAGTCATTAATATTAAAAATATGGCAGATACCCAAAATGAATGAGGCAACTTAACCGTACACAAAGAATAACTGGAATAGAACTGGTTACCAAGCCCAAGAAGGCGAATAAACGCATGCCACCCACTTTTTTTAATACAATTTTCATTTCTGTCGAAACACCAAGGCGGGGAGTACTCGCTTCGCTCGCTCGTACATAGAACACAGTGCGTTGCGGTGCGAGTATATATGTATATTATAATACTCGTATCCTTAGTTATATAAATGGTGAGGTATATATAGGAAAGTTTTATTTTTGCAACCCTCCTCAAAACACATTAAAAATGAGGATAGATTATATTGACGTTAACACTTGGGGCACATACAAAATATCGTATAGCAAATAACTTGTTTCAAGGACTTTTCTCAAAGTTGTGCTTCTCT
This sequence comes from Bellardia pandia, assembly GCA_916048285.2. Lineage (NCBI taxonomy): Eukaryota > Metazoa > Arthropoda > Insecta > Diptera > Calliphoridae > Bellardia > Bellardia pandia. Next base: position 28,280,315 of record OU696531.1, read on the forward strand.
GCAGTATTTTCTTGCCTTATGGTAAAGGGAAGCAACGACCCAAACGTCTGTCATGAAGAATAAAGTATTTTTGTTAACGAGTAACAGAAATGAGAAAACCAAGAAATTGGTTTGTTATCAAGAAAGGAAAATCAAAATGAAACTTTAATTTTACCAAAGGAAAATTTCAGTTTTTTTTTTTTTGTAAGACCTTTTTGAACCTCTAGCAAGAAATTCCAATTCAACTTTTAATGGCATGATGAAATAAAGAAACAAAAAGTATAAAGAAGACCCAGCATTGAACAAAGAAGTCTTGACAGCCACAAAGAGCAGCTGGTCTTGTTTGTGATTAAAGTGAATGGCTGGTAGTTTTCAAGACATCTTTAATTTTATACTTATTCTACAAACATGTACGAATAGAGAGCATGATGCCATCATAACAGCTGCATAATGTTTTAAAGTCATGGATTAATACAAACCCACACTTGATTGGCATGACTATATTCACTTACTCAGTCAGTCAGCCAGTAACTAAGACTTGTTCTACCTACAATTATCTACTATTTATTTTTGAAAGTTTTAAATAATCATCGAACTGAAGAGGGTGTGGAACAAGTTTTCATGTTTTGAGATTACAACACTTTAGGAATACTAAACAGTACCCCAAAAAAGCAAAATCAACTAAACTGAACTGTACAGAATATAAAGAAATATCGATATTTATGGAAACATTCAAATCTGTATGTACAACGACCACTCAACAACTATAGTATACAGAAAATGTATATAAAAATAAAACGAAATACCGAACGCCCCAACAAAAACTGACAACTGAAAAGCCATGAAAGTTTACACAGAATATACGAGTAGATGCAATGTGTATGTATATGTACGTAGTCGTACAGAGAAATGGGAATGGAAATGGTTCATGTTCATTCCACTGCTTTCCTCTGTCCTTGCCTCTCGCCTCTCTCACTCAGTGTTCAGTGATTATTGCCCCTAGAGTAATAAAAACAACTGGCAGCCAACGAACCAGCAAAAACAGTCAGTCAGCCAGCCAGCCAGCCACCGCGAATCATCCATCCAACCAACCAGTCAAGTCAGACAGCCATTTTTAGCTATGCGAATGTGTACTCGTATATACCCATGCAAAAATCGCATAATAATTTTTCGAAAAATTATATTCCATACCCATGAAGCAATTGTGAAATAATGATGGTGCCACAAGCGTTCCATTTAATTTCGAAACAAAAATAAAAAAAAAAAAACAAAAGAAGCTCATGTAGAGAATACATATATGTAGAGGAGCCCAGTATGCGCTTAGTCATTCATAGAAAGTAGGTAGCGTGCGCGCGCGGGACTATAAACCAAAGAACCCCGACATTAAGATACTTTTTGTGTGCTTGTACAAAAGTTAGGCAGTCACTCAGTTAGTCAGACGGACAGACATTGAGTCGTTAAGTCCGTTTAGCCGGTAGGTGTGCTTAAATACAAACTGAGCTACCAACATTAAAAGCACAAAAGCAGACAAAACAACAACAACTACATTAAAAGTTGAGAGATAAACAGCGTGCAGCACTGTAACGAAGGTATGCAGTATACAGTGGGCTAAATATGTATGTGTTTAAGAAAACATTAATTGGAGAAAAAATCAGTTTTTATAGGTATAAATCATTTGTTCTTTCTCATTTTTCGTTTTTAGTTCTTATACATAATTTACTTTTACTGATACTATTTGGGTTGTACTACCTGACAAATAAAAAACTGGTTCAGATTTAGGAAAAGAGGGAATCTGATAAACAATACCAGGATAGTTTTCAACATTATCCTTGTTCTGCTTAATTCTGCTGCAAACGGTCACCGAGATTATAAGACAATATTTTACTGTAAAAACTAACTTATGTAAAAACTAACATGCATACACATATTTATCAGCATTCGTTAATCAAGTCGATCGATATACTGCATAGACTCACAGCCTTATGCAAAAAAAAAAATCTTATTTAAGAATTGAATGAAGTTCACGTTAGTTAACAGGCACTTTAAGGCTAATATATGATCCTATATTTTGGAAACTATTCGGTGTCTGATAATTTATGATACGTTATATATGAGATAATAAAAATATCTTTCCCACGAAATATACCATGATAATAAAATATGGATCCACTATGGGTTAAATTCGAGAAATATATTTTTTCACCCAATTTTTTTTTAATAACTTAAAAATCTTGAAAAAAGTCTTTATCAAGCATGTTCTGAAAATCACTTTTTCGTAAAGTGATTTGAAATCACTAAAAAGGTGTTCTGTGCACAAAAATTATTGAAAGCTCGTGATTTAAAACAGGTCATCTAACAGCCTAATGATTTCAAATCACTTAGAGTTTTTCAAGCATTTTTCATTGAACTCTTGTAATAAAATTATCACATACACTTTAAATCATCTGTTCTTTATTTGTTTGTGAAATAAAACTAACTATTTTACACATAAAAAACTTTAAATTTACAAATTTAGTAAGACGTTGTATTTTTTGCGGACCATTTTTTTAGATTTGTTTACATTTTTCGTGATTTACTTTTTAGTAGTCAGCTGATATTGTTGATCAAAATGACGTATACGGTTGCCAGAGTAAGAAAGGAATATGACTGATTTATTAAATTAAATTATACATTAAAATGAAAATTTATTAAAATTGCTAAAAAAAATAAAAGTAGTCAATAAATGTGTAGTTTGATAAGTTAAATTTTAATATACAAATGTGAAAAAACAAGTAAAAATTTTATTGTAAACAAAGAAAATCAGTTGTTAGCTCGTGATTTAGAACAATCAAAATCACTACTAAAAACTAAAAATCTCGTGATTTTCAGAACACCAAAAAATTCCTCCCATGATTTCAAAATCGTTCGTAATTTAAATTCACCGTGATTTCAGAACATGACTGTATTATTAAGTGTTATTTTAGTTTATTAATATACATAAATAGCCAAGACATTAGGCTTTTTATTTATTTATTTATTTATTAAAAAATGTATTATAATTAAAATTACAATAAATCTAAGGCTAAAAGCACTAGCATCAATGGCTATCGGCTTAATTTTTCTTGAATAAGTATGTATATGTTAGAATTTTTGTTAGATAATGATAATAAAATTTAAGATATAATATGTGTCTGTAGGTATTATAATCACAGATTTATAAGTTCTGAAAATTAAAAAAAAAATAATTATTGTTCTTTAAATTATAATTTCCAAACTTTAGTATAAATACTTTGAAACCAAAATTTACAGATTTTTTGTATTTTGTATGGTGAAATGTCATCATCTTTCTTTAATATCTCAGGATCTAATCTACATACACTGTCATATTATACTTTGAATTAAAGCTTAGTTTCTTGGCTTACACAGGCATTTTTCCCTGATTTTTTAGATTTTGTAAACATTTCGGAAAATAGGTCATGTTATATATTGTCGGAAAGATCTTTATAACACCAATTATTTAATATATGAGCATATGTCGTCTAAGAAAGAAATACAGTTTTCGTATAAGAAAGAAATACAGTTTCAAACGTGAAATTTAAAATTGACGTATTTTTAAAAAGTTTTAGCAAAACATGAGCATTTTTAACTTAAATTTTCTTTTTACAAGAGCTTAGCGATTTTGGCAGGCAATTTAACTATATTTTAATTTGATATCGTTTTTTTTTTTAATTTGTAATTTTTAAATTTTAGCGTAATTTTTTTAAACTGTTAGCTTTTATTTGGAAATATTTGTACAATATAAATTTATTAAAATAATTCAGCATTGTTGGTTATGGCCTTTCCAATTTTTCTGGCAACACATTCATCAAACACAACTAATCTTAAAAAACCTGGGCGATCTTTGTCTTCCGTGTGAAAATCACCGCATATACAAGTATTCCCGCGCTGCGAATAATGGCCCAAAAACACGAAAACTAATCCCAAAAAATTACACTGATCACAAAAACAGGAAAGTTTTGAACCTTTTTTAATTTTCATTGGAGTTATGTAATATAATGGAATTTTTCTTTGGGGTAATCTTTATTTATTTATTATTTTAGTAACCTAGCCTATTGCCAGTATCGGTAACAAATGTCTACTTAAATAATAGTTTTTACAAAAAATGTATGTATGTATATAAAAATTAAATTTAAAATAATATTAAAATAAGCTAAATATATAATTGCGAGCCCAATTAAAATAAAACTCTTTGCAAATTTCAAATTATAACATTTAAATTATAACATTAATTTTGCATTTTAAAAGGAACAAAAAATTACCCAAAATCGTAGAATAAAAAAAGAGCTCCAGAAATTTTGTTTTTGTACTTTGGGACTAAATTTCACACATTAAAATATACTAAAAATATTAAAATGAAAAATTACCCCAAAAGTCTCATGCAAAATTTTGGGGTTTTTATTATTTATTTGGGATGAAAATTCATTTACATATGTATTTGAGACAAATTTACGCTAAGTGCATGAAGTTCCTCAAGGAAGTGCTTTATCTCCTTTGAGAACATAAGTATGTATATCAATGATTTGAAAATCTAAAATTAACAGGAAAAATGTTTATATGCACTGACCGTACGAAAACCATATATGAACAAGTATGAAAGTATAGCCGCTCAAGCGGCTATTGTGGACCGATCATCCAAAAATTTAGTGTCATGATGTCTGTGAATATAAATATTATATGTGTTAAGCTTTATCTCGATATAAATACTTTTATTTATGAAGGTTAAAGTAGATTACGGGGAGGGACTTATATAGGAGTTTCGACTTATTATAAACCAACCATTATAAAATTAGGTTTCATTACTTTTTCTAGTAGATTTGTAAGTAGTCAAATTTCTATTACTTTTTAACTTAATTTGTAAGTGAAATTTTTGCTGGGTATTTTGCTTAAGTTAGTCCCGATTTACACCAAAAAAATAATTGATGCAAATATTTTCTTAAAATTTCTTTTATTTCTACACAGCACAAATTTATTTCTTAAATCGCTTGTATTTTTATTTGATTGAGAGTAGACACACATTTTTATACACATACGAGGTCTGATCAAAAAAAAAAACCGTTATTTAAATTTTTTTTCAAAAAGTATTTATTTATTCATCAATATTCATGTCCCCTTCAAAGTAATCCCTCCAGATATAATACACTTATGCCAGCGTATTTTTCAATCTTCGAAACACTTCTGAAACACCAACAGCTCTTGTTTCGATTTTTCTTTTATCTCCTCAATCGTAGCAAAACGCTTTCTTTTCATTGGTGTCTTCAGTTTCAGTGAGAAGAGGAAAAAGTCAGCGGGGGCCAAGTCCGGTGAATACGGACTTGGCCAAAAACTCACGCACAAGCATCGATGTGTGAACTGGTGGGTTATAATGGTGCAAAATCCATGATTGGTTTTTTTCACAATTCTGTGCGTTTCTGACTAACTGCTTCGCGCAAATAGCGCGTAACTTCAAGGTAGTATTCCTTATTGACCGCACGACCTTGTGGCAAGAATTCATGTTGCATATTGTTGAGCAAAACCTTCACATTTTACCGAACTTGACGTGCTTTTTTCGCTCTTGGCTCTTCTGGACGTTTCCATTGGGATGATTAGGCTTTGGTTTCAATGTCATAGCCCCATGATTCGTCACCAGTTATTACCTTTTTAAAGAAATCTGAATCGTTGTTGACGATATTCAACAGCTCCTGAGCGATGTCCATGCGATTTTGTTTTTGCTCAAAATTTAGCAATTTTGGAACAATATTCGCTGCCGCACGTTCCATGTCTGAAACATCCGTAAAAATTGCTTGGCATGAGCCAACCGATATGCCAACATCATTAGCAACTTCTCTGATAGTGATTTGACGATTATCCAAAATCATTTTCTTCATTGCTTCAATGCTTTCATCGGTTGTTAACGTGATCGGGCGACCAGGACGAGCATCGTCATTGACATCTGCTCGGCCTTCCTTAAACCGGTTATACTACAATTGAACTTGTTTTCTGCTCATAGTGGACTCGCCAAACGCCACAGCCTTCCTTAAACCGGTTATACTACAATTGAACTTGTTTTCTGCTCATAGTGGACTCGCCAAACGCCACAGTCAACATTTCAAATGTATGTACTTGCGCATTTAATTTTATTTTTTACACAAAACTTAATACAGTTTCTTTGATTCATTTTTTTGAATAGTAAAAAATCGAAGAGCACACTAAAACACGACTAACCTTTTTATCGGTCAAAAACAAATTGACAATATGTGTATGAAATTTGAAAATAACGGTTATTTTTTGATCAGGCCTCGTATGTGTTACTCTTTCATACGAACAAGTAAAAGAATTGCCAGTACAATCGAGTGTGTACTCGTCTTATATTCCCCTCACTCCGATGCCTAAAAGGTAAGCAATGTTGCTGCAATATTTTCGTCACAGAGTAATTGAATATAGGGTAACGGATGAATTAAAGATTTTAAGCGTTACCATGTATCTCAAATTAAATTCAAATGTGTCTGTCTCATCATGCAGGAGAGTATCCCAGCAATTAGCAGACGGAATAATTTGTTATGTCTAAGACAGCAAGCAAATTTGAATGAATGAAATTTAGCAGAAGTATTAAAAATTCTTCCTGAAATGTATAACATTGCTTTAAAAATAATTTTTCACATCCTTTTAACCCACTGTGCGCTGTAACAGCATGACGTTAATGTGCAGAGTAATCGTAGTATGTAGAGAGATATTTGCTTAATGTTATCATGATTGTTTTTGTTGTTGCTTTTAATTCAGCAGCTTCGTGCCAAATAAAAACAATATATCATCATTATAAATAACAACAACAACAACAACAGCAGCAGCAACGATTACAATTCACGAAAAGCCGATTAATAACGAACGCTCTAGTTATATATACATATATATATATGTATGTACATACTTCGTATAAGACTCTTTCTTGGCATATCATCAACATTTTCAATACATTCCACTCGTAAATATTGTAAAAATTTCTAGAAAGATTTGATAACTTGAAACTTGAAACATTTAAACGTTTTCATAGTGTTCACCATGACTTTTCAGTTGGCTTAATTTCCATTCCATTCGTTTTGGTTTAGTTTGGTTTGGCTTGACTTGGTATGATTTTTATAGAGTAGGTACGAGTTTATAGCTGCTTGCTTTATAGTTTCCCAACCTGGTAAGTATTTATGTATGTGCGGCATGTGGTTATGGGTTAAACCATTGTAGGCGAGCCATTTGGTAAGCAAAAGAGCGACATGGTGAGTAAGTGAGTCAGCCAAACAGTCTGGCAGTATCTAAGTTTGGTTAGTAACTATGATGGCATTATTTGCCATATATAAAATAGATTTTTTGGCAAAAGCCAGTTTTATGTACGAGTACATACATATCGTTACCTTAATATAAGAAGGCCCCAACTCATTATTTTTGGAAATTCGTTTTTTGATTGATTCTTGTAGAATGGTTGCTAATACACATTCTATTAAAATTTCAAGCAAATTAGATAAAAAATAAAGACGTTATAAGCAGAACACAAAAAGCCCTAACTCATACACACAATTTTTCTGAAGAAAAAAAGCCCTAACTCATACACACAATTTTTCGTAAACAAAAAAACACTGACTCATACATTTCTGCAGAAACGTACAAAGTAGGCATTGCATTTCTAGAATTGTTGTTGTTTTACATTGTGTATAACTGATAGAGCAAGAGCCGTTTATTTTCATTTGTGCGTTATAATTGTGCATATAAGGTGTACGCGTGTGTTGTGAAAGTATAAAAACTGAAAATATGAATGTCGGTAATGATAGTATCCGTACTAGGAGAATTAATCCAAATCAATCGAAATGGAAGTACAAAAGCAATAAAGTGAAGCGAATGAAAGGTGAAGAATATTTGGGTATAACAAATAATTCAATTTCCGTAAAGCAAGCACGACATCAAGGTTTAACCTGTTCATCAAATTATTGTTTAAAAAGTTCATTAAGACACTGCTCGCAATTCAGTGAAAATACGGGAAAAGAAATATTTAATTTGTTTTGGAAGATGTTGTGGGAGCAAAAAAAGCAATATATTGTAGGCCTTGTTTTAATGAAGGAGAAAAAGCAATGTTTCGTTGAATCTTCAAATCGAACTCAATCGAAGGCATATTTTTTAATGAACAATTCAAGTCGATTGCAAGTTTGCCACCAAATGTTCCTTTCAACCTTAGGATTGAATGAAAAAATGGTTAGGAAGTGGTTAAACTGTGGGGGAGCACATTGCACAGTTCCAAGTACCGAAGAAATTACAAATATTCACATTGAATCTAAGAGGTGTTCGAAAACTGGTCAACGTAATCTGGAAAGACGTGCATTTCTCCAAAACTGGCTGGATGGTCTTCCAAAAATGGAATCTCACTATTGCAGAAAGAATACAAAAAAATTGTATTTACAATCCAATTTTTCATCATACACTGAAATCTATAACCTATACAAGGATAAGTGCACCGCAAACAAAGAAAACCTCTTAAAACATTTGTCGTACCCAGTTTTCGCAAATATAATAAAAGCATCAAATTATTCAATTTTCCAACCAAAAAATGACGAATGTAATACTTGCGTATCATATAAAGTAGGAAACATATCTGAGCAAGACTATAAAAAACACAACGACATTTTAAACGCAAAGTCCGGCTTTTGCCTTTTTTAATTTGTTTTAAAACCATGAATTTAAATACAATTTTGAGTTAAATTATTATTTTCAAAAAGCCCTATCTCACTATTTCTTTCATAAAATACGAATACAAAAAGCCCTAACTCATATAACATCCATAAAAATTACAAATATATACATATGTATTTCAATCTGAATTCCTCGTTTAATTTAAATATAGAAGTTTTTTGACAACGTTTGTGTAGCTATATTATTTCAGCTCTTATTAAGTTTTTTCCTTCTCCTGTAAAAAGTGTTTTTGATGAGTTGGGGCCTTCTTATATTAAGGTAACGATATGTGCATAACTATATTCTCTATTCTATTTATTGTTATTCTATGTACCTATCGGCTTTGTACCTATACTATCCAGTATTTGTAGTGGGTAATACGTAATATCAACTTTTCTCATTTCAAATTGGCACGAATAATGACTAAAGCAGCAACAGCAAGAATGGCAAAGACTACAGCTACAGCTAAGACGTCAAATCATGAGACCCATCCATTATTAGAGTTGGTTCTAAGTGCACACAACTAACTATATGTACTCGTATATATGTTTGCTCTGTTGAAACCATTTTTAGAGTTTCTTTCATTTTTTTTTTCTCAATTAATTCATCGTCATAAGATGATGATGATAATAAATATATGGAACAGCAACAACAATACTAACAACATTATCGTCATTGTCATCATCATCATTACCAGCAAGCCACCATACTCACTCTTAGCAGCCAGCAGTAGTGAAGGCAAAAAGTTGATGTCAAATTTCAGATATGGCTGGCTGCGATTCAAGTGTGTATAACAGAGAGACATACTGCGCACCGAACAGAGCCACAGTACTTGTTCTCCTATACGAAATACTAAGTCATTGGCTTGGGTATACAGAAAATATAATACGAGTTCAAATAATGGGGGACGACAAACAGCAACAAAAATCAAGCGAAAATCTCATGGGAATGCGAAAAACTGAAAAGGGGAGGGCAAGTCAAGGGAACGAAATGTATTGAAGTGGAAAAAACAACTAGATACTATTTTTTTTATTATTATTATTTACTCTAGGGGTCTAGAGTGTACGATTGGATTTCCATTTGAAGAACACAAGCAAAATTTTAACGAGTGGCTGCTTGGTATGTGCAAAACACATACACATACAAATGTATGTATGTAAGTATCGTGAAGAAACCAGGGCACTCAATTGGAAAGTATACAAGTTTTGGAAGAAATTCGTTAGAAGTTGTTGTTATTGTTGTGGTATTTGAAGTTAAAAAAAATAACAGATTTCTGAATTTTTTTTTCTTTTTTTTTGGAAATGACTAAACACTCATAAAATCCGGTTTTGGAGTTTCTGTAGTTGTATTTACTTTATTTGTACTTACGAGGTCTGAATGAGAAATGGTTTGATGGTTTGATAGAATGATCTTGTCAAATGTTTAATAAAGGGTGATCCATATAGACCTTTTTTCATTTGTTTCTTTTTCAGAGATAACGTGTGGTCGGTGTCATACTATCTATACTATCTTATTTTAATTCTTTATTGTTTGACAATTCATCATGGAAATGATCACAGCGCCATTACCGTCCCCAAATTAATCAGCTGTATTAGTCCCCGTTTACACAGTTGAACATTTAAAGCAGGGAAAGGCAACCCATACTATTACATTTTGCAATTGTATTAGTAATATACTCTCTTCGCTCTCAACACAAATCGGTGTTGCCAGAAAACTTTCGTCACTTATCCCCAATTAAAAATTTTAAATCTCCAAAAATCTCTATTTTATTATTTGCGAAAAATTAAAAAATCAGTCAGGAAATTGCATTACATCTTCAACATTTATTTCATATGGGCAACATTTTATGCGTATTAAATTTTTAAATGTCCAGCAAAACCTTCTTTTTTACCCAACATTACATTGGCACCATCAGTGCATACAGAGGAAAGCTTACTCTTATCAGTAAAAGAAAGAACTTTTTCATAATAATAATTTAAAGAAAATAAAAAATTCATTTCATATTCATCACACATTTTTAAAAAAGTTGGGAATTTTTTTTTTCTGGCAACGCTGATTTTTAAATTACACAACCTGTCTGTTTGAATGCTCAAGCTAGACTCATTAAACTTTGTTTATTTCTCTACAATGCGTGTGCACACGTACGTAAGAGAAGAGTAAAAGAAAAACGCGGCGCCCATGTTTTGCCTTTCCCTGATTTAAAGGAAAAACATTTAGCATGCTAGAAAATTACGAGTGGGGAAGAGAGAATCAATTTTGTGTTCGGTACTCGGTGAACATGCTTTGTTGACATTTTCTTTGCTGGAATTTATTTTGATTTTTGACATTTGCTTTATTTCTGTTTTCGTTTGCTGCCATTAGGTTGTGAAGTTTAAATAAATTTCGTGAACAAAAAAAGTTTAAAATTAATTATGAAATACAATTGGAGTAAAGAAAATATATTTCTTATTTAAAAACTTTATTTATATATTTATAGTTTGGGGACTACAGACTGGACTTTATTCTGGAAACTATAGACCAGGCTATATTCTGGAGGCTATGTTCTGGGGACTACAGACTGCTCTATATTCTGGGGAGTATAGACCAGGCCATAGTCTGGAGGCTATAGAGAAGGCTATATTCTGAGGACTGGCTGTATATTTAATCAGAAGGCTGTATATTTAATCTGTCTGGGGAATGTAGACCAGTTTATAGTCTATGGTTTTGTCTATAGTCTTGTTTATTGTCTTGTATATTATAATTTTGTACCAAAGTTATTTTTTCAAACTAATTCCTTTGCATACCACAATTTATTTCAGTCAAAATGATATAAGAACTGCAATCCACATTATTTGCTTTTATTATGTTTTCAGTGTTTTTATTAAGAAATTATTATTATGCTGGAATGAGTAATTAAAAATTGTGACTTTCGAAGGGACCACCTACAGCATAGTTGCAACCAACATTTGAGTGAATTGATTTTTCTAAAGTGAATGTCAAAGTTTGTTTAATTATAAAAATTCCGACATCCAGTTCTATTTTGTTATTTTGCTTAAAATTAAAAAAAAAATCTAAATCACCTTATAGTAGCAGAAATTTAATTCTGGGAATATTCACAGTGAATAGCAATAGCTATATACATATATATTAGAGTTATTCCAAGCGTTTTTCATGAACATTTTCAGGGGGACTAAGAGTGTAAATTCCTGATTAAACTTTTAATGAAAGAGTGTAATAGAAAGTTTTTTAATTGTAAAGGGGTTTTCAAGAAGAATTGGTATGAGTATGGTTTAGCAATTAGAAATAAAAACAGCTGTCCGACTATTCACCATGATCACGCATACAGATGTCCATTTTTTTAACAACATGTTCAGTCATAGTTTTGGCAAAACTGCGGGTACATTTCGTTACTCAGGTCACGGATTTTAAGTTTAAAGGCTGTAATCGATTTGATTGGCTTCGTATATATCCAGTGATGTTAAAACTTATAATCGGGTCTGCTAATTAACAGATGTATTTCATGAAATTTTGCTTTATGTTAGTGATATCTATAACATGAATTATAGACCAAAATTTAGTTGCTAACATCTTTCGTTGGCATGATCTATTCATAGCAACAGCAGTTCCAGCCGAATTTTTGGAAAAGCAATGATCCAATTACGCCTGCAGACTACATAGCACGCTATACAGTGACACGATCAGCATGCAACAAAAGCTTCTCAACCATTGCTTTTATATATATGCGATTTTTCAGCGAAATTGATTTCATTTTAATAATTGTTAAAGCCTCTACAAGTGATATGTCAACAAGTAAAATATCAAATAACATATGCCACTGTTGGAAAGCAATGTTCATGATGATAAGCTCTTTTGTTGATACGTTCTAACATGTTGTAATTCTAAAGGTATGGTCACACATGGCAAATATTTACTCAAAACAGCGTAACCACTTATTTTAGAACAAATTTGTTTGACGTAGCTTACTCTTACTAGAGTTTTGCAAGATCAAACAACATCAAATAAAATCAAATATTTGTTGTGTCTTGTCCTAAATAAACGAAGCTGTTTAATAAAATCAAAAATATTTTATTTAGTAGAAGACTTCGGCAAATATTTTCCAAGTGTGACCGTACTTTAAGAGAATTTATTAAAACTTTTATGCCCAGTGTATCTCGAAACATTATATTTAAGATCGTGGAAGGTGACTGATCGTTATCTTTTTACAGGTAAGTATTCATCGCTATGGCCTAATTGCCAAAAACAGTCTAATCAAAAGGAAAGCTGCTAAAAAAACACCCTTTATTTTTACGAATACTGAGCAATGAAAATTTCAAATAGAAAGAAAATCGAGCACAAACCGACATTGTTGATTTTAATGATTACAAAAAAGCTAAAGCTGCCAAAAAGTACTGTAAATTATGTTATAAAACGATATAAACAAACTAAAAAGGAAACAAATATGTTATGAAAAGGAACGAGTAATTTACATACAAAATACAAAAACACAAAATCAGGGACTTTCCGACGAGACACAACTTCAGTAAGAATCGAATGTTGTAAATTTGGCACAAAGTTTTCACAAAACTCAACAACTGGTTTGAATAGCAATTATTTTAATTTCTTCTTTTATTTTTATTTGTTACAAAAATATTAAAACATATTGTATATGCAACCTGATTTTATGTAACCATACGATTAGATGATTGTGTTTAACTGAAAGCAAGTCCAGTACAATTTTGTTATACTCAAATATTTATACAGAGTGTTTCATGTATCAACTCAACGATATAAACGAATCAAGACTATTTCAAAGTATGTATATACTATTTCAGGGTATATTGGATTAGTGCTGATGTTTGTAATGCCCAGAAATATTGGTCCAACACCCACCTTAAAGTATACCGATCGAGTTAGAATCACTTCCTGTGTTGATTTAACGATGTCCGTCCGTCTGGCTGGCTGGCTGTCCATGTAAAGCTTGTGCGCAGAGTACAGGTCGCAATTTTGAAGATATTTCGATAAAATTTGTTATGCGATATTTTTTCGGCCCAAGAATGGATGGGATTGAAACTGGGGGAAATCGGTCCATTATTTCACCTGGCCCCCATACAAATGTCCTCCCGAAATTGGGGTTTAACATAAATGTTTGAATTATGCAACTATCCAAACAAATTTCACAACAAATGAGTGGTAAATGAAGCCAAATCACATCTACAAATTTTGTGAAGATCGGTCCATAATTAGTCGTAGCTCCCATATAAAGCCCACTTCCGAAAATCACTTTAACGACCATAAATTTCTTAAAAATGTTGGTATCCAAATAAAATTCAACACAAATAAGTTTCGTATATACAGAAATTATGACACCTAATTTTATAATGGTCGATCCATAATTACTCGAAACTTTCACTTTAACCTCTATAAATGTTTTAAAAGTATTTATATCAAGATAAAGTTTAACACATATAATATTAATATTCACAGACATCATGACGCTAAATTTTTGAATGATTGGTCCATAATAAGTAATATCTCCATTTCTGAAAAATTGTTTTATTCAAATGCTGGGTGTAGGGTATTACATGGTTGGGCTTGACCGACTATACTTTCTTGCTTTATATACTCTATAGACACATTTCGCTTTCGCTATGAATGTAATTTTTAAGATTGCCATCGTAGTATTTACACATGTATTTTAATTACGTACAAATTTTGAAAATACTCAGATACTAACTAATACACATCACATAATTATCGGATTTGTTATGACGTCTATATTCTGTGGTTAAGAGGTTTTAGATTCTGATTATCTGTTGTGAAATTCGTGAGCTGTTTCATAATTTAGCAAAAAAAAATAAATAAAAATCATTATAAAAAACTTGCCATTACCTTTTTGTTCGGAGAATGACCTTTATGAACCAGTTGTATTTAACAGATGTTTTGCAATTAAACTTAAATCTACTTATTTATGTACATTATTTAAACCGATTGTGTGTTTTTTTTTCAGAGCTACATACGAGTATGTATAGAAAAGGTCACCATGACTTTTATTTTATAGATTTGGTTTGTCATTCCATAATATTGATTTACCATCCTAATAATTGTATATTCAGGATTCTTATAGAGAAGGGTGGATGATTTAACGATGCAAGTCCGTCAGACCCTAAAATACTTACTAACATGAATTATTATATGTATATGTATGAAAGAGACAGAGATTTGTCGTATATTTTCTTGCCATGCATTTTTGATATAAACCCATAAGAGATCTTTAATGGTGTTAAATCACATGTTCTAGGCGCCCAATTCAGTTCAACGACACGATTAGTAAAAGTCCAAGAAATGTCTAATGAAGAAATCTGACCTACGAAGACGATGTCACAAATGTTGTCTGTTTATACAAACAGTCTTACGAAGTGTTATCAAACACAAATACTTCTTTTGAAGCACAGAGTCTGTATAAATCAAATTCAAGCCATTCAAGGCACAGACATCTTAAAAGATTTGTCGGTTTATATAAACATTCTTACAAAGTCTCAGCTGTTTTTATTACAGCAATTGATGATCATTTCAAATGATGTGTTTACGGGTCGTTAGTGTCTCGTTTAGGAGAACTAAATATCTGACAAGTGTTTTTAGAAATACATTAAAAAGTGGCCAAAAGATCATCAACAATTGCTGTTAAAATAAAGTTAATGGGTTTTTTCATATTGGAATAACATGAAAGTTTTGACATTTTAATGGTTGGGGTCAGAAGTAGAAGCTTTAAAAATTTTTACAATCAATTTAATTTCGCTCAAACAATCCGCTGGTTTTTGCTTGAGCAGTCATTTTATAGTCTTGATTTCAACAAGCAAAATTGCCGTATTTGGGCATCCTTTGCATACTGAACGTGTCCCTTTAAGGTGTTCTAGGCTGGAAAGGCGGTTATGATGCATGGATCACGACACTGTTATACTACCACAGAAACAATGAATTTATTGTAAACCAAATTCCCTGAAATACGATTACATAATGGGCAGAGGCATGGTCTCCAACTGTATTTTATTTATTTATCTATATATATAAAATTGAATGTATGTATGTATGTATGTATGTATGTATGCATGTAACGTATAGACTCCAAAACGGCTGAGCCGATTTTGATGAAATTTTCACAGCATGTTACTGTGACTCTAGAAGGAATAATAGGGTACTTTTTTTTTACCACGCCCACTTTTTTAAAATATTGTAATTGGAGACCAAACCTCTGGACCGATATTTTTGAAATTTTCACAGCATTTAACTGGGACTTTGGTATGATTAATAGGGTACTTTTTTTTGACCACGCCTATTTTTACGCCCACTTTTTAAAAATTATGTAATTGCTCCCATATAGTTTTTAACAGATTTACTTCAAATTGTATACACATTATATACTCCAGGCGAGGTAAAAATAAAGATTTCTTAAGCCACGCCCCTTTCACGCCAAATTTTTGAAAGTTTTATACTTTTTGTTCTCTATACAAATTTGTGCATTCCAACGTATTTTTTTTTATTTGGTAGTATATTGCTCTTAATACTGTTAACGTCGCCATATAACTATGAACCACGCCTACTTCATCGCCCCCTTTTTTTAATTCAGATACTTACTTATACCACTAACAATGTTTGCTATACAAAATACTTTTTTTGTAATATGTATTTACCTAAAGTTTTATATACTTTTTAACTACATACATTTTTTTATTACCAAATCCCCATTTTTCGCCCCATTTCACCTTAAATTATATTGCTTTTAATCTATATATATATAAATGAATGTGTGTCTGTATGTTTGTGCTTAATAGGAGGCCAAACCCTTGGACCAATCTGCCTGAAATTTTTACAGCATGTTACTGTGACTCTGGAAGGAATAATAGGCTATATGAAGTTTTGATTGTACAAACGGGGGTGGCACCGCCCATATAACCCACAAATTTAACCCGCCATATTTTGGGGATTTTTTGACGTACGTCGGTGATATTTGGTACATATGGTATTGGCATAATTAGGAATACATACCAGGAGAAAAATGAGTGGGACCACGCCCCTTTTTAGGAAAATTAAACATCGTAATATAGTCTTAACTACTGGACCGATCGTCATTAAATTTTCACAACAGGATTTTCTTACGAAATAATAAATTCTTGACTATGTAAGTGGACAAAAGGGCATGGTCTCGCCTAAAGCATTGCAATAAATACATTAAAATTAAATAAATAAATGTTTGTAAATATATAAATACGTTTTAT
Organism: Bellardia pandia; assembly: GCA_916048285.2. Classification (NCBI taxonomy): domain Eukaryota; kingdom Metazoa; phylum Arthropoda; class Insecta; order Diptera; family Calliphoridae; genus Bellardia; species Bellardia pandia. Next base: position 28,297,270 of record OU696531.1, read on the forward strand.
TTTATGACGAGGGGGGGGGGGGGGTAGCAAAGCACACCGGGTTTAGCTAGTATACACATATTTTTGAAAGTATATTGAAAGTATCTTTAAATGTAATGTGTTGTATTGCACATTTAATTTGTTATATAATCCATATTGTTTGACTAAATTCTTTCGGTTCGAAGAGAAGCTTCACGACCACCTCAAGAAGTCTGAGAGCATCAAATTGCAGCTTAATTTCTTTAACGAATTACCACATTTTGTTTGCCAAATAATATTTATATGATTAAATTTGCAAATTTTACTTATTTTTACTTATTCCCTGATCGCTTAATTTCACGAAATTCAGCTGTTAATTGGCCGCCCTGATCATGCGATTTAACAACACTTCAACACATGTTTTGTGGGACTATGTTAAAGAGTCTACACAGAGACAATCGAATATATTACAGCTTAAAAACACAAAATTCGTGATGTGATTAAAAAAATAAAACCGTCATTTTGCCAAGATGTGATTGAAAATGTTTATAAAAGAATGGTGGATTTTCGATCGATATTACTTTTCATTTATATTCCGCAAACCTTACTCTTTCCAATGTAATACAAATTTTAATAATTTTCAATATAAATTCTTTGTTTTAGTTCATTTTGAAAAACAAAATTCTCGCTGAAAATTCCTTTACATAAAAAACTCCTTTAAACAGTGTATTGTGAGCGTCAAAATAAAATCAACAGCACATATTACTTAAAAATAAATAACATTATACTAGAATATTATATTGCATTTTTATATAATTATTTAAGTAGAATTGAATTCACAAAAAAAAACACAGATTATACAAATTTAATTGATTTATTGTTAAAATGGAGCAATTTTTACGCGTCAGAATAAAGTAAACAGTGACATCATCCTTATGCTAAAAACCCCTGTCATTTCAAAAGTAGTGGCAATTCCTTTCATCTTTCTTTGTTTGAAAGTATATAACAATAAAATGCCGTTCAAAACAATTGCACGTTTCATAATTTATCATTATAAAAGATTAACTTGTGAAGTTAAATAATGAAAAATTTTCAATGGAAAGACCAGCATCAATTGAGACTCGGCAAATCATCATAATATACTTACATAGAAAAGGTAAATGCCTGTGTGAAATATATAAAATCGTTATAAGGCATCACTGTATAATAAAAAAAAACATTATAGACAGTATACCAAACAAAATAACGTAAAAAATTTGCCTGGTGCAAAACGACCAAAGTGTCTTACAAAAACTAACAGAAGTAAGAGTAAATCCAACATCTAGTGTTGTCGACTCAGTTTTTGCAAATAAAATAAATTATTTTATCTTTGCTATTAACTAAATTAATAGATTTGAAGCATTACAATTACATCTTAAAAATAAATTTGCAATAACAAATAAGTATAATATTGAGAAAAGGAGAAGTTAGAGTTCAAATAACGGTTTTTTTTATTTGCTTTTGATGGTATTCTAATGTCACGTACGTTATGCAAAAACATTGTTTAACTATGTCATTTGTACATGGGCAGTCGCAGGTAAAGAAGATTACAGTTCTAAAATAAGAATTCTTCCAATTAAAGATACATATTAACTAAAATTTCCTTTTCAACCGAAATAAAAAAAAGTTATTACCTTTTAAAGTTTGTCGCATACAATAACATAAGTACGATAATTTAAATTAAATGCATCAAAATCAATGTTAAATGCAAATTTTCTATTTAGATTATTTTAAATACATAGTCGTAAACTACAAAATACATTTCATTATTTATATACGAGAAAAATTGTCACGTACGTTATTATGGATTGTAAAGGTACATTATTTAGCTTATTTTAGTTATTTTTAAAGAAAAGAAAAACTCCCATGATTCGCAGACTTTCGCATGTACGTAAATATGCCTTAAAACCACTTCCGTTTTTGTCACGTACGTTATCACCTTATTTTGATCGCATATTTTCAACACCAAGGTTTCGAGGCCGCCCATTTTTTTCTCAAACATAAAAGTTTTTGATTGCAACATAACTGTAATTCTGTTATTTCTTTAACTTCTATTTTTGTGAGATTTATATTACTCCATATGCGTACGAATGTCACGTACGGCTGTATGAAAATACCCATATGTATGTACATACATATAACCACTTACAATTGAAAATCTTCAAACCGATGACCCCAAGATGAAAACCACAATAGTTTTATGTATAATATAATTATCTTAAGCGTAATTTTCAAATTTATTTCTAAATTTTTTTAAACAACTATTTATATAGACATTTAAAAACTAGATACATAAAAACTGAAAAGTTTTCCAATTACACTTAAAAGTGTATGTATTTCAAAACGCTTGTCAATCTTGAATATGTATCTATATACAAATACGATTATCGGTATTTTGAAATATGTACATATGTATTTAATATAATGCATGCAAACACATTGGTATGCATTTTTTTATCATTTTAAGGTCAAATCAATAAAGTCAGAAAAATAGCTAATAAATATAATCATAGGCCCCTACATTTCAGCTCAAAATTTGCCGACACTAGAAAATATCATACTTACAATCACACATACATAAATACTTAAATATAAACATACATATGTACATACATACATATCCATATGTATATATAATAAAAGTTCAGGGAATGAGGTTCTGAGCGTCATAGCTTCACAATAATAATAATATGTAATAAATATGTATTCTACTTATATGAGAATATATCAGCTAATCATTGATTTTTTGCCTTAGGTAATTTGAATATAAATGATTTTTGTTGATTGTTGTTATAGTTGTTGCTATTTTATTTTCTCTAAATTGGTTTTTGTGTATCTGAAATGTAAGCTCCAACAAACAACAGCAAGACCAAAAATAACACTCATACACTATGTATAGGAAAAAATCGTGATGTTCTTCGTTTAGACGTGCAAAGATTTTTTAATGGTTCGTCGTCAAACAGTTCGGTTCGTATAATGGAATTTTTTCGTATGGTCAAATAAAAAAGAGACAATTTTTCTATATACTCAGGCCCCATAACAAATTATTAATGTATGTATATAGCAACCACTTTTTTTTTTGTATATATCGAATACCCAAAACATTTCAGGCACCAAACTATAGTATGATAGATATAATAATAAAACAACAACAGCAACAGCAGCGACTGTATCAGTTGCAGCTGTTATTGAAATACGATTAGAAAATAATGGGCAGAGGCATGACATCCATCTATATTTTATTTACTGGTATACCTATATTTTACGAGGGCTATTTTGAAAGTATGTTTAAATAAAGCTATGTTTGTTATATAATCAATAATGTTTGCCTAAAGACTTTTTGCAAAGAGAAGATTTATCAAAACATTTAATGGAATTTACGGCCACTTCAAGAATCTAAGATCATCAAATCAGATCAGTAGAGGTCATTTGACTCTCTAAACAAATTATCGAATTTTGTTTGCAAAATACACTAGAGCCCCGATTTGCGTCGTTAATAGGGACCGAGGAAATGCGACGCAAACCGAAACGACGCAAATGTAATCAGTTTTTTCTATATATGTAGACTTTTTGTTGAATGGGCCCAAAATCAAATTTTTATTAAAAAAAAAAAAACATCAAAAGGAATTCCCCTTTTTACATGCAAGTTGCCTACTTATTCACTGCAATTATGGAATTATGGTATATAGCGACTCAAATCGGAAACAAAACGATGCAAAGCGGGTTGATACAAAATTTCAAAGCCGACGCAAATCGGATTAAACCACATTTAGATAGGTGGCCCAAATCGAAACACAAATCGGGACCCTAGTTTCCAAATTCGTAAATTTTACTTACTACTATTGACTTCGTGTTGTCTCGTTCAATTCTATACGTTGCGTCAATTTGCTAAACTTTCCAAATCACTGGGAATGCTGGGGTAAGAGTCGTAATTTGCAAGATAGTGGTTGCCATCATGCTGGTTAAAATTTCAATGAAATTATTTTTAAGAACAATTATTATTTTTATTTTTAGATGAACTGTTAGTTAATTTTTAAATTTTTGATAATTTTTGTTATGCTCAAGTTCATTAAATTTAATTTCCATTAAATTATTATTTTTACTGAAGATAGGAATTGTTTTTACAACATGAAATGTTATTAAAATTTTATTGATAATTTTTCTTGTCTGAGCTGGGGATCGAGCCTGGGTTGAATTTACATGTTTCAAGAATCATCAGAATTCTTTGAGTTCTAACCTCTGCACCACTGCGGTGCCTGCTAGCCAACAGTCAAACATCAATCTTTAACCAGTGGTACTGGTGGTAAAAGCAATTCCTACCTTCAGTAAAAATTATAGAAAAATTATCAATAAAATTTTAATAAGATTTCATGTTGTAAAAACAATTCCTTTTTTTTAATTTTTTCTAGATATTAAAAAAAATTCGGGTCAAAAAATATTCTTTTCGGATTTAACCAATATTCGGTCCATTTTTTATAATCATGATATATATCGTTGGAAAGGTATTTGTAATACCTTTAATTTAATGTATTACAAATTATCAGGCACCCAGTAGTTCCCGAGATAGGCGTGACCGCCCCAATTTTATTTTATTTCAATCAGAATTGAAAATTCTATTAGTGATAAAATTTTGATAGTGATTTGAAAAAAGTCACTAAAACCGACTTAAGCCAATTTTTGAAATTCATACCTTTGCGTAATTGTGAATAAAAGCGAAATGCGTTCATCGATTTTCATGATTTATGTCTCATTTTGTTCATAGGTTACGCGACTTTACGTGAAAGTAAGGGGGCTTGACACTTTTTTTTACCGTTTTGGATTTTTTATGAATTAAAAATAAAAAAATGTAATTTTTTAGGTAAAAAATTGTTTTTTTCTTCATACATTTATTTATAACTGCGAAACTGTTGCCTATGTAGCGAAACATTGTATGAACCGATTAAGGGAATTGTAATTCTTAATTTTTCTAAATTTGTTTCAGCTTATTCGAACTAATGGTTCTCGAGTTATGACAAACAAAAGAGCCTAAAACGTGACAAATTCTTACTAACTTCAAATTAATTTTTAAATTACTTCTTCATGTAAAATGACCAAACGAATGATGCAGAAGTTCTTCTTTTTGGGGCTACTTTCATAAACAATTATCAGAATTGAGTCCCGAAATTATGTGTTGTACAGTGTTATGAATTGATAAGTAGCATTATACCAATGATTATGAAAATATATGAATAAATTATGATCGTTAAACCCATTTCGGGAGGACATTTGTATGGGAGCCAGGTGAAATAATGGACCGATTTCCCCCAGTTTCAATCCCATTCATCCTTGGGCCGAAAAAATGTCACGCACCAAATTTTATCGAAATATCTTCAAAATTGCGACCTGTACTCTGCGCACAAGCTTTACATGGACAGCCAGCCATCCAGACGGATGGACGGACGGACGGACATCGTTAAATCGACTCAGGAAGTGATTCTGAGTCGATCGGTACACTTTAAGGTGGGTGTTGGACCAATATTTCTGGGCGTTACAAGCATCAGTACAAATCCAATATACCCTTCCTACTATGGTGGTGTAGGGTATAAATATAAACAACAACGGTAAACAATTAGAAGCATTAACGTAAGCTCATTATGAGTTAGAACGTAGTATTATACTAATGATTATATTTGTACAAGTATTGTTTCGTAGGTCTAGTTCCTTGCCTACTCTGAAGAAATGATAACCTGAACCTATTTACGATAGTCTGTACTCCTCTCACGTTCCCTTGCAACCAGGGCTGCCAGATGAATTTCGGAAAAAATCGTCAAAATCCCGATAAAAAAGAAAAAAATCGTCATTTCGAATTTTAAAAATCGTCAAAAAAAATCGGAAAAATAAAAAGTCACTATTTCTAATGGTATTTTGAAATTTGTATTTAAACGAAAACATAAAAATTCAATTTTATATAGTCTCTTGTACAATACATATCAAAATACATAAATTTTAACTTTTTACATAACAAATCACAAAACATATAATGTTAAACACAACTTGTGTAATATTTTTATAATATCTTAGTCCGTTTTCACTTCTGACTTCTGACTTGGATGAGAAGGGAAATAAGAACAAAAGGGGTACAAAGTTGACGGTACTGTCAATTTTCTTATTTCCTTTTGTTTTTCTTCATGCATGTTGATTTACATTAAAAAGTACGAAAATGTATGTCATACGTATATCAGGACAATTTATTTTATTAAGTTCTAAATATCATTTTGCGTATAGAATTCAATTCATCCATCATATACGAGAACAGGTACTTATTTTCAAAGAATTCCGTATTTTTGTTATTTAAATTTATTTGGCTGAATATGCTTTCGACGTTTTGTTAAAATAGGAGAAGTTTTTGTAGAAGAATTTCCTCGTGGAAATTCAGAAATTGTTTCCTCTTAAAATATTAGTTCGTGGAATTCAGTATTTAAAATTGATTTTTATGTTTACAGATAAATAAGTAATTTCGACTATCCTGTCTCAATATTATTTGGAATTATTTTACTTGAACTTAACACCAATAATTAAGAAAACACTACTATCACTTAGTTTTGTTTTTGAAATATGTCATGTTCTTCTTAATATTTATGATATTAAATGAGAACAATAGTTGTTATCTCAAAAAAAGAGAGAATTTGGTAACAAAAACATTAATAAAACTAACAAATGATAGACATTTTTAATAATTCAGAAAATCGTCACTTTCAATGAAAAAATCGTCAAATGGTCAAATCGATAAATCGTCAAATCTGGCAGCTATGCTTGCAACACTGAACGCTTGCAAAAGAAAGTCAGCATTTGCACTTGTGCTGTATGTTTGGTTTCTATTTTTTTAATCACCCTTATTCCAGTTGTCGTCATTGACACTTAACGACGTCGTTTTGTATCGTTTGTTTCAAATTGGTATTCTAGTTGTCGTTATTGGAGATTATCGATTACTATTGACAGATATTTGGTATTCTGTAAGAAAATGTGATGACGATATTGTGTTGATGCGACTCTGTTCTTATTGGTATAATTTTTGTTAACGACTAAAGTGTTTTAAAGAAATTTTTTAAGAAATAAAAAAAATGGAAGAACAACAAAAAAGAAAGTAACAAATCTGCAACAATTTGATGAACTTATAGAAGAAATGCAAAAAATCCTTCTCTTGCAAAAGGATTTCAGAGAGGTACAGTTAATAGTAATTTCAAAGAAAAGTGGAACGAAATTACCAAAGCATTAAATTCCCTTGGCCCGTCAAGAAGAGATGGAGATGGTTTGCATAAAGTAAGGAAATCATTTAAGGAGTGTAGTATTAAAATATAAAAAAATTGTATTTACAGGTTTGGCGAGACTTAAAATTTAAAGTCAAAAAGAAGTTGATCGCCAACAAAAACCCTTTTCGGTTGAAGTATATATGCTGGTCGTTTTTGTTTGGAGCCAGTATTTTAATGTGGGTCTCATCCACACAACCAATAACACCGGGAAAATCTATTTTTTTTTTCAAAAAAATGTAGTTTAGCTTCATTTTTCTCCGCATTGGTCATTTCAAAATTGATTCATTGGGGACAAATTCTGCTTTCTAAGACATCCAATGTTTCAGACAGAATCTTGGAGACGACTGGCTGCGACAGTCCCAAGTCAAAGTCGTTGCCAACACTCAGTTGGTACGACCCCTGGACTAAAAATCTTAATGTGGCTGCTAATTTTATTGTTTTTGAAACAAATGTTGATCTAATTCCACTTTTTAAATAATGATCTATTTCTTCCAACACATACTTAAAGGCTGCTTTATTAAGTCTAAAGTAAATAAAATAAACATTAGGAAATAATTAAATGTTAACACCCACTTTTTATCTGGCAAATTGAAGATGTCGGACTCCTGTCTGATTTGCTTTCTTTGTAGTACTAGGTTTCTTTTATTTTGTTCATCACTCGAATCCGAATTTGATTCACAATTTGATTCGCAAATAAAAAACATTTTTGCACAAAAACATGAAACAAATGAAATATACCACAAAAATTTAAATTTTAATCAAACTGAAAATATTTTTTTTTTGTATCAAATACCAAAACAAAATAAATCAACTGACAAGTATTAGAGATGTGTTTACAAAAATCGATAAACAGTCGTCATCGCCGCATGATGTTTATAGAATACCAAATTAGTGTCGATGTGATGTCGATGTCGATACGAAGTGATGTCAACTAAAAAACGATGACGATATCGACGACGACAACTGGAATAAGGGTGAATTATTTTAGAGATGTACCGCCCAAGTAAAACTTCCATCAGACAATGCCATTTAATTATATCATACCGGAGTATTTGGAGATATAAAAAGTTGTCAATATTGTCATTAAATAAATTGTCAATATCTCATTAAATAAATAACAAACTCTTTCCTTTAAGAACAAATTATGTGACTCATCCTTCAACCAAATGTCTAATTAAATTCAGGATAGTACAGCCTTAATATCTTAATAACCGATCTCAACCTCTAATATATTTTAGAAAATTGATTTTACCCTGAAATTTTGTCAATAATTGCTGGAAGATCGTTTTAGAGATCCAGCAGATAGAACATTACTTATATGTATATCAAGGAGTAAAAATTACTGATATCTTGGTATGTTGAAGTCCTATGGTAAGAAGATAAAAAGTGTTATAAAGATTAAAGAATGCATTAAGAAAGTAATGCAAAGAGTGTAGGTTTAAGTGTAATTGTAGATCTAGCAAACCATATTTTTTAATTTAGGGAACTTGACTGGGGGATTGTTGTAGAATGAGATCGACACTAAGTCAATAATTAACAGCAAAGATTTCGTTCTAGAACAACACATCAAGATAGAGATCCCTAAAGTGCTGGTTTAAGAATTATTTTAGTAGTTTTTTTAGTTTTGATTAGTATGTTTAAGAAACGAGACTGGAAGATTGTTCTACAATGAGATCGAGATTTACATTAGGTCAAGAATATAGAGCGAAGATCCTTAGCTGTTGAAATAATGGTCTAAACCAATTATGGAACGTTATCAACTGGCAGTTGAGCTTCAAAAATGCTAATTGACATTATCACTGCCTGGAAAATGACGGAAATCGTGGCAAAATATTTAATAAAAATATTAATTCAAAAGTGTATTACATATTTGCAACAACATTGTAAATTAATAATTAAAAACTCACTCAATGATAAAAGGAACAACAGCAACAGGATATCTCAAAGTATATATCATAAATTTGATCGGACTATATCGTAGAAGAATATGTGGAAATATCATTTAAATTTAAAGGCATTATTTTAAGATGATTTCAAGGTAGGAAAATATTTGTCTATAGTCTATAAGGTATTCAAATATAGTCTATAAGGTGTCTACATATTGTAGAAGAATAATTACAAAGCTCATCTAAATGGAAAGAAAAAGACAAATGTTTGAAACTTGATTTCAAAACACAATCTTAAAACAATTGTAGGTAATTTTTATTGAAAAGTGGATACCTAATAAAACCCTATCATTAGCAACAACATTGTAAATTGATTTTCAACATCCTGACACTGTCAATAATGGCGAAAAATAAATACAAAGATCGTCTAAATTGCAAGGAAAAGGATAATTGTTCAAACTTGATATTCAGACGATCTACACAATCTTACTTTAATACCTTGATGCTTTGCAATTTTAAATTGATATATTTACGATGATCTGATGGTCAATCAAGTTCCGAAAATCATCTCTTCAATGGATGAATTTCAGTAAGGATTTCCTTCTTTCAAAGGGGTATATTAAAAATCATGTGAATAGTTCCAAATTGGCAGTGAAAGTAGATAATTGTTTTTTATTACGCAAATTGAAACTAGTGTATTATTACTCTGAGGGGTCAGTGCGGCATACATGTCCGAATATAATGAACGATGTTGACAGGTCCAAACATTGAATCAAAAAGTTCCTTATATCTATTTAGAATGGTTTAAATTTGCAAATCATCTTTTAATGTTATTACTAATTGTTCTTCGGGGGGTTGGTAACTCGTAGCATTATCAAGGGGACAATATCGACGATTCCACCCGTAAAAAAATTTACTTCTAAACCTTTGTTACGAAACGAAGAAAGGGTTTGATTTTCTTTATTCCAGATGAAATTGATACGTCATCTATATATATAAAAGTGATTGTGTGTCTGTATGCATGTATGTTTATTATAATTAGTTTGGAATCTATAGACGGCTAAACGGCTGAACTGATTTGCTTGAAATTTTCACAGTATATTTCTGTATGTCTGGAAGGAGCTATAGGCTACTTTTTTTTGAAATTGTATGTGGGCGTGGTACCTCCCATACAAAGTTAATTTTAAAAATCAAATACTTGGGAAACTATAATAGCTATAGAATCATATTTTGCATGACCAATTTCATTGTTTGTTTAAATATTTGCGGAAAAAATGGGAGTAGTAGCGACAGGGGGCGTGGCACCTCCCATATGATGATAATTAAAAAAATCAAATATATGGTATACAATAAGATATATGGTACGGTTATTCTACCATCAATATTAATATTTAGGACAAGAATGGGCGGACTATCAATAGTGGGCGTGGCACCTCCCATAGATATGATGACAAATTATATATAGGGAAAGCTATATCAGCCATCAATATTAATATTTAGGACACCAATACGCTAACTAGCAACAATATTAAGTAAATGTTAAAATTTGTATACATTTGAAACCCTGAATGTGTGTTTGTTTGTATATTCCCTGCAGGAAATGTCAATAGTGAAACTGTACTGATTTACTATTGACACAGTCACCAGTACTAGTGACTTAGTATACCCTAGACACTTTTGGTACTTTTCTGAAATAGAAAATAAAAATGAATTTTTTGCTTATTTCTGGATTTTTATTAAAAAAAATAAAATACTAAAAAATATTTAATTAAATATAAATTTGAAACCACCCAGAGTCTTTGGCGGGAATCGAGAACTCGCAACCCTCTGAATGATAGTCCGGCACACTATCGCCTAGTCTATCGGGGCTCACAATTGAAAAAAAATAATTGTATAATAATAACCATTGTGGCAATGGTGTTGACAATGTCGCCAAACCGTTACCAAAATAGTAGACAAAAGTGGTGACTTGGAGACACTTGTCCCCAGGTTTCCTTCAGGGTTGTAAATCATAATAAGATAATGTAATAAGATTTAATTTAAAAGGAAAACTGTAGGTTTTAATAACTTAATAAATACCGTATTTGCCGGACGATAAGACGCACCTTTTTACTCTGAAAATTTTACCTAAAATCAGGGTGCATCTTATCGTCCGGCAAATACGGTATATTTGTTTAACTTTAAACTTTTTGTTTCATTACGATACGGGTAGCGAAGCACACTGGGTTTTAGCTAGTCCTTTTATAAATTTCTTTCTGAAGCACTAGTTTCTCTAAAGTGAACAAAAGTTTAACCTCTTAGAATTTTCCAATAGAGACTGCATTGAGAATAACAGCAAAGTTAGACTAAATCAGCTCGGCTTGATAACTTCTTGCCTGATTCTTTAAAAATCGCTTTTATATTTATTTGATAGCATACACAGATTTGTATGCACTTATGTAATACGAATAAGAGAGTACTCGTAAAACAAATTACAAGCAGCGTTGCCGTTTTGGTTACTTTTAACCAAAATTGGTTACTTTTTTTTCCAATGTGTACTTGTGTACTTTTTTTCCGTTTTGGTTACTTTTTTTTAACACAAAAGTAACCATTTTTTACATTGTTTTTACTTTGACTTAATTTACACCACTAATTTTGGTGATAAACTAAACTACCACAATTTAAAAGTTTTTTAAAAATAAAACACTAAACACAGGATTACAAAAAAATACATGCCTGTCTCCAAACATAACAAACACAATCATTGTATTGTTGAACGAGTAAAAGGTTCTTCACAAAAACCATCTAAAAACATGCTACTAAATGCATTTTCATATTGATGTTTGACATCGGAACAAGTTAATTTTTCTTTTGTTTTAGACATGAACGGACCTTAACAAAAAAAACATTCATAAATTATGTTTTTTACCAGAAAACCAAAAAAGCTTTTTACAATTTAGCGTGCTATTTAATTTTTTAATAATAAAGTGTTTTTTAAATAGTTAAGATTGGGTTTCTTTTGTAAAAAATGGATAAGTATGTACTTCGAATTAAAAAATAATAATATTGGTTTTAAGCACAATTTTTATTTTTGTTAGATTTTTATTTAAAAAGGCTGCTCAAAGTAAAACTAATGTCGAGTTATCTTCTGGAAGTGATGATGAGAATATGTATATTTTCATTCAATTTCAATAACTTTTTTTAAATAATATTTTGTTGTTTAGTGATATTAAAAACAGCCCGGAAAGAAAATTCCGTGTATTGTGGTTGGATGAGTTTCCGTGGCTAAGAAATAAAGAAGGATGTTCTTTCTGCGCTGCCTGTGAAAAAAAAAATTCCAAATCACGTAAGCACAAACAAAGTGTTCATAAGCAAAATGTGGAAAATAAAAATAACATTTGCAAGTTCTCAAAAAGAAACTCTTAATAAGCAAGTGCACCAAACAGAGCTAACATTAGTAATGTTTCTTATTTCCCACAATTTGCCTTTTTTTATTAATGAACTATCTACCAGGCTTATTAGAGGAGCGCTGTCCCGACTCTCAAATTGCGAAACACATTAAATGTGGCAGGTACAGCAACTCAATTAACAGAAATGTTAGGAAGTAAATCTAAAGCAAATTTAATTTCCAAACTAAAAACGACAAAGTTTTCGTTAATAGTAGACGAAACAACAGACGTATCCACAAATAAATCACTAGTTCTAGTCGTTCGCTATATGGATAAATCATCTAAGAACATTCAAGACAGATTTTTAGCCTCATCTACTTAAACTTTATCTACTAGTGTTTTGTAACAAATGTAATGAAATTAATTACATTTGGTTTTTATTAATATTGTTATTGCTGAATTATTTTTTTCTTTCATCTGTACCTAATTATAAGACTGAACTACAAACTGAAATGCAATGGTTAATTTATATTTTACATATATATTTTTTAGCTGAAGTATAAATAAAATAAAATTTTAAATATATAACAATTTTGGTTACTTTTTTTTGCTTTTGGTTACTTTTTTTTACATTTTGGTTACAAAATTTTTTTGGTCGTGGCAACGCTGATTACAAGTACTATCAAGTGTATACTCGTCTTATCTTCTCCTCACCCTGATGTCTGAATTGTAAATTGGCACTAATAGTCAATGTTAAAAATTCGGTTGCTTTATGAAAACAAGTAAAAAACGATCAAGATCATTTGAACTAATTAAAAACTTATTAGTCAAAACAAGCGCAAAACAAACAAGAATTGGTCAAACTCGATTATATTATTGATATTATTCTGTAAAAAAAAGTAATCAAATAATAATTTTCAGCATTTGTTTGTTTGATATTTCCGCATACAGCATCAATCAAACACTATAACAATTACATGCGACTGTGATCATTTTAAAATGAAAGTGTTATGTATTCGTATCTAAGGAAGGGAAATATACATATTTTTTCGTCAAATATGAACAACATGGTAAGCAAGCAGATAAGCATTGATCGGCCTGCCAATAAAAGTAGTACCCGACTTATCTTATAATAATAAGAATAGAAACCGATCTAACAGGCTTGTCAAGGAAAATAGTTCATTAATTACAAAAGTAGGCTACAAATTAACTAACTCATATTTATATAATGTCTAATTAAATTCAAGATAGTGTTAGAAAGATCGAAGATTGTGTTAGGATCTTAAAGAAGAATCAAAGGTTGCAGTCTTAATATCAACCGATCTCAAACGATGAATCTTAATATACAAGTAATAAATATATTCAACGTGAGCTCATTATGAATTAGTAGCATTATACCAATGATTATGTGCGTACAAGTATTGTTTCTTAGGTCATGTTCCTTTCGTTCTACAAAGAAATGATAAGATGAATCTATTAACTATAGTCCGTTCACGTTCCGTTGCAGGCTAAACATTCCGACGCTTGCGAAAGAAAATCAGTATTTACCCGTTTGCTACATGCTTCGTATCTATGCACACTGAGCTGATTTTCAGCCACCTACGTCATTATTTAGGAGAGAAATACCGCACCAGGAAAACTTCCAACAGATAGTGCTAATTAATCACATCATACCTGAGTATTTGGAATTATACCAAATTTCGAATATTGTTATGGGCACTGAAAGGACAAGCTCTTATCTCTGATGGCATACAAATTAGCTGACTTATATTTCTACCAAATATCTAATTAAATTCAAGACATCGAAGGATGCAATTTTAATACCTTAATAACTGATCTGAACCGATATGCTTTCAGAAATTAAACTTTTTCGTACAATTTTGTAAATGATTGCCTGAAGATCGTTCTAGAAATCCAGCAGAGCAAACAATATGTATGTAATAATATGATGAAAATATGTTGGTAAGAAGACAAAAAGTATTATACTGATCGAAGAACTCATTAAGAAAATGATCCAAAGATTACAATTAAGAAATATGGTTATATATCTTAATATGGTTATATTTCTAAATTGATTGATATGTTTAAGAAACGTAACTAAGAGATTTTTGTAGAATTAAATCGACATTAAGTCAAGAATTAACAGCAAAGATTTGTAAAGAATAAGACCATTAAGAAAGCAATGTCTTACTAAAGTCGAGATAGTGAGATTGAAACATGTATCTGGAATATAATAAAGACACAACAGTAACCTTAAAATCTAACAGATCTCAACCGATTAATTGTTCAATTAACAAGTGATATATGTTGTAAAGGGTCCGCCAAATATTTTTTTTTTGAAAATGCTATAAAAAAACTACTGAATATTTTCTCAAATTTATTTTTTTATTTGAAAGTACAATCCTTCCGGTTAATAATGGAAAATAATTTCATTCAAATGGCAGCCTCGGCTGTCCATGCCGAGCGGTCCAATTTTTAAGCACATTATCGATTGTGTGCAGATTGCGGCGTAACACTTATCTTTGACGGCACCCCACAAATATTAGTCCAACGGTGACAAATCGCAGCTCCGAGGTGGCCAAACGACATCAGCTCAGCGGCTGATAATGCGATCTTCAAAAACAGGGCGCAAAACATCGAGTGTAGCTTCGGCTGTGTGGCACGTAGCACCGTCCTGTTGAAACCAAATGTTGCCAATATCCTCCTTTTCAATTTTTGTGAACAAAAATTCGTTCAACATTTCCCGATAACGATCGCCATTGACTGTAACGGCCACTCCTTGCTCATTTTCGAAGAAAAATGGCCCAATTTTGCTTCTGGACCAAAATCCGCACCAAACAGTGACTCGTTTTGGGTGCATCGGCTTTTCAATGAATGCGTGCGGGTTTTCTTTGCCCCAAATGCGACAATTTTGCTTGTTTGCATAACCGCCAAGATCAAAATGAGCTTCATCTGAAAAGATGATTTTTGTTGGCAAAATTGGCATCTTCTGTAAGTCGATCGCAGGCCCGCTTAGCGAAGCGAAAATGCATTGGATCCTGAACCAATTGGACTTTGTATGGCGTCATACTAAGGTCTTTATGCAAAATTCGTCTCAATGATGTCTGTGAAATATTCAATTGTTGAGAACGACGGTGAATTGATGTTGATGGCTGTTTTTGGCTTTTCACGCTTTGGTTTATCGATGAGGATGTCAGTTTCTTTCACTTTTTCCACAAGATAACGAGCATACATCAAACCAATTTCTTTATTTTGCAGACATTTTCAAATACAACAATTTTCATTATTTAAATTCGTAAATCGTATTTGGAAGTTCATTCTAGATTCTAGAATCTAGAACGAAATCCAGCAGATTGAACATTATGTCAGAAATAAAAATCAATGATTTAAAGCGGTCAACTCTTGTTGAAACGACGAAGTTTGGTCGGGTTTCACACACACACAGCACGAACGTTTACGAAACAAAAAAAAAATAGAGAGGAAAAAATAAAAAAATTCACTCAGTTGCATACCAGCATCAACAAAGGCAGGTTATCGTCGCTTTGTTTGATAAATTATGATTAAATTTTATGAAAAAGGTACACTGGTAAAATATTCAAACAGCACATTAAAATACAACTTATATATATATTATATTTCTATTTTAAATAATTGATTTAAAATTAAATAGATTTTATTTTATTAATTTAAAATTTTTAATTAAATAAAATTTTTTAAAAATTATATAAATCTATATATATAAAAATGGTGTAAAAAATGTATAGTAATTCATCAAATGAGAACGGCTGGGCCGATTTCTATAAAACTTTTTGTCAGTTGTTCGTATTTTCGAGGAGAAGGTTCTTACGGAAGAAAATTTTGGAAAATCCCTCCGGAAAAGTCGGAAAATTGGAAAATCGAGTTTTTGACTTAATGACTTTCCAACTAAAAAAATAGAAATTTCTTAGTGTAAATCATGAAAAATGCGAAATGCGAAACGCGGAAAATTGGAAAATCTCTTCGCAAAAGTCGGAAAATGGGAAAAATTGGAAAATTGAATTTTTTGTACGAAATTTTGTGTGAAATTATTCCTGTTGTATTATATGTATTATTACTCTAAAGTTTGTCTGAAGGCTTAAAATTGGGGCGAGGCAAAGTTCGCCGAGTCCGCTAGTTTAATATATTAAATTTTTGATTTTTAATAAATACATTTTTTTGATTTTCATTCAGTATGTGGGATATTGGTTGGGAAAATTCATTTTTATTTTCATTAAATAATTTTAACACACATAACCTCTGAAAACCAATTAATTATAATATTTTTAAACTTATTTTTAAGATAACATACTATTATGTGAAAAGAACTTACGTACCTGTTTTCTTAAAGAAAAAAAAAACATAATAAGTTAACATTTAACATATATAAGCAAAAATAGTAAAACAATCCAACAACGCAAACAAAAGAAAACAAATGCATTTCTCCATGTGTATATTTACCAATACACTCTCACTTTTGTTAAACACAACTAAACATATTCATTTCTCTTTTTGGCCACCACTGATTTAAAGCCATGGGTTTGCTGAAACCTGAATTTAAGGCAGATATATATTGTATAGGTAAGTGATAAAAAATTTTTCTGTAAATTTGTTTGCTTTGAAAGAATTTTCTACCGTTTTTTCGTAAAATTGCTGAAATTTATTTATTATTCTAAAAGATCTTCTTAGACTGCCCTCGTTTAACGCCTTGTATAATTTTGTTGAAAAACTGGGTTTTATCAATATAAGTACATACTATATAGGCGGATATAACTATAACTAACTAAATTTGTATGCACACTTCCATGTATCTATGTACTCGCATGTATGTATTTGAGTATTTAATGTATGAGTACGAGTAAATATGTTGTACCTATATATAATACTATATATGTATGTATGTATATGTATACATATGTATTCGTAAGCATGATAATAATTGTAATTTTTGTATGTTTTCGGATCGACGACTTGTGGTTGTTTGTATTAGTAAAATCGAGCATTCGAACGGAAGAAGGGTACTTAAATCATCACGATATGAGAGCCCCAACTTATAAAATTCCACATTTTAAGGCTTCCTTTTTCACAAAACGAATATTACCTACATACATACTCGTATATACATACACGAATATTTACTCAGAAAAAGTAAATTAAAACCCTGGTATACAGACGATTTTCAACCCAAAACAAAAACCAAACAACATCTAAAACCAACAACAATGAAATAAAATACATTCTGCACATTCAAAATAATTTCTAGAGGGTTTGGCTCAACAACACAAAAATCTCAAAAAGTAGAGATACATACTTTTTATGTATTATAGTACACATTTTTCTGTATACTAAAATTCCATATTTTGAAAGCAAAAAATTAAAATGAAAAAAGGTCGCTCGCTATAGTCGACGGCGTCGTAGTCTTCATCATCATCATCATCATCAACAACAAGAACAACAACGACGGCTACCATGGCTACGACGTAGTCGTTGTTGTAGTAAAGACAATAAGAGATGGTTTTAGACAAAATATCAAGATTATCTGCACCCAAAGGCATTGAAAATATATAGTAGAACTCAACATCAGGCAAACAGCCAACCGAACAAACCAACGACTGTTGTCTCTACGACCTATAAGCTAAGCCTTTATTCTACACTCCACTCCACTCTGCTTTGCTCTACTTCAACATCTGACAGATATACCGTCATACAGTCAGAGTTAGATGTAACAACGAACGGAGAGACTGCCAGTCAGACAAACTATAACGACTCAGATACACCGCACTTAATGTATGTAAGTATGTCAGGCAGCCAGGCAAAGTTTGTATATATACATACATACATATGTACATTTATGTATGTATATAGTTTGTAGAATGTTATAAACATTTGGCCAAACCCAGCCTTACAGCCAGCATTAGAGTACGAGTAGAATGTATAATATTTTACCCTCACAAAAATATCATTCATCATCAACATCGCCATCCATTCTTAGTTAATTTTTGCTTTGCTTTCCTCTATTTCGAATACTACTACTGCGATTACTTTACAGTAATTACAGTGGAATGTTGATATAATGAAATCTTAAAATTAAAGTATTTTTTCTATGTTAAATATGGTTTTATTAAAATGAAAACATAATTTTTTTTTTATAAATTTGTTTAATGGTTAATTAGTAATTGACCCCTTTTTTGGTTTTGGGAACGGCCTATAATCACAGATTAATAATAAAAGTGTATTGTTTTTCTTTGCGATCATGTTTGAAACTGATGAATTTAAATTTTTAAACGTTTCTCAATAAAGATTTCATATATAAGAAATCAAAACTAACTACTTGATACACATAGATCAATTACAAAAAGATTCAACTGTTTTAAATAGTCAAAATATGAAGGCGGCTCCGAAACTTCTTAGCCTAGCACAGAAAGAGAATACATAGTTAGTTTTTTAAAAACATATTTATTTTTCAATATAATCTCCTGAAACTTCAATACACTTAGTCCAACACTTATCTAGCAATTCTATTCCTTGATTAAAAAGTTTTCCTCAAGGCCTTCAAAATAGTGGTTTACAATTGTAATTGCATCTTCATTTAAGGTAAAAGGCTTCCCAGCAAGGTACTTTTTTAGATTTGGGAACAGGTAAAAGTCACTGGGAGCTAAATCAGGAGAACAAGGTGGGTGGTCAAGCAACTTGTACTTAAAATCGTTGATTTTAGCCATTGTTAAAACTCTATTGTGTGCCACGACGTTTTTCTCGAATTTTTACATTTAATTGATCCAAAATGTTGCAATAGTACTCTGAATTTATTGTTTTGCCCTTTTGCAGATAGTCAATCAATAAAATACCTTTGATGTCCCCAAAAACCGTTGCCATAACCTTACCAGCCGATTGATTTGTTTTTGGCTTCTTTGGGGCACTTCCTCCAGCTTCAGTCCATTGCTTGGATTGTACTTTTGTCTCTGGAGTATAGTGGTGTATCCATGTCTCTTCAACGGTTATGAAATGACGCTTAAAATCCATTTTATTTTTCTTAAAACGATCTAAACAAGCTTGGGAAATTTTCATTCTTATGCGTTTTTGGTTGACTGTTAACAAATGCGTTGCAGAAAGCTTTTTCGATCACTTGAGATGCCCATGTTATTAGTTATTTCACGCACTTTTATTCGTCGAGTATTTAATACCATATCATGCACTTTGGCTACAATTTCTGTTGTTGTTGCTGTTTTTGGACGTCCACTTCGTAGTTCATCCTCAATGCTTGTACGACCACGTTTAAATTCAGCAACCCAATTTTTTACTGTTGCATATGAAGAAGCACTTTCAACTAAAACATTATGAATTTCTTGTCCCGATAAACCTTTTTGATTTAAATATTTAATGACACCACGAATTTCTAATTTTTCCATTGTAAAAAAATCGTGAATGCGTTTTTTCTGAACACCTGTTTCTATATGAAGTGTTGGCAGATCGAAAAGAAATTAGCATAAATGGAAGTTTCCAAAACACTTAACTTTTTTCTGTTTATAACGCGCTTTCTGTTCTAGA
This sequence comes from Bellardia pandia, assembly GCA_916048285.2. Lineage (NCBI taxonomy): Eukaryota > Metazoa > Arthropoda > Insecta > Diptera > Calliphoridae > Bellardia > Bellardia pandia. The sequence goes on from OU696531.1 coordinate 28,317,370, forward strand.
CTAAGAAGATCTATGAAGTTCAATTTCTATCGCTTGCAACAGAGAGCTAAATTCGTAGGCGTACAGTGTCAATACATAGTTATTCCTATCATTTAAAATTGAACGTAAGGTTTTAACTCTGTTCCATGGTAAATTTCCTGAATATAATTTTAGGTCATCTTACTGCGCCATCTTTCTTGGAGACTACTCTGTAGATGTCATTGGTGGGTCCGATTCATATCCACCTCCTTTCGCGTATCTCCACAACTATTGGCTTTACATTACACCTTCAATATATTTTCAGTTTTTTGACCCCCCCCAAATTTGATCTAGTGATTAGAACGTACAAATTGCTCTCAATTTCGCTTAAGGAAAACCAGGTAAGATGTTACTTATAATATACATATAACTACAAATATCCGAATATTTATACAAGAAGTATCTTATTTTAATTGTATGTATATGTAAATATTTTAAAATTCAATATAACAAAGTAAGACTGTAGTTATTGTTACTGCTTGCATGCACGCTTACCAGTCATTTTCTACCCAGCTGTATGTAGTAAGCAGGGTATTAAACACCACCACTACGTTCAGACGGTCGTAAGGTTCCACTCACCACCTTAACGATTGACGTTCAGTTGTTTAGTCGTTCATCGTTTAAACGTTTGTCGAGTGGTTGTTTTTTTTTTTGTTTATATTTGGTTCGGTTGGTCTGGCCTGGTCTGCCTGGTATGGTTGGTATATTGGGATTTATATATTATTTTATAAAAATTTTTCTTTCCCTTCGCACACAGTATTCAGAGTATTCAGTTTAAGTAGTCAGTGAGGCAGTCAGCAGTCGTACGTACAACAACTGCTGTTAATGTTCAGATATGTTTAGCTGTATGTGTGTGTGTGTGTGTTTGATGGTGTATCTGAATACGCCTGAATGTTTGGATGTTTGAATGAATTTTATATGGGAATGTGTATCTGTGTGTGTGTCTGTTTATGTGTGAGTTTTTACGTACTGCTAACAACATCATCCAATGCTATAGTTTTTAGCTGATTGGTATGTACGAGTCGTAGAAAATCGTGTGTTTGTTGGGTCTTTTGACTCGTCTCATTTTGTGTTGAGCAGTCGTTGGATACGTTTGTATAATATTCTATATCGGATGTGCGAAATATTTTGAAAAACTTTTCTGGTTTTTTCTACTTATATTTTAAATCGGTTCATATAGAGACCCACACTACAACTTATTTATTTATGTACGTTAATGTTATGCTCTTCGTGTCTTTTGTGTCGCTCTCGTGTTTAAAAGCAAATTTCGAAATACATAGAGTAAGAGTGCATGTACTCTTTTGTATATAAAAGTGTATCATCAATGAAGTAGTTGTTTGTACATGCATACTATACTCGTATAAGCATGAATCAGAGTGTGTGAAGGTGGAACAATAACACATGTAAGAGTACATAAACAAAACAAAAAACTAAAACTAAACGGTTTTTATGTGAAAGTGCATGTGAAAAAAAACAACATTCACCAAAAATAAACAGTAACACTATACAACATCATCATCATAATCATCATCAATAATAATAATAATAATAAAAGCAAATAAACAAACGGGGTCTTGAGATTTCCACATGTGGATGTGTGTATTTTCTTTACGCATACAACAACATTTCAACTAAAGAGAAGGTAAACAAATAAATAAACATAATTTTTTTTTTTTATTTTTATAAATAATTTGTTTGTGTTGTGTTTTGCTTTTGTTGTTGTTATTTTGTATTTTGCTTAGTTTTTGCATATAAATAAAAAAGGCGGCTAAAATGTTCATTGAGTTTGTAAACAAAATTGATTTTAAATCAAAATGTTTTAAAACTAAAAGTAGGCAAATAAATTAAATTGTAATAAATATACATAAGTGATATTTAGTGAAGATAGCCCTCATATCTGAAAATTTGTATTAGTGATAATTTGTGGAATGGTTCATCGAAATTTTAATAATAATTGTGAAATGTGTAGTTTACTTTTAGTTTACTGTTAATGAACGAGAGTCATTTAAAAGTTAATCTGAAATTTAAATGATAATTTTTGGAATGGTTAAAGTACGAAGATCATCTGAATATGGCTGTCAAATAAATATGTACCTACAATAATTTTTCAAATGCCGCTTAAGTAAAGTCGTTTACTTTAGATGTTAATGTACGAGAGATAGTACGAAGACCATCTGAAAATTTATTTCAAATGTGCGACATTATTTTTTTTATTTTGTTGCTAAATGTTGCTGAAGAGGCGTTTACATTAAATATTAAAAGTTAAAAGTGCTAGAACATCTGAAAATTAATTTCAAGTGTCTCAAAGTGTTTATAAATTTTAGTACAATTAGCCAAATGCGGCTTAAGAGTCGTTTGCTTTGTTATTGGACTCAAAATTCACCATCTTCTATTGTTTTTTTAGTGTTGTAATCAAAATATCAGTTGCAGTCGTATTTCAACTATGGTTGATAATTAAGTGATAATTTGTGAAATGGTTAATGTACGAGGATCATCCGAAAATGGATTTTAAATGACCCAGTTTTTTTTTTTTTTTTTGAGTTTGATGATATTAATATTTGTCATAATATGTCTCGTTTACTTTATTATTAATTGTTTCTTTAGTTTTGCAATCAAAATATGATGTGATCATTTGTAGAATGGTTAATGTATGAGGGTTATTTTAATATGTATTGCAACTGCCTCAAAGTGCTCTTGAGTTTTATTAATATTAATTAAATGCTGCTTAAGACTGGTTTAGTTTAATGTTTAGTTATTTATTTAGTAAGTACAGATGTCGATTCTGTTATCAAAATTTTCAAAAATATTTTTTGCCAAATTTTAAACTAAACAATTGCTCTTGGATTTTCTGAAGTTCAAATGTGGGAATTTTATTAACCAAGCTCCTATTTACGGTCTCAGAAATACGATTATGTTGAGCGAGCAAGTAAACTGTCAAAACATTCATGTTCAATCAATATGCTTTTGTTGGAAAACAAAGTTCTTGTTGAAAAAAACTTTTACCCAGTAGTACTTTGAAAATATTACTGAAAATATTTACCAACCTTTCTTAAATAACTTAAGTAACAAGACAATGAACATTTAGAAGTAATATTACTACCACGTCAAATTCTAGTCATGACTTTAATTTTTTTGTACAAAGATATTTAGCATTATTGTGGGTAAAAACCGAGTTTTTAATAGTCATGACTAGAATTGGATGTGGTATTAAAAAATGATTAAGGACAGAAATGTAGCCCTTACAGAGCCATGAACAACGGTATACAAAATGTTATGATCGGGCTAAAAATAGCGACACAGTGAACAAACTGCTAAAAGGGGCGGTATTTGTAGGCGTGGCAAAAAAATTAAAAATTATTTTAATCCTAAGGGGTGACTGACACAACTTTTTTTTTTTGTATGGAAGACGAACCACTCTAGTGCCCAGTGCAAGCGGTTCAAAGCTTGGTGTATTATATGTGCCCTGATTCGGCCAATTGCCTATTGTACATTATCCTACGTTTGATGTTCTTGCTAAATATTCTCCACATTTATTCAAATAACTGAAGTAAAATTTAGAAGTATATCCCAATATTTCTTAATCATGAGTTGATTTATGTATATGGCACTGAAGCACCCTAAAAAAGCCCACCACTTTTGACTCTAGCAACAAATCGTTAACCAAGTTCCAACCTTCGAAGTTGTCATATGTGTGATGTTCTGGCAAAACATTCCACATATTTTCTTAAACATTACAAAATAGCCAATTAATAATAATTAAGAATAATATTAATACCAAGTAGGTAAAATTAAATGATTCATATAGATTTCCATGAAGGCGGTAGGTAGTCTTTATGTGTAGACTTTCAAACCACATAACATTCGTTTCTTTCCAATACCTGAGAATAATAAACGGTATTTGCTTCAAAACAAGGGAAAAAATAAAACCACTACTAAAATTCTCAGAAACTAGATAAATTCAATCGTTGATTAATATAAACAATATATTTTTTCTAAATAGAATTAATACATACAAAAATAAAAATTTACGTTTTAAAAAAGTAATTTTCAACTAAACTAAAGATTATTCGGTATATTTTAGAGTTTCCGGTTGTTTAAGTACAGTTTCATTATCGATTGATTGCATTACCGTTAGTTTAACCATTTCGAGCTTGACTCACTAACACCTTTATATATTCATATACTCATGCAAACACATACATACCTACACAAAAACATACACATATACTCCTACATATGTACTATGTATATACCAACAACTCATACTATATTGCAAGCCCATAGTGATTTAATAGCCTTGATTAAATCACAAAATACTTAATACACAGCTAAAAATTATAATACTCATACAATGAATTTCAACAGGCATTTTATAAAACGCGCAAACTCAACATATGTATGTAAGTATTTCCCCATGAAATGAAGCAAGTGTGTAGGTATTCCACTGTAACTGCAATTAGTTATAAAAAGAAATTCTTAATGTCCCAGCGTTTTCAAAAGCATATTTACGCCTAACTTTTTGCTATAATTAATAATTCTCATAAATAAATAATCAAAATAAATCGGAAATCAAGATTTCTGTTTTGAAATAATAAATATTTTCTGTTTACTAGTTTTATAAGAAAGCCATTTACAATGACATTTACCTCAACCTATGAACTTTCTTACTTTACTCATCCACCATACACACCTTGCAATTTATCATAATTTCTCTCAGTGTTCCCTAAATATAAAAATAATCGTGTCTTTCGTTAAAAACCACGTTGTATCGACTATTATTTATCTTATACGAAGCCATTAGAAGCTTAGCTTAGCTCATACGGTAGATCTAGATTCTGATTCATCAGCATTTAAAGAGGTTTTAATTAAGAGAATTCTTATTTTATTACTCATGATACTCAAACGCTAATACCCACATCATACAATTTAAAATACAAGTTACATATAGTAATTACTTATGTACATACATATGTACAAGCTGAAATGATGATTGTAACTGATTGTTTAAAATGTGTTTTTGGGGTTAATCGATTTATTCAAAACAGCTTGAAATTATTTAAATTTAAAAGCAGCAATGGCGAAAAAATAAATAATAAAGTTTTTTTTTTAAGATTTATCTTTAGTAAATATTGCAAAATATTTATTTTTTATTTTTTTTTTCTTGGACCAGCACTCAGGGGACGACCCCTACTTATGCAATGCATTGTGTTGGAACTAGGAAAATAGATTATGGGAGTGAGGATAGAGGGAGTAGTGTTTGTGAATATTTGACTTGAATTTTCCTATATTGAAAGTGGTAGGGAATATTTCTGCTGGTAGTTTATTCCACATACGGACAGTACGGCTAAAGAACGAATTTTCCCTGTAGTGTGTTATGCGATCCACTGTCCAGTCGATCACAAACAGTGAACAGAACAGTGAAACATAACCCACATTGCGGCGATGCTCTAATGAATCAATAGAGTCGAAGCACCGGCCCATACATGAGAGTTGTATTCCATTTATGGTAAAATAAAGTGCTTTAGGTCTTAAGGTATGGTCACACTTGGCAAATATTTGCCAAAAATGACGTAACCACTAAATAAAATATTTTTGAAATCATTTAATAAAAAAAACTGCGTTTACTTAGGACAAGAAGCAGCAAATAGTCACTACTAGTTGCTGTTTGATCTTGCAAAAATCTTGTAAGAATAAACAACGTCAAACAAATTTGTGCTAAAACAAGTGCGCTTTTTTGAGTAAATATTTGTCATGTGTGACCTTACCTTTACAGTTTCTAATGTCCTTAACAAACATCCTATTTTTCGAATTCAGTCAAACTGGAATGAATCCATAAGCATACTGCAAAACGTAATTCGTTATATCTAACAGTTGTTGGGATATGTAAAATATGTTTAGAGCCATCACTGTGTTGTAGTCCTAAAGCTACGGTCACATATGGCAAATATTAGCTTCAAACATGTTTGCCGGCATTTGCCTTAAATATTTTCAAAATTTGTTTGATGGTCACACTAAGATCAAATATTTTACAAAATTTGTTTTCAAAAACAGCAGTGAAACGACTTAAAATAAAATTGTGGCAAACATGTTTTTCTTGTGGTCACATTTGAACAAATATTTGCTTTAGTAATTTATTTCATCAAACTGTCAAAAAATATAAATTTATTTTCTCATAAATAAATTCGATATGGAAGATTGTGATTGTTTATACATATATTGTATATATTTTTTAACTAAACTTTTTTGTAGGAACACATAGCAAATGCTTCATATAAGTTTTTGTACATTGATGTAGGGTGAAACGGCCGTATATCTGACGGTGGTGTCTTTAGGAAATGTACATTTAATGAAGCTCTTGAAAGCAATACATTAAATATACCTATGCCAACACCATTTATTTTCAATGGAATAAACAGATATAGTGCTAGGTATATAAATAGACTAAGCAACCATCAAAACCCATTGGCGATTTCCTTATTAGATTTCCTTATGAAATGAAATTAGAAGACTGAGAAGATTTCACGTGTTAGATCTCCAATATAGAAAATGAGACAAAAGTTAAGCTCTAAGAACACCAATCTTTATATGTATATTTATTTAAACACGTACATACTTACATACATATGTATATCCTATATAGTTTATTAAACTTATTGTAGTTTAATAACATATGTGATAATCTTATTTAAATCATTGAATTTGCTAAATATTGTAAAATAGATTGTAAATAAATTTAAATTAAAAAAAAAAATGTTCCAGTGCAATATGTCCTCATTGCAGACGATGCCTTTGCATTGACCCCAAATATTTTAAAACCTTTTAATGCGCGGAATTTAAATGCTATCCAAAGAGTTTTCAATTATCGGTTATCAAGAGCTAGGCCTTTGGAATTTTGTCTGCACGATTTCGTGTAATGAGAATCCCAATTAATCTGGAGCCATTAAAAACAAGACAAGTGACACTTGCGTGTTGCATGCTGCATAATTTTTTAATAAGCCGAAGTGATAATAATGCACAAAGTTTATAAAATATGCAAAGACATCGCTCGTACGTAGCAAATAAACAACAACAATAATAAGAGATGAATTTTCGCGATATTTTGTGGAAGAAGGTGAAGTTGATTTTCAATATAAACATATATAAGCAAATCATATGTATGTACATATATATGTACATACATATATAACTTCAATTAATTTCGGTTAAAAATAAATGCAATAAAAATGTAAATATGTAAAAATAATTTATTAATTAAAAAGGGACAATTCAATATTAAAAGCATTAAGTTACTACGCTGTTGAAACAGCTGTTATTTTCCCTTGTTTTTTTTCTCTCAAAAACAAAAACATTATGTTCACATTAGAGACATTTTTATTTGCTACCAAACCAATGTATTTACTCAAAAACATGTTTGCACCAAACAAATGTTTCTTGATCACATGACAGCAAAGAAATATTTGCAACTTTTGGGCAAATGTTTCACAAATGTGACCGCAGCTTAACTATGATATTTATTTCGATCATACTGCTCAAGGGGCGGAACATAATCCATTATACTCGTAAAAAGCTAATCGCAATCGCAATCAACAGATTGTAAAATTACAATGATGATATTAGTATAAATTGTTATAACAATCTTAACAGAATGTAATGTCCAATGTTTCTGGCAAACATCTTTCATTTATTTCACAATGTATGAAAATGTGTTGCAATCATATGATATACGATTTTAGGGTTTTGATATTTATTTCGATCATATAGGAGTGCTATAAGAAATAAAAATCATAAGGATTTCATAAAATTTTATTCCCAATGTGTCAATTAGATCTTGCAGTAAATGTTCATACAGAAATTTGACATTCCGGTGCGTAGAACCGTCCAAATCGTGAAAATACATATTAACAGTGATTTTTGTTGCTTATTTCATTATTTTGATGAACTTCGTTGACATTCGTGTTGTTCATAAGCAAATAACCGATCACGTTCGCTGGCCAGTGACTATGTCTAAGTCCGCTTTCATACTCTTCAATTCTGACTCGTCGCTGCACTATGGTGGTGTAGGGTATAAAAATAAACCTATGACACATCAAAACGATATTTCTATAATCACCAGTATTCATGATAAATTTGTTAAATGTACTTGCGTTCTTTAAAAAAAAAAAAATTCTTAAATCAAGCAGCTGGTTCTTAGATGTATTCTTATCTTACTGAACATATGGTTCCATTATTTAAAAATTAGCTAGAAATCATTTTATACTGAAATTCATGGCATTATAACCTCTATGTAGATATTCGAACACCCCATTCAAAAACGATTACAGCAACGTTAATATAAATACATATGTACATATGCATGTATGTATGTACATACATATTTTCAACCCTCATTGGGTACATATAGGTATTATATTTTATATACTAAAACGAAAATCCGAAAAATTTATTTAAGAAATTTCTGTATGTACTCGTACATACATATATGTACCTATATTGTGTGCTGACTGAATTCTTAAAATTCGTCAAGGTCTAAAGTTTTTAAAATGCTAGATATACAAATTAAAACACGAACGAACGATATAAAGTGGAGAAAAAAGAATTTATAAAAACTACAAAAAAAAAAAAAAGTAGAACGTAATATAATATCGTGCCGTAATATATTAAAATAGTAGTAAGTATTGCTTATATACTTGTAATAATAATTTTTCAAGTAATAATAGACGTTGGTCGTCGTGGTACAAAATACCTACTACGTACGTACATACGTACTTATAAATATGAGTAGAGTCAGTTACCCACCACTGTTTGTCAGTAGAGCCAGAGACTCGTAGAGTAGTAACAAAGATATTATGAATCTGCATGTTTTACTTACTTAGTTGTACGAGCATATACCTGGTTAGACATGGAGAAACCATAAATAAAACATTAGCTAAAGGAGGGGTTCTAGTGTTCTACAGCCTGCACGACAGTCAATAACGAATGGTGAGTTAGAGTCACACGGCTCATGGCTATGAACATGAAAAGTACAATAAGAAAAATAACTTCTTTTTTTGAAGAAAAAAAATTTATACAACTGACTGGCTGACAGACTGACTACCTGCTTATTAAAGCGTGCAGTCATGGAAGATATCGTTTGTTTTGAGATTTTATTTAGCTCACGATTTTTGCCAACGATTTATCATGATGATGATGAAGCAGATGATAGTAATAGTAATAATGTTCAAGAATTTTCCTTGAAAATAAAATAGAAACCCCTAGAGGGCCAGCAAAAACAACTACAAAACTAATCAGAATATATAAGGGCTAGAGGAGTCTGCTGGAGGGTACACAAACAACACTTTAAATTAAAACGTAATTATACATACATACACATTTTTTTTAGAAATCCCATAAACTGGTCATTTCTGTTGATACAACAAATGTAAGTCTCCTTTACATTACGTACCACAATAATCCTCCAGATTTAGTAATACCAGAAAAGTAATTCTTAATTTTCGTTTATACTCAAGTAAACTCAAATAGAATTTGAAGAATTACAAAAAAGTAAAACGATTTTCTACGTACCAACAAAGCAGCAAAGTAAATCTTTATATTTACATACAAGTATGTTTTAAAAATATCATACGAATATTATAAATTACTTAAAAAGGTATGTAATTTATTTCTGTCTCGACAGCGCCAAATGAGGCCACGTATGTATGTATGTATGTAATTGACACTGACTCAAATGTTATATACAAAATGGAAATACTTGATGACTCAACCGAGAGTCGATGCTTAGTTAAGTTGTACATTGAAATGCTCTGACGTCCGCTCTAACTGGCTGACAAAACAAGATATTGTGAAATTTTATTACTATGACTACAAAATTCTAACTGTAGTATTTATAAAAAATTAAAGTAGACTTTCAATGTACTTTAAGAAAATTTTGTATGAAAATTTTGTCTAAAAGCACACTTCAAGCCTACTTTATATTTTTTTTATAAATACGACAGTAAGAATGTAATTAATGACTTTCCTTGCTAGCCAGATTTTGTTAAGGGATTAAAGTATAGTCTTACCTTTTGTTCGTCTCAATTAATCCTTGAAACCTGCAAATAAATAAACCAAGAAAAACGTAAATTTCTATATTATTTCGTATTTTGACAGAATTTAAGAGGAATGAAGAATGTTTTCTTTAAATAAAATCAAAAAAAAAAATTTGTGGAAATTTTTGATATTTCTTTTTATTTCGGCTCGAGTTCATTCAATTTAATTTTCATTAAATTATTTTTTACTGAAGTTAGGAATTGTTACATGAAAATTATTATTAAAATTTATTGATAATTTTTTTGCTTTATGATCTTTGAAGTATACTTTCGATTGTGCTGCATGTTTGAAGGACGCCATACGTATCCCTTTTCTATCAGATCCGAACCTACGCTCTTAAATGGGACTGACACTGAGGCTCTGTATGTTAAAGAGTCATCTTTACGGATTGTTTTTATACGTCTTGCAGCCTGCGTAACATTTTTATAAGTCCCATTGGGCTGTGGTGCTCCCTCTAATTCATCTCTGTTGCAGTAGGCACCACTTTGTAAACCGAATAGATGACACTTATTTTGGTGTCATGTAAGAATCACAGTTCCAATGCACAAAATCTTGCGATTTGGAGAAAAAAAATCTTTTTAAAAATCTGTTATTTCAAACATTTCTCTAATATACTCGTACACCTAACTCAGCGGCAGGCAATACATTTTAATTTGGTCATAAAAAAAACTAGACCGTTAGGTGTGAGTTAGAAACCTAAATACAGGGGGGTTATTGTGTATTTCGATACGAAAAGAAAATCGTTCGAATTTGTATACTTTTTTTCGAATCGAAGTACACAATAACCCCCCAGATGTTAAAATACCTAACTCTACAAATGTATTCGAGTTATTTTATAATACAAAGCTTAATTCTTTCAATCCTAGCTAAACATTTTATTCCACACCCCCGTTTTTTTATAAAACTCTTAAGAACTCATTCTTTAGCAAATATGTATTCAAATATTTCCAATAATCATTCTCATACACAACATTCCATATTAAATATTATATGCATAAATTAAATTTTCCATTCTATAATTTCAAAGATGTATGTACATATGTACATATACATATCTCTATGTATTTAAAACCCCTCAAAATTCAATATTTTTATCTTGCTTCATATTTCATCATCATTAAATATCTAAAATATAAAATGGCTGCCAGCTGAGTATTCAGCATTATAAAAATTATTTGTATTTTTTTTGGCTGTTCTCTGTAAGCAAACACCATCAACATCCAGCCACCATCACTGCTAACTAATTCGTAAGATATACTTCATTCCCTGCCAGCAGCAATGACGATAAGAAATTTGAGTTTCCCAAAAACACAAAGGTGGAACGTGTACAAGTTTTTCCCTTGAACGAGATATTTTGTTTTAACTCTCAATAGGGCGTTAAAGGCTAGAGGTATGCTTGCCAAACCTGCTGCTGTAATTTATTTTTGTTTGCTGCTTTAGTCGTTTAACGTTGTACGATTCCATCTGGGTATTTATATGATGTTGCGTGTTCTACGAATGAATTATGTTGTAACTACTCGTACTATATAAAGCCCTGGGTGTTTAAATTTTTTCCCTTAGTAACTGGGGAATAGGAAAAAGTGCAAAGAAATAATGAAACATAAAACCGGATAAAGCAGGATTTTTTTTCTTTCTTTTCTCTTTTCTTTTCTTTAGTTGTTTCTAAAAAGGTTTTGAAAAAGTTGTATTATGTGTACTTATGGATATAAATAATTTATGGAAAGGTTTTATCCCCTGTCTTAAAATTAGTTTTATCAATTTGTCTCTCTATATAGAAAAAGTTTGTGTTTGCTTGTTTGTATGAGAAAAATATATTCGTATGTAATTTGCTTTGAAGGATAGGAAAAGTTTTCATAAGCAATGAAGGGACTTTAATTTGGCATTATTTCAAAAAGGATATACACCTACAAAACTTTTCAAAAGGTGAAAAAGAAAAGCAATTTTGTGTGTATACACAAAATATAGATAAAATTCGGAAAAATAATCAATAATTCATGTAATACAATGACATACATATTTAAAAAGGTTTTTTAAAAAAATAATTTTTGCTTTAATTTGTTCAACAAAATTTTAAAATACTTGGTTTTTTTAAAAAAAATTATCAAGTGTTTTTTTTAAATAGATAGCAAAATTAAGAAAAACAATTTAAAGTATTAAATAATATTTATATTTAAGGTTTTAAGTATGTTCATTCTTAAATAAATCTAAATTAACACGCCCTTAAAAAGCTTTAAACTATAAAATGCAATCTATTTTATTACTAATTACTAAAACAAAATGAATTTTCTTAGAAAATAGCATATTAGCTTTAATTCCAATTTAAATAACGTTCATTTTTAAAGTGCTGCCAAATTCAAGTGTACCATAGCTGAGTTTAAGCAGACATAGACTTGCCACATGCAAATAAGTTATTTAACGTAATATTGCCATATTAAAATCATTTAGACTAATTGTATATCAGCTGATTTCATTCTAATAAGAAACATAAATTTGAGATTTTAAAGAAATTAATGGCAAATCTAAAAATATCTTAATAATTGTTTCAGCTGAAGGACTTTTTTAATAACATCTTTATACATATTTATATTTTCGATATTTCGCTACTTCGTTGTGTAGCATCTTCACGAAAAGGTTTTAAAAAAATGTAATATACCTACTCTATAATATAATATTAAATTATTATTATATATACACATATATACATATGCATATACATATACATAGCTGTATTTTTTTAAATATCAATAATAATAACACATAATATGATAATCAGGTATGTGATTGAAATCGAAAACGAGTGAGTTTTAGAAATTAATTTTTTCGAAATATTTCTGTATTGAAATAGTTTTATCCCCCAAAATATAAAGACAATTTGCTATTAAAGAGAATCTTAAAACAAAAATTTTAAAAATTTGATTAGAAATACATACATACTTTACAATGGACTTCAAAAACTCACTCGTTTTCGTTTTCGATTTCCATCACATACCTGAATATGTATATTATATGTATATAATAAACTGTATATAGGTATAGTATATGTATGTATAATATATAATCATATAAGGTATTATTATAATTTTTGATATTTAAAAAAAATTAAACAGCTAAAACTGAAGAGTGTGAAACGGGACTAATAAAAAAATAATGTAATAAACAAAACAATATACATACATATGTATGTATGACAGACACAAATCTTGGCAAGCTTCCGTTAAAACAGCGGATGTAAACAAATAACAAATAACTTACAATAGGAAAATGCTACCAAATTTACAAAAAGAACTTTTCCCGCGCTTTTTTTCTCTCCCTACATTAATGCACTCTCATTGCTCACGCACACTCTCCTACACAACATATTCATACATACCTGCATGCAACTAGTATTGCTGATGCTGCAATACAACTTTAATTCTACAAAGTTTATTTAACAAATAACTGATTAAAAACACCACATTTCACTTTTATCACATAAATTACATACAATTAAACAAATTTTCATAGATTTTAAACAATCTAAATTATTTTATTTTTATTAATTATTAAAACAAATTCTCCCGTCACTAAAAACGAAACGATTACACGAAATGAAAAAGAAAAACTAAACAATGCTGCCAAGTTATATGATAATGAAAAACATTTCGTTATTGTTTTCCCTATAAAATGTAATTTTGTTGTTTGACATTTCTCTAATTTTTGTTTTTTGACATTTCGCTAATTTTTGTTTTGTATTTCTTTGCAGATTTCAAACCGTTATTAAAAACCAAACATAGAAGCAGAAAATAGTACATTAAAAAAATGCCTACTGTTCGACGTTGCTGTATAGTAGGCTGTATGTCAAATTCTCGACAAACTCCCACTTTGCAGTTTTTTCAATTCCCGCGGCCAGACAATCCCTTTTACAAACTTTGGACACAAGCCTGCCAGGCCTCACTGAGCCGTATTTTACCCTTCAAAAAGCCAGTGGTGTGTGCTTTACACTTTCATCCTCAGTGCATAGGAGGCAGGCGTTTGACTGGCAGCGCTGTGCCCACTTTAAAGCTGGAGGTGCCTTCAAATTTAAAGGCCGTCGAACAGCAGGCCATGGTAGAGGAAATTGAAAGAAGCAGAAGATGTGCCTACATCAATGCTGTGGTGTACGAATGGCTAGTAAGAGCGAACCTAAATCCCCAGCTAAGAGGTTCCATAACGCATGGCATGATTAAGGAGAAGGCTGAAACGGCCAAGCAGATTATAGGCTGTGATTCATTTATGGCCGATAATCGTTGGCTGAATCGTTTTCGTGAGACCCACTTAACTGGTTTTGCCCAAAAGTTGGCATCCAATCAGTTGAAGCCCATAGGACCCTCTCTATGGATACCCGATATTGTGCAGGACTTGGCCCATCTATTTCCACCCACCAGTGCCGAGCGTATAGACAACTTTGAAAATGTTCCCGAACAGTATATCTGCTATATGAAGCAGTATGGTGAATATGAGGAAGAAGATGATCCCAGTGAACTGGAACCGGCACAGACTTATCAACAGGAGCAAAACAATGGCTATGGCCAGGACAGCAAATTGGCCGCTCAATCTTACTATCAACAGCAGCAAGTCGCCCAATCGTATTACCAACAGCAACATCACCAGCAACAACAAAATGGTTATCATCACTATAACAATCATCCACATCCAGGCATGCATCCCGGAGCGGCATACAGCAGCTATCATGATTACTACAATGAACGGCCACAACATCCCCAACAGCACTATCATCATCAACACCATCCCCAGCAACATAATGGTGCCTATACAGCACATCCTGCACAACCGCAACACCATGTCGAACAAAAACATGTTCATATGCCAATAGCACATCAGCACGTCGAACAAAAACATACTCCAACGTCAACAGCACAGCACCAGCAGCAACCGCAAACGCCTAGTCGACCTCCTTCCCATTCACCGCCGCAACAGAATGGTTTGACGACGGGCGACAGAGCCAGCCCTGTCGCCGTTAAAAGACCACGTTCCATCGAACCAGATAATGATATGCCCTCCACGAAAATTTCACGAACTTCACCAGTCAATGTCAATGGTTCAGCAGCAAGCTCACCCACACGGCCTACATCTAAAAGTCCTCCCTTGGTTACAGAAAACGTCGAAGAACCGAAAAGCATTAATAACAACATTGATAATAGTTTTAAAATCAAATTGCCCTTGACAAATGGCAATGGCGGTAGTAGTAGTGCCAATTCCCAGCGTTCTTTTACACCCAACTCCCAAGCCAACAATTTAAATTCCCGCTCGAATTCACCGAAATCTCTCAATGGTCAAACCACCAATGGCAACTCCTCACCCACACCTAGTCAATCGACTAATACTACAAAAGATTTAGAAACTTACGCCCAGGCCCTCGAATATCTAAAGCCACTGGAAGATTTTGCTTTATTCAAAGAGAATTTCCGGGCCATTGGTTTAATATCCCAACTAGAGATTATATTAAAAAAAGCTAACAAGCCATCAGTAACCCAAAGTATTGCAGCCGAATGAACAAATTCACGTTGCACACAAACTTTGTAAATATGTAGTATTTATATTATTTTGAATTTAAATTTCAAATAAAATTCCTTAAGCTAGAAATTAAACTTACAGTAACTTTAAAAATGACAAACAAATAAAACATTTTTTTTTGTACAAAAAAATAAAAGTTCTTTAATAATTTATTTTGTATTTAATTAAAGGATCTTCTTGTATATGTAATATTGAATATTAACAGATCCTTAAGTATTTTTTTTTTATTTTGTAAATTGATTTATGTATTATTTTTTTTTACTTGTATGACTGAATTTATTTTAAATACATTTAAATTTTTTTATCGTAGGCTTAGTTACAATTATATAAACACACAAAAATACAAATAATCTCATTTAATGTTAATTTATTTATTTTAATTAATTTAATTTGAAACTTAGTTATAAGCAAAACAAACTATATTATAAAAGAAATAAACAAACAAAAATATTAAAGTTTACAAACATTAAGTTTTGTGTGCAGTTTTACTAAATATTTATCAGATATTTTTAAAATTTTATAAGAAAATACTTAAATACATATAGCTAATCAAAATTAACTTTGAATACAGTGTCAAACCGAAGAAAGAGCCTTAGAACTCAAAATCCTTGACTTGTATTCGATTCGAAAGCAATAGCTTTCGAAATACAATGTAAAAAGTATACAAATTTGAATGATTTTCGTTTCGAATCGAAATACGGAGTAACCCCCCTGATTGACGAAATATACCGGTCAAACCTTACCCTTTTCAATTCAATAAACATTGAAATGATTTTCAGATAAATTCTTAGTTTTTTTTTCGTTTTGAAAAACAAAGATCTTGTTGAAAATCTCGTTATAAATTACAGCATACGATATCGATCGAAATCTCCGTTTAAATTTCATAGAGATTACGATCGAAATCAATTGCAATAATTTGGCCCCCAACTTTTAAATTGAAAAATATACAGATTATAAAATAATTTTGAATAATATAGAAACTAATCACTTTTATTAGCCAATTGATTAGACCGTACATCCTAATTTAATTGATATTTTAACACTTTTAAAAACCGCAACATTTTCCATGTTCCATTAACTCTTCAGCATCTGATACCGCTTGCAAAAGTGACATTTTCACTTGACGTTGCTGTTTTTTACTGAGTCGTCTGGTCTCCTCAAACATTTCTTGAAAGAAACTTCTTAATTCAGAGGTGTCCATTGAGGCATTACTGTTACTGGCTATTAAGCTGCATAAACATTTTACTCTCAACTCAGGGATAAATGGAGGATCTTTTGTTTCCTTTGGCAATATTAAAGAATTTGCTGTTTCTAAAGTAGATATATTTTCATTAACTTCAGTTAAAGTGTTAGTTGCTGTTGTTTGATCAATTTGCGGTAATGAAATTGGACTTAAATTGTTTTCTTGTATTGGAACTGACTTTTCCGTTGACTCTTGTGGTAAACTATTATCTAAGATTGTGGGTTGTTGTTGTTGTAATAGCAGTGGTTGCTGAGTTGGCAGCCCTCCGGTGTCAATCAGTTGCGCAGTAGCGGCTGTCAAAGGAACGATTGTGGATGATTCCTTTTGCTTACTTTGATTACGTTTATGTTTAATTAAATGATTAATAATTTTTTTACTTCCTGTATTCAATGATCGACATTTGTTTAAAATTTTTGTGTAACTCATAGGATCTGCTACAACCAATTGCTTTGCAAATGGCGTTGTGTTTGTTCCTTCAATATTGTAACGTGTTCTTTTATCTATAAGATTTACTGGTAGTACCACTTTATGACGTTTTCTTAGCTGAGAATTTAATAAAATTGGCGGGGATGTTGTTACTGCAGGTGCTATGTTATTCCTTGTGGTAATGTGTGGCAAATGAGATTTTACTGCTGGAGTTGTATTAATGGCCAGTTGATTATTTTGTGGTATATTTAAGGCTTGTAGCTGAGGATTTAACTGTGGTGTTTCAGTAAATATTTGTTTGTTAATGTTTACAATATGTGTAGGTAATGCGTGAGTTGATGGCGGCGGTGTTTCCAATTCATAGATTATAAAACTGTCGCCGGGTGCTGTTAATTGATTTTCTGTTTTAACTGTTTGACCTTCCTTTATTAATGTGTCTTCCAATAGAGGTTCATTTTTTATCATTACAAGTGGAGAAATGTCATCTGAAATGGGTTCATTTTTAACCGGTATGTTAAAGTTTAAACTAGGTAATGTTGTGATGAGATCTTCGTCATTTAATAATTCTTGTTTTATGAAAGTATTATAGTTTAAGTTCATTTTGTTGACAGCTAAATTAAGAAAGAAAATAAAAATTAGTTGTTAGTTAACAAATGTATTAGTTTTAATGTTTAAAAGTAGCACAACTTTCTATAATAAAATACATACATATGTATATATGTATGTGTGTATGTATGTATGTACTAACTAAGCATAACGTTAGAGTAACTCAACTATTACTCAACTTACAATTACTTTCTAACTTTTCGCAAGCTTTAATTAATCCTTTATATTAATTTTTATAACCAAATTAATAGGAAACAACACATCGGCCTCCCAAATCCACAAGAAAAAAAACGAAACTAAAAAATATGTATTGAATACCTAGTTATATAAAAGTTAATTTTTAAAAGTTTTTTATTTATTCAGCAATAAATATGTATTAATTTAAAAGCTATAAAGCTTAAAGCTCTTATTGGCTCTCGAACAAAATATAGCTTTAAGCTTACGACAATAAATTAATAAAACAAAGTGCTACAATAATGAAAACAAAATAGAGAATAAAACATGGGGTAAGAAGAATACGACGACTAATATCAAAAACCTGGTGAAAAATGGATTATTAATAAAAGACGTTTTGTCCACAGACTAAAGTTTTGTCTCTATGTGACATTATTTGCCTTCAGAAAATTAAACTAAATTTTTTTTAAGAAATCGAAGATAAAGTAAATTAAAAAAAAAACTTTGTTTTTCAAGATTGACATTTTTACTTGTTGATATATCAGTAATACTATGTTTCCACGGTACATGCTTCGCTCTCTATTCATGCTTCACACCACAATCATGTGCGAAACAACTTGCTTCACCATACAAAATTTTAAGAGCGAATCAAGTAGATTCATATTGAATCTACCTGCGAAGCCCGAAAAATTGCACTCTTCTCTAATTTTTATCGCAAGTTTATCTGCACTAGCTGTAAAAATTTAATATTGTAAACAAAGCAAATTATTTTCTTGTTGCTGGAAGTAAATAAAGTAAATGCGTACGAATGTATGATTTTTTTTTTCAAATAAGCTAATTAATATCCACTCACTTTTGTTTGTTCATTAAAAAAAAATATTTTCCGCAAATTGTAAATTCTGTTTTTTTTTATTCTGTTTGTTTATTAAAGACAACTGTCAAATCGAATCAAGTTTATTAGTCATGTAAACAGCAGGATTCATAAACATGATTCAGAAGGCGAAGCAGGTGATTCAAGTCGTCGGGGAAACATAGTATAACGGAAGTGTTAGAGCTGCAAAACTATCGATAGTAGGCACCATCGATAATTTCGATAGTTTTAGTAAAAACTAGATGTTACATGCTACATGTTCAATAAATATCGTGATATTTGGTTCGCGATCCATTTTAAAGTATTTATGGATCACGAGCGTATGGCTGTTTTCATGAACGCAGTATGCAATGCAACATTTCATTGCATAGAGTTCATAATAGCATATAGAATATAATTAAAAAATAATCTTAAAACAAAAATTTTTAAATTATACCTATTTCTAAATGAACTCTATGCAATGAAATGTTGCATTGCAAACTGCGTTTATGAAAACAGGGGGGTTACTCTCTATTGCGATGCGAAAGCAAATTCGATGCGTAAGAGTATCAATTTGTACGCTTATCGCATCGAATTTGCTTTCGCATCGCAATGGAGAGTAACCCCCCAGCCTATGCTACATGTTCAATATTTATCGCATCAGTATTTATGTACATATGTTATTTTTGTGCCGTGCGGGTCGTTTATCAATGTTGCGAGAAAACCAAAAGAAAGCTATTTTGCTTGCTTTTGTCAATTGTTTTACTTTTCTTTGTTTAATTTTTTCCACTGCGTATTTTATATTATTTTAGTTCTTTTATTTGTTACTTTTTACTGACGTATGATTTAATATCATGAAAATGCTACACGTTCAATATTTATCACGAGATCCGCGATCTGGATTTCATATTTTAGGCCATTCTGCGATATGATTCGCAATCCATCAATATTGCATGCTAAACGTTCATACTAGATATATCACGATATTTATTGAACGTGTGTAGCAGTGCACTAAATAACTAAAGTTCACAAAATCAAATTACGCAAAAACCTACTAAAACGAAAAGAAAAAATAAATTATCGTACATAACCTTAAAACATAAATACATATGTATGTATGTATATATTCAATATGTATAATGATTATAAAAAAATGTGTTCATTCTTAAAGTTTTCCATTCATTCAGCTAATATTGTTTTTTAATTTAAAAGCTATTAAAAGCTTAAAGTTTTCTTTAACCAAAGACAGATTATAGCTTTAAAGCTCTCACCTAACAATAAATACAATTTGCGTAGAAAAAATGTAAACAAACCAACACAACAACAAATTATACAAAAAGCAAAAAAGTACGAAGAAATTAACACAAACAACATGGAAAAAAGCTTACACACGTTTATACAAATTGTATTTTAACTAAATACAAACATACATGCATACTTATTTCTGTTTTGTTTACATTTATAAAAGTCATCAAATGTCATCGTCACCAAACTGCATTAACCCCTAAAAACAACAGTGTAATTTTTGTTAATTATTCATCATATTTTTTTATTTTACTTACAACTGAAAGTGAGAGCATGAAAACCGCCTATAAGATTTGCTAGACATGCGCATCACTTTTGTATTTTTCAAAGATTCTGGGCACTCGTCATTACACAAGTTGTATTTTGTTATTTTGTTTATTTCTCTTTTTATATGAAATTAATTGAAGTGAATTAAGTATGAACGTGTAAATAATGAACACATTAAACAATAGGTAGTATATGTACATAGGTACATACATACATATGTACGAGTACTTATATTTATTTACAATTCAACAAAATTTATAGGTACAACCAGTGTTGCCACGAAAAAAAAATTTTCTAACCAACATTTATGAAAAAAATAACCAAATTAAAAAAAAAATAACCAAATTTAAATGCATGTACTATTTATTTTTTGTAATTTTAACTATAATTTGTACTTTAAGGTAACAAAAAAAAAACATAAAACAACGTATTTTACAACACAACTCCTAATACTAAAAAATAATTTTCAAAAATTCACTACATTTACTTCGAGCACAAACAAAACCAAGCAAAACCATATACATATGTAACTAAATTCCTTTATGAAATGCCGCCATTACAAGGCACTATAATTTTTTACACTCAGAGTTGATTATGTTACATTAAAGTAATTTAATGGGTGTTGCCAATGCAACATTGGACTTTTTACTTTTTTAATTAGAAAAAATAAAAATGTTTGTAAATTTACATAGTAAATATTTTCAGTAAAAAAAAATAACCAAAACAGAAAAAATCTACACATGTACACATTGAGAAAAAAAATAACCAATTTTGGTTAGAAATAACCAATTTTGGTTAGAAATAACCAAAAACGGCAACGCTGGGTACAACATGGAATTCTAAATTTAAAACATCGTGTTTGTACGATTATGAGAATATTATCAGAAGAGCATTTTTAACGAGGACAAACACCTTTAATGGCTAAATTACTACTCAAAAAATACTTTAATACTTTTCACTGTTTTATCATTATTTTACAATAATCAAATACTTTATGAATCAACATACATACATATGTATGTACATATGTAAGTATTAAATACTTTGAAACGACTAAATTTAATGACCTACAATTTGCTCTTTGCTGAATTCGTTTTTTAATCTTAATTTTGTGATTTAATGCTATTTTTAGGGTAATTTTCCTATAAACTCCTATGGACCTGTTTAACATTTTTAATAATGAGTGGATGATTATTTTTAATTATTTAAAAATCTGTTTCCAGCATTCATTCCTTTGTTTTTTTTTTTTGAAGGGAACTTTTTCTTTAATTTTTAGTTCCAGTGTACTAACCTCGTATCGATCACTGTATGTATAGCATTTCGTGCAAATAACTTCATCTTGTCGAAGGACACATTCAGGAGAAATTATATCGAACAGCTAGCCACCACTCATACAGATGTCGACCCTATTATCAAAATTTTAATTTTTAGTCACATTTTGCCAAAATTGCGGTTCTATTTCGTAAATCACCTTATAGATTTTGCTTTTTAATGCTGTAGTTAAATTACATGATCGAGCCGGCCAATTGACAGCTAAATTTCGTTTGCACTAAATTCATAGTTTCGGTCGATGTTAGACATGTAGCACCGTCCGGTTAAAACCACATGTCGGTGAATTCATCTTCATCTACTGGACTATCTCTTTCTTAACATTTTAATTTTCGAACTCCTCTCTTTTTCTCTATCGCCACCCCCCTCACCAATATCCTTCATATCTATCTCTCCTTTCTTTTCGGGCAATACAAATCGATCACCAAACATATGAACCCAAGTGAGCTGTATTTCTGAGAGTTAATGTCTATTATGGCCTTTTTGTATAGATTTCAATATGCAGTCTATGCCTGTGTGCATATTTTAATCAATTTTACCAATATTCCTAGTGCTCCAAATTTGATTCAAGTAACTACAAAAATACGCTTTCGATTGGTACAAAATTTGCATTTGTGAATAATTATTTTGACGACATCAGATTCAAATAATCATTCACATATAAACGTGTGTATTTTATTTTTCACGTATTGTAGTTGATAGCCAGAACTTTTAATACATTTTGTACAGTATAGTATATACTAGACACTGAGCTGATTATGCGCAAGAAATAAACGAAAAGACGAATTATGAAATGAAAAGAAAATAAATAGAAATTTTTTATATGAACAAGTGCACCAGTAAAATGTTTAAAAATATAAGTAAATAAATATGTAGATACAGTCAGAGACTAAAGTTTAAATACAGCAATAAAATATTGGGCTTAAAAGAGACCAAACGTGTTTGCAAATTTTAAATATGCAGGTTTATTACTTTTTAATAATATTTAGGAACACAAAAATTATGCATTTCAATTCAAACTTAACGATAATTCTTACAAAAACTCAAAAATTAACTAGACAAAAGTTTTAATACAGACTACAATAGGGAGAAATTATTTTACATTAACAAAAGAAAAATGGCAATTTAATATTTTGTTGGACCACCCGGCTGTCTATGACTGCCTGGAGACACCAAAGCATGGAATGGACGAATTTTTCTAATTCGGACACCGTTATTTCCGACCAGATTTTCTTGAGAGCCTCCTTCATCGTATTTTTGTTAGTAACTTGCTCCTTTCCTAATTTTCTCTTCATTAAATCCCAAACATGCTCTATGGGGTTTAAGTCTGGTGATTGGGGAGGGCTATGGAGCTGACGCGGTGCATAATACAGCTGCCATTCTTTCACCGAACGGGCGGTATGCTTCGGATCATTGTCCTGTTGAAATATCCAATGAGGTTCGAGGTTCAATTTGTCTACAGAAGGCTGTAAATTATGTTGCAGACCAACACCAGTTGCTCCAATAGCTCCCCAAATCATAACATGAAGAGCAGTGTTAGGCTTTCGCCAGACTTTAGCGCGGCCATCGCTTCCAAACAATTTAAACTTGCATTCGTCTGTGAAAATAACAGTCTTCCAGAATTCCACATCTTTGCTTTTGTATTTATTAGCGAACTCCAACCTTAGTCGCTTATTCTTTTCAATATTATTTGTAATATGAATAAATAAAAATGTAAGTATAAAATTTTTAAAAAGTGATTTATATAAATTTTTGTTGTACGGCCAATCAAGAGGTGATATGCAGCAACAAAGAACATGGTTAAACAAATGTGTAATTGTAGAACGAAGGAGTTTTGAATTACTGTCACTACAAACAGGAAAGCAGCCTATTTATTTATTTTTTCAGGTCAAAAACAACGACATCAGAGCAATACGAAAAGCTGGCAAGTTTAATGTCAACAAAACAAGATATTGCTTACGGCTACCATAAACGATCCAAGGAGGAAGTTCAGGTATTTTCTTTTCAAGCCTTACCTCTGTGTTCTCAGTTACGTTGTTCTCCTCTTCCACTAATAAAGCCACTGCTATGGATTCCATTTCTCCTTCAAATACAAAAATTAAAAATACCACCTCCGGCTTGACATGATTCTTAGAACTTAAATATTTTGCAAACAAAAATGATTATCTTTTTATTATTATTAATTCAGAAGTCTTTTGTATTATTTTATTTTTATTATTTCTCCTTATTAATCGCACAATTTTTTTTATTTTCCTATTTTTATAGTTTGTTGTGACTTTTGTTTATTAAAATAGTAACAAACTTGCGCATTTCTTTGTTTCTATTCCACATTTCATACTAACAAATTGATTTAGTAAACATTGTTGTCTTCTTCTTGTTATTTCGATTCAGTTTTTGTTTGGAATACCAATTTTTGATCGTAGCGTAACTGAATGCGGAGACGTAATCGAAACTCAGAATAGGGGTGATCAAATCTAACGGTACTTAATATGGAAAAAATTACAAAAAAGAGAGTAATATTCAACATGTATTTAATTTTTTTTTCCAATACATTTTTTTGTTATTGTGGGATTTACCGTTAAGTTTGCAATGTAGTAAATATTTTATACCTACATGTGTTTTTATTCTTTCGTGTTGTCTTTTAAAACTGCATACACAAAATTTAAAATTTAAAAAAATAGACAGCCATGTCACAGAATTTAATTCCGTTCGGAAGTGGAATTAATTCCGTATTTTGCTTCTATAGAAATTCTTAAAATTACAATTCCTCATAGCAAATTAAAAGTGGTTTCATTCCGAAAACTATTTTCGTTTTACTGTTTCTATAGAAGTAAAATATGGAATTAATTCCACTTCCGAACGGAAATAAATTATGTGACATGGCTGTCTATTTTTTTAAGTTGTATTTGAACTTTAGTCTCTGACTGTACCTATGATATAATGCATTTTACAAATAAATAATCATTGCACACCCAGAGAGTGAGAGAAATAAGAGAGATTAAAAATAAATTAAACTGTGGAAAAAAATTATTAATAGTCACAAGCAACCCCCTCTCCTGTAAGCTAAGTGTTTGCAAAATAAAAATATCAAATTAAAAGCGATTTGTACATACATACATATGTATGTACATACATATATACAATAGATGCAAATAACAAATAAAACCGAATGCTTATCAGTTTCTACAATATCGGACTGACTGACTGAATGGTCCGGCATGCTGGCTGGCTGCTGAAATGAAGAAAACAACACGTTGACTAAAAATATACAGTAAGCAAGTATAAACCCCCTAACCAACCTCGTACAGAATTAATAAAAAGTACGTGGTGTGATACATACAAACTTATTTGTATGTATGTTTATAGAAAATAAAGAGCTGATACAACACCCTGGCACCGGCGCATTATCACTTCTATGACATTGATAAATGAGCGTGAGAGTAGTGCATGTGTAATGGGAAAAATCCATATAGAAATGGAGCAAAAGCTATACAGTGGAAAAACTCTCTCTGATAAGCTAATGTACTCTCCGCTTAGCGGTGAAAAACCCGAACATTTCCATTTAAGTGAGTGAGCGACGGAACGATACACGGGTTGTTTCCGCTTTTGACTAAACGCAATGTTCTAGTTGTATATTAAACGTTGTGTTATAAACGTGTGTGGTGCTGGGAACTTTGATTAACAGTGAAATATTATACAAAAAGTCTACCATTGTGCTTTATACATACAACCATACATTCATCATACACTACTTGCTGTCTATGGTTGTTGGTGTTGCTTTTAAAAAACGAAAAAGCCCACGGTTTTGCTTACATCCATACGTAGTATCTGTTCTATATACATATACAATAACAGAAAAACAACACGGCGCAAAGTAGGGAGGTAGGAAAGTAAACTACGAATGGAATCGAAATAAGAAAAAAATCAACAACACAATTGTGAAAATTAAAACACACACTCTCCTCTTCATACACTTGCATACATATTTATTCGAAACTGGCTGAATGAAATAATAAAAACAAACAAAGAAGAACAATAACGTCACTATATGAACCAAAAACATAGAAGCATTTCAATAATAATGCTCCACACTCCACAATTACATACCTATAATAGTTCTTAACATTGCTATATGTATGTATATTTTGTTCTTGATTTTAACAAATCAGCAGAAATCTATTAAAACGCAAAAATATAAATAAAGAACAAGCAGTTTTGCTAAATTTGCATAAATAAAAGTGCAAATTGTTGTTTTAATTGTTGCACAAATACCTAAACAACTGCAACAACATGAAACCCTCAACAAAAACTTCAACAACAACAAATAATAATAACAACAACGCTAAAGATGTTACAATTACAACCATCAATGACCACAATAAGGTGAGTCTTGATTAATTTTTGTTTGTTTTCCCCTTGCACTTTAGATTTTTCATGAGTTTCAGGTATTTTTTTCTTGGCAATTTCCATTTTTATTAATTTGTGTCCAAAGCTACATACATATTTGTTTTTATGCTGTTAAACAGACAATAAAACTGCGCCGAAGCAGAAACTATAATTCGTTTCACATTAAGTGTTGTATGTATAATGGACAATTTTTTTTATTTTATACATGTATCTGTACATAATATGTTTCAGGCACATGCTATTGGAGTGCACCATATAAAGTACATACTTTTTGTAAAGTAAATTTCAATTAAACTCTTTACAGAACCAAATGTAAACTTAATATTTACCACGATACATCCCCTCCCACCTTCATCTTTTTTATAACTTCATTTCTAAACTCACAGCTATTAAATGTTTTCAGTTTTTGTGTGCCAAGGAATATTCGTTCTTCATACTCGTATGTATGTATGTATGTAAATCGAGTGACAGATTTCGATGGATTCGATTTACAGAACATCAAAGTATGCCAATTCGTTTCAAAACGAAACCCTTTTCGAGCTAGGTTTACAAAACACTTTAGAACAAAGAACCATTAAATTCTCTTAGTCCACATTTATTTTCTCACAATGTCTATTTCACAAAAATCATCCATTATATTGATTCTAAAGACGGACCATTTCCAAAAATAATAATTGAGAATTGTTTTACAAATCGCAGGATTTCGTAGAGTTTTTCAACAAGAACTTTCTTTTCCAACAGGATCATATTGAAATAACATGAAAGTTTTGACATTTTACTAGTTGACAAAACTATAGTAAAAGCTTCAACAATTGCTACATTCAAGAGCAACCCGCTGTTTTTTTTTTTTCTAGAAAATTATTTTTTTAGACGAAGCCAATTTTTATTTGGACACGCATTTGGGCTTCTGAAAATCAAAGAATAATTGCTGAGAAAATTTAGCATGCTGATTTTGTCACGGTATTGTGCGTTATGTGGTCTGGATGCGTGATTAATGGTTTTTCGAAAATTCAGGAGGAAATGAGGTTGCATCACACTGTCGAGAGATGTTCACAACTTAATTGTTACTTATTATCTATTAATAATACGTTACAATAATTTTATTGTAAAACAAATTTCCCCATCGCTTAATTTCAAGAAATTCTTCTGTTTTGGCCGCCACGATCATGCGATTTAACTCCACTAGATTATTTTTTTGTGTGGCTATATTAAAGACAAAGTTTAAAAAAAAATTCAAATCGATTACAGATTTATAACTCAAAAACCTTGACACGATTTTGTGGTCATCTGTACGATATTTTTCATTTATAAAGTTCAAACCTCACTCTTTTCAATACAATAAAATATTATGGATTTTCATATAAATTCTTTCTACAAAATATTGTATTTTTCTGAAAAACACTTTGAATTAAAACAGTAATGAAACAAGATTGTTTACATTTACTATTGAGTAAACAATGAGTAATGAAACTTCAACTTTTAAATCATGTGGATTCGATTTACAGAACAACAAAATATTTGAATCCGTTTAAAAACGAAAACGTTACTAAAACACGGTTTACAGAGTAGAGTGTAGAGTGTATATACATATATTTAGCAGGAGGGCAATAGCCAATGAGCTGATTATGCGCAAAAAGTAAACGAAGAGACAAATTATTAAATATGTAAAATAAAAAAGGTGAATGTGTATTTGTTTATATGCCACAGCTGTATTAAGAACCCTTAGTTAAAACTTCTTTTATATAAAGAATAGCATTTAAGCACATGCTTCTTTTCCCACAGTGACCATAATGTATGTACATTTGCAGTAACTTACTAGTAGTGACACTGACATAATGCAACAAAATTTAGGTTTTTGTCTCTGCTATTTGTACATTCTTTATTTGGAAAATACATTTGTCTTTTCACAAAAATTTCTCATCTTTTTTCAGGTTCCACGGGTGGAAAAAGTAGTCTTTGACAACCGCATCAAACGCAAAAATGTATTGGCTTTGAATGAAAAAGTTGCTGCCATACGGGAATATGAAAAGCGACCAGTCTACAAGCGTATCGGACGCATGTTTCACTGCAGTCCCGATCAAATAAAACGTATAGTGCAGCAAAAAGATGAGATATTAAATGCTTGGGAACAGAGAACTCGCAAATGTCGTGATGCCAAGACATTGGAATTGAAAGTGGTTAAAGTGTCAATGTTGGGAAAGGCCGTATACGAATGGATACGCAGAATGATGTATTACAAGGACATTTTAATAACGGATGGTCTCATACAGAAGATGACTCTGCAATTTAAGAGTGCCATGGGTCTCCAGAATTTCTTTCCACACCAGGAATGGTGTGATAAATTTCGTTCAACTTATAACATTTCCACGTGCGACAGTAAGATGTTAAATATTGGCTATACACAGGGACACTCGGTGCAAATAAAGGACATAATGAAAGATGTTCTATCCGAGTGCTCTCCAGATCACGACGAAGACAATGGTGATGAGGTGGAGTGCATTGAAGATGAGGATGACGAGGACAATGGTAATTGTGAAAACGATTGCATTAGTATTCACAGTGATGAAGGAGAAATTAAAGTAAAGACCATGCTGAGAAAGAAAATAACGGATAAAAATGTTCAAAAAAAACCGACCAATGAAGCCAGTTCTAAGACAGTACAAATAATGCCAAATACCCAATTGCAGAGCCTTAGACAGTTGGTGGCACTGCCAATACAAGCAAATGGTATGCCAGGTATGTCACAAAAAGTTTTGGTAGCTACACCCATAGTGGCGCCAGGGCAAAAGCAAGGTTTAACACCCATGACCATGACTATTATACCATTGGCATCATTAGCTCAACCTTCAAATGCTGTAAATACCACCACAACATCAGTAACAACTGCCTCAAACTTCCATAATAATAACAACAATATCAACAACTATGCAAAAGATCAGCAAGTGGTTGTGCCGCCTCCTATACTGGAAATTAAAAAAGAAATCAAAGAGGAACCCAAAGATGATGATATAGTAGAAAAGCGCCAAGAGGAAGTTATAAAAATAAAGAAAGAATATCTAACAGATGATGAAGATGTAGCAGATACCCCGGCAAAACAACCACACACTCAAATATCAGCCCTACAATCCAACACACCAACACATATTGTGGCTATACCTTTAGCCAACAAAGATATGATAGAAGAGTCCACAAATGATTCCCTAGATGATCTAACACTGTCAACGTTAAGAAAACGTATAAAAACAGAAGAACCTTTCACCGAACAAAATTCGACAACAGAAAGAAATTCTTCTCCGCCACCCTTGACATCAGTATCACCATCAACACCCCCATTAACCTCAAGACCAGTGGAAATGCCGCCTATGCCTCCTTTAACTAAAGCTCCTACCCAAAGAAATACCACCACTACAGCAACATCATCACCAAAACAATCTGCAGCTCCTTCTCTTACCCCTCTACCGCCATCTAATCGTTCTAGTCACAAACGTCTAAGATCCGACGAAAACCAACCGACTCTACCACCTATTCGATCATATGCCGAGGGTAGAAAATATCTAAAACTATTGGAAGATTTCGCTTTGGAACGTGAGAATTTCCGTTTAATTGGACTTATAACCAGAGCCGATGAAGTTTTTAGAGAATTAGATCGTAAAGAAAATAACGAAGACGAAGATGTTGATATAGATTAGACCTCGTCATTATTATAATTTCATTATTAGTTTTTTTATACCAAAAATTAAATGCCAAAGTGTGTTTATTGTTACCATAGTTGTTTAAGTTAGTTTGTGATTACATACATACATATATTAAAATGAATTTACATAGTATGTATGTACATACATATATGTAATTATTATTAAACATGATCCAACAAATTAAAATGAAATTTTTTAAGAAAATTAATTTCTATATAATATACAAAAAGTTTGTAAATATGTATAATAAAAACGAAGCAATGCTTAAATAAAAACAAAGCTTAAAATTAAATGATTGCAATTCTCGATGATTTCTGATTTGACTATTTGAGATTTAGTTATTTAGTTAAATAAATCGCCCCTATCGTGAATAAAAATTCCACATGAAATTTGTTCCCTTTTATTTTTTTAACATTGAATTTTAATAGGAAAAATGTGAAAAGGGAACAAATTTCATGTGGAATTTTTATTCACGATAGGGGTGAATATATATATCTAAAAGAACTGAGTTACACAACAAAATATATACATATGTATGTACAATAAACCAAAGCGGAGGCATTCAAAAAAATTGTGTTGATAAAAATAAAGCCACATGTTTTTCGTACTACATATGTACATACATATCTACAATCGTATATATCATATCAGATAATTAGTGCGCAGGTCTACAACCAGAGTACAACAACCACAAATAGACAGAAACTCATTTAAACGACATTTATGTTTTATTTTAAAATTATACACTATAAAATAAAAGAATTAAATCTACTTCTTTGTCTACTGATAGCGTTTGAACGAACGCAGTATAGACAGAAGGAAAGACCAACTTTTACCATCTACTTCGTGAATAAACACTTAGGAATTTTGTTGTTTTTTAAAGTTGATAATATGTAAAAGTTTACTTAATGATTAGGCAGAGATGCGCTAAAGTAATCGCAGCGGCCGACACAAAGCACATAATATGATTATTGATGTTCGCTTGTTACTGATGAGTTGAACTTATTTATGCTTTGAATATGCGGTCAGAATATAAATGAACTACTATAGACTACACACTGTGAGCGTCAAAATAAAGCCAACACCATATATTATTAAAAGAAGTGCTTGATTATACATATTAATATAGCTAATATTATATTACAAAATTATATTGTATTTTTATATAGTTATTTAAGTAGATTAAAAAAAATATATAATTTTTACGCGTTATACTTATGCAAAAAGTAGTTGCAATTCTTTGAATTTCTCTTCGTTTGAAAGTATAACGGGAAAGTCACGTTCAAAATAATTGCAAGTGTCTTAATTTATCATCACAACCTAAGGATAAGTAGTGAAAAATTTACAATGGGAAGAATAATATCAATTGAGCCTCGGCCAATCATAATAGACTTAGATAGAAAAGGTAAATATGTGCGTGCAATATGTAGGTAAAATCGTTAGAAGGCAACACCACACAGAAAAAATTAAACAAGTATACCAAACACAATAACGTGTAAACTTTGCCTGGTGCAAAACAACAAAAGCGTCTTACAAAAACTGATGTAAGAGCAATAGTGAGAGAAGAGCAAAACCAACATCTAGTGCTGTAAAAATTTCTGAATGTTACAAAAACTTCTTGAAAATCTGTAAGCGCGAGTGCGGTAGAGTTACATGTAGGAAGCTCTTTATATCAAAGAACAACCAAACAAAACGTTTAAGTTTGGCAAAAATATATAAACTATCCTTAAATTTTTTGGACTAATGTTCTTTTCACCAATTAAAGTAAGTTTGAGATATTTGGAGTTAAAACTTTAGATTATTCTCTGCAGATCCCCAGACCTCTATCCAATTGAGCACCTGTGTGAATATCTAGAGTCAGCTGTGATAAAGGCAAAAGGACTACAAGAGTCGCAAAGTAGGTCTGGGGTGAATAACAACTCGCGCGTCATTGTCATTATTTCTTAAGGGCAGTTAGGCTCATTTTCGTTTTTTTTTCCTTCGTCAATTTTGCATGTGTAATATTTAGCTTCGTATAACGGTTCCTGTTCTTTGTCGTGTACACCAACCACTCGTCTTTTAATTTGTATAAACCCTGGTGGAGAACATAAAAAAACTCACATTGATACTGGTGGAGTACCATTTACACTGGAACTGGTGGAGCACCATTATTACTCTGAATATTAATTTGAGGATTTAAGTGTTCCAGCTTCCTATATGATGATAAAGGTCGACTAAAAACGTACTTGGATCGTTGTGGCGTTTTGGTTAAATACCTTTGCCACCGATCTCATTTAATGAGAAAACATAATCCAAAAAAATACAGCTACCAAAATATTAAATACAACGTTTTAGATAATTAAATTACTAAATAGATAAATAAATTAAATTTCTCACCAAAATGTCAGTATTTCTTAAATAATTGAATCATTTCGTTGATTTATTAATTTCGATTAGTTAACTCGCGCTGTAAAAAAATGTATCCAAAAATCCTCAGTCTGTATAAAAATATGAGAAACCTGTTGCATACAAACGATTGTCTACCTACCATTGTATAAAACAAAGATTAATTGTCAGCCCAATCATAAAAAAAATCCGCAGGAGTTTTTTCCCTTTTCATTTTTTTAACATTGAATTTGAATAGGAAAAATGGGAAAAGGGAAAAAACTCCCGCGGAATTTTTATTCATGATTATTAGAAACTTTGATCTGATAATACCGAATTTTATGTTTTTTGTGAAAAATAAGGTTACTGAAACGATTTATTTTTGTAGAGAAAAATGACATTTGGGTATATTTTAAATAAAAACAAGTAAGAGTGCTATATTCGGCTATGCCGAATCTTATGCCCCTATTGCCGTTCTCAACTCAACTAAAGGCCCAACTATAATATGCATATGCTAGCTTAAGCAAATTGCAAAAGTTAACGAAAAGGCTGTCAAATGCATAACTAGTTCAGAGTTAACTTTTAGGTGGCTACATTGACTTTGAAACTTTTTGTCCACAGTTGCTCATTTATGTTTAAAAAAATGTTTTTATTTTAACAAAAAGCCATTAAATGACTATATTTTATAAATATTATTATATTATTTTATAATTAAAAGAAAACTTCGTACCCGAAACGCATAATTTTTCCTTTTTTTTTAATTTTTCGGCAAAAGTACTAAAATGTACAGCTGTGGCAGCACTACATTGTAAATAATAATAAACGTTTACATATGTTTTGTTAATTTTCGTATTGTGTTTGCAAAAATGGAGAAAAAACTTAATTTTAATAATATAAAAATATTAAAGTTAGCGCTTGAAGGGTTGTGCACATTAAAAGATATAAGTGAACTACACTGTAAAAGAAGAAGACGCTCTTGTTCTGTCAGAGAAATAACCGCGACAGAAAGACATTTTTGTTAAAATAAAAAGGGTCCCTTTTATTGTAAAGGCACTTATTTTTTTTCGCATTTTCTATTAAATTTAAAATAAATATATTTTCTTCCATTTTGTTCAAAACACAAACAAACAACAACAAACAGCTGATTCCGTACAGAATGTGCGATCAGTTTCGCTTTTTGCTTAAGCAAATGACAGTTGAAAAACTTAACGAAAAGTTTCGTTAAGTACATTATAGTTTGCCACATACAATTTATATGTGTTCGCACGTTTGCTTAAGCTAGCATATGCATATTATAGTTGGGCCTTAAGTTTGGTCGTCTGTCAGTCAACCCGACTTTAACTCTACATTAACTCTACTACATATAAGTTGTGAATGGCAATACCGATTTATGAAAGACGACCAAATTATTAAAAAAGTTGTGAACCGCAATAGGGGCATTAAATACCATCCACCTAAACGTAATAAGAAATACAAAAATACACTGGTTATAGGACTAGAATATCCTTATTCTGTGTTTTCTATTCAGTCTTAGTGCAAATTTTATTAGTATTTGATATATTGTTTGAAAGACAATTTTACTACCAACATAATTTATGTTAAATATTTTGAAATTTTTTCTAATTTTCACCATTTTTAATTGATTTTATTACCAATTCTTACCTTAATTTACAGAGTTTGTCTGATGTTCATAATAATCTTGAGTGTAATTTAACAGAGTATAAAAAAGGGGAACAATTCGGTTTTAGTGGCTTTGCTCAAAAAAAAAAAAAAACAAAATCAAATAGGGCTTTTAGAGGATACCAGCAAAACAAAAAATTTGTTGGCGGTTACGCCTATTTTCGAAGGGGGCGGGCCCTTGAAGTTGAAAATATATAGGCCTATATCTCGGGAACTACTGGGTGTCTGATAATTTTGGTACACAAAAAAATGTCGACGAAAGTAGACAACAAACATAATAAAAATGTATTCAGGTTTTCGAGACGAAGTCTTGGAATGAATACGAAAAAACTGAAGAAAAAGGAGGCAACATGTAAAATAAATGAAAAATGATAATTACAGCAAATTGCGAACCACCGGTGATACTGGTTAAAGGATTGATGTTTGACTGTAGGCTAGCGGGCGCCGCAGTGGTGCAGAGGGTGAGAACGTAAAGAATTCTGCTGAGAGAAAGTGGTGTTTCTCGAAACATATGTAAATTCAACCAACAACCCAGGTTCGAATCCTAAGCCAAGAAAAATTATCAATAAATTTTAATTTTTAATAGTTTTTTAATAAGCAATAAGGTCACTTGAATTTTATATAAAAATATTTAATTTATTTATATATATTTATTTCCAATATTTCGCTATCACAATGGATAGCTTCTTCAGGGATAATACAAGTTTTGAATTATAATAAAATAATAATTGAAATATGAAAATTGAAAAAATTTTTTAACAGAAAATGAAAAGTTTACAATAATGATATACAATTATGATATATATATAAAAAACTTGTTTGGAATAATAAATGAAAAATTCTATATGTAATATTTTTAGTTTCTAAACTTATTCTTATAAATTAAATGTCTGTAATTTTGAGCTACATTGTCTGTATCTGTTTTAAAATTAATTCTCTTTTCTATCGGTACATTAATAATCTGTAACATTTCTAACATAAATCGTCTTTTATAATTTGTTTCTGTATTTAATATAGTAGTATTTTCAAAATCTGGATAATGGATTTATAAAAGACGATTTATGTTAGAAATGTTACAGATTATTAATGTACCGATAGAAAAGAGAATTAATTTTAAAACAGATACAGACAATGTAGCTCAAAATTACAGACATTTAATTTATAAGAATAAGTTTAGAAACTAAAAATATTACATATAGAATTTTTCATTTATTATTCCAAACAAGTTTTTTATATATATATCATAATTGTATATCATTATTGTAAACTTTTCATTTTCTGTTAAAAAATTTTTTCAATTTTCATATTTCAATTATTATTTTATTATAATTCAAAACTTGTATTATCCCTGAAGAAGCTATCCATTGTGATAGCGAAATATTGGAAATAAATATATATAAATAAATTAAATATTTTTATATAAAATTCAAGTGACCTTATTGCTTATTAAAAAAACTATTAAATATTGAAAAAGGTCAAATAAACGAACTAAATAATAAATTTTAATAATAATTTTCATGTAACAATTCCTACCTGTCTGTCACCAATTCTTTACAACATTTTTACAGCTGATGTTCCTGAACTTTAAAATTGCACAATGTCAATATTTGCTGACGATACATCAATTCTCTGCTCCCACATTCATTCAGTGGATATAATTCATAATTTACAGGTTGCTCTCAATAGCTTGAAGAATTATTTAAAAAAATGGAAAATTATGATAAATCCCGGAAAAACAAAAGCTATTTATTTTACGAGAAAGCGGAAAACATGTTTTATTACCCAAAGTTCGTTGCGTTTTTTAAACTTCGACATACCATGGGACAGCAATGTTAAATATTTGGGTGTTATACTTGATACTAAAGTTAACTTCAATAACCATATACCATACATTGTTAATAAAATCAACAAATTGATAAGAGTATTGTACCCTCTAATAAATAGAAAATCTCAACTAAATATTGACAACAAGAAACTAATTATTAAATCCATATTTCACCCCGTTATGTTTTACTGTGCACCAGTCTGGTTCTCGACCGCTAAATGTCATATAAGTAATGCCCCTATTGCCGTTCTCAACTCAACTAAGTTTGGTCGTCTGTCAGTCAACCCGACTTTAACTCTACATTAACTCTACTACATATAAGTTGTGAATGGCAATACCGATTTATGAAAGACGACCAAATTATTAAAAAAGTTGTGAACCGTAATAGGGGCATAAGCTTCAAGTAGCACAAAACAAATTACTTAAGATGGTATTCAATCTACCATGGCATTATTCTACTCGTCGTCTACATGATCTTGCTGGTTTCGAACTTGTCCAAGATAGACTAGTTAAATTGACTAAAAACTTCAATAGCAGATGCTCAACTTCTCAGCACCCACACATTAATGAACTTCATTCAATGTAATTTTACCAGTAGTATAGTTTTATTTTTTTTAATCTGTTTCAAATAGGTTTTTGAACATTTTTCTCCTACAATTCAATAATAATTCATCTGTATATATTAGAATTCATAGCTCATTATTAAGTAGAAAAGGAGCATTAGCCCTAAACTCTTTACCTTCTAAGACAAATGTATATAAATTGAATATTATCGAAATAAATAAATAAATAAAAATAAAATTGCAATAAAATGGACAAAAAATATCAAATTTTTTTGGAGGATGTCTCACATATTGGTCCATAACTCTGGTTGGCCTAAAGCGATTTTGCTGATTTTAAATAGCGAACTTTTCGAAAGCATGTCTGACAGAATTATTGAAGATTTGTATCCCGAAGATATCTGGGGACTTCAGAAAACTGATTTCATCAGACAGACAGACAGACATGGCTTAATCGACTCCGCTATCTATAAGGATCCAGAATATATATACTTTATAGGGTCGGAAAATTA
The DNA here is from genome assembly GCA_916048285.2 of Bellardia pandia. Classification (NCBI taxonomy): domain Eukaryota; kingdom Metazoa; phylum Arthropoda; class Insecta; order Diptera; family Calliphoridae; genus Bellardia; species Bellardia pandia. The sequence goes on from OU696531.1 coordinate 28,354,270, forward strand.
TATTGTGGAAATTACAAACGGAATGACAAACTTATATATACCCTTCTCATGAAGGTGAAGGGTATAATAAAATCTCTTTTCTATATAACTACTTATAAAACTATCTGCAAGATTTTAGTACTTTCTAGTCCTCAATTCAAAAATTAAAGTTTTGTCGCAATTGTGAAATATAGCATTTTTTCAGTTTTTACAGAATAATCAAGTTTATCTCAAGAAATAAATATGTACCTACATTTTCTAACATTCACTTACCAGAATCCTTTCATTTCACCTTCATTGCTTTAGTTATATAGCCAACTACATTCTTGTTTGCATAAAACATAATTATTAAATTTAATTTTTAAGTCAAATCAATTTCTTTATAAAATAAAATACATACTTTAAGACGAGAAACAAAATGAGGTTGATGTTGATGGAAATGATTGTTGGATTGAAATTCAAATTCGAATTCTACCGACTAATTCTATGAAGCCATTTTATAATTGACTATAGTATCGACTTTATGTAAGCCGGTCGAAAAGGAACGTAGTTGTACAGCTTGGGCATTTTGTATAAATGCCGGACCAGTTTCATCCCAACTTTCTGGTACATCGCAGGTCTGTAGAGTATGAATCATAACGTCAAAAGTGCAAATGCAATCCAACAATGGCAAATAGGTAACAGTTGCCGATATTTGTCGCATAACATCGCGAATTTCATTCTGTATGCGTTTCAGTTCTTTTGAAGAGGTTAGTTTACTGGCATCACTTGTATCACCATCCCCCAGTTCGGCATTCATTTTGAAATCCCAACATTCTAGCACTTCTTTCGTATGGGCATTTGTTATGACCATCGATATTTTGTTGATCATGTTTTTAGCCAACCATTCTGGAAATACATACATATAAAATTTAATATTCTTACGTTTTATTATTTGTGATTAAAAACCTTCAGTTTGTTCCAGAACTTTTTGCAAAAACTCCTCTATTTTAGGATCTTTTGACATGAGTATAGTCAAGCCGTACTGTTGCGTACTTTCAAATGTCTCCGCCGGGTAGATGCCTCTTTGAAAGAGTATGGAATTGATGCCGTACTTTAGATATTCAGCTATAATTTGTGCTGACCCTTTTAAAGTGATGCAATTTTTGATAGCTTGTGTAGTGGACATAATTTTGTAGCTATTTCTTCTTATATATTTTAAATAGTCTTGATAATAATGTAATTTAAATGAAAACTACTAAAAACTAAAAATCCGCCTTTAACAAAAATAAACAGCAACGAATAATTATGAAAAAAATTAAAAAGCTGTTTACTCGTTTGCAAAGATGGTGGTAATGTAGCGATTTTCTGTATATGTATGTATATAGGAGTACCACTCAAGGTGAATTTAAATACAAGGTGACAGCGTAGCGCTAGCTGATTATTCATGGTGAAATTAAAAATGTCAAAAAGTTGTTTACAAATAGTCAAAGTTTATATAAAAAAAAAACTTTTTGACAGTGACGAAAGTTTTTACACATAGAAAAATGCCTGTTGTTCTTGCCTTGTTGTAATTGTTGTAGCAATGCTGTCACCTAGTATTTAATTTCAGCATGGTACCACTCAAGGTGAATTTAAATACCAGGTGACCGCATTGCTACAACAATTACAACAAGGCAAGAACAACAGGCATTTTTCTATAAGAAAAACTTTCGTCACTGTCAAAAAGTTTTTTTTTTATATAACTTTTTGGCATTTTCAAATTCACCATGAATAATCAGCTGGCGCTACGCTATCACCTAGTATTTAAATTCACCTTGGTACCACTGTTATTCTGTTTTCCCTTCTAACAAATAATTGAAATCCATGAAGATTCAGAATTGAAGAGTGTGAAGGGACTTATATTTGACACAAAGAAAAATTAGTACTGCTATGAAGAATACAAAGAAAAGAGTCCTTAGTCTAAATAACTAATTCCAACTCTAAAATATCTTATTAAATTTATGCTAATAACTCCTCAGACCTTTACATATAGAATTAAATATATCCTATTTCACTACACATAGTTCTAAAAAATGTATTTAAAATAAATATATATATATGGAACAAGTAATATTTTGAATATTATTGGTAGAAAAGGAAAAATAAAAGAGTATATAAAACATACTTTTTATTAGAAATATTATGAAATGTTTCTATATAATACTCATAAAAATTAAAAATGCATAGCGGTTTTTAAATTAAAAAGTTACCATCACTTATTAAAATAGCAACGAATAACTGTGCAAAGCACAAAATTCTCTCGTTCGTTTTTCTTCTGTTTATTTTCTTAAACCACTCACTGTGTTATCATTAATTAACAGAGTGTTTCAAAATAAAATTAATTATAAAGGGTGTCCCAACTGGAATGCAATGGTGTTCGGTATCGTGAAATGATAACCAGTTTTTTCTCGCCTAGAATTGAAGAAATGAATGTGGAGGGCATGTGGTTTCAACAAGACGGCGCCACATGTCATACAGCCAGAGAAACAATTCAATTGCTGCATCAGTCATTTCCCGGTCGTGTTATTTCGCGTTTTGGAGACCAGAATTGGCCGCCTAGATCGTGCGATTTAACACCTTTAGATTTTTTTCTTTGGGGTTTTTTGAAGTCGATAGTTTACGCGAATAAGCCGATGACGACTCAAGCCTTAAAAGAGGAAATTGGACGCTGCATTAATGAAATACCGCAGCATTTATGCAAAAAGGTTATTGAAAATTTCATTTAAAGATCGCGTTGCCAGCAAAGCCGCGGCGGCCATCTTAAATGAATATAACAGTAAATTTATATATATTTAAGTTTATAATTGGGATTAATTTATCTTTTGCACAAATGTGAGAGTTATATACATATGTATTGTTATGTTAGGTAACCTTGGTCCTCTGTTATGTAACAGAACATCGTTAAATACCGCTCTGGACATTAACAATTTTAACATTTGCCACTTTAACGGACAAAGTATAGTTCCTAAAAATAGTTCAGTCAAATTGCATAGGTATCAATGGTTTTCAGATTGTTGGAAATGAGAGATGCTGGAGAAGAGGAGGTGGAGTATGTCTTTATGTATCTGAGAAATCTGATGTTAAAGTAATTAGTGATTATATGGATGAGGGGAATATTGAGACATTATTTGTTGAAATTTCTTTAAATAACTAGGTAGGTATAACAAAATCTTAATTGGTGTTATTTATCTACCACATGGGAATTCTGGTTGTGAAGACTTAATTATAGATTTATCTGGTAGATATCATAATTGCATCTTAATGGGAGACTTTAACACTGACTTATATACCAAATCAAATATTGTAAGAGACTTTTGCTCTCGTTCTAATCTTTCAATAGTTCATAACAGTATTCCAACTCGCATTAATGAATTTCATAATACTTCTACTTTAATAGACTATTTCTTTGTCTCAGATATTAACCTGGTAGGCCATAAGGCTCAATACCAATTTCCTCCACTAAATTCTGGTCATGTTATTATATCCTTAGGCTATAAGCTGAAGAATGGCACACTTCATTCGGAACATTGTAATTCAATATTCAATGATTTTAATTCTTGTTTTTTTAATACTCAAAGTGTTGATGTTCGATTGGAAATTTTTAATAATATTGTAGGAAGTTGTTTTGAGGAAAGCAAATTTAATGCAAATTTCCATACAAAATTTGTTTTATAAACCTCTTATAAACCTGTTGCAAGTTTTATGAATAAGGCATTAGATTCTAAACTTGATTTTAATTTTCATATAAGTCATATAATATCAAAAATTTTTTTTATCTTAAAAAAGCTTTATTGCCTTGGATATTTTTTGCCATTCGAAGTCAAAAAGAGAGTTGCGCTGTCTTTGTGCCTACCTTCTTTTCTGTATGAGATTGAAATATTTTCCGGAACGTCCCAACTCTTCAGTTTTATTATATATAAATACACAAAATAATATTAAACAATAATAAAGAACGGCTTCCTTCTTCTAATGGTTTCTGACCTAACATATATAAGTACTTTTCCACTTCGACTTTGGTTGTGGCGCTATGGTCTTTCTACTATGTATGTGTGTTGAACTGTTGAAGAAATCAACGCTATCAAATAGTAATGTAATGGTTAAAATATTAAATTTTATTTGATTTTGAAAATTGAGTTAGGAATTAATTAAATTTTATCAACTTAAGACAGTACTAATGTTTATAAAAGAAAAAAGGTGTATATGGACATTAAACATTTAACTAAAAAAACTTATAAAAGTAGCTTTGATATTAAATTAATTAAAAAAGTACAAAATATTATGTTCGAATAATCAAAATTTACTTTGACCGCTGTTGCTAAATTGATATAGGTACATACTTATGTATACAATTAATTATATTTGATAAATAGATAAATTAATGGGTTTAATATTACATTTTTCTTTAATATAAAAAGTTGTATATTATATAATACTAATTAAATTACCTTTACCTATTTTTTAATAAATATCTCTGTTGCATTATATTGCATTTACCAAATAATCATAATTTTAGCCATTCATCAGCAACCGTATGAACTTTAGAAGTAGAGGTTACGCTTACTGCTGCAACAGTTCCTGCACCAGGCGCTTCTGCGTTTGTGGGCTGTTCATATATTTCACCGCTTTCGACATCTTCAGTTACGGACACTTCGTTAGTTTTGACATTTTTATAGTGAGCACCATCGATAGTAACACGACCGTTGCTGGCTATTGCTAAATTACCCATACATCCCTCAAAGAGTATATCACTGATAGCTTTGCGTGCCAAAAGTTTTTGATCATGAGTCAGCTCGTCATACTGTATAGCCCATGATTTAGCCAAAATTTCCGATGATTGTAAAAGTTTACTGCAACAGTGTTGGGAGTTACTGGAAGTCATAGTTTTAACATCTCTTACAAATTTTGTCTCATTATGGTTTACAGTGTTCATAGTGGCTGTAGCACTGTGTAATTCTGGTTTCTGCAGTTGAATTGTTGCTATGTTTTGTGCATTTGTTGTCTTTATACACCATTGAGCAGTTTGGATCGCTTCGCTTTCATTGTCAGTAGCATATTCGTGGAATACTTGTTGCTCTTGAGATTCATCATTCATTTCTGTGGTAATTATTTCATCGGTCAGTTGTGTTCCATTATCGCCGGTAAGTTGGATTTTCGGATTGACATTTGTTTGAAAATTTCGTTGTAATGTGTAATTCTGATATTCATCATGATGACGTTGATAGCCGTGTTGCGACTGATTGTCTTCATCATCTAAAGGATGATGTTGAATTTCTGAGGTACTATCACCTTTAACATCTATTAGCGTATGTCCTAATTCATCCGGTACATAGTCAAATTCCGGTTCCTCTCCTAGATCATACTCAAAGCCGTGTGTGGAATGTGTTGGATATTCGATTAAATGTTGATTTTTTGGAGTAATTATGAAATGATCGGAGGAGTTATGCATACTATTGTTGACACGTCGTTTACGCTGGAATTCAGATTTTAATATTTGTATGAAAAAAAATATATTTTTTTTCAATAGTTTGTTGTATAATAAAGAAATCATGATACCTATAAACAAAATTTTGCTTTAATTTAGCTAGTGAACTTCGAAACTTGTTCTTCGAACCTTTACTTTTTATGATGTTTATGTTTTCATTTCTCTTATTTACTACTACTGCATTTTATTACTCTTACAATAACAACAGTTTGCTAGCAATCTCTCTCTTCTAAATATGTACATACATACTTACAAAACAAAATATAAACAAACGTACAATAAAAACTCACCATTATACTTTTCTCACCATCATCATCTAATTTACGTTTTCTATCACGTCGTGTATCGGGCGTTTGTAGAAAACACAATAAATCAAAATACCATAATGTCGACTGGTAATGTCTGCCTTCCTGCAAACTCATGTTTATGCGTGAACACTCACGTCTATAGTTTGTACGAAATATGTTAATTTTACGTAAAACGTCTTCACGATCTGCATTTGGCTCAATCTCCCTCAACTTATCTACCATGATGTCGTAGGCATCACATTTCACCTGACGATTCTTATACAGTGGATTGTTCATGTCCCAAAGAGCCGGTAGTGATTCATATAGATAAAAGAATTCAGTCCAAAATTTCTTATTATGTATAGAATGTATTGATTGACGATGTGAAGACATTGTTTTTTGGTTTTATGTATTTATTGATTTATTTAAATACTTCCTCTTGCCAACGTTGTTACTACTGTGTTTTGTATATTCAGTTAGTGCTTTTGTTTATTTTAGTTGTTGTTACTGTTGTACACAAAAAATTTCAAAGCAGGCACTACTCTCCAACTAATATGCTTGACAAACAAACCGATTGGCTTGAGTAACAAAATTGAACTGAATTTTTAAAGTACGCGCTCTGAAATGCTTGTCTATCTCTTTGCTTGAAAAATAAATATCCATATGTAAGTAAAGCAAAATAAAAGAAAAAGTATAAACGGTTTTTGTTTTCAATGTTTAGGTTTTAATTTTCCGGGGTTCTTTTAATGTTGAATGCTTACAGTGGGATGATGAAATATTTTTAAGATAAAATATGGAAGTATGTATGTAGGTATTATAAAAGAATAATTTAAACATATTGTATGTAGGTATACATACATATATATATGCACATTAGGGTGTCCAGATCTAATTTTTTCGACGGCGTGACAAGTTAGAAAAAAAAGCATTCAAAACTAAAGTTTATTAGTCGTTTATTTATTATAGCAAGTGCTTGACACCCACAAGCTTTCTAAAAATATTTTTTTATTTTTATTATTTTTGAAGTTATTAATTTTATTAAATCAAAAAATAAGTCATTCATTGACTTTTCAGGTCGCGATTTTTAAATAAACATAAACATAAAGAACGTTTTAAAATAAAAAAAAATAAAAAAAGTCATTCATTGACTTTTCAGTTCTTGATTTTTCAATCATGTAAACACAAATATAAAAAGCGTATTAAAAATAAAAAATAAGTCATTCATTGACTTTTTTCACGATTTTCAAATCAGAAATAACTAAAAATAATAAAGGAACATTTATAATTAAACTAAAGATATTTATCACTTAATTTCACTTTTTTCAAAATGATCCTTCGTCGGTGTTTAAATATTTTTTGAATTCAGTGCAGCTCATTCTGAAATTTTGTTTTATTATGAGCTCTGCTTCCACTGTTTCTAAATCAGTGACGGTCAACCAGCGTTACCGTTGGCAAATTTGAGAAAGTCGCACAAAAAGGGGATTTATTAAAAAAAAGGGGCACCACTTCTAAAAAGATGGAAAATAAACAAAACAAAAATAAAAATTGTATTTTTTTTATTTAAATGTTGTATATGATGTATGTTTACGTATGCATGTAATAAAAAAATTAATAAAAAAAACTAATATGTATCAACTAAAACAAAAAAAAAGTACAAAAAAAGTGGCAAGGCATCTGTAAAAGGGTCAAATTGCCACTTTAGTCGCATCAACGGTAACGCTGCGGTCAACTCTTGTTGAAACGACGAAGTTTGGTCGGGTTTCACATACACACAGCACGAACGTTTACGAAACAAAAAAAAAAAAAATAGAGAGGAAAAATCAAAAAAATTCACTGAGTTGCATACCAGCATCAACAAAGGCAGGTTGTCGTCGCTTTGTTTGATAAATTATGATTAACTTTTATGAAATAGGTACACTGGTAAAATATTCAAACAGCACATTAAAGTATATGTAGGTATTATTTTTATTAAATCTTTCATTACTTAATTTTAACACACATAACCTCTGAAAACCAATTAATTATAGTATTTTTAAACTTATTTTTAAGATAACATACTATGTGAAAAGAACTTACGTACCTGTTTTCTTAAAGAAAAAAAAAACATAATAAGTTAACATTTAACATATATAAGCAAAAATAGTAAAACAATCCAACAATGCAAACAAAAGAAAACAAATGCATTTCTCCATGCGTATATTTACCAATACACTCTCACTTTTGTTAAACACAACTAAACATTCTCATTTCTCTTTTTGGCCACCACTGTTCTAAATGCATTCGGTTATTCTCTTTTTCTCCAAGAATTCCCCATCAAACTGAAAATTCTTTCGGAAGATGCATTGGCATGTGGAATTGAATAGATAAAACTTAATACTCTTAAAATATTTTTAGATCTGGCCCCACAGGAGAGAATAGTAAACTGAGAAAAAATATTAAAAAAAAAAATTTGTAACGTAAATACCCCTGCAAGAAATGTGTGACCGGAACTAACCCATAAACAATTTTGCACTAACACAGCAGTGTGAAAGAACTTATGTTTACTGTATGCAACATGTGTTAGGGAGAGACAAAAAATAAATGGAAGGGAGATAGAAAATCACACGGACACCAAAGTCTCTATCATTTTGTTCATATTGCCCTTAATAACTTGATAGAAACTTTGATGGATATACATATCTCTCATCAGTGACAGTCATTTTAATAATCAAATGACCGACACTGTTCTTGTATGGACGTTACCGCTTGGTTTGAACGGTCTTTAAAAAATATAATTATAAAACTTTGATCCATCTCGTCTAGCTCTAGCATTGTATCTGGCGTGATTTTTGAAAATAAAGCGTGACACGCCAGGAATATTTCAAAAGTGTGACAATCACGCCAAAAGCGTGACGTCTGGACACCCTTATGTACATACTATATATTAATGTACAGTAAAACTCCTCATAACCGGACACTCACCGTCGCAGTGCTTTTGTCCGGTTATAGGGAGGGTGATCGAAGGGGGCTCAGAAAAATGTTATTTAAATTGCTTTCAAATCATTAGAAGTTGTCGTTTATTTCATATTTTGTACGAATTTATGAATAATATTTAATAATACATACATACATATGTGCACTGTACAAGGGTGCGATATATTTATTAGCTTTTTATATACAAGAATAATCGAAATAAAGATTACGTTTTCCTATGCTGTAGTTATCAAGGTGAGTGCAGTAGCACAGCTGACTTAAGCTAGATTTACACGATTGAAATTTTCTTCAAAATTGCTCTTCAAAATGCTTCAAACTCGTGTAAACGACAAAAATTCATCAAAATTTATTTATTTCATAGTTATTAAGTATTTATTTCATAGTTATTAAGTATTTATTTAATAGTTATTAAATAAATAAATTTTGAAGCATTTTGAAGAAAATTTCAATCGTGTAAATCTAGCTTTACTTTGTTTACAATTTACTTATGCCACAAGCAGGGCTGCCAGATGAATTTCGGAAAAAATCGTCAAAACCCCGATAAAAAAGAAAAAAATCGTCATTTCGAATTATAAAAATCGTCAAAAAAATCGGAAAAATAAAAAGTCACTATTTCTAATAGTATTTTGAAATCTTTATTAAAACGAAAACATAAAAATTCAATTTTATATAGCCTCTTGTACAATACATATCAAAATACGTAAATTTTAACTTTTTACATAACAAATCACAAAAAATTGTATGTTAAACACAACTTGTGTAATATTTAATATCTTAGTCCGTTTTCACTTCTATAATTCTCACTCGTCAAGGCAAGTATTTTTGGAAGAGAAGGGAAATAAGAACAAAAGAACAAAACACTACTATCACTTAGTTTTGTTTTTGAAATAGTTGTTGTCTCAAAAAAAGAGAGAATTTGGTAACAAAAACATTAATAAAACTAACAATTTATAGAAAATTTTAATAATTCAGGAAATCGTCATTTTCAATGAAAAAATCGTCAAATCGTCATTTTGCTATTTTTGAAACCAAAAATCGTCAAAATGACGATAAATCGTCAAATCTGGCAGCTATGGCCACAAGTAATATTATTTTACACAAACAAAATGCTTGTTGTGGCTGCATTGTGTTGTATTTGTTGCTGATTTGCACTCACCTTGTTAATTACACCATGAGAAAATCGAAAACTCAAGGATTTATACACTTGGCAACCCTTGAAAAAAACACAATCTACGCCATCAAATGAGAAATCATGCGCATGTCGTAATCATAGCTGCCAGATTTGACGATTTTTTGTTTCAAAAATAGCAGTGTCGATTCGACGATTTTTTTTTTGAGTGACTATTTTTTTTTTTTGGACAATATTTATTTTTCTCATTTAATATCATAAATAGTAAGAAGAACATGACATATTTAAAAAACAAAACTAAATGATAGTGATGTTTTCTTAATTATTGACAATTGTTGATTTTAAGTATAATAATTCATTAAAAATTATTTTGTTTTTAGCTTAAGGTCAATTTCCTTTTTATTTATTCCAATATTCGCTACAACAATTTGAATGAATTTGTTAAAAATTTACATTTTTAGAGAAAACAATTTTTGAAATTCAACAAGGAAATGCTACAGAAAATTTTAACATAACGTCGCAAAACTATCAGCTAAATAAATTTAAAGAAAACAGAAATACGAAATTCTTTGAAAATGTATGTATTGGACCAATTCTTTACTCAAATTCTTTTTTAAACTCAATAAACTTATTTGAATTAATAATATACATACATATCTATGTTACATTCAGATATTTATTTGTAAAATACTGTAATATATTATAAATATATTACACAAGTTATGTTTAACATTATATTCTTTGTGATATCTTGTTTATTTTATGTACAGGGTGGGCCAACTTGGACTGACTGATTTAAAATGCTTATAACTTTTGCATTTTTAATTTAATACTCAATTGAACATCTCCAGAACATCGCTACGACGTATTCTAAAAGTTGATCTGAAGATGTTTCCATATAAAATTCAATTGGCCCAAGAATTATTGCCGAGGGATGCACCACAACGGCTACAATATGCCAATAGAGTTCAAATCATTCAGTCAAACTTGGCCCACCCTGTATTTTGATATACATACGTGCATATGTATTTAAAGTACTATATGTAAGAGACTATATAATCTTAAATTTTTATGTTTCGTTTAAACTAATGCATATTAGAAATTTTGGCTTTTTATTTTTCCGATTTCTTTTTTGACAATTTTATTATTTTTTATCGGGATTTTGATGACTTTTTCCGATATGAATCTGGCAGCCCTGGTCGTAATCTTTATTTCAATCATTCTTGCTTGGTATGTATGTATGTATGTATGTAGCACAGAGTATATACTCTGTGGTATGTAGTTATGTTGTTGATGGCTTTCTTATGTGTTTTTAAAATGAACTTTTGTTAATTTTTACAACAAAATTTAATTCAGCAAAAGCTTTATTTATACCACAAAGCTTTCAAGCTCTAAAATATTTGCATGGTATATAACAAGTATGATAGAAATAAAGATTACGCCATGCGCATGATTTCTCATTTGATGACGTAGATTGTGCGTTGGCAAGGGTTGCCAAGACCAGAAATCCATAAGATTTTCGATTTTCTTATAAAAAAATATATGTATTTTGTGAGAGTTGGCAAGCATTCAATTAAAATTATTTTGACGATACTCAAAAATTATTTGCAGTCGTGAATTAGCTCAGTGCGGAGGAAGAGCTCGCGCGTCATTGTATTTATCGCTTAAGGGCAATCAGACAGTCATTTTTTGCTGCCTCTCTACATTGGTTAATTATTGGCGTCGTCTAACTGTATCGCTTTACGATCGAAGTTGTGCATTGGTCACATGGGTTCGTTTGGGTTGTATAACCTATAATTTTTTAAATACAAGATTTAAGCGTCCAGCTTCCTATATAAAGCTATAGGTCGACTTGAGGCTTACTTAAAACGACGATAACCTGGCAATTTGCTGGATTAATTCTCCACGGGATCTTTATAATAAAAAGTTTTAAACCAATTAAAATTAAAAAAAAAAAAAAAACGTATAGTGAAGTGCATAACAAAAGTTTGAAGAAAGACTAAAAAACCAAAAAGTTGAACAAAAAAAACATAAACATGAAGTGTGCAGTGGAGAAATGCAAGCAAAACAACAGTAAAAAATCAAGTGAGAAATTTTAATAAAAGAGAAAATTATAAATGTTTTTAAAAAAGTGTTAATACTTATATATTTTTTAGATGTTCGAAAATCTATATCCTATTACAGTTTTCCCAAAGATGAAACACAAAGGAAGCTTTGGGTAATGTTTTGCAAACGAAAAAATACTGTGAATGCTCAGCGTGAAAGAATTTGTGCCTTGCATTTTACAGAGGAAGATTTTGAAAGAAATTTAAAATATGAAATGGGTAAATCACGACTAATTTTTTTTTCTGCAGTTTATTACTTTTTACATATCGATGGTCTCATGTAGAAAGGCCCTAACTCGCATATTTGAAACTTTACAGGAGAAGGTAAATACATAAGAGAAACTGTAATATTCAATATGTAATTTTTTTTGTACAACAAAAGCGTTATTTTTTACACTATTGCAATAACTTTTTGTGAGGAGGTGTATTTGCGTTAAATGCATTGGAATCGCAAAAAAACAAATTTCGAAAAAATAGCGAGTTAGGGCCTTTCAACATGAGGCTAACGATATGTACTTACATATATCCTCCTTCACCACAAGTGGTAAATGAGGGTATATACCTATGCGTTTATCATTTCGTGTGAAATTTTGATAATATTTATCTGAGACCCAACAAAGTGTAGGTATGTATATATTCTTGATCCTTTAAAAATTCGAAGCCGATTGTGTTATGTCCGTCCAAAAGACACAAGTTAACTTGAATTAAATTTTAATCCAGAAATAATACTAATATCTATTATACGACAACTATGCTATTGGATTAAATTCAATGACAAACATTTTCTATATTTTAACCAAAATGCCTATGATCATAAAAAATTAATACAATCAAAAACCTATATAGACAGCCAAGAGCTATTTTTGTTATAAAACCAATCCAAATGTATGAATAATATTATTAGCTAAGCTTTAAAAATATTACATAAATCTATAAATGGATTTTACTGAAAGTACAAATTTTAATTATGTACTTTATTTTATTATTACTACCTGTTTCCTTATGTTTTTGTTGATTTTTAAATTAATATAAACCCATTTTAATAAAAAAATATAATTATTTTTGTACAAGACAAAAGCATACGGTAATTTTATCTAAAAACGGTAATTTTTTTAGGGCTGTACGGTAATCGAAATAAAAAAGTTAACATCACTGCACCAAAGCCCCCTTTTCATAAAATACCGAGCGTAGCCGGGGCGGTTAGCTAGTAAAATAATAAAAAAGTTGCTCTAAGACTGAATAAAAAACACCAAATAAGGAAATTTTAGTTCTATAACGAGTGCAGTTTTTGTATTTCCCATTATATTTAGGTGGAGGGTATTTAAGATTCGGCACAGCCGAATATAGCACTCTAACTTGTTCTACATTATTTTTCTACTATTTAATAGGATTTACTAATCAATGTGCACTAAAGTTGAAACCCGGAGCAATTCCCACTGTAGAGACGACCGATACTGCAAATGATGTTGAGGCGAAGGATACTCGTATTGAAGCAATAATATACGAAGATGAAAACACTTCAATAACGATTGACAGTACCAAAGATTTGGAAAGGAAAATGTATGTATGTAAATTTGTTTAACTGCGCCAATATATATATATATATATGTACATAAAAATAATTGTAGAGATGAACTGAAACAGGAAAATTATAATTTGAAAAAAATACAAAACCAATCCGCTATTACTATCCAAAATTTGTCTTCTCAAGTTCAGAGGTTAAGTTTTACAAACGCATATCTTGAGAAAGCATTAGGCCGTCTCTATACTGAAGGCCAAATAAAAAAACTTAAAAACGGCGGTAAATGTCGTGATGCCAAGACATTGGAAATAAAAGAGGTCAGAATCTCAATACTGGGAAAGGCCGTATACGAATGGATACGCAGAATGATGTATTACAAGGACATTTTAATAACGGATGGTCTTATACAGAAGATGGCTTTGCAATTTAAGAGTGCCATGGGTCTCCAGAATTTCTTTCCACACCAGGAATGGTGTGATAAATTTCGTTCAACTTATAACATTTCCACGTGCGACAGTAAGATGTTAAATATTGGCTATACACAGGGGCACTCGGTGCAAATAAAGGACGTAATGAAAGATGTTCTATCCGAGTGCTCTCCAGATCACGACGAAGACAACGGTGATGAGGATGGGGATGACAAGGACAATGGTAATTGTGAAAACGATTGCATTAGTATTCACAGTGATGAAGGAGAAATGACAGTAAAGACCATACTGAGAAAGAAAATAACAGATACAAATTTTCAGAGAAAACCGGCCAATGAAGCTAGCTCTAAGGCAGTACAAATAATGCCACATACCCAATTGCAGAGCCTTAGACAGTTGGTGGCACTGCCAATATATGGAAATTGTCTGCCAGGTATGTCACAACAAGTTTTGGTAGCTACACCCATAGTGGCGCCAGGGCAAAAGCAGGGCTCAACACCCATGACCATGACTATTATACCATTGGCATCATTAGCTCAACCTTCAAATGCTGTAAATACCGCCACAACATCAGTAACAACTGCCTCAAACTCCCATAATAATAACAACAATATCAACAACTATGCAAAAGATCAGCAAGTGGTTGTTCCGCCTCCTATACTGGAAATTAAAAAAGAAATCAAAGAGGAACCCAAAGATGACATAGTGGAAAATTGCCAAGAGGAAGTTATAAAAATAAAGAATGAATATCTAACAGATGATGAAGATGTAGCAGATACCCCGACAAAACAACCACAAACTCAAATACCAGGCCTACAATCCAACACACCAACACATACTGTGGCTATACCTTTAGCCAAAAAAGATATAATAGAGGAGTCCACAAATGATTCCCTAGATGATCTTACACTGTCAACATTAAGAAAACGTATAAAATTGGAACAACCTTTGGCCGAACAAAATTCACCAATAGATAGAAATTCTTCTCCACTACCCTGGACATCAATATCACCTCCATTAAGCTCAAGACCTGTGGAACTTTCGCATATGCTTCCTTTGACTAAAGATCCTACTGAAAGAAATACCATCACATCAGCAACATCATCACCAAAACAAACTGCAGCTCCTTCGTTTACCCCTCTACCGTCTTCTAATCGTTCTAGTCATAAACGTCAAAGGGCCGACGAAAACCAACCGACTTTACCATCCATTCGATCATATGCCGAGGGTAGAAAATATCTAAAACTATTGGAAGATTTCGCTTTGGAACGTGAGAATTTCCGTTTGATTGGCCTTACAACCAGAGCCGATGAAGTTCTAAAAGAATTTGATCGTAAAGAAAATAATGAAGACGAAGATCTTGATATAGATTATTATACATAATTTCACTATTAGTTTTTTTCATACCAAAAATTAAATGTCAAAGTTTGTATATTGTTACCATAGTTGTTTTAGTTAGTTTGTGAAAACAACATATATGTAAATACATATTATTAAACATGATACAACAAATTAAAATGAAATTTTTTAAGAAAATTAATTTCTATATAATATACAAAGTTTGTAAATATAACAAAAACAAAGCAGTACTTAAATAAAAACAAAACTTAAAATTAAATGATTACAATTCTCGATGATTTCTGATTTGACTATTTGAGATTTAGTTAAATAAATATATACCTATATCCAAAAGAACAGAGTTACACAACAAAATATACCTATATGTACAATAAACCAAAGCGGAGAGGCATTCAAAAAAATTGTGTTGATAAAAATAAAGCCACCTGTTTACGTACTACATACATATCTACAATCGTATATGTATATCATATCAGATAATTAGTGCGCAGGTCTACAACCAGAGTACAACAACCACAAATGGACAGAAACTCATTTAAACGACATTTATGTTTTATTTTAAAAGTATACACTATAAAATAAAAGAATTAAATCTACTTGTTTGTCTGCTGATAGCGTAGAACGCAGTATAGACAGAAGGAAAGGCCAAATTTTACCATCTACTTTGTGAATAAACACTTAGGAATTTTGTTGTTTTTTAAAATTGATAATATGTAAAAGTTTACTTAATGAGTAGACAGAGATGCGCTAAAGTAATCGCAGCGACCGACACAAAGCACATAATATGATTATTAATGTTCGCTTGTTACTGATGAGTTGAACTTATTTATGCTTTGAATATGCGTTCAGAAAACTACTATAGAACTACTATAGACTACACACTGTGAGCGTCAAAATAAATTATTAAAAGAAATGCTTGATTATACATATTAATATAGCTAATATTATATTACAAAATTATATTGTATTTTTATATAGTTATTTAAGTAGAATTAAAAAAATATATAAATTTTACGCGTTATACTTATGCAAAAAAATTGTCTTTCCTAAAGTAGTTGCAATTCTTTAAATTTCTCTTCATTTGAAAGTATAACGGTAAAGGGACGTTCAAAATAATATCAAGTTTCATAATTTATCATCACAACCTAAGGATAAGTAGTGAAAAATTTACAATGGGAAGAATAATATCAATTGAGCCTCGGCCAATCATAATAGACTTAGATAGAAAAGGTAAATAAATATGTGCGTGCAATATGTAAGTAAAATCGTTAGAAGACATCACTATACAGAAAAAATTAAGCAAGTATACCAAACACAATAACGTGTAAACTTTGCGTGAGAGCAATAGTAAGAGAAGAGCAAAACCAACATCTAGTGCTGTAAAAATTTCTGAATATGTTACAAAAACATCTTGAAAATCTGTAAGCGCGACTGCGGTAGAGTTTCATGTAGAAAGCTCTTTATATCAAAGAACAACCAAACAAAACGTTTAAGTTTGGCAAAAATATATAAACTATCCTTAAATTTGTTGGACTAATATTCTTTTCACCAACTAAAGTAAGTTTGAGATATTTGGAGTTAAAACTTTAGATCATCCTCTGCAGATCCCCAGACCTCTATCCAATTGAGCACCTGTGGGAATATCTAGAGTCAGCTGTGATAAAGGCAAAAGGACTACAAGAGTCGCAAAGTAGATCTGGGGTGAATAAGAACAATGGCGTCATTATTTCTTAAGGGCAGTTAGGCTCGTTTACGTTTTTTTTTCTTCGTCAATTTTGCATGTGTAATATTCAGCTTCGTATAACGGTTCCTGTTCTTTGTCGTATACACCAACCACGTGCCTTTTAATTTGTATAAACCCTGGTGGAGAACATAAAAAAACTCACATTGATACTGGTGGAGTACCATTATTACTCTGAATATTAATTTGAGGATTTAAGTGTTCCAGCTTCCTATATGATGATAAAAGTCGACTAAAAACGTGCTTGGATCGTTGTGGCGTTTTGGTTATATACCTTTGCCACCGATCTCATTTAATGAGATTATCTAAAATACGTTTTAGATAATTAAATTACTAAATAGATAAATAAATTAAATTTCTCACCAAAATGTCAGTATTTCTTAAATAATTGAATCATTTTGTTGATTTATTAATTTCGATTAGTTAACTCGCGCTGTAAAAAAATGTATCCAAAAATCCTCAGTCTGTATAAAAATATAAGAAACCTGTTGCATACAAATAATAGTCTACCTACTATTGTATAAAACAAAGATTCATTGTGAGATTGTTGACAACAGCTCCTTTTGGGACGTCACCGGACATCCAGCAACGAATAACTCAAGGAGTCTCTCCCGGGTATATCAGACAGTACCTGGGAATGTCCAGCAAGCCTACAACACTACGTCCAGAGGATTAAGTGGAATTATCCTGTTACAACAACAAAGATTTTCGATACGATTTAAATCTTAAATTTTACAACAAAAATAAAATAAATTTTAAATGATTTGTTTCCAAATTTGCATATTTTCGAAGGTAAAATTTTGATTCGTTTTTGGTCCTAAACAAAATGCAATGTCGTTCACTTTATCTTTTTTGAACCACGGCTATATTTGAAACCAAATTTTAGCAAAAACCTGGGGCGTTACTGCGTATTTCGATTCGAAATCAAAAGCTTTCGAAATACAATGTAAAAAGTATACAAATTCGAATGAATTCTTTTCGAATCGAAATACGCAGTAACCCCCTGTTTTCTATATTATTTTTTACAGAATAATCAAGTTCATCTCAAGAAATAAATACATTTCTTACATTCACTTATCAGAATCCTTTCATTTCACCTTCATTGCTTTAGTTAAATAGCCAACTAAAATCTTGGCTGTTTTCATAAACGCAGTATGCAGTGCAACATTTCATTGCATAGAGTTCATAACAGCATTTAGAAATATAATTTAAAAATTTTTGTTTTAAGATTCTCTTTAACAGTCCAATAGCTTTATATTTTATGTGATAAAAGTTTTTAAATTATATTCTGCTATTATGAACTCTATGCAATGAAATGTTACATTGCATACTGCGTTTATGAAAACAGCCTTTGTTTGCATAATATAAAAATAAGTTGAATTTTGAAGTCAAATCAATTTTTTCATAACATAGAAAACACAAAATTACATACCTACTTTAAGACGAGAAACAAAATGAGGTTGATGAAAATGATTGTTGGATTGAAATTCGAATTCTACCCACTAATTCTATGAATCCATTTTATAATTGAGTACAGTATCGACTATCGAAAAGGAACGTAGTCCTATAGCTTGGACATTTTGTAAAAATGCCGGACCAATTTCATCCCAACTTTCTGGTACATCACAGGTCTGTAGAGTATGAATCATACCGTCAAGAGTGCAAATGCAATCCAACAATGGCAAATAGGTAACAGTTGCCGATATTTGTCGCATAGCATCGCGAATTTCATTCTATGTATATGCGTTTCAGTTCTTTTGAAGAGGCTAGTTTACTAGCATCACTTGTATCACCATCCCTCCAGTTCGGCAGTCATTTTCAAATGTCTTCACCGGGTAGATTCCTCTTTGAAAGAGTAAGAAATTAATGTCGTACTTTAGATATCTCCTATAATTTGTGTTGACCCTTTTAAAGTGATACAATTTTTGATAGCTTGTATATATATTTGGACCAACCACAATGGACCACTAGGTCTCCGAGTGGAAGTGCACTTTATGCACTACCCTTCTATCCTATCCTATATATATTTTAAATACTCTTGATAATTGTAATTCAAATAAAAACTATTAAAAACTAAAAATCCGCCTTTAACAAAAATAAACTGTAACGAATAACTATGAAAATAATTAAAAATCTGTTTACTCGTTTGTAATGATAATGGTAATGTAGCGATTTTCTGTAGATGAAACGGAACAAACGAGCAATTTTATATATGACACAAAGGAAAAACAAATACTGCTAGGAAGGAATACAAAGAAGATAGGCCTTAAAGTGAAAACCCAATTCCAACTCCTAAATATATATTTTGTATGGAAATTTGCTTTATAAACCTGTTGTAAGTTTTTATGAATAAAGGGGTAAATCTTTTATTTTTGTTAGCATATGGTATATATAGGTATGTATTTCTTTTTATTAGCTATATTATGAAATTAAAAATTCCGTAGCGGGTATTAATAAAAAAGTTATCATCACTGACAGCAACGAATAACTTTGCAAAACACAAAATTCTCTCGTTTGTTTTTCTTCTTTAAAATGTCAGGGTTGTATTTATTAAGCCACTCACTGTGTTATCAATGATTAACAGAGTGTTTCAAATAAAGTAAAAAATAATTACTATATACATAATCAGTCAACATAAATTTTTAATCAATTATAAAATTTTGTTTTGCAGGGGCCAAATTACCGCATTAGATATCGAGTAAAATTGATCATAATTTTTTTATTTAAGATTATGGCATTCGATATCGTGCAAAAAATTTAGTACATTTTAGCATAATTTCGATACGATAGCTCATTCGATCACGAATGCGGTAATTTGGCTCCAGTTCGGCAAAAACTGGACAAATATTAATACGTAGCCAAAATTTGCGTAATGTAGTTACTATAAAATTGTTTAATTCTTAAATAAATTGACAAATTACAACAAAAATTAGAGGGAATATTCCCAATGTATGTAGTTATTTGCAACATTTACAAAAGCTATAGAATTTTTGAAATAATAATATTTTCGGCATAGGTATAATACATTCATGAATATCACATTTATTAAAAATCTTATTTAGAAAATTAAGGAAATTTTCACCCATGGTGCAAGTATACAAGGTGAGTGCAGTAGCCCAGCTGACTGACTTTGTTTACAATTTACTTATGTCAGAAGTAATACTTTTTCAAGTATTTTTGACAGTAGTACATTATTTTACACAAACAAAATGCCTGTTGTTTCTGTTTTGTGTTGTATTTGTTGTCGATTTGCACTCACCTTGTATAG
Source organism: Bellardia pandia (assembly GCA_916048285.2). Lineage (NCBI taxonomy): Eukaryota > Metazoa > Arthropoda > Insecta > Diptera > Calliphoridae > Bellardia > Bellardia pandia. The sequence continues at coordinate 28,374,564 of OU696531.1, forward strand.
TTGCACCATGTTTTCACCCATAAACATCTACTCAAAACGTTTGCGTTTTTTTGCTTTTTCATACACTTGGGCCAATTGATTTAAGAGATTTATGGCCTTAAAGTCTTCTTCGAATATGGCAAATTCCTCCAAGGGTCGTATCAATCTCAAAGCTTCCTCATAACTGCTTATAGATAAGGGCAAAGGCTTAGATGTTGTTGAAGTGGATGATGAGGAGGAAGACGGACGTTTAGAGGGTGGTTTTTGAAAACTTTGCTTAAAATTTGTATCAATACCTAGAAGACAACTTTCTAATATAGAGGGATTGTCATTAGGTTCTTCTTTAATATTTTCTGCGCTTATAAGATCTGCGTTGTCTTTATCTTTAGCATTATTTATTTTATCTTCTAAATCTTTAATGTCGGGCTTGACATCTTCCTGTGACTCGTCATGGTAATCTTCATAGTCTCCATAATTTATGGTAGGACCTTCTTCATTTTCATTAATCATTTCATCATCAGCGCCTTCCTCATCGGCATCTTCGTCGTCGTCAAAACTTTCCAAAGGATCATCTTCATCATTATTCTCACCCTCATCGCCTATCTTTATGGTATTACCATCACTTTCCGGTATCATTTGATTTCTTGAACTTCCCGGCTGCGAAGACAGGGCATTATCTACTTCTTTGGCACAATAGGTTATAATATCTTTGCAATTTAATGACCTTTGAGGTTTTCTGGTTATAATAATCTGATTAATATGATCCAAATTGATATTGAAGACCGATTTAAAATCTCTTATCCAGGCTCGATTCGGAAAGAATTTTTCAATTTTTATGATCTCCTTAAACTCCATGGCACGATCACGTATAACATCATCTGTTACTGTTTGTATTTTATGAAAGTGAGCTCGTTTTATGTACTCGTACATGCAATTGCCCAAAAAGTTGATTTTTTTATGGCGCACAACTTTAGGGTCGTCCTTCATGACATCTATGATTTGGCAACTGGCGTAATATTTGAGAATATCTTTACGATTTGCAACAACATTTTTTATTTGTTCCCAACTGCATTTAAATGCAGATGCTACTCTCTGATATACGGGTATTTCGTCGTACATACGTATGGCCTGGACACGTTCTTCCAAATTAAGAATTTTACGTGGTTTGTCCTTAAGTTTTCTACGTTCCAAAACATAACGACAGGGCTAGAAGTGACAGAAAATGCATTCGGATTTAGTCAAGATGTTTTCAAAAAGTAACCTTAAAAATTTGTTTTGTTTTCAAATTTATAAAAATGGAAAAAAATAAATTTGTTTGAAGTAGTAATGCAATTATGTGTTGTATTTTGGAGACTTAAATCTACACGCCGCAGCACACAATTTCTCACCCAAGCACTTCGTTTTTTTAATTTGTTGTACCTCTGGAAGCAGACTTCCGCAAGTTTTGGGTTTAGTAGACACACCTTAGCAAATACTTGCAGAAGTTCTTCCACAAGTGGCTTGCTAGTGTATAGACAGACGGCTTTACAGCGAGTCCGACGTAATAACCTTAGACTAAAGTAATAACTTCAAAAAACTACTTCTGAAAGCAAACTTCCGCAAGTTTCGGCAAAACCTTGCAGAAGTTCTTCCGCAGAAGACTCATGGCCAGAAGACACATGGTTTAATAATTGTCAAACCTTACTCTTTGCAAAACAATAAAAAATTTTATGTATTTACATATGTATTTTATTAAAATTAGTTTTACAATATTTTCGAGTCTAATTTATTACAGCCAAAGATTATAAAAACAAATACTACAAATTCTATGTACCAAGTAGATTTACTTAAATACAAACATACATATGTATGTATATCTCGCAATAGCCTTAATAATGATTTACATAAATACATACATACATATGTATGGATAAGTCATTTTCGCACCATTATCTTTTATTTTTAAAAAAAATTTACTATTTACTATACCTAGGTACTTATATTTATTTAAACAATAATTGTTGTCTTAATTTTCGAAATGCTTGAAAAAGCTTGACACAAATTATATCACATCTAGTCCACACGGCAACTCTATGAGAACCGTGCTAATAACAAGGTCGTTTATGAAATAATATTTAAGAGATTACATATGAACATGCATCTGTATGTACATAAATACAAACCTTCACTCTATTAATAACCCTATTTTATTGTCGTTCGTATTCAAAATATTTAAGACACACAGCTGTGCCTCTAATATTTTAATCGATATAATGGCAATTGTTCCCTCAAACTTGTTCAAATTTCTGTTTCTCTGTGTTTTAAGCACCATCGTGCATATACATACCCTTTTTCCCATTTTATTCGTCGCTATGATTTTTTCACTTGTATGCCTGTTCAATGTAACTTATTCTAAAACAAACTTCACCGTGCGTGCAAGCTAAACACCAGTATACACAGCAATTTTGTTTTAAACCCTCCGCTCTGTTGACATCAAAACAACAAAAACAAGTTAAACAGATAAAAACACTTTCCCGAATCCGCAAAGAACAACGCCAACACGTGAACTACCCAAGGACTGTGAAATACAACTAAATGTATAAATTGCAAAAATTGTCTCACAAGGCAGCGTCCAAATACACACAATACGAATCCGAAAGTGTTTGAGAGTGGCACTCGTAAATGAGAGAGCGTGAAAAAGAGACGAGTTGTGGAACCAAGAATGTTTGAACTAAATAAACCGCCCGGCCACGACATGAGAGACTCTCATAAACAAGCTCTAGGCAAAGCGTATATAAAGAAATGCCCGCCTGTGTGCCTGCTAAAAGATGGATGGCAAAGGCATGACAACTGTATGTGTTTATAAAGGGAGAGTGTATATATTTACCTACATCCATACATATTATTGTATTTCGTAAATTCCAACCATTACACCACTTTTGCTGTTTTGTTTTTTTTTTTAATAAAAAAAAGAGAGCTTGCATGCCATACACACTCTATATTTTGTGTGATTGTTTGCAGAAAATTGCATACAGTGTGCCAAAAAACAAATCTTATAAAATATGTATGTACATATGTAATAATTGGAATACACTTGTCCAGATAAACACTAACTTGGTAAATACTCTAAAAAATGTATGCTGGGTCCAAATTACCGCATTCGATATTGAGTAAAATTGATCGTAATTTTCTTATTTGAGATTATGCCATTCGATATCGAGCAAGAAATTTGGTACATTTTATCATAATTTCGATATCGAAATCAGTTTTCGATACGATAGCGCATTCGATCACGAGTGCGGTAATTTGCCCCCTGGGTTTATTATGCGAAAATAAACATCATAAAAACATATATTTATTACTTATTGCGTATCATACATATAACATGTAGTGCATAAAGTGTTCCTAGGAAGTTCAGCATTGTACATATGTACATACCTTACAGTAGAATACGAGAAGAATTTTTTTTTTTTTTTTTATAATAGCTTTTATTTATTTATTTAATCTTCATACCTATATTGAAATGACAGTAAGTATTCAAATCTTAATACTAAAAAGAAAATAATAAGCCCAGCCAGTGCTAGACAAAAATTTTTATGATACTAAAAAAATTTCACATCAATTGATCCAGTCATCTGTTTTGCGCTTGAGTTTAAGCAAGGGTATCCCTCCTTCTCAACCGATTGTGTCCACTAAAGTTAAGGATGTCTCGTGCAAGTGGGTTTGGATGGTGTTCAAGTTTGCTGACGTACTTTAACGCATATTTTGTAAATTCGACTTTTACTAATGCCACGCCTAGATCTTTGTGGATTCGAGAATTTTTAACATACCATGGAGCTGCAGTAATTATACGTAGAATTTTATTTTGACCCCTTTACATTTTTTCAATATTTGATGCTGAGGCCGTACCCCATAATTGAATTCCATAGCACCAGATTGGCTTTAGTATTGCATTGTACAACAATAGTTTGCAATCCAACTTTAGTGAAGAATTTCTGCCAATTAGCCAATTAAGTTGCACTGCTTTTAATCTCATCTGTGTAAGTTTCGCTTCAATATGAGATTTCCAAGTTAAACGGCGGTCGAGGTGAATGCCGAGGTATTTGACTTCAGTATGTTGAGGAATAATTTGATTATTTATTTTGATGAACGAGCAAGTTTCTTTTCGCAATGTGAAAGTGATATGAATACATTTCTGTTCATTTACCCTGATTTGCCAAAGCTCTAGCCAATTCTCTAGTTTATAAACATAATTCTGCAAATTCTGTGATGCAACTTGGTGGTCCTTATGGACGCTGATAAAGGCTGTATCGTCTGCAAAAGTTGACGTGTGGATTTTGGGGTCTGACGGCATGTCAGAGAAGAAAATATGTTTTTTTTTAAATATTGTTTTTTTTTAAATGATAGTTATTTTTGGTGTTGGTGGACGAGATTGGGCCAAAATGGTATTTGTTCGTTTTGTACAGATTTTTATAAAATCCTAGACATTTAAAATTTTTATTTATTATGTACTTTAACAAAATTAAGAAAAAAAATTTTAATAAATAATAACAATTAAAAATATTTAATAGAAAAGGCAAAAACATACCAACCCATTCAATTTGGTGTTCTGTTAATTTTAATAATTTACAAAATTAATTGAAAAACATTTCCTAATACTTGTCACAGGGTTGTATTTTTAATTTTAACAATTAGTAGATCAATTAACTCTTAATGAAGCAATTACCTTAATTGAAATTTTGTATGGAAAATTGAATTCAATTAGGCGTTAATTAAAAAATTTCAATTAAAAATGCATGTGTGAACACCATATAAGCTAATTGGTAACAGATTTAAACTGAAGGAGATTTGAATTAATAGCATATTGAATAATTCAATAAGGAATTAATTCCATTAAAAATTAATTATTAAAGGAATGAACTCAAATGTTTAAAGTTCTAAAAAATAAAGCCAATGAATCAAATAGTAATGTAATGTTTAAAATATTAAATTTTATTTGATTTTAAAAATTTAGTTAAGAATGAATTAAATTTTATCAATTTAAGAAAGTACTAATATTTTACAAAAGATAAAACAAGTGTAGGGGCAATAAACATATTACTAGAAAAAACTTATAAAAATAGCTTTGATACTAAATTAATTTAAAAGTACAAAATATTATGTTCGAATTATCAACATTTACCTTGATCGCTGTTGCTAAATTGATATAGGTACATATGTATACATATTTGATAAATCGAACACTAGGCATTAATTAATGGGTTTAATATTATATTTTTCTTTAATATACAAAATTGTATATTATATAATACTAATTAAATTAGCTTTACCTGTTTTTTTTTTTTTAATAAATATCGCTGTTGCATTATATTACATTTACCAAATAATCATAATTTTAGCCATTCATGAGCTACGGTATGAACTGTAGAAGTAGAGGTTACGCTTACTACTGCACCAGGCGCTGCTGCGTTTGTGGGCTGTTCATATTTTCACCGCTTTCGACATCTTCACTTACGGAAACTTCTTTAGTTTTGACATTTTTATAGTGATCACCATCGATAGTAACATTGCTCCCTATTACAAAATTACCCATACATCCCCTCAAAGAGTATATTACTGACAGCTTTGCGTTCCAAAAGTTTTTGATCATGAGTCGTACTGTATAGCTCATGATTTAGCAAAAATTTACGATGATTGTAAAAGTTTACTGCAAAAGTGTTGGAAGTTACTGAAAGTCATAGTTTTAATAGTTTACAGTGTTCATTGTGGCTGTAGCATTGTGTATTTGTTGTCTTTATGCATCGTTTCGCTTTCATTGTCAGCAGCATATTCTTGGAATACTTGTTGCTCTTGAGATTTATCATTCATTTCTGTGGTAATTATTTCATCTTTCAATTGTGCTCGCCGGTAAGTTGGATTTTCGGATTGCTATTTGTTTGAATATTGCATATCCTAGATCATACTCAAAGCCGTGTGTGGAATATGTTGGATATTCGATTAAATGTTCCTTTTTGGCGCAATTATGAAATGATCGGAGGAGTTATGCATACTATTGATGGCACGTCGTTTACGGATTTTAATATTTGTATGAAAAAAGAAATATGTATGTAGGCACATATATTGTTTTAAATGAAGTTCGTTTTCAAAATGAATTAGTTTGTTTTATAATAAAGAAATGATGATAGATAGGTATGTAGGTACAAAATTTTGCTTTATTTTAGCTAGTGAACTTCGAAACTTGTTTTTCGAACCTTTACTTTTTATGATGTTTATGTTTTCATTTCTCTTATTTACTACTACTGCATTTTATTACTCTTACAATAACAACAGTTTGCTAGCAATCTCTCTCTTCTAAATACATACATACAAAACAAAATATAAACAAACGTACAATAAAAACAATTCAAAAACTCACCATTATACTTTTTTCACCATCATCATCTAATTTACGTTTTCTATCACGTCGCGTATCGGCCGTTTGTAGAAAACACAATAAATGAAAATACCATAATGTCGACTGGTAATGTCTGCCTTCCTGCAAACTCATGTTTATGCGTGAACACTCACGTCTATAGTTTGTACGAAATATGTTAATTTTACGTAAAACGTCTTCACGATCTGCATTCGGCTCAATCTACAGTAGATGTCCCAGAGGATTTTTAAAGTGCGCGCTCTGAAATAAATGCTTGTCTATCTCTTTGCTTGAAAAATAAATCCATATGTATGTATGTTTACGAAACCCATTCCGTTAAGTATTTGGGAATCACATTGCAAAGTAACTTGTCATGGGATGTATGTACATATAACCGACTTGAAAAGGAAAATAGCTCCAGCAATTGGAATTTTATATAAATTAAAAAATAAACTGGATGTTAAATCAAGGATGATTTATCAATCAATCATTGATTCAATCGCATTTGAATTACATATATAATTATATGCTTACAATAAAAATAACATTTCACTGAAATCGCTTCAATGCATGCAAAACAAAGCATTAAAAATTGTTTACAAACTACCAATACTAAATTCAACTTTCACATTGTTTAAAGATATAAGCAAAACAATTTTACCAATTTACGGATTGCATGAGTATCAGGTGTTAATGTTTGTTTTTAAATGCATTAACCATATTGGTCCCAAAGTATGACATTTTCTCAACAGCAATTTAGTTTTAACACACGAAACAGAACAAATTTAAGAATTCCTCGATGTAGACTAGAAACTACCAAGCAACGCATTGATTACGTGGGTGCTATAAAATTCAATAATTTACATTCAGATTTGAAGTCAATTAATCGAATTTCAATATTTAAATCGTCTTGTAAACAACATTTATTTAATAACATCGAAACGCTTTTGTAATTTTTTATTTTTTGTAAAACAGTTTTTATACATATTTTTTGTAATTTAATAATCTTAACCTTAAGTTAAATCTTTTATTTGTACTTTTGAAAATGAATTAATTTGCCAACTTGCCTCAATAATGCCTTACGGCGATGAGGCCGAAATTGATATGTATGTATTTAAAATATTTTGTACAAATAAAATTTTTTCTGTAGAAAAGTTTTTTTCTATAGAAAACAAAACAAAAAAAATAAAAAAAAAACGATTTTTTATTGTTTTCGTTTTTAATGTTTTGGTTTTAATTTGTTGAGGTTCTTTTTATGTTTAATGCATACAGTGGGACGATTAAATATTTTTAAGATTATAATTTGGAGGTACACTAAGCCCCGATTTGCGTCGTTAATAGAGACCGGGGAAATGCGACGCAAACCGAAACGACGCAAATCGAATTAATTTTTTTCTATACAAATGTATTGACACAAAATTTCAAAGTCGACGCAAAGCGGATTAAACCACATTTAGAAAAGCGACGCAAATCGAAACGACGCAAATAGGATAGACGCAAATCTAGGCTCTGCAAAATAAAAGTCAAAAAAAATTGTTTTATTTTTTTCTCAAAAGATTGAAGAAAACGCTATCGAAAACATCATCATCCAAGTGACCAAACTAAAATCATTTGTTTGTACGTTTGGACAATGAACAACTGAACAATATTGTTTGTTGCCGAGACTATATCACCTTGATAAATACACATTATATAAAACCGTTAAAGCAAAAAAGATAATCACCCCTATCGTGAATAAAAATTTCACATGAAATTTGTTCCCTTTTCACATTTTTCCTATTAAAATTCAATGTTAAAAAATAAAAGGGAACAAATTTTATGTGGAATTTTTTTCACGATAACAACCGGTTCGAGGGAACCGTTCCGAACCGGCTGAATATCAGCACTGCATATATACATAGGTATATATATATTAGAGATATCTCTTTATAAGCAATTTGTTTATGTATGCATGTACCTATTATGTCTTTTGTCAGTTTATTTCTAAAGATTAAAAGTTCTCATATATATTGATACTTAAAGCTATTACCAGGTAATTGTTTTAGAGCTTGAAAGTTTTGTTATATAAATAAAGCTTTTGCTGAATTAAATTTAGTTGTAAAATGAACTAAAATTCATTTTAAAAACACATAAGAAAGCGAACAACAACACAACTACATTTACACATTTGTTTGGTTTAGTTCATTTTTATACTTCATGTGGAGAGCAGGGTTGTTTGGCTGCTTTTATTTATTTTGTTTTATTTAATACACATGAAAATGTCACATAAACAAACATCCACCACCGTCCCATATCAGCCACAACAACAAACTCCTCGTACGCAAGATCAACGCATAATTCTTATACGAAATGTTGGTAAACATCCTCGCCTGTACAAAAATGAATTTTTACGAACGCCATTTTTACATCGTCATGAAAAACAACAAATATGGGATAAAATAGCACAAGAGTCGGGATTTGAGAAGAGTGAGTATGAAATGAGAATGAAATATATATGTACATACATATGTATGTATATTAAGGTATAATTTAGTGGACAGAATGTTTGAAATTGAGTACATATTACCTTATACATATTACAATAGAGTTTCATATGCATGTATTACATACATACATACATATGTATGTACATACAGATATTCGAACTTACATAATTGTCCAAACGAAAGAACTAGAAAAAGGTTTTCAAAGCAAAGGTTTTTTAAAACAAAATAAAACAACAAATTTACGTACCTATCAGGCATGTTCTGAAAATCACTTTTTCGTCAAGTGATTTGAAATTACTGAAAAGGTGTTCTGTGTACAAAAAATATTGAAATCTCGTGATTTAAAACCGTTCATTTAACAGCCTAATGATTTCAAATCACTTGCGAGTTTTTTAAGCATTTTTCATTGAACTCTTGTAATAAAATTATCACATACACTTAAAATCATTTGTTCTTTGTTTTTGAAATAAAACTAACTATTTTACACATAAAAACTTAAAATTTACAAATTTAGTAAGACGTTGTATTTTTTCCATGGAATTGGATAAGTCTCTCAAATAGCGTTTTTTAAACGCTCATTATTTAACTGCTTTTTTAGTTCAATTATTGCTAACGAACTAGCTCCAGGCATTTTTACGCTTCCTTACAGACATTTTAACTTCAAATTGTAAATTTATTATATTTTTCTAATAGATTACTTAAACAAAATTTTATTGTAAACAAAGAAAATAAGCTGTCAGCTCGTGATTTAGAACAATCAAAATCACTGCTAAAATTAAAAATCTCGTGATTTTCAGAAAACCAAAATATTCCTCCCGTGATTTAAAATCACCGTGATTTCAGAACATGCCTGTCCATATATGATTAAAATGTTTATTGCATTGGAATGAGTAAGGTTTGGCAATTGTAAATGAAAAATGATATGGGACATATGACCAAAATTCATCAAAATTTTCGTTATTTACGTGATCGATTTTGAGTTTTAAGGCTGTAATTGATTTGATTGGCTTTGTATAGACTCTATCTTTAACATAGACCACAAAAAAATACTTCGGGGGGTTATTGTGAATTTCGATTCGAAAGCAAACGTTATACCATGATCGGGCGACCAATGAACAGCTGAATATCGTTAGATTATGCGATAGGAAAATTTGGTTTGCTATATTCACTGTTTCGGTAGCTGAGTGACATATGACACTGTCGTCTTGAAACCACATTTCAATGATGTCCATATCAACAATAATAGGCTAAAATTCAGTTGTTAACATCTCTCGATAGCGAAATCCATTTACCGTAAAAGCATTTCCAACCGAATTTATGGCCCCAAACCACATTATGCACTTATCAACAATTTGATTTTGGATTCAAATGCGGCAATTAAGCTTTGTGATATACCCAGAAAAATGAAAATAGACCGACCTAAAATACACAATTGAATGCCTTTACATAGCTTAATTTTTTCTTTTTATTTTCATATACTTTTAGCTGAAGATGCAAAATGTAAATGGCGTTCATTAATCAATTATCTGCGACAGCATCTAGATAATGTCGCCCAAAAAAAAATACGACGTTATATACCCGTCACCGACAATCCCGAAGATAAATATGTACAATTAACCGATTGGTCCTTCTACAGGGAATTGGAATTTGTTGTGCCATACGTTAAATATGCAGCTAGCAAACATAATAGTACTAATGACGGAAATTGCGTGCAAATATCGCCTAGTGAAATAGACATGATAATAGATGGTATTGAAGCAGAAGCCGATAGAAAAACGGAACACAAGGAGAAGCCTGCAAAAGATGTTAAACTACCACGGCAAAAGGAACGACTTAGTGAAAAAGAAGAACAACAAAAACAAGTTATAAATGATAGTAAATTAGTGCTATTCGAGAGTGCTGATGATTTAACGGAAGATGATGCAATCTTAAAGGAATACTTTGAAAACATGTTAAAATCTACCTTAAAATTACCTAGATTTCATCAAAACCGTATTAGGCAAACATTATTAGATTGTGTAAATGAACAAAAAGAATTTAATAAAATTAATTAGATCTCTATCCGTTTATTTTCACATAAATAAAACTTTTATACTTTGACATTGCTTACCACTACATATATTTGTATTTGTATGTATGTATGTATGTACGTATGACATCTAGACTACTTCAACACGACGTATTACAGATTTGCACTCATCATTACGGAAAACACGGTGATAGCTATTGATTTTGCCTAAAGTGGAAATGAAGGCTTCATCGTGAGTGATTATGATCAACATGAAGTTGGATTGGGTCTGGCGATCTTCAACAATTCGATTAAGGGCGTCACACAATGACAAAATATTCATGCGATCCAAATTGGTGGTGGGTTCATCTAAAGCCAAGACACCACAGTTACTGCTAAATGTCTCGGCCAAAGCCATACGTATGATGAGCGAGGCCAGAACTCTTTGACCAGCACTGCACCGACCACGCATCTCAATTTCCGAATTGTTTTTCGATTGTATAACACGATAGTTATAACTGCGACGTCGATCCATGGCTGAGGCAGATTCTTTGCCCTCTTCCGTTTGGATTTGTATGTAATCAATGTCATTGCCACGATAAATGAGGCGCCAATATTCACGTATCAAACGATTGATTTCCTGCATTTTTTCGGTGTGGAATTGCATGAGGGCCCATTCCAAAGCTACACGATGTTGACCCAAATCATTAACAACTTTCTTGGTCAACTGGACTTCGTAAAAGATGCGACGATAATTTACTAGCGAATCACGATATTTCGGTTCGGCCAATTCTCGTTCTAGTTTTTTTATTTGATGCTTGACCTCGCCTTGCTGGCCCAATAGTTCACCCTTACGCACGGTAATTTTTTCACGCTTTTTCGTTAACTCGGATTTCTCTTTGGAAACGGTAGAGAAATCCAATTTGCCCAGTTCTTCGAGGAGGGCCTGATATTGAACATTTAAATCTTTTTGTTTTTCCTCCAATATTTTCAACTCGCGATTGTCTTTAAAGTCACGATCTATAGACTCTTGATTTGCAATTTCAACTTTAATGGCATCCAACTGTTCGGTTGTCCCGGTAATGGTTTGAGCCTAAAAAATCAGACGTTGTTAAAGCTAAATTCAAATTAGTTTTAAATATTACTTACTATTTTCTTGAGTTCCTCTCTGCTGGCAGTTAGGGCTTCTTCTTTATCTTTTAATTTTTGATCCAGGTTTAGTTGTTGATAATCCAAAACTTCATTGTCCAGTCTGCAATTTAATATAATTTATTAATGAGTTAATATAATAAGAAGACAAAACAAATCGTTACCTATTAATGTCATGATCCATTCTCCTAAAATTATCCAATTTCTTTTGCATTTGATTAATTTTAACGCGATTTTTCTCTTTTAGTTGTGATTTTTCCGAAGTGGATGCACTTAGTTGTTGCTTTAAGGGTGCGACTTTAGCCTGCTTCTCTTGCATTTCTGACAGCATGGTAACTAAAAGGTTATTAAGTTCAGTTTTACGTTCCTTAAGTTGCGGTAGATTTTGTATGCCTTCCTGCAGTTTTATTTGCTGATCTTTTAAACTAATTCAAACAAACAAAAAATAAAACTATATAGAAATTATTGGATTTTCAAAAGATTTACTACTTACGAATTTTTCAATTCTCTTAATTTATTAAGAGCATCCATATTCTTCTCATAATATTGCTGGTTCTTTTCCAACTCTTTACGTTTTTCCTCCAATTCTGCAGAAACTGCTGTTTTTTCCGTTTGTACCTCATCTATGGAGACATTGTCGCTTTCGGTACCCTGGGGCATTTTTCTTTTTAACTTTTCGATGTCGTTTTTAAGGCGATTCGATTCTTTAATGGACTCATCCAAAAGCGACATATCTCCCATCATAGAATTGGCTGTTTCCAAAATGGTAGTGGGGTCGGCTAGTAGAGTTTGAGTATTTTCCATCCCACTACTTGATTCAGCCAATTGATTTTGTAATGTTTTCAGGACTTCCTTCTTTTGGGGTATTTCCACCTCCAGGCGAGCCACTTTATCAATGATTGGCTTTAAATGTAATAAACTTTCATATTTCTTTTGTTCTTCCTTGAGAAGTTTCTCTACTCTTTCAATATTTTGCGGTAAATCTTGAATTTTATCTGTTAATTCCGTGGTTAGATTAGAGGCCTTTGGAAAAACAATGAATATATTAACAATAATAAAATAATAATTACAAAATAGGATTTTTACCTCATCTGTGTCCATACACTTCTGGCACAAGGGACAGTATGGTTCTTCATCAATTTTTTGCAAATAATTTTTATAAAAAACTTCAGCTGACTTTTGAGCGCCATGTTCCAGTTGATATTTACTGACTGAAGCTTTTGATTTGGCCAGCATCTCTTCGTAGGGCGTGGAATGACATTTTTCAAAGATTTTCTCTTTGCAATCTTCCAATTCTTTTTCGCATTTCTGCAAGTCATCTTTAAGGTTTTTGCGCTTAATCTCTATTCTTTGATGCTTTAGTTTTAGAGAATTTAATTTCTCATTGTATTCCTTGATTTTTATGCGTGACTTTTCATAGGACGCTTTTAAATGACGATGGAAATTTGTTTCTACATTGCGACCCTCTTCGAAAACTTTGCGGAAGTTGTCGCTGTGTTTACTTTTCACCTTGCGCATTTCTTCTTCCCGTTTCTCAAGTTCTTTCTCTTTAATGCTCAATTCGGCCACCAGTTTCGATATAGAATTAAGGAATGTTAAACGTTCGTCTACTTTACGAAATTGGGCATCCAATGTTTTAATGGTTTCTTTGTCATTCTTCAACTTTTCACGAAATTCATTTTGATTGAATTTCGCCATCGATTCCTCATAACATTGCTCGGTTTCTTTGAGCTTTTCGGTAACCACTTTTAGTTGTTGTGTGGCTTTTTCCGTTTGTAAAATATTCTTTTCAATTTGCTCAGACTCTTTTTCGTAGGCCTTTTTCTGCTTTTGCAAAGTGGAGACAGACTCTTGCAACTTGGCCAGCTCAACTCTAAATTGATCGATTTTAGTTTGCCGTTCTTGATCATCTTTGTCATGTTGTGTTAAGGTTTCACTGATCTTACATTGTTCTGCCGTTAAAACGGCTTGGATCTCATCTAACAATTCGGTGATTTCATTTACCGCCGAATTCATTAAATCAAATTCAATGGGTATTTTTAATTCCTGACACAGATCTTTTAATTTGTCAGCTCTTTTTTGTTTGCAGTCCTGTTCTTTCTGCTTTTGTTGCTGAATGACCACACGTTTCTTGTCGATTTCATTGTGCTTGTTTTGCAGACCCTTCTCCTCCACTTTCTGTCCCTTAAGTTTATCTTCAACTTCTTTGCGTTCTACACGTTTCTCAGAAATTCTCTGATTGAACGATGATATTTCAATGTCTAGTTCTTCCATGGTACCTTCAAACATTTTCTTAATTTTCTTCTTAAGTCCGTTCATTTGTTCGGTGCAATTTTTTTGCCTGAAATTAATGATTGAGGGTGATTTTATTAAAAGTCAATAAGATTACGAAATACGGATTTTTGTAAGTTTTTTTTTTTAATAAAAAAAAATCACGAAAAAATTTTAACAAAACAAATTTAATTTAAATACAAATAACTTTATATTACAAATTTTTTTTATAAAAAAATTTTTAACTTTTGTGAGGAGAACTTGATTTCAGTACTGACTTAAATTAACATTTTGGCTACAGACCTATTTACAATTATTTAATAGTGAAAATAGTCTTCAGCAACACTCTTCACCACCTGGACGAAGGAGGTAAAAATTAATCTTGGCATAGAAGTCGACGGCACATAAATTCCGACAGTGAACCACCCAAAAATCTTGGGAGTCACCTTTGATAGCCTGTTTACCTCCTCAGCTCACGCCACTGCAATCACGCACAAACTGCGAAGTAGAAACAAGGTACTTAAAGCGCTAGCCGGCAGCACTTGGGGTAAGGATAAAGAAACCTTGTTGGCTACCTATAAAACGATTGGCCGGTCAGTGGTAAACTACGCTGCCCCAGTGTGGTCACCTTCGTTGTGTGATACCCAGTGGAGAAATATACAAAGCTGCCAAAATGACGCCCTACGCACCATCACAGGCTGCATGCAAATAACCTCAGAACACCATCTACATGAGGAAACGAAGGTTCTACCCGTAAAGGAACATAATCAGCCCAATCATGAATAAAAATTCCGCGGGAGTTTTTTTCCTTTTCTCATTTTTTCCTATTCAAATTCAATGTTAAAAAAATAAAAAGGGAAAAAACTCCCGCGGATTTTTTATTCATGATTGGGCTGAATGTCATGCTGACAAAACAGGGATGTCATCTGAGGAATCACCCATGCTTTAACATCACACAGCTGGAGTCTCCCCCGAGGCATGTCAGGAAGGACCTTCGAATAAACGAGCAAGACATACGAAGATATACACAGGATATACACTAGATCAAAACTCGTATGAAGCAGCTTTGAACGACATTCACAGAGATGCCATCACTACCACGGTCGCAGGATACCGCATTAATGTCGTACTTGGAGGCCGCCCACCGCCCATTGCAGATACCGAACAAAAATTGCCGCGAAAGACAGGAGTAGTTCTGACACAACTGAGATCGGGATGGAACAATAGACTTAACGCCTTTTGGTCCCGCATAGACGGTGCCGTCCCCAAGCAATGCCCTGCATGTGGCTAGGGTCCTCACGACACCAACCACATCTTCAATTTCCCAGCCAAGCACACTTCACTTCGCCCAATGGATTTATGGACCAATCCAGTAGAAGTAGCCCAGTTTCTTGGTCTGGACCTTATTGCAGAACCCCCGGATTAAAAATTAATTAGTTCTAGCTGTTACAACAACAACAACTATTATTTAATTTACTCTACTAAATTTTTAATATTAAAACTTAAAAAGTAATTAATACTAAAAATAAATCATTGACACTCACTTGGTTTGCAGTTCTGCCTTTTGGGCCTGATATTTTCCTACATCATATTCGATTTTATGAATTTGCTTAAGACGTTCCTCAATTGGAACCATTTCCTCTTCACACAGTTTACAATTGTCCTCAATGGTTTTAGCTTTCTGTTGATATTTTTGAAGGCCTAAAGATTTTCCCTCCATTTCTTGTTTCAAATGCTCCACGAAACGTAAATCGGATTCTATATAAATAAGGAACAATTTATATAAAAGCAAACAATGAAAAATAGAACAAAACTACGTACCTTTAATTTTCAATTGTTCCATTTCATCCTTGCGCATTTTGATAATACGATCCAAGGCCTTGTTATACTCAGTGATGCCAAAAATTGCATCAAACTTTTCCTTAAGTTTTTTCGCCTCATCCAGAGGCCAGCTGGAATCTTCCTGATGGCAAAACAACACGTTATTTATAATGGCCTTGGATACACCCATAAATTGACTCATGACCAGATCAACATCCGCACAACGTTTGCTTATTGACTCACTGCCCTTCCTGTCATCATCATTCAAATAGTTTAAAGTGGCATCCAAAGTTTCGAATGTGATTTTATTACGTTTCATGCCTAACTTCATGGAACGACAGATTGATAGACGAGCTCCTTGGACGTTGCGTACCTCCAGCTTGATTTGTCCCAAGACATCGGTGAGACTGAAAATCTTGGGGTCATGTACGAAATTTTTGCCGCGGTCACTGCCGGGCGGACATTCACCCGTTAAGGCGTATTTAAGACATTCAATAACAGTCGTCTTGCCACAACCATTCTCACCCAAAATCAAAGTAACCGGCGAACTAAAACGTATAACCTGTATTTTTGTTATTTTTAATAATTAGCATTAGCATAATGTATGTAAACCAAAAAAAGCTACAAAAGAAAAAACAAAAAAGCTGCATACAAAACAACAATGTATACCTGTGCATCACCAGCGTTACCACCAAAACTGCGTATGCCTTGTATAGAAAGCCTTTCTATGGTAGACATTTTAAAACACTCTGTATATTACACTTTTACGGGTTTTAAACAAATACTTTTGGTAAATATAGATTTGAGTTACACTTATTATTTACGATAAACAAAAATACACGAACATTAATTTGAAAAAAGGATTTTTTGCCTAGCAAAATGAAATTTCACAACACAGCGGCAAAATTTGCGCGTCTGCAATAGAATAATGACTTAAAAAGAGTGTTGCAATACGTTAATATATAAGTACATAGTCACAGTACAGTGTAGAGATTATTTGGTCCAAAAGCAGTTTGAAATTCTAGTTTAAACTGGATTTATAAGATACACACAAACATACATATGTATTCTTTAACTGAATTTTAAGCATGTATACCTAAAAAATTTAAGATTCTATTTCAAAATGTTATTGAAATATGAGCTAGTAACTTATGAAATATATAATTTTTTTGGGAAATAAAATATAAATAGTAAGAAATATCAAAGAATAATTTAAAAATATTCTATCAAGAAAGCAGCACATATGTATATATCGCTCTTATGTTTGAATTTGAATACATTCAAAAGCTTAATAGCTAAAAACGCTTAAGGCATTATAATAATGACCCTATAAGATCAAGTATTTAAAAATAAACACGAATTTATCAGTGTTTTTCTAATTTGAATCTAATTCAACAAAAACATGCAATTTCACAACTCTGCTTCCAAACAGTTAAATAATTTGCACTTTCCAACACTATTTTGTAGACTTGCAATTTATATATGGCATCATTATAGATTTTTTTGTATTCATTGGGTGCAGTGTTGTCAACTTGGTGCATTTCGCACCATTTTTGGTGCTTTTTTTAAATTTTTGGTGCGAAAAATTCTTTAGTACTTTAGTACAAAAGTACATTAGCTTCACTTCAAATTTTCCGTATGAAATAATAATTTCCCAAATTTGAACAGAGTACTTTTTTAAAAAGTTAACCCTGCCTCTCTTTACACATCAGTCACAGGGTAGATAGATATACATATTTTATACTCTGTGCATCAGTGTTGCCAGAAAATGAATGAAATGCATGTGGAACCCCGGGTAAAAAGAAATTAATTACATCTGGTACAAAAAACAAATTTGCTTAGTTTATTTTTTATTATTAAGTTTTTTATTTTTTATAAAAACACTGAATGAACTGTTGAAGACAGTTATTAATATTATATTTTTTTATGTGAAATTTTTCAATAAACTTTTATTAAATAAAAAAGAAAATCTAAATTTGGTGCGATTTTTTTCAAATGCCGCGTTTTTTTCTCCATGTTGGTGCGTTATGAAATTTCAAAGTTGACAACGCTGATTGGGTGTTTACATTTTTTTGTTTATTTTTGCTATAATCATAAACAAATTAAAAAATAAAAAAATATTAAAGGAAAATATATACTCATATATAAAATGTCTAAGTTTGCCGGTGATTCTGTAATATGTGCTTATGTCAATATGCTGGAGTGAGTGAAATGAACTCCATTTTTTTTGTACCTATACACAAAAAGAAATTTTATTTACAATTTACAGTAAAACTCAATCGGATCAAAAACTACCAGAATACAGTGAAATATATTTGCGTTTGGCTTTTAAGGAATCCTTTGGTAAAAGTCATGTAAGTTTTCTTAATCTGCCAACTCAAATCTTTTTTTTATTGATTTATATATTTTAGGTAATTTTAGAAGATACCTTGCAATTGTATCGCAAACTACTTGTTTTATACTATTGTGAAGAATATCCCTCTCTAGAGTCAGTAATTGCCATCATGGAGAGGTGTTTCAGTGTAGAAGATATATATAGCATTCTAGCCGAACAAGATGATTTACTTTGTAAATGGTGTAAACTGGAAAATAATTATTTTAACCATAGTAATAAAGTAAAAAAGTGTAAAATATCATCGTTAGAATAAGTAAGATAATTACAAAATATTGAAAATATACATTTCATGAATAATCTGGATTACTAAATCAGTGTGAAGCCATTTGAAATGCCAAGTGTGTAACTTAACTCACAACTACATTCATGGTGTAACTTTACAAGGTAAGTGCAAATCGACAACAAATACAACACAAAACAGAAACTACAGGCATTTTGTTTGTGTAAAATAATGTACTACTGTCAAAAACATTTGAAAAAATATTACTTTTGACATAAGTAAATTGTAAACAAAGTCAATAGCTGTGCTATTGCACTCACCTTGTATAGTTACACCATGACTACATTCCATATGAGTCCGAGAAGAGTCTTCTGACACCTTTTTCGGAGCATTAACGCTCTTTATGAGCCCAAAAAACAATCATAATTGCTCCGAAAACCTTCAGAAAAGAGGGTCATTACATTCGAAAATGGTCCGTCAGAAAGAGCTCTTAGATAACGTCAGAAAAGAGTCTTTTATTAGGGGTTTTTTGGGCTCTTAAAGATCTCTTAGATAATGTCAGAAAAGTCTTTTATGAGTTTTTTTTGGCTCTGTGTAATCTTGTTTTTATCATTCTTGTATGGTACAGCTGTTTTTTTTGTTGTTCAAAACCCAAATAACAGGACAACAACGCATTGGTACACACACAAAATTAAGTGGAATTTCTGAGTCATACTGCGTGCCGACTCAGAACAGTAACAAGCAAATTTTTCATTCGCTCCGAAAATGCACTTTTGTTGGACTCTTTTCTGACTCATTTTTTCGGAGCGCTCCGAAAATGCTCTTTTGTTCGACTTTTTTCTGACTCCTTTTCCGAAGCGCTCCGAAAATGCTCTTTTGTTCGACTTTTTTCTGACTCCTTTTTCGGAGCCCTCCGAAAATGCCCTCTTGCTGAACTCTTTTCTGACTCCTTTTTCGGAGCGCTCCTAGAATGGTATGCTGGGTTGATTCTACTTTTTTGACAGTTGCTTAGAACGCGTGAAACGCGTAGACGCTTGGTGTGGACCTCCAGCTAAAGCGTAGGACGCGCTGATGCTTGAAACGCGATAAAAAACTTTGTATAAAAAAAATCAGCTGGGCATACGGCATTATCTCCAAAAGTACATAGATATAAAAACAAAAAATATTGACGCGAAAAATCTTCGCATGTAACTTGAAATACCTGACGCTTAAAACGTTTAAAAAGTTTAAAACGCGTTGACGCCAAAACGTGAGTTGTGGACCTCCAGCTTGACGTTCATTAATAGCTTACCACCAAATCATATGAAAAGTGTGAAACATTTACATATATAAAAACTGCTTTAGTAATAGAACTTCTGTTTATTAAAGAAATATAAAAAAGTTCTTACATGCATACATAAAATTTTCAATAATTCTATTTGATATCACAGAGACTCCCATGCCGGATTTAAAAACACAAGAATAACCTTGGTACTTTTGCATATGTATGTCATAAATATGTGGATACACAAACAAACATATGTATATGTACACATATATATGTATGAACATTGTATGTGCACACAAAAAATATACTTTTTATGTAAAATTCAATATAAACATTTTAAATAAAAAAATTCAAGTTGGTGCGTTTTTTCTCTATTTTGGTGCGTTTTGAAATTTCAGAGTCGACAACACTGTTTTTCAGTATATAATTTTGTTTACATTTTTCTCTACAGCTGATTGTTTGTAGACTTCCAAAGCGGCATCGTTGCCAACATATATTTTAGTGTTTTTAATGTCCACTGAATTGTTTAATTTTTGGATCTTACTAACATTTTTTTTGTTACAATAAATTTTATACAACAATAACAATTAATTCTTAATAAATGTCTTAAATATTTAATAAACGCAATATATATTTTACCGCGCTTGGGAATCCAACATACAATCAATATGGTAAGTTTTTTATGTGGATTTACACAAATATAATGGGATTGTTGTTGCATAAAAATTATGGAAGTTTTACCTAAACTTGTGAACCAAATAATGTCGCTGCTCTAAAACATCATTTGATATTACATTTTTAACATTTGCAATTCATTTATTATAAATTTTGATTGCCCATTACAGAACAATTCTACTCTTAGTCTTGAGCAAATGGTAAATGTCATAGAACACGCGAAAGTTTTAAAGAATCCTTTGGAATTAAAGCAGAAATTTAATATAAGTCTGCTAAAAATTCATTAT
This sequence comes from Bellardia pandia, assembly GCA_916048285.2. NCBI lineage: Eukaryota > Metazoa > Arthropoda > Insecta > Diptera > Calliphoridae > Bellardia > Bellardia pandia. Next base: position 28,395,513 of record OU696531.1, read on the forward strand.
ATACTACAAAATGAAAAAGAAATTATAGAACAATGGAAACATAAAACAGATGAGTTAAGGGCCATAGATGCCTTACTATTGGCATGGGTAGCTCGTTGTAAAAAAAATAATATTAAGTTGTCTATACTTACGATATACAAACAAAGCAAACATTTAACAGTATTATTAGGAGTAACTTCATACCACATGCAAGATAAGATATGGTCTGAAATAAAATCAATTTTAAATGGCGATTTGAGTGATACAGAGACGTCGGAAAATATCAATCTAGATTTAAATACAATTTTGGCAACAGAAGGCAAACGTTTACTCAAGCCGCAGATATATAAAAAATTTCTTTCCATCATAAAAAAAAGAAACTTTGAACATAAAAATAACGATACAAGTGAAACAACGGAAAATCAAGAAGCACCTAAATCAACGGAAAGTAATGAAGATGTCATTCTTATTGAAAAACCTATCAAGTGTATAGACATTACCAATGAAGCTACTGAAGATTGTAATAATATTGTTAACATTAAAACAGAGCCTTTATCTCCACCTAAATCCGTCTTTCAAGAAGCAAAAAATGACATGGGTAAGTGCCTTTCTTTTTATATTTTTTGTGTTGGTAAATATTTATTTAGATTTATGTGGGTAGTAGATAATTTAGGCTAACAAATCATTAATTAATCCAACATATTTCAATATATATTTTTTTTATTTATTTTTATATATATTTTTATTTATTTATTCCTACATATTATAGCTTTCCAAAAAATGGCTTCGCATACAATTTTCTTCATTAATAGGGCTTTGGTTTAATATTTTTTCAGACCTTCATAGGGCATTAATCGATTTGCTAAACCATTAGTCAACTGAGGCTTATCAATTTATCCAACTCCCTGTATGATCCAATGACCCAGAAACAAATAATTAATGTAGAGTTATTTCTCACAGCAAAGAACTCTGACAATAGTCGAACTCAAACTAGTACTATTTCATTGTTTGATTTTGTTGCTGTATTGACAGCTCTTGGCCAGAGAATTTGGGGTCAATTCGGTATGTAGAACCGTATGTTTTAGGAATGGTGAAGTACAAATTCCAACAGTGAACCGTCCTAAAATATAGGTTGTCACTTTTGATACCATTTTTACCTCCTCAGCATATGCCAACGGAATCTCGCAAACATTGCATAATAACAAAGTTCACAAAGTTCTGGCAGTACTTCTTAGCTACCTACAAAGCGATTGTCGGTCTGTGGTTTATTATGCTGCTCCAGTCGTCCAAATTCAGCTTTATGGGCCGTCACAGGCTGCCTCCGAAATAAAATAAAATAACCCCCGAACATCATCTACTTTTGAAACAGCTAAACATAGTCATTTATTTGATTGTTTTCAGAGCTTTCAAAGATTTCCGAATAGTAGGACACGTTTTTGTAGAGATCTGAGTTTCCAGTCGTCCAAATTCAGCTTTATGGGCCGTCACAGGCTGCCTCCGAAATAAAATAAAATAACCCCCGAACATCATCTACTTTTGAAACAGCTAAACATAGTCATTTATTTGATTGTTTTCAGAGCTTTCAAAGATTTCCGAATAGTAGGACACGTTTTTGTAGAGATCTGAGTTTTCAAGAGTTTTAAATTTATAGTAAGGTTTTCAATTGATAACAACATTCCCTTAATAAAACTATCAACTTCATTTTTAACTAAAATACTATTTATTGCTTGTATATTTGTTTTATTATTTTGTTACAAATAGAAAATATTTTCTGTTAATTTATTAATTATTATTTATTAATAATAATAACTTTGGATAATGGCGTTTTTATTTTTGTTTTTGCACTAACACTGACTGTGAATATTAAGTAAATTTTGTGTTTGTTTTAATAATAAAAATCTAAAAAATAAATAATCAATTTAAAAAAAAAATACAAATTCACAGATTTTCCAGTACTGAAGACCATAAAACTGGAGTTTAAGCAACAAAACACAAACGAGCCCAAAATTAAAAAGGAACCCTATCAGTATATAGGCGATGAAACAAACATTCGACCAGTAGTAATCAAAAAAGAAATTGCTAATGACCACTTAAAATGTGGACAAAACGAGTTTAAAGAATTTCTGGATAATTCAGAAGATTTACCAGAAATAAAACAGAAACTGGAATCTATGGCAAATGATGAAAATGAATACATTGAAATCTATAAAATTGTAGACAGTGAACAGGAAGATGATGATAATGAAAATCCTGACAATGAAAAAAATGCAAATAATTTGAATGAAATAGAAAAAAATGGTGTTAAAATCGAGTTAAATAACTATAGTTGCCCACAAAATAAACTTGAAACAAACTTTGATAAAGAAAATAACTCAACAACAAATAGTACAGCAGCTGTTGAGGAAGATGAAGATAGTGAGGAGATAGAACTCGTTTATGAAATAGAAGAATCCGATGAAGATGTACAAAATGAATTAATTGAAATAATTAATAAATATAAAAATACACAAACTGGGATTTGTGCACATGAAAATCCTTCTAGAATTAAACAAGAAATTAAGCAAGAACCTCTAGAGAAATTTTCTAAAAAGGCTGCGGTAGAGGAAGAAGTGAATGAAAATCCTTTTAGAAGTAAACAAAAAATTAAGCAGGAACCTCTAAAGATAGTTGCTAAAGAGGCATTGACGGAGGAAAAAGTGAATGAAAATCCTTTTAGAATTAAACAAACAATTAAGCAAGAATATTTAGAGAAAGTTGCTGAAGAGGCTTCGGCGGAGGAGGAGGAAGAAGTTATAACAATATTAGAAATAATATCCGATGATGAATGGGATGATGGTGAAAAACAAGCTAAGAAAAGTGTTTTAGTAAAACCAAATAAAGTTTACAAAAATTCTAAAAGTCTAAGAAAAAATAAACATAACAATAAATCTATTGCTACAGACAATATACCTTCAACATCTCGTTCATCTGAAACTCCTCCTCCTAATAAAAAACCGCGCTTAAGTTTCAATACATCAGCAGAATTAATAACTTCTTCTATTAAGAGTAATGAAGACGCTTTTAAATGCGTTGATCATGTTAAAGAGTATTTTCGAATACAGAAAGACGAAGCGGCAGTTAAACTATTGCATCAATTACAAAAGTGCATTCGTGATAATGTTTAAATATCGTTTTCAAATATTATAGTAAACGAGTAAGTTGTAATACTGATTTAAATAATTATTTGGTTATAGCATTACAAATCTCATCAATTTTAATATATTAATTCATGAATTACTTTATTTTTCGATTATAATGCAAAAGCTGAAATTTTGTTATGTTTTTTTAAGCTAAAGTTGTAATTAATTAAATTACGATATATTTATTTAAATGGAAATCTTCAATTATTTTTTAAATTAAGTTTTTGTGAAGGTGAAATAAAAAAATTAAAGACTCCAACAAATTAAATTAACTTTAAAGATTTTCTATAGATAATACATACTACTATTATTTGAATATTTCCTATGAATTAAATGTAAATAAATATTTTTAAATATTGTTAAAATAAAATAAAATTGAATACGAAAAAGTACAACAAAAACTATACTCAACTGCCATTGTAACTAAACTGTGATATTTTTATAAGATTATTTTTTGTAAACGTTTTTTTTAATTAACAAATAAAGAAATAAAAATAAAATGTTAAGTTGCAAACTTTCCTAGCGCATTTTTATTTAGCCTAGACATCAACCAATATAAATTTTGGTTTTTGTAATAGCTAGCATAAGCTCATTCTTAAACCTTTATAGAATGTTTTTGTGTGCTTGCTAATGAGGATTTCAGCATTCTTTTATATCGTAAAGTGGTTTATGTCTAAACTTTATAAACTAATTTAGTAAAATATTGATTAATTGTATCTAAACTGTAAATAAATGGGTAATTATTTAAATACTACACTCGTAGCTTATATTATTCCCAACACCACAACAGTGGTGAAATCAAATTTTTGTCTGTCTGTCTGGCTGGCTGTCCAAACAAATTTCACCACAAATAAGTTGTATATAAAACTAAATCACATCTTAGCATTTTGTGCAGATTGATCCTTCTGAAAATCACATTAACGACCCTAAATCTTCATAAAATAAAATTCAACACAAATATGTTTTATAAATATAAAAGTCATTTCATCCAATTTTGCAACGATCCATAATTAGTCATAGCTACCAAAACATGCACAACTATTTAACAAGTTTTGGCATCGAAATAAAATTTATTGCACATAATTTGTATATGCACAGATGTCATGCTACTAAATTTTATGATGATCCGCCCATAGTAGCTCACATCACTCATAAGCGCCCAATTATGAGAAACAGTTTTTGCTTGGTGTAGGGTCTTGACCGACTATACTTTCTTACTTGTATAATATTTTATATAAGCCACAAGTTTTTTTTTAATAATTTCGTCATTCACAGTTAGAAGTGACAGTTTTTAAACGTATTTGGCGACATTTTTTTCTGCTTATTATACCCTTCACATTCATGAAAAGGGTATATATATTCTGGATCCATATATATATCGGAGTCTATTAAGCCATTCCCGTCTGCCTGTCTGGATATTGAAATCAAATTTTTGAAGTCCCCAGATATCTTCGGGATCCAAATCTTCAATAATTCTGTCAGACATGTTTTCGAGAAGCAAAATCCGTCCATAATAACGGAGATATGAGCAAAAATTCGAGACAACCTCTGAAAATTTCATAAAAAAAACTAATAAATTCATCAACAGATAGCGTCGATCACACAAAGTGTATTAATATTGTTACTAAGAAGTTCATCCACAGATAGCGTGTTTAACATCAAAGTGTTCGAAAACTTTAAGTGTGTTCTTAAACCGTAATATAAGTGTCTAAAAAGACAGTGTGTTCATTTTTATACCCTTCACCTTCATGAGAAGGGTATATATAAGTTTGTCATTCCGTGTGTAATTTCCACAATATAATTTTCCGACCCTATAAACTATATATATTCTGGATCCTTATAGATAGCGGAGTCGATTAAGCCATGTCCGTCTATCTGTCTGTTGAAATCAGTTTTTTGAAGTCCCCAGATATATTCGGGATCCAAATCTTCAATAATTCTGTCAGAAAAGCTTTCGAGAAGTTTGCTATTTAAAATCAGCAAAATCGGTTTAGGTCAACCAGAGTTATGGACCAATATGTGAGACAACCTCCATAAAAATTTGATATTTTTTGTCCATTTTATTGCAATATTTGTAAATATATAGCAGATAATACCATGAAATTTTGTATACGCTGTTTGTATGATAAAAGAAGAAAGTGTGCGGAAAATAGTAAGAATCGGTCCATGATTTCTCATAGCCCCCATGGCTTAATGATAAATAAATGCCTATAAAATTGGAATATCAAGACAAAATTCAGCAAGAATAAGTTTTATACAAAAAGAAATCGCAAAACGATTTTTTTTTTAGTTCGGTCCATGTTTGACCATTGACCCCATATAAAGTCCACTTCCAAAATTCATTTAAATACGCATAAAACAGATATAAATAATGTTAAACGGCTAAAATTTGACTCTATTACAAGGACCACATCTGAAAAAGATATTTTTCCCTATATATATTGTATAAATATCGGTACCGACTCAAAACTTTGCACAGATCATTTACATATATACAAAAATCATCCCACAAAATTTTGTGAATTTCTGTCTATTTTTAACCGTATGCCCCTTATAAAGCCCTCTTCCGAAAACCACTTTAATACTCATAAATCTCTTATAAATAAGGGTACCAATCCAAAATTTTACACGGATCATTTACATACATGCCTAAATCAAACTGCTGGATTTTGAGAATATCGGTCCATATTTGACAATATCCCCCAAATAAGGTCCACTCCCGAAATCCACGTTAATACTAATATATATCTTAAATATACCGTTATTATGTTGAAATTCGACGTGAAATATCCTCATATGTATGAAAATAACTGTTCCAAAATTTAAGAAGATCGGCCCATAATTTGTCATAGCTGCCATATAAGAACCATTTCCAAAAAACAAATAAATTCGGGTCAAAAAATATTCTTTTCGGATTTAACCCATATTCGGTCCATATTTTATAATCATTTTTTTTTTTTTTTTTTTTTTTTTTTTTTTTTTTGCATTTAATTATTTATTGAATCTTCATATTTGAAATGACAATAAGTATTCAAATCTTAATACTAAAAAGAAAATAATAAGCCCAGCCAGTGCTAGACAAAAATTTTTATGATACTAAAAAAATTTCACATCAACTGATCCAGTCATCTATTTTGCGCTTGAGTTAAAGCAAGGGTATCCCTCCTTCTCAACCGATTGTGGCCACTAAATTTAAGGATGTCTCGTGCAAGTGGGTTTGGATGGTGTTCAAGTTTGCTGACATACTTTGACGCATATTTTGTAAATTCGACTTTTACTAATGGCACGCCTAGATCTTTGTGGATTCGAGAATTTTTAACATACCATGGAGCTGCAGTAATTATACGTAGAATTTTATTTTGACCCCTTTGAATTTTTTCAATGTTTGATGCTGAGGCAGTACCCCATAATTGAATTCCATAACACCAGATTGGCTTTAGAATTGCATTGTACAACAAAAGTTTACAATCCAATTTCAATGTAGAGTTTCTGCCGATTAACCAATTAAGTTGCACTGCTTTTAATCTCATTTGTGTAAGTTTCGCTTAAATATGAGACTTCCAAGTTAAACGGCGGTCGAGGTGAATGCCGAGGTATTTGACTTCATTATGTTGAGGAATAATTTGATTATTTATTCTGATGGACGAGTAGGTATCTTTTCGCAATGTGAAAGTGATATGAATACATTTTTGTTCATTTACCCTGATTTTCCAAAGCTCTAGCCAATTCTCTAGTTTATAAACATAATTCTGCAAATTCTGTGATGCAACTTGGTGGTCCTTATTTACCAAAGGCTGTATCGTCTGCAAAAGTTGACGTGTGGATTTTGGGGTCTGACGGCATGTCGGAGGCTACCCTGTGGCACACCTGATTCAATTGGCTGAGCGGTACTTAAAAAATTGCCTTCTTTGATTTTAAATTTGCGACCGTATAAATAACTTTCCATGAGTTTATGGGTGTTAGCAGGCAGAGTTAATTTAATTTTGTGCATTAAACCGTCATGCCAAACTTTGTCGAACGCTTGGGACACAAGTGGTGGCAAATCAGGTTCGTTATTATTTGTGTTGTTTATAGTAAACACATTTTTCAAATGGTTAACAAATAATGTCCCTTTCTCGGAATCATTTCTAGCCCAGTCACCAGTCGGATTTCGCAAAGGAGGTTTTCCTCTCACTGGTCTTTTTAAACCTCTTGTCGCCCTCCATAACGAGTAGTCAGACTGTGGGGTACTATCAAGACCTTCCAAGTAAGATCTAAGTGAGGCCGTTCTTTGGGTTTCTAAGAATTGTCTTAGTATATCTCTGCATACCCGTAGCCTAGCTTTCAGTTCAGGAGACCTGTGAATTTGCCACTCTCTTCTAACTCTTCTTTTTTCTGACAGGAGACGATCGAGTTCAGCGAAATAAGTTCTATTTGTCCCACTTCTGCACTCAACGTCGTATGTGGAGGCGTGATGTACAGCTCTTCGTATGTCCTCAGTAAACTTGCCAATCGACCCATCAATATCCTCGGTAGTTCTCAACACTACATTTTCCGTGCAGTGGGAACTTAAATACTTTTTATACTTTATCCAACTTACTCTGGTTTTAGATATGTCCCGAAATGGAGAGCCATTCCCTTGAAGGAAACGCATTGAAATAATAGAAGGAGAGTGATCTGAAGACAAGTCTAATGAAGGCTCCACTTGTATCGATTCTACAGGGATATTTCTTACTACTCCGAAGTCAATAACATCGGGTCGGTCCGTCGGCCAGTAGGTGGGATGCCCGCTTGAGAGTACATCTAATCCCATTTTGGCAATGGTGTTGAAGAGTTCACGACCCTTTGGGGTCACCAGACGTGAACCCCAAAAAGTGTGTTTGGCGTTAAAGTCACCAGCAACTAAAAATCTAGCTCCAAGGGAATTGAAGAAGCTGTAGTATTGGTGTTCTTTTATTGAAAATCGAGGCGGCGAATAAATTGATGATAAAACAAAATTGTATTGACAGAATTTAATACAAATGTTTGTTGCTTATAGGTAATCCTCACATATGTTGTTCATTAAATAATGTTTTATTCTGTTCTTTATAAGAATTGCAGAACCGCCACATCCTCTTCCGCGTGGATCTTTAGTATCATATAACACGTAGCCATTAATTTTGAAGTACGCTGTCGCCGTCAAGTGAGTTTCAGCAATTATCATGACATCAATCTGCTTATCCATCAGGAAGTGCTCCAGTTCGTTTTTATGTTGGCGGAGGCCGTTCGCATTCCAAAAACAAATTTTTAAACAAATCATTTCTTTAAAATGGCTTGTAAGATAGTGGATTGCATTTTCAGCATTTCCTGCATCATGGATGTCATAGTGGTCGTAAAAGTGTTCATGGTTTGGACAAGTGTCTGCAATGTAGTCTCTAGAGTGTTAATATTAGGCTCGTAATATTGTGATTTAGGTGCCTGCTCCAAACCTGGCATATTAGATTTAACCACGTTAGCGTAAGAAACTTGTCTAGAACTAGGCGCGTTTACATGACTAGTGGACCGTAACAATTGCGGGAAATTGTCACTCGATGCCAAAATAGGCTGTTGACGATGATCAGGTAATACTGACGTCTTGTTGGTACTTATGGCTTTCAAATGAGTGTAAATTGGACAACCTCTATAATTTGCAGTATGATTACCTCCGCAGTTACTGCATTTTTTTATTTTTACGTCAGTTTTGGACTTATTACATTGAGCAGTTGGATGTAGTTCCCCACACGCAACACAAACAGACGGCAATTTACAGTACGCTTTGGTGTGGCCAAATTCTTGACAATTAACACACTGGACGGGTCCAATGCGCTTATGCGGTTCCTCCACGGTAATTCTACGATGCAGAAGATAAATGAGATTGTAGATTGGATGGGACTCGTTTTTCTTTAAGACAACATCTCCAGGTTCCAATTCTACCCTGAACATGGGCTGAGGGATCTTTTCACGGTTTCTGATATTCACTACGCTCTTGATTTTTAACCCTTTGTCCATTAAACCGGTCTTTATCTCCGCAGGATCAACACATGGGTCTATACCCTTTAGAACGACTTGAAGTCCTTTTGCGCTTTTGAGCTGGTAGGTATAGAAGTCCCTAGTCTCCCTCTCCAACTGGTTGGACAATTTTCGAAAATCATCTTCCCTATTCACTTGGATCTTTGTCTCGCAGATATTTCCATGTTTAATTGAGGTTACGCTAAACATGTTTTCACCTATTACCGAAACAATTCCTTGTACCAATTTACTGGAAGTCGGCTCTCTCAGATAAATTGGTGGGGGCTTAAACGTCTTCTTAGTAAGTTCTGGCTCATCCGTCTGGAGGAGAGCAAACCTATTTTGATTATTACTCACGGTCTTAGGAGCTTTTGAATTTGATGACACTTCAGCAGACGTCGGGCTCCTCTGTCGCTTGAGAACGGTGATGTATTTATCCATACCTACTTGTTTTTTTGGTTTGACTGCACTGTTTGATGAAGATGATGTTTTTTCATCTGTTGAAATCACTATATTGGGCGAACAGGAACGACGCCGTTCTGCGGCTCTTGTAGTGAGAAGATTCTCCACAGATTTTTTTATGGATTCTTCCTCAGAGACCCATTTAGTTTTTCTAGATGAGCTAAGCTCTTTCTCAGAATTACATCTGAGAGGAACACTCATACAATTTTTATGCGATTTTTAGTGTTTTTTTAATTACCGATATTACCGTAGATTTTTTTTTAACCTATTACGAGTTATTTTTTCACTTTTTTGTTTTATTTCAACCTATTGCACTTTTTCACCTATTACGATTTTTTCACCGAAAATTCAGCCGCACTAAAAGTAACACGTCCGAACAGTTCGATGAGACGAGACTGAATGATTTTATAATCATGATATATATATCGTTGGAAAGGTATTTTTAATACCTTTTATTTAATGTATTACAAATTATCAAGCACCCAGTAGTTCCCGAGATATAGGCCTATATATTTTCAACTTTACGGGCCCGCCCCCTCGAAAATTAGCGTGACCGCCAACAATTTTTTTTGTTGGCATCTCCTCTAAAAGCCCTATTTGATGAAGTTTTTTTTTTGAGCAAAGTCACTGAACCGAATTGTTCCCCTTTTTTATACACTGTTGTTAAATTACACTCAAGATTATTATGAACATCAGACAATCTCTGTAAATTATGGTAAGAATTGGTAATTAAACCAATTAAAAATGGTGAAAATTAGACAAAATTTCAAAATATTTAACAAAAATTTTGTTGGTCGTAAAATTGTCTTTCAAACAATATATCAAATACTAATAAAATTTGCACTAAGACTGAATAGAAAACACAGAATAAGGATATTCTAGTCCTATTTCTTATTACGTTTAGGTGGAGGGTATTTAAGATTCGGCACAGCCGAATATAGCACTCTTACTTGTTTTTAATTGTGTTTGTGTACATTTATATAAATAAAGACTCGTTATGTTTTCTTCAAAATACTTGATGCCTTTATTTTGCAATTAAAAAGAATCCGGTTTATTTATAGGAAATAAAAAAAGGTAAAAGGTAAAAACGTAACAATATAATATATATATGTATGTATGTATATAATATAATTATGCATACACAACAAGGGTGAAGGGTATAAAAGATTCGGCATAGCCGAATATAGCACTCTTACTTGTTTTAAAAACAATATTTCTGCGGGTTCTCTTCAGATAACAAAATTTGTTTTACTGTTTTTATAAAATTCGGTATTTTCTAATTTTTTGAATTTTCGAGAAAATTTGCCAGTCAAGATAAGATTTTTAAAATATTAATATGAGACGAAAATCCAAAAAATGGTATTTTTAAAATTACATTTCTATCTGACTGTTAAAATACTTTAAGGATAAATAAAAAATAAATTGAGGTTTTCAAAACTGATTACTGTTTTGTAATATGGCCTAAAAAATACAAAATGAAAATCGTTAATTTTTAACCCTGGAAAAGATAGATTAAAAACTTTTTGTTTATGATTGGAAATTTTGTTGTTTCTTCCCTACTGTGCATTCTAAGTATATACATACACTACATAGTGAAAACCACTTCAAATTCTTGAGAACAACTTCCATTAATATTGGTTTACATATTTATTTGTTTTAGCAAATTCTTAAACCAGTAATGGAAGTGTTTACATTCATGCCAGGGATGATAAATTCAATAATATAGGACTTTTTTCAGTACAATTGTCCCCAAAAAACAACACTCCAAATGATCGATTAAGGTTTGCAATTTAAATTAAATAAACTAAAGTTAAATTAAATCAATTTTTTCCGAAAAATATATTTTATCAATTAATGTAAAGTTTTAACAGTTTAAGATATCATAACAAAACGTAGAACTAATATATGTATGTATATAGATCCAAATGTTCTTAAATCAATGGCTTTTTTAATTTCTGACATTTTTTATTTGCAACTACCGAAATTTCTAAAACAAGGAAATGTCTTCCAGAAACTAAGTTTTATTTTTAAGTGTCCACTGTCACGTTATTTACCATGTGATAGTAACAAAACTACCGAAATTTCTAAAACGGGGAAATGTCTTCCAGTGTCCATAGTAAATCAACTCGAAAACTCCTCAACTACAACTATGTGAAATTTTGTTACGATATCTCCAATAGCTCCCGACATACCGAATTATTTACAAAAATAAACATACTAAAACCTCTGTTTGACGGTACATATATTGCGTTTGTGCTGATGTTTGTAACACTAAAAAATATTTGTCTAATATCCAACTGAAAGTATACCGATCGACTCAGAATCACTTTTTGAATCAATTTAGAGATGGCTGGCTGACAAATTTTGAAGATATTTGCAGATATTTCGCTTAAATTTAGTACATTCGTTTTTACGGTCCATGAAAATTGGTTGAATGCGTTCTATACAAATGTCCTCTCGAAATAGGACTTTATCGGTCATAAATATCTCATTATATAGGTACGCCAAAAATATTGCTATAGTTTTATATACAAATAAATCAAATACAGTCGAACTTCTCTATAGTGAACTTCTATACAATGAAGCTCTCCCCATTATGAATTGATTTCAAACACACAAGTTTTTCCGTTCCAATTTCATTGTTTTTTATCTCCTTATAATGAATTTCCATACAATGAAGTTTTCTATACAATGAAGCAATTTTGCAGGTGTAATATTTGACTCACATGCGTTATTGTCTCCATATAATGAATTTTTCAAACAATTTTCTGTTACGCATACTAACAACTCTGTGTACCGAGAAAGATGCCACATATAATGAGGGGATTCCCAAAAGAGAAAAATAAGAACAAAAATAAGAACAAAAAAAAAAAGAAGAAAGCCACATCAATAACAATTTTGACATCAGTTGCCGGTGGAAGAAAAATGGAAAAGTGTAACCCAAACTAATATGCCTAATTATTTTAAATAAAAAGTGGGGGAAAATATAATTTCTGTATAATGAAGATTATAATGAATGCTTATAATGAAGTGATTTTCTGGTCCCGTCAAGATTCATTATAGAGAAGTTCGACTGTATAATTTTTGATTGTGGATCGGTCGATAATCGATCATAGCTCCTACATAAGGCTCTTTTTCGGAATTCACTTTAACGAGCATAAATGTCTTAAAAATTTTGTATATATAGGTGTAGAAATCATTCGGCTTAACTATATGATAATCGGTCCAAAATTAGTCATCTCTTATAAATGTTGGTATCCGAATAAAATAGATTATATACAGTCGGTCATATACATAGGGTCGATGTACGAATGGTTCAATGTGCTTATCAAAGTATACTTTTAAATGCAATGATTCTTTAAGCTAAGGACAATATGTCACTTAGGTGGTCGAAAACGACCCAAAACACACCTCACGCACTGTGAGGAGTTGCTTGGAGCAGACTAAGATTGATGTGTTAAAGTGGCCAGCCCATCTCCGGATCTCAACCCAATAGAGAACTCATGGAATGATGTGGAGCAACATTTAACGGCAGTTAGACCTACGAATTTGGCCGATTTAGGGAAAAGCTCGGTACGTAATTCTAAAAAAGCACTGTATGGCGCTGATGGAGACTATGGGCAGGAGGTGTGCAGTTGTTATTAAAAACAAAGGATCTCCTACTAAATATTAAAATTGAAATGAGTTTTTTTTTTGTTTCTCTTATGAGAATAAAATTTGTAATTAGTGCTAAATTACTGTCTGAAGTTTTTTTTTTGGGGGTAGAAACCATAGAAATGCAACAAATTACTAAAACGAAAAAAGCAGCGTTTGCAAAATAAAGAATTTTAAAAAATAACGAACAACAGAAAATATTTGCTTTAATTTGCAACATACACCAAATGTACTAACCTCGTGTCCACTATTGTATGCTCTAAAGTCGCGTCACCTAATTTTATAACGATCTGTCCATAATTATATTATATTAAGATTCACTCCCAAAAATGCATTAAGCTTTTACAATTTAACAAAAATAATTTTTATATGCACAAAGGCCACGCTACTAAATTTAAAGCATTTAGTGCATGCGGGTGTAAAAAGTTAAATCAAATTGCTAAAACGAAAATAAGTTCAAAGTTTTTTAAAATTTAATGGCCGTTACTTTTATTTCATATTTAAATTCAAATCTTGAGATTTCTAAACCCTCGATATTTAAATGTTTTGCACTTGTTGCAAACTTGATTATAATTTTCTAAACCAAAATATAATTACCAGGTTTTACACATGACTGCCCTCTCCTACCCCCTCTGCTTCCCTCTTTAATATTTTCCTCAACAAGTTTTTGTGGGGTTTCTAGTGAATGTTTTGTCTTTGTATCTCTACGTTTTGAACAGATTTTTCTAAATCTGTACAGAAACTGGCAGATGTTTCGGACAGATGTTTCAACTAGGATCATCATCCTTTAAGGCTGCAACAGAGCGCAGAACAACAACTCCCCTTCTTAAATAAAAACTATAAAAGAAAAATGTTGAGAAAGAAAACAAAAACAAAAACAAAATAAAAAAGAGTTGTACTCGTATAATAGGTTTTCTTCATAGATAATGATGAAACAAGTTGGTTGATACTCTGGTAATAAGGAATCCATATAAATTAGGAAACCAAAATGTGGAAAAATAGTGGTGTTGTTGTTGTTTGTGTTTGTGCAGCATATCGAGAGGGGAGCCTTTTCTACGTAGTTGTTGTAGTTGTTGTTTGCAATTATATTCATGCAGAAAGAAGTGTATGTGCAAGTGTTTATTGTGGCAATTGGGTGCATTTGTGGCGACAGGTGCAAATAGTTTTGTTGTGTGGTAGTTAGGAGGTATCAACTGACAGTGATTTTGTTGTTTATCATAAATTCACATGTCTATGTTTGCAAGCTAGCCAGCCAGCCAAGACAGCTTGCTAGTTAGCTTGCTTAGCTTATTATTATTAACTAGTTGACTAGTCAAAGATATTAGTCACTATACTAACAGCAGCAGCAGTAATAATAGTAGTTGTAGTATTTTATTGAGTATTTATTTATCTATGGCCAGGGAAAAGGGGAGTCTTTAAGAGCAGTGTTTAGTTGGGTGGCGGGCCTACTTGGTCTAAAAACAGATTGTATTTAGAAATACATAGATACATACATGCAAGCATCTATTCATACATTCATACATTTGTATAAGTGCACAAACAAGTGTATTTATTTAGTTGCAGCTGCATTAGTTGCCAATTTATCAATTGATGCTTGTTATAGCTGTTGGGGTAGTCGATGAAAAACAACCTTGCCGTTTGTACTCTCGTATGAACATTAAATTATGGAAGCTAGAGTAACAAAATACACACTCTTGCTAACACAACGCAACAGCACCAGAAACCCACTAACTTAACAAATCATTGCAGAACTGCTGTTGACCAAAAAATGAAAAAAATGAGTTGAAAATTGCAAAAAAAAAAATCATAAACCAATTGACTAGTCAACCACACAATCACGTTGGTAACCACCATTTCTTATTGGCAACGTAGGGAAAACTGGTTAAACACTTAGAAGCACAGGTGCATTTGAAATATTTCGTTAATCGCAGTAGTGTCCCCCTGAAAAAATGCCGCTCAAATAGAAAAAAAATCCAACAAAAAAGCAGAGCACTTTAAATGAAAAACGTCATAGAAAACTGGCATCAAAAATTGTTTGCTCAGAAAGGCAAGTGCAAAAAAAAAAACCAACAAATCTGAACTAAACGCGTTAAATTCAGCTCACACACATTTAAATTTGAACAGCAGGTTTATGACACCGGCCGGATGGGTGTCTATCAAACGACACGCATCGATCGACATCATAATGATCAGCAGCAGCAGCAGCAACAACAAATTCAAAGTATGTTACAGCAGCAATCACCAACCAGCAACAATAACTTGTTGTCGTCAGCCTAGTGATCATACAACGTATGTACCACTTGATTCACTTGTTGTTATTAATCTTACAACAAGTATTTTATGGCACCCAAACTCCTCAGCATCCGGTGTGATTATTTAATGTGAATTCGATTGCCTCTAATAGAGAAGCAATTATTAATAAGGCATAATGTTGTTAAATAGTTAAATTAAGTGATGTAGTCTAATAGTTACATGTTAAGACAACTGGGAGTTGTTTGCTTAAATGTCAATTTTACTGGTATTTATAATAAGAATTTTTTATTGAAATTACTAACGAGCATGTACTCGTAAAATGTACAACAATAAGCTAAAACCAGCTAAATTTTCAGCTTAAATTATAAGGACAACTGGATTGATTTTTTTCAAATAAATAAGACCAACCGTATTTGGAGACGATTTACTGACTTGTTTAACACACGTCACATTTGATCGTGTGACCACTAATAGAATGCAATTGTTAACGCCAACTTAGGCTGAGAAGGAACACAGAGATACGTTCTTTTGCTTGAAAGCTATGAATTCATGTCCATGATTCCAATGGTGAGAAATTTACCTATTGCAAGTTCAAGAAGTCCTGCTAAGAGAATTGTAGACTAATACACCTTCTATTGCTAGGATTTTATCAGCTTTCACTGGTTGACATTCTTTGCCTGTGTGAGACTCGGATTGTTTCGGAGCATAGATCCAATTCTCCTGGAAACGATAATTTATTTGTATTTATAGGTGGTGTAAATATTAACGAATCGGAAGCACTAAATCTTATGGTAATGAGCATTCAATCTGCTTGGTTAAATACATTTTTCAAATGTTGAAAGAATCAAGTGCCTCGGATTTTTTAAACTGTTTAAGAAAACTTTATTTGTAAAACTCCATCCTATTTATACAGCCGATTGAAAGTGCAATGTAACTCTTACACATAAGCTGGTGCTTCAAATTCTATTAATGAGATTCTCGGCTACACAGAAAAAAACAAAGGTTCTTATAGATGTTAGTGAGATATCCAAATATTTTGATTCAAATGAGCTGTTCTATTCATACTACAATAAACTATGTTCTCCTGAATGCAGGGTACTTTTTTCCGATATCAGTTCACAATCTTTAACATCTTTTGCACCTTTGGTATATGGAATTAATTTTCATTTCAATGTGGAAAAATTCAAATCGAATTTTCACAAACACTACTCGCTCTATCCAGGATCCCATAATCTATTATCTTAGTTCCAACGCAATGTAACTATTTTTTTGAAGTAGAAATATTTTCGTCTCGGTGGTTGTTACAGAATTTTAGCTTTAAATTAGTCTTAGAGAGGATAATTCGTTCTCTGTGATAAAGATTTTATAGCACTAACGCTAATGAAAGCGATCTCCTGCAAAATTATTAAAAACTTTCAAAACCATCTCTCATAATGAGTACGATCAATGATGGCTAATTGAAGATTACTGTTCATGATCAACAATGACATTTTCAGGACTGATGTAAAGATAATTTTAGGTTTTAACTGATCCAGCAACTAAGTATCAACTAATATTTGCTGTTTATTACTCAGTCTGATTGTAGGAGATTTATTTGTTTATATACATTGCGAGAATTATACAACCAGTGATTGATTGTGATTCTTAATGAACTGGCATAATTGTTATTTGTCAGGTTTTTCTTTAGTAGTTTCTTATTTCCCTGGTTCCCTTATTTCCCTTAGTTTGATCTTGTTCATGCAACTACCTTAATAACTTGATATAGCACTTGTAGCCTTGGTACAATTTTAATGTGTACCCTAGGTATTTTATGTCAGTTTAGGAAGATTGATCTAATGATCTCAATTATCTTAATAAATTGAAAACACATGCAACCCCAACATTCTTCATCCTATATGTATTTGTCTTTCTTCTCGGTCTCAGTATAAACTGTCCAGACGATAGAATTCGATAGATTGTTTTTCCAAATAAGAGATGAATTTCATTTTAAATAACTGTATCTTTGATAGAAATTAGGTGCCATTGAAGGCTTAATTGAAGTCATAAGTAGTTTGTACGTTTGTAGCAATTTAATTATCTGCTGGCTTAAAATGTATTTATCTCAACCACATCAATCAATTTAAGTTTAAAGACATTCCATCAAAGAATGTCTTAATCTAATCTTCAGTATTTTGCTGTTGACATATTTTCTCCTCTGGTTGAATTTCCTTTTCTAACGCATGCATGGGCTTAAATCGTATTGCGTTCTTTGGTTTTTAACAAATATTAATATTTTTCGAAATTATTGCTATATTTTAAAAGGATGTTTTATTAAAATCTTTATCCCCTTTTAATATAGTTACTCTTTTCTAATTACTATTTCACCGTACTGACATTATTAAAGTTCAATCAATCTTATATAGAGAGTGGTGACAACAACTATTGCCAATATTCCAATTTCCCTCTGTCACTATCTTTGATTGCCACCCCTAAACAATATAATCACACCTGTGTTTTCATTTAATTTAATTTCACATGCGCTCGATCATCGTCATTCGTATTTATCGTGTATTTTGTGATAAGGCGCAATAATATATTTGTAAGCCTTTTTGGCTTTAACAATAATTATTTGTTTCATTATTTAGGGGTGCACTTTTCGTCAGCTCTAGCCAGCTAGACACGCGTAAATATCGCTTGACACGTGCTTGTGGGAATGTATCATTTAATAAAACCCTTTAATGATTGTTTGCCACTTGGTTTTATACAGCTTTTGTGATTTATTTTGTTTCATATAGAAGAGTGCTATTGGAGTTATGGCTTGTTTTCTGAATAAGTAACAGGCGTTTTGTTTTGATAAAAGAGTATTTTCACATAGGAACTGGCACAGATGTTGGTGGTGGTTTGTTTGTGTTATCTATGTGGGAATGTTTATGAACAAATATATGGGGAAGTTAAACTATTGTTTTTGATGAAGTAATGACTGGACTTTATTTGGTCGGTCCTTAGTCGGTTTAGATAAATCAACAATTTCAATTGATTTTAGTTTTAGTTAATTTCGAAAACTGTTAAAATTGTCGTAATTAATGCAAACATTTCAATCAATTAAAGATATACAGGGGTGCCATAGAAACCAATATTGTCAGAATTGGTTTTAAAACCGACAAGAAAAAATGCTTTGGTGTCACTGCTAAACGTTCAATAAATATCGTGATACTAGAAATATCTCTGACAATATTGGTTTCTATGACACCCCTGATTAAGATATTTGTTTAAATTAGTTTTCTCAGTTAAATTAAGGATTTTCGACATATTTAAAAAAAAAAATTAAAAAAATATTTGTTCGTCATGTTTTCGCTTTGAGTTCTGCCAAAATACTGACGTTTTTGGAAACATTTCTTTCCATTTTACCATGATTTGCTTGAGATCATATATTTACTACATACATTCTTCTTTATTTAGCCATTGCGAGAGACATAATTGAAATATTTCACATGAAATGACCATCCAGCGTAATGTGAAATGCCATCATAATTCGTTTCTCATCGGAACATTATGAAATAAATAAAAATCACACGAGAACCAAAACATTTGCTGCGTGTTGTATGAGAACAAACATTAAAAAAAAAAACGCGCGCTGATAATCGTGGCAAACGTACAAATGTGTAGCAAGTATGAGGGTGAAGTTTTTTTTTTAGTTTTTGCTGGCCATCTCTACGTCTACGAATACAATACTTTTGTATTCTCACAACATTTTTAAGCGAATGAATGCATGACTGAGTGACTGAATGGCTAATTGGAGGTAATTTGTTGAAATTCTTTTTATATTCGTAATAACAATCACGACGCACGATGATAATTGGCAAAAATATTATGAAATGTGAACAAAAGCAGCATCTGAAGGAGTGAAAAAGAGGCAAACAATTATTTTAAATGTTAAACTAATATGGCCTATTTAGGGAAACTGTGTTTTAAATTGTTGCTGTTTTATAGAAAAGAATAAATCATAGTAAGACTTTAGTTAGCGTTGGAATAGATAGATTCAGATTTTTTACCCACCTCGAAAAATTAAGGTATATTAAGTTTGTCATACCTTTTCTAACACATCGAAATATTGGTTGTAGAACCAAAAAGTATATATATTCTGGGTGGTTATATCATTCTAAGACGATCTAGGCATGTCCGTAGGTCTGCCCGTCTGTTGAAGGCACGATACAGCTTCAAAAAAAAAAGACAACAATTAAATTTTTCCCAAACATTCTTTGTTTCACCAAAGTCTTTAGTATTGATAATGGAGAGAATCGGTCCAGTAGGATCCGAGTTATATCCGAGTTTCAGACAACATCGATATTTTTAACTATCTCTTCAAATATAATGCAGATATTATTATGAAACTTTGCCCACTTTATTTTTGTATAGAATCACAAGTCCTGTTGAAAATGGTAAGAATCGATTCCACGATTTCTTATAGTCCCCACACAAATGTCTATAGAAAAGCAGTATCCATACCAAATTCTGCAAAAATAAGTTTCATATTAAGTGAAATCTCAAAACAATATTTTGATTGCATCGGTTTGCATTTTGACATAGCGCCATATCCAGTCCACTTCCGAAAATCACTTCAATGAGTATAAATCTCTTATAAAAATCACAGTGTTGTTGAAATTTAAAACAAATAATCCACATATAAAATAATTGGCACATGTGGTGGAAAGCCTGGCACATCGAGTGAATTTAAGAACTCAACAGGATAATTACGGGTTGCTTGATTGATTTGACGCATTTCAAAGTTATATCCATCTTCTCCATATGGAAAAATAATAGGATACTGAAGCGCGTCATATGAGCGATGCATTTCAGTGGGCGATGCCATGCCCCTTTGTCCACTTACATAGTCAAGAATTTATTATTTGGTAAGAATATCCTATTGTGAAAATTTAATGACGATCGGTCCAGTAGTTAAGACTATATTACGATTTTTCATTTTCCTAACAAGGGGCGTGGTCCCACCTACTTTTCTCCTGGTACGTATTCCTAATTATGCCAATACCATATGTACCACATATCATTGACGTATGTAGGTCAAAAAATGCCCAAAATATGGCGATTTAATTTTTTGGGTTATATGGGGACTGCCACCCCCGTTTGTACAATCAAAACTTCATATAGCCTATTATTCCTTCCAGAGTCACAAATGCGTCACGGCTTGATCCGGGATAACGTGCGTCTACTGCTAGTATTGCCATATCGCTGTCACATATCTTGCGACAAAACATATAATTGAATTTTTATTAAAATATTTACCAATTCTTACTTACAATCATGGCATTCATACTAAAATATAATTTTTAAATATTGAAAATATATCCTCCGTCAATGGCAGGCTTTATAATTTTAATGTGCGTTCATTCGATGCAACCAACGATAGAAGGTATTTTGTTTTTACTAAAAAAATAATTTCTATATCTACATTTTTCGTTATCGTTCATATTTATTTTTACCCACTGAGGGCATATATATATGTATGCTTATCTTCCTAAAACTTTTAGAACGCGGCTCATGACAATTGACACAATACTTCTACCCAAACTTACGGTCCAACAACATTTGAAAATACTCTTTATTTAGACGGCACTGTCCAATAAATCTGCGAACCATTAATGTAATTATATTAATAAATAATTTTACGCCTAATCACAACATCCAGTTACGCTGATTCTGGCAGTTCCAATGGATTGCTGTGATCCCTCAATATTTTTCGTTTGAATTTTTCAGTACATTCTTACTTCATCAATAAAAAGGTAGCTACAGCCTCAACCATTTTAAATCCGTTTAAAAATTGTTTCCACAAAAATTACTACACCACCAAACTGTTAAAAAATTTACTACAAAATGTAACCAAATCAAATCAGCTGATTCGAATATGGATGTTGCTTAAACTCGAAACTAGACAAAATCAAGAGAGATTAATTGACTTTGATTCTATAACAACCGTGGTCTTAATCGAATCTATCCCATATTATTTTTCATGTATAATATATCAAACCTTACTCTTTCTAATACAAAAACCTTTGAGAGACTTACATATCCATACTATGTATTATTTTGTTTTGAAAAACAAAGTTCTCGTTGAAAAAACCCTGTATTTGGCGTTCTTTAAATATTGCCAAAGCAAATCAATGCTGCCTTTGTTACCTAGACAAACGCCATTTAATGTTCAAAGACATTTAGCTAAAGGTACGGTTACACTTGGCAAATATTTGCCGAAAAAGACGCAATCACTAAATAACATATATTTGAACTCGTTTAGTTATTTAAAAACCACTTTTCTTATTTAGGCCAAAGCACAACAACTATTTAGTTTTAATTTATTTGATGCTGTTTGATCTTGCAAAGCTCTTGTAAGAGTAAACAACGTCAAACAAATTGAGTAAATATTTGCCAAATGTGACCGTACCATAAGACACAATAATCAAGTAAGTAAAGACACAATACCGTATTTCATAGATAAATTTGAATGACTAAAAGCAAATTAAGTTAATTGAAGTCGTTAGTTTGTTGAGGAAATCAAGTATGTATTTTGGTTAAGCAGGAGGAAACATTTTCGTTAAATTTCGAAAATTCTAATGAAAAATTGATAATAGAGTTTATAAAGAAACTTACTGTTGCTACTTAAGTAATATTTAATTTGTCTCGTTTCTTTTCATCTTAAACGGCTAAGTAACAAAAATCAAAACCTTTTTTGTCTGGAATAGGGCTGACAATTCAACAATTCACATAGAAACAAGTGTGTTGGCGTGATGTTTAAGAACTCTGTCTTATTTTAAATTCCTACAAATACAAAGTTTCAGTATGTATGTAAGATAAAGCAACGACAACAATTAATTAATGTTAAACTCAGTTGGGATTTAATGCGGTGTTAATTTAGCTTTTAGAGGCTCGTTTTGAAAACCAAAAAGTAAACAGTAGTCGTCAAGAGGCAATTACTTATTAATTTGTATATATTTTGCTTTTGGATTGTGGGTTTTAATTCGGCCATCATATCCCTCACGCTTTAAACACACACATACTTAAACTCTTGATATGTGAGTGAAAGAAATTTAAATAAAAATTGTTGAAATTATTTTCACACGCCATCATTTGGTGGGAATACTTGAATTGTGTGTGACTGAGAAAATTCTGTTTTCGAAAATAAGTCTCCTTTTTAGCTTGTTATAATAGCATTTTATGTTTGTTTTTGTTGTTTTTTTTTTTGGGAAACTTAAAAGTGATTTAATTCTGGGTTTACAATTTTGATTATGAACTGGAATTTCATGTCAAGTTTGTGTTTTCTTGTTCGGCCAACCAAAAGCTTTCAAAAAATTGCAAATATTTCTCTTTGAAGATAACGACAGATTTACGTGAAACATCTGCTTAATAATTTCATAATTAACATTCTTTAAGCTTGAATTATACTTGTAGCATTAACAATCAGTAAAATGTGAAAATGTTAAAATGCGGCTCGTATTTGTTTTTTTTTATATGGTTATGCCAAAAACATCCCACATACATTTTTGTGAATATTAACGCTTGAGAGGAAGAAATAAATTGTAAGATTGCAACGATCACTTGTATAAATGTGATTATCTCTATAAACAACTCCGTAAGCAAATTTAAAGTCTAATTACATTAAAAGTTTCCTATAGAAAAGTCTTTAAATTTAAGTGTAACTAATGGATATTCTTAATTTCTCTTGAAATGTGCATGTTTTAAATTATTTATTTATTTATTTTATTAATAATATTTTCTGATTAAAATGATAGCACAAGTGAATATTATTCACTTTTGAAAGTTTAAAGTTTTAAATGCCATAATATATTGTATTTTAAATGACACCTTTAAAAAACGTATGAAATTGATGTTTCAACGCTAATAACGTGTCCCTTAAAAGCTCATCCATTATCCCCAAACCAAATTAAAAATGCAGCTGCCAAAATTCTTAGTGTTGTTTTTTTCTTAATTGTCAAAAATTTCAAAACTAAACAACAACAACAACAACAACAAAATCACTCTAAAAATCAAACCCTTCACCCAAAATATAAAAGAAAGATATTCACAAATTAAACCGCCGCAGAAAAAGGTAGTGTGTTTTTTGATTTAAAAAATAAATGAAGAAAAAACACAAAAAAAAAACTTCAAACATTAAAAGGAATCTACTTTAGTGAGATTTTTGACATGTTTAAACATGTTTTGCCAATTTGAAAATCACCTAATTTAGCACAACATCAACAGCACCATCAAATGAGCAGAGAAGAATCATAAAAATACGCTTTTTATATTAGTATCTGGAGTCAAGAATTGAGGGAATAAAAACGAAGAAAAAAAAAACACTCATCAACTATCAACTAACCAACAAATTGCCACCTTTTTTTTCATTAAATTTTTAGTTAACTTTAAGGGGTTGGGACACCTTGATTGGCACAACATAATCAATATAATTTCCCTTACACTTTTGCAGCATATAAAAAACTCTAAATTTGATTTTGATTTGCTTACCATTACTTCTAACATCAAGCTGCAAACAATATTTTATGCGCACATGCAGTTTTCGACTATGGACAACTCTTATCTTATGTTTTCGTAGGAACAATGCACAGTGGTTTAGAAACGTTTTATTTTGGAAATAATTCGGTATCTCGGGAGCTATTGCACATATTGTAAGTCCTGTTTCACAATCAGTTGAAAAATACTTGACTTGACAGTCAGAACTGATGAGTGTGAAACAGGTCTAACGAAATTTCACATGGTTGGAGCTGAGGTGTTTTTGAGTTGATTTGACTGATTCTAATTTCTGGAAATTCTAATTACTGAGAGTTCTAATTTCTGAGCGTCCACTGTATAGCTTGACCATATCTCTTAAACTAAAAAAAGTAGAAAAAAATCTCTAAACTGGCTGACAGTTTGGATTAAATAAAACTTCACATGTCTATGAAGGAGGTACAGACGGGTTTAAATTATTTATTTGAACTTTTAAGGTTATATAGGGCGGTATCTCAGGGGCTCAAATTGGAGCACCCTGGGTAGATTGAACGGGGCTTTCAACAACAACCTTGTCTTTTAATATTGGAATATCATAAAAGTTTTGACAATTGTTACAAAGCATCACTCGAAAAATCGCTTTAAAAATGGTGTTTCTGTATATGCTACATTTCGTATCAAGACTAACTCAACCCCTTAAACACAAAACCAGCAGCCCGGCTAAGCTAAGTAGCAGCTGCATATGCTTCTGTTTTAGCTTGTTGTTTTTTGTTTTTTTGTTTTTGCTTTCAGCTACAAATACACCATGAAGAGTAGTAGTAGTAGCTGCTGTTAATTTAAAATTTGCCACTGCATCTCTTTGATGCTGTGACTGAAGATTTCTTTAAGCAACTTTGTTTGATTCACTTCTTTTTCAATGTTTATTTTAAATTTTTTTTTATTTTTAATCGTCTCAACATTTAATGGCTGTGATTCAATTTTCAACAATTCTCGCTTTCTTTGAGTGTGATCCAACAACTATAGTTGTTTTATACATACTTTTAGATTGTAGAATAAGCAATCAAGTCTTTCAGGAAATTTAAAGCTACAGCAAGCTTCTGCAATACAATAGTAGTTTAAGTTACATATCTAAATAAAGGAATGAATGAATGATGAAGGTGTGTGTTAGTGAGTGTATCTGTGTGTTTATTAGCAACATGTTTCTTAATTGAAATCATCAATTTTGTTTAATTTATTAATAATATGACAGCCTCGCACTGTCACACTTTTTATGCCAGCCGTATAATAAGAGAAAGAAGAAATAAAAAAAGTAATACAATTTCAGAACCATTTTCATTAAAACAGTTTTTATATACATATTTATGTTTTTTGTGATTGTTTGTTTATGTGTACAAGTTTAAGATCAAAGGCACTTTTATCTTTAGTACTGATAATTTAAAGTGAATGTGTCGCTGTTCATTGAATTGTAATGTTTAGCAAAACGATTTTTCAATGTTTTTGGCATTTTCTGCACTAGAGAGGCTGGGATATTATTTGTTGAAGGATTCCATACTTGTATTATAGATGCTACAGCTCTTTAACAAGGAACTTGATTTGTAACAATACTAAATATGTTGCTAAAAGATCAGTTTAATTGTGCCAATTAATCATATGTTTTAGTTTAAAGTCCTAATTCTTTAACAAAAGTTATAAAATTTAATCTCTTTAATATCAATAGCAACATATAACGACAGTAAGATCCAAGAATTTGTCCGATTTATAGATGGAAATCCAAAATACTTGGTACACAATTCCAAAAGATCGCTTTAATGGTATGAAGGTATCTGGTAGAAAGTATGCCCATGAAATGTGCTGCTGTTATTAAAAATAAAGGAAATCTTACTAAATATTATAATTTAAATGAAGTTAATTTTTTGTTTCTCTTATGAGAATACAATTTTTTTAGTGCTAAATTACTGTTCAGAGTTTTTTTTGGCTAGTTTTATTTTCTTATGCAACAAATTGATAAAACAAGTATAATGGCGCGATCTTAGGGTGATATGTAACACGTTTGAAAATTATTACCAATTGTGCTAACCTCGTGTCCACCACTGTATACTGTAATACCGGCAGTATGCAAAAATAACAAATCAAATCGAAAATCTTTCTAAAACGTATAATAATGTTTTTTTTTTCTTTATTTCTGAGTATACAAATTAGGGCGAAAAATATGAAATTGCTTGTTTGAATGGAAAATATCAAAACAATGATATGATTAATATCAAAATATGCAACCTATTCCCGTCACCTCAAAGAGATTCTCCAGTATTATTATATTTTTTTCTTTTAGCTGCGCCCAAAAGCCATCAAAATTTCAAAGTGACTTTTTAAAAATTTAACTTTATTTAATTATTACAAGTCAGCCTACTTTTCCGGCTTTTCTTCCATTTCTCGAAAAGTAGGTATTTGTTTATTTTTTGGAATGTAGCTTTTTTAAAACCTCATATAGTATCTTTTTAGACTTTTGAAACATGGCTATTAAATTTGTCCATAATGTTTATTAAAACCAACTTTAAAAGTGAGAATCTAAACCACTTTTCACTTGGATTTTATAGTTGCACCAAACTTTTAAACTCTTTACGGAAATCGGAAATCTCTTTTCTATTTTCTGAACAATCAATTTTCGACATATTTGAAAGTTGCAATGATATCGTCATATTTTAATACTTTTTGATACATTAAAATCTTTGTTTTTAATTTAAAATTTTTTTTACCACTTTTTTTTACAAATGTGTACCTATAGAAAATTTGTTTTCCATGTTTTTATAGAAATGTTTTATGTTTTTTATAGAAGTGTTTTATTTTAAAAATTGTTTGACAAGTTTTTCATATGCAAGGTTTATACCATGGTGAAATTAAATACTAGGTGACAGCATTGCTACAACAATTACAACAAGGCAAGAACAACAGGCATTTTTCTATATGAAAAACTTTCGTCACTGTCAAAAAGTTTTTTTTTTATATATCTTTTTGACATTTTCAAATTCACCATGAATAATCAGCTGGCGCTACGCTGTCACCTAGTATTTAAATTCACCTTGGTTTATACGATGCAATTATGACGTCTATTTTTATTAATTCTCTTTTGAAGTTGCTACGAAAATTTGTTTGCATTCTTACGACGTTGTTTTTTGGTCGTCATTTTTTTTACAAATTTTAATTTTTATTGTAGTCAGGGTTGATTTTCTTTCTTTAGTTCGTATTAAAAAATGTTCTTTGTCTTTTAATAAATAATTTTAAATTTATAGACACAATGTACGCACTAAAAAATCACACATATAAATAAATAATTACATTAATCCAAACAAAATAATTATTTGTATTGTTTACAAAAATATTCACCTTATTTATTTATTTTATTTGCACTTATTGAATTTCTATACGAACATTTCAATTCAAAATAAGAACAAGAATAAAACGGAACAACAGAAACAGAAATGAGTGTAAAGAGAAATATGAAAAAAACCATGAAAACAGAAATCGTGTCTATTTTTCTACCCCGATTGCTTCTCTACACCGCTCACCACCAAATTAAAAGTAAGGTCTAAAATTAGACTTCATAAATTTCATCGTGTAAACCTACCCATACAAAAGTTTTTCATTAGTTTTGAATATAAAAGTTTGATGAAATTTTCTCAGCATGATACTCTAACTCTGGAAGGAATAATAGGCTATATGAAGTTTTGATTGTACAAACGGGGGTGGCACCGCCCATATAACCCAAAAATTAAAATCGCCATATTTTGGGCATTTTTTGACCTACATCAATGATATGTGGTACATATGGTATTGGCATAATTAGGAATACGTACCAGGAGAAAAGTGGGTGAGACCACGCTACCTTGTTAGGAAAATTAAAAAGCGTAATATAGTCTTAACTACTGGACCGATCGTCATTAAATTTTCACAATAGGATATTCTTACGAAATCATAAATTCTTGACTATGTAAGTGTACAAAGGGGCATGGCCTCGCCCACTGAAATGCATCGCTCATATGACGCGCTTCAGTATCCTAATATTTTTCCATATGAAGAAGGCTTTGCAATGGCACTCGACTTGCAGTAAAAAAACTAAGAAATAATTTAATAGAAGCGACCATTATAATAGGGTAATATAAAGGTACAGATGTAATTTTGCCACGCATTCATTTACCATTCGATTTTAAACAATTTTTTCCTGTTCGGTTAGTGTTTGCGATAACTGTTAACAAAACTCAAGGTTAATATCCCGTGTATATGTGTATGCTCCTGATGGGCAAACTAAACCTAAAGCATTTACATTAAAATTAAATAAATAAATGAGTTTTATTTTATTTTATAACGAGGGGGGGGGGGGTAGCGAAGCACACCGGGTGTAGCTAGTTTATTATAAAATGATGTATAAAGTGTATATTATGGAAATGTTAGGCAATTTTTTTTAGAAAATTTTTTAACGAGTTTTTTGTAGAAAAGTTGACTTGAGTTTTCTATAGAAAACTTTTCATCAAGTTTTTACAGAAAATTTCAGAAATTTCTGTAAAATTTTCTTTACAGAAATTGCTTCAACTTGTCGAGGCTTCACACTTGGAAATATTTGCCGAAAAAGACGTAACCACTAACATATAGGTATTTGTATATTTGAACTCATTTATATGTATATTTAAAAAAAAAAACTTTTCTTATAGCACAACAAATATTTAGTTTTGATTTAAACGTCAAACAATTTTGTGCTAAAACAAGTGGTTACGCTTTTTTGAGTAAATATTTGCCAAATCTGACCGTACCCTTACTTTACACTTGCTTATTAGTAATCCAAAAAGTTATTACTGGCAGAAAAATTATGTAGTTTAAATTAATTGCTTTAAGGCAATTAAATTCAAGCCTCTCATAAGCCCTTATAAGTAAAAACTTAGAAATTATTCGTTTAAATAAGATATTTTTTGGCTACTTCTATATAGAGCCGACAGTTTTCATTAGTCATTGAAAAATATTATATTTAATAATAGTAAGTTACTACATACCTAGTATTTGATGGCAATGTATGAATTGAATATGAATGTACACACATGCTTTTCAGATTACAAATATTTCAACTTGATACACAATAGCATCATCTGAATGAAATCTCATATTTTTTACTGTTCAAAATGAAAAAAGCTTATAAAGGTTGTTGCCGAACTAAAAATACTTTGCATACTGCCTGCCTGTCTGTCTCTAAATATTTAAATATGTTATACAAGAGAATTACTTATTAAAACACAATATTTATTAACAAAATATAAAATAAAGAGAATTACTTATTAAAACACAATATTTATTAACAAAATATAAATCGAATTTACAACTAAATGCTCTGAACCATTTACAAATAATATTCTTTAAGCAACAGTCAAAAAAATATTCACTTTTTTCAAAATTAACTTTTAACGCCATTTCAAATCTATTGTTCGTTACGCTTATTTGACAGTTCTATTATTTGCCAAAGGCATTGTCTAAATATCAGTCTTTTTAAAACACAATATAAAGTTCCCACACCCCCTAAATGGACTGATTTTTGTAACTGTAAACAAATAAAGCATTAAAAATGCCAAACACGTGTTGGATTTTATGCTTACAATCACTCAGCTATGTACATACATATATATTTGCACACACATTTTTGCTCTTTTCTCTTTCTCTAGTGAACAACAAAAAAGTACCACCTTATAATCCCCTTTTAAAAAGACTTTTTTCAATGATCTGAAAAGGTTTAAAAATGTCCCCTTTAAAGTTATTATAAATATTTCTCCTGCGATATGAAGCCACCCCTGCTGTTTGTGTTTTATGTGTGGGAAAAAGTTATTTTTATAAGGGGTTTTGCAAAAAATATCCCTTTTTATATTGGTGTAGACTTTTTATGAAGGGGTATGAATTGGGTTTTGTGCATTCTCTTTTCGTATAAGGGGCTTTCATTGGTTTTAATTAAGGGGAAAGTATTTACTGGGAAGTTTTTTAATATTTAAGGAGAGGGTTAAGGATGAGTTAGTCTCGTTATATTGCTGTAGTATGTACTTTTATTTATTCATTTGATTTTTACATTTAGGAAATTTTAAAAGCAGCAAAGATGGAATTATATTTTTTGTATAAATTATATTTTTTATTTAAATTTGGAGATATTTTAAGTTTAAATTCATGTTTCCCATGAAATTAATTCAATTATTCTATAATTCTCTTGTTTGCACTTGTTTCCACAAGAGTAGACTCTATTATCTTGAGGATATTCAGTTTAGTTTGGTTCTCCTAAACAGTTACCCTTTTTTTAATGTAGGGGGTTTGAATATCTGGAGATTTAATATTTATTTCTCCTTTGGTATATTTGTGTTATTATAAGCAGCGTTGCCGTTTTTGGTTATTTCTAACCAAAATTGGTTATTTTTTTTCTCAATGTGTACATGTGTAGATTTTTTCTGTTTTGGTTATTTTTTTTTACTGAAAATATTTACTATGTGAATTTAAATTTTGGGATAAAATTTCAACATACAAAAATGGCCTAAACGAAAATTGTTTTAAAGAACTTGCAAATTTCGTACAAAATTTATTGACATTACCCCACAATTCCGCTGCAGCTGAAAGAACATTTTCTCAGCTTAGTTTGATAAAAACAAAATTTAGGAATAATTTAGATTTTAAGACAATTAGTAATATATTGCAAGCAAAATACTTGTGCAAAAATCAACAAAATGCCCATTTTGTTTGGTCTGCCAAAGACAAATTTTAAAACTCAAGCTGTGACATTTTAAGTAAAAGTGATCTCCATATTTATTGTAATATAATTACATGTTTTTTAGTATTTAAGAGAGTAACTTTCTAGTTCCCTATTTTATTGCCAATGAAAAATTTTTTGTTTTTATTATATACTTTTTATTTTTGTTTAAGACATTAAAAATTAATAATTAAACTTGCAAAACTTAATGTAAAGTATTGGAATTTTAAATTATACAAATTGTAGCATTAGCTTATGTTTCTTTGCATTACTTTTTGCAAAATATGACGCTTAGTTTTTTAAAAAAATTATTTTTTAGTATTAGGAGTTGTGTTGTAAAATACGTTGTTTTATGTTTTTTTTTTTGTTACCTTAAAGTACAAATTATAGTTAAAATTACAAAAAATAAATAAATAGTACATGCATTTAAATTTGGTTATTTTTTTTTTAATTTGGTTATTTTTTTCATAAATGTTGGTTACAAAAAATTTTTTTTTGTGGCAACACTGATTATAAGCACATACTAATCTATTCGACTTTGTATTGCTAATAAACCCCGTAAATATTCCCAACTTTTAAGTCTCAATTCTTGTACAAATTATTGAGGAATTCCCTTCTTTTATGATCCCCTTTTTTGCAAGACAGGATTTTTCTCATTTTGAAGATTGGCAATATTTAGCTTCTTCTTTGGTTCTCCTGTACAATACCACGTTTTCTACTCCCTTTTAATTTCCTTAGAAGGAGATTTAATCTTCTCCAATTGAGGATATTTTAAAGAGCGTGTTTTTCTTGATCTGAAGATTTTATGCTCTGCTATTGGGTATATTTTTAAGCTTCTCCTTTGGTAGATTATATTTTCATTATGGTGACGTTTTAAGCCTCAATTCTTGTTAAAAGATTTCTCCCTATATAATGCACCCTCTTATTTTATGATCCCCTCCTTGCAATACAGGGTTTTTCTTATTATGGATATTTAATATTCTTGGGAATATTTAGCTTCTCCTCTAAAATACTGCTTTCTTTGCTCCCTTTACAATAATTTCCTCAGAAGAAAATTTAATATTCTCAAATTGAGAGTATGTATTTTAAAGAGAGTGTTATATTTGTAAGGTTGTTATTTTACAAATTGTTTTTCTTTTTTAATTAATTTTGTATTTTTATATTCTATTATTTGATACAATTAAGTTCTCCTTGTAAATGCAATCTCAACTTTATGCCCCTTTTTACTTTGTCCTTTGGGGGATATTTTCAAACGTTTTCACTGGTATATTGTATTGCATAATCGTACATTTTAGAATCCCCTTTAAAGAAAAATGTTTCCTATTTTCTTTTAATGTTGAAACATCCTCTTTGGTACATTACATTGAAAAAATCTTAATTTTAAGGTCCCCTTTTTATAAATTTGTTTTCCCCATTTTCTTGGGGATATACATTATATTTCAGCTGCTCCTTTGGTATATTAAAAAATCTCACATTTTAACTTCCCTTATTTAGACAGATTTTCCAGCATATGTAGATTTAATATTTTAGTTTTGGAGAAATTATTTTGTGCTCATAAATTTACTTTCTTATCCCCTTTTTATTTGTACATTTGAGGTCTCCCAAAACGTTAAATATCCCTAATATGTTCTCCTTTGTTCCAAAAAACCTTTTCTTCATTTAATCATCTCCTTTTGAGGATATTTTAGAGGTTCCCCTGTAATAGAATGCATTGCAAAAAACAATATTTTTAGCTCCCATATTTAAGAGAGCTTTACCCTCATTAGGAGAATCACACATTTTCTCTTGGGTATATTTTTAAACTCCTCTTTTTTCCTAAAATGCAGTTCTCCTTATAAGTTTGTTCCCCTTCAGCTCCCCTTTTTGGAAGATATTTTTCTTATAAAGTGAATTTTATAATCTCCTCTTGCGCTTTTATACTCAGAAATATCATTGTTATTCGGGGATATTTTTGAGCTTCCCCTTTTATACAGTGCACTGCAAAACCCAATATGTTGAGCTCCCCTATTTTAGAGAGATTTACCCTTATAAGGGGAATAAACTTCTCCTCTTTGGGATATTTTTGAGCCTTTCTTTTCTTACAATGCAGTTCTCCTTATAAATGTGTACCCCTTTATGCTCCCCTTTTTTAGAAAGATTTTCCCACATAAGGAGATTAAATAATATTCTCTTCTAGTATGTCTTTTATCAAGAGAGCTCTTTATAAGCAAAAATATCAGATCTTGCAATTGAGTTTATAGTTTTTGTGCTCACTCAGAGATTTCATAAACTTTTATTATTTTTATTTTTTATTATTTTGCACTCTGAGTATATTTTGTTTTAAATTTTACAAAGTGTTTAAGGCATATTCGTTTTAAACTTTAAGCCAGAGATATTTAAATTAATAAATGTTCTCAAAAAACAACGAAGTTGAAAATTTAAAATTAACTACACGAGACGTCGTCTTAAACGAAGTCCAATAACGATGTTGTAAATGTAATTTAATAATGTTAATAATAAATATTTTTATGATACAATTACAACAATAATAGCATGGAGGTGCGCCAAATGCTACAAACCACACACATATACGAATATGTCTATGATCATGTGTCGTCTATTGTGTTAGTTTATGCAAAGAAATCAGTTAAATTTGAATTTTGAGAAGAACATTCATGCTCTTAATGCTTTGGAAAATGTAAGCGAATAAAAATCGTTTTCATTGCATGTGTTTTATTTGGATTTTTTAAAATTATTTTTCTTTAGTAAAGATGATCATTGAAATTATCGTTTTGTTTGTGAATGCTCGCTAGTTCGTACCCGCATGTCTTAGAGAGTTCAATATGTAAGCACATGTTAGACACAGTTTAGAGATCAGTGCAATGCTAGTGTATAAACAGTTGTTGTTGCTTTATAGTTTTAGGCATTGGAGAACTAGCATAGTTTTTGTAAGTATGTATGTATAAGTATTCATATTTATAGCGTATTTTGCATTGAGGAGTACGGGAGTATTTACTGCATGGATTGACAGTGGGAAAAACATGTTGAGAAACTAGAGACGTTACCGATGAGTGTTAATTATAAAGAATAAGCAGTTTCAAGGTTTTGAGCATGAAAATCAAGCGATTTTCATAAGCTTGTTGTTCGGTAGTGTCATTTTGGCATAAAAACATTAAAAAGTGTTATTATGTACATATCTTCCTTACATATTATATTGGCTAAGAAAAATTTCGACTAGACTACTGGATATGGCTGGCATGCAAGTTGGGTGTCTTGTAGAGTATTTTCGTATTTTTGGCCTATTTGAAAAATACTCTAATATGTGACTAAATAATTGAGGAATATGGCTTTTTACAGGGAAGGTAAGTTTGTGATTATCAC
Source organism: Bellardia pandia (assembly GCA_916048285.2). Taxonomy (NCBI): domain Eukaryota; kingdom Metazoa; phylum Arthropoda; class Insecta; order Diptera; family Calliphoridae; genus Bellardia; species Bellardia pandia. Next base: position 28,429,659 of record OU696531.1, read on the forward strand.
TTACTTGAGTGTGGCCAGGACGATTCCTTTAAGAACTACTGAAGCAGTTAACTATTCGCGGAAATGACACTTCAAAGCTAGGTAGAGTTAGAAGACGTCTAAAAGAGATCAGTGCTGTGGATCAGGGGCTTTGTGACATTAGAATGCTGGTCTAATTTCCTAGCATGATAATAGTAACAAAGATCTTTCCTTATGGAGTTTGCGGATAACTGTTATATGTTTTCAGAGCAGAGTTCGAGGGTTATTATGGACTGTATTTAGCATTGGATTGAGCCAGAAATTCAAACCAAACGAGAAAGATTATCAGACGAGAGAAATTACTATACCTTAATTGTGTTCGTAGATGTCATCAATATATTTTGTACAATACATTACCCTCAATTACAATGTTAAGAGCACATTGAGGTGATCTTGTGAGATTCACGATGAAGCCTCCCAGCATGTGCTTTGGTATTGTCCTGCTTCTGGATCTTGTAGGACGACGGGCCTTAATGAATCTTGATGATCTATTTAAAGAATTATTATAGTTTTGGTTAATTCTAATTTTTCGCTGAGTTTAATTCGCTTATTTGGAGACTAAATACGCTTTATTTGGATATGATTTTTTTTTATGATATCTGCATGTAATCACCTGCAGTAAAACTTCCTATGGATGGTGCGAAAATCGAGAGTACTATATCCTTTACAATTGTAAGTATTCATTGTAACTGGCATATTACTCCTCAAAACTCTTTGCTTCTTATATTGTTTGCCACACTGCAACACATTTTATATCTGTTGATTTGTAATCATGCGGAAATGATCACAATGACCTTTCGGCAAGATCATTTATGTTTAATGTTTTACCAGACGTTTGTTGTAAATCGTTGAATCGTTGTTATTTTTTTCTTCTTCTGTTCAGTTTTCCTTTTATTTTTAGTGGCTTGTTCTGTTCTCTTCAGTTGTGTTTATGCTGATGATGATGATGATCATCATCATTTTCCACAGATCAGTTGCTTAGTTAGTACGAGTGAAGTATATGAACAAAGATCAGTTGAATTCTTAATGCTTGATTTTTTAAATGAAAGATTTTTGGTTTTCCAGTGTGTGTGTGTGCGATCTTTTGGAGGATTATTGGCATCTGATTGTTTAAAATGATGATTGAAGATTTTAATATCTGTTGGCGGCTGCCGTTGGAATAGTTGTTATTTAGTTGTGCTACAATATGGCCAATAGGAAAACTGTTTTATTCAGATTTTCAGTATGTGAGGTTAGTAAGAAGGTCATTACTACTGTTGGTTGCATAGTTCTTTGATGGTTGCATAGCTGCTTGATGTAAAACGGAATGACAGATGTTTTATGTAAATTGGCTACCAGATAGCTTCTGGTTAGTATTTCAATATAACTAAAAATTAAGTGCTTTTAAAACATGTTTTGTTTTTATTAATATTTAACTTGAGTGGTTACCATATAAAACGGTTTGTTGAATTTGGAAATAGATACAAATTTTTCTAGGGTTTCTTTTAATATTTTCCCTATGGGGCGTAAGTTTCCCGCTTTAGCAAGTACAATTTTATTGATTTTGTAATTATTTGCATTATTCGTTATGCTTTCGGTTTCTTTGTTATTGAAAAAAAAAAATTAAAATAGTAATATCCCACATTATATTGAGCTATAGGTCATATTAAGTTTATTTAGATGTTTGCTACATACAAAGAAAATTTCGCTGTTGTAATGTCTCCAAAGTCTTTTTGAATATTTTAATAATGTTTATAACAAACAAACTAAATAACTGATTAAGCTAATGAACTAGTGATCTAAAAGGAACTACTACTCGATAGTAAAAGCTGTGTAGTACCCTTTCTTGATTATGTTGCCTTTTCAGCAGACGTGCAGTTTTAATCTTTCTCTTTCTTCCGAATTTTATTCATATGTATTTAGTTTTTACTTTTGTAGTTGTTGTTTGTTAACAATTTTATTACTGTATGTTGGTTTATTTCGAAAATTTGTTTTAACAACAATAACCTGGTGCAATTTTATTACCATAAATCTGGCTGCATCTTTTGTTGTAACATTCCCAAGGTGAACCTTTGTTGAATGCTCTGGCTGCTGCTGCTACATGCCTGGAAAATTGAATTGTTCACTCTTTTTGGGTTATTTAGTTGCAGTTGTAAATACGAAAGGTACGAACGAGTATGATCTGGCCTTTTGGTCGTCTTCGACATCTACATCATAAAATTATTTAAGTGGTGTTGATCTTTTGGCTGGCTATGATGTTGTCGATGATCAACAGTACCACCATCACCATCATGATCCTACAACCCAGCCATGTAATGTTTGTAGTTTTTTATGGACCATCATTTCTACTTCAAAACAAAAAAAAAAAAAAAAAACAAACAAACAAACAAAACTCAAAAATAATGATGTAGAAGACGAAGTAGAAGTAAATGTATTGAACTTTATTGTACAATACTAGCGTTCATACATTTAAATTTAAATTGTGCAGTGCAAGCAAGCAGATCAATGCAGAATTTTTTTGATTTTTTGATCATGTTTAAAAAGTTTTACAAGTTTTTGATGCTTATTTTTCAATATTTTTTGTTGGTCCACAACCAGTGTAAATACCTGGAGTTGTTGTTTTTGTTGCAGTATTTAAAGTAAGAAAAAGTGCAGAAAATATTGTATAAGATGGATCATTACAGATCATAGGTCAATAGCGTTAATACTTGTATGCACTTATTTTTCTGGTTATATAAAACGTGTCTCAATATAATTTCAAGATCACGCACATACGTGAATAATTATTAAGTTTCTTTTTTAGTTTTCATATTAAAATTGTTGTTCTTAAGCTGTAATTTTAGCTAAAGTATAAAAATTAAAGAAGATTTAAAATGATGCTAGTTTTTAATAATAAAATTAATTACATATTTTTAAAGTTCTATGAAACTTTTTAATGATTACTCATTCATGGTCAGGTTTATCATGTTTCGTAATTTTCATTTAAAATCTTTTTTTATTAAAGAAAAAATTAAAAATTTAAAAATTAAAGAAAAAACTTGCAGTTCAGAAATTTTCAACATGAACTTTTTGTGCATGGCTGATCAGATTTGCAAAGAGCATACTAATGTATAAACTTGCCGAGAACGTACAATTTGCAATTTCACGTACATGGCTGCAACGGTCAATCTATCTTATCCCTTCCATCCATAGACTACTATTAGAAAGCCAGCAATCGCAATATAGCACTGAAGACCACTACTGCCAAGGACGAGAGATTACTGCAGTTGCCATCCTAAGCAACCTGCCACGAATTCTACAATTCCCGTGCTTTTGATGAGCACATAGTTAAGTATCACCCCTACTTTTAATGTCTCTGTTGTTTCAGCAACAGCACCTAGAGATAAATTTCTAGCCCGAAGTATGTTGCTCAAACAACCATCAGTCTTTTAACCAACTGCCTTCCCGCTTTGTGTTTCAACCACACCCAAAGAGGTCTCACCAATTATCAGTTAGGGTGTATGTTCCATCCTAATGGTTAAATTAAGGACAAGTCCCTAGGCTTTTAACCGATAACCATGGTGCTAGATAGAAATTCTAGTCAGCTTCAAGTTTCATTGAGTAAACAATTATACTCTATCCAGTTTGAAGATCGTGCAAGCTCATGGCACCGGCTTTGTATTGTTGCGCCCAGGTGATGGAATTAACATTAACTAGGCAATGACTTGTGATCACTGCTACCAAATTCCGTGCAAGCGTAATTGAACCACACTTGGACTCAAATGAGTATCACACATAATTTTGCACAATTCTAGATTTCATTATAGATCCAATGTTTGGATAATGGAAGAGGAATACCAACTATTCGGTCAGTCTTGATCTCTAAAAGTGAGGCTTTTGTCTTGGCCAATGAATCCGCAATGCATTCGTTGTTTCCTGGGATATTTTAAAGTCCCAATATTGAGGAGAGTCCAACTGCAAAATTTCTCGCGATCTCATTCACAGATGCCCGGCATTTTAGGATCAAATTAGATGTCGTGTATGACTATCAGTATTAATCCGATTATCCGGTAAAACCTCAGCCTAAGCCACGGCTGAAACTCCAGCCTGAAAAACACTGCGTGGATTTGGTAGTTGTACAAGTCTGCTCGATATAAAAGCCATCCACATTCGTTTTCGAGCTATCTATGAAGATCTCGAATCAGTTCTCCGGGAGGGATT